>CM069082.1:15000-2643333 GCA_035578085.1 Solanum pinnatisectum
ATTTAAATTTTAAATTTAATTTAAATTTTAAATTTAAATTTAAATTTTAAATTTTAAATTTAAATTTTAAATTTTAAATTTTAAATTTAAATTTAAATTTAAATTTTAAACCCTAAACCCTAAACCCCAACCCTAAACTCAACTCAAACTAAACTCAAACCCTAAACCCTAAACCCTAAACTTAAACTCCTAAACTCAAACCCTAAAAACTCAATTTAACCCTAAACCCCAAAACTTAAATAAACTCCTAACCCTAAACCCTAAAACTAAACCCTAAACTTTAACCTTAACTCCTAAACTCCTAAACCCTAAACCCAAAACCCTAAATTTAAACCCAATTTTAATTTAATTTAATTTAAATTTTAATTTAAATTTAATTTAATTTAATTTAAATTTTAAATTTAATTTTAATTTATTTTAATTTAAATTTAATTTTAAATTTAATTTTAAATTTAAATTTAATTTAATTTAAATTTAAATTTAATTTAATTTAATTTAATTTAATTTAATTAATTAATTTAATTAATTTAATTTAATTTAATTAATTTAATTTAATTTTAAAATTTAAATTTTAAATTTTAAATTTAAATTTAAATTTAAATTTTAATAAATTTTAAATTTTAAATTTTAAATTTTAAATTTTAAATTTAAATTTTAAATTAAATAAATTAAATTTTAAATTTAAATTTAAATTTTAAATTTTAAATTTAAATTTTAAATTTAAATTTTAAATTTAAATTTAAATTTAAAATTTAAATTTTAAATTTTAAATTTTAAATTTTAAATTTAAATTTTAAATTTTAAATTTAAATTTAAATTTTAAATTTTAAATTTTAAATTTTAAATTTTAAATTAAATTTTAAATTTTAAATTTTAAATTTTAAATTTAAATTTTAAATTTTAAATAAATTTAAATTTTAAATTTTAAATTTAAATTTTAAATTTAAATTTTAAATTTAAATTTTAAATTTAAATTTAAATTTTAAATTTTAAATTTTAAATTTAAATTTTAAATTTAAATTTTAAATTTAAATTTAAATTTTAAATTTTAAATTTTAAATTTAAATTTTAAATTTTAAATTTAAATTTAAATTTTAAATTTTAAATTTAAATTTTAAATTTTAAATTTAATTTAAATTTAAATTAAATTTTAAATTTTAAATTTTAAATTTTAAATTTAAATTTAAATTTTAAATTTTAAATTTTAAATTTTAAATTTAAATTTTAAATTTAAATTTAAATTTTAAATTTAAATTTTAAATTTAAATTTTAAATTTTAATTTAAATTTAAATTTTAAATTTAAATTTAAATTTTAAATTTAAATTTTAAATTTAAATTTTAATTTAAATTTTAAATTTTAAATTTTAAATTTAAATTTTAAATTTTAAATTTTAAATTTAAATTTTAAATTTAAATTTAAATTTTAAATTTTAAATTTAAATTTTAAATTTTAAATTTTAAATTTTAAATTTTAAATTTTAAATTTTAAATTTAAATTTTAAATTTTAAATTTAAATTTTAAATTTAATTAAATTTTAAATTTTAAATTTTAAATTTTAAATTTTAAATTTAATTAAATTAAATTTAAATTTAAATTTTAAATTTAAATTTAAATTTTAAATTTTAAATTTAAATTTAAATTTAAATTTTAAATTTTAAATTTTAAATTTTAAATAAATTTAAATTTTAAATTTAAATTTTAAATTTAAATTTAAATTTTAAATTTTAAATTAAATTTTAAATTTAAATTTAAATTTTAAATTTAAAATTTAAATTTTAAATTAAATTTAAATTTTAAATTTAAATTAAATTTAAATTTTAAATTTTAAATTTTAAATTTAAATTTTAAATTTAAATAAATTTTAAATTAAATTTAAATTTTAAATTTTAAATTTTAAATTTTAAATTTTAAATTAAATTTTAAATTTAAATTTAAACCCTAAACCCTAAATTTTAAATTTAAATTTTAACCCTAAATTAAACCCTAAATTAAACTTTTAAACTCCTAAATTTAAATTTAAATTTAAATTTTAATTTAAATTTTAAATTTTAAATTTAAATTAAATTAAATTTTAAATTTAAATTTTAAATTTAAATTTTAAATTTTAAATTTTAAATTTTAAATTTTAAATTTAAATTTTAAATTTTAAATTTAAATTTAAATTTAAATTTAAATTTAAATTTTAAATTTTAAATTTAAATTTTAAATTTAAATTTTAAATTTAAATTTAAATTTTAAATTTTAAATTTAAATTTTAAATTTAAATTTAAATTTTAAATTTTAAATTTTAAATTTAATTTAAATTTAAATTTTAAATTTAAATTTAAATTTAAATTTTAAATTTAAATTTTAATTTTAAATTTAAATTTTAAATTTAAATTTTAAATTTTAATTTTAAATTTTAAATTTTAATTTAATTAAATTTTAATTTAATTTTAAATTTAAATTTAAATTTTAAATTTTAAATTTAAATTTTAAATTTTAAATTTAAATTTAAATTTAAATTTTAAATTTAAATTTAATTTTAAATTTTAAATTTAAATTTAAATTTTAAATTTAAATTTAAATTTTAAATTTAAATTTTAAATTTTAATTTAAATTTAAATTTTAAATTTTAAATTTAAATTTTAAATTTAATTTTAAATTAAATTTAAATTTAAATTTAAATTTTAAATTTTAAATTTAAATTTAAATTTTAAATTTAAATTTAAATTTAAATTTTAAATTTAAATTTTAAATTTAAATTTTAAATTTAAATTTAAATTTAAATTTTAAATTTAAATTTTAATTAATTTAATTTAAATTAAACCCCAAATTAAATTTAAACCCCAATTTAATTAATTTGAACTTAATTTCAACTTTAACTCAATCAACCCGAATCAACTCAATTTTAATTTCAATTAATTTAACTTTAATTTCAACTCAACTCTCAACTCAACCCCAACCCAACTCAATTTAACCTCAATTCAACCCGAATCAACTCAACTCAACTCAACTCAACCCCAACTCAATTTCAACCCGAACTCAACTCGAACCCAACCTCAACTCAACTAAACTCAACTCAACTCAATCAACTAAAACTCAACTCAACTCAACTCAACTCAACTCAACTCAACTCAACCCCAACTCAACCCGAACTCAACCTCAACCCAACTCAAACTCAACTCTAATTTTACCTCAATTAACTCAACTCAACTCAACCCGAACCTCAACCCTAAACTTAACTCAACCCTGAATTAACTCCTAAACCCTAAACTCAACCAACTTGAACTCAACCCCAACCCGAACCCTAAACTCAACCCAACTAAACTAAACTCAACTCAACCTAAAAACTCAACCCCAACCCTAAACCTAAACTCAACTCGAACCTAAACCGAACTCAACCCGAACTCAACCTAAACCTCAACTAACTAATTTAATCAACCCTAAAACCCTAATCGAACTCCTCAACTCAACCCGAATTTAAACCCTAAATTTAAACTTTAATTTAAACTCAAAACCCTAAATTTAAACTTTAAATTTAATTTTAAAATTTAAATTTTAAATTAATTTAAATTTTAAATTTTAAATTTAAATTTTAAATTTAAATTTAAATTTTAAATTTTAAATTTAAATTTTAAATTTTAAATTTAAATTTAAATTTTAAATTTTAAATTTTAAATTTTAAATTTTAAATTTAAATTTAAATTTTAAATTTAAATTTTAAATTTTAAATTTTAAATTTAAATTTTAAATTTTAAATTTAAAATTTAAATTTTAAATTTAAATTTTAAATTTTAAATTTAAATTTTAAATTTAATTTAATTTAATTTAATTTAATTTAAACCCAATTTAATTCAATTTCAATTTAATTTCAATTTCAACCCAATTCTCAATTTAATTCAATTTAATTTCAATTCAATTTAATTTAATTTCAATTCAATCCCCAATTGAATTTAATTAATTTAATTTTGAATTTGAATTTAATTTAATTTAATTTCAATTTAATTTAATTTAATTTCAATTCAATTCAATTTAATTTAATTTAATTCAATAACTCAATTCAATTTCAATTCAATTTCAATTTCAATTCAACTCAATTAATTCAATTTGAATTTGAATTTAACCCAATTTAATTCTCAATTTAATTAATCATTTATTCAATTTAATTAATTTAATTTAATTTGAATTAATTTGAATTTAATTAATTTAATTAATTAATTTAATTTAATTTAATTAATTTAACTCAACTCAACCCCGAATCAACTCAACCCCAACCTCAACTCAACTCAACTCAACTCCCGAACTCAACTCAACCTCAACTCAACCCCAACCCCGAATCCCGAACTCAACTCAACTCAACCCGAACTCAACCCCGAACTCAACCCTGAACTCAACTCAACCTCAACTCAACCTCAACCTCCTCAACCTCAACCTCAACCTCAACCTCAACCTCAACCTCAACCTCAACTCAACCTAATTTCAACTCAACTCAACTCAACCCCGAATCCCGAACCTCAACTCGAACTCGAACTCAACCCGAACTCAACTCCCTCAACCCGAACTCAACTCGAACCCCGAACCCTCGAATTTCAACTCAACCTCAACCCTAAACCCTAAACCCTAAACCCTAAACCCTAAACCCTAAACCCTAAACCCTAAACGGTGGGACCAAAACCCCAAACCGCGAGCACTACGCCCTAGGTACGTAGCTGAAAATCCGAAAAAACAGTCCCCGAACCCTCAAAAAAATAAAAAAAATTCAACCCTAAACCCTAACCCTAACCCTAACCCTAAACCCTAAACCTTAACCCGCGGTCCCCACACCCCGAACCGCGAGCAGTACGCCCTAGATAATAACCCCTAAGCCCTAGACACATAGCCGAAAATCCAAAGAAAAAAGCCCCGAGCCCTCAAAAAAAATAAAAAAAAAATTCAACCTTAAAACCTAACGCTAACCCTAACCCTAAATCCTAAACCCTAAACCGCGGGCCCCAAACCCCGAACCGCGAGCATAACGCCCTAGATATTAACCCCTAAGCCCTAGGTACATAGCCGGAAATCCGATAAAACAAGCCCCGAGCCCTTAAAAAAATAAAAAAAATTCAACCCTAAACCCTAACCTTAACCCTAACCCTAACTCTAAACCCTAAACCCTAACCCACGGGCCCCAAACCCCGAACCGTGAGCACTATGCCCTAGATATTAACCCCTAAGCCCTAGGCACGTAGCCGAAAATCCAAAAAAACAATCCCCGAGCCCTCAAAAAAAATAAAAAAAAATTCAACCCTAAAACCTAATCCTAACCCTAACCCTAACCCTAAACACTAAACCCTAACCCGCGGGCCCCAAAACCCCGAACCGCAAGCACTACGCCTTATATATTTACCCCTAAGCCCTAGGCACGAAGTCGAAAATCCGAAAAGACAAGCCCTGAGCCCTCAAAAAAAATAAAAAAAAGATTCAACCATAAATCATAACCATAACCCTAACCCTAACCCGCGGGCCCCAAACCACAATCCGCGAGCCCTACGCCCTATATATTAACCCCTAAGCCCTAGGCACGAAGTCGGAAATCCGTAAAGACAAACCCTGAGCCCTCAAAAAAAATAAAAAAAAGATTCAACCATAAACCTTAACAATAACCCGAACCCTAACCCTAAACACTAAACCCTAACCCGTACCCTAATCATAACCCTAAACCCTAAAACTCTAACCAGCGGGCCCAAACCCCGAACCGCGAGTACTACACCTAAGATATTAACCCCTAAGCCCTAGGCACGAAGCTGTAAATTCGTAAAGACAAACCCCGAGCCCAAAATAAAAATTAAAAAAAAATTCAACCCAAAACTCTTAACCAAACCCTAAACACTAACCTGCGGGTCCTAAACCCTGAACCGCGAGCACTGCGCCCTAGATATTAACCTCTAAGCCCTAGGCACAAAGTCGGAAATTCGAAAAGACAAGCCCCGAGCCCTCAAAAAAAAAATTCAACCTTAAACACTAGCCCTAACCCTAACCCTAACTCTAAACCCTAAACCCTAACTCGTGGGCCCCAAACCCCAAACCGAGAGCACTGCGCCCTAGATATTAACCCCTAAGCCCTAGGTACGAAGCCGAAAATTGAAAAAGACAAGGCCCGAGCCCTAAATTAAATAAAAAAAATTCAATCCTAAACCATAACCCTAACACTAAACCCTAACCCGCAGGCCCCAAACCCCGAACCGCGAGCACTACGCCCTAGATATTAACCCATAAGCCCTAGGCACGTAGCCGAAAATCCAAAAAAACAATCCCCGAGTCCTCAAAAAAAGTAAAAAAAAAAATTCAACCCTAAACCCTAACCCTAACCCTAACCTTAACCCTAAACCCTAAACCCTAACCCGCGGGCCCCAAACCCCAAACCGCGAGCACTACGCCCTAGATATTAACCTCTAAGCCCTAGGGACGTAGCCAGAAATCCAAAAAAACAAGCCCCGAGCCCTCAAAAAAAATAAAACAAAATTCAATCCTAAAAACTAACCCTAACCCTAACCCCAACCCTAAACCGTAAACCCTAACCCGCAGGCCCCAAACCCCGAACCGCGAGCACTGCGCCCTAGATATTAACCCCTAAGCCCTTGGCACGTAGCCAGGAATCCGAAAAACCAAGTCCCGAGCCCTGAAAAAAAATAAAAAAAAAATTCAATTCTAAAACCTAACCCTAACCCTAACCCTAAAACCTAAACCCTAACCCGCAAAACCCCAACCCCAAACCGCGAGCACTACGCCCTAGATATTAACCCCTAAGCCCTAGGCACATAGCCAGAAATCAAAAAAAACAACCCCCGAGCCATTAAGAAAAATAAAAAAAAAATTCAATCCTAAACCCTAACCCTAACCCTAACCCTAACCCTAAACCCTAAACCCTAACCCGCGGTCCCCAAAACCCCGAACCGCGAGCAGTACACCCTAGATATTAACCCCTAAGGCCTAGGCACGTAGCCGAAAATCCGAAAAGACAAGCCCTGAGCCCTCAAAAAAAATAAAAAAAAGATTCAACCATAAACCTTAACCATAACCCGCGACCACTGCGCCCTAGGTATGAACCCTAAGCCTTAGGCAGGAAGTCGGAAATTCGAAAAGACAAGCCCCAAGCCCTAAAAAAAAAAAAAATTCAACCCTACACCCTAACCCTAACCCTAACCCTAACCCTAACCCTAAACCCTAACCCTAATCATAACCCTAAACCATAAAACCCTAACCAGCGGGCCCAAACCCCAAACCGCGAGCACTACGCCTAAGATATTAACCCCTAAGCCCTAGCCACGAAGCCCTAAATTCGAAAAGACAAGCCCCGAGCCCTAAATAAAAATTAAAAAAAAATTCAACCCTAAACTCTTACCCTAACCCTAAACACTAACCTGCGGGTCCTAAACCCTGAACCGCGAGCACTGCGCCCTAGATATTAACCTCTAAGCCCTAGGCACAAAGTCGGAAATTCGAAAAGACAAGCCCCGAGCCCTCAAAAAAAAATTCAACCTTAAACACTAGCTCTAACCCTAACCCTAACTCTAAACCCTAAACCCTAACTCGTGGGCCCCAAACCCCAAACCGAGAGCACTGCGCCCTAGATATTAACCCCTAAGCCCTAGGTACGAAGCTGAAAATTGAAAAAGACAAGGCCCGAGCCCTAAATTAAATAAAAAAAATTCAATCCTAAACCATAACCCTAACACTAAACCCTAACCCGCAGGCCCCAAACCCCGAACCGCGTGCACTACGCCCTAGATATTAACCCCTAAGTCCTAGGCACGAAACCGAAATTCCGAAAAGACAAGCCCCGAGCCCTCAAAAAAATAAAAAAAAATTCAACCCTATACCCTAACCCTAAACCTAACCCAAACCCTAAACCTAACCCTAACCCTAACCCTAACCTAAACCCTAACCCTAAACCCTAAACCTTAACCCGCAGGCCCAAACCCCGAACCGCATGCATTACGCCCTAGATATTAACCCCTAAGCCCTAGGTACGAAGCCAGAAATCCGAAAAGAAAAGCCCCGAGCCCTCAAAAAAATAATAAAAAAATTCAACCTTAAAACCTAACCCTAACCCTAACCCTAACCCTAAACCCTAAACCCTAACCCACGGTCCCCAAACCCCGAACCGCGAGCATTACGCCCTAGATATTAACCCCTAAGCCCTAGGCAAGAAGTCAAAAATCAGAAAAGACAAGCCCCGAGCCCTCAAAAAAAATATAAAAAAATTCAGCCCTAAACCCTAACCCTAGCCCTAACACTAAACTCAAAACCCTAACCTGCGGGACCCAAACCCCAAACCGCGAGCACTACGCCCTAGATATTAACCCCTAAGCCCTAGGGACGTAGCCAAAAATCCTAAAAAACAAGCCCCGAGACCTCAACAAAAATAATTAAAAAATTCAACACTAAACTCTAACCCTAACCCTAACCCTAACCCAAACCCTAAACCCTAAACCCAAACCCGCGGGCCCAAAACCCCAAACCGCGAGCACTACGCCCTAGATATTAACCCATAAGCCCTAGGCACGTAGCTGAAAATCCAAAAAAACAATCCCCGAGTCCTCAAAAAAAGTAAAAAAAAAAATTCAACCCTAAACCCTAACCCTAACCCTAACCTTAACCCTAAACCCTAAACCCTAACCCGCGGGCCCCAAACCCCAAACCGCGAGCACTACGCCCTAGATATTAACCTCTAAGCCCTAGGGACGTAGCCAGAAATCCAAAAAAACAAGCCCCGAGCCCTCAAAAAAAATAAAACAAAATTCAATCCTAAAAACTAACCCTAACCCTAACCCCAACCCTAAACCGTAAACCCTAACCCGCGGGCCCCAAACCCCAAACCGCGAGCACTGCGCCCTAGATATTAACCCCTAAGCCCTTGGCACGTAGCCAGGAATCCGAAAAACCAAGTCCCGAGCCCTGAAAAAAAATAAAAAAAAAATTCAATTCTAAAACCTAACCCTAACCCTAACCCTAAAACCTAAACCCTAACCCGCAAAACCCAAACCCCAAACTGCGAGCACTATGCCCTAGATATTAACCCCTAAGCCCTAGGCACATAGCCAGAAATCAAAAAAAACAACCCCCGAGCCATTAAGAAAAATAAAAAAAAAATTCAATCCTAAACCCTAACCCTAACCCTAACCCTAACCCTAACCCTAAACCCTAAACCCTAACCCGCGGTCCCCAAAACCCCGAACCGCGAGCAGTACGCCCTAGATATTAACCCCTAAGGCCTAGGCACGTAGCCGAAAATCCGAAAAGACAAGCCCTGAGCCCTCAAAAAAAATAAAAAAAAGATTCAACCATAAACCTTAACCATAACTCATGCATCATCGCTTCTAGGTATGAACCCTAAGCCCTAGGCAGGAAGTCGGAAATTCGAAAAGACAAGCCCCAAGCCCTAAAAAAAAAAAAAAATTCAACCCTACACCCTAACCCTAACCCTAACCCTAACCCTAACCCTAAACCCTAACCCTAACCCTAATCATAACCCTAAACCATAAAACCCTAACCAGCGGGCCCAAACCCCAAACCGCGAGCACTACGCCTAAGATATTAACCCCTAAGCCCTAGCCACGAAGCCCTAAATTCGAAAAGACAAGCCCCGAGCCCTAAATAAAAATTAAAAAAAAATTCAACCCTAAACTCTTACCCTAACCCTAAACACTAACCTGCGGGTCCTAAACCCTGAACCGCGAGCACTGCGCCCTAGATATTAACCTCTAAGCCCTAGGCACAAAGTCGGAAATTCGAAAAGACAAGCCCCGAGCCCTCAAAAAAAAATTCAACCTTAAACACTAGCCCTAACCCTAACCCTAACTCTAAACCCTAAACCCTAACTCGTGGGCCCCAAACCCCAAAATCGAGAGCACTGCGCCCTAGATATTAACCCCTAAGCCCTAGGTACGAAGCTGAAAATTGAAAAAGACAAGGCCCGAGCCCTAAAATAAATAAAAAAAATTCAACCCTAAACCATAACCCTAACACTAAAGCCTAAACCGCAGGCCCCAAACCCCAAACCGCGTGCACTACGCCCTAGATATTAACCCAAAGCCCTAGGCACGAAGCCGAAAATCTGAAAAGACAAGCCCCGAGCCCTCAAAAAAATAAAAAAAATTCAACCCTATACCCTAACCCTGACCCTAACCCTAACCCTAACCCTAACCCTAAACCCTCAACCCTAACCCGCGAGCCCCCAAACCTCGAACTGCGAGAACTACGCACTAGATATTAACCCCTAAGCCCTAGGCACGAAGCCAGAAATCCAAAAAGACAAGCACCGAGCCCTAAAATAAAAACAAAAAAATCAACCCTAAACCCTAATCCTAAGCCTAACCCTAAACCCTAAACCTTGACCCGCGGGCCCAAACCCCAAACCGCGTGCATTACGCCCTAGATATTAATCCCTAAGCCCTATGTACGAAGCCGGAAATCCGAAAAGAAAAGCCCCGAGCCCACAAAAAAATAAAAAAATTCAGCCCTAAACCCTAACCCTAACCCTAACCCTAAACCCTAAATCCTAACCCGCGGGCCCCAAAACCCGAACTGCGAGCACTACGCCCTAGATATTAACCCCTAAGCCCTAGGCACGAAGCTGGAAATCTGAAAAGACAAGCCCTGAGCCCTAAAAAAATAAAATAAAAATTCAACCCCAAACCCTAACCCTAAACCCTAAACCCTAAACCCTAACCCGCTGGCCCCAAAACCAAACCGTGAGCACTACGCCATAGATATTAACTCCTAAGCCCTTGGAATGATGCCGAAAATCCCAAAAGACAAGCCCTGAGCCCTAAAAAAAATTAAAAAAAACTCAACCCTAAAACCTAAACCCTAACCCTAACCCTAACCCTAAACCCTAAACCCTAACCCGCGGGCCCCAAACCCCAAACCGCAAGCACTGTGCCCTAGATATCAACCCCTAAGCCCTAGGCACGAATTCGGAAATTCGAAAAGACAAGCCTCGAGCCCTAAAAAAAATAAAAAAAAAATCAATTCTAAACCCTAACCCTAACCCTAAACCCTAAACCCTAACCCGCAGGCCCTAAACCTCGAACCGCGAGCACTACGCCCTAGATATTAACCCCTAAGCCCTAGGCATGAAGCCAAAAATCTGAAAAGACAAGCCCCGAGCCCTCAAAAAAAATAAAAAAAAGATTCAACCCTAAACCGTAACCCTAACCCTAACCCTAAACCCTAAACCCTAACCCGTAGACCCCAAACCCCGAACCGCGAGCACTGCACCCTAGATATTAACCCCTAAGCCCTAGGCACGAAGCCGGAAATCCAAAAACACAAGCCCCGTGCCCTCAAAAAAATTTTAAAAAAATTCAACCCTAAACCCTAACCCTAACCCTAAGCCCTAAACCCTAACCCACGGGCCCCAAACCCCGAACCATGAGCACTACGCCCTAGATATTAACCCCTAAGCCCTAGGCACGAAGCCGAAAATCCAAAAAGACAAGCCTCGAGCCCTCAAAAAAAATAAACAAAAAATTCAACCCTAAACACTAACCCTAACCCTAACCCTAAACCCTAAACCTTAAATCCTAAACCCTAACCCACGAGCCCCAAACCCCGAACCGCGAGCATTACACCCTAGATATTAACCCCTAAGCCCTAGGCACGAAGTCAAAAATCAGAAAAGACAAGCCCCATGCCCTTAAAAAAAATTCAGCCCTAAACCCTAACCCTAACCCTAACCCTAACCCTAAACCCTAATCCCTAACCCACGGGCCCCAAACCCCGAACCCTGATCCTTGTATTTTCAACTTCTCTGGGAGAAGGAACCAATAACCAAGCTGAGGTCAAGGCAGCCATTTTGGGTTTATCTTGGTGTGCGAATCTGAGGTACAAGAATGTGATACTAGAAGTTGATTCACAAGTGCTGGTGGACTGGTTTAAGAACAGCGAAGCAGCCCCCTGTAATCGTGCTGACCAAATGCAGAAGTTGCAACACACAGTTACTAAACTCGACCAGGTCAAATGTATTCATACCCTTAGAGAGGCTAATTATGTAGCAGATTCACTGGCCAAGCACAGTCATCAAATCACCAACTCGCAGGTATTCTTTAACATCCAGCAACTCCCGAAACTAGCAGCAGCATTCTTCAAACAAGACCTGGCAGGTATGGCCAGTTTCAGAAGACGAAAAATCAAAAGAATTAAAGAGCCACCTTGAAAAATCATTGGTAAGAATACCTAGGAAGGAACAAAATTCCTTCAAGTATTCTTTTTTGCTGATTTTGGTGTGCTATAGTCCATGACATTTTATGATGACCATCAATTCCGATGTCATTTTTGCCAAAAACATACATGAAACTCTGTTAAGACCTTAGTTATGGAGCCAATTTGTAGCCACGACCAAAACACCCCATTTACAAGGTCAGACAAGCCCAAAAACAGGTAAACCTCCGCTATTGCCAATTTTCATGTGCTATAGTCCACGACATTTTATGGTGATCCAGAATTTCAATGTCATTTTTGCCAAAAATTTGCTTGGAAGTCCGTTAAGACCTTAGCCGTGGAACCAGTTTGTCGCCACGGCCAAAACGGCCCACTTTAAAGGTCAAATGAGACCAGAGCAAGTAAACACCCAATTTTGCCAATTTTCCTATGCTATAGTCCACAACATTTTATGGTGACCATGAAATACGACATCATTTTTGCCAAAAATTTACATGGATGTCCATTAAGACCTTAGCTATAGATCTAGTTGGTCGCTTCGGCCAAAATGGCCTATTTTAATGTCAAACAAGCCCAGAGCAGATAAACTCCCTTCTTTGCTTATATTCTTGAGCTATTGTCCACGACATTTTATGGTGATCCATAATTTCGATGTCATTTTTGCTAAAAACTTATATAGATATTCGTTAAGACCTTAGCTATGGATCTAGTTGGTCGCCATGGCCAAAACGGGTTATTTACAAGGTCAAACGAGCCCCAGAGTAGGTTAACCCCCTATTTTGCCTATTTTCGTGTGTAATAGTCCACATCATTTATGGTAACCCAAAATTTCGATGTCATTTTTGCCAAAAACTTACATGGACCTTCGTTAAGACCTTAGCTATGGAGCCATTGGTTGGCACGGAAAAAAATACCCATTTACAAGGTCAAATGAGCCCTAGAGCAAGTAAACACCCCATTTTGTCGATTTTCATTTGGTATAGTCCTCGACATTTGGTGGTGACCTGGAATTCCGATGTAATTTTTACCAAAAATATACATGGACTTCCGTTAAGACCTTAGCTATGGAGCTAGTTGGTCACCACGGCAAAAACAACCCATTTATAAGGTCAAACGACCCATAGAGCAGGTAAACCCCCTATTTTGCCAATTTTCATGTGTTATAGTCCACGTCATTTTATGGTGACCCAGAATTCCGACGTTATTTTTGCCAAAAACTAAGTAGACCTCCATTAAGACCTTAGTTATGAACCCTGTTGATCGTCACGGACAAAAAGGACCAATTACAAGGTCAAACGATCCCCAAATCAGGAAAACCCCCTATTTTGTCGATTTTTGTGTGCTATAGTACACGACATTTCATGGTAACTCAGAATTTCGACATCATTTTTACCAAAAACTTCCACGGACCACCGTTAAGACCTTAGCAATGGACTCAGTTGGTCGCCACTGCCATAGTTGGTCGTCACAGCTAAATCGGCCCATTTACAAGGTCAACTGATCCTAAAGCAGGTAAACTCCCAATTTTGCCTATTTTCGTGTGCTATAGTCCACGACATTTTATTGAAACTAAGAATTCCTATGTCATTTTTTCTTAAAACTTACATGGACCTACGTTAAGACGTTAGCTATGGAACCATTTGGTCGCGAAGGCCAAAACGGCCCATTTACAAGTTCAAACAACCCCAACAGTAGGTAAACCCCCCATTTTACCGATTTTCATGTGCTATAGTCCATGACATTTTATGGTGACCCGGAATTTCCACTTCATTTTTGTCAAAAACTACATGAACCTCCGTTAATACCTTAGCTATGGAGCCAGTTGATCGCCACGGCCAAAACGGCCCATTTACAAGGTAAAATGGGCCCAAGATTAGGTAAACTCCTATTTTGTCGATTTTCATGTGCTATTGTCCATGACATTTTATAGTGACCCAAAAATGCGACATCAATTATGCCAAAAACTTACATGGACCTCCTTTAAGACTTTAGCTATGGAGCTAGTTGGTCTCCAGGACCAAAATGGCCCATATACAAGCTCAAACGAGACCAGAGCGGGTAAACCCCACATTTTGCCTATTTTAGTGTTTTATAGTCCACGACATTTTATGGTGACCTAGAATTTCGATATCATTTTTACCAAAACCTTTCATGGACCTCCATTTATACCTTAGTTATGGATCCAGTTGGTCGCCATGGCTAAAATGCCCCATTTACAATGTCAAACGAGCCCCAGAGTAGGTAAATCCCAAATATTGCCCATTTTCATGTGTTATAGTCCATGACATTTTATGGTTTCCAAAATTCTGATGTCATTTTTGCCGAAATCGTACATGGACCTCTATTAAGACCTTAGCTATGGAGCCAATTGGTCGGCACGGCTAAAACGACCCATTTACAAGGTCAAACGAGCCCAAAGAAGGTAAACCCCCCATTTTGCCGATTTACATGTGCTATAGTCCACTACATTTTATGGTGACCTGGAATTCAGACGTCATTTTTTCCAAAAACATACATGGACCTCCGTTAAGACCTTAGCTATGGAGTCAGTTGATCGCAATAGCCAAATTGACCCATTTACAAGGACAAACGAACCCCATAATAGGTAAACCCCCCATTATACCGATTTTCGTATGGTATAGTCCTCTGCATTTTATGGTGACTCGGAATTTCGACGTCATTTTTTGCTAAAACTTACATGGACCTACGTTAAGACCTTAGCTATGGAGCTAGTTAGTCGCCACTGCCAAAATAGCCCATTTACAAGGTCAAACGATCCCCTAAGCACGTAAACTTCTCATTTTGTCAATTTTTGTGTGCTATAGTCCACCACATTTTATGGTGACCCAAAATTCCGACGTTATGTTAGCAAAAAATTTACATTGACCTCCGTTAAAACCTTAGCTATGGAGCCAGTTGGTGGCCATGGCCAAAACAACTTATTTATGAGGTCAAACGAGCCCTAGAGCAGGTAAAAACCCCAATTTATTAATTTTCGTGTGCTTTAGTTCATGATATTTTATGGTGACCCAGAATTCCGACGTCATTTTTGCCAAAACCTTAAATGGACCTCCACTTAGACCTTAGTTATGGATCCAGTTGGTCACCACGGCAAAAACGGCCCATTTACAATATTAAATGAGCACAGAGCAAGTAAGCCCCCCATTTTATCGATTTTCATGTGTTATAGACTACGACATTTTAAAGTGACCTGGAATTCCAATGTCATTTTAACCAAAGACATATTTGGACATCCGTTAAGACCTTAGCTATGGATCTAGTTGATCTCTATGGCCAAAACGGCCTATTTACTAGGTCAAACGAGCCCTAGAGCTGGTAAACCCCCCTTTTTTTTGATTTTCATGTGCTATAGTCCACAACACTTTATGGTGACCTAGAATTTCGACATCATTTTTTCCAAAAACATACATGGACATCCGTTAAGACCTTAGCTATGGAGCCAGCTTGTCACCACGGCCAAAACAGCCCATTTACAAGGTCAAATGAGACCTTAAGCAGGAAAACCCCCTATTTTGTCAATTTTCGTGTGCTATGGTCCACGACATTTTATGGTGACCCAAAATTCCGTTGTCATTTTTACCAAAAACTTACATGGACCCCCGTTAAGACCATAGTTGTAGACCTAGTTGGTCCCCACGGCCAATACGGTCCATTTACCAGAACAAACAAGCCCCAGAGCAGGTAAACCCCCCATTTTTCCTATTTTGGTGTGCTATAGTCCAGGACATTTTATGGTGACCAAGAATTTCGACATCATTTTTGCCAAAAACTTACATGGACATCAGTTAAGACCTTAGCTAAGGAGCCAGCTTGTCGCCACAGCCTAAATGGCCCATTTACAGGGTCAAACAAACCCAGAGCAGGTAAAACCCCCATTTTGCCAATTTTCGTGTGCTATAGTCCAAGACATTTTATGGTGACCTACAATTTCGACATCATTTTAGCAAAAAACTTACATGGACCTCCGATGAGACCTAATCTATAAAGCCAGTTGGCCGCCACTGCCAAAACGGCCCATTTACAAGGTCAAACAAACCCCAAAGCTGGTAAACCCTTATATTGTCGATTTTCCTGTGTTATAGTCCACGACATTTTATGGTGACCTAGAATTTCGATGTTATTTTTGGCAAAAACTTACATGGACTTCCGTTTAGACCTTATCAATGGAGCTAGTTGGTCACCACGGCCAAAACGACCCATTTACAAGGTTAAACGAGACCCAGAGCAGGTAAACCCCCTATTTTGCCGATTGTTGTGTGCTATAGTCCATGATATTTTATGGTGACTCGGAATTCCAATGTCATTTTTGCCAAAAACTTAGATGGACCTAGGTTGAGACCTTATCTAAGGAGACAGTTGGTCGCCACGGCTAAAACGGCCCATTTACAAGGTCAAACGAACCCCTAAGTAGGTAAACCCCCTATTTTGTTGATTTTCGTGTGCTATAGTCCACGGCAATTTATGGTGACCCAGAATGCCAATCTTATTTTTGCCAAAAACTTACATGGACCTGCTTTAAACCTTAGCTATGGATCCAGTTGGTTGCCACGACCAAAACAGCCAATTTACAAGATCAAACGAGCCCCAGAGCAGGTAAACCCCCAATTTTTCCAATATAGTCTACGTCATTTTATGGTGACCTATAATTTCGAGATTATTTTTGCTAAAAACTTACATGGACATCTGTTAGAACTTTTGCTATGGAGCCAGCTTGTCGCCACGTCCTAAACGGCCCATTTACAAGGTCAAACGAGCCCAGAGCAGGTAAACCCTTATTTTGTCAATTTTCATGTGTTATAGTCCACGACATTTATGGTGACCTCGAATTTCGACGTCATTTTTGCCAAAAATATATATGGACCTCCAATATGACCTTAGCTTTGGAGCTAGTTGGTTGCCACTGCCAAAATGGCATATTTACAAGGTCAAACAATCTCCAAAGCTCGTAAACCCCCTGTTTTGTCGATTTTCAGGTGCTATAGTCCACGACATTTTATGGTGACCTAGAATTTGGATGTCATTTTTACCAAAAACTGACATGGACCTCCATTTAGATCTTAGCTATGGAGCTAATTGGTTGCCACGGCTAAAACAACCCATTTACAAGGTCAAACGAGCCCCAGAGCAGGTAAACTCTCCAATTTGCCAATTTTTGTGTGCTATAGTCCACAACATTTTATAGTGACCCAGAATTCTGACATAATTTTGGCCAAAAACTTACATGTATATCTGTTAAGACCTTAGATATGGAGCCAATTTGTAGCCACGGCCAAAACGACCCATTTACAAGGTCAAACGAGTCCCTAAGCAGGTAAACCCCCTATTTTATCGATTTTTGTGTGCTATAGTCCATTGCATTTTATGGTGACCCAGAATTTTGATGTCATTTTGGCCAAAAACTTACATAGACATCCGTTAAGACCTTATCTGTGGAGCTAGTTGGTCACCACGGCCAAAAGCACCCATTTACAAGATCAGACGATCCCCAGGTAGGTAAACCCCCAATTTTTCCAATTTTCGTGTGCTATAGTCCACAACATTTTATGGTGACACAGAATTTCGAGATCATTTTTGGGAAAAACTTACATGGACATCTATTAGGATCTTAGCTATGGTGCCAGCTTGTCGCGACAGCCAAAACGACCCATTTACAGGGTTAAATGAGCCCAGAGCAGGTAAACCCTCATTTTACCGATTTTCGTGTGCTATAGTCCACGACATTTTATGGTGACCTGGAATTCCAATGTCATTTTTCCAAAAAACTTACATGGACCTCTGTTTAGACCATATCTATAGAGCTAGTTAGTCACCATGGCTAAAACGGCCTATTTACAAGGTCAAACGAGTCCCAGAGTAGGTCAACCCTCTATTTTGACGATTTTCGACCCAGAATTCAGACATTGTTTTTGCCAAAAACATACATGGATATCCGTTAAGACCTTATATATGGAGCTAGTTCGTTCTCACGACCAAAACGTCCCATTTACAAGGTCAAACGAGCCCTAGAACACCTAAACCGCCCATTTTACCTATTTTCGTGTGCTACAGTCCAAGTCATATTATGGTGACCTAGAATTTCAATGTCATTTTTGCCAAAAACTTACATGGACCTCTGTTAAGACCTTAACTTTGGAGCCACCGGTCGGTACGACAAAAATGACCCATTTACAAGGTAAAATGAGCCCTAGAGCAGGTAAAACCCTTATTTTGCTGATTTTTGTGTGCTATAGTCTACGATATTTTATGGTGACCTAGAATTACGATGTAATTTTTGCCAAAATCTTACATAGATTTTCGTTAAGACCTTAACTATGGAGCCAAATGGTCGCCATGGCCAAAACGGCCCATTTACAAGATCAAACGAGCCGGAGAGCAGGTAAATCCCCCATTTTGCCGATTTTTGCGTGCTATAGTCCAAGACATTTTATGGTGATCCAGAATTTCGACATTATATTTTCCAAAAACATACATGGACCTCCGTTAAGACCTTAGCTATGGAGCCTGTTGGTCGCCATGGCCAAAAAGGCCCAATTACAAGGTTAAACGAGCCCTATAGCAGGTAAACCCCCAGTTTTGCCAATTTTCATGTGCTATAGTACATGACATTTTACGGTGACTCAGAATTCAGATGTTATTTTTGCCATAAACTTACATGGACCTCCATTAAGACCTTAGCAATAGAGCTAGTTGATCGCGACTACCAAAACAACCCATTTACAAGGTCGACGAACCCCAAAGAAAGTAAACCCCCCATTTTATCAATTTTCGTGTGCTATAGTCCACAACATTTTATGGTTACTCGAAATTCCGATGCCATTTTTGTGAGAAACATACATGGACCTCCGTTAAGACCTTACCTATGGATCCAACTGGTCGCCACAACAAAAATGGCCTATTTACAAGTTCAAATGAGCCCTAGAGAAAGTAAAATCCCCATTTTGCCAATATTTGTGTGCTATAGTCCAAGACATTTTATGGTTACCCAAAATTCTAATGTTAGTTTTGTCGAAAACTTATGTGGAACTCAGTTAAGACCTTGGCTTTGGAGCCAGTTGGTCGCCAAGGCCAAAATGACCTATTTAGAAGGTCAAACGAGTCCAGAAGCAGGTAAACCCCCCTTTTTTTGCCGATTTTCGTGTGCTATATTCCACGATATTTTATGGTGACCTAGAATTTCGATGTCATTTCTGCCATAAACTTACATGGACCTTCGTTAAGACCTTAGCTTTGGAGCCATTTGGTCGCCACGGCCAAAATGACCCATTTACAAGATCAAACGAGCCCCAAAGCAGGTAAACCGCCCATTTTTCTAATTTTTGTGTGCTATATTTCACGACATTTTATGGTTACCCAAAATTTTGACATCATTTTTTCCAAAAACATACATAGACATCCGTTAAGACCTTACCTATGGAGCCAGTTATCTCAACGTCCAAAACGGTCTATTTACAAGTTCAAACGAAACTCGAGCAGGGAAAACCCCTATTTTGCTGATTTTTGTGTGCTATAGTCTACTACATTTTATGGTGACCCAGAATTCAAATGTCATTTTTGCCAAAAACTTACATGGATATCCATTAAGACCTTATCTATAGAGCCAGTTTGTCACCACGACAATAACGGCCCATTTACAAAGTCAAATGAACCGCAGTGCAGATAGACTCCTTATTTTGCTAATTTTCGTCTGCTATAGTCCACGACATTTTATGGTGACCTAGAATTTCGATGTTATTTTTGGCAAAAACTTACTTGGACCTCCGTTTAGACCTTAGATATAGAGTTAATTGGTCGCCACGGCTAAAACAACCCATTTACAATGTCAAACGAGCCCCACAGCAGGTAAACCCCTCATTTTGCTGATTTTCGTGTGCTATAGTCCATGACATTTTATGGTGACCATGAATTTTGATGTCATTTTAGCCAACAACATATATGGAACTCCATTAAGACCTTAGATATGGAGCCAATTTGTAGCCACGGCTAAAACGGCCCATTTACAAGATCAAACAATCCCAAAAGCAGGTAAACCTCCTCTATTGCCGATTTTCATGTCCTATAATCCACTGCATTTTATGGTGATCCAAAATTTCGATGACATTTTTGCAAAAAATTTACATGAAAGTTTGTTAAGACCTTAGCCATGGAACCAATTTGTCGCCACGGCCAAAACGGCCCATTTTAAAGGTCAAACCAGACCAGAGCAGGTAAACCCCCTATTTTGCCAATTTTCGTATGCTATAGTCCATAACATTTTATGGTGACCCAGAAATACGACATCATTTTTGCCAACAATTAACATGGACATCCATTAAGACCTTAGCTATGGAGTTAGTTGGTCGGTACGACCAAAATAGCCTATTTTTACTGTCAAACGAGCCAAGAGCAGATAAACCCCCTTCTTTCCTTAGTTTCTTGAGCTATTGTCCATGACATTTTGTGGTGATTCATAATTCCGACGTTATTTTTGGCAAAAACTTACATGGATCTCCGTTAAGACCTTAGCTATGGATCAAGTTGGTTGCCACAGCCAAAACGACCCATTTACATGGTCAAACGATCCCCAGAGTAGGTTAACCCCTTATTTTGCCTATTTTCGTGTGCTATAGTCCACGTCATTTATGGTGACCCAAAATTCCGATGTCATTTTTGCCAAAAACTTACATGGACCTCCGTTAAGACTTTAGCTATGGAGCATAGTCGGCACGACAAAAACGGCCCATTTACAAGGTCAAACAAGCCCTAGAGTAGACAAACCCCCCATTTTGTTGATTTTCGTGTGCTATAGTCCCCGACATTTTGTGGTGACCTCGAATTCCGATGTAATTTTTACCAAAAACTTACATTGACTTCCGTTAAGACCTTAGCTATAGAGCTAGTTGGTCGCCACGGCAAAAACAACCCATTTATAAGGTCAAACGACCCGGAGAGTAAATTAACCCCCTATTTTACCTATTTTCATGTGCTATAGTCCACGTCATTTTATGGTGACCCAGAATTTCGATGTCATGCCAAAAACCTACATAGACCTCCGTTAAGATATTAGCTATGGAACCATTGTTTGGTATGGCAACAATGGCCCATTTACAAGGTCAAACGAGCCCTAGAGCAGGTAAACCCTTCATTTGGTTGACTTTCGTGTGTTATAGTCCACAACATTTTATGGTGACCCAGAAATACGACATAATTTTTGCCAAAAATTTACATGGACGTCCATTAAGACCTTAGCTACGGAGCTAGTTGGTCGCTACGACCAAAATGGCCTATTTTCATGGTCAAACGAGCCCAGAGCAGGTCAACCCCCTTCTTTGCTTATTTTCTTGAGCTATTGTCCACGACATTTTAGGTGATTCATAATTTCGACGTCATTTTTGCTAATAACTTACATAGACATCCGTTAAGACCTAAGCTGTGGATACAGTTAGTCACCACAGAAAATATGACCTATTTACATGGTCAAACGAGCCCTAGAACAGGTAAACCCACCAATTTTGTCGATTTCAGTATGCTATTGGCCACGGCATTTTATGTTGACCCAGAATTCTGACGTCATTTTAGCCAAAACCTTACGTAGAAATCCGGTAATACCTTACCTATGGAGCCAGTTAATCACCATGACCAAAACAACCCATTTACAAGGTCAAACGAGCCCAGGGCAGGTAAACCCCACATTTTGCAGATTTTTGTGTCTGTAGTCCACAACATTTTATCGTGACCAGGATTTTTGATGTCATTTTTGCCAAAAACTTACATGGACCTCCGTTAAGACCTTAGCTATAGATCCAGTTGGTCACTACAGCCAAAACGACCAATTTACATGGTCAAACGAGCCCCAGAGTAGGGTAACCCTTATTTTGACTATTTTCGTGTGCTATAGTCCAAGTCATTTTATGGTGACCCATAATTCCGATGTAATTTTTACCAAAAACTTACATAGACTTCTGTTAAGACCTTAGCTATGGAGCTAGTTATTCCCCATGGCAAAAATGGCCTATTTATAAGGTAAAACGACTCGGAGAGTAGGTAAACCCCTGATTTTGCCAATTTTCATGTGCTATAGTCCACGACATTTTATGGTGACCCAAAATTCTAACATTATTTTTGCCACAAACTAACATGGACCTCCATTAAGACCTTAGCTATGAAGCCTGTTGGTCGCCACGGACAAAAAGGACCAATTACAAGTTCAGACGATCCCCAAATCAGGGAAAATCCCAATTTTATCGATTTTTGTGTGCTATAGTACATGACATTTTATGGTAACTCAGAATTCCAAGATTATTTTTGCCAAAAACTTACATGAACCCCCGTTAAGACCATAGTTATGGACCCAGTTGGTCGCCACTGCCAATACGGCCCATTTACAAGATCAAACAAGCCCAGAGCAGGTAAACCCCCTATTTTTGTAATTTTTTGTGCTATAGTCCACCATATTTTTTGGTGACCCAGAATTCCGATATCATTTTAGCCAAAAACTTACATGGACATCAGTTAAGACCTTAGTTATGGAGCCAGCTTGTCGCCATGGCCAAAACGGCCCATTTACAAGGTCAAACAAACTGAGAGTAGGTAAACCCCCCATTTTGCCAATTTCATGTGCTATAGTTCATGACATTTTATGGTGACCTGGAATTCCCACGTCACTTTTTCAAAAAACCTACGTGGACTTTCTATAAGGCCTTATTTATGAAGTTGATTGGTCGCCACTGCCAAAATGGCCCATTTACAAGGTCAAACGAACCCCAAAGCAGGTAAACCCCTTATTTTTTTAATTTTCGTGTGCAATAGTCCACATCATTTTATTGTGACCCAGAATTCGACATCAGTTTTGCCAAAAACTTTAAAGGACCTCCCTTAAGACCTTAGATATGGAGCTAGTTGGTCGCCACGGCCAAAATAGCCCATTTACGAGGTCAAACCAGCCCCTGAGCAGTTAAACCCCCAATTTTTTTGCATATTTTTGGGTGCTGTAGTCCACGACATTTAATGTTGACTCAAAATTTCGATGTCATTTTTGCCTAAAACATACATGGACCTAGGTTAAGACCTTATCTAAGGAGCCAGTTGGTTGCCACGGCCAAAACGACCCATTTACAATGTCAAACAATCCCCAGATAAGGTAAACCCCTAATTTTACTGACTTTCGTGTGCTATAGTCTAAGACATTTTATGGTGACCCGAAATTCTGACGTTATTTTTGCCAAAAACTTACATGGACCTCCGTTTAGACATTTGTTATGGAGCCAGTTGGTCGCCACAGCCAAAACGACCCATTTACCAAGTCAAACGAGCCCACAGTAGGTAAACCCCCCATTATTTTAGTATTTGCGTGCTATAGTCCACGACATTTTATTGTGAACCAGAATTTTGATGTCATTTTTGACAAAAACTTACATGGACTTGTGTTTAGACCTTAGCAATGGAGCCAGTTGGTCGCCACAACCAAAATGGCCTATTTACAGGGTCAAACAAGCCAAAGAGCAGATAAACCAACCATTTTTCCAATTTTTGTGTTCTATAGTCCACGACATTCAATGCTGACCCAGAATTTCGACTTTTATTTTGCCAAAAACTTACATAGACCTCCGATAAGACCTTAGCAATGGAGCTTGTTGGTCGCCACGACAAAAAAGGCCCAATTACAAGGTCTTACTAGCCCCATAGCAGGTAAACCCCCATTTTGCCAATTTTTGTGTGCTATAGTACACAACATTTTATGGTGACTTAGAATTTCAAAGTCATTGTTACCAAAAACTTACATGGACCTCCGTTAAGACCTTAGCAATGGAGCCAGTTGGTCGCCACGGCCAAAACGACCCATTTAGAAGGTCAAACAAGCCCCAAAGTAGCTTAACCCCCTATTTTGCCTATTTTCGTGTGCTATAGTCCACGTCATTTTATGGTGACCTGAAATTTCGATGTCATTTTTGTCAAAAGCTTACATGGACCTCCGTTTAGACCTTAGAAATGGATCCAGTTGGTCGCCAAGGCCAAAAAGGCCCATTTACAAGGTCAAATGAGCCAGAGAGCAGATAAACCCACTATTTTCCAATTTTTGTATGCTATAATCCATGATATTTAATGCTGACCCAAAATTTCAACGTTATTTTTGCCTAAAACTTACATGGACCTCCAATAAGACCTTAACTATGGAGCCTGTTGATTGCCACGGCCAAAAAGGCCCAATTACAAGGTCTAACGAGCCCCATAGCAGGTAAACCCCATATTTTGCCAATTTTCGTGTGCTATAGTACACGGCATTTTATGGTAACCCAGAATTTTGAGATCATTTTTGCCAAAAACTTACACCGACATTTGTTAGGACCTTTGTTATAGATCCAGTTGGTCGCCACAGCCAAAATAGCCCATTTACAAGATCAAACAAGCCCCAGAGCAGATCAACCCCCCATTTTTCCAATTTTCGTGTGCTATAGTCCATAGCATTTTATGGTAACCTAGAATTTTGAGATCATTTTTGCCAAAAACATACACCCACATCTGTTAGGACCTTACCTATGGAGCCAGCTTGTCGCCACGGTAAAAATAGCCCATTTATAGTGTCAAACGAGCCTTGAGCAGGTAAACCCTTATTTTGCTAATTTTAGTGTGCTATTGTCTACGACATTTTATGGTGACCTTGATTACGATGTCTTTTTAGCCAAAAACTTACATGGACCTCTGATATGACCTTAGCTTTGGAGCCAATTGGTTGTCACTGCCTAAATGGCCCATTTACATGGTCAAACGAGCCCCAAAGTAGGCAAACCCCCTATTTTATTGATTTTTGTGTGCTATAATCCACGACATTTTATGGTGCCTAGAATTTTGATGTCATTTTTGGCAAAAACTTACATGGTCCTTCATTTAGACTTTAGCTATGGAGCTAGTTGGTCGCCACAGCTAAAATAACCTATTTACAAGGTCAAACGAGCCCCAGAGCCGGTAAACCCCCTATTTTGCCAATTTTTGTGTGCTATAGTTCACAATATTTTATGGTGACCAAAAATTCTGACATAATTCTTTCCAAAAACTTACATGTATATCCGTTAAGGCCTTAGATATGGAGACAATTTTTAGCCACGGCCAAAACGACCCGTTTACAATGTCAAACAAGCCCCTAAGTAGGTAAACCGCCTATTTTATAGATTTTCGTGTGCTATAGTCCACGGCAATTTATGGTGACCCAGAATTATGATGTTATTTTTGCCAAAAAACTTACATGGACCTCCTTTAAACCTTTGCTATGGATCCAGTTGGTCACGATGGCCAAAACAGCCCATTTACAAGATCAAACGATCCCCAGAGCAGGTAAACCCCCAATTTTTCCAATTTTTGTGTGCTATAGTCTACATCATTTTATGGTGACCCAGAATTTTGAGATCATTTTTGCCAAAAACTTACATGGACATCCGTTAGGACCTTTGCTATGGAGCCAGCTTGTCGCCACGGCCAAAACGGCCCATTTACAGGGTCAAACGAGCCCAGAGTAGGTAAACCCTCATTCTACCAATTTTCATGTGCTATAGTACACGACAATTTATGGTGACCTGGAATTTCGACGTCATTTTTGCCAAGAATGTACATGGACCTCCGATATGACCTTAACTTTGGAGCCAGTTGGTTGCCACTGCCAAAACGACATATTTACAAGGGCAAATGATCTCCAAAGCTGGTAAAGCCCCCATTTTAACGATTTTCATGTGCTATAGTCCACGAACTTTTATGCTGACCCAAAATTTTGATGTCTTTTTACCAAAAACTTACATGGACCTCCATTTAGACCTTAGCTATGGAGCCATTGGTCGACACGACAAAAATGGCCCATTTACAAGGTCAAACGAGCCCTATAGGAAGTAAACCCCCATTTTGCTAATTTTCGTGTGCCATAGTCCACGATATTTTATGGTGACCCAAAATTACCATGTAATTTTTGCCAAAATCTTACATAGACTTCCGTTAAGACCTTAGCTATGGAGCCTATTGGTCGCCACGGCCAAAACGACCCATTTACAAGGTCAAACGAGTCGGAGAGTAGGTAAACCCCCGACATTTAGTGGTGACCTAGAATTTTGATGTAATTTTTACCAAAAACTTATATAGAACTCAGTTAAGTCCTTGGCTTTGGAGCCAGTTGGTTGCCACGGCTAAAACAACCTATTTAGAAGGTCAAACAAGCCTAGAAGCATGTCAACCCCCTATTTTGCCGATTTTCGTGTGCTATAGTCCACGACATTTTATGGTTACCCAAAACTCTAATGTCATTTTTACCGAAAACTTATATGGAACTCAGTTAAGACCTTGGCTTTGGAGCCAGTTGGTTGCCACGGCTAAAACGGCCCATTTAGAAGGTCAAATGAGCCCAAAAGTAGGTCAACCCCCTATTTTGCCGATTTTCGTGTGCTTAGTCCACGGTATTTTATGGTGACCTGGAAATCCGATGTCATTCCTCCCAATAACTTACATAGACCTCCGCTAAGACCTTAGCTATGGAGCCATTTGGTTGCCACAGCTAAAACGACCCATTTACAAGATCAAACGATCCTCAGAGTAGGTAAATCCCCCATTTTTCCAATTTTCGTATGCTATAGTTCACGTCATTTTATGGTGACCTAGAATTTCGACATTATTTTTTCCAAAAACATACATGGACATCCATTAGGACTTTACCTATGGCGCTAGTTTGTCTCCATGTCCAGAACGACCTATTTACAAGGTCAAACGAACTCCGAGCATGGAAACCCCCCATTTTCCCAATTTTTGTGTGCTATAGTCCACTACATTTTATGGGGATCCAAAATTAAGACGTTATTTTTGCTAAAAACTTACATGGATATCATTAAGACCTTATCTATAGAGCCAGTTTGTCGCCACGACAATAATGGCCAATTTACAAGGTCAAACGAGCCGCAGTACAGGTAGACCCCTCATTTTGCCGATTTTCGTGTGCTATAATCCACGACATTTTATAGTGACCTAGAATTTCGATGTCATTTTTGGCAAAAACTTACTTGGATCTCCGTTTAGACCTTATCTATGGAGCTAGTTTGTCGCCACAGCTAAAACAACCCATTTACAAGGTCAAACAAGCCCCAGAGCAGGTAAACTCCCCATTTTGCTTATTTTTGTGTGCTATAGTCCATGCCATTTTGTGGTGACCAAGAATTCCGATGTAATTTTTGCTAAAAACTAACATGGACCTCCGTTTAGACCTTAGCTATAGAGCTAGTTGGTCGCTCGGCTAAAATGACCCATTTACAAGGTCAAACGAACCCCTGAGCAGGTAAACCCCTAATTTTGCTGATTTTGGTGTGCTATAGTCCATGACATTTTATGGTGACCATGAATTCTGATGTCATTTTTGCCAAAAACATACATAGAAATCCGTTAGGACCTTAGCTATAGAGCCAATTTGTAGCCACGGCCAAAACAACCCATTTACAAGGTCAAACAAGCCCAAAAGCAGGTAAACCTCCTCTATTGCTGATTTTCATGTGCTATAGTCCACGACATTTTATGGTGATCCAAAATTTCGATGTTATTTTTGCCAAAAATTTGTATGGAAGTCCGTTAAGACCTTAGCCTTGGAACCAGTTTGTCGCCACGGCCAAAATGGCCCATTATAAAGGTCAAATGAGACCAGAGCAGGTAAACCCCCATTTTGTTGATTTTCGTGTGCTATAGTCCACAACATTTTGTGGTGACCTAGAAATACGACATCATTTTTGCCAAAAATTTACATGGACATCCATTAAGACTTTAGCTATAGAGCTAGTTGGTCGCTACGACCAAAATGGCCTATTTTTAATGTCAAACGAGCCCAGAGCAGATAAACACCCTTTTTTTTTGCTTATTTTCTTGAGCTATTGTCCACGATATTTTATGGTGATCCATAATTCCGACATCATTTTTGCTAAAAACTTACATAGACATCCATTAAGACCTTAACTACGGATACAGTTGGTCGCCATGGCAAATACGGCCCATTTACAAGGTCAAATGAGCCCTACAGCACGTTAACCCACTATTTTGTTGATTTTCGTATGCTATAGTCCACGACATTTTATAGTTACCCTGAAATCCGATGTTATTTTTGCCAAAAATTTACATAGACCTCCATTGAGACCTTAGCTATGGAGCCAGTTAATTGCCATGACCAAAACAGCCCATTTACAAGGTCGAACGAGCCCAGAGTAGGTAAACCCCACACTTTGCAGATTTTAGTGTGCTATAGTCCACAACATTTTATAGTGACCTGGAAATCCAACGTCATTTTTGCCAAAAACCTATATGGACTTCCGTTAAGACCTTAGCTATAGATCCAGTTGGTCGCCATGGCCAAAATGACCCATTTACAAGGTCTAATGAGCCCCAGAGTAGGTTAACCCCCTATTTTGCCTATTTTCGTGTGCTGTAGTCTACGTCATTTATGGTGACCCAGAATTTTGATGTCAATTTTGCTAAAAACTTACATGAACCTCTGTTAAGACCTTAGCTATGGAGCCATTGGTCGGCACGGCAAAAACGACCCATTTACAAGGTCAAACAAGCCCTAGAGCAAGTAAACCCCCATTTTGCTGATTTTCGTGTGCTATAGTCCCCGACATTTAGTGGTGACGTGGAATTCCGATGTAATTTTTACCAAAAACTTACATGGACTTCTTCTAACACCATAGCTATGGAGCTAGTTGGTCGCCACGGTAAAAATAACCCATTTATAAAGTCAAACGACCCGGAGAGCAGGTAAACCCCTCCCCCCATTTTGCCTATTTTCATGTGTTATAGTCCACGGCATTTTATGGTGACCCGAAATTCTGACGTTATTTTTGCCAAAAACTAACATAGACCTCCATTAAGACCTTAGCTATGAAACCTGCTTGTTGCCACGGACAAAAAGGACCAATTACAAGGCCAAACGAGCCCCATAGCTGGTAAACCTCCTATTTTGCTGATTTTCGTGTGCTATAGTACACTGCATTTTATGGTAACTCGAAATTCAGACGTCATTTTTGCCAAAAACTTCCATGGACCACCGTTAAGACCTTAGCAATAGAACCAAATGGTCGGCACTGCTAAAACAGCCCATTTACAAGGTTGAACGATCCCCAAAGAAAGTAAACCCCCAATTTTGTCGATTTTCGTCTGCTATAGTGCTCTGCATTTTATGGTTGCTGGAATTCCAATGTCATTTTTGCGAGAAACATACATGGACTTCTATTAAGACCTTACCTATGGTGCCATTTAGTCTCCATGGCAAAAATGGCCTATTTATAAGTTCAAACGAGCCCTAGAGAAAGTAAAACCCCCATTTTGCCAATTTTTGTGTGCTATAGTCCACAACATTTTATGGTTACCCAAATTTCCGATGTCATTTTTGCCAAAAACTTATATGGAACTCAGTTAAGACCTTGGCTTTGGAGCCAGTTGGTTGCCATGTCTAAAACAGCCCATTTAGAAGTTCAAACGAGCCCAGAAGCAGGTCAACCCCCCATTTTGCCAATTTTAATGTGCTATAGTCCACGACATTTTATGGTAACCCGGAATTCCAACGTCATTTTTTTCAAAAACCTAAATGGTCATCTGTTAAGATCTTATCTATGGAGCCAATTGGTCGCCATGGATAAAACGGCCCATTTATAAGGTCAAACGAGCCCTTGAGCAGGTAAACCACCCATTCTGCCAATTTTTGTGTGCTATGGTCCACGACATTTTATGGTGATCCAAAATTCCGATGTTATTTTTACCAAAAACATACATACACCTCCATTAAGACCTTAGTTATGGAGCCAGTTGGTCTCCACGGCCAAAATGACCCATTTACAAGGTCAAACAAGCCCCAAAGTAGGTAAACCCCAATATTTTGCCAATTTTCGTGTGTTATAGTCAACATTATTTTATGGTGACCTAAAATTCCGACGTTATTTTTGTCAAAAACTTGCATGGACCTTATTAAAGATCTTATCTATGGAGCCAGTTGGTCGCCACAGCCAAAATGACCCATTTACAAGATCAAACGAGCCGCAGAGTAGGTAAACCCCCTATTTTGCTGATTTTCGTGTGCTATAGTCCATGGCAGTTTATGGTGACCTAAAATTATGACGTCATTTCTTCCAAAAACTTATATGGACCTCCTTTAAGACCTTAGCTATGGAGCCAGATGGTCACCATGGCCAAAATGGTCTATTTACAAGGTTAAACGAGCCCAGAGCAGGTAAACCCCCCATTTTGCCAAATTTTCGTGTGCTATAGTCCACGGTATTTTATGGTGACTCAAAATTATGACGTCATTTTTGCCTAAAACATACATGGACCTTCGTTAAGACCTTAGCTATGGAACCAGTTGTCGCCACGGCCAAAACGACCCATTTACAAGGTCAAACGAACCCCAGAGTAAGTAAACCCCCCATTTTGCCAATTTTCATGTGCTATTATAGTCCATGACATTTTATGGTGACTTGGAATTCCAACGTCATTTTTTACAAAAACTTACATAGACCTTCGTTAAGCCCTAGATATGGAGTGAGTTAGTTGCCTTGGCCAAAATTGCCCATTTACAAGGTCAAACGAGCCCTAGAGCAAGTAAACCCCCCATTTTGCCTATTTTCGTGTGCTATAGTCCACGGCATTTTATGGTGACCCAAAATTCTGATGTCATTTTTGCCAAAAACATACATGGAGCTCTATTAAGACCTTAGCTATGGAGCCAGGTTGTCGCCACTGCCAAAACTGTCCATTTTGAAGGTCAAACGAGCCCAAAGTAGGTAAACCCCATTTCTTATCGATTTTAGTACGTTATAGTCTACTGCATTTTATGGTGGCCCAAAATTACGATGTCATTTATGCCAAAAACTTACATAGACGTCCGTTAGAACCTTAGCTATGGATCCAGGTGGTCGCCACAGACAAAAAGACCCATTTTCAAGTTCAAACAAGCCAAAGCAAGTTAACCCACTCTTTTGTCGATTTTTGTGTGCTATAGTCCACGGCATTTTATGGTGACCTAGAATTCCGTTGTCATTTTTGCGAAAAATTTACATGGACGTTCATTAGACCTTAGCTATGGAGCTAGTTGGTCACCACAGCCAAAACGACCCATTGTCAAAGTCAAACGAGCCTTAGAGCAGGTAAACCCCCTCTTCTGCCAATTTTTGTGAGATATAGTCCATGACATTTTATGGTGATCCAGAATTCCGACCTTATTTTTGCCAAAAACATACATAGACGTCAGTTAAGACCTTAGCTTTGGAGCATGTTGGTCGCCAATGCAAAAAGGGCCCATTTACAAGGTCAAACAAGCCCTAGAGCACGTAAACCCCCAATTTTGTCAATTTTCGTGTGCTACAATCAACGGCATTATATGGTGACCTGGAATTTTGACGGCATTTTTGCCAAAAACATACATGGACTTCCTTTAAGACATTAACTATGGAGCCAGTTGGTCGCAAAGGCCAAAACGCCCCTTTTACAAGGTCAAATGAGCCCCAGGGAAGGTAAACCCCTTCTTTTGCCTATTTTCATGTGTTATAGTCCACGATATTTTATGGTGATCCAGAATTACGATGTCATTTATGCCAAAATTTACATAGACGTCTGTTAAGACCTTAGCTATGGAGCCAGTTGGTCGCCACGGCCAAAACGACTCATTTACAAGGTGAAACGAGCCCAAAGCAGGTAAACCATCCATTTTGCCAATTTTCGTGTGCAATAGTCCGCGACATTTTATGGTGACCTAAAATTCTGACGTCATTTTTGGCAAAAATTTACATGGACATCCATTAAGACCTTATCTATGAAGCGAGTTGGTCACCACAGCCAAAATGACCCATTTTTAAGGTCAAACAAGCCCCAGAGCAAGTAAACCCCCTCATTTGCCGATTTTCTTGTGTTATAGTCCATGACATTTTATGGTGATCCAGAAATCTAATGTCATTTTTGCCAAAAATTTACATGGACGTCCGTTAAGACCAAGCTATGGAACTCGTTGGTCGCCAAGGCGAAAATGGCCCATTTCGAAGCTCAAACGAGCCCAGAGTAGGTAAACCCCCTATTTTACAGATTTTTCTGAGCTATAGTCCACAACATTTTATGGTGCTCCAGAATTCCGACGTCATTTTTTCTAAAAACTTACATAGACGTCTGTTAATCCTTAGCCATGGAGCCAGTTTGTCACAACGGCCAAAACGGCCCATTTACAAGGTCAAATCAACCCCAAAGAAGCTAAACCCCTTCTTTTGTCGATTTTCGTGTACTATAGTCCACGACATTTTATAGTGACCCAGAATTACGATGTTATTTATGCCAAAAATTTACATGTACATCCGTTAAGATTTAGCTATGGAATCGATTGATCACCATGGCCAAAACTGCCCATTTTCAAGGTCAAACGAGCCCTAGAGCAGGTTAACCCCCTCTTTTATCAATTTTTATGTGCTATAGTCCACGATATTTTATGGTGACCCAGAATTCCGATGTCATTTTTGCTATAAATTTACATGGACATCTGTTAAGACCTTAGATATAGAGCTAGTTGGTCTCCACAACCAAAAAGGCCCAGTTTCAAGGTCAAACGATCCCCAGAGAAGGTAAATCCCCTCTTTTGATGATTTTCGTGTGCTCTAGTCCACGACATTTTATGGTAATCCAAAATTCTGATGTCATTTTTGTCAAAAATTTATATGAACGTCCGCTAAGACCTTACCTATAGTGCCAGTTGGTCACCACAGCCAAAACGGCCCATTTTCAAGGTCAAATGAGCCCCAGGGCTGCTAAACCCCCTCTTTTGCCAATTTTCGTGAGCTATAGTCCACAATATTTTATGATGATCTGGAATTTCGATGTTATTTTTTCTAATAACTTACATAGATGTCCGTTAAGACCTTAGATATGAAGCCAGTTGGTCTCCATGGCAAAAACATCTCATTTACAAGGTCAAATGAGCCCTAGAACAGATAAACCACCCATTTTGCCAATTTTCGTGTGCTATAGCCTACGACATTTTATGGTGACCCAGAATTTCGATATCATTTTTGCCAAAAATTTATTTGGGCCTCCGTCAAGACCTTAGCTATGGGGCTAGTTGGTCGCCACAGACAAAACGGCCCATTTACAAGGTCAAATGAGCCCTAGAGCAGATAAACCCCCTATTTTGTCGATTTTCATGTGCTATAGTTCACGACATTTTAAAATGACCTAGAATTCCGACGTCATTTTTTCAAAAAACTTACATGGACCTCTGTTAAGACCTTAGATATGGAGTCAGTTGGTCGCCACAGCTAAAATGACCCATTTACAAGGTCAAACGAGCCCCAGAGCAAGTAAACCCCCCATTTTGCCAATTTTCGTATGCTATACTCCACGACATTTTATGGTGATCCAGAGTTTCGACGTCATTTTTGGAAAAAATTTACATGGGCATCTTTTATGACCTTAGCTATGGAGCTATTTGGTCTCCACGGTCAAAAAGACTCATTTTCAAGGTCAAACGATCCCCAGAGAAGGTAAATCCCTTCTTTTGCTAATTTTTGTGTGCTCTAGTCCACGACATTTTATGGTGATCCATAATTCCAATGTCATTTTTGCCAAAAATTTACATGGAACTCTGTTAAGAACTTATCTATGGAGCCAGATGGTAGCCATGGCCAAAAGGGTCCATTTACAAGGTCAAACGATCTTGAGAGCAGGTAAACCCCTTATTTTACCAATTTTCGTGTGCTATAGTCCACAATATTTTAAGGTGACCCAGAATTCCGACGTTATTTTTCCAAAAAACTTACATGGACCTCCATTAAAACCTTAGCTATAGAGTCAGTTGGTCGCCACGGCTAAAACGACCCATTTACAAGGTCAAACGAGCCTCAAAGCAAGTAAACCTCCATTTTGCCAATTTTCGTGTGCTATAGTCCACAACATTTTATGGTGATCCAGAATTCCGATGTCATTTTTTCCAAAACCTTACATGGACCTCCATCAAGAGCTTAGCTATGGAGCTAGTTGGTTGCCACGGTCAAAACGGCCCATTTACAAGGTCAAATGATCCCCAAAGCAGGTAAACCCCTTATTTTGTCGATTTTGATGTGCTATAGTTCACGACTTTTTAAGGTGACCTGGAATTCCGACGTCATTTAAAAAAAAATTACATGGACCTTTGTTAATACCTTATCTATAGAACCAGTTGGTCGCCACGGCTAAAATGACCCATTTACAAGGTCAAACGAGCACCAGAACAAGTAAACCCCCCCATTTTGCCAATTTTAGTGTGTTATAGTCCACGACATTTTATGGTGATCCAGAAATCCGATGTCATTTTTGCCAAAACCTTACATAGACCTATGTTAAGACCTTAGCTATGGAGCCAGTTGGTCACCACAGCCAAAATGGCCCATTTTCAAGGTCAAACGATCCCCAGAGCAAGTAAAGCCCCCATTTTGCTGATTTTCATGTGCAATAGTCCACGAGATTTTTTGGTGACCCGAAATTCCAACGTCATTTTTGCCAAATATTTACATTGAACTCCATTAAGACCTTATCTATGGATCCAGTTGGTCACTGTAACACTCCGAAAAATGTTAGGTCAAACTAGAACATAACTTATGAATCTTAAATGTCGAACATCAAAAGCTAAACATCAAAAGCCGAAAAGTTTGTCCCAAGATATAGATATTCCCACTTGGAAGTGGGACGATGTCAATATGGACTTTTTTGTGGGTTTGCCTCTTACACGAAGGCAACATGATTCTATTTGGGTCATTGTGGATAGGATGACCAAATCAGCTCATTTCATTCCTGTTAAGGTTTCCTTTTCGGTGGAAGATTAGCAAAGTTGTAAATCAAGGAAATAGTGAGGATGCATGGGGTTCCGTTGTCCATCATTTCGGATAAGGGTACTCAATTTACTTCTCACTTTTGGAAGGCTTTCCAAAATGGGCTTGGAACAAATGTGAAGCTTAGTACTGCTTTTCATCCTCAAATGGATGGTCAAGCAGAACGCACCATTCAACCTCTAGAAGACATGTTGAGGGCATGTGTTATTGATTTCAAGGGTAATTGGGATGACCATCTACCATTGATAGAATTCGCCTACAACAATAGTTACCACTCAAGTATTACTATGGCTGCGTTTGAAGCACTATATAGGAGAAGGTGTAGGTCTCCGGTGGGTTGGTTTGAAGTAGGTGAATTTGCCCTTATTGGTCCCGAGATAGTTTGTGAAGCCATCAAAAAAGTTTGACTTATTAGAGATAGGTTGAAGACGGCTCAAAGTCAGTAAAAGTCCTATGCCGATAATAGAAAGAGAGATCTAGAGTTTGAGGTAGGTGATTGGGTCTACTTGAAGATCTCGCCTATGAAAATGGTAATGAGGTTTGGTAGAAAAGGGAAGCTTAGTCCCCGATATGTGGGCCCTTATGAGATCTTGAAACATATTGGAAATGTTGCTTATGAATTGAACTTGCCTAGTGAATTGGCTTCGGTTCACCCGGTGTTCCATGTATCCATGCTCAAGAAGTGCATTGGTGATCCGGTATCCATTCTTCCATTAGAAGGACTAGGGGTTGATGAGAACCTTTCTTATGAAGAGGTCCCGGTTGAGATTTTGGATCGGCAAGTGAAGAGGCTGAGGAATAAAGAGGTAGTTTCCGTTGAGGTTCTATGGAGATATCACTTAGTTGAGAGTGCTACATGGGAGGTCGAGGTCGATATGAAATCCCATTATCCTCATCTTTTTCCTTCTACTCCTAGCTAAAGTTGAGGTTAGTAGTTCCTCTTAGTTTCTAGTGAATTGGGAGTCATGTGTATTGTTGAAATTTTCATGATTTCCTTTATGTGTGCATGTTCTTGTGAGAATTCATATTTAATGTATCTTGAGTTTTCATGATTTATATGTTCCTCATGGTTGGTTTGCACTTTAGTATGATGGTGGTGTATTTGACTTCATGAGATGTTGTATTGAACATGCTTAGTTATAGTTTGATATAAATGACATATTGGCTCTTTAATGATTATGTTGAGCTCATTTGAGTTGGAGAAGGTAGTTCCTCCTAAGATGATATGAAATGATGAATCTGGTGCATATTGGGGTGTGGATGTAGTTCCTACTTCCTTGTGTTGCATTGTTATGTTTTGAGAATTGAGTTGATGTTTCCTCCTTGGCAATTTGCATTATTCTTCTGATTCTTTCTTGTTGGGTTGCTAGTCTTGAGTCTTTATTTCCCCTAAAAGTGTTTAGAGTGTCATTCGAGGACGAATGTTCCTAAGGGAGAGATATTGTAACACTCCGAAAAAGCTAGGTCAAACTAGAGCCTAACGTATGAATCTTAAAAGTTTATGCATAAATGTGGATTTGTAAAATAGTCCAAATTTTGACTAAGTATATTTTCAAGAGAGGGTTCAAGGGAGGTGAAACAGTTCATTGTCCTTGAAGGGCCTCGTGAACTTTGCCTTAGCCATTTTGGGCAAGTTGGCAGTTCACGCATGGGTTCAAGGAACTTGAAGCAGTCCACGACCCTTAAAAGGTCCTTTAAACAATTGCTTAGTTTTTTTAGGGGCTTTACACGTGAGGGTAAAAGGACAAAAGAGGGCCCCACCAACTAGGGACCACCACGTGTGGGGGCTGCCCTAGTACATTAGGTCGTACACGTGTGTATGTAGGGGCCAATTTCATAGCAAAGCTTCAATTAAGGTATGGGAACCTTCATTCATGGAATTTCTTTCTCCATGAAGCCCTTCAACACTAATTTTTGAAATTGGGAATTTGTTCAAAAACTAGGGTTTTGATTCTAGCCATGGGTTCTTCTTGAAAACGATTTCTTTATGTTAATTATCCTATAGTATGATGAATTTGATGTTTATTGAGGGTTTTTATTGTGAAATTCCCCATGAACCCATGACCCCAACTTTATGAAATTGAGATGGGTTTGTTCATGCAATGCGTATACTTAGAATAGTATCTATGTTAATTTAGTCAATTAGTCTTGTTTGATTTATGATTAAAGTACTAATTCTAAGTGTGATTGCAGGACATGATCTATGACCCTTGAAGGGTAAATTGTAAGTGTTGAATCTTCAAGTATAGCCTTGAAGGCAATGTATGAATATACTCTATGTTTAAGATTCTTATATATGAATGGATTGATCCATTTGAAAGGTGGAGGTGCTTACTTTTCATGTATTTATGTATGAAGTTATGTTCCACTTGAATGGTGAAGATCCAATGACTAATGTGTGAATTATGGTATTGTTGAAACACTAGTTTCCTTTACTACTACACATGATTATGTATGAATTGTCTTGGATGATTATATGGTGATTCTAAGGTGAAAGGTAGTTCTCACCATGTTGAATCAATGAGCTATGTTATGAGTTGGGTTGAATAAAGGGTAATGTACTCCTTCACATAAGAAATTGTAATTCACCTTAACAATGTATTGTTGGAGAATAATGCTTAGCACCGAGCGGATATGGCAAATAAGGTAGAGACTCCCGGTAGTTTTAGGCTGGGTCTTCTACATATGCTCTATTGAGATGGAAACTCTCCCGCTAGTAAAATAGGCCGGGTTTCTAAAAGCAATCTCCCTATCCCATAACTATGTGCCTGCATAGGTATTAGCTAGTGGATCCACATTATAGCTATATATGTCTAGTTCTACCTTAGTTAAGTAGGACGCCTTTGTTCGGTGTGGGTTATATGACACCGAATTCCATGTAGCTCACACTTCTCCCTATGTAATAAGATAATGAATATGACTTGAACTATACTTGTGATTTATTGATAAGTTTACTTAGTAGGAGTGGGGGTATGGGACTTCACTTTTATATTGCACAAGTAAGCTTTGAAAGGGATTGTGGGTTGGTTCATTATGCTATGGTAAGACATGAAGGTATGATATATGTTGATTGGATTGTTGTTATGGTATGACTCTCCTTATGTATATGTAATGAGTATGATTATTCCTTATGTATGATTATGGATTGTGATGAGGTCTAAAGTTGATATGTGTCACTAAGGTGATTCTAAATGGATACTTAGTATAGTTGGTATTATGGGATGCGAACTATACATTGCACAAGTATGGTTTTAGGGTTGCTAAGGTGATGGTTCTACTATGTTATGAAGATTTATGTGATAATGTTGTTATGACTTGTATTATGGCTTTATGTGCATAAATGGTCATCTAACTTGATAAATGCATGATTTACACAAAAGAAATGTCCTTTTTAGCATATTTAAGGATTTTTATGCATGTTTCCATACTTAGTGCTTTTGTACTAAACCCTTATCTTCTACATCTCCTATGAGTGTAGGTTTGGGCCGTTGAGGTGCATTTAGTCCATTCTTCAAGAAACTTGGATTTCTACCTCCAAGTTTTGGTGAGTCCTGAAGTCCGAGGACGAGATGCTATTGATTCTAGTTCTAGCTTACTTAATTTGTTAAAGACTGTGTTGTACTTTCTATTGATGTAAGGGCTAAGTCCCAACTTTCATATTCCTATGTTTAGATGGTGTAATGAGACAAGTCTAGATTTCTATTTTTCATATATGGAGGAAGTTTAACTTCTATTGTAAAAGATTTAATTTTTTCGCATTATTCTATGTCTTATGTAATGATGATACGTTAAGGGCTTGTCTGAGACTACTTCGGGGTCAAGTATGTCGTGTCACTCTTAGGGGGGTAGCTCTGGGTCGTGACAAACTTGGTATCAGAGCATAAAGTTTTGGGATAATTAATAGGTTGAAGTCTCATGAACCACGTCTATTGGAATCTTGTTCAAGGGTGTGAAGCGTGCCACACTTATGAATGAGAGGCAATAAGATGTTTAGGAACTTTCACTTCTTTTATTCTTGAGTCGTGTCTAAAAGTCTTAACTCTATAAGTCCTTTCTTCTAATCCTTTTCTTGTGCATATAGGATATGACTACTAGAAGAGCAACCTCAAGATGAGTGGAAGAGGAGGTTGCAAATGCGGGAGTTCCTCCCTAGGCAACCAAGCTCCTCCAAATGAACAAGCTCCTCGAGGTCGACAAAGGCCTCAAGTTCCTATTGAAGTGGGAGCTATGTCTAATGTGGTGATAAGGATGACAATTCAAAACTTGACTCATGTTTTAGCGGCTCAAGTTACTAGCGATGCTAGGGTGCAAGTGAATCCCAATGCTAGAAAAACCACTTCAAGGATAAGGGATTTCAAAAGGATGAATCCCCCTACTTTCTTTGGCTCCAAAGTGGAGGAGGACCCACAAGGATTCATTGATGAACTGTTTAAGGTGCTACATGTTATGGGTGTATCTCCTCAAGAAAAGGCGGAACTAGCCGCCTATCAACTCAAAGATGTAGCTCAAGTATGGTATGAGCAATGGAAGGAGGAGAGTCCTATTAGAGCAGGTCTGGTAGATTGGGAATCATTCAAGATGACCTTCCTCGATAGGTTCTTCCCTTAGAATTGAGGGAGAGAAAAATGCAAGAATTCATCAATCTCCGTCAAGAAGGTATGAGTGTGAAGGAATATAGCCTCAATTTCACTCAATTGTCCAAGTATGCTCCTACATTGGTGGCGGACTCTAGGGCTAAAATGAACAAATTTGTTATGAGGGTATCCAATCATGTAATGAATGAATGTAGGTCGACTATGCTTATTCCAAGCATGAACATCTCTCGTCTTATGGTTCATGCCGAACAAATTGAAGAACAAAAGCTCAACCAAGTGGGTAGAGAGTTGAAGAGGTCAAGGACCGATGATGGAAGTTCTTCCAAGAATAGATTTGAGATTCAAGGTAAGCCTAGGTTCAAGAAAAAGTTTTCCAACCAAGGCTCCTCTAGCACTCCAAGAGCCAACAAAGATAGGGTGTCTAACCTTAAGCCCCAAGGGGGAAATAGTAGTGGTTCTTATGTTAAGAGATCTACTTATGCCAAGTGTGGTAAGAAGCATGATGGTAAATGTCTTGCCGGCACGGGTGTGTGCTTTGGGAGTGGAAAGAGTGGGCATTAATTGAAGGATTGTCCAACCCGTATGGCCAAAGGGAGAGATTATAAGCCAAATGCTCCTAGTGGTTCTAACTCTGATGCTCCTAAGAAGAATCGCTTCTATGCTCTCCAATTCCGAGGTGATCAAGAGAGCTCTCCGGATGTTGTGACTGGTATGTTACAAGTTTTCTCTATTGATGTTTATGCATTGTTAGACCCCGATGCCACTTTGTCTTTTGTTACACTGTCACGCCACGTTTTTCGCAAAACGAATTTTGTGCACGACCTAACAACTCTTTTGGGTTTTGGGTGAAGATGAAGAGTCGCCACCTAACGAATTAAGGTGTGTTAGGGCACCTATCTAACCTAACTAAGTCTAGCTAAGGTCAACAAACCAGAGATCGGGTAAGGGTTCAAATTACCTCAAGGGAAAGGTGTTAGGCATCCCTCGAGGTCCACAAATGTGGGTCCCGGCCATATCTCATGCAATTATGTGGGGGTTACAAATAGCAATTAAGGTCACTTCATTTTATTTATTTGATTTAGACATGCTTGTTAGGTGATAACAATAAATAAACATTTAAAATTATTTCATTTAATTAATTAGACATACAAAAACTAAGTGATAACTTAATATTAACCAATTAAGGGCATTTTAGTTATTTATATTATAAGCATGCGAAACTAGGTGATATAACAAATAATGAATAAGTACTTAAACAAACATTAAATAGTTAATAAAGAGAAGCGAGAAGACAGAAATTACACAAGTAAATAGGATAATCAAATTTTATTTTATATAAACTACCCCAAATAATTATAATTATAAAACACATAAAGGGATAAAAGGAAAGGGAGACTCTGAGGAACTTTACGGATCAGCACTCGACTTTTCATTTTATTTTTGATAGGCTTCCATATAGGGACAGACAAAACCAAGGTTTGTCGTTTTAAGCTTGAGTCGATATCATCCAATCCGTAGGGCCTAAAACTACCCCTACCCCACCACCGAATGTTTTTCATCCTAAAAGGTGCCTAATGCCCCCGCTTAATGTCCAAGAAGTATTGGACTACTATTGGGTTGGTTTTAGACAAATAAAACCCTAATAGGTCCGCCTAGACACCAAGCAAAACACGTTGAACAAACACTTAGCACATAAAGTTTCAAGTTGGCCTCTTAAGTTTAATTATTAGCATACTAACAAACACATAATTAGTAAAAGGTCTCATGAAAAGTGTGTGTACATATTAACGTGCATTAGCAGTAAACTTACTTAATTAAGAGGAGGCAGAAGATTATTTTAAGTGCAGGAAATAATTAACTGATAATAGCAGAAATTACATATGCCGAAATTAGAAAAAAAAATTATATTTTATCAAAAGTTTGTTTTAAGTTACAGTCTATTTGTCAGATGCAGGATTTAACTATTCAGATAGGATTTAATCCAGGTAAATCAATCAGAAAATGTGCAAATAAGTCAAAATTATTTTATGCATGCTAGAGCAATTACAACAAAAAACTGGCAGCAATTAAGCACAAAAGACTTATCTCAATTACAAACAAGCTGGGAATTATTTATTTATGATTCGTAAACACACAAAGATCATATGCTTAGTCTAATTTATTAAAGAACCTAACAATGATTTACAAATCTAGATTTTAAAAACCTATATACGATTTCTAAGTGATTAACAAAATTATAATTCCTATAGACATGATTTCTAAACCCCAAATGCTTTCATATATGGAGTTACGTTATACAAAATATTACAAAACAATAAGAGAGATCAAATAATACAAAATCCAAATTAAATAAATTCGGCTTGTCTAATGCTTTCCTTCCATGGCAACTCTTCAAATATCTTGAATCTTTAAGTTCAAGACCCTGTTAAAGAAAGCAACAATACAATCCAAATAATACACAACACACGTAATATCAATTGTGGACCCAATCAAAATAGCACATACGCATTATTTTAACCAAATCATTGCACACACACAATCATACATATATACAGGGATAAGAAAACTGACCCGAACGCTTCCTTTATTTATTTCAAGCAATCAATACCCATAACAAATGATGCAAGATAAAATTAAACTAATGGAAAAGAAAGCTAACCAGTTATTGATTTATTAATCAGCAATGAAGACCAACTTATTCTAATATTCGACCCGTACACAGCAAAACAGCAACAGCGGAAACAGAGACGAACTTTTAAAATTTAAAATCAGGAGAATCTTAATTTTTTTTTTTTAGAGTAGTGAGCATATATATATATATATATATATATATATATATATTTGTAAGCAAAGTATGGATGAATAAACAAATAGGGGATGAGTCCTATTTATATAGTCACTAATACGGGCAATATAAGGAAAAGACTAAAAGGAATCAATTAATAAATTTCCCTTATTCAGAGTAGCCAAAAGGATTTCCTTAGATGATTCTTACCAAATATGAACCGATACAAATATGACCAAGATAATAATTTAAAAAATACAACCAAATCGGTCAACATCCAACAGGAAAACAATAATCTTTTAATATTGTATTACCATAAATAAACACCTAAGAGACTATTATTAAGGCAAAGGCATCAATTAATAAGCACAATAATAGTTTAATAATATACGGAAGTGAAATACGGTAAAAGGGGCAATTTAGCTAAATTAACATATTTAAGGGATCTTTGATAGGAACAAATATCAAATCAATAATTACACATGGATTGAGGTGTCATTTATGCTAAAAATTGAACTCACAATATTTTCCAACTAATCCGCAATCAACTAAGACTAAAATCATGATTTTACCATATAGAGATTAGCAAACGGAAATCATGCACTAATAAATATTATCAACATGCAAGGAATGTGCATACAATCTGCTAGAGCAACCTTCTTTTACAGCAAGCGTACTAAGATACTATTCACAAAAAATTAAAGCTTAGCATATCACAATAGAAGTGATGAGCATGAATTTGAACAAAAAGTTGAAACCTAAACATGCTTTCTAAGTATCACCCGCATAACAATCATGCAAACTAAATAGCCAACAAACAAAGTAGTATGATACTGACATTTCAATAAAAGCAAACCAAAGAATTAAACTATGGGCTCTAAAGAAAATCGAAAAACTTACTCGGATGGATCTGTTAAGATCCATCTTTTAAACCACTCGAAATCTGCAACCGGAGCAACATCATTTGTTGTCGCCGTCCATAGCTGCTTGCCGGACTAGGAGAGAGAGAAATGGACGGGACGGATATATTGAGATATGTCTTCAATCGACCCCTCAACTCCTTGAGCTTTGCCGAAAACTGTTGCTGCTAGCTGGAGGAGAGAGAAGGCCGAGGAGCTGCTGCACATGGCCTTCGCTGCTGATAGCGTTGTTGGTCGAAGCTATCGCCGGTGGCTGCTGGTCTCCTGGGGTCTCGCTGATTCTTGCCTGAACCTGCCAAATCGGCTGCTGCTGATGCGAGAGAGGGGAAAGGGAAAAGAGACGGGAAAGAGGAGGGAGGAGGCGTCGCTGCCTCTGGCTGCCGCTACAGTTGCGCCGGTCGGGGAGAAAGAGAAGAGAGAGAGAGACGCCTGCCCAGGACTTTCACCAGCTGCTCGTCTCGCCGAGCCGCTCACCTCGCCGAGTGGCTGATTACCGCTGCCGGAACGAGGAAGAGAAGAGGGAAGGGGCGCCGGATATGGCGCAGGTCTTCGCTGGAGCAAAATGGGTGGAGAAGTAGCAGCTGCTGCGGCACTGCTTGAAGAAGGAGAAAAGAGAATGGAAGTATGAGATTAGGATTTACCTTTTTTGAATAAACTAGGAAAGGAATAAAGGATTTGATCTCATCCGTTGAATTGAACGGAATGGATGGTTGGGATTCAATCTAAGGCTTTGGCAAAAGACGGACGGCTGAGATTAAAAGATGCAAATCTTAAAATCATCTTGAATTGAATTTAGAAATGGCCAAAATTGAAATAAAAAATTGGCTAGAATTGAAATAAAAGTGGTTATAATCGAAATACAATTGGAATTGAAGTGGCTAGAATCGAAAGAAATTGAAATAAAATAGGCTACAATTTAAATGATTTTGAGGAAACTCAAGGAAATGCTATTCAATTTAATAAAATACTACACCTATAAAATATTTTTTCATATAAATAAAATATCTAGGATTTTTAAAATATTTAAATAAATTAACTATTTCTAGTTTAATTATCGAAAATAATTTGATAATAAACTACAATAATTTTTGAGATCATGCATACTAAAATATAATTTTTTGGACAAAAACTAATTAAAATTTTAAACTTTGAAACATGTTTTAAAATACGTATTAAATCGAATAACACTCCCGAGAATGGTTAAAGGTCGGTCAAAATTGAGTGTCAACATACACCTTTTGTGGCCATGAAATTTGAAATACTCCCCGATGTATTAGAAGAACCTTTTTCGATTTCTACCCCAGTTGGTGACTCGGTAGTGGTGAAAAGAGTCTATAGGAGATGTACTATTTCTTTGTCTCATAAAGTCACTTTGGTCGATTTAGTAGAATTAGACATGCTTGATTTTGATGTAATTTTGGGCATGGATTGGTTTCATGCATGTTATGCTTCCATTGATTGAAGAACTCGGGTAGTTAAGTTTCAATTTTCGAATAAGTCCACGTTAGAGTGGAATGGGGTAAATTCTATTCCTAAAGGTGGATTTGTGTCATATTTGAAAGCTAGAAAAATGATTGCAAAAGGGTGCATGTATCACATTGTTAGGGTAATGGATGTGGAATCCAAGGTCCCTTCATTAGAGTCGGTACCCGTAGTGAAGGAATTTCCGAAAGTCTTCCATAATGACTTGCCCGAAATTCCTCCCAAACAGGAGATAGATTTTGTTTGTGAAGAAGAAAGATAGGTCCCTTAAAATGTGTATCGACCATCGCCAATTGAACAAGGTCAATATAAAGAATAAGTATCCACTTCCTAGAATTGATGATTTGTTTGATCAATTACAAGGGGCTAATCACTTCTCCAAAATAGACCTTTGTTCGGGTTACCATCAACTTAGGGTGAGAGGGGTTGACTTTCCTAAAACGGCTTTTCGAAATAGATACGGTCACTATGAGTTCCTTGTAATGTCTTTTGGCCTAACAAATGCCCTGGCGGCGTTCATGGATCTAATGAATAGAGTGTTTAATCAATTCCTTGATACTTTTGTGATTGTCTTTATTGACGACATTTCGGTATATTCAAGAAGTGAGGATAATCATATGAACCACTTGAGAATTGTGTTGCAAGTCCTCAAAGATCACCAAGTATATGCTAAGTTTAGTAAATGTGAGTTTTGGCTTAGCTATGGAGCCAATTTGTCACCACGGACAAAACGGCCCATTTTCAAGGTCAAACGAGCCCCGGAGTAGGTAAACCCCCCTATTTTGCCAATTTTTGTGTGCTATATTCCACAGGATATTTTGGTGACTCAGAATTTCGATGTCATTTTCGCCAAAAATTTACATGGACCTCCGTTAAGACCTTAGCTGTGGAGCCAATTGGTCACCACGGCCAAAACGGCCCATTTTCAAAGTCAAACGATCCCTGGAGCAGGTAAACCCCCCATTTTTTTGCCGATTTTAGTATGCTATATTCCACGGGATTTAATGGTAACTCAAAATTTTGACGTTATTTTTTCCAAAAATTTACATGGACCTCCGTTAAAACTTTAGCTATGGAGTCAAATGGTCACCACGGGCAAAACAACCCATTTACAAGGTCAAACGATCCCCGGAGCAGGTAAACCCCCAATTTTTCTGATTTTCATGTGCTATAGTCCACGGGATTTTTCAGTGACCCAGAATTCCAATGTCATTTTTGCGAAAAATTTACATGGACCACCGTTAAGACCTTAGCTATGGAACCAATTGGTAACCACGGCCAAAATGGCCCATTTTCAAGGTCAAACAAGACCCCTGAGCAGGTAAACCTCCCATTTTACCGATTTTCGGATGCTATAGTCCACGGGATTTTATGGTAACCCAAAATTTCGATGTTATTTTTTTCAAAAATTTACATGGACTTCCGTTAAGACCTTAGCTATGGAGCAAGTTGGTCACCATGGCTAAAACGGCCCATTTACAATGTCAAATGAGCCTCAGCGCAAGTAAACCCCCTATTCTGCCGATTTTCGTGTGCTATAGTCCACATAATTTTTTGGTGACCCGAAATTTCGACGTCATTTTTGCCAAAAAATTTAAAATTTACATAAAAAATTCACCAATAAATATAGTAACCTTTAATCTAACAATTTAGTAAATTTTAATTTTTAAAACGTGATGTAAAAAATAATAAATCGTAAAAAATAAATTAAAAATGAATAAATGTTGAAAAAATGAAAATGCTTGAAAAGACTTCTAAACATGTGAAACTAATGATAAAGTACATATTTATACAAATAAAAGATATTTCAATATCGTACGAACCGTAAAAGTAATGAAGATTGGTACGAATGAACCACATGCAGCGGAAACGTTGAGAATAGATGATGGAAAATAGATGGATATGTTGTTATGTATGAAGGGTGTTTCACACTCTTATGATTTTTGTACGGCATGGGCATCCACATGTTTTCGAGTAGACCTCGACCAATATTGTCGCGTGCAACGTCGGTCACCTAATGAGTGCAAGCCACAGACTATAAGGGCAGGCGATGTCCTACGTCCACTGAACAATGTGTGCCTGCCACGACAATGCGGCCAGGCCACATCCGATGTCAGCTGACATATGTGTACAGGCCATGGGCGATGCTCGCAGGCCACGTCCAACATCAACTGATCGATGTGTGTAGGCCACGGACAATGCTGGCAGGCCATGTCCAACGTCGGTTGTCTATTATGTGCAGGCCACGGATGATGCAGGCTGGCGACGTCCTACGTCGGCTGACCGATGTGAGCAGGCCAAGGACGATGCAGGACAGCCACTTTCAATGTCGACTAACCGATGTGCACAAGCCACGACCGAACTGGAATGTCCACGGACTATGTCGCATGACCGATGCGCGCATGCCACGACATATATCGTCTGGCTAATGTGTGCAGGCCACAACCAATGCGCGCATGCCACGGCCTATGTCCACTGGCCGATGCACGACCTATGTCTCTTGGATGATGCACGCAAGCCATGACCAATAACGCCTAGCCGATGCGTGCAAGCCACAACCAATGTCGCCCAGCGAATGCGCACAGGGCACGTCCTACGTCGGCTGACTAATGTGTGCAGGCCACGGACGATGCAGTCAGGCCACGTCCAATGTCAGCTGACCGATATGTGCAGGTCACGGATAATCCTGGCAAGCCATGTTCGACGTCGGCTGACCGATGTGTGCAGCCCACGTTCAATGTCGGCTGATTGTTGTGTGTAGGGCACGGATGATACAGGCAGGCCACATCCGATATCGGTTGATTAATGGAGCAGGCCACGGATGATGCGGGCAGTACACGTCCAATGTCGGTTGACTGATGTGCACAAGCCACGGTCGATGTGGGCAGCCCACGACCTATGTTGCCTGACCGATGGACATGTCATGACCTATGTCACCTGGCTAATGCACGCATGCCACGACCTATGTCGACTGGTCGATGCGTTCATGCCACGGCCTTTGTTGCCTAGTTGATGCGCGTAGGCCAGGGCCCATGACGTCTAGCCGATGCGCGCAGGCCACGGCCAATATCACCCTGCCGATGCGCACAAGCCACGTTTGATGCGTGCAGACCTTGGTTGATGTTGCCTGCCGTTGGCCGATGTTGGTCGGTCGATGCGCACAAGCCACGTTCAATGCCTGTAGGCCTTCGCTGATGCTGTCTTCCATTGGTCGATTGGCAGGCCGGCTCATCACCGTTCCACATCTGACAGGGGCACATCGCCGACACCCATCTTCTTGCCTCTCGACAATTTCAAGCACTCTTTGACTCTCTTTTCAACATCCTTTTCATCTTTCCCTCTCGGTACTTGTTTGTTATCAGTCTCTCGCCCATATTTAGCCTTGGACAGGATTCACTGCCCGATTTTTGCTACATTCCCAAACAACCCGACTCGTAGACAGTGCCTCATGGTGCAACAGGGTCCGGACACAATGGGGCTCTCACCCTCTTTGGTGCTCCTTCTAGGGGACTTGGGCCCGATCCGCCACTGAGGACACTTCTCCATACTACAATTTGGACGACGGAGCTTCCCGATTATAAGGTTGGGTTGTTCTTGGTTTTCTCACCGTTACTAAGGGAATCCTTATAAGTTTCTTTTCCTCCGCTTATTGATATGCTTAAACTCAACGGGTAATCTTGCCTGACTTGGGGTCGTGGTCAGAGTGCCATTCTTAATCTGCGCAATTAGGGTCTGAGAGTCCGGAGGCACAACAAGAGAGAGTTGAGTTTCAACCACCACTTCCTGCGACGTCCGTCGACGTGGACTCGCATTTAGGCCAGCCGCGCGCTCGGGGTGTATGGGAGCCAGCTTTCACCCCGCGCGATGCCTTGCAGTGTGCGGGGGGCGACGCGATGTGTGACGCCCAGGCAGACGTGCCCTCGACCTAATGGCTTCGAGTGCAACTTGCGGTCAAAGACTCGATGGTTCACGGGATTCTGCAATTCACTCCAAGTATCACATTTCGCTACGTTCTTCATTGATGTGAGAGCCGAGATATCCATTGTCGAGAGTCGTTTGTGTTTAAATAGCAGCACACGTCCCCCCGCACACTCCACGAACGGGGCGCGAGGGGAGGACTGTCAATTTTAGTATTCCTTGGTGCTTTCCACGCCGGGGTTCATTGGTCGCCTGACGAGCGTGCGGGCGCACACGTCGGGGACGGGAGAGACGTACATGACTAGCACGCGTCTCCCCCGAGTGTTTAAAATGTGTTCGCGGGTCGTTCTTCTTTGCAGATTTTGACAATAATCTTTTTGCATGTTCACCTACAGAAACCTTGTGACGACTTCTCCTTCCTCTAAATGAAAATGTTCAATAGACTTCTCGCGACATCGCGAGCTGCGAAACGCGCACGTTGCCGCAATTCGAATATTTCACCAGATCATTCAACTGGTAGGAACGACGGGCGGTGTGTACAAAGGGCAAGGATGTAGTCAACACGAGCTGATGACTCGCGCTTACTAGGAATTCCTCGTTGAAAACCAATAGTGTCGAGCCTATGTCTCCTAGCGGATGGGCACAGGCCTCGGCCGACGCTTGGTATTAAAATGGACTTCACTTATGTATTAAAATGGTATTTCCTACTCCAAATTCATTTTGTTTAATCAAATTTTTTTCACATACCTATTTAAGGAACAAAAATACTTATGCAAAATTGGGGGAAATTTAAAATTTTCGGGATAAAAGTTGTTTATCAGAAAATTGATTATCTAGCATTAAAATTGACATTCATATATGCATTATCAAAGTATTTCGAACTCAAAAATCAATTTTCTGTTATCAAATTCTTAGCAATAAAGAATTATAATTTTCTTCAAAATTGGGGGAAATTCAAAATTGAATGGGTTAAAAGATGTTTTTCAAAAAATTGGCTTGGTCAAACTGCCTTATGGCCGTTTGGACGAATAGATCTCGAAAAAATACCCAAATTTTAAAAAAAAATCGCCTGAAAAGGACATTCGAGGCCAAAGTTATGACCGTTTGAAGTTTCACCAATTTACAACTACTTTTTCAAGTTTCAATCTCTAATTTGGTGAAACTTCAAACGATCGTAACTTTTGCCTTAGATATCCATTTGACGCAAATTTTTTTTATCATTGGTATTTTTTCAGTAGAGGCGAGAGGCGATGTTGGATGGCGCTTCTGGTAGTACTATACCAGACCCGGTTGATACCCAGTTCAAATATTTGAGAGTGGACCCGTTGATAAGGGTGCCAACACTGTATTACGCCCCCGAAACTAGAGAGTTCTAGAGCTTTTCGTAAGAGTTTTAGAATGTGGTATGAGGATTAAAAATCGCAAAAATTCGATTTACTCTCAACATTCTATCAAAGCCACATAAAATGGGTTAGAGGAAATAGCATATACTATATGAAAATGACGTAAAAAAAATAATTAAAACATAAAAAATTTAGTTGACTCTCAAAATTCTATCAATGCCACATATATTAGGACATGAGAAATAACATATATTATTTAAAAATTACGTAAAAAGTACAATAAATTATAGTAATAATTAACAACTTAAAATATTTAAAAGATATATAGCGAACAACTTTTGAAGTTCCATCTGTATCACATAAATTAAAACAAAAAAATAAAGCCCCGTGCTGATACGAGTCCTTTATCTGGTAAAAAAGATATTAAGGCCTAAGTTCTTGTTATTGTAGGTAAGAGCCAACAAGCAGGTCGAGCTGACATAGGTAGGAATTTCAATCCTTTTGGATTGGAGGGCATAATAATTTTTTGGTTCTCATCTTTCATTCTTATCGGTATATATGTCGTTCATCTCAAAACTCTTGTTACGTTTTGTTTCTTAAAAATTAGTTTAATTAATTTGTTCAGTTAGATTAAATTATTTCAATATTATAAGATTAAAATTTTAAATATTTGAAAAAAATATATAATTTGATTGGAGCTTATCTCTTGAAAACACCACACGTAAGCTAGGTTATTTCTGATTTTGGCTAAGATTAACCAATCTAAATTTGTAAAATTGAAATATAATTAATTAATTTTTTAAAATTCATATTGAAATTATTATTTTTAATTTTAAAGTATAAATATTTTAAACTTTAAAAAATATTCCTCTATTATTAATGTTGATATTGACAAATAAATACATAAAAAGTATATTAAAAACCATTTATAATTTCTTATAAGTAATATGAAATGAAAAAAAATATTTTGACCATTCAACTTGAATCTTTGAACGTTTAAATAGTCTTGACAAAATAATAAATACTCATAAATCTTCACAGTCTAATCAACTAGTTAATGCTATAAAAAATAAAGGAAAAATGTTTTTCGCCACAAAATTTAGTCAGAATTTGATCAAAAAGGTAAAATAATATATTTCACATTGTGTTATTTTATCTTTTTGGACATTTTTACCCTTTTAACTTTAATATTTTTAATTAAAAATTGAAAAAAGATCAATTTATTTTAAAATAAAAATAATATTATAGATTTTTTAAAATTCTGATCAAATTTTCTGGTCATTTAGCATTACCCAAAAATAAATATTATCCAATGAACGTGGGAACCACTCTCTTGCCAACAACCTCCAATTGTTTTCTAAAATTGTATTCCAAAGTAGGAAGTCGAATGGAACATGCATACTTTTTAATATTATCATATTTATTCGATGGAACATGTATACTTTATAATCCTATCATATATTTATTTGTTTGTTATTCCATGTTTGATATCCACCGTTAAGCTTAGTTATTTCAATTTTATACATACAACATATTGGGAAAAAAAACAATTTTTATTAGAAAAATTTCATATATCGAAAACTTACATAAATTTCAAAATTAAAAGCTCTTCAATAAAAAGATTATCATTTCTTGAAAGTATGTGTACCTTTCCTTAACCAAACATTTTTTCTCACCTTGACTTTTTTATTGTTTCATTTTCAATTATGTGTTTAGAATTTCAATCAAAACATATTATAATTTAAGTTTTTCAAATTAAATTTATTAGAAAATTTATACTTAAAACTTACACAACTCATAAAATATATTTTTTCCCTTTCTGGTTTATACAACTCAATCAAATTCTCACACCTTGACTGATTTCTCGTATGACCCTAAATTTCAATGAAATACAATTAAAAAGTTAACTATGTAATCGATATTTTGAAAATACGAGCTAAAAAAATTCTAAAATTTGAATTAAAAATATCACATAAAAGCACTTTACGTGTCCAATATCTCAATTAAAAAACATCATAATTAGAGTATTGAAACAAAATTTCAATTTCCTTTTTTATCTCTAAAACCTACCCAAAACACAAAATTAAATCTTTATTATAAAAAAAAAAGTATTTTCTCCATTCCTTTTTTTAAGAGTCTATTTTAATTAATTATTTTCCAAACTTTAAGAAAATTGACAACTAAAAAGAAACAATTTCTTCAAAATAGGTGTATTTTTCCTTTTTTGTTCTTTGCAAACTCAACTAAATTCTCTCACCTTAGACTTTCGTTCATTCATCCTCAAGAACAATGCGATACAATCAATAAAAATTAAAAATCTCCGTCTATTTCTATAAAAAAAATTATTCCAATTCCCAAAGCAAAGAATCCAACTTTTTCCTTTTTCCCCTTTACCTGTTTTTTTTTTAAATTTATTATTATTTGATTTTCAAGATTACTTTTTTTTTTTTTTTTGTGTGTGTGTGTGTTTTTGTATATGATTCTTGAAAATGGGTTCAGAAATTTTCCCTAAAGTGAAAAGTGAAGGTGGGTCATCGGAGAGTGGTGGTTCTGAGAGTGGAGCTGATGAGAGAGGTGGAGAGAATGATGCTTTTGAGTATTTTGGTTGGGTTTATCATTTGGGTGTTAATACAATTGGGCATGAGTATTGTCATCTTCGATTCTTGTATATACGTGGGAAGTATATGGAAATGTATAAGAGAGATCCCCAAGAAAATCCTGGCCTGGTAAGTTTTTTTTATGCTTTTGTTTGCTTAAGATTATTGTTCGTAGTAGCTTAGTTGGTTGACTAGATCATGCTTTTGTTGCTTAAGATTATTGTTCTTTTTAGCTCAATTAGTTGGCTAGCTGATGATTTTTGTTTCTTTAAGATTATTGTTGTTAGTAGCTCAATTGGTAGGCTAGCTTAACTTTCACTTTGTTGGGAGGGTTCGATTTCTGCCTTATAATGATTTCCCCTTCCCTACCCTATGCTATAAAAAAAAAATACTCACTTGGTTTCAATTTATTTGCCTATTTTCCTCTTTGGTCTTTTTATAAAAAAGAATGCTTTTTTTTTTTGTTAAGCTCTTCAATTACAACTCTTTACCACCATAAGATTAAAAGATATTTGGGTACTCTGTAAATCTTTAATCTTAGATCACAAGATTCAAAAGTCTTTCTTTATTCGTTTTAAAACTTTGTGTCAAGTTAAAAGAGAACAAATAAATTGAAATGGAGATAGTAAAAAGGTTGTACTTTTGTACCATTTTTTAAATAATGGTGGTGTCCAAGCTAAGCTTGTTTATACCTTGACTAATTTCACGAGGTACTTATTACCTTCCAGCACATGTATTGGGTAACTTTGTTTATTAAAGCTAGGACAGATGGGAAAAAAATCACGGTTCTTAACTTACTACATTGACCACTAGGCTACACCCTTAGATGCAATTTGTACAGAAATGCTTGCATTAGCAATGCATGTATTAGTTATGCTTGCATTAACTATACATAGATTTTTATGCATTGTTTGGTTTGATGCATTAAAAATAGCATGTATTACATAAATAAAACTTATTTACAAAGATACCCTCCATTATTATTATGGTGGAAAAGATGTAAAAAGAGATTTTGAGGGGCAATTGAGTCTTTAATCATGCTAATGCATGCATTAAAACCATTTCATTGCTAATACCTTGAAATTCATGGTATTAACATTACACATCTTAACACACAATAGAGTGTATAACTAATGCAAACATTAGTTATACATAGATTAGAAAAGAGTACCAAACAAGGTACTAATAATATACAAGGCTAATGCATGCATTATTTTTCCTAATACACTCTACCAAACGACCCCTAAGTCCTATGGTCACTAGGAGTGTTCTAGTATTGTTTATAGATTTGTATGTTTGTAGAAAATTTAGAGAACTGTAGTGCTAGAGTCAGTATCCAAATTTTTAAATATGTTAGTACAGATAATCTTATTCAACATATTTGTGTGAATGAGTCCCCGCATAGAACAACATATTATTAAATTTGCTCCCTTTCTTGAAATAATTTGCGTAAACTAGTGGTGTTTCCTGTTTTCCTGTAAATGCTAATTGACAGATCGGTGTAGAGGAAAATAAGAGTTTAGAGTGAATAAAAAGTAAGAACCCTTGCAACACAGTTTAGTTAAGTGAGAAAATAAGGAAAACTATTATGGTTTCACATTCTGTCTTAGTCGAGACTAAAGATTTAGAGCTCTACATCTGTGAGGTCAGAAATACTTGGTAAAACATGAGGAGGTAATATCTGGAGTATATGGTATATGCTGGCAAAGACCATGTGATATTCCATAGAGTACTAAGTGCTTGTAGCTCTTTCTAGAGAAACACCCAACAAATTTGTTTACAGAAAAAAAAGGAAGTTGAATTCAGGATTACTAGTTGCAAGAGTTTGTAAGAAAAGCTACTTTTTTTAAGTAAAAACCTTTATGTTACCTGCTGGATTTCCATTTTCCAGGTAGGTAACCCTTTGTTGATAATCTTTATGCCTTCAAATTTATCTTCTTTCTGTTTCTTTGAATGCCCCTTGCTGGCCATCTTTAGTGGCAACGATTCTAAAGTTTGCGTACTCATCCCATTTTCTCTCATTCATTGTCAAGCTTGTGTCGAATAATTGATCCATACAATTTAAGTATTTTTAGTGTTTAATCACAATAAAAAAGGAAAAAAGGAGTATTTTAGTATCTGATGTATTTGCTGCAAAGAAGCGAAGGCCTTGATTTATGTTATTACATCCTTGTTGCAGAAACCAATAAGGAGGGGTGTTATAAATCACACACTTATGGTGGAGGAAATAGGTCGCCGAAGAGTTAACCATGGGGTGAGACTCAAAACCATTAACATTATATTGATTTCTCTGACCCTTAAGCATAAATTTGACCCTTCTTTTTATTGGTGCATCATGTACTTTCAAATAAGTGTTCTTTGCATCCATACCCCAATGACATTTTCTTTTTCTTTTGTCCTTTTTAGGATCTCTATGTGTTGAGGTTTTACAATCGATTGGATGAGTCAAAAAGGGGAGAAGTAAGTGGGACTTCATTCTTTATGCATTGTTAATGAAGCTGATGATGCTCATCTTTCTTTTGTTAATAAGGATTCTTCCTACTTAAAAGAGATATTGTCGTTCAAAATTTGGCTTGCCAACATATGTTGAATATCTCGGGGCTCAGTTGATTCACTGTAATGTAGTTAAAGATAGTATTTCACGGCCCTTTATTATCAGAAGCAGGGAGAGGGACAATGAATGTGTTTGTATCTTCTTTTCCTAACATTTTCCTATTGTTCTGTTCATAGATGACAAATCAATAAAGTTGTCGACTAATGAACATAAAAACACATAAATAGTGACATGCTCTGATTCATGATGTCATCAACTAGGTGTATGAATCCATCTCATTTAAATCCAAAATGTTTCCATCAACTCTTCTATACTAATTCTCTTTCAACTATTAGTTTCCTCATTGTGGAGTTAGCTAGTTTTGTGGGTTATTTTATATTGAGAAGGCTAATACTTGATTAAAATCTATTGCTGGAAGATTGCTTGTGCTTCGCTTGGTGAAGTACGGAAATGGATGGAAGCCTTTGATCGAGCAAAACAACAGGTATGGCATGATGGGTATTTTTGACTTGATTTTCTTTTTCCTTTATTCATGATTTTTGTTAACATGGTTTCAGATCCAACTTATTGCAAGTAAAAGGTGTTAGCCCATTTCCCCTTGAGACTATAATACTCTCTGCAGTTCTAAACTATTCTGTGCATAATTGTGATGTTATATTTTATGCAAGAGAAGGCTTGCACTTTTGATCCAGTTTGGCTCATTTGATTTTGAACTTGTTGGACCTGGCGATTTGATCCAATCTTAGACAGAACCAGCTGATATTAACATCTTTGTTGACTTTCACACGCCATATCCCTTGCAAACGGCACATCACTTGAGTTGTTACTTAGCAAAGGCATTAATTTGTTCCACATGAGATTAGGTCAGAGTTTCCAAGTCCTATTAATTGAGGTTGTACGTACAAGATAAGAAAATAAAAAGAAGGGGAGTGCAAACAAAAATTATAAGGCACCACAATTTCTTTTTCTAATTTTTGTTCTACTCAAATTTCATGAGGTAGGTGTCGGTGTCCGAGCTAGCTTGCGCGGACTTCGATTAATTTCATGGGATATGTGCTACCTCCCACGAACAGGTACCGGTAACTCTATCCACCAATGCTTAGACATATGAGAAGAAATCACCTAGCAAGGAGGTGTACTTAAGTTCATCTATATATGCGAAATACTGTAATCGACTTTTACTATTGTGGTTTCTGTGATTAAAGGAAAGATGTGATAATGAAGTACGAAAATAGAATGAGGAAAAGTAGTTATTTGTTTCCTGCTTAGGAGTGAATTAGGTTAGAAGACTCTAAATGGATGCTTCTTCTGGCAATTTTCCCAGAAGCATCTGATGCATGAATAGGTTTGATCCCAAATCACCATAAAATCATGCTCATGAAAGAATTTGGCCATGTTACTTTGATTAACTGTTGTTTCTCATACTGGACTATTTTATTGCAGGCAGATTATGATCTTTCAAGAGGTCAAAGTGCAAGAGATAAACTGAAGTTAGAGAGCGAGTATGGTCCAGACTTCTTGATTGAAAAAAAAATGCTTCTTCTGAAATTTAATAGGCTGATATCATTTTTATTTGGAGTGCCTCGCTCATCCCTTCCCCCTTCTATTTTCTTCCTTCAGTAAAAGAGGCAACAATCTGGAAACTAGAGAGTGATTAATAGAAGCCTTACTAATTTATGATTTGGCTTACATTGCTCGGATCTTGCAAAAATGCCCATGCATCTGCATCGGATACTTCAAAAAGATACTATTTTTGAGGATCCAACACGGCTGTGGCGACATTTTTGGAGGATCTAAGCAACATAGGATTTGGATAGTGTATATCTATGTTACAGTTTTCATCAACTCTTTGACTTGTTGTTTGAGCCCATTATGATGTTAATTCTTATACAGTTGGTCTTTCTCCTTGCTATCTCTTTAAATAGTTTCTGTATCTCATTAAATTAATCTCTCTATCAAAGGATTAACCTTGCTGGACATCGACCTAGAGTACGTCGGTATGCACATGGCTTGAAGCAGCTGATAAGAATAGGACAAGGTGAGGAGGGGGGAAACTATTGATGATACTCTGTGAAAATTATGATTTTGGCTGCACCGATCAATTTTATTTTATTTTTAAATGATTTTGCCTCTTCTAGCATAGAATAGCTTCTTCATTCCTTTAACTAGTATTTTTAATTTTGATTTCCTTCCTGTAACAGAAATAGATTCCAAGCAGTATGGATGACACAAGTGATGTCAAAACAGATAAAAACTTTTATTTCCCTGGATACCGTGTGTGTAACATGCATATTCACACCTCTATGGGTGCATGTGCTGCTTTTCTTTTTGAGAATTGGTAAACATTGTCTTCTTCAGCATTAAGGATATGTTGGGGACCTTTAGAAAATCAGAAAAGAACAAAAAGCATAATACTTACAAGGATCCTAAGAATTCAAAAAGTCGATCTGAATCCTCCAATCCTATCTCTTTACACCAAAATTATAGAGATACAATGCAATTCCATTTAACCTTGTGAATGGAATTGGATATATCTTCAAAATTCCTACTATTCCTCTCCTTCCACAGTGTCCACCAGATGCAATGTGGAATCAAATTCCACCAGGTCTTCTATTTCTTGCTATCTCCTCGCCTGATCCAACAACTAAGTAAATCAGTTGTATGTTCGGGCATAGTCCATTTCACTTCTAAAAAGTTGAGAAACATGGACCATATTTGTGCTGTGAAAGTACAATGTAAGAATAGGTGACTGTTAGTTTCCCCTGTCTTCCCACATAAAGAGCACCACGGAAGTATGTTCTTTCTTTTCTTCCTCAAGGGTTCATGTGTCAAGCATGCCTTTCTGATGACCAGCCAAGTAAAGCATTTAACTTTTGTTGGTGCTGCAGTCCTCCAGATGTTTTTCCATGAACTCTGGTATCTGCTATTTTGCGAGTTGCACTCCTTTTTATATGCCCTGCCAACTGTGAGGATCCCATCCTTACTGTGTGACCATCTAACAACATCATTGTCATTATTGGTGCCTGCAAAATCCCCCACTTCCTCCAACAATTTGGCTACTCTCTCTATTTCCCAATCATTTAGAAGTCTTCTGAAATAGAGATTTCAACCTTGTACTGTCCAGCAATCACTGATCATTGCCTCAGAATTGGTGCACAAAATAAATTGATCAGGAAAAAGGTCTTTTAGGGGGGTTTGTTTGATCCATACATCCCACCAGAATCTAGTTCTCCTTCCATCCCCCACCTTGATATGTAAATTTGCTTCTAACTTGGGCCATAAGTTTCTAATAGCTCTCCAAACCCCCGCTCCATAAGCATCCGTGCTTATGTTACTACACCAGAATCCATCCTCCCCATATTTACATTTAATCAAATCTTTCCACAAAGCTTGCCTCTCCTCAGTGTATCTCCACAACCATTTCATCAAAAGACTGTTGTTGCTTCCTCAAATCTCTGATGCCCAAGCCACCTATATCTTTTCTATGCAAAACTGTCGCCCACTTGACCAAATTGTATCCTTTGTTCTCTTTGCAACCATGCCAAAGGAAATCTCTCCTAAGTTTGTCCAATTTCTTAACCACTATTGCTGGTATAGTGAAAAGAGACATAACATATGTTGGTAGAGAATCTAGAACAGAGTTGTTAAGAATGTGTCTACCACCAAAAGAAATGTATTGTGCCTTCCATCTAGCTAGTCTTTTTGCTTTTCAATTGTAGATGATTTTTCTTTCCATCCAAATTAAGTATCCTATTGTATTATTTATCTCTTCTTTTTGTTGCTTTACAAAATCTTTTATCTTTGACTATTTGTCAAATGTTGATATTGCCATCCACAACACAATTAACCACGTGTCCTTGATGTGTGAATACAAACATTCAAATAACTATAAATTTTCAAAAATGTCCTTTAATGCATAGGTCCCGAGAAGCTCTTGCGGAAATCCTCAAAATTGGGTGCCAAAAGTGGATCAGATGTGTACTTTGAAGCAGATGTGGTTGAAGCACATGAGTGGAAATGTGTTCGTACCCTTGATGGTATGTCTTTTCATCTTCTTCAATAACAATTATTCCCTCCGTTTCAATTTATTTGTCTGGTTTTGACATGGCACAGAGTTTAAGAAAGTAAGGAAAAATATTTGAATGAGAATCTTGGGGTCATAAACTAAAGATATGTAGATTGAACCAAAATGTCATTTGATCTTGTGGTCTTAAACATGTTACGTGGAAAGTTTAAATTAATGAGTTGCCAAAAAAAGGAAAGAGACATTCTTTTTTAAACAGGCTAAAAAGGAGGAGGGCTGAATATATGCAGACCTTACCAGTCACCACTACCTCATGGAGGTAGAGAGTTGCTTCCGAAAGACTAAAATGATGACCATAAAAAAAGAAAAAGAAAACAAATTTAATGGAGCTTGATATCTGTAATGAAGTAGGTCAGCAAGTTGTTTCTTCTTGTAGCTCTGTAAGTTAATGAAATATAAACAAACAAAGCAGGTGAAAGGAATATTTGCAGATTGATGATACAATTTGGTCCAAATAACTGTTTACACCTGAAGGACAAATAGCCTGAAAGGAAAAGAAAATCGGCATTGAATGAAATAACATCCTGACCAGAAATCAAACAGGGTATCAACAACTTGCTTAGCAGATAATTGTTTGAGAACCTGGTATAGTTTTCTGTTATTAAGACTACGTACCGCAATGAATCCCCAAATATATTATAATGCAGCAGTCAAATAGAGGAAAGAAAAATGTACAATAGATGACCATGCCAAAAGGAAGAGATTACTTCTTCTCAGCACAATATATGCTTTAGATTTTCTTCTTCTTGGTTAGTAATATAAAAAGGGAAAGATAAAATGGTTTTAGGATTTCAGTTTGATCTTTTCCTGTTAGATCTTTAATTGAATTTTCGAGTTGGAATAATTTTGTTTAAACTTATCTGCTATGCCTTTAAAATGTGCCTTCTTCAAATGTTGTAACTCATTTTCTGATGGCGTTTCCCACCTTCTTTGTAGTGTAGGTGTTCGGATATTTGAAGATATGGCAAACAAAAAGGTATCTGCCATGTCACTAGATTTACTGTCGTGATTGGAGATTGCAAGTTTATACTGTGTTGGGATGTCTAGACTGCTGTTTATTGGTGCATATTAAGAGATATGATAAATCTTTAAGAGCTTTAACCAAGCTTATGAAAGTCGCTCTTTAATTCTTGACTGATATATGTAATTTTTTGTTTAAACCATCAAATATGTACATACAAATACATATAACCATGGTGTCCAAGCGAACTTGCGTCCACCTCGACTAATTTCATGGATTACCTACTATGTCCCACCAACACATGTACTAGGTAACTCTATCCACAAAGCTTGAACAAATAGAAGAAATCACGAGTTTTTGCCTCCACTGAGATTTGATCTTTAGACCTCATGGTTCTCCGCCCACTTCATTGACCACTAGGCCAAGCCCTTTTGTGCTAAACTAAGAAAAGTATATTCCTACATTAAAATAGTCTTAATCTATGCATGACCTTCAGAATTGAAGAAACTGAACCATTAGTATATTTTCTTATGACTTCTCTTTTCTAATTCCTTCGTCACTGATTCTGATTTCTGATTTATATGACATCTTGCTGAGTAGCGAGATTGAGAAAGGGCAGAGCTCAGTTTGATAGGATACTTGCTGTATCCCAAGCAAATTTCTTTCTAATATACAACAACATTATAGATAGTTGGTAAAAGGAGACTAAGAGATGAATTTCCAGAAGCTATTGATTTAATAGTTTATTTGTAAGGTAGCTGCTGATTTAATATCTATGAAATAGAAGGTAGATATAAGCATTCTGTTCTTTTCTTTTGTCATCTATCTCTTCATATTTTTTTGGGAAAAGGGCCTGATATACCCCTCAACTTTGCCATTTGGAGCTGATATGCCCCTTGTTATGAAAGTGGCTCATATATACCCTTACCGTTATACAAACGGCTCACATATACCCCTACCGTTACAAAATGAGCTCACATATACCCTTCATTTAACGGAAGTGAAAAAATTAGTTTTAAATTTATATTTTTGACTTTTAATTTTCTTAAAAATTATTTAGGGGTATATATGATTCTTCTAGCAAAGTTCAAGGTATATTTTAATCTTTTTCATACATAAATTATTTTTGACTTCTTTGATTATAATTATTTGAGTTTCTTATTCTTATTTTATTTTTTTTCTTTCATTCCTTAGTGTAAAGAAAAAAATTTAAAACTATTTTTTTGTGGCTGTATTATAATTTAAAACTATTTTTTTTTTGTCTATATTGTAATTTAATTTTTGTATTTGAAGAAACAAATTCGGTCATCTATAATAAGTTTTACAAGAATATTAGTGAAACATAAATAAATTTGATTATCAAAATAATAAATCTAAATTAGTCATTGAAACAAAAAAAAGTAAAAAAAAAAAATATATATGTTTGACGAGGATTAAATATACTCGTATGGGATTATATTTATTTAAAAAAAATAATTAAACTAAAATTAATTTTTTTTCATTTCCGTTAGAGGAAAAGGGTATGTGTGAGCCATTTGTATATAAGTAGGGGTATATATGAGTATATATCAGACCATTTTCCCTATTTTTTTTATATTTGGCAAATCTTCAAGGATTCGTTGTCTGGGTTTTATTTTATTTATACAGTCAAAAACTTGTCTGACATGCTCCTTTTAAGGTCTTTCATATTATCCTAGGTTTTATTTGTACAATCAAGAACTTGTCTGCCATTCTCTTTTCTTCTTTCCTGTAGACTGGTAAAGGAGTTCTTGTCAAGGCTGTTGCTGTTGTCGAAGCTAGTGCAGATACTGTCTTTGACGTGCTTTTGAGTCTTGATCGACATCAAAGATATGAGTATGTTCCTTGAACTATGTGAAAGTTGTGGAATTTTATTGTTCAATTCCGCCTAATAGTTATCTTGCAGGTGGGATACGTTAACAGGGGATGTGGAATTGATAGAATCTTTGGACGGTCACTGTGATGTTGTTTATGGGACACTTGATCTCCGAAAACTTTCTTGGTAAGTTCCAACCATTCATATTCTGCTTCTTAATGGTGCTCTGCGGGGGTATATTTTTTGAGAATTGTGAAAGACCATTTAAAATCTGATTGAAGAGCCTATCACTAACCGATATGAGACAAACTATCAACCAGTCTTCAGAAATATAAGAGTATTCCTCAATCTCATAATATCAAGTTGGATGAACTGGCTGACTAGTATTTCCCCTCTATACATGTTGGATATGACTGCTTCTAAGAAGCTAGCTCTGCTGCTAATAGCATCTTTGGTGCACGACTAGTACTAAAGCTAGTTGAGTCAATGAATCAGGTATGGTGCTGTACAATTATTCTTTGGCTATAGAAATTTTTAAAGCTTAATGTTAAAAATGTAACAGTGAGTGGCATATAAAAAGAAGAAAAAGAAAGAAGCAAAGGAATTGGAACAAGTAGATTTACGAGTCCTTGATAGGAATGGAAAACTGAATGTGTTTCCCATATCAACTTGCCTTAAATTTATTCTAGTGCTCATAACCACCAAGTTACAGTTAAAATCCTCAGTGAAAGAAAAATTGGATAAGATAATGAAAAAATATTATAAAATTACAGAGGGGGCAGATAAGGATACATCAAAAAATGTTGAGACTGTATCCAAGATTGAGAAGTTTAGGGATTTGGGGTGGTGAGCAAAATCAACTTAGTGATAGTTTCTTTTTCCATATTTTCTTTCTCTAATAGCGGCTGCTGAGGCATAAGGGTGGTAAGATTCAAAACATACACCAGGAAATAGGAAACAATCTCTCTATATTCACAAACGCTGCGTGCACACCACCCTCCGCAGACCCCACTTGTGCGTATGTTGTTGTTAGGAAGAAGAATGGAAAGGGATGCTGAGAAGCAGAAGATAGCATTTGGCTATCTAAGTAATGTAGAAACAGAATAGAAGAAATACTAGCATCTATGAGCAGTTGAATTCCAAAGCTAGGTGGTACGGTATGAGGTGAGATTAAGGAGAACACAAATGAGTGATGTGAACGAAAGAAACACTGTTGGTTATGAATCTTCCTTGATATTGTGAAATGTATTGTTTAAGGTGTTTGTACACGCAACATCAAACCTTGTTGTCTTGTCCTGTTTTATGTATCACTTGCCGTCTTGATAGGTCTGTAGTGAAATGTTATCATTTTTTCGACCCTTTGATGTGGGTGATCCTTCTCTTTATGTCTGGAGGTCTTTCAAATTTGGTCTCCTCGAGTCTTCTTCTTCTTCTTTTAATACATCAGAGGTTCTCTTTTGCAGGTGGCAGTCTAAAAGAGATTTTGTCTTTTCTCGGAGGTGGTTTCATGGTCAAGACGGAACATATAGTGAGGATCCTGAGCTTTCTCTCTATTAAATTCATCTGTATTATATCCAAAAATCATTCTTCTTTGAGACAGCTTTCTAATAATCTCTGCTTCTTTTGTTTTGTTAATAAGTAAGATCAATATGCCCGAATCGTTCATTTGATTAAATTTGCTGTCCCTATTATTTTAGAACCTTCCACCTCAAAATATTGCAAGTATGGTGTACTTATGCAAATTTTGTAGAAATTATAAGCAGAGAATTTGTGAAGGATTAGAGTTTGCATTGTACGAGAATCAGACCTTGCCCTTTATATAGTTTGAGTACATTGGCAATACCTGTATATATATTGATCTGATGAGTATCCTGGCAGGGAGTTCCTCGGGCACTGGATAGTATATATTTGTACTTGTGGTTCTTCCCTTTTGGAAATATTATCTAAAGAAATAGAGTTGTAATAATTGTTAGTAGGATAGAATCTATGTTTTCTCAATACCAGGCATGCATATCATATGCTGTTCAGCTTGTTTGTTTACTTTTTCATTTTAAATTGTTATGCTTTCACTGATAGATACTTTTCAACATTTAATGCAGCAATTTTGCATTTCCCAACGGAATACAAAAAGCGGCCTCCAAAAAGTGGATATCGACGTATAAAAATGATCGGTAAGTAACTCCACTTCATAAAAGATTCAGTACTGGAAGGTTTATCAAAATAAAATATAGTATCTGAAGAGCTCGCTTGTTACTAGTATGGTTAGGATGTAGGCTTGATTCAGGGATTGCTATCACCTCGTCCATGCTATTTTCCTACTCATGTGTTTCTACCTTGAGACGATGGGTAGAATACGAGTTAGTGTCATGGAGTTGATAAATATTTTAGAGATTTCAGCTACCTTACAAACATTAGTTTGATGCCCGAAGTTCTCAAGCACTGGTTCAAGAGACTGAACTTGAGCCCTCAGCTTTATAAACTAAAAAAATTTCTTACTTTATATGTCCCAAAACCACATGTCGCTCGAAAATGAGGGTAGGAGATGAAGTAGAATTTTGATAAAGACCTTAAAGGCTTAAACGAGGTATTTGACATGGCTCGGACTGAAGTTTATTGTGGAAGATAACTGGTCCAGATGCATAAGTCTTTGGAATATGTTTTTGTATATCTGGAAATATTTATAATCTGAGTATTTATCCTAAACATCCCGCCAATCCCAATTCAGTGCAGCTCAGCTAGATTTTTGTCGTCTGGAAATTCATCTCCTTTGAGTAATTAATGATTTGTTTAATCCAGATGGATATGAGATAATTTAGCTTCAAAATATGTGTTGGATTTCATCTAAAAGGTCAAGGATAATCATGGTAACCTAAGAGATCATACTTGTAACACGTGGAAGACAGCAATACTTGTGCAGGGAGGGGGAAAACAGGAAACAGCTAACTTCACTAGGATCAGGCATCTCGGGGTTACTGCAGCAACAGGGTTTATAACCTGTTCTTATACATGTTTTTTAGGTGACTAACATTGCATTAATCACCAGTCAATTAAAAAACAAGCCAACAACCACTGCCAGCTTAATCTGAGAAAATAAACAGACATCCATCTAACCTCCATGAAATAACTAACAACTTATTGAGGTTTCCACCTAGGTGCTAGAATGGTTACAGCAGCCAAGACTGAATTGAAGTTCTCACACCAAGTGGTGCTCTAACATTTTACAAGAGAAGGCAATATTCCTAGTGATCCTATCCACATCAACATATTTTTGCTAAAAAAATTTTCTTTGATTTTTCTCTATCCATATGGCATAGACTGTCTCAGCATAGACCATTTTAAATATTTGAGCTCTATGAGTCTTCCCTTTTGCACTCTTGATGATCTACTGTTAGATGATGATCCCATATTCTACCAATACCAAACTGTAGATGCATCCATTACAGAATGTTAGCCCATAGCTGCCTGGTGAATTGTTACCGGCCTCAAAAAAAATAGTTGCCTGGTGAATTGACTTTGCACAAACAGATGGTCCCTTGTTTCTTCTTCCATTGACGTGCAGCACACTCTGAGGATCTACACTGTAGCCCCGTTTGAACAATCTGTTCTTGGTTAACATTTTTGCTTGTACCTGTAACCACATTGTAACATGTTCTTATACATGTTACATACCCATTCTTCTGCTTCTCAATATGTGCAACACTACTAACCTCAAGGACAGTCCACTTTTTAATTTTAGATTCATGAGCTGTACCTTTTTCAAATGTTTACCTTGCATGAAGTGCTTCAAAATTTATGTTGGGCCATAATGACACAATTTCGTCTCTTTGTTTGGCTTTCTCAGTGTGTCCTAATGTTTGTTTATACAGATCTTCAGGTAGCTATACATCTTCTGTTTATAACATATCCATATTACTTTGCATTCCTTCCTCCTTGGTTATGTTTTTCTTAAGAAATTATGCTATATTCTTTCTCAAAAGAAATTATGCTATATTACCTATCAAAATTATTTGTGGTATAGTGAGGTTCTATTGACACTGTTTTACTTATACTTAAAGTTTTCCTTAGTGGTAGATCTGTGAGATGGTGTCTGTCAAAGTGATGATCATGAACCTTAGTTTCTGCAATTGGTTTGTGCATTTATACTGCCATATATGCTTCTACTTCAAGCTGCTAATTAGATCCTGATGCATGCTGCATGAGTACCATTGTTCTTGCTACAGTTCTCAAGACATTGTTGATATCATGGAAATTTTATGAGTTTGATGTTAGCCTTTCTAGATTTATTGCAACTTATTTAAGATAAGAGATTATTCATTCTTAAGCATTGCTGATTGGTCCTGACTAAACTATGTTGAATTGTAGCTTGTTCTTGGGAGATCAGCAATATAGGCACTTCCTCCTCATTAAAGCCTGCCAGATGCCTTGTGACACTGATTCTGGAGATACGTTCTAAGGCCTGGTTTAAGTGGAAGAATAATGAGTTCTGTAAATTTGAGAGAACACTTCCTTTTGGAATGTTGAGTCAAGTGACAGGTTGGTCAATTTGATTACCTATGTTTTCTGGAAGCTCATGCCTTGTGTTAGAAAGCCAAAAATTCACAATACATTGTATCCTTTTAGTTTCCGGAATTATCCTCCCCTCTACCCATCCCCAGAAAATGGACAAAAGAACCGTAACCTTCATCTGTAGGTCATAGAACATATTCTTTTTGGCATTGATGATGCGGCGTTGTTTTCTTCTGTTCTCTGTTTCTACTTTGCGTGTTGAGTGAAAGTTGAGAGTAATGCCTCTGATTTTTCTCTTACATTATGTAACCGGAGCTTATGTGGTCTGCTGAACTCTGCCTCTTTATTTTCCTTTCTTAAGCAGTGAAAGATTAATTCTCTCTATCTACCTCACTTTCCGGTTAAGATTTTTTTTCACTAATCAATGTATAGTTTCTTCTTTCCTATACCTGTGAGTTGTTATGTTCTTCCTTGCTTCCTTTATCATTGGCCAGAAAGTGTGGACCACTTAAATCACTTGCATTTCCTTTGTAATCTGACGGTAGTAGTGAACCAAAAGTTCCTTCAAACTTTCTTCCAACTTTCTCGAAGGTTGTGAGGGGCAGTTATTTACCCTCCCCTTCCTCCATGAACTAACAGTTCTTTTGTGTTTGGCTCCTTCAAATTTACACCTTAACGTGTGTTGAACATCTTTGCGTATTTCCAGAAAGATTTTTCTTCCATTAAAGTCACCATACAATAATTCTGAAGTCAGAATGGCTAGACCATGCAACCTTCTTTATATCACACCTCATTGCAGTGGTGATTTTTGCCCGTCTTTATTTTTTATTATTTGTGTAGGTTTGAAGGAATATATTGGAGCAAATCCAGCACTTACTTTTGAATCATCCACTGTAGTTGTTCAGTCAAAAACATCTGGTGTTTCTATATCAAGCAATGAGCTTGAGGATGCAATGGGGTCAGATGAATTCTATGATGCAATAGGTACCGATTCGTCATCATCAGATGAAGATAGCGGTGATGAAGTATCTAGTAAGCAGGTTTGTTGTTTCTTGTGTTCCTTCATCAAAAGCACTGCAATAGTTCTGGAAACTGTCTTGTTCAATTACCTTGCCTTTGAACCCTTTATATTTTTTTTAAAACTCTTTATTTACCTCTGACAGGACAAAAAGGTTAAGCTAAAAAATGTTTCATGGGCCATAGCAAGCTTGGCCTTAAAGAAGACAGCGGGTAACTAAATTCATTGCCACCTTTCTTGCTTTGGTATATGTGGAAGCATCTCTGTAGCAGTTCAATTTGTAATCATGTATCTCCATCATCAGTTACTCTAAATACTAAGCAGATCATGAATGATTTACTTGAGATGGTATTTATGAAGAACATTAGTCCTCTTCAAGACCAATTAAAATTAAACACAAGAATTGCTTACTCAAAACAATCTCCAAAATAGGGGCCTAACATTGGCAACAGTGCTCTCTATGAAAAAGAAAGTAAAGATGTGAATCATCTCTTCTTCCGCTGCAGTTTCACCACCCAACTTTGGAATGTAATGTTCAGTGTTTTGTTACTTAGTTGAGGAATGCCTAGAACAGCCAAGCACTCCTCCTATGCCAGTAAAGGAAAGATTAAGTAAAGACTTCAACCTTGGTTTGGATCACAATCCCTATGACAATATGGTGGTCCATCTGGAAGGAAAGAGATGGAAGAAACAAACATGGGGCCGTGACAACTGTATAGTTTAGATGTATCTCTTCTATCTGGATCTGTGATTACTGTTAAGTTTAGATGTATCTCTCTATTATCCTTTGGTGCAACATGACTGTAGTACCTGATGTAACTCATAGATGCCAATTGATTTTTTGAGCTCTTTCTTTAAAAAAAAAGAAATTTATTTTTGAGCTCAGTACATAATATGTGATTTGAGGCATAGTTGTTATTGTGGTACTGCACAATATTGGCTGTAGCTAATCTCTTGGTGTAATAACATGCACTTATTCCTGAATATCAATAAAACTACCTTTACCTATCAAAAGAACACAAAAGTATTGTTTTATTAACCTAGAAGGTTTGAATGTTTAATGTAGAGGTCTGCAAAGAAAGTAGACACCTTGCATAAATCCCTCTCGCCACTATGTACCATTTTTCTGGAGTAGGGAGTGGGTGGTATGAGGTCACTTTTATGTACATTCAGGTGTAGGGAAAATGTTTACAGTCTTTAGATGATACTGCGTTTTATCCTTTTCCACTTTAAAGTCTCTTAAACAACTTCATTAAAAAAAATTGTCTTGCATGCAGCACCAGACACTAGTAAGGAACTAAATCCCGATGTACCTTCATTAACTCTTGATCCAAGTCAGTTTCATGGTACCATGCGGCATGCGAAGGGTGAGGGTGACTCTGATTGCTGGTCTTCGCCAAGTGGTTCTGGTTTCATGATCAGAGGGAAGACATACTTGAAAGACAGTACGAAGGTAGCTTTTAATTCTTGAATCCAAATATTTGGATCAAGTTTTCACATGTTCCTGAAATATTTTTTTCCAGCTTTCTAATTCCTGCTTCTCTTTCATTAGCTAATTAATCACAAGAGTCGCCTATTTAGCAGTTTTGAGTGTAAAGAAAAGAAAAAAGACCAAGGGTATTATTGACTCATAAAAAATTGTGCCTATGGACAATTTGTTTGTTTTTATTTATTGTTGATAACCAATGCCGTGGCATCTTTTAAACTCCTTGCCTACCTCGTAGTTTAGGTCATGCAATTAAGCTGGATATAAATTAGAATCATAGTAATTGCATCTTTTATAGGTTACCGGTGGAGATCCTCTGCTCAAGCTTATTGCTGTTGACTGGTTCAAGGTGGATGAATGCATCACAAATATTGCTCTTCATCCTAAATGTCTTGTTCAGGTAATGAAGAATCACTTAGTACCTGACTGCACTTTGTTTATCCTCTAGAAAAAGATGAAAAGTCGTTTTGCTAGTCAAACTAATAAAGTGAACAAAAGATAATATACTTCACGTCAATGCACTATCTAAATTTTTCTGAATCTTGCTGAGAGGATAATGGATATATTGTTTCTAATTATCTCCTAAACGAAAGATGCAATCAGATAGCTCCTATATGGAGCTAACGCTGAGATAGGTCAGGTCAGATACCTGACCTTTTGAAGCAAACCATTTACGTGATTATTGAAATTATATTTATAGAAAACACTGCCTGTAGACGTGCTTGTCGTCGCCTTTTGTCTCTTTAAAATCATTGCAAACTTTGTTGTATGATATAGAACTTTGTAAAGTTTTACATATCAATTTAAAGGAAAAGAAACAGAAAAAACATGAAAATGATAATGCAAGAACTTCACTTTTCTAGCTTTTTATATTTAGTCATGAACTCGTGATTATAAGCATTGCCGTATGCATCCTAAGATTGTTATTACGAGAATAGTCTCTTTCACCACACAAAGTGCCACAATGAAGGGGGGAATGGATCTTAGCTTTTAACTAGTTATGGTGGCTTCTTTTCTGCCGATATTTTACCTCCGAGTTACCCGAGGTATTTTCTACCCTTTCACTAGTTTCTCTCCTTCCAAACTTCTTTCTAATATCATGATCAATGTCAAACTTCTGGAGACATTTATGGTACGGGAGGAGTTGTCCATAATTGTGTCTCACGGTATTTTTTGTTCAATCAACTTTATGTCTCTGGAATGAGGTGGGGATTGGAGAAGACAGTCTTAGAAACTCCTTTTCACATCTTTACACTTTGAGTACGCAAAGGAATGTCTCTGTATCCCAAGCTTGGAGTCAGCAGGGATGGGACCTTGTTTTTAGAAGCGCACTAAATGACTGGGAAATTGGGGAAGTTGCTAACCTATTGGGAGTACTAAACTCACACCCTGCTTTATCTATGAGGCCTGACAAACCTAGATGGAAATTACATAACAAGGGTGTGTTCACAGTGAAATCATGTTACTGGAATCTTAACACAAGGCAGTCAATGGTAGACATTTGGCCTTGGAAGTTAAATCTGGAAGACCAAATGTCCCCAAAAGGTAGCTTGTTTTTGTTGGTTGGTTTGTAGAAAGGCTTGTTTAACACATGAGGCCTTACAGAAAAGGGGATGGCAATTTTGTTCAAGATGTGTCATGTGTGAACAGGAAGCAGAAGTCAATGACCATCTGTTCCTTCATTGTAAGGCAGCGTTGAGCCTATGGAACATGTTTTTGGCTCTGTTGGGAGTTAAATTGGTGATGCCTAGCACAACAAAGGAACTACTAAATAGCTGGAAAGGTATTGGGAACAGAGGAAGAAATGAACACGGGTGACTATCCCTGCTTGCATATGGTGGACCCTCTGGAAAGAAAGAAATTTAAGAAGTTTTGAGGGACAAAAGACTAACTTACAGAAGATTAGAATGAATTGTATAAGCCTTTTGTTTTTTTGGTGTAAACAGAATCTTGTAGGGGATATAGTAGATTTAGTTGACTTTATAGGAAACTTGTAAAGTATACCCATGGGTGGGATGTAAGTTTCCAATTCATCATTTTTTGGATGATGAATTTTTTGGTGTGAATACAAAGTTACCCTTCTCTCAGAAAGATTTTAAGTGGTAAAGTTAGACATTTCCATTCATCAAGGCAGTGTCAACCCCTATATGAAACATTGAAAATAGTTGCAAGGTCTTAGAAGTTAGAGGACAAAGTGGGGACAATTATTAGCACGTGAAATCACCAAGTACCACTGCAAATAGAACTATATAAATTTCACAGGCAAGAGCAGTTCTCTTTCCACTTGTCAAGTAAAAGCAGATTATATTCATATATATCAGTTTGTCCCCTGAGTGTCGTAGAATCTGGAAATGCTTTTTTTCTGCTAGTGGAATTTGTTCCTCATTATAAGGTAAACAAGATATGATTTAAAGAGCTTACTTGAATTCAACCCAAAAAACAATGTTTCTAACTGAGCAATGTTCAAGAATTGGCTGCCAGTTTCTGCAATGAAGCATATTTCTCTATCCAATCTTATTTCCTGATTCTATTAGCTGCTAAGCATATTTGTTGCTAACAATGTTTCCTAACTGCAGTCTGAAGCAGGGAAGAAAATTCCATTCGTCCTAATAATTAACCTTCAGGTACGTCCTTTTGGCTTTTCCCTTGTTATTTTTAAATAGATCAGACTGTTTCACAAAAGACTTGACATGAACACATCGTTAATAACCACTGTGGATCCAAAAGTATGAAGAGAATGTAAGGCTGAATAGTTAAGAGTTTAAACTGTGTATTATAGCAAAAAGATTCGTCCTAAAACATTCACGTTGATCATTATATTTGAGATTATCTAGTTGAAAAATACAAATACAGTTTTAAAAGGGAAGGACATCACAAATTTGGGTCTTTAACCTGAAAATGCAATCTTGTTGAATAAAAGTTCATTGTAAGAAATGTCACCGATTCTGTTCTGGGTTGGTTTTCAGGTTCCAGCTAAACCAAATTATAGCCTGGTTCTTTATTATGCCGCTGACAGACCTGTAAATAAGGATTCATTGTTGGGTAAATTCATTGATGGAACTGACTCTTTCCGTGATTCAAGATTCAAATTGATTCCAAGCATTAGAGAGGTATCAATTACTCTGTCAGGAGCAGACTTCTTTCTTTATACACTCTTTGCTAATAGCTTCTGATAACAGGGATACTGGATGGTTAAGCGTGCCGTTGGAACTAAAGCTTGCCTTCTGGGGAAAGCAGTAACGTGCAAGTACCTTCGACAAGATAACTTTCTGGAGGTTGGGTTCCAAATTTGACTTTCTTAGTTTGCATTCTGCATGCTATCACCATGCTACTTTTCTGCCTTTAATGTTGGAACGGCATGGATTAAGTTGCTGGGTGTGTTTGATATGGAGTTTTCAATTTTTCCATGTTTGGTTGGTCAAATTTTTTAAAAATATTCTCTTGGAAATTAAGGTCCTTTAAAATGAGGAAAATAGGAAAACAAGTTTCATCAGTGACATTCCACATTGATTGCCTTCTCCCCACCTTCCAACACATCCCCACACTTCATAGGCCCCCACCCCGATCATCCTCACACCCCTACCCCCATAGTGTTTGCCTAGATATATATAAATGCTTTTGGAACAATATTTTCTGCTTATTTACCGAACACCAGAAAAGAAATAAGAAAATAATTATTTTCCAGGAAAATTCAGTGGAAAACATACCAAACACACCCTAAGTTGCTAGAGTTCTCTCTGAAAAAGGAAGAAAATATTTCTCTTGTGCTCAGGCATTTATGCTTGCATGGATTTGTCTGAACTCTCAAGTGGCTTTCCTTCAACGCATATGCTTTCTTCACTGACTTTTAATTTTTAATCCTGAAATGAAACTTCATGCATGCAGATTGATGTGGACATCGGCTCTTCATCTGTGGCAAGAGGTGTTATTGGTCTTGTACTGGGCTATGTGACAAGCCTTGTCGTTGATCTTGCTATTCTAGTCGAGGTATGTTATTCTTCATCTTGTGATCGTGGTCCATCTCAATAGGAGTAAAACTATTCTGGTAGTTTAGAGTGATAACCTTATGAAATGCTAGACCATTTCATTGTTGTTTCTGGAACTTATGAGAAGTTTCTTTCACAAACAAAGAAGAATGGATGCAGATCTATTTTAGCGTCATTTTGCTTGATTAATGTTTTCTGTCTCTCTCAACCATGCACATGAAAGATGTTGTTGTTTCCCTCTTTGAGCATTGAAGTTTAAGATACTTAAAACCAGACGTAAAACACAACTATCTAGATTACCTAATAGAACTAGAGACAAGTTGTGCCTGAACGCAATCATGCTCTATCGAATAAAGAGCAAATGGTAAAAGGAGAAGTTCAAATATTCTGAACTAGCCTTATCAAGTCCTACTGGCCTCGCCCCCTTTACTTGTACTTTTTCTTGAGTAAACAAAGTAGGGGTCAACGCCGACCCCTCCACTACTAGGGAAGCTGAAAGACTGGGTGGTCGGATTTCTTTAAAATAAATAAAGTGAGTGGTCATGTTCAAAAAGGATACATCTCCATGTCAACAAGACAAAAAGTTGTTGACGTCCTGGTTTTAATTCCTTAACAGTTCGGTTGCATTTGCCATTCTGTAATGATTCATGTCGCTTGCACATGATTATGGTTGGATACACATTTTGCAGGCAAAAGAAGAGGCTGAACTCCCTGAATACATTCTTGGAACTGTTAGATTAAATCGCGTAAAGGTCGATTCTGCTATACCATTGGAGGGTTGATGAGTCTTTCGTTAGTAAGTGCCATTAATCGCCTTTGAAATCGAATATAGTTGAGTCATTACTATTATTTTGTATACATTATTTTGTGTGAATAATAAAAATCTATATATATTTGTGACAGATATAGTGATGTCCACTCTTCTATATAAATTGAACGTCAATTAAAAATTTCCTCAACATATGTTCACTCAAGATAGTTGGCAAAGCATAACATGTTTTGAAGTAGAGGAACAGCTAGCATAAAAATAATATAACTATTAAAACTAGGGGTGGAGCCATAATGATGGTTAAGGATTCAGCAAAACTTAGTAACTTTGACTCAAGTCTTGTATTTGTGTTAAAATTATTTATTTAATATGTGAAAATTATCTATCCAAAATCCAGTAAGTAGAAAGAATTGTGTTCCAGAATCTATAAACAAAAAATCCTGACTTTGTCACTATTTATTATATTATGATTTGTTTGAATGTTGATCAATATAGAGGTTTCATATAATCGACTTCAATTAGTTTATTATTGAGACAAAGTTGATGAACATTAGTACATATCAAGCATTTTATAAGTGACTTGATCGAGTCTACAAAACTTTATTTTTGCGGTGGTCAGTCAAAATCTAAGCTAAACAAGTAGCTCACACAAATCCAGGTTGGTTTCTAGTAAAATCCAATCAAGAACAATATTTTAAATGCAAAGTTAGATTTAAGATTAACCAAAAGAGTCATGTTTTAAAGGTGTTTTAATTTTCATACATTCTTCAATTATTATTTTCTTTTAAAAGGATGTCACATATTATTATGTGATTGAGTGATCCAAAGGATTTGGCACATGTTCCCTTTAATTTTTATCATTCCCCACTTGAAACTATATGGTCAAAAGAGTAGGTGAAAAGAGGCAAAAAATAATTGGAATAATTTGCCTTTTTGCCTTTGCTGACATCCCTTTATTCATTATCACCTAATCTTTTATATAATCCATTATTTTTATTTGCTTCAATAACCTTTTTATTTATTTAGTTTGATAAGCTAGAAATTGCAAAATATAAATACATTTACTAAATAGATATCACACACCAATAAAATAGGGGGAAAAAAATGAAAAAAAAAAAAATATATATATATATACCTAGCCTACAAATCAGGGGATGGACTCTCACAATTGAGTCAAACCCCGTGCAAACAACATATCTAGTGTAATTTTATAAGTAGGTTATGAGGAGATTAGAGAATAGAGTGCACATTGATATAACCCGTACCTCGAAGAGATAAAAGGATATTTTCAATGGACTTTCAGCTTAAATAAAACATACAAAACAATTTGAAAATGGGATACAGATGGAGCAATAACAACACTAAAAAAATACAAAATAATGTGAAATGGAGAGTACTACACAACAAAAGAAGAGGGAATAATAACAACAATGTTCAACCATCAACTAATTTTTTACCCTAATCCGCAACCTCCAGGCTCTCATATTAGATAATATCTAGGTGTGCAACTCTTTATCTTTTTTACTTAAATAACCATTTAATTTCTTATATTTTTTTGTCTGATTGATTGTTTTCTTACTGTTTGGATAGTGGGTTTTTGTTTGTCACTTTGTCCACACATAACATACGTTTATTTTTGCACCCACTAATTCGACAAAATCACAGATTTTAGTGCCCATTTTTACCCCCACCATTTAATTTGAAGGGCCACTCTCAATGCTAGCTAAAAGCTTCTTTAAATTTGATCTAATTTCCTCAAACTATTAAAAAAAGAAAAAGAAAAGGTGAATGGCAACGTCTATTATTATTATTATTATTATTATTATTATTATTATTATTATTATTATTATTATTATTATTATTATTATTATTATTATTTATAAATATAGACTTAAAAGATAATTTAATCTTGTACATATGACATACTGTTCAATGAAGAGGGTGAAACCCCAACTTCGCTCATGATTGAGCAAACCTGAAATTTCAGGTTTAGGATAAAAGAATACCATAATTCTTAACTATTATATTTTATGTTTCTTGGGTCGAGGATATATCCACTATTAAAATATCACTATATTCTTATCAAATTTCAAGTCAGAAAAAATGTTCAGCCATCATTCTCATAGAGAATTGATCAGTGGGAAAAGAAAAGAACAGGAATGTTTTCATATAGAAATATTAGGAAATTTTTCACTATTTTAATTAGAATCTATTTTTCACTATGTATTTATTTCATTAATTTAGCGGTAAAAAGTGAGTGAAAAAATCATATTTTATAGCATAATTTTCATTGGTTCACAATAAAAAAAACCTTTATTTTCAATAGTGATCAAATTTGTTTTTCTATAAAAATAATGGTATACACACATCATTCTTATTAGATCTCTCACTCTGAATATATATTATTTTTGGTATATTTATGGGAATGAATTCAATTTAATTTAATTTCCCTTTTTAGTGTTCCTAAAAAAAGTGCACTTGCCCAACATCAGCAAATCCACACGAAGGACCAGGTGAAATTGCATATCTTTTTTCTATTCCTAGGGAAACTCATTTTGTAGAATTCTTGTCCCCCGTTTTTTACCTTAAAATATAATTCACTCTATGCTTTTTTGGCTTTGGTTAATGTTAAAGGGATTTTTATAGCATTTCTAGTTTTTTTAAAAAAAAAAACAAGTCTTCTTTGCATGAATCATTTCGAAATCTATGCTTACATTTTACACTTTTGGTAGTTTATTGTTTGACCATGAAAGTTAAAAAAAAATCACAAATTTTAAAATTGGAGTTGACAAGTTGTGTTTTGCCATAGTTTTTTCAGTTAATTTAGAATTTAAATATTTTTTTATAAAATATAAAATATTATTTGAACATGAATTATAATTTAAATGAAGTTATTCTTTGATTAAAAAAAATAAAAAATCAAAACAGTGAAAGAGAAAATAAGGTTTTGGCTGGTTTTCAAATACAAACTTAAAATTGTATTTGGACTTATCCAGGGCAAACAGAAATAATTTTTCAGAAAAAAAGAGAAAAATTATTCAATTTATTATGAGTGCTAAAATTAGTGTCATATACTATTTCTCTTCAATTTTACTCATCACTTTTAATATATCAAGAAAAGATAATGATTATTTTTTATTTTAATTTCAATATTAATTATTTATTTTTTAAATTATTTCTTAAAACGTATAATTATATATCAATTAAAGTATTATGATAAAAGATTCATATTAATCATTAGTCTTTAAAAGAGTATGAAATTTAAAATTGTTAAGTAAAATATAAATGTTACAGTTCAACTCCTTCATAAAGCAGAGAGTGCCTTTTTGTTATGCTTTAAGCATCTTTACTTAAAGTTTAGAGATAATGATTAAAAATATATTTGAATTAATAATTTTTTCAAGTTTTACATATTAACTATTAGCTGTTTCTTTTTGTACCTAAATAATTAATCCTTTGGTTATAATATATGTGATATATTTTATTTTTTAGAGTTAAACGATTTAAGTTTGATCGAAAATTTGTTCATGAAATCTTCAAAAAATTTAAAATGAAATTTATCTATTTGTAAACTACATAAAAATATACTATAAGTCACAATAATTGACAATCGAAAATATTTAAAAGATATAAGAAAAATTTACGATTAAAAATAAATTTGTTTGAATCTCAAAATTTAAAATGTGTCACAAAAATTGGGACAAAGAGAGTATCATTTATATACCAAAATTATATATCGAATATGTCAATAATGCAATAATAACATATCCCACAAATACAAATAAAATAAGAGCAAGGGAAACCCCGTGAAAATAATACTTACAAATTCAATAAATACAATTCAGACCAGGTTTAAATTGCATGAATAATAATGACAAATATTTTCACAAATATCGAGTATAAAATGCATGCAATTCAAAAATACAAAAAAAATATATATATAATTAGAGATCAGGTTGCTTTTGGCATGTCCTATTATACTATTACGTAAGTAATTTTGGATTTACTTAAAACTAACTTATGACTAGTATTTTGTCACTCCCAGAAAGTAATTTTGTTTTTTTCATCTTTTTTTTCTAGGGAAATGAGAAAAATAATTTAAATTCAAATATTTTCTTGACTTTTACTACTGTATATCAAAACAAAATATAACAAATCATTACTTAAATAGCATTGGAATTTGCAAGTTGCGTAATTTCTGGTGGATCACATTTTCTAGAAGGTAAAAAATATTAAAAATAAAGATATTGTATTCCATCTGTCATAGATTAATTTTTTTTGCTTTACTTTATATTAAAATATTTATTAAATTAAAATCCTGTCTGTACTTAAAGAAATTAGGGAAAATATGAAAAATAGCATAGATTCAACTTCAATCTCCCTTGCATGGAAATATAAATTCGATAATAATTATTTATATCGTAACAAACGGTTTTCTTGATTCATTTAAAATTGGACAAAAGAATATCATATTTTCTTCATAACAACGATGAATAAAGAAAAGTCGATGATGAAGTTAATTATTTTGTTATTAAGACGGAACAAGTTGATGGTGGTAAAGTCTGTGTGTATTTCACCTTTTTCAAACCTCACTTATGAAATTTCACTAAATATGTTATTATTGTTACATGTTCGCTTCATGTATTATAATTTTTCGACAAATAATATTCAACCCGTCGACTACACCATTGATAGTAGGTTATTTATGTATGGGGGTAGGGAAGCAAGAGTGATTTAATGTACAGGATCGTGATCAATGCACGTATTTTATGGCTAGAGCCAAAGTACAATCTCGAGGGTTTTTTTTTTTTTTTTTGGATTTAACTTATTTACGCTCAAATTATAAAACTATTTCTAGTATATTAAATTAATTAATATTTATCAAGAATTTTTCTTAATTATCCGGTAAGTGTAAGAAATCTTAATTAATAGCTTAGTTAGTTGTCTGCCCAAGCTTAATTGTTCACATTATGATTTTCTACTCCTACACTCAAGTTTTTGGGGCCGGAGCAAATTAGAGGGGAGAAAGGGGGTCCAAATGAACCTCTTCATCAATTTTTTTTATGATGAACTGATTAGAAAATATTATAGAGTATTTTGTATGATGAACTTTATTGGTGAAAATAAATTTTATCTCAGCACTAGTTATAAAATATAATGGTCCATTTATGTAATATCCCTTTTTACGCTATCGTTAAATATTAGATTGACGTCTAACATTAATAATAACTAATAAAAATTTATATTGTAATCTAATCTTTTCTTTCTCCATTTTTTATTTACTCAAAAAAAATAATGTATAATTGAAGTATAGTTTTGTATCTATAGTATTACTTCCAATATTGGCTTCAATGACACAAAAGTGGGGAAAAGACGGTTGCTTTTTGGGATAATGGATCCTTTTTTACCTACTCTTTACCTCCCTCCTTGCTCTCCCTCGTGTTCCATTTTAGTTTCTTTATTTTATCCAAAATAACTTATTTATTTTACTTAAAAATAGGAATATTTTGAGCGGAATATCTTATCAGAAATAACGTATTTATTTTACTCAAGATCATAGGAATAAGATTTATGTAACATTTTTAACTTTCTCGCAGTTCATTTATGAAATCAGACTTGATATGTTATTGTTTGTTGTAATCAAATCACAAAGAAAAACACTTAATCTAATAAAAAATTATTTTGATGTAAGATTTTGCTTTAAATTTTAGAAATGATACAAAAATTGATATACATATTTTTTTATGTCAAATTATATGATTATCATGATGAACATTCAATTCGCCTAAAACCTAGTATAATATCACAAGTTCAATTGCATGATTTTTTCAACACTTATATAAGTTTTTAATTTTTAGTTTTAGGATTAAAAATTACTACATTTGATTAATTAAAGTGAAAAGATACCAAATTATATGATTATCATGATGAACATTCAATTCACCTAAAATCTAGTATAATATCACAAGTTCAATTGCATGATTTTTTCAACACTTATATAAGTTTTTAATTTTTAGTTTTAGGATTAAAAATTACTACATTTGATTAATTAAAAGTGAAAAGATACCATCAATCTCATCATATTCTTTGATAATCACCATTTATAGGCTAGTTTTGCATCTTCTAAAAAAAGTGTCATTTTAGCATATGTCCTAGTGGTAATCATTGCATATATTCCTAAATAGTGCTTAATTGTTCTCTTTAATACTACTACTAATAATAATTATTACTAAGTTGCTAAGTCCTACTACCAAATAATGCACAACAATCAAGACAACAACAGCTATATCTACTTAAAATAATTATGGAAAAAAGAATGATTTTCTAATTAATTCACACTCTTTTTCTCATATATATATATATATATATATATATATATATACACTTCCTAGTACTACGTCACTCCCCTCTTGTGGCCCTCTCCAATTGCTTTTTTTTATTAAAGTAATAAGATAATTATAATACTAGTAATTGATTGTTTACCCATCTAACCCCTAGACTAGATTATATCTTTGTAGGGTAATTATGCCTTACCCTACCTTTTTTATATCTTTTATATTTTATTTTTTTATGTATATGTATTAGTTATAGTATTATTTAATCCTTCATTTGATAGGATTTTCAGTCATTATACACCCTACAATCTTGAATATTTAATACTTTTGAAATAAAAATCTTGTTTTTGTCATTGACTTGGTATTATAGTACATAATATAAATCCATCTAAGAAGCTTTGCCTTGAAAATTGGACTTTATCATTCCAAAATTACCCTTTCTTGCATTGACCATTTTTATGAAATGGTTTAGTTCATAGACAAGTTGTAACTAGGGGTGTTCACGCTGGATAAAAACCAATCCAAATCGAAAAATCGAATCAAATCAATAAAATAAAACCAATTTTATTGGGGTTTGATTTGGTTTGGTTTTAGATTTTTGAAAATCGATAGTATTTGGTTTGGTTATGATTTTATTTGATAAAACCGAAGAACTAACCGATTCGAACCGATGAATTATATACATATATTTTATTAATATATATACTTATAAATATAGTATTTTTATAAACAATTTCAAAGATCTTATACATATTTTCATTAAAATTTCTTTATAATTTACTTATTGAAAGCAAAATTGTCCAGGATGAAACATTTACCTTATTGATTTCATGTTATCAGTGGCGGATCCAGGATTTAGAGTCCGTGGGTGCCAAATAGACTTATTGATTAATGTGCCAGCTTTTTTCCTTAAAAAAAGGTGCTTAGAGCTTTTTTTTTTTCTTAAAAAATATCTGCAGCAAATTTCTCAAAAAAAATAGGTACAAATGGAATTCAAACCTACAACATTAGCCATCTAAAGTTGCCCTCCAACCGTGGCACCACAAGCCAATTTTGTTCACTGGGTGCCACGCTTTATATTTATATAAATATTATATATATATACCTATGTATATGTAGAGTTTCTGTCGAAGTTGGGGGGTGGCGTGGCACCCCCTGACTCCTTCATAGATCCGCCACTGCATGTATATGAGTGTCTATGATAATTCTTTGTGGGACTGAAAATGTTATTGTCTCTTCCTTCTAAGCCAATATAGTGAATAAAACTTTATTGATAGTAAATTTAGTGATATAAAGTTTAGTAATTTAAGTCATTCTAAATATTTTTCGTTTTGAATGGATTGTTGTCACTTTTTTCACATTTTGAATGAATTGTTTATTTTATTTTTGTGAATGGTTAATAACCGAATAACCAAACCAACCCAAACCAAAACCGATAAATATATATTATATTTGGTTTGGTTTGGTTTTGATAATTTTAAAACCGATTAAGTTGGTTTAATTTGATTTTAATCAATAACCGATCCAAACCGACCCGTAAACACCCCTACTTGTAAATAATGAAGTACAAATGAAGGTTTACTACTAATACTTCACTTAAAGATCCAAGAAACTTTAGAAACATTTTTCTTTTGAGTGTCACATTATTAATTACCTCAAATAAAGTGTTTCACTATTTTTTCCCAATTTAATTTACTAGAATAATTGTACTATGCAAAATTCCAAGAAAGGTAGGATTTCATAACCGTTTGTGCATGGATTTGGATTGAATTGACAAAAAAGGAAGATAATAAAGAAAGATGCTCAATTGTCCCCATTTGCCTTACTTTTCTCACCTCACCAAAAAATAATTGCAAAAAAAGAAGTTCTTATAATTTTTTCTCTAATGGCAAACATAATCTTATTAAACAAATAATTTCTTAAAATGAACCCTTATTTGTTCCTCATATGAAGCAAACTCAAAAATTATACTCCTCCTTTCCCTTTTACTTATCACATTTTACTTCACGAGAATCAATTTTCAATCAATCTTCATAATCAAATTAAATTAAGTTAATTTGATTATTTTAAATTTAGTTCTTCGAAAATATTTGAAATACAATTAAGTTGCCATTACCATTAACTCCATGTTTTTTTGTGTTTAATCCTCAAAAACTATACTCTCATTACAACTAATCAAGATTTTTTTGTTTTTGTTGTTGATTCCTCAAGGTTTTTATTAATCTTTCTCTAGTCCCAATGCAAGAAAAGAACTTGTAGAAATATTACATAAGGGGGTGACACAATTTTATTTATTTTTGCATATTTTCTTGTGTTTTCTCTTCTTGTTTCCCTTACTCTTCACTACTACTACTGATGCAAGTCCCAATGGGGATAAAACTTTTTCAGCCTTTGTACATCACTACTACTTTCTTGATTTTTCTTTCTTTGATTCTTGTTTTCCCTGTTTTAGCTGTTGATCTTTTTACACAAGGACTCTTGAGCTTAAAAACTGAAATTCTTGATAATTCCAACAGTTTGAAAGATTGGATTTTGCCTTCTGGTTCAACTGATAAAATTTATGCATGTTCTTGGTCTGGTGTGAAATGCAATGAAAATTCTTCTTTGATTATTGGATTGGATCTTTCTGTGAAAAATCTTGGTGGAATTTTGTCAGAGAATCAATTTAGTGTTTTTTCAGACCTTGTTGAGCTGAATTTGAGTCATAACTCATTTTGTGAGAAACTCCCTGTTGGGATTTTCAAGTTGAGTAATTTGAGAAGCTTGGATATTAGCAGGAACAATTTTTCTGGTCATTTCCCAAGTGGGATTTCAAATCTTGATTCTCTTGTCATTCTTGATGCTTTTAGTAACAGCTTCTCTGGTCCTTTGCCTAAAGATGCTTCAGAAATTGAGTCACTCAAGGTACTGTTAGGGTTTGCTTTGTTTTTTTGAGAATTATGGACAACTTTTCTTCCACATCTGATAACATAACTACACACTAGCATTCACAGTGTAGTCTCGTTAAAAGAGTCTTGTTTATAGAGGAGAGATATAGTTCTCTCCATAGTTTCTGTACTTTCTTTTAGAGTTTTTAATGGTCAAAAACAAGTTTGAGCTATATTTTTTCACGGAGTTTCACACTCTTAACTATCAATTTTAATACATAGATGGTGATTGTTCAGGTAAAAAAAAGTGAACAACTAATAGTTGGATTGTGAAATTTCCAAAAATAGATAGTTTAGGCGTGTTTTTGACCATTATATCTTTCTTTTATACTATTAGTTTTATGCCTGTTTTAGTATAGTTCTGTTTGTCTATTCATTTATCGTCGTTCAAGATTTGCTTTGTTGGATTCTGCATGACGCTTTGTTATTTCGATCCCAACAGGTATTGAATTTTGCAGGGAGTTATTTCAGTGGTCCAATTCCTTCTGAATATGGCTCATTCAAGAATCTTGATTTCATTCACTTAGCTGGAAATTCTTTGAGTGGTAAAATACCACCAGAATTAGGGATGCTGAAAACAGTAATTCATATGGAGATTGGTTATAATTTGTATGAAGGAACCTTACCTTGGGAACTTGGGAATATGAGTAAGCTTCAGTATCTTGATATTGCTAGTGCAAATTTATCTGGTTCAATACCAAAAGAGCTGACTAATTTGACCAATCTTGAGTCACTTTTTTTGTTTAGAAATCAGCTTAGTGGTAAAATCCCATGGGAGTTTGGAAAAATCATATCTTTATCAAGTTTGGATCTTTCTGATAATTATCTTTCAGGCCCAATCCCCGAGAGTTTCTCGGAGTTGAAAAATCTAAAGTTGCTTAGTGTTATGTACAATGACTTAAGTGGAACTGTTCCTGAAGGAATTGCAAAGCTTCCACAGCTTGATACACTTCTTTTATGGGACAATTGGTTTAAAGGTCCACTCCCAAAAGACTTGGGCAAATATTCAAAGCTGAAATATGTTGATGTTTCAACAAACTATTTAGTTGGTAGCATTCCACCAAGTATATGTTCAGGTGGGATGTTACAAAGGTTGATCCTTTTTTCGAATAATTTCACTGGTGGACTCTCTCCATCACTTTCCAATTGTTCCTCTCTTGTTCGGATCCGTATCGAAGACAATTTATTCTCAGGTGATATCTCTTTGAACTTTGGCAAGTTTCCTGATTTGTCATATGTTGATATGTCTAGAAATAGGTTCACTGGAGGGATTCCTACTGATATTGCCTTAGCTTCCAATCTTGAATACTTCAATGTGTCTTATAATCCAAATCTTGGAGGCGTAATCTCGGAGAAGACAGTGTCTTTGTATGCACTACAGAATTTCTCAGCTACAAATTGTAGCATTTCAGGAGATTTTCCTCCTTTTGGACCTTGCAAATCCTTACTGGTTCTTGAATTGAGTATGAACAATGTTTCCGGGATTCTCCCTCAAAGCATAAGCAACTGCCAAAATCTTGTGAGCTTAGACTTGGCCAACAACAATTTAAGTGGTCAGATACCTGTTGGACTTGCTAGCCTTCCTGATATTAGTGTTGTAGACCTGTCACACAATAGTTTTAGCGGTTCTATTCCGGCCAAGTTCGGAAGTTCTTCCAGCTTACAACTTCTTAATGTGTCATTCAACGATCTCTCAGGTTTGATTCCTTTTGATAAGAGTTTTAAGGTGATGGATAGTAGTGCCTTCTGGGGTAATCCTAAGCTTTGTGGGACACAGTTGAGGCCTTGTCGTGGACCGAATGGACTGGAGTTAGGAAGCAGAAAGACTCAGAAGCTGGCATGGGTTCTCATAACCTGTGGAATCATAGTGTTGGCTATTACAGCTGCATTTGTCGGAGTATTTTACTTCAGAAGAAGAGGCCAAGGGCAGTGGAAAATGGTTTCTTTTAGTGGATTTCCTCGGTTTACAGCAGATGATGTTTTGAGGAGCTTCAATTCTATTGAAGAAGCCACAGATATGGTGCCACCCTTGGCAGGTTCTGATTGCAAAGCTGTTCTGCCAACAGGAATTACCGTCTTGGTGAAGAAGATCGAATGGAGACCGGAGAGAATGAATGCTATGATGGACTTGATATCAAGGATGGGCAATGCAAGGCACAAGAATTTGACCAGATTGTTGGGATTTTGCTACAACAAGTGTATGGCTTACCTGTTGTGTGAGTACTTGCCTAATGGAAATCTGGCTGAAAGGATCAGGACAAAGAGAGATTGGGCGACCAAGCATAAAATCATTGTGGCAGTTGCTAAGGGACTGTGTTACCTGCATCATGATTGCTACCCCGCGATACCTCATGGGGATTTGAAGACAAATAACATTGTGTTTGATGAAAACATGGAACCTCATTTGACTGAATTCGGTGTTAAATTCTTGATTCAATTAAATAATGGTCCATCGGTAGCAAGAGTTGGAAATGAAGCAGGTATGCACCTATACTTTGATGTTGTCTGCATTAATATTTGTTAATTACTTAGCAATCTTAATAGAAGATTAGTTATTAGACAGAATTCGGTTGCTCCAAGGAGACGCGACTTGACCGTTGCTCCAAGGCTCCCCTTCAATTCTAATTGAAGTTTAATGATCTTAATTTGAATGACATAGCCAGAATTCCCTATTACTGGTTGTGAATCTTGTTTAATTGTGTCAAACAGGTGAAATCGAGCGAGCTATACAGGAAGAACTTTACAGGGACATATACAACTTTGGTGAGCTCATTCTGGAAATCTTAACCAACGGGAAGCTGTCAAATGCAGCGATGAGCATTCAGAACACCTCCAAGGAGGTTCTTTTGAGAGAGGTTTTGGATGAGAATGATGTTGCTCCATCGAGCTCGGTCCAAGAGGAAATAAAACTGGTTCTTGAAGTTGCTTCACTTTGCACCAGAGTTAGACCCTCAGATAGGCCATCAATGGAAGATGCACTAAAGCTTGTTACTGGTTTGAAGAAACAAAGCTAATGATGTACTTGAACTAGGATGCCAATATTTAGACATGATTAGAAATTCTGAAGCACAAAATATGTTGTAGAAGTCTTTTATTTCAGTTGCTTTTTGTTACTTCATCTGGTCAAGAAGTTGATGCCTTTTCTTTTGTCAGGAATATAATGTTTTGATGTAAAGTAGAGGAATGTAAGTAAGTTCTATCCTCAGCAATATAAGGTCTGCTATTCTATCTTTTTTTTTAAGATGTTTTCAAACCATTGTTCAACTTTATTCTTGAGAATGAAATGCTTATGCTACTGAGTCACTAAAAGTTATTCAAAACAAACATGGATTGTGGTGGGATAGTTGAGATTTTTTCATCCTCTTTAGAGATCTTGAATTTAAGCCTTCGAGAATGGAAAAAATCTTGTTGGCAGCGCCGTTCCCAAAGGGTTTTGCAATATGCGAATTTGGATTTAGTCAGGCTTCAATACGGATATTGAATATCGGGTAGGAAAACAAAAAAAATGATTATCCTTCAATTGTTGTCCTATCATGTCTCAACTTTTATTTAAAAATAATTTTTAATTTATATTAATGGTCAAACACAAGTTTAATTTTTAAATACTTCTTATAGTTAGATAAGACTCTAAAAACTTGCGTTTCAAAAGCTTATAGCTTTCTAGTATTCCAACTTAAACAAAATTATCATACATTTTAATGTATAAGCATGATGAAAATAGTGCATAATACATCTTCCTCCATACACAACATGCCTAGCCCAATGGAAGATATTCTAGCTTCTTTATGTACTTTGTTCACCATAATATTACGATTTTCTTCAAGCTCTATCTCCTCATTAAAAGTTTTTGCCTCACTGTTTTCACCTCTGCATTACACTTTTTAAGTTAGGATTAAAATTCTAAAATCGAATTAAACAATACCAGAATATACCCTCGTTTAGCACATGGAATGTGTACATATAGAGGGGCTCGGTTTATTTTGACCCCCTACCCCCACCCCTCCAAACGAATAATACTTGCATTAATTTGTCACTTTTCATTTTTAAGACTGTCAGCTACCTGGTGCAAATCCTACGATCATTTGCTGCCTAGGTTTAGAGTTTAGTTTATATCAAAATTACATTAAAAAACCAATCCTGCTGAAATTGCAGAAAAAGCTTACAACGCATCAGCATTCTGGTGCAGTCACAAATAAAATATATTATATTGCTCAAAATAACTCAAACCATTCGACACAGAGTGGATGCGCGTGCATTCCTACACCTTTTACACTTGCAGTTCACTAATCAGTACAGACTAATGTATAGAGGTGTTGAGAGGCAGTATCTAAATCCACAATTTAAATATTTCTGCTTGATTTCCGAAGGGCATCAAATTATGTGATCAGTTGACTGGGGGATACTGTCCTTGTGACATCAAATCTTTAGGCTTTTCGAACAATGACTCTCCGTTCTCGTTTGTACTCCACTTCATCCCTTTGATGCATAATTATCAGTGCTCTTCTTACCTGACAATATTTAGCACTGGCATCAGCACAAGGTCTTGAGAGTATTATCATTGAACAAATCTAGACTTCTACTGGTTCATTACCAAAAGAGTTATCAGATAGGCACCACCAAGAATCAATTAATGGAGCAAAGGGAATACATTATGAGAAACATTGAAAGGACGACTCTTACAATTGATTCATTCATGCCCATCCTGGTCAGTTCATCAACTAGCCGTCTCTCTGATATATGGCTACCAATACCCATTCTTCTCTTAATTTGGGTTTCAGCTTGCTATTCATCCACAAAAAAATTAACACTGTCAGATTCTGTGGTTGGAAGGATGTATAGCTGGAAAAATTAATGTGAGTATTGGTTCAACAAGAGACAAACCTTTATCTCATTTGCCATCTCAGGAGTAAGGTTTATGTGTTGATTGATTCCAGATCGTGCTGCATCCATTGTGGAAGTGTTGAAGAGCCTAATTGCTTCTGAAACGTGATCTTCATTTGCAACTTGGGAGCTAAAATCATGATAAGAAAGAGGTAGATTATTGATTAAAAAACTGCTTGTATAGGAGCTGAAAGAAAGGATAAAGATAACAGTGAAAAGAAACACATGGAAAAGGGACTTCTCCTGAACAACTTAAATGGCATAGTTAATGGCAGGATGATAGACCTCGAAGCATTTGATTCTATGCAAGTGACAAAGACACAAATTATAATTGTGGCTCCTTACAGTCTCATTCTTGCGAGAGCTTCACTCAACCTCACTATGGCCTCTAGTTGCCGCACAGTAATTGGTATTGCTGCTGCCTCCCCAGTTTCATTTGACTGTCGCCTCATATCCTGTAGCAGATATCAGAAGAAACAAATATCACTGAGAGATGTACAGCATTTTCATAATCAAGAAAGGTTTGACAATCTCCATGGTGAGTCTGCTGATATAATTACCTGCCTAATTTTGACATAACTTTCTTGTAACATTGAGGCGGCAGAATCTGATAGTCGCGGATGGCAATTGGTCTTACAATATTGTATATATCTGCAACAGGAACACATTTGCTTCAACATCTAGACCTTATAAGTTACAATAATAATGAAGTGCATAACTTTAAGCCATATTAAGAACCAACCTTTTCAGCCAATTATACTCCTTAGAAGTTCTAGTGTCATCCCTAGATGCTTCAGCAGATGCATGGACCCTGACAATATGGCTAGCAATACGCTGTAGAGAAAGAAACACTCAGTAAGTGAAAACACATTCTTGCATGTTCTTACACTAAAATAAGCAATAGCGATGTCTGCTTTAAATTACATCAATGAAAATATTTTGAATATTAATACCCATTTATTTGTGATTTCATGCCCAGTACACTATGTGCACTATCTAGATGCCTAATTTCTTGAACAATGTGAAGTCCACACCACGAAAATGCTCATTTTCACCCACAGAATTGAGAGCGCTAGGATTTTGTCTTACCTTGTCCTGATCGTACTTCCTGATGTCTTTCACAATGAAAATCAAATCGAATCTTGAAAGAATTGTTGTCTGCAAGTCAATGTTATCTTGTGCAGTCTGCAATGAAAACAGCACTTCAGCTCCTGCTTTATGCCAAACACAATATGCAGAAAATTTTAAAAGCATAAAACAATGAAAGGAATTATAGAGACCTTGAGATCATCATAGCGTCCAGATGGAGGATTAGCTGCAGCAAGCACCGAGGTTCTTGAATTAAGGACTGTTGTAATTCCAGCCTTCGCAATGGAAATCGTTTGCTGCTCCATTGCTTCATGAATAGCCACTCTAGTAACCAGTAAGAAGCTCTTTAGAAATTCTCATGAGAAAAATAGTAGAAAAAAGGAGCTCTAACTATAATGTACCTATCTTCTGGCCTCATTTTGTCAAACTCATCAATGCAGACAACTCCTCCATCTGCCAAGACCATGGCTCCACCTTCTAGGTAAAACTCACGCTGATTGTTAAAAAGAAACTCATCAATTTTTGATAAACTATAAAGAAACTCATCATTTGAAAATATTGAAAATGGAACATTTATCTGAAATGGCTTCTAGACTAAGGTAAATATAGAAACTTACAGAGCTATTATCCCTAATGACAGAAGCTGTGAGACCAGCAGCTGAAGATCCCTTGCCGGATGTGTATACGGCTATTGGGGCTGTCTTTTCCACAAATTTTAGAAACTACATGGTAAAATAAAATAATTCAGACTCTCATTTGCATTGGAAATAGAAACAAGGATGAATAACAATAGAAAACCTTGCAAACCAAATGCCAAATTAAATTGCTCATGCTTAAGCAAAAAATAGGCTCTCATGAAAATAGATTTCATATCAACAATGCCACCTTTTAATCAATGAGTTTAACTGACCTGTGATTTAGCAGTTGAGGGATCCCCCAAGAGCAATACGTTGATATCACCTCTTAATCTTACACCATCAGGCAAGAACTGCGCAAACAGAGTTAGAGATTAACCAATAAATAAACGAAGAGCATTGACATTGAAGGAAAAATGGCATACCTTCCTTGACCCTCCAAATAGAAGGCATGTGACAGCTTTCTTGACATCAACATGCCCAAATATTGAGGGAGCAACCATTGAGCATATCTTGTCATAAGCATTACTATCGGATGCAAATTTCAGGAACTCTTCTTTCTGCAAAAAGGAAGGCCATGAGAACTGATGCACAAGGGAATAATATCCAATCAGAATAAAAGAAACACCAAAATTGAAAAAATAATGCTGTCCAAAGACTCCAAACAGCATTTGGGCCCGTGCTATTGAAAAGAGGCAAAAAAATAATTATGTCCAAATTTCTCTTGATCACTTTTTCAAGTTTGGAGTAAAAATTGAAACAATGCTGCTAACATTAGCTTAAAGCTCTCAATCACCACGTGTACTGATAATTTAGAAATTACCTCATCTACTGTGAAGTTGGCTGGCCCTCGAGAATTGGCCTCATTTGTTTCTTCCAATCCAACAACTCTAACATAAGGCTGCCTAACAGCAACAGCTCCTTTGTGACTGCATCCCAGTTTAAAACATAGTAACCCGGAAGTTAAAAAGAAGAAAGAATAGATAACAATAAAGTGACAAACACTACAAAATTGTATTCCTTTTTTCACTTGGTGGACTCTTACGATGTTGATGAATTCGAAGCTTGAAAAATACTGTAGATCCCCATTATCGTAAGCCTTGTACCAGGCACTATAGTTTGAACAAGATGACGATCTATAGATAGAAGCATATTTCTTGGCAGCTCTCCAGTAGGAACATCCTATAATTACCTCAACAAAAAACACAAATAAAATGAGAACATGACATAAAGAAGGCCACTATTGATTGCAGTCAAGCTTCTCTTCTGCAACTAAATGCTTCCTCACCTCAGGGTTTTCCTGCAACTTGAGTGTCTGCTGGTCAACATACTTACTTCTATCTGGAACCACTACCCATGGATCAACAGGACAAGGGTCCTCCCCCACCTGCAAAAATTCCTACCATTAGACTATCACCTAATTAGACTTCAAATTAAGAGTTCCCAGTTTTCATTCCATAAACCTGAGGAACATGATCACAAGAACGTGGTACAATAGCTCCTCCAAGCCCTGGACGACATGGGACGATCTTCACATTTTTGCAGTTCTTACATAGCAAGGTCACATAAGTTGCCTTCGCTTTAGTCTTTGATGCAGCAATAACAATCCCAGATACCTTGACCAGCTTTGATATACATTGTGCCTAAACAAAACAAGGTTTAGAAATATGGGAATGAGTTCATCAATTAGAGGAAGTCTAAGATAATCAAGAAAAAGGCAAAGTTCAAACAGAAACTAACCCCAAGGGAACGCATTGACATTGAATCCTGCTCTGACCTCAAGAGTATTTGTACTTCACCAATCTCCGGCTCCTCCATTTCTCCACTTTCACTAGCTACCCTTGATTTCAAACTAGCAAGAACCTCAGCTGCTGCAGTTTCAAACTATAAAACCAAGATACAAAAAAAAAAAAAAAAAAAACAAGTGTCATTCAGTAGTTGGTTCTTGAAAAAACCACATTGATGATATATCAACATTTCGTGTAATTGAAGACAATGATACACTGATCTTAACCATACTTTTCACTTACAAAAAGTTTTTTAGTTCAGCCACATATAAACTGCATTACTATACATGAATAACAAAGGCCAATTTGTATCTAGAACAATTCCTTAACAGGTGCCAAAGTTTCACGAGCCATTCACCTATAACAAATGAAAAGTATTGTTTGCATGATTGACAGCACTGCAAGTACCTATAGGAGGACATAGCTAGACAGTTATTACACCTTTCAATTATTGTACCTGTCATTCTTCACTTCACATTTTAGAAACAAATTTAGTAATATTCTAGAGAGGTAAACTATTATGTCAAAGGGAAACCTTTCTCATGCCTCTATTCAAACAGTAATGTAGCCTTTCAGCAGTGAATATGGACAAACCCACTTGCAACTAAACTAATTATACCTAACAACAATGCCCCAAACCCAAATGCAACTATTTAATAACTCAAAATGCAAACATATGCAAATCCCACAAATGCATACATTTACATTTTTGAAAAGCCAAATTAGTGAAAACTGCACCCATTTGTTAAGCATGGAGTAAATTACGCTTGACTATACATCAATCTGACCATCATTATTTGTCACAACGAACATAATCCTATCCAAAATAAACTGCAAGTGCAAAAAGCTACTAGTATACACACAATTACAATATAACAAACCATTAAAAAATCATAAATCAGTAACCTTTTTTCATTATCAACATAAATCATAATCCAACATAAGCACTCATTTTCAACAAATCAAAATATCATTACAATACAACAGCAAATTAAATCCATTAAACTCTAAAGTTCATCAACCACAAATTCACAGCCATAAATCAACAGTCATAAACATTCATTTCAACAAATCCAAATCTGATTACAACAAAACAGCAAATTAGATCCATTAAACTCCCAAATTCATCAACCACATATTCAAAGTAATAAATCATAATCATTTCATTTTCAACAAAAAAATACAAACAAAATCCATCAAATTCTCAAGTTCATCAACAACAAATCCACATCCACATACTGCTAAACAACACAAAACAGAAATATAACTAGTGCATACCAAAGGAAGGTAATCAGCAGGGTTCTGTCTAAGGAGTTCAGGTAGGGTTTGGTCCCGTTCATAGGAAAGGAGATCAGAAAGGTTAATAATGAGGTAATTTTGGTTCTCGAGAAGAGCTTCTCTGTAAGGAAACACATTCGGCTGAGATTTATCAGGGAAGTTCCTGATGAACTCCTTGAACTTCCGGAGTACGACGTGGCGACTCGTCCCTCCATTTTCGGCGTCTCCGGTGGCTCCGCCGGCGTGAGGAAACTGAGCTTGGTCGCTGTAGTATACTGCTCCTTCGTCCCAGCCAGACATCTCTCCTTTCTCTCTCTAGAAATCTCTCGTTTTCTCTGACTAAAATTCCACTCTCTCTATGTTTCTCTCTTTGTGGGCTTTAGCTCTCTTTCTGGAAGAAGGGTTTAACAAAAGGGGAGGGTGATTTTGGCGGGAATCAGTTGGCGGGAAAAAATATGCACGTGACTAGCACGTGTATGGATGCTGGCGGGGAAGTTAAGCCCTTACTTATTTTTAATTTAAAATAATTATTTTTTAAATTCAAATATAAAACTTTGTAATTTATTGGAGGCAATGTAATTATTATTTTTTTTGACAATATCATGGGTCTTACTAAATATCTAACATATTATTGTAATAGATAACTTGTATTTTCTATATAAAATTTTGAAGGAAAAAAAGGATGTGATTAAATTTAAAACCAGGGAATCGCAAATGTTGTAATCTCGAAACACCCCTTAGAGGCTTAATCCCATGGCAATGCCTCTTTCCCCAAATTCCTATGTGTGTTAATTTGCCATAATAAACGTTACTACTATTCAAAATGTCTCGTTAAATTGTGTTTCTAATAAAAGTCTGGAAGATGTAACATAGCAAACTTGCAACATTTTTCCAAATGAAATACATGTCCAAACGCCAAATATCACTTTTCAATGCCAAGCACTATTTTTTTCAAATATCACTCAACTCAGCAAATGGAAGAATGGGGAGAAAACCAACAAAGAAATGGTAAAGAAGGAAAGAAGAAAAGGAAGGATCTATGAGAATATACCAAAAATATGAAACTTCAATAAGAGAAAGTTGACCTCACAACAATAGCAGACCACATTATCATTTCAAGACCTTATGTACCTTCCCAACTATATGTAAAACTACATCATTTAGCACCTATTCTATTTGCAATCACACCAGGGGAGAGCTACAAAGAACCCTTTAATCGCTCTACGACCTCTTCCAGTAATATACAACATTCTATGCCCTATACACAGAATTGACATACAGCCACATTATCGTCGCAATAAACAGCCTAAATGCATTTTTTGTAAATTACACTCAAATTAGTGTTTTGGGGCCCAGTAAGCGCCTTCAGTTGTCGAGCAGATATCCTTCCTGCTTCAAGAACCAAAGAGCCCCTTCTGCTGCATGCTCAGCTGCATCTTTCTTTTTCGCCTGAGCTTCTCCATAAGACTCTATAACTCTTGATGTTTCTTCAATCTCTACCACCACCCGGAAAGTAAACCTGAAGATTATTTGTAAAAGTGAAGAAGGGAACATACATACACAGTTTGGAGAACATGTAACTTTCGCGGTTATTCGAGGCAAAACATAAATATGAGTGGTTGGGGGCACAATATACACTATTACTTTCTTCACTCTCTCTCCCTTTCTCTCTATCACTCCATAGGCTCTAAAATGTCAAGGATTTTAGGGTGCACACAGCACAAATATAATCAATAATAAAGGATGGTGTTGGTGGTGTAAACATTTCTTGGTTAGATCAGAAGAAAGCCTTAATAGACAATATAGGGGTCCTCCTCATGGACAACTTTAAACCATATGACCATCAAGAATTTTTCTTTTTTCAAAGGTACCAAGAACTAAGGGGTCGTTTGGTTGGGAACAAGTTATGGTTGATTAATTACTTCGGGAAAAGTTATCCCAGCATGTATATGGGATAACTTATCTGATCACCATGGTATAAATGGTGGCATAAATAATCCAATGACTACCTAATACTTGCAACCAAACACATGATAAATAATCCTATATTTTATCTCGGGATTATTATACCTTATACCTCACACCAAACGACTCCTAAAAGGAAGAACTACAACGGCAAGTAAAATATTGAACAACCAAATGGTGCAAGAAATTAACCACACAAGTTCTGTCAAAAGACGTCAGTAAAGAAGAGGCAAAATGATTGCACATCACTGCCATCTCAAGCTGAAGTTTTTTCTTTGTGGTGCATAGCTTTCTACTTCTCTAAGAGGAATTTAAATGCCTAGTGTGATGACCCGCCACGTCATCATGCCACATAAGCATCACATAGGTGCCACATGGTACAAAGTTGCCCATGTGGAGGGCTTAGATAGGAAGAAGGCTAGTTCATAGCGGAAGGTTCTAGAAATACATGGAGAATTTCCATGGAACAGCTTAGAATTCCATGGAAGGTCCTTGGAATCTTCTAGTTGTGTACAGAGTTCTAGAATAGGGACTTGTACATAATTAATATTTGCAAATTAGCCCCTAGTGAGTAGTATAAATAGAGGGGCATTCATTTGTAATGCATTCAAAGCAAGAATCAAGCGATCCTCCGAGCAATATAAAAGTCTTCTAAGAAATTCTCGTGTCTTTCTTCATTCTCTTAGCGATCTAATTTGAGAAGGCTTACTTGAGCTTACAAGATGGTGAAAGATTCTTCAGTAAGTTGTCAAGTGCCGCACCGAGTGCTTAGTAGAAGCCCAAGTCCGTTACACTAGGCTTCATGTGTTATATCAATGTAGTTTCCAGTTGTAAAGATGTGGTGCTTGTGCCTAACTCAGCCCCAAAAGTTAGGTCATGAGGAGGATTTGCTAAGTCCATATAAGTAAACCACTAATCCATTCTACAACCAATGTGGAACTCTAACATCCTCTCCAACTGAAGCGTGGATCAGAAGAACAGGGATGGACCTAGCTCTACCTAGCTCTGATAGTTATGACACTTGGGCTTAACTTAACCCCAAAAGCTAGCTCACAAGGGAGGATTGTGAAGTCCATATAAGCATATCATCCGTCTAATCCCCAACCAATGAGGAACTCAAACACCCCCCCCCCCCCTTCATGCCGAGCCTCAACTGAAGCGTGAACTTGAGAGCCCTAACATGGATGGACCACATGTATTTCATTCAAAGAAGAAAGCATATAAATACATATATACTGTGTGCTAACCAAGGAAAGAAATAAAATAAAATCCTATAGATCTGCTAACAATTTATGGGAAAATGTTTATGTCACTTATACGTTCATTCTGTAATACCAGTAAAACTTTGTCTGTTCAAATTTTGGGCCACTTCGTGAAATGCGATATTTTGCAACTAAGCATTTGATTAATTCAGTTTGTTTACTACTCCCTCTATTTCAATTTGTTTGTCTTACTTTCCTTTGTAGTCTATTAAAAAAAGAATGCATCTTTCCTAATTAGGCAACTCTTCAATTTCAACATCCCACCTGACATGTTTAAGACACAACAAAATTAAAGACATTTTAGAACATTATACATATATTTAGTTTAAGACCCCAAGATTGAAACGGAGAGAGAGGGGGGGGGGGGGGGAGCACTATTTAGTTTACTTTTCATGATTGCCGGAATCTACTCAAAATTCAGGAATGAAAATAGGAACCACTCTTCACTAGTTCGGTACATACTCTTTCAAGTGACTTGGTCCTGTTTCCTTGCAACATTCAAATAAAGGAGGTTTCCAGCAGTTGGCAGCACAAATTTCATGCAAACGTGATTTTGCCGATTCAGTTTTTGAACCACCTGAAGTGTTTTGGAGTAAGAAATGATAACATGGATAACAAAGCAGATATAGATATCCTTGTTTATTGATACCTGTAGCTTTTGAATCTTCCTTAGAGCCATTACTCATGATGGTCTGGTCAGAATTGCATTGTACAGATGCCTCTGGGAACAACAACTTTCTCGTAGACTTAAACTTGAAATTGCAACTTCTTGCAAGTTCCTCATTAACAGGGAATACTTTTAAGTCACAATCACTTTCAGACGTTTCATGCTTATCCAAGTCATCACAACTAATAGTAAGAACACAGGGTGTTTCATCATATCCTATCAGTTTAGCTTCCATCTTAATAGCTGTTTTCAGCACTTGTTCCAGTGATTTAGACTTGGGCCTATAGCCTTGAGCCTGCACATTGGAAGACATTATGAAACTGCAAATAGCTATAAGATAAGTCAGATATGGGAGGTGATAAAAACTAAAACGACAATTACTGAAGAAACAATGATAAAACAGATGGGCACAAGGAGAGCGAAGAAACATTGATTCTGCCCTCTATAATAACAGATGATCAGCACGCAACTGCTGGGAGAAGTAAAGAAAATAAAGCAGCTTGGGTTTTAAGGTTAAAACTCCAGCAGGGAGAGCAAGCAAAATCGTCCACCAGCCAGAAAGTACAAACCAACAATCACAAGCATCACAAGATTAAAATGTCATGTAACTAACAGGTGTTGACTGGCCATTTAAGGGGGATTCAAGTTCTGGTTTTAAAATCATACAGACCAATTCGCAACTGCAACAAATCAATTGCTTTCTCGGAATTTCATTCAAATGTTGAAATCAATAATTTTAAGTAGCATTTCACTAGATACTTAAGACAGCAATTAAAAAATGCTCTCAGGCACACTTCCCCAACACTCTCTCTCTCCTACTTTCTAGGAGAGAGAGTACCCTCTTTTCAGCAGGTCGCCTGAGAACTACAAACATCATCCTTCCCCTCAACTATTTCCTTCTGCGATAGCTTTCTCCCTTCCTTCACCTCAGTTCCCTTCCACAAACATAGGGGGGGGGGGGGTTAGGGTTTATTTCCACGCCTGTTTCAAGTCATTCGATATTACCAGATGGACATCTGGGCCTGGCAAGGAAGTCTGGTTTGATTGGGTGGAGCGTAGAAGAAACAAGATGTGAAGAATAACTCTCAGCAAAAAAGTGATGGAGTGGATTTGTTTTGTCCTGAAAAAAGCCTCAAACGACAACCAAGAATCTTGTGAGGAGATGGAGAATGAAGGACCAAATGGCAGAGTATTTTAGTACAAGGAAGTTTAATGCTCACGGAAGATTTATGAGTCTTGTCTCTAAAAGGAGCAGACAGAGCAGTAGTTATACTGCCATAAGCTTCCAATGCTGGTTGGAAAGACATTGCACTCATCAATTACTCACCACCAAGAACACTAAAAGCTCCTCACAGAATGGTTGATATTAACCACTCGGATGCCAAGGTTGTTGAGGACAGTTAAGTGGCAGTCATATACCACTGAAGTTCCAGAAAGCAAAAGGCAGGAGGTTTCCACTACTGCTACAATTGAGTATGGCAGAGGTTTGCTTGGAAGATGTATCACAGGAAACTTCGGCAATCTTGGCTCTGAGATGCCTACCCTCTCCGAGGTTAGGAAATGGGCATCGTCAACTTGGAAGAAAGTTTTTGGGGTTAACATCTACGAGATGATAGACAGTACTTTCCTTTTCAGATATTCCCCAATAGGAATATGGCTGAGCAGATACTTCAAGGAGGATGGACCTGGAATAAATGTAGGGTTCAGTTGGAATGGTGGAACCCTATAGTTGGGTGCACACCGGTGGCACAGAAGAGCAAAATGACTTGGATCAGAGCGATTGGGCTACCTCTTCACTTATGGTCGCATGAAATTTTCCGACAAATTGGAGACTTTTGTGGTGGCTGGAAATTGACGGAGAAAGAGACTGGTTTGAAGAATCGCCTTAAATGGGCTCGAATAGAAGTAAAGGGGGATGGTCAGAACGTTCCAAGGGAAGTAACTATCTCGAAAGAGGGGCTAAATTTCTTTATACCGATTCGGTAGGAAAGAAAGCCTAGTTTCAAAAGAGCTCCGATGGTGTTTCCGGCGCCTGGAGACGAAAAACTCAATGGCACAAACAAAATTTTTGTCCAGCGGTCCTTAGAGACCTATGAGGTAATAGACTCTGTTGGACAGTTGACAGCTATTGACTAGAGGGGTCAGGGTCACTTGGGAGTGGGAGTAGGAGTTGATATTTCAAATTTTAAACCCCACGTGGAGTCACATGAGGTGCATGGAAATTATTTGGGAGATACACTGCACCCTTTGGGCCATCTCGACAGCAATAATTGTATTGGGCCTGATCCAGCAAAATTTATTTACAACAATATTGTGGATGAGCCCGTTAATGAAAGAAGGGACATTGCTACTAGTAGAACTCACGTCAAGCAAGCCCCTTTCGAATCAGTTAGATAATCTATCAGAGGACTTTGCAGATGGCGTCGATAGATGGCAAAGCTCCAGTTAGATACATCGGCAGCAACATGCAAGTGGTATCTAGGGAAGAAGAAAGGAGTTTCAATGCTGAGGGGAAAGGAGACACGAAAGGGGAGAGTCCAATCCAGGAACAACAACAATTATCAATTACTGACCCGTCAACCAATGGGGATCTGTGGGAAGTAGAGATGTATCACCACTACAAGCAGAACAGACTGAAGCAGTTCTGGAAAAGGAGGCGGAAGCAACTGCCTGGATCAAACAATATTTGCTAAAACTAAGTAAGATGTTTGGAATTGATTTTAAAGCCCATGAGAAGGAAACTCTTGAACTACTTATGCAAATAGATGGGAGTAGGCAAGCAAGAAGAATGGAACTAATCACAAATATCAAGAAAATCATAAGCAAAGCTCGCTAGAACTGAAAAATCTGATCACCTTCGATGTAAAATTCAAAAGTAGTGGAGGCAGATCAAAGGGGAAGGGGAAAACTCAGAATGACCAATGAAGCTAAAAATAGTTTCATGGAATGTGAGGGGACTGAATGATCAGGGAAAGAAAAGAATCATCAAGTGCCAACTTTTAGACTGGAAAGCAGACATAGTATGTTTGCAAGAAACAAAATTAGAAGGGAACTGTCAGGATAACATTAAACAGATCGGGGAGAGGAAGACGGACAAGGTTTGTTTGTCTAGAAGTCAGTGGTACCTTAGGAGGAATAATCACGATGTGGGATTGTAGGGTCTGGAAGGGAGAAGTGTTACAGATAGGAGCCTATTCCCTAACCTGCAAATTTGAGGCAGTTCTGCAGGAATTTTCTTTCCATATATCTAGTAGACACACCTAATGGAAAGATAGAAAGGAGGTTAGCATGGGATGAATTGGGGACAGTGAAAGGGTTGATAGAAGGTCCTTGGGCAATCTGTGGAGACTTTAATGTCAGCAGATTTCACTCCAAAAAAGGAACTGCAACAGAAGGACTTCAGCAATGGTGGAGTTCTCTGACTTCATAGAGGATATGGAATAAGTCCACACACAGTGGGAAGATGGCTCATTCACATGGTTTAAGGGAGATAATCAAGAGGCTGCTTCAAGGATAGACAAATTTCTTCTCTCTTCTGAATGGGATGGAAGTTTCAGTAACATAAAACAAGTGCCTTTGCAAAGGCTGGTTTCTGATCATGTGCCTATTGCACTTCAATGTGGTAGCTGGGAGGTCCCAAAATCCTATTTCAAATTCCAGATTTGGAGGTTGACAAAATAAGGTTTTGTGGACAAAGTTAGTGATTGGTGGAATTCTTTTGAGTTCTCGGGAGACTTGATTACATCTTAGCCTCCAAACTTAAAGCCCTCAAAGAAAAGCTCAAGGAATGGAGTAGGAGTGATCAAGGGAGTCTGAAACTTCAAAAGTCAAGATTGCTTAGCCAAATAGCAGATCTGGGCTCAATCCTGGACTGCAGGATCATGACAGAAGAGGCAGCTGCTAAAAAAGCTGAGTTATATTTGGAACTGGAAGAAGTCCTAAAAAATAAGTAGAGTGTATGGAGACAGAAATCAAGGGCACTATGGGAGGGCGATAAAAACACCAAATTCTTTCATCAATCAGCAAATGCCCATATGAGATGCAACCATATTGACAAACTAGAGGTGCAAGGGGAGACTATTGTGGAACCAGCAAGAGTAAAAGAAGAGATAGTTGAATTCTATAATAAGCTTTATAGAGGAGGTAGAATGGAGGCCTACTGGAAACATCAGCAACTGTCCTAGAATTCAAGAAGCTGAAAAAGAAGTTTTGCAGGGAGAATTTGAAGAACAAGAAGTTTATAAGTATCTTAAGATGTGTGCAACAGACAAAGCCCCAAGCCCAGACGGTTATACTATGGGATTCTACATCAAATGTTGGGAGGTTCTGAAGTATGATATCATGCAAGCTTTCCACATGTTTGATTTCAATGCTACTTATATAGCCCTGATACCCAAGAAGAAAGGGGCAAAAGAGTTGAAAGATTTCAGACCAATTAGTCTAGTAGGGAGTTTCTACAAATTGGTCTCCAAAGTCTTGACAGAAAGGTTAAAAATAATGGTGGACACAAAGATTCACAACAGATGGGCTTTATAAGAGGCAGACAAATTATGGATGTTGTATTGATAGCCAATGAGGCAGTTGATTCTAAAATTTCTCAAAAGAAACCTGGCATTCTATGTAAACTTGACATTGAGAAAGCCTTTGATCATGTCAATTGGGAAATATCTTGCAAGTCCTTAGGCAAATGGGTTTTGGTGCTAAATGGGTCAACTGGGTGAAGTTTTGTATCTCAACAGTGAAGTTCTCCATTCTTGTCAATGGTGGCCCTGAAGGCTTTTTCAATGCTCAGAGAGGGATAAGACAAGGGGACCCCATGTCCCTGTTTTTGTTCATTTTAGTTATCGAAGGTCTTAACAGCATGGTAAAGGTGGCCAATACTAATGGATGGATCAGAGATTTTGAAGTGGCCGGAAACAATAACCAAAGAATGGAACATATAATGTTGAATGATTGGAAGATACATAGACTTATGGAACTGTTTAACCAGTTGGAGAGTTTTCCAACTTTTCAAGGGTTGCAAGAAGGTGCAGATTGCCTATGGTGGAGTGGACATGTAAGTGGAGCATATAAGGTCAACTCAGGGTATAGGATTTTGAACCAGGTAGAGCCACATATTACTAACTGGCCTAGGAAGCATATTTGGAAGACTAAGATACCTTACAAAGTATCTTGCTTCACCTGGCTTCTAGCTAAAGAAGCAGTATTGACACATGAAAATATGATCAAACGGAATATTGCTCTTTGCTCTAGATGTTTTCTTTGCAAAAAGGAAGTTGAAACAGTAAACCGTTTGTTCCTACACTGCAGAATTACAGATCAACTATGGAAGATTTTCATCAATCTCAGAGGCATAGCCTGGACAATGCCAAGAAAAATTGCTGACACTCTTTTTAGTTGGGAGGAAGCAGGAGTGGGTGCAGGAAACAGAGAGAGATGGAGGATCATCCCATCATGTATTTGGTGGACTATTAGGAAGGAAAGAAATGATAGATGTTTTGAGGATAGTGACACTAAATCAATCCTAGATGTCCTAGGCACCATTTAGGATTGGTTTCATATCTGGTATATTCTGTATCTATTCCATTTGTAAATTGGTTTTTCCAGTACTACCTAAGTACTGGTTTTAATACAAAGTTACCTTACTCAAAATAAATTAATTTTAAGTAGTTAGGTTCAGCAATTATTAGCAATTAGATATATGAAGAAAAAAGATCCAGATTTCCAATTATTCAATAAATAAAAGAATGCTGAAAATAAGGAACAAAGCTGACAGCTGAACTCTGCATCATCATACTCCCTCCGTTTCAGTTTGTTTTTCCTACTTTCCTTTTTAGTGTGTTTCAAAAAGAATGTCGCTTTCTTTATTTGGTAACTCTTTAATTTCAACTTTACACATGACGTGTTTAAGAACACAAGATTAAAGGACATTTTGACACATTTGACGTATCTTTAATTCAAGACCACAAGATTTAAAGGTCGTTTTTACTTTCTTAAACTCCGTGCTAAGTGAAAACAGGACAAACAAGTTGAAACGGAGGCAGCAAGTCTGAAAGCTGTTTCACATAACAATGTAATAATCTCCTATGAAACAAAGAATTTTCCAGATGAGAATGAAGAATATGAATAAGGTTAGGTACATTCTCAACCAACAAAATAAGAAACAAAGAATTAAAAACAATTTAATATGGAGTGCATGCTGTGAGATATATAACTAAGGAGAAAATATTTATGGGGTTGAATGACTATCTATATTCCATGCTTCGATCTATTTATATAAAGATTTACAAGGATGGCATGACTAACTATATCTCATGCTTCGATCACTTGGTGGGACATTGTATAAAACTACTGGATTGTTTACCATCAACACTCCCCTAAAGTCATGATGTGTATGCTGAGCTTGCTCATGGTATGTTCTACATTAGTACCTATATTCAGCATAATACAGCGACAACGCCCCTCCCTTTAGGACCTCAGCATTCTAGCTAGTCACTAAACCAATACCAAAATACCTAAAAATCAGAATCTCACTAAGAATCGACACACAGCGACAAGGTTTCCCTAAACAATTCAAGTGATTCAACTCATCAACGACTTGAAACATAATGATTTACGCAATACCTTTATCACAGAAATCTGCAACCTGCTTTTCAGAAGTAAACCTTCAGGCATCAATTTCACATGACACTAACAACTCATCCTAAAGCTTATTTTCCTTATTTTATATGAGCATGAAGAATCAACCAGAAAGACAACCAAACTCATCAATTGTCAGCACCAGACTGTCATTTTCCTGAAAAGCAATATTTCAAGTATATACTTCATGCTACTGGAAACAAGCTGCAGTTTATTCAGCATTTCATTTTTCTTAAAAGTATAAACAAGCTGCGCAGGTGAAACCCCTGCATTTAATTTGCTCACATAACATACAGAAAGAGCTTCAACAAGAAGAAAAAACCAGAGACAGTCAACCGTAGGTACCTTGTTTTAGGATACTAGCAGAAGAAATCAAGATCCACACAAAAACATAGAAGAGTGAGATGCATACCTTCAAGCTTGAGCATACTTTCTGTGCAGCCATTCTTTGAGCAGATTTTTTATTAATATTGAGAGCAGAAGCAGCTGCAGAAACATTCTCCCCATTTACCCTGGCCTCAACTAGAAATTTGCTATCTTTTTTTGACGGCAGGAACTTTAAATTCCAGCCAAAAGACTGACAAAGTTCATAGAGTTCCCTTGTCGGATTAAGCTGCAACCTGGTAAAGCTCATGACGGGCTTTAAGAAGGAGAGTATAATTTGCCAAGCACGGTTCAAGTCAAACCCTGTGTCAAGTAGGATTGCACCCATACAAGACTCCACCAAGTCGCCGAGGGCCTGAACTAACCAGTAAACATGGGAGCAAACTGAAGGTTCATCTTTTTGATCAAGTAAAATTTTATTAGAAAAGAGCAAAAAAATACCCGTATACAAGAAGTATACCAAAAAAGTAGAAAATCTCACAAAAAAATATGGTTTTCTACGAACGAAACCAATCTTCTATACCCACAGGAACCTCGATGGTGCACCAAAAATCAATAAGGGAAGAGAGGCTATTCCTCAAATGTACAAAATCCTTCTCTAGTTGGTCACAATGAGGGTTCATCTTCTAAAGGTGATTGAACAATTTTCCTAACTGTTCAGGAGAGAAGCAACCAACAAAATAATACTTGTGTCTGATAAATTTTTCCCGTGAACAAGACTCTCTAACCCCTTAGGGATACAATATGATGCTACCAAGTGAGAAGAAAGGAGCCTCAACTTATAGAAATCCAAAAATTTTCCTCCAAGGAAAGGATTAGCCAAAGAAGAGAGGTTTATAAATTCTTTTTAGGAGAAGAAAAAAATCAACTATGATAAATGTGTTACCCTTCCTTCAAAGAAAAGGAAAACCCAACTATGGTAAGAAAACCAGGAGAAACACCTAAAATTTCTCCCCCTTGGACAGATTTTTCTAACAAAAATATTGATCTGGCTTCTTCACATTAATCTACAACAGGTTGAATGTCCATCTCCTCCACAAAAACCATTGTTAGAGAATCATAAAGTTATATGTTTGCTTGTATACAATATTCTAGCTGATTTCTAGGGATTTAACATCTAGTTACCTTAGTTAGCCGTTTCTTTATCTGTATTTAAATCATAGTATTCTTTGGATAATAGAAAGTAATTCTCCTAAAACTACCTTGTGCAGTAGCATGGTATCAGAGCATCGTAGCTCTTGGGTTAGTTTTCTAGAGTGTCGAATCTATGGTCTATAGAGCCTTCCACCGTGACTATCAAACAAATGTTTGAGTACCTACTTCTTTGCAGTATGACTTGCTATCCAGCTTATTAAGACCCAAATTCTTATACCTGAATTCTTTTGAAGGAACACTTACAATGTAATTTCTTATATTTATTTGATGAAGGGAAAATTTTCTATACTATATCTAAGTGCCAACACAAACTATTATCAACTCTGTATAAGAAATTCAATCAACCATCAAATATAAGACTTAAGCAATAAGTATGTCGAATACCTTCGGACAAGATGGCTCTTCACCCAGCCTTTTCATAGACTCTGGTCTGCCAATGAAATTGACATATCTAGTAATTGACTCACGGAGGTCGCTAGAATCACAAAGTATATGACTGTGGAAGCTTTGACGTACTGCAACAACTGCAAAGGTATTGTTGTTTACAGAAATTGATCTCAGATCAGTCAACTGGCCAGGCTTCAGTTTTGGGTACACAGAGTACAGATAAGATGTGATCAAATAATCAAGGACAGCATCTCCAAGAAACTCCAATCTCTGTTAAATAAAATCAAATGTTCAAAGAGAGAAGTTGATGTAAGGGTAGTCCTAGCTCGCCTTACGCAACACCGATAAAGGTTTCAGAAAAAAGTAGGTTATTTAAGAAGAGCAATTTCATACCTGATAGCAACCCCCTCCATGCCTGTTATAAGATGGATGTAGGAATGCCTGAATGAGCAAACCCTTATGGATGAAAGAATAACCTAATAAATGTTCAATGCCAAGAACATCTATTTCATTAGCAAGTGGCATAAAGGCTTTGCTTGCAGAGCAGATACTTTTTAGTTGTGGTTCTTTGAAATCTGTATGGATACCAATCCATTTTAGAAATGCAATTGCTGCTTTGAAGCCACTGTCCACTACAAAAGCACCAACAAGGGCTTCAACTATATCAGCAATTGTTTTCTTACGCAACCAGTGATGACATTTGCTACACCTAACTTCAGTCTTTGCACCATCTGTCCCGCTACCACATAGACCATGTATTTTTTTTTCTGTTTGCTTGTTACAGGTTACAGGGCACGGACGGCCTACTACATAGAAGTGGTTGGGTTCAAATGATTGATCACGTATATATGCCTGAGACACAGAAAAATGTAGAGATTCAAGCCAATTGAGTTAAGTATAGACATCTTAAATCACGTAAATAAAACATATGTATACAAATAAAGTCGCATTAAAGTAGTATTTTATGACTCCCTTTCCTCATGTTAAACCACAGTTGCCTCTGATATCTAAAACTTCATTTGAGATATGCAGTTTCATCTTATATTCATGATTTCATATTTACGTTCAATCATTGATATACAAAATGCTGTCATAGTTATCACAAAAAGTAAACAGAAAGCAGAACTGTCTAACTTGAGAATCCAACAACATAGCTCATTAAAAATAGAGGGGGTTATTTTAGGATGGTGAGTATGTTTTATGTTTTATGGCTTGCTCTTGAAAACATTCAGATATTTGCGAGGACATCATTCTAGGACAGTATGAGTAAAACATTTCTTCATGCTAGCAAAAGGAAATGTCAGCTATGACGGAATATTAAGGAGCATCAAGACGACATCAGACAAACTTAGAAGGATTGTTTCAATGATGAAAAACAAAAAAGCATTCATTACCAGCTAATTAAATATTAAAAGAACGTAATGTGTTGTTGAAGTGTGTGACCATCTCATCTAAAAGCTTGAGCTGTTAGAGAGAGCACATTTTTATTATTTAATGTATTCTCAACACACCCCTTCACATGTGGGCCTGATTCCTTTTCATGGGCCAAGCATGTGGAAATTCTTTTTGATATGTGTGGTGTGAGATTCGATCACTATCAACTTTGATGCCATGTTGAAGTGTGCAATCATCGCATCTAAAAGCTTAAGTTGTTAGAAAGAGCACACTTTTATTATTAATTGTATTCTCAACATGTGTTAACAGCAATGTCACTCCATCCGGCATTCAAGGCATCTGGTAGGAGAACGATGGCTCTATCCACACCCTTGAGGGATAAAATACTCATGTACCTTCCATGAGCATTAAATTACCTTGTTCCAAAGTACTCAGCCATCTGGTCCTTTGTCCTCCATCTTCTCACAAGATTCTTGTTGTTAGTTGAGGCTTCTTTCAGAATAACACATATCCACTCAATCACCTTTTTGCTGAGAGTTATTCTTCTCATCGTATTTCTGCTTCTCTCCACCCAGCCTTCCTCGCTGGAAATCCATCTAGTGATGTCAAAAGACTTGAAACCAGCTGTAAAATATATCCTGTTCTCCCCCATTTTTGTTGAAAGGACTGAAAAGATGAAGAAAGAAAGCTATCATAGAAGGAGATAGCTATAGAGTCTTGGAAGAGGTTGGTGGTTCTCAGGCAACCCACCGGAAAGATTCTCTCTCCTAAAAAGTAGGAGAGAGTTTTGGGGGAATGTGCCTGAGAGCATTTTATTTCCAAATATTGCTTATGTGTATGGGGGCTAGGAGGACTAAAAGATAAAAATATCATATGCTTTATAAGTAAATGTGTGTGGAGATTTGGGACAGAGGAATATGCTGTGTTGATAAAGTTGCTAGTGGAAAAATATGGGGGCTTTGAGGAATAAAGATATCACTATGCCTTATGAATGTGGAGGAACATTTTGAAGGGATGGGAAGAGTTCAGCATTTTTGAGTATTTCAAGGCAGGGAATGGGAGGGAGTAAACTTTTGGGGGAATAATTAGAAACAATATTTTGAGACTTGCATATCAATTTCATGTCAAAAAGATATGACAGTCCAGAGAGTCCAGATGATACAAAATGGAGAAGTTCTTTTGGGTATGTGAGGTTTACGAGGAATTCCTAATTGAGTTGCTTCACAAACAAGGAATTCCGCAGGATAACCATGATATTTAGAGGTGGGGAGCAGGGAACAATGGGGAATTTTCTGTTAATCTTTCTATAAGAAGTTTTTGGTTTAGGAGGAGATTGCATTTCCACATAATTCAATCTGGAAACCTAATGTTCCCAAAAAGGTGTGTCTCTTTACTTGGCTAGCTACAAGAGGGGTGATATAGATGTTTCCCATTTCCTTCTTCTTTGTTTGGTAACCTCAAGGTTATGATGGAAAACTCTGTGTTGGTTCGGATTTTGGAATGACTTGTGTGATGCCAGGCATCCCAAAGGAGCTCATGTTCAGTTGGAATTATGGTAGGAGGAATTGTTGTAGGGGGAAGAGAAGACACATGGCTTGGAATGTTTCTCCACTAGCACTTACGTAGGCCATATAGAGAGAAAGAAATAGGAGAGCTTTTGAAAGTGTAGAGATGAATCTTGCTCAACTGAGAAATAGTTTTATCCCTTATTTCCTTTTGGTGCACCCATGAAATTATTTTATGTATAGAAGATTGGGTGGTCCAACTTGTTTGATATGCTCTACATGAGCGGAGGCTCTATCGGAAACCTCTTTACCCTTACCAGGTAAGGTAAGTCTACGTACACTTCATCCTCCCAGGCCCACTTGTGAGATTTCACGGGGTATGTTGTTGTATAGAAGATTGGGTGGCATTTGTAGAAAACCATATCTTTCTGTAGGTTTTTTCTACATTTTGAATAACTTCTTGTATATGGGTGATTTTGTGCCCAGACAATAAAATATCTTATCAAAAAAGTGTGCAGGTTTCGAGAACAAGAGCATCCCTTTCCAAAGCATTAAAATGAACTGTTTAGTGACCTTTTATTTTTGGTGTATCCATACTATTTCCAAGGATCCGGGGGATTATGAGGGAGATAGGTGTTTAGATTCTTTTGACAAACCCTCTATACTTTTGATGTAATTACTACAGGAGGTCACTATTGGTGTACTTCTCTGTTTATAATACCACTTAACTTTCTCGAAAAAAAAAGTGTGCAGGAGCAACAAGTTTGTTGTTCCAGACACTTGGGAAATCCCCTCTTTTACTTGGTTGAATAGGAGATCATCGAATCTTATACTCCCTTATTCCCAATTTTATATGATAATATTTCTGTTTAGGTACTCTCAAAATATTTAACCCCTTCCATTTTTAACCCATGAATGTATCAGATGTTTACTCGCTTTGTCCCATTCCATTTTACGTTTATTGACTAGACAAATTTTAATTAGTTAATTTAACTTGTTTTTTATATATATTAGTTACAATGGAGAAAATGTCAAATTTATTTGATACAATGACGAATTATTTGAGTCCTCATAAATGACAAATTATTTGGGGCCTCACAGTAATCAACAGAGATGATTTTTTCTTTTTCCCCATAAGCTTCAACAAAGAAATAATTCTATTTCTGCTCTTTTATTTGTTTTGGGATGTGAGATGAGAGAGCCAAACAGGCATCTGTGTTTGTGCTAAGTAATGGTTTAAATAGACACCTCAGTGAATGCACTTTCTCACATGAAATAATGTTAAACTTTGCAATAAGTCAAAAGCCATATTTTGAAACAAGAAAAAAGCAAGCCTTTTCTTATCTCAACATAAACAATGTGCTGTCACATCACTGAAGAAGTCGGTCCATATCTAGCATTTGCAGTTCAGCACCATTTACCTGTAAATTGTTTCTGATTGCTACCATGTACAGATTGGAATTGTTCACAGCGTTTGAGCGCTTTCTAGTTAACTGTCCTTCGTCAAAGGCATCGTGCAAAAGAAAAAGATGTCTCCCAACTGCAAACTTGAGAAATGCATCACCAAGCACTTCAAGCCTTTCAAGAGAAAAGGACTCATGGCAGTTCTCTGTAGTGAGTGCTTCAAGAACCTGGTCCGGTTTCAGACAATCAATAGTAAACTAGGTATTGTATCTGGCATTATTCATAAGCTATGAACAAATGATACATGCAAACAGATGTGTTTTGATTGAGAGGACATATTACTAAGTATGGAAGAATCCCTTACATGATCTATTGCTACCTCCCTTCCCTCAGGGAAAGAAGCAGATAGACAACCCTTCAGTTCAATAGCGACAAGTAAGCTTTCAAGGCGATGCATGATTGATGGTAACAATGATAATGAGCTCCCAATATCTTTGGAAAACCCAATTATCTTGAGCTGGCAAATTTCAGGAGGTAGTTCAACAAAGTGCTCCTCTTTATCACGCAACTCTGCGACAGGGGGCCAAAGGAGAGTGTCATTCATTGCAAAATAATACACCACCTAAGTAATTGTGTCTCAAATTAATACACACAGCAGAAAATGATCTTACTTCCGATGAGAGAATATAATCTGATATTCTGAACATGCGGTAAGTTAAATCAAAGTGGAAAACCCTTCATCTAGCCACAGATTGTCAAAATAAAGTATTTAAAACATACGAAGTCCGTAAGATAATTATATAATCATGGACATTGTCGCCCTTGCGCTCTAACCTAGAAATGGTGCTTATCATTTTCTCACATCATGTCTTGGAGAAACTTAGTCCCAAAAGATTTATTACAGTTTTAGAAGAAGACAGAGACCCTTCTCTTGGAGCTGCTCGGAACATAATTACAAGCTTAGTCCTAAATCCTTTTTGCTTTATGAATTAATTACAGGCTCCTAAAAATAAAAAGAGTTACAATTCCAAGCTCTTCTTCTCCAACTTTATTTTTATTAAAAAATCTAACTTATACTGTCTCCTTTAATTGAGTGTAATTTTATTTTTATGTTGATTTAAAATTTGTGTTGTTTGTAATTTACATGCTTGAATCTACTCCTATGTTCACAAATTTCATCTAGTAGGTAAATGAATCTCCCCAACTCATAAAAATAATTATTCATACAATTAAGCAGTATTATGGTTAAAGCTCTAAACTTGATGAGTTTCATAAGAAAGAACATTGTTAACACAAATAAACAGAAAAAGATAGAACTTTGTCAACATTCAACCATTTAATGTCAATGATACTTGCCTTTGAGTTCTATCGTAGAATTTGTTGTTTCTTTGTTTTCATAGCAGAAGCACATGGGTTTTTGCTTCTAAAAAAATTAAAAGTTATGCCTCCAACATGAATCAAAGTAACCACCCCTCCCCCCTATTGCATCACAAGTTTTTTGAGTTTTGCAATATAAACAGCTCAGTTATGCAGCTTGAACTATAAACAATTACCTGAATAGCCTTTCTTCCGTAGTAAGTTTTCCAAACAGAAGAGCTGCTTTGCTTTTATAAGTGGTTGATCAGGGTATAAAAGATGGACAGAGGAACTGTAGAAGAGATTTCACCCATTAGAAAATACATGATACACATTTTGTAGAAATAATCATATCTTCAAATAGATGCAAAATATGTTTTTCTTCACAAGAAAAAATATTATTAAGCAAATTACAGAGGAAGAGGACAGGTATTCTCAACAAGTAACACCAGAAGATACTAAAACAAATATATCTCTAAACACGAAGAGCATACCAGTCCCTTAGGAGGTCAGTTAATGTATCTTAAAAAATATCTGAGTTACACAAATGCAATGAAAAGAAACGTATTATTTCCCAAATTAAAGCCGGTTCTATGCTTCTTAAACAAGAACAAGCATACATCACTACCAGCAAGTTCCCAAACAAGTTACTGCTGGTATATCCCACATTAATTAATTTATTCACCTTACCAAAAAGGAAAAAGGAAGTTACATCAATAAAAGTCAACTTTGTTTATTACTCGAGACTCACAATAAGAATAAAATAGACATATAGTCACTAACCATAATACATATTGACAGGGAAAAAAAGAGAACTTCCAAATGCATGTAAGGAAATGGTTCAATAGGTTCTTCAGCAGCAATTTGTAGATGCTAATTAACCTATCAAGAACTTTTTTAACTTCCCTTCTATTTGCATCTAATTTGTAAGTTTTCTCCCTTTTTCTGACTGAGGTTGGCAATGGAGAAAATAGGGCTCATCTTCCACTTTATTAATACTTGAATTTCTAGTCTGGTTTACAGTAAAATAAGATTCTCCAGGCAGAAAAAAAGCAGCTTCACATATGATGCAGGTAGAATCAACAAACAAACAGGGAAGCCAGTTGGTAAGCAAAGAAGAAATAAGAAAGTCATTTCTACTTACACATCATAGTAGTGTTCGACGTGGTTTTTAGAATCTTTATAAATGCTGTATGCATTTTTGTCTTTAACAACATCGGATATGAAGAAAAATGCATCCTTGCATGGAACATATACCAAACTATTGGCAACATCATGTATGCTTTTGGAACCATTGGCAAGTTGCAACTGCTCTTCAAATTTAGACATCTTATTATTGCTTGTACATACTGAAGTTCCAAAAATTGGTGATGACAAGCATCTTCTGACAAGCTCCCAGTCCACAGAGATTTTATTATACCCAAACAAATTGACAGGAAGCAATAGGTAAAACTTTGAAGCTGAGTCGACAAAATCCTTGTTTTCCAAAGACACAAATTCTGAAATGAACTCAGAGCGGTCAAGAATGATCTTGAGGAACATTCTCTGGAATTTCTCTGCTAGTTGTATCTGCTAAAAGAAAGTAATCAAAATATTGAAGAGAGCCTTTCCGTTTAAAATAGAAGAGGGTCAAGTAGTTAAAGTGTTAAACCTCATTGTTCTCAAAACTAGTAGCCCCTGATGGAATAAGCTCTGTCTTCACAGATCTACCTCGAGCCAAGTTGAGATCAAGTTTCATTCTCTCAGCCTCTTGGGGAAGAGGTGCTTTCAGAAATAGGCCAAACTTCTTATACACCCTATCATTAGGGAAGGGAAAAAAGCTTATGTAGTACGAGTTAAGGCAAACAGGATTCTCTGTCTCAGTCCATGGTTCTTTAAGGGAAGCAGGAACAATCATCTCGTGGAGCTCTTCCCGTGCATCTTCGCCTGTGACATCAACATTACAATAATGACAACGAGCAAAATAACACAAAGCACATTGAAGATGTTTTTATTAGAATAGTACTCCCTAACCTTCACAGCATTCCAAGTCAGAAAAATCGGGGACCAGGTCTTCATCTTTGTCTGCTTGATCAGGCAAAAGATAATCAGTGAGTGCTCCAAGTTCATGCAAGCTCTTGCAGGCTCTTAAACAAGCATCTTTCTTAGCTGCTTCTATAGAAGATTGAGGAGCACTGACAATTTGATGCATTGCAGCGTTTGAAGGTAAAATTAATTTGCAAATAGTTCCATCTATGTCATCAAAGTAATAGAACTGTGGCTTGGGGCAGAAATACCTACAAAACAAGCAAAACGAAAAGAAAAGAGATCATGTTAAACCATGATGATAAAGTTCCAAATGCAAAAGCCACCAATAAGAAAAATAGAACAGTAAATTGTAACTACGAAAAAAGAAACATAAATATTTAGTGAAATTCAGCACAAGATCATACTCGTCGCGTGGAAGCTTGGAACAATAATGGTGAAGCAATGAAATGCTTGATGCAGAACTGATGGTTGCACCAGTCATATCTACTTTGTATATATTTTCCTGAAAATCTGCCACTGTTGTGAGAGATTTTCTGGAAGAGATTTCATCATTCATCTGAGCTTCACTTCTTGTAAAATGCTCGATTAAATCAAGCTCCCTTTGGTTACCTCTGCAAAGAGGTTTATGTCAGAGATATTACTCTGATGAACTTGACTGGTAAGAAGGTACAGAAAACATAAACTTTAGAGATACCTATCAACCAAAAATGCATATTCAGACTTTGGCATGCGGGCACGCCCTCTAGACTGTATAAAACTGGCAACAGTTTCAGGAAGATCAAATCGTATAACAAGGCAGCATGTCTGGATATCAAGTCCTTCCTCGCCAACTTTGGTTGCAATCAATAAATTGAGCTGTCAAATTGAACAAAGGATATGCAACCAATCTCATACTAAACTATCAGAGATAGAAACAAACATAAACTTGGAGTCACCCTCCAAGAGGTCCTCTAGCTAAGAGAATTTAGCGTGCGGATAAAAAATCTAGCAAAGAACCATTACCTCACCAGAACGAAACTTATTGAGAATGATATTTGTATTTTTTCGTGACATACTCTTCAATCCCGAGTGGACTCCTACAAGAAACCCGCACTTCCAAGAAGATAAAACTTTCAAATGCTGAAGAATATACGAAAGGGACCTTGCAGTCACGATCCTATTAACGAATATTATGCATTTCATATCTGGTTGTACCCTGAAAATAAAGAGAGGGAGACATCAAATTGCAGAATATGAAGTTGATTCGATTTCCTTAGTGACTGAATTAACAATGAAGAAGAAACATACAAACATGACAACAAACAAACTGAAACAATTTTATTGTACGTAATGGGTAAAGGTATGATATGACAGCAAAAACATATGTCACTGACTTCAAACAAGATCTTATCATTTCCATTGGATAAAGGTACATTATGACGGTAAAAGATCACCACTAACCATGCTTGTTAAGAATAAAGTTTTAGGGGAAGAAATATGAACAAAAGCTAAGTTTTTGAAAGATTTAGTTTCAGATGGTACCACTATAATGGACAGCAAATGCACAGAGGCAAGCTAGCTGGTTGAATGTATAAATATGAGCACTTGCAGTCAATACACTAATTTCATATGTCTCCATCAGGACCTTATTCTGGTGCTTTTTAAGAGTCATTGAGGCCAAATGCAGAGAGGCTAACTAGCTGGTAGGCCCAAAAATATGAATAGTTGATTCAAGGCATTAATTCTATACTTCTCCATAGAAGCCCCATTGTGGTGTTCTTTAAGGAGTCGTTTGATAGGGTGTATAAAAGTAATGCGAAATAGAGTGTATTAGTAATGCTTGTATTAGTAATGATTGTATTAGTTATGCTTGCATTAATTATGCAGAGATATCTCTTATGCATTGTTTCGTTTTGTGTATTAACCAAACAATTAGGTCTTTATTTACAAAGATACCCTCCACAAATATGGTGGAAAAGATGTAAAAAGGTTTTGAGGGGCAATTAGGTCTTTTATCATGCCAATGCATGCACTAAATCCTCTTGCATTACTAATACAATGGATTTTCATGTATTAGAGCCCATTTGGATTGGCTTAAAAAAAGTAGCTTTAAAGTCAAAAATGAAAAGTCAAACTTAAATGACTTTTAAGTCAAAAAATAAAAAGTTGGGGGAGGCCTACTTTTGGTTTTTAACTTATTTTTAAGTCATTTTTAACTTATTTTAAGTCATTTTTAACTTATTTTAAGTTATTTTTAACCTTGCCAAACACTTCCTAACTTATTTTAAGTTACTTTTTGACTTATTTTAAGTTATTTTTATATTTGTTAAACACTTCCAAAAGTCAAAAACTGACTTAAAAGTAGGTTTGACCAACTTTTAAGCCAATCCAAACACCCTCTTAGTAATACACACCTCAATACACAATATACATAGGTTGAAAAAGTGTACCAAACAAGATGCTACTAATACACAAAGCTAATGCATGCATTGTTTTTTCTAATACACTCTACCAAACGGGCCGTAAGTGTATTTGAGAGCTAATGCACAAGAGGCTAACTAGCTTCTCTGGTCCATTAATACATAAAATTGTACTCAAGCCATTAATTCCATATTTCTCATAATAGGCCCTACACTATGCTCTGTAAGAGCTACAATGTTAAGAATAAAATCACGTTGCAAGTAGAAAGATCTTTTGGTTCAAACATATTTTGATAGATTAAAGGAATTAACAGCTGCTGCCAGAGTGACTTTCTAATAATATCTGCCAACTGATCATCTAGTAAGCAAAACATGCTGTGATGCACCCGTTTCAATCTTTTGTCGAATGAATTGACAACCTACTATTATATGATTCATCTTTACAGGAAATGCAGCCTGATTGCCACAAATCGATTTAATTGATGCATCTCCTTCATACCTTAACTCTTTGAGAAGTTTATTGAAGCAAGATGGAAATTTTGAGACTATGCTTGAAGATGGCAATCAAAAGAATATAAAGTTTTTCATCAGAAAAATATATCCCTTTTTGCTGAAGGAATATTATCTATGCTTCCATTTTTTACTGTATATTTACATGTGTAAAAAGTGAAGCTGGCACGGTCCTTTTAAAGTTTTTTTCCCTGATTTCTACACTATTGCTACTTTACCAGATATTAACCTTGAATCAGCTAAAGGAGTACATGGGTGGAATATCACTTTTAGAAGATTATTACATGATTGGGAATTGGAAAGAGTCGTGGACTTGTTCAAGACCTTGGAATCTTTCCAAGTCTTCAAAGAATCTGAGGATACGTTGTGCGGGAAATCTGGAAGTGATGGAGTCTACACTGTCAAACCTACAACTTCCAGATTAGACAAAATGCACAATTTGACCAGTGGCCATGGAAGTTCATCTGGAAGACTAAGGCGCCCCTTACAAAGTCTTATGTTTTTCTTGGCTTGTATCAAGAGAAGCATGTCTCACTCAAGAAGACTTAAGACGAAGGGGATTTCATCTATGCTCTAGATGTTGTATGTGTGGTGCAGCCAGAGAAAACAATAGCCATCTATTTCTACATTGTCCTATAACTGGACAATTGTGGCGACTTTTTTTGAACTTGGTAGGACTAAGATGGTCCATGCCAGCAACAAGCTGTGATTTATTGAAGTGTTGGAACTAAAATGGCGGTGCAGTGAGAGAAAGGAAGTGGTGGAAACTTGTCCCAGCTTGTATATGGTGGACAATTTGGAAGGAGAGGAACTACAGAATTTTTGAAGACAAGCAACCTATGCAGAAAGTCAAGATGAATTGTATTCTTTTGTTTCTTTTTTAGTGTAAAGAAAACTACGTAGAGGAGACTGAATCACTAGTTGATAGGTTCCTTGTGAAGCTGTAGTCCTAAGCATGGTTGGGTTTTTGTAATTGTAAATAGCACTATCATGGTGCAGATCTAATTCATATATATATATATATACACACACACGCACATGTTACCAGTCTCAAAAAATAAAAAGTGTACTTTTATAGGTCATCACGTAAGTCACTGTCAATATTTAGTTCACTATATTTTATTAAAATTGGATGCAATTATCCATAAGAATACCCTCAAAGTGAACCAGCTGGTCTCTTTCCAGCTACTTTTAAATCCTGAATGAGTTATAGAGATCAGGAATAGCAAATTATTCAATTTGCTACAAAATGACTAACCCGAAGTTGGAAAGGATGCCAATTAGGCGTAACAGCTTTTTGGAAAAGTAAGGCTCCTTCAGAACTTCCATGAGTGCCAAATCAGGATTCATACCATCTGCATGAGAAACATATGTTAGACCAGTAATACAGATGAAAACACCATATGTATACTTGGCTGCAACACAAGACATTCCTAAGAATCTCTATGTGGGCACGGATCAGTATTTAGGCCTATATTTGCAGGAATTGTCTTCAGCTTAAGGCCCTCAGTCTTCATTCAAAGGATCCTAAAGCACAGCAAATATTCAAAATCAAGTGTGAACTTTCTAGAGAGAGGTAAAAATGAGGTGTGGAAAGATCACGCTGCTAGTCCAATACTAAGATTCATCATACTTATTCATTTTGATCAATATCAGCATCAGTCTGATATTATAATCTGTTGACTTGCCCCCTAGGCTTAGCTCTCTGTGGTGGGGTATTTTTGCTAGGTGAGATAATGAGACTAGATCTCTGTGGTGGGGTGTTCTTGCTAGGTGAGATAATGAGACTAGCTCTCTGTGGTGGGGTGATCTTGCTAGGTGAGATAATGAGACTAGCTCTCTGTGGTGGGGTGATCTTGCTAGGTGAGATAATGTGACTTTATTTAGGCCTCTTTTCAGCATATTCCATTGTAAATGAGCCATGTAGATTGTAAGGCTTCTATATAATGTTTGTATAGGCCCTTGGGCAGATCCATCCTTTGTGATCTTGCATTTGAGATATCATAGGAAAGGGATCTTGCCTCTCATATCTTGTGTTCCCTTTACTTCCATCATTATCTTTGTGTGTGTGAATCTAAATCAAGAACTCCTTATACTGTTGTGTGTGTTAGGACGGAAACTTTGAGTACCACATCGGCTATTGTCACACGCTGCATAGTATTGCCATTTCCCCCTGACAAAACACACACATTTTTGGCAAATCCACGACAAACACCTACGTGCACTTTCCATTGCATCTAACCTCCATATTTCCACCCGCAATGTCTACATTCCATTCTACAGTCCCTATACACTGCTAAAAGATCCATGTAAATCTGGATTGATGTAAATTTCATTTACTCATTTTAGGTGGATTAGTCCTCCCCCCTATATGCTTCTTTGTCATCGGTGGAATGTGTTGTGCTGTCAAAGAGCATGAAAGGATAAGAATCCAAATTTAGCTTTTGGAGAAGGAACACCCTGCTCAAGCCGTGAAATGCCTTAAATTGATTCACAAGTCCAAATCAAATATCTTGATCTCTAACAAGTCAGACGATATGATCAGAGCCTTCTAATTTCATTTCTAGAACCAAATAATCCATGATCAGGCCAGTAAATCTTACCCAAACTGGAACTCATAAGAATCGTTGTAATGATTGTAAGAACACAAATAGCTACAAAAGAGGAAAGCGCGATAGAATAAAACATACCTTTAGCACAACCAGAAGTAAAGACTGTGTCAACCTGACTCAGATATTTGTCACACAAAGAGTCATCGCTAGCATTAACTTCAGCTTCCACCATTTGATGGCGCTCATGGTGATCCCCCTTTAAAAGAATGCAACTAGCCTTCACCAAAACAAGGATGGAACTCAGAACTTAATTTTCCAACAGTAAATCTTAAAGGTTAGAAAAAGATAAATCGTGATTTCTTCCCTGTGAATTAGAAGTGCTCAAATTATGCTTATCATGACTAGGGAACCCAACAAGATTCTAGATTTTCATGCAGTGTCATATTCTACTGAAATTAATGACTCTTTAAGATCGAGAAAAGCTGTAATATCATAACTACGGCAATGCATGTGGGCTCTCCAGCTGAAATGCTTAATAAATATACACAAAAAGTACGCATGCATATACAAAAAACTGAAGGGTCTACACCTATCTGCCAAGAATTCTATGTCAGGTCAAGAGAATCTATAAAGTGCACAAACTCGCAGCACTAACTTGTTTCTGAAACTTTTCAAACCCGTCTGCACACTCTTATTTTAGTTTTGCAGAGCGCCGAGGAGTCTGGTCAAGTGTTGAGACTATAGCATGTGTTTGAAATTGCATTTAAGTCAAAAGACCATTTATACTGATATCCTGTTGGGGGTATGGCAACGTGGGCCAGCTCTTCCCCTGCTCCTTTTTTACCAAACATAGTTGGGAACATGTGTAAAATTCGAGCTCAATAAAGTTTCTGATTCTATCTTTAAAACTCAAGAAATACGAAAGATCAGGGCTTGTGAAATGGGTCTTGGGGGATAAACAACAAGAAGTGCGACAAAACCTGTAACGCCCCCAAAACACCTAGGTTTTCCAGAGAAAAAATTAGATGTCCATGCAGTCTCTTGAGAATCTTTTTCGTGTTCCTGAGAGTGCTGTCAACTGCTTTCTTGTGAAGCTCCTTTACACACTGTCAAATCATGAATACACCAAAGAGTATTTAGTCAAAGACTATTAGAAATAGTCATCTTAGTTTCTGACCAGATAATACCTGGTTCTTTATCTGTTCAAGCTTCTGAGAATAAGCCTTCATAAGACATGAGGAGCCAGGACCATAGTGGTACACATTCACCTTGGGTGATGCAACAAACTGTTCCAATTCGTCCTTGTCTTCAACAGAATACACCTGTGGTTATATATAGACGAGAAATTAAACTATACAACTGTTAATGTTCCTCCTTCCCTCTACCCTCCCCCTTCTGCAACACAAAACGGGAAGAAATCCAAAGCAGTGTAGGTAAGACCTTGAGATAGTGAGCACTAGCTGGACTTGGGCAACCAAGAAGGAGAAATATGGTGAAGATGAAACCAGTATAGGCATGAACAAAGGATGGCAGCTAAGCCCAGCCAGGCCAAGTAGGTAAATGCTGCCAGGCTTGGCAGCCGTACTTTGTTACCTAACAATAAAATACCCACAACAAGAGACCTAGGATAAAAAATGATAGCTACGGAAATTGGAATCAAATCTTAAGACAGTTCTTAGCAAATCCTAGAACTAATAAACTTATGACAGAAATCCATCCTTCACAAGCAACTTCTTTTGGACTTCATTTGTTACCACAATAATGATGTGAGGCAATTCTGATATTTATGGTTATCTTTCTTTCATAAGAAAAAGTAAAATTATTTGATTGATCATAAAAAATAGTTTCTGTATATAACAGTAGCACCTTAGAACGGAGTAAGGTCTCAAGGCCTTCAACAGTAGCACCTGCAATGGTAAAAATATAACATAATGACCGAGAGCTGAGGAGTGTCCAAACAACAAAAGAAGCTTAAAGGATAGATATACCAGTTACACCTGGCAGAATGATCAGTATTGAGAGCAAAGATCAGATAGCAAGAACTATCAATCCGTTACCACAATTGATCAATGCATGTCATGGAAAGCAGGGTTTCATTCCACAAAACCCAGATATCAGGTGAGTTTTTTTCATAAGTCAGAAAATCAGAAAACTTGCACTCATTTTCAAACTTATTTTCTGATAATACTTCCTTCAACTTCTGTTGATCCCATTTTTAAATAGAATTCATACAAGTCATGACTTTCTCCAAACAGAAATCATTTACGTATATGCATATTGTCATGTGTAAGGGGGTAAAATTTTAACTATCTGCAGAGAGAGACATATAGACACTTTTCAGTCATACAAGGTTAAAGTTAGACAGCCACAATGAACTACAGCTTATCTGTCAATGATGAACAGCAAAGCAGTCCCCAATTTGTACTTCCAAAATCAATGAGTTAAAGGTAACATCTAAAAGAGATACTTCGAGATTCCTTGAAAAGAAAAGATCAGGTTAATATTGTAAGTCCGAAGTACAGCCAAAATGGAGTAGAGATCCTGCTGGTACCATACATCACAACCATATGTTACTGATAAACATAGACTGCCTCCCAATTTATTGTCAGTATGCAGTTTTCAGTATCTATTTGATCAATTTTACATGGAAAAGAGATGTAGATGCATTCATCACTCCCAAGTAATAGTTAAAGATCTCACAAGTTGGAAAAACTTTTTCGTTTGGAGTGTAAACAATTGTTGAAAAAATTGACTCCTGAAAAACCAAAAAAAAGAGAAATGAATCTAGGAGAAATGGTTTTCTGGAATCTGGATGACATCCACACATAATTTTGCCAAAAATTATTATGTAAACCTATTTGTCAAATTTCAAACACAAGGCAACAAACAAATTACTCATGACCTATAAGCTGAATGGATCCAGCTAGTTAGAGAAAACTAGGACATCTTATTACTGCATGAATTCATTGGCACAATAATATTACCTTTCCCTGATATTGGAGATGCAGTCATGCCAAATATATGGGGCCTTTTTACTACATCAGGTTTGTAAAATATCTGTCCAAGAATAATACACATGAATAACTAGGCTACTAAATACAAAACGAAGCATGTTTGCCAGCGTATAACACCAGAGCAGTTAATTACCTTCATAATCTCAGCATAAGGATGATCGCTCTCAACTTGTGCATAATGACACTCATCAAATATCAGAAGAGCAATAAATTCAATTCTGATATAGCAGTGGGAAAGATTATGTAGCAGTATTTGAGGGGTCATAACAAGGACCTGAACAAACAACATGCAAATTTGTTGGTCAAAACGTTCACAAAGTGGCAAACAAAGATATAGTATAATAGTCAGCCATTCAGCAATATCCACACTCATCCACAGTCCAAAAAAGAAGGACCTAAGATGATAAGACAACAATATATAACACATGGTTCAATCACTCTATCTTGGTACCCAAGGTTGTCACTCCATCTTTCCAACTGCTAGGTCATCCACTTGGGCAGCTACACTTCGTATTTCTTCAGTAGATTTAAGTAGAATAGCCTATACTCATAGCCATTGAAACTTAGAAAAGAATGACTGATGCAGTCCAATTTCGGAACGAGAAAACAGCCAACAATAGATTTTTTGGGAACAGTAGGACCTTATAAGAAATTCTGGAAAAATATTCCAATTGGAGAATTTTCACCCAGAAGGAGATAAAAAAGTTCAAAAGCTCTTCTTGTGGTTTGAGGACTGACGGGTAAAAGTTCAGAATTAAAGGCATTATGAAACTGTGGCACTCCTCTACCAATGTTTTAATCAAAAAGTGATTGACCATGGGAAGCTACTAATATAGTAATACCTTAGAACAAAGCATAAAATCTCTTGATCCTACAAAGGGTAGGCACAAAATATATATTCCAATTCTCTCGCTATCAAGCAAACATCTGAGATTTGTCACTTCATAAGATCATTTCCTCGTGTTCAAAATCTCAATTAGATGAAGATATTCCAAACTGTGCAGTAAGTTGCAAACCTTAATCAATTAAATATTTAGGAGGCAAAGAAAAGATACAAGAATTACTTATCTAATCTAATCCAGATGTTGTGATTAACACAGGAAGAGAGAAAAGTAGATAGAAAATATTCCTTTTGTTAAGGAAAGTAAGAGTATTTATTACTGCAAGAGTTAGATCAGCACAAAGATAGTATCTTATTGCAGGGTTGTACAAATATTCCAAGTATATGGGAGATAATTTAGTGAACATCAGTTATTCGGCTTTTTTTGTCACCCTTACATCAGTTACTCAAATTTCAATTATTAATTGCACTAAAATCTCTACTAGGGAGTTCGTATATCAAGAATTCCTAAGCTTCTGCCTCAAACAAATAACACTGATGGGATAATGTATATCATTAACAAAAAAGATCATGCAGACTTACCTCATACTGTTCCATTTCTTTCTCCCAGTCTTGGTGGCTCTTCAAATGCTTTGATTTGCCGCAGTATGTCCCAACTTTGAAGTCAATAGACTCCTCTATGACCTTGGCTTGCTTTTCCAATTTCAGAATCACAAGAAAAAGCAAATAACCTTTAGGCCAATATATTATGATGTTGCAGATACACTTTTAAATTCCCCACCCTGCCCCAACAAACAAAAATACACACAGAAAAACAGAATGAGTTTAATAGGAATACAATTTCAATGAAGAGAAAATTAGTTAGACATAACATATGCCATTCTAAATCGAAGAGTGCTTTCTGGTTCTCTGAGGTGCAAAACTGTAGGCCTTTTTCATGCCAATCACTTGACCAGTTTTCAGCAAAATCAGAAATATCCATGCATGTAATTAAATCAATTTTGACTAGCCTGAAACACCTAGTGTTTATATATATGTGAAATATATTGATTACATACTAGCCACAAAATCAATAATAATTTCTATCAGAAAATATGATAAACAAAAGGAGCGACATTTAGACAAAAGGAGCGATGACATCCGAACAGTAGACGAAAGATATGTGATGCCATTGAAGCAACAGCAAGTGCAATGGTATGGACGCGGTCATCCAAAAGTAAGGATGAAAAAGAAACTCTTTGGGCAATGCAAAGAATAAATTTGTCACTTTTATTTGGGCGTCTGTCCACCCATGAATCAATAAAATTATTGATCAAAAAGAGACTTGATTGGACGGAGAAAAGACAGGAGATGTAACATAGCTGGCAGAAACACTTATGCTTAAAGCTCTCAAATACAGCCTCAATAGTAGGGAAGATATATGATATTCAGCCATTTGATTTAATGTATAGTAGTTCACATCCTTAATATCAAAAAATTTAAAAAGTTAAGAAAAAAAAAGAAAGAAGAAAACCTGTTGCACCAATGCCACAGTGGGAGCAAGAAACACACAAATGCTCTTCTGGGGTTTCTTTATTAAGTGCCCCATCTCATAGATAAGCAAAACAGCAATATGGGTTTTCCCACAGCCCGTTCCCAGATATACAACAACATTCTCCTCTAATGCTTTTTTACAAAGATCCATCTGATACCTGATAAGAAATAAAATCAGTAAAATCATATTATAAAATCATCAAAGACGCCTATTTTTTTGTTTATGCCATATTTGCACATCATTTTTCAGCTAAATAATGTAGTTAAATTCTGAAATCGTATGATAATTTACAAAGATTTTCCGGTGTTTGAAAGTTCAAATGTTTTATTGTAACAACACCTTAACAAGTACTAAAGAAGGTACTAGGAGAGTACCAGAGGAACAAGTTCTTTCAACTAATTATTGAAGCAATACATCAGATCAAATAGTGAAACAAAATCAGTTACAACATTTTTCTTTGACCACAAATAGAAACTACTCAACACCAAGCCTTTACATGAGAAATGTGTTCCTTTTTTCTCTAACCAATTCCAGAAAGTACGACTAGACACTGCCATCCCAGTAGAATCTGCTTCACAAAAAATTGTACCAGCTATTTAAGGCCTGTTTTATGCTTCCTAGCATGACAAATTGATTTCCAAAACTTCCCAGAAAAATCAACTCTGCCTGGTGAAAATGCAACAGAGCAGCAAGTGATCAACTGATTCAGCCACTTCTTCACATAAATACATTTACTGCAAATGACAAAACCATTTCTCTATAGGTTTTCATGAGTGAGACAGGCACCATGAGTTGCAGTCCAGGTGAAGCAAGCAACTGTGAGGGTGTAATAGTCTTCAAAATATTCCGTCATGGCAAATTTTCATAGTTCCCTCCCATTTTCAGCAAAACAAAATTGTAGCATGCCCTGACAGAAAATGATTTAACCTTCCAATGTAAAGAATCTTCTATCTGTTGATCATTGAGACTTCTTCTCAAAATAAGATCCATACACCAGAATTTTCATAGTTCCCTCCCATTTTCAGCAAAAAAAATTGTAGCATGCCTGACAGAAAATGCTTTAACCTTCCAAAGTAAAGAATCTTCTATCTGTTGATCATTGAAACTTCTTCTCAATATAAGATCCATACACCAGAAGACTAGTAGACAACTATAGTGCAATTCTTGTTGATGGTAATTATATAATGTATATAAGTCAGGGAATTTCTCAAATAGAAGAGTATAATCAGACCACTTCTCAGCCAACATTTTAACTCTCTTGCCATTTCAATCGTTTAACATTATCAAAGTGTAACAACCCAACCCCCTTTTATTTTTCATAAACTAATATTGTTCTATTCCTCAGCATTTTAATGCTGGTCACCTCCAAAAGAGTAGTTAAACTAAAAGAAGAAGAATAAAACTGATTTACAGGGCTCATAATAAATAATAAATCTACCAGATCATCTACTTCCTCTATACATTGCTCTTTGCACCAAAATAAAAAGATACAATGCAATTCCATTTCACTCAGTACAGAATTGAATCTATCTTCAAAACTTCTTCCACTCCTTTCCTTCCACACTGTCCACCGGATGCAAGTAGGTATCACCCTCCACCATTTCTTCTGACTCTTGCTCCCACCACTTTTAATCCAGTAACTCAGTAGGTCTACGGTATGTTCTGGCATGGTCCACTTGACTTCAGTGAGGCTGACAAAACGGCCTACAGTTAAGATGTACATTTACAGTGGAGGGACATGTGACTGTTTGTTTCCTCTACTTCATTACACAAAAAACACCTAGGGAGTACAGGCATTCCCTTTCTCTTGAAAGCTTCTATTGTCAAACAAGCCTTCCTGACCACCAACCAAGAGAAGCATTTCACTTTTGTTGGTGCTACTGCTATACTTACCGAAACATACTTTCATAAAGTTGAACTTCCTCCAGCTTCTCCACATTTTCCTCTCTTGTATATTCTGTTGACGGAAAAGACACCATTTTCGCTATGTATCCACTTTATTGTGTCAGGGACAGTTGAAATACATGTAAATACTTCAATTTCCTTCAATGGTTTTGCCACTCTCACTGCCTCCCAATCATTCAAATACCTCCTAAAGAAAAGTTCCAATCCCGGGATGTCCAACAGTCCTTACAGTAGCATTTGGATGGTACATGGGGAGAATAGATCAGGATAGGATTCTCTTAAAAGGATTTGATCAATCCAGACATCTCTCCAGAACCTGATTTTTGCACCATTCCCACTTTAAATGGGGCGTCCTCTTCCTGCTTATGCCATAATGCTCTTAAAGATCACCAAACCACAGCTCCATATTTGTTCACCACGGTTCAGTCTGCCCATATTCGCATTGAATAACCTCTCCACAGTGAGAAGTCTTCACCATTATACCTCCATAACCACTTTATCAGCAAGTTATAATTGTGTAACATCAGATTTCTGATGCCAAGCCCCCCAACTTCTTGCTCAGCTGGACAGTTTTCCAGTTTACCAAGTTATACCCCTTACACTCTTTGTTGACTAGCAACAAGAAGTCCCTTTTCAATTTTTCAAGCCTTTTGTCCACCTTAGAAGGTATTGGAAAAAGAGGCATCACATAAGTTGGTAGAGAATCTAGTACTCTGTTGATTAAAATAATCTGCCCCCAATGGACAAGTATTGTGCCTTCCATTTAGCTAGTTTTTTCTCCGTCTTCTCCAAAATGCCATCATATTTCTACTGCTTTATGTTTATTACCCAAAGGCATACAACCCAACCCTCTTTTGGAATATTTGAGTGCCATTTCATGATTTAAGACAACCTATAGGTTCATATAATGTTTTTGGATTTATTGGCATGTTTGGGTTGGGAACCGAGAGGCTCAGAGGTGTTTCTGCACCAGTTGGGGTCAATTAATTGCAGATTTTTCTGTTGTTGATGCCTTCCTCTATCATGATCGTGGAACGAAAAGGTTCATCACAAAAATAAGGACATAGAGTGCAAGTGTGAAGGTTGAGGGTCAGGTCAACTCCTGTCGAGCTCTCTACACGACCACGTTGCAAGCCTGAACTTGACTGTCACGCAAAAGCAAGCCCAGGGATGTGAACGTAATAGAGGACTTGTAGCAGAATAAAAGTTGCTATGAGACTTCAGCATATTTTTAACAAGGAATTTGGGATTTTTGAGTAAGAGGTTCTCGGTCTTGGATTATAGAGATTCAGAGTTTCAACTTTCACCCCATATTCGAGGTATTGATTCCTTATATTGGACCCATGATTAGTCGTGATTTTCATAGAACTTGAACCACGAAAACATGTGATTTGAGATATCAAATTGGGGAATATGGCCTAAGCCCTAAAAGGATGCATTTGGACTTTTGACTAACCAGTTGCTATCAAAATATGATTTTGATTATAAAATGGGATTCCATAGCTAATGGGTAACATATATATGTAATTTATTTTTCTATTTAAATTGTTGATGTGAGGGAGAATTCTGAATTGACCTTGACCCCGAAGTGTCTTCAAATCATGGGATTAGTTCTCCTCGGCTAATTTGGACCCATTATTTGTGATTTTGAATAGATTGAGGACAGAAGAGATTGTCTGAGAGGACTTCAGATATTCAAGTCAAGGGAAGTTCTCCATTTTCGAAGCAAGTGAGAGTTTAACTCTTAGCTTGCTTGATTTTCCTTAAAGCATGATGTATGGTGTGTTTATTTGCATTCAAACTGCCTTGTTCATGTGTGTGGACGAGCATGAGCTTGGTTTGTGTAGTTGGCAAGTTGAGCTTGAGTGAGGAATAACTCATAGCACCACAACAGCTTTAGCAGTCAATGTAGTCACACCATGTCTACTGTCACTACCTACATTCATGATTTCAGTTTGTTCTACACATGTATTGCCGTGTTATTGTGTATGTATGCACTACAGGCGATTTCTAAGGACTTGCCTCAGGGAGTCAGGGGTAGGCTGGGAAGCAAGTTGATAATCTTGTTGGGTCCTTTAGACTCGCTGCTTGCGGTTACTACATGTGTGCAAGTCAACAGGGGTGATTTAGTTGTAGAGCAGTGATTCCAATTTGATTCAGTCTTGTCCAATAGAGTTGAGCCACTACTAGACCGTGGAGGCAACTTCTCCTATTAGCAAACTTTAGTACTTTGTTAATTTCAAGTTATGTCTCGTATTTTGTACTCATATTTAATAGCTCCATAACTTAAGTCCTTTTAGTGGGTTTATGGAATATTGTCCAGATATTCCGCTATACCTTCCTATCTAGTATATTATGCTTCCATAGGTTTATATATGTTTATTAATTTAGGCTTTGGACCTAACTCACACCCCAAAAGCTAGTTCATGAGGGGAGAATTGCCTAAATCCATATAAGGAGTCCACAATTGCCTCATCCCACTGACGTGAGACTTAACAATATCAAATAGTTACGATCCTGCCATATGTGTCTTTTTCATTCCGTAGATGCTTATGACCTCCTCATCTACGTCTTGCAGTAATGTTGCCTTCTGCATTACAACCTTTACCACAGCGACGCTATCCATAGATTAAATTATTTTGTGGATTGGATTTCACTTGATTGTCTTTGGTTCCATTGCATGTGCTTGGGGTAGAAGTTTTGTATAAATGTATAGTCATGCTATTAAATATTTTTATTTCTAAGAGGTGGAATAGAATAACCTCGTTAAAGGATAATGATCATATATTTGTAATGCATTGTACGTCCCATAATAAGTCTCCTCCTTCTACTCTTTCCCCGAAGTCGATGACTATTCACAGCTATTACCTTGACACCAAAGAAGAGTTCAACCCAATGTTTTATTTCTATCCTACTAGATCCTTACTAATATATTGATTTTCCCCATAACTAAATACTTTTGCCTGTAAATATTGCATATTTGATTCCATCCATACATTTATTTTCTTTCCTATGAATTATAATCTCAATAAAAACACCAGTTCTTATTGTTCATATATTATGACATGAATATACCATATCAATTCGTTATGTATGGATGGTGAGATTTTATTTACACGGGAATGGACGTATTGGTTCACGTAGAATACCAAAGGAGTTATTCATAGTCAAGCAAGTTCAATAATACCATTGTCATTGTTACAGATGTACAGGGTCGAGTAGTTTCTTGGTCCTCTACTACTTTTAGATTCAAAGGTACGAGAAAAGGATCATTGTTTGCTGCTCAAACCGCAGCAACAAACGTTATCGGTATAGTAGTGGATCAAGGTATGCAACGAGCAAGAGTCACGGTAAAAGGTCCTAGTATTAGAAGCAATGCAATATTACAAGCTATTCACTGAAGTGGTATACTATTAACTTTCATACGGGATGTGACTCCCATGCCACATAATGGTTGTTTACCTCCAAAAAAAGTAAATGTGTATAGAACTGAACATTGAAGAAATCCCAAGAGAAATAAAAGATTTGATGATCTAATCAAATAATAGTACTGCGCTTCAAGAGAAAGTATAGTATCTATTCAATAGTATAGTTTCATCTTCTCTTCGATATCAACATGTTTAGATTAGAGGTTTTCCTAATGGATAGTGGCTCGTTGGGTGCCATTTCGCGTCTTGAATCATAATTTGGGTCGTGACAAAAGATTTTTTCTTTCAGTTTTCGTGAGAAAGGTAACTGCATCATAACGTTAGCACTAATGAAGTGCTGGAGTAATTACAAGCATGCACAAAACCAAAAGAAAAATCAATTTCTAATCTTAAATGGATTCTAAAAGGCAAAGTATTTTTTATGACCAAAAAATTCATCTAGTGTCAACTTTTAGAAGTACGGGAATAATAGATCCGCATCTCTACCCTTCTCAACTTAATGTCAGGCTTAGTTCGCATGGCGCAGGGCCCGAACCTATGTCCTAAGTCTTAGCTAACTGCAAAACTCATCTAGTGTGCAATACTTAGAACTAACAGCAACACTTGGAACTCAGGGATAATAGACCCTCCCTACCCTTCTCAACTTGAAAGTTTAAAACTTTTGTTTCAGAGCTGTAGCTTCAATGCATAATAAGGTGATCCTACATAGTTGAGCCTTAAAAAAATAAATACAGGTCAGGCAGGGAACTTATAGTGCTCCAATAATTCAATCATGGAGGACTACTAGTGCTTCGTGTGAAATATAAAGAATGAATTTGAATCTAAAGCCAAAAATAAGGGATCATTTCGATCTTTCTCTCTGTCTTTCTGTAAATTTCTCACAAACAGCAGCACAACTCAATTTTTATTTATTTTTTGGAAAATGTGGGTAGGGGAAGGGAAACCAGAGGAGGGATTTTCAATTTACAATATAGGGAATCCAACCCTCCCCCAACAAGTAGGCCAACCAACTAAGTTACTAACATTCTCGGCATAACCCAATTCAATGTGTGTATACACATATAATTGACAAAAGTATATACTTCTAAGTTCTATCTATCAATTTCGCACACACAAGGACAAAGTCGAACAGAGCACTCGTACTCCACAATCCACATTTTTAGGGGCGAAAATCAAAAGAACTTACTTTCTAGCGATTTTTCTGGGATCTTTCTCAACTGAAACAGAGGAATGTTCGTCGTCATTGATTGACAGTACGGAAAGCTGGTTTGTGATCAGTGAAGGTTCAGCACTCGGTGAACTGGTGGTGCCATTCTCAAGTCCGCCGCCTCCCATGATGGCGGTGCAGAGTTGATCGGCGGTGGAGGAAGGACCGGCGGCAGAAAAAGGGGTTGATTGACTTCCAGTTGACTGAGCGGAAGACGAAAAGAAAAATTCTTACTTAGAGCAGTGGGTTTTCTCAGGTGCACCTTTTGAAAAAATGCTGACCATGCTCAATCATGTATCATTTGTCATTTCCTACCAAACTGCCTAATCTCCGACCCTACACTCTATTTTACATTTTAAATATAAAATTTTTTATTTTTTCAGACAATCAACTCTAATTTAATTTTCTATTTTACCCTACAAAAAAAAAATCTCTCCTCGATATTATATTATTATTTCTATTTCATTCTTATTTTCTTATTTCATAATATAAATTATTTGTTTCTTTTTTCTCCAATAATTACTTTATATAATTCTCATATGATACAAAATTTTATTTTTCAGATGTTTTATTTAATATAAAATTATATTTTATTCTAAATTTATAAATACCATAAATTGCAAGAAAATATTATATAATATATAAATTAATGGACAAATTCAAATAAAAGTGAAATACAATTACATAAACATTACATAAACACTCAATTTTCGAAATTATTACGTTGCTCCCATAAATGTTCTATTAATGCATTACGGAGTTAAAATGAGCATTTTTGTCCTTAATTTTTTTATGTCTAGCTAAAAATTGTTCAAACCAGAGGTTTTCATTTACCATCATTTCTGTCGTGGGAGTTGGAGCCTCTACGACACCTTGAATTGGTGAATTAAGATCACATTCATCTTCAATTATCACATTGTGCAGTATAATACATGTAGTCATTATATCATGTAGCACTTCCTTTTTCAAAAAACGTGACGGTCCTGAAATAATTGCAAAACTCCGAATGCACGTTCAACATCTTTTCGACGTGATTATTGTTTCATCGCAAATTAATTATTATGTTATGTATTGTATTTTATCTTGTATTTAAATTATTATGTATTGTATTGTATTGTATTGTTATCTTGTATTTAAATTAAATTTTTCATCTTACCATTTTAATTTTGTGTATTTTTTATAATGAAAATTAATAAAAAAAAAATTATTATGATGAAAATTAGAAAAAAATTAAAAATACTATTAATTTGAAATAAAAGTAGTATATATTAAATAATATATTTTTTAAAATATTATATTATATTTAAAAAGAATTATGAATATTAGATATTTAATTAATGAAATTATATGTAAAATAATATGTTAATTAGAAAGTAATGAAAATAATAAAATATTGAAAAAGTAAAATAGAGAGTGTGAATAAAATTTGGAGAACTACTATTCAATTCTCTAAATATGAAGAATGGAGAGTGATTTGGAGGTGGATTGGAGTACCTATTCTCTATTTTACTCTCCAAATATAGAGAATCAAGAGTAAAATAGAGGTGGTTGGAGATAGAGCTGTCAAAATGGGTTGACCCAACCCAACCCTAACGGGCTAGAGAGTTAAATGGGTTGGGACGGGCTGACCCTTTTAATTAAAGGGCCGATAAAATAGCAGCCAAATCCAGCCCTAAGTGGGCCACGGGTTGGGATGAGTTTGCCCTTCAACCAAAAAATAGACAACATTTTCCTCTTAGAAAGGATACGAACATTGATGTTCGATGGACACGACAATAATACATATATAAATTCATTCATGAATTACACAAACTTCAGTGAATATTTACAAAACAAATACATAATAGCCAAGATATAACATTCATAAGATTCATCCGAGCAAAAAAACATTACATGATCATTATTTTCATAAACAAGACAATAAAGGAGAAGTGAAAAATTAGGCATAAAAACAAAAGTAAAAGAGGTCAAAGATTCATAATTATAATGGAGTAATAAACTTGGGCTAATAAGAAAATTTAGTGAGCTAATGACCCTAAAATGTAAAAGATATGTAAAAAATATAGTCTTGATTTTATATTGATATTTTTAAAATATTTATTGACAAAATCTAACAAGTAAAACACTACTTAAAATATATATTTTTAAAATTTAAAGGCTTGCGGGTTGGGCCTACGAGGCCAGCGGGCCAAATGAGGATGGGCTAAAAAGCCTCGTTTCTAAATGGGCTGAAAAAATTGAGCCCAACCCCATTTAATTCAAGGGTCGGGTTGGGCCGGTCTAGCGGGCCAAGCCTATTTAGACAGCTCTAGTTGAAGATTAATTTTATAGCTTTACTCCTTTTTTATATATATATATTTTTATATTATATAAAAAGAAATTAAAAAAAAATCTCGTTACAAGTACTAGATTTTCGTCACTACAGATGGAGTGATCTTAAGAACGGAGAATTGATTCGATATTTGTGGTTGCTATAGGTTAGGGCTTATATAATGTTATTCTATTTCTATATACAGGTAGGCCATAATGATAAGGGAACTCTCTCGCTATGGATAGTTGTTGTTTGATAGAAGTGTCCAGTTTCATACTATCAGGTGGAACTTTAACTATGTTGTATTGTTATAGAATTGGAGACTTTCAATGTGAATGTGCTAGGGATCGGTTGATTTGAAGACAAGTTATGTTGAGTTTATCTAGTGATTAGCATATTTGGAATTAATTATCATGGTATTGTTTTTTTGTTGTTTAGTTTATTGTATTAAAATAACATGCATGCATTGTATAATTTTAAAAAATAAGTTGTTTGTTTACAAAAAAAAATACTCTCTACTAGAAAATGATTGCAAAGGACCTCATCGACATTTTTCTCATTTTCATTGTTTTATTCTTGAATAACTAATTCCCCAATTATCTTATTACTAATTATTAATCCTGATACAACTTATTTTAAAATTAATAACTAAATAAAAAATACAACATAACTAAAATTTTATCCCGTAACTATCTATGTTTGTCCATCAACCAAATGTCGAACGTAACTATTAGAATCGTTAGAAAGCTCAAATGAATTATCTGTTTCCATATAACCCGAATTTCGGGTTAACGGGTTTGGCATAAACCTTAGCGACTAGCAAAACCAGACACCATTACCAATACCTCTAGAGGTTCTTCAATGGCGCTAATAACCCAAAACCCATTTCTATTTTCTACAAAATTATCACAAAGTCGTGGGCTTTTACACTATTTTCCCAAAAGGGTGTCTTTTTCTTCTTCATTATTGTCTATCAGATGCGTTTCTGCTGTTTCACAAAAGCCTCTCAGGTTAGTAAATAAGCCATGTAGAAATATATACATTGAATTTTGTTTTTTTTTCTTTTTTTCTGACTTGATTTTTGTTTGGAATTGGATTTTATATTCAGATATGCTGTTCTTGGTGCTGGATTTGCTGGATTGTCTGTGGCTTGGCATTTGTTGCAAGTATACCCAATTCCCCACTTTGTCTTTACATATAGTTATTTCCTATGGAGTTCTTCTTGCTCTTTCTTAGGAGGCAACTAAGTTAATAACTTTTTCGTTAATCCAAAGGTGAAAAGGCTTTTAAGTTATAATGTTAGGCAGGGGCGGAGCCAGGTAGTGCCAAGGGGTTATCCGAACCCCACGGAAATTACATTGTTTATACATGTTTAGATTATGTTTTTAATGTATATTTAGTAATGTTGAACCCCTTTGGCTTTTTCGTGTGTTTACTTTATATTTTGAACGCTCTTAATGAAACCAATCCTATTAGGTTATGTTAGCTGACTACATGTAATTGTTTATAATAAGTGGATTGGTAACCTGAGAAATAGGGTAATTAATTTGTAAAAAATATCTGGTGTATATATATTTAGTAGGACATGAATTGAGTGATATTGGTAAAAATTGTATTTTAAGTTAAGTTGAAAATGGGTATTTTGAAGTTGATGTTGTGTTTGAACATGTATTTCACTTGAAAAAATATTGAAGTTTTCTGGGGGGAAATTGAGTTTTCCTCATCGGAAACAACCTTTCTATCCCACAAAGATAGGGTAGGGTCTGCATACATCCTGCCCTCCCCAAACGCTACTTGTGGTAGGTATGTTGTTGTTGTCCATTGGAAAATTTCTCTGGACCACTTTTCCAAGTTTGGAGTAAAAACTGAAACAATATTTAACCAAACATGTTTTTGTGGAATTTGTTTTTCTTGAGAAGAGGCAAAAAAATAAATTATGTCCAAATGGGCCCGATCCTACTTTTTACAAATTCGTTTTATCCAAGTCTAGAAAATCCTTATACTATTAGGCATTAGCATATATAGCTTAATTCCGTTGACAGATTAGTTTTATCCATGAGTCTTAATGCTAAGTTACATATGGCAGCTTCTTTTTTCCTTTTCCATTCAATTAGCATAGGCAGCTAATTACAGCTGCATCTTCTTTATGTTGTATAGCAAAGTTCAGAGGAATCAAATTTTTGCATAGACATATACGATGAAGTTGGCATTGGTGGAGGTGCATCTGGAATGTCTGGTGGACTCCTTCATCCCTATTCTCCCAAAGGTACATGCGAACGGTTTTATCAGGAGGAGACAACTCATTGGACTTCAGAGTTCTTCCTTCAAATTAGTTCCATTTATTCGTCTCTCAGCATTCACTGAAAGATAAATAATTTATTTTGATATAATCCCTTTCTGAGATTTAACTCACAATTTGCAGTTAAGCTTCTATGGCGGGGAGAAGAGTGCTGGAAAGAAAGTTTAAAGCTTCTAAATGTTGCTGAAGATGCTCGATCTTCCAAGTCCTTAGACATGGTTATGCCTAAAACTGGGCTAAAAGAAGGCGACTTTATAGTCAGGAGAAGGTTAGTAGTATAAAACATGCAATATGTGAACTGCTAGGACGTCTCTTTTCTTTTTGATAGTAATAAGATCTCATTGATGTTTGCGCAAAAATAGAATACAGAGAGTATACCAAAATGTAGAAAACCTAGAAAAAGATATGTTTTTCTAAAAACAACACCAAGTCTTATATACCTACAGGGATCTTATGGGGCACCAAAAGGGAATAAGGGATAAGAGGCTAATCCTCAACTGTTCTGCTAAGACATTTGGTATATAATTTTGGGTATATTGGTAATAAATTCAAATTCTAGATGTAAAAATGTGATTCCTTTTCTGTTTGATGTTAATATTTTCAGTTTAAATTACTAAATAAATATTCACTGTTCCGTCCTGCTTAAAATTGTTTTGACATCCATTTATCTTTAGCATCAGATAAAGCATATCATTCTATTAGCAAATCTTGTTTCTGTTAACTTGTATGTTCTGCAGCAGTCATCACTCATGATTGAACTGCAGCAGTTTATCTGAGCTTACAAGTGAACCTTTTCTTTCTTTAAATATGTTCACTACCACAAGTTGGAAACTGTCGTGTACACTTTACTCAACCCACTCCCCTATCTTTTGGTCCTTCATTGTGCTTATACTTTCTTTGTACTATATGGAAGAGGTATAACCATCTTTTTACAGTCTAAACATATTGGTTTTGAATGATCAACAGCGGAATCGTGAGACCAGTGCTCTCTGTGAAGAATATGCACATGATGAATGATGTGAGTGCATCAAATTATTACATGCAGCAAGAAACTTATATGTAATTTCATGATTATGGGTATTTGTCTTCTTTTCCTTGAGTAGAATGCTCAAAACTGCATTGCCAGATGCAGAATTGAGTCGATTCACAAGGATGCTGCACAGAAGCTTGTACCTGAATTGTGTGTGCCCCTGGACTTAGCCTTCCATATGCCTGAAGCCGTGAATGTTAATCCTCAGAATTATCTTGAGGTTTGAAGGGAGAAATCTTGTAACTATAGAACTCTGAACAGGTCTTTTTCCTTTGTATCATTAAAGTTTTTTCTTACTTTTGATTATCTTTCAGGCTCTCTACTTGGCATGCAAAACTTTTGTGAAATCCAAGTGCAGTTTGGACATGTCATGTAAAGAGTTAAATTTGCACAAGGAATCAGTTCTTAATCTTCTAGAATTAGCAGGTATGCTATTGAATCACCTTAGCTTCCTCAAGTCCCTACAATAGTTTTTTTTTTTTTTTTGAAACTGGTAAATGTGTATTCCTCAGCATTAAGGACATGCTGGACACCATCAAAAAGTGTTAGATAAAAATAAAAACAACTAGAAAAGAAGATACTTACAGAGAGATCTTAATAAATTTACAAACTGATCTATATCCTCTAAACCTACTTCTTTACACCAAAAGCAGAAAGATATTATACAATTCCATTTAACTTTCTGGATGGAATTGGATCTATCTTCATAACACCTCCCATTTCTCTCTCTCCAAACTGTCCACCAGATGCATTGTGGGATGATCCTCCACCACTTCTTTTGACTTTTGCTGCCTCCTCTTTTCATCCAGCAACTAAGCAAATCTGCAGTATGCTCCGGCATAATCCAACTTGTCTTTGTTATGTTGAGAAATAGAGACCAAAGTTGTGCTGTAAAAGTGCAGTGCAAAAATAGATGACTGTTTGTTTCATTTGTCTCATTGCATAAGAAGCACCTGGAAACTATGATGGCCCCTTGTTTCTTCAAAACTTCTTGTGTCAGGCATGCTCTTTTAACCACCAACCAAGTAAAGCATTTTACCTTGGTTGGGGATGGACTATTCCATAAGTTTCTCCATATTTTTGGTTGCCCTCTACACTGAACCCTTTCTTCCATTTTATAAACCCTTTTAACAGGGAATTGCCCATCAATATTGTGTTTCCATCTTAACGTATCTGGTTCAGCAGTAGTGCCATTGAAATCATCAATCCTATTTAGCAAATCGGCTACATCAATTTCCCAGTCATTTAGCAATCTCCTGAAGAATAAGTTCCATCCCTGTGCACTCCACATATCATAAATGGTGCCATCTGGGTTGTTGCTTAGAATAAACAGGTCTGGAAAATCTCCATTAATGGACTTTGCTCCTTCCAAGCATCCTTCCAGAATTTTATTCTTTTCCCATCTCCAACTCTTTTCTGCAAGTTCCCTTCCAATTTGGGCCATAGAGCTCTAATGGTCTTCCAGACTCCAACTCCATAAGTATCAGTGCTCACATTGGTACACCATGGGTTGAGTTCACCAAACTTGTGTCTAATTACCTCCCTCCATAATGCATGATCCTCACTATTGTATCTCCAGAGCCATTTCATCAATAAACTATTGTTCTTTGCTCTCAGATTTTCTCAGATTTCTGTTGCCCAAACCACCTTGTTCTCTATTGTGCATTGTTGTTTGCCAATTGACTAGTTATATCCTTTGCCCTCTTTACAGCCATGCCACAGAAAATCCCTCCTAAGTCTGTCAAGCTTTTTCATAACTTTGGGAGGTATGGGAAATAGAGACATTATATACGTAGGGAGTGCATCAAGTACAGAGTTGATAAGGATGAGCCTCCCTCCTAGTGATATGTACTGTGCCTTCCACCTAGCCAATCTTTTTCCAGTTTTCTCTAATATTCCATCCCAAATTTCCCCGGCCTTGTGTTCACTGCCCAGAGGCATACCAAGTATATAGTTGGCATATTTTCAACTTTGCACCCTAAAATGATTGCAAGGTTTTGGATATTTGGCACCTCCTTTATCGGGAACAAACTGGTTTTTCCCCAGTTAACTTTCAAGCCAGAAGATGCTTCAAAAATAGTCAAAATCATTCTGACGTAACCTATTTGTTCAACCTTTGGCTCTCAAAATATCACTGTGTCATCTGCATACATACCTCCATTATTTCCCCGCTTCTATTTCCTATCTCAAACCCTTTAATCCATCTATTCTGTAATGCTATCCTCATCATGCTATCAAATCCCTCCATTGCTAGTATAAATAGGAAAGGAGACAAAGGGTCACCTTGTCTAAGACCCCTTTCAGAACCAAAAAAACCTACATGTTCACCATTCACCAAAACAGAGAACTTGACAGTTTTAATGCAAAAGTCAATCCATTTCAACCATTTCTCACCAAAGCCCATTTGTCTGAGAGTATTCAACAAGAATCTCCAGTTGACATGAATAGGCTTTTTCTATGTCTAGCTTACACATGACACCTGCTTCTGCCCCTTTAAATCTTGAGTCCACGCACTCACTAGCAATTAGGGCTGCATCCATGATCTGTCTTCCTTTTATAAATGCCATCTGATGCTTGTTAACTAAATTGTTAACCACCTTCTTGAGTCTTTCAGCCAGTATCTTTGCCACAATCTTATATATTCCACCTATGAGACTTATAGTCTGAAATCTTTCAACTCTGAAGCTCCAACCTTCTTTGGGATCAAGGCTATGAATGTTGCATTGAGGCTTTTCTCAAACTTCTGATATTCATAAAAATATTGGAGAGTCTTCAGGATGTTCTCCTTCATAAGTTCCCAGAAAGCCAAATAAAAGGACATAGGGAATCCATCCGGCCCTGGTGCCTTTTCCATAGCACACAATTTAATGCCTTCTAAGATTTCATCCTCTTCAAATTGTCTTTGTAGCTCCTCTTGTTCTTCTGCAGATATCCTTGTAGCTTCATGTAACACTAATTCTGGCCTCCACTCTTCTGCCTCCTTATACAGGTTCTTGTAGTAATTTTGAATAGTTTTTTTGATCTCCTCTGCATCTGTCACCTCTGTACCATCCAACTTCAAGTTATCCATGGAGTTTACCCTTTTGTGAGTTGTAGCTATCCTATGGAAGTGTTTTGTATTTTTGTCTCCCTACAATAGTTTTGTATCACCAGAAAGAATGTAAGCCAAGAAGTGGGTACTCAATTCTCGTATTCTCTTTCCATGTTCTCCATTCAAGTTGTTAGGCTTCCTTTGGTAGTTCAAATGGGAGGCTTCCCCGTATGAATATTTTAACTCAGCTAGTTACTTGGTGAAAATCGGTCAATCTCCTTGCTTCTCATGTGGATTTTCAGACACATTTTTTAACTTTTGGGTCAGGCTGGAAGGTGATCCTAATTGTTATTCTGAAAAGCAGTTCCTGAGAAACTTTTGACACTTCTGGTCTTTCAAAAAGATAGAAGATGCATTTGAACTTGGTGAAGTTTTTTCAAGAAAGAGAAGTATGAGAATGTGCTTCATGAAGTGTTTCTACAACAGTTCCTAGTGAAAGTTCATATGTAGATATGTTTTTGAAACAGTTTTTTGGTAACTAAAACAATCAATCGATTATGCCTCTTTATGATTTACTTTCTTTATACAACAGAACACGGGTAAAACAATTAATTTTGTTTCTCTAAGGTTATGAAAGCTAAATTAGAAAGTTGCACAATCACCCACATTTCTTGCTTCCTAAACAAATAAGGAAAATTAACTTTGTACTCCACTTCTAGCCCCACTAAAGATACTGTTTAGACAGACTTCCAACAATGAACACCTTTATCTTCTGTAGAGTCTAGTCAAGCTAGGAGTTGGAGTTTTGACCTATTATAGGGGTTTTCTCGCAGATTGTGCTAGTGTTTAGAGAAGATTGATTAATGAATTTAGATGGTTCTGTTTTTACATGTTCTTGTCAAATCCTAATGATTAGCATATTCTTTTCAGGTGATTATGATGCAGTGATTGTATGTCTAGGTTCTGGAGCAGCCTTTCTTCCTGAACTCTCTGGAAGGCTTCCTTTGAGAACGTGTAGGGGTGTTATTGCTCACTTGCAGCTCCCTGATCACATCAGGTACATGTGTAGGGGTGTTATTGCTCATTGAATATCTCCATTTTCTTGATATATCGTCATGTTGAGAAAAATGTCGACATTGGTTTATTTCTGTAGTCTCCCCACTTATCATGAATAGATTTCTTTAGCAATGTAGTGACAGGTTTATGGGAAGTACCGAATGTCCTATTTTTAGATACCTTGATATGAAGTCATAATATACTTTGATGTACATTAGCCTCTCATGATTGTGATAGGCTAATTGTAACCACCTTCCCATTTTCGTGAACCCTGCATTTCACTCCATAGACCAAGGTGTGTCAAGGGAATGGTGTGCAGATGTGTTTTTGAAACATGGACACAATTTAGACTATTAACCCGAATAGCTTATGCAAAGCCAAAACTACCAGGATGTGGACTGCAACTGATCCAAACTTTCTTCGTGATGCTATTCCAGCTCCTTCTGTCCCTTTATTCTTCTTTCTAGATGAGAAATATTTGTAGAGAGTTATAAGAATTTGGGTAGATTGAGTTTATCCATTCTGATTTCTAACATGAGGGACTTGTGCTCAAGCCTATATCAATTTTCAACCTATCATCATGTTCTAAGTTCAGACAAAAAGAACTCTCAAAACCTTTTTCATGTGTTCTCTTGTTCAAACTATTTTAACATCCATTGCCTCCAACATGCAACTAATTAGAAGTATTTGTGAATGATAAACTTCAGAGAGGATTATCCAGAAAACAGCCCCTCTATACTTTCAGATGCATGGCTTGCTGTCCAAGGACCTCAAACATTGTATTTGGGGTCAACATGGGAATGGAAATCGAGGAATTTTTCGAGACATGTTCCAGAAGAAGAAGCCTCCAAAGCTCTTGCAGAGTTGCTACCGAAGGCATCTGCTGTATATCCAGCTATAAAGAATTGGACCGTAAAAGGAACATGTGCAGGGCTAAGGGCAATGCCGCCACTCACTGCAGAAGGATCACTTCCACTCTTGGGTTGTATAGATGAATTCATTGGCGGCCCAACAGAATGTAAGTACTGGTTATTTACAGGGCTTGGTTCCAGGGGCTTGTTCTACCATGCTTTGCTTGGAAAACTGATGGCACAGGCTGTTCTTTCATGTAATGAAGACTTGATCCCTTCTGAATTAACATCATGGAAGCATCGAGTGAAGCAATAAAAGAGGATGCCAAATCTTATTATTATTTTCAATAATATTAGACTGGCACAGGCTCTTGATAAAACGACATGGATAGTGATGATTCATATAGTCGATCCCAACTTGCTTAGGATTGAGGCTTAGTAGTTGTTGTATAGAAGTCTCCGATGTGTTCACTTCCTTTCTGGAGGGAAATGATAGTCTTGTTCGACTTTAACAACAAAACGTTGACGTTGTGTATTAATGTAAATCAGGTACTAATTTTGGAACCTAGACATTTGATTAACAGGCCATGTTTCTGTAGTTTTACCTGTATGTTCTTCAAGGTAGCTTTCAAAGAAATGTGATGGCAAAGTTTACTGGAAGGATCATGTGTTAACTACTTTTAAGAGGAGTTGAGAGCTTATAATTTTGTATGGTTTACAGAAGATCTGTAAGGACCACAACATTCTGCTTAAAACCATATTTATAGAGATGATTAACATTTGGTTGACTATCAGAACTCAAATTCAATTGTTAAACTTTTTGACTATTATGTAATGTAAGAAAAGAACGAAGTTTTTTATTGATTTTTGAACAGAATAAGAGAGAATGATTTGATCTCCATCAATTTCCAACCAGAGGTTTCTTTCCTTGTGTAATTAAGTTCAAGCCTCATTTGCCTTCTTTTTTTCCTTTAAAAAAAAAAATCTGTTCCCTTCTTTTGTAAATTCATCTAGGTGAATTTTTGTAAAGTAATAACTGCTTCAAACCCAAATAATCCATTCATGAAAGCACTGGTCTCTCTTTGGTGGACTTTTACCTTTCAAATAGAAGAGGGAGGTAATTGTAGTAGGAGAACCCTTAAACCCCTCAGATCACCCAACCTAGCTACCCCGGTTTAGTAGGATGCCGCACCTTGTACTTGATCTTTTTCTTTCTTTTTAAATTGTACAAGCAAATAAACTGCAAGCTTCTGTATTTTCTTTAGACTTCAGTCTTTTCTTGAAATACTTTCTTCATTTTTTGGGTCTTTCCATCAACTCTCATTTATTGATTTGGCATCTAGAAAGAAAGAAATAAGGAGCAATAGAACATAATAAATTGAAAGATTGTGGCCAAATAAAATTTAATATATAAAATGTAGGATAACTATAAGGATATAATAATAACTAGTAATTACAATTATTTTTTTATGCACAGCCAGCCTTTGTTCTCCAGCCAAATGGTATTATCTTCATCCAACAACATGTCAGCTGCAAAAAATGATCTTCCTTGTATAGGGAGAAAAAAAGGAAGTTGAATTGGTTTCAATTTCTTTAGACAGTGTAGTGTTGTTGAATGGTTTCAATATCTAGTCCCTTTAGCTTGACAACTGATTCAACATGTCCCTTAAGTGTGTGGAGCTCCCTTAGCCTTGCAACTTCAGCACGACGTTTGGCTTGTTCAGCAATCTCAGACAGTTCCCTGTAGTTCTTGTCGTTGAATAGGCCAGCGGCTTCAGGTGTCTGGAGACCATGAAGTGTACGTTGAGCTAGAGCCCATTGTGCTTCCCTCTCACCCCTTCCATAGTCCTTCTTGGTTGTGAAGGCAGTCTAAGGTATTCAACAAACAAAATACTAATTCAAGAACAGAATTCAATGAAATTTTTTCATGTTATGGTAATTTGTTGCTTGTTTTTACCTTGTTTTGGATCATTGTGTCCCATGCCCTTCCACTCAAGCCGAAACGGATGATGAATTTAAGAACATCTTGAGGTAAGTAGGTAATAATAGTGTAGACCCAGATGACTGCTGCCCATCCCCAGCCAACTCCCTTGATCCTGGCGAATTCCCAGTCTGCATATACAGCAAGCACTGTTGCAACCTGAAAGTTATGAATTTTGGTTAGCTGTATATTCAAATGGAGTACTTTTGAGTCAAATAATTCATTCAGGTTGTCGTATTACAATACTCACCAATTGGGCTGCAAAGAAAGCTCCTACGAGCATAAGGCCAGGGCGTTCCACAAAGGACCAGCTTCGTGACCTGGTCACAAAGATGAGAGCTTGACTGATGATACTCACTTGAAGGTAAAGTGCAGCTGTAAGCTCATTTGGAGAGTTTCTGATTGATCGAACATGGAAGTTTTCCTGCACGAATATGACGATTTTGTTAGTGTAATTTCATGTTATGTTTCATGTTAGGGGGAGAATCTTAATACTTACAGTGAAGAAATCAGTGTCAGCTGCAAGGTAGAAGAACACAACAGTCATGATAGCTTGGTAGGTTCCGAGGACAACACCAGTGGCAAAGATTTCATTAAGTTTCCATGAGTCGGGCAATGGAGATGGCACAACCCTGTCCTTAGAGATGGTCATGATGGTTCCGTCATTGAGTATGGCAATGATAAGGACCATGAAGGGCGAGAAGTCGAACTTCCAGATAAGGGCAATGAGCATGAATCCCATCACAACACGGATTGTAATGGAAACAGCATAGATTGTGTAGTTCTTCATCCTCTGGAAGATGGCTCTGCTTGTCAACACAGCACTCACAATGACACTAAGACCTGGCTCAGTCAAGACGATATCAGATGCACTCCTAGCAGCGTCTGTTGCATCATCCACAGCAATACCAATGTCTGCCTTCTTGAGTGCTGGTGCATCATTCACTCCATCTCCTGTCATACCACAGATGTGTTTCCTATCTTGGAGCTTCTTCACGATCTCGTATTTATGCTCGGGGAAGACTCCAGCAAAACCATCTGCCTTCTCAATTAGCTCATCGACGGGAATTGAAGCAATGGCTGCATCCTTGTGCTCTCCAAGAAGAGCTGAAGAAGGATACATGTTGGTTCCCATGCCAAGCCTACGTGCAGTTTCCTTACCGATGGCAAGCTGGTCACCAGTGATCATCTTGACAGCAACACCAAGTTCAAGAGCTTTGCGGATAGTTTCAGCACTGTCGTGCCTTGGGGGATCAAAAAGGGGCAAAAGGCCAACAAATTCCCAAGGTGAGCCTTCACTTTCCTTGCTCTTCTCAGGTACAGTCTGATAGATACCACATAATCACGCTTAATCCACGACGATCAATGATATGATGCATTGATCCAAGCGAAGTCATTAGCTTACCTGTCTTGCCAAACCCAAAGAACGAAGGCCACGGTTAGCATAGTCGTCAATGATTTCTAAGGCCTTTTTCCTGATATCTCCTTTGAGCTCACAAAGTTCAATAATCTGGCAAAAAATGACATATGAGATGATAAACGCTGAAAATACATGAAGCGAAGGGAAACATATAAACGCTATCTTACTTGCTCGGGAGCTCCTTTGCTAGCCCTGTGCCAGTTTCCTTTGTCATCGATATAGGTAATGGCTGTACGCTTTTCAACTGGATTGAAAGGCAAGAAGTGAACCTCTTGGATGCCTGCTCTTGCCTGCAATGTGACAAAGAGACATAAATGGTCAGTTTACAATTTCTTGGAATAGTGAAAAATGTACTAATGTCACCTAATAACAAAACATATTACCTCTTTAGGATCACCCAACATGTTAACGATACAAGTATCAATAGCATCTTGGTTTTCGATCCTGGAAGCCCTAGCACCAAGCAACATAACAGTGTCCTTGGTCGCATCTTTAGGGAAAACCTACAACCACCATTAAGGATTGATAACACTTTAGCCTTCATGCTTTCTCAGACAAAACTGCAACAATCACGATAAAAAAGGTATAACGTTGCCCTGATTACCAACCTCAATTAAGTTTTTGTCAACAGTGAGCTTGTTGAGGGTGAGGGTACCGGTTTTATCACTGCAAAGAACATCCATACCAGCCATTTCCTCAATAGCAGTCATCCTCTTAGTAATGGCACCTTGTTGTGCAAGCCTATGAGATCCAATAGCCATGGTAACAGACAAGACTGTCGGCATGGCAATTGGGATACCTCCAATGAGCAACACGAGCAAGTTGTCGATTCCATCTCTGTATTTACGCTGTTGAATTGGGTACATCACTATTATCTCAATCACCATTCCTACAGCAATAGAGCAAATACAGAAGTTTCCGATGGCTGTCAACACCTGTGATCATCATCACAATCCAAATCCAAAATTTAGAAATCCCCAATCACACCAAATGATTCTTTAAATTTATATCACAAACACATTTCTTTTACCTTCTGGAAATGGCCAACATTGTTTGTGCTGTCTACAAGATGAGCAGCCTTTCCAAAGAAAGTGTGAACACCAGTGGCAATGACAACTGCCTCGATTTCGCCTTGCTTGACAGTGGAACCAGAGAAAACCTCAGCACCAGGGAACTTTGTCGCGGGCAATGACTCACCGGTGAGTGCAGCCTGATCAACCTTTAAAGGATCACCCTCGAGAAGGCGAGCATCGGCTGGGACGATATCTCCCAACTTAATGCTAATCAGATCACCTGGAACCAAGATTGAGGCCTCCTCTTCTGACCATTTTCCATCTCTCAAAATCTGGGATTGATAACATTACATATAATTGATAAATACACCGAGGACTAAAATGCCGGATGAAATTTAAATTCTGCATTCGCCACTGAATATTGGATTATGGGTACCTTAGTTTTGGGAGCAAGATTAGCCATAAGGGCAGATGCAGCATTTCCTGCACTATTTTCTTCAATAAAACTGATGGTAGAGTTGATAATAAGCAATACTGTGATACCAACGAAATCTGGCCAATCTGGTGGTTTGCCCTGCAATTTTATTTTCAAGATTTCACCATTACTAAATCAAACACTATCTGGCCATGTAAAAAATGAGAATACATATCAAGGGTTGCGTTAGAGTGGTAAGTACTCCTTCATCTTTAATCATGGGCTCGTTTTCGAGCCCTAGGTATGAAAGAAAGTGTTTTACCCCCAATGTAGGGCTTTCCGACCATGGCGCGGGAAGTCACTTTTATTAGGGAGTGTTTTACCCCTCAACTTGAGACTTTCCAACACAAATCCGAATTTATTCGAGTCCTTGTATGGGAAGTCACATTTCTTAGGGAGCATTTTACCCCTCCATGTGCGACTTTCCAAATTTAGTCAGGTCCCAATATGAGAACTCGCCTTTCTGAGGGAGTATTTGCCCCCAATATGGGACTTTCTAGCATGAATTCAAGTTTAATAATTAGACTCAAGTACAAGTACCAGACACCAGGTGGAAAATCGAAAAATAAATAAATATGAAAAATAAGTGAAGTAGTAATTACTCCTCCATTGGCCAACACAATAGCCATGATAGCAGCACACTCCATAACCCATGAGAGAGGATTCCACATGAACCCCAAGAATTTGAGAAGCTTGTTCTCCTACAATAAATTAAAAGCATAGGCAATAATTAATACACATATTCAAGATTTTATTAAAATAAAATATGAAGATTTTTAAAAATAATAATACTTTTTTCTCTTCAAGTTTGTTTGGGCCAAAAATTTCAAGCCTTTTTTGGCCCTCAGCAGATGACAATCCCTCTTTGCTACACTTTAGCTGCTGGAACACTTCCTCCACTGGAATGTTTTCCTGTAACAATCATTCAATCCCACATCAAAAAAATTTATACAATCGATGTATATTACATAAATTTCTAAATTAATTATGTTTTGATATTTCGACTCGAACTATGTATGTATATCAGTATATGTGCAAAAAAGGAAAACTAAAATATATACACATGTTGGAAGGATTTCGACTCCAATTCAATATATATGAATAGGAAAATATATATTTTTGAACTCACTAAGACAAAAACTTAATGCCTTTATCATAGGAGTACTTTTAATTATAAAAAAAAATGGAAGAATAAAGGTGAAAAAAGAGATGTAACTTACAAGGTCAATTTGCTCATTCTTGATATCTTCCAAAGATAAATTAGACGCCATGATGATGTTAATAATTTCTTAAGAGGAACCAAGAGTAGCAAAAATATTAAATTTATTTAACACATGGAGAAGATGACAAAGAGTGTTTTGTTATATATTTTTTTAATTTAATGGAGAGAGACTTATTGGCAAAAATAAATTTTGCTCTCTTGTCTCTCTCCTATGTTTTTTTGGTGTTTTTATTACTAAAAACTTTTTTTTTTTACTTTTCTCGGAAACTCAAAATACAACAAAACGCCTATTTTTCATGTCTCTCTTTGGGTTTCCTTTTATAGACCAATTTTCGGTCTATGGTATCCTTTGAAAATGTCTATAGAAAAGGAGAAACCGTTAAAACATTTTTCCCCTTAAAAGATGGAACATCTTACAATAATTATTATTTTTATTTAAAAATAATAATTAGTTACTATTTTCTTGGTCATTTTGTTTTGTGCTTCTTCTCCTTGTAATTTCCTTGTTTTTTGTTGGAAAATTTTGACTTAATTTCTTCCACTACAAAATAACTACTAGAGTACTAGAATATTTTGTTTTTGGTCTGTTATTGATATACTTAGAAGAAAGGGAAATTATTATAATTTGGATTTGATTTACTATACATACTACGTAAGTAATTTTAATATATTGTAGCAGGTAATTTGTTGTATTTTTTTTTTTGGACATATACGATGCTCTTTCGGAATATGGGTCATGTAAGAGGAATTTAGAATTATTTCTACTTTTCATGTATATTAATTCATGAATTTTTCGAAATACGTAACTAATTCTATTTGTGCTCAAATTTTGTTGTCCAACCTTGTAATAATGCACATAGTTTTCCATGGTAAAATGTCGCTTACTTTGGAGTTTATGGGTCACGCAATAGAAATTCATGATTATTCTCAATTTTTCATGTGTTAGTCCATTAATTTTCAAGAATACGTTTGATACCCTCTATTTGATCTCAATTTTTTTTTTTTGGATACATTCATGATGACTCTTTGAGTTTATGAGTCTCAAAACCTGTGTATTAATCATAAATTTTTTGGAATATATGTGATCTGTTTGAGCTCAAATTTTGTATATCTATTTGTGACACCAAGTAAATGTCGCTCAATTAGGGTTTATGCATAGGGATAGCAATGAGGTGAGGCAGGTTGGAGCTTTTGTGGGTGCTGAGCAGGGCTGATTTAAAGAATCTTTAAATTCGTGGGGTGGGGAGTTGCGGGTTAGGGATAAAGAATCTTTAAATTCGTTGTTCACATAAATTCTGAATCAGTTTTGCACATGTTTGGGCACTAGACATATGATGAGTTTTAAGTAAAAATGGCAACAGAAAAAAGTATGTTGCTATTTGCATTTTAATTTTTTGTTTATTACCTCAAACGTAACTAATTCAAAGCTATCCAATTTTAAAATTCGCCACGCAAATCCAGCCCCAATCTAAAGACTTCCCAACATGAATCTAAATTTACACACCAAATGAAAAATCAATATAAAATAAAAAAAAAATTAGTTTCTAAAATTTGTACACGAAAAGACCTTTCCTCACTTTTCAAGTAATTTTGACTAAACAAACCCTAACCTTCCCACCATGAAAAATTTCAACAGACAAGTCTAGTACGATCATTACTATGAATCCAATGCACAAACACCAATGCTAAAAATGCATCAACAAAGCATAGTAAATCCAAAAATATTCATTCAATACATAAACTCAGCTGAATATAGCTCCAAAATATTTTACCAAAACATCAATTAGAAAACAACTCTACTAGATTTCGTTTAAGAAATAAGCTCCTACTAAACAAAACGGCAAGTAACCAAAATCCCATAAATTTTTCAATGGAACCTTGAAGAGAACTCCAAGCCATCCACCTCAAAATCCTAACTTGGTACGCCTCCAGTGCCTGCGCTTGGCGTTGTACCTTGGCACAAAACACAACTTCTTAGCCTCAAAATTGACACAATATACAAAAAAAATACAAAGAGATTTAAGTCCTAGCTAGCCCCAAAATTAACACTATATACAAAAAAGAACCTAAAATTGCAAGAGGAAAGTTAATACACAACTTCTTAGCCCCAAATTAACACCACACAAAAAGGAACCAAAAAATACAAAACCTCTTAGCCCCAAAATTAACACAATATACAAAAAGGAACCTAATGATGAAAGATAATACCCAGAACTTCTTAGCCTCAAAATCCACACAATACACAAAAAACTACAAAGATAAAAGTGAATACCCAGAACCTAAAATTGCAAGAAAGCTTTTTGGTAATTATAGGGAATTTCATACTAAGTAGGATAATAAGCACAAAGGAAACAAAAAAGCTAGACAACAGGACATAGTCTTGGTTCCTAAAGTACGTTCTTTTCGCCCTTCTAGTAATTTGCCTTGCAAAGTGATCCTTGCTGATTCACACGGGCACCCTACTACTCTGCTTCTTTTACGTGCTCAGCTAGGAATGTAGTTAAGTAGAGACAGGACACTAGCTAGCTTACGCTTCAGACAAGCTCAAAAGTGTGCATCTTGAATCACTAGTTTCATAATTGAAGCTGACATACATTTTCTTCCCTTAGAATACAACTTGATTCCTTTCATGTCATACATTGTATATGCATCCAGACAGGGCCATAAGATAATACAGCTTTGCTCTATTGGTTTTAAAATAAGTTTCCGTCCTAGCACATTCCTCTGACCAGTTTCAACTAGGTCTTGTAATATATCTTGGCATTTCAACAACTTGGAAAAATCTTGTGTCAGTAGTTTAATCAGCCATTTACATAGAGGGCAGAAAGATTCTATATCTACTCCTCAGTTTGGCAATGTCTATAGTCTAAAGACACAATACACACAACTTCATAGCCCCAAAATTAACACAAACACAAACAGGAACCTAACAATGCAAGAGAAGAGGTTTTTTGGTAATGGACCAACCTATGACCGAAGAAAAATGAGATCGTCACTCCTTTTCACATACACTGGTTATAGGGGATTTTATTACCAAACAAAATAATCGAGCACAAAGGGAAAAAACTAGACAACTAGACATAGTCCCAGTTCCTACATAGGCACACCTACTCCACTACTACTTTTGCATGTTTAGCTAGGGTAGTAGATAAGTAAAGACAGGATAGTAGCTACCTTAGGCTTCAGACAAGCTCAAAAGTACACATCTTGGATCACTAGTTTCACAATTGCAGCCAAAGCACGTTTCTTCCCTTGGAATACAACTTGAATCCTTTCACATTCCAGACATGGTATATGCATCTAGACAGGGTCATACAACAGATAATAGAGCTTGTTCTATTGGTTTTATAATGATTATCCATCCTAGCATATTCCTCTGGGCATTCCCAACTAAGTCTTATACCTTGCAAATTCAACAACTTACACCAAATATCCTCTGCTATAGTGCAGAAAGGTACTACATCTACTCCCCAATTGAACAATCTGTTTTTTAGTGTGAAGACACATTACACACAACTTCTTTAACACAATACACAACAAAAGAACCAAAAAAAATAAAAAGAGAACCACAACTACTTATCCCCAAAATTAACACAATACACAAAAAAGTAACCAAAAATTACAAAGAGAAAAGTGAAATACCTGATGGTGTTATCTGTCCTCATGCGGATCCAGTAAGGAATAGGCCTGTTCTGCCTCTGCTTCTTCGCCAGCTTCTTCTTGATCATGAAAGACTTGTGGGACGGCTACACACACCAAAAAAAGGGTAAATTCAACAGAAATTGTGAGGTACTGTGTTCATAATGAGGGTTAATGGGGATAGGAATCTCACCATTTTCACGATCGGCGGCGACTTCCTCCTCGGTGATGACTGCTGCTGCTGAAGTTGGAATTTGAGGATTTGTAGAAACCCTAGTTTGCGGTTTTTTATAGTGGGTTTCTCGGAGGTGTAATGGGCAAAATTGAAGCCCAATTAGTGAAAAGAGTTTGGGTCAGATATATGTAAAGCCCAATAAGGATGTTTATGAGAAGGCTCCAAGCCCATTATGGAGTTTCTTTTAAAAAACTATAATTACACCGTCTGCTTAATCTCGAGATAAAATACATAATTAGTTCTGTTGTGTTTGGTGGTTCTCCTTATGTCCATTAAGGTTACCACATATTATTTATATCTTCTTTTTTTATTGCTAACGATTGTGGCAACATAAAGCTAGTGTGAGGAGTTAGGTAGAAATTGATTTTGTGACTAACATTTCGCTCTCTTCTGTGATAATATCTTCTGCATATAATATATTGTTATGCTAGCTTTCTATACAATATATATTGTTATGCTAGCTTTCTTGGAAATATTATCTTTCACTAATTTAGGCGGTATTTTAGCCCTTTAAAGACAATTGTTGATTTCCTCTTATTTATTGCATTTCTGAACATCTTCTTGTAAACTTAGAATGTTAAGATTTTTGAGGAGATAACATCTCAGAAAGTCACCCATCTTTGAATAGTTCACTTAGAAAGTCACTCAACTTTGAATAGTTTACTTAAAAAGTCACTCAACTTTGCTTTATAACTCAAAAGTCACTCAACTATTGTCATTTCACTTAGAAAGTCACTCAATTATTGATATTTTACTTAGAAAGTCACCAACTAATTTAAATAATTTTTCATTAAATTTTGTTAAATACAATTTTTGTTTTAAACTGTTTTTTTAACAGAAAGATGCTCTTTAATTATTTTATAAACTTTTGTTGAATATTTTAAAACTATTTTCTTAAAAAATAATAAAAGATTGCTATATGCTACTGTGCATTTTTCTAATTACTCCTTAATTACTTCCGTTCAATTCCAATCTTCTTCTTTTTTGGATCATTTTTCAGCATATATAATTCGTCTATGCTGATGTACATTTTTTTAAAAAAAATTGTAAGTTAAATAATTGGAGTGAGTCAATAAGATAATTAAAATAGACATTTTATTATTTGTTAAAAATAGTTTAAAATAAAAATTAGATTTCAATAAAGCTTATTGAATAGATATTTAAATTTGTTGGATGACTTTCTAAGTGAAATATCAATAGTTGAGTGACTTTCTAAGTGAAATACCAATAGTTGAGTGACTTTTGAGTTATAAAATAAAGTTGAGTGACTTTTCAAGTGAATAACTCAAAGTTGAGTGACTTTCTAAGTGAACTATTCCAAGTTGAGTGATCATCTAAGATATTAACTTGAACTAAAAATTTAGTTTACACGTGGTGTCAGTGTGGTATGATATTTAAGGTGGTTCTTTGTTATACTTGTGATTTATGCATTTATGAAGTTTTGACATTTTGAGGTTAATTATGTGCTTCTAATATATATATATATATATATGTTAATTAATTTTTTTAATTACATTATTATTTTGAGTTATTACAAGATAAGTCTCAATGAGGCATTATTGCAGACTGTAATGTTATATGTTTTATAGCTTATGAATCGAACTTGATAAGTTGTTAATGTAACAGTATATGATAGAAAGTATACACTAGCCCAATATATTTTGTAAAGCCCATAATCAATATTTGATTAAAAAAATATCTCACTCGTACACTATTTGATAAGCATACCACATTAAGTCTTAATTAACTTCTATAAATTAGTTCCCTCTTTGCCAATTAGGGTTAATACATATTCTCTGTATCTTTCATCATTGAACACCACAGTAACATGAGGCTAGGAGTAGGAGGTAGAAATCAAGTTTGCGGCTAACGCTCCCGCTCTCTTCTCTGCGACTTCTGCATCAGGTGTATTATTTAAACATCTTTTTGTAAGATTGTCATATCAAAATCATGACGTTAATTAAAGTTGAAGTTTACAAAACGAACCTATATATAAGGACTAATCTAAACTAAAAAAAGCTATCATTTTTTCATACAATACTTGTCATCCGAGTAAGAAGATTTTGGTATAATTTTGAAAACATTGCAGAACTAAATGCAGACTTGCTTCAGGATATTTGTTCACACCTCAAAAGGTATTTCTTTAATTATAATTTTAGCACGCTGTCTATTTGTGTTTCTTATCTATTAGTCATATAACTAATAAAGATTATTGAATGCTTTTACTATGTGATACTTTTTTAACACAATATATATAAAATTGAGTAATTAAGTTACCTCTTTTACAAACCCTATTTTCAACACTTTGAAGTTTTTTAGAGTGCTCTTGAGTAAAATACAAAATTTAAGTAGCTAGAAATGTTAATAGTTGTATTTAATGAAAGAGAATATACAAAAAAATTCATCAAAGGATAACATTACGGTGTCTGATAGGTAGCGCTCCTTCTTATCTCTAAAATGTAAAAAATTGTAGAATATTTTAAAGTTTCTCTCTTCACGATTATAGATTTTAAAGGTTATAAGAGAGATTTGTGATATTTCGTGTTGTCAGTTGAATTTCACTCAGGCAATTTACTATCCGACTTTCGAGTGAATTTTGATCTCTTGTTTGCGTTGTGAGTCCCAATGAGCAAGAGCTTGGGACTTTGTCCTTATTTTTTTTCTATGCACCCTTCTTATTTATTGTTGTTAGTTCACACAACACGAGAACCAAGATAATTTTTTTGATACTTGTCTCCTTATTTTTTCACTTAAACTGTTTATTACCATACTTTAAGTAGATCTTGGCCTCTTATTTGAGTCCCGATAAATAACAATTTGAGATTTATCCTTATTTTCTTACAAGTTTTTTCACTATCCCTCCCTCTTATTTATTGTCGTCAGTTCACAAAATGCGAAAATCAAGACAAGAAAATCCCATACTTATTTTTTTGATTATTTTTTGCCTTTGTAATTTGGTTCAACATCCTCAACTTCAACACCCCCACCCATACTAATAATTTTGTACAGATATTTCAATAATTCAGTTTTCCTTATGTAATCCTCACACATTTTTAAGCTAATGAAATTACATTTGAGACTCGTAATTATCTCCAATCAAACATATTACACGATTCTACTAAAAAGTTAATATAATCCAACGTATAAAAGGAAGTCAAAGCTCCGATAACTTTAGAGAATGAATACTTTCATATTTTTTTTAGAAAAACTCCTAGTAATTAAATAGTGCTTCTATTTTACTAAATCGTACATAATGTAAAATTCAATCAATCATACCAGTAAATTTCGAACACCAAATAAGTAAACAAAACAAAAAGAGAGAAACAATCCTTGTTACCCCTTGGATACATTTTTTGTAACCATAATTTTTATTTTTCACACTTCACACTTCATAATTTATACTTTTTGCTTTTTTGATTATCCTAGTTGGCAGTCCTGACCCCCGACCCCTCGCTACCCCCGCACCCACACTCTATACGTTATATATATTGAACATTCTCTGCACGCCAAAAACCTCTCAAACCCCTCTCTGCTGAGCTTTCAAAATCGTACCAAAATGCCTCGAGCATCAAAGAGAAAATCTGACACACCCAAATCTACTTCTGCCAAATCTGCTCGCTCGGAATCTATCACCACTGGTAAATTATTGGTTTTTTTGGTCCTTTGTGATGTATCTTATCTATTTGATTAGTTGTTGGTACTGTTCATTTGAAGTTCTTTTTTTTTTTTAAAATTGGGTTTGTTTCTTAGTGATGAAGGGTATTTTAAAGTTCAAGTTTTTTTTAATGAGTTGGGGCTTATCTAGATTCTGGAGCCTTGAAATGGGGATTTGGGTATCAAGAAAAAAAAAAAATTACTCCCTCCGTCCATTTTATGTGGCACCATTTCCTTTTTGGTCAGTCTCAAAAAAAAATGTCATCCCTGATCCAACTAGAAGTTACCAAGGAAGCATGCATAGCACTGAATAGGGAGCCACCTTTTACACCAGCTAGCCCTAAGATGTGAAATAGGTGCATAAGGATGTTGTGCTCATCCTGGAATACAATCATGAAATTGAAAGTACCGAGCACTACGTTTGAAATTTCTTCCGAACGACCAAGTCATAATGAGATATTGGACCCTGTTATCGAATAAGTTCTTTCAGCTAGGAATGGAGTGTAGGCACAAAACCGGTTGAAAGCTCTAGTATTTAAAGGTACAATTTCTCTTTTATCCTTGTTGGTCCCACTTAATTTTAAAAATAGTACTTGAATACATTTATGAGGAGAGAAAAGTGAGTCTACTTTTTAATATAACTATTTTTTTTGAAGGGGCAATTCGATAAATATTTCAGAGTCTTCATTTATTTATAAAACTCCATGCCCGGTCAAATGTTGCCACATAAAATGGGGCAGAGGGAGTACTATTTTGCACTTAAAGGGTATGTGGCTTAGCTGGTAATGAAGTGTGTAAAAACCATGAGTTATCAAGTTTTAATCTTTTTGAATTAGTTGAGATGCGTGCAAGCTAGTCTGGATGCCACTTTTATTATTAAAAGAAATGAATAAAGTGTTTTTGGGTTGTTGCATTGATATCAAGTGGGTGTTTTTCTATATTGGAAAACAAGATGAGTGGGATGGATGTAGAGGAGGCACGCAAGGGTGTGGTCTAGTGGTCAATGAAGTGGGAGAGAACTATGGGGTTTTGAGGTTCAAATCTCAGCAGAGACAAAAACAATTTCTTTACATCTGTCTTAGGCTTTGGTGGATAGAGTTATCTAGTACATGTATTGCATTTATAATCAAGTGGTTGATTATGGATATTGGAATGAAATGGGCCTGAATGGAGCGGAATGGATATAGATGATTGATAGAGCTGACTTTTGGAATTTGAGTCTTAGTTGAATAATTGATCTATATTAAGGGAGGTGTTGAATTTTTTTGTTGATCTTAGATAAGTATGTGTCTCATCATGTATACTGTGATTGTAATTTATAAAGGAAGCATAAGATTCAACCTGCATTGTTTTTCTTAATCCCTAGTTTGAATAGATCTCGAAATTAGGTAAATTAAAATGTTCGAGGACACAATGCAGATACATACTCTTTTATCCATGTGAACACCAGAATCAACTGCCATACCATTGTTGCATTATGTTTTTTTGACTGGATACAGTTATAGGAGAAAATATATTTGGCAGTCGAGTCTGGATTCTGGTCTTCACATGGAATTGCTGTAAGAAGCTAATGAACTATAAGTAAACTGCCTTTTCTAAAATAAGTCATGGAAAGGTGATTTATTTACTGTGGATACTTTTAGTGTTATACATTGTTTTCTGATAATTGTTCTAACTTAGAGGCGGAGCCAGAATTTGTGAGTTTATGGGCACTGAAATCCAATAAAGGCAGCTTACTCGGTTTTGCTTAGATTATTTATTAAGTATTAAGTGAATGTCTTAACACAACTGTAGGAGTTTGGCCAAAGCAACTAGGTTCCACCTAACCTGTAGCTTTCTCTTTAGCTCTGCCTATGTCCTAACTCTATATTTGAAGTGATAAATTTATCATGCTTCAGCTTCAGTAGTCTCAAATTGTTTCTGTTTTGGTTCTCCCACCATAAAAATGTTGTCTATCTTAATTTGCAAGTTTTGATCCAACTTCTGCTCATCTTTTTATGAAATTTTATTAACAATGTTGAAGACCATGGTATGTGGTGTTTCGACTTTAAATAAGGTTTCTTTTTCCATGAAATATATTTCCTCTAGCTGGATGCTTGCAATTTTCTTTTTCTTTTTATTTTCTCTTCTTTATGGTCAATGTGTTACAGTTATATATTACTCTGCCTTCACGTATAGTTTCCTGAAAGATTCGTTGTTCTATTCAGCTTCAGGCAAGACTACGAAGTTTGGGTTGTCTGTCGATAATCTTTTTCTGAAGTATGCCAATAAGCTGCTAGGCATGATCGAGTGAGTTCCTTTTTTCAAGTTTTTCTACTTTAGCAAACTAAGTTGCATCTATGCTGATTGTTTTGATCCATGATTTACCTAGCTGAACAGTGGATATATGATGATCTCCACGGTCATAAACATGGTTAACATTGTCTTCCTTCTGTGCATATATCTTCGGTAGCTGCAGGAGTTGTTTGTTTCTTCTGCTACTGCAAAAGTTGAGTGAATGTTAATGTCCATATGTTTCATGTGAATGGGTTATTAACTAGCATAGAATTACTTATATAAAACAAATACTAACATTAAACTATAATGGAAGTCACTATGTGTTTTACTATTTGTTGCTCTGATTGGATCATATCACTGAGGGGAATTCTACGAACAGGAAAGGGTTTGGTGGTCTTAATTCTTTAATACCTTGGATTTTATAAGGGTTTCTACCAAGTTGCTATACCATTTATTTCCATGCTAAAGGTCATTGCTATCAATACTAATGCTTAAAAGAACTGATTTGACGGAAGCGATAGCTAAAAATTATGTCATTCTTAGGATTTTATCTGGCAGTAGCTTGTTTTGATTCGTAATTTTGTGAAACTGAGCTTGCCTGAAATAAATGTGCTTGATTAGCAACATTAATATGGTCTACTTGCATCAAGTAGTTGTTGGTCCTGTCAACTAGGCATATTAGCTTACTGTAAAACTTCATAGTTCCTTTGAATATCCGAATTACCTCTTATTATTTCCTTCTTTCAGTACAAGTACAATTTGATAAATTTTTAGTTTTAGAATATCTCAAAATTTAATAACACGCTGTAAACAATGCCAACTTAAAGAGAAAAGGTTTCAGTAAAATTACAGTTATTCATCAAGTAGGTTTTTCCTTCTATTGAAATATCAGTATAATTTTTTAGAGTTCTAATTCTTTAATCCTAACATTGAACTGAGATGTGATAACTTTATGAATGAAGTTCTTAACAACTGATGCTATTAAGGTATCAGAGGGAGAATTTGTCATCACTATCTTTCTATTAGTGTTTGAAAGTAAAGGATTTTGGAATCTTCGTTAAGTTTCTGTTTGTTTTTGTTGGTACAGTCCAGAGGGGATTGAGGCACTATGCTCAGATCTTGGAGTAGACCATACAAATGTCAAAATTTTGATGCTCGCTTGGTAAGCCATTTGCTGTCAATATGTGTCTACGTGATCAATAATTTATTTTTGAGGAAATGCTGTGTTTCTGTAATCTATATAACTTACTATTCACATGGATCAGGAAATTGAAAGCTGAAAAGCAGGGATATTTTACTCAGGTAAGATACTGCTATTTATTTGTTCAGCTTCCTCTTGAGTATAAACTAAGGGTTGCCAAATTAATCCATAAGAACATGATCCGCACAACCTGTTCAAGTTTGGGCTGATCATTGACCCTGTCATTTATTAGTTCAACCCATTTCAAGCTATCTAAAAATTGAGCTGATATTGTAGCCCAAATTGACACATAAAAATCTCGCCAAAATATTTTCAAAAAGATATTTTTAATTTGATATGTTATGAATAGCCACAATAAAGGAGAAAATAGTGTTATTATGCACTTAAAAAGTTATAAAAGAACAAACAATGAAATTAGAACCTAGTAAGAGTTGGGCAGCTTGGGATATGACCCATTTTTAGCACAAGTAATTTTTGGGTGGGTAATCCAGCCCAACCCACCCATTTTGACACCCCTAGTATAAGACATTTCAATGTGTTTCTCTATTGTGATGTATTCACAAGGATGATGTATCGTTGGAATTGTCTGGTGGTTGGTCCTTTTTTGATTGTCAGTGTTTTGCTTGTTCTTTCTGTTGATACAACTACATTCTAATTCGAGTTGCCTTTAGCATTTACTCTTGTATCAATATAGTGCATTTTTCCTCTGTGACTAATTTAGTTCCTCTGTGTCGGGAAATCTTTTCTTATTGTCAGGATGAATGGAGAAAAGGTTTAAAAGATCTCCAGGTTGATACGATTAACAAATTGAAAAAAGCCCTGCCAAAATTGGAAGCAGAGGTATGTTGTTGTCAGCTCTTTGGTTAACTTATGTGGGATAATTTTGCAAGATTCTAATGCTCATGTAGCTGACCTTGGATCATTTACATATTCAGGTTATGATGCCTGAAAATTTTGAGGATTTTTATTCCTACGCTTTTCGTTACTGCCTTACTGGTAAACTTCTCTTTGATAAACAAATATGTAGCCTAGTAGGTTTCATATTTTTTTCGATGTTTATGTCGCATTAATCTCTATTAAGCTAATACATTTACTAACATGTGCCTGGTTTGTCTTTCTCAGAGGATAAGCAGAAGTGTGTGGACATCGAGAGCATTTGTCTGCTGATTGATCTTGTTCTGGGGCCCCAATTCCGGGCTCAGGTTGACTCATTTAGTGAGTTTCTCAAGGTAGGTACTCACTTACATGTTCTGAATATCTTTTGGCATCACATATGCATAGTTTATGATATAATTGCCCGAAGGACCCTAGCGTTTAGGCTTTTAAACTGTTAGGAAAATTAAGTTATAACAATGATCTTTGTTTTTAATTTCTTATGTCTTATTAATTTGACAGCACTGATTCTCTGTCTTTTCCTTCATACTAGAATCAGACTGATTATAAGGTGATCAACATGGATCAATGGATGAATTTTCTTCGATTTTGCCAAGAGGTAAACTATTTATGTTATATAATTCCTTCTAGCTTAGAAGGAAATATGGTTCGTGAGAGCTTATATAGCCGACACCAACTTAAAATATGTTCCACGTATGCCTCTCTTTTCCTATTTTCGTTCGGATTCTCCTTTCCATTTTCTAGTTTACATTTTTTATTTGGCTGTCAATGACCTAAGGCACTATATAAACACCAATCTCAAACTATGTAATTCAGGGTGATATGATTAGACGAATGGGACCAAATTCAAACTTATGCCAAACATTGAGGACCATACAAATAATTTTGTTCTATATTGCCCACTTCTCACCTACCGAGTATTATGCAAATGCTAATCTAGCAGAACAAAAGATTTCACTTTACCTTTCTGGATCCTGCTTCTTTTGTTTCTATCAACTACTTTTCACACTATGATCAGACGCATACAGGAGCACCAGTAGTGGTACCTTTTGGTAAAGGGGGTTCAATTGAATCCCCTTAGCTGAAAAATTGTGTTGTGGAGGAAGGGTAGAAATGGATCCCCTTGACATAGGTTCCTATCTTTAGCTGCAACATTTTTCATTTTATTGAATCTCTTTACTAATTGGTTTCTCAAGTAATCTTTGAAATTTGAATGTTGTCATGAATCTAAATTCTAATAGCTGGTCTTTCTTTTGTCTTTTTGCAGGTTAGCTTTCCAGACCTTGAAAACTACTATCTCGACCAAGCATGGCCTGTGATTTTGGATAATTTTGTTGAGTGGATGAGAGAAAAGAAAAACTGATCTCCGTGTGTTGAGTTCTTGTAAATGCTAACGAAAAGAATTTGAAGTGCGTGCACGATTCATGACAGCTGCACCATTCGGAGTGAAGCTGGTTTTCTTTCTGCTACAGAACTACAAGCCTGAGGAGGGTTCAACACATTTGTGTCGAGGGGGATATACTAAGTTTTCTTCCTTGAAGAATGCTTGTAGGAACCTTTTTTATTTTTCGTTTTAGTTATAAACGAAATGTATTCTGCTATTTTTTCAAATTATTTTTTTTGTCAACTTCTTGATTTTGGAATTTCACTAGTTACATAGTGATATGGGTCATTTGATCCTCTTATATGGTAGTCATACATGTGAATGGAGGTTAAAAAACAATATGTTGAAGTGAAACTAAATGTGGTTTGTCCTTTACACTTTGCGTCTGAGACAAAATCTTCCAATATTTCAAATTCAGCACATATGGAATTGTTACTTGCATTGAAGGTCTATTCGAGACAACTTTTCTATCTTCACAAGGTAGGGGTAAGGTTGCATACACGCCATTTTTTCCAGATCCTATGTGTGGGATTAAACTGAGTGTGTTGTTGAGCACATATGGTCTTAAACTATGTTAACCCTTGTGTGAGGCTATAGCTTCATCTCCTCCTCCCTTCCCTCTTTTCTCTATGAAAATGAGAAGAAGAAGAAGAAGAAGAAGATGGGCAAAGAGAAAATTGTCAATTCTTTTACTGATTTGACTAATTTATATTTGTGTCATCATGCAATAAATAAAGTTCATTTAAGGAGGAAACACTTTCTAGTTACCAGAAATATTTATTTCATAACTATAACTTAACATCTCTAATTAAGGATGGAGAGATTTTATGCATCCCAATGTGTCTCGTGATGCTAATAAGTTCATAACTAATCTCTACTTGATTTGATTTGTGGTATAGTCTACTTGAGTGATTGTTTCAATTTACATTCTTATTGTGTAATAAAATTCATTAAAGGAGGAAACACTCTTTAGCTATTAGATTTAATCTCCGTTTCATAGCTAAAATCTGAAATCTCTAGTTAAGGACATAAAAATCTGAGAGATCTTATGCATCACAATATATCCCATGATGCTATGTTTGTAATTAATCTCAACTAGTTTTGATTTGCGATATAATTGATTGTGTGTTTAGTTTAAGAAGGAAATGTAAAATAAATAAATTAGTGCCCATAGTATTCATCTCATTTTGTGAGAAGAACTATGTCATATCATCATACTATATAAACAACAATAATAAATAGATATCAATTGACCATCAAAGTAGATTTATATATTTATTTGAGCCTCATAAAAGTACAATGATAATTAAAAAGTAATAAAAACAAAATATTTATTATTGATTATTGGGAGGACATGGCTTTGTGCAATAGCAAATGGAATTACTACACTCTCCAAATTGAAAGCCCTCACTTTGGCAGGCACTTGTACACTTTGCCTGTTCTACACATGGTCCCTTGAATGTTTTGCTTTGCTCTTGACAAATATTTGCCTCTGTCATAATAAAATAAAAATAAAAATATAAGAATTTAAATAAAATTAAAATAAATAAAAGAGAATAATAAATTTTGATTAATTCAGATTCATGCCGCGTAAGGTTCATAATTAGATTCAAGATTTCTAATTAAAGATGAAAGAGATCTGATGCATATGACCATATATATCTCAACTAGTTTTATTTTTTTGGTCCATATGATATTTCGTAATTGTATTGTGGTTTAACTAAATCCGAATTAACATGTTTTTTCTATTTTTAAAATCTCAAACTCGATACATCTAGATAAAGATGATGAGATCATGAATAACCTCACCAGTGGTAGAGCTAGGATTTTTAATAAGGGGGTTCAAAATATGAAAAAGTAAACATACAAACTAATCGAAGGGGGTTTGACATCTACTTTATATACATAAAAAATAATTTTAACCATGTATAAATAGTAAGATTTTTTGCCGAAGAGGTTCGGGTAAACCCCCTAACTGCTGGCTCCGCCCCTGAACCTCACCACAACTCATGTTAATGATTTGCGATATAGTTGATTGAGTGATTATTTGAAAAAAGGATATATAAAATTTTTTTAAAAAATATTTTTTTATCTCTTTAACATTCTTGATTGGTAAAGAAAGAATAAAGTAAAGAGGTTATATACCTGCATTGCCCATGAAAAATAGCACAAGAAGAAGCACAACTTTAAACAAAGACAAAGAGGCTGTCATCTTTTTTTTTTTTTTTTTTTTTGTTATAATTTCTTCAAAAACGTATTTTTGATAATGAAAATGATGAAGCACCATGCTTATCTTATATAGTATTAAGAAATGATTAACTTACTATTTTCAACAAGTCTAAATAATATCACTTTATTTTTTCATGAGACTGGGATTTGAAATCCAAAACATATAATAAAGCTATAGATAAGTTTCATCTTACTAGAATATTTCAACAATCACTTTCTTGATCATTTCTAAAAATTCCTTAAAGAACAATTTGGTTTGAGTTTGTTTTTTACTGAAAAGAAATCAAATCAATTAAGTCATAATTTCAGATACTGGAATCAAACCAAATGAATCAATTTGATCTTCCAAATATTATTGGAACCACAATCAAATTAATTAAGTATATGATAAGTAATATACTTTTAAACACATATTTATATTCCAACACTATTAAATCAATTATTCTTTTAAAAAAAAAGGAGATATATATAATCAAGTTATTTAGCCAACATGATTCTTTTTATATAAAAAAAAAATTAAAGATTTAGTTGTGATATACCAAAATATCTTGATGATATTTGAATTAAACAATGACGATTAATTAAAAAACTACGAGTTATTTTGAATATGAAATAAATTATTAGCATTATCAAAATGAAAATTACAAATCAAACTAAAAAGTAAAAGCAAAAGATTCGATTACTATAAAAACAGACACCTAGATTACGTACCAAGAGTGCAAAAGATTCAAATGTAACTATTATCTTCCTTGTTACATATAATAACCACATTGTTGGTCCAACAATGTTTTGTTTGCTAAATTGGAGAAATTAATATACTTGACCATGATAAAGCTGGCCTAGTAGGATCCAAAATCAAATTAGAATAATTAAACTTTGTTGTGACATAGATATATATGTCGATAAAATCAGAGGTTTTAATTAACAATATTGTTACGTCAATGTAATTATTATAACAAAACATGACAAACAAATAATGTAGTTACCAAAGATAGCACATTGGCACTTTCTGTTTTTATTTTCTCATCTTGTTTTAGTATATACTATATAGTATATATAAATCTCATTTTCATGTTATTGTTGGTGAAGAAATAGTGACTAACAAAATATGGCTGCAGTACTACAAATGTTGTCAACTTTTTTGGTTGTTATTCTTATTGTTGTTGGTGCTAATTTTCATGTGTGTTTTGCATCTCGTTATGTTTCTGTGTCTCCTTCACCCTTGTCTGGTACAATGCCACCCTTAATCAGGCCTCTACTCCCATCGCGCTTTGCACCATCTGAGATGCCTCCATTTCCAGGCACTAGTCCACCGTCCACGCCTTCCATTCCCACCTTTCCAATACCATCTTTGCCTCCATTTCCAGGCGCTATTCCATCGTCTGCACCTTCTGTTCCAGGCTTGCCTAGTTCACCGTCCTGGCCTCTAATTCCAGGCTTACCTATACCATCACTGCCTCCATTTCCAAGCACTAGTCCATCATCTCCGCCTCTAGTTCCAGGCTTACCTATACCATTTGTGCCTTCATTTACAGGATTGCCTAGTTCACCATCCTCGCCTCTAATTCCAGGCTTACCTATACCATCACTGCCTCCATTTCCAAGCACTAGTCCATCATCTCCGCCTCTAGTTCCAGGCTTACCTATACCATTTGTGCCTTCATTTCCAGGATCGCCTAGTTCACCATCCTCGCCTCTAATTCCACGCTTACCTATACCATTAGTGCCTTCATTTCCAGGATCGCCTAGTTCACCATCCCTGCCTCTGATTCCAGGCTTACCTATACCATCACTGCCTCCAGTTCCAGGATCACCTAGTCCATCATTCCCGCCTCTAGTTCCAGGCTTACCTATACCATTTGTGCCTTCATTTCCAGGATCGCCTAGTTCACCATCCTCGCCTCTAATTCCAGGCTTACCTATACCATTAGTGCCTTCATTTCCAGGATCACCTAGTTCACCATCCCCGCCCCTGATCCCAGGCTTACCTATACCATCACTGCCTCCAGTTCCAGGATCACCTAGTCCATCATCCCCGCCTCTAGTTCCAGGCTTACCTATACCATTTGTGCCTTCATTTCCAGGATCGCCTAGTTCACCATCCTCACCTCTAATTCCGGGCTTGCCCATACCATTAGTGCCTTCATTTCCAGGATCGCCTAGTTCACCATCCCCGCCTCTGATTCCAGGCTTACCTATACCATCACTGCCTCCATTTCCAGGATCACCTAGTCCATCATCCCCGCCTCTAGTTCCAGGCTTACCTATACCATTTGTGCCTTCATTTCCAGGATCGCCTAGTTCACCATCCTCACCTCTAATTCCAGGCTTGCCTATACCATCACTACCTCCATTTCCAAGCACTAGTCCATCGTCTCCGCCTGTAGTTCCAGGATTCCCTATACCAATTGTGCCTTCATTTCCAGGATCTCCTAGTTCACCATCCTCGCCTCTAATTCCAGGCTTACCTATACCATCACTGCCTCCATTTCCAAGCACTAGTCCATCATCCCCACATCCCATACCTATATTCCCTGTACAATCCATGCCTCCACTTCCAGCCACTAGTCCACCATCCCCGCCTTTCAATCCGATCTTTCTTGTACCATCTATGCCTCCATTTCCAGCCATTATTCCACCGTACATGCCTGTAACACCCCCCTCTATTTCACCATCCGGCCCTTCTGTTCCCTACTTTAGTCCACCCTCACCATCCAAGCCTTTATTTCCTATCTCTAGTCCACCAATGATGCCTCCAGCTCCAGCTCCAGCTCCTTTTCCACTATCTATGCCTCCGGTCCCTGCCTCGGTACCATATCCCTATACACCTGCTCCATCTCCTGGGCCTGCACCTCCGCCTTCTGGCATCAAAGGTGCATATTGGCCTTCATGGCTAGCTGAAAAAGCTCCTCCATCAAGCATCCCTACTGCATATTTCACCCACATTTTCTATGCATTTGCTGTGCCTGATAATACATCGTTCCAGTTGCTCGTAAGCCAAGTTGACGAGCAATCAATGATAAACTTCACATCCACCATCCATTCCCATAGCCCTGCAACAAAGGCCATGCTATCAATAGGAGGAGATACAGGTTCTCCAGTACTCCCTAGTATGATGAGTTGCCAAGATAATCGCGCTGCATTCATCAAATCAACGATCGATGTATCCAGAAATTACGACTTTGATGGCCTTGATCTTGATTGGGAATTCCCTGTCGAATCAGAAAACATGCTCAATCTAGCATTGCTCCTTAAAGAATGGCGCCTCGCCATCAACAGAGAGTCTCTAGCTTCCTCCAAACCTCCACTAATCCTGTCTGCTGCTGTTTACTTCTCCCCAAACGTTCTCTTATCGGGTACAATCTATCCCACAGAAGCTCTAAGCAACTATCTTGATTTCTTGAGCCCTATGTGCTATAACTACCAAGGTTCTTGGGACACTTCAGCTACTGGTGCTCCGGCCTTGTTATATGATAAGTCTAGCAATATTAGCACGAGCTACGGAATTTCAGCCTGGAAACAAGATGGGGTTCCTTCAACAAAGCTAGTCATGGGAATTCCCTTATATGGAAATACATGGGAATTGAAGGATCCAAATGATCACGGAATCGGGGCTCCTGCAGTAGGAGTTGGTCCTGGAACTCACGGAGAAATGTCGTATGATGATATAGTAACATTCAATTCAGAAAACAATGCCTCTGTAGTATACAATAATGAAACAGTTTCAACATATTCATATTCTGGAACAAATTGGATTGGATATGACGATACGAACTCCATCAGAGCCAAGATCAAGTATGCTAAGGCTCAGGGTCTTGGTGGCTACTTTTTTTGGGCACTTGGCTATGACAGCAACTGGACTCTTTCAAGAACAGGTAAAATTTCTAAGCTTCTTCCATTTTTAGACGTAGAGTTTAAGTTCTATGCACTGACGGTTTAATTTACACAATCAGGGCACTTATAAGGTAAACTAACAAACTGGTAATTAACCAGCTATGTACAATATGTCAGTGTATATAACTTAAATCCATAGACATATGTCTCGCTATATTTTTCATAATCAGCATACTGTTTATGAATTATGTCATGAACAGTGTAAAATTGAATTAACGATTGATCATAATGATTTCAGCTTCTATGGCATGGGATGATGATATCTGAGGTGCAGCCACATGTGCAGGATCGATCTATGAGAGGGACCATACTTATCGATCAATGGATCATTTGATTGAGTTTATTTGATATACTTTCTCCATTTCTATTTACTCCACACTCGAATTAGTACTGAGACGAATTATGATTTATATTTGATGTATTTCTTGTTGTTCTTTTTGGGAAATTTTAAGAAAACTGAAAGTTGATAATGAAATATTGTAACAACAATTGAACTAGAGAAGTACAAGTTACATTTGAGTGTTCATTCAACAAATTTCTAAGTTAAAAGTTTGTATTCTCTTACACTTGAAATAAACTTTATTAGCTGAAAGTACATATAACTAAATGGTACAACACACACACACACACATATATATAGTGCATAAATAAAAAGAAGATGAACTATTCAGCTTCAATACACTTTCACAAACAAAATATATATAAGTCCAATGGAAGAGTCCTTTTTCCTCCTTCATCTCTTAGGAAATAACCCATGATTGCTTAGCTACACAATAAGAAAAAGAATAAAGTAAGTCTCCGAAAAAAATTTAATCGATTGTGATTTAGCAACAACCTATATGCTACATCTTCTTTTTAGCAGGATTTAACTTATATACTGCGACAACAAGTTAAAATGTGAAATAGTGTAAGAAATTGTTGACACTGTCAGTGTATACGAGTTGAATACTTTTTTCGTAAAATAAGTGTAAAGCAAGTTACCTGTTCTTGAGATTTTCCAATCTTTATCACCAGCAACAGCCCAAAAAAAGTAGCCTCTAAGTCTTTGTGATTGAGCATAGTGTAACTTCATTGCAACAGAGTTAGTGTCATCAAAGCCAATCCAAGAAGTTCCAGCCACAGAATAAGCAGAAACAGTAGCAGAATCATATACAACTTTAGCATTATTTTCCTCATTGAATTTCTCTATTTCCCTGTAAGTTAATGTCCCTTCATCACCAGGACCAACACCAACTGCTGGTGCACCAATTCCATCAACATTTGGATCTTTCAATTTCCATGTCCTACCATAAAGTGGCAATCCCATTATCAATTTGCTTCTTAAGGCCCCTGCTTTGATCCAAGTACTAAGTCCATAACTTGTACTAACATTACTTTTCATGTCGAATAATGCTGCTTGTGCACCAGTGGCAGACGTGTCCCATGATCCACGATAATCGTAGAACATTAAGTTGATCCAATCCAAGTTCTTGTTAATTGAAGGCACAGGATATGATCTAAATTCACCCCATAGGAAGAAGTCAACAGAGAAGTAAACAGCTGCTGTGATCAAAAGTTGTGGCCTTTTTGTAGCCAAAGATTCTTTTTTAACCTCAACCCTCCATTCGTTTACTAAAATCGCGAAATTATCCATGTCCTTATTGTTCTGAGGGAATTCCCAGTCAAGATCAAATCCATCAAATTTATATTTTCTAGCTACCTCTATGCTAGATTTTATAAAAGACAAACGAGAGGCAGATGTTGATGCCATACGCGAGAACCTAGCCGGTCCTTCACCTCCTCCCCCAACCGAAAAGAGTGTCTTGACAGACGGTCTTTTGGACCGGAGGGTGGAGGTGAAGTTGATGAGGAGAGTGGAGGTTTCATCGTCAATATCGAATTTAAATGTTGTGTTGTTTGGTACAAGGAATGCATAGTAGATGTGAGTGAACAAAGATGTGTCTATGGATGATGGTGGGAAAGTTGAAAATGCCCATGAAGGGTAATATGCACCTTTGACACCTTTAGAGGGAGGGTGTGCCATTACACGAGAACAAAGGGCAAGACAAAAGACAATACCATATAACATAATGTTAGCCATTTTATTGATACAAAAAAAATAAGATCATATGTTTGTTGCTTTAGTTTCTTCTCTATTTATAGGACAAATGGAGCCTTGATAAAGGTCTAACTTGGAATATTTATTTTTTGGTATTAAGGAATTGGCTGTTTCTATTTGTCCACAAGACATGAAAAACATGACTTGGTATGTGTGGATGGAGTTGAAGATTACCTAAAGGAATTGGTATTAAAAAGTTGATATTTTTGACTGGTTAGTTATGAGTATATATTGGCCCACTTCTCAATGGAGTTAATGCCTTTGTGACTCTCTGTTTTCGTGGTCTCCCGTGATGTTCGGTACTTATATTGAAGTTTGATTAAATTCATATTCTTACTAAAAAGTCTAGTGTTGGGAGCATCGGCCGAGCCACCTTAGGGGAAGGAGTTAGGCACACGCTCTTCGCCGGATAATTATGTGGTGTATAGAGGTTAAATGTTAACTATTATGAGCGTATATTTAATTTGCATTCCCTTGACAAAACTTAGAAAGAAAATTTGTACACCCTTCACTAAATTACTAACTCCATCACTAATTAAGGTAAAATGCTCTCTAACAAAAGGCGACTCCATTTTCAGTGGTTGAACCCTTGATTAAATCCTGATCCGTACGGAGAAGTCCACATTTTCTATCAATAAGGACTCCATATCTAAATCTCGAACCTGAAACATTTGACTAAGAATGAAAGAGTAATTACTATTTCACCACGTACCTTTTGACTAATTCAAACTCTAGAAGATCATTTGATTTTAATACAAGTCAAAAGATGAAATAAGATTTTCCTTAGGATGATTGAAGTTTGACAAGCACCTAATATGGTTGTCCACTCGAGACGTAATTATTAGCTATTCATGTGGTTGCAATACAAAGGATATAAAACTATTTACTTGTTATGTCAACTTAATTGCTCGGGAATTTGTAATACATATTGAATCGAGAATGAATGAGTAACGGGTCGAGAAGTTAGGCATTGAATCATTACTCCCACGTACTGATGGTATGTTTTTCACCATCCAACACACTTTATCTTTATCCATTCTACAGCTTCTCATCCCTACGACCGCACTATCCCTACCCTTCACCAATATCTTCTATAGCATTTATCTAGATTATATATACAAATACTTTAAGATAATAAATTTTGAAACAAAATAAGCAAGAAGCCCATTTATTTTTCAAAAGAACACACCCTTACAACCTTAAGTTTATGTAATGGAAAATGGAATATATTGAGATCTACCTTGATTCTTAAGTAGCTTTCTTCACTTTGCTATCTTTATTTTATGAAATATGATGAATGGTCTATCTTAATATATACTATATTTTTTGGATCTGACGCCATCATCTTTAACCCAATTGACTTAAGATTTAATTATAATTATAACAATTATAAAATAAATTTAATTTTATACACTAATAATGTAATTTTCTATTATACTAATCATATCACCTAAAAATAATTACTATAAAAATCGTTTTTAACAAATGAGATTAATAACCTAAAAAATAAAGTAAATAGACTAATAAAATGCATTATAGTGTACAAATTCTTTATATTGCAGTCAGGGGCGGACATAAACTTTCATTTATGGTTTCACTTAAAACTTAGTGACATTAATTTAAACCTTCTATTTTTCATTGGAAGTTCATTTAACATGTAACAATTTTCAACTTTGAAACTAAAATTTCAAACACGTACTCTTTAAATTATGAATTTGTCTCTAATTATTATTGCGTGTATAAGTTAAAAATTCTTTTAAAATTGTAATGGAATTGACCTTTCTCACCTCAATGCAACATGCCCCATGAAGTAAATGGACAGATAAGAAAAATTAAAAGGACATAAATTAATGGATATGGTCCACATGAGCACCAAGTTTTCATCAATGGCTTGGTCATATAGGTTGAACATTTTACATTAAAAATATGATTGAAAATTTAGAATCTTGAATTTAGAACATTTTAATTTTTTTTTCCTGGAACATTTTCATAATATTGTTGACTTGGTCTAATTATTTTGTACTGAGGAGTAAGGTGCCGTTTGGCGTTGGATGCAGTGATAGAGCTAAATTTTTTACTAAAGAGTGTCAAGATATAAAGAAGTAAATTTACGAAAAAACTAAGGAATGTCAATATGTAATGCTAATATACTAAAAGAATATTTTAAATCAGCTACACAGAGTAATTTTCTGATAAAGGGGTGTCGGTTAACACTCCTCAAGTATGTGGCTCCGCCACTGGTTGGAGGTATTAATAATGCAGAGTTTAATTTGAACATATTCGAAGAAATTATGAACCCCAATCGGAATGGTTTGTGAGTTTCGAACAATTATAGTGGTTGAACCTAATAAGATAGCAATTACATTATATCTTATATCCTATACAAAATAATATATATTTCTTTATGACTCGCACATACATATATTAGTTATAAGAGATCGTAAACAAACGTCTTATTTGATGTGTTGAATTCAACGAAACGATTTCGTAAAGTATTAATGGAAATCTGGCTATCGTGATGTTGAGTCAATCTCGCCATAAAATGATGAAGCCGCCCTTATTATATAATGCCTTTAATTATTTAAAGTCTTAATGACACTTTTATTATTTATTTTATTATATATATATATAAAAGAATTGTAGTGAAGAGATATGGAAATTAAAAATTATAACACTCACATAACAAAGTAATAGGAAAGTAGTCACTTTCTAAGGAAGAAAATAATATTTGGACAAAAGTACCCCCTAGGAAAAATGTGAAATAACACATAGAATGATTTAGGGAGTTTAAACTTTTAAAATTTAAATGTTAAATTCTTTTATGAAATTTCAAGTAGATATTGTGAGTCATGAGCGAAATAATGATATATTATTAAGATAAATATCACAAGTGAAATAGATACATGTACATCACAAGGTAATTAAATTAAATGTTCTTAAACATTTGAATTTCTATTTTTCATAATTTTATATTGAATATGTGGATGCATGAATAAATAAAAGAGGTTCACTTATTAGTTAGTATTATAAGGTTTAAAATGTATAATACTTTAACTTTTTTAAACAGAACAAAAAGAGATAAAATCAATTTGGTTTCCGAAATATCTTTCTGGATATTCTTTAATGTCTTAGACATGACTCAACTACTAGTATTGGTTTTCTGCTTGTATATATACTACTTACCTTAATATTAATTAATCTAATAATTTGATGAATTTGTAGCATTCTTGATAACTTTTAGTGCAATTGTCATTAAGAGTAAGCATTATGATTATGATAATAAGATTAATAAGGACCTCTCAGCAAACAGTTTGGTTTTTTATTCTTGGATGTATCTTTTTTGTTCAAATTCTATCATCCATCTTATAGTTAATTTCCATCTTAATGAAAGGGATTATTTCTTCTAGAGTATTACAAAAAGTAATGAAGCTTCCTCCAACATTTATCATTATAAGTTTTGAGAGTGGTACCTATTTATTAAATTAAAGATTGAATTGTGTTATGTGACGTTCATGACAGAGGACGGATGGATAAAAATGGGTTAAAGAAAATGATTGTTAGGTTTTTAAGTTTGTAAGTTTCTGAAGAAGGATACACATGATATCTTAGGGTAATCTTACATCGGGACAGAAGAGAAAAATAAATAAACTTTATAACACACCATAAGTTCACATGATATACACATTTTTTGAATTGATGAAGGCATAGCCCAAGAAACACATAAGGTGACTGAGACTTGTTGGATCAAAGTGGACAATAAGTGTTATGATTATGATGACTAATATGATAATAGAGTTTGACTCTCATTCAGTACGGTGATGGGTCAAACCTTTTTACGTTCCTACCGCAGTAGCGATAGAGGACAGAGCGGCAAGGGTGGATCAAAGAGAAAGACTGACTACGTGCTTCTAGGTTAACAAACTTTTGAAGAAGGGTTGCACATGACACCTTAGATGTACTTCACATCAAAATGAAAGAGAAAGTAAATAGCTTTATTTATAAGGCATAATAAAAGTTAACATGACAAATTCATCATGTAAATCCAAAGTGGACAATATGTATCATGGACTTGGATTGTGACACCTCATATACACAAATAATGTAAACAATTTTTTTATATTGTCAAATCAATCTTATTAATTAAATTAATAGTGAGTTATATATTGCGACAAGTGATCATCCTAGACAAATGGTCCACACTATTTGTGAAGAAAAGTTAAAAATATTTATTAAAATAGTCAACTAGAAATTTTATCTATTAGTCAAAGACAAATTTTCTTGGGAAGCTTTATTTTAGATTTAGAAAAAGAAAACATAAAAATACTAATCAAATAGGAATTTTGCAAAAATTTTGTTTATTTCACTATCCATTTTTCTTGTGGACTTTCTTTATAGGAAAAATTAATTGATGTAGCAATTTCAACCCTCTTCTTATTTTTTTATAGTGATATTTTTTTTTTTTTACGAAATATAGTGATATCCATAAATAGCTCTATTTATGAAGTAGTTTTAAAACCAATTAAAAATGATTTTATTTTTCTCAAAGTTGTTATAATCAATTTAATCAAATAAAATATGTATAGGGTATAGTGGAACTATGTGTCAATGAACTAATTAATGGCAAAAAAAGGACACTATTGACAAGATAAAGTTATTAATGATATACATTACTCCTTCCGTCCCATAATACTTATCACAGAAAATTAATTAAATTAATCAATTTAATATTATTATATTAAAAAATAAATGAAAAATATTATAAGTTATAATTTTTCTTATATCAATATGGTAAAAAAAAATACATCAATATCAATCAAAATTTGAGTAATTTAACTCTTAAGTATTTTGAAATTGACAAAGTAATATATATATCAAAACGTTGAAATTGACCAGATATATATTTTTTTTGAATAGTTAAAGTTGACAAATCTGTAGCGGTTTCGTTTTTGACTTTTTTACCAATCCTTAAAAATTAAAATGTGTTTAAATTTTGAATAATGGGAAAAGATGTTTATCCATGGAGTTGACTACGATTTTATGGTGCCTTATAGCTCATAAGTCTATTTTTTTTTTACTCGATGTTAAATATTTCTTGTGTAGTCAGATTAATTCAAATTTATACTGAAAAGTCTAATTTTAAGGGTAAAATGCTTACTATGAAAAACGATTTCATATTCAAAATTCGACTCCGAAAACTTGTATTGAAAATAAAAAAAATATTTGCTGTTTCACCATAATTTTTGATGGTGTATATATAGTCCATAGTCCATAGAACATTCTCAACTATAACATCCACTACTTTTTGTAAATAAAGAAAAATCCTGAAGTAACATTGTACATAGCCTCTTTCAGCAAAAAGGTAAGGTCTAGAGGAACATTTAGAAATGTGTAACAACTTATTCATATTTGGTGTTCACATCAATTCAATAATTGTAAAAAAATGTGCAATCTTGTATATATTTAAGGAAAATACATCACACCTTGTATTAGTCAACCAAATAGTTCTAAATCTATTCAGTGCTTAGCTATGTTTGTGATAATGTACAAATTTGCAAAGTTAAATAATATTACAATATGATTGGAACCAAGTATAAAGGAACTATTGTATATATGAATGAATATACATCTTTGATATATAGTTATACATCATATTGTATACAATTATATAATATCGATACATTACATATATATATTCCCTTTTCTAACCTTCTTTAAAAATGTTTTATTCGAGCCGAGGCTCTTCAGGAAACATAGTCTCTATCTCCACAATGTAAGGGTAAGGTCTGCATACACATCACCCTTTACATAATCCCACTCATGAGATTATACTAAATTTGTTGTTGATATACTAAGTAAGCATTCATGACTCCACATTCATCATACTTCAATTCACTACTTAAAACAATTTTCCTTCATCACAGAATTAGGATTTCCCAAGATCAAGTAAGGACAACAACAACATACTGTAGTCCCACAAATGGGGTCTGAGGAGAGTAATATGTACGCATACTTTCAAGTGTCAACGAGCTATAAGTTGGGAAATAGTGAGACTATTTTCCGAACAAGCTAGTTCCTCTTTGTTCTTGGAAAAGGCAGGAACTTTAGGATTTGGCAAGACTTCAGTTTCATTTTTGAGCATGGAGTATACCTCCAACATGGATGGTCTGTCTTCCCATTTTTCTTGAACACATAATAGTGCAACTTGCATGTATCTCACTTGTTTACTTATTCGAAAATCATCTTGCAGTGATGGATCAATGAAATCCACTCCATTGCCTTTTTGCCAAAGTTCATATGCCTGATGAATTTTGATCAAATGAGGTTAGTAATTCTATTGTGTTCATACAGTATTCGAGATCACAGATTTACTGTGTGTCCTTAAGGAATCGAATCCTCTCATTATAATATATTTGAGATTATGGATTTACTTCCTTACTATATATAAGCACAAAAGTTCTCCCTTCATTACCTACGAGGGGGAGAAATGAACTTACGTATTCAAGAAGATTCAAATCATTCTCAATGCCATATTCACATGAATTCTTCTTTCCACCAAGGATTTGCAACAACAGGACTCCGAAGCTATAAACATCATATTTCCTGGAGTATACGCCTCGTTTAACATACTCTGGAGGAACACAACCACTACAGCACACAAGCAGAGATGTTAAAAAGTAGGGAGTATGTAAGTTAAGTAAGTAAACAATGGTTAAAGAGTCATGATATTTACTAAGTCCCAACAATCTTTTCAGTGTTTGCTTCTTTTTCGTCTTTCTGAAAAAGTCTAGCTATACCAAAATCTGAGATTCTTGGCTTCATCTCATCGTCTAGTAAAATGTTGCTAGCTTTCAAGTCTCTGTGAATTACTGTGAATGTTGAGTACTCTTGGAGGTATAATAGTCCTTGAGTAACTCCTTCTATAATACAAACACGCGTCTCCCAGTCTAATTTCAGGCTCTTCACAGGGTCTGCATCGATCAGACAATCAATTCTTAGTAACTTTATGTACGTTTTTGATACATTCTACTATCTTAGACAATTTCTCGAGATTGAAGTTCTCTGTTCCTAAATGTTTGTTTAAACAATATGTAAGCATTGTCAAGTACTACGAATAGTTTTGTAATGAGGTAAGAGTTTACGCGCACCATAAAGGTAGAAATCCAAACTTCTATTTGGCATGTACTCATAAACCAGTATTTTCTCTTCTTTTTCGATGCAAAACCCCTGAAGTTGTAGAACATTGACATGTTGCAACTTTGAAGCAAGTGAGACCTCATTCTGAAACTCTTCTACTCCTTGCTTAGAGCATTCTGAAAGACGTTTTACTGCGATTTCCTGTCCATCACTTAACCTTCCCTGGAACAATAAGGAGTATGATTTAGAGGTCGCAGATCCTTCATGATCTAAATTTTAAGATTCGGAGGTACAGAGAGCCAGAGATGGTTAAAAAGTAATTCAAATATCTAAAACTAGAGTTACATGTCTTAACTATGAGACGTTATGTGGAAAACTTACAAAGTATTCCGAGGAGGAAATACTGATCAAGAAGAGAATCCTAGGAGGAGGTAAAAGATATAGAACTTTCTATGTACAAGCTATTCTATTTTCGTCAATTTCATATTTAGATTTTTGTCTCAAATTTCTCCATAGATTTTAGTCAAAGTACCCAAAAATCGACTAGTTGAGTTACCAATACCTTATAAACAGGTCCAAAGCCTCCCTCTCCAATCTTGTTTTTGATGGAGAAATTGTTTGTAGCTTCTTTTACTTGATCAAAGCTGAAAACTTTCAGATTACGACCTATAACTCTTTCGTTCAATTCCTCGATACCTATAATCAAAGGTAAAACTTTTAAGTTCCACTATATTCCGATTAGTCGTTTAAAAGAAAGAGTGACAAGGAATTGATATTAGTTACCTTCAGATCTTACAGTTTTCTTTTTTAAGATACAAAGTATTGAACTTATTACGAGAATGGTGATCGTGATCGTTGGCAAAAGAATTGCTAGTAACCTTCTCTTGCTACCGCGATGGTCTTCTTCTTCGTCTAAGGCTGTAAACAAAAAGTATGTTTTAGAACCTTGATAACGGCACTGAAGCACATATTAAACAAGGCGAACCGCTCAATACATTTTTGAGCCTTGCTTCAGGGCTTAAGCTCACCTTTGACCTTTGACAACACAGTGTTTATATTTTGTGAAAATGTGTGATAGAGCTGAGTGAATCTTGAAATGAATAAGAAAGCTCTGTATGATGGTTATTCCCTTCCTATGGATGTAAAACAATACTTCCCCGTCCCGTCCCAATTTAAGTGTCTTACTTTCTTTTTTTCGTTTGTTCCAAAAAGAGTGTTTCTTTCTATATGTAGTAACTTTTCCAATTTCAACATTCTACTTGAAGACAAACTACAAGAGAGATTTTTCAAAGGATTATGATGTAACCTGCTTTTGAAAGCTCCCAATCGACATCATCGCTAGGAATTTGGAATGCAGCAAAACCACGAAGCCCCTTATCCTTCGCGTAAGAAACTTTAGTTCTTATAGCCTCAACATCATCATAACCAATCCAAAATGATCCAATAGTCACATAGTTCACAACATAAGTTGAGTTATAGACAGGTATGGCTCCATAACTTTTCATATATCTCTTGATGATTCTGTAATTCACCACTCCATCGCTTGTTAATCCTGGACCTCTTGCAGGTGAGCCTACCATGTTATGATTTGGATTCACAAGCGTCCACGCATAACCATGGTATGCTAAGCCTATAACAATTTTATTGGCTGGTAAGCCATTCTTGATCCATTCCTTTATACCATAATCTGTATTTCGCGTGCTTGATGGATCATATAAAGCTGAATGTGCTCGTGTAACGTTATTTTTTGAAGGCAAATAATAGTCATATGCTCTGAGATGAACCCAATCGAAGTTTCTAACAATTGTTTCTACTGGATATTTCATCAATTGATCTATTAACATTGGTGAATAGTATGCTCCCATAGTCAAGATCAATGAATTGTTGGACTCAAAATTAATAGTTGTTCGCCACTCTTCAATGAATGTTCTCATATTAGTCATGTTTGCAGCTGTATTTGGATTGACACCATGAAGATCAAGCCCTTGAAATCCATATAGTCTAGCAGTTTTTATTGAACTTGTGATGAATGATTTTCTACGCGAAAATTCACTAGTCATCACGAAGAAGTCAGGGGATTCATCACTTCCTCCCCATATGGATAGAAGTGTTATAACTGATGGATTATTTTGTTTCACTGTTTTGGTAAAGGTTGCGATATATGGTTCATCAGAGTTATTTATGTAAACCTCGAAATTTGAAGTGTTGATATATGCAAAGGCAACATGAAGATGCGTGTACATAGTAGAAGGAATTTCAGGTATTGGAAACACACTGCCAGCATACCAGAACCCGGATTTTATCCAAGATGTTGTATCTGAAGAACTCGAAAAAGGAAGAACAAGTAGAAAGAGGATGGAGAATTGCCTTTTCGAAGACATTATATTATGAAGTAAAAAGGCGAGGATCCGTTGATGAGGCTTGAGTATAAGAGGGGTACTTGAACAGTGGGTCTTCTAAGCCTAGTGAAAATCGAATTGAGATGTTTAAGATTTCTTGATATCAAGCAATAGTCTTTTGTACTACATGTCCTAATTTTCAATCATGTAATAAACTTTTTAGCAAAGGTCTCAATACTATATTGTTATTTACTAACAATTTAACTTTAAATATTCATTTTATCTCTAACATGATTTATATCCACATAAACATCTATGACTTGTTTAGACCATAAGTTTCAAAAATCTTTATTTCTTTCTTAAATTTTGTGTCAAGTCAAACAACATCACATAAATTGAGACGAAGGGAGTAATATACTTGTTGGTAAAAGTCTCAAAACTATATTGTTGATTTGCCTAACACCTTTGCTTGCAAAAAATGAATTGGTCAATCTGTAGTTTGTGATGAAAAGTGTGTTTGGTTACTTTCATAGAAATTGGAAAGTTAATATAAATTTTGGATATTTGTTCTAGTCATGTTCACATTTATAAATGCATCATCCTTGGATATTTTCGTGTATTTATTTCTTTATATTTTAATTTCGTTAATGAAAATCTTGATTCCCTCCACTATAGTTGTACATACAATAATTCTTGATACCAAAAAGCTATATAATTTCAAAACTAGCGATAACAATATACCCAATACAATCTTATAAATGAAGTCTGAAGAGTACAATCTTATAAAATAGGAACTTTAGGAAGATAAAGACAAGTTATTTCCAATAGACTAGTCTAAAATTTCCACCCCTCTGAACTTCTTGGTAAGTGCTTTGTGATAAAATCTTATGAAAGTCATATTATGTTTTGACAAGTGTAGCATCCTTGCATGTAAAGATCCTCTTGACTTCTATGCCACTGGCCCCAAATGTTGGGTTTGTAGGCAAAAGCTTGTACACAAGATTCAATTGTGGTTCAATAGGTCATGTTCACATCTATAAAAGATTTTTTCATACTTGTCCACCCTCCACCCATCCTTGATCAACTAGATGAGCTTGGTTAAATTTTTAACCTTGATAGTTAAAATCGAACTATGGTTAAGTGATAATTGTTTGAACGCAATAAATATGTCTTACATTTATTGATTTGATATAAATACTGAATGCACTAAAATTAGGGATCTTAAGATGTATAGTTGGTTTGATTCAATGTTTCCTTTTCTTTGTCGGTGTACAGAGATTATACAGTGATTATATACGATTATAGTTCTGTTTTGCGCTTGGAGCATTAATTAGAAGCAATTTTATCACAGTAATCATTCATGACTCCACATTCATCATACTTCATTTCACATTTGTGAGGTGAAAATGCTTTCCCAAAACTAATTAAACAACAACAATAACACCAAAAATGACTTTAGTGGCAAACTAACCACATATTGTGATCCAATAAAACGGTATGAGACTCATGGCGTCTTAAGTTTATGTTCAAATCACAACAGAAACAATAATTTGTCATTGTGCCACGAAAGCTTACCCGAACAACATGGTTATCAAACTAGCTAAAAAAATCAACATTTTAAGATGAAATTCAAAGATTTCACATAAGGATTTCCCAAATTCAAGTAAGGAAACATAGGCAAGAAGACCATTTGTGGGTGAAATTGGAATTTGAGAGGGAATTGAAATTGGTTCAGACGCAGAGTATAAGCCCATTATCTGATGGGCCTTAAAAGCTTCTATCAACCTAATTGGGGTCACTCTAAGACTCCAGCCCATTTGTTCAGGACATTTCTTTACACTTTATATAAAAATTACTGCACTTCAAAATATTTAAAAAAATATTATGATCATCTCAAAATCGACTTTTTAATAACATATTACAAGTCTTTCTACGTTTCTTAAGCTTCGTATCAAGGGATTCCTCGAGTTCATGTGAGTCTAAATTTTTCTTATGAGATTATATATGTAGTAGTGTTATATTTCTAAAAAATTATCTAAATATAGATGTGTGAATTCAAATTCAAAGTATTATATAATACGATGATGATTTGGTGCACCTCTTTAAGTGGTTATTGATAGCACTTTTGGTGTTTTCATTAATTTTTTTTTTATTTTGCTTTATTCTTTCAAAAATTTCAAGTCTTTAACATTGAAAATTCCTAAAAAAAAAAAAAATAGCACTAGACAAATGTGTATATTAAAGCTAGTAGTACTGGATGATATAACATACAATCATGGACTCAACCAATCTCAATACACTTTTTCGTATCATTGCATCTTCATCCTCTCAAAATTCTGAATAGCCCTTATTCCTTACATAGTCAAATATATTTGTATAAAATGAGATGAGGAGTATGAGTTATTTAGAGATTTTTTTTAGTTACTAAAGTAATAAAATCAGCAACAAGAATGAATAAACTTTGTAAATTGCCGTACATATAACACATATTTTGCATCATCATCAAACAAATTAATTACATGTGGCTGCTGTTATAAGATTTAGTCAAATGATTAGTTAATTGATTCCTAATATGTAGTTTCCTCTATAATCTATAACCCTCAAAAGTCAACAATTACCAAATTAAATAACTCACCAAGATAACCTATTTTCACAAGAAACTATTCAAATTTAATTTCTATCATAACGTGACAAAATAGATAACGCTAGTCACCACATATGGTCATTTTTTCAAGAATCCATCAAAGACCAATCTTTTAATTGGAATGGTCAAGTTTATTTATGTATTATTTGAAAATAGGCTAATTTTATCATTGGTTAAACTTTTAATCTATTTAGGGACATGTTTTCACTAAGGTGAATGTGTGTCATATCCTATCTAATTATTTCTCTCCAATTCTTACTCGTCTACCTCGATCTATTCTTGAGCCTATCATTGTCAATCCTCACACCACTTCATTGGGGCATCTAACTCCTATTCATGTGTACTTACCTTTCAACCCCGCTATCCGCATCTTGTGATCTACTATGGAGGTCACTCACACCTTATCATGTATATCCTCATTCTTAAACATATCTCTACTAGGATATCTACACATCCATCTAAACATTCTCATTTTCGTTATTTCCATCTTTTGGATGAGTAAATTTTTGATTGACTAACATTTTGCCTCATACAACATAGTTTATCTAATAAACCACTCTATAAACATACATTTAATTTGTTTAGGATATCGAACGTGAGCCTATATTTCATCCACCAGTTCTTATACAATGTGTGACATTAGCGTTGATTTTCCTATTTCCTTGAATTATTGACCCATCATACTTGAAGCCCCCTCTCTTAGGGATGACTTGTATATGAATCATCAATTCCACATTTGCCTCATGTACCTCATTTTAGTCATGATCAACCTAAAATTTTAGACTCTAGGATTTGTTTTCAAACATCTATAATATAGTTATGGCACGTGCCTTGTCAATCGATACTACGTCATCTACAAATGATATTCATCATGATACCTACCCTTGAGTATAATATGTTATTTCTTCCATCACCAACGCAAATAAAAACAATCTAAGAAATGATCGATCCCTAGTGCAACCCCATCTAATTTGGATTTTGTTCCTACTTTTAAAAGTTATGCCTTTAAGGAATTACCCTTCCGAACCGGATTAGATTCGAAATCAACTATGTTTTCTCATACATTTCTCACCTTACAAACAAAATATCAAATAGTCGTCCAATGTTCTAATAAAACTCAAACTTTTAGATTGTGATCTAATATTCTCTCATAATTTTCTAAATTTGCTCAAAAATGAACTTTAGATCGTGATCTAAAAATTTCATAAGCTGCAAACAAAAAAAAAAATTATTTACTAAATAATTGTTTCAAAAAAGGTTAATGATAAAAATAAATTCGAAACAATTTGCAAACGACATATTCAAACATTTGCTTATAATACATAAGCAAATGTTGACTTCTATTTTTAGAAGCATGAAAATTCTATCACTTTGTACTTTACATGTTAGTTAAAACTTAAAAGCCGCCGGTAGACAGTAATTAAATAATCTTTTAATTAACTCAATTCTTGAAACTTATATATATTCATAAATTCCAAGTCACAATTAACCTTCAATTCAATGGCTAATTTCATCAAACTTTTCTTTTTATTTTTCTTCCTCCAGCAATTAATTTTCTCTAATGGCCAAAATAATGTTGTTAAAGGAGGGTATTGGTTTAGGGATAGTGGATTATCCTTAAACAACATTGATTCAACTCTTTTCACACATCTATTTTGTGCGTTCGCAAACCTTAACCCCCAATCGAATCAATTAGTCATATCACCAGAAGATCAAGATTCATTCAGACAATTTACGAACACAGTTATGGGGAAGAATCCGTCGGTTAAAACTTTGTTGTCCATAGGTGGAGGGAGAGCTAATAGAACAGCTTATGGAGTCATGGCAAGAACACCAAATTCAAGAAAAAGTTTTATTGATTCATCAATAAAATTGGCAAGACAATTGGGATTTCATGGACTTGATCTTGATTGGGAATATCCTGAATCAACTATAGACATGACAAATTTAGGTACATTAAATTGTGTGGTCATCATTTTACTAATATGTTTGTTATTTTGGGATGAGGTGGGATCGGGGAATTTAATTATATGGTATATTTTTATGTTTTTTGGATCTTAGTGACTCGATTTTGGGTGTGTTTTTAGTATACTTTGTGAAATTAGGTCTCAAACCTAACTTACACCCTAAAAATTAGATCAAAGAGAGGAAGATTGCCCAAACTTTATAAGGAGTTCACTCATACCAATATGAGACTTTTGTCGTTTTTTAACATACTATTAGGGGTGTACATGGCCGGGTTGGTTCAGGATTTTCAAATATCAAACCAAACCATTTGTGTCGGATTTTTAAATCTATAAATCAAACCAAACCAATAAAACTCGGGTTTTTCAACTTCGGATTTTTTCGGGCTTTTCCGGTAAAGTATTCATACAAACATATAATTTACTTGTATTTCAAATATTTCTTTAATCCTACCAAAATACAACTATCTAAGGTGTTTCTTCAGAAAATAATACAAAATATTATATGAGTAATGATGCTAAAATATCCAACAAATAATAATAATAATAATAATAATAATAATAATAATAATAATAATAATAATAATAATAATAATAATAATAAAATCGCCTAAAACAAATATTGCAAATTAACAAGTCATAATGAAAATGATCATAATTTAAAAGTACTAAATCATGCTAAAATAAGTTTAATAAGTATTAGTTACATGACTAAATATTAAAGGAAATTAAAATTAGATTATGTATTTGAATATACCAATGTAAAACCATAGAACAAATATTCAATATTATTGTCATTCTTAGTGTTGAATTGATTTTTTTTTTTGCTTTAGTATTAATTCGATTTTGATTTAAGCTTTATTATAATTACCAACATCTGTGGACTATAATCTTTATTGAACTATTTAGAATTGTAAGTTTCAAACTTGAAATAATAATATATTAAAAGATAAAATCTATGAAAAAGTATAAGAAATATTTTAAAAATATATCAAAGTAAATATTTTTATGTATAAAATAAAATTTTAAAATTATATATATAATGTCGGGTTGGTTTGGTCTCGGGTTGTTTTTTTTTTAGTTAAAACCAAACCAACCCAAATATAGTCGGGTTTTTTTTTCAATACCAAACCAAGTCAAACCAACCACTAGTCGGGTTTTTTTTCTCAGTTTGCGATTTGGTTCGATTTTGTACACCCCTACCCCTACCCCTACATACTGTGTGTCTCTCTCTTTCTCGCACACGTACACATACTCCTTTGTCCGAAATATTGAGTTGTGTTGAACATATCAATCATTATATGCTTCCTTTGTCATTGGTTTAGATGAAATTTGAATTCAAAACCTAACTCCACCGACTAATGATCTCCATATGATGAAATAATGATTGCTTGACCATCCAATTTAAAATGTTCGATGGAGCATATTTGTAATTTCTTTAATTGTCTTAAATAGGTACTCTTTTAGACGAATTCCGTGCTGCCATCAACACAGAGTCAAGAAATTCCGGTAGGGCATCACTATTTCTCACCGCCGCTGTTTCCAACACACCCCGAGTCAATGGTTTGAACTATCCAGTTCAATCCGTGGCTCGAAACTTAGATTGGCTCAATGTCATGTCATATGACTTCTACGGACCGAACTGGTCACCATCACAAACCAATTCACATGCACAATTATTCGACCCCGTGAGCCACGTGAGCGGTAGTGATGGGACTACTTCATGGATTCAAGCAGGTGTTGCAGCACAAAAATTGGTACTTGGAATTCCATTTTATGGCTATGCTTGGCAATTGGTTAATGCGAATAATCATGGACTTAGGGCTCCCGCAAATGGTAAATCGAATGTTGGTTCGATCGATGATGGATCGATGACTTATATTCAAATCAAGAATTATATAGTGCAAAATCATGCCACAACGGTGTATAATGCAACAATCGTTGGAGATTATTGTTATTCTGGCAATACTTGGATTAGTTATGACGATACTCAAACCGTTAGAAATAAGGTTACTTATGTTAAAGGTAGAGGATTGCGTGGTTACTTTGCGTGGCACGTGGCAGCAGACCAAAATTGGGTACTTTCTAAAACAGGTTAGTAATTTTTCTTCTTTTTTTTTCTTCAACGATAATATTTAAGTATTTTTTAGTAGTAAAAAAAATTGTAGGAGCTTTTTACCCCCTTTTTTATAGTGTTTTTGGGTACTTTCTCAAGTATATTAGTAGTTTTTCTTTTTCTTTTCGATTATCCACCGTTGAAAAAAAGTACTTTTGAAAAATAGAAATTTTCCCATCTTTTCTTTAGTTTTTCTTTTTTGTACTTAATATTTAAAAAACATCATTTTTTATCGATGTTTTCTCATAAGATTTTAATGAATGCATGATCATATTGTTAATTTTCATTGATAATTTTGCGAAATTTTAGATATTATCAATGTTATAAAAGTTTTATTTTCCTAAAATACCATAATATATATTGGAACTTTTCGAGTATAGAATAAATTTATTTTTTTGTTTACTAATTTAAAATGTTGTAGTAACACATTATGGAAAATCGTTTGTTTCATTTGGAAAACAAAAGGAATTTTTGAATTATTAGATTATTGACTTCCAAGATTAATTTCATTTGCTTTATATTCTTAATTATTTTTTCTAATCTTCTACTACTTTTAATTCTTGCAGCTTCACAAACATGGGGAGCATCACCTCAAGCTGTGAAATGATGGAATATGTAATTGTGTTTAATTTGTCACGTAGTACTACTTATAATAAAGTGACAAATTATGTGAACCATGACATATAAAATAAATAAATCCATGTATCATATTGGATGTTTTAGTTTATAAAAATTAAGTATCTTAATAAAATAAAAATAAATATTAATTAATTATGATACGCAATACTTATATATGTCCAAACAATTATTATGTATTTATTAGTTTGGTGTAACATCTGATATATATTAATTTTTGTCTTAATCACAATCACTAACTTCACACTCATCAGTTATTACCACTATCATTGTCGATTGTCATCGAAATTACGTATTTTTATCATAAAGTCACCACAATTTAAATGCAATTAGTATTACTAGTCATCAATGTACAACAACCACCATTAACCATCTACATCAATGCATGCTATCGTCGATCATCATATAATTATTACAATCAGTCATTTCCACCAATCACCGCCTTATCATCTCAACATCATCACCCCTAACATAGATTAAAAGGTTTATAACATCATGTAAATTAAGATTTGGTGTACCAAATCATCTCTACTTACCCAAAAGTGGTCACGATAATGAACGTTTAGCTATTATTTGAAATGTAATTGAAAAATAGTTTCTTTTTAAAATAGAAATTACTAATACTTGGACAAAAAAATATCTAATAGTTAAAACACGAAATAATTTCATCAGAAAATATAGGTAAAGTCCAAAACGGTAGAGTTCTAAGTTCTAGCAAGTTAAAAAACAAATTTCACAAGTGACATTTCACATTCAAAATTATATCGTCCTCGATCAGTCCTCACCATTCAACACACCTCATCTTCACCTCCATCCATACCCATATGTGAACAAATGTTAAAAGCAAAGTTGTATATTGCTGAAAATTGCACAAGACTTTGATTTCCAATAGCTGACTATGATTTTGTTTGATTCTTTTTACTTATTTTCCAGAATTATAAAAATATTGTAGTTGACTTTAGTCAGTCAACATTTAAAGTCAACTATTCTCTGTTGACTTACCGGAGCATGCGTTGTTGCCAGTACGTGAAATTTAATTAATATAAGAAAATTAAATTAAAAATTTGACTAAAGTGGCCATCAATGGACATAATAAATAAAATAAAACTTCTACGACTTATTCACTCTCTGCCACGTATCCTACTTTTTTTGTAGTTTTTTCATTCAAATTATTGATATGTGACGATGGAGAACGATACAATCTATTCAAACACTATATTCATTAGAACAATACAGTAAGATATCATACAACATAATATAATACAATGATACGATACATTAATTATGAAATAATACGTAACAACCATCAATAGGAAGGAGCTTGTTTACACGACTGAAAGAGAGTTTGAAGTAGGATCGAAAACTTAATAAGATTGAGAAGCAGAAAGCCACTGATTTTTGCTCTACCTCCTAAGCTTAAGTCCACTTTCGATTTATAATTTCATTGTTTGTATTTTCTTTTTAATATTAAACGGAAAGAATAAATCAGAAAAAATAAAGTTTAATCGAAATACACTATCATTATAATAACATAATATAACAATAGTATTATCTATCGGATATCTAACTTCGCTTTTATATTTGCTATGAAAGATCTAGACTTTATCTAAATATAAATAAATTTATATATGGTTTCTTGACTTGGTTCCAAGATGGTGGTACATTCAGATTTAATACAACAAGTTATTGGCTTTGCCTTTGTGCCTCCGTCTAGCCAGCTGTGGTTCTAAGCCCGTTAAAGAGTTGAAAAGGGCGCTCTATACCCGGTTAGAGTTGTTAGACACATGGGCTTAATAACAATACGTATTGAATCTCGGAAGACCCTTTGCTTGGGTAAAAGGATTAGATCCTTCCATACAATCATAAAACTATATAAAAATTTGTATATATTTCAATTCGAATTTCTTCGTTGAATTCGAATGTTGACAAACTAGACTGAAGATGACCACGCGGATTACCGCCCATCTTCTAAGATCCTAGTTTCGTTGGTATCAGAGCCTAGGAACTATTAAAGGTACTTCCTCTCAATCGAGATATGAAGGACGAAATTCTATGGAAAATCATAGATGATATGCTGAGGGATGTCAACTCTATGCATATGATAGAGGAAATCGTTAATTTTGATGATGAACTATATTATTATAATGATTATTATTAAATATAAAAGTGAAGTTAGATATCCGACATAGATATGATTCTTTTAGCCAGACATAGTCACGGCTCTAAATCGGAGAAATATAAAGTAAAAGAAAGGAAGAATGAAAGTACCTTGTGACCAGGGCCAACACCAGGGCCTGTGCAAACTATACAATTTATTAACAATTCCGGTAAGTATCCGGTGAACTACAAAAGCCAAAAGAGAGCAAAGAGAGCTTTACAAGAGAAGAGTGATATTTCTGATAAGGATATTCCTTCTCAGTCCGAAATGGATTTTGATTTGAATAATACTTAATGATGAATGTACATCAAATAGATTTTAGTTCAGGTTCTCTGGCAAGAAAGTACATTCAAAATGAATTTTTAACTGATAAATGGAACCAGTTTAAAACTTGGTTTTTTGACACTTATAGTGCCGATGATTTAAATAATATTTTTCAAGAGTTTTATGAAGCTTGTGCTTTACATAATCAAATTATGTATTTTGTACCATGGTTTATAACCACTTATTTACCTTTATTCATCAACGTTCTAGAACGATCTTATAAAGATGGAACTGGTAATATTATCAAGGTTGTTTACCCACCTCAGTCATCATTTGTTTTACCTAATAATACTGGTATTACGTTTACTGCCTTTCAAAAAATTGTTGAAGAAGATGTTGCGGTAGTCAGCATCAACGAAATTAATAATTTGATTTCTCAAAATAATTATTTGGGACTTTATGTTAAAGTCTTGGGTGAACATATTGGTTCTCTTGATAAAAAATTAGATGAATTAACTGCTTTAGTAATTCACATTAAAAATGTTATCAAGGTTGTTTACCCACCTCAGTCATCATTTGTTTTACCTAATAATGCTGGTTACTGCCTTTCAAAAATTTGTTGAAGAAGATGTTGCGGCAGTCAGCATCAACGAAATTAATAATTTGATTTCTCCAAATAATTATTTGGGACTTCTTGTTAAAGTCTTGGGTGAACATATTGGTTCTCTTAATAAAAAATTAGATGAATTAACTGCTTTAGTAATTCACATTAGAAATGATGTAAAGACTTTTAATAAAGTTTCTACCTCTAAAACTACTACAGACTTGTCCTTCTTTTTCAGGTCTTGGAGGAAATCTTCCACCTCTATCAGCACATCTTTCGAAGCTGGGTTTTCTGACTCAAATGGTTGAGCCTTTTGAATATCATCTCGAATATCATCTTCAGAGCCTAGGAACTTTTATGGTATATATAAGATTGATGTGAAGTATACGACATAGATATGATTTTTGTCTACATGGATCTTGGAGAAACAAGTACTAAAAGTATTAGATTGGAAGAGGTAGATATACCCAAAACCTTGACTTGTTAAACAAATGGACTATTCCAAAAATTAATATAAAAACCATTTATAATTATGGTTGGTTTGATAAAATCTCTAATAAATAGTTGATTAAAACTACTAAACAATCTTTGGCGTTAAATTCGTCAGAACAGACTATTCGTTTGTCAAATAAACGAGATATTGACTTATATAAACTTCAATATAACTTCTTGCAAATTGGCATGATTCAGATTGCTTTTAAGCCTTTAATCCTTGAAGGGTTATCGGAAACATTTTTAGCTGCTTTACGTGATGATAGAAATTTAAATTTTCGACAATCTTTAATGGGTTCAATTGAATCTACTGTGGCATATGGTCCAGTCTATGTTAATACTCAGCCTAATTTGCAGTTATCTTTAACTTATGCTAATACTCTTGATGCTTTAACTTTGAATGTTAAAACGCATGATTATAATTATGCACCTGGATCTGAAATGATTTTCTTATCTTATAGAATCTATTTCAAATTACTTTCTATGTTAAATTCGAGATGTAAGTTATATGATACATCTGCTAAAACTATTCTAGTATAAACTAATTTTGCTAGATCTAAGGTCACTACTAGACAACCTGTAAAATGGGAAGAAATTAATTTTCCAACTACTTGGACTTTGGAATCAATTATTCCTTTAAACTAGATGGCGGATGCAGTCACTAATTCTGAGTATTCTCATATCATCCAAAATCGTGATGGTCGGATTTGTCAGCAGTTTAATGATATTCCTTTTAGTAGACACTCATTTTCTTTTGCTAGAAGATTGTCTGCTATGCATCATATTTCCCCTATTGATCCTGTTTATGGCCCAACTCATAATCGTGTTGCTTCTTTACATACTTTACCTTCAATTATATTTGCAGATCAAAGTGATAGATTTGTTAATAAAATAAAGATTAATCCCCGGTTAAATATTGTTCAAGCAAATGATTTGCATCTAATATTTCTGATAAGGATATTTCTTCTCAGTCCGAAATGGATTTTGATCTGAATAATACTTGATGATGAATGTACATCAAATTGATTTTAGTCCAGGTTCTCCGGCAAGAAAGTACATTCAGAATGAATTTTTAAGTGATAAATGGAACCAGTTTAAAACTTGGTTTTTTGACACTAATAGTGCCGATGATTTAAATAATATTTTTCAAGAGTTTTATGAAACTTGTACTTTACATAATCAAATTATGTATTTTGTACCATGGTTTATAACCACTCATTTACCTTTATTCATCAACATTGTAGAACGATCTTATAAAGATGGAACTGGTAATATTATCAAGGTTGTTTACCCACCTCAGTCATCATTTGTTTTACCTAATAATACTTGTGTTACGTTTATTGCCTTTCAAAAATTTGTTGAAGAAGTTGTTGCGGCAGTCAGCATCAACGAAATTAATAATTTGATTTCTCAAAATAATTATTTGGGACTTTATGTTAAAGTCTTGGGTGAACATATTGATTTTCTTGATAAAAAATTAGATGAATTAACTGCTTTAGTAATTCACATTAAAAATGATGTAAAACTTTTAAGAAAGCTTCTACCTCTAAAACTACTACAGAAGCACAGACTATGGCTACTCCTGTGCAGAGACCTCCTGAGATTTCAGAATTTAAATTTAAATCGATTTATGATTTAAAAGAACTTCTTAGTAAAAAGTTTTCTGAATTTAGGGCAAGTCCTATGGATTTGTCTGAAAGTTTTGCTGATGAAATGGAAAACACTTTTGATTTTAAAAATTATGTTTCTTTAGAATTTAATAAACTTCAGGGTTATCCCAAGAAGAATAATGGTAATACTAAATTTGCTGATAAACGTAGTATGCAAACTTATTATTATTCCAGACCTATTCCTCAAGATGTGCTTATAGAGAAACGAGACTGGAATCAGACTAATGCCTGTTATAGCGGGTCTGAAATTTATGAATGGAAGCTTGATGGTTTGACTGATAGACAACTTACTATTCTTGTTCATAGAATGTTTATTTATGCAACTATCTGTAAAAATGTTAAAAATACAGATAGAAATACTTGTAAAATAATTATTGCAGGTTTTACTGGCCAACTTCGAGGTTGGTGGGATAATTATATGACCTTCGAACAAAAGGCTGTTGTGATTAACGCTACTTCTAATAGTGAAGGTGTTGATAACTTAGGTATGACTCTTGTTGCAAATAGAGAAAACACAATTTATACTTTAGTCTTAACTATTTTGAAACATTTTAATGGTAGATTTACCAATCAGTTTGAAACGGTTTGTACCTTATTAAATGGTCTACGTTGTAGAACCTTGGGAGAATTTAGGTGGTAGAAAGATACTTATATGAGTAGGGTTATGGAACTACCCAAAAACAAGTATGAGCATTGGAAAGGCAAGTTCATAGATGACCTTCTCCCATTATTTGCTCTAAGGGTAAAAACGATCCTTAGAAATGAGCATGGTGAAATTCCTTATGATGATTATACTTATGGACGGCTGATAAGAGTTTACACTCAAGAAGGAATAAACGTGTGCAACGAATTAAAATTAAATAGACAGTTTAAAATGGATAAGCTTAGAGAAAGATCTCAATTAGGAGGTTTTTGTACCCAGTTTGGTCTACCAGAAACTTCGGCTAAAAGCAAGAAGCATATCAAACATAGAGATTCTAGAGGTTCTAATCTCGATGAACATTATAGGAAAAGAAGACGTAGACGAAGATCTAAGGAAGAATTGGAAGATATTTCAGCATTATTTGATCAATGGATTATATTTCCCGGGTGAGTCATACAAAACATGTTCCTTTTATGAGACTATTTTGATGACCACAGGTAGTATTGAATTTCAGCACTTCTCAGGGTACAATACCAGCGAGAATGTTTATAACTTCTCAAAAATGATTATAAAACAGATTATATCTATTGAAGATTGGGGTATTTCCTCAATGAAACAAAGGTAGATAAGCCTGAATAAGATCCCTCTACGAACTTTACCTATTGGGATTATATTAAAGCTTTTAGTAAAGTCCTATATTACAATAATGGGAGGCATAAACATACTTGGTTTATTAAGATTTGTGCAAAGATATTTGTCGAGCCCATCCCTAATTGGTTCCTAAATTGGTGGTCATACCACGGTCTGACGGCAGAGATTTTGCCTGAACTATTTTTAAAATGATACAGAGAATGGGTTAAGGTTTCGCTAGACCTTAATAATTTATACCACGCAGATCATATCTGCTATATGGAAAAAATTGAACAAATTTATTTCTTTATAGAATTCTCTATTCCCTAAATTCACAAGTGGACTCTGGAAGTAGGTTTTACCTAAGATCAAATTCCTTGTTCATATCGCACATATTATAACAATTTTTGGGATAAATTAATGAAGAAAGATCCCAAAACAAAGTCTTTATTTCGGCAAGAACTTCTGGACCTTATTTCCCAGAAAATCCAGGAATATAATACTTCTCATCATAAAGGGATAATTACGGATAGCTCAGTTAAGCATATGGCTCAAAGGATTTCCAATCAAGATGGAAACCAAGAAGAATTAATAATTATTTAGACGAAGTCAGGAGGAATTTACTCCTTAATATTACTCACTACACAAAATCAGACACTTCTATGCGGAGTGAAACAAGTGATGATATTCGAGAGGCTCAACTATTTGAGTCAAAAAACCCAGCTTCGAAAGATGTGTTGATAGAGGCGGAAGATTTCCTCCAAGACCTGAAAAAGAAGGACAAGATGTGAAGATTATATAGAACAGTAAAAGTCACTATCAACAGTAGAAAAACTGTTGAACAGCAGTAGATACACTGTTATTGGGACCCATTGATAAGGGCCCATTTTTACTGTACAAAGATTCTTTTCTATGTCTATAAATTAGTTTATTTTCTTTTAGGAAGAGCAGGTTTTAGAAACCCCCCTCTCTCTCTTCTCTTGTAAAGCTCTCTTTGCTCTCTTTCGAAATCGTGTTGGTTCTTTACATACTTTACCTTCGGTTATATATGCGGATCAAAGTGATAGATTTGTATGATCTACGTGGTATAAATTATTAAGGTCTGGCGAAACCTTAACCCATTATCTGTATAATTTTTAAAATGGTTCAGGCAAAATCATTAATGTCGGACCGTGGTATGACCACCAATTTAGGAACCAATTAGGGATTGGCTCGACAAATATCTTTGCACAAATCTTAATAAACCAAGTATGTTTATGCCTCTCATTATTGTAGTAGAGGACTTTACTAAAAGCGTTAATATAATCCCAATAGGTAAAGTTCGTAGGGATCTTGTTCAGGCTTATCTGCCTTTCTTTCATTGAGGAAATACCCCAAACTTCAATAGATATAATCTGTTTTATAATCATTTTTGAGAAGTTATAAACATTCTCGCTGGTATTGTACCCTGAGAAGTGCTGAAATTCAATACTACCTGTGGTCATCAAAATAGTCTCATAATAGGAATAGGTTTTGTATGACTCACCCGAGAAATATAATTCATTGATCAAATAATGCTGAAATATCTTCCAAGGTTCTTCTTTTCTCTGAATTTCAGAGTTTTCCAAAAGAAATATCATTTCTTTCTTTTCCACCTTTTCGTAAGATTTGATATCATCAATATCTTCTTTTGCTATGGATGCAAAGGTATCACCTTTCTTTTGAGAGAGATACTCTTGTAATTGTGCATATAAAGGATTATTTTCTGGAATATCTTCCGGATGTATAGAGGAAGCTTCTTTCTAAGAGCTTTTCAAATTTACCAAACTCATCCCTCCTCTTTGTATGATTGGGGGATTAGATAAAGAGGATCTGTATGACGATCCTGATGAGCCTGAGGATGATCTTCCTCTTCCTCTAGTATAACCTCCATTTCCTCTAACCTTGGTTACCCAAGGAGGGTCCATCCTACAAACAAAACATTTTGTTTTATTCGAAAGCATAATAATCATTATAATAATATAGTTCATCGTCAAAATTAACGATTTATCCATCAGCATATCATCTATGATTTTCCATAGAATTTCTTCCTTCATATCTCAATTGAGAGGAAGAACCTTTAATATGGTAACTAAAGGTTTTTCTATAAAGAAGGGAGACAAAAAACTCATTATGAAGACAAGTATTCTCTAGATAAGAAATCTGGAAGAGAGTTATCACTCCCCTTCTTATAATGGATTTCAATATCAAAAGGAGCTAGCTGGGTCTGCCACATAGCAAATATCAATTTCAATGCATCATGTTTAAAATCTTTATCAAAAATATATTTTACTGATTGAGCATCAATTTTTATCAAAAACTTTTGATTATATAAATCATCCTGAAATTTTAATACGCATTTGACGATGGTTAACATTTCATGAGCCACCGTAGCGTATTTTTTATGAGCATCACTCCATTTTCCGAAATGAAATCGGATCAAATATTCATTTTTGTCATGGGGATTTATTTGTTTCAATATTCCACCATAACCAATGTTAGACGCATCTGTCTTAATTATTTTTTGTCATGCCGGGTTAGCAAGAATTAAATAAGGCAAAGATTGCACCCTCAATTTGATATTTTTTACCAAATTAGTATGGCTATCAGTCCATGGTGTTTTATGATCTTTTTTCAGCCTATCATATAAATGGGCCAAGTCTCTAGATAAATTTTTATAAAAGGGAGAAATATAATTCAGACTTCCCAAGAATATTTGCAATTGAGTCCTATCTGAAATAACATCAGGAAACTTAGAAGCAAAATCCATCGATCTCTGAATTGGGGTAATCTTCCCTTGACAAATAAGATGTCCTAAAAATCTTATATTAATTTGAAATAGACTCATCTTTGGTTTAGAAATTACCAAACCGTTTTGTATAACAATTTTTTTGAAAATATCTAAATGCTTAATATGCATTTCAAGAGTCTTCGAATATACCAAAATATCATCAATATAAACAATGATAAAATCCAAATATGGGTTGAAAATATCATTCATAATTTTTTGAAATTCAGAAGGAGCGTTTTTAAATCCAAAAGGCATAACATTCCACTCGTATTGTCCAAATGGGACATTAAATGTTGTTCTATAAGAATGCTCTTTAAATAGTTGAATCTGCCAATAACCTGATTTTAAATCAAATTTAGAGAATATATTGACATCATATAATCTTGATAATAAATCCCTTTTATTTGGAATATGATACCTAATCCATTTTAAATAAATGGATTAATAATATAACGATAGTATTATAGTACTTTATATATTATATAGATATTTTCTAAAATAATTGTTGAAAAAAAATGTCACATCATTTTTGAAAAATAATAATAATATGACGTGTTTTTTCTATCTTTCTTTGTGGAATTTTGGATAGGACCAAAATCATTGACGTGAAGTGTAAGTCGTCGGACATTACATTTTAAATAAAATACTAATAAAAAGAATATACTCTATTAAAATAAAACAAATTGTTCATGCATTTAAATTTGTCACCTAAAACTTTACGACTAATAATTGAGAAAAAAAATCCAGCCTGCAAGGACGACTTTGATTAGTTTTACAAGTCGTTTATTGTTTTTCCAAGTCATGATGTAAATTTCTATCATTAGAGAAATTTACAAGATTATAAATACGAGTTTAATTAAATATAATATATGCTAATGTTGAAATTATATTTAAAAATTTAATAAATATTAAATTTGAACCATAATTTTTTAAGTTTAATGAGTTTAGTTCTAAGAAATTTAAAGAGTTTATATCCCAAATTCGCCTCTCTGCAAAAATAATAGCATAATCAAAAATTCTTGTATTGTATAACTTCATGACCCTGCATGGCATGTGATTCCTCCACTAGGAAATAATTAATGTATTAAGTGTAACTAGTTACAATAAGTTAAATTATATTAAGATAGTATAATATAAAACTACTCACATTGTCAAAGATCAATTTATTTTTGTGTCCTATTAAAGTTCGACTCGTCCGAATTTAAATCAAAAAATACTTTCTATCAAAATATTTTTTCATTGTTTCAGTATTTAAATATGAGACTTCTCACTAGAGTAGGTCCGTCCTTCACTAACCCTTGGTGGTCAACTAATTCGCATTCTCACACGAAAGACCATAGAAGGGGGAATCACTCCTTATCAAAAGAAGAAAATCCATTTTTCGAATATGAAAACTCGAGACCTTTGATTAGGAATATTATGTCCCTTCACCACTATCCCTTGGTGGTCAATGCCTCAATATATATAAGTTAAATGCCTCTTTAATGAGTTAATGTACTTCATCCTATGACATTGATCAAAAACATTGCCATTCTTCTGTTCTTACACACAATTCTTCAATCCCAACTACACAAATCAATAGCATTAGATCAAACATGGATAAAAGCTGGTTATTGGCAATATGACACAACAAATCCTTCCAATATCCAAAGCATAAATTCATCTCTTTACACACACATCATATATGGCTATGCTGAAGTGTCCTTCAACTCATCAATAGATCACATGATTGTCGCAACATCAAATGATGAGCAACTTAGAAACTTCATTAACATTGTCAAAATGAAAAATCCATCAATCAAGACAATTTTATCAATAGGTGGAAATGATCAATCTTCTTATGGATCAGAGATGTACCTATTAATGTCAAGCACATACTTCACTACAAGAAAATATTTTATTGACTCATCCATTGAAATCGCTCGATTATATGGTTTTGATGGACTTGATTTCTGCTGGATTTGGCCTACTTCATCGCAAGACATGTCGAATTTGGCTACCCTTTTGGATGATTGGAGAGTAGCTATTGATCTAGAGTCAAAGAAGTCGAAAAAAACGCGACTTATTTTGACCATGGCAAGTCAATACACACCATTTATTCAAGATTTGAGTTTTCCAATTGAGTCAATGAGGAAAAACTTGGATTGGATACATGTTTTTGCATTTGATTACTATAATCCAGGGACAACAAATTACACATCCCCTGCTGCAGCATTGTATGGTGATTCAACAAATGATACTTTGAACACTGATTATGGGATTAACGTTTGGATCAAATCTGGTTTCCCTAGTGAAAAAATTGTGTTAGGATTGCCATTTGTGGGCTATGTATGGACATTGGTTAGTCCAAAAAATAACCAAATTGGCGCGGAGGGAACAGGGCCGGGGCCAGAAGATCCTCTGTATGGTACTGAAGGTGAAAAGGAGCCATTCGCGAGTACAAATGGTATATTGGACTTCAATAGTATCAAGAGAGACATGATAAAATATCGCGCTAAAAATTCAACGTATAATTCAACTTATGTGATGAATTATGTCTCTATTGGTACAACTTGGGTTGGTTTTGATGATGTTGAGGCAGTGAAAACCAAAGTTACTTACGCAAAAGAGAAGAATTTGAAGGGCTATGTTGCATGGCAAGTCTCATATGACTATAACTCTATCCTTTCTCAGGCTGCTGCATTAGGTAATTTCATCTCTTTATATGATTTTACGCAATTAGTATCTCATGTTGAGGCGAATCTAGAGTACAATATACTAAGAACGTACTTCATTGAGTGTATAGATATTTGACTGTGAACCTAGTTAGTTAATTATTAACTTGAGGTCGTTGTAAGAACCTAACTTTAAATCTTGGATCTGCTTCTAACCTTATGAGCTAACTTTTGAGTTGAGTTAGTATAGACTCAACGCCCATTTCTTATTATGATATCAAAGTTAGACTTGTCTCAATTTTGGCTATCCAATATTGGGTCAACGTAGTTTGTTGTTCGCCCTACATTTGGCAGGGTTGGGCGTGTGAGGGGTGTTAGAGTTCACGCATTGATTTTGTGAATGGGTGACTTAATCTATTTATATGAATTTTGAGCGACTCTTACCTCATGAACTAGCTTTAAGGTTGAATATTTGACCTAAAATCCTTATTTTCTTTAACAAAAAATTCATTTGTCCGACTAATCTGAATTAACCTCGATCCGACAATAAGGCCTATGTCTCAACAATTTGTGTTTTTTTTTTACATTGTTAGAAGTTAAAGATATACAAGAAGTGGGAGCTATTGATCAATCAGCTAGTATGCAGAAGAAGAAAAAACTCAATCGACTGATTCTCATTTTGATTCCAATGGTATCTCTATTGATGTTGTTGTTGCTTATCTTTACAATATGGTGTCTTCGAAGGAGAAATATACTTAAATTCCGAGGTAATTCTTTAAATGGTTATTCTCTCTTTATTTATTCACAATCGTTCGTCTATATATATCTTTCTTTTGAGCTGATCGTGTATCAGAAACAGTCTCCTCTATCTTATAAAGGTAAGGGTAGGGTAAAATCAGTGTACATCCTACCTTGTCTACATTGGATATGTTACTGGTGTTCTATGTTCAATTTATGTATCACTATTTCCTTATTAGTTCGTTAAAAAAAAGGTATACCCCTTTTTATATTATTACAAATTTCAAAAATTACTCTTTCCTTTTTTTTTTTGTAAGTGCCAAGGAACAAAATTGGAAGCAACAATAATGAAGAAAAAGGAGATGAAGAAACTAGGACATTGCAAATATTCACTTTTGATGAGATGAAGGAAGCTACAAATAATTTTTCAGTTGAAAATGAGCTTGGAAGAGGTGGATATGGACCTGTTTACAAGGTACATCAACATTTTGTTTCATTTTAGAAAAAAATGATAGGTTTTTTCGAAAGCACTTTTGAAATATTGACCAAGCACAAAGTACTGTTCTAATATTTGTAAATGTGCATTTCAAAATAATTAGTCCAAACAAATTGGTAGCTCCTCACAAAAAAACTTATGACAAAAAACACTTTCAAAATAAGTAGTTCTTGGGCAAAAGTTTAGTCAAACAGGCTATTATTAGTCCAAATTGAGTTGAGCCGGTTCATGGTTTTCTTCTTTTGATGTCCACTAGATATTTGGTTATTTCTTTTCACATTACATAAGACTCATTAAAAGAAAAAAAAATACTTCATATCAGATATTTTCTCATTTTCATTACTTAAACCCGAGATGTTCTAATTAAGAATCCTCTCCATCCTAGCCAACTTGTTACGTTACACTAACAACATGTACACCATAGTCAACTCTTTCATTTCACACTAAAGTCTCATGAAAGCAACTGATCAAATTTCCATATAATATTACTTTTTCCAAGTCTAATTAAAAAGTGAAAATTAAGCTAACTATATAGTTTGATTAATAGCTTTTAAATATCATTTTTACTTGCAGTTTTCCTTTTTGTTTACTTAAAGATTTCCAAATTATCTTTAATACATGCACCAACTTTATTTAATTAATTAAATTAAGCATATCTTAATTAATCCATATAGGGAAAATTGAGAAATGGGAGAGAAATAGCAGTGAAAAGGCTATCAAAGACTTCATCTCAAGGATTTGAAGAATTTGAAAATGAAGTGATTCTTACTGCAAAATTACAACATATAAATCTTGTAAAAGTTGTGGGATTTTGCATTGAAAATGGAGAAAAAATGTTGATCTATGAATATATGCCCAACAAGAGCTTGGATTACTATATTTATAGTAAGTCATTCTTTTCCCTTCTTTTTTTCCCATGCTATATTGAGTTTAATTTATATACATCGTAAAAATATTTTTACATTATCGTATGGGCTATGTATTTATTGAAAAATAATCAGTGTTTGAATATTCGTTAAACAATTAACTATTTTTCGATGATAATATATAGAATATGTGGTTAATTATTTGATTGACCTCCTTTTTTCTTTAATTCACAGGCACATGAGATCAAACTCCGATTATCTATATAACTAAATATATACTAACAATTTGTATCTATATGTTTTTTCATCAACTTGATTTGTATTTCCACATGTAGATCAAGTGAGAAGATTAGTGCTAAATTGGGAAAAAAGAGTGCAAATAATTGAAGGCATTATTCAAGGGCTATTATACCTCCAAGAATATTCAAGATTAACAGTTATCCATAGGGATATAAAAGCCAGTAATATTCTATTGGACTTACAAATGAAACCAAAAATTTCTGACTTTGGAATGGCAAGAATTTTCAAGAAGGATGCAGTTGAAGCAAATACCAACAGAATAGTTGGAACAAAGTAAGTATATATTATACATATTTTTTGGAATTAAATTTATATATATACATTGATTGAAGAAAAATAATCGGTGCACGAAACACACCATGTTCACGTAGGGTTTTGGAAAGGGTTGACACATTAAAGGGTGTGATGTAGACAATTTATCCTGAAACTAGCATGTAGCATCAGTAATTGATTTCATAGCTCGAATCTTAATTTTCCATATATATTTATTTAATTTGTAATGTGTTGTAGGGGTTATATTCCACCTGAATATGCAATTGAAGGCAGATATTCAACAAAATCCGATGTTTTCAGTTTTGGAGTACTTCTTCTTCAAATCATAAGTGGGAAAAAGAATACTTGTTACTATGGTCCAGATGACAATTTAGACCTTCTTGATTATGTGAGTTGTGAATATAAATTCATTTATATTATTCAGATTTAATTTATATATACCAGTAATTAATTAATACTAAAAATAATAATACAGGCATTTAAGATGTTTAAAGATGGTGAAGGCATGGAATTTGTGGATCAATCACTTGATGATACAACACATTCTTGCAAACTATTGAAATGCATGCAAATTGCATTATTATGTGTCCAAAAAAATCCATTGGATAGGCCAACAATGTTGGAAATTTCATCTATGTTCAAAAATATTGAAAATTTAGTTATGAATTCCCCAAAGAGGCCTGCATTTTCTACAAGACAAGATGAAGATCAAGTTGGCAATAATATTCCAAATGGGGAATTAGACATTGACAATGCAACAATTACACAATTGGTTGCAAGATGATATATGCTACTCTTTGCCATGTATTTAATCTGATTAGCAGGTAATTTGTCTTATTTTAGAAATTATGAATCCCAATTATATGTGGATGTTGACTACCTTGTCGTATTTATTGGTGATTTGAAGTGTAAAGATCATTTATCTATTCCTCCTGTCTCATTTTACACAAAGGTGTTACTATTTGAGCAGTCAAATTTTTTTTCTTTGACAATATATTTTCAAACTTCTAATTTATAAATATTATGATTCATTAGTTACATCGACTTGTAGTTTTTTTTTTTTATTATGTAATTTTTTATTTAATCTAGATCCAAATTCATCTTTTGAGTCAAGGGTCTATCAGAAACAATTTTTCTACCCCACAAAATATAGACGTAAAGTTTGTGTATATCCTACTCTCCCAAGGCCCATAATCCAATTATAGAATTACACCTGAATATGTTGTTTTTGTTGTGATATCCGAATTAGTAGTCAAAATTAAATATTTCGACCTCACATTAATTAATCTAGATTTATGTCGTGTAAATCTATTAAAAAGAAACTATTTCCTAGTAGAATATTCATGTTGTTTTTGTGGTGATATCCGAATTCGTAGTTAAAATAAAATATTTCGACTTTGCATTAATTAATCTAGATTTGTGTCCAAAAAAATCCATTGGATAGGCCTACAATGTTGGAAATTTCATTTATGTTCAAGAATATTGAAAATTTAGTTATGAATTCCCCTAAGAGGCCTGCATTTTTTCTACATGTAGAGAAGATGAAGATCAAGTTAACAAGATTCCAAAATCGGAAAATAGATGTTGACAATGCAACAATACCCCATTGGTTGCGCGATGATATACATTGAAAGTGTAAAGAACTTTTTGTTACATTAATTTATTTTAATTTGATTTGTAGGTTGTTTGTCTTATTTTTGAGATTACGAATTTCAATTATTTTTGGACGGTGATCACCTTGCCATATTTATTGGTGACTTGATAGTGCAAAGGCTATTTACTTCTTTCGACCCATTTTATGTAAGTTGGAGAGGGAGTGAGCTAGCTTCTTTGATGTATATTACTATCAGTCGTTTGTATTGTTTTGTATTTTACTACTTTGTTGTCTCTTTTCTTACAAACTTGCATCGAAAACTTCCCTTTTAAATCGAGGGTCTTCTGAAAATATCTTCTCTATCTTACAAAGACAGGGATAATTAATGTTTGCGTACATCCTACCCTACACAAATTAACCTCCATATCCTACCCTAGAACAAACAATTTTGAAGCTAACCAGGGTGGATAGAGTTACTATGTTGCTAGTGGAAGGTGACAAGTATCTCGTGAAATTAGTCGAGGTGTGCACAAGCTAGCCCGCAGTACACCATGATTGTATATACAAAAAAAAAGCTACACAAGATATTCAAAAATATTGTATAAAGTTAAAACTTACCATTCATATTCATCCTTTACATGTCTTGTAAGATTTGTAGTCTCCTTCTTGACCTTCAACAAGCTCCTCTGGCTCTCTCTTTACAGTATAACCAAAAGTGTCCATCTCATTTTTTTTATAAACCTAAACAAGCAAATCAAAAGAAACTTGAGCAACATATACTAGACACAAATTTGGTATAGTTACTTCTTATGTTAGCACTAAAGTTTCCTCGATGTACGGATTCACGAAAAGAATCGAACTATAAGAATTTATTATATACATTTTTATCTTATATTCTACTTGCTTTCACGACTTGAACTAGTGACCTTCCGATCACCGGGTAATCCAAAGAGAACAAATATGTTTGCTTACGAGTTCGGCAAAATTTAATTCTTTTATTAGATATGCATAAATTATCAACTCAGGACTCAATAAAGTTTTATTAGATTTCCTTTGGACATACTATGTCCAGAATGAATTAATATATGGCAATTTTTGGGTGAAAAAAAATACCTTAACTAGTTTAAATATTAAATTCTATTTCATATTTTTTTTTATAAAAACATACATTGAAATAATTAAATATTATTTACAGAATTTATAATCAAGTACAACTCCAATTTCAAAATATGAAGAATTAAATGCACGAAAAAAGTTAAAAAGAATTCAACATCTACTATATAGATAATAAGAACAAAAATATATTCAGTGAAATCACATTAAGTGAAGTTTACGAAGGATTAGAGTGTACGCTGTACTTATACATTACCTTGAAGAGGTAGAGAGTCCTCGATTTAATACATCAAACTTGAGTAAAAAAAATAAATAACGATGAAAGCATAACTATTAGTGTGTCAATAAGAAAAGTAGTATAACGTCTGGAAAAAAAAGAAATAATAATAACAACTAAATTAATCAAACACAATACACAATATACATCTACTATATAGACATAAAAAATAATAAGTTTCACTCCTCTCGACCCTACCTAGCTTCGCCCCTCTATTTGAACTCATTGTTTTCAAGTGATATATATACATACATACTAGGTAATTTACCCGCGCTTTGCGCGGGCATAAATAATCTTTCTAAACTTTTGAACAATTTTTCCAATAATCGATTGCCATAAGAAAAAAAGTAAATTTTAATAGGTTCTAAAAACAATTCAACAGAAACTAAATTATTTGACATTATCACATATCTAAATAATTGTAAATATATATTGAATGATTAAAAATATCTTGACATCTAATCATTTTTATCTTTTACATAATTTATCATAATATATGTTTGATGATATAATTGTGTTGTTAAAACTGAATGATGTTTTTATGTAGCGATTAAACATAATTTTTTCTATTTTTTTGTACATGAAAAATATAGAATCTGATAATTTTATAGTTAGAATAACTCCTTGTGGAAAAAAAAATTATGCAAAAGTTTTTGATAATCAATATTAGTTATAAATAAGTTAAGACCGTTAAAAATGTACACCACAACAACATAAATAAATTTTTTTAGAGACAATCTACTTGTTTGAGGTCAAACGTTCATTACTTTTCGTTATTGTTACTCTAACAAAATTTATAGAAGGAGAAAAATTAATTTGAAACAACAGCAAAATAATATTATTGACTCTTTTAGAAATTCATTCTCTATTAAACTGCTGCTTTGAAGACCCTTCTAGATGCTTAATCAATGCAACTTTACGACTTTTTCAGAAATATGTATGTATAATTGTTGCATTATGAAAGTACAAGTAGATCAAAATGTTGAATTCTAAACTCATGTTAAAGAAATATTCTCAAACAATTAAAAGTTAAAAATGAGTCTAACCTAGATAACTCAAATACTCAGCAATAACTTGGGACATAAAGAACAACAAATTTATGTTAATAGACATATCTTTTGTAGTTTAATATTACTTTAATTTAGAGTAGGTTTTGTTTCATAGTTTTCAAATTAAATTTACCGAAAATAGTCATACCTCACACAAAAAATAATTAGAAGAGTTGAATGAGAAGGAAAAAAAGAAAAACATTAAAAGGATGAGAATTTTGTCCAAGTGAGTTCTTGTCACTGAAAAAAACTATTAGTGGCGACAATTATAGGCATTGGCAGCGACTAATTTTGCCACTACAACGTATTTTAGTGGTAACTGTTATACGCATTGGCAGCGATTAATGTTGCCACTAAAACAAACTTTTAGTGGCGACTATTATAAGAACGACTAATGTTGCTACTAAAATATACTTTTCCTGGCGACAATTAAGCGTATTAGCAGCGACTCATATTGCAACTAAAACTTTTTTTTAGTGGCGATTGTTATAGGTATTAGCGGCGACTTTTGTAGCCACTGCAACATTTTTTCCGTGGCGACTATTATGGGCATTCGCAGCGACATATGTTGCCACTAAAACACACTTTTAGTGGCGATTATTATAGGTATTAGCAGCGACTAATATTGCCACTGAAACATTTTTCCGTGGCGACTATTATCGGCATTAGCCGAGACTAATGTTGCCACTAAAACATACTTTTAGTGGCGACTTTTATAGGTATTAGCACTGACAAATGTTGCTAAACATTCTTTTAGTGGAGACTATTATAAATATTAGCAGCGATTCATGTTGCCACTAAAACATTTTTTTAGTGGCGACTATTTTAGGCATTAGCAGCTACAAATGTTGCCACTAAAACATAATTTTAGTAGCGACAATTTAGGTATTAGCGGCGATTAATCTTGTCACTAAAACAAACTATTACTGGCGACTATTATAGGTATTAGCAGCGACTTATGTTGTCACTAAAACATTTTTTATATATATAGCTAGTACAATTACCTGCACCTCGCGCGAAAATTTAATATTACGAAATTTATAAAATAATACTTATAACCTATTAGTCATTTAAATTAAAACACTACAAAGGAAGTGATAATTATAACATTTTATCATTCATCCTTCAATCAATCATCTTTAATTTGATTTTATAATTTATCATTTTTGCTTCCAGGAAGTGTTACTATTTGATATTTTTGAGGAATCAAATGCATCAACCGGTAATATTAAATATTCTAATAAATAAATAATAGTTGGTGTAGAGATAAATAAATTGTAAAATATTGAAGAAAGTGAACAAATATTCTAATTCTAACGTATAGAAAGTTCAGTACTACCTTTTGTTTTACATATATCATTTTAAAGTTCTCATTTAAATGTATCATAAATAATTATTAAAATAAAAATTAAAGAGAAAATGTATCATATTGGACAACAATTCAATTTATTACATATACTTGAAAGGGAAAAATATTACACAAAATTATTTAGTTTGTTTTGGTGTTTTTTAAAAATCAAAAAATCAGAGTGATGAAGTTCAATTTGAAACTATACTTCTATTCCAATCACAGTGTCGAAAACATACCTATTACTTCAAGAAAAGTATTTACAACTTGCAATAAAATTGAGAAATTTGTCCATACTTTATATTGAATATGAGTAATTAATTTATTGTGTAGTTATCTATTTCTTTGGAATTAAAAGATGTTGCAGTCTAGTCATATTCCTCTATAGGTCATCTACACATCCTTGAACTTATGTCAAAAGTTTATCAATTTTTGTCTTCTTTTTCTGGTTCACTTCACACATCAAGGTGCGATAAAGTTTTTAAGATCTTTATGTGTTTACAATAAGATACCAAATTTGAATTTTGTCTTCAAGATATGGTAGTACAAATCTTTAAGGAATTCTTTTACCCTACTTTCAACAATTTTAGTAGCAAAACTTGCATAAATACTCAATTAACGTGTGTTATTTAATATGTACTAACAAATACTTATAACAATAATTTTGAAGAAACATAAACAACAAAGTTTAAAAGATATACTCAAAAGCAACAATTAATAAAATAAACATAAATTAATGACTATAAAAAAATTTTACCAGGATTTGTAACAATAGAATGAAACAGAAAGGAAAAAATCAAGCCCACTAAATGCATAGTGTACGCTTAAGAAAATTATTTTCCTCTAGTACCCGAGGTTTAAAGGAATATATCCTCTCAGGATAAGACAATTCTATTCATCAGTGTATTGATACAAAAAACAATGGTGAAGTGAGTCACTCAACAGGAGCAAAGTACACAAATATTTAACTATGCAAAAGAAGAAGAAGAAGTAGTTCAGAATTTTTGTTGTTTTAAAATGAGAGAAAATCCCTATATTTATAAACAACAAAAAGTAGTGTGAACAAATATTTATTGTGCCTTATCAAAAAGGTCACAATTCTTTCTAAAAGGCCACAACCTTTCATAAAAGTCACAATTTTTTATAAAAATCGCAACTCTACATAAAAGTCGCAACTCTTCAAAAAAGTCGCAACTCTTCTAAAAAGTCACAACTTTTCATGAAAGCGGAAAGCTAGTTTTGAAAATAAATAAATTAAAAGGAATCTTGGATTATGGTGGCGCCACGTAGGTGGGCCTAAGGTTCTCTTTTATATATATGACTAGTAAAATTACCCGCGCTCCGCTCAGTAATTTAATATCACGATATTTATAAAATAATAGTTAAAACCTATCAGACATTAAAATTAAAACACTATATTATCTTATATACAAGATTACGTTGTAACAAACATTATTAATGTAAAGGGAAATGAAAATTATTACATCTTATCATTTAGCCTTAGTAAAATAAGCATAAATTATAAATTAATGATTGTAAAAATACATACCAGGATATGTAACATAAGCAATAGTGTCAGTGAAGCACTCAACATGAGCAAAGTATATATACAAATATTTAATTGTGAAGAAGAAGAAGAGGATGAGGAGGAGGAGGAGGTTCAGAATTTTCATTATGTTAAAATGGGAGGAAATTTCTCTATTTATAAACAACAAAAGGTAGTGTGAACAAATATTTATTGTGCCTTATCAGAAAGGTTACAACTATTTGAAAAAGTTGCAATCCTTCTGAAAGGTCACAACCTTTCATAAAAGTCTCAACTCTTCATTAAAGTCGTAACTTTTCATAAAAGTCACAATTTTTTCATAAAAGTCACAACTCTTCATTAAAGTCGCAACTTTTCATTAAAGTCAATAAATTAAAAGAGAATTCTGGTTTGTGATGGCGCCACGTAGGCGAGCCTAAGGTTCTCTTTTATATATATATATATATATATATATATATATATATATATTCAACTTTTAAAAAAAAAAAGAAATTGAAACAGTTATTTAGTTGCCCTCCGAAAATTTGTTGGAAAACACGTCTATATGTTCAACGGCAGCACGTTGTTACACGCGCCGACTCAATTCCGCGGCATTACCGGCCCCGTCCGTCATCCAGCGCCGTCAAAACTCGCCGGAGGTCACTTCCCGATGGCATCTTCGACCCGAATAGTTGTCGTCGGCGACGTCGTAAGCTATCAATTTCATATCCTCCAATAATTTCAGCTCCGGATTTTCCTTCAAACCTCTCGTTTTAAACCTCATATAAGCGACTGTATAATATGCTTCAATATCTCTATAGTAACCTGGAGTTTTTGAATTACTGCTAGCATTTCCCATTTGCTGCTGAAGTCTCCCGTTTCGCCATAGTTGAAACTTGGAAATTTGAGTTTTTGAAGTTGTGATTTTTGGAATTTGAAGTTTTTCAAGACAATTCCTTGAAAAATGTTTCAAGATAAATTTCAAAATCTACTCCCCAACTCTATGGCCAAACACTGCTAATAATGAAATTACTTTCTTTTTGTGATTTGAATTAGTTCAAATTGTAGTAGCAAAATTTGTATGTGTTGACTTTGTGTTACTATCCTTTTTGTGGAAATGTTGGGGATTATGAAGCATGATGATTGGAACCTAGAAGAAGATAGGAAGGCTCTTCAACTCTTGAAGGTACTTGGCATCTTTATTTTGTTTAATTTATTCTTGCTTTTCTTTTTGGGGAAATATTCTTTTTGTGCTAGGATTATTGAGGTATTGTTTATTGTGAATATGCTAGTTTCTACTAACCAATAAACTGTTGAAAAGCTAGTTCTTTTTGGAGAAATTGTAGTTCACAAAATAATCCAGCCAAAGTAACAAAAATCAGATGTACTAACCATTAAACTGTTGAAGGATTGTTCCGATATTGTTTCCCGGTGAATTAGCCAAAGTTTAGTACATCGAGCTCACTTTGCATGGACTTTGATTCTATTAGCTGTTAAATATGTGTCCAAACGGAGCTAGAATTTGGTTTATAATCTCAATGGAAGCTCTATTAACTAAAAAGGAAGCCAAACTTTCCTTAAATTTGAAGCTCTTGACTGCCAATTGTTATTAGTCTTAACATGTACACCAAGTATTGTAGTATGCCTTAATAATTCGTGGTATGGAACGTCGTCGTATTTTTTGTATACTCGCATTATGCTTTCTCGCAATGGCAAGTATTATCTTGTTTAATGGAACTTGCCATGCTAAAGTTGCATCTGAATAGCCTGGCTGATTAAAATCATGTCCTGCATAGATGTTGCACAGGAGGATAGATGACTACAAATTATGAAGCCTTACATGTCTTGCTTTTGGGTCTTATATTTTTCTTGCTCTTTGCCTCTCCAAACTGAACCATAGCTGTATTTTGTTGTGTAACACTTAATTTTGTAAACTAATTGTGTCCCGCTCTGCTATTCTCAAAGGTTTTTAGTTGGAAGGAAAATAAAGGTATCATGACTAACAAAATTAATTCATATGTTTATGAAACAAAAATAATTTGATCAAAATTGTGGGAAGTATCTTCATACTTTATTCCTCTCTTTAGTGGATAATTAGCAATTGCTGCTAATTTTCTCCTCACTGAGCAGTGGATATGCTTTGGGTATGACTTACTCTACCCACTTAATTGCAGTTCAGTGTTCAAGAACATTTTGAGAAATGAAAATCTGAGTGTTGCTTCAGAGTTTCTTCTCCATCCCGCTTTTTTGACATGGAAGAAATGATCTTTATCTGCCCATCTGTGCTTTTGTGTAGTTTTGAGGAATGATTTCTATTATTTTTTTATAAAAATGTTATAGGCGTACAATGTAACCATGAGAGATCGTGAAATGCAAGCTTCATTATGAAAACTAATTTTAGAAACCAAACTTTTGGGAGGATCCCTAGTGTTTCCACTTTTTCTTTCTTTCTTGGGACAATGGAGACCTTCTCTGGCAAAATCCTTTTGCTTTTCTTTTATAACATCTTTTGGTTCGTTTCCTTCTGTCAGCTAATGATTTTTGTTGTGTGAAAATTCGCAGCCAGATTTGGTGCTCTTTACAGGCATGTCTTCTAATTATCTCCCATATATTTATCCACAATGCATACTACATAGTTATTGTATTCTTTCAACTACTATTTTTCATTCATTAGCCAGGTTAGATTGGAAGAATTATCAGTTCACTTCATTTCGTCCTTGCTTCAGGGGATTTTGGGAATGAAAATGTGGATCTAGTCCGAAGCATTGCAGATCTAGAGATCACCAAAGCTGTTATTCTAGGGAACCATGACGCATGGAATACTCAAAAGTTCTCTGGAAAGTAAGTCCAAGTTCCATTTTATCCGACTGCTTAGAGGAAAAATCACTTTTTCATTCATTTTCCATTATTTGTTGGAATTCAAATCTGGTAGATAGGGTGGTCGGATTAGTGTTGTGGCTTCATGAAGGTTGTTATTGATAATGGCAAATGGGGTGACAACTGTGGTAGTGTGTGAGTAGGATTAATTAGCGTTGATTTTGGTGGTAGAGCCCGTGGAAAATCATTGATAAATTTAAAGGATGTTTTCCTTGAAACATAACTTCCTCAGAAACTTCAAGCATTAACTGTAAACAACATAATGACTTGAAAATATGAAGTATCAAAAAAGGATGAAACATATTGTCGGGCACATTTTTTCCTGTACACTTAGTTGACATGTCTCAACAAATTATTTTTCTCTAATGGTGAGATGTTCTACCTCTTAACTAGTTTTTTGAATTCATCCACTTCTTTTTTGTTTTTCATAGCGTGTGCTGTTCAATTTGTAGGGAAAAAGATGCTGTTCAACTTCAGCTGGAATGGTATGTCTTTCGAGATATATAATTATTTAGTTTCAATAAATCTATACATCTATATGTTAAATAGCATAGCTATGTGCTTATTTATGATGTTTAGGACTGTCAGTTTCTCACTCTGGCATGACCTTCCATCTTGTGTTCCTCACAATGTCAATACCACTTTGTCTCAGAAGTAAGGAAGATAGATTATAAGATAGGTCATTGCAAGATAGAAAATAAATAGCCAGGATCCAGAAAGGTCCTCTTGGTGCATCTGCTAGTGGTTGGACTATATACATCCAACACATGTACCAAGCAGGTTATGGAAAAAGAAAAGATCACGCAACAGAAACATGTGCATATCTGCACATCTGGAAAATATTTGCTGTTAAAAGAAAAGATAGCAATATAATTATAAAGAATGGGATCTCTTTTGGCTGGGCAATTATCCATATGCAGGTATTAAGATATGCCACAAGCTTAATTTTCCACAATGAGCACTTAAAAAGTTTACTTAAATTTGGCAAATTATAAATTTAATTGCCACAAGTAATCCGAACTAAGTCCTAAAATCTATATATGCTGAATAAGTCTTTCTCGGCACAAGGAGTCATGGTTGATTTAACCCCAAACCAGTGAACAATGATTGATTCTGAGATTCTGGCTCATGTTGCAAAGATTTCCCTTAAAATTCAACTCTCTAGCATATGAATTTGTCTGATGGTTCAATTCTTTGGATTCTGATTTTATCTTGGAAAGTATTAAGGTATCAACTACTAAACTACCTTGTATACAATTTTACTTATCATAACTAAGGGGAAAACAAAGACTAAGATTGATTTGTAAGCCAGGTCATAACCAAAGAAAAATCATGATAAAACATCAGTTCGTATCCATGTTCTGAAGGACAATTTCCTTTTTTTACTTTTCCTTGTTATCTGCTTGAATAAAGTGCTAAATACCAGAAAAATGAATAGGACAGCTAAGACCTTCCCATAATAAAGGATTTCTGTCTTCACCTATTTTATGCCCCTTCTTATATAATAAAAGGAAAAGTAACTTATAATGTAAAAGTTATCTTGTTGGCGTGCTGACAATTTATAATGGTCAGTCTTGGTGATGAGCATGTTGGTTACCGTCGGATGGATCTCCCTATGCTAAAACTCAGTATTGTTGGTGGACGACCTTTTTCTTGTGGTGGTAGGCCCTTATTCCGGAAACAGCTTCTCAAAGCAAGGTTTGTGATCCTAATCTAGTTTGTTAGTTATTTCCTCTTCAATGCACATTGACTTTTCATCTCGTAACTTTGTCTATAATTGGTAAATGTTGTTTAGCCCAAGTATCTAAGCATGTTTCGCATTGTCTATTAATTTGCTATAACAAATGGTTCAGAACTTATGGTTTGAAGTTTCTGATTCATTTTGTTTGTTCTTTTTTTTTTTTTTTTTTTATGAAGTAATAAGAAATTCTGATGCATTTTGTTCTTGTAGATGTATAAGCGCGACTCTCCGATGTAGACATCTACTCTTTAGAGTCTTCAAAATTTACATGCCTAATTCACAAGTTCTTTTCCGCAAATGCTAGAATAATACATTACAATTCATCAATAAAATGGCTGAATTTGTTTCTGGTCATTCTCCACAAGTTTTTCCATTTACTTCTTCTTGCTGTGGAGTGTTCTTATAGCATTAACTATGGAAATAACTTAATTACTTGATATAATCTTTTCCAAAATTCTCTGATCAGAAAGGAAAACTTTCCATATACCAATATAGTCTAAATCCAATTTAATGACTTCATATTTGCCTCTTGTGCCTATATCAGAAGCAGCCCTAGCCAAATAGCGCCATATCATGCAAATAATATCTGCAATCTCAAGTTTCTGCTTTAACACTCTAGATGTAGCTTAGATGGTGACTTGTAACTTTACATTATCTCAATTTTACCTTCTTAGGTATGGAGTTCGTGATATGGATGGAAGTGCTGAGAGAATCTTACAGGCTGCCATGGGCACTCCAGAGGATCATTCAATTATATTCCTTGCTCATAATGGTCCAACAGGTGTATAGCTTGCTGAAGTAGTATTTTGTTGAGGTACTTCTACCTGTTGCGGGAAATTTTTGTGGTTTAAGTATTAAGAGTAGGGAGATGCAGGGCTAGGTGCTAACGTGGATGACATCTGCGGAAGAGACTGGTTTATTGATGGGGGTGACCATGGTGACCCAGGTAATACTTATGAATTGATATATTTCTTTCTGAAGCCCTTAATTCATCGGTACACACCCCATTTATCCCGATGAGAGTAAAGGGCAGCCCCGTGCACTAAGCTCCCGCTATACGGGGTTTGGGGAAGGGACAGACCACAAGGATCTATTACACTCAACCTTACTCTGCATTTCTGCAAGAGGTTGTTTCCACAGCTCGAACCTATGACCTCTCCAGGTCACTTTACTAGTTACGTCAAGGCTTCCGATGAGAGTAATCTTCTCAACTTTGATGGAACAATTTGTTTTATGAGCATATGATTGTTACATTTTGTGCAGATCTAGCACATGCCTTAGCCAAATTAAAAGAGGCTTCTCCATATTCGGTCCCTTTGGTCATTTTCGGTCACATGCACAAACACCTTGCTTCTGGAAATGGCCTTCGCAAAATGATAGTGGTTGGACATGATAATATAATATACTTGAACGGAGCTATTGTTCCACGGGTCAGACCTCCAGCTTTGACAGCAGAATCTGAAGGAACATCACGAGCGTTCACCATAGCAGAAATTTCAAACAGAAGAGTGGAGAAGATAGCAGAAACCTGGATTTCTGTTATTGGAGACGAAACAAGATTAGAGGAGGAACATATACTGTTTAGCAGTCCAAGCAGAGGTTCACTCCATGCATCTCTTTTGTAATATATTATTTGAGGAACAAATGTCACTTAAATTGGGTATTCAAAAGTAACTTAATATGTAAATATATGATCATTATTTATGACTTTGTTTGCATTGAGATTTTAATGCTTGGTTGTTCAAAGGGAAATTAGTCCAATTAGTTCATACCATACCTCCCACAACTTTTATCTAAGCTTTTCTCCTACAAGAATTTATATTAACTTTCACAGTATAAATGGAACTCTACAATGCCAGAACATGCACAATGCAATTATATCTTGAACTAAAAGAAAAACAAAACATTTATTCAAGTTGGACCACAAGCTCTAAAGTACAAACAATGCATTATATTGCTTGTTTTACACTAAAGTCCTATAGTCTTAAACTACAAGAAAAATAAAGAAAAGAGTAAACTATGGTAGGTTGATCTATGGAAGACTCATAATTCTCATTTTCCAAACACTTGAATAAGTTGCTCCCTTCATCCATTTTTACTTGTTCACTACACTAAAAACTAAATATCTACTTTTAATTGTCCAGATTAAAAAATCAAGAAATAATTTTTTATTTAATTCCTAATTTATCATTACTATTAACTATAGTTATTTTCCATTGCATTTTCCAAAATATTGACTATTCAAAAGGCGATATAGTAACAATTTTATTATATTTATTACTCATTTTTAAAACTTAAGAGTGTGTCGAGTCAATATTGAATAAGTAAAAATGGACCAACGAGGAAGTAACTAGTGAATAATTAAATACTATAATCAAAAGTAAAAAGGGAGGTCAAAAATTGATGATCCTTTACCTAGATTTCTTCAAAAAAAAAAAAGTGAATATAGTGTATAAGATAAATAATCAAAAGTTGTAAACATTATGCTTCTGTTGACTCAATTCTTTTTCATAAATTAAAAACACTTGAAGACAGACAGAGACCTCTTTAAAAGCTTAATATCCACTTGGTGCACCAAATTCCAAGCATTTTGATGAGACCTTTTTGACCAAATAATGTATTTTCCTTTAAACTAAAGCTTCCTCTTTTTATAGTTTTGAGGAAAGAAAGTATAATAATTGCAACTTTAGTTTAGTACTACTACTATATACTCACTCTTTTTTATGACTTACTGAAAGAAATATGTACAAATGACAATCACTCATTTATGATGGCTTCTTCATTACGTAGGCCAACTAAACTCAACAAACCCCCACCCCACACATACAGTGGTTAGGTTAAAATATGTCAATGCATGATACTAAAAAGTACTAGCATTGATCATCCACCTTGTAGTAAAATGATAGGTTTGATTAATTAAGCATGAGGTTCCTATAATATCTTCATGTTGTATAGATTATATTATATATCATAACATATCAATATATTATATAAAGTTGTGATAGGTAGAAATCAATAAAAACTTTATATGTGTCAATCAACATATTTCATATAGTAAGACAATGTTGTAGTGATGCAAATGTTATAACATGTTTAAGGTCATAGATTTTAACTGTCTTATAATAATCACATGACAAATATCATCTCATATTAGACAACAATTTTAAAAATATTATTTTCTTTCTTAAACTTAAAATAATTCATGTCGAATCAAATTATTTAACATAAATCAGAAAAAAAAACAAATATTATATATAATGATCACCTTGATTTATTACTTAACCATAATCAACTATTATGATTTAGAGTAAACAAAAATGTGTGTTAATAAGTTTTTTTTTCCATATTTAATTGTAGGCACAATATATAGGGCATGGAAGAGTGGATTTGGATAGTTAATTTGTGAGGTCCATCGCAAGAATGAATAATACGTGTCATGAACTTGATTTGAGATTGAGACATACTTGTTAAATCATATTGCGTACTTGGATTATTAGACATATACTCTAATCGATCAAAAGTACAATAAGGATAATATATTTAGTGTGAATATTTCCATAAGTGGGGTATGGAGAGTGTGAGTGTACGCAGATCTAACCCCTATCTTACGCGAGATAGAAAAACTGTTTTCGATAGATTCTCGACTTAAAAAGAAAATATTTTCAAAAATAGGTAACCAGTCAAAACGTATGTTCACATTTCCATCACTCTTGGCATGCAAAGTGCAGCTTAAATAATTCCCCCAAGATTATATATTCTCAACTTTCATGATGCAACTTCTTCAAAAGGAATGTCTTCAAATTCATGGTTCCCCATTGTTAAAGCATCAAAAGGAAAGAGTGATTGAGTGGTAACTATCACTACTCACTATAAAGATTCAGATGAGAATGCAAAAGGATGATTCTATTAAATCTGGCAGCAAGCTTTTAAATACAAACTAAGCAACTAACTGAACCTAAAGTGCAGGCCACTATCTGTACCACTAACAACTAATTATGCTCCAACCATCAGGAAACTTATTCAACCTATAAAATATAATAACAAGAGATAAATAAGGATAGTTAATACTCACAACCCAAGTTTTCACCATCTTGTCATTGATCATGACAATGCTATAGTAATCTTCAATTCAAGCTTATCCCCCAATTCATGAAGATTATATATCACTACATCATGTAATAATATAACTAGAGGTAGCAAATGGATGGTTTGGACTGAATTTGAGGGTGTCAAAATGGATTGAGTTGATAAATGAACTAGTTACTGATCCATCCAAAATTTATTTGGGCTGAAATGGGGTCATAATCCAATTGTCATCTGATTCTTACTAAGTTTGAATTATTTTATTTGTTCTTTAATAATTTTATAATGCATGATAAAGTTATTATTTTTCTTTATAACGGGTATATATAAATAATCACTATTAAGGGTAAAATGAGAACAAAATATTTAATTTTATCTTGAAATTACTTTTAAAATAATAAATAATTTCAGATAATTACGTTAAAAACACGACAGATAATTTGAGACGGAAAGAGTAAAGTTTGAAACATCAATTTGTATCCAAGTTTATCTTTTTCTCTTATAAATTAAAGGGATAAGGATCTGAAAAATATCTCAACTTTGGTCGAATTTGTTGTTGCGATATTAAACTTTCATGAGGACCTATTACCTCCCTAAACTATTTAATAGTGTATTTTTCACCCCCTGAACTATTTAATAGTGTATTTTATATATGTGTCCACGTGGACACATTACTATTTATAATTTTGCATTATTTTTTATATACGTGTGGCCAAATATATATGTTTAAAATACGGTATTAAATAGTCTAAGGAGGTAATAGGTCCTCATGAAAGTTTAGTATCGCAACAGCAAATTCGACCAAAGTTGGGGTTTTTTTCGACCCTTTATCCCTAAATTAAATGAAAGAGGACCATATTGTTGTTAACCCTTCACTGCTTTTGTGGTCCAAGAAAATTCAATAATAATTTTCTTTATCATTTTTCATACGTAATCTCTTCATGCAAATGTCTTTTTAATTTTCTTTCTCTATACTATTTGCATTTTAATAATAATAATGACATGCTTCTAGACTTTAATAGTCTTTATGACTAATGTCCTATAAATCAGAATGACAAGTTGACCATAATTACTTTTGTAAGCTTACTTTGTATTACTACCTTTTTAGTAATTATTTGTTTAAGGAATTAAGTACTAATTAAACTCTTTGTTTACCTAGTTGCTCTATCTCTTAATGATGATGCCTTATCAAAATATATGATGTACTTCTCCGTTAATTTTTATTTCCAATATTTTAAAAATAATTTTTTATTTGCACTTGTCATTTTTAATATTTTAAGAAAAGATAAATTTTTTCTTATTTATTTTTAACATTAATTACTTATTCTTCAAATCACTTTTAAAGACTTAAATTATATATATAAAAAATATGTGTATTGTATAAATAGTTATATTAATTATTATTTTTTAAGAGACACACAAAATTCAACATGAACAAGTAAATATAGGGAGTATAAAGAATCATACAAAATCTCTTGCTTTTATACTTTTAAACACACAGAAATATCAAAGTTTATGTCTAAATGTACAATCAAAATTAGAATTTAATTTTGAAAAATAAAAAATATTGCATAAATTAAAATTAATATGAACAAAAGAGTATATATTATACTATAATTTAATAGTAACAATATTTAATATATATCATGAAATAATATTTATTTTTATAGTAAACTAAAGGAAGATTCAAAGTTTGGGAAACAAAGAAAGAATGTCTCTCTGACACAGCAAATTCGTTATTTAGATTTCTATAGCAGCCTTTGACCGAATCTTAGCCCTCCATCATTTTTTTCTAGCTATATTTGATATTTATTTTAACGTAATACTTGTATTATATTATAGTGTATTATATTATTATGATTTTGGAGAGTTTTTTTATTTCTCACCCAACTTGGCTTTTCTTGAATTTGAAAGAAGAGATTGTTTTGATGAATATAATATTTGGATAGATGACATCATTTTTATTGAGGTATAAGAAATGTTTTGAGTCAATAATCAAATATGATGTTACAAAATGTCACGCATCAATAACTAATCTATAAAAGAAAATTAGATACATGGTAAATCTACTATAGAAAGACAGAGTAAATGATAAAATAAAATTATCAAAAGATAAAAAGAAAAAGAAGACAAAATAATAACGACACGATCACTTTAAATTGGTCATCACATATGATGCGATTTCATTTTTACCTAATAATAAATTCAAGAATGTAATATGATAAAAATTAAGATAAATAATTAAAATAGATATTATATTTAAATTGACAATAATACAATGTATCAAATAAATTTTATGCATGCCATAAGCTAGTTTCTTCTAATTATAAGTTGGTGTATTGTATCCATTGACTTTAATTATCTAAAATAGGAGCTATGAGTTAAATAAAGTTCAAGTACATCTTCTAATTATAAATTAATGATGATTGAAATTTCTAAACTAATAATCTTCAACTACCAATTATTGTATACTAATAATATTTGTGTAATATATATTGCATGCTTTATATAATGATAATTAACTTCATCTAACACTTGACAATTCCACAACTAACCTCTATTTTCCTACCTCAATCCAAGGGCAAAATTGTCTTTTCACTTGGTCATAGATAATGGGCGCCCGTGACTGATGAATCAAATAAAATTAAAAAATGTGTAATAATAAAATAAATAATTAAAAATAGTTACACCAAAAAAATAGGAATAATAAAATAATAATCAGTGAGCATATAACATATCATCTAAGAAACTATGTATGTGTAATATAATACTTCTTGGTCCCAATTTATACAATGATATTTTGATTGAACACAAATTTATATATATATATATATATATATATATATATATATATATATATATATATATATAAAATCTAAAATAAATTATTAATATTTATTTAATTATAAATCATATTAAAATAAAAAATTAAATTCAAACAAAAAATATGATAATTTTTCTTAGACCGACTAATTTTTTATACACCATCACTATCATCATCAACAACAATAATATAGTATTGAATATGTCCCATAAGTGGGTTCGAAAGGTGGTTATGGGGATGCTATTATTATTTTCGATAGACACTTAACTAAAAAAATTACTTTTTTTCACCACTTAACTAATATATATACTCTATCATCATTATAAATAGTTCCCAACACATCAAATAATCTGTCCATAATATATTATATATATAACAAGTAATATATCTTATTTTCAAATATCGTATTTCAACAAGGCGTTTCTCTACGTGCCTAAATGACGACATGGAAAAATTATTTATATTATGTATAAAATTTAATAAGCGTTTAGATATGCAATATTTTATGGAATTCATAGTTTCAAATGCCAAGTTTCAAATTTTCTAAATACATAATTTGAAATTCGAAATCGTGATTTCAATCCTTTTATAAATGTAAAACTTGACTCATAAATTTATATTTTATAATAAAAAATTTTATGAAAAAAATAAATAAATGACACTCTAAGTAAAATATATGATGATACTAATATTCTTGAAAAGTACTGTATCTAAAAGTTTTTAATTACAAAAAATTATTTATAAAAAAAAAAACATAAATACATACAACTTATTAATGCACATGTTAGCATATAAATTATGATTTGCTGATTTAGTAAAGACTATATAAGAATTGAAAGAAATTTAGAACTCAAATAAAAAAACATTTGAGAGAGACGATAAATAAATATAAATAGTACCATAAAAAAGATAAAAACACTTTTGCAGAAACCAACATGCACCAGTTCTTTTGCTTCTTTTAATTCTTGTTTTCTGGGGCTTTGTTTCCCCAATACCCACATCCCGCTTAGATCGGATCTTTCTCAAACCATTATCAACAAACACAAAAAAAATTATATCCAAAAAAAAAAGAAAAAAGAAAAAAAAACTTTTTTCTCTCATTTTTTCATCAATCTAACAGAAATTCTTGATTTTTTTTTTGTCAATTTGATGGCCTAAATCTTTATTAGAAAATTTTTGGTTTGTGGGCTTTTTGATAATGGGGAATGTAACAGCAGGTGTAGCTGCAAAATTTGCATTTTTTCCACCAGAGCCACCAACATATGAAGTATTTAAAGATGAAGATGGAAGGGTTTGTTTTAGTGGAATAACAGCTGATAAGAATGTAAATGTTCATTTGTTAGATACAAAAGGTGGTAATAAAATTGTAGCTACTTTTTGGAAACATCCATCTGGGAGATTTACACTTCTTTACTCACATGGAAATGCTGCTGATTTGGGACAAATGATTGATCTTTTTGTTGAGCTTAGAGCTCATCTTCGTGTTAATATTATGTGGTATGTTTTTGGCTCTCCTTTTTATCCATCTTTTTTGTTTTGGGGTTGTGGGGTGTTTTTTTTAAAAATGATTTCATGGGGTTTCTTGTTTTTGATAGTATTGCTAATGGTTGTTATAAAGTTTTGATCTTTGCTTGTGTTCTTGTAGATTGCTTCTGCCTAATATGTTCTTGTTAACCTGTTTGTTGAGCTTATAGATAATTCCTCTTTCTTTTTTGTTTGGGGTTATGGGGTGTTTCTTTTTTTGGTTTGAGGGTGTTTTTAGAATATTTGATTTCATGGGTTTTGCTTGTTTATGATTGTATTGCTAATGGTTGTTATAAAGTTTTGATCTTTATTTTGTTTTCTTGTATATTGCTTCTGCCTATTATTATGTGGTATGTTCCTTTTTATTGATAATATTCTTTTTTTTCTTTCCCTTCTGTTTTGGGGTTGTGGGGTGTTTTCTTTTATGGTTTGGGGGTGTTTTTAGGATAATTAATTTCATGGGATTGCTTGTTATTGATTGTATTGCTAATGGTTGTTATAAAGTTTTGATCTTTACTTTGTTTTCTTGTATAATGCTTCTGCCTAATATTATGTGGCATGTCCCTTTTTTTTTTTTCTTTCCCTTCTGTTTTGGGGTTGTGGGGTGTTTTCTTTTCTGGTTTGGGGGTGTTTGTTGGATAATTGATTTCATGGGGTTGCTTGTTATTGATAGTATTGCTAATGGTTGTTATAAGGTTTTGATCTTTACTTTGTTTTCTTGTATTGCTTCTGCCTAATATTATGTGATATGTTCCTTTTTATTGATAACATTCTTTTTTTTTCTTTCCCTTCTGTTTTGGGGTTGTGGGGGTGTTTTTAGGATAATTGATTTCATGGCGTTGCTTGTTTTTGATAGTATTGTCCGTGGTTGTTCCAAAGTTTTGATCTTTACTTTGATATGTGGTATATTGCTTCTTCCCAATATGTTCTTGTTCTAATTCTGTGTATGAACTCTCTGTATTTTCTTGGTTTCTGAACTCGTTAACATGTCTTTCCTAAACTTACATGAATTTTGTAGTCGCATTAACACTGTAACATCGTGCAATTATAATTCTTGAAAGTTCTGCTATTTTGCTATTTTGCTATTTTGCCTTTGGCACTGATGTCATGTTTGTGTGCTGGATTGCAGCTATGATTACACGGGATATGGTGGATCGTCAGGTAAGGTAAGCAAATTATCATGCTAACTTCCATTTCTAAAAGCAATTGGCATCATGTCATTGATCTATCTCGTCAGCGCGTTGATGTCAATAAAACCGTATCATCGTGCACTTGTGTTCATTTTCTTCTGCTTCTCTCCTCTTGCCTTCTGAGTTTTGTCTCCAAATATTGATGTCTGTTTACTTCTATCAGCCATCTGAGTTCAACACGTACCACGACATAGAAGCTGTCTATAATTGTTTGAAGAGCGAATACAGCATTAAGCAGGAGGATATCATTCTATATGGACAATCTGTTGGCAGTGGGCCGACACTACACTTGGCATCTCGCTTACAGAGGTTAAGAGCCATTGTTCTTCATAGCGCTATACTTTCAGGAATACGAGTTCTATATCCTGTCAAGATGACATTCTGGTTTGACATTTTCAAAGTAAGTATTTTCCTTTCTTTTTTTCATCTAATTCTTCTGCTTGATTTATTGTGACAAAGCACCATGTTGACAAATCTCTTTCATTTTGCAGAATATAGACAAAATACAAAAAGTCAGCTGCCCAGTTTTAGTGATCCATGTAAGAAACATCTATTTCTTTAGTTTCTTCTTCCCTCTAGATACTTTCACATACATTTTCTGTTGTTGAAACAACTTCTTGCAGAAATGCAACGTAAGGTTGCATTCAATAGACTGTTGTGGTCCGGCCCTTCCCCAAACCCCACGCATAGGGGGTGTTTAGTGCACCAGGCTGCCCTTTTTGTTCTTTAAACTTCTATCTATTATTCACAAAAACTATGCTTCTTTATGTTCTTCATTCTTCAAATTTTCTTCATTAGATACGTTTTACCACCATTCCAACTTCTAAGAGAATGGTATGATAGAGGACTAGGAAGATGTAAGTTGTAACACATAAAACTATATTAAGTTGGTGAAATGGAGTGTTACATGATTGTTATGTGACTGGAGGATACATACCAAAATAAAAGGCACGTTTCGTAATCGGATATAAGACCACCATTTTCATATTGTAGTAAATGTGAGCCTCTCAGATCCACAAGATAAGTATTGTAGAGATCCGGATATTAAGATGGATATACAATCTTACAAGATTAGACTAGATGAAAAATGATGACACCGACAAAAGGTGCAAGTATTTTTGACAGAGGATGATATGAGATGAAGTTATTTGATATGGTTCGGTAATGTTTTGTGTAGACCTCCCAATGCACTCTTCTGTTAGATGCAAAAACACGGTGATTGACGGTATTTAAATAGGAAATGGTTTACGTAACATCGCATGGAAGGAAATGGTGTCAAAGTGGCCTACAGTCTCTCTTTTTTTTTTTGGTTTCCTACCCAGTGTCCGGTACCCACATTGGAGCCCGACTAAATCCAGATTCGTGCCGGGAAGTCCCACATTGGGGGGTAAAGCGCTCTCTAACAAAGGCGACACCATACCCAAGGGGACTCGAACCCGAGACCTCTCAAAATACGTACAAATCTAGAAAAAATGACCCAATAGGCGACATTGACTAGTTGGCTTTAAGGCCAAGTCAGGATGCTATTTCATTAGGCTCAGTATTGTAGGAGTCGTTTTAGTCTAGAGATTTGTGTGTCAGTGGAAAATGTAGAGAAATTCTAGTGCTAGAGAACTCCAAAGTATTGAGTATTGGAATAAAACGGGTCCACATAGAGTGAAATGGATTATGAGAATCCATTGCATACTCCAGCTAAGTTGGAGTTGCAGACATAGCACTTCTAGTTATTCTTTTCTTTCAAAATGATGCCAAAATCTTGTACAAAAGCCTGTCAACCACCTGCCTTGTTGCTTTGGTTTTGATTACATACTAGTAAATCTTATCAAGATAAAAGTCTTAAAGAAATTCTTTTGATCCTTATAATTGTTACTAATCAGACTAAAGTTGGTAAAAAGAAAAGAAAAATGATTTTCTGGAGACCAGTACTTTTCTTGTTTTCTTTGGTTCAAAACAAACAACAACATACCTAGTGTAATCCCACAAGTGGGATCTGTGGGAGGTTAGTGTGTATGCTTATTAGTTATTGTCTTGATCTGTAGAATCAAGTTCTTCATGTAAAATAGTAGCCATGCGTGAAACGAAGTTGCTAACAGTTTCAACCAAAACTGGAGGTGCATCCAAGTGTTTGTGTAGCATTTTCCATTGGATTCTGGAAGCTTATATCATTGGTCCGGCGCAATTCCCAAACCATGGGTGATTTGTACTGAACATGTCAACAATGCTTGTGAGGATCTTTTCTGTCGACGTCCAATAGTGGACCATTTCAAACTTCCCTTCCCAATATTGTCTCCTTGAAAGATCTTGTTCTTAGAAGACCCTTATAGACTATGAGTTTACAAGGAAAATAATCCACAATATTGCATCTAATTCACTTCAAAACCAACTTCTTTTGTTCATTACTGGTCCTTTCTTTCAAGCAACCTTTTTTGATAAAAATTAAAAAGTGGCAAGGATTGCATACTAAGATAATTATTTGGAATGAAGTATGCCGTCTTTCGGCTCTCTCCACTCGCAAGCTTAGAGGATTGCAGATAATTGAATGAACATATCTCTCAGCTCCACTACCTTACATGATTTCATAGTCCTTTTATTCAAAATTCTGGCCAACTATTATAACTCTATGCTTCTAATCACAAGTACCTTTTTATACTTTTCCTCTCTCTGTAGCACTAAGTAGAATCCTACAATGGTTGATGTTATTATTCTAATATTGGAAGCCACGTAAAAGTTTATGGAGCACACTGAAGAACCTGCTTAGAAAAAGAGTATTTTACTATGCATATTGCCAAAAACATGTCTTTAATTTCCTTGGTCCTCGTCCACTCATAATGCATTGTGTCATTGAAATTGTTTAGTACAGATACTCTGAAAGGCCAGAGTATCCATGACCTACTTGTCAAATTTTCATTTGAAATGAAATACGGACATCTCTGCTCTGTTGTCAACACGTCACATAAGGTGACTTCGATATTGTCAGAGTAAAATTTAGGATATTTGAATTTTATGTTGCAAGATATGGCATATTAAGAAATAAAGATGACAAGGTAAACCAAGCAGGAAAATCTTCCTCAGTAAATGACAGAACAGGTCTCGGTTTGTCCAAGATAACAATGTACAACAACAACATTACCCAGTGTAATCCCACAAGTGGGGTCTAGGGAGGGTAGTATGTATGCAGACCTTACTCCTACCTTTGTGAGGTAGGGAGGCTATTTCCGATAGACCCTCGGCTCAAAAGAAAAGTCTTTGAGGCAGAATTGCAAGAAAAATATGACAGCAAAATAGCAAGATACAAAGCAAATGAAGCAACAAATAGTTGTAAACATTGAAGAATAAGAACAATGCGATTACTAAATAATGCTACTAATAGATGACAAGGTAAAACAAGTTATGTTTCTCTTCAGCTGGAAAATTTCTCATTTCCCTATATTTCTTGAGAAATCTTGTGTCTGCACATTTGTGAATTGTCATATGCACAAATGACAATTTTAAGTTCCGTTTGGTGGGAAATCATGAGACTGAGAAAATTAAAAAGTTAACTCGGTCCATATTCATGAACTGCCAAATGAGGGAACTTGCAAATGAATCTTAGAAGCTATAGTGCAGAAGGATACTAATGCTTGGGAAAGGATATCAATGAAAAGCAATAGTGATAGTTTAACTGAATGCTTGACAGGTTCTCGGATGATACAGAACAGAATGAGATGTGTCACTGGAAGTTCCTACCTGAATTTCTCAAAGATGCTGCCTGCTTACTTGATCATCCTTGTAACATTTTTGAAATTGTTACAGGGAAGGTTCTCCTACACAAGTGAAATCAGATTTACTTGTTCGATATACAGTGATGCATTTCTACGGATCAATTGATCACTATCTACTATCGTGACTTATTGTACATTACCACTAGGCATTGATGTGTAGTGAAGTTGGTTATGCTGCTTATGTGCTCAAAAAGTCATTGATATCACCCTCTGAAGTGTCATTATATTTCGTTCTTATGTGCTTAATTAAACCTTTTTGCTCCATCTAGAATGCAAAAATTCTGAACTCTATGTAGTAGTCAATACTTAATGAATTTCTTGAATACTATGATAGTTTAGTTCATCGCCCTATTTATTTGTTTTTTCTGCTTAACCTAGCTGTAGAAGTTCAGATAAGGGATTAGCTCGTTAATATCCTGCACTAAAGTTCCCAATTTCATTTGCAGGGTACATCAGATGAAGTTGTTGATTTTTCACATGGTAAGCGTTTGTGGGAACTTGCCAAAGAGAAATATGATCCGCTATGGGTCGATGGTGGAGGACATTGTAATTTAGAGACATTTCCTGAGTACATCAAGCACATGCGCAAATTCGTTAATGCAATGGAGAAACACTCGTTTTCTAAACGAAACAAAGGACGGCTTCCTCAAGCCCCGAGTATAACTGAATCCAAACACAACAGATGCTTAAGATTTGGAAAGAGACAAAAATGATTTGCTCTAGCTAGTTTGCTAAGAAATGCTGCACAGCACCGAGAAACCAAAGGTCCGCGTTTATTGCAGCAACATAACTGATTCAAGAAACTGTCTGTTCTAACACCGATGTTACCAACTCAAAGATCGAGCTGCAGAGCAATGTGGCACAGGTAAGATTTGGCCAGTTCATTATAGATTGAACATGATTAGTTTATGCGTTGGACAAGAATATAGTTGACTTGTCTGTTAAATGTAACAGTGTGTATTATCCCAGAAAAAGATTATGGTTAGAACTTTGTATTCAACTCACTGTACAATTAGGATTCTCAGTGTTTTATGTAGAGATCAAACTTTCTTGGCAATAGAGATGCAAATTTATTTGCTGTGTATAATCTACTCGCTCCACTTCAATCTATTTGACTTACTGTCCTTTTTAGTATCTTTCCTTTTTTGGCAAGTAGTTAATTTCAACTTTTCACGTGGAAGTCTACAATGATTAAATGACATTTTGGTATACTCTACATATCTTTAGTTAAACCACAAAATTATACCTACCTTTCTTAAATTGTGTTAAGTTCTTGAATCCTTTATCTCATAAGTTGTATCGTCGATTTTTTTAATTGTTTTTGTGTGTGTTTTATATTTCACTATTAATTTTCCAATTACAGGCTGCAGATTCATTGTACATATGAATATTCTCCTTGAAATTCTGTGTTAGTACATGCATCTGCCTGTGAAACTGAAATCTTTAGTTTATGTGTATGATTAAATATTGTTAACATTAGTGCTTCCATAAAGAATTCCATCCAAATATTTTATGAATTTAAGTTATATACACCGATACTGTAAATAATTTTCACGCTATCATTTTAGCGTTATCATACACATGCAATACTAGGGTCTTCATAAGAACTCTAGCGCAAGAGGCTAGGTTGGCTAGGTGAACTTAGATTAACGGTGAGAAACGGATAGGACAAACCTTATCTCTCTTTATCTATAGAGAGAGGGATGTGAAAGTTCTAATAGCCTTATGTTATGGCCGATCCTTCAACTTATGGCTTTCATGCTACTATTATTGTGATGTGAATGATTCAAATTAATTGAATCCCTATCAATCCTCATTGTTGAAATTTGAATGCAATATATTTATAGAGGTAATTTAACTTGTTATAATAGGCAGTTTTGTTATGATGTTATGAAAAGTTATATATTGTAAGTTAAGTTAACCTGATGAGGTAAAAAAAAATTATATGTTGTCAATACGGGGAACTTAATTAAATTAATATCTTAATATTACTATATAATATTTTAATAAATAAAAAAATTGTATGCTCCAGATTGAATGGGATTTGTTTGTTTCCCTCTTGCACATGGTAGGTTATTTAGGTCCCATTGGACATAGAGAGAAATAAATACGTAAATAATAAAACTAGTTCTATGTTATGACATCTTTAATACTCTTTCTTATTTTAATTCTTATATTCTTATGAATACTTCTTTGTAGAACATTTGTAGACTCTTTTTTTTTTTTGGTTCTTAAACTGAAGAATATATTATGCCAAAAATATATTCTTTTGTTGTCTGCAAATCTTATGACATATCAATATTGTCTCCTAGTGGTATATGTAATGTTGTGAAACTTTTTTTAAAAAAATATAATGAAGAATACTATAACTGATATGATTTGTGCATTTTTATTTAAATATTTACTTGGTTTGTAATATTGGACTCTCATCAAAGTCATACATGAATTTGTTCTTTAATTTTTACCACATTATATTACAAAATTTGTTTATTTAAGGTGTCACTATCCTTTTTCTAGCTTATGGATCTGTATCGATCGTATATTTCTTTCGTCGAAGAAAGAAGAAATCATAAGAAATTTTTATATATCAAAAATAATTTCATCGAATGAATAATTCAAGAATGAATTTAGTGAGGGTAATCTAATTTTATTAGTCCTAGCTAGAAAAATTCAACTAACCACGAGATCTAGAAACCAATATGTACCTTATCATAGAAAGTATTGTCTTGACTTCGATCGAAAGAAAGAACTTAAGACTTTGGATTGAGTCGGGCTTTAAAATATTGATTTTATGTGTTTTATGTTCTATTCATCGTTGTATGTATAATTTAAATTATCCTTATTTCAAGATATCAATGTCAAGTAGTTGATACTTAGAAGCATACAATTATATATTTGTCTATTAATAACTTTATAATTGCAGCTAATGTGAGATAGAAGAAAGACAATTACCATCAAAGATTTCACATGGACAGCCATTCAATATTATATTTATTCAATACCAAAGTTCAAAAAAATATAATACTATACTATACTAGGAGTATTTCTTTAGAAATGTATGGGTAATATTCTTATAACATTCCTTGACATTTTATAACAAAAAGCTAATTATAAGGCCCTTTCCATTTGTATCATATTCTTTTAGTGGTGGAAAAGTTAGGTAATTTATTTTTATGTGTCTCAACCTTGATTATTAATTGGATAGACAAAACAACATATCTATATATATGTTTAAAAGTTTAATAACAAATGAATTTGAGTTCATTAAAATTGTGAAAATTGCATACAATAATATCATTGGTAATACAAAGTCTCAAACATTTTGAAAATAAATAAATATTCTTGGACTCATGATTTTGTACACAAAACAAAAGTGTAGAGAGAGAAATTGGGAATCAAATTACTAGTGGATGAAAATTACAATGGGATATACTCCCTCCATTTCAAAATTATTTGTCCTGATTCTTTTTTTTTTTTTTTTTTTAAAAAAAGGAAATTATTTCAGACTATTTGTCATTTTAGAAGTTCAAGATAATATTAGCTATTTTTTGTCATTTTGTCATTTTGTCTTTAATAATAATTGGTCGAAGACTACAAATGCCTCAATATAAACAAAGGTTAAAAAAAAAACCCTGCTAATTAATTAATTATTTTTTTCCATTTAATCTTTAATAATAATCGTTTGAAGACTACAAAAGCCTCAATATAAATGAAGGTAAAAAAACTCTGCTAATTAATTATTTAAAAAAAAAAAGAGAAATACGAAAAATAAAGTATAACATTCTCCTACAAGGGATATAATAGAAATAATTAATCTCTTTAACTAGGACATGTACATGGATTGATATATAGTTTAATCATTAATTTTTTAATGCTAAATTGAGGATAATTATAGTGATTGCTTTAAAACTGTCATCCACCCTAGACCAAATTATGTCACTATACAACTTTAATTAGCCAACTAATTAAGTGGATATGAATCTTTTCTTTTTCTGACATTTTGGACACTGATTAAGTTCATGATGATGTTGGAATCCCTCATTAATTAAATATTATACAAATTCTCATTTAAATAACTTTTAAGTGTTATAAGGTTGACCTAATAGAGACTAAACTTTATGGATTAATCATAGGTTAAAACCTCATTTGACAGCTAGTATTTTACTCCCTTCGTTCACAATTGTTTGTTAGGTATATTAAAAATAGTTGTCCAAAATTAATTGTTAATTTAAACAATCATGAAATAATTAGTCACTTTTTCCCAATTTTGCCCTTAATAATTACATAACTACTAGTTTCAAAAAGTAGTCATTTTAACGTTATAAGACTACTTTAATGTGAAAAAAGTTGCTTTTACGGTTTTCAAAAAGTACAAACCATTTTAATAATGATTGATAGTAGGGTTATACTAGTCAAATTGCACATTATATTAAATTTTTCTTAAAGTGTTGTGCATGATCTTACCCTGACAAACAATAGTGGACGGAGTGAGTATAATTTTGTATTTTTTTCTTCATTTTTTTTTAGTAACAAAGTTGTGGCCTAGGGGTTATCTATGTGCAAATTTTGATTATGTAATTGTGTGTTTATTAAATAATGAAGGAAACTTACGTAAACTCCATTAGTTTAGGAGTTAATTACTTAGATACATTCTAGTTTGGAATATTATGTATCTTACCATATTTTTGTGCATCCCAATACATTTAGATACATCCAGATGTATGTATCTCCAGATACATGGGATCAAAATCAAGTGTAATTTGTTCTACATATATTGTATCAATGTGGATTGGCATGTATCTGGGATACATAACAAATTTTGCTTTGCCTCTCTTCCCATCTCGCTCTCCACTCTCGCATATATCTAGTATTACAAATACATGTATCTAGTGTGATTCGCATGTATCTGAGATACATACGAATCTCGCTCGCCTCGCTCCTTACATTTAATTTATCTGGTGACAAAATACATATACCTAAGTGTATCTCCTCAATATATGATATGAAACTGTTAAGTAGTGATAAGATACATAATATTTTAAAAGTAAAAATATCATAATAGTAAATATGATAGTAAAGTAGGTGTATCCGTAGTTTTTCCAATAACAAATATCTAACTATGAAAGTTAAATATGGAGGGGGGGGGGGGGATTAGAAGAGATAAACACCCAAATCATGATGTCCAAGGATAATCCAGAAAGGTTTTTTTTTTCTACTGTTCTATTAGTTAGTTATAATAAATAATATATACGGGGTCAGTTAGAAGTATATGGCATGAACACCCTGCAATTTTTTTTATCTTTAATCAAATATTTTAAATTTGAATCATGAAAATGAAGATTTTTAGACATAATCTTGGGTATCAGAGAATTTTAAGTCATAATATATAACTAATGCGATTCAAGTATCAATGGTCAATTAAACAAAAAAGAAAACATTTGATCAACAATTTTTTCATGTTTTTTTTACATTTGCAAAACATTGAAGTGGAACATGTTTTGTATGATTTGACTGAAGCGTCCTCCACTCTTCAACCTATGTGATTTAAAAAGTAGATATTTTATTCCAATTATTAATTTTTAATGGGAATATGATGTTAGCTTCCACTAAAAAATAAATACATGATTTTTTTTTTTATAAAAAAATCAATGGCTTTTGTTGGGGTCCATTTTTAATATAATTTTTTCTACTTCTTTTGGTAAATTGTGGCCCTACGAATCCTCAAGAAAATCTCCTAAAGAAGCAAAGTTGTCATTAAACTTTAATTCTTTTTAATTATTTAGTAGATTAGAAAAGCAATTACAATATACTCAGTGTAGTCTTACTCTTATCGTAAATAAGTAGAAATATTATTTTTGGCAGATTCTCAACTAAAGTAAACTTTATCGAAATTAGTAAAAAAAGAAATGTAATAACGAAGAAGTCATGTAGAAAATAATGGAGAAAATAACAATAGTGAAAACAAACAATATGATAATATGAGAATAAAAATGGTATTATTGAGAAGGGAAACTAAACAACCGTACACAACTGCTTATTAACCTTCTGATCTAATTCTAGGTCAAAATCTTACCCTACAACACCTTCAATATATTTGTATTCTCGCTAAATTGTAAAGTATCATATATGTTTAATCACCTCTCTCTAATACGGATTAGAAAAACAATAGCACAAAATTAATGGATGAACATGCATGGTACTTGATTGAATCTTTATTACGTCTACTAATATTTTTTTATTGTTTTTTTAAAAAAATATATATAATTGAATCACCACTAAAAAAATTTAAGCTCACACTAGTGGTATATATTAAAACTAATCCCCTCATTTGACGTGTCATTTGCGACGTCCACATGATTATTGATTGATTAATATAAATTAGATCTCATTCTCAATGGTGGTAACGTTATAGAATAATTAGAATATAGAAAAACAATCCAAAATGTAAAGTATGTAGTACAAAAACTAGTAGTATTTCCTATATGAAGTATAAATACATATGAAACAATGGAAGTCTTTGAAGTATTTTAAATTGTTTCATAGTTTTAGTGAAGTGTAAATTATTTTGACAACTAAATGTGAAAGGTGAACATTTAATTTTTCGTTTATGTGATTAACAATAGTTGTCCGCTATATTAAAAATAGTTATCCAATAATACTTGTCTAGTTTAGAAAATCAAGAGATAATTTATATTTTTGTATCTATTTTACCCTTGCCATTAAATACTATTTATCGTCTAACACATTTCTCAAAACATTAAATTTAATAAAGTCAAAGGATAAAATGAGTAATATTACCCCTATTATTTATTGTTTCTTAAGGGGAGTGCCAAGTCAATAGTGGACAACTATTGTTAGATTTTTTTTCTTTTTTAATCATGGACACGAACGGATCAATTCACATACTTCTTGACTAATTTCATCGAGTATCCAATACCTCCAACCAGCAACACATTAACTTGCATTTATCTCATAAGTAACTAATTTGGGGCGGGGGGGGGGGGGTGGACTGGGGTTTGGCTTTGATCATTATGCTATAATCATGCGTGAAATTAAGGTACACTTTGTTAATTAATTAATTAGTACTATTATTATTCGACTGACTATAGTGAAAAAGGATTGACATGATATCACTTTTATTTTGTTTTTTTGCAAAACATACTCATTGTTTTATTTTATTTTTCCTCCATTATTATGATTTTATGCTTCGAAATTTATTTCTTACATCAAAAATATTAATTAAGTTTAATTAAACTCGATATCGAAGCACTAAATCGGCCCCTAAATGTATTAGCTCGACACATAAGGTTAATTAACAAAAGTACATATTTGATATTCATGTCTTATCAAAATTGACATTCCAATTGGTAGCTAGCTGGTACTCACCAAATATAATGAAGTGTTAGTTTGGATTCCATTAAATAATATTATAGTACTGTAAATCGAAGCGTACTCTAATACTCAATAATTTCAATTTTAAGTCGGTCTTAGGTCAATTTTTTTTTTTTTTAAAAAAGATAATTTTAGAGATTGGGGGCATCAAAGTAAATTATGTAATCTACATGCTCATAGGTTTTGGAGCATAAAACATCTCATGTTTACACATAATTCACAAAAAAAATATTCTAATTATGGGGTACTGCAAACTTAGGCGGTTTAATTTACCTTAATGTAAATATCATTGATAAATATCACAATTCAAACCTTAATTTATAAATCACACAAAGACTACATGCCACACTTTAAGAAGTGCAACAGCGGTCTATTCTAACACAAGTGTTAGTTATTAATTTTACAACTTAAACTTACAATTTATAAATTGCACAAAGTATTTTAATGTTCCAGTTTTTTCTAATTCATATGACACGACAATAATAATATACATTTTGTAATTCTAAAATGAAATTTGGGGAGGGTGAATGTATATAACCTTACTGCTACCTTGTGAAAGAAGAAAAATTGTTCCGATAGAGCCTTACTCTAGTAAAGTATATTAAAAAAATAAATATGTAAAACAAATACAATTGTGAAAAAATCATTAAAATAGTGACGAAAACAACCACAAATAACACTATAACCGAAGCCTTTTTTTTACATAAAAAAAATGAATTAAAATAATAATAATAATAGAGAAAAAATTAAACAAGACTTTTTCTCCTTCAAAGAGTTAAAGAGGAATTTTGTGACATAAGCTTTCTGATTTTGGGCTGACCTCTTTCACAGCCTTTTGATCTTACTGTTTTCAGGTGGCAGAATCTTTTAGGATCAATTTCCTAAACTGGGCCCACATGATAATATTAATTTATTTATTTTTTCATTTTGCCTATGCTTTGTTTGGATGATTGTTACGTATTGTTTCACAACGTATTATATTGTGTTTTATTATATTATACTATATTGTTTTAATGAGTATAATGTTTGGCTAGATTGTATTGTTCTCCGTCGTTACATAATATCACATATCCGTGATTTGAGTGATAAACCTACAAGAAAAGTAGGATACGAGTTAAAACTACTATGAAAAGATAGGATAAACGATGAAATATGATTATTAAATAATAAATAAAGACAAAATGAAGAAAAAATATTAAGGTAACGACACGATCACACACAATTAGTCTTTACAATCAAAACAAACATTGTATTTAAAATAACAATGCAATACTTCCTCCCTATTTACTTGTCAAATATTTTCTAATTTGATTTCCCTTTTTACTTGTCATTTTTGACAAATTAAGAAAAGACAATTTTTCTTTAAAATGGTAAACTCACTACATGTCATTATTTTCTTAATAGGTGTGTCAATTTAAAATTTGACAAGGAAAAAAGATGAAGAGAATAGTTAATTCTATTCTTTCAAAAGTATCCCTCTTACTTGTGATTTCTTAAAAAACGTGTAAAGAAATGAACAACTAATAAAGACTGACGGAGTGACCTGCGACCCACATGTTGTTATTAACGAATAATATAAAAGGGAATCTCACGCGTGGGTCCCAGCGATACCTGTTTCCAGCCAATCACAGAACGAAACGTGGAGGGTATCTGGCACTTTATTGCAGTGTAGGACCTGTATAAATAAATGTGTACTCTTTGGTACTTTAGATACTTGAAACAGAAATGTTATGTGTTCACTTTTTAAAAAAATAAAAAATTGTATTGATTTTATTGTACTTTTGTAATTTTTTTTCAAATACTATTTATCTTTATAATTGTGGTTTTCAAATTAGTTTGAGTGCATGTGATATTTGAACTCGATTCATTAAGATTTGGATAGACGAAAGAAATCAATTTGCATAATTACTTCGAATCTAAGAACTCATGGTTTTCAATCTAGTTCGTTGACCATTAATTCACATATTTGAGCGCATTATGTGTTCATAATAAATAATTGATTTGCATATATCATTTCTGCACTTCTAGCTCTACCTCTACTTGTCGGTCTCATGAGAAAAAGGACTCGGATAAATTATTTGACATCCGAGATTTGCTGAATTTTACTAATTTAAATTTGTTTTATGTAGATTTATTTAGTGGGAAAAAAAAAGTCGCACGCTATCAAAAGATTATACTTTGCTAGAGCTCAAATAAGAGGTTTAATATTAAGGGTTGAGGGATCTCCAAACATCTCATCAAATACATTGATGGTCATGAGAATGTTCTCTCTCTTTTTCTTGTTTCTCGTCTAGTATTCGACATTTGTATTGGGACATGACAAAAGTTAAATTTGCTTTAGAAAATTTCATTTTAAGGAGGTGAAAGGTGGGGTAAAATATTTTCTAATAAACACAATATAATATCTAGAAACCATGATTTGAACTCAAAATTTCTAATTAATAAAAATAACTGAATACTTACAACTCATCACGACTTTGATGGGTGTGAAGAAAATCTATTTAAGCACATTATAAGTAACAAACAATCATTTGTTACATTTCTAGTCATAGTAAACAATAAAGTGCTAAATAAATTTAAGCCATAACCTATTATAATATAAGGTGGGAGAAAAATCATTGTCCAAAACTAAAATAAAACTTACAAACTTAGCTCTTATCACCTAAAAGGTACACTCCACACAAAGTCTTTCCTTTTCAAGAAGCTATTCCAAACCACCTTTTAATCAACAAGAAAAAGAAGATCTATCATATTTTAATTTCTTTGCTTGTTTTATTATAACTTATTTAATTACGTAATAAAATTGTTTTCCCTTTATTATGATTTACGATTTTATATCAGAAAAAAATATTTATATGATGTGTCTCATGTATTAATTTGTGCTACATATCATTCCAATTATTAGATGGATTAAGTTGAAGGGATCAAAATGAATGTAAGAGATTATTAAATGGTGAATCATTAATCCGTTCAAATTTAAATTGGTTAAGTAAATTAATTATATACTTATAAGCTAATTTTGCCCTCTCTAATAAAAAAATCTTCTTAAAAAGTTTGGAGAAAAAATTTGACTTTATTTTGGGATCTCAAAAGCAATCATCTAAACCACTCTAATAGTCAAACATTGTATTTAATTGCACATGTTATGGCTAATACTTTACCAGACAATAAAATTTAATAGGGCGACTTCATGTCATGACATTTTTCCTTATTTTAGGAAAAAGAAAACTAATATGACCAACTTATATGTTCTTTTAATCATAAGATATCACAAATTAATTGATTCGATCAATTTAAATTCGTATTGTATAAGATTTATTTAAAAGTGAAACGTTTTTCATCAAAAATTTCTCAATTTCTAAAGTTTGAACCCGAAACTTTTGATTATAAGTGAAGGGATCTAATTATTTCACCAGATATTACACTACTAAAAAATCACTATATTTTACTGAAGAATATTCAGTAATTATTCCAATAAACATTTTGAATGAATTGCTATGTTATCTACTCAATTTTTGGATATTTTTTTAAATAAATAAATGCGTGTATATATATATATATATTTGTTTATTATTTTTTGAAAATGAACCACTACAAAGGGAAATTTCATTAACTAATTTATATAAGGAAGTGTCTTAAAGTCCTAATGAACAGAAAAAGCTAGTATATACTTATTCTCTATTTATTACACTAAATTTTCCACTTAAAATATCCAAACATTTATTTTTATTGTATATTAAAGAAAAGTTAGTGAATGTTGCCTTAAAAGGCAAAATTTTCAAACTACAGTTATGTTTCAACTTTGAGAATAAAAAAGGCAAAAAATGTAAAGTACTAAACAAGTAATTTACCTTTAAAATTTCTTCATTGACTCAAATAGTATAGCACATGCTTAGGAAGTTATAATTCCATTTATATCCCTCTCAAACATGTTTTTTTTTTTATAAATAAAATATAATACTAGTGTATATAATTAAAACACTTTAATTGATGGGCAAACTAGTCATTTCATAAAATGAGTCCATTTCAAGAAAGTTAAAAAATTAAACAAAAATGGAACCTCAAATCACTCAAACCTTATCATATTCAAACTCAAAAGAAAGAAATGGTTAAAAAGTGGAGGCATTAAATGATTTCTATAAATAGAAAAATACCTTAGGGAATATCATTAGCATTTATACCTTGAATTATTAACCAAGATTCTTCATTAATGATTGTCCATTCTTCTTCTCCACCTCAACAAGTTTTAATCCTTATGCAAAATACTTACTCTTTTTTTCTTCTATTATGATTAACTTAAAACAAAAGAGATAAGAAGTCATTAGAACATAAAAGGAATAAATAAAGGATATGAAAGCTTTGATTAGTTGGCAATCTTGATCTAAAAGGTAAATCTAATTAAGATTCAAGAAAACTTAGCCATAATTGTCGTGACTAATGAATGGCCAAGATTTCTTGAATTGTGAGTGTGTACATAGACATATGTCACATGGTATACTTTTCTTAAATTCATAATATATAAAACGTGTCATTTTTAACTTGATTTTAGTTAATATTTATGTTTGTCAGTTTTGAATATGTAAAAACAATCACTTAGCTTTTATGAAGTTGAATAATAAACATACACATCGTATATGACACAATACAAGTCAATTCGAGTGTATCGAAATAATGTGTGTGTTTATTTGTTTAACTTTATACACGTTCAAATGTCAACTCGTGCAAACAAAGTTGAAGGACATAAATATCAGCTAAGGCGAAGTTAAAGTACATGTCATGATACTAATTAATTCGAATGTATGTCACATAAATTACCATTTAAAATATGTATATTTATTTATTTATTTATTTAATTATACAAGCTTAAGTACTTGTTTATGTACATATAAATTGAAAAGTATAGATGCCAGTTGAGCATTATATTAAAAGACATCAGTTGAAATTAAGTTAAAAAAACAGGACGTTTATGTATTATTATTATTTTTTTTAATGCAACAAAAAAGCTTACTTCCAAAAATGCATGCTTCAAAAAAGGTTCTAAGAAAAAGATAATAAACAAACCTCTATTATTCACTTTCATTATATTATATACTTCATCTGTTTCATTTTATCTTATCTGACACTTTTTAAATTTTGAGATTTAAACAAGTCTATCTTTGATCGTAAAATTTTTATAGATCTTTTAAACATTTTAAATCATCAATTGTTGTGACTTATAGTATTTTTTTACGTAATTTACAAATATATAAATTTTATTTCAAAAAAATTAAAGATTTAATAAGCAAATTTTCAATCAAATTTAAATGGTTCCACTACTATTATATAACAGACACCAATAAGCAATATTTTATTACCCACCAGTGGAATAGGGAGTAAGGGCTTGGGTGAGCATATTAGGAAAAAAAAGCAAAAAAGACAAAACACAAAGAGAAGAAGAAGAAAAAGTTTAGTTGTGATGACTAGAATTTTTTTTTGTATGATTTGTTGTATTGTTGGGTTGTAACCAAGCCATAAACCATCATTGTCCACACGTACAGCTTTATTACTTACTTACTACAAACCATTTCAAAGTTTCAATCTTTGATCTCTTTTTTGTGTGTTTGGATTTATTGAGGCAATTGGGGTTTATGGGATTTTGATAAAGATTCAAGAAAGCGATTTGTTTTGTGTGTTTGGATTTGTTGAGACAATTGGGGTTTATGGGGTTTTGAGAAAATTCAAGAAAGTGATTTGTTTTGTATGTTTTGTGTTAAAGTTTTGAACTTTTTTGTGTGTTTGGATTTATTCTGGCAGTTGGAGTTTATGGGGTTTTGAGAAAGATTCAAGGAAGTGATTTGTTTTGTGTGTTTTGTGGTAAAGTTTTGAACTTTTTTGTGTGTTTGGATTTATTCTGACAATAGGAGTTTATGGGGGTTTGAGAAAGATTCAAGGAAGTGATTTGTTTTGTGTGTTTTGTGGTAAAGTTTTGAACTTTTTTGTCTGGGATTCTTGATTTTGGGGTGCAATCTTTTTTTTTTTCTGGTGTGTGTGGGGGTTCAAGAAAATGACTGTGGAAGAAATTAGAGGGAGTATGGGTGGTGGTGAAAGGGGAAATAATTATGATCATTTTCCTATTGGTATGAGAGTTCTTGCTGTTGATGATGATCCTTTTTGTTTGAAGCTTTTGGATGGTTTGCTCAGAAAATGCCAGTATCAGGGTAAATGCTTGATGCTATGGATTTTTTTGTTTTTGGTTAATTATGATAATTTGCCAATTAGGTGCTTGATTTCTTGTTTGTGAGGTCTAGTTTTGAAGTAGGTTTTCTGTTTTTATGTGAGAAAAAAACAAAGGAACTCTTTTTCTTGTTTTATCATTGTTGTTTCTAGTTTTCAACACTCAACAGGAGCATTTTAAACTCTTTTACCCTGGAAATAGGTGTTTCATGTACAGTTTCTATTTGATTTTGACCATGTCCTTTCAATAATCATTGATAGAACAATAAGGAAAATTGGAGTTCTTTTTATATACTTTTTTGCTTTTGCTTTTGTACATATTCAATTCCCAAATTCTCTATTTTGAATCATTTGCTATCTCTCATTTCAAGTTTTACTAGCCTGGATTTTCCTGATTTATTTTGAGATCTTTTTAGCTTTACGAATCTTTTGTCTTTTCCTCCTCATGATTGTTGATAAATTGCATTATTATTCTGAAGATCTTTTGTTTTTGCACAGTAACTACAACAAGTCAGGCAAGGATGGCATTGAAGATGTTGAGGGAGAATAGAGATAGATTTGATTTGGTCATCAGTGATGTTCACATGCCTGATATGGATGGCTTTAAACTTCTTGAACTTGTTGGTCTTGAGATGGATCTTCCAGTCATAAGTAAGTAGAATATCTTCAGTTATCTTATTTACATAGATCTATCATTTTCAACTTTTTGATCCCTTTAGCATCAATGGATATTGTGGGATGAATTGGATCCCTCCACCCTTGACTGGAGTTCTCGGGTTCAAATCCAGGGAATGGAGAAATTCCTGATAGGGAGAGCTTACCCTTTTGATGAGCTTACGTGGAGTGAATTTGGATTAGTCGAACCAGTAGATTTTGGATACCATATGGTTAAACCAAAAAAAAGAAGGTTTTTTGCTCCCTTGTGATTCTATATTAGCTTCGAGTACCTAATTGCATTTTGTTTCACTTGTAATAGAGGATCTTTAGGGTAATGTTTGGATTAAACACTTGAGATTTTCTTAATTAGTTGATGTTTGAACTTTTCATTTGGTCCAGTGTTGTCTGCAAACAGCGATACCAAACTTGTAAGGAAGGGAATCGATCATGGTGCTTGCGACTATCTGGTGAAACCTGCTCGAATTGAGGAGTTGAGGAACATATGGCAACATGTGATCAGAAAAAAGAAGATTGAGCCTAAGAGCCAGAGCAAGTCTAATGATCAAGACAGATCTTATCAGGTAAGTGGAGAAAGTGGTCGAGGGCAATCACCAACAGGTAATGTAGATCAAAATGGAAAAGGTAATAAGAAAAGGAAGGATGAAGAAGATGAGAATGATGAAAATGGAAATGACAATGAAGATCCAACAACTCAGAAGAGAGCTCGTGTCGTTTGGTCCATAGAACTTCACAGGAAGTTTGTTGCAGCTGTTGGTCAGTTGGGCATCGAAAGTGAGTTCTTTAGCATTATTAAGTTTTTCTCTGACTATGCTTGTTATGAATGTTCCCGTATTAAATGGATATTTCTGTCCTATTTCTATTGCAGAAGCTGTCCCAAAGAGGATTCTTGACCTGATGAATGTTGACGGGCTTACAAGGGAAAATGTGGCAAGCCATCTGCAGGCACTAGTCTTATCTCCTTCTTTGTTATTTCATTTGTTCTATTTGATCCTTTTTCTTTAAATCATTACACAATTAGTGATTTGTTAGACATGGCTTGGATAGTGGAGGTGAACAAGGTCAATATTTTTGAAGCACTGGCCAATAAATGTTTCACAATGATGAATCATTTGTGAGAGTATCGGATTTTGCTCTCTCGCCTTGGATTATGCTTTCATGTGGCTAAGAGAGCAAAATCTGAAATAACCTTGCTACATACCATGAATGTTAATTAGCAAATGGCTGCAAATAATACTTCGCATCTCGGGATATTTCGTAGAAACTGGAAAGTAGTAATGCAGTAGTGTCTCAATCTGAAACAGCTATGTGGTAACATTATCCTGATTAAATGGAGCTCAATTCTCTTAGTTGAGTAATTTTAGAGCATGTGACGAGTAGGTGTGAGGATGCGCCAGTAAGGAGGTGCGACAGGTTGGTTGTAGCAAGAGTTGGGAGATGTAGAGGTAGGCTGAAGAAGAACTAGGGGGAGGTGATTAGACACGACATGGTAGAAGGCTAGTAGGTAACTGAGGGGGTGGAGGAACTGGGTGTCTATTTACAATCCTGTGTCGGATACCTTTATTTTGAGCGAAGGGTCTATTGGAAACAGCCGCTCTACCTTACAAAGGTAGGGGTAAGGTCTGCGTACATCTTACCCTCATTGTTGGAAATGAAAAATATTACAGTTTCAAAATTCTTAATCTGGTTTTCTTTTCTGTTCTGCAGAAGTATAGGCTTTACTTGAAAAGGATCAACTCAGTTCAAACCCAACAAGCCAACATGGTTGCTGCATTAGGGGGAAGGGACTATGTGCGGATGGGCTCACTGGATGGGCTTGGAGATTTTCGAACATTAGGTGGATCAGGACGGTATACTCATGCTACCTTATCATCATACAGTTCAGGGGGCATGCTTGGCAGACTAAATAGTGCTGCTGGTCTAAGTGTGCGCAACCTGGCAGCATCTCAGCTACTCCAACCTAGTCATGGCCAAAATTTGAGCAATTCCGTTAATGCTTTCACAAAACTGAATCCAAACATTCCGCCTGCTAGCCAGAATGCTAGTTTATTTCAAGGCATTCCTGCATCATTGGAGCTTGATCAATTGCAGCAGGATAAGTCCTCGGCGCATATTCCCTTGGATGAGTCGAGACTGCTTACATCTGATGTGCTTGGTTGCTCGAATAACTCCTTATCCAATGTTCCAAATAACCCGATGTTGCTTCAAGGGAATCCGCAGCAACCACTGACTGGGGGAGGATTTGGAAATCAGCTCTCTCAAAACATGACTCTGTTTAGCTCAGACTCGATCAATACTGGTGTTAATGGATCTTCCAACTTTCTGGAACATGGTAGATGTAATGAGAACTGGCAAAATTCCGTTCAGTTATCGAAGTTCCAGTCTAATTCTTTCCCATTGACTGAATCCTTCATTAACAGCCATTTTCCACAAAATAGTGTAAGGGAAGCCACGACTCGTTTACAGAACAGTCCTCTTGATTTTACTTCCACCACCTCAGTTTCTCCTCCTTTTGAAGATTCAAGGGGAGAAATCCAATACCGTCAAAGTATGGCAGGTGCTGTTCAGAGTATGAATCAAACACCATCTCAAGCATGGGCCGATAATAAACAACATTATTCCCACAACTCAAATAATACTTTCGGCAACAACTTAAGTTCTCAGGTTCCCAACGATGGTAGCATGGCTTCTTTAAGCCACAGTATGAACCAACATAACGAGAACTTCGGCAGAAGGATGGACATATCATTGATTGGTAGATCGAGTGGAGGTTCTTCGACACTCGTGCAGCACACCGAGCATGAAAAGTTGACCCCCGATTCAAGGACAAGGTCAAATGAAGACTACCTCTTGGAGCCAACAAAGCAACAAGTTGGTTTTAGTCCACAAGGCTATGACTCCCTGGATGATCTAATGACTGCAATGAAACGGGTATGATTACCTTCTCTAATCTTGAAATGTCCGACTATTAATTTTTCAGCATAAACAATATTACATAGAAAACACTAGTTCACTGTAAATTTATTTGAACGAGATAAACCTGACTTGTACGTCAATAGTTTAATGTATAGCTGAATTTTGCATCCAACTCATGAAAAAAAAATCTGCAGAGGGGGTGATGACATATTTTTGCTTCACCAACAATAACAATCAATACCACAAAAAGCGGGGCTGAATCAAATGGCTATGTTGGTTATCTCTTCCTATAGCTTCTCGGGATTAAACACTGTTTCCCCTTTGGGATTCATCTGGCACTAAATCTGATGTCAATAAGGTGCATACTTATATTGACCTGTATACCTATATTGACCTGTACACCTATATGAAGCTATAGTCAATGTCTATTGTGTTCTTCTACTTCCGAGTTCATTGTTCATTTCATCTTTTTTCAAGTTGAATCACTCTATTATTTCAAAAACAGTAGACTTCTCAACTATTTTTGCTGCTAGTGCCCCCAGAAATTCTTGAATTTCTTGCAATATGAGATTGAATCCACGACTCTTCTTTGTATACCATCAAATCTTAGTTTCCAAGATACCACATCAGTCCAATCACCACTAATCTTAGGTTATCAGCGGTCGCTAAGCTTCAAGAAATCACCAACAATAGCTTCTCGGGATTAAACACTGTTTCCCCGTGAGGTTCATCTTGCACTAAATCTGATGTCAATTAGCTGCATACTTTATTGACTAGAATAACTATATGGAAATATAGTCCATGTCCTTTTTATTGTGTTTCTTCTACTTCTGAGTTCAATGTTCATTTCATCGTCTTTTTAGTTTAATAACTCTATTATTTCAATAACAGTGGACTTTTTAACTATTTTTGCTCTTGCTCATGCTAGTGCCCCCAAAAATTCTTGAATTTCTTGCAATATGAGATTGAATGTCATAATTCTTATTTGTACATCATCACTTCAAATCCATTTTTCGAGATAATGCATTGTCCTATCACCACTTATCTTAGGTTATCAGGGGGCACTAAGCATCAGAATTGAAAATTTTCTTATTTTTGTCAGCAGATTTCACTCATCAAGTTCTTGTTTGATCTACCACCATTAAGTTTCTGCACTTTGTTCCCTTGAGTATGACAAGATTGCAAAGATCCTTGCTTTTATTTCATCACAAACATAATCAAGAAAAAGAAAAGGAAAATTTTGAAACTTTTGTGCTCTTCATACTGCATTATAAGAGTAAACGAATGCTGGTGCATTATGAAGAATTTTTGCCAGTTGTTATTGAATGCGACGACTCTTCACCACTAGTCTTAGGCATCAAAATTCAAAAAGTTCTCTTTTTTTATTTTTGCCTGCAGATTTTGCTCGTCACGTTCTTTTCTCATTACATACATACATTACCAAGAAAGCAAAAGGGAATGAATGCTTTTTGAAACTTTTGTGCTCTTCAGACTGCATTTTAAAGGATTTTTCCTTATGCAATGCAGGAGCAAGATGGAGGCATGTTAGATGAAGGAACAATATGGATTTAACTATGAAGATTTCTATAGCTGTCAGCAAGAAGAGGATCTAGCTAGCTTGCAGCATTACTAATTTTCTTCCTTTTAGGAGTTATAGTGTCAATATGTAGTAGTACTCCGCAGGCTTTTATCGCGCCTTCTGTTTGGTTATTTTCTTCTGGAAATGATGTTATTGACAGTACCATTTCTAATGCAAATTGCTTGCTGCTTCTTAGCTCGTTTTCCTTCGCGATGACTTCTCCAAGATCAAAGTTTTTTTTTTCTTCTTGTCATTTTTCTTTTCATGGCATTCTGCAGATTAATTTTGTGCTGTGATAAATCTAACAATATCTTGGAAAAAAGTTAATCTTTGAAAGCTATGTTGCTTGGACTCTTTGAAAATGTTTTCTTTCTTAGAATTGGAAGAAAAAGATTGAAATGACTGAAAAATTGAACCTATACCTTTCTTTGAGATTGAAACTCCAAATCTTTCAGAAGTAGTGTATATGTGGAGGATACGACATGATTGTGGCAATATTTTTGAAGAGTCTGAGCAAATTAGGTTCCAAATTTATAGTTCTATGTTATTTTATTATGTTTTTGTACACTCTCAAGAAAGAGATAATAGCCTTCGATTATAAGAATATTTGGCTTAAACTATCTTCTATGACTTCTTAAATATTTCACTTAATTGACACTCTACTAGTTGAAACAATAAGGTGTTTATTTAGAAGAAATAATAAATGATATTATATATATATATATATATATACATTATCACAAGATTTTTGGCTCAAGAATAATGAATCATTCTGAATAGTAACTATAACAAAATTATACGATTATTAATGTACAAGAAACATAATATAATAATATAAAACGAAGGACAAAAACTACGAAAGCAATACTATAATTACTAGCTAGCATGGACAGGTAATAAAAGCAATTTTTATGACTAAATAAATAGTCTTTTAGTATAACCAATTCACTTAATCATAAACCTTTTACCAATTGATTCTAAGTAAAAAAAATTATTATATGAATGAAGCAAGTAAAATATTACTGCAAGTTGTCAAACTCAAAGATTTATCGTTGTTGTGTTTTTAAGTCTATTTAACTGATTGACATGTGAAGGATAAATATTTATTCATGTGTTTATATTAAATTGTATAAATTTATCATAATTAAATATTTAATAAAATGAGAATGTATGTTAATATCGAGTGTGAATAATTTTTTACCATGTGACGATAGGTACTCCACAAATCATAGCATAATGAATATCCAATTTATAGAAGAAAACAACACTGCCCAAATTCCTAACTTGACTTGTTCCTAAAGATTAACTAGTCAATTTATTAGCCATTTTGTCCAATAAATAAAGATAGTGCATCCACCAATAAATAATCCAAAGACCAATAAATAAATAAACAAAACAATCCAAAGACCAATCAGTCAATGTGTACTTATTATATTAGACATTTTCCCAATCAAAATAGTGCATCCACCAAAAATCAAAAGGAAAAAAAATACTAGACAATCTTCTTAGGAACATCAAAGAATCAATCACTTTATACCAAGTCTTTTTAGTGAATATAGTTGATTATAGGTGTCAAATAGATGAGCTGGATTGAAATTGAGCGAGTTTAAAATGAGTTGAGTAAGTAAAAGGGTGAGTTAATTATTAATCCGTCTAAAAAGTTATTTAAACTAAAATAAATTAAAAACGGATCAAAATCTAATCCGTTCAAGTATTATTAAGTTTTAATTGCTTCATTTATTTGTTTATAATTTTTAGTGCCTAGTAAAATTATAATTTTCTTCATTATAGTTGTATATAACATATTAAATAAGAAATTGTATTTTTCTAAAATGTTTTGACAAAAATTTTCATGAAGTAATTTTTTTATTTTTTCTATTTTTTAATTTATGAAGTAATTTGGATTAGATATCATCTCAATTTTGATGGACTGAAAGGGGCTAAACTAATATATAGGCAGGGTAGTCATCAATCCAAATTTGGACGAATCGCGATTATAGTTTCATGAGCTAATTTGCCTCCTCTATAGTTGATATGGGCAAATTCAAAATTTAAAGTTTATGAATTGTTATGCACGTCTCAATTAATATACAATAATAATTCAATTCATAATTGAATATTTACGAGTATTCTTGATATTCTTAATATTTCTAACATATTTAATAAATATTGCATTTATAAAAAGAAAAAAACAATAGCAAAATTTCTAACATGACTTATTCCTGAAGACTAGCCAGTCAAACCTTGTATTTATTAATTATTTTCCATTTCCCCAATCAAATACAATGCATCAATCAAATCAAAAGAAAAGAAAAATATGAAACCATCTTCCTAGAAACATCAAGAGTCAACCACAATAAATAAAATAGATCTGTGACCTAAAATAAAAAAATACCACTTCATACTAGAGGATACTGTAGATTAGTGTCTATTCAAAATTTAATTTAAATTTTTATATTAATTTTAAATTAATAAATAATAATGATAAAATTTATAGCTAAATGTATATAAATGTTTTATGAATTTTCTTAATATAAATGATAAATGTTATTCTATAATCTAAGGTTACAAGTTTAAAAACAATATTATTACTTTTAAAATCACATATTTCAAAAATATTTTATCTTTAAGTTTTTAACTTTATATCGAAACAGATAAGTTCCGCATAAATTGAAATATTCATATCAATAGTCTATAAGCTTTTCTAAAATATTTATGATTCTTTTAGAAACTAAAAAAATCATCTCAACTTTTTCCACGCTCAACTCAATTTTATTTATTTGTGAATTGAGTGGATTAAATTTGAATTTGCAAATTATAGGGCTCAATTCTAGAGAAGGTGTTCTCAATACAACGTTCTTTTCTCCATTCTCAATGGCTCAAATCCGATACTTCTATTTAAGGGCAAAAAAACTCTAGTCATTCCACCACAACTCATGTTGCATAGTTTACTCAAATCATGAAACTATATATTATGAAACTCATCCAAAATCATACTTGTTTCAGCCATGGCCTTTTCTTACACTAATATTTTCTTATTTTTCTTCCTCCACCAACTAATCATTTTCTCTAATGGCCAAAATATTACAATTAAGGGAGGTTACTGGCTATGGGACAGTGGATTAATAGCCTTAAACAAAATTGATTTAACTCCTTTCTCTCATTTATTTTGTGGATTTGCTGATATTAATTCCCAATCCAATCAATTAATTCTCACTTCACCAAATTCATTCATACAATTTACAAGGATAGTCCAACAAAAAAATCCTTCTGCAAAAATTTTATTGTCAATAGGTGGAGGAGGTGCAAATAAAACAACATATGGAGTTATGGCTACAACACCAAATTCAAGACAAAATTTTATTGATTCATCAATAAAATTAGCTAGACAATTGGGATTTCATGGTCTTGATCTTAGTTGGATATTTCCAGAATCAGCTTCAGACATGATGAATTTAGGTACTGTATGTTAAATTGTGTGATCATCTCATTTAAGAGCTAGTTTAATCAAACAGAGATAACAATATTTGAATCTAGAATATTCTTTGCTCTGATATCATTTTGAATTGTGGAACCTTGATTTCATATTTTAAAACATCAATATTTAGAGAGTTCCTATTGATTTAAATTTCTTGTGATTTAGATTTACTTTTCATTAATAGTTGAAGTCATTTATAAAATGAGTTAGATTTATTTTTATCGATTAAGATAAAGACTTTAAAACACGTAGGCCTTTTATAAGAAAAAAGAGAGGGTGAAATACACAAAATAATTCGAATTTGTCCCTAGACTTTGCAAAATGGTCAAATTTCATAATGACGAATTTCAAAGCTTCTGTCGTTAGTCAATAAGATCAGTAAATAATAGCCTTGTAATAAGAGAATTTAATGTAAAAGTTAGAGTGGTTAGAAGAAGATAATATTTTATTTACTTATATAATTATATGTTATGAAGGCATCCTTTTGAATGAGTGGCGCATTGCTATCAACACGGAGGCAAGAAACTCCAGCAAAGTGGCTTTACTTTTCACAGCAGCCGTTTCCGGTTCGCCCCGAGTCAATGGTTCAATTTACCCGGTTCAATCGCTAGCAAAAAATTTAGACTGGATCAACCTAATAGCATACGACTTCTACGGACCAAGTTGGTCGCCATCACAAACAAATTCACATGCACAATTATTCGATCCGGTGAACTATGTGAGTGGTAGTGACGGAATCAACCAATGGATTCAACAAGGCGTTCCACCACAAAAAATTGTTTTTGGTATTCCTTTTTATGGATATGCATGGCGATTGAATAATACGAATATTCATGGTCTCAGGGCACCGGCTATCGGGAAATCGGATGTCTACGATGATCCGTGGATGACATATGCCCAAATTAGGAATTTTATAGTGCAACATCGCGCCACAACGATACATGATGATAGAATTATTGGAGATTATTGTTACTCGGAAAATACTTGGATTAGTTATGATGATATTCAAACTGTTAGGACTAAAGTGTCTTATATTAAAAGCAGAGGGCTGCTTGGTTATTATGCAATGGATATTTCAGGAGACACTAATTGGAATTCTCTTCTTTCTCATGCTGCTTCACAAGGTATAAACTAACTCCATTCATTTTGTTATTCAAAAGGATTTATATCTTTTCATATTAAAAAAAAAGAAAGAAGGTATGTAAGCATTTCAACTCCTTTCAGTTTGATCATCTCATAAACTTGATATGTCACCTTAGCGTCACGTGTCCACGACACAAAAAAGACAAATTGAGGTGCTAATCTAAACATACAATGTTTACTCGTCAGATGAGACCAAATTTTAAAATGTCGATCTATTATATTATATCTATTAAAAATTTATGGATGATTCAACTATTTGTTTTTTTTTTTTTTTTTTTTTTTTTAAATTTAGAAGCTGATGGAGTGACACAAGGAGAAATTGTAAAGAAGAAGAAAAAACTCAATCGACTAGTTATCATTTTGATTCCAATTGGTGCACTACTAATATTGATATTGCTATTGTTTATAATTTGGTATCTTCGAAGGAGACAAGTACCTAAGTTTCAAGGTAATTACTCTTTTCAATTAATTTTACGTGAAGATGTTACTATTCAGAATATATTTTTTTCGCCTTAAATTTTAAGATAATTATGCTTTTCGTCTCATTTTACATGAAGATGAAGATGTTATTATTTGAAAAATCAAACAATATTTTTTCTTTTCACTATAACTTGATAAAAAATATGTCGAATTATTAGTTATTGACTAAATTAAGGGGTTTTATTCTTTTTTATATTAGAGTTAGAGAGGAACAAAATGGAAAGCAATAATAAAGCAAGAAAAAGTGGAGATAATAGCAATTTGCAAGTTTTTAGTTTTGATGAGATGAAGGAAGCTACAAATAATTTTTCATTTGACAATAAGCTTGGAGAAGGGGGATATGGACCTGTTTTCGAGGTAAATTCTATCGATATTTGTATTAAATTAATAAATATAAATATTTTACTTTTATATATATATATATATATATATATATATATATATATATATATATATATATATATATATATATATTTTTTTTTAATTATTTTTTAAAATGATTTTTTATTATTTTTTTTAGTTTTGTATAATTAGAAATTATTGGAGCAAAATACTTTTTGAGTCTTGAATAGGAAGAAAATGTGAAACAGAATCATTTTGTGGTCACTGTAAAAAAATTCTAATTTGAATTAACATCCTTTTAGCAAAAAGTGGTACTAATATTGCTAGTTATAAATTTTTTCCCTTTATATATATAGCACCTGTTGGGTTAAATAATTCTTTAATGGTCTGGTTAATCATTGTTTCTTTTTTATTTAAAACAAATATCTTCAATGATTTTTGAATGGCTTGTGGTATATTTTTAAATTCGAATCAGAAATTTGTGCCAGACTACAAATATATGCATGACATATTTAAAGTAAATTCTTTAAAAAAAAGAAGGAAATTTCGCAATAAAATAAATTTAATTAGGCTCTATAGCTATAGTTTATTAATGAACTAATATATGTTTCCTTATCCCGTAATTTCTCTAAAAAAATATAGGTGGTTGAGAATTCAAAGTTGAAAAATAATTTTAAAGTTTAAACAAAACAAGAAATTAATAAAACACGATATTATATTTTAAACTAACTGATTAAATTATGATGGGACAGGTCTTCAAGATGATGAATTTACTAATAGGAGTTGTTAATTAGTAATTAAAGCTATAAATAATCTTTTTTGGGATGCACAAAGAAGAAAATGGTGCCATATAAATTTAGACAATAACATTCACCGTATTTATGTTTTATGATAGATATTGAGTGTACCTCTCTAAGTAAAATTAGGAATTCAAATTTTATGTCTATTTATTTACTTTTAAAAAAAAAATTGTTAACACGACCTCTCTAACTAGTTGTTGGTGTTTTCTTTCTTTTCTAAAACTTGGTATACCTAAGTGGTTATTTAGTGTTATGTCTTGCATCTTATTTAGTACTTTTTTTCTTTTTCTTCTTTTGGTCTGGTTTATTCTTTTAAAATTCCAATTGATCCCAACATCTTCGATACAAAATATAACTATAGATGTTAAACAATAATTTTTAAAAAGGACATAATATGTTAAAGTGAGAATTTGAAGATTAAAGTAATTAAATTTTTATTTGAATTCACTTCTTTGTAATAATACATCAATCTTCTCGAAATTCAAAATACGCTTTTTATAAATCTGAATAGGGAAAGTTGAGGAATGGGGAAAAAATAGCAGTGAAAAGGTTATCAGAGACTTCATCTCAAGGATTGGAAGAATTTGAAAATGAAGTGATTCTTACAGCAAAATTACAACATATAAATCTTGTAAAAGTTGTGGGATTTTGCATTGAAAATGGAGAAAAAATGTTGATCTATGAATATATGCCCAACAAGAGCTTGGACCACTACATTTACGGTAAGTCATTCTTTTTTATATTTGAGTTTAACTTGCTTATAAATTATAATATATCAATAAAAGTTGTGATGGACTGATAAATATTCATTCATTCTTAACCAAATATCTCGAGTTCTAATTTTCCCTTAGTACGAAATTGCCTTTGTTACGGGGTATTTTATACCCTTGATATGGAACTTCTGAAAGCTAATCCAAATTTAATCGGGTGCGCCCAAAAAAAAGGGACTTACCTATACTATGAATTTGGATCAAAAGATAATTATTGGTAAACATCCACTATGTTGTTATTCCTATTAAGTACCAGTATATATTCTTTGATTTTGATTTAGATCTCCTTCATTGAAAAATTATATTATAGTACATGATTTGATTTTCTTTTTTATGTACAGATGTAAGTTCCCTTTTTCCCTTAGGTTCATATTATATGGTATTATATGGTGTTTTTAGTTTAAATACACCCAATAAGAAATCATATTCACTCACCCCTAGTAACTAAAATTTAAATAGTATGGATTTTGTTATGTAAAAATAAAGGTAAATTTAAAAGAAAAAAAATTAAATAATATTTTATTATGTAAAAAAATATACTTATTTTGAATTAAATGTAAAAGATAAAAATACCATATAATATGGACCGAAAAGAATTATAAAAATATTAAATCTGTTCGCTTTTTCACGTGTGTTTTTTTTTTAAATATCTAATTTGGATCTTTTTAATTGAAATTTTGACTCTGTCACTATCTCTGAAGATGAAATGTATTTATATGTTTTTTGATCAACTTGATTTGTATTTCCACATGTAGATCAAGTGAGAAGATTGGGTCTAAATTGGGAAAAAAGAGTGCAAATAATTGAAGGGATTATTCAAGGGCTATTATACCTCCAAGAATATTCAAGATTAACAATTATTCATAGAGATATAAAAGCCAGCAATATTCTATTGGACTTGCAAATGAAACCAAAGATTTCTGATTTTGGAATGGCAAGAATGTTTAAGGAGGATGAAGTTGAAGCAAATACAAGCAGAATAGTTGGAACATTGTAAGTATTATATATACCTCGTAAACAATTTTTACACTATCAAATTATTTAATATATATGGGTACGTAAAATAAGCTTCGTAAGCGATATTCCATATTAAGTGATCGAATAAAGTGAAAGTATATATTAATTGTTCATAATTAAATGATAGAAGTTTGTATGCAAACATTATATATTTATTACTTTGATGTAAATATTTTGTGACTTATCTTATTTTCAAGATTGTAAAATTATTATTTTTATGTGATTTACATTATAATATAAAAATTTGTTTTTTTGCGAATGATTTACTTATCAAATATATTTATTTGCAGGGGTTATGCACCACCTGAATATATAAAACAGGGCATTTATTCAACAAAATCTGATGTTTTCAGTTTTGGAGTACTTCTTCTTCAAATCATAAGTGGGAAAAAGAATACATGTTTTTATGGTCCAGATGAACAGCTAAACCTTCTTGAATATGTGAGTTGTCATAATTTTTTTATTTTATTTTTATCAGGCGTTCGATATTTAATCAGTAGGCAGTGTGGAGTATTATCTTGCTTTTTGTGGGTTTAGACTTGTTGGTATTTGTCATAGTACTTGACATATTCTTATAGTTCTTGCTTTTGATATCTATCACCATCTGTTGTTTATTGTGTTTCAGCTAAATCACATTTTGTTGTTAATCTTGTTTCTTTGTTATAGGCTCTACCTTACTTTCCTTATTAGTTGCTTTGTTTTTTCTTACTTGGATTTGTTGCATTTGAGTCAAGGATATTTGAAAACGTCTCTCAATCTCCACGAGGTAGTGGTAAGGTTTACGTACACTCTACCTTCTCCATACTCCACTCGTGATATTTCACTGAATATATTATTATTATTTTGTTGATGGTGTTTAATATTTATATTGAATTCAATTAATTTAAATTGTCAGTTGCATAAGGTATTTTAAATGTATGTGTCTACTTAGTTCAATAAACTCCTTGCTAAAGTTATTGAATTCTGTCAAACTTGTTGTTGGGTTATGAAGGGTGATTAGGGCGTCATGCGGAAGCTTATAATTTGCAAATCATATAGTTGATAAATCAGATAACAAAAAACTATACTAAAAGAAATAATATTATATTATGATATGACCAATTGGTCTACATAATTAAAAACTAATAAAAAATATAAAAACTGTAGAGAGAAAATCTCCCCATAAACAAGACTCTTTAAACGACTACATTGTGGATGCTATTGTTCTTGTGTTAAAAGAAACAAACCTATATTTATAGAGTCCTAAAACCTTTTCTTACTAGAAAAGGACTCCTACTCTAAAACTTTTTCCTAAAAGGAAATAATAAACCAAATATGAAAGAATATTATATTTTCCTTTCAGAAAAGTAAAAACATTTATGGTAATATTTTGTCTTTTCTTTAAAGAAAAAATAAATCTTAAATAATGATAAGAAAATCAGGGCAAAACCCTAACACTTGTAACATATATTTTTAAACCAATACATGGTTTAACCTTCTTCTTCTTTTTTTCTATGTTGAAAAAAATAATAATACAGGCATTTGAGATGTGGAGAGATGGTAAAGGCATGGAATTTATGGATGAATCACTTGATGATAAAACATCATATTGCAAATTATTAAATTGCATGCAAATTGCATTGTTATGTGTCCAAAAAAACCCATTGGATAGGCCTACAATGTTGGAAGTTTCTAATATGTTGAAAAATATTGCAAATTTAGTGATTGAGTTCCCTAAGAGGCCTGCATTTTCTGTAAAAGAAGATGAAGAAAAGAGTGAAAGTTTGAAGAATTATGGCTTAGTGCAAGAAACAGAAGAAGTTGATACTGCAACAATTACACAATTGATTGCAAGATGACTGATGATATCAATCCTACCAAATGTTCAGATGCATTTTAGTGGCTTTAATGGTTCGATTCAATTGGTTATTTTTAAAAAAAATATGTATATATCTTTGTTTTGTGAATTTCTAACTGGTATTCGATATTCATATTGGAGTATGACTAATTCAGATACATTTATTACTCCCTCTATTCACTTTTATTTGTCACTTATTCCTAAAATAAATTTTCATTTTTATTTGTCACTTTTGACATATCAAGAAAAGACAATTATTATTTTTCATGTTTTGCCCTTAACATTAAATACTTATCTTGTTTTCTTTCATTTGATCTTTTCTTTACGCCATTTTCATAAGAAAACTCAATAATCTTTTTCTGAAAGCTTTTTTTTTTCCCGTGACAACTACTAGTATAATTTTTCTTTCCTTCTTGTTTAAAGGCAATATATATATATATATATATATATATATAAGGCAAAATATTAAGGATTGATTAAGAAAATACTTCTTTAAACAAAAACTTTACAACCACAACAAGAAAAATGTAGCAATTAAGGCCCAAAAAAAGTTGAACTGGACTTGGTGGGGTGTGCCAGGCCCATGCAATGTTGAGGGTAAAACATAGAAAAAAATGTAGAGCAACTTTCACATATAGCAAACATAAAAATCATATTTGTATGTTATAGCTATAATTTGCATAATTGAGCTCCATAGCAAACATAAATATGTATATTTCGCTATACATATACAAAAGAAAATAGTTGTATAATCTGTTTTTGTTTCAGTAGACATATACAAAAGATTAATTGTATAATTTGTATTTGTATAAAGCGAGAAAGACAAAAGAAAATTGGACAGGGGAAGATCGTATTTTGTATAATCATAAGTGTATAGGACGAAAATATATGCATTTGTATTTGTATATACAATTTTCTCTCGCTTTATACAAACACAAACGTAATGTATACACTTGTGTTTGTATAAAGTGAGAGAGACGAGTGAGAGTGGCGAGCGAGATCTGGGAGAGGTGAGAGAGGGGAACGAAAAAATATGTATATATACAATTTTCTCTCACTTTATACAAACACAAACGCATTTTATAGATTTGTGTTTGTATAAAAGCGAGAGAGGCGAGGGAGACTGCCAGCGAGAACGAGAGTGGCGAGCGAGATTCACCAGGAGAAAGGCGAAATAGCAACAGTTTGCTATGAGATACAATTAAATAAAACTATGTTTATAATATTTAATTTGAATTAATAGTTTGCTATTATATACAATTTTTCCAAAAAAATATTGTCTTTTTTTAATATGTCATAAGTGAAATGAAAATCTATTTTAAGAATAAGTGATAAATAAAAGTGAACGGAGGGAATATTTCCTAGCGAGGAACCACATGACATGAAGGGTCATGAAGTTGTACAATATATAGTGGGATTTTACAAGAATTTCACATTTTTTATTATTTTTGCTTAGAGGCGAACTCAAGATATAAATTTAATTAGTTGAATCTTTAAATTTTCTAGCATTAAACTCATCGAACTTTAAAAATTATGGTTCAAATTTAATATTTAGTAAAGTTTTTATATAATATTCAATATTAACATACATTATATTTATACCCCTTATTAAAAATTAAAAATTAAATTATTTGTGATGATAGAAATTTACATCGTGACTTGGGAAAACAACAAACTACTTTCTTTTGTGTTATCGTCCTTGCTGCTGGACTTTTTTTCTCAATTATTACTCGTAAAAGTTTTACAAAAACACGTCAATTTTTCTAAATTGATGTGACATTTTCCTTTTAATATTTCTCGCAACAATTATTTTTGGCAAATATCTATCACATATAGAGTATTATAATATTATCGTTATATAATAATAATAATAATAATAATAATAATAATAATAATAATAATAATAATAATAATAATTGTTGAGCTAAAGAGTAGAGGACAAGAGTTGGGACTTTGAATTAAGAATGACAATAAGGTTTGAAAATTAAATGGTAGTGATTCAAGCTATTTTAATTAAGTGTAGGTGACAATTTTAATTTACACTTCTCGTCAATGATTTCATCTTGTCCAAAATTTTAATTTTAATTGACATTTTTCATCAGTAATTTTATCGTGTTTAGAATTTAATTTTACTTGACACTTGTCGTCAATGATTTTGTCATGGCCAAAATTCTATGAAGAAAGAGAAGAAAAAAACACGTCAATTTTTCTAAATTGATGTGACATGTTTCTGTTAATATTTCTCTCAACAATTTTTGTCAAATATCTATAATATAATATACGGATCATTAACGTAAAATAGGGCGTGAAAGAATTTTTTGGTGTGTAAGTGTGACAGTAATATTTACAGTAAACTTGGTAAAATCATTAGCGCTTAAAAGTCTATATTTTTTTTAGGAAATGATATTTAAAAATTGAATTAAAAAAAAATGATATTATTAGATCTCCCATGTATAAAAATAAAAATCTCTTATAAAAATAACATCAAGAACTAAAAGTAAATTCATGTATCATAGCACACAAAAACAAGTCATGATCAAGTATCACCAAAAATTCATGTACTATAGCACACGAAAACATTAAATTCGGTCTTCCTCCGCATTGGGGCTTGTTTGAACTTGAAAATTGGTCTGTTTGTCCCTCAGGATCAACTCATTCCATTAATAAGGTCGTAACGGACGTCCATGAAAATTTTTGGCCAGCAAGTCAGGATCATGTATCGCCAAATATCCATGGATTATAGTACACGAAAACGGTTAATTCGGTCTTTTCCGCATTGAGGCTCGTTTGAATTTGAAAACGCGTATGTTTGCCCCTTGGGACCAACTCACGCCATTAATATGATCGTAACAAACGTCCATGAAAAATTTCTGCCAAAACAAGTCGTGATCACGTATCACAAAAAATTCATGAACTATAATACACGAAAAATAATAAATTTGGTCTTTTCCACATAGTGGACAACTATTATTAGAGAGAGGAAGTAACAAATTTGTATAGCCACCTATATTTTTTGGCATGCTTAAGAATACAATTTATAAAAAAAAATAATTATATGAATGATGTGACACGATTAATAAATATTGCACTTATAAAGGAAAAAACATTAGCAAAATTTCTAACATGACTACCAACATGGGTTACAGTGCTTTGGTGAAGTCTTCATCCTAACTGCAAGTGCTGATTCGAGCGAATATGGAGAAAATTTTGTCTGAGCCGCCAGATGAATTATCATGAAAGTGCGATTCAAATTTAGTCGGGTCAATAGACCACTTCACACTAGAGGATGTTGTAGATTAGCACGTATTTAAGATTTAAAATTGTGAATTTTTATAATTAATTTTAAACTAATACATAATAATAATAATAATAATAATAATAATAATAATATTCATGATTAAATATATATAAATATTTTATAAATTTCTTAATACAAATGATAAATGTTATTTTATATTTCTAAGGTTACAAGTTTCAAAATTCTATAGTTATTCAAATATTATCATATTTAAGATTACATATTTCAAAAATATTTATTTCTTAATTTCCTAAATTTCATATCAAAATAAGGTTACATAAATTGAAACTGATGAGACATCAAACATATTTATCCATATCAATATTTTATAAGCTTTTTTTTTTATTTGATCACCAAAAATATTTAATTTATGGTCCGATTAAATTTAAATTTGCGGTCCAATTTTGGAGAACAATAGGATTGTTTTCATGCTCAAAGGCTTACTTTTAATGATGGGCAGAGAAAAGTCTTACTATTTCAGTCCACTCAAATCCCGAAACTATATTATATATAATATAGTAATCTCTCACCCATAATCATATACTTACTAGTTTGAGCCAAGGCCTTTTTCTATGCTAATATTTTCTTATTTTTGTTCCTCCAACTAATCATCTTCTCTAATGGCCAAAATATTACAATTAAGGGAGGTTACTGGCTAAGGGAGAGTGGATTATCCTTAGACAAAATTGATTTAACTCCTTTCACTCATTTATTTTGTGGATTTGCTGATATTAATTCCCAATCTAATCAATTAATTCTCACCTCACCAAATTCATCATTCATACAATTTACAAGCATAGTCCAACAAAAAAATCCTTCTGCAAAAACATTATTGTCTATAGGTGGAGGCGGTGCAAATAAAACAACATATGGAGTTATGGCTACAACACCAAATTCAAGAAAAAGTTTTATTGATTCATCAATAAAATTAGCTAGACAATTGGGATTTCATGGTCTTGATCTTAGTTGGATATTTCCAGAATCAGCTTCGGACATGGCAAATTTAGGTACCATACGTGTCGTTATCTTATCTAACAATTTAGTTTGTTAGAGATAAAATGTTTCATGTATATGATTGATGAGATATTTGTCTGCTTTGATATTATTTTGAATTAGTTAATTTCTCCTATTTTCACTCAACTAATAAAGTCAATTTTTTTAAATGAGATTGAATCAAGTATTAGTTGACACAATTTTGAATTGTATGACCTTACTTTCATATCTTAAAACATCTATATTACTCTCTCCGTCTAACAATAGTTGTGAACTATTCTAAAAATAATTGTCCAATAATATTTGTTCAGTTTAGAAAATCAAGAAATAATTTACCTTTTATGTCTATTTTACCCTTGCTATGAAATACTCATATTTTTTATCTAACACATTTCTCAAAGCATTAAATTTAACAAAGTCAAAGGATAAAATAGTAAGATTACCCCTATTATTTATTACTCCCTCCGTCCGTTTTTATATGTCACCCCTTTCTATAAATAGTTGGTCCATAACACTTGTCATTTCATAAAATCAATGCATAAATTACCATATTGTTCCTTTTTTACCCTTGTGAGTTATTAGCCTTGAAAATATACATTTGACCAACTTAGAAAAGCTAAGTAAATGATTCATGTTCATTGGTTAATTTAATTAATCAAAATAAATAAAATCATATTCATTGATTGAAAACTTGAATTCCAAAAAAAATAAATAAGGATAGAAGGATAAAGTTACATCATTTATTAATGCAAGTGCAAAGTAAAAATGTGACATATAAAAATGAATGGAGGAAATATTTCTTAATGGTGTCAAATCACAGTGAACAACTATTATTGATGAGGGAGTATAAAGAGAGATCATATTTATTTGTTTAGCTAGAGAAAAAAGTTCAAATTTACTCTTGAATTTTGCTAAATAATTGAAGTCCACTATAAAAACGGAGTGCTCTCCACTAATAATTGAAGTCCACTATAAAAACGAGTTAGATTTATCTATATTGACTAAAATAAAATAAACATTATTCAACATGTAGGCCCTTTTCAAATTTATGAGTATTTGAAATACACAAAATAATTTGAATTTGTCCTTGGACTCTGCGTAATGGTTAAGTTTCATACCGACAAATTTGAAATCTTATGTCGTTAGTCAATAGTGGTTAAGTTTCATACCGACAAATTTGAAATCTTATGTCGTTAGTCAATAGTAAGAGAATTTAATGTAAAAATTAGACGAAGATATATTTTTATTTATTTAATTATATTTTTTATGAAGGTATTCTTTTGAATGAATGGCGCATTACTATCAACACGGAGGCCAAAAACTTTGGCGAAGCTCCTTTACTTTTCACGGCAACTGTTTCCGGTTCGCCCCGAGTCAATGATTCGATATACCCAATTCAATCATTGACAAGAAACTTAGATTGGATTAACCTACTAGAATACGGATTTTACGAACCGAATTGGTCTCCTTTAGAGACGAATTCACATGCACAATTATTCGATCCGGTGAAACAAGTGAGTGGTAGTGACGGAATCAACCAATGTATCCACGAAGGCGTACCGCCACAGAAAATAGTTTTTGGAATTCCCTTCTTCGGATACGCGTGGCGATTGAATAATACGAATATTCATGGTCTCAGGGATCCCGCTATGGGAAAATCGGACGTTTACGATAACCCGTGGATGAGATATGACCAAATTAGGGATTTTATAGTGCAGCATTGCGCCACGACGGTGTATAATGCAACAATTGTTGGAGATTATTGTTATTCAGAAAATACTTGGATCAGTTACGATGATATTGAAAGTGTCAGGACTAAAGTTTCTTATATTAAAAGCAGAGAATTGCTTGGTTACTATGCATTTGATATTTCAGGAGACACTAATTGGAATTCTCTTCTTTCTCAGGCTGCTTCACAAGGTATAAATTAACTCCATTTCATTATTATTTTTATATATATTTATTAAAAAACGATATGTACACGATTTAATTTTGAGGATGCATATATTTAGACATTTTTTACTGTGTCAGTTGAATATTTTAACTTAAAAAAATGATCATCTAATACCTCTAAAAATTATGTGTCACGTCAGTGTCTGATGTTCACGAATAAAGACAAATTTAGGATTTCTAGAACATGAGTGCACCACTAAAAAAATAAAGTAAAATGTGTATTAAGTGAAAATTGATTTCTAAGTAAACAACTCAACATATATTCCACCAAGTGCACCATTTATTCTTCTTATAGCATGATTGTCAACAAATAATATATATCAGTTTTAAAATATATATACATACATACATATATATATATATATATATAAAATATCTACTCTTACGGAGTAACCACAAGTTCACGTATCTCGCTCTCCACAAATTAAAATATCTAGATGTGCAGTGTTTACTTGCTAACAGAAATTATGTTTGAGTGTTGATCTATGTATTATATATGCAATTAATTTATGAATGACTTAAATTTTTGTGATTTTTTCTCTTATTGTTTTTTCTAATTTAGAAGCTGATGGAGTGACACAAGGAGAAATTGTGAAGAAGAAGAAAAAACTCAATCGACTAGTTATCATTTTGATTCCAATTGGTGTACTACTAATATTGATATCGCTAGTGTTTATAATTTGGTATCTTCGAAGGAGACAAATACCTAAGTTTTAAGGTAATTATTCTTTTCGATTAATTAACGTGAAGATGTTATCATTAAAAAGTCAAACATATATATATATATATTTTACTCTAATATTTTCAGATATTTTAAAAATATGTGAAATTATTATTAATTGAATTTAGGAGTGTTATTAATATATATATTTTTTTATATATATATTAGATTTAGAGAGGAACCAAAGGAACAAAATGGGAAGTAGAAATAAAGCAGGAAAAAGTGGAGAAAATAGCAATTTGCAAGTTTTTAGTTTTGATGAGATGAAGGAAGCTACAAATAATTTTTCATTTGAAAATAAGCTTGGAGAAGGTGGATATGGACCAGTTTATGAGGTAAATTCTATCGATATTTATATTAAATCAATAAATATAAATATTTAATTTTCATATATATTTATTTTTTATTTAGTTTTTTTTTTTATAATTAGATATTATTGGGGTAAAAATACATTTTGAGTCTTAAATATGATGAAAGATGACATTGACCAAGTCAATAATAACTAAATGATAATTGAATAATTGGGGTTATAAATATTAAGGATAGAATAAAATTAAACATGATAAAATAACGATATTATATTGTAAACTAACTAAATGAATTTAATGACGGGACCACGTCTTCTAGAAGATGAATTTACTAATAGGAGTTGTTAACTCGATACAATCCTTAAAAGAATTTTTTTATGAGGAGCTATCAAGGGCTGATGTTTATTCAAATTTTATTCACAAAAAATTACACTATTTATATGATTAAAATTATTTTTTATTTATTTACAGTAGATGTTGAACCTCTTTCGACTTTTTGTGTTTACTTCTTCATAATTTGAACTCTAAATGAAAATCACAACTACGCCAATGATTAGGAATGAATTTTATTGAAATAAATTTACTAAGAAATTATAAATTTGACTACTACTACTTTATATACCTATTTAATATTAAGCGTAATATTAAAACAAAAGTAATAAAACTAATTTGATAAAATAGATAAGTAAAAAAGAAAAAAGATATTTTTAATATAAGGCCAAATAAAATGAAACGAGCAGTAGTTAATATGAAAATAAATTATTTTTTTAAAAAAAATATATATAATATATATATATATATATATATATATATATATATATATATATATATATATATATATATATATATATATATATATATATATATATATATATGCTCAATAATAAAAACCTTAACGTTGCATTTGGTCAAATTTATATTTATATCTACTTCTTCATAATAATACATTAATCTTCTCGAAATTCTGAACCAATTAGGGAAAGTTGAAGAATGGGGAAAAAATAGCAGTGAAAAGGCTATCAGAGACTTCATCTCAAGGATTGGAAGAATTTGAAAATGAAGTGATTCTTACAGCAAAATTACAACATATAAATCTTGTAAAAGTTGTGGGATTTTGCATCGAAAATGAAGAAAAAATGTTGATTTATGAATATATGCCCAACAAGAGCTTGGATTACTACATTTATAGTAAGTCATTCTTTTTCCCCCTTTTTTTTTTCTTTAGTTTAATTTTTATATATCGTAAAAAGATTTTTACATTATTGTATAATTTAAAACACAACGATTGTGCAGAAAAATGTAAAAATCTTATGGGCTATGCATTTATTAAAAAATAATCAGTATTTGTAAATTCGTTAAATAATTGACTATTTTTTTGTGATATTATTAGAATATGTGGCTATTTAAAATTAGAAGTCGTGAGAGTGATATTTATTTTTCAATTTTACCCTAAATTAATTTTATATTATCAGGTTACATTTACAAACATGTAGCTTGCCTTGTTTTAACGATTACATATTTCATTTTTTATGAAGGGTTACAATGGGGATCTTTTGGATGGCTTGATAATGTTAAATTTCTTCACAGTAAAGATATTTTTTTGGTAATTAACGTGGGTGGGGGCTAAATAAATGTGCTTAGCCCCCACCCATGAAACGGTTGTGTTGTGTTGTAACCTATCCTTCTATTCTCCATTAAGTGGTGAAGATTGTTATCCGTTGTCATTGAACCTGCTTGATTCGTTATAGACTACTTTCAAACCCTATTGAACTAAGAGTCTCGCTTTAAGTCTAGCTATCACATAAGACACTTCAAGTTTCGCATGGCTAACGGCTAACGCTATACCATGACACTACGTTGTGCCTATACTAACGTGACTTACAAACAACATTGTCGCTATATAACCATATAGGCAAGACTCGGGACCACCTCCCTTCGCTTCAGAATCTTAGCACAAAAAATTCACTATATTGTCATTTAATATAAAATATTAATTAACATCTCTTCTTATTTTTTTCTTTTTTAATTGACCTCCTTCTTTCTTTAATTGACAGGCACATGAGATCAAACTCCAGTTTTCTATATATCTAGATATATACTAACAATTTGTATTTATATGTTTTTTGATCAACTTGATTTGTATTTCCACATGTAGATCAAGTGAGAAGATTAGTTCTAAATTGGGAAAAAAGAGTGCAAATAATTGAAGGCATTATTCAAGGGCTATTATACCTCCAAGAATATTCAAGATTAACAATTATCCATAGGGATATAAAAGCCAGCAATATTCTATTGGACTTACAAATGAAACCAAAGATTTCTGATTTTGGAATGACAAGAATGTTTAAGGAGGATGAAGTTGAAGCAAATACAAGCAGAATAGTTGGAACAAAGTAAGTATTATTTATATTCATATAATTTGGAATTAAATCTAACTATATAGATTGATTAAAAAAAAATAGTCAGTATCATGTTCAAATAGGGTTTAGGAAAGGGTCAATGCATTAAAAGATGTGATGTAGGGAGTTTATCCTAAAACTAGCATGTAGCATCAACGACTGATTCCACAACTCGAATCTTAGTTTTTTAATAATTATATTCTTTACTAATATTATTCATTTAATTTGTAATGTGTTGTAGGGGTTATATTCCACCTGAATATGCAATTGAAGGCAGATATTCAACAAAATCTGATGTTTTCAGTTTTGGAGTACTTCTTCTTCAAATCATAAGTGGAAAAAAGAATACATGTCTATATGGTCCTGATGACAACTTAAACCTTCTTGAATATGTGAGATAACTTCACCTATTATATTGAGATTTATAACAACTTAATATAAGAAAAAAAATACTTACTAAAATATCAGAAAATAAGAAATATTTTCTTCCGTACTAAACACACCTTATATGAGATTAATAACCTGAAAATAAGACAAATATAGATAAAAATTACACCGATAATGCATTATTTTTTATTTATTATTATTATTTTTGATAATTTATTTAAAAATAATAATACAGGCATTTGAGATGTGGAAAGATGGTAAAGGCATGGAATTTATGGATCAATCACTTGATGATACAACACATTCTTGTAAACTATTAAAATGCATGCAAATTGCATTATTATGTCTCCAAAAAGATCCATTGGATAGGCCTACAATGTTGGAAATTTCATCTATGTTCAAAAATATTGAAAATTTAGTTATGAATTCCCCAAAGAGGCCTGCATTTTCTACAAGACAAGATGAAGATCAAGTTGGCAATAATATTCCAAATGGGGAATTAGACATTGACAATGCAACAATTACACAATTGGTTGCAAGATGATATATGCTACTCTTTGCCATGTATTTAATCTGATTAGTCAGACTGTCGTAAGCCCGACACTATTCTATTTACTCTCTCAAATGAGGGGCTGGTTTATTTTGCTACAGGGGTCATCTCCTGTCATCCCTTACCTATGGTTCAAGAAAGGGATTGACCGGAATGATTGCAACAAGACACACCAACACCAAATTTATCTTATTTTAGAAATTATGAATCCCAATTATTTATGGATGTTGACTACCTTGTCGTATTTATTGGTGATTTGATTAATTTAAATTTGGGAAACTTAAAGAAATCACACTTGTTTAGGAGTTAATTATTTAAATACACTCTAATTTACAATATTACGAATATTATCATATTTTGGTGCATCCAGATACATGTATATTGGGATATATGGGGTCAAATTAGGTGTAATTAGAAACAAACCTTGTTCGTGGCTTGTGCTGAAATATTTGCAAGACCAAAAGAGAGATTTACAACACATAAAAGTAACAAAGATTTAACAATTAAATAATGTGAAATTAGGCAAAGGTCAGTAAGAAGCTTGGACTAGACTTGGTAGGGTGCGCCAGGCCATTGCAGTAGTGCAACGCATGGGCGACGTGTGAAGGTCCATGTAGCAAGCTACTTCGATAGACCTTTCCCTTAAAAAAATAGAGTTAATATCGTGTGAGTCAATGACTCACATATCAGATATTAAACTAATAAAAACAGATACTACACTTGATCTTAGCCAAAAAGCCGAGAAAGGTATGCTTTAATTAGTGCTCAGCCTACAACTTTTATACTTACTTCTCTTCTTTGAAGAAATGCAGGGTAAGGTTGCGTACAATAGACCCTTTTGGTCCGATCCTTCCTCATATCCTGCTCGTGCATAGCGAGAGTTTAGTGCACCAGCCTGTCTCCATTTTGTAATATTAGAGGGATGAAACATAACTCTAGATGTATACTTAAGGGACTATCTTGATATTTTTCTCAACATGACAGGTAGGCATTACCAATTGACTAAATAAATATATGGATAACCATATTTTGGTATGAGTAGAAAAAGTCAGTTTATGACTTCATAACATTTATGATATTATATATTATATACTCTATATAGACAAACCTGTATGGAGCTTTAAATACTTCTTAATTACAAGTTCTAGAAGGAGTCAGAGAAATTTATGAGCCATCCGGGATTGAATCCTGATCTCTCATGCACTTTATCAACCACTAGACCAAATCACTGAGGTGACGGGTGTCTAGTCATTTATATATAGAGTCGCAACCATCTGAATTTGTCCTGTTTGAATGTCAAAGATACTCATAGCACGATCAAACTGTCAGTCAAACAAAAACAATAGAGTTGACATTTAACATATATGCACACAAAATTGCCTAACTATGATGCAAGCTGCATAATGATTTGACAATCAATGAGGCTGGATTTTATTACTTGTTCTAGAAGGAGTCAAGGAGATGTTCATGAGCAACCCAGGATTTGAATCCTGATCTCGCATGCACTTTATCGACCACTAGATCAAATCACTGGGGTGACGGATGTCTAGTCATTTATATATAGAGTCGCAATCATCTGAATTTATCAAGTTGAATGTCAAAGATACTCCTAGTGCGATCAAACCATCAGTCAAACAGAAAAAAATAGAGTTGACATTTAACATATACACACACAAAATTGCCTAACTATGAATGCAAGCTGCATAATGATTTGACGATCAATGAGGCTGGATTTTATTACTTGTTCTAGAAGGAGTCAAGGAAGATATTTCATACCTCAAGTATATAAAATCTTGTGAATTATTCCTTCATTCCTCAAGTATTTATTGTTTTTGTGCAGATCATGGGCTGTCTATTTCTTCTTCTTCTTGTGTTGCAATACCCACTTGTTATCTTTTCAAGTCATCTATGTCGACGAGACGAGAGTTTGGTTTTGCAAAACCTGAAGCTTAAACTGTCCATTGATGACTCTGCTTCTGCTGATTGTGAATCCAATGGTTACTTTCCCTATCCAAAGACAGTTTCTTGGAATAGAACCACTGATTGTTGTACTTGGGATGGTGTAACATGTGATAAAGTTTCAGGTCGAATAACTCGTCTTGATCTTAGTTGTATCCAACTTCATGGAACAATTGACTCCAACAGCACCCTCTTCCAACTTACTCATCTTCAAAACCTTAATTTAGCTTACAATGATTTCTCACCTTCCCAAATTTCAAGCAAATTTGGATGGTTTCTGAGTTTGACACATCTTAATCTATCGCGTTCTGGTTTTTCAGGGACAGTACCTTTACAAGTCTCATATCTATCTAAGTTGATATCACTTGATCTTTCTGCAGGTATTGAGGAGTTGAGAGTTGAACCTCACACTTTCAAAATGCTCCTTCAAAACTTAACTCAACTAAGGGAGCTTTACCTCACCTCAACATATATATCTCCGTCACTTCCATCAAACTTGTCCTCTTCCTTACAAGAGCTGAATCTTGTCGGAACAGAATTGTCTGGGAAAATCCCTGATGACATTTTCCATTTACCAAGATTGCAAATGCTTAACTTATGGAGCAACTTGTATCTCACAGGGCATTTGCCAACAACTCAATGGAACTGCAGCAACTCTTTAAGGGAATTAGATCTTTCTTCCTCAGGCTTTTTGGGGAATATACCAGATTCTATTGGTCATCTCAACTCTTTAAGGAAATTAGATATATCAGGCTGCTACTTCTCTGGTAACATTCCTCCAACTATCAGTGATCTCACCAAGCTCAAGAGTTTGCAACTCTTCTCCAACAACTTCAATGGTCAACTACCATCAACAACCTTAAATCTGGTGCGACTTGTTGAGTTTGATGTCTCATCTAACAACCTTACAGGCAACATTCCAAATATTTTCGGTAACTTCACCAAGCTCAAATCTTTATCCTTTTCATATAACCTCTTTATTGGCCTTTTTCCATCCTCGGTTACAAACCTAACAGAGCTAGAGAGTTTAGACCTCTCAAATTGTTCTATAACTGGTCCTATTCCTTCTAGCGTCAGCACTGGATTCCCTAACCTCATCTTGCTCTTCCTACCATATAACTCCCTTAGCGGAGAAATACCATCTTGGATATTTAATCTTCCTTCCTTAAAATACTTAGTTTTGAGAGGCAATCAACTTACTGGTCAACTTAAGGAAGTTAGATACAACTTGTTAGAAGTTGTTGATGTCGGTGACAATAAGTTGAATGGACCTATTCCAACATCATTCTCTAAACTAGTGAACTTGACAACACTTGATCTTTCTACAAACAACCTTTCTGGCGGTCTAGATATTGGGTTGTTTTCAAAATGCAAACAACTTCGACGTCTTGGCCTTTCTTTTAACAATCTGTCTGTATTTTCCAGTCAAAAAGATGCATCCTTGCCTAGTTCTCTTGGAAGTTTGTATGCATCTTCTTGCAACATAAGGGAGTTAAATTTCCTACGAGCTGCAAAATACATTGGTAACTTAGATCTTTCCAACAACAACATGCATGGAAAAATTCCTGATTGGGCATGGTCTAATTGGCAAGTCCAAGTGTCTTGTTTGAATCTTTCTAGCAACTTTCTAACGGCTATTGACCTGCTTCATAACTTTGAGAGTCTTTACTATCTTGATATTGGATCTAACTTGATTCAAGGAGAATTACCTGCTCCACCTCCCTTATTGTTCCTCTTCATAGCCTCGAACAATAACTTCACCGGGAAGTTACCTAATTCACCATTATGCAAAATGAGTTCCCTTGTGATTCTTGATTTGTCCAATAACAGCCTGAGTGGAGTAATTCCAAAATGTTTAGTGAACATGAGCACAAGTCTCTCAGTGTTGGACCTGCACAACAATCATTTTAGTGGGACAATTCCAAATAACTTTGGTAAGGGAAGTAGTCTGAGAAGTCTCAATTTGCGGAAAAATAAACTAGAAGGAATGTTACCAAGAAAGCTTACCAATTGCAGAGGGCTCGAAGTAGTTGATCTTGGAGAAAACTTGTTGAATGATACATTTCCCAAATGGTTAGGATCACTTCCTAGGCTGCAAGTTCTCAGTTTGAGATCCAATAAATTACATGGCCCGATTACCATTTCAAGAAACCAAGTCTTATTCTCAAAGCTGAAAATCCTTGATCTCTCTTATAATGACTTCACTGGAAACCTGTCAGAAAGGTTTTTCAACAACTTGAAATCCATGATAATAGAAGATCAAACGGGAACTCCTTTAACGTATATTGGAGAAGTTAGATACCATGATTCCTTGACATTGTCTATAAAAGGACAGCAGATTGAACTTGTGAGGATTCTTTCTATCTTCACAACCATTGATTTCTCAAATAACAGATTTAAAGGTAATGTACCAAACTCCATTGGAAATCTTGGTTCACTTCGCGGGTTGAATTTGTCACACAACAGCCTTATTGGACCTATACCTCAGTCTTTTGGAAATTTATCTGTTCTTGAGTCGTTGGACCTTTCGTGGAACCAACTTTCTGGGAACATTCCTCAAGAAGTTGCTTCACTGAAATCTCTTGCTGTCATGAATCTCTCACAGAACCACCTGATGGGACGCATACCTAGAGGTCCACAGCTTGATACATTTGAAAATGACTCATATTCAGGAAATGCTGGATTATGCGGATTTCCCTTGTCAAGAAACTGCGGAGATAATGAGATGCCTCCTCCTACTGTGACTGATATTGAAGACGAAGAAGATTCAGGTTTTATGGATTGGAGAGCTGCGATAATAGGATGTGGTTGTGGATCAGTGTTTGGGATGTTTATAGTATATATCATTTTCTTAACAGGGAGACCAAAATGGTTTGTGAGAATTGTCCACCAACAGATCAACAGGATCCTTTTGAAAGTTGAGGCAAAGAGAAGAACTGAGGCAAAAAAGAGAAGACGAAAGAAATGAAGAAGGATGAAGTTTTAGTATATACTTCATGCATTATTGCCTTGCAACATACACAGTTTCAGCTTACACCTTGTTTTGGCTGGTTATTACCTGTTGTATTATATTGTATTGTTAGTTGTAATACCATGTTTGTGTTGATTGTTACTTAAATTTATTGTTTTTTATTGTTTAAATTCATTGTTAGATAACAACGAAAATTCCCATTTGTTATTACCTTATAGCTATACCTCGTATTCTACTTTCTCATTGTAGTCACTTAAACAACCCTTAAACCAATACAATACATAACCACCATCCAAACAGAGTGTGTTAATGTTTCTGTTGTTATTATTGTTTCTAAACTAGGTATCTTTGTATTTACTGGTAAAGTTTTTTAAAAAAGAGATAAAGATTTATCAGTTTATAATGTGGAATCAGAAAAAGGCTCAAATATATTTGAACTAGAGTTAATATCGTGTGAGTTGATGGCTCACATATCAAATATTAAACTGATAAGAACAGATACTACACTTGATCTTAGGCAAAAGGCCGAGAAAGGTATGCTTTAATCAAGGCTCGGCCTGCCGCTTTTAAACGACTTCTCTCCTTTCTGACTTTTGTAGTTCTCAATGTGGGATTCCTTGATAAGGTTATGTTTCATTTCTATGCAGAACAGGACTAATATATGAGACTCCCATATTAAATGTTCTCTACTCCCACAGTACATGACGTAAGGTTAATAAAACTGACCTGGTCGCCTTTCTACGGAGAGCTTCGGAATTTTCATAAGCAAATGGTTCAAATGAAATTTTTCAATCCCTTTTTTTCGATGCATCTCGTTTATTCATCTAAATCATATCTTGCATTAGAGACCCATTTCGTGCAAGACCAGTAACGATAGTTGTCCAAGAAACCTCATTTCTCCATGGCACCGCATTAAACAGTTCCAAAGCTTTATCCACCCTGTTATCCTTTAAACAACCTTGAATCATAACATTCCAAGAATACGAATTACGTTCTGACATCTTATCAAATAACTCAAGAGCTTGATCGACTTTATATGCACAACAGGAGAACAAAAGAGTATTAACTCGTTTACACACCTCACGCAAGAATTTATGATAGAGAAATGTACATATGTGATTTTCTTTTGCATCAACAAAGAAATGTTTACATGTGCATTTTGTTAGTATAACCAAAAAAAATCTCTTTCTCGAGAGAGTCAGTTGGTGCACGGTTCGAAACTCAATGGATAATGAGTCCCAAAGTTTACCCTCAGCTGGTGCCGCACCTGTATAGGGGCTTCTAGCTCCGTTCACAGATGAGCAATGGAAGGGGCTAGAAGGTGGTCAGAGTGAACTAACATTTGAATAGGAGTGTAATCTAGTCGCCTGACCTGGTCACCTTTCTGCATTGAGCTTTAGAACTTGCATTAGTGAATGGTTTAAATTAAATTCTTCAATCCCTGATTTTCGATGCATCTCTTTGATTCATCTAAATCATCTTCTCTTGCATTAGAGGCAATAAATTTTCTTTAATAAGTGTGTAAATCTCCTCTTTCTCAGGGTGAGACTTGTCTCCCACAAAAAATATGTGATTTTTCCCATTGACTTCTATTTCACTAAAACCGGGTACCTTTTTCACTTTCCTCTCCTTCATTTTCTTTCTTACTTGCGCAAAATCACCCCATCTCCCAGAAGCCGCATAAGCGTTTGCCATTAGTACATAAGCCCCTGAGTTACCCGGTTCAAGCTCTACTATTTCATTGCAGATCTGATTAGCTATTCCAACATCTCCATACAACTTACAAGCGCCAAGTAAAGCCCCTAGAACAGCACCATCACGTTCCTCAGGAGGCATCTGGTGCACCACCCTTATAGCTTCATCAACTAATTTACCACGACCTAAAATGTCAACAAGGCAACAATAATGTTCTGCTCTCGGTTCTAAACCATAGGCATGCCTCATTGACTCAAAGAACTTTTGACCTTTCTTAACAAGACCAGCATGACTACAAGCTGACAAGAGTCCCACAAAAGTGATTTCATCTGGCCTGTTACCGGACCTTAACATCTGCGCGAAGGCTTGCAATGCTTGTTTGCCAAGACCATGATTAGCATATGCCAGTATTATTGCTGTCCACGAAACAACATCCTTTACTTTTAGATTCTCAAAAGTGATCAATGATGAGTTTATATCTCCACATTTGGAGTACATCGTGACAAGAGCGTTATTAAGTGAAGTGTTTTGGTCAAATCCTAGAAGTAAAACAAGAACATGAGCTTGCATTAATTCCAGGATGCCCCCACATGAGGTCACTACACTGGTAAGAGTAGTAGGATTCGGCCTTAAGCCCGACCGAAGCATGAGAATGAAACGCTTCAAGGCTTCACCGCCAAGGCCACTTTTAGCATACCCATCAATCATTACATTCCAAGTTACAAGATCTTTATTAGACATCAAATCAAAAAGTTCGTTGGCCTTAGCCACTAGGCCTTCGTCAACATAAGCTGTTATCATGGCATTCCATGCAGCAGGATCCCTGTTTGGCATTTGATCAAAGTACTCTCTTGCCATTTCTATCATCTCATTTCGTGCAAGACCAGTAACGACAGTTGTCCAAGAAACCATATTTCTCCATGGCATTGCATTAAACAGTTCCAAAGCTTTCTCCACCCTGTCATCATTTAAACATCCTTGAATCATAACATTCCAAGAATACAAATTACGTTCTGGCATCTTTTCAAATAGCTCAAGAGCTTGATCGACTTGATGATTTTCAACATAAGCCCTGATCATAGCTGTCCAAACAATGACATTTTTCTCAGGAACCTGATCGAAAATACATCGTGCCTCAGCAATCAAACCATTTTGAGCATACCCCAACATCGCTGTAGTCCACGTAACCACATTTTTCTCAGGCATTTGTTGAAGCAACTTTCGAGCCTCGTCCACTCTACGGTTCTGAAAATACCCAGAAATCAAACTGGTCCATGCGTAAACATTTCTATCCGGCATCAAATCAAAGATTCTCCGACCCTCATCGATCCTCCCAGCTTTCGCGTAAGCATGAACCATAGCAGAATCAGACACTACATTCCTCTCAGGCATGGAATAAAACAATCTCTCTGCTTTAGGAAGATCCTTATGTTTAAGATAAACAGTAATCATCGAAGCATGAGAAACAACATCCCTTTGAGGCATTTCGTCGAACAGTTGCCGTGCTTCTTTAACTTTGCCTTGACGGCCTAAATTCATAATCATTTTATTGCAGCTGAAAATGGACTGTTTTTCCAAGTGGGGTTCTGATTTCATTTGCAATGGAATCTGTTTCTTGGGTTTTGAATATGTTCTTGAAAGGAATGGACGGTTCAGAAGGCGGCTATCATCATTTCTCAGCAATTTATTTGAACCCCAAACTGTAAAAGAATGGCTTATTTTAATCAAATTTCTGGGTTTATACATGATTTTTTGCTAATAATCTCAAGTAGGAACAGGAATTAAGCTATTTTTTGTATGAAAATTGTAGTAGTAGATGCACAGACTTAGAGATTGGAGCAGAAATTTAGAGATTCATTTTCTTGGTAAGAAAGCTGAGAGGGAAATTTGAAAAAAAAAACAGACATCTCAGAATAACAGTGGATAGTTATGTACTAGGTTAGGAGGGTCTTTCATGTGATCTACTTATAAGTTATGGCAGATGGCTCGAGTCGTGAAAGTAGTCACCAAATTGACAGGCTTGAGTTGTGGAATCAGTCACTAAAGATTGCATTTATGATAGCTTGTTATATCGCACCTTTTGAAATGTGGCACTTCTCGAACTTTGCCTGAATATAAATATTTTGTTCATTGTTGCATTATGATAGGTTGACTATAGCACACCATCATTTGGAATTCTTGAAATGTGACTTTTTTCAAACTCTGTTTGAATATAAATATTTTGTGCATCATTGCATTATGATAGATAGACTATATCACACTACTTGGAATGCGACCCTTTCTCGAACCCTACATGAATGTGAATATTTTGTGCACCATACTAGCCCCTTTCTCGAACCCTATATAAATGTGAATATTTTGTGCACCAAACTAGCCATGTTTTGTGCACCAAAATGATGTTGTGTATCAAAATATCTTTATAGTCGTGTACTAGGTTGTGAAGCAAGGAATTGTTTGATTATTCATTAGAATTAATATTAATTATGTAAAAATTAGTTAAGTATGATTTAGTTATTTTATCTTTTACTCATTATAAATTGAAATAGGGCCAAAGACCCAAAATTTGGACTTAAAATTGGAAGGGGCCGCGCGGACGCAGGCCCCCACTTCCACAAATTATGACGTAGGCTCGACCACTTGGGCCGACCTTAGGCTAGTATCCCTCCAAAGTGCAATGAAGGTCACCAACCTAGGCCATGGACCTTATTGATCATCCATTGACCCCGTCCAGGTAAGTATGTTATTCGGTCTCCCAGTTCAAATTTTATACCACTAACAGCTCATTCACTGTTCATATTGGCCGGTGTGGGATTAACTAATGAATATGGTTAATCACATATTAATTATGTAGATGGTTTAGCCTAACGTTCTGTTTAATGCTAAATTTCATACTAGTAATAAACCTAAAATAATTTATTAAGTACATGGAAGGAGAGCCTTCGCTCAACCACTAATACTCTACCAATGCAAAATGCTTTGAAAATCTAACTGTCTTTTCTTATAGTGAAAATAAAATAAACAAACCATGCAGCACGCCTAGGAGGCCTACTAAGGTGGGGACGTTTCCCCTTATAGAATGATTCTCGATTCTCATGACTCAAACTCGAGAATAGGCACTAAAAAGGTGTATAACGACATCAATGACAGAGTGAACATCATAGAAACTATAGTGGGAAAGTTTATATATCATATGATCATGACAAGGTACACAGGAGAGTAAGTAAAATACATATATTAGATGAAGAAATATGAGCAATTTTGTGCTCATAGAGAGAATACAACTAGCATAAAGCTACAGAGTGGACAACAAAATTTGAGCTAGTGTGATGAAAACTTCAATTTTTGTATTCAGTCTTTCCAACCAGCTTGGCGCGCTCTGCGTTCCCAAAGGTTAGTCAACTTTATTTCCTTGGCATACAACACGACAGCTCTTTCTCTCCCGACTTCACACGTTTCCGTTGTAGCAATGCATTTCTCAGCCTCCTTTTGGTACTCGGTAGCTAACCTCCTCGCCTCCACAAAGGTGATGTTCATATGATGGATGTGCTCCTTGTCAACAGCCTCCTGCAGTTTCAGCTCTTCCGATAATAAATCCACAAACTGTTTCTCCATCTCCTCCTTAAGATCCGGATCGTCTTTTCCGCAGTCTGTTGCCAATAGGAAACATTATACGATGTAGCATGTCATGATTTCAACAATCTTTTGCAGATGTTCTAGACTGTTGCTCGGACTATTCAAATATGCAGCCGGGTGTGTGTTGGATCCTCCAAAAGTAGTACTTTTTTGAGGATCTGACATGGGGCAGCAACATTTTTGGAGAGTCCGAGTAACACAGGTTCTAGATAACCAAACTCCTAGAAGTAATACATGCAAGAGCAGTATGAATACATTTTTGAGTTTGTAATATGGAGAAGTGGAAGACGCGGTAAGAGGAAATCACAAGAATATCTCTAGACTGTTTTTGTGACGCGGAACATACTTCTTGCATTGTAAATTACATATAGCATCTGTGAGCACATTACTTAAACCAATGCAGCTTTTTTCGTCTTGTTTCCCTTGTCTTTTCCACTCCGGAGACTTTCTGGTTTTAGCACTAAACACTTTATACTTGTTCATAACCGCGTCTGAGGGTCCAAAATAAGCTATAGGACGACCAGTTGCATAAAAGAGTATCTAGGCAACACATCTATAAAAAGCTAATAGTCAGACAGTACTTATTTAATGAAGTAGCTTGGTTTAAGATCTAACGGATCGAATCTCCAAGTCAGAACTTACTTAAAAGGAAAATTCAAATTCGATTCAATTCAATCATTCAGGAGGTTTAAGTATCCATCATCAAGGTGAAATTCAATTTAGGGATGTTTGTCACTATCATCTAATTAGCCTCATTCTTAAGGACTATTTTTTTGTATTCATCAAAAGGCCTTTCAGTATGCATAATCTTAGAAATAATTGTATTAAGGGAAGAAAAATATCCAAGGTCACTTACGAAAACGTGACATAACATTCTTTTTGAAGAGAAGAAGAAAGGGTAAATAGTGAAGAGGAGTTCGAATAGAAAGCACACCTGTAATTGTAAGATTCGCCAAGCCTGCACAAGCGGAAACCAAAAATAAGACAATGTTAACTTAATTGGCATTGAAATTCCATCAACTGCAACTTATACATGATTATTTATAGAATCTATCACAAAGAGTTGAAATATCAAAAAAACAAAGATATCCAAAACCAGCAATCAAGCAGGTATGTCACAGAGTTCAGTTTAACAGCTCGACCAGCTATAGAAACATGAGTTTTAAGTTTTATAAACCGTCAATATAAATAATTCTTTACACCATCAGGTCATTCAAAGGTTATCTACACATAAGCTTCCTTAAAATGTGAGATTTGAAATCTTGAAAATAAGATACCTTACCTTCTACAAGAGGTAATGATGACCTCATAGTGTACAAATTATTACATAGACGGTGCATATTACTTAAACTCTAGAAACAATAACCTTTTCAACAAAGTATAAGCAGCTAATGGTCATTACAATCATAAGCTTCGGAGCGTGATATATGCCGAAGTCTAAAAAGCATAAAAGACGGCACTTGCACTATACAAGAATACGAAAGGACAAACACAATGAAGAAGTCTCCAACAGCCATATAATGTGTTCTCTACTTAAATGCCATTTTAGGATCTCCAGACTCACATAGGGAATAAAAGAACATTGCAACACCAAACAGATCAGCGGGTATGCAAGTATCCCTTGCGAAAAGGAAAGGATTCCATTCCTAATGTCAGTGTACTAACAAATCATTATGTCCTCATTACATGTTTTATGTAAAGTTTGTTAGTATCATTTATTAGTAAAAAAGAACAAATGAGGAGATTCAGTGCTTGGTACTTCTTCAGAATTACCTCCGCTTCTCAAGAAGAATCGAAAAGTTGATCCAGCACGGAGACTCTGCATGGTATGTACAATGTAGGATGGAAACTTCACGTCATGCTTTTAGAGGTATCAGAAAAGAACATATGCAACAATAAATATTGCATGTAATTAAAGTTCTACATCCTTCAGCCCTTAGTTTTCAGCAAAGACGGATTCTTGAAACACTATAATAGCAATAACTATGCCTCAACCCAAAACTAGTAGTAGGTATCGTCTACACAGATCCTTTTTCACTAAAATTAGAAAGAACTGTTAGTTCAACAGGACAGAAGGATTTCTCTCATTTTCTTCATAGTTAGCTTTAATTATAGGGCCAGGAAAGTAGAAACTTGATGTGGAAAAATGTGTAACATGGAGCTTTGTGACAATATCTAGCAGAGCTCACTTATTTATTTTCCTACATAATATCAGAGCCTATCAATCAAAGCTTCTATTAAGCTTCTACTAAACCTCAATCGTTGCTAAGATCGAGCAATAATCGTAAGATTAGCCATTTATTTTACATAAATAATGTCTTTATTCTTTTAGAAGCAAGACCTTCATCCCCACTTTTTGCTAGGCAACAAGTTTTTGATAGGTACATGAGGAACAAGATAGTTAATTTTTTTTTAGGAATAAAGAACAAGATACTTAATGAAAGCATTTGTTTATCTGTTTTGCTTTGGTGGGTTTAACCCAAACACAAAAGCAGAATACATCCTGTCACGCACCTTCAAATTTTTACCAACCTCCAGGATTAACCTCTTTTTTTATGAAACCAGCCTCCAAGACTAGCTTAAGGAGTGCATTGACTAAATACACCGTAGGCAGGATTAAAGAAACATTTACTTCCTTAGACTTTAGTATGTTGTTACCACATAAGCAAAAAATCACATCTTTCCTAAGCTCATCTTTCATTGTTTGCTTAATTATGAGGGCAAAAAGGTAGAAACTTAAGGTGAGACTTGATCAACACGCTCCAAAACCAGGAAGGAAAAATTGTAGCAGAGAGCTTTGTGCAAAAGTACGTAGCCACAACTCTCCTATTTTCCTTCATGTTATCAGAGCGTGTCAATCAAAGTTTCTCTTAAGCTTTTTCTAATCCGATCCGACCTCAATCTTTACTAAGCTCAAGCAATAATCATAAGATTACCAATTTATTTTATCTAAATAATGTCTGGTTTTTTTAGAGGCACGACCTTCATCCCCACTTTAAGCTAGGGGAACAAGTTTTTCATAAGGTATGAGGGGAGCAAGTTCATCAACATTGCTATAATCAAATTTTCATCAACATCTTGTCTTTGCAAGAACCAATTGGTTGAAACTTGGCAATCAAAGAGCAGCTTTTACTTTTCTTTTTTTTGGCAGCAGCAGAAGATAACAGTGAACAAGATACTTAAGAGCTTACTTAATAAATTCTTCACATGTAATTGAAAATCTACAGTCAATCCAAAACTCTATAACCCACAATCCAACCTCAACCCAAGAAAATAATGAAACAAGTGCTGATGTCGAAACGACAACTCAGGAACCCAAATCATCAAAGACAAGATACTCAACTTAAACCTCAAAACTTGCAATAAAACTAACACCACCCAAAAGAATGAATCAAATAAAGAAAACCAAAAATGAAAACCAAGTAACAAACCTATAAAAATAGGATCTTTTGGTTAGTAAATCATAAAAATAGGTCGAAACTTGGCAATCAAAGAGCACTAGAGCAGTTTGTTTGAAGCAAAAGATAACAGTCAACATGATAATTAAGAGGTTACTTAAAATACTCTTCACATATAACAGAAAATCTACAGCCAATCTAACATTATAAACACACAATCCAAAGGTCAACATGAGAAAAGACCAAATAATACAAGTATTGATGTCCATATGACAGCTCAGCAGGGGCGGCGCTCCTGATAGTTTTGGCTCAAATCCAACATTTTATGCTTAAAAACCCACTAAATATGTACAAGTAATTTATGTGGATCCACTATGTTTCTAGAATCTCTATGGTATTTTGACACGACTTATTTACTTCTATTAATTCTTTTGTCTTGAGCCGAGGGTCTATTGAAAACAACTTCTCTACCTCCAATACGGATAAGGTTTGCATACACTCCAACCTCCCCGCGTGAAATTACACTAGGTATGTTGTCGTTGCTGTGTTTCTAAAATCCAAAACTCATAAACTCGAAATCCTATCTCTGTCTCCTCAGCTCAAAACCCCAAATCACCAAAGACAAGAAGATCCCCAAACTTGAACCTCAAAACTTACAATAAAGCTAACACCATTCAAAAGAATGAATCAAATAAAGGAACCCCATAAAAGAGAACCAAACAACAAACCTTAAAAACATGATCTTTTTGACAAGCTGAGCATGAAACCAACACCATTCAAAGGAATTAATCAAATAAAGAAACCCCAAAACCAAAAACCAAGAAAACAAACTATAAAAACATGATCTTTATTAAATATAAAGCATAAAAATAGGATCTTGGATCTAAAAATGACATACCAGGAGCAACTTCAAGCAAGGAAAGAGGAGGAGAACAGTCACATTTACAAGGCATACAAGATTGAGCAGCTTTTACTTTAAGTTTCTTGAACTTCCAATAAATAGCAGGACCAGATACACAAAGAGCAGAAACTACAGCAAAAATTACTAAACAACATCTTAAGCAATTCCCAGATTGCCTTGCCATCTTTCTTTTGCTTTGAGAGCAAATTGGGAATGAGATCTACAAGGCAAAATGGATCTACTATAATGGGGTTAATTGGGTTTTTTCATTTCATATAGATAAAGATGTTCAGCTGAAAATAAGTGCTGATTAATTAACTAGTACTGCTACTTTCCATCTACTTTCTTGAAGGTCTTACGGTAAAATTCTCACTGTTTTTTTTTTGTTTGTCGGTTGTTGTTCAAGTGGACACTTGGATTAACAAGATTGTTGAAAGTCCACCGTCAAGTTCCCCTTATTCAGTATTATATTTGAATCCGATTAAATTTGAATATTGCATTGCAAGATCAATATTTTGAAGACGGTTTCTAATAAGAATTCTTTTCATTTTTAAGGTTTGAACCTAAATTTTGTATTAAGAATGGAGTCGTCCCAACCATTTCAGCATGAGGAGTAGTTTTTTTTTTTACTTTATTTCCAATATTCGTTATTCATATTTGTATCTGATTAGATTTGGATTCACGCATTGCATGTTTCATTATATGGGGATGATACTTTCGATAAGATTTTTTTAAAAAAAAAATTCGAATCCGAAACCTCATATTAAAGATGAAGGTATTTCAACAATTATGACATGCCCCGTAATTTCTTTTCTTTTTTTCTCTTCATATTCGATATTTGTATTTAGATCGGGACTAAATTTAAAATACACATACATGATCCAATTTTTATAACAGCATTTTTAATACGATATTTTCTTTTCACAAACCTCCATATTAAAAATAGAGGAATCTCAATCCTAATCCCATCACAATGAAACAATAGTAAAGTAGCGAAAATTTAGATAAGTATATTCAAAATATATACCTATGAAAAATAATTTTTAATATATATATTTCGTAAATATCCTTTTTCAAAAGATTAATTTATAGAAATGAAACCCAAATTAATATAATTTTTTTTATGACACCTTTTTGTTTTCTTCCACAATAATGTCCAAAGTTACATGATGTGTCTAAAGTGACACTATATATTCATATTATATATATCTAATCTTGTTTGAGATCTTTGTAGTACTCTTCTAGCCACTTTTCAATAATAGCCACTTCTTGCTTCCTTTGCATGATTAACCAGTCTGGGTCATTCTTTGTCTCTGATCGAAAGTCAACATGGTGTGCACCTAATTAATTACAAAAAATAAAATATGAAATCAGTACTAATAAAATAAATCAATATCTCTAAGGTTAATTCAATTAAAATGATGATATACAAAAGCATATTATACCTTTGTGAGTTATTAGAGCCACAATGCTAGATGATATATTTTTCAATACACTGTCATAAAAAGAAGAATGGAAACAAAAATAATCAATTCGAGTATTATTAAACAGAGTCGAATTCAAAATTTAACGTTCGCGAAATCATAATGAATGTTTTCTTATTTCATGACTATATTTTTTTAAAATGATCTCTCGTATGTATACGTGTCAAATCAAAAGAGAGTTATCAATTATAATAGATAACTTGTCTTATTTTTCATGTTACTAATTCTCCGCGATAATTATCTTTAAGTTAATTGATGATATAAAAAATCTTTATATTGTCGGTATAAAAGGTTATAATACTCATTAACTTACCCTCCTCTGCTCCATGGATCTTGCATTCCATTAGAGAATATCATGTTGCTTCCAAATCTCTTGAGGACTTGCTCAATTCTCTGAAATTGTAGACAAAATTTAGATTCTCATCATCATGAAATCAAAAAAGATGCAAATTAACTTTTTAATTTATTTTTATCCGGCATTCGATATTTATTTTGAAATCCAATTAATCCAGACTTAATAAGTGGAAAGGTCCTATTTGGGGTAAATCATTTCAAATCAAAAGCGACTCTATTTCAAGGGTACAAAATCGAGAACTCTGATTATAAAAATGTAATAGTATCTACCACTCTACCACGACCTTTGATGGTTGTATAGAACATTTGCACATGTATAACAACACAAATAATATTTTTTTGTAAAAAAAAACAGGTGGAGTGATAAAGTACTCTTCCATCTAATAATAGAGATTCGGGTTCGAGCTTAGATGTGAAGTTGTCGGGTATGTTATAGAGCACTCTACCCCTAGTGTAGGACATTCTAATCTGAATCTTTCAAATATAATCAGACTTCAATACAGATACCAAATACCAGATTGAAAAAGAATGAAAACTCACATTGCCACCAAATTCAGTAGTGATCCAATGTGGTCTAGGTTTTACTCCAAATTGCTTCTTACAATCTTGTGTGAATTCCTCGTAGCTAAAGGAAAATGGAGGAAACATACTTTCATTTGAACAAGTCATTGGCATAACCATTTCTGTACATGCCTGTAAACGCACAAATCACAAAAATAAACAAACAAACAATTAGATATGTTAGTTTACATTCTGAATCTGTCACTGACACGTACACGAAGGATAAATAAAATGTGTACTATGTAAAGGTTTTATGTACCTGCCAGTCCCAACCATGAAGGCCATGAGAATCAGTACCACCTTCTAAATTGAAACATTTTTCTGTTTGTGTATAATTGTAATATAAACTTGCTGCAGCAAATGCCTTGCTAAGCTTTGAAGCTCCTTTTGGCAATCCATCAATTATCTTGCACATCTTAATTCAAAAATAAATTCAAAAGTTAAAATAAAGAAGTAAACGCACAAAAAAGTCAAAAAAATTAACATTTAATATATGTATATGTATGTGTGTGTCTATATATATATATATATATATATATAATAGAATTGTCTATCCACATCGTAATTTTTAGTTGACACCTGTTGAACAAGAGTGACTTCCATTGCAATCAAGGCACTTACAAAGTCTATCCTTACAAGTAAATCTCTATGATAAACATGTCACTATTACAAGTAAATTATTCATAACAAATGATAAAAATAATAACTAATCTATTATATAATGTAAATAATATGTTGAGCTACACTAATCAGGTAAACAATCTTTATATTATCAGTATATATAATTCAAAATCCAACAAAAGAAGAACATGCCATAACGCACCAAGAAAACTCAACATTAAATAGATGTGCATAGAAAATTTTTTATTTGCACGGATAGTTATTTTCAATTGACACCAATTGAACAAGAGTGACTTTCATTTTATTCAAGGCACTTACTAAGTCGATCATTACAAGTAAATCTCTATGATAAGCATGTTATTACAAGTAAATCATTTGTAACTCATAAACTAATAAAAATAATAACTAATCTGTGTACCTCTTCAACTGGATATGCTGGCAATGGCATCATAAAGTTAGCCTCAGTTGGATAATTCACCATAGCTGTGTATACAAAAGCTTCCCATAGCCAATCTCTAGCTGAATAACCTGAATGTAAAGCCCTGAAATTTATATAAAATAGTAAACCATATCATCTTTTTAACTTCATCGATGCGAGCTTGTTTACACTATCGGTCTCAAGCCTTTATTTGTAGCAGAATACTTGTCCTTTCAAGATGCATCCTCATAAATTTATCATGTTGATGATATGATATGAGCTTAAATGACGAAATAAGGATTCATACAGTTATTTTCAACTTATTATTGGGACTGAGGCATAGTTGTTATTATAACCAAAAGTCATCTTTTTTATATATATCAAACCATATCATCTTTTAACTTTGTGTGCGTGAGCTTGCTTATATTATTTGTCTCAAGCTCGGATAAAGAAGGAAGGTTGCAATAGGCAAGCAGGCAACATAAAACTTGTCACTATATATATTCATGATGAATCTTTGTAAATTTATCATGTTGATGATATAATATGAGCTTAAATGACGAAATAAGGATTATAAAGTCGATTTTAATTAACTTATTTGGAATTGAAGTGTAATCATTATTATAATTAAAAGTCAATCTTTTTATTTTATTTTGTTGTATTATGAGACACTTACTTGCAAGTTCTGAAAAGTTTACTAACTTCAATCAATCCATCATCATGTGTTGATAATGCATCCAACTCTGCCCAACTCCCCTTTATCACTTTATAACAATTCAAGCTTGCATCCTATTTTATGAGGAAAAAATAAAGATAATTAATACTAGTAATTGTTCATAATAAGTGAAACTCTTAATCTTAAAAAAATAAGACAAATTATTTGTTATAATAGGTTGAAAATACGAATAGCATAAAAAATCACTCACACTTTAATAGAGGTGGATACAAATGGTATAGTTAAATTCAGATTGCTTTAATTTGCCACGTTTATACTGTTAATGTGTATAAGTCAAGTCCTATTCTAAAAGGAGCATGCATGAGTTGGGATCAGTGGCACATACATGATTTTCACTGATGGTTGGGGCGTGGCTCATCATGTATAATACATACATAAAAAGATATACATGATATACTCCATAAAATGAAATTGATCTATCTATTCCTAAGGCTTAGTATCACAAACCTTGAAATCTTGGGAAACAGCATCATAGAAGCTTGACCATGGTGTGATTTTGTCAAATTGCAATATTGGTGCTGAAGATGCCACTGCACCAATGGCTATATGTGGGTACTTCAGTCTAAACCAAGCAGCCAACACTGATTGACCAAAAAAACAAAAGTCAAAAGAGGAAAGATAAACAAACATTTCCTCGTTTTATTTTATGTGACACAGTTTAAAGTACAAGTGTCAAATTGACAATAGTGGAATATATAAATGCATTATTGGATTATGTACAATTGACAAACCTTATTTGACAATAGTGGAATATATAAATGCATTATTGGATTATGTTCAATTGACAAATCCTATTAATTGGATATTCAAGTTATCAAGTAGGTTCATTTCATGTAATGTCATATCATTTCCATCTATAATACTCATATACCAAGGGAAAATAATTTATTCTTGTATTCTTTTTTTAATATATATACATCTTGTATACAATAGCAAATGCAGTAATTAAGTGGAAGAAAAGTTGTTTAGCAACCATAGAATGTAAGTTCTCATGATTAAACCAACCATAGAAACTTTCTCACTCAAGTATTACTTTTCTTCATCATGTAAGGGGTAGTTTGGTTCATAAGATAAGGTGATCAGGTGAGATATTTCACGATATATATATTACGTTTGAAATAAAATTTATACTTTGTTTGGTTGAAGATATAAAGTTTTTCTGGAATAACTTTAATTTCAAACGTAATTTTGTATATTCCTTCTTATCTCATCCCACTGAATTGGTCTAAGAAGTATAATTCCAAAACTATAAGTTCAAGATAACTTAGTCCGTGAACTAAACGACCAGTTACTTTTTTTTTCTTCAATTTTAATTACTTACTTCCTCCATAAGAGCCACCAAAAACCACAACAGGTGATGAATCAGAAGAAAGATTTTGCTTCAAGCTCCTTATGAGAACAGCATAATCAGCCAATGCTTGTTGTGAATTCAAGTATCCCAAAGTCTTTGCTGACTTGTAAGAATTATTTCCAAATGGCATTGAATCTCCATAAAACCTATGCTATAATATTCCAATAAAAAAAATTAAAAAATTGTCAATTTCACCCCACTATAAAGATAAATAAAAATAATTAAATAGAAAAGAGTCAAAAATATGAAATATCTTAATTTTATCATCTACTATGCCTCAAGTCAATGTATGCTCTTGTTTCATATTTGTATAAAATTCTACTGTGTTTGGAGATAATGACAAAAATATTTACCAAAAAAGTTCATCATTTACTATATAAATGTAAAAAAATAAAATAAAATAAGACTTATATATACAACTTGATTTTTGACAAAGGAGATTCAAATGAACCTTCTTTCCGTCCCTTTAGCTCTGCCCCTGGTTGGAGAGCTTTGGTAACATAAAAGATAATAATTTAAATCACAATATAAAGCAAATGAATATTTTGAACCTTATTCAAAGTATTTTAACTCGTGAAAACTACTGGTTAGATTAATTCCATTAAACAAAAAATAGGTAAATATAAGACCTAATAAGGGTATGAACGACCCCCAAAAAAGTGACTAAGTGTAATAATAAAAGCATTTTCAAGATTAATTTGCACATACTTCGATGAAGACTAGGAGTGCATTGAACTTCGGAGCAATATCAATCATGAATCCGGTGTTTACAGCAAACCAATCAATATTCCCTTCATTGCCGGTGTATACAAAGATGGGCCCTCCTCCTTCTTTATGCCAATATTGATCATTTATGAGATACTTTTGATAAAATACTTTAGAACTCTTTGGTAGAAAAGTGAAATGATCAAGAATTTGAGGAAAGTAATGAGTTTTAAAGGGTATTTTTATCTTTTCATCATGTTTCTTTACTAGTAATGAAGATTGGTATGTTCCTGGAAGATAAATTGACTTGATTTTTGAAGCTCCAACAGAAATTATGAACAATATAATCAAGAAAATGTAAGAAGAAAAAGAAGCCATAGATATTTTTTTTCCTTAGGTTCTTGATGAGGATGATAATGATTTATTTATTGATCACCTTGTGACTTATGTCTTTTTCTTGGCTTAACTTTTTATGATGTGTATACTGAAAAAGCTGTTACATAAAGTTTGTGGTATTTTTTGGATGATTGTGAATCATTTTAAGGCATTTTATATCACTTTAGTTTGTTATATACATGAAGAAGGATAAGGGGCATATATGGTATCATTTGCTTTGGGGTCTTAATTAAATCATATTCATATTATTGTTTTCGATTTCTAAAATCTTATTAATCTAGATTTTTGATGAATAAGCCTGTTAAAAAAAACATAAAATCTCTCGACTAAAAATATTTTTATTTTTCTATAGTTTTAAATCTAAAGCATCTGATTAAGTAACGAAAGAATTTTAATCACCATATTACATTTTTTAGTAAATAAATATGTATGATTTTGCTTAAGCAAAGGTTGAGTACTTTAAATCCAAGTTCATGATGGTAATTAAGATTTTGTCCTAAATTAATATCCACATTATATTATTTTCAAACAGTATAACCTATATATATATATATATATATATATATATATATATATATATATATATATATATAAATTATTTTTTTGGAAAATTATTATATATGTCTCACATACATATAAAATTGTGATGACACCCTTTACCAAAGGGGTCAATGACATTAATTAGTATGTCATATTTGTAGCACAAAATACAGAAAAAATGATAATTTTGAAGGGTATTGTGGGTCCTAGGCCTTTTGTATTATTATATATAATTTTGCCTCTTGAATTGATTTAAACTATGAAAAGGACTTACAATAAAATAGTCAAAGATTCCATAATTAAACCTAAAATAATAACTCAAAATTTATGCTTTTTCAGGCACTAATTTTCAGTTTAGACCTTTTTAGGGTACAAATTAACATAATGCCAAGAAAATGAAGGGATTATGACATTTGTGAATAAAATAATTCATTGGTCTTAACACCCATTGACACTATTTATCAGCATGTCAAATAGGACGTTTTATCCACAAACACACATAACAATGTCACAATCTACTTTTAAAATATGATATAATGATGCGTCATGCATAATTATTTTAGGCAAGTTTGGTTGCATGCATAAAATGGTATAATTAATAATTTACCTAGAATTCAATATTAGTTATGCAAACTGCAAATGATGTTTGTCTAAATTAGGCAAAAATTTATATATCATCATGAAATAAAGATGAGATAAAAATACATGAATTAATAATATGTGTATTAAAACAATTAAGACTAGCAATAATCCTTGTAACTCTTTATAACTTAAGTATTTAAGCGACCCTTCAAGGGAAGTCAGGATCTTGCAATATGTTAATTTATTCAAAATTGATATCCTATAGGCTGTAAAAGCGATATTTAAAATTAATTATTGCATCTGAGAGCTTCTTGTTAAGAGTGAAAAAGTACTTATCATTACATTACAATCTTCATCGGTGATTGAAACTTCAAAGGAATCACAAACTACAATCAAACCTCTTTATAACGATATTGTTTGTTTGAATATTTTTTGGCTTGCTATAGAGAAATGTTACTATAGAGAACATATAATATAACATAAGATGAAAAATAGGTTCCAAAGAAAACATGACCGTTACACTGAAATATCATTAGAGACGATGATCGTTATAGAAATGTCTATAATATTATAGTTTGGTATCTTTCACAATTTTGGGGCTTCGGCCCAGATACTGATGATAACTAGTTGGGCCTCTGACCAGCCCAAGCCAGCTAAGAATGGGCTCGGAAGGTAGAGATCGGATTGTCCTTTCTCAGCCCACTTTTAAATCATTTCTCTATTAGCACATAAAAATAAAATAAAATTGACTAAATTTGTAAAAAGTTATATTTCATCTAATTATTTTAGTAGGCGTTTGATTAAGGTTTGGTTAAAATTTAAAAGAGAAAAACATTTGAAGTCGAAACAAAAAAAAATCTATCTAGAGATAAAGGTGTCAATTTGAATATGTCAGCATTGTTAAATTTGCTTTTATACTACTTACAAATTGCTCTATTACGTTTACATCTTGTGCTGATTCATATATTTGCGTTATAATAAAGTATCTCATATTTTTTCTTGGATGGAATTCCTTGAATTCGAACAAATCATCATACCATTATCAACGAAGTTACAATGTGAAGTGTGTCTCAACATGCAAAATACTTAGAGAAAAAATTTACCGATTTATTTTCTTAACATAATTAAGAATTACTATTAGGTTGAAGTTCAATTTATGTATTCTTTCTTATTGACTAAACATACCTATAACTTCTTAAATTTGTTTAATGCATCTCATTTAAACACTTGATTATGACTTGATTTGATTAAAAACTTAAATACATGTGTTTGCAACAAATTTTAAAGTGACAGAAAATAAATGACAATCACAATAAAAAAAAAGAAACATAACTTTATTGATAAATATGCGAGTACAATTTTGTCCCTCCCTTGATTCTACTCTCCTAAGATTTATCCATGATTCGAGGGCTATTAGTTACGTATTTCTCGAACTAGGATGATTTAGATTTGACCTCTATATGAGTATTCCATGACTTTTGTGGAATATTCGAGATCCTGATCTTTAAAAATGCCCAAGAGTTTATGGGATATTTTGAGATGTCTTTTAAGGAATTTAGTACCCTCTATATAGGCATAAACTAGTTAGGGTTGAGTAGCCTCCAATAATTCTAATTGAAACTGAACATATCAACTAGAATCTCAATTCGAATTGAACATGTCTTGTAGAATCCGCAAAATTTCAATTTCTACAACATGATAAAAAATTTCTTTATCATCCTTGTTCAAACTTATGCCCTTGTGTTCTCAAGTGCATCTTAAATAAATTAAAGTTAAACACATAATTAAATGATACTAACAATATATTTAAGTAATTAACTTATTTATTTATACCATTGGTGCTTAAGAACATGTACAAATGCTTTTTCAAAATCTAAGTCAGGACATATATTAAATTATTCAATTAACACATACTATAATTCAAGTGTTTAATAAATATAATCAATTTTAAATAGTAAATGGGCAATTTTAATCCTCTCCTTTTTTTCATAATTTCAATTGACCAATATTCTAACCCCATTTCCTTTTTTCCTTTTTCTTTATTCTTATTCTTATTCTTCTACATTAAAATAATTAATAGCAATAAAATAAAATAAATAGTGAAAAAAATCAACACATCGCGTAATCTCAAGAAGGATCAATTCCATTCCTTTGAAGGCGGCCATAGAAGAAAGGAGAAAAATTCTCTGAAATTTATTTTGGTGTTTTTGGATAATTTTTTCATTTTTTTTTGAAAAAAATTTCAAGAAGTTTCCGAGGTTTAGAGAGAAAAACAGAGATGAAGATCACAGCTTTGATGGTGTTGAAATGCAATCCAGAAGGTTCGGATCCTGTGATCTTAGCAAACGCTTCTGATGTTAACCATTTTGGGTATTTTCAGAGATCTAGCGTTAAGGAATTCATCGTTTTTGTGGGTCGAACTGTTGCTAAAAGGAACCCACCTGGACAACGACAATCTGTTCAGCATGAAGGTTTGATTTTTCCAACACCCTTTTGGGGTTTTTGGTTGATTTAGTGGAAATTTGTTTGTGGGGTTGTGTTATCTTGGTTTGGGGAGTCGAATATGTTGTTTGGTTTTTGGTGGAATTGCAGATGTGGTATTGATTGATGGTTTTTTGTTCATAATTGGGTGTTTGGGTTTGTGATATTATGTAGGTTGCAGCTCAATTTGATGTTTCTTTTTGGTAAATTGTATAGACGGATGAGTACTGTTGCAAACTTAGACAAAAACAGTACTTTGTGGACAATTGAATATAGTTAGCTGGTACCTGTGGCCGGTGGGAGGTGGCAGGTACCTGTAGTCGAGGTGCGCGCAAGCGGCATAGACACCGCCGGGTTATAAAAGAAAAAGTTGCAAAGTTGCAGCTGTTGGTCCTATAGGTGCTGCTGATGCTCTGAGACTTGAATTTTGTGATTTTCTGTTTTCATTTCTCTTTTTTTTGTTTGTTTTGGTGATGGTTTTGCACGAAAGTTTATCAATAACCTCCAGGTACACGCTACCCTACCCAGAAGCCATTTTTTTGAACTACACGGGGTATATTGTCCTTGTACAAAAGTAGAAGGATGAAGTGCTGACTAGCTTAGTTGGGAAAATTGTTGTGTGAACTAATTGATCTTTTTCAGTTATATTTCTTGAAGTCTTCACATGCTTACACGAGTTATGTTAATAGGTGTTCTTGATATTTATCAACTACTGTAGGATATAAAAATTTGGTGGATTGGTTCTCAATCACAACCTCTAGCACAAAGTAGTGATTTTTAAGTCACATTTGATCTATATACCGACCCAATGATATACTCCTGATTGTTTTTTGGTCACACATGCACCAGGTTTGACATATATTTAATTTTTTTTACCTTAGAATACAAGGTGCATTCATACAATCGAAATGGTTTATGTGCGTTGGGCTTCATGGATGATCACTATCCAGTTCGAAGTGCATTTTCACTTCTCAACCAGGTATAGGCTCTTTATTTTAGATATTCAGCTTTGAGAGGAGAAACTCTATATATGGAGAAATCAAACTATGGATCTGCATCTGATTTTCCAGGTTCTGGATGAGTATCTGAAGAATTTTGGTGAGTCATGGAAAACGGTTCAAAGCGACAATGCTCAACCATGGCCTTATCTGAATGAAGCTCTAGCCAAATTTCAGGTTTCTCTTCTGTTTTTGTTTGCTGGGTGATGATGGAATTTCCTTCTCAATCAAATTCTTCCCACCTTCATTTTAAAACAATTGATGTTTGAGCTAAAGTCCTGTCATGTTGACCCCTACAGGATCCTGCTGAGGCCGATAAGCTGTTCAAAATTCAACGAGAGTTGGATGAAACAAAAATTATTCTCGTAAGTATTGTGTTCTTCTCATGATTGCCTGCTTAATGTCATCTTTTTAAGCTCTTTATTCGAAGATGATAGTAAGCAGTTTGCATTTGGATAATGATTGGTTGATCATTGAGGACTGAGTTCCAGAAGACCTGGACAGAATACAGATTCTCCATTTCTTTGGTTAATGATCTTTATCCCCTGATGGTTATATATGGACATGTAACTCCTACCTACTGCCAGCCATTTTCCCGTAGAGCTTCTGCTCGTGCATTGAATTACCAAGGAAGTTACTAATTAATTTTGTATTGCTTTTAACAAATTGAAATCATTTGTATGCTGGAGTCTACCACATTGGTTTGAGGGAATAGGTTATATATATGTGTGTGTGTCTGTGTGGTGTGGGGTGGGGAGTATCCCACACATAAGCTAACTCTTTGAGATGGAGTTAGGCCCAAGGTCTGTTTTCTAAAGATCCATTTTGCTTAACATGGTATCATGTTATGTTTTTCATGCTTCATATGTCCAATTGGGGTGTTCTGTATCCACATTGGTTGAGAGAATGGGTTGTAGTCTCTTTATGTGATGTTTGGGCAACCCTCATCTCATAAGCTAACTTTTGGGATTAAGTTAGGTGCAAGGTCCATTTTCTTAACAGACGCAGGAGTTTAGTTTTGTATGCTTCATTCTCATGCTCTATCTCACAACATTCTGGCACGGTGAAAGACTCTATGCCTCTCTAATTTATCATATAACCTGCTTTTGGAGCACTAGACTGTTTCCATATTGTATATTGTACACTAAAATGGTTATCGTGTTCGTATGGTTGTGGAGCCATTAATTATTGTACGCATCTCTGGTCTGTGACTCAGTGTTTGTTTACGCTATTTATAGTACGAAATAGATGTGATATTTAACTCTTGAATTTCCTTTTCACTTGGTTATTTAAGGTCATCTGGTACACGATAGCCTATTAGAGAATGAAGACAATGCAGTTTTTCTCCAATTTCTTTACCTATACACTGTGTTTGGTTAGATTTGAAAGAAAAAAAGTGGAACTGAGCTGAGCTTTGTTATTTCTATTGTTTGCTACCTTTTTTTTATTACTGAGAAATCCCGAGTGCCACTGGCCCACGGTTCAAATTTGGTGAATAATGATAGATTTGAGAAGTAAAAGTGGAGGTTGCTTCTCTGTCTACTTCTTAGCCCCTCCCAACTTGGACATGAAGAAGGAAAATATATTTTTTGTACTTGTATTCCAACCTTACCAAACATTAGAGGTAAATAATGAATTTCCCTGCCTTGGGGAAGTAAATTAGTGATTTCTTTCATCTTTACCATTCCCATCCCATTTGGGAACCACATATATTATCAGTTGATGTTGAGTAATTGGTAGAGGGGGGAGTTCTATCTCTAGGAAAAGGAAAAAGATATAATGAAGGAGTTCCAGAAGAATATAAGGATGATAAAGATACTGTAATTATTACAGCTTAGAATTTGACAAGTGTGTTGCCACTTTTTGGTGGATGTGTATCTACCTTCATTATTTGATGTCTAGTTTAGTTTATTTTTGAGTTCCTAATATATTTGTTATGTTATCCAAGTAGTTTAACGGTTTTATACTTTTCATTGATAAGCTTTCCAAGTTATTTACACTTTGTCCCTCACTCCCTCTTGTAGGCCATGGTTATTTCTTTGAGTAGTACCTGGTTTGACCTTCCTGGTGCATTTTAAGCAAACTATTCTTATATGGACGTCCTAAAGCTTTAACATCAAATGCTCATGTTGAAAACATGCTGTTGGGTAGAAAATTAGGAAAGCAAATATGATTCTTACATTGCGCAATCAACTCAGTGCTTTAGTTAAATGTGTTTTTAGAAGTAACTTCTCTTTTGAGTCGCTAGTTGTTCTGTTTATTTGTATTTTCTTTCTAAATGTGCACTGTACTTGTCAAATATATATGCATATTAATGCATGAAGGAGTTCTGGTCCTCTTTTTTTGGTTGCTGTTAGCTGTGCTGATATTGGTTTCTCTTGCCTTTTGACACAGCATAAGACAATTGACAGTGTCTTAGAACGTGGTGAGAAGCTAGACAGTTTGGTTGAGAAGAGTTCAGATCTCAGTGCTGCTTCACAGGTAATGCATCTGTTAAGAGGATTATAATCTTGAAAAGAAATCTATATTTGTTAAGAGGATTATAATCTTGAAAAGAAAATAAACGCTGTTTAACAATGAACAGTTCTTCATCTTTCCTCTTAGGTGGAGTATATTTACTCTAATTAATCGGATTTAATAACATAATAAAAATATGCAGGCTCAAGTCTGTACTTTTCTGAGATGAGTCGTCCACTTTGTTTGTGGAGACTAGAGTTTTTACTTTAGTCTTAGTTATGTGTTAGGCTGACGCCCCATGAACTTGTACTCAGATATTATAGATTCGCCATGACTAGCATGTGGATCATTGGGGTTGTTTAACGAGTTTCAATTTTAAGAAATGGACAAACTACAACATAAAATTTTGTTTTTTCACCAGAATGGGGAATTCCAACGATTGGAAGTTTGGGCTGGTCTTAACAGTTAAGTTCTTCCTAAGATAGTAATATTCTAACAATATGTTTTAAGTTAACAGAATCAAGAGGTAAATTTAAAAATTACTGCTATAGGTTTGCCATTGCAACTTCACGTTGTTTTTAAATAGTGCAAGGTTTATACTTCACTAAAAATCTTCTCATTTTTCTCCCCTCTATGCAATTCGCCAACCTCTCTTAATACAGTCAACGGTGACCCTTCCTCAATTTGATCCCATGGTGACGCGAACCCTCAACCGTAAGGTTGTAGGTGGAGTGAGGCTTGGTTCTCACATGATTGCATGTTCTGCTTTCCACTTGAGCAACCTCTCTATCAGATGATTGCTCTATAATCAATCGTAACTCACCTCTTCTATTTTTGTCAATCTATTTTGACAATTCAGATTATGTCTGCTGTTGTGTAATACTCGGATCTTTTGACAATGTTATTGCTATGGCTCACTAACTAAAAAGATCCAAGTAGTTTTTACGCTGAATATCGAGTTGCATGGGGAGGTTATTTGCAATTTATTTGTGGGAAGTATTTGACAAGTCACATTTTCTCTACAAGCATGGTGGACATGGCATGATAGGTGCAGGCGCGTGCATGCCATGGAACCGTTAGTTGAATAATATGGACATACGGAACTGAGCAACAAGTTCTGTAGTATTATCACACTAGATACACATATCTTCCTGCTAAGTGAACTCGTGTCAAAGAACACAGTCGAATATCGTTCTGCAGTGTATGTCCATTGGGAGTTCTTTAGTTGAATTAAAAGCTTGATGCTAAATTTTCTACTTGTGGGGAGAGGAACGAATGAAGCTTCTTGGTGATGCGATTTGTTGACGTGCTCATGGACTGGGAAAGTAAACATCTGAAGTAAGCCCGTCTTGTTATACATGAACTGTATTTCGGTGAACCCCTTTGTGGTATGGCCATGGATCACCATAATTAGAAACACAATGTGTGTTATTGCAAACAGAGATCTAGAACTGAAAAATATTAGAAAATAGATATAGAATTCAAGGTAGATGATTTATTGAATGAAACTGCAGAATTTATACAAGAATTAAAACAACTGATTTTCCTATTTTAATGCCACTAACATAATGGCTGGAAATTGAATGAGAAAGATCTGCAACTAATGAGAAAAATTCTCTAACTAATAGCTAAAAAAAACAGCCACTAACTAAAACTGAAATGTTTGAAAGCAATGGTAACTTGAAAAATATCCATGTATGCTAGAACTGAAATGACAACAGTCTAACACTCCTCCTTGGCATTTCGGTGACAAACACCAATCTTTTGTCTCAAGTCTTCAAATCTTTCTTTAGGTAGAGCCTTGGTAAAAATGTCTGCTAGCTGATTCTCAGATGAACAATGGACAAGCAGCATCTCGTTAGATTGTTGAACTTCTCTGATAAAATGGAATTTGATTTTTATGTGCTTAGTTCTCCCATGAAACACTGGATTTTTTGAGATTGAAACTGCTGAGATATTGTCGCACATGATTTCTGTAGCTTCTGTTTGTTCACAGCCCAAATCTTTTAGCATCTTCCTCAGCCAAATTGCCTGATTTACAGCAGAAACAACAGCAATATATTCTGCTTCTGCAGTTGATTGAGCTGTTGTTTCTTGCTTTCTTGAACTCCAGCTAAAATAACTTGTCCCCAAGGAAAATATATATCCAGAAGTGCTTTTTGAATCTTCAACACAGCCACCCCAGTCACTGTCACAGTAACCAACCAGCTTCAAACTCTCTTCTGTAGATGTTGGAAAAAACATTCCAAATGTGCTGGTTCCTTTGATATACCTTAACACCCTTTTAGCAGCTGTAAAGTGAGTTTCTCTAGGCGAATGCATGAACCTGGAGAGCAAACTTACAGCAAATAGAATGTCAAGTCTGGTAGCAGTAAGATACAGAAGGCTGCCAATTAAACTTCTATAGAGACTTTCATCTACTTTTTCAACATTTTCATCCTTGCCAAGCTTTAAACCTGTAGAAATTGGAGTGTTCACAGGTTTGCAATCTTGCATTTTGAACCTGTGTAAAATATCAGACATGTATTTCTGTTGACATATAAAAAACTATCATCAGTCTGCAACACCTCCATTCCAAGAAAGTATTTCATGACTCCCAGATCAGTCATCTCAAAAGTTTTCTCCATTTCATCTTTGAACTTTTGAATCTGTTCAAATTTACTACCTGTCACAAGTATGTCACCAACATAAATTGAAACAACTAAGAGCTCATCATCTGTGTTTCTTACATACAAAGTAGCTTCACGCGGACTTCTGCTAAAGCCAAGTTGCATGAGATGACTGTCCATCCTATCATACCATGCTCTTGGAGCTTGTTTTAAGCCATACAAAGCTTTCTTTAGGAGATAAACTTTGTCCTCTTTACCAGGAATTAAAAAACCATCAGGCTGCTCTACGAATATTTCTTCAGTCAACAACCCATTTAGGAAGGCTGATTTGACATCAAGTTGATGAATTTGCCATGAATTGTGAGCAGCAAAAGCTAGGAGTTTTATTGTGTCATACCTTGCTACTGGAGCAAATGTTTCCTGATAATTCACGCCATATTGCTGTGCATATCCCTTTACCACCAATCTGGCTTTGTTTTTGCAAATTGAACCATCCGAATTGAATTTGGTTTTAAAGACCTACTTTACGCCAATCACTTTGCGATTTGCTGGTCTATCAACTAGCTGCCATGTCTCATTCTTGTTGATCATGTCTAGTTCAGCTTGCATAGCTCTCCTCCATGCTTGAGATTCTTGTGCCTCAGCATAGCTTGTTGGTTCATTGATAACCAGGCTGCACCTTTGATAAATATCCTTCAAGGACCTTGTACCTCTCACTGGCAAGTCATCCACCATATCATCTGCTACAAGTTGAGGTTGCTCTTTTGGATAAAGATTAGGATGAACATCTTTATTTTCCCAACACCAGACAGCAGCCTCATCAAACTTCACATCTCTGCTCAAGATTATGTTTTTCGTTTTCAAACAGAAAATTCTGTATCCCTTGCATGATGCACCATAGCCCATGAAAATGCCTTCTGAGCCTTATTGTCTAGCTTGCTTCTTTTGGATTCAGCCACTTGATAATAACATATACACCCAAAGATTCTGATATGGTGTACTCTTGGCTTGTGATCATACCAAGCTTCATATGGAGTCTTGTCTTGCACAACTTTTGTGGGCAGCCTATTCAATAAATAGACAGAAGTATTTACTGCTTCTGCCCAGGATTGATTTGGCATTTCTTTTTCAATTAAAAGACACCTGGCCATCTCCATGACAGTCCTGTTCTTCCTTTCAGACACCCCATTCTGTTGTGGGGTATATGGTACTGTTAGCTGATGCTCAATGCCTGCGCTTTTAAGAAATTCAGCAAACTGGCGAGAAGTAAATTCTCCACGATTATCAGATCTTAAAGCTTTAATTTTAAGATTACATTGATTCTCTAGTAAAACTTTGAATTGTTTAAAAACATCAAAAACTTCACTTTTGAGTTTGATGAAGTAAACCCAACACATCCTAGTGCAGTCATCAATAAAAAGGATAAAATAACTGTTACCACTCAAGGACTTGGTGCTCATTGGGCCACACACATCAGTGTGAATGAGTTGAAGTTTTTGATTTGATCTCCATGCTTGATTTGTTTGAAATGGTAGCTTTGATTGCTTCCCTTGACAGATTTCACAAATTTGAGCATCACAGGAAATTTCAGCAATGGTTCTTTGATTGAAATGGCCAAGCCTTCTGTGCCACAGATTTATAATTGATTCTGAAGCACTTGTGTTGGCTTGCTCACACGCTTTCTCCCAATTCACCACAAAACTTCTGTTTCTCATGTTAACCCATAATAATTCTACTCCAGAAGGATAAAAAATAAAGCATTTGCGATCCTCAAAATGAAGTGAATAATTCTTTTCAAGCATCTGCCCAACACTCAACAGATTTTGGCTAATTTCAGGTGTATACAAAACATCAGGAATAGTTTTAATACCTGAATTTGTTATGACAGCCACTGATCCTCTTCCTTTGACTGCTAGAAATTCTCCATTTCCCACCTTTACTCTGGATTTGTAAGTATCATCAAAGGTTCTGAACATCTCAGCATCATTCCACAAGTGATGAGTGCACTACTGTCAATAAGCCAGTCATCAGAGGGGTCATTTTTTGAGAAACATGAAACTGCGAAGAGCTGCTCTTCCTGCATATCATTTGCATCTGCCAATTTTGCTTGAGAAGAAGTTGAGCCTTTATTTTTGGATTTACAGACTTTTGATATATGCCCAATTTGCTTGCAATTGCCACATACAACATCAGGCCTCCACCAACAGTATTTTTCTAGATTTGTTGTTTTCTTGCAATGATTGCAAGGAGGAAATGATTTCTTTAAACCTTCACTGCTATTCCCACCAACATACTTGCCTTTGTTTTTCTGGTTAGACTGATGTTGTCCCTTACCAGAATTTTGCTTTTGTATAGAAAAGGCTCCTTCAGTGAATTTTTCTTGCCTCAAATTTCTTCGTTGCTCTTGTGCTTGAAGAGCACTCATTAGCTCACCTAATGAAATTTTGCTGAGGTCCTTGGACTCTTCAAGAGATGAAATTTTGGATTCAAATCTCTCAGGAAGAGTCACAAGTACTTTCTCCACAATTCTTGTCTCTGCAAATTCTTCACCAAGCAATCTCATGTTATTAACAATTAAAGAGATTCGATCAGCATACTTACTAATTGTTTCATCCTCCTGCATGTTCAGCGACTCAAATTCTCTTTTCAAATTCAACACTTGCATTTGACGTGTTCTATCACTGCCTTCATATTCTTCTTTCAATTTCTCCCAAGCCTCCTTTGCAGTTTTGCAAGCCATAATTCTGTAAAAAACAGAGTCTGCAACTGAATTTTGAATCAGTGACTTGGCTCGAGATTTCTTCATCTTTTGTTCACTGTTGAATTTGATTTGGGTTATGGTGGGATTTTCTGGTACGACAGGGTCTGGTATTTCTTCAGTTACAGTTTCCCAAAGGTCATAGGCTTCCAAAAAAGCTTGCATCTTTACTGACCAAATATGATAATTTTGACCAGTAAAAATGATAGGTGGGTTTAAAGATTGGCTATTAGATGCCATTTGAAATTGTGGGTTAAAAATTTTTGTTGATTTTGATCCCGTAAGATCTAGTAATGCTCTGATACCACTGTTATTGCAAATAGAGATCTAGAACTGAAAAATATTAGAAAATTATATAGAATTCAAGGTAGATGATTTATTGAATGAAACTGCAGAATTTATACAAGAATTAAAACAACTGATTTTCCTATTTTAATGCCACTAACATAATGGCTGGAAATTGAATGAGAAAGATCTGCAACTAATGAGAAAAATTCTCTAACTAATAGCTAAAAAAAACAGCCACTAACTGAAACTGAAATATTTGAAAGCAACGGTAACTTGAAAAAAATCCCTGTATGCTAGAACTGAAATGACAACAGTCTAACAATGTGCTTGTCTCTGCTGTTAGCCTTTTATTACTATTTCTCTCTGCTAATGTTAATATTGTAGAAGCTGCAGACTCTTATACATTATCTGTGAGCCTCTATTAGTTTCGGCTTATTTCCTGACATGAACTGTTTGATTTTCAAACAGATGTTCTACAAGCAGGCGAAGAAAACCAATTCATGCTGTACAGTTTTATAGACTGTTCTCTGAAAATGAAAGGGGGCGATTCAACCACGGATAAACTTGTGTCTATGTTGCATATGAAGTATCGGAGAATTGTTTGTTTATATCATCTATGATATTCTGAAAGCTTGAATTCTTTTTTGTTCTCTATTGTAATATGATCTCAGATGAAGAGAAAGAGTCCAGTCTCAGATTGATATTCTTGTTTGAAAGTTGTGATGTGATGATGTTGACCTAAATATAGTTACTATATAACATGTTTCCTGTTTCTGATGTCTTGGCTTCCTGTTATTTGGCACAATCTTTGATGTATGCTGAGACTGAATACCCAAAATCCCCATTCCGCAACCAATTGGGACAAATTCAAAGGAAAATCATCATAAGAAGGAATTATTATGAACCATGATTATTATAGTGTCTAAAAGCACTCTTAAAATTTCAGAACTCTTCATATGTTCAAATAAGAATTTTAATATTTTTCTAAAAAAATATGATGTCAGATTATATAGGGACAACAATGAGGAAATTTGAGGCTAACATGGTTACTTAATCACCAAGTTTACACCAAATCCAATGATGTCTCTATCCATGGAAACTTCATGTCAAATTAGTGAGTTCGAGAGAAGAGTTACGTTCAAACGAATCCAAAGTTTACATAAAAAAAGAAAGTTAATAGCTAAGATTACACTAAAAATATTTTAAATTTTCAAATTTCATGGTATTGTACGAATTTTCTGTATGAACTCATTAGAGGCACAAATTTTCTATATGAACAATTAGATGTTTTTGTATAAATGTACGTGTTTCATATGTCAACTATCACCGACTATTTATCTAAATAGACTCTTTTAACTTATACCATGAAATGCCACCATCCTTCAAATAAAAGAAAAAAAATATTAATAGTTAAGATGTATTAAATAAATAATTATAATTTAGATAGAAAAATTGCACTAATTGTTCATTATAAAACTCCAAAACCATAATACGTCTCTAACAAGAAACAACATACTTATATATAAATTCACGAAACTTCATTTGAAAGAAACAAATTATATATTCAACATTTCATAATTTATATTGTAAAATTAACAGCAAACTCTCTTACAAGTTACAACAACACACTATTACACATACACACCTAAAAGAAAATTACAACCTTTAAAAACATTTGAAATATAAACAACAATAAACTCTTCTTTACAAGACAACTTTTCATAATTTATATTGTAAAATTTATTTAGTTATTGGTTTTAAAAAACTATATTCAAGATGACTATTTTCCCAAGATTGATTTGATCCACCAAATTCCTTTAGTGTCCTTTGGGGCATCTTCACCATCTGGTGGAGGATCAGCTTGAGGTGTCTTGTGAAGTTTGCTCACATCATATCCAACTTCTTTTGCCTTCTCAACAAGTTGGTTGTATATTTCTTCATCAAGATGTGGTTGCCTACATAATATCTATGAACCAAATAACATTTTGTTAAAACCATATAACATAATCGAGCAAAAGATATCTACAAATAAATCTCCTTAGAAAACATGAAATTACCAGGTACGTATCTAGACTCCACTTATAAGACTAATACTGAATAAATTGTTATTGTATCTAAACTCCACTTAAGTTTATGATAACCATTATGTAACTAACTTCCTCCCAAATATTGATATCCAACCATATGCCATTTTTCAAAAAATATCAACAACAACAATAAATAAGATTTAGTGAACTTACCCAAAGATACTTCTTACTAGGCTGACCAATCAAAGCATATTGATAATCATCATCAATAGATAAAACCCAATAATCACCAACAATTGGAATAATTGGCAAGAAAGGTGGGATGTAGAATTTCACTTTAAGTTTTGCTTCATCATTTTTTGGATCAACTTTATAAGCTGTCCCTTCAATTGAACCTCTTTTTCCACCACTCCATGTTTCATTTAACACATGTACTGTCCCATCTTGGTTTAAAGTGTAAGTGGCTCTTGTGTTTACACCATCTTTAGGTTGATTTCTTGATGGAAATGAGGCAATTTCATACCATCTTCCCATGTATCTTTCAACATCCAAATTCTTCACTACTTCCATCTCTTTTGTGGTCATTTTTTACAAAGTTTCAAACAAGTGAGGGGTTTTTGGTTTCCTGATAAGGTTTAGTGTGATGTGAGATATATAAAGGAGAGATAGGGTGGAATGCCAAATTTCAAGAAAGTACTAGTTATCTTTTTTTTCCAAGAATTTTAGGGGTAGAAATGGGTTTTTGTGATGTTAATCTCTCGTTTTTAACTTATTTGTTATATTTTTCCTTTTAGTTTATTTAAAAATTAAAATATCTCCTTTTTCTTTTGTGTAAACTCTTTTTTGACTATGCACGCAGAAAATCTTAATCTGAACATTTACTTTGTTGGTTGGTAAGAGTTTGCTTTCTACTTTGTAATTATTATTTTTTTTTTTTATCTATTTTCGTTCCCTAGCTCTACTGATTTCTTGATAAGGTTTATTGGGATGAGGATATATTGTGTAGTGTGAAATATTTGTGGATATAGACGCGGACATTTGAGCACCTTACAAGTGTAATAATGGACCTTTTTTGGCAGATTATGAAATGGTAGGTTCTAGAATTGTGTTCAATAATACAAGGGGCTGTTTAAATTGTTTTTTTTCATTTTAATGGTAATTTCTTTCTTTTAATTATACACATTCTAGAATAATTATTAATGAAGGTGATTGTTAACTAAGACATTTTAATATTTTTATTTTTAGTACATTTTCACAGATACTGGTAAATCAACTTAACAGGTACACTTGAAATATTTCATTTTTAGAATACAGCTCTTTACCTTCACCGAATCTCTAACTTAAACTAAAGGCTTTTCATCAAGTATTAGAGAACCTCAAACTATAGAATATTGAAATATAGCTGATCCCAACTATTTGGGATGGCCATAGTTGATTGATTTATCAAATCATCCTCGTCATCGTCGGGAGTATATTATTGACTTGTTATAAGTAACAAAAGTCTTCATCAATTTAACTTTTTAGATGATATCGTCACACAATCATTAGCATTTTGCAATGTGAGGGCTTATTCAACACAAAAGAACACATGGGCTACGTAAGTTAACAGAGAGACAGAGCAACCACCTTTGGAAACACCTGCATTCCTCCATTCTACTAGAACAATCAAGGTAACAGGGAAGGCTCAGATTCACTTTTCTCAGATAAAATCCAAAGAGCTTTAAAACTGCCATGGCTGCAATCATTAGATAGCCTTATGAGAAAGAGAAGAAAACACCAAACTTGGATCTTTTTCTCTTCAAATCTCACAGACCCATCTACATAGATATTGTATTGTTGCTACCCATTGTATTATATTGTTACTTTAGACAGGCCAAATACATAGATAACCCTTCAAGCTTGCCATGAATTGTCAGTTAGGCAGTGATCACTTGGGCGCTTCAACTTGACAGATGCAAAATGAGATCCAACATCGCCATGGCTGCAAAAACCACCAGAAAATCTAGGGGCATGCCCTGCCAATATACGGGTCGGATAGTATCAAATGCCCGATTAAGCTCAGAAGGGAATGAAAAATTGATAAAATTATATTCCCTCTTTCAAGCCATCAATCATATCACCATTGACAATTTTAACAGCAGCCTTGAAGTATCCCATTTAGCAATTTTTTCTAATTTCCCAAAAACTGAGGCTCAGGTCTGTGTTATAGACCATGTTGCTCAAACTCTTCAAAAATATTATAAGATGTGTTGGATCCATCAAAAGTAGTGCATTTTTTGGAGGATTCGACATTGGTGTAACACCATTTTTGAAGAGTTCAAGCAACTTAGGTTATAGCTCAACAAACAGAGATCCGATGATAAAATGACTGAACAACCACCAGAAAATTTGTGGACATACCCGCCAATAAGGGTGGGCATAAATACCGAAAAATCGAACCAAACTATTTCGGTTCTTCGGTGTCGGTTCTTCGATGTTTCAGTTCGGTGTCTGTTCTTTTTTTTCGGTTCGGAGTTCGGTGTAAGGGTCCCAAAACTACGGTGCACCGAAGAACCAAAGTTTTATTAAATAAATTTAAAAATATTTAAATTATATTATTTAATAATACTTATATATTTTTACTCAAAATATTTACCTGATCCATTTCAATTTTTAACTTTACCTGGCCCATTTCAATTTTTATATTATGGAACCTACACAAAACAGTAAAGGACACACTTTATCATTTACACTTCAAAACAGTAACGGGCACCCAGCCTAAACAAAACTATTTTGATGTTATTACTTTTATTGTTAGACTGTTAGTTGTTACTTTGAAGTTTGAAGTGTGAAGTTAACAACAATTGTTACTTTATCATATTCCCTCTTTATTTTTATTCACACCGAAAAACCGATTTAAAAACATCGAACTAAACAGAACCGAAGTAGAAAAAACTGAACCGAACCAATCTAGTTTGGTTTGAAATATGGTGCACACTTTTCTAAAACCGAATACCGAAGAACCGAACGCCCACCCCTACCCGCCAAGATACGGGGCACCACCACCTCCTTTTGGAAGTCGAGTATACTCACCACCACCACCGGCAGCATTAAATGCTCCGGTAAAGGCACAAAGAAAAAAAGAAAGAAAAAGACTGAAAGATGCATGGTTTTAGCATACATCATGGAGGAAACACTTCAAGCTTCCTCCTTTTTTGAGACTGCTCTTTAATCCAAAAGAGCAAAGTCCTGAAGAGCGAAGAAAGGGCTGTTGAGATGTTTACAGTAATGGAGAAATCATTGGCAGATGCAAAGAGAGGCAACTTCCCTTTCAACAAAAATCCTCTGAACTCTCCAGGGCCTCATTTTATCCCTTCTGAGCTTTCTTGTTGAGAAGAGAGAGAGGCAAATAAGACTCAAGTTCAGAATGCAGGAAATGACAAAAATAGTCCCTTGTGTTTGAGAGTAGGTTCAACGTAGCCTCTTCAGTATGCACTGACCTGTTTTGGTCTTCTATATTTGTCGAGATCAGTACCTAAATTTTCAGATCAATTCAAGAAAACTTCTAAAAGATACTGTTTCAGTGATCAAACGCAAGTTAAATTGAGGTAAGGAGGCTCAGACTTTCGCCTATTTAATCAAAGAGCAGAGCTAAACCAGCTATGGCTGCAAATATTGGTTGCCTCGTGAGAAGGGACTACAAGAAACCTACTATTTCCCGTCCTTATTCACAGACCTTCCAAGTTGTCTTTGCCAAGCCAGGCCTTGGACTTGACTCCAACATTTTCAGTCTTATAAAGATAATCTTCATAGCCTCAGTATTTTAGGATTCTCAAGATACAGAAAAGGGCTTCAAATTTGAGGATGAACACGTTGAAAGACAGATAAAAGCTTGTCATGTTAGTACCCTTACACAGCCAAAGCAACTAACCGCTCAAAAGGCCATTTTTCTGACAAATAATTAAATAGTGCAAAGAGCATAAAACCTTCTGAGTTAAATCTTGCCTTAATTGGCAAAGATAATCTCTTCTCCAGTCAACACCCTACTGCTTTGACTCATTCCTGCAGAGTTCAAAGACTTATTTTTCAAGATAATATAGATAAATGTTGCAGGTTTAATCAAGGTACACATGAATATACTTTTCTAGCAATAGCATGAGCATGCCACTTCTGTTTGTTTTTTTTTTTTTTTTTGATAAAGATAATGTTGTATTCATCAGCATTAAGGATATGTTGGAGACCTCCAAAAATTGGTTTCCAACAAGAGAAAAAACAAAAAGGCTAATAGATTACAAAGTGCCTATAAAATCCAAAATTTGTGCAGCTTCTTCTATTTTAACAGAAGAGACCCGTAAAGTTGCAATTCATGGATTCATATACTTCCATTATCAAAAACAACATAAGCAACTAGTCTTACGACAGAATTTTCTAAAATCAATAAATTGAGGTTCAGATCTGTGTTTACCTCTGGCAGAAAGAGAGTTCAACGACGCCAGGGCTGCAAAAACCAACAGAAAATGTGGTGCATGCACCGCCAAGATATGGGTCAAATAATCTCAAATGCCTGATTAGTATTAGCTTAGGAGGGATGAAAGATTTACAAAATCATCATCGCCTCTTTCAAGCCATCAATTATACTCATCACCACCAGCATAACTTGTCTCAAAGGCGGATCTAGGATAAAGTTAATGCATTCTAGACAATAACTTTTCTCCGGAGGTGAATCCAGGACTTTGTTTATTGGGCTATTGATAGATTATTACACATATTAGCTGAAGTTCTTAAAACAAATACAGGGTTTTGGCCTAGGTTTTACTGAATTGATAGCTTCCAAAACGACAGAGAAAGGACAACAACATACCCAGTGTAATACCACAAGTGGGTTGGGGGAGGGTGTACACAGACCTTACCCCTACTTTGTAGAGATAGAGAGGTTGTTTCCAATAGACTCTTGGCTAAGTAACGCATCTCAAAGCAGCCTGGCAACACCATGGCAGAGAGAAAGTGAGGCTCAGATATGTGTTAAGCTCAAGCAAAAAGAGAGTTCGGCGATGCCATGGCTGCAATAACCACCAGAAACTCTGGGAGCATGCCCTGCCAAGATACGGGTTGGATAATCTCAAAAGTCTGATTGATAAGCTCATAAAGGTATAAAAGATTGACAAAATCCTCATCGCCTCTTTGAAGCCGTCAATTATGCTCACCACCACCTGTATAACTCTAACCAGTCTCCAAGCAAGCAAACCCTAAATACAAAATATTTTTCAACTGACATAAAGGCTCAGATCTGTGTTTAAGCTCGGGCAAAAAGAGAGTCCGGCAACGCCATGGCAGCAAAACAACCAGAAAATGGGAGCATGCCCTGTCAAGATACGGGTCAGATAATCTCAAATGCCCGATTAATCAGTTCAAAGGGGGATGAAAATTTGACAAAATCATCATTGCCTTCATCAAACCATTGATGATACTTGCCACATACACCGCCAAAATTCAATGGTCCAGCAGAAGCATTTAAAAAAGTGAATATATGGTATTAGCATGCATAGCATGAAAGGGTATGAAACCCTTATTAATACTCCCTCAGTAAGATTGATAAAAGGGCTGTTGGGATCCGGCAGAAGCATTGAAAAAAGTAAAAAAAAGTTGAAGGGCACAGAAATCATCTGCAACAATATGTAACAACCATCCAAGCGAGCTGCTAATAATACACTTAAACAACAACAACAACAAAAAATAACAACATTCCCAGTGTATCCCACATGTGGGATTTGAGAGGGTAATGTGTATGCAGCCTTACCCTGCCGAAGGTCTGTTAATAATATACTCCCTCTGTTAAAATTGATAAAAGGATTGTTGGGTTTCTTATAGTAATGGAGAAATCATTGGCTGATGCAGAGAGCGGCAACCACCCTTTCAATGAAAAATCCCGTAAGCACATTGTAGCCTCATTCTTTCCCTTTTGAGCTTTTGCTTTGTACATTTCCCTAACCTTTTGTTTCCCGAAACTGATAGAGAAAGTGAGGCTCAGATCTGTGTTAAGCTCAGGTAAAAAGAGAGTCCAACCACGCCATGGCTGCAAAAACAACCAGAAAAGCTGGTGGCATGCCCCGCCAAGATACGGGTCGGATAACCTCAAATGCCTGATTAATCAACTCATAAGTGAATAAAATTTGGCAGAAGTCATCATCGCCTCTTTCAAGCCGTCGAATTATACTCACCACCATCGCTTCCACCAGCAACATTCAATGCTCCGGCGAAAGCACTAAAAAAAAAGAAGAAAAAAAAAGAGTTGAAGGGCGTAGAAACCCTTTGAAACGTTATGTAACAACCATCCAAACAAGCTGTTAGTTATATACTCCCTCCATTTAAAATTGATAAAAGGGTGGTTGGGATTCCTACAGTAATGGAGAAATCATTGGCTAATTTCAGTGAGAGGCAACCACCCTTGGAACAAAAACCCTCAAATCCCTGTAACCTCATTCTTTCCCTTCTGAGCTTTTGCTTTATTCATTTCCCAGAACTTTTGTTTATATAGTACCCTGAAGATGTTAGAATACTCCATCTGTTAAAACTTAAAATTGACAAAAGGGTTATTGGGTTTCATACAGTAATGGAGTTCAGTAAATTGAGGCTCAGACCTGTGCAAGCAAAGAGAGTCCAACCACGCCATGGCTGCAAAAATCATCAGAAAATCTGGGAGCATGCCCCGCCAAGATACGGGTTGGATAACCTCAAATGCCCGATTAATCAGCTCAGAAGGGAACAAAAATTGACATAAATCATCATCGCCTCTTTCAAACCGGCTGATTATACTCACCACCATTGCTTCCACCAGCTCCACCAGCAACATTCAATGATCCAGCGGAAGCATTAAAAAAAGAAAAGAAAAAAAAAAGAGTTGCAAGGGTATAGAAACCCTTTGACAATATAACAACAATCCAAGCAAGCTGTTAATAATACACTCCACTCCCTCCATTAAAATTGATAGAAGGATAGTTGGGTTTCTTACCGTAATGGAGAAATCATTGGCTGAATATAGAGAGGCAATCACCCATTCAATGAGAAGTCCTCAACTCTCTGTAGCCTCATTCTATCCCTTTAAAGCTTTTGCTTTGTCCATTTTCCTAACCTTTTGTTTCCCTAAACTGACAGAGAAAGTGAGGCTCAGATCTGTGTTGAGCTCAGGCAAAAAGAGAGTCCAATAACGCCATGGCTGCAAAAACCACCAGAAAATCTGGTGGCATGCCCTGCCAAGGTACGGGTCGGTTAACCTCAAATGCCCGAATAATCAGCTCAGAAGGGAATAAAATTGGTAAAAATCATCATCGCCTCTATAAAGCCACCAACTATACTCACCAGCGCCGCTTTCAGCTCCACCAGCAACATTCAATGCTCCGGCAGAAGCCTTAAAAAAATAAAAGAGTTGAAGGGCATAGAAGCCCTTTGAAACGATATATAACAACAATCCAAGCAAGCTGTTAATAATACATTCCCTCTGTTCAAATTGATAAAAGGATTGTTGGGATTCTTACAATGATAGAGAAATCATTGGATGAATGCAGAGAGAGGCAACCACCCTTTCAATGAAAAATCCTCAACTCTATGTACACCCAATTACATCAAATACAATTACCAGGATGGCTTTCCAAACAGGCCCTAAGGGTCTTCATGCTTTTAATATAGTATAGATAAAAGGGTTGTTAGGATTCTTACAGTAGAGAAATTATTGGCTGAATGCTAAGAGACGCAACCACCCTTTTAATAAAAAGTCCTCCACTCTCTGTAGCCTCATTCTTTCCCTTCTGAGTTTTTGGTTTTTGTTTCTCAACTCTCAAAAACATTTTCCTTCATACCGAACACACCCTAAATACAACCAAAAAAATCCAAACTGAATAGAGAAAAATTGAGGCTCAGATCTGGTTAAGATCGGGCAACAAGAGAGTCCAACAAACGCCATAGCTGCAAAAACCACCACCACCGCAAAAGCTGGGAGCATGCCCCGCCAAGATACGGGTTGGATAATCTCAAATGCCCAATTAATCAGCTCAGAAAGAAATCAAAAGTTGACAAAAATCATCATTGCCTCTTTAAAGTCACCGATTATACTCAACCCCACAGCTTCCACTACCCCCACCAGCAGCACTCAATGCTCTGGCAGAAGCATTAGAGAAAAGAGAATGCACTGTATGAGCGCAGCATGGAGGTATAGGTTAGATTGATATGGTATGTATGTATGTCTAATTAGGTCGTTTTTAAATTTTATAAAAGGGTTGTTGGGGATCTTACAGTAAGGGAGGAATCATTGGTTGATGCAGAGAGCGGCAACCACCCTTTCAATGAAAAATCCTCAACTCTCTGTAGCTTCATTCTTTCCCTTCTGAGCTTTTTTACTTTTATTTCTCAACTCGCGAAAACATTTTCCTTCATACCAAACACACCCTTAATATCAAACAAAAAAGAGCCCAAGCTGAATAGAGAAAAATTGAGACTCAGATCTGTGTTAAGCTTGGGCAACAAGAGAGTTCAACCACACCATGGCTGCAAAAACCACCAGCAAATCTGGGAGCATGCCCCGCCAAGATATGGGTCAGATAACCTCAAATGTCCAATTAATCAGCACAGAAGGGAATAAAAATTGGCAAAAATCATCATCGCCTCTTTCAAGCGATCCGATGATACTCAGCACCATTGCTTCCACCAGCTCCACCGACAAAAATTAATGCTCCGGCAGAAGCATTAGAAAAAAGAAAAAAAAAAGTTGGAAGGCATAGAAACCCATTTCAAACAAAAGCTGTTAATTATATACTTCCTCTGTTTAAAATCGATAAGCAGGTTGTTGGGATTCTTACAGTAATGGGGAAATCACTGGCTGAAAGCAGAGAGAGGCAACCACCCTTCAAATGAAAAATCCTCAAACTCACTGTTAGCCTCATTCTTTCGTTCTAAGCTTTTGCTTATAGTACCCTGAAGCTGTTAATAATACTCCCTAAGTTAAACTTAACGAAGAGACCGGTAAATTGAGGCTCAGATCTGTGTTAAGCTCAAGCAAAACGAGAGTCCAACCACGCCATGGCTGCAAAACCCAGCATGCCCCGCCAAGATACAGGTCGGATAACCTCAAATGCTCGATTAATCAGTTCAGAAGGGAATAAAAATTGACAAAAATCATCATCGTCTCTTTCAAACCGTCCAATTATACTCACCACCATAGCTTCCACCAGCTCCACCGGCAACATTCTATGCTCCAGCAGAAGCATTAAAAAAAGAGTTGAAGGGAATAGAAACCCTTTTAAACAATATGTAAGAACAATCCAAATGAGCTGCTAATTATATACGTCAATCAACATTTCTAAGGGTTTTCATGCTTTTAATATAGAGAGAAGTACTGAAAACACCCCTAAACTCGGCGCGAAATATTAGTTTCATCCCCAAACAATTGAGACCCTTAAAAACACCCCTTTACATGACTAGTTGAACTAAAATACACCCCCGATCTTGCAACATGAGTGAAATATGCCCCTAAATTATCGTCAAGTTTAGGGGAGTTTTCAACACTTATTTTTGCTTTTTATTAAGAGTCTCATGCTCCTACAAGAGTTTGAGACCGCTTGCTATGCCATTGATATGGCAGATCGAGAATGTATCTAAGTTTAGTTAGTCAAGTAGAGGGGTGTTTTTTAAGGCTGTCAATAGTTTGGAGACGAAATTGATAATTTGCGCCAAGTTCAGGGTGTTCTTACTTTTCTCTTTGATATTGTACAGATAAAAGGGTTGTTGGGATTCTTACAGTAACGGAAATCATTGGCTGAATGTTGAGAGAGGCAACCACCCTATCAATGAAAAATCCTCAAGTCTCTGTAGCCTCATTCATTCCCTTCTGAACATTTTCCTTCGTTTCTCAACTCAAACATTTTCCTTCATACGGAACACACCCTAAATATAACAAAAAAAAGCCAAGCTGAATAGAGAAAAATAGAGGCTCAGATTTGTGTTAAGCTCGGGAAACAAGAGAGTCCAACAACGCCATGGCTGCAAAAACCACCAGAAAATCTGGGAGCATGCCCCGCCAAGATACAGTTTGGATAACCTCAAATGCCCAATTAATCAGAGCTCAGAAAGGAATAAACATTGGCAAAAATCATCATTGCCTCTTTTAAGCCATCCAATTATACTCAGCACCATCGCTTCCACCAGCAACAATCAATGCTCCGGCAGAAGCATTAGAGAAAAGAGTATGGTCACAGCATGAAAGTATAGGTTAGATTGATATGGTATATGTGTGTGTGTGTGTGTGTGTTTAATTAGGTAGTTTTTCCTAAAATTTATAAAGGGTTGTTGGGGTTCTTACATCAAGGGAGAAATAATTGGCTGATGCAGAGAGCGGCAACCACCCTTACAATGAAAAATCCTCAACTCTCTGTAGCCTCATTCTTTCCCTACTGAGATTTTTGGCATTTGTTTCTCAACTCTTGAAAACATTTTCTTTCATATCAAACACACCCTTGATATTAAACAAAAAAAAAAAAGCCCAAGCTGAATAGAGAAAAATTGAGACTCAGATCTGTGTTAAGCTTGGGCAAAAGGAGAGTCCAACCACGCCATGGCTGCAAAAACCACAAGAAAAACTGGTGGCCCGCCAAGATACGGGTCTGATAAACTCAAATGCCCGATTAATCAGCTCAGCTTGGGCAAAAGGAGAGTCCAACCATGCCATGGCTGCAAAAACCACCAGAAAAGCTGGTGGCATGCCCCGCCAAGATACGGGTATGATAATCTCAAATGCCCGATTAATCAGCTCATACGGGGACAAAAATTGGCAAAAATCATCATCACCACTTTCAAGCCGTCCGATTATACTCACCAACATCGCTTCCACCGGCAACATTCAATGCTCCGGCGGAAGAATTAAAAAGGAGTTGAAAAAAAGAGTTGAAGGGCATAGAAACCCTTAAAACAATATGTAACAACAATCCAAACAAGCCGTTATTTATGTACTCCCTCCGTTTAAAACTGATAAAAGGGTTGTTGGGATCCTTACAGTAATGGAGAAATCATTGGCTGAATGTTGAGAGAGGCAACCACCCTTTCAATGAAAAATCTTCAACTCTCTGTAGCCTCACTTTCCCTTCTGAGCTTTTTGCTTTTTGTTTCTCAACTCTCGAAAACATTTTCCTTCATACCAAACACACCCTTAACATTAAGCAAAAAAGAGCCCAAGCAGAATATAGAAAAATTGAGACTCAGATCTGCGTTAAACTTGGGCAACAAGAGAGTCCAACCACGCCATGGCTGCAAAAACCACCAGAAAATCTGGGAGCATGCCCCGCCAAGATACGGGTCAGATAACATCAAATGCCCAATTAATCAGCACAGAAGGGAATAAAAATTGGCAAAAATCATCATCGCCTCTTTCAAGCCGTCCGATTATACTCAGCACCATTGCTTCCACCAGCTCCACCGGCAACAATCAATGCTCCGGCAGAAGCATTAGAAAAAAGAAAAAAAGAAGAGTTGAAAGACATAGAAACCCATTTCAAACAAAAGCTGTTAATTATATACTTCCTCTGTTTAAAATCGATAAAAAGGCTGTTGGGATTGTTACAGTAATGGGGAAATCACTGGCTGAAAGTAGAGAGAGGCAACCACCCTTCCAATGAAAAATCCTCAAACTCACTGTTAGCCTCATTCTTTTCCTTCTAAGCTTTTGTTTATAGTACCCTGAAGCTGTTAACAATACTCCCTCAGTTAAAATTAACAAAGAGACCGCTAAACTGAGGCTCAGATCTGTGTTAAGAGCAAGCAAAAAGAGAGTCAACCACGCCATGGCTGCATAAACCAGCATGCCCCACTAAGATACGGGTCAGATAACGTTAAATGCTCAATTAATCAGCTTAGAAGGGAATAAAATTGACAAAGATCATCATCGCCTCTTTCAAACCGTCCGATTATACTCACCACCATAGCTTCCACCAGCTCCACCGGCAACATTCAATGCTCTGGCAGAAGCATTAAAAAGGAGTTGAAAAGAAGAGCTGAAGGGCATAAAAACCTCTGAAACAATATGTAACAACAATCCAAACAAGCTGTTATTTATATACTCCCTCCGTTTAAAATTGATAAAAGGGTTGTGGGATCCTTACAGTAATGGAGAAATCATTGGCTGAATGTTGACAGAAGCAACCACCCTTTCAATGAAAAATCCTCAACTCTTTGTAGCCTCATTCATTCCCTTCTGAGCTTTTTGTTTTTTGTATCTCAACTCTCGATAACATTTTCCTTCATACCAAACATACCCTAAATATAACAAAAAAAGCCAAGCTGAACAGAGAAAAATTTGAGGCTCAGATTTGTGTTAAGCTCAGGCAACAAGAGATTCCAACCACGCCATGGCTGCAAAAGCCACCAGAAAATCTGGGAGCATGCCCCGCCAATATACGGGTTGGATAATCTCAAATGCCCGATTAATCAGCTCAGAAGGGAATAAACATTGGCAAAAATCATCATTGCCTCTTTCAAGCTGTCCAATTATTCTCAGCACCATTGCTTCCACCAGCTCCAGTGGCAACAATCAATGATCCGGCGGAAGCATTAAAAAGGAGTTGAAAAAAAGAGTTGGAAGGGCATATAGAAACCCATTTCAAACAAAAGTTAATAATCATATACTTCCTCTGTTTAAAATTGATAAGAGGGTTGTTGGGATTCTTACAATAATGGAGAAATCATTGACCGACTGCAGAGAGAGGCAACCACCCTTTCAACGAAAATCCTCAAATTCCCTGTTAGCCTCATTCTTATAGTACCCTGAAGCTAGTAATACTACTCCCTCAGTTTAAATTGACGAAGAGACCAGTGCATTGAGGCTCAGATCTGTGTTAAACTAGAGTATAAAGAGAGTCCAACCACGCCATGGCTGCAAAAACCAGAATGCCCCGCTAAGATACGGGTCAGATAACCTCCAATGCTCAATTAATCAGCTCAGAAGGGAATAAAGTTACAAGAATCATCATCGCCTCTTCCAAGCCATCCGAAGCAATAAAAGCAACTGTTAGAAAAATTATAGGAAATATAATTGAAGAAGAAGATGGCTTTAAGGCGTGAAGAATCGCTTTCCTTAAAGAGATATTGCCCGTATACATATTGGAAAAATACAAGCAATTGCCTTCAAGATACAACAAAGTCCTTGTATATACATGCATATTTTTCTTTTTGGGCTACTTCTAGAGAGTCTTTATATTTATAAAACTTCAGAGATCGACTTTTCATAATAGTCATGTTCTTTCATGTGTTCAATTTAAGACCTCTATACAAAATATCCGACAACAACATACCCATTATAGTACCACATGGTGGGGTTTGAGAGAGTAGAGTATATGCATATCTTACCCCTACTTTAGAGGTAGAGAGGTGGTTTCCACTAGACTCTCAGCTTAAGAAAAACAGTCCAAAGCTGTCCAGAAAGAGCAACAAAACATATTGAACAGTAACTACAAAAATATATGATAGTCGAAGTACAAGAAACTTCCAATAGTAACAAAATGAAAAGAAAAGAAACTATATGAGTAATATTATGACCACTAGTATGGGAAGATCGCAAGACAATTCACTACAAGTCTACTACCAACGAACCTCCTACCCTAATCCATGTCCTCCACAATATGTAACAACATTCCAAACGAGATGTTACGTTTGTCCATGAAATTTTTTCAATTTTTTCTGGAGTTTGGCCATAAAATTTGGAATTCAACCATAGGATTTGAAAAACAAAAAAAGATATTTTTACTTTTTTCACTCCAAATTACTCACAAAAAGTCAAAAACGACTCCAATTTGTATTCATAGCAAAATACAACTCTAATTTTCAAATATAATTTTTCATTTTGAAAACAAACACAACATTATTTTCAAATTTACCAAACACAAACTAATATACTTCCTCCATTTTAAATTGATAAAAGGGTTGCTAGGTTTCTTACAGTATGGAGAATGCATTTGGTGAATGCAGAGAGAGTCAACCACCCTTTCAACAAAAAAAATTCTCAAAAGCCCTGTTAACCTCAATTTTTATTTATGAACTTTTGCTTATAGTACCCTGAAGCTGTTAATAATACTCCCTCAATTGAAATGGACGAAGAGACCAGTAAATTGAGGCTCAGATCTGTGTTAAGCTCGAGCAAAAAGAGGGTCCAACCACGCCATGGCTGCATAAAACAGTATGCCCCGCCAAGATACAGATCAGATAACCTCAAATGCGCTCAAAAGGGAATAAAAAGTGACAAAATCATCATCGCCTCTATAAAGACACCAACTATACTCACCCCCACCAGCAACACTGAATACTCAGGCAGAAGTATAAAGTAAAGAGAAAAAGAGTTGAAAGGTCATAGAAACCCATTTCAAACAAAGCTGATAATTATATATTCCCTCTGTCCAAAATTGATAAAAGGGTTGTTGGAATTCTTACATTAATGGAGAAATCATCGGCTGATGTAGAGAGTGGCAACCACCCTTCCAATGAGAAATCCTTAAACTCTCTTTAAGCCTCATTCTTTCCCTTTTGAGCTTTTTGCTTTGTCCATTTCCCTTAGGTTTTGCTTATATAGTCCCCTCAACACTTGAACTATAATACTCCCATCTTTTTACCAGAGGAACAGTTTCTTCATTAATTTTTCTTGTTGAAAGTATAAAAAAACAATTTCTTTAGGACAAAGATTTACATTTACATTTTTTAGATTTATTTTTAATATAGTTTCCAAATTTTCTTGGTCGAGATAGTTTGAATATATGAAAATGAGATGTACAAGTGTTCCAATGCAAAGGTACAAGGATATTGTGGATAGGTGAGATAGTTTAAATATATGAAAATGAGAAGTACAAGTGTTCCAATGCAAAGGTACAAGGATATTGTGGATAGGTGATAAGACATGATGCGATATGACCTTGGATATAGTAGTTAAGAACGGTATCACTTTATTCTTTCGGGGGAACCCATCGGCAGCCCCCTAAACTTGGCACGAAATTTCACATAGACACCTCAACTGTGCGATGTTCATTTTAGACACCTCATGTAGGGTTCCGTTATATTCTTTTGACACTTTTTTTACAATAAGAAAAAAGCTGAAAGAGAATGTAATACACTCGTTGATGACGTGGCAAACAACGAATTAGATGATTACATGTGTTATTTTAAGTTAAAAATTATTTTAAAATCTATTTAGTAAATAAAATAAAAATATTATTCTAAAAAACAATCATGATAGTTGTCTTCTCTACTATACCCAACAATTTTCTTAATTTGTTTTTTTAATTTGCTCTTTAAAATTGTTTTAGATTCTTTTTTTCTTTCTATCTTAGTGTTGTTTTGAGAGAAAAAGAGAGGAGGAGAAGGGAGACAAGGAGAGAAAGAAAGAAAAATTATTAAATATAAGTGTTCATATCCATTTTTTCCGGCGAAAAAGGTGGAATCGGAAGTAGTCTTTTTTCATACACTCTATATCTCTTTTGTGCTATTTTCTAAAGAATAAGAATGAGAAGATGACGATGGTTGTGGTGATTTTCGGAACTGAATAAATAAAAAAATTAATTTGAGGAGGTATATGGATGGTGTGTGGTGGAGGAGAGAATGAGGAAGAAGAATAGTAAAAACCTTTTAAATATTATTTTTTGGGCTTGAAAAAGAGCCCTTCACGCGCTGATTTTGGGTGCATTACACTTACCATGTCATGTCAGCGAAAAGTGTCAAAATGACACAACGGAATCCTACCTGAGGTGTCTAAAATGAACATCATCCAGTTGAGGTGTCTAAGTGAAATTTCGTGCCAAGTTTAGGGGGCCACCAATGGGTTCCCCCTATTCTTTCATATAAGGTGGAAATCGAAACTACACCAAAAAGATAAAAGATAATCCATCAACTGATAAAGTTTCTTGTTGTTCCATCCCTTTTAGTTTCCATGAAGCTTCTTGTTGCTCCATCCCTTTTAGTATTATTTAATATTTCCTGCACATCAATCATTGTATAATTTTGATAGTTATTGTTCCTTTTTTAGTTTGTCATATTATCTTTTAACATTTTACCTTAATTTCATTCTCTTTTTTTCGAATTATATCAAGAACAACTTCTTTAACTGCAGGTATTACCCTTGTATACACAATTACTTTTCTACCAATTTTTCCAACTGAACATATGGTCTCACTTGGCTCTAGAAGTTGTGAACATTATCAGCAATATTCAGAAAAACAGTAGACAAATTTCACTTTAGTTTTTTAATAACCATAAAATCCCCAATAATGGATCACGGTTTGAAACTCTATGTTGCACCAGTCATCTCTGTCTTTCTCTGCTTAAATACCAAGCTTAACAATTCAAATCTGTGGCAGGCATCTAACACACCAACTGTTGCACTCTTATCCCTAAACCAAAGGGATAATTCAAACTCGCGACATGCACCTCTATAACACAGCAATTGTTGCACTCTTCTCACAGCTGGACCAAAGCCCCTAAGCCATGGGATGTATTCATAAAAATAGTAGAGGTTTTTGATTGAACACATTTGAAACAACAACAAAGAGGAACTTTTGAAATATATAATCGTCCAATCAAGGGTGATGGACAATGTAGCCAAGCAAGAATCAGCTGGTTAGAACCATATATTAGCTCATCAACTAGAATCGTTCCAATCTTGTCCAAGTATGATATCGGCAACAGGGAAAAAGAGGGGATCAACAAATACAGAGTCCCTCGGCAAAGTTGCCTTGTTTTGCAATTCTTTTTTGCATATAACAGACAATTATCTATTTTCATACTTGAATAATGTTGGACCCTTTCAATTAGAATACATAGCAGCAGCAAGAAGCTGATTAAATACATAAAATACACCTAGTATAACAATATTTTTAGACAAGTAGTAGTGATAACACAGAGCTAAATAGAGGCCTCATCTATCAGAGTAACTATGACAAAAAGCATCATTTGGATGTTGATCCATGGCTTACTTGAATTACTCATCATTTAGGATGAATTGCTTCATGCACCGAGTAAACAAATTGATTGAAGGAGATCAGTATGAATTATCAAGACTCCTAAGAAGTATGGCTTCTTGTAACGATCATTATCAATGAAAGAGAACCCCTATAAGATAATACATAGCAAAAACAAGAAACTGACTAAATGAAGCATAAAAATCACCTATGAAACTTCTTTAGATAAGTAATTGTGACAACATAGTGCTAATAGAGGCCTCATCTATCAGAGTAACTATGACAAAAAAGCTTCATTTGGATGTTAATCCATGGCTTACTTGAATTTCATTTAGGATGAAATATTTCATGCATATAGTAAACAAATTGAATAGAAGGAGAGCAGTAAGAAGTATAAACACTCCTAAAAGCTAATACATAACATAAAACAAGAAGTATGACATCTTGTACCGATAATACATAACTGGAACAAGAACCTGACAAAATGAAGCATAAAATCAACTAGCGAAACTTCTTCTTAAGTAGTCTTGACAATAGAGGTCATCTATCAGAGTAACTATGACAAAAAGCTTCATTTGGATGTTAATCCATGGCTTACTTAAATTACTCATCATTTAGGATTGAATTCCTTCATGCACAGAATAAAGACTAGAAGTATTGATTTATTGTTTAGGTAATGAGGTCAATCACTAGTGTGCCCAAAAAAAACCTAGGTAGGACGGAGAAAACCTCAAAAATTAGTGGTATCCACAAAACAAGCAATAACTGCAAAATTTGCATAAACTATAAAATGATCTTACTCCCAATATGATTTATAAATACACTGTCTTGCTCACAAAAGATTTATGATTTGGCTTGTATTCTAACACAAACTGTGGTGCTCCTGCATAAATTGATGCAGTTGTATGACATCATGTTAAAAAATGAACAATCAAATTACAGTTTAAACTACAACAGGTCAGGTTGACGAAATTATGAACTTTCACCTATAAGAAAACTAAGCATATCAGCAACAAAGTAACTCAAAAATATATGTTAGTACTCAAATGCCTAGATTTCTAGACAAAGGAATACATATCTGGGCACAGGCTTTGTAATTACTATACAGAGTTCAAAAACAGAGAAAACAAGGGATGACATTAAGGCGGCACACTTATCTCAGAGAAAGAGCTACCCTATTCATTATAATTGAAAAATAGGGTAGTTTTAAATATAAAAAAGGAATATATTTATCAAAATAAAGAAACTCAAAAATAGACGTTGACATTCATAGAGTTCTAGTCAAAAGAAAACATTTTTAGGCACACTCGTATGGAAAAAGCACCTTTAGGAACTTGGTAAGGTTATACTGGGCATGCTGTTTTGTTGTTGGAATAGGCTCAGATTCGCCTTCCTTCAGGAAAAAACCAAACTTAAAAAAAACACTATGGCTACAAGCATCAGTTAGCTAACTTATGAGACAGAAAAGGAAGACCAAAAATGGAGCTTTCTCCTCCACTTCTCACAGACCCATCTGCACACCAAGATAGAGTCTTTTCTAGCTCAATGAGAATATATGTCTGTTTCATCTTCCAAAGAAGACAAAAAACTTCAATTCTTCATTGAAGATTATTTGAAACATAGGAAGTAGCAAACAAAAGAAACAGAGGGAGTAACAAACAAAAGGGTGTTTTTTGTAATCATTTGAGTGATCATCGGCAGCGGAGAATGACAGAGCGGCAAAACCACCCATTGGAACTCCCTAAAGCTCTCTGCTTTCACACAGCGTCAGACTTAAACTAATAAGATTAGGCTCAGATTCGCCTTTTCTCAGACAAAACCAAAAGGCTTTTAAAAAAAACCATCATTGCTGCAATCATCAGTTAGTCTTATGAGACAGAAAAGAATACTTTCTCCTCTCCACTTCTCACAGACCCATCTGAGCTGCCACGCCAAGATACAGTTTTTTTTTTCCAGCTCAATGGAAAATGTGTCTGATTCATCTTCCGAAGAAGACAAATTCTTTCAAATCTTCATAGCCTGATAAATTGGGACTGAGAGAGTAACAGCAATTAGGAACAGAGGAAAGTCTAGTGAAATTTCACCAAAATGGTGGTTTTGTGCAATAATTTTGAGTGATCATCGGCGGCGGAGAATAACAGAGAGTGGCAAAACCACCCATCGAAACTCCCTAAAGCCCTCCGTGCTTTCACCGCCGCCTCATACTTAAACTAATGAGATTTGTGCTATTTTCATGTTAATGCTGCTCTTCTTATACTGTGCCCTAATCAATTGGGCCTTGCTTGAAAAGCCCATCTCGTCGGGTCGAATTCAATTGCGCATAATTGGGGGAAGAAGATTAGGGCTTGTAGCCGTTGATTATACTCACCAGCAACGGCAACGCCAACACTGAATTTTCCGGCGGAAACATAAAAAGTAGAGATCATATTTGTGCAAATTTCTGTATGAAAAAAGAACAGTTCCAAATTTCCAAAAGAAAGGGTTGTTTGGAATTGTAACAGAGAGAAGCAAACCGCCCTTCAATGAAAAATCCTTCAACTCTCTGTAAGCCTCATTCTCTCCTTTCTGAGCTTCTTTTGCTTTCTTCAATTTTCAAAAAGAGCTGGTTTTCGATTGACCCACCATTCAAGTAAAGGAGAATCAATACGATAAAATATAGGGAAGAAAGGATATTTTTGACAAGACATATTCATGATTTGTCAAACATTACATTGTACTGTATTATTTTGATGAATACAATATTAAATTAGAATGCAATGCACCAACAATACAAAGAATAAACTTATAATCCTCAAAAAAGATAACGGGCAGAGTAATTACAACAAATGGTAGGCAAAGGGGATATTACACGTCAAAGCTCAAGAAAGTACGCTTGTAGGTTATTGACCCGAGCCCAAAGTAGCTGTTACAAGTCAAAAACTATGAACTTGGAAAACATTAAAAAAAAAAAAAGTGATATATCCACTGTTACTATCTGCTCTTAAGTCCGGGATACCGTCGACCCGAGCCCAAAGTAGGAAAAGAACAGACTAATGCAAAGAGTTCATTAGCCATACATAGTAAAGGAGGAGACATTCCTCATGCTGCGGTTCGAAAAGGTTTCCCCAAGCAGGTCAGTGGGGGCTAAGACAGGCCAATGCTTGACTGCTTGTCCAACTCAAGACAGATAAGGGCAGACAGCAAAATGGGGCATCCATTGGCAGAAGAGATGTGAAAAATCACTGTAATTCAGAACAAAACTAAAAATATATGAGCAATATTTATAACCAGACAGAATGTGTAAATGAGAAATAGCAGCTCTTATTGCCATCTAGAAAAAGGGGGGAAAATACGAAAGAAGGGAATTGTGAATTACTAGTACTTAATATAAGGCTCAGATCAGTTTCTCACAAATGCCATGGCTGCAACCTAGAGAGGTTGCCCATCTGCAGGCTCGGTTTTTCACTTTTTTCTTATTGGAGCGTGATTCTCGCTGTTTATGTGTTAATGCAGCCACAAAGCAGCAAGGCGAGAACCAATAGCAGCAACAAATCAACAACAATGTGCATCTTCTGAAGCTAGAGTTGCAAGAAAGAGCTAGCCACTGTTAGTTTGCCAGCAAGATTTCACATTTCTCATTGATGATGTCTCATTTATGAGCAGGCTCTCAAAAGAAAGATTTTTCCGTCAAACAATGTCCAGAAGGACTACTTGCAATTTTGAGGTTCAGAGTTGGTTGCTAATGGGGCAAAGAGAGGGAGATCGTGCCATGACTTCAAAAGAACCAGTTGCATGTGATGGATAAGTCTCAAATCACATACCATCAGAGGTTTACCAAGCATAGATACAAATCTACTCGTCTCTAAAACCCAAACAACCTTTTTTTTTAGCCCAGACAAGCAAATACAATCACTGCCTCTTTGAGAAAATGATAGCACATGTTTCAAGGAATTTAGGGAGCTGCTTTGGACTGAGCTCATAAATCAGAATGAGGTTAACTACTGCTGGTGCAGTTAATGCTCTGTTTTAAGTTTTCTGAGGTGAAAAGAAAGGATTGGTAATGGAGAAATGATGTAAAGGCTTCTGAAACTGGAGGATCAGATTATATGATGGCATTGAGTTCTTTGCACCAGCCATGGCTGGTAATCGCAAAACTTCAGGTTGTCCCGCCAGGACACCAGTCAAAACACTCCAATGTCCAATACAATGAGCAGCAAACATTATCATCATAGCCTCATTGGTTCCCCTTTCCAACTCTATGAACGCCCAACCTTTGTTTGCATTGCATTGAAACACAAAGGACAAAACTAAGACAACCGAAATATTATAGACAATACTCATTGAAAAGGTAAGAGTTTTCTCTTTGTTTAATTTTGGGGGGGGGGGGGTGATTATGAGAAATTCGAACAACCAAAAAAGGAACTTTTGAAATATAATACAATGAGCTCAGCAAACATTATCATCATAGCCTCATTGGTTCCCCTTTCCAACTCTATGAACGCCCAACCTTTGTTTGCATTGCATTGAAACACAACCAGTGAGGACAAAACTAAAGACAACCGAAATATTATAGACAATACTCATTGAAAAGCCAAGCAAAGGAGAGATGGAGAATGTAGCCAAGATAGAATCAGCTGGTGAGAACCACAGTAGTTTTGGGAGGACACCGTGCCTATAGGCCCTTTCAACAAGAAAACCATGCCTATAGGCAAAATTTTGGGAGGAAAAATGCTTCCGTATATCCAAGAATCAGCAACAAGCAAGTTTAGCAAAACATCTAGGATAATACATAGCAACAGCAAGAAGCTGATTAAATAAAGCATAAACTACACATAGTAAAACAATTTTTTTCAGACAAGTAGTGGTGATAACATAGAGCCAATAGAAGTCTCATCCATCAGAGTAGCAATGACAAGAAGCTTCATTTGAATGTTAATTCATGGCTTACTTGAATTACTTATCATTTAGGATGAATTCCTTCCTGCACACAGAGTAAACAAATTCAATTGAAGGAGAACAGTAAGAACTATTGAAGACTCCAAAGATATTACATATCATAAACAAGAAGTATGACTTCTTGTATAGACCATTCATCAATTAAAGAGAACCCCCTAAGATAATACATAGTAGAAACAAGAACCTGACTAAATGAAGCACCACATAGAGGTATCAGAGTAACTATGACAAAAAAGCTTCATTTGGATGTTAATCCATGGCTTACTTGAATTACTCATCACTTCTAAAAAACAAGAATCCACATTTGTAAAAGTCAAAGCTTAAGAAAGTAGCTGTTCTCTAACACTATGAACTTGGAAAACACACAAAAAGCGATATATCCACTGTTATCATCCGCTCTTAGGTCCAAAACTACTATCGACCGAGCCCAAAGTAGTAAAATAACAGACTAAAGCGAGGAGTTCATTAGCCATACATAGTTAAGGAGGAGACAATCCCCTAGCTGCGGTTCGAAAAGGTCTACCCATGCAGGTCACTGGGAGCTAAGATAGGCCTGTGCTTGTCTAACTCAGGACAGATAGGGGCATGAGACAGCAAAATGGGGGATCCATTGGCAGAAGTGTTGTGTAAAATCACTGTAATTCAGAACAAAAATAAAATATACGAGCAATGTTTATAACCAGACAGAAAATATGTAAAAAGAAAATTTTCTTCTGCAATCTCAAACAACAACATACCTGAAATCCTACAAGTAGGATTTGTAGAGAGATTGTTTCCAAAAGACCATCAGCTGAAGAAAGTAAAAAGATAACGAAGAACGGAACTGTGAATTAGTAGTACTTAATATGAGGCTCAGATCTCTCTATAACCAGGTATTACATTTCTCAGAAATGCCATGGCTGCAACCTAGAGCAGGTTGCCCTGCCAAGTTACTGAGTCTTGTATCATATCAACAATGCAAACCAATATTGCTATTTGTCAAAAACCATATCATTACTGCCTCAATTTTTCACATTTTCTTTATTTTGAGCATGATTATCACTGTTTATATGTTAATGAAGCCACACAGCAGCAAGGCAAGAACCAATAGCAGTAAAAGATAATTAATTATGTGCATCTTCTCACGCTAGAGTTACAAGAAAGAGCTAGCCACTGTTACTTTCTTCCAGCAAGATTTCACATCTTGGCCTTACCAGCAAAACCAAATGAAAAAATAAATTATTCACATTTCTCATTGATGAAGTTGGGCAGCTGTCTAAGAAACGATTTTTCCATCAAACAATGTCCAGAATGACTACTTGCAATTTTGACACTCACAGCTGGCTACTAATGAATGGGTCAAAGAGAGAAGAAGACTACGCCATGGCTGCAAAAGAACCAGTTGCATGTGATAGAGGAGTCTCAAATCACATATCATCATGGGTTTTTGCCAAGCCAAGATACAGATCTACTCGTCTATAAACCCAAACAACCTTTTTAGATAAGCAAATATCATCTGCCTCATTGATTAACTGGTAGCATAGGATTCGAGGAATTTGAGGTGCTTTGGACCTGAGCTCATAAATCAGAATGAGGTCCAACTACTACAACTGCTGCTGCTGATGTTAATGCTCTCTTTTTTTTCTGAAGTGAAAGAAAGGAAAAGGACTAGAAGAGGGCTGTTGGTTTTGGTAATGGAGAAATGATGCAAGAGGCTCAGATTATGTCATGGGGCTTTGAGTTCTTTGTGCCCAGCCATAGCTGCAAATTTCCAGAAATTCAGATTGCCCCGCCAAGACACCAGCTACAGAACTCTAATGCCCGACTCAAAGAGCTCAGCTAAACTATCATCATTGCCTCATTGTTTCCTCTTGCTGACATTATGAAGGTGTAACTCTGTTTGAATTGCATTGAAACACAGCCAGTGAGGACCAAACTAGGAACCGAAACATACGCACAATGCATTATAGACACAAGAAATATGCATATGCATAAAGCCATAAACAGCCGTCTAGTTTAAATTTAAAGCAAAAAGAAGTCACCAGAATGTCGGAGATGGTCATCCACACGGAGAAGTTCAACACAAAGAGAAATCACCAGAACGTCCAAGATGATCATCCACACAGAGAATCATCTCTCACAGTATTTTTATTTTTTTTTCTTGTATATTTCGAAGGGCTGTTGGTCTTTTTGGTTATCAATGGAGAAATCATGGGCAGAGTAGAGAGGGGCAACCACCCTTTCCAGAAAATCCCAATCTCTCTGATGCCTCATTCTTCTTTCTTTCTAGAGTATATACCAAACAAATAAGATTATACATTAGGACAGCAAGATGCTTTATAGCTTGTAGTAGAAAATCGCAGGTTCAACATATCTCAAAATTGAACCATGGAAAGATTCTTTCTCTCTCTTTCTTTTCAAGCAAATGGGGCTCAGATGTATGTTATGATAAGCCAAAACAGAAGCCAATCACGCCACAAACACCGCTTGCATGCAAGAGACAGAAGCAGCAATCACAAGCACCGGGTCACCACACCAATATACGGATTGGATAATCTCAATGCCCAAATTAGTTAGCCCAGAAATAGAAACATCATCATCACTCTCTTTATGTACATTTCATCAACAGTCAACACGGTAAAACACACAGAAGAAAGACAGAGATCTCAGAGAATACATGTTAAATCCATTTTGGTTATTCAAGTTTTTGCTTTTTCATAAACACGGGTTGTTGGTTGTTTTATAATGGAGGAAAATCAGTGGCGCAACAGAGAGGGGCAACCACCCTTTACAGAAAATCCCACTCTCTGTTTTGCCTCATTTCAAGAATAACCTTTTCCCATTTGGGGTAAATTCTTTGGCTTGACAGCTAAATCATCAGCATATCTGAGAAGGTCAAACAGCCCAGAAATCCCCCAAAATAAGCGGGAACTCACCACCCTCTCTACCTTCACAAGGTAGGGGTAAGGTTGCGTACACACCACCCTCCCTAGACCTCAATTGTGGGATTACACTGGGTATGTTGTTGATGTGGGTTCCAGCTAATTTCCTTTTTTTCCCACTACTTCCATCAAATTATTTTACGAAGTCTAAAAGTGTTAACTTTTGGAAAACAAATTGTTAAGTGCATATTTAAGGGACTATTTTGGACATACCCTCAAACATAAGAGATTTGTCATTTTCTCCCTCATTCTGAATTCAGAGCCGAAATTTCAACACAAAACTGCAATAGGTTTTCCAACCCGGGAATAGACTCACCATGGAAGATCATAAAATGGGTTATTGAGGGCTCAGATTTGTTGTAATTCTTAACAAAGAAAAGAGAAGAACGCTGCAGCCATGGATGCAGACACCAGTTTGCTATTGAAAGCCGTAACCGGGTCGCCCAGCTAAGATACAGTTTTTTCTCAATGCTATAAATGAACATAGCCCAGAAAGGAAAGTAAGCAATCATCATAGCCCCTTTACAACATCAGCAGCAGCAACACCAACACAAAGAGACAGAGGAAGAACAAGAAGAGTATAGAGGTGTGTTTGGATGACATTTCTTCATTTTTTTCCCTTTTGTTTATTTAAAACAGCTGTTAATTATTATGGTTATCAATGGAAAAATCACTGGCAAAGCAGAGACGGGCAACCACCCTTTTACAGAAAATCCCAATTTCTCTGATGCCTCATTCTTCAAAGCTGAAATTTCATTTGAGGGCTCAGATTTGCTATATCTGAACAAAGCAAAAGAGAAAAGCGATGCCTCCATGGATGCAGACACCAGTTTGCTATTCAAAGCCGTAACTGGATCGCCCTGCCAAGATACACGTTTTTCTCAATGCTATAATTGAACATAAAGGAAAGCAAGCTATCATCACAGCCCCTTTACAACATCGGTAGCTGCAGCAGCACAAAGAGACAGAGGAAGAGCAAGAAGAGTATAGGGGTGTGTTTGGAGGAAGTACGTGGAGGAAGCTGAATTTGAGTGCGTGAGAAAGGACGCAACAGTGTCATCTCTCCTATAGCTGAGTATTGCACAGTGCAAACCATCCCTGTGTTGAAAGACACTCGCCCTTTAGCTTCTGGGAGAAAGACTCTGCTAAAAGTTCTCCTTGGAAACAGAGTAAAATTCTCGGTAATCTTCATCTTTATCAGCAGACAGCATAAGCAAAGGAACTTGGGGAGATGAGGCATCAAAACTTTCTTTAGTAGCAGCACTTCGCCATGATTTATACAAATAGCACCAAATACAATGAAATCCTCCATAACGGTTAAAACCTTTGCTATTGTAACAAGTAGATCGTATTTTAGTTCTGACCAATTCAGCATACCTTCCATGGTAAAAAGGGGAAAAGAAAACAGCAAAGGATTTAGCCATTATAGAACAATTATAATGAAATGAGGGACAAGAATCTGGGATCCAAAAATGGCAAGTTTTCTATATATGTCACCCCGAGTTTTGAGTTGAATTTGGACTTAGATTCACTAACAGAACCATCTCTTGCGGCCCTAAACTGGCAACTGGGCTACCAAGAACCATATCATAACTGCCTCAATTTTCTAGTATGATTCTCGCTGTTGGTGTTCACACAGCCATGCAGCAGCAAGACAGGAGAACCATCAGTAGCAGAACTGACCGAATGAACAAATAAATAAATAAATAAATAAACAATTCCCATTTCTCATTGATGCCTCATTTATGAGTTGGCTTTCAAAATAAGTGAAAACGGCTTTTCACCAAACAACGTCCACAACTACTTGCAATTTGAGGCTCAGATCTGGGCTATTAATGGGACAAAGAGAAAGAGACCACGCCATGGCTGCAAATATCACATAGCAACTGCAGTTCACCATGCCAAGATACGGGTCTGATTGTCTTTATCCTGAAGCCAGATAAGCAAATATCATACTGCCACTTTGAGAAAATGGCTGCATAATTTTCAAGAAATTAAGATACTTTGGATTTTGCCTTATTAACCAGATTGAGGTCCAAGTATTACTACTACTAGCACTGTTAATGTTTTGCTTTAAACCGGAGGCTCAGATGTGTATCTGGGGCATTGAGTTTTCTGGCACCTGCCATGGCTGCAACTCACAGATATTCAAGTTGCCATGCCAAGATACAGGCAACAAAAATCTAATGCACGATTATATTAGCTCAGCAGTGTGCAGACATCATCATCACAGCCGAATTGTTTCCCTTTCCGAGTCCATTGCTTTGGAACACAGCCAGTGAGGACAAAGCTAAGATGCTTAAATTAATAAGCACAAATCCACATGTACACATACAGAAATATACATAAAAAGGGGTTGTCTGGTTTAGAGCATAACGAAAATCATTGGCATGTTGAAGATGGTAATTCACATTGAGAATCACTTCCCCAACGCCTCATTCTGAGTTGAAACGGTTGTGGTGGTGTAGTTGGTTATCACGTTAGTCTAACACATAAAACTGAAGAATACCAATTCCAGAGTAACTTTCCATTGAAGCCTATCAACGGTCGCATAAAGAGGGTGTTATTGATCTCTCTCCGTCAAAGAAGGTCTCGTGTTCGATTCCCAGGTTGTTAGGAAGGAAATTTGGAAAATGAGGCTCAGATCTTAATTTCTATTGGGGTAAAGAGAAGGTAACCATGCCATGGATGCAAAATAACCAATTGCATGTAAAAGAGAAGCCTCAAATTACAGCCCTTGCGGGTGTTTGCCAAGCCAAGATACAGGTCAGGATGTCTCTATGCCCAAATGGAAATGAGGACGGAGTTTAAAGTGGCCTCAAAAAAGACCATTTTTGTAAATGCCGATAAACAATTATCATCACGGCCTCTTTCAGAAAATGTTCACTCTTCCATAGATTTCAAGAAATTGTAGAAATTTTGGACTAAAGAATCCAATAACGCCTGACGGCGAAGGCGCCAGATATTTGCTTTCTTGGGTTTCTTCGAGCAAAGGAAGAATAAGAGGGTTGTTAGTTTTGTTAATTGAGAAATCATAGGCCAAACAGAGGGGACACCGCCCTCCTAGAAGTCCCTCTTACCCCTGTTGGCCTCATTTTCCTTCTGCGCTCAATCTCCATTGTTACTTTTGTCGAGGAAAAAGCTTGTTCTTATACAATGTACTAATATCTAGATTCTCTTTTAGCTCGTCTGGCAGAAATGTACCATGCTATTTTTTGTGGCTATTTCGCCCGGATTCTTCAAAAACATCAAAGGGTGTGTGTCGGATACTCCAAAAATAGTGCATTTTTGGAGAATCCAACATGAGTGCGGCAACATTTTTGGAGAGCCCAAGCAACATAAGTTTGTGGTGACATGCAACAATTGAGATGATTTTTTATACTTCTCAGGTAATAAAATATGATGGATATCTTTTACTTTAATATATAAAGATAAGCTGTATATATAAATCTCACTTACAGTGAATTTACTGCAATTACACTTGCCGGTCACCAAATAGCCACGTGGCAACCTACAGTAGAATTAAGTATGAACTATATGATACTGCTACAATTAGTGCTGTAAATATTTTTAACGAAAGATCTATTAGATATATTAAATATTTTGACAACACATTTGTAATGGAACTTTGAGCAATGCCATTATTGAACATAGACCAGAAAGGAAGCAAGCAATCATCACAACCCCTATACAACATCATCAGCAACAGCAGCACAAAGAGACAGTGAAAGAGTATAAGGTGTCTTTGGATGAAGTTCGCAATTTGTTTTTCTTTTTTCCTTCTTGTTTATTTTAAAGGGCTAGTGGTTTTTTTGGTAATCAATGGTGAAATCACTGGCAAAGCAGAGATGGGCAACCATCCTTTACAGAAAATCCAAGTTTCTCCGACGGCTCATTCTTCATAGCTGAAATTTAAACACAAACCCGTAATGGGTTCTCCAACCCGAATGGGTTATTGAAGGCTCAGATTTGCTGAATTTGAACAAAGCAAAAGAGAAGTGCGCCACCGCCATGGCTGCAGACACCAGTTTGCTATTCAAAACCGAACCAGATCTCCCTGCCAAGATACGGGTCGGATCTTCTCTAAATGCCATGATTGAACATAGCCCAGAAAGGAAGCAAGCAATCATCACAGCCCATTTACAGCAATAGTAACAGCAGCAGCACAACGAGACAGAGGAAGAGCAAGAAGAATATAGAGGGGGTGTTTGGAATTTGGATGAAGTTTTTTCAATTTGCTTTCTTTTTGTTTATTTGAAAGGGTTGTTGGGTTTTTTGGTCCATTAATGGAGAAGTCATTGGCACAGCAGAGATGGGCAACCACCCTTCACAGAAAATCCCACTTTCTCCAAGGCCTCATTCTTCAGAGCTGAAATTTCAAAGCAAACCAAAAATGGATTTTCCTACCCGAACAGGTAATTGAGGGCTCAGATTAGCTGTATTTGAACAAAGCAAAAGAGAAGAGCGACACCACCATGGCTGCAGACACCAGTTTTCTATTCAAAGCCCTAACCAGGTTGCCCTGCCAAGATACGGGTCGGATATTTTCTCAATTGCCATGATTGAAAATAGCCCAGAAAGGAAGCAATCAATCATCATAGCCCCTTCAAAACATTAGCAGCAGAAAGAGAGGAGAAAGAGGAAGAGTAGTATAAGGGTGTGTTCGGTATGAAGTTTTTATTGTTGTTGTTTATTTCAAAGGGCAGTTGGTTTTTTTGGTCCATAAATGGAGAAATCACTGGCAACGCAGAGATGGGCAACCACCCTTTACAGAGAATCCATTCTCTGACGCCTCATTCTTCAGAGCAGAAATTTCATTGGAAATCCATAATGGATTTTCCAACCCGAATGGGTTATTGAGGGGTAAGGCTGCATAGACACCATCTTCCCCGACCCCACTTCCGGATATGTTGTTGTAGTAATGGGTTATTGAGGGCTCAGATTTGCTGTATTTGAACAAGAGAAGAGTGACAACGCCATGGCTGCAGACACCAGTTTGCTCTTCAAAGCCATAACCAGGTCGCCCTGCCAAGATACGGGTTGGATATTTTCTCAATTGCCATGATTGAACATAACCCAGAAAGGAAGCAATCAATCATCATAGCCCCTTTACAACATTAGCAGCACAAAGAGGGGAGAAAGAGGAAGAGCAAGAAGAGTATAGGGGTGTGTTTGGTATGAAGGTTTTTTGTTTTTTCTTGTTTATTTCGAAGGGCTGTTGGTCTTTATGGTCCATTAACGGAAAAATCACTGGCATAGCAGATAGGGGCAACCACCCTTTCAGAAAGTCCCAATTTCTCTGATGCCTCATTCTTCTTCCTTTCTAGGCCATGCTCAACTTGTAGCTTTTGTTTGCCAAGAACAATATCATCACTGCCTCAATTTCACCTTTTTCTAGTATGATTCTAGCTGTTTAGGTGTTCATGCAGCAGCAAAAAATTGTGGGCTTACTAGCAAAACTGAATGAATGAATAATAAATAAATAGTTTGCGTTTCTCATGATGCCTCATTGAGCTGGCTTTCAAAATAAGTGAAATGGATTTGGTTCCCACCAAACAAATGTCCAGGACTACTTGCAAATTTGAGGCTCAGATCTGACCTATTAATGGGGAACAAAGAAAGAGACCACGCCACAGCTGCAAAAGTACCGGTTGCATGTGAAAGAGAAGCCTTAAATCACATAGAAACTGGGGTTTGCCAAGGGAAGATACGGGTCTGATTGTCCTTATTCCCAAAGCCCAGATAAGCAAATATTATCACTGCCACTTTGAGAAAATGGTTGCATAATTTTCAAGATATTAGGATACTTAGAATTAAGCTCATAAATCAGACTGAGGGTCCAAGTACTACTATTACTATGTTAATGCTTTGCTCTCAACTGGAGGCTCAGATTTGTATCTGGAGCACTGAAATTTCTGGAAACCTGCCATGCCTGCAAACAAATCACAGAAATTCAAGTTGCCATGCCAAGATACGGTCACAAAAATCTAATGCCCGTTGTTAATTAGCTCAGCCCTGTTGTTTCCCCTTTTAGAGTTCATTGCTTTGGAACAGCCAGTTCAGTCAAATTACGACAACTGAATCAAACAAATCTAAATATACTTATATGCAGAAACATTACAAAAAAGGTTGTCTGGTTTAGAGTGAAAAGAAAGCACCTGCATGTCGAAGATGGTCATCCACTCTGAGAATCATCTGATCCAGCCCCATCCATTGATCAGAAATGACGTGGTGGTAGTAGGTCGTCAGTCTAACACATAAAACTGAAGAATCCCAAATCCAGAGAACAACCTTCCATTGAAGACTAATCAATGGTTGCATTAAAAGGATGTTGTTATCTCCTGTGAAAAGAATTCCAGACTTACCACATCAAGAGAAAGGAAAGTCCAACTTCTCTTTGAAACGAGGCAAAATGAGTATCCATTAAAGAAGGTTTGTGTGTTCGATTCCCGGGTCAGCGGGTCGTCAAAAGGAAATTTAGAAAATGAGGCTCAGATCTCAGTTTCTGATGGGGCAACCAAGCCATGGCTGCAATAGAACCGATTGCATGTGAAGAGAAACCTCAAATCACAGATCATTCTGGTGTTTGCCAAGCCCAGATACGGGCGGGATGCCCCAATGCCCGAATGGAAATGAGAATAAATTTAAATAGCGGCCTTAGAAAATGTCGCAAATGGACCAATGAACAAGTATCATCACTGCCTCTTTCAGGAAATGGCATAAATGAGCCTTTTCTCAAAGCTTAGTGGCATATTTGAGCCTTTTCCTATTAAAAAATGATTTAATAAATGACATGGCTGAATCAAAATTGACCACATGTAATAAATGGTTTTGCAAAACCGAAACTTTTTTCAATTAACAAATAATGGCCTGGATGAGCCTTTTCTCAAAGTTCAATGGCATATTTGATCCTTCTCCCTTTTTTAAAAAGAGAAAGTTACCACGCCATGTCTGCAAAATCACCAGTTGCATGCAAAAAAGAGAGCTTCAATCGCATGCCATCCTGGGATTTGCCAGGCCAGGATATGGATTGGATCATCTTCAGTGCCCGAATTTGTTAACCCATAGAGTGACATTATAATCATCATTGAGATATATGTCACCTGAAAAATCACAACTTGTCTCTTCTCATAGAATACAATGGTAACAAAGTGTTGATTTCATCATGAAAAAAAAAAATTCTATCATACCAAAGACACCTTAAGAGTAAAACTTAGGCTTGAATCTATCGATAAGACAAGAGAATGAAGACAACCTCATGGCTGCAAACACCGGTTGCATGACACAAAATCACAAGTTTTCCGGATTGCCTCACCAAGATTCGATCACTCTATTTTCTTTGCCCTATTGAGTTGCTCAAAAAAAGAAACAAAAAAATTATCAACATAGCCTTCAATACCCAACAAGCACTAATAATAGTTTCCCAATTGATAGAGAAAGTGAGGCTCAGATCTGTGTTAAGCTCGGGCAACAAGAGAGTCCAACAACATCATGGCTATAACAACCACCAGAAAGTCTGGGAGCATGCCCCGTCAAGATACGGGCCAGATGGTCTCAAATGCCTGATGAAGGAAATTAAAAATTGACAAAATCATCATTGCCTCTTTCAAGCCACTGGTTATACTCAACCACACAGCTTCCAACACCAGCACTCAATGCTCCGGCAGAAGCATTACAGAAAAGAGATGGCATAGCATGAAAGGGTATAGAAACCATTTGTAATGATATGTAAACAACCATCCAAACAAACTGTTAATATTACTCCCTTCATTAAAATTGATAAAAGGGTTGTTGGGGACTTGGGGTTCTTACAGTAATGGCGAAATCATTGCCTGATGCAGAGATAGGCAACCACCCTTTCAACAAAAAATCCCTAATCTCTCTGTAGCCTCGTTCTTTCCCTTTGAAGTTTTTGCTTTGTTCATTTAACTAAACTGATGGAGAAAGTGAGGCTCAGATCTTCGTTAAGCTCGGGCAACAAGAGAGTCCAACAACGCCATGGCTACAAAAACCAGCATAAAATCTGGGAGCATGCCTGCCAAGATACGGGTAGGATAACCTCAAATGCCCTATTATCAGCTCAGAAGGGAATAAAAATCTGACAAAAGTCATCATTGCCTCTTTAAAGCCACCGATTATATTCACCAGCAACATCCAATCCAATGCTCCGGCGGAAGCATTAAAAAAAGAAGAAAAAAAAGAGTTGAAGGGCATAGAATACCTTTGAAACTATATGTGACAACAATCCAAACGAGCATTTAATTAAATACTCCCTCCGTTTGAAATTGATAAAAGGGCCATCACGATCGAAAAAACAACACACATAAACATAGGTGAACGACCATATATATGACCTAAATCCTCTCTGCTTCTGCTTTTTTCAAGAGCTGTTGGTTGTTTGAAAATGGAGGACAATCAATGGCGCAACAGAGAGGGGCAACCACCCTTCAAAGAAAAATCCAAATACTCTCTGTTTTGCCTCATTTTTGGTTTTTCACCTTCGAGTTTCCCATCTCTTCAGAGATAAACCCGTAATGGGTTTTTCCACCCGAGAAGACTCAACACCGAAAACCATGAAATGGGTTATTGAGGGCTCAGATATGCTGTATTTGAACAAAGCAAAAGAGAACAGCGACGACGTCATGGCTGCAGACACCGGTTTGCTATTCAAAGCTGTACTGGGTTGCCCTACCAAGATACGGGTCAGATATTCTCTAGATGCCGTGATTGAACATAGCCCAGAAAAGAAGGAAGCAATCATCACAGCCCCTTTACAACATCAGCAGCAGCAGCACAAAGAGACAGAGGAAGAGCAAGAAGAGTATAGGGGTTTGTTCGAATGAGGTTTTTTCAATTTGTTTTCTTCTTCTTTTTCTTTTTGTTTATTTCAAAGGGCTGTTGGTTTTTTTGGTTATCGATGACGAAATCACTGGCAAAGCAGAGATGGGCAACCACCCTTGCACAAAATCCCAATTTCTATGATGCCTCATTCTTCAGAGCTGAAATTTCAAAGCAAACCCGTAATAGGTTTTTCGTCCCGAATGGGTTACTGAAGGCTTAGATTTGTTGTATTTCAATAAAGCAAAAGAGAAGATCGACGCTGCCATGGCTGCAGACACCAGTTTGCTATTCAAAGCCGTAACATGGTCACCCTGCCAAGATACGGGTCGGAGATTTTCTCAATTGCCATGATTGAACATAGCCTAGAAAGGTGGAAAGCATATGCCAGCCACCCCCATCCAAATGATAGAAAATAAATACTCTCTCTGGTTCAACTTGTTTGTCTTCCCTTTTTAGTCTGTTCCAAAAAGAATGCCTCTTTCCTTTTTTGGCAACACTTGAATTCTAACTTTCCACATGACATCTTAAAACCACAATATTAAAGGGCACCTTAAGTTTAAGATCTCCGGGGTTGCCCTGCTAAGATACAGATCCAATTGCTCTCCTGCACTATTGATTTGCTCAAAGAAAGAAGAAAATCATCATCACAGCCTCAGAATTTTCGCAACAATTATTATTATAAGTGGGTGTGAGAATTTGGAGAGAACAAGCAAAGACTTAAGGGTCATTTGGTCGCTGTTTAGCTGCAACAAGAGCTGTTGAATTTTTCTTTTTTCACAGCAACACTGAAATCACAGGTATTGCAGAGAGGACTGACAGCCCTTTGAACTTCCCCTCTGCTCTCTGCAACCCTCATTCTTTGTCTCTGAACTTTTACTTTTCTAGGCTAAGCTTTTTACCTTTTTTGGGAAATTCTCGTGCACTATCGATTTGCTCAGAGTTGGAAGAAAATCATCATCATAGCCTCGGAATTTTCGCATGTTGTTGTTGAGTCTCACTTTGGGGTTGAGAATTTTGAGAGAACAAGCAAAGATTAAAGGGTCGTTTGGTAGTTGTTTAACTGAAAAGGGCTGTTGAATTCATATTTTTTCATAGCAAAAATTGTAATCACAGGTATTGCAGAGCGGAGCAACAGCCCTTTGAAGTGTTCCCCTCTACTCTCTGCAACCCTCATTCTTCGTCTCTGAGCTAAGCTTTTTTTCCTTTAACGGAGAAATTCTCATGTGTTTTTCGACCTGCGAATTTCGCAGCTGCAACAACAACGACAACCCAGCATAATCTAACTCCTACCTTGTGGAGGTAACAAGATTGTTTCCGACACTCTATCAGCAAATGAAACATTGAGGCTCAGATTTGTTATACTTACAACATGGCAAGAGAGACTGGAATCACCGCCAGGGCTGCAAGCACCGGTTGCAAGGTAACCTGCCATCCGGGTAGCCCCGCCAAGATATGGGTCCGATTTCTTTCCTGCACTATCAATTTGCTCAGAGAAAGAAGAAAATCATCATCGTAGCCTCAGAATTTTTACAACAATTATTATCATTATTATTATTATTATTATTACTACTACTACTACTATTGATTCTCACTTTGGGGTTGAGAATTTCGAGAGAACAAGCAAAGATTTAGGGGTCATTTGGTTGTTGTTCAACTGAAAAGGGCTGTTGAATTTATATTTTTTCACAGCAAAAATTGAAATCACAGGTATTGCAAAGAGGAGCAACAGCCCTTTGAAGTGTTCCCCTCGGCTCTCTGCAATCCTCATTCTTCGTCTCTGAGCTAAGCTTTTTTCCTTTAATGGACAAACTCGCAGCCGCAACAGCAACAAAACCCAGTGTAATCTCACTCCAAAGATTGTTTCAGACACACTTTCAGCAAATGAAACAATGAAGCTCAGATCTGTAATACTTACAACACAGCAAGAGAGACTGGAATCACCGCCATGGCTGCAAGCACCGGTTCTGATATACTTCCATCCGGGTTGCCTCGCCAAGATATGGGTCCAATTGCTCGCCCACATTGTCCATTTGCTCAGAGAAAGAAGAAAATCATCATCACAGCCTCATAATTTTCGCATCAATTATTACTACTACTACTACTACTATTGATTATCCCTTTGGAGTTGGGAAATTAGAGAGAACAAGCATATTGCTGCTTAACTGCAAAAGGGCTATTAAAGATTCTATTTTTCACAGCAAAAATGAAATCACAGGTATTGCAGAGAGGAGCAACAGCCCTTTGAACTTCCCCTCTACTCTCCGCAACCCTCATTTCCGTCTATGACCTTTCACTTTTCTGGACTAAGCTTTTTTTTTCCTTTTATGGGAAATTTCACAGCTGCATTTAAGAAAAATCAATGAGGCTCAGATCTGTAATACTTACAATACAGCAGAGAGAGACTCGAATCACCGCCATGGCTGCAAGCACCGGTTTCTAGGTCACCTTCCATCCGGGTTGCCCCGCCAAGATACGGGTCCAAATGCTCTCCTGCACTGTCAATTTGCTCAGAGAACAAAACGAAGAAAATCATCATCACAGCCTCAGTTTTTCGCAACAATTATTATTATTATTACTACTATATGATTCGAGCAAAGGCGTCGTTTGGTAGGTGAGTAACTGCAAAAATGCTGTTGAAATTATCATTTTTTCACAGCAAAAATTGAAATCATAGGCATTGCAGAGAGGAAGCAGCACCAGCCCTTTGAACTTTTTTCTTCTACTCTCTGCAAATCCTCATTCTCTTTTCTCTGAGCTTTTTGGATTTCTACTGTAAGACCATCTCCAACCAACACTATTTTTTAAGCAAAATCCTATTTTAGTGTAAAATTTAGTGTTGTGGACTTCCGACCCACCATTATTTTTATTTGGAAAAATTAGGCGTTTAAGTAAATTTATACTATTTAATTATTTATCATATCTATAGTTTGCTATAATTATCATTTGTAACTAACATTATATATTAATTATGTGGATTGATTTCGAGTTTGCATATTAGTCACGTTTGTATATGTATAATTCGCCATATTTATATAATTTGCAGCCAACAATTCTTTGATTGATCTGTATTTATATACGATTGTTTATATTTGTATATGACGATGATTTCCTTTGATTTTTCAGTTTTGTCATCATCTACATTTAATCTTTTTGTGTAGAACTTTTTAAAATTTGTATAAACGTGTAGCTTTTAGATTTTGTATAATATAATTTATATAATATATTTTGTATAATTATTTAAAGTTCGTATGTTTATGTTTATATCAATTCGTTATTTCAAGTTTATATTTGTATAATTTCAGACTTTATATTACTTAATTATACAAAAATACGTGAATTATACAAACATACATGCAAATTATACAAACAAAATGCGAATTATACAAATTATTGTCCTCTCTTGCTCGCCTCTATCCTCCCTCTCCCAATATCGCTAGCCTCTCCTTCCTTTCCCAAACTCTCTCACCAAAATATACAAAAACATATGTATAATACACAATTATCTAACTCATATACATATACAATTAACCTTTCTCCCACTCTCTGCCCTCTTTCGCTCGCCTCTCTCAGTCTCGCTCACCACTCTCCTCCCTATAACATGTAGCAACGAATTGTAATTAGCAAACTATAGTTATAAAGCGTAATTATGTTATTTTTGAGTGACTATATGTGAAAGTTCCTCTTTTTGGTTTTTACACTATTTTAGACATTATTTGGATGGTTTTGTTATCAGTTGTATTGTATTATCAGTCTAAATACAATATTCTTTTTTTATTGTTACTTATATTATGTTATCTTATATTGATTAAATTCATCGTTACGTAGACAATAAAAAAGACCTATTTTGTGTAACTATCAATTTGATATGATCGCGACTTTACCTTAATTTTTTTTTCTCGTTTTGTCTTTACTTATTATTTAAAATAATTATATTTTATCATTTGCCATATCTTTTCATAGTAAATCTATCTTGTACCCTACAATTTCTTGTAGATTTATCATTCAAATTATGAAACATTAAGTAACGACTAAAAACGATACAATCTATCTAAACATTATATATATTAAAATAATATATTACGATACAGTACAATACAATATGAAGCAATATAGAACAACAATCCAAACAAAATAGCGTGTGAATAGTGTCATCAACACTTAGGGTCCGTTTGGATTGATTTAAAAAAATAGCTTTTAAATCAAAAATAAAAAGTCAAACTGAAATGACTTTTAAGTTAAAAAATAAAAAGCAGGGGGAGACCTACTTTTGGTTTTTGATTTATTTTAAGTCATTTTAAACTTATTTTAAGTCATTTTTGATCTTGCTAAACACTTCTCAACTTATTTTAAGTTATTTTTTATATTTGTCAAACACTTTCGGAAGTCAAAAACTGACTTAAAAATATGTTTGACCAACTTTAAAGCCAATTCAAACACCCTTTAAATCACTATTCATATACGCTAAATATTTTTCATTATTTGTATTATATAATATTTTTGAAAATATAAATAATAATATAATACTATTAACAAGAGAAGATATAATTACTTTTTAGTGTAAAATTTAATTTTAACGAAGAGAATCGGAAGATAAGCCATTTTACACCTTGTTTGGATGGTTGTGGCCTTGTATTGTATTGTTAATTTAAATATGGTATTTGTTTTGACTGTTACTTCCATACAATACAACACACTATAATTTAATACTCCTTCTGTCCTAAATTACTTGTCCACTTTTGAAGTGGATGAAAAGTTATATATTTTTTAAAATAATTAGTCATTTAATTGAAAGTATAATAGGTAAAAAAATTGTTCTTTCTTAATTTGTCAAAATAAATAAGTAATTAGGGATAATTTTTTTTTTTTTTAAAAAGTAATTAAGAATAGAGGAAGCATGATACATTATTATGAAATAATAAATAATAATTATCTAAACGACTTGGTCAATGGCTCGTGAGTAAATAATAATCATCTAAACAAAGTGGTCAATGGCTCGTGTGTAATTGTTTCGAAATTAGTTATTTTGAAATTGTTGCCCTCCTTTTAATATGAAATGTAATAAATATTATAATTTCAAAACAATTTATTTGCAATTTTATTTCAATCAAACATAAAATAAATTTATTTGATTAATAATTCATAGAGAATCAATAGGTAGTGAAGTGTCGCTTTACTTTCAAGGTTAGACTTGTTGATGTTTATGGTTCAGATCAACAAGAGAGTTGCTCAGATTATAAGCATTTTTTCCGTTCAATCTTTAAGATTATGGATTCGAGACGGAAAAAAAAAAGAAAACCAGGGTTCGATTCTAGCTGGCTGACCGGTGATTCGCTAAGCCAAGATGCGGGTCCGATAATCTCCATCATAAACCCAGTTATCTGGGAATCCGAAGAGATCATCATCATCACGGCCTCAAATTTTATGGATCAAAAATGAGAAAATCAACATACAGAATATAAACAAACAAAGACGAAAAACATAGGTTTGTATGAAGATAATTCTCCATGTTCAGTAATTTCCAGGAAAAAATTTGCATGAATCCAAAAGTTATTGATTATGAATTTAGAGGCTCAGATCTGCAAAAGAAATCGGGGCACAAGAGAGGCGACCACGCCATGGCTGCAAAATCACCGTGATTTGCCAAGCCAAGATACGGGTCGTACAGTCTTCATATCCGACCCGATTAGCCCAGAATCCGAAGAAATCATTATCTTCATCATCGCCTCTAATTATTTGGACAAAATTATTTAACAAACACAGAGAAACAGAGTTGTAACCATAGTTGCAGAGAAAGTACAATTTTCCATGTTCAATAATTCATTCATTTCCAGGAAAACATTCATGAATCCAAAAGTTGTTTGATTATGATATTAGAGGCTCAGATCTGCAAAGAGATCGGAGCAAAGAGAGAGACGACCACGCCATGGCTGCAAAATCACCATCAGATTTGCCAAGCCAAGATACGGGTCGTATAGTCTCCATGCCCGATCCGGTTAGCCCAGAATCATCATCATCATTATCATCACTGCCTCAATGGATCAAAACTTAGAAAATCAACCAAGAGAGTAATTAATTAATTAACAAAAACAGAATGGCATAGATGTAGAATTGGAAAGTTGAGGAATATATGTATGTTTGTATGGCATGCATGTTCCAATAATTCCCAGGAAATTAACATGAATTCAAGGGTTGTTGCTTCATCTTTTTCTGGAAAAATCATTGGCTAAACAAGAGAGGGGCAACCACCCTTGTCAAGAAAATCCAAAACTCTCTGTTTTGCCTCATTTTTTTCTTTTTCCTGGGCTAACCTTTTCTTTGCTTGGGAAAATTATCTTCCGCCTTTTTTCTTGTTTTATATATACAGAAAACTCGCTCTTGAAGTGGGTGAGTTATTATAAATGAAAACTTGTCAGCCGAAAGTGTCAAAATGCCCATAACAAAAATCTATATATGGTGTTTAAAATAAATATCACCTAATTATAATGCCTACTTAAAATTTGATGTCAACCTTAGAGGATATGTATTTGGCCTTATATAATATACAACACAAACTATTGTAGGGAATAATTTAGAGGGGTTTATGTGATAACTTTTGAGTAAAATTGTTAGGAATTTCTATTTTATGGATTCACATATTTATATATTTAAATATAGATATGTTTTTTATTTAAAAAAAGCTTAATTTATATTTATTTATATAAAATAAAGATGTTATTATCATTTTTATCATCTCTAATGGATACTTATTTAAAAATGTAAAAGGCACTTTAAAATCATCAAAATCGGTCATACTGTATTGTATGATTAGTTTTATCGTATCGTTTAACAATTAATTTGATGTAATTATTTTATTATTTTAATATTTTCTTCTCATTTTATCTTATTTAATAATCATTTTTTATCCTTTTCATAGAAGCTCTATGTTGTTACCTACTTTTTTTTTTTTTTTTTTATGTATGTTTGTTATTCAAAATATTAATATGTGAAATTGTATAACAACGAAAAATAATATAATTTATTTAATTATTGTATTCATATATATTCTTTTCGTTCATTTTTACGTGTCATTTATTCCTAAAATAAATTTTCATTTTTACTTGTCACTTTTACTATATCAAAAATAGATAATAATTTTTTTTATATTTCACCTTCAACTTTAAATACTTATTTTACAAATTATTTTTCAAAACATCATTTAATAAAAATAATTTAATAATATATCTATATCATAATTATTTTATTAGTGAATCTGTTCAGTCAAAACCTGACAAATAAAAATTAAACCGATAAGAGTATTTCTTTCTAATAGTTTATTGCGGTCTTTAGTGAATTCTTTAGAGGATTCCAACAAAAAATTTCCTGATTGTATCTGTATTTGGATCAAATTTCAAGTAAATGTCTGACTCAATGTAACATCATGTGGGACATGGGAACCCATTAATATTCTTGTGATTCTTTTTAGGTAAATGGCAACTTTCGAGGTAGCAATTCACTATAATTTGATATTTTCTTGATACTAAATTGTTTGATTTTTTACTTGTTAATATTTCTATTTAGTAATAATTGTCCATTATATTATTTTAAAATATAAATGAATATTTATTCATTTTATAAAATCAATAGATAGTTTTATAGATCAATCAAGTCATTATCAGTCACATATTTGATAAACAATTCATTAGGAAGTGGACATTAGATTCAATATTTTCAAGGTTCAATAAGTAGAAAGTGAAATGTCCAAATAGTATGGTCAATGGCTCAAGAATGATATTTGCATAAACAAAGGAAATATGTGATCAATTACATCTTTTTGGTGTAAAATCAGTTGAAAAAAATTATCCTTCAATAATGAGAACATTGCAAGATTATTCAACATCAAATCAATAAGTAAAAGTAAAACACAAATATTGATTAATCGTAATAATTTTGGTATCGATTTAATGATAGTAAATGTATAAACCTATGTTAGAAATTAGGTTCATCTCAAACTTTTGAATATATATATATATATATATTTTACAATGCGTCAATCATTCAGTAAATTAGGCATGATTCTAAATTATGATTTAGAGGCTCAGATCTGCAAAGAGATGGGCGCACAAGAGAGACGACCACGCCATGGCTGCAAAATCACACTGTAATTTGCCAAGCCAAGATACGGGTCGAATAGTCTTGATGCCCAACACGGTTAGCCCAGAACTCAAAACAAATCATCATCATCACTGCCTCTATTGTTATGGAACCAAAAACACAAACAGGAAAACACAGCTATATTGGCTTTAATTGGTCATGTATGTATGTTTTTCCAATTTCAACGATTCATTCATTTCCAGGAAATTTGCATGATTTAGAGGAGGCTCAGATCTGCAAAGAGATCGAGGCGAAGAGAGAGGCGACCACGCCATGGCTGCAAAATCACCGTGATTTGCCAAGCCAAGATACGGATCATATAATCTCTATGCCCGATCCGGTTAGCCCAGATTCATCATCACTGCCTCAAAACTGAGAAAATAAACCAACATAGAGAGAGTACAGAAACAGAAAGCCAGCCAGAATAATTGCCATATTATATATATATGTATGTTGGAATATAGTAGTACGTATGTATGTTTTCCTGGTACAATGATTCAATAATTTCCAGGAAATTTACATGAATCCAAGGGTTGTTGCTTTTTTTTTTTTTTTTTTTTTTTTTTGTGTGGAAAAATCATTGGTTAAACAAGAGAGGGGCAACCACCCTTGTAAAGAAATTACCAAAACTCTCTGTTTAGCCTCACCTGGGCTAACCAACCTCTTCTTTGCTACTTTTTCACTTCTCAGTTTCTGTGGTTTATATACCCAAAAACTATTCCATGGAAGAATCTAGAGGGGTTAAGTGGCAATTTTTGACATAAAATATCTATCTTGGTTGGATCAAATTGACTGACACCATATGGGACCTGTCCATCATTAATATTCTTGTAATTCTTTTGACGTAAACTCTATCCTCATTTTCTCCTTACACAAGCCCCTTAAAAGTCAATAAATAATTTTGTTAATTTAACACTATCAAAAGGGTAAAAATATTGAGCAAAATGTTCAAAAGGAACAAAAAAATAATCAAACCAAAAGAACAACATTTGACTCGAAGGTGGATGTTGTTAAATTGTATATAGGAAGGCGCAGTCTAACATGCGCCTTAAAATTAAAAAAACGTTTAAATCCTTTTGACCAGAATGGTGTTTTATATATGTTATGTTTATATTTTTAAACATTTTTATCCTTTTAACTTTAATACCTTCTAATTAAAAATTAAAAAAAAAATTAGTTTATTTTAAAATAAAAAAGATATTATAATTTGGCCAAATTCTGACCAAATTTTCTGGCTATTTAGCATTATGGCTGCAAAAATGTTACATGTTGATTTCAAACTCCTCCGGTAGAGCTAACAACCAATCAGTGATTGTCTTGTGTTACTAAGTTTCAAGACATTGAATCCTTCACGATATTTTGGTGGGAGAGACAACTGCTTCCAAGGAACAATCTCCCTGCCAAGGCAGCAACAAAGAGTAAAAAAGTTAGAAAATATGCACAAAGGCCATCAAAGCCATAAGACAAAAAAAAAAAAAAAAAAAAACAACGAAGTTATAGACAGTACCATTCAAGTCATGATTCTTCCAACTTCAAGCTAAGTACGGCAATGGATGAGGAAAACTAGAAACTAAGAACAACATATATAGGAAAATCCTCAGATTTCCCTATGTTTCCTTATTCTTTTATTTGAATACTGAAGATAAAGCAAAAATATTGATGTAATATGTGTGCAAAAGAGACTGCTTTCAAATTCACTTACTCTAGAACATGCCTGCTTTTTATTGATCTTTGGATACAAAGTTGCAGGTGCCGAAAAAAGGTGAGTCTTAGATCTGCAGAAACGATCAGGCAAAGAGAAGGTAACCGCGCCATGGCTGCAAAACACCAGTCGTGCACCGTGCATGCGAAAGAGGACTCAAATCACCAATCAATATTCCACTGATTTGCCAAGCCCGGATATGGGTTAGTAGCCTCAACGCTGAAATTGTTTAGTCCCATCATCATCACGCCCAAAAACATTCATTTGCTTGGTTTGCACACAGACAAACATATACATTATTTGCAAGGAACTACAAACGTGGTTAACATAAATAAAAGCAAGAAAAAAAAAAGGAAAGCAAATCATATGCTTACCAGAGTAGGAAGGGAACCACCATCACGAAAATCCCACATTTCACTCAAATGCATTCTTGAGCTATTACGGATAAAAGATTTGGTAACACATTACGAGGGAACAACAATATAACTTTACTTGTATGCAAAAAGGTGTGGGTTCGATATATTCCATATACAAGCATAAAAAAGATATACTTTCCTTAGCAAATTGAGGCTCAGATATAAGGCAAAAGAGAAGTCAACCATGCCATGGCTGCAAAACATTGGTTGTGTGTGTGAGAGAAACTCTATCACAGGTAGCATAATGCCAGGTAGACACTTTTAGCAATCACAGCCATACTGGGTTGCCACGCCAAGATACGGATCAGATCGTCTCCATGCCTGAACTGGTTAGCCCAGATTTAGAAAAGGTTATCATCACTGCCTTTTTAAAAGTTTCCAAAGCCATAAAGGAGACGGACTGAAGAAACAAGGAAACTGAAGTGTTTGGGTTTTGAGTATGTATCACAACAACAGGACCCAAAGGAACCAAGAAACTGAAGTTGATATATTTTCTCTTTTTCTTTTTTTTTAAAGGGCTATTGGTTTGTTGAGAAGGGGAGAATCATAGGCAAAGCAGAGAGGGGCAACCACCCTTGAAAGAAATCCCATACTCTCTGCTGCCTCATACTCGTCATTTCTGCTAAAATAAGAGAGTTCGTTTAGATGAGAGCTTTTAACTGAAGAGACTTCACAAGTCTGCATTTAAGAGAATTTCACAACTTGAACCGCAACAATGTCCAAACGCCTACTTATGTTCTTCAACAAATTGAGGCTCAGATGCATGTAATGATATGGCAAAAGAGAAGCCAGTCTCGCCATGGCTGCAAAACACCGATTGCATGAGAGGGAGAGAAGTTCTCAACAGGCCACACCGGGTTTGCCACGCCAAGATACGGGTCGGTTCATCTCAATGTTCCATGATCAGCACAGAACAGGAAGATATATAAGCATCATCATAGCCCCTTTCTGTAGCAGAATGCATCATAATGGAACACTTTCCAGTTTCCACTAACAATAAGAGTAAACGGGAAGAAATATGCAAAGAGCCAAGAGAAGACAGACTGAAGATCTGAAGGTGCCGTAATTGTAGTGGCATACTTGAAAATTGGGGAAATTTCAAGAATTATCATCCAGAAAACCAGAAACTGAAGTACTATGTTGCTCTTTCTTTCTCTTAAAGGCTGTTGGATTGTTGATAAGGGGAGAATCATAGGCAAAGCAGACAGGGGCAACCGCCCTTGAAAAAAATCCCATACTCTCTGCATCCTCATTCCTCTATTTCTGGGCTAACTTAATAAATGGAATTCGCTTATAAGAAAGCTTAAAATGAAAAGACCTCAAAATTCTGCATTTAAAAGAGAATTTCTCAGTTTCAACAGTCTTTTCAGCTCAAGAGGAAAATGTATGATGATTTTCACAAACAACAATCTTCGCAGTCTCTAAAAAGTGGAACGGAGGGAGTAATAAATAAATCAATCAACTAAGGATGAATTTGCAACTAAAAAACTTCCATTTAAGAGATCATTGGCAGCAGAGAATGACAGAGAGGGGCAAAACAACCCATAGGAACTCTCCACAGCTCTCTGTTTTCACCACAACCTCAGACTTATACTAAGAAGAGTTCCTAGAAAATGAGGCTCAGATCTGTGGTATATCCCGGGCAAAAAGAGATCCAATGACGCCATGGCTACAAAAACCACCAGAAAATCTGGGGTTATACCCTGCCAAGATATAAATTGGATAATCTCAAGTGTTCGATTATTAAGCTCATAAGGGAATGATAAGTTGCTAAAATCATCATTGCCTCTTTAAAGCCGTCAATCATACATAACTTGTGTCTAAACTGAACGAATCAATAAGAGCTTGTTTGGATGGTTGTTAACCATTGTATTGTATTGTATTGTTACTTTAGATAGGCCAATACATAGATAGCCCCTCAAACTTGCCATGAATTGTCAGTTGGACAGTGATCACTTGGACACTTCAACTTGACAGATGCAAAAAGAGATTCAACATTGCGATGGCTGCAAAAACCACCAGAAAATCTAGCGGCATGCCCTGCCAAGGTACGGGTCGGATAATCTCAAATGCCCAATTAATAAGCTCAGAAGGGAATGAAAGAATGATAAAATCATCTTCTCTCGTCACTGACAATTTAAACATCAGCTTCAAAGTATCCCATTTATGCAATTTTTTCTAATTTCCCAGAAATTAAGCTCAAGCAAACAGAGATCCGATGACAACATGGCTGCAACAACCACCAGAAAAATATGAACATGGTTAACTAGCATAAATGCAAGTTTTCAAAAAAAATCAGGGGCTTACCGGAGAAGGGAGGCAACCACCCCTCAAAAATCCAACATTTCATTCAAATGCCTCAATTATTGAGCAGTTACTTATCAAAAGATGGAGATACATTATGAATGAAAAGCATTAAAACTGCAAATCAGAAGGGCGTGGGTTCAATATATCCTACATTAATCATGGAAAAGATATTGCCCTTTATGCATAGTAAAGGGGTACATTTGACCCTTTTCCCTTTTTTCTTTAGCAAATCGAGGCTCAGATTTGTGAAATGATAAGGCAAAAGAGAAGCCAACCACGCGATGGGTGCAACACACGATTGCATGTGTGAGTTATGCGTCTCAATTACAGGCCAAACCGGGTTGTCACGCCAAGATACGGGTTGGGTAATCTCCATGCCCGGAATTTGGTTAGCCCAGAAATCATCACTGCCTCTTTAATAGTTTTCATAGTCATTTTATTGTTGTTGTTGTTGTATAGTTGTGCGTATTGCCTTGTGAGCATACGTTTAAGGGTGCAAAATGCAAAAGTACCCAGAAACTCAATTGTACTCTCTCTGTCTCTTTCTTTTTAAAGGGCTGTTGGTTTGTTTTGAGAAATGGAGAATCATAAGTAAAGCATAGAGAGAAGGGCAACCACCCTTGATAGAAATCCCATACTCTCTGCTGCCTCATTCTTGCCGTTTTTAGGCTAACCTAACAAAAGGGAATTCACAAGACTTCAAGCATCTTTCGGCTAATTCTTTCTCCTGAGGCTCAGATTTGTTATAAAACCAGGCAAAAGGAGACAAATCAATCGCCATGGCTGCAGACCTCAGTTACAAATGGAATACCTTTCTGGGTTGCCCCGCCAAGATACGTGCAGCTCCCATGCCCAATCCAACTCTATACAACTTCATTTGTTATCATCACAGCCTCATCCTATAATTAAAAGCTAGCAAGGGTACATAGACCTTACCCCGGTCCTTTGTGGGGTACTAGAGAAGTTGTTTCCAACAGGCCTCAGCTCAAGAAAATCACAGTCCAGAACCTAAACGACTGGAAGAAAGAAAACAACAGAAACTAGTGTGTACTTCATCTCTCTCTCTCTCTTTTTTAAGGACTGTTGGTTTGTTCAAAAATGGAAGAATCATAGGCAAAGCAGAAAGAAGGGCAACCACCCTTGAATAGAAATCCCATTACTGTCTCTACAGCCTCATTATGAGTTAACCTATCAAAAAGGGGTTCACAAGTAATTACTTGCAAAAACAGAAACGGGTCTTTTTCTTGAGGCTCAGACCTGTGAGATAAAATCAAGCAAAAAGGAGACAAAGCAACCGCCATGGCTGCAGACCTCGGTTAGCAAAACAATGGAAATGCCTTACCGGATCGCCCTGCCAAGATATGTGCAAGCTCCAATAGGCCCGACCCAACTCTAGACAACTTCATTTGTCATCATCACAGCCTCATAGGAAGAAGGAGAAGTAGTAGTAGTAGTAGTGTGCTTCAGTTCACTTTAATATGGACTAGAGAGAGTATATTTTAGCTCAACAGCACATAATATAAGCCAGCAATCCAAACACGCTCGTAGTATGTGATTAGAACTTTTTCAACTATGGTGGTTTTGGCGAAATTTTGAAAAGGAAATCATCAGCGGAAGAACAGAGAGAGGGAAACCACCATTAAAGACTCCCCAATACCTCTCCGTTACGTCATTTTTTCCGTCTAGAGTTGCAGAACACACTTACTTTAGGTCATTTTGTCCAAATGCCTAAACAGACTTTTAGCTCAAGAGGAAAATGTCTGATTCATCTTTTCACAAACAACAATCTTCATAGCCTCTAAAAAGTGGAACGGAGGGAGTAATTAATCAATCAACTAAGGGTGGTTTTGCAATTGGAAACACTTTTATTTGAGAGATCATTGGCAGCAGAGAATGACAGAGAGGGGCAAAACCACCCATAAAAACTCCCCACAGCTCTCTGTTTTAACCGCAACCTCAGATTTATACAAAGAAGAGTTTCCAGAAAATGAGGCTCAGATCTGTTACATTCCGGGCAAAAGAGATCCAACGACGCCATGGCTGCAAAAATCACCAGAAAATCTGGGGTTATGCCCAGCCAAGATACGAGCCAGATAATCTCAAATGTCCGATTAATAAGCTCATAAAGAAATGAAAGGTTGCTAAAATCATCATTGCCTCTTTAAAGCCGTCAATCATAATAGCATAACTTGTATTAAACCGAACGAATCAATAACAACTTGTTTGGATGGTTGCTACCCATTGTATTGTACTGTATTGTTACTTCAGATAATGGGACCATATATTTATATAGGGGACTTCCGAAAATATATTATCTTATCGAAATCAGTCATTTTTTCCACTGGCCCAAGCTGGGGCAGGAGAAAAATATTATTTGAGAGAGTATATTAATTTATATTAGTTTAGGGTTTAGGGTTTATATTCTTGGAGCCCTTGAAATAGAGAGCATCTTAATAGTGAGTATTTTAACTTCTCCTGAAAAGGGTGTGGGTTCAACATCTCCTACATTTATCATGGAAAAGATATTGCCCCCTATGCATGGTCATGGTGAAGGGATAAATTTGACCCTTTTCCCTTTTTTCTTAAGCAAATTGAGGCTCAGATTTGTGTTATGATAAGGCAAAAGAGAAGTCAACCACGCCATGGCTGCAACACACAATTGCATGAGTGAGGTCTCAATTACAGGCCATATCGGTTGCCACGCCAAGATACGGGGTGGGTAATCTCCATGCCCGAAATTCAGTTAGCCCAGAAATCATCACCGCCTCTTTAATAGTTTTCATAGTCAATAGTCATGCGGTTGTTGTGTGTATTGCCTTATGAGCATACGTTTGGGTGCAAAAATGCAAAGAAACCCAGAAACTCAAGTATATCTCTCTGTCTCTTTCTTTTTTAAGGGCTGTTGGTTTGTTTTGAGAAATGGAGAATCACAGGCAAAGCATAGAGAGAAGGGCACTGACCTTGATAGAAATCCCATACTCTTTACAGCCTCATTCTTGCCTTTTTTAGGCTAACCTAACAAAAGGGAATTCACAAGACTTCAAGCGCCTTTCTGCCAATTCTTTCTCCTGAGGCTCAGATTCATTATAAAGCCAGGCAAAAGGAGATAAAGCAACCGCTATGGCAGCAGACCTCGGCTGCAAAACGGAATGCCTTACTGAGTTGCCCCGCGATACGTGCAGCTCCAATGCCAACCTAACTCTATACAACTTTATTTGTTATTATCACAGCCTCATCCTATAATTAAAAGCTAGCAATGGTACATATACCTTACCCCGGTCCTTTTTGGGGACTAGAGAAGTTGTTTCCAATAGACTCAGCTCAAGAAAATCACAGTCCAGAACCTAACTGACTGGAAGAAAAAAACAACAGAAACTAGTGTGTACTCCATCTTTCTCTTTTTTAAGGGTTGTTGGTTTGTTTAGAAAATGGAAGAATCATAAGCAAAGCAGAGAGAAGGGCAACCACCCTTGATTAGAAATCCCATAACTCTCTCTGCTGCCTCATTCTGAGCTAGTCTAACAAAAAGGGGTTCACAAATAATTACTTGCCAAAACTGAAATGATTTTTTCTTTTGAGGCTCATATCCGTAAAATAAAACCAAGCACAAAGTATACAAAGCAACCGCAATGGCTGCAGACCTCAGTTTGCAAAACAATAGAAATGCCTTACCGGGTCGCCCCGCCAAGATAGGTGCAGCTCCAATACCCGACCCAATGCCATTAGTCATCGTTACAGCATCAACAAGTGAAGAAGCAGTTTTCGAAAGTGCCTTTCTCTATAAGCTCAGATCTGTAATACAAAATCAAGCAAAAAAGGAGACAAACCGCCATGGCTGCAGACCTCAGTAAGCAAAACAATGGAAATGCCTTACCGGGTCGTCGCCCCGCCAAGATACGGGCTAGCTACAATATACCTGACCCAACTCTAGAAAACTTCATTAGAGAGTATATTTTAGCTCAACATTTAGCCAATCCAAACAATCTCTTAGTATATATGATAAGACCTTTTTCGAGTATGGTGGTTTTGGTGAAATTTTGTAAGGGGAACTCATCGGCTAAAGAACAGAGAGAGGGCAACCACCATTATAAACTCCCCAATGCCTCTCTATCGCCTCATTTTTTCCCGTCTAGAGTTTTAGAACACAATCTTTGGATTGCTATTTTATAGTACATGCAGTGGCGGATCCAGAATTTAGAGTCCGTGGGTGTCAAATAGACTTATTGATTAAATTAATTCGAACCTGCAACATTAGCCATCTAAAGTTGACCTCCAACCATGGCACCACAAACCAATTTTATTCACTGGGTGCCACGCTTTATATTTATATAAATATTATATATATATACCTATGTATATGTAGAGTTTCTGTCGAAGTCGGGGGTGGCGTGGCACCCCCGAGGCCTTCATAGATCCGCCCCTGAGTACATGTAGTAACTTTCTTTTACATTGCGTTACATTTTTACTCGTCACATTTTCTTTTAAAATTATAATTAATAATTTTGATAATACATATTTTCACTCTTCGAATTCAAAGTTAGCACATATATATATAGCAATTGTTTGGTGCTCGTTAATAATCATCATATGTTGAAACTGGGAGTGTGTTTGATTGTCTTTCTTCTGTTCATGGTTTGATATTCTGATGTGAGGAAAATATTTGGTTGAAAAGTGTAAACAGATATCTTATTTATTTTTTAATGTTTGATAAGTAAACAAAGTTGTTTTTATCAATAGTAATGGAATGAGGTAGGAAGAAGGGGTTCAAGGGTGGTGGAGAGTGGCATGGTCAAGGGGCGGGGATCGAAAATATTGAAAAGGAGACGATCCACTTGAGATCACCTATTATTTATAAAACTTATTTTCCCTACTTTTCGTTAGAGATTTGACTTTATGTTACTTGCTTCTGTTTTTTCAACATATAATAAGTAAATGAAGGTGAAGAAGATTGGCCGATATCCCTTGGTAACAAAAATCTAGTAATGTAATCATTCTTGGAATGGGAAGATGAGGTCCATTTCTTTGATTTCAAGAGCTTCAAACAGTTGGAATATTGTAAAAACTGTGTTCTTCTCTGATAAGAGAGCCAGTTGACCTGAGGTTTTTACTGATGAAGAACACCCTGAATCAGTAAAGTTTAGCTAGAGAGTAACAACTTGAAGATTATTATATCTTCCCAAAGGTCATATTTACTTTACTACGCCAAGAACAGCTTGGTTCTATTCATCGGTCAAGAAACTTATCATGACACAACTATGTAAGAAAGGAATGCCAACATGGCTGGAAAGTGGAATCCATGATAGCATACAACTATTAGCATTCAGATGGGAGGCAATTATTGCTAAAAACTGCCCATCACAATGCTGCCTAATTCATATTCTACTTATTTTACATTCTCGACGAATTATTCTCAGTTGGGTAATCAACTAGGCTCAGATATGTCAAAAAATGGGGTAAAGGAAAGGGACACCGCCATAGCAGCAAACCAGAATAGCATTCAACAACAATCTAGTTGGATAAGCTAAATGAATCCCTAACATCCATTCCACTCAATCATGACCTATTTCGTCCCAATACTCGTTACACCATGTACAACACAGTTTAGTTTTCCCTACCAAGATTCGGTTCGAGCTGACCAAAACCCGATTAACTCAATAACCTCTATATCATCACAGCCTACAGATAAGTATAATCATAAGCAATGATGCTCAACAAAGGTATTGACTTGAGGTACTGCAAAGCAAATTGGACTTCATCAAGGCTCAGATAAGTACAATCAAGGAAGGAGACAATGCACCCGCCATGGCTGCAGACCTCGGTTGCACTACGAATAGACCTTCCGGGTTGCCCCGCCAATATACGGGTCCAGCTCCCTTGCCCCCCATTAACTCTAAACACCTTAATCATCACAGCCTCTCATCCGTAACAAAGTAGTAGGGTTGGAGAAGATGAAAATGACGATGATAAAACGAAGAACCAAAAGAGTCAGATCTTAAACCTGAACCCTTCTTCCTGTATATATATAGAGAGAGAGATGAACAATGAATGTGTGTATACACATACTGCAGTAACTTCCGATTTTAAGGCTCAGATCTGTATAATCAGAGCAAAGGAGACAATGCATCCGCCATGGCTGCAGACCTCGGTTGCACTACCAAAATGCCTACCGGGTCGCCCCGCCAAGATACGGACCCTGCTCCTTTAACCCCATGAACTCTAGACACCTTAATCATCATAGCCTCTCATGCATTACAACAACAACCATAATAATAATAATAATAATAATAATAATAACAACAACAACAACAACAACCCCAAACATCGCGAAAACCCTTTTCAAGGATTCACAGATGATGATGATGAGGAAAAAGAAGAAGAAGAAACAGTAAAAGGGTTAGATCTTAAACCCTAAACCCTTCCTTCGTGTATGTGAATATATATATATATATAGATACATAGATGTATGTGTGTGTACACATACATACTGCAAAAACTTCCGATTTTTCATCGGAAGTTTCAATACAACAGCAGTACCAAACGACCCCTAAAGATAAATGGTGGTTTATTTGAAGTTTTCTTCGCGACAATGGAAAAATCACCGGCGAACAGAGAGAGGGCAACCACCATTAAAACTCCCCAAATACCTCTCTGTTGCCTCATTTTTTTCCTGTCTAGAGTTCATAGAAAAGAATTATGCAGAAAGAGATGACTTTATAGTACTCCATAGTCTCCTCATTTTACGTTTCTATCCTTGCATTTACTCATTATTTGCAGTCTCGAAATTCCAACGGATTGGTTAGATTTTGAAGTTTATGTGTTTGATGTATTGATTATTGATATTATTTATTAGTTATTGATTTGTAGATATTTTAAATCGTTATTGAACTATTAAGATATTGACTTATTGATTATAGGTTATTGGTTCGGTTACCGCTTTAAGCATTAAGATTTGATTAAAAAAAACACGTTGAAAATCACTCAGAAACAAGGTGACAAACCAAATGAATCATACACATGAATTGACAAGTTGCATCATGTTCAAAAGCAAACACCGATACATTGTAGAATAATCGAGAATTTGAGACAGTCAGAAATAAAAGTGTGAAACTAAACTCTTAAGTCAAAAACTTGATATAACGGATGATATAAATATTATTTATTAATTTGCTATTAGGTTATGGGCTAACACGTCAAGTAAAAACCCCAAACTGTTAAGAATCGATTACTTGATAATTAAAAAAATAAAATCATTACCAAAATTGCTAACTAATAATCTATAACCAATAAATCAACAACTTCTTTTTTTTATTCGAGTTATCAAATTGAGCATTGGATGAATACAATCTTCTCGCTATTGTATTTCCTTTTCAAATCTGTGTTGATATGCTTTATCGAAAACAATCTCTCTAATTTCACAAAATACGAATCACTATATGTCGTTATTGTTGCATCCTACTCTATTCAATGCTCATTTCTATCATCTGCAATCATCAGTTTCATCAAACTTCTTTCGAAGTTCACTTTCTCTGCAAGGTAACACTTGCAAGTTGCCTCTCCAAACCTCATGTTCACTTTCAGCAAGGTGGACACCACCCTTCCAGACAGCATTTATGCAATGCTTGACGAGCCTCATGTTACGATTTTTCGACTATGTGCCCATTTGGATCGACTTATTTTAAGTGTTTTTAAGCCAGAATAGTTTTTAAGCAGTTTTGAAGTATTTGGATAAAGTTAAAAAGTGCTTATAAACACTTATTTTAAAGCCAAAATAACAAAAATAAGCCAAAAGCCAATCCAAACAGGCCCTATGTAACCACAGGAAATTATTATAGAAAAAAAAAAAAAAACGAAAAAGCTACAAGAGAATAGAGAACATCTGCGTGGTAAAGAGATTTTCTTCTCGTGTTATAATTTCTATAACTCAGATATTTTTCTCTAGCACAACATACAAAAATTGCGTTCTGACTTTGTGCTCCAGCGAAACAAATAATTTTTCCAAGAGACAAAGCAGTTTACCACGATACATACTACACAGGTAACGGCAATTTCAAGTCCCTGTTTCCTAGTTCCAGATTCTCCTGAAATTTGCTTCTTTTCCATGGTCCCTTCATCTTATAGACACCGAGGTTTAGTTCCTGAAGTTCATAGTCCAAAAAAGTGACAGCAAACACATAAGACTCCTGGCAGGGAGTGGCCTTCAAGGAAGAATGACCATGGAGGGCATAGTTATCAGCCATAGTTGCTAACTATGGTTCTCGAATACAGTGTTTACTACTACTCATACACTATAATTCAATGTCATTTAATACCCAAAAATGTAATTCTGGCACCCCAACAATGGGCCACTATGATGTTAGGCTTACTGGTATATACATGTATTACAGAATTAAGAAAACCAAATAGATAATCTCAACATGGTTACAGATTCCCAAATCTACTATGGGAGGTCTACACAAACCTCAGATCCTGAATAGACAACAGCAGTACAGGCGTCCTTAAGTTGTGCACATTGGTAACACATTAGCCAAGGAGGGCATATACACCGTGAGTAGGAAATAAGCCATCAAACAAAGTTGTTCCTTGAATTCTCATTTAATTGCTTGTCCATCTCCTCCTGCGTGCTGGACGCTCTGGCTTCACCTCTGAATCTGGAGGGGTTTCGCTTTGAACTGAGGATAATGGATCACCTTCCACCTTTTTACTTACTGGAGCTTCTTTCTCACTTGGCATTGGAAGCTTGAAGCGCTCACTACGCTTCTTCAACTTCTCAACTGTCTCCAAGTGTTTATCCTCCACAGGCTTTGTTTCTAGGCTATTAATCTCAGAGGCACCTCCATTTTTATTGTTAGCTGCAGGTTGTTGATTGTCTTCAACCATCTTTAAAGCTTCATCTTGATTTTTGTTAGCTAATGAAGTACCGGAGCCCTTGTGTACATTGTTGTCTTTCATGTTCAAGGAAGATGATTTAGCATCGATACCAAAGTCTCTTTCCTTGTGGCTTGTCCATCGTTCCAACTTGGAACGTCCCCTCCTGGAATCCTCCTGCTCATCATCTGATGAAGCTGCTTCCTGATGTTTCTTGGAGGATTGGCGATTCCTGTGGATCTTGTTGTCATTGGTTCCTTGCACAAATTTTCCCTTTGAGTTCACCTGAAGGTAAGGCAAGAAGGAAACATGCAGCTTATAGGAGGTTAAATTAGAAAATGGAAGAATAGGTTTCTACACACCAACCCTACTTTGATAGATCCAGATTCCTCTTTTTGGACATCATTGCTTCACTAAACGCACCATGGATCTAAACTAGAAAGTCAGGGTAATGTGGATCACATATGACTGTTCCTGGATATTTATGCAAATTAAATCTTGTGTGCTTCTTAAGTTTCTTTTGCCAGCTTAGAGTTTGATAGTTGTGTTTTGAAAGCATAAAATCTTTTCCAAAACAATCTAAATTTAGTTTTTCAGAACAATATATCCAGTCAACCCATCATGATGTTAACTGTCTGTTTGGAATCCAAATGCACCTTCTGCATCTAGAAATTAGTTTTTAATTGTCCCACAGCATTAGCTCACGATTAAGTACACCTACAATCTAGTCAACAGACACTTCTGTAACGACCAAGTATGTTTGAGAGTACAAGCTTACAAATATCAAAGAATCCAAGCCAATTTTGAAATAAGTTCCAATTTGGGCTCACAACAAGCTGCAAGGGGTTACAACTTACGACTAAGTTCCAAAATGGCCCGCATAACTATTTCTCATCTGCAAATTACCCACATAGCATAATAGAGTGCATAAGAAATTTTGAGTCCTGTCCAAAAAGACCCAAGGAGTAAAGGAACAAAAGAGTGTCTCTGAAAAAATTGACAATTCCCTTCGTATAAATTAATGATAACATTTTCTTAAAAAACTTTTGAAGCTCTGATATTCTTGTCTATATAAATTATTGGTGCTCTATCAAGTAGTATGTAAAGATTTCCCCATCACATCAACAGGATTATTTAATTCGTTTAGATATTCGGAAAAAACTCAACGAGGAAGTTGAAATTTCTATGTAATCTTGCCTTCAAGCCCCATTAGCACTGCTCATCACTTTTTCCCCTTACGTTCAGCCATTCGTTCTCCTAATATTTTTAAAAACATAAGCTATGCCAGATGCCACCATTATATATAACTTTTGTTAATAATGTGGTGTCCATGCCAGCTTACTCGTACCTCGACTATTCGTGTGTATATTAGCTACTTCCCATCCATACAGCCTAATAGGCAATAGGTAACACTGACCATAGTTGTATATTAAAAGTAAAAAATCTCAACTAGTACTCTTAGAAAGAAATATCAAAAGCTTCTTAAGTCGTCAAATGCTAAAAGAATCTCCGTAAGTACCATTTAAGCCAACAGAGTACCACACCATGGGTAACCAGACCTCTTGTAATAGCTAGAACTTCCATTAAATAGTTCACCATGCAGTCTCTTTTTGTCTTTACCTTAAAAAACTTTCCTTGAACATTAGAAGAAAACAACTTGTTAGAGCTTCCAAGGGGTTGCCTAACAGGCGAGAGTGAAAGTAAACACCTTGAGAACCAAGGTTCAAGTCATAGCAGAGGCTTCAGAGATTTCTGTCTATCTGCCTAAGTATATTTGTTGGTGTGAAAGTTGGTCCAGACACCACCATTATTGCCATACCCCCACCCACCCCACCCCACAAAATAAACTCAGAAAAAAAAGGAGAAACCGATTAACATCGCATCACATCTTTTGGTCCCTCTACACCTAATATCTATTCCGTGGCATCAGATTTTGTGTAGGTCTAAATTTTTTGGGGAAATTAGATCTTGGAAAAAAATTGAGAACAATTTTGGGAAAAGATGTGCTTAGATACATTTTGAAAGATTATTTTTGGGTTTCTGCCCGATGTTTTGGTACCGACTTTTACAGAACTGGCTAATTTTGAAAGATAATTTCCTTTTCGAGAACTTTTGAATTAGAATGAATAAAGTTGAGTAGAGTAGAAGAATAGAGAGGATTCATTTTTTTAAAAACCATGGTATCTGGGCCAGCTTGCGTGCACCTCGACTAACTCCTCGGAATACATGTCACCTCCCCCCACCTTACCCTCTACGAGATAACTTCGTCCACCAAGGCTCGGACAAATAGAAAGAGATCACCCAGTGTTTTTAGCAGACTCTGCTGGTATTTAAACCTGAAAATTCATGGTTCTCAACCTATTTCATCGACTACTAGGCACCCCCTTGGGTGAAATATCACCACCTAGCTAATTTGGATTGAGGTGTTACTTATCATGTATTATTTTTTTGTTAAAACCTACCCTTTTGACTGTCTTTATTTCTGAAAGCATTTTAATTTGATTTCAGGAAAGTCTGCTTTAGAAAAAGACCAAACAAAGTCGTCTTAATATTTGGAAGTTTTTTCAATTCCAACACTAACTGTGCATCTGTTACTATGTGAGTAAAATTTGCTATCCCCATCTTCACAGACAGTCGTAAGTCATCATCATTAATGCAATGTGACAACAAAAACTTGAAGACTATTGATATAAAATAGAAATAGGTACTTACCAACTCATTTTTCTGTCCATTCAGTTCATCTTCGTTCATGTTCAAAGTCATATGGGAGTTATGATCACCTTCAAATTCTTTACCCTTCTTTAAATAATCTTTATGTCTTTTCTCATTAACCCTGGAGTTATCTGAAGCAATAGGAGCATGATCTTCACGTGAGCTCACCCTGTCATGCCTTGCTCTTCTTTCATCCTCACGTGTCCTCAGCCTCGATGGACTTTCATTTTCAACACGATCCCTCCTTCTAATATGGTCAGCATGCCTCACATCCTTTGAGTGCTGATCAGAGTTTCTATACTCATCTTTCCCTCTAGATTGACCAGCCCAAGCTTTTTCTTCCGGAACACGTCCAGCCCGCATCCCGCCCCTTATTTCTTCTCTCTCCCTTTTTGGTAGTGTCTCTTCATGTGACTGTTTGAGCCTATACCACTCCTCACGTTCTCGCTGTCTATCACTCCTCTCCCTCTGAAACACTCCATCTTCTTTGTGCCTGATATAGAGCTGCTCATCTTCTCGTAGTCTCATCAATTCATCTCTCTTTCGGTGATCTGAAGCATCATCTCTCTCTCGCTTTCTGCGAACCATAGTTTCTCCATGGGAATGGAAGGTTTCTTCCTTGTCAATGTGTTCCCTACTTAATTTTACCTCTTCTTTCCTTCTTTTATTGTGGCGATCATCCAAGGTATCGTACCTCTTCAACTCATCCCTGTCTCTGTGCCTTGCTCTCATATCCTTATCATAATCAGGCCTTAAAGTAACGTTCTCCAGCTGTTTTCTGTATAAATGGCGTTCTTCTCTATCACTTCCCTCAAATTCTCGAGCCTTGCTGCGGTGTCTAATTCCAATTTCATCAATAAGCTCCCTCTTTCGTGGTTCTTCCATTTTTGCTCTCCTCCCCTGTAGATCGTCATCCCTTCTTTGCCATACTCCCTCTGAATATTCGCGTTCCCTTCGCCGGTCAATGTAATGGGCTGAACTAGAATCAGCGCCTTTACGGGAATAAGAATCTTCCCTCCCTTCCACTACCACAGAGTGCTTTTCTGCTTCTTTCTCATTGCGGGCTTTATTTCGAACTCTATCCTCGTCTCTGGCAACTGTTTTTTTGGCATTATCTATGCGCATAGAGCGTCCACCTTGAACAACTTCCTCATCCATATCATCCCGTAACTTGCGATAACCTCGACTACTTCCAGATTGGACTTTGCTATTCTCGCTACTTCTTCCAGCCTTGGAGTCTTCTCCATCATCAGTTTCTTGAGGAGAAGACTGTTCACGTCGTGAACTTAACTTTTGCTTTTTTGCAGAATGTAGAAATTCATCATTCATAGCTTCACTATCAGTTCTTGCATCCAAAGTCATTTCCTCCCTCTCAACTTCACTGTTTGTGTCTTCTCCAACAATTTGATCAGGGATATCATCTCTATCTTCCATATCTTGCTCCTGAGCAGGTCTATCAGCAGTGGCAGAAGGAGGGACAGGAGTGTGTGTACGATCAACACTTTCAAATGATTCTTCCTTCTGACTATCAACTTGGAGTCTATCTCTGCTATTGCTGGGAGTAATGTCAGGTGATCTGTCGCGTGCACTTACCTTTTTTCCCCTGGAATAAAAAAAGGGGAGACAGCCAAAATTAGGTAAACACAAGACAATAGACTCCAAGAAAAGAGCAGGTAACAACAGCACTGTTTTAAGAATAGCAAGAGTAAATGGGAAGATAGCATAATGTGTGACTAAACTTTACTCCCTTAAGACATCCAAATAAGATAGAAAGCTTTTCAAGGAACTTAATAAGAATGGTGATATGAGCCAGAGATTCCCAGATTCTTGAAGTCGCTTGTCCAAAAATAAATTGATCATAGTCTAGGGAAATCATTGGTTCAGAAAAAGCTAAATAAGTTTAAAAAATCTGAAACATTAACAACAAATAATATCTCATGACACATGCAACAAGATTTATAATGTGCATCAAATTTTGAACTTCGGGTTATTGCATTGGTAGAAGCAGCTACCAATCAAATACAACATAATAACCGAATAAGCAAGGATGGGTGCACTCTTGTTTAGAGCTTTGTTTGTATTATATCTTCTGATACCCCCTTATAATTTAAGGGCCTCTCATGGGCTTCCTCTGAATCTTACTTGCTTGTAATAATTAATTTTCTAACTAGAAAAAAATAAAAAGGAGGGACTTGACATTGCTAACAAAGCTATCACCAGTATATTTTGATGTTTGGACCTCCACATTTGTCTGGCTTAACTTAATAGGCATCTTCAAACAACATGACACAGAGTAGATCACACAACAGGGCCATAAGGTAAAGTTGCCGAACACAGTTAAACAAAGTACATTAAAGCCACACAACAATATATACTACCCAACATATATAACTAATAAAACCACAAGTTAGGGTGACCAACTTATGGCATTTAGTTGATTTGACTTATAAGCACTTTTCGTGTAAAGCAAATGTATAGAAGCTAGGTTGACCACTGACCAGCTTAGAGCTTTAGCCAAACATACTCATACTCAAACACATGGAATACAAGTTCCAGAATAGAATAATAGGTGTGGAGTCCACAAACGCCTAACCCGGTCCAGGTAAGGGTCAAAACTCAAGGGGTGTGATGTAGGCAGTCTGCCATGGTACAAGCATCAGTGGTGGAATTAAGCTTTAATACCATCTATGTGGTATTTGCCTACATGGATCTCCTTTGTTGACATTATGTTATGTTTTTAGACAAGTCCATATTACTTCTAAGGGATTGTACGTCCATTGAAACAATTTTTTTGTATATAATTGTAAGTTGGCCTCGTCTCCCTCTATCTCCATCAATCATCACAATGTTGTAGATACAAACAATCCATATAAGACACCTTTCCTTGATTCATTCTATGTGTACTACTTGCATCCACTATCCAGAGTAATCATTCTAATTGCGTCTAATCTCGTAGGACGACACAACCATCTTAACATTCTCACTTATACTGCAATTTATCTTTTTTATGACCGAGAAATCGGCCTACGGACAACTCTTACGAACAACTGCAACATTCAAAACTATGGATAGTGAGCATGCCCTTCCACCCTTCCCCATTCAAATACCATGCTTAGTTCCCATGACGCAGGGCCCGAACCCCGAACTAGTTACCAAAGTCACAAGTTCCTCTACCTTTACCACTTAAACAAAGCCTTGAGGGCTACTTTAAGTACAATCATTGTGTAGATATGCTAAGCCTTAAAGGCCAACAATTACTCGTTCACATTGTTGCGCTCATAATAGTTCTGTAGAAATTTCTCTCATTTCGTCACTATCTTCCTATTGCATCACCCTCATATCATGTCTCCATTTTAGTGATCTAATTTATGACATGATTGGATAGACTTATTTAAGTGCTTTCGGTTTTTAAGCTATTTCTCTATTTTTTGTGGTGTTTGGAAAAGATAAAATGTGTTTTTAAGCACTTATTTTTAAATCAAAAAGCACAAAAATAAATTAAAAGTTGGGTATGACCAACTTATGGCTTTTAGCGTATAAGCTATTTTTTTTAAAAAAGCAAATCAAAACAGACCCTTAATGTGTTTTAACATTTATAAATCATGTCATTCTCCTCGCTACATATTGGCTTTCTCATTTAAGCACCACAACCACTAAGTTCTTAGGTTCTCCCAACAATTAGAAAGTGTGGCATGCTTGAATCTAACTAGGGGTTTGCATTGGTAGGGGAACCCAAAAAAAAAATCTAGTTACTATAGATATAGGCGAAGCATTTTATGCAACATGGCGAGAGGCATAAACCCCGAAACACGTGGCACAAGTTCACTCCATATATCCCATCCATTTTCGGGGCATAAATCTCATATATTTTCAATTTTATAATTGTATTACTCAGAAAAATAATCAGAAGTACAATTTTCAATAATTTTGCAAATAAATTCAAATAAATCACCAATAATATAGAAAAAAATATTATAATTATTTTAAAGATAATCTTTAAAATGAAATCATCATCCACTCCATCATCAATCTCTACATCTACTAGTCTTTCCCACCTTCAACTAATATTTGCATTGATTTTTTCTTTATATATTTCAAATAAGGAGAAAGATAAAATGTGTAAGAGCAATGAAAAAAATGGATAAAGCTGTCTCACAAACATAGTATCATGGAATCTTTATCCTATCAATTTCAGGCATAATCATCTAAAAGTATTATTTATGGCAGTGACATTTTTATGAGAGTTGCTTTCTTTATTTATATATATTAGAAAAAATCACTATAACATGAGAACATGATAGCATAAGTATAAATATAATTACTGATTACACTATAGTAAAAAATATGATGTATAGCAAAAATTCTTTTAAAATAACAAAAAATAAATTTACCCCCAAGGCACACACTTTTACTGCCAGAACTTATGCCTCAAATTGGACCCTCGACCCCTCACAAATCACAACTATAATACCAAAATTGGTGCCACAACCATGTTGTAATTTTACATTGAACCAAAGCCACCAATGGCTTGAAACAGCTGAGAATTCTCCGAAAATCAGGAAGATGGGCAATAGACACAACTACATTAGAATATCTAAGGCTTAATTGCATTTAAATGATGAGGATAGTTTGAAGGGTTATTTGACACTCCCATTCTTTTCATTGTAGACCGTGAAATTTTGCAAACACCAAAAAATAAGTGAAACCTTATCTGCTTCTATCTATGTTACCAATTAAAACAGGAAAAAGGATTAAGTTTCACGTGGTCTGAAAGGTAAAACCATTATTTACGCAACATATATAGTACCTTTCCTCTTGTTGAGAAACACAATTCTTGTTGTCATATGCAGAAGTCTGTCCTCCAGAATCAGAAAAAAACTGACCAGGAGCCTCTGAGGAGAAAGGAACCACTCCATCTCCTTTGGTTAAATGATCACCTATAGGGTTTATAAACTGTGTTCTCCTAGCATTGGCCTCTCGCTTGTGGCTCTTATAAGGATGCTGAAAACCATCAGATTCTTGAACATGTTCCTGCAGGGGTCCTCTTCTTGCATCACCTCTAAAATCCTCTGTCGAAGGAATATTGTCCAATTGCACTTCATTCTTGTCAATCCCTGTGTATTGGTCATCATCCTGGCACACAATCTGTTCACCCAAGAAAATGTCAACAGAGATAAATAAAACAAAATGTAGAAAATAAGAAGCAGTACAGTCTTGTTAGAAACATGCAAAAATTAGGGAAACAATAATGCAGAGTGATCTCAGCATGAAATTCTGCTTCTTTTTTCTATTTTGATAGACACCTCCTTTTGGATTTGGAAAAAGACAGGGTCAGATCACTCACTTCAATAATTGCATCCGAGTCACGCTGTCGTGGTGGTCGGGTATCAATTGATGGTAGGCGATCACCAGATCCGGTTTCAACCTGTATCGGTCTTCCAGTGGGCTAGTAGAACATCACATCAGTGAGTAAATAGTACGAAAACTAATATCTGAAACTTTGGTATCATTACTTATTATGGTTAAAGATAAAATAGTAAGTATACTTCACCCAATCGCCAAGTTAGAAAGTTAGGCCCACAAAATACCAGAAAAGTTTCTAAACGTAAGGCTTGAGTTCAAAATACATACTAGTGGTGGTCTCATGCGCATTGAACCTCTTGCTAGGTCATTTGCAGTTCCATCAGTTTTACCATTCAAATTTTCCGATGGAATGTCTTGCATACCAGCTGCAGCTGCAAGTTCTGGGGGCATTTCTGGATCATATTCCTAAAATGGATACCAAATAAGAATAAGAACAATTTTAAGTATGATAAGCATCTTAGACATGCACGTCTTGCTGAAGACAGTATCTTCATCTGCATAAGCATTATATTACCTGCTCTGTCCTCCCACTTTCATACACCCGAATTCTTCCTTGCATAGTTGACTCGAGTCGAAGTTGTTCCTGGAGCAAAGATTGATAATCATATTTCAAGATTTCCACTCAACAGAACCAATGCATTCACACATACTAAACATGCATTTTGTGGTTGCACTCCAAAACAGTCCTCCTTCCTAGCTCTCTTCAAGCATGCACAAGGTCTCACAGGCATTGAGAAGCTAGACCCTGTGCCATGGGGCGTGACCAACAGATTATGGGGTATGGCTGGAAAGCACCCATGTCAACCAGAACAAAGAAAGGAGAAGGGCCATGCTAAAAGCAGAAGGGGAAGGGGGGGAGGTGAGAGAGCCCAGTTGTACATTTTTATGTGAAGCATCCTAATAAAATCATAATCCCTCCATTGATTAGGCAAAGGGTAAGAATATAAAAGAGACTTTTGAGATGTGTCTAATGTACCAAAATGCTTTTTGAAATCTAGTGGTCTTAAACAAGTGATGTAGAATGTTGGAATTAGAGAGTTCCCATACATAGAAAGAAGCATTTTTTTACATAAACTAGAAAGGGAAGCAAGTCACTTGAATTGAAATGGAAGGAATCTTTTACAATTAGCTTAGCATACAAATTAAAATTGTAGGGAGAACATGAAATATCAAAATACTTCCAACAAGGTTTTAAACTATCAATCATTTTAAGGATTTTTGATGCATGGATTCACAAAGAAACTGAATACAAGAACATGAAATATAGTTAACCCACCAGCTGCTTGCAATAATCTTTCCAGCCATCCTCATTCAAACCGAAGTTAAAAAAATCTGTTACATCAATGCCTGGAAGTCTCCAAGGTTTCTCTTCAAAACCGTCAATGTCAACTTCAAATATAGTCCTGACAGTGTACATGGGTAAATAAGCATTTTGAGCGTCTTTGAACCTTTCCAGTAGATATATGATTTGCCCCAAAAAAACTAAACAAATAAAAAGTAGTCATCTGATATTGTACACAGTAATACTTTCACCACACTCCAACATATCATACCATCAGTTTTTCTATACAGCTGAAATTATATGGACATACCACATAAATAGCATGAATTTTAACCTCATAGATCTACCACAAGCTTATGTGTTAACTACCCTCCTTAGAGTTTCACAACATGAGGACAAGTTCTTCAATAGGTCTTAAGAGAGATAAAAAACAACTAGTTACTTCTTATAGCAGCTGCAGACAGTGACATAATATAAGAGGCAGGAAGAGTGATTGATTATTGAACCGTGTCTTTTTTTTTTATTAGGTAAATATTTTCATTAATCACAAGGCCAAAAGAAGGTTCATATACAAGAGGTATACCAAACAGTAAAGGACCTACACAAAGATATTGTTCTCTATAAAAGACACTCAATACTCAATACAACCCAGAACTACGCGGGTGCACCAAAAATAAACAAGGGATCGGAGACTACTCCTCAACTGCCAAAAACTCAATTCTGTGAACATACAACACAGTCATATAACTCTAAAATTCCAAAGAAAATTGGACATAGGAACTAAAGTGCCCATGCTTAAGACAAGAACAGAGGATTTGCACATAATGACAATAACCAAACTAAATTACAGACTCAACACACGATGTGTACTAAAAATAAATTCCAGCAAAGTAGTGTAACTAGAAAAGAGGTGGTACACTTGATTCCTTCATAACAGTAAATATCAAACCTCACCAAACAGAAAGAATAGCAAATTCGAGTATGTTATAAATCAGGGAAACATACTTGTGTGAAGGAAGAGTGAATTCCAGCCCAATCCCAAAGCCACGTCCAGACGCACCACCTCCCCAGCCGGACATACCATAGGCACCTTTCATTCCTGGTGGTCTCCAATCACCTCTACCACGTCCAGCAACAGGGCCTACATTGACAGGGGGGCGGACTTGACCAGGTATTCCTCCAGGACCCGACGGGGGAACTCCAGGCATAGGAGTTGCACCAGGCCTCACATACTACATGATACAAGAAAAACAGATAAGAGATTCATGTCAGCTGTCAAAATAATGTAACAGGGACAACCATCAAGACAGAATGGCAAAAAGAAAAAGAATCCAGAAAAGAAATATATAGAAAATCATTTTTAAAACAGTAAAAGTAAAAAATATATAGTAAATCTTCCAATCATCTGACAAGAAACAGACAACAAAATTGGGCAGCAGTTCTGAAGGATTTTCATCAAGTAAGCAAGCAATGAGTAAAAATGTGGCCAAAGAACAGTTCAAATGTGTTAAGTATGTCACCAGATAAGCACATAAGACATTGCTTTCACAGATTCAGCAAGCAATGTGAGAAATATGGACTAAAATCTTCACTTTTATTAAGATGTCTGAAAATAGGACTTGCATATGTTACTTAACCGTGTAAATTTCATGCCACCGAAATAAAACAGTTATCAGTGTTACAAATTCTTATATATCTTTTCTTTTCTTTATATTTGACCAAATACTAATTGAATGTTGTACTTCATCACTCAGACTTAGAAAACGGATCTTTCTTTCAGTATATATCATTATCAGTTTTAGCAACCAGATTGACTTGAATAGGCTTCATTCGTTAATGACCTACTCGCACAGGTCCAGCCCGTCTGGAAAATGAAGGTGCTGATTAGAGACAAAAACATAGTTAAACTGAAAATAGATCAAAAGTCAGGAATGGTCCACCAACAAACTAATGTCCGCAAGTTTTTCTGAGATTTTCCATTTACATTCTCAAGAGCTACTAACATAGCAGCAGATACAACTTGCAGACGGTGATAAATAGTTCAAAAACAGCTTTTCTCTATTTAAAAAGGTGCTAACAACTGCCAGTTACCCAATTGTTCAAAAAAATAGCTTTTATCTATTTAAAAAAGGTGTTAACAACAGCCAGTTAATTTGAAGTGCTTTTAGATGAGCACTGTTAGACGATTAACTGCGACAGCAGCATCCAATGTATCACGTGGCAATAACGTGTGAAACAACATGCAATCACATAGGATTTTGATTAGTTAGAGTTCATCACATGTGTCCCACATTTTCCCATAAAAGGAGATTTTCAATTGTACGTTTGGATATCCCAAAGAGAGTTCAATTTGTGGATGAGTACTGTTAGCCTTTGCGGATGCCTGGTATTGGAACATTCCAAACATCCTCTACCTATAAATTAAAGCATGACCATGCTATAGACTGACCAATCAGGAATTATTTCCAGCAAAATTATGAAATAAATTTTATTAATAATATTATCATCGGTACAATTCTTTATGCAGCTTGTGCATACAATGAGAGCCATCGGCCTTAACATCACCAATGACCACAAAACCATATGAAAATTACAAGTCAGCTTACATTGCATGTTCTGATCAAACAATATGGGAAGAACACAAACCCCCAGATGTACAACATCACTGACCTTATACTGGGAATGATACGGATGATTGTATGCATGATTGGGGTACCCAACCTTTCCTGCTACTCCAGGTGCCCCATTCACTTTTAGTGCATCGGTTATCTCCTTTCTCTCTCCATTAGCGGCAGGACCCCCCTCTTCACCCCAATCTTGCTCCTCCATCATTGGTGGATGGCTTGGGCCATCATTATCAGCAACAATAACCAAAGGATCTTCATCTTCATCGTCCTCTTCACCAATACCCATTCTCTCCATACCCATTGGTCCATGAGTGTTGTCATTTAACACAATCTGCAAATCATCCTCACTATCACTATCCCAATCATCCTCAACATTTCCTACTCCAGTATTCCCCGCCCCACCTGAAACACCCGGAATCGCCAGCCCAGGAATCAACTGCTCGGCACCAGAAGCTTCAATCACGAAATTCCCTACATTTCCAGTCCCATCCTTCAGATTCTCAGGGTCTTCACCTACATTTTGATGAGTCCCCATCAAAATATCATCTTTATCATCCGTCTCTTCCACTACAATATCAATATTAGCTTCATCCATAAAATTCAAATCTTGAAACTCCGTTTTAGGTAATTTCACATCCTCACTCTTCACCAAAACCCTAGCTATCGAATCCGATTCATTAATTCCACCCAAACCCTCCATTCTTCGAGCTCCAATATTTAAATTCAGATTGGATTCGGGTAACCTCGACCCGGGTTTAACATCCAGAGGAGAAGCTAGGGTTTTTTCCTGACCAGTAATAGCACTCTGCCCAGCAAAATTCGGTTTCGAATTCGAATTCGGAGCTCCGTATAAAATCTCCTCATCGTCGCTGTTGATGTTCAGATCGATCGGCCGGCTCGTAGCCCCGGCGGCTTTGGGGGCAGCTTCTTCTTGCGTTGCCGGCGGCTGCTGAGACTGAAACGACGCCGTTAAGGGGCGGAGCACATCGGTGTAGAGATCTCCGAATTCATCGTCGTCCTCCATTATCGATTAGAGAGAACTGCGAGTACTTCCAGAGAGAAACGCAAGAAAGAGAGGGTTTTGAGGGCTTCTAAGAAGGGTATAAATTTGTACTCTTCAAATCTGGTTTTGAGGGTCTCGTAAGAAAAAAGGGTACAAATTTTGCTAATGACACTATTAGGGAAGATTTCCAAATTTTGAGCTTAGTAAAATGTGAAAAAGTTAGTACTAGTAGGTAGGCAAAGTAACAAAAAAATGATTTTTGAGAATATAATGATATATTTGATTTATAATTATTCGTATTCGATACAGATTAGAATGAATGAAAAATGCGTGTCACATGTTATGTATAGTTCAGAGTAGGATCGATATCTATCATGTGATAACATACACTAGGATTTTGGAGTTCGGTGGTAAAATACAAATTTTATTTTATGTCCAATACTTATATTAAAACTTCGAACAATTTAAATTTGCGTATATAAAGGTTCGACTAATTAATTTGAATTTACGCATCATAACGTAAAACACAATTAAGAGAGAATGCTCCAAACATTATTTTTTTTCATAGGTAGAATTCCAACACGAAGCTCCTAATTAAGGATAAAAAATTTTAATTCAACCCACTGTAACTCTTAATTATTGGTTACAGTATTTTTAACCAAATTGAATTTTACTCTTTATTTTTTTATTTTTTTATTTTTTACATTACCTTAACGTAACATTAGCGTAAAAAGGGTTTAAGAATTAAGCAAATATGTGATATGTATTTACAATAAAACACCATAGTTTGAAACAATTACAATTTGTGGTCATAGTAATTAGGGTTTTGTTCTTGTTTTCTCTCTTCCTCTCTCATCTCTCTTTGCATTCTCGCTCGCCTCTCTTCTTTCTCTCCGCCATCTCTCCCTCATCTCTCTCCTCTCTCTGCCTCTTTTCTCTTAATACTAATACACATGTTAACAATTAATTACACAAATACAAATGATAACAATCAACTAAATAGATACAAATGTAAAAATACGCATGTATTCATTGATACAACATTGATACAAATAATAACAATGTTGAACTTGATACAACACTGATACAATTTATTCATTGATATAAATTGTTTTCAAAAATTACAATTGTATTCATTGATACATGTATACATACTAATTGGAGTACATATATACAAATACAATCAATGATACATATACATGCTAGTAATATATATATATAATGACGGACCTAGGATTTTCGTTCAGGGGGTTCGAAAAATAAAAGTATAAACGTGTAAATAAGCCTTTAGAAATGGGACTCTTGAATTCTTTTGGATTTAAAACCACACTTTCAACATTTTTTTTTTTTTTAAAAAAAAACAGAACTGAAACTTTAAAAAAAAAACAAAACAAGTGAAACTAAATAAGAAAAAAATAAAATGCTATTACAGGGAATCAAACTGGTGACCTCTAACTTAATTTTGGGTGAACTTGCCACTACGCTATTAGCTTTTTTTTTTGATTGACGGGGTTCAAAATATATATATATATCTATAAAAATATAGAAAATATACCTTGTATATACAATGTAATTTTTTACCGAGGGGGTTCGGGTGAACCCCTAGAACCCATGTGGGTCCGCCCCTGTACATCCACCTCTCTCCTCTCTCCTCCATTTCCCAATCTCGTATGTAGCTACGAATCATAATTAAGCAAATTATAACTATTTTATCTCATTATATATTTAATCTCTGCCATTTTTGTTTGCTACACTCCTTAACAAGCCCAACAAAAGTATATATTATATTTAAGATGACTTGATAAAATTGAAAACAAATGGAAAAGAGAAATTAATAAATGAGGCAAATTAAATTACATATATAAAAAGAACGTTTACATACCAAACCAATACAATTATTAGATTAATATGTGAAAGCAAAGTAGATAACATTCATAAATATTACAAGTCAATACTATAATCCTCAGCTCCACCTACATTCAAGATTCAAATTTGCATGTGCCATAACCTAGAAAAAAAACACACACAACGTCATTAGAAAGATCATATATACAAGGGATAATTTTATATTTTTGTATTATACAGAACATTTAGACAATACATTATTGTAAAACCTTACTTGGATCGGAGGATGCGACTACACCAGTACCAGCAAAGTCACAGTTGAAGTTGTTGCGGCCTTCCCTTTGGAAGTAGGAGTTCATGACGAAGGCCGCATGAGACCGAATAGTGTTGGGATTAAAGCACGAACCACCCACTTGAATTGGTGTGCAGTCAACTCCTTGACTGCACACATAGTTAATGTTGGATTGTAGTTGTGCATCAGTCGCCTCAACCTTTGGCATGCAGAATTTTTTGTTCTCTGCTGGTGTTTTTGGTTGCCCACCGGTTTTTGGTGGGGGCAATGAAGGTGTTGGGTGAGCCTGTAAGTATCAAAATTATAAATGATTAGAGATGACAAATAAATGAATTAAACTGCATTTGAATAAGTCAAATTGATTAGTAGTGACGCACTCTAGTAAGAAAATAATATTTTTCAAAAAAAACTGTGTAAGTTCTTGAATCTCTTATAGCGAAAGTGAAAAATCTTAGTATAGTAAAGAGATCAATAGTAGCTTCAGTCACACATAGTGAATGAAAAAAGTGTTCATCCTAGATTCTTTTTCTCAAGAAAAATGTCAATTAATTGATCCCTACCGTCAAAGTCTCCACTTAAGTTACAAGTTGAAATTCCAATAATAATGAATATTTTTATATGAATTCATGGCTAATTCTAACATAATTATCACCTGAAATTTACTTGAACTTAAATGAATCAAATAACGGATCATAACCAACCCATCGTATATTCTCTATGCAACCTAGTGATTAAGGGATTGCAACAATTTCTAAGGTTTTGTGTTCGCACCACAATCGTTAATACCTCTTCTTCATAAAATCCTAAATTCGTCACTTCCGAATACAACATTCTATCTTCAAATTAGTGGGACCAGAAAGGAAAAAGCAATACATTAAAAAGAAGGGAATAAAGTAAAAAACAAAAACAAAGAAGACAAGATTCAAATTTAAAGATAGAAAAAGATGATGCTCATGAAATCTATTTCTTTTTCATTTTGTAAATACTACGTCACATGTTTCATTCATTAAGTAGCCGTTGGACATGTTAAACTTTTTTGGTTCACTGAAAAATGACAATTTTTTAATGCAAGAGAATCCAATGAAGAAATTTTATTTTATTAATCTATTACGTAACATGTGATGGCCACTAGAACAGGTGTCAACTTTTCCCTTTTCGACCACGCCACATGTATTAATTGTGATAATAATGATTTCGAGGTCCATTTTTTCTCTATTAGTATGAGTTAATATTATCGTCAAATTAAAACACTTAAATAAGTACCAAACGCGTTTCACATAGATGGAGAACATAATCCCATCTATCTAGGTTCTAGAGTGGGAAAATGCAATACAGCTAGCTGTACTCAACTGGGAAAAAAAGATTCTTCAAACCAAAAGACAAAAGGAAATTATTTACAAAAAGCTTGTTGTAATTATTATAGCAGTACGATTATAATCATAATAATTTCAATTAAGAAAATGACTTAAATACCCCTCCTAACTTTTATCAAATTAACTACATCAATAAAGTTGATTTACTAAAATCATTAGTTATTGAGATAGTATTAATTATACTTAAAATTAGTATTTCTCTATCCATCTTTACTTGTCCACGATATAATTTTAAAACGTCCAACAATACTTGTTTATTCTATAAAATCAATGAATAGTTTAACATTTTGTGTTTACATACTTTAGACTTACTATTAAATACGGTTTATTTTCAATGTTTAAATGAGCTATATTTAATAGGGATAAATTGAGAAATTCTGTGCTAAGTATTGAATAGTACTTATACCCCAATGTATGTTTTAAGCAACTTTGTTATGTGATTATACTAAATATATTATTATTATTATTATTATTATTGTTTTCGTATATAAGTATTACTAGCAAAATTACTACTCATATACACAAAAATAATAGTATTAATTTTTCGAAATTACCTGTTTAGCTTTCAAAACTCCGACATCATAAACCGGAGTGAAATCGGGTCGGAACAATCCGAAGTTCCTCTCAGCGATCGACCCGGGTTTGGTATTCTCATTGAACAATGAAAAAATGTACGTCTCGATCTTCCTGTGCGGCATCAATGGCGTACCCATCCCGGAATTATACTTCTTCATCAATCCACCATTATACGAAGCTGCATTTTCCACAGTACACTGCGGTTCATACGTTTCTCCTTGCGAAGGCCATCCTGTCTCCGCAGCAACAATCTCCACATCTGGGTATTTCAATCTCACCATCGACATATACACCGCATCCAACAACATATCGAACGAATTCATGTACCATTTCTTCGAAAATCGATCGTATACCCCTTTATTCTTTCTAAATAGAAGAAAATCCTCTTGCTTTTTGTTGTATCCGAAGTAGGGATAAGGGTTTACCATGAAAGGACCTTTTGTTTCACGAAGAAATTGTAGCATCGGAGCTAGAATACCCACATCCCAACCGGGTCGAAACCGGGCTGCGCTGGGTGGGTTCGAACGGAGAAGAATACCCAATGAATGAGCTGAAGAGACTTTTATACCCTTCAACCCAGATAAACCCAAAGCTTGGTAAAAAACTTTCATAGCTGGAACAAGCTTGTTCTGTACATCAGGTGTATCCCAATGAAGAACCTCATTACCCACTAGAACAACGTCGATCTTTGTCTGTGGGTAGTGAGGCTTGATATTCTGCTCGACGTATCGTCGAGCATAGGCGAGATCCAGAAGATTCGGGATCTCGCCATTTGGGACTGTGACCGTAAGTGAGATTCCCGTGTTTGCAAAAGCACGGAGGATGTCCGGGTTGATGTCGAAAATCTTTACACGGTCTATGACTGTTTTATCCTTGATAAACTGAGCTACTTGAGCTGGCGGAGGAAGGTTGTTTCCGAGAGTCCCGTAATTAACACCTATAGAAGTTACATCACGAAGAAAAAGAGCAATAACAAAGAAGAACAGGATAAAAGAAGTTCTGCTTGATTTGTTGTTCATGGTTGATGGGAAAATGGTTGATGTGGAGATAGATGATTTATTTATATGAGAAAAATAGTAAAAGAAGTCCAATTTGAAATTTGGACTACTTTGACCAAAAGGAAAGAGAACGGAGATTTCTAGATTTTTTGTGAGTATTTAATACATATGTTAAAAGGGAGGAATATAATATAGTATAATATAAACGTGTCGTGGCAACTAAGGTTAAAAAGATACCATTATTTTTGATTAAGCGTATGTTGCGCAACATCATTGAAAATGAATATGTCCGAAATGTGACAATGGGCATTTTTAGGAGTGTGGTTGAATTTGGTAAAATAGAAATTTAAAAATAATTTTTCAGAATCTCTTGGGCAAAAGTTAGCTTAATTAATGACAGTTATCATGATTCAAATTAATTATCTATACTCTTTCATATGCAAGAGTAATATAATAATATATTTGATATAATTTCACAAGTGACATATAAAGAAAATAATATATACGCAACTTTATTCCTATCTTGCGAAATAGAAATAAAAAAGGATCAAATATATTATGCATTATTGAAAATAATTTTAAATATACTCCTTTCGTTGTACTCTAGATTCAAATATAGCTCGCTCATTATACTTTAATACAAAACGGTATTGTTGCTTAATTTCGAGGTAATGCATTTTTTAAATCTCCACATGCTATAAACATTAGTCTAGGTCTTTTAGACATTTGAAAAGAGAAAGGACAATTTCGTACCCAAGTATAATGATCGTAACACAGAGAGGTAATCGCACAAGGCAAACACAATGCGACGAGCTCGACCCAAAAGAAGATCATCTTGCTTTTACTGGCGAAGGATTTCAAACTTGAGACCTCAGGGTAAGAGTATATTTAGAGAGGAGTATGTTTGGATTGAAAGTATAACGAAGGGTATATTTAAATTATTTTCAACCCTTTTCTGAAATAGATATAAGATCTTCAACTCAAAACAATCTCATGCATTAATAATATAAAAATCAATTCTGTTCAAGGTATACAAGTCAAAACCATCAAATATACAAAATGAATGTAGAGGCAGACTTTCTTTGTAGTATTAGGCAATTAGCTGGATGACAAGGGAGAGGATGATGTTAAATGAAAACCTGCATTCATTACAAGAGAATTTACCTATTTGAGATGGTAACTATCAAAAACAACCTCTCTACCCCACGAAGGTAGAGGTAATGTCTACGTACACCTCACCCTCCCAGCCATCACTTGTGGGACTATATTAGGTATGTTATTGTTGTTGAGACAATCATCAACAATTAACAATGATTCTATGACCAGTTAGTCGAGTGATTTGGTAGGTGCAAATCATATCATGACTGGGTAAACACAATATTTACTACAAGCAAATCGAGCCACACTGGAACGAACCAAGATAAGAGGCACAACAAGAAGAAACTCTCATATACAACTATATAAACCTCGTTGAGAATAAGTCAAAGGAATTATCAAATGAAATAAAGGTAAACAAAGGGCAATAACAATTAGGAAACAAGAAGAAATTATTTATTAGAGAAGAGCTTATTGACAGAAGATAGTCTGCCCATGCGTGCTACGATAAAATAAAGGTTCTCGTTTGAAAACTACACTGCATCAAACAATGCCTCGATAGCTAATCAATCACTAAAGCCCCCACGAGGATTGGGCGTTATACCAACTAAATGAGAATGTCATGTTTCGGGGAAACCAGTGCAACATGTTAAAATAAGGCGTGTAACGATCTGGGAAGAAGCCAACCACCTTCAAGACAGTCATCACATTATCTTAAAGCTGAATGAGCGGTATCAGAATGACAAGAACTACTAGAAGTACAAATCATTTTTAAGAAATCAACGGAAAACGGGCATAAGCGAGTGAACAAAAGCTGCCAGTGTTTCAAGCAAACTCTGGAAAGCAATATAAAATGTACAATAACAATGTATGTTATACATATAAAGTACCGACTGAATCAAATGGCAAGAGGCAACATCTAAGACTCAGTGGTCTAGCATGTAACTATCCTTCGTGAAACAACATTTTTAAGACAATAAAACCAGTCCAAGACACTTGCAGATCACCTCGACAAAAACAGCTATCAGTTTCTTCCAAGGGGCAAAGATCTGCAAGAATAAGTCTCCTTGAAGTCGGACTTTCTTGATGAAGTGAAAATGGAGGCATAGACTTCCTTTGTAGCATGAGCTGGAGCTACATCAACAGCCTTAAACTTCTTCACTGACCCGTTACTCGCACTATTCTTCACATCCTTAACTTCAATCTTGCTGTTAATGCCAACTTTAGCATTCCCTTCCACTTTTCTCGCATCCTTGCCTACTAGCTTGTCCTCAATGCCATGTTTCATCCCACTCAAGCGTGGAGCCCCAATGACCTCTTCACCATTCACAGCTACATCCCCGTTCCTCCCCTTCTTCACCTTCTTACTATCCTTCAATTTCACCCTTTCTTCCTCCATTCTCTCCCTCAAAACCGCAACCTCTTCTTCACTCCCGTTAATCACAATTTTGTCACTCTCCACAATCTCCTTGTGACAAACCAAACAAGCTGAGGATTTCACTTCCTTCAAAGCTTTTGCACTCAAAACATGTCCACAACCCCTCAAAGCAAAGAACTTGTACTTCCCATTGAACTCCAACCCCGTTACCGGGCACTGAAACCCAGTCCCTTCACCATCACCAAGCCCTCTATCCTCTTTACCCGGAATCACTGACAGCTCAACTGGAATCATATCTTTCAATCCCTTTATATAACCAAACTGCTTAGGCACCCTTTTCTTCAATAAAGCCTCAACTAAAACCTCCTTATTGAACAAATTCCCAAGTTTATCAATAACAACCGGATGCTTTAACGACTCATTCGACAAAGCACAATTCAACCATCTGGACAACCTAATCTCATTTGGGTCAATTTTATCCGGTTTCTTAACAGCATACATCTTAAGATAACAGTCTCGCGACTCCGCTCCCGTGGCACCTCCATCACCACCACCACCACGAAGGCGAAAACGTAGTACCAAAGTGGAAAACGGGCTAATCCCAGAACCATATAATATTGTTGAATCCTTAATGGGTCGACCATCAAAAGTAAAATAGACAGAATCCTTAATTGCAGCTAATGATTTCTGGGTTTTATCAAAAAAACATGATTTTAGGTCTTGCAAAGTGAAATTAGGATTAGGGTTTTCGAGATTGAGGACATGGGTGGGGATCTGAAGCTCTGGTGATTGTATGAAAACTGGGAAATTGCGGATTTGGGGTTCCATTATTAGGGTTTGTGAAATAAAATTGAAGAGAATTTAAGAAAAATTACCTGAATTGAAGAGGAATCGAAGAGCACTGGTTCTCGAACGGGGGAAAAAGATTGCAACTTTATCGTATTCTTGATGTTTAGACTTTTGTCTTCAATTTTGTTTGACCCGTTTGGTTTTATATTTGGGTCGACTCATAATCCTTATAGGTTTCTAAGCCCATATCTAGAGGAGGTGTCATGGTCTTTTCTTTTTGAGTTCGATATACCGCTCTACATAAGTCAAACCGAATATGGAGAGAGAAAAGTGAGATTAGTATCCGATCTTTATTGTTATATCACCAATTTGCATTTCCTAATGTTTCATATAATCCCTAATTTGTCGGTATCAATATTTTCGGCTGCTAAGATGGTACAGGGTACAAAAGTCGTTATCGCTGAGACGTGGGGTGAAGTTAACAATAGACTGAAAGTTTGGAGATAGACCTTATAATCTAAACGTTTCAAGTTAAGCATGAGTAAAATAGAGTACTTAGAGTGCAAGTTCGGTGATGAAACACGTAAAGCGGATATGGAAGTATGGAGATGAATGCACAACTCATATCCAAGAGAGGTAGTTTTAAGTATTTTGGGTCGATAATCCAAGAAAATTGGGAGATTGAAAATGATATTGCACGTTGTATTGAAGTAGAATTAGGGTAAGTTAAATTGAGGCTGCATTCAAGATACTTTGTGATAAAAATATATCATCAAGACTTAAAAAGATAAATATATAGCTATACTCCTTTAAATTTTTCTATTCTATTATTATTATTATATTAAAATAAATAAGATAATTGTTATATATAAATATCATATTTGATTATTTTCTAAATGAAAATGAAAACTTGAGTCGTAAGATAATAAAAAAGATAGTCTTTTACGGTTAAAAGCTTAATAAAAACTACAAATGAAATAGTGTCTCTCAAGGAAATACTTTTTCCGTCCAACAATAGTCATTCACTATACTATTTTGAGATGTCCAACAATATTTGTCCACTTTATGAAATCAACGGACAATTTTACACTTAGCTCCTAATTTATCCTTATAATTAATTTTAATCATTTCTCTATTACATTTTTCAAGATATTGTATTTATTATATTTAAAGGGTGATATAGTAAAATTACTCTTCTATTTATAATTTTTAAAAAATGTGCAAAGTCAATAATAGACAACTGTTATCGAATAGGTGGAATAATAAAATTGTTATATGTAATTTTATATCTTTTTGCTACATTTAAGTAATAAAATTACCAACAAGATAATTTATAGCTAAAAGACAACTAATTTGGGAATTTTGTTTGGTTTATATAGCGAAGGTAGGAAGTTGTGCATTTAAAGAAGATATTAAGGAGTGGATGAGAAGAGATTCAACGGTAGTTGGCTGATGTACTTATTTAATACTTTCTCCGTTTATCTTCACTTATTATATTTGGATTTGACACATCCATCAAGAAAACGATGATTTTAAAAAATTAAGTAATTAATGTTAAGAGTATAATATGAGAAAAATAATTATTTTATTTTGATAGGTTAAAAAATGACAAGTTATACATATATATATATATACACACTATGGAGGCTTGTGTGATAAAAAAGTTCTATCAAAATGAAAAGACAAGTTCTACATAGTGGTGAGTAGACCAACTATGTGCATGGTAAAGTGTTGATCAGTCAAGAAGTCTCACGTTCATAGGGTGAAAGTTGCAGAAATAATTGTGTTGAGATTGATTTGTAGGCTTACTATGAGAAATAAAATTAGAAATGAAGACATCTGGGTTAGGTGGATATGGTCTCAGTGGAGGAGATGCAAAAAAAAATAAAATAAGACAATGATAGTTTAGGCAAGTAAAATGAAAATGTACAAATGCCATAGTGCAGAGGTATGAGAGGTTGACTATGGATGGTTTCAGAAAAAGTAGAGGCAGACCGAAAAAGTATTGGGGAGGTGATTAGACAGGATATGGACATCTTTAACTTACCAGAACATGATTTTAGATAGGATAGAAGTCTAATAAGTTGGAGTGTTGTCTCACTTGTGTGATTTCTTTTTCTAAAGTGCTTTATTAGTTTTTCTTGAGCACATGTTCTGGCGGAAATAATCTTTCTACCTCCCAAGGTAAAAAAAAAGGTTGCATACGCTCTGTCTTAACTAGATTCCACTTGTAGGATTATATTAGGTATGTCATTGTATTATGTACATGACAACAAATAATATTTTCTATTTTTTTTCTTTATTTGCTGTTTTATGGTTTCTCGACCTCAACTTATTTGGATTTTCGACTACTTTATATTGTTATTGTCAGTTTATCGGTTCTCGACTCCAATTTGCTCGAAATAACGCCTAGTTAATGATTGTTATTGTCTGGTGTGAGTTTGAAAATAAGTCTCTTATTATTTTCTGCCTAATATAACATTTGAATTAAAGTTAAACTGGACAATATAATGTATACGACAACAAATAACTTTTTTTCTGTAGTTGTCAGAAATTCTCAAACTCAATTTATTTGTAAGAATGAATAATTATTGTCGGTTTATGAGTTCTCGACCCCAATTTGTTTGGTATTATTCCTAGTTAATGGTTGTTATTGTCGGTTGTGAGTTTGAAAATAAGTCTCTAACAGTTTTCTGCCTAATATAACACTTCGATTAAAGTTCTGGGTAGTATGGTGTATACGACAATAAATAACTTTTTTTCTGTGTTTGTCGGTAATTCTCAAACTCAATTTATTTGTAATTAGGATCATTTATTGCCGATTTATGAGTTTTTGATCTCGATTTTTTATTTGGAATAACAGCCGGATAATGCTGTTATCTTCAATTGTAAGTTTAGAAATATGTCTCTCGATTATTTCTGTCTAATATAATATTTGGATTTTAAGCCTTTGGATCCACTCAAATCTTTTGATAAGAGTGTTCAATAAATTTTACATTTTGGTGTTTATCATGATCTTTGGTATAAAATTGAAAATCTTAATAATTTTCATGAATTACAATTAGTCAATTCTTTTAACTAAATATTTTAGATTGAGCCATAATAATAGAGTCCCTTATAAAGCAAACAAGAAAACTTCCTTTTTGAGCATAAGAACAAGAGTCTCAATTTCAGTTACAAAGTAGCAAACAAACAAACCAAAAAGACATTAATTTCACAAAAGAAAGAAAATAAGGTCTCTTCAACACGTTTTTAAAACATGTCAATCTCATTATTTTATTGATTGACAAATGTAATTGCATGCTTAAACATTTCTTTGTGCTTTTTGGTCAAATCAACCTCTTGGAGAAAATTTGTATTTGATGTAAAACAAGTTGAAGGACTTCCTTATTCTAAGATTGTCACTCAATGAATCTCGTAACTAATGCTGCTCGCATTGTCTTAGACAACTTCTTTTGCTTTTTTTGACTCAATTATCTATCGTGTTTTTCTTTTATTCTCATTTTTTTTTATAAAAAAAGAAGAAGAAGAGTTTTTTACTATTTTATCTTTCATTTACTCTATTGAAATGTTTATTGTATTCCAGAACAATTATCAATCAGAGTAAAATGAAAGAAAATATTAATATTGTCTTGAATTTTTAAGATAACAACTTATTTGAGACAATTATTTTTATAAAACACAAAAATAGTTTGAGACAAATGGAGTACTTCCTTATTCTTCTTTATTTGTTTAATTTGCATTTTGCACTCGTTTGAAAAAATCGTTAATCAAATATTTATTTTGAGAAAATTAAATTTAACTACTAACATTCTAATTAGTTTGTGAATAAATAATTAAATTATTAATGATAAGTATAAAATTAAAAAGAAAAAATAATTAATTGTCTCATAAATGTGGATTATATATAATTAATTAGTAATCATTTTTCTTTATTTCAACTATTTAATCTATTTCTCCCTTCACAATTATCGATCTACACCTCTTTCCTTTATTTTTTTTTTTAAAATTTCAACAATTCATTTTCTCCCTTCACAATCATCCGTCTACACCTTTTTCCTTTGTTTTCTTCAATGCAAGTAAGTTTATCACTTCTCTCTCGTTCTCTTGTTCTCTCTCGTTAATTTATCGGTTAGTTTTTTACATTAAAAATAATGGATCAAAGAACGTCACATTAGTAGATCGATCACTCTTTGTTTGAAAATCATAAGGTGCATATAGTTTAAATACTAGTCATAAGGTCAAGCGGTATCAATTAATTGAACAACCCTCACATGAAAAATTATAAGGTGTTTATAGGTCAAATAAAGTCATTAAGATCTAGAGTGATTAATTAGTTTTTTATTGCAACTATTTAATACCTTTTTCCGTTTATAATTATCAGTCTACACTCTACACCCCTTTTCTTTATTTCAATGATGTAATCCTTTTCTCCCTTCACAATTATCTGTCTACACCGTTTTTCTTTATTTTCTTCAAAGCAAGTAAGTTGACCACTTTTTTTTTAATCTCTCTTCAATTTCTCTGTTAATTTGTCACATTAAAAATAATGACAGGGTCACATAGATTCAAGAGAGATCAATCAATTTAAGATTGATTGGTCAGATAACTATTCTTTACCTGAAAATTATAGAGTGCATATAGATCAAAGATTATCACTAGGTTTAATACTAATGAATCAATCACTCTTTGCTTGAAATTCATAAGGTGAATAGATATAGTTTAAATACTATTTCTAATCTCAAGAGTGATCAATTAGTTAACAACCCTTACCTGAAGATCATAGTGTATTTATAGATCAAATACGGTCATAAACACTAAAGTGGATTATATAGAATTAATTAGTAATCCTTTTACTTTATTTCAACTATTTAATCATTTTCTCCCTTCACAATTGTTAGTCTACACCTCTTTCCTTTAATTTCTTTTGTTTTTTATTTCAACTATTTAATCATTTTCTTCCTTCACAATTATCCGTCTACAACTTTTTTTTGAGGATCCGACAACTTATGCAAGAACTTTCCAACAGATCGGCTGTTGCTTCCACGACTAAAAAGGCTTTATTGAAAACTTTAAAAGAGTGGGAGAAAGACTCTTTCCTTTGTTTTCTTCAATGCAAGTAAGTTGATCACTTCTCTCTTTTTTTCTTTCTTCAATTTCTCTGTTAGTTTGTCACATTAAAAATAATGGATCAAAGATCGTCACTAGGTTCAATATTAATCGATCCATCACTCTTTGCTTAAAAATCATAAGGTGCATACAGTTTAAATGTTATTCCAGTCTCAAGAGTGATCAATTAGTTGAACAATACTCACCTGAAAATCATGAGGTGTTTATCGGGCAAATACAGTCATTCTGATCTAGAATGATTAATTAGTTCTTTATTGCAACTATTTAATTCTTTTCTCCCTTCACAATTATCAGTCTATACTATACACATCTTTCCTTTATTATCTTCAATGCAAGTAAGTTGGTCACATCTCTCTTTTTCTTTCTCTTCAATTTATGTGTTAGTTTGTCACATTAAAAATAATGACAGAGTCACATAGATTCAAAAGAGACCAATCAATTTAAGGATGACTGGTCAGTTAAATATTTATTACCTGAAAATTATAGAGTGCATATAGATCAAAGATTGTCACCAGGTTCAATATTAATCGGTCACTCTTTGCGTGAAAATTATAAGGTGCATATATAGCTTAAATACTATTTCTAATTTCAAGAGTGATCAATTAGTTAACAATCCCCACATGAAAATCATAGGGTGTTTATAGATTGAATAGAGTCATAAACACTGTTGTGGATTATATATAATTAATTAGCAATCTTTTTTCTTTATTTCAACTATTTAATCATTTTTTTAGTTCACAATTATCGGTCTATACCTCTTTCCTTTATTTTTTTTATTTCAATTATTTAATTATTTTCTCCTTTCACAATTATTCATCTACACCTCTTTCCTTTGTTTTCTTCAATGCAAGTACGTTGATCACTTCTCTCTCTTTCTATCTCTTCAATTTCTATGTTAGTTTGTCACATTAAAAATATTGGATCAAAGATCGTCACTAGGTTCAAGATTAATCGATCCATCATTCTTTGCTTGAAAATCATAAGGTGCATACTTTAAATACTATTCTTAGGCTCAAGAGTGATTAATTAATTGAACAACCCTCACCTGAAAATCATAAGGTGCTTATAGGTCAAATACAACCATTCAGATCTGGAATGATTAATTAGTTCTTTATTGCAACTATTATCAGTCTACACTCTACACTTCTTTCCTTTATTGCAACTATGTAATCCTTTTCTCCTTCACTATTATTAGTCTGCACCTCTTTTATTCTATTTTCTTCAATGCAAGTAAGTTGGTCACTTCTCTCTTTTGCTCTCGCTTCAAGTTTTCTATGTTAGTTTGTCACATTAAAAATAATGACAGAGTCCGATAAATTCAAGAGAGATCAATCAATTTAAGATTGATTGGTAAGTTAAATATTCTTTACCTGGAAATTATAGAGTGCATATAGATCAAAAATTGTCACTAGGTTCAACACTAATCGATCGATCACTCTTTGCTTGAAAATCATAATGTGCATATATATAGTTTAAATACTATTTCTAATCTCAAAAGTGATCAATTAACAACCCTCACTTGAAAATCATAGGTTGTTTATACATCAGATACGGCCATAAACATCGATGTGAATGATATATAATGAATTTGTAATCCTTTTTCTTTATTTCAACTATTTAATTCTTTTCTCTCTTCATAATTATTAGTCTACACCTTTTTTTTTTTTTTTTTTTTTTTTTAAGTATTTAATCATTTCTCCTTCACAATTATCCGTCTACGCCTCTTTCTTTTATTTTCTTCAATGCAAGTAAGTTGGTCGTTTCTCTCTCTTTCTCTCTCTTCAATTTCTCTGTTAGTTTATCACATTAAAACTAATGAATCAAAGATCGTCACTAGATTCAAGTTTAATCGATTGATCACTCTTTACTTGATAATCATAAGGTGCATTTAGTTTAAAGATTATTCATAGGCTCAAAAGTGATCAATTAATTGAACAAGTCTCACCGTAAAATCACAATGTGTTTATAGGTCAAATACAATCATTCAAATCTATAGTGATTAATTAGTTCTTTATTGCAATTATTTAATCCTTTTCTCCCTTCACAAATATCAGTCTACACTCTACACATCTTTCCTTCATTTATTTTTCTTTATTTCAACTATTTAATCTTTTTCTACCTTCACAATTATCAGTCTACACATCTTTCCTTTATTTTTTAAAATTTTTTATTTCAACTATTTAATCATTTTTTCCTTCACAATTATCCGTCTACAACTTTTTCCTTTGCTTTCTTCAATGCAAGTAAGTTACTCATTTCTCTCTTTAATTTCTCTGTTAGTTTATCACATTAAAAATAATGGATCAAAGATCATTGTTAAGTTCAAGATTAATCGAACGATGACTCGTATCTTAAAAATCATAAGGTGCATATAATTTAAATACTACTTTAGGGTTCAAGAGCGATCAATTAATTGAACGATCCTCACATGCAAATCATAAGGTGTTTATAGGTCAAATACATTTATTCAGATCTAGAGTGATTAATTAATTTTTTTTGCAATTGTTTAATCATTTTCTCCCTTCACAGTTATCAGTCTACACTCGACATCTCTTTCCTTTCTTTTCTTTTCTTTATTTCAACTATGTGATCATTTTCTCCCTTCACAATTATCAGTCTACACCTCTTTCCTTTATTTTTTTTTTTATTGCAAATGAGTTGGTCAGTTCTCACATTTTCCCGCTCTTCAATTTCTATGTAAGTTTGTCGCATAAAAAATAATGATAGAGTCACATAGATTCAAGAGATATCAATTAATTTAAGATTGATTGGTCAGTTAAGTAGTCTTTACTTTAAAATTATAGAATGCATATAGTTCAAAGATTGTCAGTAGGTTCAAGACTAATCAATCTATCACTCTTTGCTTGAAAATCATAAGGTGCATATATACTCTCACCTGAAAATCATAGGGTGTATATAGATCAAATACAGTCATAAACACTGATGTGAATTATATATAATTAATTATTAATTTTTTTCTTTATTTCAACTATTTAATCATTTTCCCCCTTCACAATTATTAGTCTACACCTCTATCCTTTACTTTTTTTTAATTTCAATTGTTTAATCATTTTCTCCCTTTATAATTATCAGTCTACACCTCTTTCCTTTATTTTCATCAATATAAGTAAGTCGATCACTTCTCTCTCTTCAATTTCTTTGTTAATTTGTCACATTAAAAATAATGAATCAAAGATTGTCATTAGGTTCGATCGATTATTCTTTGCTTGAAAATCATAAGGTGCATATAGTTTAAATACTATTCATAGGCTCAAGAGTGATCAAGTAATTGAACAACCCTCACCTGAAAATAATAGGGTGCTTATAGGTAGTCATTCTAATCTAGATTGATTAATTAATTGAATATCCTTTGCCAAAAAATTATAATGTGTTTATAGGTCAAATAGTGCAAGTAATTCAAAGCAAACCAATCAATTGGACATCTTTTGCATGAATATCATTAGGTATATAAAGATTGTTGTTGAGCTGAAAAGTAATTGATCAGTAAAACACCCTTCGCTAGAAAACATAAGAAATGTATGTATAAGTCAAATATTATTTTTTGTACATATATATGATGTGTTTTATATTCTAGTCGGTTATTTATAACAAGAAAAAATATATATGTCTCCCTTTTATTTTAGGTTGATCAATCAATTCAACTGACTCCTACAAATTTTCCATTTGCAAAATCGTCAAAAAGCCAAGCCTATAAGTGCAAAACACAAGTAGTATCCGGGACAGAGAAGTAATGGAGGAAGGGGCTAAAACACCAGTTAGTAAAAATGTAAGCTTCATTAGTACAAATGAAGCTATAGCATCAGCAGCAGAGAGTCCAGCTTTGCAACGCGGCCTTGAACTTCTAAGAGCTGCCAGAAATCAAGGTCATCTATTATATTTTTTTATATGGATAAATCTCACTTTTCCCCCTTAGTATCATAAGTTCGAAAAATAACACTTCCATTATGTGTTGAGCTGGATAATAAATTCATCTTAATTAATTATAAATTAATGACTAAAAATATATTAAAAATATTTAAAATCTGGCCATTAGACTTCATGGTATACATTCTTCCTAGAGTTCAAATTTAAAAATGTCTTGATATATTTCATTATTTTTATTCTTTTTAGGCAAGAATTCAATTTATTTTTAGTCTTTGATTCTTATTGTCTCATTCAAAATGGGAAGGAAATATTGTTTCTCAAATCCAAATATTGAGGGGGTAAAGTGAGTTTTATTAACTCTTTCGTATCTACACACCTCCCCTTTAATTATATTTTTTGGTATATAAGTTATAATTATAGATTATAAAAAAAAATTAGTTATAAATTTCAATATAATTACTCATAGATGACATAATATTTTGATAGTTCATTACTAAATAGAGTTAACAACGAATTTGATTATTTAATTATAAAATTTGACTATCACTGATTCTTACCTTTTCAGTAGTGAATTTTAAGAGTATCAAACCATTAAAAAAATCAAATTCATTGTTAAGTCTAGTTTTTTGTGGTAAGAACGTACCTTTTAGCAGCGATTAAAGTGGCCACTAATAAAATCTTTTAGTAGCGACTTATAGACGTTTTAGCGGCTATAATTATTGTCACTAATGCCAGTTTTTAGTAGCAACAAATATGCCTTTTAGCGGCGATTAAAGTTGCCACTAATACGTACTTTTAGCGGCGATAACTGTTGTCACTAATGCTGGTTTCTAGTGGCAATAAATATATCTTTTAGCGGCGATAAATATTGCCACTAATACAAATTTTTAGTGGCAACTAGTATACGTTTTAGCGGCGATAATTGTTGCCACTAGTGCTAGTTTTTAGTGGCAAGAAATATACCTTTTAGCGGCATTTAAGTTGCTACTAATACATACTTTAGTGGCGACTAGTATATGTTTTAGCGGCAGTAATAGTTGTCACTAATGCTAGTTTTTAGTGGCAAAAAATATGCCTTTTAGCGGCGATTAGTGTTGCCACTAATACTAACTTATAGTGACGACTTATATATGATTTAGCGGCAATAACTGTTGTCACTAATGCTAGTTTTTAGTGGCAAAAAATATACCTTTTAGCGGCGATTAGTGTTGCCACTAAGACAAACCTCTAGTGACGACTTATATATGATTTAGCGGCGATAACTGTTGTCACTAATGCTAGTTTTTAGTGGCAGAAAATATACCTTTTAGCGGCGATTAGTGTTGCCACTAATACTAACCTATAGTGACGACTTATATATGATTTAGCGGCGATAACTGTTGTCACTAATGCTAGTATTAGTGGCAAGAAATATGCCTTTAAGGGGCGATTAATGTTGCCACTAATACAAATTATTAGTGGCGACTTATATATGTTTTAGCGGCAATAGTAGTTGTCACGAATGCTAGTTTTAGTGGCAAAAAATATACCTTTTGGCGGCATTTAATGTTGTCACTAATACAAACCCTTAGTGTCGACTTATGTTGTTTTAGTGGCGATAATAGTTGTCACTATTGCTAATTTTTTGTGGTAAGAAATATGCCTTTTAGCAACAGTTAATGTTGCCACTAATACAAACTTTTAGGCGACTTATATACGTTTTAGCGGCAATAATTGTTGTCAATAATGCTAGTTTTCAGTGGCAAGAAATAATCCTTTTAGAGGCGGTTAATGTTGCCACTAATACATACCTTTAGTGGCGACTTGTATATGTTTTAGCGGTGATAATAGTTGTCACTAATGCTTGTTTTTAGTGTCAAGAAATATATCTTTTAGCGGCGATTAATGTTGCCAACTATACAAAATTTTAGTGGTGACTTATATATGTTTTGTTGTCAGTAATGCTTAGTTTTTAAAGGCAAGAACGAGTTTGATTTTTTAACTATAAAATTTGACTATCACTGATTTTTACCTTTTCAATTGTGAATTCTAAGAGTATCAAACTATTAAAAAAAAGTATGAATGCAAAGAGATTCAATAATTTATATATAATATATACACAATTTTTTTTATTCTACTTATATTTGAACCAAGTCTTTTATTAAGAGAATCCAATTGGACCTCATTTCGATCATATAGCTCCACCTCATAATGTGACTATATGCATTCATCTGAATGCAATAATCTTGACTCATACCTAACATATATATGTCAAAAGTTCACCAAGATCCTCTTTAGATGGGTTTATAACTTATTATTTAGTAAAAGTTACATTAGTATTAAGAGTTAATTACATTATATTTCTATTTTTTTAAAATTATAAAAACCTCTTAAATTTATAGGATCTCAGATACATCAGGAAACTTGCAGATACATAGCTCACGGATTTCGAATGATACATTATTTAATGAGAGGGATGTATCCAAGAAAGGAGAGATGTATCTGAGAGGGGATAAGAATGTATCTGAAGGGGATAGAGATGTATACGAGAGAGGATAGGAATGTATCCAAGAGGAGATTTTTGTAATTTCTTTAAGATATGCATTTATGTAATTTTTCCGGTAATTATAATTTATATGTCATAAGTTAAGAATTTTAACTATGATATTTGACTTATTTTTATTATTTTAATAAAAAAAATATGTACTTAAAGATACTTTTTTTTACCTAAACACTCTAAGAATATTTAAAAGCTATTTTGGCTTTAAAACATATGGAATAAACCAATCCAAACAAGCACTAAATAAGTAGAATTTGAATCAAGTAAACCACTTAATTTGTGGGGAAAAATTCAAATTTGAATCTATATTATTTAAAGGATAAATTCCATACATAATCACATCATTATAAATTGAACTTTTATTTATTAGATTTTATTTTTCAAAAAAGAGTAAATAAGAGTTAAAATCATAAAGTTAAGTATTTTTCGTCTCTGTGACTTTTTAGTTAATATACTCAGAGTGTAGTGATTTTTTAAATTCATAATTGATAGTTAAGTGATTTTTTTGTAACCATATATGAAATTCACTCACTATTTAAATCTTTGATCTATCTCTATGTATGATTGTTGAATCTTCTAGCTGCACGAAAAAGAAAGACTATGGAAGAAGGCAAATCAGAAGTCGTTGCTCCAAAAAGCATGGGGATCAAGAATAAAAGAGCAACAAGTAGCAAAGAGATTTTGGCCACAATTCCAGAAAATGATGAGATCATGCTACCAATCAAATCCTTAGAAATTGACATCATGGGAAAGGCTGAAGCGGGAATGCTCCAAGAAAATTCTTCCAAAAAAGGAAAGGATTTTTCGAGTCCATATAAAGAAGTCAAAATGTCCATCCCACAATCGATATGGGAGACTTAACGAATTCGAGTCTTTAAAATCTTGTAAAGATTTACTAATCAATCATATTCACTAATGATGATTAGTCGATTACACCAAGCATGCATAATACAAATAGCAATTATGGGAAAGTTTGTGTCTTATAATATCTTTGCCATCTTCGAAGTAATTGGTTTGTATTTTAGACTTGAAAATTTAATTACTAATCTAAGAGACTTAACTAGAGGCCTCAAGTTCGAACCTTGATGTGACACACTAATTTAGAAGAAGAATCTATATCGATAAAACACGAGAGATCTTTGATATTTAAGGAAGCATACGTTAACCCCTAATAATTCATTTTAAAAGTTGTATGGGCCTAGGCCTAGACCCAAAATAGATAGTATCACAAGTGGGCTGGGTTGTATAAACGGGGTAATATTATGTTTACGACAACAAAGAACATCTTTTATTTTCTTCTTTGTTTGTCGTAAATAGCTATTTTCGACCCCAATGTATTTGGAATTACAACAAGTTAATATTGTTATTATTGGTTTTCTCGACCCTAGTTGGTTGTGAGTTTACAAATATGTCTCTCGCTTATTTATGTCTAATATAATAACATTTCTATTTTAAGGCTTTAGGTCTAGTCAAATTAATAAATTTTTAATTTTTCATGTTTATCATAAATTTTGGTATAGATTCAAGAATTTTCATAGTTTTGATGAATTACGATTATTCAATTGTTTATTCACTATTTTATAATGGAGTCCCTTATGATAAAGAGCAAATGAGAAAACTTTATTGAATTTATATACAACACGTGCACAAATCATAAATTCTCTATATGAAGTCGCACAACACACAAATATTATTTTGATATGAGAAAAATCATAATGGTATATGTTACAAACAAATTAGATGGGTTAGTGGTCATTTCCCTCCTACATAAAGTGTCACATTTTTAATAATGTCGAAAACACCGTCAAATAGAAAGAAGATCATAGCAAACATGAAAATAATTTGTTTCTTCTATCAAGATTTATCATTATAGCTTTTGTACATTGTCTAGTCTGATTCTTTGTGCTTGAATTGAAATCTTTTAGATTCCTAGAGAATTTGTATAAGATGTTCTGTTTTAAATTTTTGTGTCTATCATGATCTTTGGTAGAATTTATTTGATTAGGGCAAACAACAATTTGATTAAAAAAGAAGAAAGAAACGAAGGGAGTAATAAATGACCTTGAGTTACGCCAAATCTTATAATTTCAAGGCTAAGTTACAAAGCCGAACGATGTTATAGCTTCATTTATTCTCATGGGACTTACAATTCTACTAATTGCTACTTCTGCACCCTTCATTACTTTTTGTCATTGATATTACTGGTGTGTTGCACTTGTAGCCTTGACTTTTTTTTTTTTTTTTTTTTTGATGATTTTGCTAATGAAGGCTTTGTAGAAGCCATAGAGTTGATTGATCAACCTAAATAAAAGAGAGAGACAAATACTCTTTTGCTTGTTATATATACGAACTAGAATATAATATATATATATATATATATATTCATCTATGACTTTCGAGTGGGGAGGGGAAATGTTTAACTGATTGAAGGGTATTTGATTGATCGATTAATTCTGAGCTAGAGACAACATTTAACCTATAAATACCTTATGATTTATCGATGGTGATATTGGGTTGATCTTTGATTTATATACATTTTATAATTTTCAGGCAAAAGTTGTTCAATTAATAGGTCATACATAAGCCTAGAATAAAGAGTATTGGGTCGATTAACCTTGAGCATAATAAAGATCTTTGACCTATATGCATTGTGTGATTTTCAAGCAAAAAATAATTAATAGATCAGTTTGAGTCTAGTGACAATCTTTCATCTATTTATATTCTATGATTTTCTGGGAAAATGATGCTAAATTGATTAATTGATTTTGAACTAATTGATTACTCTGTTTATGAGACTTTGTCAGTAATTTTAGTATATCAAACTAACAAAGAAATTGATAAAGAGACAGCAAGAAAATTTTCCTCATTAACTTAATTCCTATTATGCAAATATGAGATAGTCAAGTTTAATAAGTTTTTTTACATGTCAATCCTACCATGCTTAAATATTTTTTTTGTGTGTGTGTTTTGTTTGGTCGAATTATGATCATCATCTTTTGAGGAAACTTGCATTTAATGTGAAGTAAAGATCTTTTACTTAAATTGTTATTTTTCTTTACTTTTTGTCACATTTTATTTTTAATATGTTAAATCATGACAAATTTTTTATCTCATTTATTATGGTGCATCTAACCACCCTATATTCCAACAATCAATCTCTCTTTATGGGAGTTGACTGAATTAGTGACATGTAATTAATTAGTAATTAATCATTTTCTTCATTTTAACTATTTAATCTCTTTCTTCCCTTCACAATTTATCAATTTGCTGCTCTTTCTTTCCTTTTCTTCAATGGAGGTTAGTTGATTGCTTCTTTCTCTCTTCAATTTCTTTGTTAATTTGATACACTAAAAATACTGATTGAGTCACATAAACAAAAAGTAATCAATCAATTTATGATCAATTAATCAGTTTAGCATTTTTTGCCTAAAACCATAGAATATATATAGGTCAAAGATCGTCACTAGGCTCTAGATTGAACGATCAATTTTTTTAGCTTAAAAACCACACAGTGCATATAGGTCAAAGACCATTGTTAAACTCAAGACTTATCGATCGAGTACTCTTTATTTTTAGTCATAGGATGTATATAATTTAAATACCGTTTCTAGGCTCAAGTGTGACCTATTAATTGAACAATCTTTGCCTGAAAATTATAGAATGTATATAAATCAAAGATCAGTTCAATATCATCACCGAAAAATCATAAGGCATTTATAGGTCAAATGTTGTCTCTAGCTTAGAATTGATTGATCAATTGAACATACCTCAATTATATAAACATTTCGCCCTAAAAAGTTAAAGATAGATGTATATATATTTAAAAAATCCATATATATACTAGTCGGTATACATAGCAAGTAAAAGAATATTTTTCTCTCTCTTTTATATAGGTTGATCAATCAACTCCAATGGCTTCTACCAAGCCCCCATTAGCAAATTCATCAAAGAAGCCAAGACTACAAGTGCAAAACACTAGTAGTATCAAGGACAAAAAGGTAATGGAGGAAGGGGAGCGGGCAGAAGTATCAATTAGTAGAACTGTAAGCCCCATGAGCATAAATGAAGCTATAACATCAGCAGCAAAAAATCCAGCTTTGCAACGTGCCCTTGTAATTATAAGATTTGGCACAACTCAAGGTCATCTATTACTCCTTTCTTTTCTTTTCTTTTCTTTTTTTTTTTAAAAAAAATTAAATTATATGATAATGTTGAAGATTAGGAGCATATGTAGTTAAAGATGTATGTAAATTCACCCGAACACAATAATCTTGACTCATACCTTATATATGTGTTAGAAATCCACTAATAAATAAGTATAGTTTGAATCAAGTAAATTAAATAGGTCGTGAGAAAAATTCGAATTTGAATCTATAATATTTAAATCCTAAATCTGTCACTATATATGATTTGTTCAATCTTCTTGCAGCACAAAAAAGAAAGACCATGGAAAAAGACAAATCAAAAGTCATTGCCAAGAAAAGCATGAAGATCAAGAATAAAGGATCAACAAGTAGCAAAGAGATTTTGACCACAATTCCAGAAGATGATGTGATCATACCACCAATCAAACCCCTTGAAATTTAGTATCTTCCATTTCAAATGTTTAGAAGGTGAAATGCATCTTAATCTTAATTATAACTATCTTGGTACTTAATTTGAGTCTGTTAAACAAAAAATTCAGAAATGACTAATGTTAAGGATTTTTAGAAATCTATAGCTATAGTTTGTGTATTTACCATTTATAGCATGAGGAAAGAGGCTAGCAAAATTGGGAGAGAGGGAGGAGAGATGCTAGATACAAATTATATTCGATGAATTTAAGTTGTATCAACGAATACAGAATGAAATATGAATGTTGATATAATTGTTTTAGATACATACATGTTGATACATGTTGTATCACTTGTATTCATTTACGATATAGAAATACAGATTGATATAAGTTGTATTCGACACATACATGCTAATACAGTTATATCAGTTGTATTCATTCGCTATACAAAAATATAGATTGTATTCGAGACATACAAACTGATACAAGTCGTACAAGATGATACAAGTTGATACAATTTTATCACTAGTATGTATTCGCTCTTGTATCGCTTTTCATTTGCGATACAAAAATAAAGAAATATAGACGGATAGGTACATGTTGATCCAAAATAGTGCGTTGAAACAACCATTAGAGAGTTACAATTGATACCGGTATTTTCTTCTCTTTTTTTCTATGTATTCATTCCCTCTATTTGGCATAATAGAGTTGAATAAATAATATGTCTCTACTATGTGGAGTATCATAGTGAAATATATTATACAAAGAGAGACGAGCAAGAGAGGAAGCGAGAGTGGAGTACAACAAGAGAGGAGAGAAGGAGCAAGTAGGCGTGCAGAATTGGAAGAGAGGAGAGAGGCAAGAAAAAGTGAAATATATAGAGTGTAACTTATTAAAGTATAACCATGATTATAGAAGGTGTTGTCTTTGGTACTACTATTATTTTACACGATCTAAAAACTTTCAAAACGTAGGAGTGATTTGGTTTGAACAATGGATCCTGACGTGATACATCCTCGTAATGAAAATAGAGTGGAAACATGAGTTGATCCATAATGGGTATTAGATTGAAGTTCTCTTGAAAAAGACTGCCAACTCCTATCCCGAAGATACAAAGCGCCTAGTCCTCATCTCTTGTGTCGAAGTGTAGTGTAGTGTGGTGAGGTTTTGCCTCACAGAAAGAGTGGGAAATTTTTGGGAAAGAAACTTAGGATTTCTCTAGAAATATCATAGTACATGATTTTTACACCAGGTAAAATTTCGTTGAGTTTGGCACGAGTTTTGAGTTTTGGAAGCTTAATGCTTGAAAAAGTTGACTTCGGTCAAATTTTGTCAATGCGACTAGCTCCAAAATGTCAATTTTGGTCTAGAACAACCTTTGGTTTGATTCTTGAAGGTGTCGGGGGTGAGTTTTTCGCTTCTTGGCGTTTTGTTGTGTTTTTTTTGTTAAAAGTGTTAACTGTGGTCAACATTTTGACAAAACAACCTCGAATGACTGTTTTGTCGATTCCGTTGAGTCCAGAATGTCGTTTCCAAGTCGTTCCCGACGGATTCGCAAAAGGTTGAAAACGACTCAAAGTCGACAAAAGTCTTATTCTGATATTAGGAGGAAACTAAAATTTGATATTGATGATTGAGTCTGCGTTAAAATCATGTTAAGATTTACAAATCAATAATCACATCCACTAATGATGATTAGTTGATTACCCAACATACAGAATCCAGAGAGCCATTCTAGGAGATTTTGTCTTAAAATATCCTTGCCATATTCATAGTAATAACAATTGATTTACATTTTAGACTTTGAAAATTTAATGCTATGAATAAAATTTGTTATCCGAGACACTTAGCTAGAGGTCTGAAGTTCAAAGCTTGAGAATGAAGTCTTTGGTAGAGAACGTTAAAACACTAGCCATGATGGGCTTTCTACAATGTGAATCTAGATTAGTAGTGTCTGTGAGTATCCAAACCGGATGATTGAAAAAATAAAATAAGGTGCACCCTATAAGTTTTTTCCAAAGCAATCCCTCCCTCTCCAACAATATACTTCTACAAGAAAGAAAATGTCACAGAGAAATATATTTCTTATCTCATCTACAACTGGTAAATCATAAGAAACATTTTTAGCATTCTACAAGATCAATATACATGCAAGTCCAAGCATTGCAGGAATCTCAGGGACATGCCAATATCAGGTCCCAAGTTATTGCTATTGTGGGATAAATTTCTATGACCGCTGAGCAGGAAATAAGCGTGGGCAGGAGGGGAGTAAAAGTTGGACTTTACAAGTTAAAAATTGCGGGATCAATGTGTGAAAGAATAAGGTGAACGTGAGGGGTTCCTACACTACGTGATTGTGGTGAAGTGGAACCGGCCTATTGCTAAAGGATAAAATTCCTAGTCATGAATATTGCATTGTTGCACAAAAGGATGTTCATACCTAACGTGTTTCTTCCAGTAGGGCTTTAACTTCTGGAGTCCAATCTCTAACCATGGTTTCATAACTCCGTCATAATGAATCACAGCTGCTTGCTCGATTTCATTCAGTTTGACACCAGAGTCGTACCCCAACCCCAAGACATGCCATCTCCGATCTATAGCACGTGTATGTTTGTAAAAGGTCATCCAACCAATGGGCAAAGTACCAGCTTTCATTAATGGTCTACTACTTCCCTGCATAATGCATGGACTAAAAATGAGGCTGTGACGAATAGAAGGAGAACAATGTTTAATAAAACAGCTATAAGTCAAAACTATATATATACATTATTATAGAGAAGTTAAGAATATGATTAATCACTGGTCAATTCCATAGGTAATTAACAAACAACAGGATATAGATGCATACCAGCTCCAAGTAATAGTGATAGAGCCCAGTCAAGTTTCGTTTCCTCCACTCCTGCAGATCAAACAAATTCATCCCAAATGCCCATGTGCATGATTTCACGTCAAATTTTGTTGCCACCATGGGGTCAGTGAAATTGATGAGCATATCCATTCGCCGGAATGACGGCTCGCCTTCAAGACAAGTCTCCACCGCACCATTCACTTTACCCTTCATGTTGATGTGCCAAAGTCCGCTTAGATCCCTTTTCACAACCACGTCATGATCAAGGAGCACTATCTTGTTGAGAGAAGGAAAAATATTAGGTAGGTAGAAGCGTAGGTGATTCAGTGGAGAAGTGTATCTTGGATCAAGAGACTCTTGCTTCTGCAGAGTATCCTTGTTCGGTGACCAATCAAACATGTCTATGCTCTGGATCTGAATTGTTGCTTTGCCAGGAGGATTCGACAAGAACCACATTGTCATTGCTGGTAGGTTAAGAGAATCCGTCACTATATGAAACACAATCTTCTCTGGAGCCTGCCAAATACATAAACACTTGCATAAATTTGTGCATAACCATCATTATTTAATTTATGTCTTCAAAATATATAGTAATCGTTTCTGTATTCCCTTTTTTCAAATGCTTTGCTCGAGCCAGGGATCTGTCGGAAAACGATTTTCTATCTCTACGAGTTAGGGGTAAGGTTTGCGTACACTCTACCCTCCCCAGACCCCACCCTATGGGATCACACTCGGAATGTTGTTGTTGTAAAATCTATAGTAATCAATAGTATATATTTGTGCATAACCATGATTATTTAATTTGTCTTCAAAATATATATAGTGATCAATAGTTACTCCTTGCAGCTACTGTTATAAAATCATAAGAGTTTAGCCCTTCCATACATGACAGTTGCATGATAAGTTACAAATGATAATGTTACTGCAATCATAGTTCTTCTTGGAATTCTATTTGCGTGAGGACACCAACAAATATTAGCATATGTGTTCTCATAAGTCGATAGTGGACTTATATGCACAATTGGAATTACTCTGTTCCGCACTGAAGCCAAAGCTGCTTACAGGTAAGCATCAGTTAACATAGATACTAAATGAAAATTTTCCTCTAAAGGCAATGTGCAAAATGACATGTACTCCAAATACCTATGTTCTATTCTTAATCATCTTAAGATCACAGCAGATTAAGTAATGATGAGAAAAGAACATAAAAGGAAAACATAGAACGTGAATAAAAAATATACTCCCTTCTGTTCATTTTCTTAAAATGGTATGACTGGCTCGGAGATCAAGAAAATAAAGAAATTTTTGAATCTTGTGGTCTTTAAACTAAAGATTTGGTCTTAAATTAAAGATGTGTGTAACGCACCAAAAATGTCTTTTGAATCTTGTGATCTTAAACATGCCATGTGAGACATTGGAACTAAAGAGGAGAACTAAATATAAAAATTTGCTTTCTTTTTAAAATAGACTAAAAAGGAAAGTAATACACATAAATTGAAAGAGAGGAAGTAGTAAGAAATTGAAAAAAAGAAAAATAAAAGCCAAGAATAAGAAAATTAAGGAGATGCTCACCCTAGCAGTTGATACAGTTGAGTTGACAACTGCAGAACATGCCAAAACATTGTCAGAGAAAACAGCAAAGTGGTGGAGATCTGGATTCTGAAATTTATGTTGGTTAGGTAGTTTCTGCTCCTCGGATTGTAGGGCAAAGTATTCAGTGGTTAACCGCATGGAGAGGCAATGAAGGCCTTTCGGAGTAGTTCTTCCGGCAAGATTTTCAAGGAAGGAAGCTTGATTCTTTTGCGTTCGAAGTTGTTCCTCAGCATTATACGTCATCGCACGAAGTTTTTTCACCATTGCCGAGCAATCAGGGAACAATCTACTGGCTTTCGACAGGGTTGCACTCATAGCCTTCATCTTCTGTATGGCCCTAGAATGATAACTGTTCTTAGATCATACATACATCATTTAACTGCTCCCTAGTTTCCAATCAAAATAGTATACTTCCCTATTTTAAAGATTCTATCAACTTTCGAAAAGTAAAAGCTTTCCTTTACACTCTTCAATACTTTTCCCATATTTTAGCATTTAAAAAGTCGGACGACTTCTCTTTTACAAAGTTAGCCTTATTGTCACTTTCTGAACCCATTTTTATCTTAATACATCCAAACATCCATTCACAGATTAATACCTGTGCCCAAAAAGTAAACTAAAAAACAGAACAACAACAAACCCAGTGAAATCCCACTATGTAGGGTCTGGAACTAAAAAAAAAAAGGAAAAAGTCATAAAGAGAATAAATACACTAAGTACTTAATTCAAGACTGAGAAAAAACATATTCGCTGGCCAACATTCAACACTTTGTTACCAGACCAACCAATTTTTCCTCAACTACTCATGGACCAATAACAGGTTAAAGATATTCTTTGTATACATAATTAACTTTAGCACCAAGTTATTTGTCGATTTCATTTGACAATTTTGACCTTCTCTCGGATATTCTTTCAGACACAATAAGTACAAACATAACTCACACTTGTAAAAAAAAAAAGGTACAGAAAATGGCAAAAAAGAGCCATTGCTCAAGCCAAGCAGATTTTATGCTACGGTGGAGCAACCAACATATATCAAATCAGCCAGGTTCCATGATGTGTCCAGGTTTGAGCTTGTGTCCAAATAAGAGATGATGTCATAGCTATTAGTCTATTACGAAGAGTTTAAGTGATGAAAGAAATATCATCTTACCTCCTTGACAAATCAGAATCTTTTGAAACTTCACCAGCAGCTCGTTCCAAGCCTTTAATTCGTAGCTTTATCTCTTTCACAAAATTAGAGTTACTACCCGCCGGTGCAAAATTCAAGAATGCTTTGGCCCTTATCAGCTGATCTTTAATCTCCTTCACCCTCTCATCTAATGCCCTCCGTGGATGAGACTGTACATTCTGACTGTGTTGAACCTCTTTTGGCCTGGGTTTTTCCTGCAATACGACCAACTGAAATCAGGTGATAACATGCAGAGCTACTTGCAGTTAACACGAACAAAATACATAAAAAATATTCCAGGAGTTGACCAGTAGTATTCGACCATTCACAGCGAGTGGAAAGAGAAACCAATATTACTTTAAACCCTCAATACAACAATTAATATTTAACTTTTATCACAATTTATTTTACACAACAGCTGAATCTTGGAAAGTGAAAATCATAAATGAGCATGGCACATGAAAACTCCCTTCTTAAAACGTTCAGTCAAACCTCTTTTGATTTAGGAAAAAAAGAAAAAGAACAAAAAAATTCATCTGAATAGTCGAATCGATAGCTTCCCTGCCGTCATGAACATGCAAAATCTAAATTTGCTAATTTAACTTAATCTAAGAAAACCATTTCTTGGTAAGGTTCCAAAGCATGAAGACATAGTTTATTACTACACATTATCACAATCACCACGTTAAAGCAACACCTTCAAAATTCAAACATCACCAAACAAAGGAATCCAGCTGTATGCATATGCAACTCTAAAGCTGCAAACAACACGTGATATTTTATATAACCACCATCAATTCTATTTTAGCCAAACAATAATAAAAGTACATCTAAAAGTACATCTATTAGTCTCAAGTTCTGGACAAACAACATTTGTGGCTTTCAAATTTAATCAACCGTTCCACTACGCCATATTTTAGGATCAACTATATGAATGATTTGTAACCATTGCGCTCTACTTGCAAATGATTCCACCAACAGCACCTCTATGATTTTTACTGTACTAATTAAAAGATTGAAATCTATTTATCAAATAAAATAAATAAAAAGAATTATGAAGAAAATTTCACACTAAATGAATGAGATCTTTGATGTAGCGTCCATTGGACTTCCATACATACCAATGCCTTTTCTCGTGTGGCCAGTGTTTCCTCTGGTAAACTTTGTTGACTTTCTTTCTTCGTATCATGTGTGGTTACTGAAATTAGGTAGGAATGTGTACAATTAATTTCTAGTTGTAGAATGAAAAGAAATGCCTGGGGTGGGGGTGTAAAGAACATCTGAATAATCAAATTACCATTATTTCCCGCCAAAATGACATTCTTAGGTTGACCAAGACTATCATTCTTATCAATGGTATACAAACTGACTGCAGAAATTTGGTTTCCATCTCGGTAGACATCCAAGATCGGTTCTTTGAGGTTTTCAACTTCTTCCTAAACCAAACAGCAGAAAAAGGTTTGCAAACATAAGTTCAATTCAAGTGGATGTTCACAGTTGTAAGAACTTATATAGAGTTTATATCACCTGTTGAACTGCATTAAGCGCCTGAACCTCTATCCTGTGCTTCTGAAATGGAGAAATAGAAATATCAGTCAGATCATATCATAACAATATAATCCATCAATTCCAATCAAAACCCAAATAAGAAAAATCTCAATCAGATCCCATACGATAGACTCCATTTGTTTCAATTTACATGACACTCTTTCCATCTTTATAGAGCTTCCAAAGCATTCAGATTTTCAACTTTGATATGATATTTTCTATCAAACTAACTTGTTAACGGCTACTACTTCGACATTTTTATTTGATTACCACTACTAAAATAATATACTCCGTATAAGTTAACTACCATCATAAAACTCGGGGTCCAGTCAAAAACTGACACAAGCAATAAGTAGATAATTCTTCTCACAGAAAACTCTGCATCCTTGCCTTTACAAAGGGACAGGATAATGGAAGTATGGGGACCATTAACAGCTTGATCTTTTACACCAAGTCCAAAATATGCAAACAACGAGGGTACCAAAAAACTAACTTCAGCTATAAAAAAGAAGCTCTTATGAATTACTAGAAAACACAATTTACATGAGTAAAATCAAATGTTCAAAACAATATATGCTTCTTTATCAACTTCCCCTCAGCAACATATACCAAAACAAAGCAACAGGGTAAATGGAACTTATGGAAGTATGGGGACCATTAACAGCTTTATCTTTTACACCAGGTCGAAAATAGGCAAACAACAAGGGTACCAAAAAAACAACTTCAGCTATTAAAAAAAAGCTCTTACTGATTACTAGCAAACGCATTGTACAATAGTAAAATCAAATGTTCAAAATAATCTATGTTGCTTTATCTAGTTCCCCTCAAAAAGCTCTTACTGATTACTAGCAAACACATTGTACAATAGTAAAATCAAATGTTCAAAATAATCTATGCTGCTTTATCTACTTCCTCTCAACAACATACACCAAAACAAGCAATACCCACAACAAAAACTGAACAAAGGAAAAGAAATCTTACAACAACAACGACACACACTGTGTAATCCCACAAGTGGAGTGTGGGCAGAGTATTGTATAAGCAAACCTTACTCCTACATCTCATCTCAAGTAAAAGCATTGAAAAGCAGTTTGAAACTAAAGAAAGCATGACAACACATACTGAAAAAGGAAAAGCCACTACCACAAAATAATACAACAATCAAAGTGCAATAAACAGTAACAGTAGAAATCTTACCAGAATTGATAAATCTCCAACAAACTCCTTCGATGCTGCAACAACCCAAATGTGAACAAAATCCAATCAAATTAGCAAAAACAAAAAGAACCCCAAAAACCCAAACAACTTGAAAACACATATAAACAAAACCATTACCATCAGAACCAAGATGAATCAACCTATGTGAAGAAAACAACAAGATTGGAGTTGTAACAAAAACAGCAATCAAACAGAGGATAATAAAAATCCTCGTAAATCTTCTAGTAAACCTCATCTAAGACATGTAATTTTTTGGATCGATTCAGATTCAATAAAGGGTATATCAAAATACACAGTTCTTGATAAAAAAAATAAAAATGCAACTAGGGTTTTTTCTGGTTTTTGTCTTCTGGGTCAAATGGAATCGATTTGGGTAATTTTTTTTAATTAAAAAGATTTAATCTTGATTAAATGAAGGCGATGAAAGCGGAGATTGATAGGGGGTGCCATGTTCGTGAGTACCCGTGAAGTTCAGGTGAAGGAAATGAGATTTCAAGAAGACAGAGAGAGAGTAAAAATGGAGTTATATATACTTTTTGGAGAATTAACTTTAGGTTAGGTATAATTATATACAATTATTGTGTATATATTGTATTGGTATTCACGTTAAACCTGTTGTTATGCAATAGCTCATATATTATATAGAAGATGTATAAGTTGTATGAGGTGATTCTGATTGAATAGACAGAGAAATCATATATGATAAAGATGTCATTCGCTACACCAATTTAATTGTTTGCAGCACTTTCTCTATCTTGAATTATTTGTCATGATTTTTTAAAAATAGTTACTATTTCAAGTTATTTGTTACTCTTTCTCTCCAATTATTTGTTTACTTTTAAATTGACACATCTATTAAGAAAACAATGATTGACTAAAATTTGTCTAATTGTTTTTGAAGATCTCAAACAACACAATAGAATAATTACTTAAGATATTCCAATATAAGAGCAATAAATAATTATTCATCCAAATAATGATAGCATTATTTATTTATTTATTTTACAAATTTAAAAAATCATAAAACTATAAATTTATGTCAATGGGTCAAAGCAAATGTTTATGTAATTTGAAACATGATAAATAAAGTATTGATCACTTATGAAGAGTGAATTTGCTTTAGGATCGTGTTGATTGAATTTTATTCAATTCCGATAATTTAATAAATTTCATGAGAAATGTCAAGCTGCCTATATCACATCTATACTTAGTAAAAAAAATTCAATTTAGAAACTCAAAAAGAAAGACAATTACAATAAATTAGAAAACTTAACATCTCACAAGTACATTGAACCGATGAACAAGAGAACAAAACTAGCCTAACAATTATTTGGTTGCTTTACATATATTTTATTTTCAAGTAATTAAAGAAGCTAATTATTATTAAAACATGTTTAGCTTTTAGCATCTCTTATTTCTTCTATTAAATAGTAATTGAGATGACACAACTATTGGTTAAGTGGGCCGGCCCATTATGGTTAAGTCCAGGCACAACTGGCTTTCATTCAGAATGGAAAGTGTATACATATTGTATTGTTTAATGAATATAATATTTAGATAAATTGTATCGTTCTTCGTCATTATATAAATATCACATATCAGCAATTTGAATCATAAAACTATAAGAAAAGTAGGATACAAGCAGAGCTACTATAAAAAGTTAAGATAAAGAATATTGTGAAGCCAATGTGGGTTGGGTATATTCAAACAACGGGCCTGGACTCCTTTTAGTTCTTGTTTTAGTCCCATCTAAATGAAGCCCAATTTTGTTAATACATAGAAATATATTTAATATTGTGCTTTGAGATTAGTATAATGAAAGGTGAAGAGTTGAATACCTTTCATTGAAACATTACGTAGTGAAGTTACAGATATATGCTAATTGTATAGGTTAAAAATTACTTTTCAATGCATATATAATAGATTTTGAACAGCTTTATCAAAATTTTGGGATTTGCCACTGACTTAGTGATCAATGATGGATTGAAAATCAAAAGGTCTTACGATTAAAACTCAGCGATAGCAAAAGATATTAGGTTATTCATTCTCATCCGTTCAAGCTTGATAAACAGATTAACCTGATACTTGTGTTGATTGGATATAGTTAGTGCTCTATAGAATAAATCGAGGTACGTGCAAGTGAAACTACATATAAAGGACAAGTCTGTAACAAACAATAATAGAACAACTATAAAACAATACTTCACACACTTATTTGGCATTCCTATCAAGATTATATAAGCAATAAACAATGACCTTATCTTACTTTATTCATGACCAAAAATAATAACATCCAATAGTATTTGTTTTTTTATTTTCCATCCGATGTTCGAAGTCCACATTGGAGATCCGACTAAATCCGGATCACACACTGCAAGGCCTATTCGGGGTGGCGCTCCCAATAGGATTTTCTCCATACCCAGGGCTCGAACCTAAGACCTCTGGCTAAGGGTGAAGCACTCCCACCAGTGCACCACAACCCATATTGGTAACATCCAATAGCAAGTCCATCATAATACAATACATTACAAGAAAGAGAAATAACAACAACAAGAAATTAGTAAAATGGAAAACAACATAAACTATGAAAAAAATCCAATAATAATAATAAAATTATTTCTCAAGATAATCAGCAGAAGCTTTCATGATGGCAAGAAAAGCTTGGAGGTTGGCAATAGTAAGATGAATATTTTCAACATCTTTAGTCTCAAAATCAATTGTAAGTTTGATGAAAGATGAATTTTCATCCTTCTCAATCACTTCAAATTTGATTCCATAGAAAGTGAATCCAAGATCAAGATATCCACCTTCAACAATCTCTACTTCCTTCACTCTTTTTTCATCATCCATTAACACAAACTTCTCTTTATATGGAGGATTTCCAGGTAAACCTAATACATTTTGTCCAAAAAATAAAGTTATAGAGCTAATCCAAGTTATTGTAGTCAGTCGTAGTTAGACTTGACATAAAATTTGAAAAAGAAAAAAAAACTTTTAAAAGTTATGGTCTTAAATATTTCATAACATCGGTGTGGATACAAAATTTTTGAAATATGTGTTCTTCAACATGCATGTCGTAGTATCTGTGTGGCTATAAAGACTTCTCATTAAGGAAATAAATTGAAATATGTCACTTCTTTTTTATGAGGACAGAAAAGAAAATAATAGCAAACAAAATAGAATGAAGGAGGTATAAGATTGTTGCGTAATAAGTAGAATTAATTGATTAGGTGTAAACACCAAGTAAGTAATCACTATGGACGCCGTCACCTATAAAAGAAGAGGAAAAAGGAAGAGATAATTGTGTGTATGCAAGATACGTATCTTATATTTATTGATTTGATGTAAATTCGGTATATAAATTTTTGAGGTTTGAAGTAGATTAGTAACTTACTAACTTGCACTAGTGTACCAGCTCCTCCATTGCCTTCAATCAACTCAACTTTTTCAACAATGTGTGGGAGTTTTTCAACAATAAATTTTGGAAATTCATTAGTGCCATAGAGATTCCAAACTTCACTTGCTGCTACATTTATTTGTACCTGCTCTGTAAATTTCCCCAACATGTTTTTTTATAGTAGTTGCTATGAGACACACACACATATATATATAAAATACTAGATGCAAAGTGGGGTCCAACAAACCATACTTAAATGGCCTTATGTATTAATTTTCTATTTCAATTTATGTGACACGTTTTTCTTTTTAGTCAGTAAAAAAAAAACACATTTTCTTATAATTTGACGAATGTTCATGTTGCCTATGTTGAGTCTCATTTATTTGATAAAGCATCTTTTATTGACGTGAGACCAAATTATCAGCGAAAAAATAGAGGAAAAATACCTTTAGAGTGTAGACATTGAAATTCCAAAAATACTCTCGATATAAAATTTAAAATTTTAAAAATACTCTCAACATGAAACAAACATGTCGACGAAGAGGAATCTGCTTCTAGCCTCTTATTAATATTTGATGATATATAAGTTGATAAAGATAAATTTCAACCACAAGTGCATAATCATAATTGGCCGGCCTTCAAATTTTAATTGGTTGACGTGACTTCCTTGTATGCCGGGGCATTTATATGGGAACATCTATTTTGCAAAAAATGTATATTATTTTTGTTGTTTAAAATCCTCATTTATTATTTTCCGTAAAAAGGGCATAATTTTGACATACGATATGTTAGGTGGGAAATATTTGAATACAAAACATTCACAAAGTTTTATCGAATTGAATTGACAAAATATATTGTGTTTGTGAATTATGAAGGTCAGGCGAGTATACTCTGGTACAAATTGTTTACACGTGGCAAAATTTGTGTTTTATTCAATTATTCACAAAATTTTCCATATTAACAATATTTCGTATTATTTTATTCTACTTTATCTTGTTGACGAGTTGATATTATGAGCCACTAGGCATAAATTAGATTGCTAAAGAGGAAAAAATCAAAGATCAATCAATTATATTATCTATTCTAAGCGATGTAAGAAATTTATACACGAATCTTTCATTGAATTTAAAATATTATTATATATTATAAGTGATCTAATTATATAAATATTTATTTTATATCAGTAGTACATAAAATTTAAAGAGTAAATTTTAGGTTTAGCAAACATAAAAATCATATTTGTATGTTATACCTATAGTTTGTATAATTGTGCTCCATAGCAAACTTTATGTTTGCTATTGCTATTAATCTGTATATTTCGGTATACATATACATAAAAAAATATGTATTTGGGTCTATTTGTATATTTCGGTATACAAATGGGTCCTGCATTTGTATATTTCAGTCTATTTGTATATTTCGGTATACAAATGGGTCCTGCATTTGTATATTTCGGTCTATTTGTATATTTCGGTATACAAATGGGTCCTGCATTTGTATATTTCGGTCTATTTGTATATTTTAGTATACAAATGGGTCCTACATTTGTATATTTTGGTCTATTTGTATATTTCGATAAATAAATGGGTCTTGCATTTATATATTTTAGTATATAAATGGGTCCTGCATTTGTATATTTCGGTATACAAATGGAATGGCAAAAAACATGAAAGGTTTGTTGCAAATACAAATAAAAGAAACTATGGCTATAACATTTAATTTAAATTAATAGTTTGTTATTTCATACAATTTTCCTAAATTTAAACTTATCGGAAAAAGACTAAGCTCGTCTAGAAGGAGAATCAGTTGGAGCGACATTGACTTTGAAAGCCCAATTATACAGCCCATCCTAAGTGGCCCATTAATACAAATTAAGTCACAACCCATTTTTATAGTTGACAAAAATATTTTTGAAAAATTATCTAAATACACAACTTATTTTATCATATTTTCTAAAATTTGAAAAAATTACAAAAATTTCTACTCTCTCCTATTCTTGGATACATTACTTTACGCAATGTATCGATCAGATACATCACTTTACGTGATCTATACATTGTAATAAATGTATAGATCACCCTAGTCTAAAATCAGTTGGAGCAACATTGACTTAGGAATACCAATTGTATATAATCTATTCTTAATAGCACATGATTAATAAAAAATTAAAGGCACAACATATTTTATGTTATAATATATATTTTCCAGCAGCCAAGATGGAAGTCTTTTAAGTCCAAATTCAAACTTGGCAATTGTAGCCATTTACACATTTTTGTAAATTTAATGTTGTACTACTATAAATACCACTAGAAAAACTAAAACATAACATAAAACAAGTTCATAATAACATTCTTTCACGAATCACCGCTTACTAAAAATTCTGTGTGTACTCTGTCAGTATCAATCACCACCGTTAGGACGATATGAAGGGGACAATTTCAGATGAGATAGAAGTGAATGTGCCTGCAAATGTAGCATGGGAGCTCTATGGCACATTGCATTTATCTAGATTCATTGTGCAAGAGTTGCCTACTCTTCTTAACAAAGTTGATGTGATTGAAGGTGATGGCAGTACTGGAACTGTCCTCAAAATCACTTTTCCTGAAGGTACGCAAAATCAATCTAATCATCTTAGATATGATGTTCATCGAGGAAATGATATCTTATGTCCACTTACAATATGAATAGAAAATATATGATTCAATGAAGATCTTGTGTTTTCATTTAAAGATCCCATGTGTTATTTTTTCCTCTTATGTAGAATAAAGGTCATATAGCTTAAATCACACTAATAAAGAGCTACAAAATCAAATCTCTCGTGTTTATATATTGGAGCTAGAAACTTTGCTAAAAACAAGTAAGATGAGATCGCTCTGCTTCCTAGACAAGGCTCGTTTCATATGAGCCAAGTGTAGTATGTTATAGTAGTCGGCACTTCTACTTCCTTTCGTGATTGTTGGATCATTCTAGTGCTTCGGGTAATATGATCCCCCATCAAAAACATCCAACATAAAATTGTATAAGACTTTAGTGATTGACTCAGCGTGTGAGATGTAGTATAGTAACAAAGGGGAATCATTTACTTCATTAAATGAACAACAACAAAATCAATGGTCAGTGTAATCCCACAAGTCAAGTATGTGTAGGGTAGAGTATGCACATATCTTACCACCCATAGATAGTCTGTTTTTACAAGATTCTCGACTCAAGAAAAGAATAAACACTAACATTTATAAAAACATTAGTAACACCATCAAGAAACTTAATTAAATGATTATTAATTATGTTTTTTGTTTGTTGTTAAAATAGGTACACCAGGAATACCTTATTTCAAGGAGAGATTCAACATAGTAGACAATGAAAAAAGATACAAGCAATCTCAAGTGATTGAAGGTGGATATGTTGATCTTGGCTATACTTTTTATGGAATTAGATTTGAAGTGAATGAGAAAGATGAAAATTCATGCATCACAAAATTTACAGTAAATTATGAAGTTGAAGATGTGAGACTTGCAAGTCATGCATTCACTATGTTTGAGCCATTGCAAACAGTCATCCGATCAGCCAAGACTTATTTAACAAACAAGACACATATATGATTGAGTCTCTTATCAAGCTAAGTCACATCATCTAATTCATTAAGATGACCAAATTTCTATTTTTATTTCTATCAAATTCAACTTTACTTGTAATATTACACTGAGTATGTTATTATTGTAGTATCATATCGAACAACATTTCACACAATAATTAATTATGTGATGCAAAAATAATAATATGCAAAATCTAATATTTTTCATTGTGCATTAGTTTATCAACATCCAATATATTTAATTAAACTTTGAGTATTTCGGGACTTAGCTCTGAAGATGAATTCCCAATTAATCGATTATCGTCTGATTGGGAGAAAGATTCGAAATAGCGCAAAAAAATTGTCAAATGTTTGAAGAAATTTCAGACCAAAATTGGACAAAAAAAATTTGGACCATTTCTCGATTTGTGCGTGTCATCCTTGCGCAGGGGCCATGCTAATCTTCTCTGTATCGTTCCAATTTTATCGGATGTCCCCGAAGGGACAAGAATACATGTTAATATTCCGCCATATAAACTAGACAAAGAAGCTTTATGCAATCGATGAGGGAGAATTTGCTTGTTGGGTTTCTTTTGCGGGCCTGGGCCTGGATCTTACATCTGAATGGGCCGGCCTTCTTTCTTATTTCTCTTGCTTCATGGACTTCGATGTAGAAACACAAAGTAGAACCATGATTTATCGGTAATGAGTTATTGGTTTAACTATTTTAATAATGGTATTGGTACTTTTATTTTATTGGGGTATCGGTTCTACGGTTTGGATTTTTTCTTTATGTATTAACCGATGACAAATAGTAAATTAGTAAGTTACAAGTATACCCTTTGATATATAAAGTTCTTTGCTAGGGTGTAGTTTTATACTTTTACTTTTCACTATATCAAAATTTTTAGTAATTCTATAATGTGTGAGTGTCATCTTTGAGTAAGATGAAATCTACCAACTCTTAATATGAATGGTTCATTTGGATTGTCATTTTGTTTCTAAGTAATTTTCATTGAAGATATTTTTTCTTGTGAAATCTTAATAATTAAGCTGATAACCAAATTAATATTGATTAATAACATATAAATCAATATTTAACAATTTAATATCGATTTTATATGATAAACATCTTTGTTTAATTTTATTCGTTTAAAAAATAATAATATCTTTCTGCACAAAACTCTTCTATTTTAAATTTCATATTTTGTCTTTAATGTCATGTATTAATAGTCATAAAAATGACACATTCCATATTCAAAGGCTCGAACCAAACTTTTTGATTCAAAGTGAAGAAATCTTATTCATCCCATCACAACTCTTGGTAGTCACTGCTAGTGCATATTGTTAAAACTCCTTTTTTTTTTTTTTGGTTTCCATATGGTGTATGACTATGTTGCTTGGACTCTTTAAGAACATCGATACGATCGAGCGTGTTGGTTTCTCCAAGATTAGTGCATTTTTAGAGAACACACACGAATATGACATCAATATTGAAGAGTTCGAGCAACATTTGTATCTGATACCTGCTTTGAGCCCCAAATCAATCCAAATTCACATTAAAAAGTTCCAATTTTAAAGGTAAAAACTCTTTATCAAAGACAATTTCATATCTAAGGTTCGGAGTTAAAACTCTTCTAGTAAACTATATGACAAAATGATAGTAGTAAGATTTTAAAGGGGTGTGGTCACTTTGTCTTGTTTGTTATATAGACAACCAACTCATGTTTTTATCACCAAACTGACAGGTTCCAACTCAACAATTTTGATGGGCCTCATTTGTGTGGTCCTAAAATAATTTTAGCCATGCTATTTGAAATCATTGTAATTTGTAATGGGCTCACCTACCCCTTAACTACATTTGTGGTTCTCCAAAGCCTTAGGATTTGAAAACAAAAGCATATGAGCCACAAAGTCATCAAACACTATATATGGTCCAAAATGTGTCCCTTTCTTGTATACACTTTCCCTCTCCTTGATATATTTGGAGATTTACTTGAAAATACCAACCACAATAAATTCAGTATAATTCAACAGGTGAAGTTTGAGGATGGTAAAATGTTTGCAGATCTTATTCCTATTTTGAGAAGATAGATAGATTGTTTTTGATAAATCCTCGACTATATAGTTGGAGATTATTACATGATGCGCAAAGAAATAAATAAAGAAGTTCATCTAAGGCGAAGATAAAATTGAAGTTTATGAGTTCTGAATTTGTCGATGAATTCATAACTCGTCTTAGTTATTGGTTTTACAATTACACACACATATGTATAACTTTAAGTAAAAATTACTGAATTCATCCAAACTTTAAAATTCATGATATCTCCATTATTTACATTCCTTTTTTTTTTTTGTCCCCCACCTTTCTTTACCTGATCAATCACTTTCATCCAGCTAATTTTTAAGCACATTAAGTTCCCATATGTTCTAATAAGTGCCCATAGGTTTGACCAAATTCAAACCTTAAAATAGAGATTTTCTTTAACAACATGTTTTAACTCCTTCAATAGGCCTAATTAATATTGGTAACATGAATCAAAATTAGTGGAGCAATGAATAACATATTTAATATCTTTTTTTCTGAGTTGTGCCTCATAATTTATATTCAGATTTAATATATCAATAACTTGATCACTTACGAGTTATATCACTTGTATGGACAAATTATATACTTTATATGTTAACGCTTCAACACTTATATAAATATTGAGCATGTTTGAAATATTTTCTCTTTCATTATCTATCATTGTTCGCAATGCATATTATAACTCAAAGGATTCGTTTTATAGATAGTAACTCGTAAGGTATCCTATCGCAATCTAAGTGTCAAATTTGAATCGTGACAATGTATGACTTAAAATTTCCCAACAAAAGTTCAACCAAGGAAGGTTCATTCATTCACCATATTGCAAAGAGAGAAAAAAGGTAAAAGGAAGCTGCTTTAGACAGTGGATAGAACCAAATGCCCATACTTAGGTATGGACTTATTTGAATGATTGAAAGATATAGAAGCGTAACTAGAATTTGAAATATATGAATTTAAAAATATTGTCATTTTAAATTATTGAAGTAATCTACATATATTTAGTAAATTTCTTAAGATAAATATAGGATTTGGATGAATATTACTGAATTCGATTAATTAAACTCGTAACCTATACTCTAGCTCCGCCCGGAAAGATGAGATGTGTACATTTTTCTATCCATATGACATAATTCTAACTTCCAACTTCCTTGGGGCTGCTGACATTTTTAGAAGCTCAATCTTCTGTACATATCTAATATCGTTTTCCAATTCAAGAAACAACAACTTGTTTATGGAAAGCCCATTCTTATTTTAATTATATCTAACCACCCTTGCTGACATATGATCATAGGTGATATTGTTTCTGTCTCAATTTATGTGATGATTTTTGAAAATTTGTACTTAGTTAAATAAATGTTTTTGAAATTCGTAATGTAAAATAAGTTATAAATATTTGTATAGTTGTAATTAAATTATTTCTTTATAGGTAAAATGGTAAATATAGAGCTAATATATGTGTGTGTGTATATATATATATATAGAGAGAGAGAGAGAGAGAGAGAGCGCTAATATATATTAGTAGTCGATAAGAAGTTTTGTTTATAGGGAGATTTTTCCCAATATGTTTATATTTTTCAATATTAATTTTATTATATGTAGGCCGTTTGGTCAAATCATATGTTTTTAGTATGTTATTATTTCTCGTCTAATTTATCAACTATATGATTTACAATTGTAAGCTGCTTGATCACTTTCGAATCCAACACATATCTTATAATCTCTCTCACACATAAAATTTGAGAAAAATAAAATATAAGTAGATCTTATAATTTTCACACTGGAGAGATGGATCGGTTGTTTCTCAAATACCTCCGCTTAAGTAGATGACAAATTATAAATAATACTCATATATGTAAACAAGTACTTTATTAAAGGTATGCGAGTTTTACAAGTGGACCGTTAAAAAAGAAACGTGTCTTTCAACTAACTTTAATTTCTAACTACTTAGATCACAATGGCAATATCGTAAATATTCTCCATAAACAATGTCAAATTCAAAATTAAAATCCATGTCTCAAAATTGTTCAATTCTAGTAAATGTGGCTCATCTTTCTCCAACAAATTTATATTTATAGAACTCAAAAATCCACCATTTTCTCTTCTTATCCTTTTTTTTTTCAATTATTGTGAAAAAAAATTAAAATTTTGGTGTAAAATGGCTGGAAATGGAGTATTTGCAGAAATAATTGATGGAGAAGTGTACAAATATTATTGTGAAGGAGAATGGAGAAAATCAGCTTCTGGAAAATCTGTTGCTATTATTAATCCCACTACAAGAAAAACACAATACAAAGTTCAAGGTATGTTTTTTTTTTTATAGAAAAAACAAATTATTTTTCAAGAAAAAAATAATTCAAGGTTGATGTTTGTTTGAGATTTTTCTTTGATGAATTTTGTGTCATATGTTTATGGGGTGGAGGGGAGCGTTGATGTAACTGGTAAAGTTGCTTCTGTGTTACATAACATGGATCAAGTTGTGTATAATAGACTCTTGTAGTTTTATCTTTTCTTGGAGCTATGTATAGCAGGAGTTTAGTACATCAAATTGTTTGGATTGCTTTGGAATTTGTTGTAGTGTATGGGGTGAAACCAAGATTTTAACTTTATGAGTTCTCAATTTTAGAATGACGACTTCTAAAAGTAATAACTGGAAAAATGTTATGTGTACATAATTAATGAATTTTCTGGCATATGTTTCTGGGGTTCCTTCAATTTTGTGCAAAGTGCTTTGGAATTTATTGTACTAGCAGACTCGAGATTGGGATGGAACTAAACTTGTGCTTATCGAGCAGAACCCGTAGTTTTGGCCTAAACCACGTATTTGTGTTTAAAAAGTATAAATAATCTATTTAGAATGTCTATTTTATAAAATTCAGAACCATAAACTCAAAATTGTAGCTCCGACTTTGATTGCATTTAAAACTTTCAGACTTTAAGGGGTCGTTTGGTACAAAAATTAGTAACGCATGGATTAGTAATGCAGAGATTAGTAATGCAGGGATTAGTAGTGCAAGGATTAGTAATGCAGAGTTTATTTTTATCAAGTATTTGGTTCATTATTTCCCACCCCATCTTGTGTTTGGATTAAAACTCTATAAAAAACTTATTTCCAATTATACCCTTGAATTATTACGTAATTGGGTCAAGGTAGATAATTATTGGACAATATTTATTGTTTTATGACCTTTCTAACTAGCTATGAGAAGTACAATTTTGTTGTCATGTTTGCTATATTTTCACTTGAATTATTTGAGGACAAATAATTGTCATCTTAATAAATTGATCACTCACAAAATGTCATTTTTAAATTTTTAAAAAATAAATCATCTACTTTTAAAATCGAAAAGATGGTCAACAATGGTAAAATTGAATAAATCATCTATATTTACACATAAAAATTGCAAGTTGTAATTTTAATATGTATGTAATTTTTTAAATTGTTCAAAATACAAATAATTAAAAAACCACACAAATATAGATATACACATTCAATTAAGATCACAAACGTCATATACAAATAAACAACTCACATTTCAAATTTGTATTGATTTGTATTTGATTTATTTAGTAACAAACAACTCTCTCTAAATAATTTGCAAGCTAATTTATTTAAATAAATTTACTAGTACAAATATAAAACATAAAATAAACAAAATGATTAAAATGATTTGAGGGATATTTTTGTCTTTACGTAGACTTATCCCATGATATTATAACCTATGTATTACTAATACTTCCAAATGGAAGGTAGTAGTAATACATCCTATAAGACCACGTAGGAGGTATAACTAATCCATGGATTAGTTATACATAGGCTCAAATTCATACCAAACATAATACATTGACTATTTCTTCTAATACGGCCTACCAAACGACCCCTAAGTGTTCTGTTTTCTTGTAGAATATTATGATCATTGGTCACATTGGGAGGTGGGAAAGAACCAAGAAATCCCAATACTAGATTCTCTTTATTTATTTTTTTGTCTATTCACAATTTTAGTTATATAAATTGATAGTGTAAAAATAATTACACCATCGTCTGTGTAGTTTAACCTATTATAACATAACGTTAACATTTTATTAAATGTCACCGATAAGTGACTTGATTGTATAAAATTACCGAGTCAGTGTATCGAACGTAATCTCTTTACTAACACAGTGGTAAAAAAATTTATGCATAAACTATTTCTTGATTTTGCATCCAGTTTTTTCCTGGAAAATTTGAACTTTTGCTTGTATTGTATTATTTGCTCTACGTATCGAAACTGATAACGTTCGAGATTCATGGATATTTGTTCTTTTTTTTTTTTTTGGTTCAGCATGTACACAAGAAGAGGTGAACAAAGTAATGGAAATTGCAAAAGCAGCACAAAAATCATGGGCTAAAACACCACTATGGAAAAGAGCAGAGTTACTTCATAAGGCAGCTGCAATTTTGAAAGAACACAAAGCCCCTATTGCTGAATGCCTTGTTAAAGAAATTGCAAAACCAGCTAAAGATGCTGTCACCGAGGTACTTCGTTGTCGATTAACTAAAAGAAGAATTTAAGTTATATACTCCGAATGAGTCCTATGTTGCTCGGACTAATATGGAAATGTCGCTGGGTGTGTGTCGGATCCTCCAAAAGTAGTGCATTTTTTGGATGATCCGACATAGGAGCGGCAACATTTTTGAAGATTCCGAGCAACATATACGCTGACCTATGTTACTCTGACTCTCCAAAAATGCCTCTGCGTGAGTGTCGAATCCTCCAAAAGTAATGCCTTTTTTGGATGATCTGACACAGAAGCGGCAACAATTTTGGAGATTCCTAACAACATATATGTTGACCTATGTTACTCTGACTCTCTAAAAATGCCTATGGATATGTGTCGGATCCTCCAAAAACTGCTGATGGTGCGGCAACATTTTTGGAAGATCTAACACAGGTGCGGCAACGTTTTTGGAGAGTCCAAGCAACACAGATGCTGATGGTGTAAAAATCTTGGATCTATTACTGATGTTTAACTAGTGATAGCATGTTGGTAACCATGTTTGTTTGTTATTACGTTGTCGGTACATAGAACTTAAAACTCGTGAAATATTGTACGGATTCTGAAAAAAATTAACTGCTTTATCGGCTGATAACGTTGTGAATTTGATGAAGGTTGTGAGGTCTGGAGATTTGGTTTCTTACACTGCTGAAGAAGGAGTTAGAATTCTAGGGGAGGGTAAGTTCTTGGTATCTGATAGTTTCCCTGGAAATGAAAGGACCAAATACTGTCTAACATCCAAGGTATATTTCTTGACTAATCGATTTAATACCGCTTTATTATAATGTCATTTAGTATAAAGTATCATCGGTTTGCGATGAATGTCAAAGGATCAAGATATTTTAATGACATGATGTAAACATTGTCCTATAAAGAATATGCTTAGGGAACATTACTATACTTATTTGTGTGGTTATAATCGTTAAATGAGAAGTTTAGAGTTCATTGCTTTTAATAATAGAATACATATCATTTTTTTTCGGAACAGACTAGAAAGGAAAATGCTTATCACATTAATTGGAATAGAGGGAGTATTCAGTATTCACCATTCAGTTGTCTTTTCACGAGTGAGGACATCAAGAAGGCAACATAAACCGATTTCAAGTCAGATGAGGTTGTGAGAACATTTCTTTACCTGAATCTGTACTAGTCCGAAGATAAACCGGAAAAACATAAGTGAAAATGTAGAAACTCATAACATCAGCCTATAACCACTCAATGTCTCATATTATCTGTAAATTTTCCGTTATCAGTAGCAAAATACAGAATGGAACTCACGTTTTATACTTAAAATGTTGATATTAAGTTTATCACTAATATACTGATGATTATGACCTACACGTCTGTGGACTACAGATACCGTTGGGTGTGATTCTAGCCATTCCTCCTTTCAACTATCCGGTCAATCTTGCCGTCTCCAAGATTGCTCCTGCACTGATTGCTGGAAACTCTTTAGTCCTCAAGCCTCCAACTCAGGTTACTTCACTAAAATTCGATTCAGATTAGCTATATTATAATGCATCAAATTCTTACTATATAGTTTCTCCTATTTTTCAATAGTATTCTATTTGATGATGACACATATCCTTTCCCTTTTTTGTTACAATGTTACTTTACCGCTAAAGGAGCTCTATAAATGGATAATGTTAACATCATTTAACTTCGAGAAAAAAATCACCAATAGTGCTCTAACCACTTTTTCAAGTTAAATTTTGTCCCTTGCAAAACTTCCAACATATTTTCAAGTAATTCACATGCAAACACAACTTCAATTTCCAATAACCTGTTTTCAACTTAACTTCAGATGCTATGTTTTTTTTCCAAGTATTACCAAATTCATGTTCAAACGTCTACTTACTTCGAGTGATCAATTGTAACAGGGTGCTGTGGCTGCCCTGCATATGGTGCATTGCTTCCACTTGGCTGGATTCCCTAAAGGCCTTATCAGTTGTGTGACCGGAAAAGGTTCTGAAATCGGAGATTTTCTCACTATGCATCCTGGAGTAAACTGTATAAGGTACTCCCTCGGTTTCAATTTGTTTGTCTGGTTTTGACTTGACACGGAATTCCCTTTAATCGTGTGGTCTTAAACATGCTACGTGGAAAGCTGGAATTAAAGAGTTGTCAAAAAGGGAAAGAAATGTTCATTTTTAAATGGACTAAAAAGAAAAGTAAAACAAACAAATCAAACAATCGGGAATATATTCTATCTCATTGTTGCATTTGTTCGATTTATGTTTTTTCTTAGACTGCAACCGAAACACTAAAGAGTAAACAAGTTCCTTAGTCCCGTTCTTGATATTTGTGTATTCACGCATAACCGTTCTTTCTTGTTTTATCAGCTTCACTGGTGGAGACACCGGTGTTGCAATCTCGAAGAAAGCAGGAATGGTCCCTCTACAAATGGAGCTGGGAGGAAAGGACGCTTGTATCGTGCTCGAGGATGCTGATTTAGATTTGGCTGCTGGAAACATTGTGAAAGGAGGATTTTCTTACAGGTGTGTGAATTTTATTTTCGTTATCAAAACAGAACGTGTTAGTGTTTTTTCCTTAACAATCAAGTTGTCGGAACTGCATTGGTATTAGGCGATCAAAACAAATGTATCATATATGCATTTTATGAAATCAACAAATTAATTAGTAGGTTTTTCTAATGATATACTCACTTCATGGATTGCCTGATTTATTATCACTCACACTTGATCTTTCTGTTCGTGTGTTAGCTGAACTTCTCTTTAATCCATTAATCATCGAAGATATGAATGCGATATAGAGTTCATATTACACGTATAATATGTCGATATCCTTGTCTATCACAGTGGTCAAAGATGCACAGCCGTGAAGGTCGTGTTGGTGATGGAATCCGTTGCTGACACTCTTGTTGAGAAGGTAAATGCCAAAGTGGCAAAGTTAACGGTTGGGCCACCCGAAGATAATTGTGATATCACTCCAGTTGTCTCCGAGTCATCTGCGAATTTCATCGAGGGGTTGGTCATGGACGCAAAGGAGAAAGATGCAACATTTTGCCAGCCATACAAGAGAGAAGGCAACCTTATCTGGCCCTTGTTGTTAGACAATGTTAGGCCAGACATGAGAATCGCTTGGGAAGAACCATTCGGTCCAGTTTTGCCAGTTATTCGGATCAACTCAGTCGAAGAAGGAATTCACCACTGCAATGCTAGCAATTTCGGTCTGCAGGTACTTCTTTCTCTCCATCTATCACAAGAAAAAAGTTAGTCTTTTTTCGGTTGGAAGAATTAGAAAGAGATAATCTCCGCATAACTAATGTAACGTTTGATTCATATAGTAAATAATACTCGCATTACGTTATGCAAGAACCTAACATAACATTCAACGTGTAGGTTATTCACCCTATATTAATGATTCCGTCCTTTCATTATTATTCACTGCGAAAACAATTCCTATACGACATAACTAGCATGTGAACCAAACAACTCCATATTATACTCTGAGGCTGATAAATTTGACTCAAACTGCAGGGTTGTGTGTTCACCAAAGACATCAACAAAGCAATACTGATCAGTGACGCAATGGAAACTGGAACCGTTCAGATTAACTCGGCTCCGGCTCGTGGACCGGATCATTTCCCATTCCAGGTAATTAAAATCCATTTTCCACATTAAATTGCATAATCTTGATTATCTTCGCCAATAATTTCGTAGTAATTAAGGTGATTAATTTTGTTTAACAGGGTATTAAGGATAGTGGAATTGGATCACAAGGGATTGCTAACAGTATTAACATGATGACTAAAGTGAAGACCACAGTGATCAATTTGCCAACCCCTTCTTATACTATGGGGTAAATTAATCACTATTTGCTTTAGAAATTTGACAATAATGATTAAGAATCTATGTTGTAGATGTTAATGAGTTGAAACCAATTATTGTTCATTTCTTCCTTTGAGCTTATGAAGATTAATATTGGTGGATTCATATTAGCATTATTCTTGCAGTTTCTTGTTCTTTGATTGTTGTTACTAGCTAGCTGTTGTTTCTTGTGCTTCGTTTATCGCATTATTCTGCTTTGTATGGTATAATATGCTTTCTCTATTGTTTGTTATGTCTTATTTGCTATGCCTTGTTTTACCTCTGTATTGTCTTTTACAAACTCCCTTCTCATGTGTTACTTAAGTTGAGGGTCTCTTACAAACAATGTCTATCTTCATGAGATAGAGGTAAGGTTGGTGTACACTTCACCCTTTCCAGATCCCACTTGTGAGAATATACATGGTATGTTGTTGAATATTAATATTGGTATTTGGTGGACGAGATGATTGACATAGAGAAATCGAGTTAAATATTTGTTTTTGGATTATGTACGTGTTACTTGAGTTGAAGGTCAATTAGAAATAGTCTCTTCTATCTCACAAGATAGGGATAAGATTGCGTATACATTACTCTTTCACATTCTACTCATGGAATAACACTGAATATGTTGTTATTGTTATTTTAATTTCAACATGTTTGCTTTCTAATTAGTTATGTTCTTTAAAGAAATGACATGACATTATTCAAAATTATAAAATTCATGTCTGATCAAACTAAGACACATAAAACGATATGGAGTGATATTTTTGAAAAGTTCCCAACTTCCACCAGTCAATTTCTTTTGTGCTTACTTATTCAAAATTTCTTTTTCTTTTTTTTTCTTCAAGAACATATTTTTCATGTTTCTTGACTTTATTTTACTGTTTTAATCATCACAGAAAATTATGAGACATTTTGACAACCAAATGAAGCTGTGGAAATAAAAGCAAATAAAGCTTTCCTTCTTTATTTATTGAGAAGGTCCTCCCTGTACTGCTCTAATTGGGCTTCTTACTTGGGCCTGTTTGTGGGCTGTTTTATTGGTTTTGTGCATTCAAAGCAAACAAAGTTTTCTTTTCATGTAAGTGCATTGAAAGTTTTAAAGTTTGATCATACTTATACTTTTGAGTGTTCACATCAAACCAAATCATTTAATCATAAAAGTTAAAATAAAAAACAAGAATATATAAGTCTTGCTTTTATTGATTTGGTGTGAATACTTGCAAAGAAAAAAAATGTAATTAAATGTTGCCTCTCCTTCACTTTTTGGTGAGATACTCCTTTCTTTTTTGACCTTCCTCAATGAAAATTGTAATTTCCGTCCTGGATAATAATCTAAAGGTTAAACTTGTCAAGGTAAATTCTTTATCCACATCTCTATAAAAGTGTATATATCCACTAAAAATTTTGAATCTGTTCACGTCAACTACCTCTATTATCATCGACCTTCACAACCTGCCGCTCTTAGCTACCTCTACTACTAAACTTTAGTTTTTCTTTTTTTCTCATTTGATGTTTGATAATCATTTTGAAATTCGATTAATCTAAATTCATTTAGGGAGTCCTGACATCGGAGGTAAAGATTGTTTGTTAAACCTAATTTATGTAGTATGATGTTGTTAGGTGTACAAGTTGAAAACAAGTTCTTTTTATTAGAATAATAAATCTGACATGAGTGCACTTACTCCTAATTCCATTGGTTCCCTGGTAATACTAATATATTACTCCCAATTTATTAGTTTAAAGAGAAACCATTTCTTTTCTTAATTTAATCCTTGTATTTTTATTCAATAATAACACAATAATGTATAAAGCAAATAAAGGGTCATCTCCTAATACTACCTACTTCTAATATGTAGCTGGTCTCAAGTTTAATTTAATTAAATCTTATCTATATTTAATACACAAAAAGAAAGTGTATTAATAATTTAATTTAATACACTTATCTAATACTGCATGCATATTATAAATTATTAATTCTTGGTGGATTGCAAAATATATAATTTAATTTTACTACTTATCTTTTGTGTCATCCTATCTTGTAAAATTAATAATTAATAAGAGTTGCTAAGAGTTGACTCAAATATTTTATTAGTTATTGTGAAAAAAAAAAGTTTAATTTTCTTTACACTTTACCATTCTACTCCACTAGTTATTATTACTATAATATATTATTCTTGTACTGTTTGTTGTGATGATCTTCAACATTCCTCTAGAATAATTTTTGTTTCCCAATTGACTTTTAACTTTGTCATACTTAGATCTTTCTTGTTTCTTTACCTCTAATGTAGGGTTATATCCCTATTTGGATCTACACTATTTATTCCCTATCACCAATTATCCAACTTGTTTTAGTATGGAGGACAATGTATATTATTAGAAAGTACTTATTTTTTAAAGTTCGAAAAATATTTATATATAATTTAGATAAACATTATAAAGATGGGATGGTAGGATTCAGGTTAGATTGGGGTGTGTGAGAGGTGTGGGTGTAACCCGGGGGTAGGGGTCTGGGGATAGAGGATTGGGCTAGGCGGTATGATTAGGGTGGGGGTAGGGGAGGGATGGGGTAGGCGTGAGAGGTGAGGGCTTATCGAAAAATATGTATATATAATTTAAATAAACACTATGAAGATGGAGTGATAAGGTTCGGGTTGAGTTGGGGTGTGTGTGAGGTGTGGGTGAAATTCAGGGGGTAGGGGTATGGGGTGGTGGATTGGGCCGGACAAGATTCGTAATATATTTTTCTTCCATACCAAACACACCTTTAAAGTTGTTTCTTTTCCTTAATTATTTCTTTAATGATTTATTATATGATTTGATACATATATAAAGACTTGATTTCATTTGTATTTAGGCATCAAATAATTATGTATATTGATTAAAGTTAGAAGCATCAATAATTTAAAATCAAAAGAGAAAATAATTAAGTATAATACACTACTTATTCAACTAGAACTTTCTTAATTTGTTAAACACTAGTAACATCTTTGCCATATAATTTTGGAAATCAAGAATCTTTGAAGAATTAAAGTATATGTGAGAAGTATTGAAGTAGCTACCAAAACCTTATTTTAATTTTAGAAAGCGCAATAATTAAATTAAGGAAAAAAATAATTAAAATTAAAGTGTACAATGGGATTGGGTTGAGGTGTAAAGTAGTCTCTCAATTGAAAAATTAAAGAGAAAAATAAGGTTTAATTTAATTTGTTGATAGGTACAAGACAAAGACAGATACCTACAACTTAAGCAGATAAGTAGCTTTTTAGTTTAATTAAAGAAAAAAATGTAATTAATTTCTTGATTAATCTTGGTTAAGCATATTTTGACCTTCAATCACTTTATGTTCCTGTTAAGGGCATAGTAGTCTTTTTAGGTTAATTGTTGTTATCTTACTTTGTAAAAATTATCCGCGCATGATGTTTACCCAATGTATTTATGTGTTTCTACATAAATTTTTATTATTTCAGGTGTGAATAATTCCTCCATTTATCAACTTCTATTTTGGGCCTTAGACTAATCCATCACGCCTCAATTTTACTTTAGAGGTAAAGTATTTCCTATGAAACAGAATTCCAATTATAAAATTTAAACCAAAAGCTCGGAGGAGTACTTATCTATCCGCAACAAACTTTTGTGATAACTCATCCTCAATTCACCATAAGCAACTATTTTGGTCTTGAACCATGTCCCAAATACTGTTGAAAAACACAAGTTTTATGCTCGTACACTTCGGTAATTTTGAGGGGAGCCTTGGAACAATAAATTTTTTTTTTTGAGGGGAGCCTTGAAACAGTGATAAAATTATCTCTGATTTATAGGTAGTGAAATTAAGTCATGAAATCAACCATAAATACTTGCATCAAGATATATTATCTACATCACATCTCATAATAGTGTTGCACTTCTCCAACCCTATGTAAATTCACGATGGTTAACTTAATACATCGAACTGTCCTGTTTATTTTGTTAATGTTTAGTCACATCATTGATACTAAAATTGGTTCTTCTCTTTGTAGAGGTTCCTAAGCATAACTTTGATTTACACATACTCGTCTAATCAATTATGGTAATGTTAGAACATGTAGGTTTTAATGAAAGAAGATATTTCATTGTCTTTAAATTTTCTTTTGAAATGGCATGTCAACCTAACAATATTTTTTACTTGGTTTGGCTAGAATTAGAAAAACATTATTTCATTATTGTAGTTTAATCACCTCTTATACACGTATCTAAAGTTCATTGTGTCCAAAATAATGTCACTTACTTTTTTAAGTTTTATCAAAGTGATTATGTCCAATAAGATGTTGGCTAATCCTAAAGACGATTCTCTTACTGTGATAGGATATTATTTGTTTTGAATAATTTTTGTATGATCTTTAAAAAAAAATGTATATCATTAAAAATATTCAACACCTTATAAGTTGTAGTTTTTATGTTCTAATAACGCGGGACATTATATTGTTCATGCACTAGGTTAATTGGAAATTAACGTGTGTCACTCACATCATTCGAATAGTTATGGGCCAAGGCGGTCGAAGAAGGCCATAGGTGGAAGCAACCGATGCCTTGATCATTCAATTGACTCCTTGCTGTCAGTCCGTGCTTGCTGTCATGCTGGCAAAAGCAGGGGTTTCGGTCGGTTTTACGGCCACCTAACTAGCCTACATGCTTCTGTTTTATAAGTCCATCTTCAAGTTGCGGGTAATGATAGTAAATTTGTCTCACGAATGAAATAAGTTGGGGTTCATGTCATCATTCAATCATCTATCATCCCGTCAAATCATTTACTCTGATACATTGGGCTTAAAATATTTTTAAAATGATAGGCTATTATTTATTTTGAGTCGAAACTAATGCTCGATTTCAATTTTAAGGAGCTTGTTTTTTAATTTTATCGTGCGTCTACATAAAAAAATAGAAATGATGGGAGAAATATCTTCTATTATATCGTACGTCCACATAAAAAAATAGAAATAATTGGAGAAATAGTATTAACTTTGTAATACAATTGGCTATAAGTTCAATACGGTATTACCGAATACCGTATCGAACCGAAGTTTAATTTACCGTTTTCCGAATTACCAAATCGAAATTTAAAAATTTGGTATTTGATATCTACTTTTAACTATCAATTATAGAATTACCAAACTCGAAATTTGAGAAATCCAAATCGAATACCTAATACCCACCCTTACGAGAAAATAGGAAAATAATTTTAAAATATTTTTCAAAGATATCTTTAGTGTAATTTTATAAGTGAAGTTTAGATAGAATGATATGTATGTGATTTTATTCCTAACTTGAAAAGGTGGAAAAGCTGTTTCAATAGATTGTCGCATGAAGTAAAACATATCAAAATGAAATGAAAATGTTAGTGCATGGACAATTCAAATAAAAATGTCAAAAGATAACATCTTACAAATAGAAAATATGTCTCCAAAGTCGTGGGATGTGCATGGACATTTTTATTGAATTTTGTGTTTCCAACAACATGTAACAATTGAACATTCTTTAGACACCAATGCAATGTTCTTTAAAAATGCAAAATAAAATTTTAAACACAAATAATATGGTTTATTATTATTATTATTATTATTATTATTATTATTTTTTTTTTTTAATTTTTTATTTTTTTTATTTTTTTTATTTTTATTTTTATTTTTTATTTTTTTTTTACAGGCTATTTATTTTCATTTTCTTCTTGATCTTTCCCATGATATATATTACATTATAATGCCTTGTGATTTGCCAATTGACAGATAAGATAAGCAATTGATTTCTTAAAAAAATTAATTGAATTTATTCTTAATATATGATCAGCATAAGATATGGATCTTTAAGTTTTGCCTCAAGTGGTCCTTAATTTGTACTTAATTGTAGTACATATATACGATCAAAAGTTTGCTAAGATATATATTTCATATTTCTTCACATTAATTAGAAATTTCAAATTTTAATTTACGGATTGAGAGCATGGACAAATCTAGAATTGCGTATTGAATTATCTGAACTTAGTTTTTGACATAGTTACTTTCTTAATGAATCTGCTCAATGCAAATTCAAAGTACTCAGATCGGTGAATTCAAATATTGAATATATGTAGTAATATGTAGCATTATAGTATATATTTTGTCGCAAATCTTGGAGAGTCGAGAAGTAATTTTTTTTATATGCTTAGGTTTTGATATACAAAGTTACCCTTATAATAATGAAGGGAATAAATATCCACTAAACTAGTTAAAATGTGTTTAAACTAATTCAAATATACAAACACTCTATTTTCTGGCCAAAATTTTTTTTCCATATATATATTCTCCTCCCCCATTGAGCATTTATTATCTTGGAGTCCTAAATTATAACAATAGTAAATATTTCCCTTTGCTTTCTAGTTCCAACTCAAACATTTGCCTTCCCAATAATGACTTCATTCTTGCAACATATTCTTGCTATTTGTTTTTAGTACTTCATTCCCAATAATGCTACATTTAGTACACACATTTTTGAACTCCATAATGGTAATAATCAACCAAATAAAATTGTGAAGTATGTGTTAGGTCAAAAGTAGAGGGCTTAGATTGTAATATTAAATTTTGTTGATCACATCATGTTCATATATTGTTGAAGATATGATTAAATAAATAAAAATGTATTTTTTTAATAGATTAAGTTTTTATATGAGACGACGATCAAACATATCAACGTGATATCAAAATAAATAGAGATCACATGTTTGATTGCCAAAAAAAAGTTTTCATGTGCTTGACTCATAAAAAAAAAGAAAAAGAATCAAGCTTATTAGTGTGTGATTGACACCTTGTTTCATTACATATCATGATGTATCGTATCGCATCGTATCAAATCATATCATGTTGTACAATATTATTTTGATAAATACACATTTAGAAAAATTGCATCATTTTATATCGTTTCATAATGCAACACACCAACAATATGAATAATAGTGGGTAAAATAGGTTTATTAAATAGTAAGGGAAAAATGAGAAAAAAAATTGGATAACGGTGACGTCACACCAAATAGATTGTTAAATAACGTGATAATTTTAGTCGTTATTCAACAATAGATTTAAATGATGTGATAAAATTTAAAAAACAACAAAACACACATTATATTTAATATAACAATACAATACAATATAATACAATAAGTAATTAATAACCATCCAAACAAGTTTTGAGGTATGATATATATATATATATATATATATATATAGAGAGAGAGAGAGAGAGAGAGAGAGAGAGATTTTAATCATTTGAGCTTTTATATGACTTTTTTGGAAACTTTTTAGATGACACTTATAAACCATACTTTAATAAGAACCTTATAAGTTTAATTTCTTTCTCTAGTGAACCAACCCACAACCTGCCCCATTAATTATGACCTATATATACATGTTGTGTTTAGGAATTCCAGCTGCCATTTTTTATAAGATTGAAAATTATCTGTTTGTAGGAAGGCCGACAAAAGAACCATCATTTAAGAATTAAATAGACAAACGTTGTAATTTTAATTAGTAATACAATATTGACTTATCAATTATCATTAACTAGAGGTATTAAGTTCGAGTCATTTTAGATATGAAAATTGTCTTTATTAGGGAGTGTTAAGACTTACGCCCTTTAATGTGTGACTTTTTGGCGTCAATTCAAATCTAGTCAGATTTTGCCTTTAGCTATGCTCTCTAATGTGAAATTTAATCAGGTTCTAATATGAATATCGAACTGACTGAAAATTTTTAAAAACACAATATTGCCTTAACGATTCCTTAATCCAATACATCTTACTTGATGTTTGTGTACATGTATAGACTATAGAGCCATGTTCATTGTACTGAGATCTTCAAAGACAAAACGAATCATATCAAAAGCTTGATGTATGAGAAGATTTATTAGTTGTTTATAATTATCTTTTTTTATAGACATATAATTATGTATATATATTTATTTAGTTTAGTTTTGACATACTAACAAGGTTATCATCAAAGGTGGAATCAAAATTTGAAATTATGTTTTCTAAATTAAATTGTAATTGAATTCATAGCAATTCATTTTATATAATTACAAGATTTTCATAATACTGTCTTAGCAAAATTCTACTTACTTCATCTCAATTTATAATGAAAAAAATGATCATTTTTGTAGTAAAAGTAGAAAAAATAAGTTTCATAAGTATATTTTTCATCGACTGTGTTCCTTCCATCCTTAACACTCCTTATCTTCACTATTACCACCATAGCCCCCATCCTCATCATAGGAACTTACTTATTTTTTTGAAAAATAGCTTTTCGTCATATCGAACAGTTTACTCTTAACGAAGGTCTTAAACATAATCATTCAAATCACAATTATCACCCCCCGAGCCTACACCCCAGACGTGGCTAGCACTCGAAGACCATTGCTGGCCCCAAGCGAACCCTTGGCCTGGCTTACTTAGCTCAGCGGAAGACAGTATTCATACTTATAATGATCAATAACACTTAACTGAACTGAATAATAAAATAACTGAGAATGTTTAAAGGTTAAACATTCAACTTGGCCAAAAGTGGCAACCCAAGTCTTAACAATAAGAAATGATAATGAAAAGACTCAAAGAATTAACATCTAACTACCTATGAAGCCTCTAAAACAATTGAGATGGATGTTGGGACAAACCCAACAACATCCTAATGAACTAACTAGAAAGCAATGAAAATAAATACTCCGAAATGCAAGGAGGCTCACCGACTGACTCTAAACTGCTTACTGGATCAACGGTGCGCTGGAATGCCGATCCTAGTTACAATATGCGCATCATAAGGCGATGCGAGCCAACATCGATCGCATATGAATGTAAGAGTATGCGAATTGGAATGCTAAAACAACATAGGCTTGAAAGATATTCTGAAAGAAACACTTATCTTAGCTCTTCTCAACTCATGAATATTTAACTGAACTCATTTCAATATAAAACAGTTTAAAACAAGTGTAATATCAAGAAAAGCTGTTTAAAAACATGATGTCAACTTTGTGTATATACAAGGATACAACATAACTCTGAAATATATGTAAAAATACAATAAATTGATGTATATAAAAATACAATAACTTCTGTGGGAGTTTCTCTAACCGACAACCATCACATAAGAGCTATAGTGATGATAAAGCGATCTCCTCACACTGCCAGTGCATCCTATACCCGGCCAAAGGTATAGGACTTGAACTACTAAGTGGATCCAGTAGTCTATTGTGAAAAGGGTTCATCTAAAAAGTATGACCCTTTTCTACTCATGGTGGCTACATGGTTTATGGGGACTGCGAGTTGTCTGAACTCTCCCCCATATCGATGCTCAATACTACTCCCAAAATATACCAGCTCTTTATGTTTTAAAAACATACTTCTTCTGTAATTTGAGATTAGTGCTCAAAAAATTAGCTCAAAGGCTATCTTGGAAATCTCAATTTTCCTTCTTGCTTCATTTAGAAAGCTATTACTCTTCTCTGAAAACTAGCCTGAAGGCTCTTTGGAAATCTCAGTTTCCGTTCTTATTTAAATGTGAAAACATTTTAAGCCCTTTGGGAATACATAGTCCCCATATACTTTTGAAGAAATGAACTTCAAACTTTACTCTTTACTCAACTTGAACTTTAAGTCTTAAAACAAAGTTAAAAGCATTTGCAAAAGACTTCTTGAAAAGACTCGAAGAACTTCCTAGGCTTGGCTCTTGACTTTCCTTGAATTTTGAATTTATGGACTCATGAAGGTTATGATTTATGTTTCTGGATGATTTCTAGGTGTTTAGAAGTCATTTAGAGTAGTTAGAATCAATGGAAAGTGTTAGTACACTTTAGAAGAACATAAATAGGCTAGACGACGAAAAACTGATGAAAAACGACGATCTGGGCGCATCTCGGGCGTGCCGCGCTAGCCCCAACTTACTGGGGCTCAAATTTGGCGCACTGTTGGCATGCCGCCCCAGCCTTCCTAGCGCTATGGGGGCGCGTCGCGCCAGCCTCCCTTCAGGCAAAATTCTGACGAACTTTTGATTGTTTTTTTTGACCCTAAATCGTTTTAATTCGATTCTTTTTCTCAAATTCACTTTAGATTCATGTACCCAAATTATATGCACAAAATCTAACCCAAACAACTCAAGGAAACAACACTTTAACATCAAGAAACTCCTTAATCCCAACTCATATTCAAGAATGAAATCAATTCAAGAACAACTATCAAGAATATCTAATTCTCAATCTTTTTAGGACGAAAATACGCTGAATTAAACATGCTTGGCGCGTGGTTGGACTAACCCAATGCTATGTGATCTCACATACCTTGTAGGGATCACCCCCGACGAAAACCACAAGCTAATCTCGACGAATCTTGAACGTTCTTGCTTCCCCTTCTATTTTCTCTTTTCTCCAAGTCCTAGCGTAAATTCCAATTTTCTAAAACTGACTAAATCTAATTTGACCCATATTAAACTCCTAAAAACATATTAAAATAATAGGGCAAGGAAAAGACTAAAATACCCCTTTTAAAATCCGGATTGGACATTTCCTTATTCCAACAGCCCAACTTCCAAAGGGCATATCTCACTCATACAAACTCAGAATCGCATAAACCAGGGGCGGATGTACAGCCCTTCCATGGGGGTCATCCGACCCCCCTCGGTAAAAAAATTACACTATATATATAAGATCAATTTTTTTCTGTACATGTATATATTTAAAATTGAACCACCTGAATATATTCCAGGCAACAACATATTTTTTTGTTGTAATTTTTAGCGATTTTGCAGGCTGCAGGCTTCAGTTTTAAGTGTAATTTTTAGCGATTTTGTGTTTTTTGTTAGTCTTTCTTCGCTTAAATTTGTGCTTGCTCTCCATTTGCACTTTCAGGAGCCGAAGAGAATTCTAAAGGAATTGAAAAACTTGTAGAACTTTTTGAATGAATTGTGCTACTTTATTATCATTTTATAGATATGTACTTTAAATTTATTTCTTAAGATAAGTTGTAATTGTAAGAAATTATTTGAACTAAGGATTTTTTTTTTGTCAACCCATTTGTTAATCAATCCGTTCATATATGACCCGACCCGTTTATTTATGGATAATATTAGTGTGTTTAATTTTTTTTTTGAACCCCCTTGATAGAATTCCTGGCTCCGCCACTGGCATAAACTAGGCGGCGTTGGAAAGATCATTCCAAGAGCTTTCCAACCATAATTGGAACTACCTCTAACTCATCCTGAGCTAGAGGTTATGGCCGTTTGAAGTTGACCAAAAACTCACTTTAACCCTTTACCAAATTTTCCAGATTTTTAAATTCTTCCCCAAAATTAACTATTTCCAGATTTTAAACTTCTTTCTAGTTGCGAGGTGTTACAACAATCATTAAGTTCATTTGTTTTTTTGAGCAAACAACATAAATTTCATTAACTTAGAAACTAATTATCTCCATTTTCATGAATTTGTATATTACCACTCCTACCATAATTCGCACCTTGGATATTCATATCTGGCACGTCTACATGTATCTACATATAATTAAGTGTATTCAAACAAGAAATGTAACTTTTTAGACATAAATTCAAGAATATATCTACTGTATCACAACTCCTAAAAATTTGAAATCCTTCTAATTTTTTCGAGCATCAACAAACGTTACACTACTTCTTCTTGATTGTAATTTTTTGTGTATCTGATCTATTCACTTTGTGTATCTGAACTGCTTTTTATGTATATGATGATATAACTTTTTCTATGTATTTGATATATTCTTAATGATTAGATGTATCTGATTTGTTCATTATGTGTGTTTGAATTGTTCTTCTATATATCTGATATTGTTTCTTCTATGCATTTGTCATGTATTTATCAATTAGATGTATCAGATTTGTTCATTATGTGTATCTGAACAATTCTTTAATGAATCTGATATAATTTTTTTTTTATGTATCTAGTATGTACTTAATGATTAGAATTATCCGATCTTTTTACTTTGTGTACCTAATCCATTTTTATTATGTATATGATATCATTTATTCTATGTATTTGATAAAACTTACCTCAAAATCGACGAACACAAAGAAGCTTTTAGGTTACTTATAATTAGTTAAGTTTATCCTTTGTTATACTATACAATTATTTATAACCCTGTTGTTAAGAAATTTATCATATATACCCTATTTTTAATAGAAATCCACCATGGCATTTTAAAATCCTATGTGGCCTAACATTTTGATGAGGTGGATGTCATGTGGCATGCCACCTCAACAATATTTTTTTCTTTTTTTAATGAATACATTTATTAATAATTTAATTTATCTATTTTACCCTTTGTCTTCTTTTTTTACTTTTTTAAAATCATGATTTCTTTTTTTATTTATTTATGTAACAATTTTCTATGAAAAAATAAATATTATTTTTGCTATTCAAAAAATAAAACTGAAAAAAAAAAATACTAATTGAGTATATAAGTTATCACGTCCTATATAATAAAATAAATGAGCATATAAGAGGTTAACATTTGAATAATAATCAAAACTTTAGTATTTATTTTTAGGGATAAGGGTCTGAAAAATATCTCAATTTTGCCGAATTTGCTGTTACGATACCAAACTTTCATGAGGACCTATTACCCTCCTAGACTATTTAATATCTTATTTTAAACATATATATGTGCCCACGTGGACATAAAAAATATTGCATAATTATAAATAATAATGTGTCCACGTGGGCACATATATACCTTTAAAATACACTATTAAATAGTTCAGGGGTAAAAAATACGGTATTAAATAGTCTAAGGGGTAATAGGTCCTCATGAAAGTTTGGTATCGTAACAGCATATTCGGTCAAAGTTGGGTATTTTTCAGACCATTTTTCCTTATTTTTACAAGTAAAAATAATAGATAACAATATCTTTAAATAAATTTTAATGTAGATAATACAAAAATATTAATAAAATTATCTATTTATATTGTAAATGTATTTTTTTAAAAAATTTAAAAATATTTTAATTTTGATAATAAAAGAATGTTTAAAAATATTGATATTTGAGAATAAGAGAGAACTAAAACATGGTTACCAAGAAAGATAGAAGTAAGGTCTACGGTGTTACATGAGGTTGGTTGGAGATCAAATAAACTACCTATATAAACAACATTCCAAAAGCATAACTTATAATTCATTCATTTCTTCTTTCTCTCTTCTCCGTTTAGAACCAAACTTTCACACACAAAGCTACTGAAGAAAAATCAAAAGCAAGAAGAAAAAAATTCTCTCTGCAAAATCTCTCACAGGTACAGAACTGAATTAAATCTCTGAATATTTTCTGTTGATTTTGTGTTTTTCTGTGTGATTTTAATGGAACCATTTTTGTTTACAGAGAAGAAAAAAAAATGCAAGCCATGAATTCACTTCTAAGTCAACAACAGCAGTCACAGATGTCACTGCAAGACCTTCAAAATGGCGGAAATGGCGGTTCTACCGGTGGTGATGGTGGTTTAGGTCAACTCAATATGGGTCACTCTCACTTTGATTCGACGTCGTCTCACGACGATTTTCTCGAACAGATTCTCTCGTCTGTTCCTTCTTCTTCTCCTTGGCCTGACCTTTCCAAATCCTGGGACCCACATCACCATCTCTCATCGCCGCCGCATAACCCTAGCTCCGGCGAAGATCAGCCTCCTTCTAATCCACTTCACTCACAGTTCCATTACGACGACCAAGCTTCTTCTCTACTAGTTTCAAAGCTCCGTCAGCATCAGATCACTGGCGGCGGTGCGGCTGCAGCTGCTAAAGCACTTATGCTACAGCAACAGTTTTTGCTCTCTAGAACACTCGCCGGAAACGGACTCAGGTCTCCGAATGGATCTTCCGGCGATAACGGCCTCCTTTCCCTACCTCTGAACCTCAGTAATAATGGTGACCAAAACGACGGCGTCGCTAACCCGGTGAGTTTGGTTTTCTCATATTTATGACTAATTTAACACTTTTCTAACAATTATTAACGATTAATTACGCCATTAAATACAGGCTAATGACAATTCCGTCCAAGCTCTTTTCAATGGATTCACCGGATCTCTTGGTCAAACCTCCAATCAACCTCAACATTTTCATCATCCTCAGGTCTACACACATTCTACATGTATATATACAAATTCATATTATATGAAAAAACTAGCAATTACTAAAACGATAATTTTAGGGAGGATCGATGCAATCGCAGAGTTTCGGAGCTCCGGCGATGAACCAAACTCCGGCAGCAAGTGGTTCAGCTGGTGGTGGTGGAGGTTCAACGCCGGCAGCACAACCAAAACAACAACGAGTTAGAGCTCGTAGAGGACAAGCTACTGATCCTCACAGCATCGCTGAAAGAGTACGTTTAATTATAGTTTTGCCACCCTTTCTTCTTCTTCAGTTTTTTTTTTTTTTAATTCTGATTTTCCGAATTTTCTGCGTTTCTGTTGCGAATGAAAATGGTGGGCAGTTACGTAGGGAGAGAATTGCAGAGAGAATGAAGGCTTTACAGGAGCTGGTACCCAATGCCAATAAGGTAATTTCACCCTAAATTTCATTTTTACTCGTTCATCATATTTTTAATATAAAATACTAATATTAATTATTGTTTCGAAGATGAATAAGTTAATTGAATTAAATCTAGAGTAATTATTATAATTTAAATCATTAATTATCTGATTTGAACTTTGATTAGATTATCATTAGTTTCATAAATTAGAAAATTAATTATAATTATAAATTGTAACTGCTTTTCGTCCCATGTGATTGATGAATATCATAAATCTTCAATTAGACACGTGTCATGAAAATAAGGCGAGTAGATGTTTATTTGTATACTTGAGAGTGTGAAGGAGAATGTGTACTGTTGTTTCTTTCCGTGCGTACTTGAAAATGAAAACTAGAAAAGAGATTCTCCCGGGGATCGTAATCCTATTGATAGTTACTGATCTAGTAATATTTTTCAACATTTGTTAATGCGTGATTCATATTACTATAGCACAATTTAAACTTTGGGGTCGTTTGGTGGGAAATAAATTATTATATCATGTATATGAGATAAATAATGCAAGAACTATCTAATACCTCCAAGTAAATGTGATATATTATTTTATCTTGAGATTATTATACTTTATACATAATAACGAATGACTAGTCCAATTACAATTTATTCTAATTGAACATGAGAACATATGAAAAAGTGGTATGATTAGATATTGCTAGTTCAAATTATAAATGTTTTAGCATATTCGTAGAATCTATTATATAGTTGACTCAACCACATTAAGTATATCAGCCTTAATAGGAATGAGTTTGAAATTCTACAACTTATTGATGTTAACGCATATAACTAAATGAGGTGACATATTTTATATAAGTAACTTATTAAAATAAAAGGTACTTTAGAGTAGTTTTTTCAAAAATTGAATTTGAAGCATTTAATAGAAACACTTAATAAAGTGGTCAGGTGTTCAATTGAAACAAACGGTAGCGTATAAATTGACATCGAAGATAATACAACCATGAGGATTGTGGTGGGGATGGTAAAGTAATATTTTATTTTTAGTTAGAAGTTTTAAGTAGGTCTCTAAAAATTGTTTTTGATAGGGAGAGTTTTATATATTTTTTAATAGAGTTTTTTTGACACGAATCTACATTAATTGACCCAAAGTGAACATGGGAAACCAAGAAAAAGTATTGTTGTTTACTTATTGTGTGTTGACATAAGAAATATGTTGGTGTTTTAAATTGATTTATAGAAAGAAAGTTAATGTGAAATAGTGAATAGTCAGAGTTATTTTTGATTATTCAAAGTGAAAGAGATGAAGTGAATATAATGGTGTGTTAAATAAATGGAATAGTAACGTGATAGCGTTTGTTGGTTTTATGGAATGACAGACAGACAAGGCTTCAATGCTGGATGAGATCATCGACTATGTCAAATTCCTACAGCTCCAAGTCAAAGTACTTTACTCCTTCCTACTCTCTCTTTTTCTTCATTTTTATATTGGAAAAAAGATTTGACAAGTTGGATGACAAAATAGTGATCGTTTAAAATTACTTTCTGTCATTTTCATGGTGTTTGTGTTTCATTTTTTCCCTTCTCTTTTGTGTGTGAACTCAGGTTTTGAGTATGAGTAGATTGGGTGGTGCTGCAGCTATTGCTCCCTTAGTTGCTGATATGTCCTCTGAGGTACACTATCTTCTTCAATTTTCATTTGCTTTCACATCTAACCATTGAAATATTAAAACTCAGCATTGGTATCTCACTATCTTATACTGCTTCCATCCCAAAATAAGTGTTACTACTTTAGTTTATTCAATAGATGTGTTTGAGAATGAGCACTTTTAAAAAGTAGTAGGTACTTCTTTAATAGTATAAGGTATAGTTAAAAACTATTATAATATTATTTTTGTGATAATACTTTTGGTTAAAAGGACACTTATTTTGAAACAGAGTAAATAATGTGTTTGATAAAGTTTTTGAAAGTTAAAAGAGATTAGTTTAGAGAATTGAGGTGTTTAGCCAATCATTTAGGATAAAAGGGGTTTTTGAGTAGTAGTAGTAGAAGAAGAAGTTGTTTCTAATATTGTCAAAATGCTTTTGACTAATCAAGCCTATCAATATAAGCACTTGTAACAAAAGCACTCTACAAAACAAGCATATTTTGAAAGTTTGTCTAAATAGATTAGTATTAGTTAATGTGAATAAAAATTCTTTAATTTATCACCTTAATCTTTAATTTAATACAAACTGTTGATAAGAACTTAGCATGAAATGTATAGAGAAGGTGAAAATACAAAAGGAAACAAAAAAGGTGTGAGAAGAGTATCATATCATGTTTTTTTTTTTGAGAGAAAAAGTAATAACCAATATGGTGGACAGTAGATAATGCCTATAGAGTTTTCTATTTATAGGAAAAAGATCATAAGGTACTACTCTACTAGTTATAAAAAGGCCGCATTGGTACAATTTTGAACCAAAAAAACCAATACCTCATCCTCTATAAAATATGTCTGTCTCTCTCAAAATAGCGTGTCAGCATAATGCGACAAAAACGTAAAGTATCACGCGTGCCTACTTATGTTCCCTCACCCTCACCCCTTTTCCCCATCCTACTCAAACACCCCTCAACCACTATAGTATTTTATTTGGAGAGAAAATAGTAAAACATTCCTATATTTAGAGTAAATTATTAATAGCCTTAAAAGTATTTTGTTACTTGTACTTAAATATATCCTAATCTTATAACATGAGTGAAATATATCTCAAAATTCTTGCCAAGTTTAGGACTCTTTGTAACTCTTCTTTCAACCTTTTATTAATAATCTCATGCTCCTATAAGAGTTTGAGACCACTAGCTAAGTTATGTAGCAGATCGAGAGTGTAGGTTAGTTTAGTTGTTCAAGTAGAGGGATGTTTTTAATGATGTCAATAGTTTGGGGGATGAAGACTAATACGAAATTAGTAATAGATCTAAAAACACTTGTTTATTTAGACTAATTAAACTTAGATACACTCTAGTATATGAGTGAAATGTACACCTCTAAATTGTTGCTAAGTTTAGGGGTTTTTTCTCAACTTTTTATTACTAATTTCATGCTATAAGAATTTGAGAGCACTAGGTATATTATATGTGATAGATCGGAGTTAGTTTAGGTGAGGATGTTTTTGAATACTCTTGTCTTTTATTTACGTACGTTTAACTATTTGAATACTACACATTATGATGCACACCATTGATTATGAAGTAAAATGGATTGGATGCATAAAACATTTAATATAAGTAAGTAGGATTGGATACAGGGAAGAGGTGAAGGAAATGTTGGGAGGGGAACGGCGTCATCTTCGAACAAGGAGACAATGACGGTAACAGAGCATCAAGTAGCTAAATTAATGGAGGAAGATATGGGATCGGCAATGCAGTATCTGCAAGGAAAAGGCTTATGTTTAATGCCTATATCCTTAGCTACAGCCATTTCTACTTCCACCAGAATCCCAACTTCTCCTACCTTATCCGCTTTGACTGTTCAGTCACCCACCATACCTAACGCTGAAGCTTAAAACTCTCAAAATCTTTTTGAACCCCCACCTCCTATCCGATCCTCAGAAGAGACAAACATAAACATTTGGCTACACTCTTCAACGTAAGCTAATTAACAAAAGAGCAACTCTCTTTTTTCTGTTTCTATTTTAATTAACTACTTTTACTTGGAATAGTATTATATATATGTAATCATGATGTTATGATGATATAGTGGAATGATTAAATTGATACAAAAAAAAGATGAATTACTTTGTATCTCTCAATTTATATTACTCAGTTTAAATTTGAAATTTATTATTGTGAATTTAGATATGCACAACATAATTAGAAACTCCATACAAAAAAAATACTACTAATCACAAAAAGTGGGATAGAAAGACTAGTATCTTGGTGGTGTCATTTTTTCTTTTTCCTACTACATTACTTCAAAAGCTTAGTTTTTGTTGAGCTAAAGATGTATCGAATTCTCTATCCACAAAAGTATGGATTAAATTTACGAATATATTACACTTTTCATATTTCACATGCGTTGAATAAGTTATTATTCATGAAAAAAATGAACTAATTTACATAGATAAAGGATGGGAAAAATAGGATTTTGATTCTTTCACATTTTAAGAAAAAGGGTTGACAGCTTTGAGGTGTTTGCTTTATCCCTTCTCGTTATTTTTTAGTAGTAGTATCTTTTCTGTCTTTAGTACTTTCTTGGGGGAATTAGATTGCTTTGTTTTTTTTTTTTTCTCTCTATTGAATTATTTACCATAATTTCGGTTAATATATATGATTTTTAATAATAATTCCCAATTAAATAATAAGCCCTCCTTTGACTTTAGAAAAAGAATCAATTCCACTTTAAACAGTCTTCTTTTGCTTTTGTTGGAAGAAAAAGATAAAAGAGGGGTAAGTTTTTGTGTAAAAGCCATTATATTATATTGAAGAAATATGGAATTTTGGAATTTCTTGATGTTTTTCCTTTGGAAGGAAGAAGTGAAGGAACTTTACTTTCTTTTCAAATTAAAATATAATAACTTAATCACTTCAACAAATAAGTCTTTGGCTTATTCACTCACTCTTTTCGTTTCAAATGACTAATAATTGAGAAATATGATTTGACATGATTGAATTTTTTTGTTTCTACTCGGGTAGTTGGTGATAAATTACAAAAACAAAATTCCACTACTCACCAGCTAATTAATTTAAATTAAAGAAAATATGGAACACACTCATTTTTCTCATACTTTTTCTTTTATTATGTTATGAAAAGTTATTTTGCACTTTTAGTCCCTCAAATATTATAAAATATTGACTTTGGTTTATGCTCCCGTTATATATAACTAAGTTTCACGCCATTTTATATAGAAATCCTTATGTGGCAATTTAGATATTTGGATGCACGTTTACATAAAGAGTTTGGTAATAGTTACCAAAATTAGGATAATGACATGCTACAGACAAACTATTTTATCATTAAAAAAAATATATTAAATGCTATATTTGTAATTCTATATATATTTTCATAACAAATATTTTACTCAACATATATGAAGTTTTGAATTTGTCAACACCTAAAAAATTTTCAAATTAGTGTTCCTATTAAATCAACTAGGCCACAATGGCACGTCAATTTGGTGGCAAGTAATATAACTTAAATAGTCATCCGCCTAAAAAAAAGTCGATTGATATATAATATACATAACTAGCCATCAATTTTTGAGCTAGAAATTTTCTTTGACAAAGTAATGTAAAACCAACAAAGGGAAGTGTTATTGACTCTTAAAATGGTAAAGAAGTCAAATAAAATTCAATGGATAGATTATTCAACTTGTATTTTTGAGGTGGAAAAATTCAAAAATAGTCATTTTCCGTTTCTATAATCGAAAAACGGTCACTATCATGAAATTTCAGAATCTATAATGGAAATTAATCTCCATAAAATATCTTACGGATTTTTCAATTTCAAGATCGTGACTATTTTTAAAAACACAATAAAAAAGTGTTCAACAAGCACTATTTCTACCTTTTAAATTCCGACCCCAAACCTTACCAGGAAAAATGTACTTGTAATTTATGAGCTAGAATATGACAATTTCAAACTGCTCTGTAATGTTTCTTCTTGAGCTAAGTATCTATCGAAAATAGACTTTATCTTATAGGCACAGGTCTATGTATACACCATCCTCTCCAAATTTCACTCGTGAAGTTAAGATTGTTGTTGTAGTTGTTGTATTATTTATGGTAATTGCATCATCAAGTCTTTGGCTAACTAAGCAAATATGACTTATTTGGACTATTGCCATCATGTTTTAGTTGTTGACAATTCAGTATAGACGCGGTTTTGACCTTTGTTTTTGATAATTATTCTCAAGAAAAAAAAAATCAGTCCAAAATTTCAACATCAAAGAAAGATTTTTTTTTTGTTGTTGTTTAAATAGTATAATTATTTTAAAGTAAAAATGTCTTAATCTGTGGCTTAAGCATTGTGTTTAGGCTAAATATTTTAAGGGTAAATATTTGGTGTTATGTTACTGGATGGAAAGGGAAAGCCACTAACCACAAAAACTACTTATATTACAATTGAATTAACAACAATTTAATGTGTAATTTTTATTCCACTTGACTTAATAAATTATAACACAACCAAAATTTTAAGAAAAAAAGTTGACTAGTACATTTGCCAACTTTTGCTTTAACCTTTCTTGTTAGGAAAAAAAGACAGGCAACTAATTAAATTCCAATTAAGTGTTAACAAAGGACTCTTTCCTAAATTAAGTACCTTTCCATCCTTTTCACTTGTATGAATCATTGACTTATTTTTAAGATTTAAATTTTTGCACCAATTTAATTGGTAATCAAATTAATTAAACAAAGATTTGCCAATGCACGTTTTAACTAATTTAATAAGATTAGTAGTTTTTTTTATGACTCTGGTATCTAGGCTAGTTTTTGTGCATCTCGACTAATTCCATGAAATATCTGCCACCTCCCACCAGCAATAGATACCTAGTATTTTTTCTTGTCTCAGCTAAGTTTTGAACCTAAAACCTCAGAATTCTCAACCTCTTCATTGACCACTAGGTCACCTTTCGGTGCTAGTATGAACTTAATACCAAGTTTTGCCAGTCTGGTAAAACTTATGAACAATTGAATGTCACAAGAAGTTTTACCAATTTATTGATCTTATATACACAATGATTTTCCGGTGAAGGGGTTTGGAGGCATAAAGGGAATGTACATTCTACGACGAGATCACACAGAGATATAATAACTGACAAAAAGAACGAAACGGTCTCCTCAATTCACATAACAACAACTACCAGTCTCAAACAAGTTTAGGCACCTCAATTTACATAATGTATGAGTTAGCAACTTCCATCAGCTGAAAGATTAATTGGGACAAATGTGCAGGGACAGGATTCCCAAATGGTTAATCTGGGACCTGTCTGAATTCTGTTCACAAATAGGCTTAGTTTTAACTTGATCAAAAGCTGGTAAAACTAATAAACTAGACTTAATCACAACACTAGAAATAGGAGAAACAAACTAAAGTAACAAACAAATCTGTGATTTTACTATCTGCATTTATATATATCTGATATCACCAGACAACAGTGCATATTCTCTTGAAAATATAATCAGAGGAAAAGGAGAGTTGAAGTGAGTTTATCGTCAACAGTAGGATAAACTTGGGAAAATACGGAGTAAGTCATCTTCATTGGTCAGAACTATGATTAAATCTGGACAACAAATAGGGGAGAGAAGACATGACTGTTTATGTGATTCAGCATTCATAAATTGAACTATAAGTAATAACTTATTCATACACTATAGCAGCAGTTAAACCACCAGTGGTATAACCAGTTGACCACCTTAAAATGGAGACTAGTGGTCTCTTCAGTTCAATATCCAAAGAAACGTGACTAGTAGTTACTCCGAAAGGAGAGTTATCATCATAGGAAAAATAAAGTCCTCAACAAATCAGAAACGAAAGAGCTCAAAAGTTAGTGTACCAGTAAAGGAATGAACTGCACCCAAGTGAAAATAGAGTACTAATATAGGCAGCCTATCTAATTCCAAACTGACTCATACGTTAATTGTTGTATGATATAGTTTACTGCAAATGATCTCCTTAGCTTTTGGTTTAACTATCAAAATGCACTACGGTTTGTTAAGGTAAACAAATATCTTGTTCACTATTTCACACAGTTTGTTCAAATAGGCAAATTGTAAATGAACACAAATATATACCAGATTCAATAGTACTCTCTACTGCATACTTGCTTTTGATTTCTCCTTTTTAAAAATAACTGTGGTGTTCAAGCCAACTTACACGCACCTGGACTGTTCCCCCATATATTGTGGCTATCCCTAGATTTAATAGTAGTTAGCAAAACCCAAGCAACGGAAGGTGCATTGGTGGATCCAGTAACAGAATGGACTGTTTCCGGCAGGGAGATGTGACTCAAGGATCCTATGTGGAAACTATCACTTGGTACTGGCCTAGGATCGTACCATAGCAATAGAAGTCCGTATGCAAGTAATTGACACACTTGTTGAGCCGTTCAAGATAAGATCCTAAGCCAATTGAGCAAATAAGACAAATAAGAATCTTGAACTACTAAGTGATTTGAGTACCCTTACAAACCTGTAAGATATCATTAGAGTTATAAGACTGGTTCTGCCAAAGAACAATAGTCATGTTTCCTGTAGAAGTAGAACATAACGATCCTACTTTGATATAGTCATGCGAGTTACAGAAAGAAGCAATACCATAATCCACAATTCAAACAGAAACAGCTAAAATAAGGAACCTAAGTAAAAACTTTAATGGTTTTATCATTACTGCATGGGCATCTGAAATTCTTCTAGAACTAGCTAGACATATATCGGAAACAACCTCTCTACCTCACAAAGGTAGGGGTAAGGTCTGCATACATCTCATTGTTCCCGTTCCCCACTTGTGGGACTACACTGGGTATGTTGTTATTGTAACTAGCTAAGCATACCAAATTCTTTTAGTTAGTTTCTGGTTTTCAATGTAACATTTGATTTCTGTTGAAGTGCCCCCCTGTTTCAACAAGCCACACACCACTCATCTAACTCTCTTAACAGTACATATGTTCCAGACTTCCAGTCACGTGCTCCCTGGGCCTCGGGGATCGTACCTTTGTTCACTATGGCAATACTAACACTAGTTCTACTACACACCCTCATACATAAATGAGAGAGATGGAATAATGGACAAAACGAATGTAGTCCATCTGAGATGACTGGAAAGCTTAAACTCAAGGGACTTGGGAGATATTGCTGTAATTAAATGGAATTTAGAACTAAAACACAGTGCTCACTAATTATATTAGATGCAACAGAGATGAGAATGATAATTTTACCATGTCAAGTCTCTTGTCAAACAAAAGGCATCCAACTTACAACTTCAAAATATGCAATTCATTGCTCCTCAACTACCAATTTTACTCTTTACAACTACTCAAGATGAAATTGAAAGATCCCCATCACTTACAACAGCAAAATTTACAAAAACAAGCATTGAGAAACCACTTGTCAATATCCAAAGTATTCAAAAAATTTGCCATCAACAAGAACAAGGGGGTTTGAAGGTATAAGGCTGTGGAAGTGACAACGGACCTCTCCTCGACTCATTATCATCCAAATGTCTCTGAACTTTCTTCTTAGAACAGTACTGCCTATCAAAATGCTTCACCTATCATACAAAAAAACATATACTAATTAACAAAACACCAGGGTAAGTCCCAGAAAGTTAATAGGTTTATCAGTTTGGTACACTGAACAGCTATTTGAAAAAAAAAAAGAACTAAAACCGAACAATTCAATCAACCAATCCATCATGCCTCAATCCCAAACTAGTTGGACTAGACTAACTGAATCATTTATATCTATCTATTTCATTCCAAAACAAATTGAAACTAAATATTCTTAAAACTTGATGAGATAAAAAAGACCTCACCCAAGTGGGTCTGCATTGCTTCACGTATTCCTGCCTAGTTTTGTTGCAATCAACTGGGTATAACAGCCCAACAGTCCCGATTTCAGTAGGCTTCTTGTCTGATTTATTCACCAGGCATGAGTAGAACGCATCTCTCGCCTTCAAACAAAAAAAACAATACAGCAAGTCCAACAAAAACTAGTGAGTTTCATCTCTAAATCACACACACACATCCAAGCATAGAAGATTACAAATTCACTCCATTCTATTAGCTTTATGTATCAAAATTGATAATAATTTCCAGTGATTTCAGCACACACAAATACATACAAGTAGTCCAAAATGTATATATACAGTTTACATATTTTTAAAAAATTGAGAGAAAACAAATGTACCTTGTAGCAAGAGATTCGAGCTTTGCTGAGAACATCGGTGTGAATTTCGTCACTGACTTGTGATGTATACTCTTCCATCGCCACTGTTAAACTGCAATTTTGAAGGAAGGAAAATATTTTGTTAAACCCAAAACCTTTTTGGAAATAACTAGCAACATCCTATTTATAATAGTAAGAAATCGAGTTAAACTGGTACTATTAAAAAAATTATTCTAATATAAATTAAATAAATATTAAATAACAAATTCTAAACGATTAAGATTCTTACTTTAATTTTGAATTATTATTTCAATATCGAAAAACTAGATAACAAATTTCTATTAAGTGTTGAGTACAGAACTTTTTCTTGAGGAACAAGTTTTTTTTTTTTTTTAACAACTTGAAGAACAAGCTGGAATGTTGGATTAGAAGCTAGACAGGCTAAATAACTGGGCTGGATCATTAAAAGCTTAATGGGCCTATGTAGGTGGGCTGTATTGGTTGAAACTATTTGGCCCAAGCAAATAATTGAAGAGAAACTAGTATTTTCATTTGTTTGCATCAAGAATATCTGAATTTGAATGTATTCCTGCACATATCAGTGGTTAAGATATTGGCTCCAGATTTAAATTTTAAATAATAAAAATTGTTTATTTTTCATAGGTTATATATTGTTAAACATAATAAATATACAATTCAAATAAAAAGGTAATTAAATATTAGAGAATATATAATTTAATAAAATGAAATAATATTTGATTGAAAACAAAAATTATGTTTACTAGTGATGGTGGAGATGAATTGTAGTGGTGATGGTTGATGTTAGTGGATAATAATAGTGGTGGTGATAATTGTGATATGATGAAAGTGAATGGTGTTGTACTGACTAGCCTAGTTAGAGGTCGTGGTGGTAAAGTTGATTGATGTTAATAGTGTGGCTGAAGAATGTGTGATGGTTGATGATGGTGTTGGTGGTAATTGGGTGCAAAACTCGTTATGATGGTAGATATGGTTGGTAGTAAGGATTAATTCCAATGGTGGTATTGGCTAGTAGTGATGATGGTGGACATAGTTATAATGATAGAAGTGACAAGTGTGGTAGCGATCGATTGATCGTAATGGTGGTGGTTGGCGGTTGACAATGATGATGATTGTTGACAATGATGATAATTGTGCTATCAGATATGATTTATGGTGATGACTGGACATGATTCTGAACATAATGATGGTGAAAATTATCCACGTAATATAAACAAATACATTTAATGAACTAAGATTTAAATCATTTATTTTTTAATCTTCGTTAAGTTCAAATAAATAAAGTCCAAAAATATCAAATTAAACACCACTACTTCATGATGATCTATTTATTTATTTCTTTTAAAAATGGACAAAAGCATACATCCTTTTCATGGGCTGCTAAAAATCAGCTCACCAATATAAGGTTCATTCCATGTAATGTGTTGGTGGAATCGTACGAGTACATTTATAAGCACATTTTGTTCATTTTATTGGATTAGTGGGTGTTACCATTGGTTCATTTGACTTTTAAGTCTTTGGTTGAATATTATTCATTCCAATCTATGTGCTTTAATTTCTTAAACACAAAGTTTAAGTAAGAGAAATTTGATTATTAGTATAAAATGTTATTTTAAAAAATGTCTATTGTAAAATAGTGTAATAGTATATATCAACATAATAAAATACTTAAAATTTGTTTCACTTTGTTGTAATGGACTTGATAACAATACTTTTTGTGGGTGCTACTACTACAATTGACAATACTTTGTGGATGTTGTCATCGATTTATTTGTCTTCTGAGTTTTGGTTCGACATTATTAGTTTCAATTTATGTATTTTAATTTTAATGAGCATATGAAGTTTAATAATAAGAGAAATTTGATTATTATTATAAAATATGTATGTATCGAGATTGTTTGTTATAAAAAGGCCTAATTGTATATATCAACATAACAAAGCACGTTTATTTGATAACAAAACTCTTTGTGGGTGCTACAATTGATTTCATTTGATTTATTAGAGCGATAAAATGTTGAATGTCAATAAATCGTGATAACAAAGTCACCTACCATTTATAATACTCTATTTTATCACTGGACTCAAGAAAAAATTACTTCAAAGCATTGATAAGTTGAATTACTTTTTTTTCTTATCTTTGCATTTTTATATTTTAAATTTCTCATGAAAATTCTAATTCCGCCATTTTTGATTAAAAAAATTTGGCGAAAAGTCTTTTTCAAAGATGTTCACAGTCTCGTAATATCTCCCCTATAGTCATCAAGTTAAATCACAAATTTTCGAGAGGCTCCACATCATCCTTTTAATTTTATTTCATAATTATGTTTTCTTTGACCTTTTACTTCATAGACTTTCATATCCTTTTTTTTTTTTTTTTTTTTTTTTGTTATGAATGACTTTTTCAATGTTGATATGATTTGGCATTTGACACATTCTAAAAGCTCATTCCACAATGTATTGATGAATGAAGATATCAAATTTGAAGACAATTCTTGTTTGTTTGGCCATTATTTGACAATAATCTTATGACAACGATGAGTTTCTTTTTAAGGTAAGAAAAACTTTTCATTAAAAGAAAATTATATTTTTTAAAATAATATCTAATACAATGATCTATGTCATATTGACTCGACTCTAAAATTTATCTTGTAAAAATAGTCCATTGATACATACACATGCATTCATATGAATAAATTAGTGTAGGAGATTTACAAAAATATATTCATGCAGAAGTATATATATTGTTACAATAACTTAAATTATCGATAAAATTCTCGCAAGATGAAAAAAGTCCTCAACTATTTTCGAAGCTTAAACTTACTCCTGAGCATTGCATATATTTTTAATTCCAGCACATCTCTAGTGTATAATATTTCTCATTAACTATATACTATTTTTTCATTTTTGGTTGCTTTATCATTGTTGTTGTTATTGCAATTTTCAATTATTTTTTTTGCGTTGAATATATCTTTCTATCTTTAATCAAATATTGTGCAAAAGTTGACATCACTTTCGGCCATAATTAAATGGTGTCATATGGACCCATTCCAACAAAACTCAGTAAAAATGGTTAGTTGGAAAATAGCACGCAACGGAAGCATTTCAAAGTTATAATACTTATATAAATTATCACCTCTAAAGTGTGAGCAGATATCTTGAAGCTGGTTTGATTCCAGCTTTATGGTCTTCTATAGTAATCTCAAATTAACAGGCTAATTAACTCTCTCGGGTAGATAAATATCGTATAGAAAATTATTTGTCTTTCTAAATTAGAAGAATCAGTATTTATAGAGATTTCTTTCCAGTTCAAAAGTAAGAAAAAAAAACTCACGCTTTTCTTGAAAAACAACAAAACTCATGTGATTCTTCCTCTTTCCTTTTGAAAATGGGATTAAGATTTATGAATTGTAGTTAAATATGATCATCAATAATATATTTTCCAACACGTCCTTTATGAGTAGCCTACACCAATAGGAGTAATATTTACCAACATTTTGCTAGAATCGAGGGTGGAGCTAATTACTAATTCTTGATTACTGCACTAGCCTGGTTTCAAGGAACCTATATTAATCATTAATCACTCTTTCCTTGGATTAAGTTTGTTAATTTTCACTTTAAACAATTTTTAATTCAGAAAAAGGCAAACGCATGACCCCTTCTTTAGTATCAATTTCATATTAGAATATTAGTTAGTCACCCTTTTTTTATATGCTTCTTAAAAAGTTTATCAAATTTATACGAAACATTAAATTTAGAACTTTAATTATAACCACTTGAAGTCGTCATTCTAAAGTTTAAAACTCATAAAGTTGAAATTCTTACTCACTCTATATAAAAATATCATATTGAAGATGTATGAGATAAAAAACAATCTTGTGCAGATAGACTAATGATATGGTGGCATGTGGTGATGAAGACATCTCCAATTATGATCGCAATCAAGGAAGATCGAACAAACCCTCCGATGATCAAACCTAGAGGGTAGAAATAAAGTTGCTAACCTAGAGGCAACCAATAATAAACTTGTCAACCTAAAAATTACTATAAAAAACAAGATTTTCGTTACCTACGAATTTAAATTAGTTGAGCTCGATAATAAAGTAATAGTAGTATGGTATATTTGTGGTGTCTCCCCTTGAATGACGCAGGCCTATAGGTGGTCCAAATCCCGATGACAATTTCCATGCGGGTGGTCCCACTTCTCATCGAACGGTCAGGATTCATCCACAACAGTCAAATCAAACTAACGAATACCAAGTCAATTGATATAGATATATTGGGCTTTGTTTGGATCGAGAAATTTAAAAAACAATAAAATAAAATAAATACGTATGAAATATCTAAATAAAGTTTTGTGGTTGGAATGTATTGTATAAAACTAAAACTAATGTATGTTTGGTGGGTCATATTTGAATAATCTTGTGTGGGGAATCAAATTATTAAATACTTAATTTTAACTATAAATTTGAATATATATTTTAACTATAAATTTGAATATATATTTTAACTATAAATTTGAACAGAATTATACTCATATTAAATTATAAATAATTTTCTACTCTCTCTATTACAATTTATGTTAAAGAGTTTGGTGTATGAGAATCAAATTATTATATACTTAATTTTAACTATAAATTTGAATATAAATTCTTTAAATATTTTAAAATAAAATTTACATATTTGAAATCTAAATAAAAAAATACTTTAAAACAACATAATTGAGGATTTAAAGTTTTTTTTTTTTTTTAAGTTTGACAAAATAGCAATCAAAGAAAAATATTTGGTTTTTTAAATAGTAATATCTCACTAAAAATGAGACGAAGCAAATATCATTTCAACCAAAAAGTTTGAAGATAAATACAATTATTTTTTGAGCAGACATATACTTTAAGTTAAGCTTTGACATAAATTTAAAATTTTCATACTTGGCGATTTTTAACTTCAAATATTTAATTTTTAAAAGCTACGATTTTCGTAATTACGTTATCTTCTTGAAATCTACCACAAAGGCTTAGTACTATTAGTCCACGTAGCCCAATTAGTAGAAAAGGACAACCCAACCAATTTACACCGCAAAACCACTACAAAAAAAAAAGTTCTCTCTAAGGCTTTAGCACTAGCCAGGGACGGATGTAGTAACGAAAAGCTTTTTAGGAACGGTTGTAAAATTTTTTTTAATAATTTTAAATATAATATTTTTTAATATAATATAAAAATGGTGTAGGTCAAAGTTATTCATATCTGATTCTTAAAAATTATCGAAGAGAGTACTAAATTTGAATTTTATAGAAATATTAAGACATCAATTTTGGATTCTGACATTCGTCTTTCATCATTAATTTTGATTTTTTCTTTGAGAGATAACCAAACTCATATATATATATATATATATATATATATATATATATAATTGTATGTTACTACTAGTACTAGTACTACTTAGGATGTGTATTTTGTTCATCACAATTCATAGATATTCAAATACAAACTTTTTGTGAGTTTCGAGTCAATAAAATATTAAGTTCTATCGAATTCATAAAGTTGCTACTTATGTCACTCTATATAGTTGATTTCTTGGAAGATGTTTTAGGGTTTGTGTTTTTATTCTTTCCTATAAAAGGAGTTATGTCTTTGATTTTAGATCTGACTAATTTCTCGTGGTTTGTGTGTGAAGCAAAGAGAGAGGAAGGAGGGGGGACAGAGAGAATCAAGACTGACAGAAGAGAGTGAGCACACGCAGTCGAATTGTATAAACATTTATACAATTGTCATTTGCGTGTGCTCACTTCTCATTCTGTCAGCTCTCTCAGAATTTAAGTTTCTCCTCTTTCTTTCTTTTTTTCGTTTCCGCCACCTACATGAGAAGTAGAAAGGGTTCAAATAAATCTCGTTTTAAAATTTTATATATAGGAATTCTCTTGATGTTATCTGCCACTCATAGCTACTACTTCCATCACTTATATCATGACATTTGTTGAAGCATCATAAATGTAAGGACATTTGTAAATTTTTCTTTACAAGTTATGTTTGTTCTTTCTTATCTTGTGTTAGATGTTTGAAGAAAAAAGTTATACTAGTATATCTAAGCTATAGACTGATGGACATGACATTTCAGCACACCCACAAAAAAATTAAAGATAGTAGATATGTTTTTGTTTCATTGTTCTTTTCTTTCGGAAGAGAATTCACAATTTAAAATTTATAGATTTCTGCAACAATCTCAAGCTATCACTATAAAAGTGACTGCGTTCATAGTTAAATATTTAGTAAACTTCTTTTTTTATATATACTAACAAAATTTACTAAATTCATGTGAATTTGTACATGAAATTCTCTAATATGTATATTTGTTGTTGGAGGTGGTTTTGGTGATTAGACAGAAAAGAGGATGAATTTTATCATAAGATGAGGTAAGAGTATGAGACTATGAGGTTTAGGGGTTTTACTCTTTTTTTTTTTTTATTGTAAATCTCATAATTATGTAATTAAATATTGTACTAAGCATGTCTTTTCATGTACTTATTAGAGGACAATTGTAGATTTGGGAGGTACATCTCTTCCTATTATGTCCTTTTTTTGTACAAATCTGGTAAATTTTTTGCAAAAATCTAGAAATCAATCACTATTCTAGATATCTAATTAACAGTTTTTTCATCATGTACTATTAACTTCATTGATCTATTTCTTGATTTTGTTATAAATATTCTTGATTTATTTTGCTTCTAGGAATCCCACATAGGTGGTTAATTAATGGGTCTCTTTATATGTTTTGGGGCAATCCTTTTCTTGAGCTTGTTCTTTGTTGAATTGGACTAGTTTATTTAACATGGTGTCAGAGTCAGGTTCATATGTTGAGCCCTGAGATAGATTGTTCACTCATCCAGTACCGGACACGAATCATGTCGGGGCGTGCTTGAGTGATGAATGAATGAAGGAAAACCTAATTTGCTCAGCAGGTATTTTGATTAAATTTTTTTCCATTTTTGTTAGTTGTCTTGATGGATTGAGTTTTAGTCATGTTATTAGAATGTTAACATTAGGTTTGGTAATTAATTTTATTGAAGTCTTTAATTAGTCTCGTAAGATATTTGTATGATATAGTAGAAAATATATCAACTTCTTGTTTTTGTTTTGATATATAATGTTGGACTGAGATTAACTTAAACAAAACAATTACCTAATTCATATAGTCAATCCTAATTTATGTAGGGATAGGATCGAAACATTGTTGATGTTGTGTATAGTTTTCTTTATCATCATCAAATGTGTACGCAACCTTACCCTTACCTTGTGAAAGTAGAGATACTATTTTTGTTAGATCCTCGGCTCAAGTAAAACATATCAAAATCAAGTATGAAAAGGAAATACATTAGTATTACTGAAGAAGTCATGCTGAAAATAATTGAGAAGAGAACGAACAGTAGCTAAATGTTGTTACTATAGCTTATGATAGTAAAGTTGTTTATTCACTACCTATCCATTGGAGAACATGTTAGATATATAGGAGTACATTTTTGTGAGGACTTAGTGTATTTAGCATAGCAACTTGATGGAAGGAATAGTGTTTGGACATGATATATAAAGTAGCGCAATCATTTGTATAGCTGACCTCAATTTGTTTGGTACTGAAGTTCAATTGTTGTTGTTGAAGATTTAGCAACTATGACTTTTTACTGAAGATGGAGAAGTAGCACTGATTTCTCTCCACAAAATTTAAGGAATCAAAAATGTTTCAAGTGGAATATTTGTTATATGTCTGAATAATGTTAGCCAATTCTAATGTCATCCTTCAGTACGTAACTTTGGTTGCCATCTTTGCTAGTTGCACTTGAATAAGTACACTCACTTAGGTTAGCAAGATATATATTGCAAGAGGAAATTTTCTTGATGTGTTTATCGGTATGATATAATCTCACATATTATTATTTGGGACCTCGATTGACTTGTTTGAGACTGATGCATAGTTGTTGTTCTTCTCCTGGTCCTAACATTATTGGTAACCAGGTAGTTCTTGCTTGTATATTGCAGAATCACAAGGTGAAGTATAGGCATGTCGAGCATTTCATATTAACGATATGAAGAAAGGCAGTGATGTTATACTGGCTTTATGGATTAACATATTTGATATGGTAAGCCTCAGTCCCAAGCCCTTTCCCAAAAGTTCAAACGTTTATGCGATGATCATGTTGTGCTCTACTGCTACCTAAACGTTTCTCTATTTGTTCTTCTAACATTTAATTTAGGTAGCATTGGTCTAAGGATCAGCTTCAATTAGTTCTTACTTGAGTATGGATTATTATTTTTTATGGAACTTGAAATGTGATCATGTTACGCCACTTTACTTGATTTTAGAACTTGTCATGTCATGCATCGTTGAAAGAGTTCAATGCCTGATTTCGTGATGATTGATCATTTGATTGAATCTGATGATAAAATCATCTGACCTTGTGTTGTCAAGAATAGCGTAGACATTGATGTGTCTTGCCAATTTTCCACCAGTCAGCTAAATGTCACCCCTAGAATAGCTAGCTTGTTGGAGGCGTCTATACAAATCCTTGGTATTGTTAAGAAAATGATATCACGGATCTAATTCGACTACAAAGGTAGCTCATGAGTTAATTATCTAATAAGATCATATAACGAGACAACAACTCAACTCATTAGACCATGGATAGTTGGAGAGTGGTTCTAACGTGGCGTGAACATTGAGTAACACAACAACATGGATGGATCTGTTGCCTTAGCTGGAACGATTTATCTGATGAAGTATTTTGTTTATTGAACTGTTGGTTTATTTACATATAGCATCCTCTTTACTGCAATTTTCTTTTTTTCAGTTGACACATGAATTTTGAGTGCAACATCTACATCCAGTTTTTAGCAGGGCTAGCTTGGGATGAAATGCTGAAGTAAAGGGATATAATTCATTGCGCGTTGATTCAAATATGACAAGGTTAGTATTCAACCCGTTCGTCTAATTTTAATCCCTATTATGGATTGAACTGGGGTCTTTCGAAAACAGTCTTTCTACCTCTGTAAAGTAGGGATAAGTTTTTGTACACTCTACCTTCCTGAAACCCCATTCCCACTCGATGTCCAGAGACCGCATTGGAGCCCTAACTAAATTTGGATTGCTCATCGCAGGGCCCATTATGGGGTGGTGCTCCCAAGAGGATTTTCTCCATACCTAGGGCTTAAACCTGGCCGAGACCTCTGGTTAAAGGTGGGAGTGCTATGTTATTGTTGTTGTTGTTGTGGTGGTTGATTGAACCAACTTCCATTGCTTGAACTGAAATTGTTGGAACTCTTAGAATTTTTTTGTTAACCTTAACTTTGAACATGATATTTGTAATGCGATGGTCATTGATTCGATTTTGATAACGTCTTTTTCCTGCTCTTTTTCTTTTGGTCATAAAAAGGGTTTTGCTGGAGATCCCTAGAAGGCAAGAACATTACTTTCGGGCCAAGTCCCATTAATTTATCAGAACGATATCGTGGAAATGTTGCAAGGACCAATAATCGCCTTTCAACATTGACATTAAAGACATTAAAGACTTGATTACTTGGCTATTTCAAGTCACACATATATGTAAAGGGGTTCAAAAAGTTACATATTTGGATGATACCTAGTAATGGTTGCATGAGTGCCATTTGTGATCTTGCTAGACCTATGTTCTCTTTATTGACCATATTCAAATATAAGCAGATGACAGCAGATGCCCAGTAGAATCTACGAGTTTGGTCAAACTCGATAACTTTGTCTCATAGTCAGTATATGTATATTAAGAAAAAAAAATCAAGCTCTCCCTCAACATTGAACAATAGAAATTTGAATTTCGAAAACACCCTGTTGAAAAACATAGATTATCATGTTCATATGGTAGGATTTTTTAATTTTAATAGCACAATAGGCTGAATATTAATACAAAGTTTTGTCAATTTTGCGAAATTTGATAAACAATTGAATGAATTTCTTAGCAAGATAGGTTGAATGCAGATAATACAAAGTACTCATGCCAATTTCACGGGATTTGTTTGAATTGAAGAGCACAAAGTTATTCATTTCGCTATAGTTTAATTTGTAAGTTTTCCAACATGATTACTAGGTTGAATATTACATGAACTCTTATCGATTTGTCATGACTTGCATGTCATATTTGTCACATTGCTTTACCATCTCAGCCTCTCAACTTAAGCGTATTTTAGTTCAAATATTCTTCACTAAACTCAAAAAGACTATTTTTACACAAATATCAAAAGCAAGGACAAATTTAAATACCATTTTTCCTCATAAATTTGGCCCATGGCCAAAAATAATTATACCGCTAGCTAATATAAAGACTATTATTTTGATGGACGACTATATTATAATAGTTTGTTCTATCAAGTGAAATAAGAAGGCCGGCCCATTAAGGTTAAGTCGTCCATAAACAGCTGGGCTTTTCTCAGATGGAGCCGAAAGAAGAAACAGCAGCCCAGGCCCATGCCAGGGACAAAAAACAGAACAAGCTAATTCTCCCTCATCGTCTATATAAAGAATCTTTGTTCTCTTAATATTGCTGAACAGTAACACGTATGCTTGTCCCTTTGGGGACATCCAATAAAATTGGAATGATACAGAGAAGATTAGCATGGCCCCCGCGCAAGAATGACACGCACAAATCGAGAAATGGTCCAAATTTTTTTCTCAACCAATCCTCCATTTTTTTCTTTTTAAAGATCGTCTTGAGCTAATTTTTTTGGTGTGCAATCACAGGCTTGTAAGATGTTCTTTTTCCCACTTCACCCGATCAATTGTGTTCTTACTTAAACTTCAACGTGATTCAAACCCTCAACTTATCGGTTGATAGTTGGAGGTGCTCAATCGCTAAAGCAAACCACACTCGTATTGGCTTGGATGATTAGGTCAAATGCCAAAGGTTATATATATATATATATTTGAAAATGGGTGCATGAGTGTTGTGACAATAATAATTACCAACATTTGAACACAAGAAAGTACTCCCTCCGTCTCTAAATAGGTGTCATCTTAGCTAGAAAAAAAAATGTCTCAGGTTCCAGATCCCAGGAGTCAACTTTCCCGAGCTTTATGTTTTTTTTCTTGCTTTACATGAATTTAGGCAAAGAGGAAATGAATATACTAAGCATGTTGGTATATGCATGGAGCTTGGACTCTTCATTTTTGCATTGAACAACCTAGGACAAATGTGTCTGATATGGTTATATATATGCATTGTTCTCCTAATCGGGCAATATAATCGGCTAAATCGAGAATTTCATCTTTAGAGATAAGTTCTGAAATTAACTCCCCTCGATTTCTCATCGTCCCAGACAATCTCCTTAGGTTTTCATAAAGGAAACATAAGAAGTGCAAAAAAAAAATAATTAAAAGAAATATGCGTCTGCCGGGAGTCGAACCCGGGTCTATTGCTTGGAAGGCAATTATCCTAACCGTTGGACTACAAACGCTTTGTTGTATAGTATATACTCCCTCCGTCCCATTTTATGTGGCACCATTTTCTTTTTGGTCAGTCCTAAAAAGAATGTCACATTTCCTTATATGGTAAGTATTTAAAGGTACAATTCTTCTTTTACCCTTGTTGGTCCCACTTAATTTTAAAGATAGTACTCCAATACATTTATGAGGAGAGAGAAAAGTGAGTCTATTTTTTAATATGACTATTTTTTGAAGGAGCAATTTGGTAAACATTTCAAAGTTTTCATTTATTTATTAAACTCCGTGCCCGGTCAAATGTTGCCACATAAAATGGGACGGAGGGAGTAGTTTTTAGCATTGTAGTTATTGTTACGACTTTGGCCATACGTAATACTCATATTTTATCATTAATATGATAATGTCATCAACATGCACATCGTATATGTTTGTGTCTGGTTCCTCTTGCATGCACCTTTAGGACATTAGTTATCTTCCTCCAACATCAATATCGGGTAGCTCTATTCATCGCTTGAACAAATGAGAATACATCACTTAATAATGTTATTATTTTCGTTGAAGTTTAAACCTAAGATCTTCTGATTCTCAATTAACCACTGAGTGTCAAAGCACAATATTAAATATATTTCAATGTTTTAACAAAACAAAATATAAAGCTAAGTTATTCTTTTTTCTCTTTTTCAAAAAAGAAGAAGCAAATATCTAGTGAAAAACAAATAAACAAATAGAAGCATGTCTCTTGATGCGGAAGGAGGTCAAAATATTCCCAATAAATACTTATGAGAAGAAGTTTATCCAATCAATTAATGTCTTATTGCTCATCAATGACGGATTCAAAATTTTCACTAATAGGGTTCGACAAATAAAAATATAGTACATGAAGCTATGAATTCAAAACCTCAGGGTGAATTCTTGTGTTTAAGAAATTCAAAATCTCTCTATATATAAGATAAAAATGAAGAAATTTTTTTTACCTTTTATATAGTAATAAATATTGGAAAAATTACTGAAATACACGTCTTATGTTTCCCTTATTTCCAATATCCCCTTCTATTTCTAAAAACCTCTAAAATCCCTTATTACTTTAATGTATCCGAGCCAGTCTTTAATGTATCCGAGCTACATATTATGTATCCAGTTTATTTTATAATGTATCCGAGCTAGTTTTTAATGTATATGAGCTAGTTTTTAATGTATCCGAGCTACATATTATGTATCCGGTTTATGTTATAATCTATCCGAGATACTCTTTAATGTATCCGAGCTACATATTATGTATCCGGTTTGCGTTACGTTTTAAGGGATTAATGTAATTACAAACTAAATAGGAATAGATTGTAAGTTCATATTAAAACTATGTGATTCCTAAAATTTACCCATAAATATTGTCGAATGAATTCGAGTGTACACCCTAGCACCCCTAAATCCGCCCCGGTAGCCGACCCATTATAGTTAAAGTCCAGGTACAAACAAATGGGCTTCGATTCAGATGGAATAAAAGGAGTCCATGCCCATGCCCACAAAAGAAAGGGAAAATTTTCAAAACAACAATATTTTAGCTTTTAGTGGGACTCCTTAGCAATAATTTCATTATTTATTAAAAATGTCATTATTTTAGTTTGTTAAGGGATTAGTTATGTATTTATTTTATTTTGATTAATTTGAAAGAGTACAAATAATTAATAACAGAACAGAGAAAATCATGGAACAAAAAAATTCAATAAAGGTAAAAAATATTTTAAATACAAATCAGTTACGTTTTGAAAAGAGCATAAATAGCCATCTTTCCGTCAAGCGTTTTTTTGCTTTCTTCTTAAGAACATCAAAAAAAAAAAAATTAAAATAATTTAGTTTGTCTTCCGAATCATTCATCTAATAACTTTCAAAGCTTCTTCAAGTTGAATACGACATATTTTTGAAACAGAATTTTTCAAAATTGACAACTATAAAATTGTCGCATCCAGTGAACAATCGAAAAACAATCAGGTATTTTTTTCGATCTGTTTATTTGTTTGGATGAGATATTCGTATATGTCGAGTACAAGTGTTGTTGTTTTTTTTCTGATTGAATCAGTGAAATCTTTGTATGCATTGGGATTTATAGCTATTTTCGGATGTTTTGTATCCAAATTATGATGTATAACGAATGAAATTGTTTTTTTTTTTTAGTTTAGTAGCTATTTTTTTTGTTTGAATGCATACAATAATTTGTATCACATTAAGTTAATGTAACTAATGGATCATGAACTATATGTTGAATACAACAATATATGAATACAAAAGTGAGATGAAAATACAAAGTTATAAATACAAAGTGAGATTGAATATAAAGTTGTGAATACAAAAGAAATACTCTCTTCTTTTGAAATACAAAGTGACTTTAAAAGGTAAAATACAAACTAATGGATCATGAACTATACATTGAATACAACAATATATGAATACAAAAGTGAGATGAAAATACAAAGTTATAAATACAAAGTGAGATTGAATATAAAGTTGTGAATACAAAAGAAATTAAATACTGTCTTCATTGAAATACAAAGTGACTTTGAAAGGTAAAGTAGGCACATAAAATACAAAACTTGTTGGTATACAATTAGGTTGAATACAAAACAAAAGAAAAATACAAAATTGTTCACATATAAATTGAGATTGAAATACAGAATGAATACCCAATAAAATACAAAATTGTTAGCATACAGATGAATTCAAATTAAGAAGGAAATACAAACATGCTGGTATACTAATTGAGAATGAAATAAAATGTAAAAACAAAAAATGTAAAACTTGTTGGTATATAGATAGAATGAAGGGAAAATTTTCAAAACAACAATATTTTAGCTTTTAGTGGGACTCCTTAGCAACAGTTTCATTATTTATTAAAAATGTCATTATTTAGTTTGTTAAGGGATTAGTTATGTATTTATTTTATTTTGATTAATTTGAAAGAATACAAATAATTAATAACAGAAGTGAGAAAATCATAGAACAAAAAAATTCAAAAAAGGTAAAAAAGATTTTAAATACAAATCAGTTATGTTTTGAAAAGAGCATAAATAGCCATCTTTCCGTCGAGCGTTTTTTTGCTTTCTTCATAAGAACATCAAAAAAAAAAAACTAAAATAATTTAGTTTGTCTTCCGAATCAATCATCTAATAACTTTCAAAGTTTCTTCAAGTTGAATACAACATATTTTTGAAACAAAATTTTTCAAAATTGACAACTATACACTTGTCGCATCCAGTAACAATTGAAAAACAATCAGGTATTTTTTTTTATTTGGATGAGATATTCGTATATGTCGAATACAAGAGTGTTTTTTTTTTTTCCTGATTGACTCAGTAAAATCTTTGTATGCATTGGGATTTATAGCTATTTTCGGATGTTTTGTATCCAAATTATGATGTATAACGAATGAAATTGTTTTTTTTTTGTTTAGTAGCTGTTTTTTCTATTTGAATGCATACAATAATTTGTATCCCATTAAGTTAATGTAACTAATTGATTATGAACTATTTGTTGAATACAACAATATATGAATATAAAAGTGAGATGAAAATACAAAGTTATAAATACATAGTGAGATTGAATATAAAGTTGTGAATACAAAAGAAATACTCCGTTCATTTGAAATACAAAGTGATTTTGAAAGGTAAAATACAAACTAATGGATCAGGAACTATATGTTGAATACAACAACATATGAATATAAAAGTGAGATGAAAATACAAAGTTATAAATACAAAGTGAGATTGAATATAAAGTTGTGAATACAAAAGAAATTAAATACTGTCTTCATTTGAAATACAAAGTGGCTTTGAAAGGTAAAGTAGGCACATAAAATACAAAATTTGTTGGTATACAATTAGGTTGAATACAAAACAAAAGAGAAATACAAACTTGTTCACATATAAAGTGAGATTGAAATACATAATGAATACCCAATAAAATACAAAATTGTTAGCATACAGTTAGGATGAATTCAAATTAAGAAGGAAATACAAACATGTTGGTATACTAATTGAGATTGAAATACAATGTAAAAACAAAAAAATGTAAAACTTGTTGAGGCTTTCCCCAAATATAAAACCCTAAAAACAAATATAAATGTATTAAAAATCAAACAAAATAAACATATGACTGAATTTGTAGATTTTAATAAATCTGAAATATTAAAACGAAATCAGAAAAAAATTAAAAAAAATTGTTTAATCAACTAAAAATCTAAAATACATAAATTTTACATGAATATGTAAACAAACTTGCGTAAAAATCGAAAAAATTAACGGAAAATCCGTAATATGTACAATGCGAAATATAAATCATAAACGGCGATATTGAAAATAAATCAAAAGAAATCTAAATAACTAATTGAAATACATAAATATTAGATGAATATGTAAACAAACTTGCATAAAAATCGAAAAAATTGTCGGAAAATCTCTAATATGTACAATGCGAAATATAAATCATAAACGGTGATATTGAAAACAAATCAAAAGAAATATAAATAACTAATCGAAATTACCTTTACCAAATTCAAAATTTCTTGAATTGATATATAGATTTTGTTTACCAACCGAGAAATTTCTTGAATTAATACAAAGATTTTGTTGAAGAATCGAACTTTGAATAATTTGTGTTTCAAGGTTAGCAAAATACTTGAAAAAAGAGAATCTGGGAACCTGAAAGGTGGGGAAAAATAAAAACTTTAAGTTAGAAACGTGAAAGGTGGAAAACGTGTAAGATGTGAAAAGAATATTAATGGATAATTTTGTATTTGTTTTTTATTTTTAATCTGTTATTGGTTAGAATTTGGTTCAATGACGAACTCTTTTGATTAATAAAAGGAAATATAAATAATAAAATGTGAATACAAATTATTTTTGAAAATATTGACATTCTGACATTTTAAATAAATATTTTAAAGTATTGTTGTTTTGACTAAATATGTTAGGTATTATGACTAGATAGCTAATTTTTCCCAAAAGGAACCCAACAAACAAGCTATTTCTCCCTCATCGGCTACATAGAGAAGCTTTGTTCTCTTAATATAGTTAAACCTTAGCGTTTATGAACGTCTCTTTGGGGACATTCGATAAAATTGGAACAATACAGAGAAGATTAGCATGACCCCTGCTCAAGGATGACACACACAAATTGGGAAATGGTCCAAATTTTTTTCTCAAACAAATCCCCTTTTCTTTTTAAAGATCATGTTGAGCTAACTTTTTCGGTGTGCGATCTTTGGCATGGAAGATTTTATTTTTTTCCTACTCCATTGATCAATAGTATTTCCCTTACTCTTCAACATGACCCGAATTCTCAATCTATCGATTGATTGTAAAGCTACTCAACTGCTAAAGCAAACCACACTTGTTTTGGCTTAGAAGATTAGGTCAAATGACAAAGGTTTTATTTATATATATATATATATATATATATATATATATATATATATATATATAAATGGGTGCATGAGTATTGTGAAGATAATATTTACCAATATTTGAACACAAGAAAGTATTGTCTCCGTTTTAAAATAAGTGTTATCTTAGCGGAATTTCGTGCTACCTTATATTCTTGGTATATTAACTTGTCGACTTCAAAGGGGGCTATTATTTTTTAAAAAAAAGATATTATATAATCATAAATCATGGTATTTTTTTGGACCTAATCTTTAGGGTATTTGACCTCTCATTAACATAAATATCGAGTAACTTTGTCCACCGAAAAATGAACAAATTTCTATAATCAAATAGAAGTTAGAACACTCCTACTTGGTTTAGTTCCATAATAATAATTGATATAATTGGTAGTAGTTTATTAAGGAGATTGCCAAACTTAATTCTATAATCAATCATTTTCTTGCTTAATTATTAAAATTCTGATTTTTGAATTAAACCTGCACCGTTCATTTAAAAACCTCCAAAATAATAGTCAAAGAAAACATGAATTAATATAAATAATGGGCTGTTAATACTAAACTTAAGCTCATAATATATTTATCAATAAAAATGGTCACATCTGATCTAAGTATCTCACCAAAAATTATTATTGACCACAAAAGAAGTTTGGTCTTACACCTATATACTTTCTCTATTAATTTAATTTAATAAATTTGTGAATCTTTCGATGTTTTTAGAAGTTTTAAGAAAATGATTAAATGTAAACGTCATGTGTTGTTTTCAAAGTACAAGGTATCATTGTTGTTTCGAGTAAGTATAATAATGGAGACTATTTGTCTCCTTAATTGGATCGTCATTTTCAAGAATCTAGCTAATACATGAATCTAATTTGTATCATATTATAAAGTCATATAATTGATCCATAAATTTATTATTTATAAGCCATAATAAATGATTTTTTTTTTGTGATAGAGGGTAACTTAAAGCATGTTTGAATTGAACTATTTTAATTGCTTTTAAACAAAAACTGCTTTAAATACTTTTGGAGTGTATAAGTAAATTAAAAGTACTTATAAACACTTTATTTTAAGTTAAAAAGATAAAAATAGGTCAAAAACCTCGTAAAGTTTAATTCCCGTTCTCAAGTTTCCACTAAATATTATTTATTCTATTATTCATATACCATCCTCCTCCACATAATTTTTCTATTGAGCTACCAACCTTGTTAGGTTTAATTATGGTCCTCAAGTTTCAACTAGACACTAGATATTTTACAATTGAGCTACCAACATTATAATCAATTCTAGTCCTCAAGTTTCCTCTAAATATTATTTATTCTATTATTCAGATACCATCCTCCTCCACATAAAGTTTAATTTTTCTATTGAGCTACCAACCTCATTAAATTTAATTATGGTCCTCAAGTTTCAACTAGACACTAGTTATGTTACGATTGAGCTACCAACCTTATAATCAATTCTAGTCCTCAAGTTTCAACTAAATATTAATGATTCTAGTATTGAATTGCCAAACTGATAGAGTTCAATTCCTGTTCTCATAGGGTTAGTGATCAATGCATATGCCACTTGTTATTCTAGCATTGGAATAGTCTGATTTGTGAAAATGACACTTCTCATTTTTTACATACTTGGTAGAATTTGGCTGGTTGCCCTACATAAATAATGTTGGATGATTAGTTTCTGGCTATGATGATGGACCACAATAATGTTGAGTCACATGGCTCACTGACCAAACCCATGACATATATTATCCGCTTTAGCCTGACAGACTTTACATATTTGTCTTTTGGTTACACCATCATCAAATTCTATGCCTTATAAAACTCTTCACTTTCCTCTACCATTTCAACGTGAGATTCGTCTAAGATGTCATGTGCACTCCTTTAGAAACTTGCCAGTCTAGGAGTCTGTCACGTCCAAGGTGTCATGTGCACCCAAACTAAAAAAAATAAAGAAACGCATTACAGATATGGTACAACATTCGAATTTAAGGAAACTTATCGATGAAACCTTGAGCAACTACGGGATTCCTTGGTTACAACAGCTACATATGTTTCAGAAACATTCTCAAACAAAGTAATGATTCCAAAGAGCATGTTTAAATGTGTATTTAGTCTACCCCTCACCAAAGGATAGAAGCACGATCGCATGAAAATATAGCTAGCATAAGAAATGTCATCAGAATATCAAGTTGCGTCTTGTTTGAGCACAGGGAAAATTGCTATAGAAGAGATATCTGCAGGTAGGAATATCCATCACTTGCTCTCAGCATCATATAGATCCGTACTGAACTGTCAGTTAAGGAAAACAAACAATCGCAGCCCCAGAACAAAGAAAATAGAACAACATATTCAATGTAGTCCCACAGAGTGAGACTACAGACCTTACCCCTACTTGGTTGTTTTCGATAGACCTTCAGCACAAGAAAGAACAAAGAAAATAGATATATCACATATGGTAGATTGATAATATTATTGCTTTGCCTAATAACAGACCATATAAAACACAAGAACACGCCAAAGGTGAAAGAAAAAGAACACAATATACAGTTTCAATACACAAGTATATCTCATGATAAACCCAACCGGTGAGTATTTTCATGTTAACAGAACTTAATTTAGTAGACACACGTAAAAAGGTAACCTGTGTGCACAATATAATTTTCCTACGAGGGGAGGGACCCTGTCCTCCCTCTTACTAGATCTGCCCCTAGGTAAAAGGGTGACTAAGAAATGTATAATATTTTTCTATGCATCTACTTTAATGTTAGAATTACTCTATACTATTTCTAGAACTTTTCTATTTCTATCTATTTGACACTACAATTCTAGATAAACAAAGAATAATAATTTGATTATTGTTTGCTGCAGTCAGCAAGCATACAAACATGATAATCAAATGAAAGGCCTACTTTCTCAAAACTCTGCATTCTAAGCATAAAAAAAATGTAGTTCACATTCTCTATGGTAAGAGTTGATAAAAGAATACCTAATAACAACCAAATAAATCTCAAAATTCACGAGTCCCACAGCAAACTTATGCATAAAGCTCAATCTACAGGCAAAATTATATCGTTCGAACCTTTGCAAAACAAAAAGATCGCCACTCTATCTTTATAGCGGAGTCTTTACAGCTTAGTTCTCTGAGTAGAAATGACTTGCATGTTCTGGTATGCAAAAGTGCAGCAGCTACATACAGTAAACAGGAGTCTACACAAGTATTTGCTAGGAGTTCCTGGTGCTCACTTTTAAGTTCAAGAGATGTCCTGAATACGAGTACCATTCAGCTTTACCGAAAGGAATTCAAGAGGATTATGAAAGCAATGAGATGGTTGACAGTTAGAGTACGTAATCTTCATACTACAACTAAAAGCTTATTTGCATCATAAATTTGTCTGAACACCATATGAAAGCATTTGATTAGATTTTGCATGAGAGACTTTGTAAATGACATGTACACGGAAAACCTTACAACAAGAATTATAGGATTTGAATAGCCAAAGGTCTAATATAAGAAGATAATGTACCAAACATTTCTAAGATATCAATCAATAAAAGAAAGGACCAAAAGTTCTACTTCCTCTGATACAACTTCGTAATCCTAACAACTGAGAGATAAGAAAAATGAGAACATCATTATCCTCAATCCTTGTGCACCCTTTTTTGCTTCTCAGACTAGAGTAACTATTGCTTTAAAATACGCAAATTAATAGCATTCTCCAGTAAGTTCATTAAACTAATCACATCATGGTTCTACTTTTGTACTCTTTGCATCTTCTTGATGCCAATAATGAAACAACTTACTTCATCAAAAAAAAAAAAAAAAGAAGCATGCATCCCTACTCAACTATCAGGACTAAACAAATTTAAATTGCTGTGCAACCATCATATTTAGATACTAAACATGAAAACTGTTTTGAAATAAGCACTGTAATAGTATTAGACATAAGTTTCCAGACATGCCAAAAGATATCTACGTGGCAGTGTCGGAGGTAAAAAACATAGTTAAGACATTGACAGTATGCTTTGGGAAGAGGAAAGTTAGACAGAGCGAATGGCAGAAGATACCTTTGAACTCATTTGCTGTACCGTAGGCTTCTATTAAAACATAAACTTCCAAAAAATTTGGGGGTGCGGGGCGTGCAGGGAAGAATAAGCAATAGTTAAAATGGATGAGATAAAGGATACACTAAATAAGTTCCATGAGCAAATGCACCAGCCAAGACACCATAGAACAAACGATCCCTAAGAACTGGCTTGTGCCTCAGTGCTATCCTAACTGAAAACCCAAAAACATCAAATGCAATGAGGTATAAAAGATAAATAACATATTCATCTAAAATTTCACAAACAAAAGATAATCTATAGAAGAATGATATATAATGAATTAAATAAGCAAGAATTGGATAAGATCAAAACTTACTGAGGGGAAGAGCCGGTGCATAAATAAGCGGAACCAAAAACTCAAATGCCGGTCCTTTTCTCCTCCTTATAACTTGCCTTCAACAAAAAGAAACTCAAATTCAACTCACAAAGAAACCACAAGAGATACAAAGTTTATATAACAACTATCTTGCTCAAACTCTTCATCTATAGTTCACTCTGTTTAGGTGATCGCACCTCGTTGTAGTTGTTACAATTCCTTGCATATAGTTGTTACTACTTTGCTATTCGTTGTCATGTTTCTCCCCCACTACCTTCTTTTCGTTTTATTACTACTTTGATTTGCTTTAGCCGAGAGTCTTTAGGAAACAACCTATCTACCTCTTAGGGACCATGTACACTCTACCCTTCCAGACACTTTGTGAGATTTCACTTTTGTTGTTGTGCGTGTCGGATCCTCCAAAATAGTGTACTTTTGGAGGATCCCACACGGGTGTAGTAACATTTTTGGAGAGTCCGAGCAAATATAGTTTAAGAAATACACTATAGTAGCTTATTTATCAAATTTCATTTAAACAAGCTGATATACCAAAGAAAAATGGACTAAGAGCTCAAAGTAACTTACGAATCAGAGGGTGAATCCATGAAAACAGAAATTCAAGAGCTAGCTAAGCAAAAATTCAATTGTGGCAACAATTGAAAATGCCAAAATGTTTCCTGTGAGTCACATAACAAACACTATTTATTTTACAACTAAACAACTCTCTATCACAAACCCAATAATTTGAATTACGATATATCTTAAAATCTTTTAGAAAATTACAATTATCGAATCACTAAACACAATTTTAAACAAAAGCTCAGATTAGATTTTTAAAAGATCGAAGAAAAAAGGCATAGAAATGGAAAAAAGTTGACGAAAAGAAGACATACCTAGCCAGCCGCCCGTATGAGAAGATGAAGAAAAGAGAGTTTTTAGCCTGCCGTATTTGTGTGTCTATATTTTTATTTTTTTTGGAAAAGTGTCAAATATATTTCTCCACTTTTTTAACGGAAAAGGGCCAAAAACACCCTTTAATTATTTAAAAGGGTTTAAAAATACCCCTCATTCAGTTATTGGCTAAAAATACCCCTCCATTCACCTTTTTGGTCCATCTCTACCCTTAAAATTAACAGCCACTTTTTAAAAAAATATTATTATTATTATTTATTACATGTCATTTTCTTATTGGATAAATTAAATCTCAACCCATTTAATTTTCTCCTACCCACCCATTGTAGTGAACATGACCCAAACCCAATTAGAAAACCCATTAAAAATAAATTGATTGAATTTTTCTCCCCTAACCCATGCCTCTTTCTTCTTCCCTCTTTTCTTATTCAAAAATTTCAAGACTATTTTCAATCAAATGATACAATTTCCGCTGCAATACTACCTTGAAGTTGAAGGATTCAGGGAGTATTGCTTTTGACAGTCTTCTTTCCATCGCCTAAAAAAACTACACCAAAATTGCACCTAAACTATAACAAAACAGAAGCAAACCTGCACCTATATTTTATCAAAAACTAAATCAAAACTGTAAAAAAACAGAGGCAAAAAGGCAATGAAAGTGCACCATAATGAGATTAAAAACTGGACCAAAATTTGATGATAAACAGTACCAAAGCTGGTCCAAAAACAAAAATAAAAGTGGTTCAAATTTACTTTATTAAGGATGGAATACATTACAATGAAATTTACAAATTATTCCAACTCCTTAAACGTAAGAACATTAATCAAACTAAACACAATTTTACTATCATACCAACAATAATAGTAATTACAATTAAGAACATTACACTAACTAGACACCATCAACAAATTTTCATATCATACACTTATCTAGATTGCACGGGACATTGTATCATTTGATTGAAAGTAGCCTTGAAATTTTTGAATAAGAAGAGGGCTTGGTTTGGGTCTTCTAATTAGGTTTGGGTCATGTTCACTATAATGGGTGGGTAGGAGAAAATTAAATGGGTTGTGATTTAATTTATCCAATACGAAAATGACATGTAAGAAATAATAATAATAATAATTTTTTAAAAAGTGGGTGTAAGTTCTAAGGGTAGAGATGGACCACAAGGTGAATGTAGGGGTATTTTTAACCCAATAGATGAATGAGGGATATTTTTAAACCTTTTCAAATAGTTTAAGGATATTTTTGGCCTTTTTTCCGCTTTTTTAATTATTAAGTTTATTCCTAGTTATATTTGAATGAAATTCTCAAAATCAATTTTACTAGTAATAATTTGAGATGAGTTTAAATTAATTTATTTTGAATGAATTTTCAATTATATCCAACCCACAATCCATCAAATTAAGTGGGAATTTCATCATGATTTTTTTTAAAAAAATATTTAGAATTTTAAAGTTGGATTCGAGGTTTGTTTGGTCATACCTTTTGCAAAGAATCTGTGGGGACATTTTTTCGGTACATAGTGTTTCACAATTTTCAGGGTGATTTTTGGACATTTAGGGGCCAAATTCTAAGAATTCAGTGAGTTTCTCAACTTTTCGTGTGTGTTAGCCCATGAATATTTTGGTGATATAACTTCTAGACGATTTTTTTATGAAACCTTTATGGAACCCTCCGTAGGGACGTGGGGGAGCAGTACGTACAATCTCACCATTTTTAGAGTGATCTTTCGACATTTAAGGACCAATTTACCAAAATTGGGCGATTTTCTCAGCTTTTCGTGTGTTAGCCCATAAATATTTTGGTGATATGACTTCCGAATGAATTTTCTGCAAAACCTTTATGGAACCCTCCGTAGGGAGTTGGGGAGCAGTACGTACTGTCTCATTATTTTTTTAGTGAACTTTAGGCATTTAAGGCCAATTTATAAGAATTAGGCGATTTTCTCAGTTTTCGTGTGTTTTAACCCATGAATATTTTGATAATATGGTTTCCGAGTGAATTTTTTGCGAAACCTTTATGAAACCCTCCGTAGAGAGTTGAGAGTATGATACATACAATCTCACCATTTTTACAACATTTTTGGACACGACCTTAGGTATTATTATTGAGAGTAAGCTTGGTTTTCTTTAGGAATTTTTAGGAAAGAGCTTTGGAAAAAAATATATTGATCATATTATTTTATTTCTGCTATTGTTAATCCACATTGAGTATGATATAAAATCAATATCAAAATTGTAATATAAATAATTTTAAAATTGCTTTTACTAAAATCAAAAAATTAATAAAAAGTATATATAGTTCAGTGTGCTAAGCTCCTTGTTATGAAATCGGACTTTAAGGATCTATTGTAAACAACATTATCATATATTTCTATAAAAAATTGTACACAATTTTACTTTATATTTCTCCAAAAGATTAGTTCTATAATCGAATGTGTGACCTTCTGATGACATGGTGAATTAAACACTCAGAATCCTTCATAAAATAACATGGAGATATTTTTATTTCATCTTCTTGGAAGACAATAATTTTGAAAGTGGCTTTTTCGTAGTTACCATTTTCTTATATACTTATTTATATTTTATTTATAGGGAAAGCAGAAAATAGTAAAGTATTTATCTTTTTCCTTGATAACACACAAGTCACTCCAAAGAAAACAGCAAATGTAGTAAAAAAACAAATTGGTACTTCATAGTAGAAGGACAAAAGAAATGACTCATGAGAGCCCACATGGACAAGTATTTGAAGCTAAAAATTTAAAAAAATATATGTGATGTTGAAAATTCAAGCAATGACATTGTGACAGTGTGATAAGTACATTTTTGTTTTTAATCAGAATTTTTACATTTCAACCTTGGATATGTAGTCGTTTGTGGTAAAAAGCTCTTTACTCCTTAAAGTAAAACTTTTCGATGCGAATCTAAATTAATCAAGCTTCAAAATAGACACCGAACATCGATTATGAAACAAGAAAAAAACAAATTGGGTCATATCTCTTGGCTAAGGAGCCGCTTTTGTAGGGATTAGGGAGGTTATTACATTATAAAATTTGAGATTAAATTTGTTCAATATTTACTTAGAAGTATTATTAGTGTCGAAATATTTTTCATGCACATGATGTTTCATGTATAAATATTGAACTTGATTATTTTTATGCAATTTTAATCTCCATGTAGATCTAAATCTACATCTTACATATGTCTTCCATGACCCAAGTTGATGGTCAATTCTAGTTTTAATGTTGCTCGAACTTTTTTAAAATATGAGTAAAGTATTATTTTTTAATAATATTTTTGAAAAAATCGAGTAGCATAGTTAATTCTTTACATTTTAATTTTTATCTATTGATTTGATTTACCATATTAGAAAAAAATAATCTCAACATAAAGTTTTACTCGATTACTTGTATGAAAACATTATTAACTCGCATTGCAAATATGTATACATAAAATAAGAATAATATATTTATAATGCATGAATAAAAATAACAACATGTAAATTTTTTTCCTTAAAAAAAAAAAAGAAACTTTGGAGTTCTCAATCAACACACAAATACGTTGTTAGTTACCGACGAAGAAATGTCAATCAACGCCTATTAAACAAGAATAACTCAATTTTTACTTTCTTTGTAATGATCTTTATATAACACGATCAAATTTTATCGAAACTTTAAAATAGATACCAAATGGCAATAGATAACGAACGACGGGTCAGACACCAAATTAAAAGAAGGTGACAGTCTATTCTAATTTGATAAATCCACTCTTCTTAGAGATGAGTAGAAAAGACTAACAACAACTACACACCAGCCACACAATAATTTTATCCTTCCATTTTTAAATTCCTCATCCTAAAATATTAATATTATTTCTAATTTGTTTAGCTATCACATTGGTGGACAGTACTAAGGTTGAACAAATACATTGCACCTCTCAACATCACAAAGAAGACAATATGATATATGGTCCTTTGCCTACTAGAGAAATGTTTTCATTGGACTTTTAACAAACACTTTCTCCAAAAGCGGATTTGAATTTATGAGTTCTAAAATTTAAAATAATGATATTATGTGTTCATAATTAGATTTTAAATCTAATTTGTATACATGTTTTTGATAACTATGTCACATTCAGATTAATGATTTATCATAAACAACATCTCAACCTTGAGCTGAGCATCTATCGAGAACAATTTCTCTATTTTTTGAAAATATATAGGAGTAAAAATGCGCACACACTGCTCTTTCCAGATCAAACAAGCTCAAACATCATTTATGAAATTACACTGAATATATTGTTGTTGTATCTGCGTTGCCTTCTAGCTCTATCCCTACTTGCAAGTTGCATCAAGATATAGAAAAATTGATTCTAACACTCAAATTTGAATCAAAAGAAACATCACAATTTACAACAAACACACATTATTAAAGCCAAGACACAATTTTAGAACAACTCAAATTTGAATCAAAAGAAACATCACAATTTACAACAAACACACATTATTAAAGCACAAGACACAATTTTAGAACAACAACTAAAAGTAGATGCAAAGTTGCAAAACAAACACAAAAAGACATTCATTCAACAATTCAAGAAACTTTCTTGAGCCTCTAAATTAATAAAAATCTAATTAACAACATGAAAACATACATAATAAAATTCCCAAATCTACACCTTATTTTATCCTTCAAGTAAGTGTAGATGATGTCCAAACAATATCCTTAAGTGCTGGTCTAAGCTCTTTGCTGCAGAATTGATTATACTCCAATGTATCACCACTAGCTTTATTCACTTCCACAACTAGAAATGAATTTGTCACAGCAAATATATCAGCAGCAATTCCCAATTTCCCTTTTCTCCCAATCACTTGTCCTTGTAGCCTTACACATGAATCACTCTTTTTTACGCTGAAATTCGATGTCTTTGCTACCTCCTCAAGCTTAGATATCACACTACTTGCTGACCTAGTAGTCGCGAATCTCATCTGTTCTTTCTCATTCCTCTTATTCTCTTCAAACAATGGTGACAAATTGAACCCTTCAGATAACGAAATGATATGAAACGCGTTCATTGTCTCAACTTCTTTACAAGCCTTATCTGAGGCAAATGCAAATTCTTCCTCATCTTTGTTCCTTAATGTCCTTGGGATTGATTTCTTGAACCATGACGAATCCATGATCTTCGAGGTGGTGATTCTTGAATTGGGATTCGGATCCAACATCTTCGTGATCAACCTCCTAGCTTCTGAAGAAAACCAAGGTGGACATTTGAAATCACCCCTGTAAATCTTTTTATACATCGCCATGATGTTTTCGTCTTGAAATGGTAAAAAACCGGCTAATAAAACATAGAGAATCACTCCACAGGACCAAATATCCGCTTTTGAACCATCGTAGCCTTTTTTACCAATAACTTCAGGGGCAACATAAGCCGGAGTTCCACAAGTTGTGTGAAGCAATCCGTCCTGTCTTAAATGTTCCGTAAATGCACTTAGCCCGAAATCAGTGACTTTGAGATTTCCTTCTTCATCTAACAACAAGTTCTCAGGTTTCAAATCGCGATGAAATACTCCTCTGCTATGACAGAAGTCGATAGCTGAGATCAGTTGCTGGAAGTAACCTCTAGCAACATCCTCTCTCAGCTTGCCTTTCGCGATCTTCGCAAAAAGCTCACCTCCTTTAACGAACTCCATGGCGAAGTAAATCTTAGTTTTACTCGCCATGACTTCGTGGAGCTCGACTATATTCGGGTTTTTCACCATTTTCATTACGGAGATTTCTCGCTTGATCTGATCCATCATTCCGACTTTAATGACTTTCTCTTTCCCCACTACTTTCATGGCAACGCTTTTACCATTCTGCACGTTTCGTGCGTGATAAACTTTCGCGAAGGTTCCATGGCCTAAAAGCCGACCGAGTTCATATTTTCCGTTCAAAGCTCCACATTTCTCTTCAGGGGCCATTTTTTTTTTGTTCAAAATTGATTGAAGAAAGAGACTAAAGATTGAAAAGGGTGTTTGAATCTGTTAATAAAAAGGGATTTGGTGAACGGAGAAGGCAAAAACGGGTGATTGATTCACCCGTCTTCTACGTGTTTCCGGTGGCAATTCCTGCCGCCGGCGACTGATTTTTGGATATTTCCGGAGTAAAAAAGGGGATTAGAAAATCGAGAGCCTCTCATCTCTCTGCATTCCCTAGCTGGATTTACTCTCCAAAAATTGGAAAGGAAAAAAAAAAATGGAGATTTTATTTTTGTTTACTGAAGAAAAAAAAAACAGAGCACTAATGGGTTTTTTCACTAATCTTTCTGAAAGGAGGCTATTAGCATGAATTTATAGTGGGTTCATGGGTAAAATGGTCATTTTTTCTAGACCATAGATTTTTTTTATTCTTCATTCATTGTTAGGAGTCCAATTAGATGTCGACTAAATTTAGATCCATCACTGCAGGGCCTATTTGGGATGATTTTCTCTATACTCAAGCTCGAACATGACACTTGTAGTTAAGGGTGGAACAATTCCACTAATGATCTAACGCCATGGTTTTGTTGTTTTGACACGTGGAGAGATCCTAATGGATTAGAGGGAATCTTTTAGGGTATTTTAGTCAATTATACAGTGACAAGTGTAGGAACAGCTCGGATTTTAGTAGGTTGACGTGAAGAATTTGGTAACTTCAAAATTTGGTTAATTTTTATGACTGTTTTACCCTTTGTGCTGCATTTGGAATAGTTTTTGGTTAGTTACCTAAATGTAGAGTGAATTATTAAGATTTAGATTCAAGGGTAGAGTTGTAAAATTATATTTCACTCAAAATATGGTTAGTGGCCTAATTTCATCTTAGAAGGTTAGTAAATGAAATACTAAAAAAAGTTATATGAATTCAATTCAATTAACAAGTATCTACTTTATATTATACTCAAAGACATTGTTTTCATTTATTTGGTATGTTCAATAAATACTTTTCTTGAATCAGGGGTTTATAAACCATCTTTCTAACTTTGCAATAGAGATGAGACTTGTACACGTCATTTCTTCCTGGATTCCACTTGTAAATTAAAAATGAAAGAAATTGTAAAAATATTGAAAGACAAATTTAATCAATTACATTCATGTTGATTGTTTTGTATCTTACTAGTGTATTGCCATATTTTTTCTGACAAATACGCTTTGTTTTCTTTTTATTTGAATCGATGGCTTATTAGAAACAATTTTTCTACCCTATAAAGATAGGAATAAGATCTATGTATATTTTATTATTCTCAAATTTTGTTCGTAAATTATACTGAATATGATATTGTTTTTTGTTAAGTTTATAACATGACAGTATGAAAGTCATACCGTTGCAAGCAAAAAGATTGATACCATTACATAATAGAAATTTTTTTATAATTTTCATTTTATTTTTAATATGTGTATTTAGTTATAAAAAGTCATAACATTTTAAAGATCATACGGTATAAGAATACTCAATCAATAAAATTCGTATTTAGTCAAATGCATAAAAAAAAATCAATCAAATTTTTAGTCGGTAATTAAAATTTAGCCAACCTTTCAAATATAATTAGAAAATAATAATAACTTTTTAATTAATGTCAAAATATTTTTGAATAAAAGAGTAATTCATTTTTGTCAAAAAATAATTTTTCAAAACTCGTAGACAAAAGTTGAAGTACCTTTATATTATTGGTGGCAGATTGCAATAATTGGAAAATTTTGATACTTAGCCACAGATTCCGACTGACAACGAAATGGTAGGCTCACGTGGTGGACTCTCAAATTTATCTCGGCCAGTGGGTCCAATTAACGGAATTCTCGATTAATCGAGCACGAAATTTAAGAAAGTAATCATAAGAATTTGCAATATTCTAAAATTATGCTTAAAATAAATAAAATTTTAACAGAAAAGTTCACTTTCATGGAGTTTTTGTCAGATAAGTAATATCCAACATAAGTAAAATATTGATAGTGTTATTAAAATTATTTATCAAATAAAGAAATTCATCGTTCTTTTATCGGACTAAGAAATGAAAACGTACCTTTTGACAATTATTTAATTATAAATTTTCACGTCACATGTTTAAACCCACAAGATTAACGAACATATACTTTACACATCTTTAGTGTAAAACCATAAATTAAAAAAAAAAATATTTTCTTAATTTTTTTTGGTAAAATTTTTTCAAATTTCGTATTAAGTCAAATTAGACAAACAAATTAAAACAAATGAAGTATTATAATAATTCTCATTCGTGAAATTTTATCCGGCGTAAGTCGCCAACAACAAATGGAGTATATAATAATACTCCACAACATTTGTCGATTGCGTTTCACGCCAAATAAATCTCTTTCTTCAAGTAGAAAAATAGGTTATATTTAAACTATTTTTACCATATTATAATATAATTAAATATAAAATATAACAACATAAATGTAACATGTTTGAAATCTCTCTCTCTATATATAATAGTAATAATAATAAATAAATGTAACATAACACGTGTGTTATTAAATGGTAAAACAATTAGACAAGTAAACTATCTATTTCTCTTTGATTGAGTATCTAATATAACTAAGTACTAGTTAGATAAAGAATTATTCACTATTTAATTTCTTAATATATTTAGAAAGAAAATTAAATTTGATAAACGGTAATCCAAATATAAATTTATTCTTACTGTAACTCATTTATTTTAGATGTTAGCAAATCACCTTCTCACCTAACTATTTAATTGTTTACCTTATTGGTGGTCCCAATCATAGTCATACTTTGTTCTTGGTTCTTATTATTTAGTTGAGAAAATGTCTAATTTATAGTAAAATAACTATTTCTCATTATGGGATAGTAGCACTTTTAGTCCCTCAAAAATTGAAAACTTTGTTCTTGGTTCTTATTATTTCTGATTAAGTATATTTAGTCTCAGATTAATTGATATATACACTTTTGATTATCATAATTTATAATTGTGATCTTCATAAATTTAACGAAATATCAAGCATCAAGTCATTCAATTATCAATATATTCTGTTTATTTTTTTTTATTGGTACACTATAAATTAAATGAGGATGATGGTTCTAAGAATAATTTTTATATCACACGGTTCATACATAAAAAGGACGAAAAACACATTATTTAGCTAATTGAAAATTAAATATGCTTAGTCATATATTATATGGACTAAAAACTAAATATTATTAATAACTTGAGGAACTAAAAGTGCAATTATTCCTTTAATTAAACTTCTTTATTATTAATATCAGAAACTTTTGTGTTTTAATCTGATATCACCGTATAGTTCCTTTTTTTTAAAAAAAAAGGTACAAATCATAGAGAATATTCAAAGCATATGAGAGATCCACTGCACCTCTACTTATTTTTAAAAAATAGAAATAACTACTGGCATTTTTCTCAGCAATGCTAAATAAATAATTTTCAGAAAATACATTTATTTTTAAATATTCGATTATTCTCTCAGGGCTCTGTAATCACTTTGAAATCTCGACAAATTCAGATTTATACTTTAGACCTATTAAAAGTGAAAATTCTTGTTCTAAAAATATTTTTTATTTTTGGAGTTTAAACTTGAAATCTCCAATTAAGAGTCGACAAACTCTATTTATTTCACCATCAATAATGGACGGAAATGTCTGTTGAACACCTTTCACCGAAAAACGATGTCAACATGAACACCCTTCAGTAGTAATGAAACGTTTGACTACCTATTAATCGTCTACCTTAATCCTCGACCTATATATGCTTTCTTATCTATAGCCATGCTCTCGATAAGTTGAAAATTCGTCATGTGCATGTCTAGTTATACTAATTATATTGAGAATATCAATCAATTTAGACATGTTGGACAATAATTTATTTTTTAAAAAATAAAATTATAAACATATTATTTTTCCATGTGATGAAAATAGGAGAAATTGCCTAGAAGTTGTAGTTTTTCTGCAGATTCATATCAAATACTATGATTTTGGACAAGATTTAAATTAAAGGAAAAAGCCAAGAAAGTAGTAGAAATTAAATATGAGTGATTCATGAAACATCATACTTCATATTTGGCGGCCAAAATAGACAATTTTGGCACCATTTTGGAAGTAGAATTATATATTTCTCAAAAATAATTTTCAACTAATTGATCCCACCAATAAATATAAAGTTTTTTTTTTTTTCTTTCTTTCTTGTCCAATTTGACTACTTAATTGAACAACAAAAAAGATGATATATGCCTCACAAATTTGAATTAATTGAGTCAGGAAATATCAAATCGTTATAATACCATAAAAAAAATGATATGTCGAAATTTTTATCTTGTCAAAGATTATATGCTAGTTTCATAGATAGCCGGGTGAAGGACATCTATTTAAAATATAGCAAAAATTAACAATACTTTTAAACTTTAGCCATTTCTATCAAACCTTATACATGAGGTTCGAATTTTCGAATCTTAGTCCTTCGAGTTGGAGCTTGTCAATCCTGACTTCAGACTTTTAATATTGAGTTTGACTCGTATATAGTAAAAGTGAAAGAGAAGGAAAATAAACGTTTTTTTAATTACTTTTTAAAGCAAAGTTTCATTTGAAGTTTATTTTCTTCAAGGTAAAATTTATAAAAAAAATATTAAATTGGCTAGATCTTAAATAACACATGTAAAAGTAAATACAATATATAAACACTACAAATGCATATCGTTTCTTAAACTTACTTGGGATTGAGACATTTATTAGGTAAGCACTTAAGGAGTTGTGGATCTTTTTATCTTTGACCAAATCAATAGAAGATTAAAGTTAGAACTAACAATTAATTAGTTAATCGATAAAATTACTATAGTTTAAAATTCTAGAATAATCACTTCTAAAAGGTTAAAATTGGTTTCATCATCAAAACCGACCATAACATATGTAACACTTAAAAAATAAAATTGTGAATGCTCAAAGTTGTTAAAATTGACAAAAATAAATAAATTAATTTCAACTATCAAAATCCAACTTCTTCTTCTCTCTTTTTTTTTACTTAAGAACTTTTTTAATGGTCTAGTAGTCTAATTTTATTAACATATAAGTTAAATAAATAATCAATATTGTGGCATATATTAACCTAACTTCACTTAGAATAATTCAGAAGAGACAAAAATTGTCTATTATATTAATAAAATAATAATAATAATAAATGTGCAATATTGAAATTAATAATCTAGAAGAAAAAGTTGTCATTATATTTTCTTCTTTTTTTTATATTTTCTTCTTTTTTTTTTATCTTTCTTCTAATAAGTGACCCTAAATGACATTATAGGGCATCCACTAAAGTCTTAAATTAAGTTTATCACTAGTTAAGTCAACCCTATTTTAGTATTAATATTTTTCATTAAGAATACATGAAAATATGTAGACCTACTAATTAAAACGGTACAAGTTTAAGTTTGTCGTTAAAATAATTATTTCTCTTTCCTCATGATTTATCAAATAAAATATTTGCTTTGTGAAAAACTTAACAAAGTATCACACTTAAAATTTGAATTTATGATTCTTGCATATAAGATACATAATTAACTTATCTCATAGTTGATTAAATTTTTTATTATGAAATTAATAATTTTAAGATTATTTATACGATAATAACTTTATAACACATTTTATATGATAATCATCTTGGGATTATTGATCGTGTCAGTAAAAATATCCTTTAAACAAAATTATACATTCATAAGGAATGCTAGTTTAGTGAGCCGATCTATTAGTTAATCTAATCCTAAGTTCTAATATTGTCTATATAAACACTATTATAAAGTTGAAAGACATAAAAATGTCTAAAGAGATCGGTGTTAATTATCTCGATCCACCTAAAAAAATGTATGACATAATATGAGAGAGTGTATTAGATCGGGCACTAATAAGGATACGAGATACCGAATAAGAAAAGAAAACAAAAAATATCATGAGAATATATCTTTATTAATGATGAAAAAAAGACAATTGAGGACTGCTAATCTTATTTAATTTCTTTTAAGATTAATTTATTATTTTTATTAGGTGGTATCAAATGTATCATAAATTCATGTCGGACATAATATATGACCAAATTCATTTACATGATTAAATTAAGTGTCCTATGTAGACAGGTTGCTTCTGATCATTCAGGTTTAGTCTAATTTTAATTATTAAAAAAAGGAATAAATTGTTAATAGGTCTTAATCTATTTATTAATAATTAATTACTACTATTATGGGAATAACGTTAGTTGTATTAGTCACATTTGGTCTAGTTGGTGTCCCATTGACATCAACCAATTCAAAGTGGTATTCAACGCTTGTAATTAAATATTTAGAAAAAGAAAATAAAAAAATTATTTAAAGGGATTATTGAATACCTCAAAAAAGTTTTTGTAATGTCTATGATGGAGGAAAGAAATAACAGGTAGACTTTTGCAAATACATTTCGTTCAAAGCCATAATTAGCAAATTTATAACAATTGTGTATTCGTCGGTTTGGTTTGACTTTGAAGTTGATTAGTTGGACTTATCAGTTATCGGTTTGTAGACATGTTAAACATTATAGAATAATCATTAAGATATTGGCTTATGAATTATTGATCATTATTGGTTCGGTTATTGGTTTAACTGTTAAGATTTGACAAAAAAAAATGAAAATCACATAACAAGGTGACAAACAAAATGAATCATGCACAAGAGTTAACAGATTGCATCTTGCTCAAAAGCAAACACTGTCACATTGTAAAATAATCAAAAGTTTGAGATAGACATAAATAAAAGTATGAAACTAAATTCTAAGTCAAGGCCAGGACTTTATATTTATACCAAATTGTATAAATATAATTATTTAATTAACTATGGAGTTATCGGTTAATCCGTTAAGAAAAACCCTCAGAACCAATAACCTAATAACAAAGAAAATAAAACCGTTAAACCAATAATTACCCATTATCAATAACTTTTTTTCTATTAGATTTATCGATTTCAATTGGATTTTAAAAAGTCAGAGAGTAGATGTATTAATTTAATAAAACGTGGTTCAATTCACCATGTATTACGGGAGACGTTAGTTTAAGTGTAGTTAAATTACATAGTGTATGTTGAGGAAAATGAATGGAATTTATATATAAGGAAAATAAAGAATTCATTATAAAATTGGTTGCCTATTTGCGCTAAGTTGAACATTTTTATTTATTTATTGATAATTCATCATTTATTCTTCGATAAATAAAAATTTACGACGATATTTTGTTATTCAATAGTAAAAATTATATGTCAATTGTTGCTAATTTTATTTTAATAGTGTTTGTGTGAGCGTCCTTATGATCAAGCCACTCAAACGAAATTAGATTATTGAAATGCAACTCCTTGACTGAAGATGTAATCAATCATAAGACGTCACTCCTTAAATGCACACTTGAATGGACTATATATGTTTTCTCATAAATCATGTTTTGCATGTTTTTATTATAAGCTCTTTCAACCCTTTAAATATTACAAAATTGTCTTATATAGATTTATTAGATGATCATCAATGTATTTGGACCAAGAAATTAAAACCAAAAATAAAAACAAAAATGAAGGCGTATCAAAATTTGATTAATTAGCTAGGCATAGGAGATGATGTTTGCAAATTGCATAAGATGAAACTCTTTTTCCAAAACTAAAATGAAATTAATTAAAAACTCTTACTCAATTTTCAAGTCCAATTCACTTGTATGAGATATATTATCCGTTTTGACTCAATAAAGATTTTATAGACCAAATTTGTCCCTTAAGCTATTCCATCTCCGAATCCAAACGTGCACATAAATACCATATTAGTTTGTGTTACACCTCTATGATCAGTACTAAAAAATGTAGATTTTCGATAGACATTCTATCAAAAATTGGCTCATCGTTAAAGGATTTCCGACAAAACGTCTATCAAAAATGTTCGCAGCGAGCCAATTTTGCCAAAAAAATTTGCTCCAATTTCAGTATAAAATTTGTCTAAGATATCATGTATATGCCTCCTCCTGTAGAAACTTGTCGGTCCTTTTCTTGATCCGCCCCTTGTCAGTCCGTCCTTTGTCATGGTTGTCACATGATAATAGAACATCCAAAATCCGTAATTTTACTAATTCTCTAGTAATGGATCTTAGTAAAAACGTCAATTTTGATGTATATGCGTTAAATTATTTATCACATAAAATTAAATTATTTTATGCCAAACAATATTAAGCACATTTTGTTTTTCATTAAAATTGAAATACATATGTACCCAAATATACCTCTAATGTTCAATTATTTGAAAAGAAGTTGGTGCATCTCCACATGGGGTTTCCAAGAAGACAGAATAATATGCACAATGAAATGAATTTTCTACAACTTGATGATTTTATGATTAAACCTCCCCCATGCAAATTCTTCCCCACTACTAACCATGCATATGAGGAAAAAAAATAAAAGAATTTTAGTTATATACACCGTAACTCGATCGTAAGCAGTGGCAGAGCTAGAATGTTTAACAAAGAGGTTTAAAATCTGAAGAAGTAAACACACGAACTAACAGAAGGGGGTTCAACATCTAGTATATATACATAAAAAATAATTTTAACCATATATAAATAGTAATATTTTCCACCGAAGGGATTCAAATGAACCCCTAACAGTACGATGGCTCTGTCTCTGCTCATAAGTATATGAGTTTTTATACTATCAGATCACTTTTATCGCTTATGGCAAATAACATATATGTTGTGCGGATCCTTCCTTCATTCAAATTCAATTTTCGACATGAAACATAACACGTATGTGAATATGCACTAAAATTTCAACATATTTTTATAGGTAAAAAAAAAAATTAATGTACGTATACTATATGTTCAGTCTGTTAGGATTTATCACGTCATATTAGTTTGTACCAATAATTTCATTTTAAAATTAAATTATTAGTCATAATTATATTTCTCTCTGCTGCTGTCGTTCTAATTGAGGTAATAATTTGGAAAATAGTGAACCCTAATTATTTAAAACACGTTAACTATATTCTTTCTTGGTTTATAATTTATATTATATAGGGTTTTGAGAATATATTGAATCTGCTCATTTGTTTGTGTTGTATTATAAATCATAGTAACTTGTTTAGGAGATTTATGGGTTTCTCCGTAGCGGAAACACATCTCTAACAATCACGATTTGTATAATTAATCGTTTAGTCATAAGAATTAGGGTTAAGGAGGAGGACAATCTAATGAACTAACGAACTAGTTAGCACCCTTTATGGATGGACCCGACCCGATAGTTATTTCCAATCGTTTGTATTCTTTTGTAATATAAATTAGGCTGTGATTGTTATGGGAATTTATTATACATATATAATCTTGATACTCTGTATTACAAATATGAAAAAACTACACACAAAAAATAATAATAATCCCTAGTTAGTATAACTATGTTGTTTTGTTCATTTTTTTGCCATTTTAAATTGATTAAAACAAAAATAAAGATTTTTCTATACCTTTTCGGAGTGAATTCATAGGGATTTGATCATGAGATGAATGCGAACTAATAAAAGTTTCGAGTTCGACTACTATGAACAAAGAAATCCCTGATAGGAATTGTTTTTGCTCGTACTTAAATAGTCCTACACAACATAAATTTAAATTACTCGTTTTAGCAGCGTGTTCCGAATTCCAAATGGTTAAAACTTAAACCAAATAAAAAAATCTCTAGATTCTAGTTTTTCATCTTCTTTTATTAGACTAATGTATTTTGCCAATGTGAAAGTTTCCTCAAGTATAGGAATTAGAAAAAAAAAAATCTAATGAAATATTCATCTGTTAAAAAAAAAAATTATTCAAGATAAAATTGCACGTTTGTGTACAGCTTAGTACACTATATATGCATTATATATCACTATTATTGATCTTATTTTATAAGTGTGGTGATGATTAATTTTAACAAAAAAGCCAAGTGTGGGATCCGCAAGGTATGACATACATTTATTATTGTTGTTATTATTATGAATTATTGGATGATTAATTATTTTAATTATTTTGATGCACTTTTTTCTTGGTTTTTTTTTTTATCTTGATGTCATCTCCAAGATCCAATGATAAAAAGAAGAATGTTTTCTCATATTTATTAAAAAATCATATCAAAACAGAAAAAGTTGGTTTGGATGTTTCTGATTCTTTGATTCACCAAGAGACAGAAAAACCAATAATGTCATCACAATTATTTATTTATTTATTTATTCGTTATTTTAATTCAAGGATCTATTAAAAATATAAAGTTTTTATATTTGTAAAAGTAAAAATAAGATTTGTGTATATTTCACTTTCTCCGATCATATAAAATCATACTGAGTAGGTTAACGTTATTGTTGTTATAAGATTATAATTATATGGTGAAGCATGGACAGAGAGGAATTTAATTGGAAGAAAAAGGGAAACAAAATGTGGTTTTGTCACAAAGTCACATGGTAATTTTATTACTATTGTATTTTAAAACATATCATGTTTTCTGAAAAAGATTCCCTTAATAATTTGGGAGCGAATAAAAATTTAGAAATCCAATATAAATTTAATTGCTCCTTTTTTTTCGAAATAAAAAAGCCAATTCAAGAGAAACGAATGTACGACTAACTTTTATTTTTTTAATTAAGAATTGACCAATTATTGCATTAAAATTATAATAAACATAAAATATATGTTGAAATCATTACTATCTTAATATGATAGAATCAAAAGTCAATAATGTGCTTCAAGTTAGAATTTGGTATTTACTTTCCACATGCTTTTTATTAGGTGAAAAACGCTTATAATTTTAAACATTTATATATAGAAGATGAAAAGTAAATTTTTCAAAAATAAGTGTTTGATGCATTTATAAATGAATGTCTTCCTATTTATACTAGCATATAATATGAACTAATAAATAAATAATTATTATTATACAAATCTCTTTTATTTAAAAGATCTATAAGACTAAAATATTTCGAAAACTTTCCTAATAAATTCATAGAGTTTTAAATCTTTCAAGGGAGATACCTATGTTTTTCTAAAACCTTTTCACATAAGTTTTTTTTTTTAATTTAAAGCATGATGATTCCTTTTCACATAAGTTATTCTCTTTTGCACACAAAAACTTCCTACATAACAAAAATAGTTTCAAATGACGCTCAAGTGTCATGATGAATTCTATATATAAACATTATAATAATAGTTTTACACTATCAAGTTATCTAAAAAATAATTATAATTTTTTTTTTTATAATTAGTGCAATTAGTGATACATATTTGTAAACAAAGTGTCTATTTGGTCACGAAATTTAAATTTAGAAATGGAAAGTAAATTTGATGTAAAAAAATATATCAACCAATCAAATCATTTTTCAAATTCCATAAAATTATAGGAATTTGATGTAATATGAACATATCAATTATTCAATTTATTATGGCGCAATCTTTTGCACAAATATGAAATAAATGTGATGTAACACCATAACACATAAATCATGAGAAGAAAAATAATTTAATTTCCTTGCACGTATTTGCTTCTTCACTTGTTAATATGGGTGACCATCACAAATTAGGATAGATTGGAAAACAATAAGGCTTTATGGTGTTTAATTATTTTTTTGTTTTTTTTATTCAATATTCAATATCTATATTCGATCAGACTAAAACTGATATCATACTCAAAATTTAATCCAAACTCAAATGGATTCCCGTGTGCAGTTTAAAATTTTAAGACTAGTTATTTTTCAATTAACAAAGCAAAAAATGGCCAGTAAATATCATTTTAACATTATATGTATTTTTATTTCCAAGGTTCGAACCTGTTGATGCCTTTAGTTTCCAGAAGTAAAAAAAGGCATCATGACCCCTCTCTCCATTTCAACATTCTAAACTATGACCATCTTAAAATTCCTACTGACAACAACATAAGTTTAGAAACTACAACTTTCATTAAACTTAAATAATAAACAAATTAGATAGACTTCAATGATGTTTCTCTATCAAACTTCTAATGGAATAAATGTTTCTTCTCTCTCAATATATATATATATATATAAAACCAAGAAAGTCACGTAATTCTTAAAAGTTAACTTGTAAATGCGAAACTAAACTTTAAAAAAATGGTGGGACTATACGTAATGCTTCTTCAACTCATCACGAAGGTCCTCATAAAGTTTTTTCAAAAAAAAATTTTGGGTGCTCCAAGGCGCCAGATCCATGGGGTAATCCACACAAAAAGCACAAAAAAGTCGCATAATTATTAAAAATTGGCTCGTAAATGCGAAAATATGCCATAAAGAAATGGTGGGGCTATACGCACTACTTCCCAACTAATTACGAATGTCCTCATAATTTTTAAAATCTTTTTTTGGGTGCTCCAATGCACAGATCCATGGGCTAATAATACACACGAAAAATCAAGAAAGTCACGTAATTTTTAAAAATTGGTTCGTAAATACGAAGATTAGCTATAAAAATGGTGGGACTATATACGCAATGCTTCCCCAACTCATTACGGAGGTCCTCATAAAGTTTTTCAATTTTTTTTTATGCTCCAAGGCGCCAGATCCATGGGCTAATAAACACGATAAAAAGTCACGTAATTCCTAAAAGTTGGCTCGTAAATGTGAAAATAAGCCATAAAAATGGTGGGACTATATTAATGGTGTGAGTTGGTCCCAAGGGACAAACATATGCATTTCAGGTTCAAACGAGCCCGAATGCGGGAAAAACTAAATTTACCTATTTTGGTATGCTATAGTCCATGAATTTTTTGTGGTACGTGATCCCTACTTGTTTTTTGTGAAAATTTTTCATCGACGTCTGTTACGACCTTATTAATGGTGTGAGTTGGTCCCGAGGGGCAAACAGACGCATTTTCAAGTTCAAACGAACCCCAATACGGGAAAAATCAAATTTATCAATTTTCGTATGCTATATCCATGGATTTTTGGTGATACATGATTCCGACTTGTTTTTTGCTGAAATTTCTCATGAATGATCTTTACGACCTTATTAATGACGTGAGTTGGTCCCGATGGCAAATAGACACATTTTCAAGTTCAAACGAGCCCCAATGCGGAAAAAACCAAATTTACCAATTTTCATGTGCTATAGTCCATGAATTTTTATTGATACGTGATCCTGACTTATTTTTTGCAAAAAAATTTCATGGACGTCCGTTACAACCTATTAATGGTGTGAGTTGGTTCCAAGGGGTAAACAGACACATTTTCAAGTTCAAACGAGCCCCAATGCAGGAACAACCAAATTTACCAATTTTCATGTGCTACAATCCATGGATTTTTGGCGATACGTAATCCCAAGTTGTTTTTGGCCAAATTTTTTCATGGACGTCCGTTACGACCTTATTAATGGCGTAAGTTGGTCTCGAGGGGAAAACGAATGCATTTTCAAGTTCAAACGAGCTCCAATGCAGGAAAAATAAAATTTACCAATTTTTGTGTGTTATAGTCCATGGATTTTGTGTGATACGTGATCCCAACTTGTTTTTGGCCGAAATTTTTTGTGGAGTCCTTTATGACCTTATTAATAGTGTGAGTTGGTCCCGAGGGGCAAACAGACGCATTATCAAGTACAAACGAGCCCCAAGGTGGGAAAACAAAATTTATCAATTTTCATGTCCATGGATTTTTGGTGATACATGATCTCAACTTGTTTTTGGCCAAAAAATTTTCTTGGACGTCCGTTACAAACTCATTAATGGTCTAAGTTGGTCCCGAGGGGCAAACGGATGCATTTTCAAGTTCAAATGAGCCCCAATGCAGGAAAAACCAAATTTATTAATTTTCATGTGCTATAGTCCATTAATTTTTTGTGATACGTGATCCCGACTTATTTTTAGCTAAATTTTTACATTGACATTCATTACAACCTTATTAATGGAGTGAGTTGCTCTCGAGAGGCAAACAAACACATTTTCTAGTTCAAACAAACCCCAATGCGGAAAAACCAAATTTACCAATTTTCGTGTGCTGTAAGCCATGAATTTTTTGTGATACATGATCCCGACTTATTTTTGGTCAAAATTTTTCATAGACATCCGGTACAACCTTATTAATTGCGTGAGTTTGACCCGAGGGGAAAGCAAACACATTTTCAAGTTTAAACGAGCCCCAATGCGGTAAAAACCAAATTTACTAATTTTTGTGTGTCATAGTCCATAAATTTTTGGTGATACGTGATCCCAACTTGTTTTTAAGCTGACATTTTTCATGGACGTCCCTCACAACCTTTTTAATGGTGTGAGTTAGTCCAGAGGGGAAAACGAGCGCATTTTCATGTTCAAACGAGCCCCAACGCGGAAAAAACCAATTTTATCATTTTTCATGTGCTATAATCCATGGATTTTTGGTGATACATGAACTTGACTTGTTTTTTGCCAAAATTTTTAATGAACCTCCGTTACGACCTTATTAATGGTGTGAGTTTGTCCCGAGGGCCAAACAAACGCATTTTTAAGTTCAAATGAACTCCAATGCGGGAAAAACTAGATTTATCAATTTTCGTATGCTATAGTCTATGAATTTTTGGTGATACGTGATCCAGACTTATTTTTTGCTGATATTTTTCATAGACGTCTATTATGACCTTATTAATTGCGTGAGTTGGTCCCGAGGGTCAAACTGACGCATTTTCATGTTCAAACAAGCCCTAATGCGTGAAATACCAAATTTACTGATTTTCATGTGTTATAGTCCAAAGATTTTTGGTGATACATGATCCCAACTTGTTTTTGATCGAAATTTTTTATGGACATCTGTTACGACCTTATTAATGGCATGAATTGGTCTCGAGGGAAAAACAAACACATTTTAAAGTTCAAACGAGACCCGTTGCATGAAAAACCAAATTTACCTATTTTCGTGTGTTATAGTCCATGAATTTTTGGTGATACGTGATTCCGACTTGTTTTTTGCCAAAATTTTTCATGGATGTTTGTAACGACCTTATTAATGGTATGAGATTGTCCCGAGGTGCAAACAAATGCATTTTCAAGTTCAAACGAGCCTAATACAGGAATAAGCAAATTTATAGATTTTCTTGTTCAGTCCATGAATTTTCGGTGATACGTGATCCCAACTTTTTTTTGGCCAAAATTTCTCATAGATGTCCGTTATGACCTTATTATTAGCGTGAGTTAGTATCGAGGGGAAAACAGACTCATTTTCAAGTTCAAACGAGCCTCAATACTGGGAAAAACCAAATTTACCAATTTTTGTGTGATAGTCCATGGATTTTTTATGATACGTGATCCCGACTTGTTTTTTCCCATAAATTTTCATTGACGTTCGTTACGATCTTATTAATGGCCTGAGTTGGTTCTGAGGGGAAAATAGATGCATTTTCAAGTTCAAACGAACTCCAATGCGGGAAAAACACCAAATTTTTTGATTTTCGTATGTTATATTCCATGGACTTATTGTGATACTTGATCCCGATTTGTTTTTGACCAAAAATTTTCATGGACGTCCGTTACGACCTTATTAATTACGTTAGTTAGTCTCAAGGGGCAAACAAACACATTTCAAGTTTAAACGAGCCTCAATGCGGAAAAAATCAAAACTACTAATTTTCGTATGGTAGTCCATGGATTTTGTTGATACGTGATCCCAACTTGTTTTTGGCTGTAATTTTTCATGGACGTTTGTTACGACCTTATTAATTGCATGAGTTGGTTCTGAGGGGCAAACAGACATATTTTCAAGTTCAAATGAGCCCTAATGCAGGAAAAAACAAATTTACCAATTTTTGTGTGCTATAGTCAATGTATTTTTGGTGATACGTGATCCTGACTTGTTTTTTGCTGAAATTTTTCATGAACATCCGATACGACCTTGTTAATGGCGTGAGTTGGTCCCGAAGGGCATCTGGACGCATTTTCAAGTTTAAACGAGTCCTTATGTGAGAAAAATCAAATTACCAATTTTCATGTGATATAGTCCATAGATTTTTGGTGATACGTGATCCCGACTTATTTTTTACCGATATTTTTCATGGAAGTCCGTTACGGCCTTATTAATGACGTGAGTTGGTCCCAAGGGGCAATCTAACGCATTTTCAAGTTCAAACTACCCTCAATGCGGGAAAAATCAAATTAGTTGGGGAACTATCTTGTATAATCTCACCATTTTTTCAACGCATATTTTCACATTTACTGGCCATTTTTTAGGAGCAACAAAATCGTAACTTTCTTCTCCGCCTCAGCTTGAGAGCTCCTTTCTAAATCAAGAGCATGCCTTTGATCGACACCGGCTATGGTGTGATTCCTTGTATATGTACACACAATATCTAAGGCAACCCCGTTCTAGCCTGCATTATACTTGAAGTTGAGGATTTCACTTCATTACCCAAATTACTCGATTGTTCATGTGTTAATATTAGCCCATAATACACACACAAAAAATAAGAAAGTAGGGTAATTCTTAAAAGTTGGCTCGTAAATGTGAAAATAAGCCATTTAAAATGGTGGGACTATATGGAATGTTTCCCAACTCATTACGGAGGTCCTCATAAATTTTTTCAGAAAAAAAATTTGGTTGTTTCAAGGCGTCAGATCCATGGTCTAATATACACGAAAAACCTAAAAAATCATGTTATTCCTAAAAATTGACTCATAAATGTGAAAATAAGTCATAAAATGATGGGACTATATGAAATGTTTTCCCAACTAATTACGAAATTCCTCATAAAATTTTTTTCAAAAAAAATTTTGGGTGCTCCAACGCGCTATATCCATGGGCTAATACACACGAAAAATAAGAAAGTTGCGTAATTCCTAAAAGTTGGCTCATAAATGCAAAAATAACCCATAAAAAAGGTGGGACTATACGCAATGCTTTCCTAACTCATTACGGAAGTCCTTATAAAAAATTTTCAGGAAAAAAAATTGGGTGCTCCAAGATGTCAGATCCATGGGTTAATACACACAAAAAATTAAGAAAATTGCATAATTCCTAAAAGTTGGCTCATAAATGCAAAAATAAGTCATAAAAACGGTTGGACTATACGCAATACTTCTTCAACTCAATACAGAGGTCCTCATAAAGTTTTTTTAGAAAAAAAAACATTGGGTGTTTCAAGACACCTGATCTATGGGCTAATACACACAAAAAATCAGAAAAGTCATGTAATTCCTAAAAGTTGACTTGTAAATTTGAAAATATTTCATAAAAATAGTGAAATTATATGCAATTTTTCCCCAACTCATTACAGATAACCTCATAAAGTTTTTTCAGATTAAATTTTTTGGTGCTTCAAAGCACCAGATTCATGGGTGCTAACACACACAAAAAACTAAGAAAGTCGCGTAATTCCTAAAAGTTGGTTCGTAAATGCGAAAGTATTACATGAAAAATGGTGGGACTATATGTAATGCTTTCTCAACTCATTACGGAGGTGATCATAAAGTTTTTCAGGAAAAAAAGTTGGGTTCTCTAAAGCATCAGATTCATGGGTTAATACACACGAAAAATCATGAAAGTCGTGTAATTCTCAAAAGTTTGCTCGTAAATGCGAAAATAAGCCATAAAAAATGGTGGGACTATACACAATACTTCCCCAACTCAGTACGGAGGTTCTCATAATATATTTTCAGGAAAAACTTTATGAGTGCTCCAAGGTGCTAGATCCATGGGCTAATACACACAAAAAATAAAGAAAGTCGCGTAATTCCTAAAAGATGGCTTGTAGTTGCTAAAATATTCTATGAAAAATGGTAGGATTATACGCAATGCTTCCCTAACTCATTACACAGGTCCTCATAACATTTTTTCAGAAAAAAAAGTTGGGTTCTCCAAGGCGTCAGATCAATGGGCTAATACACACAAATAACCAAGAAAGTCGTGTAATTCTTTAAAATTGGCTCGTAAATGCAAAAATAAGTCATAAAAATGGTGGGACTACATAAAATATTTTCCCAACTCATTACGGAGGTCCTCATAAACTTTTTTCAGAAAAAAATTTAGATGCTCCAAGACGACAGATCCATGGGCTAATACACACGAAAAAATAATAAAGTCATGTAATTCCTGAAATATGGCTTGTAAATGCCAAAATAAGCCATAAAAATGGTAGGACTATACACAATGCTTTCCCAACTCATTATGCTAATACACACGAAAAAATAATAAAGTCATGTAATTCCTGAAATATGGCTTGTAAATGCCAAAATAAGCCATAAAAATGGTAGGACTATACACAATGTTTTCCCAACTCATTATGAAGGTTCTCATGAAGTTTGTCATTAAGGTATATAATATGTGAATTGTATACTCCAAAGTTTAAGAAAAACAACTGCCGTTATGTAATTCTTCACGGGAAAACAGAATGTTAGTTTTCCCTTATGTGGCCAAACAGTGACCTGAGGATGTTACTAGTGAACTGGGATTTTATGAACTTTCATACAAAGAAATTAAGCCAAGAATAAAAATTATTCATGCTTTAGATGTCTCGTCATGGGTGGGGGTTGGAGTATCTCATCGACGGATCTCTTATATGATCTCGAGCAATCATCTTCTCATGAACTACAAATATAATTTAAGATATTTTTTCAAATTAGAATTGTTTTTCTTTCATTTTTTAAAAGAGTTCCTTACTTTTCAACACAAATTAAACCACCAATTGAAATCAAACAAGTAAGGAGTTATCATTTATAAACTTTGAGATATAGACTTGATGAGTGTGACTAGAAGTCTTTATTGCATTATTAATATTTGTCCTTCCAATAAAAGCAATAAAGATTATTGTCCTTAGATTAATTATCACTAAAACATTATTTGTGTCCGAAATTGCCGATAGTTACTTAATAGAATGTAATATAACTAGGTAATTTACCCGCGCAAATAATCTTTCTAAATTTTTGAACAATTTTTTCAATAATCGACTGTTATAAGAAAATAAATAAATTTTAGTAGGTTTTAAAAACTTTTCAACAGAACTTAAATGATTTGACATTATCACATATCTAAAGAATTGTAAATATATATTGAATGATTAAAAATATCTTGAGATCTAATTATTTTTATCTTTTACATAATTTATCATACTATATGTTTGATGATATAATTGTATTGTTAAAACTAAGTGATGTTTTTATATAGCGATTAAACATAATTTTTTCTATTTTTTATTACATGAAAAATATAGAATTTGATAATTTTATGGTTAGAATAACTCCTTGTGAAAAAAAATTATGTGAAAGTTTTCGATAATCAATATTAGTTATAAATAAGTTAAGACCGTTAAAAATGTACACCACAACAACATAAATAAATTTTTTTAGAGACAATCTACTTGTTTGAGGTCAAACGTTCACTATTTTTCGTTATTATTACTTTGTTACTCTAACAAAATTTATAGAAGGAGAAAAATTAAATTGAAACAACAGTAAAATAATATTGTTGACCGTTTTAGAAATTTATTTTTTATTAAATTGCTACTTTGAAGGCCCTTCTAGATGTTTCATCAATGCAACTTTACGACTTTTTCAGAAATATGTATGTATAATTGTTTCATTAATGTAACATCTCGCAATATGAAATAACTAGGAAAAGTTGAGTTTTGATCAACTTCAAATGACCATAACTCCTATACCAGGATGAGTTAGGTGTACTTCCAGATATGGTTGGAAAGCTCTTGGAATGATCTTTTCAACGCTGCCAAGTTTGTGCGATTTTGAATTCCTATGAGTAAGTTATGCCATTTGGAAGTTGGGTTGTTGGATTAATGAAAGTCTAATCCGGATTTTGGAAGGTTAATTTAGTCTTTTCCTTACCTAATTATTCTAATTCATTTTTAGGAGTTTAATTGGGGTAAAGTCAGATTTTAATCAGTTTAGAAAAGTGAATTTTATGCTAGGGCTTGGAGATGAGGAGAAAAGAGAAGAACGTTCAAGATTCGTCGATTTCATTGAGGTTAGCTTGTGGATTTCGTCGGGGGTGATCCCTACAAGGTATGTGAGATCACATAGCATTGGGTTAGTTCACCCACACACCAACCATGATTCAATTCAATGAATTTAAGTCTTTGAAAGTTTAGAAATTGAGTTCTTGATGAACATTGTTAAAAGTTTTGTTGAATTCTTGTGGGTTGTGTTGTTGAAGTTTCTTGATGATTTGATTCATGTTTTTGGGTGAAATTTCGAGTTGAATCTATTGTATATTGAGGGTATTAATGATTCTAAGCGTTTGGGGAAAGAACCAAGTGAAATTAGAGGGTTTAGAGTTGAAAAAATGGAAAAGAAAGTTTGGAGTTTCTAGGGAGGGGTCTGGGGCGCCGCGCCTCCTAGAGTGCCACAAAAGTTCCTCTGAACTTTGGGCTCTGACGCGCCGCGCCAGCCAGAGTGCCACAGCAAGCTCTCTAAACTTTGAGGGCTGGCGTCCTGCACTTCTCAGAGTGCCAGGGACGCCAATTCTCCCCATGTCTTTCCCACATTTTCGTACTTGTTTCTTAGCAATATACCTATGTTTCCTAGTTGATTCCAACACTCTAAGGTACATCTAAACATCATGAAATCATCCATAAACATGAGTTCATAAACCTTGAATCCATAATCCAATTCAAGGAAAGTTAGGATCAAAGTCAAGAGAAGTTAAGAGTCAAGTTTAGAAGTTAAGAACGAAGTCAAAGCAAAGTTTGTAAAGTTTTCAAAAGTCTTTAACAAATGTTTTAACTTTGTTTTGAAACTTAAGTTTCAAGTTAAGCAAAGAGTAAAGAGTTGAGTTCATCTCTCAAAAAGCTATAAGGGAACTAAGTATTCCCAAAGAGTTTATAAATATTTTTCACATTTGAGCAAGAAAATGAAACTTCGATTCCAAAAGAGCTTTTAAACTAAGTTTTGAGCAATTATCTCAAACCAAAGAAAGAATTTTGTTTTAAAAACATACGAGCTAAGTATATTTTAGGAGTAGTATTGAGCATTGATATGGGGATGCGAGTCCATATTAACTCAAGTCTCCATAAATCATGTAGCTATCATGAGTAGTAAATGATCATACTTTTTAGATGACTCCTTAAGATGCTTTTAGCATAAACTAGTGGATCCACTAAGTTAAGCGTTCTATATGACGGCAAAATATATGACAGTTCTGGCAGCGTGGGCAGGACGTTGTATCACCACTTTGGCTCATAGTGGTACTTGTCGATTAGAGAATCTCCCATAGAAACTATATTACTTTATTATATAAATAAAGTTGAGTTTGTTATTGCATTTCTTTAACGAACTAAGTTGTTTTCCACTGTTTTATAAAGATTTTCATATATAATGCATGTATTTTATTGCTTTATATTGAGTTGAGTTATTCATGAATTGAGAAGAACCAAGGTAAGTGTTCTTTCAGATTCCTTTCAAGCTTAAATTGTGTTTAGCATTCCAACTCGCATACTCGTACATTCAATGTACTGATGCCAGATGGCCTGCATCGTCTTATGATGCAGACACAAGTAATCAGAATCAGCATCCATTGCCTCGTTGATCAGGTTTAGCACTCAGAGTCAGTTGGTGAGCCTTATTGCTTCCGGATGGCTCATTTTTACATTGCTTTCTAGTTTTCAGTTGTTAGGATGATCAGGGGTTATATCCCGACATCCCTCTTTGTTTTAGAGGTTTCATAGACAGTTAGTAGTTCACTTGTCTTTACTTTATCATTCAGATGTTGTTTAAAGACTTTAGTTGCCGTTTTGGCTAAGTTTTATATCTCTTTAAAGTTGTTTTGCGATTATCTTATTAAGTTAAGTCTTCCGCTGAGTTAAGTAAGCTAGGTCAAGGGTTCACTTGGGGCCAGCAATGCTTCTCGAGTGCCAGCCACATCCAGGGTGTAGGCTCGGGATGTGATAATTATGAAAGTACAAGTAGATCAAAATATTGAATTCTAGATTCGTGTTAAAGAAATATTCTCGAACATTAAAAGATTAAAAATGAATCTAACCAAGATAATTCAAATGCTCAGCAATAACTTGGGACATAAAGGACAATAAATCTATGTTAATAGACATATCTTTTGTAGCTTCAGATATCACATTTATTTAAAGCAGATTTTGTTTCATATTCTTCAAATTAAATTTGCTAAAAATAGTCATAACTCACACAAAAATATTAAGAAGAGTTGAATGAGAAGAAAAAAAGAAAAACATTAAAGGACGAAAGTTTTGTCCAAGTGAGATCTTGTCACTAAAACAAACTATTAGTGGCAATTATTATTGGTAGCGACTAATTTTGCCACCAAACCATTCCTTTAGTGGCGACTATTATAGGTATTAGCAGTGACTAATTTTGCCATTAAAACACTCTTTTAGTGGCGACTATTATTGTATTAGCAGCGACTAATATTGCAAATAAAACTTTCTTTTAGTGGCGACAATTATAGGCATTAGCAGCGACAAAAGTTGCCACTGAAACATACTTTAGTGGGGACTATTATATGTATTCGCGGCGACTAAAGTTGCCACTAAAACACTTTTTTAGTAGCGACTATTGTAGGCATTAGCAGCGACTAATTATGCCGGTACAACATTCTTTTAGTGGCGACTATTATAGGCATTCGCGGCGATTAATGCTGCCACTACATATGTCTTAGTCGCGACTATTAAAGGCATTTGCAGCGACTATTGTTGCCACTGAAACATACTTTAATGGCGACTATTATAGGCATTAGCGGCAACTAATGTTGCCACTAAAACACTCTTTTAGTGACGACTATTATAGGCATTAGCAGCGACTATTGTTGCCACTGAAACATACTTTAAGTGGCAATTATTATTCGCATTATCAGCGACTGTTATAAGTATTAGCGGCAATTAATCTTGTCACTAAAACATTCTATTAGTGGTGACTATTATAGGTATTAGGAGCTAAATATATTGCTTTTATTTAGAGCAAGTTTTGTTTCATATTCTTTAAATTAAATTTGCCGAAAATAGTCATAACACACACCAAAAATATTTAGAAGAGTTGAATGAGAAGGAAAAAGAAAAACATTAAAAGGATGAAAGCTTTGTCCAAAGTGAGATCTTGTTACTAAACCAAACTATTAGTGGCGACAATTATCGGTAGCGACTAATTTTGCCACTTAAAACACTCCTTTAGTGGCGACTATTATATGTATTAGCAGCGACTAATGTTGCAACTAAAATATATTTTTAGTGGTGATTATTATATGTTTTAGAGCGACTAATGTTGCAACTAAAACATTCTTTTAATGGCAACTATTATAGTTATTAGCAGCGATTAATGTTGCCACTAAAACAATCTTTTAGTGGCGACTATTATATATATTAGTAGAGACAAATGTTGCATTTAAAATATCTTTTAGTGGCGACTATTATAGGCTTTAGCAGCGACTGATGTTGCCACTAAAACATACTTTTACTGGCGACTATTGTAGGCATTAGCAGCGATGAATATTGCAACTAAAACATTCTTTTAGTGGCGACTATTATAGGCATTAGCAGCGACTAGGGGTGTTCACGGATCGGTTTGGATCGATTATTAGTCAAAACCAAAACCAAATCAACTTAATCAGTTTTAAAATTATCAAAACCACCAAACCAAATATAATATACATTTATCGATTTGGTGGTTATCAATTTCGATTCGGTTTGGTTCAGTTATTCGGCTATTAACCATACACAAAAATAAAAGAAACAATTCATTCAAAATGTGAAAAAGTGACAATAATTCATTCAAAACAAAAAATAGTTAGAATGTCTTCAATTATCGAATTTTCGATCAACGAATTTACTATTAATAAAGCTTTAAAAATTCACTATATTGGCCTAGAAGGAAGAAACAATAACATTTTCAGTCCCACAAAGAATTGTCATAGACACTCATATACATGAAATTAATAAGATAAATGTTTTCAGCTTGGACTTTCTTGCTTTCAATAAGTAAAGTATAAGGAAATTTTAATGAAAACATATATAAGATCTTTAAAATTGTTTATAAAAATAATATATTAAGTATGTATATTAATAAAATAGATGAATATAATTCATCGATTCGATTTGATTATTTCTTCCGGTTTTTTCGAATAAATCTATAACCAAATCATATACTATTGATTTTCAAAAACCTAAAACCAAATCAAACTCAAATAAAATTGGTTTTATTTTATTGATTTGATTTAGTTTTTCGGTTTGAATCGATTTTTATCCAAACCATGAACACTCCTAGCAGCGACATTGAAACATATTTTTAGTGGCGACTATTATAGGCATTAGCAGCGACTGATGTTGCCACTAAAACATTCTTTTAGTGGCGACTGTAATAGGTATTAGCGGCGATTAATCTTGTCACTCAAAACAACTATTAGTGGCGACTATTATAGGTATTAGCAGCGACTTATGTTGCCACTAAAACATTCTTTTATATATATACTAGTAAAATTACCCGCATCTCGCGCGAAAATTTAATGTTACGGAATATATAAAATAATACTTATAACCTATTAGTCATTTAAAGTAAAACACTACAAAGGAAGTGATAATTATAACATTTTATTATTTATCCTTCAATCAATCATCTTTAATTTGATTTTATAATTTATCATTTTGCTTCCAGGAATCAAATGCATCAACCGATAATATTAAATATTCTAATAAATAAATAATCATTGGTGTAGAGATAAATAAATTGTAAAAGGTTGGAAAAAGTGAACGAATATTCTAATTCTAACGTGTAGAAAGTCCAGCACTACCTTTTGTTTTACATATATCACTTTAAAGTTCTCATTTAAATGTATCATAAGTAATTATTAAAATAAAAATTAAAGAAAAAATGTATCATATTGGACAACAATTCAACTTATTATATATACTTGAAAGGAAAAAATATTACCCAAAACTATTCAGTTTGTTTGGGTGTTTTTAAAAATCAACATACCAGAGTGATGGAGTTTAAATTTGAAACTACACTTCTATTTCAATCACAGTGTCGAAAACACATCTAATACTTCAAGAAAAGTATTTACAACTTGTAGTAAACTTGAGAAATTTGTCCATACTTCATATTGAATATGAGCAATTAATTTATTGTGTAGTTATCTATTTCTTTGGGATTAAAAGATGTTGCGGTCTAGTCATATTCCTCTATAGGTCATCCGGCACATCCTTGAACTTATGTCAAAAGTTTATTATTTTTTGTCTTCTTTTCCTGGTTCACTTCGCACATCAAAGTGCGATAAAGTTTTTAAGATCTTTATGTGTTTACAATGACATACCAAATTTGAATTTTGTCTTCAAGATATGGTATGACAGATCTTTAAGAAATTCTTTTACTCTACTTTAAGGAATTCTTTTACTCTAATTTCAACAATTTTAGTAGAGAAAACTTAAATGAATACTCAATTAACGTGTGTTATTTAATCTCTACTAACAAATACTTATAACAATAACTTTGAAAAAACATAAACAACAAAGTTTAAAAGATATACTCAAAAACAACAATTAATAAAATAAGCATAAATTAATGACTGTAAAAAAAAAATACCAGGATCTGTAACAATAGAATTGAAATAGAAAGGAAAAAATCGAGCCCACTAAATGCATAGTGTACCCTCAAGAAAATTATTCCCCTCTAGTACCCGAGATTTAAAGGAATAGATCCTCTCAGAATAGGACGATTCTATTCACCAGTGTATTGATACAAAAAACAATGGTGAAGTGAGTCACTCAACAGGAGCAAAGTACATGAATATTTAATTGTGCAAAAGAAGAAGAAGAAGTAGTTCAGAATTTTCGTTGTTTGCAAAGAAGAAGAAGAAGTAATTAAGAGGAAATTCCTCTATTTAAAAACAACAAAGGGTAGTGTGAACAAATATTTATTGTGCCTTATCAGAAAGGTCACAACTCTTTCGGAAAGGTCACAACTCTTTCGGAAAGGTCACAATCTTTCATAAAAGTCGCAACTCTTCATAAAAGTCGCAACTCTTCCAAAAAGTCATAACTCTTCCAAAAAGTCACAACTCTTCAAAAAAAGTCGCAACTTTTCATAAAACTTGCAATTTTTCATAAAAGTCACAATTTTTAATGAAAGAGGAAGGCTAATTTTGAAAATAAATAAATTAAAAGGAATCCTAAATTCTGGTGGCCCCACGTAGGCGGGCCTAAGGTTCTCTTTTATATGTATGATTCTCTGAAGTATGAGGATTAACGTGTTAATGTTTGTTTTGTAGAGGTGACAAATAATTCATTCTTTATGGAAGGAATAAAAAAAATTATTAAAAAACGACGAGGACACTAATTAATAATTCAATAGACAACATATCTTGTCTAGAAAATAGGTAATTTGAGATGACATTAATGATGTAAACCTCAATGAAATTTGGAGATGATTTGAAGATAGAGTGAAGAGTTAAAAATATATTTAAAATATCTCGATATTTTTTTAGTTTCATATTTCAATTATAAGGTGTGTGAATTTCTACCTAAACTGTTGCCAAATGTATAATAGTTCAAGTGTTGTTAGGTGCTTTTCTCTTTTGTGAAACAAAGAAAAAATGACAACATAACGATACGACAGAAAATTCTCTTCTTATTTAATAAAAAATAAATAAACATTGTTCAAATTTTATTTCGCGATTTACACTGCACCTCATCTTTAGATCAACACTTTTTTTCCATAAAATGAAAGGAATTTGATATAACATGACCATATCAATGATTTATTTAAGAATAGTTATTGTTCCACCACAAAAGCCTTAATTACTTGGTCTTATTAATTGTTATTTGTACGTTCGTATAGCTTAAATATTTATGTTAGATCAACTAATTGTTTAGTTATAAAGAGTTAGCAATTTATAAATTTTTATTCTAGTATGTAGTATAATTTTTTAAGGAAGGAAATTTGATTGAACTCTCGACACTAATTAGTCCCGCCACTGATGTCTACAACTGCTAATGAAGCCTCATTAGTGAATTTAAGACGCAAGTTAGAGGCAAATCCACGTGTGGAGATTAAAACACTATTATCAGGAGCGGAGTCAGGTAAGTATATGGGAGTTAGTTTACATGAATCCTTTTCGGTGAAATATTACATTGTATATGTAAGATTTAAATTACCTTTTATATATATATATATATATATAATATGTACGCAGATGTTGAATCTCATTGACTTCTTCGTGTAGTTGCTTTTTTCATGTTTTGAGCTTCGACCTATTAATGTAAATCATAGCTCCAGCAATTGATATTTTCTTGATCAATATTTGAAAAATCACCTATTTATACGAAAACTCATGAGTTTATTAAACAAAAGAATTGACTTATGTTATATTAAACACATATCATTTTTTTTAAGATAAATAATTGTACAGGTGTCTATTTGAACAACATTTAGTTAACAATAATGCAAAGGCTAATACTTATTAATCATGTTTGGCCAATTATATATATAAAATCTATCTTCAATAATGTGATCTTTGTCTTCACAATTATATATTTATATCCAGCTTCAATAATTAAGTTCTAATTAAGCACATCTTTTTAATATCTTTTTCACTTTTTGTAATCAAATTTTGATTAAATTAGGGTTGGTAGATAGTTAACCATTCAATCCAACCCCTTATTTTGAAAAAAATAATTCAGAGAGTCTAGATTTATTTCGATTTTTAGATTGAATTTTTATCTGACTGTTTATAAAGCCATGAATAATATAATACATATTCATATTATTCATTGATTAACTCTTTTTTATCAGTGTTAAATATGTGTCGATCAATATTTTATTCATTTTTGTTTAAATATTTTTTACCCGTTCATATCTAATCTATCCGTTTGCCACTCCTAGATTAAAGTTTAAACATACATTCTTAGTCTCAATAATTTTGAGAAACTTTAAAAATAAAAGCGTGTTCTAGTACAATTTTACTTGTCCAATATGAGTGTGACTTCTAATTATTTGTATATTTATTTTTTAAATTCAGATTTTGTGTATCCAAACATGAGACATATGTTTTTTTTTCCTTTTTTTAAAAAAAAATCCTTTTCAGAATCTTGACATAATTAATTAGGTGGTGTACGTCCCATTCTTCTACATTTTGTTACCAATAATTGAGAATATTATTTTAACTTTAGATCGATGTATAATTTTTTTTTTTCACCAATGATATTTTGAAAACATCGTGTATTATAATCTGGTGCTACTTTTTTAATCACAACAATAATATCAACAATATAAGCATACAGACAGTTGTTAGCTACTGTACATCAAATACATATCAATTTTCGTGCCTCAATTTTATCCACTATATTTAATTCTTATTCTTGTGAGATTAGAACTTAAACCTAACTAGAATGTGTTATAGGTCGTTGGAAGGCTAAAAGGTTGCCACGAGTAAATAAGCTAATCCTTAACAACCTCCATTCCTGACATGAATGGCTGCATTCTCGAAATAATTTATAGGCTATGAGGAGGGAAGGCTAACTCCTTCATAGACCAACTCATTAAGGTAGGGATGGCTAGAACCAATCACAAGTGCAAATCGCGCAATTCCTAATGAGCTGTTAAGTCACTTTTAGCACTGTAATATAACTAGCAAAATCAGCATCCCGAATGCCACACAATCACATGAATTTGGTTGATCTCTAGACAAAATTCAAGAGATCAGTGAAGAAGACTAGCCAGAGTTTGGTTTTGATTCCCTCGGGCGCAAACTATTTTTCCTCATCGGATGGTTTCTGTTGGTGAATGAAACCTGTAAAGCATTCTACTAGAATTTACAAAAAAGATACCCAAAATCAAGGTTAGCAAATAGTTATGAACTGACTGGGAAGTTCTCTTCAGGTGGCTTTCGCCACAAGTAGTTAGCAGCTTCAATCCATCTTGGATGGACCAAAAATTTCTTCTCCCGCACTGCCTGACGTGACTTTTCAGTCTTGTCATTCATGGAGACCACATGTGTCACCGTATCATCGACTTCTGTGGAGAATGTAGCTCCTAATTTCTCAGCCAATTTCCAGTAGTGGTGGTTTTCTGGTTGGCATTGTATGGGAATTACACCAGTGAAGACGATTTTACAGCCCTTCAGTATTTCCTTCCGAACAGTTTTCAGCACCTGTAATAATGGCCGATATATATATATATTCTTAATCAATTAAACTCTCTAGTATAAAGCAAAGCTGCAGACTCTTTGACAAGGATCAAAATCTATTCAATTACAGGCATATCAATGAGAAGTGATCATTGCACTCGAAGATATATTTTCTATTATCTCAAAATTATTGACATTCTAAACAACGGGACCAGCATAATTATGGTTTCCAGGCATCGTTACGCTATGCATTAAGTTATCAATCATCAACAACAGCAACATACCTAATGTAATCCCACAAGTGGCATCTCTGGAAGGTGTTGTGTACGCAGCCTTACCCCACCTTGTGAGGGTAGAGAGGTTGTTTCTGAATTAAGTAATTCAAGAAAATACAAAATAAATAATATTTTACTCATGGCCAAAAGTTGATCACCCTTTTCATGGGAGTAGGTGCTGCTTCATAAGTGAGCAAATATATTAGGTCAGAGTCACTTTCACAAACAGAATACTCTGTTTTATCGCAACTCTTCTAAATTTCATTTAATCAACTCTGCGAATACTATAAGTGACAGATATTAGACAAAATTTGGCAAAAAATGATTCGGAAGAGTGTTTTGAGATGTGAAAAGTGGGGTACTAGTTTATCTTAATTCGAATTGGCAAATTAAGAGAAGAATCTTTAAAGAGGGGTTAGGGAAGGAGTAAAAATCTATAAATTAAACTGTTCGAGAATTTTACCTGCCTAACATCCCGCTCCATAATATTGTCCCCACGTTCCTGAAAGAAGCAGCATTAAGGAGAATTAGGGAACCCTAACAATGTAAGACAATTACAATTAAATACAACAAAATTAGCAAGCATAACCACCTCCGCTAACACAAGCAATAGTGAAGTTATATTGTATCTAGAAGTGGGTCCAAAAGTGTAGATGCAATTAACTTGTGTAAATATGAACTTTTTCTAGCATAAAAGTCACAGTCAAATGCAGTATCCTTTCTTAAAATATTGAGAAACTACTGAATTGTGTGGGTGTCCTTTTGAATTAAATTGTATACAATATTGAGACAACTCAAGTAGAGACTATGAAATTAATTTGGGAAGAATAGCCTACATACCGGGTCGAAGAATAGTCTGTGGATCCTTTGCAGTACTTCTAGGACAGAGGCAAGCGCTCCCTCAGCTTCATTTTCATCACTTTTCTGTTCAGAAAGTGATTTACATTTCAGACCGAATTGTCGACAACTTGAGGTAAAGAAATGATATCTGTCCATCAGTATAAGATTTTCCCTGTGCTTCCCCCATACCTAAAACAGTACATAAAAAGGTTCAGTTCCACCAAAAATACTCATCTCATCTATCTAACTACGAACATGAGTGCATGGCACAAACACTAAGAAAGTGCCTTAAATAACAATAAGGCTCAGAAAAATTCCATGCAGAAGATGAGTTAAACTCCAAAACAAATCTGAACTGTCAGAATAGCAATACATGGAAAATGAAAAGCTATCATGAAATTATGGTGGTAGGAACTTAAATTTAATCAGACTAACTTTCCCTGCCTTTGTATTAATAATAAGCCTTCGGTGGGATTAGCATTCTCTTTGCCACTAAATAAATTCTCTCATTCTCGTTGGAGAGATCATATAGTCTCAAAGAAATGTTCACATACGTACCACTTCAGTATCATCAAGGATCAGAACAGCACTTTCTTGGCCCAAAACGACATCTAGACCCTTTTGATGTCTCCGAGTGGAGTCTGATTGAGCAATCACTCTAGAATGGAAGTAGATACCTCCAGGGTCAAGTAAGTTTGCCATTTCCAACGCATAAGGACGTTCGCCCATTGTGTAAATGTACATCTCGAACAAACTACTGGCTTCTTTCAGGAAGGTGTGGACAAATGGCCTCAGCTTTGTCATCATGTGTATCCAGTCCAATTTGAAAAGGTTGCTTCTTAAAGCATCTGCAGATAGTAAGTTGGGAAAAAATCATAAAACACTGCACAACAGAGACCTGCAAAATAACTATCACAGACGAACAACAAGAATTTAAAGCAAAAGAAATCCTAACCATATATGAGGTCTAAATAAATTAGCATTAATATTAGAAAAATAACTTGAATGCACTCAACGACAGAGATGACCACAAAGAATTATTAAAGTGAAGAGCTTACAAAGCTCTAGAGTTAAAAGGCCAGATTATCAAACAGTATAATTTAGATTGCCCAAATGTCAGCAGTTCAACTAAAGGGCACATATCTTGCAATCGCCGCATGATATAGGCATTATACTTTCTAACGAAGAGTGCCTTCTAAACATTCTTTACCTAGTTCATGCATCCACAATTCCACATCATTACAAGAAACATTAACTCAATAGAAACATATACTACTATACATAGAACACCATGCAGCTAACTTTGACTCAAAAAAAAAACATAAGAACAAAGGCAAAAGAAAATTAAGGTTCAGATGTTGCCACTTCCTTCGACAAACAGACTTAAACCCATAGCCAACGGCAGCCATGTAAACATCCTCTCCGACACAGTAGACCCTGCCCCTGAACCAAATAACTCTTCAACCATAGATATCAACAACGTGACCTTATTTCTTCATGGTCATCTTTTAGGGGGGGGTAAACAAAGAGCGCTGAAGCACCCATTAAAAGCATATTAATCTTTCTAACAGTAACCCACTAAAGTGGACTTTAATTAATCACATCTGCTCAGGCATTATTCGAATGAATCAAAGAATAATGTAGTAACAGTGACGCATACTTGCTATCAGACTTGGATCCCTTCAAACCTTGGAGATCAAGTTAAGGGAATAAGAGGCTAGTAGCTGATTGAGTAGGTGACAGAAATCAGTGCAGTACTGATTAGAGGGACAACTAAACTAACTCCACTGACACAGTCTTATTCTTCATTTACTATTCCTAACCATCTAGTTTATGTTACCTCGTATATTTTCTATGGGTTCCTCCCCTATCTAATTCATTAACTTAGTCGTCACGTAACATATACCACAATATCCCATTCATACATCGAAGAGATCCTAGTACTTCACTGCACCACTGCCAATTGCTCTCCACCTACCACTATCTCTAACAGATTTCAAGCCATGGCAAAGAGCCCTAGGCAGTACATATAACTTGTTGGACAGCATTTTTCTTCAAAGATACAAGGTCAATGTATTAAAACAATAAACTAGAGGAGAGATTTAGATATGTCAAACAGATTGATTTTAATTAAAGAAGAAAGGTCTAAGAAACTGAGCCTAAGAGTAAGGCCCCAGCCACATCATCCAGACCATGAGGATGCTGCATACTTTATCTTTATCTATTATAATTTATATTTTTAGTTTAAGGAGCAATAAAGATGACCCTTTTCTTTTTTTTAGAAAAAGGCCGATAAAGATAAACCTATGTTATATTATTTTATTTTTAAAATGAGATTACCTTTGTTATATTTGATCCGATCTTCTATAAATATGACACATGTACTGATTTACTGTTTGATGGGCATGAGTAATGATTGTGAGTTGATTAGGCATTAATATCCCTCCCTCTTTTCCGGTTTTCCATTTCTCTATCCCCCTCTCATTCTCACTTTCTTTATCTCTCTCCAAAGACCAACATAAGTGCAAGTGGGGCAACACCTAATTCTTGCGCCCTCTCCAGTCTCCTCCTCCTGCAACACTAGTTGAACATTAACATTTTCACATTGTGTGGCATCAACTTAACAGATCCCAAACAATCTCAAGAATTCCCACCATAACCTCGAAGTAACCCCATAATAAAGGAGAAGGTCACCTACACCTTCACCTGTTTTTTACACATACGGCACCAACCAACATAAATGACCATCTACTTCCTCTTATTCTTCTCTCTATTTCTGTCTTGATCTCTCTCTTTTCTCTCTTATTCCTCTCTTTCTCGTTTTTTCATTCTTTCTCCAGCCTTTTCACCCTTCTCCCCATTAAGGTACTACATCAATTTACTAGCCAAGCCAAGTTCTGATTCATCATAATGCTGCACTCCAAGATAACAATAAGTATTTTGTTGACCACTAAGTACTAAAATATGTTTATCCACTGTTCACAAGTACCTTCCTCATGGAAGGATCATCAATGAGCAACTGCAATTAGAACTTCAATTTTTTCTGGAAATTGCATAAATAGTCTCACATATTAGAGCTGAGTTTTCTCCACCAGAGAAGAATGCCAGAGATCCTTTTTGGGAAACCATTTTTTTTATAACCATGGTGTTTAGTCAGCTTGCGCACACCTCAACTAATTCCACGGGGTACCTACTACCTGCCAAGTCCTTTTTGGGAAAATACAAGTTGCCTCCCAATCTTGTTCAAAAAAATCCGTTGACACACCTCAACTATACGGGCAACCTCTAACCCCCATAATTTTGGTTCAAAGAGGAAATAATACACCTTAACTGACAACGTGGCGGAGAAAGTATTATTCACCCATGAAAATCTCAAAACACACAAAAATATAATAGAAAATTACAATTAAGACCTATTAAAACTTGGCAAGTGGAAAGAAAGGTCCACTTTTTATTTTCCTTAACTTTGACTCAAAAAAAAATGAAAAAGAACAAAGGCAAAAGAAAATTAAGGTCCAGATGTTGCCACTTTCAACTTCCTTCGACAAACAGACTTACACCCATAGCCAACGCCAACCATGTAAACATCCTCCCTTACACAGTAGACCCTTCCCCTAAACCAAATAGATCTTCAACCATAGATATCAACCACATGACCTTATTTCTTCATCGGTCTTTTTTTCTTTTAATCACATCTGCTCAGGCATTATTCGAATGAATCAAAGAATAATGTATTCACAGTGACGCATACTTGCTATCAGACTCGGATCCCCTTCAAACCCTGGAGATCAAATTTAAGGGAATAAGAGGCTAGTAGCAGATTGAGTAGGTGACATAAATCAGTGTAGTACTGATTAGAGGGACAGCTAAAGTTTAAACTAACTCCAATGAGACAGTCTTATCCTTCATTTACTATTCCTAACTATCTAGTTTACGTTTCCTCGTATATTTTTTATAGGTTCCTTCCCTATCCAATTCATTGACTTATCGCATAACATATAGCACAATATCCCATTTGTACATCGAAGAGATCCTAGTACTTCACCTCACCACAGGCAATTACTCTCCACCTACCAATATCTCCAACAGATTTCAAGCCACGGCAAAGAGCCCTGGGCAGTACATATAACTTGTTGGGCAGCATTTCCTTATTCTGGCTTCTCTAGCTTCCATGTGCAAGTAAAACAGATTTTCACCACTTTCAGGAGCAAGATATAAGCACCAAAATATGAAGCTAACAGCATATAACCAGTAAGAGTAACATACCAGGCAGTACTTCTCGTTGGTCCTTCAAGTATGATTCTTCTGCAGAAATATCTGCAAGTCTAGTTGAGTTCAGAAGTGTGTGGTCTAAATCTAGAACCAAGATCAGCTTTTTGTGCCGTAGTAAATTTTTCAGGTCCTTGTCACGCAATCGAGCAACTTCATCATCTGCAAGCCTCAAATTCTGCAAAATTATTGATAGAATCCAGTGAATAGATGTACAAAGTTTAATAGCAATAGCTGTTCCCAGCACGTCATATAGTTCCTTCCGTTATCTCTCAACCTATGTTGCTCAAGCCTCTCCAAAAATGTTGCCGCCCGTGTCTGACCCTCCAAAAACGCACTGCTTTTGGAGGGTCCGGCAGGCATTGGCGGCATTTTGAAAGCGTCCGAGACATAGCTCTCAACATTCCCCCACCAACCCAACCAACCAGAAAAGAAAATATGTATATAACAGTGTGTTTTAGTGAATACTGAATCATGGAGAATAACCTTGTGTATGTATCCAAAAGCCACACCAGATTCATCTTCCACCTTCTGCCCACACCGTATACACATCCCTCCCATGACACCAGGATGAGTGCATACATCCAGCGCCAAAGATGCTCCTGCACATGGGGACATGTCAGATTTATCATACATAACCAGACAAGTACTTAAAAGATGTAAAAGAGGGAGGGGAGCAGGAAGTGCATCGATGAGATTGGAAAGGAAAGAGTCAAAGAACCTAAAAGCACATACAAGTAGCTGCAGCCTATTATTGTCATCATGAAAATATTTCTTTCCCAGTTACAATGTATAACTGATCTACCGTTTCCTAGTGAAGGCCCACCACCCAAAAGAATGAAAGCTCAAAGAAGCATCAACCTTTTAGTGTCGAGGAAGTCATAGCTGTCATCTATATGGAAAAGGCATACTTAACTTTTATAGAAGAACTAAAGACCAACCTACCTTCTGATACTTCTCCTTGTTCAGACTTCAGAAACCAAGGGACTAATAAGGTGACGTCAGAAGATATATTATGCAGGAGACTCAAGAAGACCCAGTTTTAGTATAGTCAGATAATAGTTACTTTAGGCGAATGAATAATTTCTAAGAAGTAAGGTCAATAATATTCACAACAAGCAGTGAGAGCTTTGACAGATATACAAAAGTCGCAAGGATTCTTCCCTGTTAGTGGGAGCTAACAATATCAATAATGTTTTGCCTTTTTTGATAAGATGACAAAACTAATCATGATACATGCTATATAAAACATTTTTAAAAAAAAATTCAAAAGTTGAAGACAGTCCTATTTCAAGTTGCATAGAGGCTTTTTATTTCCTTCAAAGTACCACTCTCTCCAACCATGGACATATAAGGAATTTAGCATTCGAAATTATTTGTTCCCTAAGAGTTTTCCTCGCCTTCCAATATTTTTAATTTTTTAATTCCATGTAAGACATTTTAACCAAATAATCGAAAGATGAAGACAATCATATTGTATGGTGTTATAATATCTCTATAACAACACCTAAACATCAAAATGACTCCACTCGGTCTTGATAAAATGCTTTTAAGACTTTTCTTTTTACAGGGACATAAAACGCTTAACAACTTGACAGAAGATTGAATAACTGTTCTACAGCCTCACCTGAAGTTTCTGCTGGTTCTCCACGAGACACTGAACTCTGTGGATCAACTGCAGCTTCAATCAACTCAATTTTACGCTTCTTTGACCTATGATATATATATAGCGATCAACGAGGAAATGGAGCCGGTAGTGTAAGCAGAAAATTCAAATTGCAATATTAAACTTTAAAAAGTAAGTAGTAAATTTGGCTACAGAATGATTTCAAATTTCAGAAGAGCTAACAATAGTTGGTGACAATTAGTACAACCCGTCCATAATTCCTTTCTTCTATCTGCACTCTTTTGCATGTCTAACTCAAACTCTTAGCTTAGATGACCTAACAAATCCAGCATTCATAGAGAATCTTATAATACCTGCTAGAATCTATGTTGCCATCATCATCATCACCATCACCAGTGTCGTTGTCTTCATCTTGCCCTTTCTCATCTTCCACCTCTTCCTCTCCCTCTGCTTCTCCATTTTCTACTTCGTCTAGCTCAGGTGATACATCAGAAGCAGAGTCCAACTCTGCATCGAGAAAAGCTGCAAAATCATCGCTGCTTGATGAGTGGACGGGAGAATCTGCCGTCAGACTCATCTGGCATGTCAACCATGAATTATATAAGTATTATGCTAATACATCATAAGACTAACAGCTACTTTACTACTGGTTCAAAAAAGTCAAAACAACAACCAACAAGTCAATTTGACCAAATATTCTATAACTAAGTAACTAACTCAATGTGAAAATTTTACTATAGATATGAATGGCCAATCATATATATATATATATATATATATATATATATATATATATATATATATATAAAGATTTCATAGTGAAACAATTCATGTTATGTCAGCACCTCCATATGTTTTGATTTCAGACAGATAATAAGAGTGTGATCTGCTGTTACTATGGCAACGAGGAGGGTTTAATTTTGTGTGGGTTTGGGTTCAGTAACTTTGAAGCGGGTGTGGGGCGTGTGTAAATTTAAAATTCACTATTAACAAACTAGTGGGGATAGCCCGGGCATTGCATGGGCCCAACACAAAAAAACTTAAATTATTTTGTTATACATGGTAGATAAATCAGCAGCGACAATATATGTATAAAAAGTATTGATCAGCAACACCAAAAGGAAGGCTAAAACACAAAAGCTGTGGGGATATGACTAATCTACCAATAGGGATATAACATCAACTGTGTTCATCACACAATCCAGGAGAGCACCTAAAGGTGTCATTCAGCAATACTTAGCAAATTTTGTAAATTAATACCATTTTCCCCAAGCATATGATGCAATAAGATGCTAAAGGAAACACAAAGATACCAGATCAATAATCTTGACTTTTGAGATAGATTCTTTTGCACCCTTAAATCCCCCAGTGTTTTGAAAAGCCACTCAAACATAAGGAACCAACAATTTTTTTACTAGAATCAGCTTCTAGTCAGTTAAAAGGTTCAGTTACTCTTTAGTAAAGCTAAAAGTGCTGATGTAATTAGTAAAACTCCAGAAAACATTGTGGTAACTTCCAGATTAATTAGAAGAACTTACCATATAGTAGGCGTAAGAGATCAAATGGACTCTGTTGTTTGCTGATTGATGCAATAGCTTTGTTTAACTTGTGGTGGGAGGTGAGTGCCTTGAAGTTGATTCTATATTCAAAAGCGGCAAAAGGGATCATCAATTATGTAATTTATCTAACACTCTGTACAGGTCTTGCGAATCATTTGTGACAAGTGTAAAGCAAAAGCACATACGCAACTTAAACTACGTGAATTAAGCTTGGTGTGTAGAAGTGTTAGTACTCCAATCGGTTCAGCAGCTTAAGGTTGCATGCTTTTCGTGGCTTACATAGTGTTTTCCGCGGAGAGAAGCTTCATAATCAGGTGTCTCCAAAGATACCAAATTATACTCCAGATGAACAGAACGTGAAGCAGGAAAATGGAGCTCGGCCTTCCAGTGAAGGTTTTAAAACTGCTGCCACAGTTAATAGTACACCTAGAACCAACGGAGTCTATTGAGGATGACGCATGACCCTTTTTTGCAAGCTGCCATGGTTTATTACTGTGGCAGCCCTGTTGGAACTATAGCTGGTAATGATCCAAGTGAAGCAACTATGCTAACTATGATGAAGTATTTATATGTGATCTTATAGGATCCTATTTTCAGAAAGTTGAAAAGAGGAACTTTATACTTCACAGTTCACAGACTTCAGTTGCAGGTATAATGACTCAAGTTATCTCAAACAACTACTTAATTCCACATTCAGGCTTGTTCTATTTACTAGTGAGGGTGATTCAACATGTAATTTGATTCCTTTCAGTAGCATCCTATGTTTGTGTTCCTAATAAATCAACAAATTGGCATCGTCTTATTGATGCAGTAAACCTATTAGCCCCCTTATTATTATAGAAGATACATGGAGTCTCTACTGGTAAAAATTTGCAATTATGTGTAATATCCGCAAACATTGAGAAGTTAAGGAAAACAGATCGGAAGGAACATAAGAACAAGAACTATACACAACAACAACTCAAATCAACAAATTGGCATCGTATTATTGATGCAGTAAGGCTATTAGAAAATCCTATTCGAAGAATCGATCAAATTTCAGCAAAATCCATTTGGAAAAAGAAAGAAACAAAGAAAACGCATTAACCTGAGGCAAAGTCGAAGCTAATCAGTTGAAGAAGCTTCCCAATCTTGGTGTGCAGAATGTTGTAAACCCTAACTTTGGTATCGAAATAGAACTTTTACAACGGAACGGAAAACCTTAGGCAGCCATGGCGAAGAGCTCTAAGACAGCCATGAAAACCTTGGCAAGTTTCCTGGATTTGAAGGGAAATAGCATAATTTTAGAAACCTAACACCTTGTTTGGAGGGTTGATACCCAAAAAAAAATGTAATCCGCCCTGTCCGCCCCACATAACATAATTTGTTATTTTAGACCCACCCGGCCGTGTCTCGCATAATCCGCCCCGCATGTCATAAATCCACCCCACCCCGTCTCATCCCGCATAAACCCATTCGCCATGACATAATTTGTTGTTTTGAACTCGTCTCGTATAGACTCATCCCGCCTCGCTCTATTTTTCTCACTTCTTCAAACTAATTTGATAATATAATATGTTATTTCTAAAAACCTTAGCTCTTTTTTATCTTAAAGAAAATAATACTTATAGAAGTCAACAAAAATGAGATAAATTTTGATACCAATTCCAACAACCAAAGAAGCAAAGATCAAAAGTTCCAACCCGCAACCTGTCCCACCCCGTAAAAGTTACTCCGCCTGCCCCGCACCCGAAAATGCTATAACTCAATCCGCCCCCGCAAAATACTATAACTCGCTGCCCCATTATCATTTCTATTTTGGGCTCTATGTAACCCAAACTTTTTTCTTTTGGACTTGAGTTTTCAATTCTTTGGCAACCTTTTGGGCTCTATGTGGCCCAATTTTTTTTCTTTTGGACTTAAATTTTGATTTAAAGTCAATTTTAATAGATTATGATATCAATGTGGATATTATTATACTCTCTTGATCTCCATGTGAAAATCAAATTATAGTTGAGCATGTGTTAACTTGAAAATAACAAATTGAAAAAAATGAGTAGAAAAAAAAATGCATTTGAATTCATCTTTAAAAAGAAAAATGGAAAACTCAATCCAATATATAACTAAACCTTGTTTTTTTAAAAAAAAAAAGTTTGACAAAAGATAAATTTTTGTTTGGACAAAACTCAAAAAGGTACTTAATTTAACTTAATTTTTTTTCCTTACATATCTGACAAATATTCTAAGCCCGAATCCCAATAAAATTCAGATTCAAGCCAAAATATTTCATATCGAGAACTCCCCACATTATATGATTTGAATTTCTTAACCATATTTTGACAAATTTCTTCCCAATTGAGTACTCAAAACCTAAAAATAATCAATATAACAACATTCCACTTGAAAATGAATTATAAAAGATATTATTAAGCAACAGAAGCTACAACACCTCCAACAATTTTATTTACTAAGACAAACAACTATATACACAATAATAAGAAATGAAAATTGTAATTATATCTTTAAAATATTAATTAACTCTTTTTTTTCCTTTTTAAATTATTTTCTTTTGCTTTTTAGATTCCATTAAAGTGGATTTTCTCCCAATTCTCCTTTGTCTTTCAATTTTTTCTTGCCAATAATCCTCTGATTTTGTAATTTCTTCTTCACCTATCCATCCTTCTTTCATCATTTTTTGTTGGTAGTACCTAAATCCCACATACAACATAAAAACTGCAAAAAACAAAACAAAAGAGATTATAATCCGGTATTTTGATACGAAGAAAAATATTTTTATTCATTTTCTCATATTTTTATAAATAAATAAAAGTTTTTTTCTCAAAATCATTCATATGTAATACAAAGAACAATTGTTTTTGAAAAACAAGTAATTTGTGTTGAAACACACATAAACCGATTTCGCTTAGTAAAATGTCTGAATTTATATTGGAGTAAACGCTAAATTGTTTGGAAGGAAGGAAAATATTTTCTAAAAAAAGTAAATAATGTTTTTCTTATTTTTTGGTGTTTGATAAGTAAATGAGAAAAAATACTGCCTCAAATGCATTTATAGAATAATATGTAATATAGATGGGTATGTAGGAGCTGAAATAAACTTGAAATGCACTCACGGAACTTATTTTTCCTAATTTTTAAGAAACTTATTTTTGTATAAAAAATATTTTTTAGAAAATATTTTCTTCGATACCAAGAGTACCCTAAAATTGTAGCTCCATAAAATAAAAATGAGTGAATTTACCTGCCCAAATTCTAGCAGAAATTGAAAATAAATTCCATATAAGTGTGAATATTGCAAATGCAACTGCTTTCTTGTGAGTACAACTTTCCCAAGCATCTCGAAAACGTCTAATCCAAAATGTACCTTCATATTAAAATCATCGAACGTTATCGTGATGAAGTGATAAGTGTCTCATCATCATTAAACAGAATTTTAAAGTTCAAACCATGAAAATTGAGTTTAGAAATTGTAATTATTTTCATTGAAAATCCTAAAATGCAGAGGATAATAGTATATAAAGATTGAAATGGACCACTTTTGTGTATGAAAATAAACTATATTTATTTATTTGCATTCATTAATACAACAAAAATAAAATTATTGTGACCTCATTTATTACAACCAACTAGTTGACAAATTCATAAAAATAGACGTTATGTAGTTCATCCAACTATGTGTACTACAATTTATTAAATATTCCAAACTTCACCAACTAGAAATTCAAGAAGAAGGAAAAAAAAGAAAGAAAAGGAGTTAGTAAAATTATATATTATTATAAATGTTTGTTAGATCTTAATTTCTACTAATTATATCTGCATTTTGATAATTGCCTTTAGAGATATATACTTAAAAAAGGTTGCAGTGAATTAAGTACTAATTAAATATCCTTGATCCTAAATCAAAAGTTTCAGATTCATAAGTCATGAGATTTAATAAGGAGTGCTTCATCTCCTAAAGTAAAACTTTACAGCACTATTTTCAATTTAGTAGGACCCTAAAACAAATGTCAATCACTAAACGGGAAACCAAAAAAAAAAAAAATACATGCAAATTATAGTACAAAGAAAGAGTGTAAAAAATCAATATATACTATACACACACAAATAGAGTAAAATATTATCTCATAATGTATTTTAACTCGTTATAACAAGTGACTTTTGTTGGAAACCACTTTACCATTTAATATAGGATTTTTCAACGTATATTCAAATTTAAACGAGTTTCAAGATAGATATTGAACAAAAATATGTCAAGAAAGAAATAAAATAAAAGAAGCATGGTGAATATAAATTTTACCATAGGCAGTTAACTGTGTGGAATAAGAAGAACAGACTTTTGGTACTATGAAAACACCAAAAAACCCTACAAACAGACAAAAAAAAAAAACAAAAAACAAAAAACAAAGTGTCAGCAACAAATATGTTAAGTGAAAAAAGGTGAAAATAGAATGTTTCACTTATTTATTTCTGCTACTGAGAAATATGTACTTTCTTTTCCTCAAAGATATGTACAGTAAAAAAACACAAAGTAAATATATTCAGTGTAATTTTATAAATGAGATATGAAAAGGGTAAAACATAAGTAAACGTTACTCTTATTTTAGTGCGGGAAAGAGAGACTGTTTCCGAAAGACACTCAACTCAAAATATGTATCAACTACTCTAATTAAATAAAATCACCCCTTTAAAAAAATTCACTTCATGAAATATGTTATATTTTCCTTTTTTTTTTTTTTCTCTAAGCTTTTTAACAAAGATATCAAAGTAGGAAAAAAATCAAGAACATTAGAAAGAAGAATTACAAAAAAAAAATGGATGTATAAGTAGTGGCGAAATCAAAAATAGTAATTTAAGAAATTTTAAAATGTACTCTAATGTAGTTGTATAAAATAAAAATATTGGCTTATATATATAATATTAGTAAAAGTCATATATAATATTACTCACTTAAAATTCTTTTTGCTAATACCCAAAAATTATCAAAAAGCTCATTCTCTTTCTTCTTCTTTTTTTTAATTCCACCCAAAAATAAAATATAAAAAAAACTCACCCAATTTTGACATCTTCCAAATAGTTATGGAACTGCCACATCTTGCCAAAACAAACAGTAGAACTGCCATCTGTAGAGGCAAAATTTCGTCAACTTTCTAGTGAGTTTCAAAATATTCAAAAATACTAAATGTCAATTATTTTTTTAAAAAATAAAACAAAAAAAAATTATTATTTTACCTTCATTGTAGTAACAGGATCCCCAGAAAAAAGAGCTCTAATTTTCATGAGACATTCATTTATATAAGGCAATATTAATTTCAATATCCACATTGCTTCTTCTTCCCCTAATACATATTCACTTGATTCACCTATATCATTGGCACCCCTTTTTACCCAAAAAAAAAAAAAATTAGATCAAGAAAATAATCGTTATCAATTATAACAGTAAAGTTAATATTTCTTTCGTTTCGATATATGACTGAACACAAATTTTAGAAAATGATGGAAATTTTTGAAATTTGTGATATGTAATAAACCATATATTTGTGTGAAAAATTGGATAATGAAGAATGTGTCACGTAAATTGAGACTGAATTTTTTACCTGAGAGATCTAAATAGAAAGATTGTAGCAAGGTAGACCAGACCCAAATAGGAAATCACAGAAATAAAGCTGTAAAAAAAGAAAAAAAATCATTATTATTATTATTATTATTGGTTATTTCAAGAATCAATAAAGAAATATCTGATATTTTTTTTACTTAGTGTAATTGTCATATTACCTGATATTGAGATCTTTAGTATATGAAGAGGAAATGATGAAAAATGTTCCAATTCCAAAGATTAATGCTGATTTTGATGCATCTGTCCACATTACCAAATCAACTGAAAAATAAAAAAATTACAAACCAAAAAAGAGAAAATTAGAATCAACATTTGTAGAATGACATTGAATTGATAGTCTGGTGGAATAAAGCTCTCGCTATATTGTACACCATAACAGTGAATTATATACAGTTTTACCCTACATTTCTGTAAGAGACTATTTTCACGACTTGAATCTGTGATCTCTTGATCACATGACAATAACTTCACCAGTTACGTTTTTCCACATTGAATTCTAAAAGACAAGAAAATTACCCAAGCTTTCTAGTTTGCTATGTTGTCTTGGAATATTTCTCTGAAAATCATCTGATGCTGGAACTGAAAATGCAGCATAAAATTGTTAGGGAATCAAAAATCCAACCTTAAAAAACAGAATCATATTAGAAAAAAGGTCAGTTTCAAGCTCTGGATATAAAGTTTTCTTTGTTATCCAAATCTAGTCAGGCTACTCATTATATTGCTCAGACTTTCCAAACATGTTGCTACATCTGTGTCAGATTCTCCAACAATGCAATACTTTTGAAGAATCTGACACGCCCCATTGACATTTTCAAAGAATCCGAGCAACATATGAATACCAAACATCGAACGGAAAACAGAACACAAAAAAGAAGCATTCAAGAAAATGGATTTGCCTGGTTTAGTTCTTGATGGACTTGGATGATGGTGATGAATTCTTGATTGGCCTGAAAATGAAGGAGTAGACTGTTTCTTGATAATTGGAGAAATGGACACTTGTTTTTTCTCATTGTTACTAATATGAACTTTTTTCTCTTCAACAATTACAATCTTTTTAGTCTTAATCTCTTCTGCTAAACTGTTTTCCTTCTCAATTTCTTCTTCCAAAATCTTGAAATCTTCATTTTCAAGATTCAATTTTTCTTGAGGTTCCACATTGCTTCTTATCACTTTCTCTTCACAATTTTCCACAAGAACCTTATTTTTCTCAAAACTCTTATTACATTTCTCTGTTTTTGTTTTCACCATTTGAAGTGAATTCTTCAAATTCCCATTAAGACACATAGATTTCACTTTCCTTAAATCACAAACTTTCTCATTTTTTCCATCCACACTTTGTGCCTTATTTGCCTCTGATTTCACTTTCCTCAGCTGAATTTGATTCCCCTCATTTCCATCAACATTATCAACAACCTTATTTTCCTCATTTCCATCACTTGATTCAACAAATACCCTTTCAAGATTCCTTTTTGACTCATCAAGAGCATCAACAACCTTATTTTCTTCATTTTCATCACTTGATTCAACAAATACCCTTTCAAGATTCTTCTTTGATTCATCAACAACAACCTTATTTTCTTCATTTCCATCACTTGATTCACTAAATACCCTTTCAAGATTCCTTTTTGACTCATCACAAACATCAGCAACCTTATTTTCTTCATTTCCATCACTTGATTCACCAAATACCCTTTCAAGATTCTTCTTTGATTCATCAAGAACATCAACAACCTTATTTTCATCACTTGATGCACTAAATACCCTTTCAAGATTCTTTTTTGACTCATCAAGAACACCAACAACCTTATTTTCCTCAATTACATCAATCTCTTTACATTTCTCTGATTTTGCTTTCATTAGTTGAAGTGAATTCCTCAAATTCCCATTAGGAGACACATTTTTCACCTTCTTTAACTCACACATTTTCTCATTTCCTTCCCTTTTCTTGCTCTGAATTGGACTTTTCTTCATTGCGCTAACACTCAATTCTTTACAAAGTTGAGATCTTTTTGTTGATATCTCAATTGGGTTCCCTTCAAAATTACTCTCTGATTTCCAAGTTTTTCTCTTTCCACTCATAACAAAACAACCTACACCAAGATTAGTTTTTGACCCCATTTCCAACTTTTTGTCTTCTTCAACTTCATTTGTTTTCATCTCATCATTTTCAACTTGTGGGGTTTCTTCTTTTTCACTATATACATTGATTCCACCTTTGAATTCATCAAATCTCATTCTATTTTCCCATACACAACCTGCCACAACATCACCGTTTCTTGAATTTTTTCCCCTTCTCTTGCTAACAACTTCCATTTTCAGTGTCTATTGGTGTGTGTGTGGTGGGGGTGGGGGTGGGGGTGGGGGGTAGTATGTATTAATGTAGCTCAAAAGATGAAGAGGGGTGTGATGAAAGTTATGAATTAGTACATTGGGATCCCATAATACCAGAAAGAGAGAGAAGAGAAGAGTTTCTATTCATTTTTGCCTTCTTTTCTTCTTTTGGATCTTTTTGATTTAGTGATTTCATTTATCTTTATTTTCCTCCTCTTTTCCTTATTTTGTTGTGTTTCATAAATGAGTGTTGTTTATCGAAAAATGGTATAGTTGAATTTGTCATGAGATCGAGAAGAAGCGAATCAGGTTAATTAGTTTTTTTAGCATGTAAGTATGTTAATACTCCGTCTATTCACTTTTATGGTTACTTTCAACGTATCAAGAAAAGATAATTATATTTTCATGTTTTATAATCAATGTTAATTACTATTTTTTAAATTATTTATCAGAATTTAAGACTATACATTATTTGTAGAAGCACAAGTGAAGGTGTTGGTTCCAAATCATTTTTCAGAATCTAAGACCATACATTAAATAATACGGAGGTGGTGATAAAACATTTGTACCTAACTCTTTATTATGAAAAAATGATCTCATATGACTAGTTATCGTTTGAGTGGTAGAAATTAACCCTATAAAGATCTTCTTTGTGTTTTTTATTTACTCATTGTGATATAAAAAAAAATTCATTAATCTTATTAGTGTATTTAAAGTAAATTCCTCTTTTATTCATTCTTCTTGTATAGTTACTATAAAAGAAAAAGATCATAGACTAGTGGAAAAAGGTAAAAATAAAATAAAATGTAATGTAATGTGGGGAGTAATGATTAGGTAATATGAGATGCTTTGGTAAATTTGGACACTCACTTTTATGTCAAATTGGATCTCTGTGACTCTCTTTAACCAAGACCAACTAAAGTTTTGCTCCTCTCATGCCATGCCCTTTTGTACTTTTTCCTACTTAAAAAAGAGAACTCAAAATAATTTATTTTTATTATTAAAATTTTTATATCAAGTTAAAATCAAATCATATTGTACATACTCCATATATTATAAAGATTTTGAAAAGACTACACCAAAAGATGTGATGCATGTAGCAATGATTAATTTCACGATTCAATTCCAATAATAATTACTCCTACAAATTAGAAATGGTTGTATCGCTGTTTCAAGACTCCCAAGTTAGTTTATACCATATAATTTTACTTTTATACACGATATGAGTTTTTAACGTAGAAATAGCTTCACCACTATTCACAATATCACTATATCATATATATTCTATTAATCGAGTCACTATAAGAAAATAACCATAATTTACATAAGCAGGAAAAATGCACTACAACTATAATAATATAACAATTAGTCAGAAAAAAATATTACCCTAATGGTTAAACAGAAAAAAGTTATAATAATGATGAATGTTGGGTAAAAAAAACAATTGCATTGGGAGGCAAATGATAACGTTTAGGGTGAAAAATAGTCTATGAATTTGTGCATTATGGCCTCCTGCATGCACCAGGGCTTAATTATTGTTATGCATGATTATATATAACTAATAAATAAATTATAATATGTAATATTTAAAAGTGTTATACTTCTGAATTTCTCAATGTCTCATGTTTTTGAATAAAAATTTAACTTTAATATATTGATATAATATAAACAAATTTTTTACAATCATATTAAAATTCCATATAGTACTTGGTAAATTGTTTATAGGCCTAATTTTATAACCTCATACATATTGTAAACATTTTTGCTTTCACAATTCTAGTCCATTAATTCATAAATTATGTTGAAATGTAGAACTCAAGAAAAGATATGCACCTAAAAAAATACTTCGATGTTTTTCAAAAATAAATAATTAATCATTTGCTTTTCACGTATCATAAATAGTCAAGACATTAAGAAATATTCAGAAAGGCCTTTCGAGAATTCATACATAAGCTCATAATTCTCTTCTTAATTTATGTTTCAAATTAAATAATATCACATAAACTAAAGCGGAGAGACTATTATTGACTCTATTATATTTTCCCCAACACTACTGCCTAACTCATGTTAAATGGAAGAAAAAAAGTGAAGAATGTTTGGGATGAATGTGGAAAAAGAGTTTTTCTTTTTTTTTAAAAAAATGTATTTTTTAACCTTTTTTATTTTTAAGCATGTAAAATTAAAGCATAGGTGGATAAGGCTGCATTTGGATTGTGACCAAAAAAAAAAAAAAGCAATGTTGTTGATATGTTATGTTTCACCAACACGTGAAATGAAAGGCACCTTCCTATTATTTTGTTTTGCTTTATGGTCGTTTGCAATTGCTTCACATTCAATTTATTTTTTCTCTTTATCCTCCTCAAGACCCTCCTTTGAGTCATGAGCGGAGTCATCTTAGACGAAGGGTAGTTTGATGTCAGTTTCATAGCTATATACAGTTGAATATTTCTTTGTAGAACAATTATGTTGTATATATACAAAAATATATGAAGTATATAGGTTATAAATTATTTTTGGTGTATATACATTAGTTTTGAATGCCCTTAATAAGAATTTTGACTTTATCATCGACTGATGCATACTCTTCACCAGAGAATTATGTGGTGCATAGAGATTAATTGTTACCTATCATGTCCTGAAAGACTGTTTTGAATTCTAAGGTTGTTATAGGAGCGGGATGATGAGAGGAGAAAACTACTATTACTGGACGAGACATTAGTGGAAGAAAATAGGATTCAGAGGAGAGATCACAGGCTACCCTTACTAGGTAATTTACTTTTACTGTTTTTTAATTTTACACATTCTTAACTAACACAACTAAGAAGAAAATTTACACATTCTTTATTCATCTTGTGGGTTCGAGACTTCCATTATCATTATTATTATTATTTTCTTATATATAAAATGGAGACTTGGAAGAGTGTGCATAACTGTTTGGAACTTTGGATTATAATGTTTAAGTTAAACATATAAAGTTTATTAATTTATTGCTTCCACTAAAAAAATATTAGTTTCTTGGTGACTTTTTGAACTTTGCTCCACATGCTGAGCGTTGACGGCACGTGATATTGCCAAATCTATGTTACTCCTTCCGTTCCATTTTATGTGGCAATATTTGATCGGGCACGGAGTTTAAGAAATAAATAAAGACTTTGAAATGTTTATTAAATTGCCCTTCAAAAAAATAGACTCATTTTTCTCTCTCCTTATAAATGTATTAGAATACTATCTTTAAGATTAAATGGGACCAACAAGGGTAAAAGAGAAATTGTACCTTTAAATACTTACCATATAAGAAAATGTGACATTCTTTTTAGGACTGACCAAAAAGGAAATGGTGCCACATAAAATGAGACGGAGGGAGTATTTATTTACATACATAAACATAAAAGTTGTTTACTTCCAATTTTGAATAATTTTTTTGTCGAGTTAAACATCATCACATAAAAATGAAACAAATCGAAGGAATGATTGTTTTAGTTATTACAGCTTGATATCAAAGTTACCATCAATTGCAACTTTGAAGAAACAATTAAAAAGCAAATATACTCTGCTTGGGAGCTTTAGATTAGAAAAAAAATGAGCGAGAAATAAATTAAGAGAGCAATCGTTCTAGTGATAATTTTAAAAATAAAAAAAAAATAACTTCTCCACAAAAATACTTTTTGAAAGCCATGACCAAGCAAAAACTACATAAGTAATTTTTCAAAAAAAAACACTACTTTAGCAAACTGAAAAATGGTTTAGAAAAAACAAGACTTGGATGAGTACAACAAGCTAATTATTCATATATTTTCATTGTAAAGAAATCATACTTATCAAACAAAAGCTATCTCAACTCTAATAAATACTTGCATAAAATGAATTGAAAAAAAAATATTAATACAAAAATATATGGTAATAGGATGAACCACAAAAACTAAGACTGAACTAGGATCATCACCATGAATTACAGGGAATAAAAAATGACACTAACTGAAAGATTTAACAAAATGGACAACAAATTTCTATGTTATCATTTTTTAAAAAAAAATAATAAAAAAAAAAATCTTCTCAAAGAATTTCTACATTCTTTTCCTAATAAATATGTACAATAAGCCTACCGCCCCAAAGTAATTCCATCTGCATACTCAAGATTCTGCAAGAAGGTTGAAATGAAATAAACAAGAAAAACAAGAGTTATAGAAAGGGTCAGTAAACAGAAAAGGAGCAGCAAGTGACTATGTTGCTCGGACTCTTCAAAAATGTTGCTGCACCTGTATTAGATCCTTCAAAAAAGCACTAGTTTTGAAGTATCCGACAAGCACCAGGGGCACATTTTTTTTAGAGAGTCTGAGCAACATAGGCAGCAACAGCATGCAGTTCTGGGATTACCTCTCATAAACAAGGATAGAAGAACTCTGTGGGTGGCATTGAACCTAAACCAACGTTATCCAGTTTTTCTGCAGAGAGATGTACATCGTTCTTTATATCCATCAGATAACTGATTTCTCGCTCCCCGTAAAATCTTCAATCTCAATGAAGCTTTGCCATGACAAAGAAAAGTTGCTTTCATGTTTTCAATGAAGACATGCTCATGATCTTTTCATATAAGAATACATTATTCCAGACGGTGTCAAGTTTTCTCCGAATGACTCATCTTCTGCTTCTCCACTGCTTCCTTCTCTGCTTTCTTTCTCTCAAACTCCACCTGCTTCCGGTTTTCCTCTAGGGCTTGATTGAACATCCTTCGGAAGTTTAGTAACGTTGTGATAACTAGGGGAAAAAGAGGAATGACGTTAAGCTGGGCACCTCATTTACAGCTACAGGTCTAACTGTGCACATATGATCATACAAAATGCTTTGTTACCAGTTTCGAAAATGATCATACAAAATGCTTTGTATAATTTGTACCCATGTAGAATAGTAAACTCAAAATATTTAGTGATATGAACAAACGCTACCACAAGGCAAGGCATCACAGAAAATCTGAAGCACATTTTTTTTAGATGATCGCTTATCAAACATTACCTTGTTCAAATGGGCAACGAGCTGGATCTTCTCCAAAGTATAGAATCAATGTGTCAACATTTCTACCCTGTTGGAACATAAAGAAGAAAAACATACCGTTAGGAACATCTCAATGTGGTAAGACACCAAACGACCACGAATAATTCTGTTAGGAATAAGACTTACCACACCAGAATAAAGTTGAGCCAAGGACCTCACTTCACCTTCAGCATAACAGAGAAACTCCTTCAAAGCCTGGCAAACGGCAATTATACTAATCAATGAGAATATTCATTATCTACTTTCTGATCTCTCTTGTTCTACCAGCACAACATGTGCAAATAAAATGTTTCAAGATCTCTTTTTTGATTCCATCGGCTATCCCAAGTAAAAAAAAAAAAAAAAAAGAATACGGAATAAGAAAAAAGTTAATAAGAGGAATCCCATTCCAGTGACAAGGATACATGAGTACTTTTTTCCTCCTCGTCTTAATCAAGAATGATCAAAAAGGATGATGAAGTTACCAAGCTTAAGGATGACATGAGATGAAGTAAAAAAGAAACAAAACTCCCATACTTTCATCTCAAACCAGGGGATTATCTTGGACCAATGAGGAAAAGAAACTAAATTATGCCTGGGACAACAATGATTGTTGAAGTGGGTAAGCTTTTAGATGAGATTGTCACGCACTTCAACATGGTATCAGAGTCGGGTCCATCTCCGTTTGGACTCCCGGTCCATGCTCTATTTGGGCCTGGGCGTGAAGGGGGGTGTTAGAGTGGGTAAAAGTACCACATTGGTTGGGGAATGGATTGGTGGTCTCTTTATATGGACTTGGGCAATCCTCCCCTTGTAAGCTAACTTTTGGGGTTGAGTTAGGCCCAGGTGCCATATCTTTACAATCTGGAACCAAAGTCCCAAGTCAATTAGGGCTTTCCACAGCATATCTACTCATGATCATAAGACTCCCTTGAAGTGCACATATGTCAGCAGTTATAGAGCTCTAACACCAGTACCACAGCTTATGGGTACAAAACTAGAACGTAGATGGCTGGCTGTTTCAGGTCTTACGCATCAGATTGAGGAAAGGGAGGAGCTGGGATAAAAGAAGGTCAGTGTCTTACAAAAGAATAAATGTTTTCTCTTTTGTTTGTGGCTCCCTCTGACAACACTTCTTTTCCTATCTTCTTCACCACTCTAGATTTCCGATTTGGTATAATGCTCTGCTCGTCTACTAGGATCTTTATTCTTCCATAGATCCCCATTCCGCTCTTGGTGTTCTTTATTACAGTGAGAACTTTTTGCTCCTCCTGCTCAACATTATATATTACCAAGTAGTGTCTCGACTTCGAATTCTTTTTTCTTTCTCATTATCCATTATAAGAAAGAAAAAAAGTGGATTAGAGCCTTCATCACGAGAGAATTTTTCAGTTCTGAATTGCATAGTGGAATCTAGGAGGATTCGGCATCTTGAAATGCGCTATCATCTACTGTGATCACTACTTAGGCGCATCTCAGTGGATGCCAACATCACGCTTATTTATTTTCATTTTTGATTGAGCGGGTAGAGTGGTCCAGAAAGAGGAAGAGACAGAATCTGACGGTACACAGAAATCAGCATTATGTAGTCATGACTTACCTTACGGAAATTCTCAGACACAGCTCCATCGTTCTCAGACATAGACAGTTCTTGTACAACTTTCTCCAGTCCTTTGCTAATAGCTTGCATCTCCTCTGCAAGAAATTTCAGTTGTATCTGCAAGAAATTTTTAATCAGACCATTGTCAGTCATATTTCTACAGTGAACTTATCATTGGTTGGTCCAAATAATGATACCTTTGCGCAAGGTTCCAAGCTAGAAAGATCATTAGAAAAATCTAGCAGTTCGGGCAATTTGTCAGCAAGTACCTGGCAGAGAGAATTTCTTTAAGCATCTTGTAAAATATGCTGGTTGCTAACATAAGGTAAACTCAAATTCAAATCATTTTCCCAAGTGAAAATCTTGAGTTACAAGTAGTAAGATACCAGTGCAATGACGAGAAAACAGTGAATATAAAGACACGTAGTTGTTATGGTAACACTTTATAAAGAAAAGGTTCATACCGGTCAGCGCCTAAGTGCTAGAGGATAATTTAACATCAATAGGATAAGAAATCTGGAAGTACCACATGTGCCATGCAACTTTTAGGATAGAGATAATTATATAGATTGATTTGATAAATGTGAGGAAGCTGATAACAATGTAAAAAGCCAAGTTTTGTGATTTGATTGCATGTCGTGAGAAAAGATCCATTCCTGTGCATCTAGTCATTGTTTATTTTGTTTTTTATTTTTAAAATAAGACTTCTATTCTTCCTTTCAGCTAAGCTTCTTATAATCAACTTATATACAGATTCAAAAACCCAAGTAAAGAGATAATCCCTGATTTATCCAACAAACTTCAGACACTAATTCCTTTTTCTCAACCTGACCAGTTAGGGTCGAATTTATAATTTGTCTTTACTAACTTCAGCTATAGACACTTTTAGCTAGATAAAAGCCGATACAGATTTCTTTTACAGATAATCCTGGGACACAATTGAAAAGGACCTAATGAGAGAAGGTGCAATCAGCTGATCTGATTATGTAAATTCAGGTCACAGATAAGAGAATTTAACTCATGCTCAACATAGATGATCCCTTCCAAACGAGCAAATGTCCTTGAAAGCTGGCTTTATCTTAATGTGCATTCTACTAATCACTGACCAAGCATCACAGATTTTTGTATCAGCATTTCATAAATGAAGCTATGACTCATTTATTTCAGAAAACGATCAGATCTGCCAAGAAATTGGGGACTAAGTGAACAAATTTTATTCTGCATTCTGTTCAAGATAGGAGGAAATATATGTGTAATAGAAAACACCAACCCCAAAATATTAGTCAACCATATCATCATGCTTTCATCAAGAAGAGTGCCGATCAATGACTGTACCTTGCAAAGATAATGCATGAGAGTCATCTTATTGTTCCGTGCACGTGTCTCTGTTAGTTTTAGGAGGCTATCTAACCTGAATCCAACAGCAGAACCTACAGAAATCATCAAGAGATTACTAGATGAGACGAAGATAATTGCTCAAAGATTTCTTTTTTTGTAAGAACTGCATTTATCATCTAAATGAAGCAGGGATTTTTCAATAATTTCAACACCAGAAAAGCCAAAGGAGATGACAATTGCAGAGATATATCATTTCATCAGAAAAGCTTTGAGCCATACCCAGTTGATTTATTTGACATGTTGTCCTTATCTAGAGTTTAGATTTCTACTGCTGAAGAAGTTCTCAACTTGGAAATCTTTTGGTGGGACCAATTTTCCAAAAATTTCATGAAACATAATTGGGTAAATCTCCATAAGAATTAGACCTATTCAAATAACAGACATGCAGGCTGTGGTTTCCACCCTACAGGGATTAAAAAAGCAAGTTTAGATGGTCCTTAGCAGGAACAACATCAGTTAATCTTCTATACAAAGCTGGACCTGATTATTTGATGTGGTAAGTGCACCAGCATAGGTGAATGGTCTAAGCTAATAGGTTTAAGTGTTGATGATGTGCATTTAATTTCTCAATTCCACACCCCCATATATTGTGTAATTTCTTTTGTCATTTGTCCAACAGGTCACTCCTTTTCTTTTGGGTAGGGGAACTCTTCAACTCACTCCCACAGAGAAAATAAGACACCACAATGAAGAAATCAATAGCAGATATGCTTGAAAATAAAAGAGATGTTTACCCACCTCTAGCAGTTCCCTGGTTCAAAGCATTTCCGAGAGAGAGAATTGTTTGCATAATCCTTTTCAATTTTGATGAACCTTTAATCTGATTACAACATCAAAGAGAAGATGATATTCAAGGACAGCATCAAGAAAGAAACCTCTTGTCTCATCTAAAAGTGGTAAAGCATTAAAGTTGGAAAGAATAAACAAAAGAAATGTGCCTGATCTGCTGCCGAATTCACAATATTCAGACTCTTCCTTAGCTCAGAAACCTGAAATTGAAAGAGAACAAATATGCTGTCAGCAAGCGAAACATTCCCAGTGCAGCAAAGAGGCAGCAGAACCAGGCCAAGTGGAATCTATTAGAATAGAAAATATTGCAGTTCAATCAGTAAAAGAATAAAGCCAGGAGGTTGGCATCTGCCATCTTCTCACCTGAGATTCAAACTGAATCTTAAACGAAAAAACTCGCAGCTTGGACTCTGTTCGTGGTACTTGCATCAACTCTAACATAAACTGCAACAACGAAGAGATCTTACAATTAGATGTTACTATATAAATGGTCCAATCAATTCCATACAGGATAAAGTGGGATAGTAAGCAAAATTAAAGAAAAAAAGGTTAGTTCACAATGAATAAACCTGTTCACATCGACCCAACTTCTCCTTCTCTCCTTTATAACCCTGAAACAGAAATGCAACTAAACAAGGTTATTCACTTTGTTCCTATGTACATTTAATTATTAGTTTTCCTTAATTCTTTTCAATCAGATCTTTTACCTTGAGAGTTTCCATCTCCTCCTTAGTTGGGCAAAACTTAATCAGATTCTCCACCTGATCCACATCTAGTGCAGAATCTTCCAGTGCAAGCACCGAGCTCTGTTGAAATTATTAAAAAGTGGTAGCTAACAATTAGAAGCATAATCCAACTTTTAACAGAAAATAATCCACACAATTGACGTTATATTCATGGACCTTGGGCCTACCTCAATCCCAAAAGCTAGCTCATGAGGTAAGGATTGTCCAAAACCATATAAGGAGAACAATTACCCATCCACCACCAATATATAATTAATCTAAAGATGTGTTTGGGTGTAGGGGTGTGTGTGTACATCATTCTTGGAAATAATCACATTTCAATGTAACTCGACTATATGCAGGATTATGGTCCACGGACCATCACAAAGAGAGATAACAGGAAGAGGTGGAGAAGGTTAAAAATGAGAACATTCAGCATGCAAAAAGTGCACAACCAGGACTAAAGTTTGTGATTACAAGATTCAACACGTACAAACACCTTGTCTCGGGATAGGTGACACTTGAATGGCTTTGTTTTCTTTAAATATCAGATTATACTTAAATCAGCAGGGATATGTACATTGGTTATACAATAAAGTAGAGTCTTACGATATTAAAAGACGTAAGTTTTTTACCAATACAATTAAGCAGACAGAGTCCAAATCAATAGTAAGTTCCCATTTAAGCATGGATATTGTTACTACAGATGTTTATTTGAAAACTGAACATCTCGCAAAGAATCTCTAACAAGGTCTACAATGTGATTGTTATTCATATTTCTGAGAGGAAGTTTAGTACAAAATTGAGAAAACAGAAAGGGAGTGAAAATTATTTAGATAAGCAGTCTAAGAACAATGGCACACAGTTTACAATAATTGCTTATCAAGAACACAAAAATCAGTCAAACACTGGAAGCTATAAAATATGGGACACATAACATACTTTAACTATTAGAACTTGAAATGTCAAATGAATCATTGTGATAACAGCACCACCCTACTGCAGGTATACAGAAGTGGATAAATGATTACCCAAGATATATGACACAGATGAATACAAACAATTGGTACAAGCAGCCGTATGTCAGATATATATATATATATATTCTAGAATAACCATATTATCCAAAAAGAAAGCCAATTGTATATGTATACAGCTTACCAGCATTTCATGCAGTGGTATTTTCACCTTAGAAAGCATGATTTCACAATTATAAGCTCGTCTATGATCAACCTGCCAAAATAGAGTTCAGGTAAATGCTCTCTTAGAACATGGATGAGCTGAAATAGTGCCACACTTCCATCTTTTCTCCGCAGCTATATGCGAGGAGAGAACAGGCAGTGGCTTCCACAGAGCTATATGAGTATCAGGTGGAAATGGATTCTATCAGATGTTACTCATGAATAGGTTTTCACTGAATCCGTGACAAAGAAGCTTAGATAATCTGTCGAAACAAACTTGGGAAGCAGAATTAAAAGATTTTGTTTGTCCAACCACCATGGTATTATATAACTGTAAAAGATCCCAATCTACAGGCCTAAGAGACAGAATTTATTAATTAGATTTTTTAAGATACAGAACAATGTAAATATTTGTTAGAATAAAAGCAATAATTTTTTTATGACGTGATGTCTGGCCAACTTGCGCACCTCGACTATTCCACCGGATACCTGCTACCTCCCACCAGCACAACACAGATACCAGGTGATGTTTTCTACCAAAGCTTTGACATATTGGAAGAGATCACCTAGTGTGAATTTGAACCTGAGACCTCATGGTTCTCCCCCAACTTCATTGACCACTAGGTCACACTCTTGGGTGCAGCAATAGCTGGCAATAGCTGATATTTATTTATTTTTGATAAGGTAAAGCAATAGCTTATATTTTACTGACCCTCAATTAAACAAAAAGGCAGACTGGTGCACAAAACATCCAATCCTACGTTCACGCAAAGTCGGGGAAAGGGCCGACCTCAATCATGAGTATAATAAACCTGTTGACCCTAGATTCAAACAATGTGAATAAAGATTAAAATCCAATTACACGGCTGCCTCAGTACAGTGCACTGACCCATGCAGTTCCCTTTTTCCAACAACTTTCTTTGAAAGAAAAGGACCAACTGCCATAAGGTTTGGCATCCTCAATAGTGAAACTATTGGTCCTAGTGTCTTTAATTTTATGTTATTCAGTAATTAAGGGACGGTTCTGAATGAATAACACCACGCACATTTGACAGCTTTCAGATTTGACATTCTAGACAATCCAACCATGGTCCATTCTGGAATTAATATTTATATGTAAATTTAAGTATGATTTTTAAGTAATCAGTGCGACCTCCTATCTAAACATGCTATATATCAAGTGATATTACATTAAAAAGAAAAATAAAGATCACTGAGTGCAATAATGCCTACAAAATGTCAGCACTGTGCTTCTCTCTTTACACACTAAGGTTTTTAGGAATTAAGTACCAAATTTCAGCCAAAGAATTTCATTCCAGAAACCCTTCTGAAAACAAAGTTTCTTAAGCTGAAAACTAGCTGATCCAAAAAGGAACCACGTGAAAACACAGAATCGTGTCAAGAAAGAGGGATTGGGGAACAGGCTGCATTAAAGGAAGTAATGAAGTACAAGATCATGATCAGAAAGTGTACGTTAGAATTAGACTGTTCATAATATTTACGATTCTGAGATTTATGTCAAACCATGGAACACCTGCACCAGGAACTTTGCAAATGACTGTATAAAGATAAAATGATCTAGGGAAATTTTTTATGAAAATCTACAAGGAACCTCAGATGTCATATAGTCATAAGCAATTACCAGTTGCACTTTCTCCGGCTTCTGCCCCATTGAGGTCCCCGAATTCCTTTTCCCTCCTGAACTGCCTTGTCCTGAAGTTGGAACTGCAGCTGAAAAGAGGGATTCAAGCTCTGATATATCAATCTCTGGTGCCCTATCAAATAGAAATTGGAGGACATCAGAAGTTATATCTGGAAAGAATTTTAAGAAAATTGACTAATGGTTACTTTCACACTCATAGTTAGCACCTACTTTGGAGCATCACTACATTTTTGAGCTTCGGCCCACAAGCTTCCTGAGACTGCTCTAGATATTTTTAACCAATGCAAAGGCTTCAGTTTCTTTGATGACTGACTTCTTGAATTCATGGTACGAGACAATGGTCCTCGTCCCTTTAAGCCAGGTGGAGGAGCAGAAGGTGGGGGTGGAGATGGAGAAGTAGGGAGATTACTACCTTTGGATGCTGACTGTATCATACCAGCACCTGCTTTTAGATCCGGCATAAGAGAAGGGACTGGAGGAGGGGGAGCAGAAGGGACACTTTGTCGAGAACCCAACGCAGGAGGAGGAGGAGGTGGTGGCATTGCAGATACATTCGCAGGCTTAGAAGCTTGAGCAGCAGGCAAAGGAGGGGGTGGAGGTGGAGAGGGTCCACCATTGAACGAGGAGTTCTCCTTCATAGATTGCACAGGGGGAGCTGGAGGCAGGGGTGGTGGCACCATGGTTGGGGGAACAACTTTTTCCTTCAAAGGTGGAGTAGGTGGAGGTGGAGGTGGAGGCGGTTCACTAATAGAGGCAGAATTTGTGTTCAATATTTGGGTTGTAGTTAACTGGCATGGGGGTGGAGGAGGAGGTGGTGGTAGTGGCGGTGACTTATCTCTAAAAGCTGAACTTCCCTTCACAGTTGGGACTGGTTCAAGTGGTTCACTAGTACAGACAGAATTCTTGCTCAATACTGGGGGTGTAAATAATGGGCACAAGTCTCGAGGAGGTGGAGGTGGAGGCGGAGGTGGTGGAGGTGATGGCACCCCCCTGAAAACTGAATGTTCCTTCAAAGGTGGAGTGGGAGGAGCAGGTGGCTGAGGTGATCCACCAACGGAAGCAACATTCTTGTTCAATAGAGGGATTGGCTGTTGTGACGGTGGCGGTGGCGGTGGCAGTGGCGGTGGCGGTGGCGGTGGCGGTGGTGAAGAATTACTACTCTGGACGAACTGTTGTTCTAAAGGTTTGATAAAGGGAATGGCAGCTGATGGAGAAGAGGAATTAGGAGGAGCTAGGGATGGAGGACAACTTTTAGAAGGTTGAAGAGGTCGAGTAGGTTCCTTTTTAGCAGCTTCATCACCTGGCTGCTGCGCTGTCCGAGGAGGTGAAGTAGACTCCCTTTCATAAGCTGGCTGCTGCACTGTCCGAGGAAGCAGAGGTGCATCAGATTGGGACATAGTAGGTTTATCTTCCTTCAAGGAAACAATTGGAGAACATTGTGTTCTGGGTGGAGTAGCCTGAGATGCAGAAGGTACAGTTCCAGTGACTAGTTTATCCTTCACGGGAGGAGTCTGTGGTGATGGTGCCAAGGGGGAAGGAGACAGAAACAACCCAGTAAGCTGAGGAGATGAAGCAGGTTTTCCTTTATGATCTGGCTTCTGTGCTGCTAAAGGAAGCAGATATGTATCAGGTTGAGACGAAGTAGGTGTTTCATCCTTCAAGGATACAATTGGAGGACCTTGGGTTCTGGGTGGAGTAGCCGGAGATGCATAAGGTACAGTTCCAGTGACTAATTTATCCTTCATGGGAGGAGTGAGCGGTGCTGGTGTCACTGGAGAAGGAGATAGAACTAGTCCAACACCAATACCCTGATCCTTCCCAGGTATGGATGAGGATGAAGGTGAAGTTGGAATGCTGGTCTTGAAGGGTGGAGTCCTGGTCTCAGGTAGGGAAGGAAGGTCATTCAGCTTACCACATTCTTGTACATGAGGATCCAACTTCTTTATAAGTGGAGGATGTTCCGACGTTGGAAGAACGTACAGGGACTGTTGTGATGACACAGAAGACACACTAGGTTCTGTACTAAGGTCAGCAGGAGAAGGTTTTGAAAGAGGAATTGACGGCTGCAGTTTTGACACCTTCATCTCACTTTTGGTCCCAACAAATTGAGCTTCAACTTTCTGTTGGTCACTTTGTTGTACTTTGGAGGATGATTTTATGGATGACATAGACTGCTGCTCCAATATAAATGGTGACGAGCCCTTTGCATCATTGTCCACTGGTGCAGGTCCCTTCCTCTCTCCAGGAGTCTCCAAATTTGCTTGATCAAGGAGTATGCTAGTGTCTGTAGACAGGGGAGGAACGGATTCCAAATTTTCCTGAATTAAACCTGACGTGGTTATTTGTTGGAGCACATTACAAGCAGCACCAGCCTTTGGACTTATCCAATCCACAGAGCTAAAGATTTCCTGAACTTTGGCAAATGCCTCCACTGGTAGGCCATCCTTCTCCTCAAAACAGGACAAATCTACAGGAAGAATAGAAGCAGCAGTGTCCATCTCTGAGAAAAGAACCTTCATCCAGAGCACAACTTTCATAAATTACAATATGCTTCTAGCTGGAGAGTATCAACAACAAAAAAAAAATGCATACCTCTGCTCTGAAATCTTTTGGAAATTGATCTTTAGCATCCCATAAAGTGTCAAGTTCATCACGATTAAGAATCAAAATGTTTGACCTAATAAAAGCTGTGTTAAACATGGTCCTAAACATCATCTGTTCCCGCTCCAAATCATCGTGCAAGCAAATACATTCCAACACAACATCGCCTTGAATATGGCAATTGATATCAATCTTAACCAATTCACATTCGGCCTGAAATGATATTATAAGGAATATCGAATCAATACTAGTCAGTTGGGTCCTAAGAGGGCATGCATAACAAGAATGTGAAAGAGGGGGCGAGGGAGAAAGACCAAGATATAAGAGGTACATGCATTTTCAAGCATGTGAAATTAACAACCTAACTCAACTGAACTCCACTTGAGCAAAATCATAAGAATAATGGCATTAGAACAAAATGTCATAAGGTTCAAGTAGAACAACTTGTTAAATAGTCCAATTCACTCTAAATCAAACATCTCAATCCCAAAGGAAGACCACCGCTTGACAAATTAACAAGGTCATAGAGCAGAGGAAAAACCGTAAAACTGCTTCTTTGGGAAGATGAAAGAAGCGAGAGAACTGTAGAAAATTAAATATTTGGTAGTTGATCCACTCTAAGTCAAACATATTGATCTCATTGAAATACCATAAGTTGTACTATCATAGATAAAGTTCCCCATATGTTCCTTGGTCTATTTGGACACTATTCACAAGTGTTTTTTCAACTATAAATGAATCTGACAAGGCTATATGTCAGTCCTATAAACAAGCAGGGGCGGAGCCACGTGCATGTCAGGGTTTCGTCGGAAAAAAATATTGTATATACAAGTAAAATGACACACAAAGTGATTAAATAACGTATTTTGGACACCTTTGACAAAATAGGTTGTTGTGGCCCAGTGGTTTCAGACCCCTTTAATGAGTTTCGGACCCTTGAATGAGCTAGTGCTCGCGTGTTTGAATCTCATTAGCAACAATTTTTTTCTCCTTTTTAAAAAAAGCTTTTGTTGTGCAATTTCAAGTCACGCTTCGTGAAATTCATGGCTTCACCACTCAAACCAAGCATCATGTCTAATCAACAGAATAGAATAAAGATACCCTTCCTCAAAGATAGCATAAACCCTTTGGAAGTAACATATGATTTTAGTAGAGGAAAAAAACATATTACCTGCTTGTAATGCCGGACAACTTTATTCCTCTTTGGAGTTGAGAACAAAATTTTTGGCGATCGATCAGAAACTAGAAACGGGTCCTGTCCATAGATACGAAATATTGGCCGGCAACCACCCTCGCCATCAAAATTAGGTATAGCCCTAATAATGATGCAATCCAATGTGAGTGCTCTATCCAATGGAGGCCACTGCATGTTCACATTCCTCCTGGCTACATACTGTAGGTATCTTAGCTGAGAAGGAATTGGATTCAGTGGCTGCAGCAAGTACAAAAGCTCACGAGGAGCCTGCTTATAAATCATGTCTAAGGTCTTCTGCTCTCCAGTGTAATGTTTCCTGTATATCAATAACGCAGCCAACATAAATGCCAAAACTGGCCAACCACCCCGTTCACAGTGCATTAAAAGCACATTTTGTTGCCCAAGTGAGAGCCAACTTTCACCGGATCTTAGAAAATGGTGCATCACCTCCATTGAAAGCAAGGGACAACCCTCATAGTGCCGAGGGTAGTCCATTATTGTCAGATCATACTCAGACAGAATATTTGCCATCAGGCTCTGCGACACACCCTCACGAAAATTAAAAACCAATATTGATGCGTCAGGGTAATGATCCCGAAGTTGACTAATCACACCTCCTGCATAGCCTTTGTAATTGTCTTCCTCCCAAACATCAGTGGTGAAACAGCAATCAAACACTGCATATAAAATAGAACAAATTATTAGCAAAACTGATGTACCAACAGGCATTAACATTTTCAAGTCACAAAATACTTTTGTGTTGATAAACAGAGATGACATGACTCAGCTGTAATAAACTCGGCCTCCTGCATTATGTCGAACTCTAAACATAAATATTTTGAAAATAAAATTAACAGTGAAAAACAATTTCTCTTGCCACATTACTATTCCGTTTTTCTCCCTTTTCAAGGAGAAGAAATTTGGATTCTATTGTCACGATACTGTTTGAAACACTTCAAGGAAGCACGCCAAGGTGATTCTTGACAGTGTCCCTTTTAGTTTTTAAGGCATTGATTGAATAACATCACATTTGATTTACTGTCTTTATTAGATTCAGTATTTTCTCCATTCTTTCCACCTTTTTCTGGGTCACGTAAGATTAAGATACCTAATTTGCATGTACTCAAAACTTGATAAAATTGACAAAAATCTCTACTGATTGAAGATTATCTAAAGCATCACTTCCTCAAGTATTTTTACCTTTTTGTTCTACACATCGAAGTATGACTGATCAAAACTGTTCAACTCACAACTGCTGGAAAGCTAACTTTTTCTGCCGCGTGACATGGTTTTCCTTTCATCTAACCCTAATAGAGAACATGTCTAGCCTAAAGAATCAGTTCGATCCTCTACCTCTTAAGTGGCTGAGTCTTCCAATTCAGTTTTTTCTTTTGCCTTGAGTGATGGTGGTGTCAAGTGCCAAGTTGCGTACACCTTGACTATTCCACCACACCTGTTTATTTTTTTTCCTCCACCAAGATCTGAACCCGACACCTTATGGTTCTCCTCCAACTTCATTGACCACTAACGCCATACCATTGGGTTTTTTTTACTTCAAAATATTCTAAGAATAATATCATTTGCATTAGTCATCAGAACACATTCATAGTTACATTACTTCTTTAGCCTTTATTCATTTATAATAGTCCAATTGAACAGTTGTGCTATCAGACACCGGAGAGATTAAATGAAACTGCATTATGCATTAGTGTCCAGCACAACCACCCTTCGAACTAAATGACCCATACTTTGGAAAAGCACTATTTTAGATTAAGTTGGTAGCAGAAACTTAGAAATTTCATTAAATATACTAAACAAAGCACAAGCAGGCTTTTAATTATACTATTCCCAAGTATTACACGAGAGTATTTTGGTCGAAAAAGACGAGCTGAATCCTCTGCCCATTAAGCAGCTTATGCTTCGACTCAGCTCAGCTAGCATGCCAAACGTCGCCAACTTGGCAGCGGTCAATATAGTCATCACAACATAATTTCCCTGAAAATTAACTGAATTTCGCTTAGGTGAATTAAAGTATATGACAGTTTCTTCATTGCAAGATAACTTGCATTTTGCTTTAACTCGCTTCATCCACTTACAATTCCAACTTAACATCCCATATTTCGATATTTTCTTATAATTGAAAAATCACCGAGGGCCAGCTGGCATACAGTTCAAAACATGTACTTCAAATTATCCTAAAGTAGCTAAAGTCTAGTCTTAGTTTGTATTAAAGGCCTAAATACATTCCTCTTCAATTTCAATAATAATAAAGCTTCTTTCCGAATCCGAACAAGGAAATATATCTTCACTGGCCTCAAAGTGGCAACAAAAATGATTCTTTTTTTCAATTTTCTATGTCTTAACAGAGAATAATCACTTCTTATTTTTGTTAACCGTGACATCCGGGTTAACTTGCACACACTTTGAATAATTCCAGGGGATACATGTCACCTCACTATGGTGCCCGAGCCAACTTGCGCGCACCTTGATTAACTCTATAGCAAACGTGCCATCTCCCACCACCAGCATGTACCACGTGGACAAAACTTGTGCACACTTCGACTAATTTCACGGGATACTTGTCACCTCCCACCATGATAAACATGGTGCCCTAGCAACCTCGCGCACACCTCAACTAACTCTACGATATATGTGCAACCTCCCACCAACAACATGTACTAGGTGGATAAAACTTATACCCACTTTGACTAACTCCATGGAATACCTACCACCTCCCACCATGATAAACATGGTGCTTGAGCCAACTCGTGCACATCTCAACTAACTCTACGTCGTACGTGCCACCTCCTTTCAGAATTCAGCAACATGTACCAGGTGGACAAAACTTAAGTGCACCTCAACTAATTCCACGGAATACCTGCCACCTACCACCATAATAACCGTGGTGCCCGGGCCAACCTCAACTAATTCTACATGATACTAGTCGACTCCCACCAACAATATGAAGCAGGTGACTCTATCCACCAATGCTAGAAATAGACGAAAAGTAAATATCTTTGTCTCTGTGAGACCTCATGTTGCCCAACCCACTTCTTTAACCACTAAACCACCCTCTTAAATACATAGAATAACCACTTCTTCACGTTTCCGTTTCCCCATTATAATTACATATTTCACGCATTGAAACATAAAGTATAAACAAAAAAAAAATCATAAATTTTCTATTTATTCCAGCTCGATCTCAAATAAAAACAACAAAAATCCAGAATTACAAAACCTCCATTAATTAAAACAAAAACAAAAAAGAGAGAAACGTACCATAAACTCTCTCGCAGATCTCTAACAGTCCATCAGGTGGTTTCCTATAGAACAATTTCCGTAACAGTGCCATTTCCGCTTAACAATTCAAAAAAACACCCTCTTCCTTCCTTCCTTTCAAATTCCACAAAAAAAAAAAAACTATCTATACATACAAATATATTTATTCATATATACAATATATGTGTATCTATACATATATTTTGTGTGAAGTTTTGTGTATATTTTGAAAATGGAGAATTTTTGTTGAAGCTTGAGAGATCGCTTAACGAATAAAGAGGAAGAAGAAAAGAATGGATTTTTGTCAGAAAACGACGACGTGGAAGGCATTTAGGCAAGGCAACGTAGACTTTGGAAAAGGAAATTTTATTTTATAAGTACCTTACTTCAATATATATCCCATATTGGAAATTTTGTCATTTAATGGGAAACTACCCTTTTTAGGAGTATTGAAAAAAAAAAATCATCCATGTTTCTGTTTAGTTGTCATAGTTTCTTTTTTGAAAATTATTTTGATTAATATTTTAAGATGTATTTATTCATTATATTGATATGAAAAAAATAAAAATAATGTAATTTATAGAATTTTTCGTTAGAGTTGTTCAAGATCGAATCGAAATAGATAATTTGAATCGAAAAAATGTTATTGATTTATCGGTAATGAGTTATTCATTTAGCGATTTCGATAACGATTTTAATTTTTTTATTATCTGTTTTGAATGGTTTGAGGTTATTTTCTTAACGGGTTAATCGATAACATATTGAAAAATAAATAATTATATTTATATCATTTATTACATATAGTCCTTGACTTAGAGTTTAATTTCATACTTTTATTTTTGTCTGTATCAAACTCTCAATTATTTTACAATGCGACAGTGTTTGCTTTTGAGCAAAATGAAATCTGTCAATTCGAGTACATGATTTCTTTGGTTTGTCACCTTGTTTATAAGTGATTTCCCATGTTTTTAATCAAATATTAACGGTTAAAAATTGATAACGATCAATAACTAATAAATCGATAATTGATAAGTTAATATCTTAATGGTTCTATAATAGTTTAACATGTTTACAAATCGATAGCCTATAACTCGAGCAGATAAATTGTAAATTGAACTAAATCGACCGATACACAGTCCTACTTTTTGTATAGTTTTTGAATGTTAAAATATTGAACTAATATGATCTAATTTACTTTTAAAAATTAGTGAAATTGACTTTCGAAAAACATAACATGATAATTAAAAATAAATGGAGAGAGTAGATGTTTCATTTTACTTATCTATTTTGCAAATTAAGTGAGATTTTTTTTTTTTTTGCTAATTTTAATATTAAATAATTATATAAAGTAACAGTTAAATTTAAAATTTTAAAGCATTATTAATAAAGTTAGTTTAATAAACTATACATCTACTTAAAGCTTTTTAAAGATGTGTGTGAGATAAAAATTTAATACAGTTTTATTTTTTATTTAATTATTAACTCGGGTTATGTCAAGATTAATAATTAGTATCAAACTAAGTTATTTATGTCAAATTGTGGAATAATAGTACTGAAAATTAGTTATCTCAAAATAAAATAAGGTCTCTCAAACTCTTTTTTTATGTAATAATTAGATACTGGGTATTTTTTACCAGTAAACAATTTCTTCTCAAGATTGTATCAATGCACGTTATTTTCAATATAATAAATTAAACAATCAATAGAAAATAATTTCTGAATAAAGCATACTTTATGAGGAAAAAAATCACTATCAAGCTCGATACTTACTCTTTAACATTTTTTTCCTTGTAAATCGATGTGAAGCAACTTTGTTTGCGTGTAAATTTATATTGAATGGTGATGGACAATGTCTCATTCAGTTGATATCAAATTAAACTTTTATGAAATAAAACTATATGATTTAAAGCAAGATATACAAAAATCATTAATGCAGTAATAACATTTACACTATAAGAATTAATGACGTATATTTCTCTTATAATTTTCATTGAACCTTATTGATCGCTCGATCATACCTTTACCTACAAAATGTAAGACTCGCTACACTGAGAAATGTACACAAAATTGTCATTTCTTTCTATTTTCCCTTTCCTTCTGGGCTTTTCATGTGCTTGGATATCTATTAAAGGAAGAATAAGTTTTTTTTTTTTACTTCACGCAAAGTTCTACAGTTAACATTATCATCTTTTTATAATTAGGAATGAAAATAAAATGATTTTTTTAATTTTTCATTCTGTATTCGGTATTTATATTGACATTTGATTAAATTAGATTCACGTCGCATAAGATTCATTAAGAGCGAAGTTCTCCCTAACATGAACTTTTTCATATCCAAGACTCAAATCTAAGACCTCTGAATCAATTTTTAAAACTTAAAAACTAATCAAATTTCATGAACAAATAATATTTTTATTTATTTATTTATTTATTTTAAAATACTCCTAAAATTCGTAGTTAAATGGGAGCTTAATATTAGCTATGAATTATGATGGCTTCAATTTAACTTCATTCTTACCTAGAGCAAAAATGATATTGACCTTTTTACCATATAAATTTATTATAATTAACTGATTTACTAAGATAAAAATACATGTTAAATTAATTAAAATTAAATGCTAAATCTAATTTACGTACAAACACATAATATATGCGATGTATTTATTAACTTGAAATAAACGTCATTTTTACCAAGAAGGTAGTGTACTACACAACTACTATATACAAAAGAATAATTGAAGTAAAATTTACCATAAAAGTGAAGTTGTGCATGGTAATTGTAAGTAAGAATTTAATGTTATGATATTTCAATTTGAAATTCGAGATTCAATATTTTGTTAATTAAAAAAAAAATTAAGTCATCAAAAAACAAAGTATTCGATGAATCCTTATCAACTTGAAAATCATAGATTAAGACACTTTTCGTATTTTGACTAATGACTATCAAAATCGATTAAAACTAATTGACATGAGCCGTTTGTTGTACAGTGCCACTTTTATCAATGGTCACTTGTCCACCGTCCACAAGACCGCAAATAGAACCTAACATTAATGGACTTTATGATTTCATAGTTTTAATGGTGGAAAACTTTTTATAGATGTGTTGAGCACATGATAAGTGTTTAAATCATGATTATTATTTTTTTAGATATTTAATTTGAGATTTAGTTGATCAATAAATTTAAATTCACACCAGGTAAATTTACGTATAAAAAAATGAAAGGTAAGAGCTAACAGTTTGAGACTCATTTTCTTGAAAAAGAGATAGAAAAGTTATGTAAATTATGATTGTTCGAGAAATGTAGCAATTGCTCGACCAAAGACAGTCAAAGACTTCTTTCCAACATTCGCACTACAAGCAATATAAATGCTTTCCAAAGCGATATATAATGCTAAGAGATAGAGATATAACGAGGGGTGATTGTCTATTGTACAAGTAAATTTATATCTTACCAAGAGACTTTACATTTTCAAGTTATGAACTTGTGTTTTCTTACTAAAGATGAAATGATTTTAATTAATCTGTCATATTGCTTCATAGTGAATCATGATTCTGATAGTAACGTTTATTTCACGCAAGATATCATTGACGATTAAAACTTGTGTCAAACACAAAGTATTTTTGCATCTTTGCAATTCAAATTCGCTATGAGGCTAGAGTATGGTAATTTTAGGTTTGTACTAATTTCAACTTTACTCATTCAGGTCTAAACTTACATTGATAGTTCAATCTTTAGATATATAGATCTAAAGTTGGGAACTGCACAAGTAATAAATCAACTTTATACTTGTAGCTTATAGGTATGAAGTCGAGTTTTGACAAGCCAACTTTGGACTCGTATGTTTGAAGTTTGTTACTTTAGACCTTGATTTTCAAATTTTGTCTAATACGAATTAAAGTTAATTTTGAAGTACCTAAACATTAACAACTTGTTTAGATGATTCTTACCTATTGTATTGTATAATACAATGTTTGTTTTGACCATTACTTAAATTTTATTATATCATATCTTTAAATTCATTGTTATGTAACGATGAAAATTCCCATTTTAGTAACGATCAAGTTGGTGTGATCGTTACACGATGAAACGATAGGTAGATAGCGACCATCCAAACCAATAAAAAGAAAAACACTCCCCCTTTCAAAAATTTGTGAACTCTAATGAACCAAAGAAATTGACAAATTACAAATTGACCACAAAAAGTCTGCAAGTATAGCTCAAAGGGGTCCCTCAAAATCCCAACACAAAATTTCTATCCACATTTGGTCCAAATAGCCATTGTTGATGTGTTATATATCTCAAATTCAAAGTGCTATATATAGCCCCATGTGAGTTGCTTAATCCCCTTAGGCCCTTATAGCGGCTTAGCCTAATCACTTCAACAGAAATAAGTTTTTTTGGTCCTTTCTCCTCCTTTCACCCTTTATCTTCAATAAAGAACCAATTTTTATTGGTTAAAGGGGTAAGGGGTGAGAAGAAAAGGGCTAAAGAACCAAAAAATCTAAGTGGGGTTTTGTTTTTTGTGAGTTCTTGTTCTGCTAATTTTGCTCTATAATGGCTTGCAGTGTTGCAGACTCTGGTTTCCTGTTCTTGGTAAAATCCCTTTTTATTGTTGCTTCCACTATTCTTGTATTGGTGAATTTTGGTTGTAAGCTTACGTTTTTTTTTTTTGGTTTCTAATGTATAGGCTTCCAAGAAAAGACCAGTTCATAGCACTAGAATTGGGCAAATTGCTTCTACAGGTATGTGTATAAAAATTGCTAGTATTTTCTTGTGGGGTGCATTGTTGCTTGAACAGGGTTAATTTTTTTATTTTATTTTTGTGTGTGTGTGTGGGGGGGTGGTGGTGGTCTATTTTTTGTGTCCTTGATTATGGAACACCTAAAAGTAGCTTCTTTGAATGGTAAATTGCAGATTAGTTCTGTTAGGATTTGGCTATGTAATTGATTACTGAAAATTAGTAGCTAGACTTGTAGGTTTTCATCTGCATTTTTGCTTGAACTGAGTTAATTGTGGGTGTCAGTGTGTTGTTGTTGTGGTGTTGGTGGCCGGTGGGGCTGGGGGTCTATTGTCGATTTTTTTTGTTTCTAGAATTGAGGACACCTAAATGTAGCTTTTTGAATGTGTATTTTGCAGGTCAATTCTGTGAGTATTTAGCTATGTTATTAATTACTGAAAATTAGTGGCTCAGAGTAGTCAAAAGCGAAAAACGCCAAAGTCTGATGGAGTTTTAAGCGCAAAGCACAATTAAAGTGTGGGCTTTGGCCAAGAAAAGGGCCTATGAAAAAACACAAAATCTAATATTATAAACACAGACAACAATATTTTGGACGAAAGAATGAAAAAACTATAATTAAGCTATCCCACTTATTTCAATGTCCTTAGCAAATATATAAAAGTTTAAAAGGGGATACAGGTTTCCATTAACATGATAGGCGCATAATTGGGCCAGTTTGCCACTGCAAAGGCATTTTTGTCCAATTTATAATAGTTCAGGGCCATTTTTGGACCTACAGCCAAATGGAGGGCAATTTTGTTCTATATACAATATTTCAAGACCATTTTTGTCCCTTTTCCGTTCTTGAATTGAAGGTGAAAGTTCTTGATTGTTAATAGAACACTTAAATGTAGCTTCTATGAATGGTAATTGCATGTTACTTCTGTGAGGGTTTAGTTGTGTAATTGATTACTGAAAATTAGTGGCTATATTCTGTGGATTTTCATCTGTATAAATTTTCCTTTCTATAAATTGAATTGTTGTTCTTTTTGTTTCTCCCTGAATTTTGGATACAAAATTTGGAATAGGTTAAAGTAACTTAAAATTAGTCATTCCTCACGAATTTTGGATCATGAGCATATACATTCCAGGAAAATTGAACTGCTAAACTAAAGACCGTTTTCCAATCTAAGAATCTCTCGACTTTCCCTTTTGTGATAAACGTCTTAACTAAATTATTGTTTAGTGAAACAGAATAAGATGCAACAGTGCTATCAGACAAATGCTACTGTTAATTATTAACAAACATATTCATATTGATATATTGGTTCACCGTGATATTTCTGGAAAGCTTTAAAGCAATTTTGCATTTAAGATATGAATACTAAGATTACTATTCGTTGCATGGTTTTAGGCCAAGCTTGATAACTAAGCTGACAACTGTAACAATAGCTGAATCTCTTTGATGTTTTGGATGGATTTTGCATTGTGTCTTACCAGCTTCGTGTACAATCTTTTGTTTGAATATATAAACAGGAACATATTGTTTAAAGTGGGAAAGTCTACCTCAGATAAGATCGAAACAGAAAGGCTGCTTGATTTACTCGAGAAAGAAAAATGTTATACAAGCTGTTGCAGTTCCGATAGCACCTTCACCCTTAGACTCTGCAGAGGAAAGGAAACGATTAAGTGAACAATATGGTTTTAGAAAAATTGGAGAACCACTACCTGATAACGTCACAATGAGAGATATTACTGAGTCACTACCAAAGAAGGTATTATTATTTCCTCTGACAAAGGTTTTTGAAAATCTAAATGTTCACCTATTTCCTTTAGAATCTGGTAATTGACATTGATACATTAGTTGCTCACACAGTCACACTTCTTCCAAATGAGATGTACTGTTTATATAAAAAAAACTACAAAAATGAGTATCCAGTCCCTTTTGTGAAATATCTTCAAGTCAGTCTCCATTATTACAATGAAGGATAAAAATGGACTCATATAGTGGCCAAAATAGAAATAATATTTTGTTTCCACTGGTTAGTAACTTGCTATCCATGGTGCAACTTTGATTTTAAGATTGCGTTTTACTGCACTAGGTATTCGAGATTGACGATGGAAAGGCATTGAAGTCAGTTTTGATATCAGTAACTTCATACACACTGGGGCTCTTCATGATTGCCAAAGCTCCATGGTACCTACTTCCCCTGGCCTGGGCTTGGACAGGAACAGCAGTTACAGGGGTGAGTTCTGTATATTTTTTTTTTTGGTATTTCTTTTATTTGTTCTTGCCATTATTCTATTTTTATGTGATCTCTAACGCAGCAGGGAAAGGAAATCATGTTAAAGACAGCACCGATCAACTTACTTAACTTTTTCGTGCCCATCTCCAAATCTGAATTTAGCCTATTTATTTCCTCATTTATTTTTTATTTATATCCTTTTCTTAACCATAAATCTCATAGTCGATTTTCTTTGTTTGGTTTTATTTGTGAAGTTCTTTGTAATAGGACATGATTGCGCTCACAAATCCTTCTCAAAGAACAAATTATTGGAAGATATTGTTGGAACACTAGCCTTTTTGCCATTGATATATCCCTATGAGCCATGGAGGTTCAAGCATGATCGGCATCACGCGAAAACAAACATGTTAGTCAAATGAACCTTCTCCATTTATTTTCTTCAAGTTAATTACATCTTTGTTTTTGGCATGACCTGTGAAATGTCAATGACTCAATCTATTATATTTAGCTGTTCAACTGGAAATTTCAAGGCTAACACCACTGGTTAGACAGGAATACTGCACCCATTGACATTGTGTATAGATTTAATTCTTCCTTGTTCCTTTAATGGCTTGCCTATATAGGAAAACGAGATCCATTTTATAACTTCTGACCCATAAACTTTTGCCAACTGATCCTACACAAGTCAGAGAATTGGCATATATGTGTTTAACAGCTTCAAATTAAGGAAGTCAGCTTTATCGATGTTCAAATTTGCTCTTCATGTCTAAGAGTGGTAAAAAAGTAGTTGCCGTCGCAGCCTGTATCTTAATGTAGTATACCAGCTCTTTCGAGTAATGATAATTAAAGCAACCACTTGAAGAAATTCTTTTCCATCAATGAAGCTTCCCTTGCAATTGTTTGGTATATTAGACTCTGGCACTTTATACTCATTATTCATCTATATGTAAAAGCTGTAACTTTCACTTTTCTCTATTCCAGGTTGCATGAAGACACAGCTTGGCAGCCTGTTTGGAAGGAGGAGTTCGATTCAGTCCCTGCTCTGAGGAAGGCAATTATATTAGGTTACGGCCCTATTAGACCTTGGATGTCTGTAGCTCACTGGTATGCCATTATAACTAATCGTTTTGCTGTGAAAATAGACATATTTTCTAATTTGTATGGCTTTTTTTTTTATAACTTCTTGATTCTTATCTACTATTTTGGATCTTAACTTAGGTGGCTCTGTCATTTCGATTTGAGTAAGTTCAGACCAAATGAAATTGACAGGGTGAAAATAAGTTTGGGTTGCGTCTTTGCTTTTATGGCAATTGGCTGGCCACTGATAATCTGGAAAACAGGGATTATTGGATGGATCAAGTTCTGGTTAATGCCATGGTTGGGTTATCATTTTTGGGTAACAACAATTTCTGCTTTCCTGTGATTACCTCTTGGTACCTCGTTCTTGAAATTTTGCTATAGAAAACTTCCTGTACTAATAATTTTTTATTCTATTCAAATGCCCAGATGAGTACTTTTACGATGGTTCATCATACGGCGCCCCACATACCCTTCAAAACTTCTGATGAGTGGAATGCTGCTCAGGCCCAGCTGAATGGCACAGTTCACTGTGACTATCCTAGTTGGTAATTGATCTCTCTTATCCTCTTTCGTGATATTATTGGCTAATCTTGTTCTCTCTTGGTTTCAATTTGTTTGTCTTACTTTCCATTTTAGTCTATTTAAAAGAAGAATGCATCTTTCATAATTTGGCAACTATTTAATTTCAACATCTTACACGGCATATTTAAGATCACAATATTAAAGGACATTTTGGTACATTATACATATCTTTAGCTTTGACCACAAGATCCTAAAGTCTTCTTTATTTTCTTAAACTCCGTGCATGGTCAAACTACGGCAAATAAATTGAAATGGAGGGAGTATGAATTAACTGTAAATACTTTAGTGGGTTGAAGATTTTCTCGAAAGTAAGATCCACTCTGCACTCATTGGGGGTGACTTAGGTCAATGAAGTTGAAATGAAATCACAAAGATCAGGGTTCAAATCCTAATAGAGGCAAAAACTAGGTGAATTTACCATCTACATGAGTGTTGGTGTGTTGGTGGATAGAGTTAGCTGATATCTGCATTCGTGGATGATGCAGGTATTTAGTTGAATTGTCCAAGTACACAAAACAAGCCCGTCTCACCACCATTATTTGGAAAAAAAAAAGCTCTTTAATTGCCTTTTTTGTCCGTGAGACTAGCTGAGCATATTCTAGTGACAAGGGATAAGATCTTTAAACCAAGTTTGGTAATTAGAAAATAATTGGATCTTGCGGACAAAGTCATAGGTTATGCTTCCTATGCACAAACATGATACAGTTTTTCTCCTAATATCATGAATTTGGAATGCATGTTTCCCACTCCTAAGAAGAGGTGACCTCTTTTTTTCTTTGTTTACTGCTCCCTCCTTCAATGGGTTCCTTTGAATTTCAACTTCTGACTGGAGAGATAGAACATTTGCTTAGTGATAGAGTTACCAGGTACCTGTGTGGTTTGAGGTAGCAGGCGCCTCGTGGAATTGGTCAAGTTCTGCGCAAACTGGCCTAGATACCACGGTTATGAAACAAAAAATGAAAAAGAAAAGATCAAAGACCTGTTAAAGCTGACCCACGATATCTTTTTCAGAAAGTGGAGAAATGTTGATTACAAGAATTATATTTATGGAAATCTTAATTTTTCAAAGTGATCTTAATGTAAATTTCATGAAGAACAGAAGTAGGAATTTCTGCTTGGATTCTTCAAAAATGTCAAAAATGTCAACAGGTGTGTGTCAGATACTCCAGAAGTAGTGTATTTTTGGAGAATCTGACATAGGTGTGGCATCAAAAGTGAAGTGTCTGTGCAACTTACTGAGCAGACCACATCTCCGTTTCCGCGATTCATATCCTGGAAGAAAGATGGATTTGTATTATCTAACTGATTATGATCAAAGTCTCTGTCCGTTTTTGTGATTCTGGGTTGGCTTTTCCATTGTTAGTGGCAACCTTGGCATTTTCCTTTTAGCCAAAGATGAAAGAAAAGGACACCATAGAAGGACAAATTACCGGAGTAATAGAAGTAAAAAGACTAGACAAGTATTCATTTTTTGGTCTCATATTTTTATTTTCTGATCTTTGCTCTTTCTTTTCGACAGGATTGAGGTTCTTTGTCATGATATCAATGTTCATATTCCTCACCACATATCCCCCAGAATACCAAGCTATAATTTGCGGGCAGCTCATCAATCTCTCCAAGAGAATTGGGGAAAGGTATCGTGATTTGGCATATTCTCTAGTACTGTTCATTTCTTTTTAATGACGTTTGAATGGGGTATCATTTTTACTGTTTGGTGGGGGAAACAGAAAACGCAGGAGTGAGGACAAAAAATGAATATAAAAACTTCATCTTGATCTCTAAAATCATCTTCCATTGCTATTGACAACATTGTGTTTTGTTCTTGACACCTAACAGTACCTGAACGAGGCTTCCTGGAACTGGCGTCTAATGAAGACAATACTGACAGTATGTCATGTCTATGATAAGGAGCGGAATTATGTTGCATTTGATGAAGTTGTCCCTGAAGAAGCCCAACCAATCACATTCCTTAAAAAAGTAATGCCAGACTACGCTTGATTAGCGTGCACCTCAAAAGGTCAATTTTCACTTGCTTCATTCTTTGGGAAGGTATCCTTCCAATCCTTTTGGGTCAGGTCAAGCGGTCCAGTGCCCAAATGTCAAGTTCTCACAAATATTGTAAGACTTGTTTTAACACATCAAAGAGAGAAATATATTCTCAAGAAGTTTCTTGGTAGTGTTAGTGTAGTATTCTATAATTTAAGTTTCTCGTGATTGTCTTCTTTTTTGATAAGTACCCATGAATAACATGTTGCTTATTTAATACCAAAGCTTCATTATATTCTTCTCCCTGCGGTCGACTCAATATAATCTGCCAAGACTTATGTTATGCCTGTATCCTCAAATCTTGTTTTACATATGTAAATGTAGATGGTTGACAGTAATTTACCTTCATTACTCATCTGTCCATTGTCATTTTGCATTTGGAATTTGAAACCTCATGCTAACAGGTTGTAAAACCTGATGCACTTACATTAAAGTATTGTCTTGAACAGGTGGAATCATAATTTTGATTACACTTGTTGCTTTGTTTATCGGAAACAACCTCTCTACCCTCAAAAGGTAGAGGGTAGGTAAGATCTGTGTATATCCTATTTCACTAGGTATATGTTGTGGTAGTTGCTTTGTTTAATGATCCTTGTTTTGAGATAATGTTTTTTTCTGGATTGTTGTTCAAACTTGAAATACGCCGGCGAAAGTCAAAGGGTGCATGTATTTTTATGTTGTTTGTGGGGCTTCTTAACTGGGGATTTGATCCCAATTACAGAAGTTTGAACTTATTTTAATGATCTGCATTATGATAATTTTGAAATTTTGTCGTGTTATTAGGCATCGTGCCATTCGATGAATATTATTATTAATTATAAAGAAGTGATTAGTGGTGTCATTAAACAAATACTGCTGGCTCCAGATTTCATGAATGGCAGTCTTAAAGACAAGAGTAAGCATTTGTTTTTGTTGATATCATATATATGAGTATGTTGTTTTTTTACAGTTGCCAACAATTCTGTTTTGACTGCCAAAGATGAAAACAATGCCCCTAGCACTCAGGGGTGTGGCCTACTGGTTGATGACCCGAATAAAATCTTGAGAGATTACGATTCAGTTCTTGGCAGTAACAAAAAATGTTAAAATCTTTTCCATCTGCTAAGTATTGATGGACAAAGTCACTTGGTACCAGTATGCTTTGGGATGTAGCAAATAATCGCTAGTGTGCTAGTGGGATGTAGCAAATAATCGTTGAAACAGTTGAGATGTATGCGAGCTGGTCTGGACTCTGCTGTTTAAAAAACAATTTCAAAGGAAATGAGATACCCTACTGAAATGAAAAAATAAAGCATAACTTTACCTCCTTTTTTCTTAACAATAAATAATCTGGAGACTGGGTGAGTAGTTACAACTGCTCACATGCAAATGGTATCTACCACCCCACCCCCACCCCTACCCCTTTAACTTCTTCTTTTTTCGTTTTTTCATCTGGTGTTTGATATCTGTATTGGGGCGATCTAGATTCGTGTCGGTATTCCCACATTTAGGGGTTGGGCTGGGGTGTGGGGTGAAATGTTTTCTAACAAAGACGACTTCATACCTAGGAGTTTGAACTCGGGATCTCTAGTTAAGAATGAAAAAATACTTATTATCACTTGAGAGCTTTTAGTTGCATTGGATTGTACAACTACATAAAGAGGAATAATCTTTGTTAAAGCTTAGGTCAAAAGAAAAGTTGTTGTATGGGGGTTTGTTCAAAAGAGACTTGCTAGTACTTACTTTATCATAAGGTGGTCCAATGAATCTACTAGAGTTATAGTAAAGCGATAACTGCTCTATCCTTAATCACGTTTCGACTTCGAATCTCTGTTAAGGACCAACTTACCTTCCAACAAATGACTCTCCGACGCGAATCTTGATTTAGTCTAGCACCAATGATGTACTAGATATTGAAAGAATGCATCTATTAGAAGCAAGGCAAAGGTAAAATTTGAAATATTGATTGCTAAGCAATTATTTTCCTTTAACTTTAACATGTCAGTTTTTCATATGTATACTCAAACTTAACAAATCTAGAAAGTATTACAAACACTGATTTCTGTTCAATTTCACTAATCCTAAAAGCGTCTACATTAGTCACTCTTTAACAATCTGAAGAAAAAGATAACAAAATCACTCACTTAAACACCTCCAAAACTACATAAAAATCATATAATTGGTGGAGGCGACGTCTCCCATATATTGAACACATTTTCCTCGCTATGAAGAGCGAAAAGACGGTCACCACCAATAGAGAAATCACAAATGGAACCACCATAGCTTCGTCGAAGCCTTGATGTAAGTACCCAATCAGGGCCACAGAACACAGAGATACAGTCGTTCATCGATGAGAACAACTGTCCGTCGTGCAATGCCAGTTTAGGATAACATGGCTCATCCGGCATTTTCCCTTTCATCAGCCTGCTTCTTGAACTCCACCTTACACTTCCAGCATTCCTCCTCAAATCCATAAACCCCAAATCTTCGTACTCATTCACGACACATATTGAACTCGTTTCCTCCATTGCTATCGCGTCCCTAACTCTCCTCTCATCAGTTATAGGCGCACCAATGTCAGACCATGACCAAACCATACTTTTATCCCTAAAATCCAACAAACTGATGTAACAATTATCCTTCCTTGGAAACAAAGTAGCAACTAACAAACAGTTTGTACCATGTAACCATTGTAACTTATCAGCATCACCAAGTGACCAACCGGGCGGCTCGTAGAAAAAATCAATCTGTTTCCCAGTTACTTGATCCCATACACCAATACCATACTCATTACTTCTACCTTTACAACTAGAAAACAACTTATAATCTGAACTAAAACTAGGTGCGCCAGCAGTATAACTCTTGACTTGATTTTCATGTTTGACATTAAATTTATACCTCAACTCCCCAGTTGATGCACTAAACAACCCCATCCCTCCATCCCCTTTACCTAATCTTTCACAAGCACTCAACACAATATTCTCAGAATCAATCCAACCAGCATCATTCACCCTTTGATAATCAAGATTAATAGGAGGATGCTCCTCCATCATCCAATCATACACATGAACCATACTACCATGAGCCACACAACACCCGCCATCCGGGCCAGCCCGGATGGCAGTTCCATCACCAGGAGCCTGGCCCATTACTGAACGGGCCAGACGGAGCCTGTTTCCGTCAAATGGACCCCATTTAGCTGACCTGACATGATCTAAAAGACCATAAAACAAAGCCTCTCTATACAACAACTTTTCAGGAAGATTTTGAGGTAAATAAAGCTCCCCTGTTCTAAGCAAATCAAGAAGGACTGAGAAACAATTAGGGTTCCTATCAATGAAATGTTCAATGATTGTGGCATCAGAATTCAAGTTCCATTCATCATCAAACATAGCTCCAAATAGAGAATTTCGACCAGCATTAGCTAAGGTTGTTGCTGTAGTTTCGAAAATTCTACCTCCAACATTGAATTTCACTCTGTCTTTCTGAATCCCCATTACTCAAATTTACAGTAAACTGATAAAACAGGGGACCTGAAATCAAGAATTGGAACTAAAAAAAACACCTAACTTGAAAAAAAAAAAAAAAAAGATACAAACAGAGAAGTAAAAAAAAGGATCTTTAAATTCCACTGAAAATTTTGAATTCAAGAGTTCTTAGAAGGACCAATATGGAAAAGAACTGATTTTTAATGGTCCTAACAAGACACCTATCATGATTATGACCAAAAGGAAGTTAAAAACAGAGGGAAAATGATGGAAAAAGAGGAAAAGATTCAATTTTGACAAAATTTATGATATGGGTATTGAAGATTAAAGGAATTGAGAGATGGGTTTTGAATTTTCTTGAGAGAATTTTGGTTGGATTTGGACTTTGGAGGGTATTGGGTTTCAAAAAATTGAATATTGTTGTGTTTTTTCTTTGATCTTTTTTTCTTTTCTACTCTTTTAATTCTCTTTTTTTTTTTTAGGTCTTGCTTAAGTCTGTACACAAGCTATATGAGCTTTTTATAAATTCATTGTCTTATGTGGGTCCCACTTTAGCATCCTTTTATAATTGGCCATGGGATTATATGGATTTTTGATCAAATGGTCAAGAAAAATTGGGTAGTTGTGTTGTAATTCTAAAAAAAATGGTTAAATGGGGTTTCATTTATTTGTTTAGGGATAGTTGCACTTTTGGTCCCTTAATTAGCAATGAATTATTGTTTTGATCCTTTTAATATTTGGTCAAACATATTTAATCATGGCATAATACATAAAAATGTCTCTCCAGACGATAAAAAATACATAAGAGTATGATTTAGTGGTATATAAAAGTGAGTGGAAATGAGGTCTTATGTTTAATTTCCAACAAAAACATTTGATGATTTTTTTCTATTTACTTTGATGGACGAAGTAATCGTATACCTATGCTAAGATAGCAAATATTTAGTGAAATTAGTTGAAATACATGCAAACTGATCTAGACAATACGGTGATTAAAAAAATATAATGCTTGGTAAAGTTTCACAAAGATCAAAACTAAAATTTGATGATATTTGAGGGATTAAAAATGATAATATCCATTTATTTATTTGTTTGTTGGTTAGTTAAGTCTACATTCTTCTTCTTTATAAGAAAAGTCAGCTTATCTTTTGCTAGACATAAGAAGAAGAGAGCGTGTCTTGTGCGTTATGTGTTTCTTTATTTTTCCCAATGCTTATTTTTTTATGTCAATAGAAACTTTAGGAAGTTGTCATGAAAAAATTGGAGATTGTGACCAATTATTATGTCTTGGAGTTTGTTCAATTATATATATATATATATATATGAGTATTGAGGGTGTTTTCGAAACAGTTTCTCTATTTCCATGTATGCATGGTATATGCTGATTTTTTGAGTTTCATAAATAAACTATCATGTATGTGAGTTTTATCTGAGCTATCACCAATCATTTATCAAAAACATACTTTCTCCATCTCATTTTATATGTCATTTTTTTACTTTGCACTTGCATTAAGAAATGATGTAACTTTACTCGACTACCCTTATTTAATGTTTTCTTAAGTCAACTTTATTAATAAATGACAAGATTCATTAACTATTTTATCAAGGGTATAATAGGCAAAATATGGTAATTTATGCATAAATTTTATAAAATGACAAGTATTGTGGTCCAGCTATTTATAGAAAGAGATGACATATAAAATGGAACGGAGGAAGCATATGATAACTGAAATATATCTTGAACAGTTGATGTTAGCTCAAATAAAAAATCGCACACTTGATAATTTTGATATAATTCAAAAATTGAGATACTTGAGATATATTTGTTTGTGACCATAAAACTCTCTCTATGTGTATATTAAAATAGGATCACCCATTGAGTCATCATTCTCATCCTTCTTTTTTCATCTCATTCTGATCATTTTTTGTTGTTTTGAAGTTAAGATAAGTACCCTTTTTCTTTTCTGTAACTATTTTCTTTTTGAGGTTGTTAAAGATGAGAGTTTTCATTATTAATTAATGGAAAGATGTCCAAATTTGTTTCTATTTTGCTCACTTAGTCACTTTTGATCTATTTGCTTATGTTCAAATTTACCTTTTTTAACTTCTTATTATAATAGTTTAAAATTACGATTAGCTAAAGTTTCATTAGGAATAGCGCAGTATTAATATTAAACTAAAAGTTTAACGGGTGATAAAGTTGTTAAGTTTCAATTAGTACAAAGACGAATTTGACACTTTTGTAACATTTCTTTTCGTTCTATGTTATACCGAAGTAGAGGTAGCTTTTAACTTATCGATTTAGCAAATCTAATAGCTTTCAAAATCAATAAAATTTTATATCGAGTTAATTATAGAAACTTAAGTTTGCTAATATCTTAAAATTCAGAATCAATAAGATTCTAATCCAAAATCCACATATAATCATACATTAGTTTCAACTTCAAACGAATTGAGTTTTCAATTATTATATACGTTTAAAAAAAACACCAAAGGGTAGGTGGTTCTATTAAAAAATTGTAGGTCAAGAACTCTTCTCTCTATAGTTTTTTAATTTTATTTGATTTGGTTAAATTATATTAAAATTATGAATTCCATAGAAAAGGGGGAATGAATATTAAAAAGCACAGTAACTACAAATCAATATAAACAAAAAAAAAAATCATAACAAACACTTGAAGGAGACAGGAAAACATATTTTGTAATATAAAAATAAATCACGTAAAAACTAAATTTTTCATATTTATAAATCTATTAAATGCTTTACTTATAAATGTTGTTACAGAAAATCCTCATTATCAAGTGATGACAGAGTGTATGTAAGTTTTTTAATTATATTATCAACATTAATAAAATTGTTTATTTTCCAAATTACTTTTAAAATATATATATATATATATATATATATCGATTAATATAAATATTATAATAAAATATTAATTATTATTTTTTAAGAGACATATAAAATTCAAAACAAACGAGTAAACATGAACGGTGAACATTAGAAAACTTCAATAGGACGCAAACCTCGAATATTTTTTTTTTCTACTTGGCTACTTTTTTTAACATAGAGATACTTAAAAAAGACCTCTTCAAAGTTATTTTATATTATATTTCTTATTGGTCTTTGAGATAAGGATACAAAGAGATGATGATAAAGTTATATGTTTGAACCATGAAATTTGATGTTTGTATTATGGTTTAATTTGTTGACTATATAATGTATATTATGTTAGATTTTTTGTTGAACTCTTATAAATATGAAATATTTTGGGTATGTCATGGTCTATATATTGTAAATTCAAGTCACGAAGTTAATTATTAATATAAATCAAGTACACAATCATGTTTCACCTTTTAAATTATGATCCTTTTTTGATTTTTGTACAAAATATGAAATATTTTTTGTGCATTCGTGCGTATGACCTATTGTGAATTTAAATTATTAGCCACTATAATACTTATATTATGAGTTATCCATGTTATATCCTTTAAATTATAATCTTTTCGTAATTAATTTAGATAAATATGAAATATTTTATACATCAAAATTTAGATAACGATATCTTAACTTCCATCCTCTTAATTTCTCTCACACCCTCATCACTTTGAAGTGCTGGAAAGTTGGATTGGTTACATTTGGGATTTTTATGGTCTTTGTTTTTTTTTCAAGAATCAAGTATATTGTTTTACTTCTTTCATTTCATTTTAAGTGTTTTTTTTAAGATTTTAACAAATTCATTAAGAAAATAAACATTAAGTATAAAGTAAAATTTATTAAATTATATATCCTTAATTGAGAAGTGTTCTATTACTGAAATATGAGTACTACTCACTTTTTTTAATAACAAGGGTGAAATTGAAAAAAAAAATCAATTTTTTTCCTGATTTTATAAAACAATTGTTATTTTGAAATATATTTTTTAACTAAATGGACACTTAAAATGGGACAATAGGAAGTATTTCTTTTCACAATTATTATTATTATTATTATTATTATTTTTATTTTTAATAAAAATAATAATAATAATAATAATAATAATAATAATAATAATAATAAATGATTTTTCAGAACTATTATACCTTTGGATTTGACAATAACTTTCAGATATGATTATTATAGTTTTTAAATAAATAAAATGGGATTTGGTAGGTGCAACTGTTATATCTCATAATATATATTCACAATAACTATCAAATATGATTATTATTATAGTTTATAAATTAATAAAATGGAATTTGGTAGCTGCAACTGTTATATCTCATCTCATAATTATTAATATGTGATAGTTACTAATGAGAGTTGTTATGGATTATAATTGAAGAATTGGTAGCAAAAAAAGCTTAAAGTAGAATTTACAATTCTATTACAATTATGGTTTGCTTAAACTTGAATCCAAAAAAGATGTTTCAAAAATTAATCTTTCTTGATTTGATAGCTTCATATTTGATTGCAATATAGCTAGGTTTGTTTAGATCTATGAAACTTAATTATTTCATTATCATGCCCTTAGCCACTAAAGTTCCTAATTATCATGATGGCCATAAGCTAATATTTTTTTACTATGAATCGATCACTTTTCGATTTATGTGGCTTTGACATAGGTTACGCGACTCGATTATTTTATCAGGTACTTGATAATTTTATCAATTAAAGCTTTGTCTAATGAGAGGAAATCACTATAGCGTTCTTTGTTTGTGTGGGAATTCATTATTTTTTTTATTGTTAAATTAAATAAATCTCTTCATGATTTTCATTATTTTGCTAAAATTTGAGAATTTAATTGGCAAGTAACAAATTGAATATTTGTGGGGTTTAGATGACTCTCTAAAGGTTGGTTTTTAATTTATAGTGCTTGTCAATTTTCACATTGTTTTCCAAGTCCATTTTGGTGTTTCTAGTCAAAGTAAAAAACAAAAAAAATGCACTGTATTTATTAGATAAACACAAATCATCATCCAAATCTTAAGATTTTAAAAAAGCAGATTATTAAAGAATCAAAATTTGCACCATTAAATTACTAATTAAGATATGATAAATAAATTATTACTTGATAAATATGAGTTGTTTTGGCCAAACTTTTTTCAAGTTTTGTGGCTGCTTTTCTGGTAAGAGTAGGGTCAGGTTATGAAATTTCCATTTGGAATTAAGTCATTTAATTTAAATTCAAGTTGGAAAACAATGATTAATTGTGCTATAATTCAAAACAAAATAAAATAATGAAGACTTTATTTTTAAAAGGAAGATAGAAAGACCACCAAAAGATATTGTGTGAGACTATTCCTCTATTAATCAGAGATTTTAAGTTTAATTTTTTTTTTTAAAAGGGAATACTTTCATCCAAATAAAGCCTATGTAGCATGAAATCAAATTAGTCGATCTTTGATACAAGTACCGATCGATGAATTTTATTTTATTTTTTAAAAAGGAAGATAGAAAGATAAGAAAGACTTACAATTTTGACTTGGTCAATGGCAATTTGCAGTTTGGCAAATGGGAGTTACAAACGTCAATATGTTGATGGCTTGACAAATGAGTATAACCATTCATTTTGATAACAGAATAATACAAGTATTTATTTTATATTCACTATTGATAAAATAAATTTTTATATAATCAATGAAATTTAACATATCATAAAAGATCACATATCTTAATTGAAAGACATAGGGGTAAAAATTTCTTGAATTATGACTCCATGCTGGATTTTAGACTTTACATATCAAGCGAGACATTTAATGTGATCAAGTAGAGTATTGTAAACTTTTTCTATTATTAAAAATTATTGTTTCTCGTATATTTTTTTATTCTAACTAGGATAGTAACTACGGGGACTTAACATCGATAACATATCCCATGTGATTTCACAAGTACAATATGCAGAGTGTATGTAGATTCCACCCCCACCACCTTGTATGAGGTAGAAAAATTATTTTCGATAGAACCTCAACTCATAGTAATTACAAGAACCATTTTCATTTAATTATTAACAAATTTATCCACAAAAACCCTGACAAATATAAATTCATAACTATATATATATATATATATATATATATATATATATATATAAATTGGAATTTTTAAGTTGACTAGCTAGCAATAAAGTGATGAAAAAACATAGAAAGATCGTGGTAGACCTTACTGTCATTTTACGTGCAATTTGGTCCTAGACTTTTTAATTTCAATGTTCTAAAGCAAAAAAAGTCCATTCATTTAAAATTCAGGGAAAATGGCTGAATTTTCCTTCTGACTAAATCTAAATTCGCAAACGCTTTAATTCTAATCGATTTTTTTTTCATTCACATGTAGGCTTGTATCCAAGACGTTTGTTGGTGTTTTATGGTCTTAATTAGGCTTGTTCATGGTTACGGTTATAAAACCAAACTGAACCGCAATCCGAACCAAACCGATTAAAAAAACCGATATTTGGTTTGATTTGGTTAGGTTTGGTTTTAAATTTTGAAAACCGATACTATTGTATTTTGATAAATTTTAATTAACTTAAGTCTTTAATTTTACTATTTTTTGAAGCTCAACACTTAAATTTTAGCCCAATTATTAAAAGTCTAAATCCCTCAATATTCATTACTTTAAAGATCACACTTTCTCTGTTCTTTATAAATTTTTCTAACATAACATTGAATAATTTAAAGTTCAAGCTAAAGAAGATGGTAATTGATTAGTTTTGACTATGAAATATTGCTTTTTTTTTAGAATTAATTTCTCAATATTTTAAGGTGTAATTTTATTGAAAAGTCTATTGATAAGATGTTGAGATCTGCAAAATATTGAACCAACTTTATGCTATTGACAATGAGATTTTTTAGTTTCTGAAACTTGGTACATTGGATGAATCACTTTGTTCGTGTAATAGCTTATTTGTGAAGTATTCATGTACTAAGTATTTGTGTCTATCGAGATGCGTATGTCCTCAACAAACCGAAAAAACCTAACCAAACCGACGGTTATTTTTTTGATTTGGTTTGGTTTTGGTTTTAGAAATTTAAAAACTGATTTAAATTGGTTTGGTTTTGGTTTTGGTTTTGGTTTTAACTAATAACCGATCCAAACCAAACCATGAACCCCTAGTCTTAATGTTAATCTTGGTCATGACCTTATTGAGCAACCTTTTTATTTGTGGACTTTTTCATCACTTCATATAAAATTGATGATAAATTTATTTAACAATCTTTTTTTATGTGTTTTTTTTCCTTAATTAGCTTTTATTTTGTGTGTAGGAACTTCTATATGTTAGCTAAACAATCGTTATCTAAAATATGTCAGCTTAAGTGATTAATAGTTATGTTAAAACATATGATAGGTTGATTAAAGTGGAAATGACCTTCCTAAACAAAAATATAAACATTAATCAAAAAAGAAATGAATTTTTTTATTAAGCAATTCTTGTCAACTAGCATGGATTTTTTTTTCTTTTCTTTAATGATATTATTTAAATTGATTGATAGAAAAAAAAAATACATTTTGGGTAAAGCATAATCCTTTGTGAAAATGTATTATTCATTCATCGAAGAAGTGTCTAAATGGTCACAAATTAACAAACTTATAGTTGTCTAATCACTAAGATGGTCGCAATGATTTGGCTCGAGCAATTATACTTTACTGAAAACACAAGTCTTCAGACTCTCCTCAAAATTGTAAAATGTAACCATATATGAAGGCTAATGCATATGTCTAAGGACTAATTGCAATATAGAAAGACGAGTAATTTCCCTAGATAGTCACCCATGTTTGGGAAATTACCTAGGAATATCATTTATGTTTGCTTTAGGACCACAATATCACCCAACTTTAACTATTTTCCTCAAAATATACTTGACACAAAAAAAAAAACATTATCTCTCCTAATGGGATGCCATGTCACATTATTCTTTTTTTATTATTAACACCTCAAAATATACTTGACACAAAAAAAAAACATTATATCTCTCCTAATGGGATGCCATGTCACATTATTCCTTTTTTATTATTAACACCTCAAAATATACTTAGACACAAAAAAAAAACATTATATCTCTCCTAATGGGATGCCATGTCGCATTATTCCTTTTTTATTATTAACAATTTTTTTTAAAAATCTAGACAACCCATATTACCCAGTAAAAAAAAATACAGCAAATCATGACCCGCTTTTTTGAAGCGTTTATGCTAAAAAAAATAATATTTTGAAGATCAAATTTGTTTATAAGGCGGTGATAAAAAATTTGTTACTAAATTTATTGTCTTTTTCATCAGCTTCAAGGAACTAATTTAATTTTAGGGAAAAAGGACAAATATACCCCCAAATTTTGATAAATGGTACGTCTATGCCCTCCGTTATACTTTCGGGTTGTGTATACCCTTACCGTCAATATTTTGGTACATATATATTCTTAATTTAAACGGAGGGACACGTGTCATGATCTTAATGGTCTATGAGACACATGTCATGATCTTAATGGTCTAATTTAAATTTGGATAGACCATTAAGATCATGACACGTGTGTCATAGACCATTAAGATCATGACACGTGTCCCTCCGTTTAAATTAAGGGTATATACGTACCAAAATATTGACGGTAAGGGTATACACAACCCAAAAGTATAACAGAGGGCATAGACGTACCATTTATCAAAATTCGGGGGTATATTTGTCCTTTTTCCGTTAAATTTTTTCCTCGACAACAAGACTAAATTTTTGAATGGCTATAACGGCAAATACTTGTAAATGAAACATAGGATAAAGATTTTTGCTATAAAATTGAAGTAATTAGATTTTCATAAAAAATGGATTAATGCTCTCTTATAGATGCATTAACAAGTTGTCATTTAAAGAATTAAAAAAAATATATTATATATAAATTAAAAAAATGTGACATGGCATCCTAGTAGGAGAGATATAATGTTTTTTTTATGCCAAGTATATTTTGAGGAAAATAGGCAAAGTTGGATGATATTGTAGTCCTAAAACAAACATAAATGATATTCCAAGGTAATTTCCCAAACATGAGTGACTATCTCGGGAAATTATTCAGAAAGACAATATTGGCGGTAAATGGTAATCATAGGAATTCAGTAATTTTTGCGTGTATCTTTTTTATATGTTAAAAAATTATTAAATATTTGAATGTGAATTTAACTATTGTTGTATATTACTTTGAGATAATTATATATAGAGATTCATATACTTCAAATTTTTGATCCGTCTATATTCGAGTACATGAAAACTCCTACAAAATTATTATAAGCAAAAGTCATGCATGCATGTTTAACGTATAATAATTTCCTCCATAGAAACCAGTCTGCACGTTAGGATTAATTTAATTTAATATACTAATTAAATTAAAGTCTGAGAATCTAGGACTCCTGGAATTTATTTATTTTAATCTTTTTGCACAATATTAAAAAACATTTTATTCATAAAATAATGTTTTTTTTTTTGGAATTTCAACGCTATAGGCTGAATATTAAATACAATATAATCATTGATCTAATTATTATAATTAGTTGATATATTATTAGTTTCTCCCACTAGAAGTATATTAATTGGTGTTTTGTTACCAATATGGGTTGTGGTGCACTGGTGGGAGTTTTCACCTTAACCAGAGGTTTCGGGTTCGAGCCTTGGGTATTGAGAAAATCATGTTGGGAGCGCCAACCCCAAATGAGCCCTGCAGTGCGCAATCCAGATTTAGTCGGAGCTCCAATGTGGGCTCCGACACCAGATGGGAAACCAAAAAAAATCGATGTTTTGTTGCAACTTTCATCCACCACAACTAATTGTTAAAAAATTCATTTCTCGTTTCATATTAATTTATGTGATATTTTTCATTTATTCATGGTCACGATTTAAGTTTTGACCTCGCTAAACAAAATTAGAAAATAAATTTGTGACCAACACATTAAGTAGCAAAATCCTAATATATCACATGTGTTTAAAATTAAGCGTTTGAAGTTTGAACTTGGAATCAAATAATACCATTGCTTAGAAACACACTTGAATCGTAATAGTGATTTCACTGACAAATTTGAGAGAATAATCTAAGTAATTTGATCATTAGGTGGTATGTCTTGGAGTCTTAATAGTTGTAGTGAATGTTTTCTCTTTCGTTGAAAGGTTGGGGCCATAATAATTTGTTTACTAATAAGAGAAGAGAACGAAATTTTCATGGATATATCTAGTGGCATAGTAAAAAAAAAAATTCAAAAGATGTTCAAACTTTGTATAGTAAGTAGTTTTTTTTTTTTTTTTTTTTTTTGATGATTGGATGCTTCAAAATAATACGTAATAATCAAGCTACACAATTTAACTACATTATAATTTAAAACTACAAAATATGGCAAACATTAATATACATTTAAAATAAATAGCTACAGTTTATTTTTTTTATGTTATATGGATATAACTACACAATAAATAGCAAAGTTAATTATATATAAATAATCAGAAAAGTTATTATTACACACCTAATTGATTATGTCTAGGCATGTTTTATGTGATTGGTTCCCCGTGTTTACCCTCATTAATACTTTCTCTTTCATCAATCTTCCTATATCACAAAATTTATGTATTTTCCTCCCAAATTTCTTCCAATTTAAGATCTTTTTGATGATTCTAGGAGCAATTTTTGTAATTTGAATTCATCAAATATCGCTTAATTGGTTTTCTCCTCGTTTTTATGAAGATCATATTTGTATACATATATATTGCATCTATTTTTATAGGCTTTTGACTAAAGAATTATTTATTTCTACATTACAATGGCTATAGTTATAAAAAAAAAAAGTAGTACAAGAAGAACACGAGCAAAAAGAGATTGAGGTTTGTGTGATTGTCAAATTTGTATATAGTAGAATAGTTATATACATAGACACTTGTATTCTAATATTAACACAAGTTGAAATGGTGATTTGTGAATACAAGTATATTTGGATACATAAATAATCTATCGAATTAGTAAGGTTAATTAGGCAATACAAGTATAATTGGATACATTAATACTATTTTTTTTGTAAACAAATACATGTGTCAACACCAAGCCTCAAGTATTATAAGAAAAACTCTACCAAAAAGAAATTGGCATTTGTTGGTTTTTTTCATTTTTTTATACAGCCGAATACTTGCACACTTTTGCTACCTATACATTCTATTATTTTCCATTTTTTTGTTTCTGTATTGTCAAATATATCCATCTTCTGTTTAACAACAATGTATTCATATGTATATTATATTTGGTGATTTGGTGTATTCATTTTTTGTTTAACAACAATGTATTCATTTTTCAAATTATCGTGTTCATATGCTAAATTGTTATACTTTATCTTGTTTAATCTATTAATACATTAAGTCTTTACAGATACTTGTATCCTTGATATATTAATACTTTGAATTTTATAAATAAAGATACTAATTTGAATTTGTACAATTAATACAGTTTCCCTTATTTAGTTCATTATAATTAAAGTTGTATCAGTGTATAAATAGAAAAATAAAAAACATATACAATAATATAGCTAGAAAAAGAGTTAAATTGTAGTCATTTTTTATAAATATTGAATTTTAATAACCCTATAAATATAGTCAATTTTGTAAGTTGCTCATTTTTTTAACAATTTTAATTAAAAATAGTCTTTTTATGAAACTAAACACGATTTTTAAGATTGGATTTACGTTTTTGATCCAATTTAGTTTCACGACCTTAGGCCCAATTTCATTTGAATAATAACAAATTTTACTTTTCGATGATTTGGTGCACCAAGATAATAATAATCAAACTACATAATATTTACTTAAATTATATTTTTTAATTAAATACAGTTTTTAAAATAAAATTAATCATGATTTTTAAGGTTGATTTTTTTTTTTTGGTCCATTTTAGTTTCAGGACCTTAGACCCAATTTGCAAAGGTCCATTTGATTTTTAAAACTGATTAGGCGCAGCTAGACCAAGTTTTGAAGCAATTTTTTTCTGAAAACGTTACATATATAATTATATAGTAATTTTTGGTTTCTTTATACAATTTATTTTTTTCGACGAATATTATTCGGATGACCATCCTAACATCATAATAACTCCGCCCCTAGATATATAACTATGTGTTCTCCTATCTTCGTATATATATATATATAATAATTTCCTTCAAAATTTAATATAACAAAAATCAATATAATTTTGATATATATACTTTTATCTTATTTATTGATATCCACAACTTGAATATATATATAACCTCTCATTCGAAAAAAAAAAACAATTTTGACTAAAATCCTAATCCATAATTAGTAAGTAGTAATTTTAACATTAAAAATTCCAGATTTTTCTAAGGTTCAATTTCTATCACTACTTATGTCACAATTGACTATAGAATCATCCTTATTTGTACACATGTTTGTAGTATATCACAACGTAAAGACACGCCATAATATTTGTTTTAGCTTATAGGGTTATAATTTATTTTAGCTTGTAGGGTTTTAAGCTTCCTCTTTTAGCTCGTCTCTTTTTCTAAAACTAAAACCCTTTTCTCCTTTTTATATTTGTTTAGTGAATTTCTGTTAAAAATTTCAATTTGATTCATATATATATTTATGCTAAGAAACGAGTGAAATGGAGGTTGATCATTTTTGGAATATGATTTAGGATTTTGATTCATCAATACGTCTTTCTAATAATGCTAATTAATTATAATTAAAGAAATCCCTATAGTTTTAGGATTTTGATATATCAATACGTCTTTCAAATCATATAGTTAATTATAATTAAAGAAAATTTCAACGTTAAATTTGTATTTTACAGATGAATAACATGTCACTATATATAGTTTGGGGTTATTTCATCAAATTGCCATATTATTTCAGTGGCGATTCTAGGTGTAAAAAATGGGTCACCTGAACCCGTGGTCATCCGACAAAATTCGATATAACTACTTGTATAATTTGTAAAATATATCAAATAGCAACTGAATGAACCCGTGCTCACAAATAATTGGATGGCTCACTGGTTTGAGTGTTTGTTTACATTCCTTTCTTGCACCCGTCTTCTTGAAATCCTAGATTCGCCTCTGTAATATTTCATGGAGAAACTTAGATATATTTCATCATCATATATACAAAAATTATCTATACTTTTAAAATATTATGTATCTTGCCATTAATTAAGAGTTTTCTACCATACATTGAAGAAGATACACTTAGATATATGTATTTTTGCTACATGTATCTTATCACTAATTAAGAGTTTTCGACCATATATTGTGGAAAATACACTTCAATACATGTATTTTTGCTACCCTATATACTAAAATAGAGAGAGAAACGAACGAGATGGGGAGGGAGACGACCAAAATTTGTTATGTAATCCAGATATATGCGAATCACACTAGATATATGTATCACACTATGTACATATATCTAGTGTGATTCACATGTATCTCGAAACCAAATCCATAGGAGAGTTGTTGTGAGATGGGAGAGAGGTGAACAAGATTTGTTAATGTATCCAAATACATATATGAATCAACTTGGATACATTGTATCTAGAACAAATTACACATAATTTTGACCCCACAATTCCAAGATACATGTATTTGAACGTACCAAAATCTAGTAAGATACTCTAATATTACAAATTAGAGTACATCTAAGTAATTAGCTCCTAAACTAGTGTGATTTAGGTAAATTTTCTTTATTTAATTAAATAGTGTAGGTAACTAATTTTGTAACAAATCTTGACGAGTCACTAGAATTGTTGGCCAAATCCTAAAAAAAAAACTCTCCAAAATTAATCACAAATCTTGATAAATCACTAAAATTTAGCCATAAAATCTTTGACGGATCACCAAAACTCATTGTGTAAAAAATTCATCTACACAATTTTTTTTTTGCTTCAAAATTTATCTTAATTAACTCCAAATGATTCCAATTTGATATACAACCTTCTAATACCCAATCACAAATAAAGTGTGGGACAAAGCCCAAAGTTATGTTAAGTATTGCTGGTGAGAGCTCATTCTCTATGGTCCAAGTTAATACAAGCCCATTAACTTAATTGCAAGAGTTTTGGGCTAAAATCTCCCTCAAGTATAACCCATTAGTCATGATCATGATTCTACAATTAAAAAGAAAAGCCTCTTAGTTAGCTGTTAAACGAATTCAAAAAGAAGAGAATAGCAACTAATACAAATTATTTTAGCAAGAACGTAACACTTCACTCAATTTTCACATTAACATGTGATTTTCAGAAATAGTCGTCTGAATACAATTCCTCGCAACTTTGAAGTTGTTAAATTTACTTTAGAAGGCAATGAGACTTGGACATTCATACACAATATACCTGCAATTTCTTTCGGACATTTTATCAAATAGGTAGGGGGCATTTTATATGAAGATTAGCGAGGAAGTCATGTGCTTGACACATGTTTTTTTTCAGCTGTTAGTTTTTTAACATTAGTTAACGGAAGGATGGTTATAATAAGTTTAGGATAGTTAAAAGGATGTTTTTTGTTCATTATTATACCATAAGGATGTACTTTAAATTTGGGTTATACTTGAGGAATGATTTTAGCTCAAAACTCTATTTGCAACTAGTGTCTGGTGTTTAATAGGTTTTATTTTCTTATACTTATTTGATATTCGATATTTACTAGCTTGAGTGTTGGAGGACGTAGATGTTAGATGAAGCCAAGTTAAATGACATATTTATGTATTATACATGAATTAAACAAGTAGACACATATGTCCTATGTGGCGTCTTGTGTGACCATTTGCGTCTTGTGTGTATTGTTGTGCTATGTAGGATGCATGTGTGTCTATTTGTTCTACTTTATACAAATTTAAATTTCTACCTATATACATCTAAAGTTGAAAAACATAAATGTCAGCTGAGACCAAATTAAATGACACATTTATCCATCATTATCAATAAATGAGTGAGTTATTGACCCATTCAACAATTATATAAGTTGAAATGAATTAAACTAAAATATCGATTATAATTCAACTTGCTCAATACTTACTAAGTTTAATTATTTTGTTTGGACTTTTACAATTCTTATGTAATGGTACTTAATAAAACTTCATTTCTTTATTAAGCCAATATAACATACTAAATAAAAAAAAAATTGTCTTTGTTGAATATATTTTGAAAAAATTTCATGAGTCAATTTTGGCTATGTATCAACCCATTTTTTATGAATTGAAATTAGTTAAATTAACAAATGGATAGAGGTCACTCAAACTTGAGCGAGTTATGTTTTTATTGACTAATTTGACACCTCAAAAAATAAGTAATTAACAAAATCAATTCCCTTAAGATTTAATACAAAAAAATACGTGCAATGTATTAAACTCTTGTTAGGCACGTATACAAAAAGCTTGGTTTAATAGGATTTTATCTGATATTTTTCTATTAACGACCTGAACATATATGCAACATTTCTTCACACAATAGCAACTTTTACTTTTTGCCAAGATTAAAATCTTTTTTTTTTCCAAGGTGCTTAGATCATTAAATTATTTTTATATAACAACATCTCATTATAATAATCATAAAATTCTCACACAAATAGTTCCAAAATTTGACCATATATACCAACTTATCATAAAGATAATCTACTTTTAGGTTCCATGCATTGTCTTCATGGATATATTCAATGACATAATCAAAAATTTTATAAGAAGTAATTCAATTTTGGATAGTAAGTAGTAATTTTTTTCTGATGATTGAGTGCACCTAAAAAATAATAATCAAGCTACATAATATTTAACTAAATTATAGTAATTTTTAACTAAAAATAGTTTTCTTAATAAAACAAAATATGATTTTTAAGGATGAATTTACGTTTTCGGTCCATTTTAATTTCAAAACCTTAGGCCCAATTTCTAAGCTAAGGTCCATTTGATTTCAATTGCTAATCAGACCTAGCCAGACCAAGTTTTAAAGCAAAAGTTGGAAGGCTACAAAATTATATAACTTTGTGTGGACGATGGAGCATAAGCATCTTGCATCGAGGAGATTTATGCATATCCTTAACTAACTATCGAGCTACTATATTTTATTGTGTTTATGGATTTTCAAAATAAGAGAATAGTGTTCGTATGACCATCCTAACACCATAGTAGCTCCATCTCTGAAGCTATAACTAATTGAGCTTTTACTTTTTATTGTGTTTACAGATTTTCAAAACGTTATATATACGAACATAAAGTAATTTTTTCAAGGAATAATATTCACATGACCATTATAACACCATGATAGCTCTATCCTTGAACCTATAACTAATTGTTCTCCTATCTTCATATATAAAAAATATAAAAAATTAAGAAAATCAATTTCCTTTGAAATTTAATATAACAAAAAACGCGCAATATACTAAAATTATACCGTGCACAAATACAAAAAAGCTTGAATTAATGTAATTTTGTTATACATAATTTTATCTTATTTGTCTATATCCACAACCGACAATTTTCACATTTCGCCAAGATTAAAATTTAAATTCCTACTATTAAACTTTTTCCCTCCTTACTTCATAGTTATACTACCAAGTTTAAAATTTTAATCTTAGGTAAGTTAATTTTTTTTTTTTAAATGTAAGATAATTAGTAGTGATTTTAACATTAAAAATTCGATATTTTTCTCATTCAATTTCTACCACTACTTGACTTCTTCAACATCAGAAAAACCACAAAACAATATATTTTTAAAATAACAAAAATACCCCTATATTCTAGTGTATCGCGGAACAGCGTAACACCTTACTATATTTGTTTTGCCTAGTAGGGTTTTAAGCTTCTCTTTAGCTCTTCTCTTTCTAGAGCCGAAATACTCAAACCCCTTTTCTTTTTTCACAATTGTTCAGTGATTTTCTTGTGAAAAACCCAATTCGTTCATATCTTTATGCTAACAAACGAGTGAAAAATAGAAGAAAACAGGCAAAAATAGTCCAGTATTCTTGAAAAAGGCTTGATTTTGATACTTTTATGTGGAAAGTAGAAGAGGGGTTTAATGGGTGAAGCTACAATGGATAGAATGGAGGAAAAATTGGGTCAAGAATTATCTGGGTTAGTTGGGTCGGATCCGGGTTTGGATACATCATCGTCGTCGTTGTTTCATCGGAAGATTGAGTTTCATTTGGCGAGGAAACCGTTTAATGGGTTTATCAGTGGGAAAAATAATGGTGGGTTTCAGCTGGAAACACTGAACCCGAGTTCGGAGACCCGTAAAGAAAATGGGTCACTTGTCGCCGGGAAAAAGGGCGGCGGTGATGTGGTGATGGAAAGTAATGGGATGGATCCGGAAGTGAGCTTTGGAATTGCTTTCAGAAAGATAATGAGAATTGTGAGTTTATCTAAAGGGGTTCTGTGCCTTTTTCGGATTTTTTTAGCTGATAAATTTATATGTTCCTGCATCTATTATTTATGTCAATTGAAGCTTTTGTCTTCCCTTTGCTATATTTTCCTAGCTAATAGTTGTATGGATAGTTCAGAATTTCTTTGCTTTTGATATTTCGGTTTTGTTTATATTTGATACTGCTTTTGAGCTCAATTTTTGGGTATTCTGAATTTTATTTTGATGTTTAGCTTCCAAAGCCTCTTCCTTTTGCCCATTTGTGATTCTACTAGCTCTGAGTATGTTTAGCATCATTAGTAGTCCTATGAATTTGCTTGTCAAATTGCCCTTAGTCGCTAAATTGTGCTCTCTGTTACACTTTTTGGTCCATCTGTATCCTTGCAATGAGCAAGGAGCAGACTCGTGTATGAAATGGGTGGACTCTATGTGTCCAAATTCTACGAGATAAGGAAGTCCAGAATCCAGATTTAACCCGGAACTCTCGACTATGGTTTGAAATTACCGTTGTATTGGAGCTCCGTCTGGGGTCATGGGCAAAATGAGGCTTTTTCCTGATGTCGATGATAATATTAGCCCAAAAGTCCAACAGAGGGCGAAGTTTCTCAATTTTGGATAGTACTGGGGCAATTTGATTTGATCTGCCCTACTTCTTTGGTAATTTAATGTTGAGTTGGCTTTCAAAAGCGATTTGTTCTTCTCTTCTTTTTTCCTCTCTTTCTCTTTGTTATATTTGTTTTCATTTCAGTACTAGTATTTCAAGTACTTTGACATGACTATTTTCACTTAATTTGCATGTAATGTGGTTGCATGTATAGTCTGTTAGCTCCTTTATACTAGGAAGAATATCTTTTATATAAAAAGGTTGAGATGGAGGTCAGAAAGGGGATTCTATCAAAGCAACCACAAGTGTTCCTCAGTCCCAAACACATTTGAGCCAGCTATATAGATTCTCATTTCTCCATTTAAGCTCAGCTCATGTTGTGATTATACCAGATATTGAGTTAAATATAACTCATTATCCCGATTCGTAGATAATCAGCGATATGGATCTTTTTCTTCTATTGTGCCATATCTTTAGCTAAGCCTGAATTGATCACCTAAATGAAAAGGTGATTCTATGATGACATTTTTTGTGTGCTTGGCTGGAAAAGTATTGATGTTTTCTCCATTCTTCAATGCCTTCCATCCATTATGGCTCAGAACCCTTACAAAGTCACCTTTCTATGCGTAACCTTCAGTAGAATATAGGGTTCTGTCAGATGATTGTCTGGTAAACATCATTTTCAAAGCTTTAGAAGTCCCAAAAGACAACTTGTTATCCAACACTTACCAAAACAAATACGACGAGTAATTGGGTCCTGAGGTAAGCCTTGGAAATTGTAATGCCATAATGCTTTTCAAATTCTCCTAGCCCTATTTTCTACCCCTGCCCTTTGGGTTGATTATATTGCTTGAATCATGATTATGAATGCTTTTAGGTCATATTTTTCTATTTCCCCATGAAAACATAAGGTAATCATGTGGCGTGAAGGGGGTGCTATGTTCAAAATTTATATACAAGCAAGCTAAGAGCTTCCTTGTTTAATTTTGCAAGGAGCTGATGGCCAATCGGTGTCTCCCTCTGAAAGAATCTTATACCTTTATGTAACGGTACAATACCATTATTATCTGTTTGTCAGAGAAGTGAATCCCCACTTACATTAATCTGTTCCTTCTAATAGAGGTGTGTATTTTTGTGTAGGCTGTAAAGTTGTCTAAGCATGTAAAATGGTTTATAAAGCTTGTGGGTTGCCTTAAAACTTTTAGGTAGGATACCACAGCTTTCATATTTTATGATAATCAACTTTTGGTAAACTTATTCTGGCAATTTTTGGTTTACATTAAAGTCTACATGTTTTAACCCAAAAGAAATTCCGGTGTAAGGAAGGGTCTTTCTTTATGAAGTAAGATGAGAGAGATGTGATAAGATACCAAAGGCTCTAGGAGTTAAAAAGCGCTGGTTTGATAAGATAAAAGTGGTTTATTTTGTGATTATATTGTCTTGTCCCTCACGAAGTGGGCAAGGGATGAAAAGAGTTTATATGCATCTTGTGCTGCTCTACCGTTCTTTTAAAGGTTTTGATTGGAGGCCCATTATCCTGTCGCATGTTATTGGAGATTAACTCTTGGTCGTACAATGTCACAATCAAATCTGCAAACTAGACTGCATCTGTGAACCCCAAACTAGTGTGTATCTTTTTCTGTTGTCTTCTTTTTCTTAAATTGAGGCACTCTTTCCTTGTAAAGTGCTTTTTACCATAAAAATTAGTAGATGTGTGTCCTACTATTATGAACTAATTGATGTGATGTTAAGTCATGTACTTCTATTTCAAGTAGCTCTGAGATTGTAGCTGCTGGAATGCGCGGAACTTATAGTTTCCTCCTCTTGGTCCTCTGATGAGTGATGGCTCTTTAGTGGGTTATGGAATTTGATCTTGATCTATTGTGGGCAAATTGAACTACTTTATGCTTTACCTTGTTCTCGTTTAACATTTGAGTTCAAGAATATTGTTGGACAAGAATCACCAGATGAATCAACGAAGCCTACTAAGACCATTTTATTTACACTTGGAGACCAAGTGTATTTTATGGAAGTCTCCACATTGCTTAGTCATGGGACCGGTTGTCTTTGTTACAGGGAGCTGGCTTGCAAAATCTTGGGAATACCTGCTTCCTCAATTCAGTATTACAGTGTCTGACATACACTGAGCCATTAGCAGCATACTTGGAAAGTGGGAAACATCAAAGTTCCTGTGAGTCTCTCTCTCCTGCATATGCATGTTTGTTTTCAGCAGTCTTAAAATGTTTTGACCTCCTTAGAGGAGGTGGTTATATTAATTTGTATTCCAGCATTTCACCTACCTTAACCGGAAGAAGTTTGCAGGTAAACTGCTAATGTGCTGTCTGGACTTCTTCTTAGATCTTTGGACCAATTGCTGAAATCAATTGGATTTGGCTTCATAAATGTCATTATATTATTTAGTATTTACTGCTTCAGAGATTTCTCTTTCACCAGAATAAATGGTACCAAATGCACTCAAAACAAGTCAAACTGGATTTGTTAAAAAATGTCTTACCCTACCTTTCTGACCCCAGTACTGTAAAATTTGATAGAAACTGGATAACATACAAAGTTTAATGGTGTGCTGCATGAAAAGAAGTTTAAGCTATAGTAGGAGTGGAGCTGTTAAATAGTTTAATACGAATGTACTTTTGGAGATGCATAGAGCCTCATCTTACGTGGAATAACATTCATGTGTTTGTCTTTCGACTATATTGCACGCTTATAAACATGTTCATGCTAAGTCTGTCCGTCTAAATTCATAAAAAGGATATGAACTTCTTTGGTCTTTTTGAAATGAATATTTGAGTGGACTATATGAGCTGTCCACATAAACTAAACTTGGGTTTTGGTTTCTGCATATAGATATTATGTCGGTTCTGGACTTGAATCCTTAATTTTGTCAGAGCATATATGTTTGTTAACTTGTGTTTTATTGTTTTATTGAAGGTCGTATGGCTGGTTTTTGTGCTTTATGCGCCATCCAAAAACACGTGAGTCGTGCTTTGCAGGCAACTGGGAAAATACTGGCGCCCAAGGATCTTGTGTCAAACTTACGATGTATCCTTCCTATTCCCTGTAGTGTATTAATTTATTTTGAATCTGTGACTTCTGCTATTAATCTACAATTATAAGTTGTTTCTCTGGTTATTATTCTCTTTTCTTCTAATGATTGATTTACCCCTTCCTCACTTGTTCTTAGTGTCCTTTTTCCCCAACAAGAGTAGTGCAATTTCAGTCATGTTCGTAAACTTTTTCTTTTTGTTAGGATATGCTGAGTTATCATGTAAGTCTGATGTCCAATATTTTTCAAAATCTGATGGCTTGACTTTTTTTTCTTTTTTTTTTATTTCCATGCAAAGTTTTGTTTAGTCAGAAAGTTAATAAAGGGTATGATAACAGCAACTATGCCTCCGTCTCTAACAAGTCGGGGGTTTAAATAAGGGCATGATAGAAATTTTTTAGAAGGCTGACAACAAATTGCTCCTCTATCCTTGAGATTTACACCGAGTATACTGCTTCAGAATATGCCTATTATTTTTCATATTATTCCATATTTAAAGGCTTTTAGACATTTGACTATCAGAGTTAATCCTTAATTATGTCTTTAGGCATATCACGGAATTTCCGAAATGCTAGACAGGAGGATGCACATGAATACATGGTGAATCTGCTCGAATCGATGCATAAATGTTGCTTACCTTCAGGAGTGCCTAGTGAATCCCCCAGTGCTTATGAGAAAAGTTTAGTTCATAAGATATTTGGTGGGCGTCTTCGCAGTCAGGTACATTTCAGTTGCTCTTCTGTTAGTGTGGTAGATCTAGTAACTTTTGGGGGTTCAGAAAATTTTTACTTGCTGTGACTTGATCTCCCTCCCCTCCAAAAAAAAAAAAAGAGAGAAGCGTTTTTTCGTGTGTGGGTGGGGAATATTTCCTTGGTTCCTTTTCTAACAGTTCTTTGACTCCTCGCCCATCTGCATCTTTCCAAATGATCTGCAGGTGCAGTGCATGCAGTGTAAATTTTGCTCCGACAAGTTTGATCCATTTCTGGATTTAAGTCTAGAAATTTTAAGGGCAGATTCACTACTCAAAGCACTTGACCATTTTACTGCCAGAGAGCTATTAGATGGTGGTCAGAAGCAGTACCAATGTCAGCAGTGCAAACAGAAAGTGAAGGCAACTAAACGGCTAACAATTGACCAGGCACCTCATGTCCTAACCGTCCACTTGAAGCGATTTGGTTCACATGTCCCTGGGCAAAAGATCGATAAAAAGATTCACTACGGGCCTACTTTAGACTTGAAACATTTTGTATCTGATACCTATGTAAGAATAGTTTTCCTCCTTGCAGTCGAGAACTCCTTTACCTTGTTTCATCTAATATTTGTCATGTGAACCTGATCTTATTTTATGATTTGACTAATCTCCAAATAAGAAAATTAGCAGCCTATAAAATGGATGATGAATTGACGTGAATGTTCTGGAAAATTCATTGCATTGCATGTCAAGTAGTTGAGAAGATGTTTTTTTTCATCAATTCTGCTGATATTCTTGTGTGTGATAGTTTTAGACTTCACCAATGATGTATCAACCTTACATAGCAAATAGTGGAAAAAATTCGTATAGGCTCAAATACATGCAATACTGGTGCTTGCTTTACTTGCTATTATCCTGCTTTGATACTTCTGTGATACTTTTTTGGTATTTCCTTTATATCTTGAATTCCTCTATTTTTGGAAACTCATGGGATTCCCTCTTATTTTGCAGAGTGGTGAATTGAAGTACACACTCTATGGTGTGCTGGTTCATGCAGGTTGGAGCACCCATTCTGGTCATTATTATTGCTTTGTTCGTACTTCAAGTGGAAATTGGTACTCCCTTGATGACAATCAGGTATGTACATTTTGCTTTCTATTGTTTGGCTTTTAAATGTTTCAACGTTTCAGGAATTATTATTATTTACTTAAGCAAATGGTTTATGGTAATGTAGTTTGGTTGTCGTAAGAATAGCTTCTGAATATTTCTACTCTTCTATGTACTTGTAGGTTGTTCAAGTGAGTGAGAGAAAGGTGTTGGAGCAGAAGGCATACATGTTGTTCTATGTTCGGGATAAGAAATCTCCCATGCCTAAGAAGGCGGTAGATGTTGCCCGCAATGATAATGTGATTACTAATGGCATAGGAAATAAAATATATTCTAATCACAGCCAGAGATTTAAGGATACTGCTCAAAATGGATTTCATGTGAAGAATGAGGATTCCTTATCTGGTACAAAAGATCAAAGGGAGACATTGAGTGCCGAAGTTTCAAAGGGAACTTCAACAAAGGATCTGGCACCCCCAAAGGTTAATGGTGCAGTAGTTAGTGGGTTCTCTTCTCCTGGAGGGGCTATACAGCCAGAAAAGTTGTCGAAAGTACAAGAAACAGGTGACAGCGTAAAGGACCCTTCTGTTGTAGACACAAAGGATGGACCATCCTTACTCAAAGCTAATCCTGCTGTTCCAGTCTCCAATGGAACTCATAGACTTGATAACAAGGGGGAAACAAGATGCAGAGACTCTACCCCACTACCTAATGGCAATGTAACCATCAAAGAGTTTACTTACTCTGCTGCAATACCTTTTCACTGTAGCAGCGTAAATAGTGGCAAAGATCCAAGTACTCCTGACAAACTGTTGAACAAAGACAAACAAGTTGAATGCAGCAAGGCAGACACCAACTCTCGAGTGGTAATATATATATATATATCTTATTGATTATTGTGCTATGCTCCTCCTTTTGTCGTATCTTATTTTTTTCATGCTGGATTCTGAATACTACTAACCAAACTAGGTAGTGCTTTTCTGATACAGCTAACCAAACTAGGTAGAGAAGCAGTGCTTTTCTGATACAGCTAACCAAACTAGGAAAAGAAGCAGTGCTTTTCTTTGTCTTATGTTTATTGATAAATTTCCTTTCAGGTAAAAGACATCTCCAATGGCAGTTTAGGTGGTCCAGCTGTTGAAGTTAATAATGATGTTGGACAGAGAAAAGCATGTGCTGAATCGTCCGGAGTACTGAGCCAACCAACTATGACTAGCTCGACAGAAAAGGTAGCTATTGACAAGGCATGCTTGAAAGCCAAAAAGAAGTCTTTCAAGAGTCGTGTCATCAAGATGCATCTCAGTTTTATGATCTTAGATCCAGCTTTGGGACTGAATAGGAAGAAAAAACTCAAACGAATGAAACATAAAATTGGAAAGAGAAAGTGTAGCAATCCCAGTTCCGTGGATGAGAGTAATTCTGATCTTGGGCCATCTACATCCAAAGTATCCCATACTTTGATATCTTCTCCAATGCATTCTCAAAGAAAGAAGTCAAAATTTGGTTCCAATGAGAAAGTTTCCAGTTTAGATACGAAAACTGCTGGACACAATGGGGATCTGCTGAGGAATACAGTTAATGATGCGAGAGTTGTGAACAATGGCACTGTATTAGCAAATGACAAACAACCACAAAAAAGTTCTAGCTTGGCACCAGTAGGAAATCAAGGTGTTGACAATAGACAGTCTACCGATTCTAAAGAGACTAAAGTAGTTGCAACACAGAAAGGTCTGTTGAATATGCTTACCAGAGGATTGGAGTCAAGCGGTAAGTACTTTTTTGCAACTACATGTGCCTTTATGATTTTATTATTGCCTTTGTCAGCTGAAACATAGCTGCTTCCTATTTGATTCACAGTTGCTCGTTGGGATGACGTCGAAGTTCGTTCCTTGAATGGTGTAGAAGCACAGAACGGAAATTGTGTCACCATTGGGTACATTGGGGATGAGTGGTGAGTCTCTCTGTCAATCATGGGCATTCTTGTGTTTAAAGATCATAAAACGTATGCTCTAAAAATGCTGTTTGATCTTCTTTCTTGATGTGGATATTCTTTTGGGGGTAAGGTCTCCGTACATCCTACCCTCCCTAGACCCATTGTGGGATTACATTGAGTATGTCGTTTGTTGTTATGTTTCAAGTACAACTTTTGACTAACATATTTATTTGTAGGGATGAGGAATATGACACAGGTAAGAGGAGGAAGATTAGGAGCTCCAAAATTGAATTTGGTGGACCAAACCTTTTCCAAGAAATTGCAAGTAAAAAGACGAAGGTAAAGAAAGCGAGGCTTGAGCACTCTAGCTCTGCAAACCAGCCTTTCAGGATATTATAATGAACCTGCGCAAACATATTTTGACTTAACCTATCGAGGAACACAACCTGATGAATTCCACACAAGTGTCACTGAGATGGTAACGGTCTGCATCCCCAGCTTGGTCCAGTTTTAGCTTTGGCTGCTAAGCTTATTTTTAAGCCTACCATTGAAGGCTTGAGCAGGTAATGTGTATCTTTTTTGTAGCAAGTGGTTTGCCTCAGTTTTGGCGTTGTGAGGTCTTGAGAAAGATGTAATGTTTGTGGACATTAGATCATATGACTCATCAAATGAATAACATTTGTGTTTGAAAATGTTTGTTTCACTTTCTGTTTGTCCATAAATGATATTTCTGTATTTCTAAATACTGGTGAAATATTTTTCAAAATATTGTTTTTTTCCCAATTTCTCAACATTATCTCATTTGAAATTTTCCTAAAACAATTTTTTTCTGTATACCTTGGGCTTGAAACTGGCAATTCTGATCAAGGAAAGAACAATCTTATTCATTGCACTATGTTGAAACTGACAATGTCGATAAAGAAAAGAACAATTTTATCCATTGCACCATGTCTGTTTTCATTATGTCAAATCTTGATAAGGCTAACCATGTATGTGCTATAGATTTTGGGTGCAATTTTTAGTAACATACCTCATGTAGTGAGATACATGATTGGAGTGTATGTAGATCTTAGTCTTCACAGAGATAGAGAAGTTATTTCCAAAAAACTCAATTCAATTGATGCATATCAAAGAACATAATAAAATAAAAGATGAGATATAACAAATACTATAGGAAGCATCACATTGTGTTATCATTGTCTCGGACAATATAAAATTAAAAAAAAACAATGTAAACACATGGCAGTGTTTAAAAAATCATATAATTAAAATTAATTAGAAATCTTGTCGTTAAATAGCTTGTAGTTAATTATATTTTTTGATGATCTATCCTGAATTCATTGTTAAACCCTCTGCTGATCACCACAGAAATTGAGAAGACAATAAACGCATTAGTAGCTGAGTTGAAGAAAATGTCAAAAAGCTAACATGTAATATGGGAAATATATATATATATATATATATATATATATATATATATATATATATATATATATATATATATATTCTTTTCAAAATAATGATCAAAAGTATACAATATTTTATTACAAAATTATAAATTTTCTTATAATATCCGATCCGCTCAATCTGTGATGAGATAATATTGCATAAGCGACTTCACTACATGATTTTAGGATAAGGAACAAAAAGCAAAATGTAAATAATGATGAAGCGACGATAATGTAATATATTTTAATCTCCATATGTCTTCGATCCAAAAAAGGTAAAAATTCTATAATTGATTTAGGGATTTAAAGAAATATCTTTTCATCAATCGTTTAGAATATGATAAGGGTCATGTTGAGATATTCATCATGAAGGAATATGGTGACTATTTCATTTCATGAATCGTTTAGATTATCACAGGGAACTTCAAGCACCCACCTTCCAAATCCACTCCATATTTTGTTGAAATTTTCTGCATATACATATTCATATATAAAATATTGGATTCGGTTAAATTCATAATTAATATTCGAGTATTTAATATTCAATCGCTTTTATTGGACCAATAAAAAATCAAGTGTTTCCTTTTTTTAGTATTAAACAAGAACATAAATGGTAAGTTTTAATTTAATACATTGTTGAAGAACTTGTATTATTGTTTTTTTTTTTTTTTACTACTAGTCACTTACCCCTATCTCTCTTAGGTGTGGTATCAGAGGGAGCTTGTTTCACATGACAAGGTAACTCTAAGTTTACGCAAACACAAATATATTATCAAGTAATTTTTTTAGCTTTCATTGAAATTTAAAGCAAGACCTCATGATTCTCTTCACATTTTATTATCACTAGATTATGCTCTTTAATGATTTTTTTTAAAAAAATATTCAACCTCTTTTATTTGGCAGAAGGAACAAAATGATTGGAAAAGGGAAGGAAGATTTAAACAAGAACATAAATTATAAGAACATAAAATTCAAGTTTAAAATAGTAGTAAAAGGAATGGCCTCAATCATGTGTACTTAGAGGGCTCAAAGTTGGAACTCTTTCAATCACATTATTTATTTGTTAGTCCATGAATATTGTGATAATATGATTTTTGCACGATTTTTTTGCAAAATATTCACGAAATTCTCCGTATGAAGTTGGGGGAGCGGTATGCACAATCTCACCATGGATATGACATTTTTGGATATTTAGGAGTCAATTTACAGAAAGAAGGCGATTTTCTTAGTTTTTTCGGGTGCATTAGCCCATGGATATTTGGTGATATGGCTGACGGATAATTTTTTTGTAAAACCTTTATGGAATCCTCGGTAAGAAGTTGAGGGAGCGGTACGTACAATCTCACCATTTTTATGGCATTTTGGGGGCAATTTACATGAATTAGACAATTTTCTCAGGTTTTATGTGTCTTAGCCCATGAATATTGTGGTGATATGAATTCCGAATGATTTTTTTGAAAAACCTTCATGAAACCCTCTATAGGGAGTTGAGGACCAGTACGTCTAGTCTCACCATTTTTGCGACATTAGGGGACAATTTACAGAAATTAGTCGTTTTTCTCAATTTTCATGCATGTTAGCTCATGAATATAATAGTGGTATGACTTTTATACGATTTTATTGCAAAATCTTTACGAAATCCTCCGTAGGGAATTGTGGGAGCGTTAGTATAGTGTCACCATTTTTTACAACATTTTTGAGCATTTATGGGCCAATTTAGAGGAATTAGGTGATTTTTTTAATTTTTTGAATAACACACATAAATATTAGGGTGATATGACTTCCAAATTGCAAAACCCTTATAGAACCTTCCATAGGGAGTTGGGAGAATGACACGTACAATCTTACCATTTTTATGACATTTTTGGGGATTTTTTTTTTTTTTTACAGGAATTAGATAATTTTCTAAATTTTTCGTGTGTTAGCCCATGAATATTATGTTGATATCACTTTCATAACGTTTTTTCTTACAAACCTTAATGAAACCCTCTGTAGGATAATGAGGGAGTGGTACATAAAATCACGATAAAGAACGTTGAAATCTTACACGAAAGCTCATGCACGTAAAATTCAAATAATATTCATTATCATCAATGACAGAACCACATGTATTCGAAAGGTGTCAACTGACGCCACTTTACACAAAAGGTACTATGTAGATAGGTGAAAAGTTTTATTTATATGCAATAAATTAAATTTACTATTATATTTTCTTTTTTATATTTTAACAACCCTTTAAAAAGTTTAGTTCCTTCATTTTATTCCAGGTATAATCTTTAAGTTGATACTCACAAAAGGACAAGTAAGTTTTAGACAAGTAGATCTCACTTTGCATAAATCATTTGCAACAACTATTCTCATTTTCTTGTAGAAAAAAAAAAATCTAAGAAGAAAGTTTTTACATAAAATATTGGACAAATACTCACTCTCTAAAAGTACTTTTTCTTGTCCTAAAAGACGCAAAACTCACTCTTTGATTGTTTATTTTCAAGAATTAATGGAAGATCTAATGGTGGATGAAAGAGAAGAGTAACGTTGATGGTTTCAACACTTGGTGGAATCCCACAACAAAGAAATGCCCATTTCTTAATACCGGTTGGATCATCGATTGAAGGTTTAAAATTGAAAGTTGTTTTGATTAGTTTCTACTCCATCAAAAAGATTTTTAATGGCCAGTCACAGTCGGATGGAAAAGGGATTGAAGGATGCTTCAATGGTCGTTAAATTCCTTCAATCGACGAAACAATCGATTTCAAAAAATGGACTTTTCTTAGTTGCAGAATACCACCAAGCAGTGAAACCATCAACTCTTCCGTTCATCCATTATTGGATCTTCCATTGATTCTTGAAAATGAACAATTAAAGAGTAAGTTCTAGTTCTTTTAGGACAAGAAAAAAGTACTTCTATAAAGTAAGTGTTGTTCAATTTTTAATGTTAAAATCTTTTTCTCAGATTATTTTTGAAGGTGAGATCGACAGAATCTCTCACAAGTTCTATAATAGACACTGCAACAATCAACAAAATAAGTAAAATTTGTCTGAATTTAAGGATAAATAGTGGTATTGATCCCTTGATTGGATCAATCTTATTTGGATGAAAAATAGCTAAAAAGATACAAAACAATCAAAGTAAGAGATAAGGTCCATACTTTTTCATTTTATTTTGTTTAAGTATTTATGTGGTTTGAAGTGGGCTCGGAAGGCAAAACTTTTATCATTTTGGAAAAAAATAATATTTAATTAAGCATCTATTGCAAAGTACACTTTTACATTGTCTATTATTCATAAACCCATCAATCAATATATCAAATAATGTCCAAAGATTGATGACTCAATTCATTTGAAGCAACTGTGTAGGAGGGATAGGAAGACACTGGAAAAATTGGAGCAATTTACAAAGGCCTTGAAGGCAACAAGAAAAGAGAAATTAAGTCTATCCTATGTTGTTTAAGCCAACAAAAAGGACTCGACAAAATGGGGGATCTGGAATCAAGAATGAAAGTCCAAAAGCCATAAACACTTCTAAAGGGCGTTAGGTTTGGGTCTTATTTGTTTTTTCTATTTTGGTTAATTGTTTCTTATTTTAGTAATGGGCAAGTTAAGGTTGGGCTTTGCCCGTGGTGGTGTAAGGAGGTGTATATCTATTTCCTTGATTTTACAAAGTCATGAATTTTTACTTATGAAGTGGGCTCAAGCACTTTGGCTAGCCCACATGTACTTTCATTTTTATTCTAATAAAATTAGACCCAATGAGTCTTTGAGGGGAAAAAATGTGGTTCTTTAATGTCAAATAAATATATATAAAAAAAATTTAAAGGAACTATTTATTGCCAATAAGTCTATAAGTTGTTATGCTATAGATCAATATTTTCCTTTTATTTTTTTAATAGAGAATATCACAAAATGTATATAATCGAAATTAACTATGAATTTCATCGCTAAATAACTCATAATCAATAGTAATTTTTATAATCCATCGCTATTCTATTATTAATAGAATTAACGAACGATTATTTTGATCACCTTACAACACAAACATCATTATTCAACATCATCTGATTAGAAATAAATGGGTAATCTAGAATCATGCATATATATAAACCCTAGTTATGCTACATCTACGACGAAAATCATATGTATGATCTCTGAAAAATGAATAGCTACTTATCCATATCAATTCTGAATTGATTATTTGACTCTTGAGGAAGATCTACGGAGAAATCATTCTCCGTGTGTTCTCTGTCTATACCTTTTAAGAAACTACATTGCCATTTGTTGTCACCGACATCTTTATTAATCTCTCTCTCTCTCTCTATCTATATATATATATATATAGAGAGAGAGAGAGAGAGAGGAGAGTAGCTTGCAATGTGGTTAAGCCAAGTGACAAGCTATTAAAAGGTCGCTTGACAATTTTAAAACATAGCTAATAAATATTATAATAAAACATTGAACTAAAAGATTAAAAATATATTTGAATTTGAAAATACATTAGATTTTTTAAAAGAAAGAAAAAACCATAAGTTTAAAAATAAAATCCACAGTAGAAGAGTTCTAAATGAACTCTTACTTTTAGAATTCTTACTATTTCATAAATTTATCATTTTCAGATATTAAAAAATACATTTAAATTTAGTATTATGGAGAACTCTTAGTAAGTAGTAGTAGTAGTATAAATGAGGAAAAGAAAACGTAGATTAATAATTTAAAAAATTAGAAAGATAACAAAAGAACAAAAGAGAAAGAAGAAAGAAATGGAGATATATGAGGGGGAAGGGGGGAACATACAAAAAATTAAAATTATCTCACTAATATCAAATATTTAGCTTCTTAGAAAAAAATATGAATTTAAGAAGTGTAATAAAAAGATCTTCTTTTGAAAAATTTATATAATATTTGAATTCGAATTTAAAAGTAATTTGAGTTGATACTCCTTAACCTCTCTTATATATACTCCGATAATTGTATATAATGTTAAGCTTTGAATTTAAGAAGAGTAATAAAAAGATTTTCTTTTAAAAAATTAATATAATATTTGAATTAGAATTTAAAAGTAATTTGAGTTGAAATTGAATTCTAACTCCTTAACCTCTTTTATATATACTCCTATAATTGTATATAATGTTAAGCTTCCTTCACCTTTTTTTATTTTATTTTATATTTATCATTAATTTTATTAATGAATTTATTGACTGCATTCTTCATATATAACTATCCATAAATTTTGAAAATATGATGAAGTAACTAGACCATACATATATTACTGTCCATAAATTTTAAATTGAAGAAATGCAAATAATAAAATAGATTTGTTTTTTATTAATAAGAAAATATATTAAATCAAGTGATAAGCTAATAAAATAAATATTAATAATTTAAAACATGATTCGTTGTCTCTATTCATAAAAATTTTCTTACGGGGGATTGAGGTGAGCTATGGGGTGGGAGAAGATGGAGTATATCTTATTGAGAAACAATATGAAAATCAAAGATGGAGTTTGCTGAAAATTCCCTCTTCCGCTTCATATTGAGAACACATAGTTGATTATTTTTAAAAAAGATAATATAATTTAATAGGTCAAAACAAGACACTTCAATCTAAAATGCTTAGAAATAATATTTTAATATCATCCGCGTATCGCATGGGTGTGTGTATATAAAAAATGTGATAAGGTGATGTGACACCTCTCTATGACCTCCATTCCTATTTATTTTTTTCTCCTATTTTGGCCTTTTCTTAGATTTTATTATAAAAGTAGAGTACTTAATTTATTATAATTAAATATTTTATTAATGAAAAAATATTTACAACAAAGACTTTACATTTGTCAATTTATATCCTCAACTTTTCCTATTTTCCCTTTTAGAATCCCAAAAGTCATTCTCTAATTAAAACATAACTCTCTCTCTCTTTTAATTCATACAGAAAATTTCAATTGCAATTTTATCTATTTATTTGTTCTTTAAATTATTATTATAATTTTGAGGGATAAGGCTATGAGACATATCACAACATTAATTGCCCAAATTAATTTTCTTAGTTGCTAAACATAACTTCAAGATTTATTTCATAGAACAACTAACAATAGTATATACATATTTACTTAGTAGGAGTAACAGACAGTATAGCATAAGTCAAAAACTTATTTAATGTTAGTGTGCAAAAAGTAATTGCAAATAATATGTTGGTACATTATTGTTACCCTACAAATTAAATTAATTGCTTCATGTATACCAACATGTTGTACTGGAGTGGATTTCTTCATGTTTCAGGTTTAAGTTCAGATTATGAAATCATTTTTGTGATAAAGTATTTTATTTTTATGTGAGATTTTTCAACACAAATTCTAATTTGATTAAATTTCAGTATGAATATTGAATATCAAATTTAAAAAAATATATTTTATACCAATAAGTTGTGGTGGAGTATATCTTTTCATCTTTAGCTATATATCTTGTGTTCAAACTTAGAGTATACAGTTATTTTTGTTGGGAACACTTTACACTCGAATTTAGATATAATTGAATCTGAATATGAATACCGAATGAATCCCCCCCCCCCTTCCTCAACAACAACAATAACAAGAACAAATTTCCGATACGGCCAATAAGTTGTGATGGAGTATACTCCTTCATACATAATTAGAGGTCATGTGTTCAAATTCAAAATATATGATCATCTTTATTAAGAGGTGTTACCTCAATTAGAAATTTTTGGACGTGGATTCAAGTCAAACCTCTATAGAAATACCAAATAGAAGATCAAAAAATAACAATAATTGCTTTGTATTGACAAGTTTTGGTAGAGTGTACTGCACTCTTTTATTCTTATCACAAGTCTCGAATTTTATGAATTTATTGTTTTTTTAGCGAGTGGTTCATCTCTTATATAAAATTTTCTGATAAACATTTTAATTAATCAAATTAAATATGAGTATCAAATACCAAATAAAAAATTAATTAATAAAATGGTATGGATGAAAATTGCATGGAATGGAAATAGACAAGCGGTGGTGTGAAGAATACGTTAGGCTAACAATATCACGTGACATAACGTATGAATGAAACTATATAATAAAAAAAAAATTGTTAATAATTAAAGATAGAAATTGTAATTATTTATGTTAGTGGGGACTAGGAAAGCAAATAATAATTTTTTAAAAAGGTGTTGATTGATTTCTTTTTACTCATCTCATCCCCTCAATCAATGCAAATCATTAATCTCCCCACTAGTTTTTCCCTTGTCGGTATTGGCGTGCTCGCATTTGATCAAATTCACCCACCCACGTCCTTTGGAAGAGAGTGGGGGTGGGATCGTAAATATTTATCCGCACTCGATATTTATATTTTCGATCAAGTAATATAATTTGAGCAAGTAAATTTTAAGTGAGAATGCATATTATTTGTTGATGGTTAAGAAATAAATCGAAATATGTAAGACATTTTTTTTTTCATTTATTGCTGATTTGGTGTTAGTACTGACTGACATGAATTTTCACTTTGTAAAATAGAAGTGATTTTTTCTTTGAATAGCGATTGATAGTAAAGAATTCATCGTGAAATTTGATATAACTCGTGATTTATACATGTTGTGTGTTATATATACTTGATAGTTGAGTCAAATTGAAATAGATCGACCTGATAAATTAGGTTCAATGCGGTTGATTCAATCTTAACATGAGTCTCAATTTAATCGAATCACGTTTTGAAATAGTGAAACCTACTCGAGCTTAGGATTACGAGCCATTTGATTTCTCCAAGTGGGTTGGTCTAGTTTGACCTAACTTCTTTGCTTTCATAACTTTTATGGTTACACTTATTTAAATTATACGAAAATGGTGAATTCAAATAAGTTCGATCATTAAATTTATTACATGTGTTATACTTGATTATTGAATTGAATCAACATGGATCGACCTCATGTGCCTCATCTTGATTAATTGAATTTTAATAAAAAAAATTTACTATATAGAATCGTAGGTAAGTAGTACTCTTAACTCTCCTCATACTACAATTAATTTTTTATTTGTAGAATGTGACTAATGTCCACTAATTATTAAAAAAAAAAAACATTTTTATTGGACTAAACTACCAATTATGAAATCAATAGTCAAGATTTAGAAAAAGAGATTTGTGGAATGATTAGGCTTGTGGGGTCCAAAACAACTCAAATAAATCAAAGACTAAATACATTAGAGAACAAAATAAAGTTCAAAATTGTTTATATGAACTTAAACCTATGATGTTTGAACAACAAACATCACTTACAAATCACAATCCCTAACTTAATGATGTGACAAATATACCACAAAACTTGATCTTTTGTCTAATTTGGCCCACAAAGTTAATGACTTTTATAATAAGTGGTCCCCTTTTAGCCCACAATGTGGCCAAGTCCTTATCACAAAGTTTACAATTTGAGGTGAAAAAAGAGAGCACCATCTTCCCATTAATAGAACATCAAGAAGATTTTGGAAAGTGGGGAGACTTTTTCGACTAATACAAATATTGAATAATTTTGTCCATCAAAATTTATATGAATACGAAGAAATCAATCAATATTCTGTCTTCATTAAGATCGGAAGCGAAGCTACAATTTTAAATTTATGAATTCAGAATTTTAGAAATGCAACTTATTGAGTTCTTGATAAGTTATTTGTATATATAAAGTGATTTTTAAAAAAAATACAAGTGTGAGTTGAGATAAACCTATTAACTGTATCGAACCGTAGGCAAAGTTATAACTCTACACTTAACCTCTATTGTTTGCATTGACTTCATGACTACTCAGTCACACCAAGGATCGAGTTAGGGTGCACAAGGGATTTAATCTGAATCTCATTATTAAGTAGTTAAATATGTAATATTCTCGTGCCACAATAGCGTTTTTCGTTTCTTTCGTCTTTTTTAGGTATCTTATGTCCAGGCAAGGCCTAACTCTGTCTCCCCTACTCCTCTTCTGGTTGTGCCATTACCAATCACGGGTAATTATTAAATTTAGTTAATTTTTTATGTTTTTATTTATTTATATTTTGAATCTTTTTTATTAAAATTTCTCACTCCACCATTAACCGCACCATACCTAGAGTTGGGAGACATTTTCTTTTGGAACTAAAGTCAATAGAAGTACAATTCTCAGCCATTTTATCTCCTTATGGTCGTTTTAAAAAAAAAAAAAGTAGAGCCTTTTTCCACCATTCATTTTATAAAATTAAAATAAAAAACCACATGAAAGAAAAATTACTTTTGTGTTCATACTATAAGGAGTATTTATTGATCTGTTTCTTTTTATATAAAAAAAAAATATAAATCTTAGTTTGTTGTTTACTTCTTGTAATAAATCAATTGTAAAAAGTCACATGAGGATAAATCCGTCACATCAAATTAAATTATTATTTACATGTATCAACATTCTACAAGTTGAACCTTAAATTATATAGAATAATAAAAAATAAGCCAATTATGTTAATAAATACGCTCAAGAAAGAGGTGCCCCAGGTTGGTTATTAATTATAAACCACTTAATAAAGCATTATGTTGGATCAGGTACCCTATTCTTAATAAAAAAAGATTTATTAGATAGAGTTTATGATGCTATCATATTCTCTAAATTTGATTTAAAATCAAGATATTGGCAAATTCAAATAAATGAATCTGATAGATTTAAACAGCTTTCAATGTCCCTATGAGTAAATTTGAATGGAACGTTATGCCTTTCGGTTTAAAGAACGCTCCATCAGAATTCAAAAAATCATGAATGATATTCTTATATCATACAGTAATTTTATAATAGTTTACATAGATGATATTCTAGTATTTTCAAAAAATATAGAAACTCATTTTAAACATCTTGATATATTCAAAAAAAATATTATTCAAAATGGTTTGGTTATATCTGCACCAAAAATGGCTTTGTTTTAAACCAAGGTCAGGTTTTTGGGTCATAATATTGAAAGAGGAAATATTAGTTCTATTAATAGAAGTATTGAATTTGCTTCTAAATTTCCTGATGATATTACTAACAAGACTCAGTTGCAGAGGTTTCTTGGAAGTCTTAACTATCTAGCACCTTTTATAAAGGATTTAGCCCTTGATACGGCTATATTATATGACAGGCTTAATAACAACCCAAAAGCTTGGTCAATTGTCCTACTGAAGCTGTTAAGAGAATTAAGACAAAGGTTAAAATCCTTTCATGTCTTACTTTGGCGAACCCAAATTGGGAAAAGACGGTCGAAATAGATGCTTCGGATCTAGGATATGGTGGTAACCTTACACAATACTGCCCTGATAATAAAAAACATTATATTGTTCAATTTTATTCTGGGAAATGAAACGCAGCTCAGAAAAATTATGCCACGGTAGCTAAAGAAATCTTAGCTATTGTGAAAAGTGTTCTGAAATTTCAAGGCGATCTTTATAATCAAAAGTTTGTTGTAAAGTTTGTATTATATATAATCGTTATTGTTATTTTTTTATTATTTTTAATACGACTTGTTTATTACTGTATTCTTTTTTATAGTGATTTTGTTATGCTTTATTTAAGTTGAGCGCGACTCTGTATGAGGTTCGTGCTGCTAAGCAAGCGGAAAAATTTATTAGAAACAAATTTTCTACCTTCATAAGATAAGAATAAAATTACGTATGAATCATTCTTTTTATACTTTACTTGTGATATTACACTAAGTACTTTTTTTATTTCACAACTTCATATCCAACATTATGTATTTAGACAGCATCTTATTCAGCAACCTATTCCAGTAGTTATATTCCAAATATAATCTGTCTAATATTCCTCCCCCCAAAAAAAAAATAGTTGGCATAAAAAAAAGTTATTATCATGTTATAGATAATTAAATACTTCTATATAGTACGCGTTTTTAGGTATAATTCAATATTCATCAATTGATATATTAATTTATTTTACACTCAACTAATATTTTTTATAGTATTTAATTGAATTAAAATTTCAAACAAACAGGAATTAAAAATAATTTTTATTTATGTGTCAGTCAAAATTCAGAGAATATTTTGTAGACCAAAACAGTGTCATATATAGTCAGTGGGTTTGGTGCAAAAACAGCCAAATTATTAGTTTAAGTTAGTAGTTTCCTTCTCTTAATTTAATTAGTCAAATGTGTTTTTTTCAGTGAAGTGGTAACGACTTCATTATTAATGAGAGGTTTAGGATTTAAACTTCTCCGGATATGAAGTTATCTTTGTTAGAAAAAGATTTATCCCATGTAAGACTTTCCGACATAAATTCAAATTTAGTCGAGCTCAAATATGAATATCTAACATTGAGTGAAAGATACAAAAAAAATGCAAATATACTCGATTTTGAGATTACTATTGAGTTATATTTATGGTGCATAAAAAACATATAAAGATACTTTGCATGTTGAACTCCACACAAAATGTTCGAACTAAGATTTATATTTTGACACTTCATATCTGAAGTTGCTTCAAAATGGATAAATTTCACTTTCTTTCTTCGTACGCATTTGGACATAGATTTTAATTAAAACATTTTTAGAAAAATAAAGTCAAATTTGTGTTTGATAATGCATTTCACTAGGTTTTTCAAAAAAAAAAAATTGGATTATTACAAGAAAGAAAAACAAAGAATATCATAATTGATTAAATGAAAATGTGAAGTAAAATGAAAAGGGAAAATTAAGATAATGATTTCATTTACTAATTGCATGGACTAAACTTCTGGGAGAAGTAATTAATTATTAGGAAATATAGGGTAATTAGAGTATCAATTACATTATAGTTTGATTAAATTAAAGAAACAAAGAAAGAAATTACCTTAATTAATTGTCAAAGTTACCATTTTAGTTTAAGTTATTATATCAAACAATTTTTTGTTTGAATTAGGTGTAGTATTGGTCATCTATAGTAAAAATTACTTTAATTAATTCCTACTATTTTCTATAATAAAGGTAATTAATAACACCATAATAATAATAATTACATCTCAATCTTATGATATGATCTTCCAAATCCAAATAATGAAAGGGTTGCGATAAGCCAAGGTAAAACTACAATTTTATCGACTTATTTCAATTGAACACGCTAATTAAAATTCAAAATTTTAAATTTACTTACAGCGGTAAGTTGACAATCCAATAAAATTGGTTAATTTTTTTTAAATTTTTATATAATTTTATAAAATGAAAATTAATTGTATTATTTTAATCATATAGGCCTTTGAGAGATATTTGAATAAAATGACAAAATAAAAAAAATGCATGAAAATGCATTTAGTGATGTAGTTGGATGAACTGATCAGCATTGTGTTTGTTTGCATATCACACGTATCCCATGAGGCCATGACTCATATATTATTATTCCGTCTGTCTCAAATTATGTATCGTATTTTTTTTATGTCTTTTAAAAAAATTAATTAGAAGTAGATTTTTGATTAGTTTCCCTTCATTTATATCAGAACATAAAATTTATCTTTATTATTATTAAGTATTTACTCTAATGAGATGCTTGTAGTTTTAAGCTTTAACAACAATTATTATTAAGAATAAAATGAGAAAGAAATAATCAATATTGTATAAAAATAATAATAAATAATTTGAGATGGATGGAGTAGTTTAAACAAAATAAAATATAATTATAAATGTAAATATTAAACAAATAAAGTATAATTTTATAATAAGCTACTCCACTATTAAAGGTAAAGAAGCAAAAATTAAGCAATTATTCACCGAATTGTTTAAAATTACATCAAATACCAAAATATTAAATATCCACACAAAAAGATAATAATAATCAAATTTCCACAATTATTGCTCTTTATAGATCTTCCAAAATTTGATGTACAAAATAAAAAAAAGGTCAGAGAGAATATAAGACCAAAAATAGTAAAGAAATATTGAAAATCTCTCCTTGTTAAATAGCCATAAATAAGTTTGGGTAAAAAGAACAAATCTTTTAATATTAGAAAGTCTTGCACAAATTTTTGTTGTTATTTTCTTTTTACACTATGACAGAAGGTTCATAAAGTGATAAGACCATTTATTTAAAGTTTTATTTTCCATTATTTACTTTTTAATTAGAGCTTAAAGTTTTATATAATAGATAATAGTGTAAAAGAATTACTCTCCATTTCAAATTAAATTACGTGAATTTCGATCAATATTATAAAATACATTTTCAGCATATAGACATAAAAAAAATGTACAACTTATAATACTTTTTTTTTGTATAATTTTAAATATTTTAATTCTGTGTTTTGATGATTACATTTTATTATATTATTATAATTTTTGTTTTTTTATATCTAGCCTTGTTATTTATTTATTGTGAATTCCATTATCACACTATTATATTCTTTTCTTTACTATTTTTTCCTTCTACTTCTTCTACTAGAACTGAGTGTTTTGAAATCAATTTTTTTACCTTTACAAAATAATGATAAAATCTACGTCCATTCTATCATTCTCAAATATATAAATAGTCATATCACCTATAAGGTAACTACATATAAATTTTCAATGACACAAATATTGATTTAAAGTAGCCAAAAGTAATTACTTTATTTTCTTTAGAGTGTAGTATTAATAATAATTAAGACTCAAGAGGATCATAAGTATGTATTTCCACTTGCTATGAAGTAAAATGATGATATGAATGAATGAACATAATGCAGAATCATTGAATTCTCATCCAACACCTTTACTCCAAAACTTCACCAACCCAAAAATTTCTCATTTATGAACCCCCAAATATTTGACCATAACACATATACACTGTCAATTTTTACCATAAAGTTTCTTGGTTTTTACTAGCTTCATTAGGCTCTCCTGGTTGTGTTTTTTTTTTTTTTCATTTTTTATGAAAAAAGATTTGAACTTTCTTTTGTCTAGTTGAAAACACAGAGACAAAGCATTTATGTATTGGTGTTTGTTTTCTTTGTTGGCTTTTTGATGCAGAGGTCAGACAAGGTAAGTTCACATTATTCATTCTTTCTTCCAGAAACCCCAAAAATCTTAGTTGTCCTCTGAAATTCCATTATCTTCTGAGCTGCTGTTTATCATTATTCTAAAGAAAGATTGGATTTTTATTCATCTTGAGCCAATTGTGTACACTTCTTGAACTTTTGACTTTGTGGGGTTGTGTTTAAAGTGTTTGTTTTGCTGATTCTTGGAAAGTAGAAAAACTTTTATGTGTCAAAAATGGTGTTAAAGTTCTGAAAAAAGGGAGGTTTTTGGAGGGATTTTTTTTTGCTTCTTTCTTTTTCTCTCTCGAGTTATACAGTTGAAGTCTTATCTTTCTCATTTCTCACAAGAAAGATTTGATTTTTATGCTTTTTTAGTCAATAGTGTACTTTTCTTGAACTTTTGGCTTTGTGAGGTTGTGGTAAAAATGGTGTTGGAGTTCTGAAAAGGGCAAATTTTTGGAGTTGTTTGGAGCGTTTTGCTTCTTTCTTTTTCATTCTTGAGTTTTATAGTTGAAGCATTATCTACAAATGGGAATAGGCATTCTTGGTTCTTTTCTGCTTTTGACTGTGTTCTTTAGGCCTTTGCTTTGCCAACAGCCAAACACTGATGGATTTTTTGTGTCTGATTTTCTTCAAAAGATGGGGGTTACTAAAGTTCACAACTTTTCAGCTCACTTTTGTTCTTGGCAATGGGTGGGCTGTGATTCTAAGGATGAAAATGTTGTCAATTTGACAGCTAAACGTTTTGGTTTATCTGGTGTTATTCCTGATAACACCATTGGTAAACTCACAAAGCTTAAGTATTTGGATCTGAGCAACAATAAACTCACTGGTTTGCCTTCTGATATATGGAGTTTAGGTTCACTAAAGTACCTTAACCTCTCACATAACCGTATCTCTGGTGACCTTTCAAGTAACATAGGCAACTTTGGTGGTCTTGAAATCATGGACTTTTCTGTCAACAATTTCTCTGGGAAAATCCCAGATGCCATTAGCTCCCTTTCAAGTTTGCATTCTCTTAATCTTAGTAAGAACTTGTTTGATTCAGAAATCCCTTCTGGAGTTTTGGGCTGTCATTCTTTGGAATCCATTGATCTTTCAGAAAACAGACTCACTGGTTTACCTAATGATTTTGGTTCTACATTTCACAAGCTCAAATTCTTGAATCTTGCAGAAAATGAGATTCTTGGTAAAGATTCAGATTTTTCAAGAATGGATTCAATCACTTATATCAATATTTCAGGCAATCTGTTTAAGGGTTCTGTTGTTGGTCTTTTTGAGGGGCCATTGGAAGTGATTGATTTGAGTAGAAACCAGTTTGATGGTCACATTTCTCAGGTAAACTTCAGTTCCAGCTTCAATTGGTCTCATTTGGTTTATCTTGATTTATCTGAGAATCACCTTAGTGGAGAGATCATTAGAGAATTAAAGAGTGCTCGAAATCTCCTATACCTTAATCTTGCAGATAATAGATTTTCACATCAAGAATTTCCACAAACTGATATGTTATCTAGCTTAGAGTATCTGAATTTGTCTGGAGCTAGTTTGATTGGCCAAATTCCTCAAGAGCTCTCGTCATTGAGTCGCTTGAAAATCCTTGATATATCCAAAAACTATCTTAGTAAACGCATTCCTCCGCTGAGCAATAGAAATCTCCTGATTCTTGATGTTTCATACAACAATTTGACCGGTGATATCCCATTGCCACTTGTGGAGATACTCCCAAGGATGGAAAGGTTCAATTTTTCTTACAACAATCTAACTCTTTGTGCTACTGAATTCTCCCCTAAAACACTCCTTTCGGCTTTTATCGGATCATCAAATGGATGTCCTATTGCTGCCAACCCAGCTCTCATCCACAAGAAAGCTCCGAAACACAGAGGACTCAAACTAGCTTTGGCATTAACTTTCTCTATGGTCTTTCTGCTTCTTGGTTTACTGTTCTTGGCTTTTGGTTGTCGAAGGAAAACCACGATATGGGCGGTTAAACAGAACTCTTACAAGGAAGAACAGACTATTTCTGGTCCTTTTTCATTCCAGACTGATTCAACAACTTGGGTTGCTGATGTTAAGCAAGCAAACTCAGTGCCTGTTGTGATTTTCGAGAAGCCACTGTTGAATTTCACATTTGCAGATCTCTTATCTGCAACTTCTAATTTCGATCGAGGCACATTGTTGGCTGAAGGGAGGTTTGGTCCTGTTTATAGAGGCTTTTTACCAGGTGGCATTCATGTGGCAGTGAAAGTTCTTGTTCATGGTTCCACTATGACAGACCATGAAGCTGCAAGAGAGCTCGAGTATCTTGGCCGGATAAAACATCCTAATCTTGTTCCATTGACAGGATACTGCTTGGCTGGTGAGCAAAGAATTGCCATTTATGATTACATGGAGAATGGGAATTTGCAGAACTTGCTTCATGACTTGCCACTAGGGATTCGAACTACTACTGAAGACTGGAGCACGGACACGTGGGAAGAGGAGGAAGATAATAACAGTATTCAGAATGTTGGTTCTGAAGGGTTGTTAACCACTTGGAGATTTAGGCACAAAATCGCACTTGGCACTGCTAGAGCACTTGCATTTCTACACCATGGTTGTTCACCTCCCATTATACATAGAGATGTCAAAGCTAGCAGTGTTTATCTTGATATGAACTTGGAGCCTAGACTATCCGATTTCGGATTGGCCAAAATCTTTGGCACAGGACCCGAGGATGAGATCACTCGCGGTTCACCTGGATACATTCCCCCAGAATTTCTTCATCCAGAGAGCAGCTCACCTAAATATCCTACACCAAAATCAGATGTGTATGGATTTGGAGTCATCCTTTTCGAGCTAATTACTGGAAAAAAACCAGTTGAAGATTATTATCCACAACACAATGATACTAATTTGGTTGGTTGGGTTAGAGGATTAGTAAGGAACAACGAGGGATCAAGAGTTATCGATCCAAAAATTCGTGGAACTGCATCACAGACACAAATACTAGAAGCCTTGAAAATCGGTTATCTATGCACAGCTGAAGTTCCCGCAAAACGACCAAGTATGCATCAAGTAGTTGGACTGCTTAAGGATATTGAGCCTGCACAATAATGAAGATAAGAGGACACAAAGGCATTGACAACAATGCAAGTTTCACCTCTTGTTTCTTTTTGGTATTTTGAGTTCTCTTTTGTGTTGTTACCTAACACAAGGGGAATTGTACAGTAGTCCAATATTTTGTTTGCTGCTTTATGCAATGTTTTCTCATTTTCCACTGGAAAAGTTTTTAAGTTGTAGTACAAAATAGGCTTTTTGCTTGACCCTTGATGAAGAACAAATTTTCCACTCATTGTCATTTGTCTTTCAATTCTTTGAGATCTTTACGAGTTACTCTCTCGCTCCGTTTCAACTTGTTTGTATTACTTTCTTTTTTAGTCCGTTAAAACAAAAATATCACCTTTTTTGTAGTGTCAAACTTTTGGCTTGGTTCATGATGTTGTAAAATCATTTTGTTAAGAGTTCATGGGTCCTCCCAGAATTAGTCAGATTCTTGCTTGCTGACAAAGAACAGCATCCAAAGACACTTTATGTATCCAAAAGTGAGATGGTCACTTTTTTTTTTTGGTGAATACTCAATACTCATAGCGGAAACAATCACTTGCAGAAATATTAGGTACAACTTATGTGGTTCGGTTTTTTCTATATAGTGAAAGTTTAGTGCATTGTGCCGCTTTTACTCTTATACAAAGTGTTGCAATACTTGTTGAGCCCTTCAAAAATATTGTTGCATTCATATCAGATTTTTTAAAATAGCATAGATTTTGAATGGTCCAACACACATCCGATGATATTTTTAAGAGTCAGCAACAAATGTGTCTAATACTTTTAAAAAAATGTTTTTACATCCTTCTAAGGGTATCAGACTCTTCAAAAATATTATTAAATCCATATCAAATCCTCTAAAAATATATACGTTCAGAATGATTTGACGATTGACACACTAATAGTATCCTTAAAGAGTGTGAGCAACACACGAGTGGGACTCTTTAAAAAGTGTTGTTACTCTCATGTTATATTCTATTGAATGAATAGGTTTCAAAGAATCCGACACATACTAATAATTTTAAAGAGTCTGAACAACGTAATTCCATAGAAATTTTATAAAATCTCAACAACATAACTATAAAGGCAGATTTTTTTCATTATATATATACTGATGGACCTGGTTGGTGTTAATTTATGGGGCTCCATTCAATTCTTGGAAATAGTAATTGCAGAAAAACCACAAAGGACCACTGTTTCTAGTGGTCCTTTTCATGAAGTATGTGTAATTGTGTGTATAGGACAAGAAGTTTAGAGTATTCTAATTCCTCTAACATTAATTTAATTAATCACTTTTGACTAATTTTTTTCTGTTGCTTATGTTCAATCATTTTGATGTTATTCATGCTCAACCCTCTTAGGTTGGTGAAACGGTTAATGAAGTGAATGAAAATTATATATAAAAAAATATTAGCATCTACTTCCTTCTGTTAATGAGAAGTAATATGTATTTCGGTGATTTAATTAAGATATAGACAATCTGATATGCACAAGTCATGTATATTAGGTGGTGAAACAGTTGAGATACGAATAAATTGATTCGTACAAGTAACATGTATCGAATGGTGAAATAGTACAAGGTATACAGACAACCTTGTATGTACACATAATGATCATAACAAGCAACCCGATGATGAAATAGACGAGATACTTGTATGAACAAGGTGGTTCGTATAAGTATTCATGTGTCCAACGGTGAAATGGTCGAGATAGTGACAAGCTTGTCCGTACAAGTAACATGTATCCTATGGTGATATAGTTGAGGTACAAATAAGCTAGTCTACACAAGTAACAAGCATCTAGGTACAAACTGATGATCTATTTTAAGTAATCAATATCCCTTAAAATAATTTACGAACAAATTGATTTAGACATCATAATTATAAAAATATTTATTGATTTGTCATACTAAGATTTCAACCAGAGAAGACAAATAAACGTGTGAGTACTAGATGGTAGATACTAGCAAGATATGTCCTTACAACATAGTAAGTCACAACCAACATAATCAGTAATGTCATGTTCTTGGAATCTTGAAAAAGTTGCCTGTCACAAATATAGGTACATTATTAATGGAGTATGATAATAATTCAATATTTTGAAGACATATGCATGACAGCTTGGTCATTATTAGGACTCCATCCGTTTAAAAAAGAATGATATTTTTTTTAGTCAGTTTAAAAAAGAATGACCTTTTTTTTTTTGGTAATATTTTAATTTCAGTTTTACACGTGACATGTTTAAGGCTACAAGATTAAAAAATAATTTTATACATTTGACATAACTTTAATTTAGGACCACAAAATTTAAAAGTCTTTTTTATTTTCTTAAATTTCGTATCAAATAAAATTAAATCATTTTTTGTGAAACAAAGAGAGTACTAATTTATTACTCATAATTGTTAGTATTTCATTGGTTTGGTTTTGGAGCATGTCTGAAGAATTTCTGATTCAAATGTACTGAAGGATGGAAAACACTGACACCCATAAGCACTCTGTACTACTTTCTCCGTCTCAAAAACACTTATCATGTTTTTTTATTTACTTTTTTCTTAAATAAATATTCTCTCTGTCTCTAATTACTTGTTCAATTTTCTTATTTTACTTATCCCTTTTTACTTGTCTATTTTGACAAATAAAGAAAGGACAAAAAAATTTATCTACTAAATTCGAATTGTGCACTACATGGTCCATTCAAGAATGACGTTCCCAGCTAGATTTTCTCCATATTCGAAATTCAAACTTGAGACCACTATTAAGGGTGAAGTATTTAATATTTGGCCCTTTTTTTCTTGCTATAATTATGGCTGAAGATCAGTAACCACTTTTTGGACCGCTATTTAAAATATATCTAACATCAGCAAAGTATTTCAAGTTTAGCTACAATTGTTTCTTGATGTTTGATTTTTTATTTAAAAAAAATAAAAATACAAGACATAAACGTCTACTTATTCAACTTTATACAAATTTAAATACCTATTTTTACACCCAAAAAGTCAAAAGACATGTATGTCAGTTAAGGTCACATCAAAAGGGTATTATATGTAACTTATTTGACCACATTATACTTTTTTCTCATCAACAGAACTACAGAATGAGTTGATAGTCTCCAAAATCATACATGATTAGTAGAATGCAGCTACTTTAGTTTCCATTCCAAATGTATACATTAAAGTTTCACAAACTAACCAGTAAAGTTGTAATCACTAACAGGGAAGAGCAAAAAAATAAATACATTGAAGGGGGGAGAAAAAGTGAAAAATAAAATGATAGCATTATACAACATTCTACTGTTTCTGTGTTCATAGAAAGGACAGATGATTGGCATCACCGGCGACAGGGATGGAGAATAGCCTTCGGGTTTTACCTGTCATCATACAATATTCTACTCTTTCGTATGATATTCATGCTTTCCAGTGTATACCTATTTTTCTTCAAACTCAACATCGATAATATCTGGTTGGGATTTTGAAGGAGATGAACCTCCTCGACTGCCTCTAGAAAAGAAGTCGTCTCCTTTCGGCTGCCACACAACATTTCCACAGTTAGCACAGCGAACCGTTGAATTCTTGTTTCCGATAAATTGTCTCCTACAAGATGGGCACTGACCCTGCATGGATAAACAAGATGTGTGACAATGGGCTGAAAGCTGCAAACTAGTCATCGTAGCAACACAGCATTTTCTCACAATGTAGCTCATAAGCACAGAGTTAAGACTCAAGATTGTGCCAATTATCTGTATGTAACAGTGTTATCGAAGGTGCATTTAAGCCCTAAAGAGAGGCACAAAACATGTTGAGCGCTTCAGTGTCATCATCAAGGCTATATGGCATACTTTCCCTTGCTAATGAACGTAAACTTGAAGAAGTGCCACTAAATAATTGATGTTTCATTTTATCATAATTTTTCCAATTTGTTTGTCCATATATTTGTTAGAGAATTTTTTATTATACCTATTAGTCTTAAGACAACATATAAATATTTGTATTATTTTCTCCATTAGCCCCTTTAGCCCATGTTTTGTTTGTGCTTAAAACCCCAATGGGCCTTAAGAGTGTTTTTGCGTTTTACGCTTTTCACAACACTGGTATGTAGTGGAGGAAGATGTAGGAGGCAGCTAACAACTTAGCACTTCCTCCTCCTATAAGAAAATCCCACTTGTTGTGTTCTGCTGCTATATAAGCATTTTCCCTTGTAGAACATTCAAAACGAACAAATACAGTCTAATGATGGTAACACACTTATTACTCCCTCCGTTTAAATTTTTTGTCTTATTTTTCTTTTATAGTCCGTTTCAAAAAGAATGTCTCTTTCCTTTTTTATGGCAATTCTTTAATTAAAACTTTTCATGTGACATGTTCAACACCACAAGATTAAAGGGTATTTTGGTACATTCTACATATTTTTAGATTAAAGTTACAAAAAGCATCCCATTTTCTTCCCCTTATCAATTGTGGGATTGATCCGCCAAAATGCTTGACTCAACGCAATAATACAACACCACCCCCCACCCGCCCACCCCACACACAAAAAGGCAAAAACATCATAGCAGGCTTATATAACACTTTGAATATAAGCTTATCATGTCATGACATCAGCTCGTCAACTACCAAAAGAATAATGTCCAAGCCAAAGATCCATTTAAAATTTTACTACACTGCCTCTTTCTCCAAAACCTGAATTATTTTTATTATTAATTGAGGAGTTGGATCAACCAGTAATGTTACTTAATAAAACTCAGTCAAAACAACAGTTCAATTCATACATAATTACTTCTAAGCGCAAGGGTATTGAGAAATAAAGTTACCTTGACGACTAGATTGTTGGCAACAACCCCAATAAGAAGAGGTCCAGCAAATGGTAGAACCCATGTTGCAATTATCAGAATTCGAAACAGCCAACCCGATAGAGCAAACCACAGAAAGAATATAGTCTGCAAACAACAATTTTGAGCGAGATAAAAGACTTGGATTTAGAACAAGGTAACTTCGGAGATATTACGATATGTTGAAAAAAAGCTCCTAGAAGCTTCAAATACATATGACTACCTTAAAATATAGAATAGAAAATATCCAAGCTCATGATAAGATCTCTAGAAGTATATCTGCCAATAACCCACAGCCCAAGATAAAAAAAAATTGGAGAAGGATGTATGACCAGTTAGTATGAACTGAAATGCAATTAGATACCAACTCAGCAATTTTTCTAATGACTTTTACAACAGAATTGTGGCATTCGGAACTGTACTCTGAACTAGCAACTGCATTTGCAATGATTCAAAGGGTAAATGAAAAGGTTGAAATACACTACAATGATCAAGCAGCCACAGCATATTGAGAACAACTTACATTGTATGAAACAAGAATATCGAGCTTTATACCAACTTTACTACTAGAGTAAATGAAACTTCTATGACAGGAAGTGTTGTTCCTATTCTCACATCCATAGAAGAAAAAACAAACAAATCCCATATACTGAACACTTCTATGATCCTTCTCCACCTCATAGAGGATCTAACAAATGGCATTCAGCTCATCAAGTTCCCCAGCACAACTTGCAAATGTATCTAAATTCTCATAAGTTATAACAAATCAATGACATGAGGTCTAAGGTATTTAAGAACTGTGCTATAAGTTCACATGGCATGTGTCTTCGAAAAGTAAATGACACTTACAGTAGCACTTCTTCCCAGCGGAGTATCCATAAAATCATTCAACTGCTTCCTATACTGCAGCAGCAACAGAAAAAACCATTAGCATGATGCTCACTGGCAGGAGCAAAAGGAATCCCATAACAAACTTGAAAATACCAACTTAAATCAATTAACTAATGGTGGAATACGTTTTAGCCGAAATAGAAACAACGAGTTGACCTAATTCACATGAAACTAACTCATGGGATGGATAAGAATCCATAATACAACAACAACATTCCCAGTGAAATCCATAAGTAGGGTATGGGGAGGGTATAGTGTATGCACACCTTACCACTACCTTGTGGAGATAGAGAGGTTGTTTTCGAAAGACCCTTGGCTCAAGTGCATCAAACCCAAAATCCATAATGAACTTTACGAATCAATTAACTAATCACTGAAACCATAAACCTGATTGGCATGAAGAAGAGTCCGGCATGGAAGTAAAAGATCCAGAACATACTTTATGCCACTAAATCAATTAACTAATTGGAAGGATATTAGTACTATATTATATCTATAACATGTTGGTAAATCCAGCTAAAGCTTTTACTCTCTATCCCGTAGTTTCAGTACTAAAAGCTTTTTGAAAAATTCCACGATTAATTGGGGAAACTCAAGGTGATCTATGCCCGAAGGGTTATACAAGGATGAGTTGGCATATCCCATGGGATTAGCTATCTCACTTTCTAGATGGGATAGCTGGGATAACCAATCCACCATTTTAGTACATTCCATGGGATTGTTATCCCTTCACTCACAAACCAAATGTGGGATAAAATAATCCCACATTTTATCCCATGATTCTTATGTCTTACCCCAAACAAACCTCAATAATAGATGCGTCCTTCCCAAAAAAAATAACCTTCTAGACCATTTCTGGATTTGTGCATCTCATCCTTGCACAGTCTTCTATTTATAACTCCTTCCGTCCCAAATTAGTTGTAAAGTTTCGCATCTCGAGACTCGAGAGTCAAGCAATTTTAATTTGACCAACATTTTTAAATGTATTTTTTCATCAAATTGACTTGAGAAAAGGCGCTACAGGTTGTAATTTTCGTATAGTTTTTTTAGTATCTAAATTTTCATTGTAAAAAATGGAGTTGATCTTGATACAACCCTAGGAGAACCACACCCCAAAAGCTAGCTATTGAGGTGGGAGAACCTAAGGAAATATAAGCCCCGCCACATCAGTTCCCCATTTAACCGCCTTGGGATAATCTCATAACAAACCATCACGCTCGACGACTGCGCTATACATTGTTAGCCCCAGCCGAACACTACCATACCGGCATCACCATCCAAGACACGATGGTCCCGGAGGGTGGTAAGTGACTCAGACACCATTAATACAACCTCAAGAGAACCACACCCCAAAAGCTAGTTATTGAGAGAACCTAAGGCAATATAAGCTCCACGTCAGCTCCTCATTTAACCAATGAGGAACTCAAAGTCCCATTCCTTGCAATAATATTATAACAAACCACCACACTCGGCAGCTGTGCATGGTGACTCTGACACCATTAATACAACCACAGGAGAACCACACACCAAAGCTAGTTATTGAAAGAGCCTAAGGGTATATAATCCCCACGTCAGCTCCCCACCCATTTAACCGACGTTGGACGCAAGTGTCATTCCTTGAGTTAATATCATACCAATCTAATCCAATTTAAGCTTCAAATATTAGTCAAATTGAGCATAGAGGGAGTACTATCACAAAAATATCTCAACAATTTAATTCAATTTAGCTTCGAAGATTAATCAAATTGAGCACACAAAGAGAGTACTATTATCCGCATACAATAGAATCAAACTAAACTTATTATTAGTAAATATAAAGGAGAAATAGGATAAGCAAACAAACCCTAGGCAAATTTGATCTAAAATCAAGAGAAAAAGTACGCCACTTCCGAGTAATCTCAAATTCACGGTCAATTTCTCTAGCACGATCAGCAGCAGACTGTGCAACATCCGATACTTTCCTTGAAACATCGTATCTCCTATCAACACGTTCCGCAGTCTTCTTCGCTTCATATAAAAACTGTTCAAAACCATCGTTGGCATTCCTCCACACCTCTTTCCATGCTTCACCGGATCTAACTCGTTTAGCGAATCCATCAAAATCACTCCGCCTGAAAGCATGTACATAAGTAACTTGCCGAATAGGTAGGACTACCTTTGTTGTTGTTCGGTTAGTAAAACGTAGGGTTTTAGTAGGGTTTAAGGGATGCCATGGTAGGCTTATCGCCATAATCGCCTGAAAAATTGAAGCTTTTTTTCTTTTTCGGTTTCAGTGGTAGGCGATTGAATTTTCTGGTGGACAAAAGTGTGAGGAAATTTTAATTTAGCCCTTGTATTCTTGAGAAAATGATAAAAATGATCCCTTATGTTTGAGGGTAGGTTCAAATTAGTACCTTTAAGTCTATGAACTTTATAGTTTTAGTCTTTTTGAGTTTGTCAAAAATTACTAGTCCCTCTGTCCAAATTGTATTTTCTTTCTTTGATAGTCAAATAGATTAAACTTGATCAGAAATTTACGTATGAAATTTTTAAATTTTTTGAAATAAAATTTATATATATGTAATCTACGTAAAAAGTATTATAAATTACAACAATTTACATTTTAAAATATATAAAAGAAATTACGATTAAAAATATATTTGTTTGAACTTCGAAATTTTGAAATGTGTTACGTAAATTGAAATGGGGAGGGTAATATTTTTAGTGTATGTCAAATATTTATTGAACATTATATATTAGATTTGATGGGAACGTTAGCATAAAGGAAATTAGCAGAAACTAACACTTAGAGGTTCGAATTTTGTAGTTTCTGTTATTTTTTATTTACTTATTGGAGTTTTATGTAAATTTTTGAGATGTAATTTTTTTTATAGCTTTGTAGGAATTTCTCACAATTTTGTATTGTGTATTTTGGAATCTCATAGGATTTTATGTATTTAGAGTTTAGAATTTAAGGAAATAAAGTTGCATTTGAAGCGGGTAAATGAAATGGAGGTTTAAATTTGGAGTGTTGTGTAATAAAAATGTGTCACTGAGCGTTAAAAGTAAATTTTATATAGTGGTAGTGCTCCCAATAAAATTGGATCGTATATTATAGGGACAATTCAGAGGTGATGCTTTCGATAAATTTTTCTTCATTCTCAAATTCGAACTCAAAAATCCTCATTAAACCGCACCACAATCCTCGTCGATGATTTGATATCTTAGCATCTGTATGTGGACTAGTTCTGTCCACTCTCTAGAGGCATCTCATTCCTTCTCCAATAATCATAAAATAAATAATTAAATAAATGTTGTCAATTTCAAGATTCTTTTTTTTTTTCAATTAACCAAAAAAAAAAAAATAACTAACTTAATAAATGATCTCAATTAGTAAAATAACTTTATTTATTCTATTTTGCATATCAAATAATCTCTTAAATCAAATTTAGAATTTCAAATTATTATTAGTAAAATTAGTTTATTAAAATACATCCCTACTAAAACCTTGTCAAAAATTATATTGAAATAACTTTACTTATTCTATTTCACATATCAAACAATCTCTTAATGTTTAATTAACTATACAAAGTAGTAATCAAATTTAGAATTTCAAAATATTATTAGTAAAATTAATTTATTAAAATACATCCTTAATAAAAACTTGTTAAGAATTATATTCTATGAGTCAAGTAAAATAAATCGGCGAACTAATTATCTCATTCTTTGAGACAAATAAGGTAATTATTGTAACATTAAATTCTTAAATGGCTAGAGAAAGTCAAAGATATAAAATTAAATGTGATAGTACAAAACATTCAAATATTCGTATGTACCTTTCAACACGAATTTGGTCACAAAGTCATATTCCCCTTTTTAATGGGACTCATTGTTGTTCAAAGCAATATGGGACTTTTAGGGAAACTAGCACTTTTAGTCCATGACATATTGATAAATTATGATTTAGAGTAATTTTGATGATATATGGTTAAATATATTTAATTATCAACTAATTTATGGTATGTACAATTTACTCTTGGTCTAGTGGACTATAAATTTTCACAAATTTTAAGTTTCTCAAAGGTGAGCACTTTTGATTTTTGTTAAATATTTAACAAATTCTTACTATTACATATAATCAGAAAAGTGATGAAAAAATTAAGCCAAAATAATAGAATTTTTTGTCAAAATTTTTGAAATCGCATCATAAAAAATTACATCGAATATAATTAACGAAAATTGCAGTAGACTCTGAAATAAACAAAAAATAGCACAAACTATAAAATTGTACTTTCAAATGCGAGTTTGCGTTGATATTTTTTTACAATTACCGATCAAACTTAACAATCATAGTTTGATAAGTATATTGGGCCTTTAATTCAAGAAAATGTGTAGATCGACAAATTCACACACCGTTTTGGTGAAGATGACGAAATAGAGGCTCATCGTTAAAGTCTTGTCTGACAAGAATGTAGCACCAAAGTTTAAATATAAGTTTTACATTATGATGCTTAGATCGACTATATTGTATGTGAAGGATGTTGGCCTAATCAGAACTTTCATGTTCAAAGGATGAGAGTAGCGAAAATGAAGATGTTGATGTGTTGTGAGAAGGATAGATATGGATACTCCAATGAGGAGGTGTGACTAGTTTGTTATAGTGTGATTAAGAGATGTAGGGATAGGGGAAAGAAGCATTGAGGAGAGGCGATAAACATGACATGACATGACATATCTCCAGCTTACCGAGGACATGATATTGGATAAGAAGTTATTAAGATTACAAATTAAAGTTGTAAGTTAGTAGATAATTGAGCATTGTGCCGTTGTTTAGGGAAATAGGTTTCTCCTTGCATACTAATAGTATTAGCACTATTATCATAATCTTTGGCCTCTCAATTCTCTTTCTGTTGCTTAAGAATATTTCTCGTATTATTTGTGATGTCTTCACTAATGTTTTCTCCGTTTAAATTTGTTTTGATATGGATTAATTGACTCGAGTAAGGTCTTCTACACTCTACTCTTCGTAAGACTCACATGTGAGATTACATTGAATATATAATTGTTATTATTGAAGATAAAAAAGAGATCATTTTTTAATAATTTTAAAGAACCAAAATTACTTATATACAAATACTTAGGGACTATATTGAACATCACATAAAACAGGGACCATTTTGTCATTTTTCTCTGCAAAAGAGGGTTACTTTTTTTTTTTTCTTCCCTGAATAAAACAAGCTTCACACCTCTGTTGTGTTTTGGGTCCTCAAATTTTGTGCGAGTCCTTTTTGCTCTTTCCCCTAAATAGCAAAAGAATCCTAGAGAGAGAGAGGGAATCCTAGAGAGAGAAGCATGTCGGACGAAGAACACCATTTTGAGTCAAAGGCAGATGCTGGTGCCTCAAAAACTTACCCACAGCAAGCTGGAACCATCCGTAAGAATGGTTACATCGTTATCAAAGGCCGTCCCTGCAAGGTCGTTTTTCTTGCTAGTAGTTCAAATTTACGATTTTTTATGAATTGGGTGTGTGTAAAAATCAGATCTTGATGAACCCTTTTACTTGTTTTGTTGTATTAAAAAGTTTCACTTTGCTAGTAGTTCATATTTTATGAATCTCTATGTGTTTTTATGAATTGAGTGTGTAAAAATCAGATCTTGATGAACCCTTTTGTCTGTTTTTGTTTTTGTATTAGAAAGTTTCACCTTGCTAGTAGTTCATATTTTATGAATCTTAATGGTTATGAATTGGGTGTGTAAAAATCAGATCTTGATGAACCCTTTTGCCTGTTTTTTTTTTTTTTCTGAATCTGATTGGTCAGATTTTTACTCTAGATCTTATTTTAGTTTGATTTTTTTAGATGTATTGTCTGATTTGAAGAAAAATGGTGTGTTGATTGAGCTGCAAAATCTGAACTTGTATTGGTGATTGATTAGTTTTATTACTTCGTCTGCTCTAATTTATGTGATTGATGTTTGACCGGGCATGATTTTTATGGAGCTTGCCCCTGTTTGGCCATAGATTTTACTGAAATAAACTCCTAATAATCCGTCTACTTTTACTTGTTCACTCTACTAAATATTGATGTTCACTTTTACTTGATCAATTTAGAAAGCCGTCCCTGCAAGGTTTTTTACTTTTGTATTTTCATCTTGCTAGTAGTTCATGTTTTATGAATCAATTTGGGCTTCTATGAATTGGGTGTGCGTAAAAATCAGATCTTGATGAACCCTTTTGGCCCCTTATATTTTATATATTTGTGTTGTGCCTGTGAATAGGTGGATCCAGGATTTAAGTTTTATGAGTTCAACCTCAAAGATTCTTAGTTATCGATTCATATCTACAATTTGTTGCAAATTTCATAGATTTTTCCACAAAAAATTATCATCACAATGGAAGTACTGGTTCAGATGAACCTGGTATGGTACTCTGCATCTGCATCTGTCACCCTGTGTTGTTTTCTGAATCTGATAGGCCAGAGTTTCTTCTGGATCTCTCTTTAGTTGATTGTTAAATCTATTCGCTGATAGAAGAAAAAGGGTGTCTTTAAGCTGATTGATTAGATTTGATACTTTCTTAAGAAAATGGACAATTTTTTCAAGGGAGACTTGGCATTTCCAGGGCTTGGATATAGCCAAGTGGAGCAAGGCAGTGGATCGGAACTCTAATTTAGTATCTGCTGACCACATTCAATGCCTTGCTCTCAAGATAATAAACTTTCTGTCTTATGACTCTTTTGTAATGTATATGTATCATTTGTTCATTCAAATATCATCCTAATAATTAATCATTGCTTTGCCTGAACTTGGAGCTGCATCGCATTGTCTGATTGCCAAAGAGGATATAATATCTCAATATTGCTCATGCTCCTAGGCAATAATGGAGCTTCCGGCAATGTACAAGCTGAATAGTCCAATTACGGAAGATATTCAGGGTTAAAAGTTCATCAATTAACATCCATCCTTGTCACAGATTTCAATTTTCAAGTACCATTCAGGTGCTCAGGCAAATAGATTGTGCAAGTCTTGTAAATATAAATAGGCCGACTTCAAAAAAGACTAACAAGTTAATATAGCAGATATCAACAAGTCTCGAGTTATTTGTAATTTTGTTTTTATACTTTTTGTTGCAACCTTGTATATTCATACTGGTCTAGTTTTGGATACATGGCTCTTCAAAGAAGGTTCTTGAGTTTTATTATGATAATCTCGAGCAGGTTGTTGAGGTCTCCACTTCAAAAACTGGAAAGCACGGACATGCTAAATGTCACTTTGTGGCAATTGACATTTTCAATGGAAAGAAACTCGAAGATATCGTTCCATCCTCCCACAATTGTGATGTAATGAAGTGTTTCTTTCCCGTCTTTTTGTTTCTACTGTTGTATGTTTGGTTTACCAGCAATGGAAGTTTCATTTTTTCTGGTTTGTACATGTTTTTCTCAGGTGCCACATGTCAACCGTACAGACTATCAGCTGATTGACATCTCTGAAGATGGTTTTGTAAGTTTTCTTTTACCACTTATGTAAAGTGGAACAGTCACTCTACTCTACCTTGAGCTAAAAGAAAAAAACTAAACATATGACCAAGATTTTATGGAAGACCGGTTTAGATGAATATCAACGACTGGGATTTCTTGAGTTTTCAATCCACTTGTTTTAGCATAAGGTTCAGTTTTTATTTTGAGCGTAATCCAAATGATGTGGCTATGGTGGGTTCTATTCCTTTCTTCCTTGTAATACACACATACACACTCATATGCATAGACACACAAATGCTTTGTTTTCTTGAAAGCCACCAATTAAGTTATTTATTGCGAATTATGTCAGCAAAATAAACAGAGACCTTCACTAAGTTTCTATAACATCTATTATAGTACGTCAAAAGTATTTTATCTATGTTGCTCGGACTCTCTAAAAATGTTGCTGCACTACTTTCAGAAGTCCGAGCAACATAGGTCTGCATTTGGTTAGCCTTTTGGTTAATCACTTTTTTCACCATGAAAACTTCTATCTTTATCATTTTCTTAAGCTCAAAATGGTATGGTGAAACTGATTGATGTCACATTATGTTAGTGGATGCAGAGAAGAAGTTATGAAATGATACTTTTTTAGGTGTTAGTACGATCAAATTGATTAATGGCAGGCAAGTGATAGTAGAAAATAACTTGAATATCAAAGTGAGGCAATATTTTTTTGCCATGTTTCTATCCCTTGAAGTGCTGTTTTCAAAGCTAGAGGTTTCTTTGGCTGATTCTTTCTTGTGGCAATTTGTTCATTTTGTTGTCTTAGGTCTCCCTTCTTACTGAAAGTGGAAACACCAAGGATGACCTCCGGCTTCCCACCGATGAAAATCTGCTGAAGCAGGTAAGAACTTTGGACAACACGGGAAAGAACGTTCCTAATATCTTATCACACAGTATCAAAGGGAATTATGACTTCTTGAACTTACATGCGCAAGTCATTTTTCTTACAACTAGATTCAACTTTTAATTTCCTCTTACTTTCTCCAAGTGATACTTGTCAGTGTCATCAGGGGCGATTTTATGTATAATTTTTGGGTCACCCGAACCCGTGGTCATCCGACTAAAGTTGATATATTATTTCTATAATTATTAAAGAATATATTAAATTAAAACTTATTGAACCCGTTCTCAAGATGGCTGGATGGTTCACTGGTACAACTACAAGATTTCAACACAAAGGTTGCAGGTTCGATCCCAGGCAGCCCCAATTCGCTTCAATTTATTTTTATTAACTAAAAACACGTTTTTCATTAAAAAAAAAAAAACTAAATTCTGAAAGTTGTGTGGTAATGTAATTTTTATGTATTGCTCGCTTAGTTATTGTTATTATAATTTTTTTAATCTTATCTTTAAAGCAATGGTGCACCCGTTTTCTTGAAATCCTGGATTCGCCTCTGAGTGTCATTATTACTAAAGTTTTATGAAGAAGCTCTTTGATCTGCTAATATTATTATTACTTTTTGTGGAAAATAATTTTCACTCACCGACCAAATACTAAACCATTTCTTAGGGAAGTATTTTTCATGGAAACATATCAAAGGAAAAAATGACTTATGTCGTACCAAAGGCACTCCCAGTGGCTGAGCTTTTTTGTTTTATCTTACGTAGGTTAAAGATGGGTTCCAGGAAGGGAAGGATCTCGTGGTGTCTGTTATGTCTGCGATGGGCGAAGAGCAGATTAATGCCGTTAAGGATATTGGTACCAAGAATTAGTTGTGCCGCGACATCATAAAATCACTGCCAAAGCTATAAGACATTATTATATCCTAATGTGGTACTTTGATATCACTAGATTATAATCTCTGTTATTTGCTCTGTTGAAAACAAAAGAAAGAAAACTGCTATGGCTGGAGAAAGTATTGGCTTTGAGCTTTTGACAGCACAGTTAAACTGTATGAAAATCCTACTTTTTTTGGTAAAATACTGCTGCTTTTATGTTTTGCATAACCTGCCTGCGTCCATATCTTTTTCTTTGGATTGTTTATTGTTTCTCATTAAGAAATAAGGCATGTTTGTTTAAGTTGAGGCTCTATGGGAACAACCTCTTTACTTCTGAGATCGGAGTAGGGTTTGTGTATACCCTTTCCAGACTCCGCTTTGTAAGACTCCACTTTGTAGGACTATATTGTGTATGTTGTTGTTGTACTATTAGAGGATTTATCGGAAACTAACCTATTTGGGGTAGGGGGTAAGGTTTTCATATACTCTACCCTCCTTAGACTCTTTGTGGGACTTTACTAGGTATGCTGTCGATGTATTAAGAAATTAGGCTTGTTTTCTTGAGCTATAGGGGTAAGGTTTGTGCATATGCTATCCTCTATAGCCTCTACTTTGTGTGATTATATTGTGTATGTTGTTGTACTAAGAAATTAGGCTTGTAGCAATTTGTTTGCAAATTTTAATAAATCACGATGACTTAAATGGTCTACGTCCTATAGACCTTTAGGCAAAGAAAACGTCCTTTAAACAAAACTTCTTTTCATTTCACGTTTAGGTAGATGGAGTTACCTAATATGTGGGAGAAAATAGTTCTAGAGCTAAGTTCAATTGGAGAGATTCATTTGAATCTATTTATTAAAAAATTATGAATACGTACTAAGGTAAAAATAATTTATGTTTGTATTTATATTTATACTAGTTTTTGAATCTCCTCAACCCGATGGAAAAAATAAGATATTCTTGCACTTTTTTCTTTTAGAAATCTCTGTCACTGATAGCGAGTTACGAAGCTAGAAATTTTACCGGAGATTCAAGATTTAATATATATATATATAAAAAAAAAAAGAAAATATTTTGGGTTATTTACCTTATATATTACTATGACAAAAAGTGTTTAATTGTCAAGCCTTAGCTACAAATTGATGACTTGTTTGATGATATTTCGTATTCACTGACTTAAAATCTTGAACGTTGATTATTATTGAACACCTTTGGAGATAAATAACAATCTATACATCTTATAAAAGGTTTTATTTTAATGTAATTTGTCTGAACTTTTTCATTACAAAATTACAGGTTTCTAAATGAATTGGGTAATAAAATTAGAAGGATCATTTGATTTTAAACTTGCCACATATCATTCCGTCAAAATTAAGGGCAAATTTGTATAATGTGTATTGGGAGGTTTATATTTGGACCAAAAGTAGAACAATGATGATATGCTTAGACTAAAAATATTACAATAGATATATATTTAAACTATTTTTAATGGCAAAAGGGTATATTTGACCTTTATTCCGTTGCGTTTTTGCCAGCTGATTCAATTTTTTGTTTGGACTACATACATGAAATAAATTAGATTTAGGTTAATTAAAAAATGAAATCCGTTGTAGTCTAGTTGGTTAGGATACTCGGCTCTCACCCGAGAGACCCGGGTTCAAGTCCCGGCAACGGAATATTTTTTTTAGCGATCATGTTAACTTTGCTATAAAAAAGGATAATGACAACTACTATATTTATGAATTTCAGAGTAATAGAAATACATGTCCTACCGAGGCAGAATTTGGAACTTGCTATTTTCCTTCATATATAGTTGGTTTTCAATCTTTAGGATAAATACATTACATAATTGCTCTTATACATTCCAACCACTATCAATCAAACAACCATTTCTGCTTCTTTGATACTGTTAGGAATCCCCACATCAAACCTCATAGTTGGCTTATATTGCTCAGGGACTTCAGCACCAGCATGTACACATATTTCTACCACTGCAGGAGCTTGTCCATAGAAGCTCCGAAGCTCTCGTTGCAACGGTTGAGCTACATCGGGTACATGCCACACGTATCTTGGTGGTATTAAGTCGTCTAGCACTGCTGTCTGCCAACCATGTTGCCCATTTCGTTGTTGATGCTTGTGAGCTCCACAGTTTTGTGCTTTGTGTCCACTTGGACCAACATGCACTTCTGGACAGTATCCACAAACTCTTACTGGATACATCTTTATCAGCTTATTGGCTCCGGCCCTCATTTTTTCCCACGCTATGAGTGTTTCTTCAGCTAGCAATATCGTTTCTTCTGTGCTTGATGGTGGTTCTACCTCTGGATCCGGTATCTCGGTTAGAATTGGTGGTTTTGGAGATTCTGGTTCGGGATCAGGCAACTCGCTTTCATCTGCATCAACAAATTCATTTTTTCCGGTCCATATGATTGGCTTTCTTCTCCTTTTTGTAGGATATTCAGGTAAATCAACGCCTGCTTGGATACAAAGCTCCACTACTGCAGGGATTCGAGGGATAGAAAATCTCTCCTCGTGTGTAATACGTTTCCCTAGGCGATCATATAGATGGTAGGATTCAAGTGGCATTATTATGTCTTCAAGAACTGCCTTTCCCCACTCGTGATGTCCTTTACGTTGCGAAGCTTGTGATCCTCTACATGACTTGAACGGATGCCCAACAGGTCCCACATGGATTTCATTACACCACCTGCAAAATTGGCACAAGATGTAACTGTGTCACACTTCTTGGAATTATCGTTGGATACGAACAAGAACTTTTGGAAGCATTTCATACAGATTCAAGAACAACGATTTGCAGTTTCCTAATTTAAAGGTTAGGGCACTGCAAAGAATTGCCTTGAAGCCTAGTGCCTTTTGAAACACTAATCATATACTAATAAGTCTATATCAGGAAGAGAATTACTTGCAGCCATTAACAGTTACCACTTTCAAGAGCCGCTTGAGATTGTTAATCACTGTCATTCGTGCATTGAACACATTGTACGCAGCAGGAACTAGGCTTTTGATAACCAATCCGATCTTTGGTGGAGGCACACGTCTTTTAGGTAATCGATTTTTCATTCTATCCCTCGCAGCTCTACGTAGCTCCACAATAGGTATTGGGAAGGGCTTTTTTTCCTTCCTTGAATAGTAACGGGGCAAATCTGCATTTTGTGGATGATCACATCTAATACCAACAGTTTGGACAGGACATAACTTCTCTAACGGCTTTCTAAGCTTCAATTCAAGTGCCACCCCACTGCAAGTTTGCTGCAAACAGGTTCAGACACGAGTTTTATTTCAAAAATACGAAAACGATAGAGATAATTTAACTCATAAGCGAATCCTTTCACCCCAATAATTGCAGAAGAAAATACTCATGGTTTGACCTAAGCCAATGGTTCACCAACAGGCTAGTTTTATGAAAGAAAAGGAAAAAAGATCGAAGTGAAGGGTCGATAAACTATAATCAATATCACCCCTAGAGTTACATGATAGCAAAAGCACGGATAGGAACACAAATAATAGCTAAAGCACTATACATCATTATGGATTCATAACCAAAGTAATTGCACGGATAGGAACACAAATAATAGTCAAAGCGCTATACATCGTTTATGGATTCATAACCAAAGTAATCTTTTGGTCACCACACTGTACCTATTACAGTTGACTCATAACTTTCAAACCACAAAACTATGAACATTAGGAGATATTACAATGGCTGTTCTGAAGTAAAAAGAAAATTGTTTCTAACTTGAACAAACTTAAGTTTCTAGCTCGAACAATCTTCAACCAAAAGAATAAGATATGAGAATTAGAAGCACTTCACGAGCACTAATAGATAATATTCACTGACAAAGCTGCTATCATGGTGCAAAAAAATTACTTAAACAGTTACAAAAAGTACTTCAATCTAAAATATAATGGGATTAAATAGGGTGTTATCAGAGTGAACTAGGCAAAATTAAAGGAAAAACTCATTTTTGTACAGAGTACAAATCAATTTATAGATAAGGACAATGTGGTAATCTCTCAAATATACTGAATTTAACATCACTACAAAGCTGAACTGCACAACCCAATTACCTCAATTAGCACTACAACTTCATTTTCTATTTGCCTATAAAAGAAAGGTGTATCATTCTATTTTATTACACCTACGCAACCTAGATCATGGAAGGTCCTTTCAATTGACCCCTACCCTTCAGAATAGGTTGGGGCTCCTAGAAGTAAGAAATTAGCCACTTCAAAGTATGTATTAGGATAAAACTTATTTTAAGATAAAAGGATGTAACGGGGTGAGTAGTCTTTCAGACAAAACAATGTACTCACACTGTTTTCCGGGACATAACGTTACAAGAAAATTCCAAATTAAAACATTGCCACTAGAAAAACAAACAGTTCTTTAATCCCAACTCCGCCTCAATCCCAAGCTATTTGGGGTCTGTTACATGAATCCTCACTATCTATTCAGTGGTAATAATGTGAAATAATAGTTTATTACTAAGCAATATAATGCAAGTTAGAACTGGCAAACCTTCAAAGAATCAAGTGAACTTAAATTCAGCTGGGGATTGCATCTCAAAATTCTGAATTTAGGCGGTTGACTTCTCCCTTTGCTATGCACCAAAACTGTGGTAGTGAGTTGAGAGTGTAGACAGCCGCAATCCATACTGCAACCAGGAAGCTAGTTAGGCACACATCAAATTCTTGTTAGGTGCAGGCATAGAGACAAATCACACTTGCTTTTGGACATAACATGTTTTGCGTTTGGGTCATACCATTTCCGTTCATATAATAAACTTGAGTTGGATAAATATAGAAGTTTACACAAGTATAGCTTATGTACTTTGACATATTAACATTCACGTCTAACTTTTAATCCTAGTATAGCTTACGATTACCAATGCAAATCCTCAAAATTTGTCTGAATTAAACTTGAACCAACTCGAGCTAGCCACAATTTAATTTGTAAAAGGGAGAGATTGAATGAAATAATATCTAGCCCCCTAAACACACATGAGCTAAGTCATAATGCTCCCCCTTAAAGCAGAATACAAGCTTCAACAACTCATCAAGGCAAATTAAAATAGTAAACTACTCAATTATAGATAACTCATAACTCCCTAACAAACCATGGAATAGGTAGCAGATAAAGAGCACTAATTATAGAAATAGAGATACTGGTCAAAAACACACCCAACTATCACTTTTTTCACGAGTTTCACCCCCAACTATCAGTTGTTCCATTTTCCTAGGTGAACTATCACCATATATGTATTAAAACACACCTAGTTGAGTAGATTGTGATAGCTCAGGAGGAAAAGGGAACAACAGAAATCTACACATTTTAATATACAAAATGAACTTCCCCTCTATAAGATTTTGTTTTTTCATGTTAAACTGAATTTCAATCAAGAAAACAAAACCCCACGAGCTAAATTTATCCAAATGCCTCAAAATCAGCCCAAAAATATTACCAAAGTAAAATACAACAAAAATGTAAAAAACTAAAATTGAAATTGCATTATGGGAAGTTTTGGATTTCACCTTAAATCACTTGGATGAATATTTCATCGGAATAGGCAAAGCTCAAATTGAAGCCAAAAATTTTGTGGAGCTTTGGAACTCCACGAAGAAGAAAAAGAGTAGAGACTAGTATTACTGGATAACGTTCTTGCCTTTTAATGGGCCTGAGATTATAGTGTCCAATAGATTAATGGGCCTGTAGTTTTTTAAAAAAATTTAATGGGCCTATAGTTTAGGGCCTAATTACATGTCTTTCCATGAGTTGTTAAAATTATTATTCATGCTAGATTTTTGGTTCTCAGATACATGTATAAATACTCAAATATATGTGGTCAAAATTAAATGTAATTTGTTTCAGATACACTATATATCCAAGTGGATTCATATGTATATGTTTCTTTCACAACTAAGAACTTTGTTTTCTCGATGTCTAAACTCCAAACACAACTTTAATTTTTATAGCAATAACTAAATAATGAAGTTTTTTCTTACAATAACTATAGGACTAATTAATTAAGTATACAACTTTTCACAACTATACAATATTTTTTTTGTTACATTATATTTTAGTTGGCCTCTCATTTTCTTTCTATTTTTGAGGTGTCTTTCCATATTGAAAACCATTAAGAGTACTATAAAAAAGGGTACGCCAAAAATCTTCAACAAATCCTATTTTAATGCTCTCACAAAGAATTCAACCTAACAAATCCAATCCATTAAACATTTGTCAAACTTTTCACATTTCCACTATTTATACTCCTAAAAAAACACATCCAAAAGTCACTAAAAAAATCGCTTTTAATTTCAACAATAAAAAAAATAATAATTTAGAAAACTTACTCAAAACAAAAAATATGGTTGGACAAGAAAACATGAAGTCAGCCGGAGTAAGGGCGGCGCCACCACCAGGGCAGCCGCACACCTCCATTAGGGCGCCCGGTATGGCGGCACCACCATCGTCAATGGGGCAACAGGTTTCCATGGCTGCGACAGCCGCGACCACAGGAAACCAAACGTCACCAAAATTGCCTTCACCAGCTAACATGAACACAGAAGTGCTCAACCAAACACGTAAGATGCCCTTTTGCCCGGCTAAAGCCGCCGTTGGCGGCCTTGCCATAGTAATGTCGATCGCGTATTTGACCTTGTATTCCAAGAAAAAGCCCGAGGCGAGTGCAATGGATGTTGCTAGAGTCGTCACAGGAACTTCTAATCCAGAGCACACTCGTCCTCGTAACTAATTATATACACTAATAGTGTAATCATAAATTTTTACATTATCAGTATACTTAAATTAGTTTCATTGATACGTAATTCCATTGGTGTTACGTATTCAATTGTTTTTACTTTTATGTTACAAATTTCTTTTGGTTAGTTACGTGCATGTTAACTTTTTTTTTTTTTTTAATACAAGGCAACATATAATTGCTTGGTGTATCGTGCATATGTCACGATTTATAATAGTGTATGTAGTATATACTAAAAAAATAAATGATATTTACCATTAGAATTTGACTTACATTTTTTATTTTCTTTAATTTAAGTGCTAAAATAAATGGGAGAGATAGCAAATTGAATGGTGTTGGCAAAAAGTTTGGTTAAAGTATTTTTGTTGAATTTTATGATTTTAAATTTAAAATGTGTATAATATAATGTATCAAAATGTTTTTTTGAATCGTATTGTGTTAAACCAGTTATATGAAATATTATAATTAAAGAATAACCAAATATAAATATATATTTTTTTTAAAATAAAAAAAACATACTAAAAAGGCAAGAAACTTAACTTATAAGAGATAAAGTATTACTCTCTCTGTCCCTAATTACTTGTCCACATTTCCTTTTTTAGTTGTCCCTAATTACTTGTCCACATTTCCTTTTTTAGTTGTCCCTAATTACTTGTCCATTTTGATAAATCAAGAAAGGACAATTTTTTTTTTTACCTATTATACCCTCAATTAATTACTTTGAAAAAATAGAACTTTTTGAAAATCTTAAGTTTTTAATTCATCAACTTTATAATTAATAGGGTTAAAATGGTAAACTTACTATGTCAATTATTGTTTTCTTAATAGGTGTGTCAATTTAAAAATGAACAAGTAATTAGGGACAGAAAAAGTATTTAAAACAACTTAAAAGCTACACATAAGGTGCACTCTTAATGACCTTTTGGGGGAAATATACGGGCTTAGCTCAAAACATGCAAGATAACACAATGTTAAAAATATCTTTAAGCTAGATAAGTCTGACAATCGATATTAAACTAATAGTTTGATGGAACAAGCATAAAGATATTAAAAAATATGTCGACACAATTATGAATTAGACTCAATTTACTATATTTATCATGTTCAAGATGACTTGAAGACTCACATAAATATGAAGAATCCGGCTCTAGTCTTTGATGTTGTATAATTGTTAGCATAAGATAAGTGTCACCTCAGTTATTCAAAACAAAAATTAATATTTCTTTTGTTTCATTTTACGTGACACCTCTGTTTTTTAGTTTATTTTCAAAAGAAAGTAATTTTATTGCAATTAGAAATTAACTTCAAATTCTTATTTTATCCTTAATAAAATGACTTACAACAATATAAATATTTAAAAATTATTTTAAATTACAAATTTAAATGTTTATTTTTTTTAAATAACGTACCAAATCAAATAATGGCTCATAAATAAAAAGAAAGAGCTATATATTTGATTCTATCTCTTAATAAATGTCAATTTTTATTACATAAAAATAATTTAGTAAATTATATATTATATTTATTAATAACTTTTTAATGGATACGAGGGGACACTTATTTTAGAACGAGACAGGAATTAGAATATACTAATCCAATTTGCATAATCACAAACTCCAACGCTATGTCCAAAATCACTATCCCCGAGGTGTTCTCCTCTCTATAACAACCGCCGCTCATTTTCCGATTCTCAATCAGTAGCTCCTCCGATGCTCGACGTTTAACTCCGACTCCGACGAAGATTCCGACGAAGACTATGGAAGTCTTTTATCACTCAAAATTCAACAATTTTCACTTTTTTCAATCACCTCCGCTCCATTCCTGTAATAATCTTTCTATTTTTATGTTTATCCTATGTTCATCTGATTTTTCGTATTCATAATAGCTCGTGTGATGCGTAAATGCGTTGTAAAATCATGTGAAGCATTTTCTAATCCACATTGTGATTTGATTTTGTTTTTTTAGGGAAGAAGGAAGGACAGTTATCGCTGTCACTATCGCCATCTCTGCATCCAGTAATTTTCTAATTCCGTCTAATTTTTTGTGTTGTTTTTGTTTGCTCTTATTGATAGAGCAATGACTTACTTTTCGGCAGTGTTCTGTGTTTTAATTTTGTGAATTTAGTTAGTATTTGAAATTCTGTTGTTTTGAGTGAATTATTAATAAGAAGAAAGCATTGCGTTAGGGTTGCGGACATCTGTAGTGTTGCCGATGCCAGTTTTATTTGTTTGATATTTTTTTGAAATGTTGAACTGTGTAGCTGCTGGATTGGTATTTGGTAAGTAAGCCAAATACATGAAAAGGACTGTGTGTGAGAGAGAAGAAAGCCAATGAGACTAGTAGTCCATTTGGAGGAAAACAGGTTCAATCAATGAATATATATATGCTACTCTTTCAAAATAGGTTCAATCAATGAATATATATATGCTATTCTTTCAAAATAGGTTCAATCAATGAATTATATGCTTTAGCAATGTTATGCATGGAAGGAAAGAATTTATACAACAATTATAACGCCTCAGTCGCAAACAAGTTGGGTCGGCTACATGATCCTCACAAACAGGTTCCCGTTTAAATTCTTCTCAGGTTATGCAAAATAAAAACCAAAAAATGAAAAGTACTAGAAGTCCTTCATATTGTCTACTTGCATACGAATCTCTAATAGGGATAGAAGACTTCAAAAGCATAGGACCTAATGCCTCAAGAACCATCAGCTTAGTGTTGCCACTTGGGCAGGCCCGCATTGGATGAATGTAGAGGTTATGGACATACACGATATTGATGGGAATTGTTGTGATGGAAGAATTGTTTACAGTGAAAAGGAAGTAAAATGAGCATAGTCTAGGAAGTGTCATGATGATAGCTAGTACTATATTGATGAAAAAGGTCAGAATCTTAAGCAGACAATTGAACCAACGTATGGGGAGTTGAATAGTGGTTGACGAAGTATACATGGAACTCCGTTGGTAGAACATCAAAGAAGATTCATTTTACTTATTATCAGCTGAAGCGTTAAAGTTTACTCTAGCTTGAAAATGGAAATAAAGTAGGTTTGTGCCTTCGCTATTTCTTGTTCTTAGTGAAAACTTTGGTCCTCTCCGTTTGCACCTCCCTTAAGCATATTATAGCCCTTCAAGTCTTCCTGAATTGATAACTTAAGGTTCCTTAATTTCTTGAAGGATGTTGGCAAGCTCCCAAATCCATGATAGCTATCTTGGATGCTATAGGAACTGTTGGAAGCTAGAATTTCATTTTCCTTCTTGAATGAAGCTTCACTTACCAGCAAAGTGATGCTATTATGATTTTGTTCTGCATGGCTGCATTCTTTGCTGATCAGCAATCAGTATGTTAAGCATACACATACGGCCCTTCTTTGTGAGAAGCTAATTTTCCTCAATTATTAGTTTTGACTGCTATAAAATTCATAATCCAAAAAAGAAAAAAAGGAAAGAATTGGGAGTCAACATGCTATAAGGTTGGAATATCGCTTTTGTTGGCAACAAATATTGCATGTGTGACAAGATGTGATAAAGGCATTTAATTCTGACCATGTTGAATTCAACTTTCCAATTGATCGGATCCATGGTGTAGTACATACAGTTTTAATATGAGTGTTAGTAATTGAAGAATTCTTAGAACTGGAACTTGTTAATTAAATGGCTGAATTGTGTATGTAGAGGCATGAGAGATGTTTTCTGCATGTAGAGGGGAGTGATAGTGAGAGGGGTGTAAGAGATAGAGGACATAGATTAAATGAAGAAACTTATTACACCATTCAAGCACATACAACAACATACCCAGTGAAATCCACAAGTGGGGCTCTGGGACGGTAGAGTGTATGTAGAATTACCCCTACCTCGTGAAGGTAGAGACACCATTCGAGCACATTGCTCCAAATAAATGTGGCTCCCTTTGTTCTAATTTGCAAGATTGCCAGAGCAGAGATGTACTTCTATTATATTTATACTAAATTGGTTCATGTAGTTGTGATACATAGGAAGTTGAGGACAGCAAACATCTATTTCTGAATGGTCCTGGACAATCACTATTTCTAAACATTTTTGGGGTGCAGTAGTGATACAAATGCTGTCAAGGAGTCTTTTTTGGTCCTGGATGGGCTGAAACTGCAGAAAATGACTGAGGAACATTTGGAAGCAATCCAGGTTGTGGTTGTGGGATGACATGGGAGGAAAGGAACTACAGATGCTTTGAGGGCAAGGCTACAACTGCACATGTTCTTTAATATTATGTTAAAGTTGTTTATTCTCTGGTGTAATTTACATCCTGTATATGAAAAAATTGTATGACTGTGTTCACTAGATCAATACAATAGTGAAAAGGTGTAATGTACTAATGTCCAGCAATATCGTGGTACTTGGCTTCTGCTGTTAATAAGAGTGTTGCTGAAAGGCAAGAAGGAGGCTCCGTCTCTGTCCCCTCCTTTCTGTCCAGGACTCTTGAATCAGTCTCGGTTATTCATTTATGGAGGGTCTTGGGGGGGGGGGGGGAGGGCATCACTGAAGATAAATTAGCTTCTTGAAGAATTTATTTATTTGTAAAAGTGTGTCATTCTAGTTCATTTCTTTTTTAAGGTAATAACATGTTTGAAATGCATCTAATTATGAACAAGGGGATGATGCTTGGCAACACAAAAAGGAATGTAGAAAAGCTAATTTCTAATAGAGGAAAAAATGTGTTCAAGGCCCGTCACCAGTAGGCATGAAATTGTGCTTTCAGGAGGAAGTCATTTCTTTGTGTTCATATCCAAGTTTAGCATACACACTGTTGTTGTCCCTGGCTATAATGTTATTTTGTTTATGGTGACTACAATCATTTTCCGCAAATGATATTCATCATTTTTGTGAAACAAAAGGGAGTGCAGTGATATTAGCTACTCATTTTATTTTACTGCATCACTCATGTTGAATCCAGCTAATTTCCTGTGGCTTCCTTCTTTCCAGTTCATATACTTGGAGAAAAAGAAAGGAAAATAAAAAGGGATTTGTGTAGGTTTTATGGAATGCTAGCATGTGATCTTATACTTGTAAAATCCAGAAGCTGCAGAATTGCCAACATGTTATCTTATAATTTGTAAAATACTTAAATACGTAAACTGCTGCATTGCTACTATGGCTGCCCAGGGATTTTGGCAACTGTTTGCTCGAGTGACTTTCATGCCCGAGTTTGATTTCTAAATCATTTGGCATTATTGATGGATAAGAGAAACATGTATTGTTTAGGAATAGGATTTTGTGCATTATCCATTTTGTTTCTCTTAAAGCCTTCTCCAAAAACAAATGCAAGCTGTTAGGCTCTTCAAGTCTCTCCGTGTTCCTTTAACTCTCTTTATCTTCTGCAAAATCTGGCACCCTCCCCACCCCTTCTGTATTTCTATCTCTTCCAACATCTTCAGAAGAAGACAAAACTGTTGTATCCTCTCTCCTTGTTGTTTCTGGAGACCTTTCTGAAGCTTAAAATGTTGAAGATAAGCCCTATGGTACATCAATGTCGCTTCTACCAGCAACCATTGTCAGTCCTTTTACAATGTTTGAGAACATCTTGATAAAGTTGTTGGATGTAATGATAAAGCTGCCTGAGAGATCATAGCTGCCATTTCTTCAGAAAGCTGGGTAGATTCCTCTGCACATGACTCTGTAAAGGGGAAAGAATAAATCAATTGACCAAATTTACTATGACTGCACTAGTTGACAATGCCTTTGACAATTCGTTTTCATTCAAAAGCTAGATAAATCTTTTCTGTGCGTAACTTCAGTCTCCTGTTTTATTTGTATGTGCCAGTACAAGAGAGGTGTAGAACTTTATAGATTATCTAGAGAATATCATTCTACTGCTCTAATTGACTTTGTTATCGACAATTCATTTCAGCAATTGACTACTATCCATGGAAACTACTCCTGTTGCTCGTCTTTAAGGCTATCAGTCTGGAGAAATTCAAAATTTTGTAAGTACTTTTTAGTCAAATATTGTTTTCCTGTAGAATGAATCTCAATGAGTAACTTTACATCATGAACAAATAAAAATGCATAACAGATAAAGTACCATGTAAACTATTTTTGGCCATTTGATCTAGTTGATACCCTAATCATTCTAAGTGACTCCGAGACAAGCATCTAGTCCCTCTCTGAAGATTCAAAATAGAATTTCTTGGTTCATATATGTTTCATCCCCTAGTAATGCTAGAACTACTATGCCTGAAATTGGGTCTTAGCAGATTGTTCACTCCTACTTTTGGTATTTTATGTCATAGAAAAGGACCCAACTTCTGTAGTTCATGGAGAGTGGTCCCAGTTAAGCTTATGACCCTGCTAATTAAAGAAGACGATCAGAAATAATTTGAAATCTCTTAGTCATCTTACAGAAACGAGATCGGCCAAGCCAAAAGGATGAACTACCAGATTCATTAATAATCTGCATTTTGATGTGAATTTGCTGATTTGTACTTGCATCACATGCTTGGACTGTCCTGCCAGTGCCAACCTTCAACCACATATGCAGGAAATTTTATATACTATTGAAGAAAAGAGTCCATAGTGAATGAGGTAGGTAATAGTCTGGCATTTAAGTGGAGAAAGGTAGAGGTATTACCTGCCAAGTTTCAAGCCTTGTGCCACTGGCCCTTGGGGATATCTCGGTTAAACTGAAACAAAAGAGGAGCCTTTTTTTTCTATAAGCTAGGAAAGAGAGAGCTATTGGGTTTGGAAATATCTTTTCTCTGCGGTTTTGCAAAGCTTATTTGTTTAATGGAGTTTTTGCAAAATAGGTAACTTATTTTGGAAGTTTCCAAACTCAGAGTTGCAGAACTCGTTTTTGCAAGATTTAAAAAAACTGAGTGTGTAGATTTTCAAACATGGTTGCCTGTTTTTGCAAAAAACCATCACATAAAATAATTTTTGCAAAAACTGGAAAGAAATCCAAACTTAGTCTTTCGCAAAACAGAATCAAATACCACCTTAAAATTTTGTCTTGTTTGGTTTGAGAATAAAAGGAAGGTTATTAATCAGAAAAAAGAATAGTAAAGTTGGTTCTAGTCTTGGACATACATCCTCGGTCGGATATCAATTTTCTTTTGCTTGGTCGCTTCTATTTTCAGACCATTGGAAGAAACTGACTCTGTTTTGTCGTCTTGATTGGTTTTCAAAATGAGTTCTGATTTTCGTAGATGGATTATTCAATTGGGATTTCCCCAGATACTCTTTGTTGTATATTATTTGATGTTGAATAGTTATCCTGGTTTTTATTTGCTATCTGGATCAGTCAGGCTGGAGGTTGAACAGCTAGTGATCTCTTAATTGATTTTGCTTGTCTGCAGACGCCGTCCCAGGCAGTTCAACTTTTGGCACAAGTAGGGAAGCATGTGTCTCCCTTCACTCTTCCCCCCAACAAAAGAAGTATAATAGTAGTTTTGGAAATAATAGCTTTTATAGACAACATAGATCATTGAGACACATTATTGCAAGGTCCGAACTTGCTAATACCAGCTCAGCTGGTGCTGCTTATCCACTGTCAGGTGCATTTCAAAATTGTTTTACCATCTCTTTTATTCACTTGGACTCGCTTTTACAGAGATACATCTTCTCTTTTACAGAACTAGAGTTGAGGTCAAAAGTAAGAGCGATTTGCTTTTACGCTGTCAGTGCTTTCTCTGCCATCTTTTTGTTCGTGATCATGCTTGTGCAACATCCTTTTGTACTGTTATTTGATCGATACCATAGGAAGGCTCACCATCTTGTTGCCAGGACATGGGCAACCTTGACCATTACTCCATTTTATAGAGTCGAGTTTGAGGGCTTGGAGAATCTTCCTTCTCCAGATACTCCTGCAGTATATGTGTCCAACCATCAGAGCTTTCTGGACATATATACATTACTTACTCTTGGGAGGAACTTCAAGTTCATCAGCAAGACTGCAATTTTCCTAATTCCTATTATTGGATGGGCCATGTATCTGATGGGTCTGATTCCATTAAGGCGCATGGACAGCAGAAGTCAATTGGTATGTCTTTCTTTGATGTGATTAATGACAAATATCCTCATAGCTATACTGAATCTTTTAAGTTATTCAATTGTATGTCAACTATTCAATCACTTTTTAAATGGGTTTGGATCCTATTGAAAGGTTTGATGTTTCTACTTTCTTATTAGCTTTTATGAATTCAGGAATGTCTCAAGCGTTGCATGGATTTAGTCAAGAAGGGGGCATCCGTCTTTTTCTTCCCTGAGGGTACTCGGAGTAAAGATGGAAAGTTAGGCCCTTTCAAGGTAAGGTCTATGTCCAAACAACTTATGTTCCCTCTCTCTCATCCATCTACTCCCACATCCCAACCTCACCCCCACTCTCCACCCCCTAAAAATGAAGAAAACAGCATAAGCTTTCAGAAAGTTTCCAATTCACTAGGTAGCTTCTTGTTAGAATAGAAATATTATCTTCAGATATGTCTTTATCCCCCTCCTATTCCATCTGGTGTGTTCGTATTGGAATTTCAGCTTGTAGACTGCAAGAAGTAATAGTGGGCAAATAAAACTTTTGAATACAACCGAGTATAGACCTGTAGTTAATGTTGCAAGTAATTTTGAATGCCTCGATGCCTTAGCTGTTAAGCATAAGGCCATAATCTACTCATGATACCATATTCTGGTAATCCTTTTTTTCAGGTCATTGATTACATGAATTTATTGCAAATAAACCTAGTAAAAGGTGTACTGGTCTTCTGTATAGCTCTTTTTTTTTTCTTGCTGGTGGTGCAGAAAGGTGCCTTTAGCGTTGCTGCCAAAACCGGAGTGCCTGTGGTTCCAATTACTATTAGTGGAACAGGCAGGATAATGCCAGCAGGGCTGGAGGGTAGAGTATATCCAGGATCAGTTAAAGTTGTCATCCACAAGCCTTTAAAAGGTAATGATTCAGATGTTCTGTGTAGCGAAGCCAGGAATGTGATTAAGGATGTGATCGTTCATCAAGGCTGAGGGATCTGTTCAACATGTACTTTCTAGTTTATCTTTTTCACCAAAGCATCACAAGTTAGGATTCAGGGAATATGTGCATGCAGGTATGCTTTCCTAGCAGTTTGTCCTCCTATAATTGAGCTTCTGTCCTTTAATATTTTATGCAAATACTTTTCTTGACAACATCACGTTTCTATTGTGCTGACTACATTGTTTTGGTTCTTTGTGTTGGATGTTCTGATTTTACCTGGGACTAAACTGAATTGTTCTTCTGCCAACCAATCCCTTCTCAAATACGACAGTCAGATGACTCCGTAATATCCTATGTTACTCAGACTCTCCAAAAATGTTGCCTCACCCCTATCAGATCCTCTAAAAATGCACCATTGATGGAAGATCTGGCTCGCACCAGTCAACATTTTTGAAGAGTCCGAGCAACATAGGTAATATCAATAAACACTTTTATTACCTTGGTCATTTTCACCTGAAATGCTGCTATACCCTCTTTTGCAGAACTTTGTCACATCACGAGCAGTTTCATTCAGGCTAAAGGATATAAACCTGGTTGTGTATACTCTCTTATGCCTGGATGATATTTGTATCAATCAACTGAGTGATCTATCTATTCAGACTTCATCAAAAAAAAAAAAAAAAGAAGAAGAAAGAGATCCATTAGAGTTAAAAGGTGAACATTGGCTTTGTCCTCTTTTGTTGAAATTGGCAGCAGGCTCTTCTCAATTGTCATTTACATCAGAAGGTTGCCTTTTGTGCCATTACTCAATTGTATAGGGCCCTACTAATATTGTTCACCTGAGTTTCTGTTCTGTGCACTGATGTTGCAAGGAAGCGCTTTGACTTTGCGTATGCTTGTTTAGACATCTCAACTTGTCTTTATTGTATCAATTGGACACTCCAACTTACAAATGATTATCTAGACACTTTTCAAAATTTATGTATTACGTCATTGCTGCGTGTTGACGAGACACAATGTGGGCAAGTTGGAGTTGTTTAGTTAGTTGGGACCAAGTTGAAGTGTCTAGATTTGCACTTTTAAAAGTGCTTACTTGTCAACTAAGGTCAAGTTTGAGGTGTGTTACCGTCATAAAGTTATGTCGTAACCGGACTAAACAAAGTTCTCTAACTTGATGGCTGCAAAATTAGGTGATAGATAAGAGTATTTTGGCCTAAAATTTTCATTAAATGAGCAGCATAATCAAAATCAAAGATCGTCTCGAAATCCGTGCAAAAACATGACTCAATTTCAACCTAGAATACTGGATTTCTTCTTCTTGCTCTAAAAAAACAAATCTTGTATGTCCAGATCTTTAATATCTAATTATTTTAAAAGGATAAATATACTCTGAATTATCATAAATGATATCTAAATACCTTCCGTTATACTTTTAGGACTTTCATGTCCTTGCCGTCCAAAATTTGGAACGTATATACCCTTTCTATTAACGGCGGAACACGTGTCTCAATCTAAAATGCTTATTAAATTTTGACCCATAATTTTGAAGATCCACCCAAAATAATTTAGAAACCCACCCAAATAAGATAATACCCGCCCCAAATTGTAACCCAAAACACTTCTCCATCTTCTGTAGATTTCTCGAATTTCTCAAAGAACTTTACGCCAAGTTCTTCATTTTTCAAGCTCCAATTAATGAAAAGCTTCAATTTTCTTCCCCACCAAAACACTAGAACACCCCATTCGCATTCCCAAACTCCATCAGCACCGAGCAACTTTCGCTCGTCCTTTTGCCGCCGTCAAAGCATCGGAGGAGGTAGTCCCGCTGCCGCCGCCGCCCTGGTAGAGCAACAATAGATGCTCCAGTTGTGGATGAGGTGAAAACGGAATTTGAGTAATACTCAATGAATTTTTCAAGTAATGCTAAAATTTTGTATCTCGCACTTTTCAACTGATCGGGAGAGGCAACGATTTAGGCGATGAGTGGATACTCGAACTTCACACTACTGAAACTTCCACTTGATACTCAAACCAATGATTGCTTCTGCAAAAACAATAATCGGAAGAAAAGCATCACTAAAATGCTAAAATACAATTGAAACTGTGTCATGAAAAGCTAAGAAAAGGAGAGGCATCGAAGAGGCAGTGGTTTTCATTGAAGAAGATGAAATTGGAAAAGATTTCACTGAAGAAGAAGTGATTAATAGATGAAAGAGGCAATGGCTGCTGTTGCCTTTTTTTTTTTATCATAAATTTTTTCATTTGGGTTAGTTGGTGGGTTATAATTTTTTCATTTTCCGTGGGTTATAATTTGGGTCGGGTGTTTAAATTATTCGGGTTACAGGTATTTTAATTTTTGGGTTAAAAATTAAATAATTTTAGGTGGGTCATTGAGATGATGGCACGTGTTTCGCCGTCTATCATAAGGGTATATACGTTTCAAATTTTGGACGGCAAGGACATGAAAGTTCTAAAAGTATAACGAAGGGTATTTAGATACCATTTACGATAGTTCGAAGTATATTTATCCTTTTTCCCTTTAACTTAACTAACCCCAAATCTGGCCAACAAACATGAATCTTATTCTTATTGTATGCCCTAACTTTAGCCTCTCATCTCAGAGGCAAAATTAGGATTTTTAATTATAAGAACTTTCACTCATAATTATTTTCATTGGGTTCTAAATAAATTTTATATATATTAACACAAATATAAAATTTGAGTTGAAATTATTGACTCTTCCAAACTCGTATCTACTACAATGGTTTTATCCTCATCAAAAGTCTTTAAAAAGTTTCAACTTTTATGCATGAACGACCTAAACATATTGACACAACCAAATCACTCACAAGATGATTGCGGGCAATTTATTTAGTGATCGAGAATTTTTAAAGTTTAAAATGTTTTTTGTATTTTTTTTCTAGTTTTGTATACATGCGAAAAAGAAAGAAACTTCAATTTTATCCTTAATATTTTTTCTAATTCTTAATTGTTTTTAAACATAAGTATATTGCTTATTATTAATTTCTAACACTTCTTATTCACAACACTTCTTTTCAGGATTGAAAAGTTTTTATCAACCTATAGTATTTACCAATTATAAATATACCTATTTATTATAATATATATAATAAAATCCTCTATAATAATTTTGTTTTAAAAAATTATATATTATATGAAATCATCTTTTATATTATGTTACTGCATCTTATGACAAAATAAAAAAATATTCAGACAAACGAGTATTAAGTTTTCAGTTCCTTTCTCTGTAAATTACAACATTTTCAGTTCCTTTCTCTAGATATGTCTATTTTGACTTCATCTTTGTTCCATTCTTAACCCCGCCCCCTCGCCCCCCCCCCCCCACAAAAACAACTCACCATTTTCTTCATCGTCATCTTCATGTCTATTTTCAAGAATTAATTTTTCAAGACTTCCCACTGTAAGTCCTTTTACTTTGATCTATACTCATATATTGTTTTAATTATCGATTGTGGTTTCATATTTGTTCATTATGCTACAGTATGTTTGTTTCTTGAACTAGTTTGATCTGAAAGTGGTCAATCAAGCTTAAAAATTGATTCTTGATGGATTAAATCTTAAAGGGTTTGACTAAAAATTCAATCTTTATGTGTTACGTCTAAAGGGGATGTGTAATTTAGTGTATAGATGAGAAGAATTTTGTCTTATTGATGTTAAAATCATGGGATTTTGGAGCTTGGTTTTAGAAATATGGGATTCATCTGGATTCAGTCAACATGATGAGTATGCTGAAATTATTCTGAAATTTTATAATTTGTTATACTGATATTGAGATTTAGAATTTGTTCAAATTTGGATAATTTATATCAAAAATAGTTAAAGAGGGTAGAGGAGAAGGGGTGTGTGTGTTTGGTGGGGGGGGGGGATCAGGCTTACTGATGTAGTACCAAATTGTAGGAAATTAAAGTATGAGTGAAGCGATTTTAGTTATCGGGTATTTGAGCTAGTATCTGGAGATTTTGCATCTTGAAATTGCTCTTGCTATATCCAGAATGCAGACCTTTTACTTTCTCTTGAAGTTTGTGTACTTCTCGCGATAGCTAAGCTGGTTTAATTTCCAAAGTCTAACTTCTAGTGGATTTACCGCACTGTGAAGTGGTAGCTTAGTGGGTCTGAGGTCAAGGTGAGCCAAAGAGTGTTAAGGTACAAATAATGCTTCATTTGAGACTTCTGCTTCAGCTTCAGTAGATTAAGCTCTGAAATTGTTACATATTGTAAGATGAACTGCTTTGTAAGAAAGCTAAACCGGAGAATATAATTACCCTATTGCCACAGTGGATCAAGAGCTGAAGAGCGTACTGAGAGACAAAAACAACAGGTCAGGCACCAACGCAATTTTGAGTGAAGAAAGAGAATAATATCATTGGTCCATTTCATTAATTACCGAATCGGTTCAAAATGGTTATAAATGTATTTGTGGAAAACTTGACCTCTTGGCTTGATGCTGTTATTGACTATTTAGAACTCAGGTTAAGTGGTTAACGGAATTGGAGCCAAGACTATTTCCTTCACTGCAGAAACTCTAGTCATATATGGCAACTTCTGTGAAAGTGGAGCTAAGATGTTTTAACGCGCCACTTTCTAAAGAATTTTTCATATGGATCATATAGCCAAGTGCTTTTATCTGCATTAACCATCTTTACATCCGAGGTAAGACATTCAGAGTGATTCTTTAACCAGTGGGAGAGTCTCCGTAACTTTGTATTGCAATAAGAGGGGTTTAATAACAAGATTGCCTCTTTCCATCCCCTCTATTGATGTGATATTAGACTCAAGATATTACATCAACAGTCAACGGTAGATAGAAAATAGGAAGAGTGATAGAAATTAAGAGATATAGAAGCTAGAAAGGATTTAGTCAAATAATTGAAAGCAAAAATTCAGCATTCAATTAGATGATTGTAATCCAAAGGAGAAGGGAAATTGAACTCATACAAGGGAATGCTTATCCAAGTAATCAAGAGGGTTCAATTGGTGAGATTAAAGGGTCTTCCCCGTAACTTGAAAAAAGAGCTGAAACATCTCATGTTCATCCAAAAACTAACCAATAAACTAACCCTACTTTCTGTTATTCATAATAGTAGATAAACTAACCTAAGCTAGTTACAATAATAACTTTGTGCTAAAAACAAGAAAAACAAGGAAATTGTTTTGCTAGCCAGTTAGCTATTTAAAATGTAGCCACCTCTTACTTAAATCTCCACTTTACTATGTTGTAGACCTTCCATGCTTCATTCATTGATCTTCTAGAGTCTTCAAAGCACTTCAAATCTAGTTGACAGTCTTCATATCCATGATGCTTAATTCATATTCCATCATCTATCCATCCTTTCCCCCAAAAAAAAAAAAATGAAAAACTAAAAGAGAAGTATAGATTTGCTAGGTGGAATTGTTAAGCACAAATACATAAGTTAACTGTTCATGTTTGAAATTTTTTTGTTCAGATTACCTTTTCCATTATTCTAAACATGTCCTAATTTGGTTGTTCTCAGTTTTTTGGCAAAAGAAAATAGAAATGGTCCTTATATTAACTTGTTATGTTTTTTCTTTTTTTGAATTTCCATGTGGGAAACAAATTTCGTGCATTTTCATCTCCTGTTGGTTTTGTTGAAATTGAATAAAATCTAAGATGCAAGGCACCCTGGCAGCAGTTGTTTTCATGTTTTGGACTTTTTGTGCCATAAAGTGGCGGATGGTCACAATGTTTTGAATACTTATCCAACGATTCTTATTATGTAATTATTGTTATCCTACAGAGGGACTAGAATTAGAAAGTCATATTACATTATTCACAGAATCAGGGTTGGTGTCACATTATCAATGTGATTAGAGTCCCCTAATCAACGGTATTGGAAATCACTGTGAAGAAGGCTATAATGTATAGTAAATAAAACAAACGCCAAGAGACACTCACACATTTTCAAACTTCTACCCCCCCCCCCCCTCCCTGTAGCTTATTCTCTACTCTGTGAATAACTTTAAATGTTATGGTCTGCTGCAGTGACTGTATATGTGTTTGACAGTACAAGATGTTCGACTGTGGTTCCAAGTCCCAATATGTTGGGGGGCAGCGAGAGAAGTTTGTAAGGTACTAGAATTTATTCTCCTTTAAGGTTATTAATTTTCTTTTCTTTTCACTTGATTTTCGCATTTTTGTCTAAGGGCCCATTTGGTCGTACAATATGAAATCAGATTGATATGAAGTTGAAGGTTTGTTTGGACATGTAATTTGGATTTCTTAAGGTGTATTTTTTTCCTCGTGAACATGAGAACCCCACAAGCTGTGAAAACTATCAAAATTTTGCCATTTCTTATATAATCTTACCAAATGAGAAAATCATAGTTTATAAACAAGATATCGAATATCCTCTGGCACCACATTGGTAAATCGCATATCTCCATGTTTTTTTATAAATAAATGTTTGCGATTACGAACTTTCAAATACACATAATTTTATAAAGATTCACTAGTCAAAAATATTTAGCAACTAGTTATTCTTTAATGTAATCCTGTCATGTGATCTCTTCATGCTGAGCATGAATATTTTTTTGCAAAATTTGAAATGGTAGTTCTCTTTTTTTTTTTTGTCGCAAAATTCAAAATGAAATCATGTTTTTTTGGGAGAATTTGGGACTTGACATTTCAAATCAAGATCTCAAATCGCATGTCCAAACGTTGATTTGAAATCATGACTTCATATCGCGTGTCCAAACACAAGCTAAGTATCTTGTTTTTCACTTGTAACTTTCACCTAGAGATTTAAGTTAGGTTTAATAATATTGTAATGAGTTAGTTTCTTCACCCAAAGATGTGGCCTAGTGGTCAATAAAGTGGGAGGGGAACCATGAGGTCTCAAGTTCAAATTTCAGTGGAGACAAGACTACTAGATGATTTCTTCCCATCTGTCTAAGCCTTGGTGCCTTGGTGGGCAAAGTTACCTGGTATCTCTTGTTGGTGGAAGGTAGAAGGTATCTTGTGAAATTAGTCGAGGTGCATCTTATTTTGTTTGATAAGGAGATTCTATTGGCTTACATGATTATTGTAGGCTTTTACTATTATACTTTGCATTTGAAGGATTCTCAGGCCTAGTAGTTAAAGGCAATGAAGCAGATATGATATTTTTGCAGTATAGCAATTTAATTCTGATGAGACTTAACATTAACAGTGTGATTATCACAGTCTTTTCACTGTTGATTGTTCTTCCCTGATTATCTTAGCTTCTTTTTGGCATCTAATATTGCTTCTTCACATTTTGGTTTAGGTTGGATGATTTGGATTCTAGACAATCCTCTCCTTCTGCATCACTAACAACAAATACATGTGGCTTCAACATTGAGGGTTTAAAACGTTCAAGCCATGCAACTAGCAGTCCGTCAAGGTCTTTTAAGAGAGGAGTGAAAAAAGGATCCGAAGGACTTAAATCAATTGGTCGATCACTGGGATTTGGTGTCTCTCGGGCTGTATTTCCTGAAGATCTGAAAGTTTCAGAGAAGAAGATTTTTGACCCTCAAGATAAATTCCTTCTGTTATGGAACAAACTGTTTGTTGTATCATGTATTCTAGCCGTGTCTGTGGATCCACTGTTTTTCTACCTTCCAGTTTTTGATAATAAGTCAAATTGCCTTCAGATTGATAGGAAGCTAGCTATCATAGCCACTACCCTACGTACAGTGATTGATGCTTTCTATCTTATTCATATGGCTCTTCAGTTTCGCACAGCTTATATTGCACCGTCATCTCGAGTTTTTGGACGGGGTGAACTTGTGATAGATCCTGCACAGATTGCTAAAAGATACTTGCAATTCTATTTTATCATCGATTTTCTTGCTGTGCTTCCCTTGCCGCAGGTTAAAAGAAATACATTTCTCTGTATGGAAATTTTATTTGCTTTAGTAATCTACCATGCCTCTGATGGTCACAGATCGAAAAAAGATACTGAACTATGGTTATCCTTCTTAACATCATAAACCCTCTTTTAAAGGTTCTTGCTGATCTTATGTGTTTCCTGATTCTTTATATGTTAGGGCAGTCATCGAATGTTTTATGTGGGTTTAGTCTTCAGCCTAAACACTTTTTTTGAATCAGAGAACAGTACTGCTTATCAATAGGTGAATTTGTGTATTCTAACTCACTTTTCTTTTTATGCATCTATGCAGATTGTGGTGTGGAGATTCCTGAAGAGCTCAACAGGTTCTGATGTCTTCACTACAAAGCAAGCTTTGCTTTACATCATCTTGCTTCAGTACATCCCCAGATTTGCCAGAGTTATACCCTTAACTTCGGAATTGAAAAGAACTACTGGTGTCTTTGCTGAAACCGCATGGGCTGGTGCTGCATCGTATTTGCTATTGTACATGCTTGCTAGTCATGTAAGCTCACAAGCAATCTCTTTTTACACTCTACGATATTTTTGTGTTTTTTATCTGTTTGTCGGTCTTTATGTCACTTCCTTTTCTTTTCCTCTTGTCTATGCAGGGGAAGTGGGGCTAGCTAAGTATAAATTTGGGGAGGAAGGGTTAAAAGGCCTAGATTTCTTTCATTTTCTTATCGTAAAATATTGGAAAAAAGGCAGAATCCTGTGTTTCCAGTTCAATTGCTGGTGACAGTGACAATATGGTTCACTTTTAATATATATTATTTGCATTGTTTCCTGAGTTGAAATTTGGGATGGTTCACTTACGGAAATATTCTTGCACAGTGTGTGTAGATATGATTTTTCTAAGTTGAAAGTTTAGAATGTGTTAAGAGTCATGTCCTAGTGGCTTCTTTAGATCTATGAGTCTAGTAAATGCACGTTAGTCAATTGCATGGATCATGTGAATATCGTTCATTTATCTGTTCATTTTTTGACTGTCACATCTTATTTTATTACTTTTGAAAGATGACAAAGGCTAAACTTTTAGGTCCAAATGTATGATCATGATCTTCTTTCTGCTTCATTAGGCATGTTCTTCACTTCCCTTTTGTATGTATTGTTTGCAGATTGTTGGGTCTTTTTGGTACTTGCTAGCTGTGGAACGCTATGATACATGCTGGCAGCAAGCTTGTAAACACAATGCAACGTGCAACACTGATTTCTTGTACTGTGGGAATCAGTACATGACGGGTTATAATAGTTGGAGCAGCATAAGTGACTCAGTTTTAAACGATGCTTGCCCTGCAGATAGTGACAACTCACCATTTGATTTTGGGATTTTTGATCAGGCTTTATCGTCTGGCATCATTTATTCCATGAAATTCGTGGCTAAATATTGTTATTGTCTGTGGTGGGGACTGCAGAACTTGAGGTGAGTTAACTTTATCGCTCCGCTGATATTGTGGTTGTCTTGATTGCTATGTTGTTTCAGTCTTCATTTCCTTGGTTAGTAGTTCTATCTTCAATTTAAAGTATAAATTCACTAGTGAGAATGGCTGGTATATGAAGTTTGATTCATGCTCCTGACCGACATCTCATTTTTTGGACTTACTGGCTGTAATGTTTATCACCTGTGTTAGAATGTCTCAGATTGGTTGAGTAAATGAGTTGTTGTCTCCTCATGTTACCAATTTTTTTCTATAAAGAGTTGTTGTCTCCTCATATGGTCTTCGGAAATTCTCAACTCAGGAGCAAACTTTTGGGATTGTGTTAGGTCTAAGTTCTATTTTCTTAATATTGCCTTCTGACCCATCCCTATTATTATTGATCTATCAAATGTTGGTCTCCTATGTTATATTATGCGATCTCCAGAATCTAGATGTCCAGCTCTTGGTATGTGTGTGGGGGGGGGGGGGGGAGGGGGTTGGTTAGAATGTCTCACATTGGTTAAGATAATGAGATATTATCTCCTCATATGGTCTTGGGAAATCTTCACCTAATAAGCTAGCTTTTGGGTCGAGTTAGGCCTAAGTTTTATTTTCTTAACAATCTGAAATAACAATGTGCAAATGACCTTCGGGACACCTGCATCTCCTCACCCTAGGCATCCAGGCTCTGCCAGCTCCCTGAGTTGGGGTTGTCAGGTGGGGGTAGGGGGTGGTTGTTTTTTCACATTCTCTAATGGTATCAGAGTAGAGAAACCTCGACAAAAGTATATTGTATTAGGAAGTACAACTATCTGTCATTAGTTAGAATTAAATCAAAGAACTTGATTTGTCTGTACTTCTGTAGCAGAATGTGCACTTATACTTTAACATCAATACAAAGCCATGAATTTCTTCAAGAGAACTCAAAGGATTTCTCTCGTGAAGACTCAGTTCTTTAAAGAGTTTTCGTGGGAATACATCTTAGGTTGCTGATTAAGTAAAACAAACAGTAAGTCTACTTTAGGTGGAGAACTTAGACGTTACTCTGGACTGCAATCCTTTTCCCCTTTGTTTAAATTGGTAACAAGTGTCGTGGACTGCAATCTTTTGAAACTGTTTGGGGAATATGTTGAGAGTGACCAATGGAGAAAAAAGTAGGTCTAGATATCAACCCTTAGCCAGGAAAAGGAAAAGAAAAGTACATGGATGTCAGTGGACTACAATGCTTGAAAGCGTATATTTGTGATAACACATGAAACTCAAACATGCTTGGTGTTTCATTTCATTGGATTTTCAATTTACGATGGTTGGCTTGCTTTCAAGGAAAATAGAGGACATACTAATTATCCCTCTGTTTCAATTTATGCCACCATTCTGTATTTAATGAGTTTTTAGTTCCACGACTCCATATTATTATCCCATACTTCACATTGGTTGAGGGATGGATTATGTTATACACACTTCAGTGTGCCACCTTTCTCTTAGCACTTCATTTCTATGACACTCATTTGTGGGTATATTAGGTATTAGAGATTTGTTATTTACTACTCCCATATAATATAACGCTGAACAATTGTGCAAAAAAGTTTTTTTACTTTGTTAGATATTTTTCTACCGCATAGCACTCCGTAGCACTTCTACATTTCCTTAGCAAAAATTACTTGTGGAGGAATGTCCAGTTTGATAATTTACCATTTCATCCTTATTATTAATGCTTTAATTATTTCCAAAATTCATTTCCTAACATTAGAGGACTTATAATAATTAGGGGTGATATGGTAAAATTCTCATTTTATTTACTGCTTCTTAAGGGGTGTGTCAAGTCAAATATGGACAAAGAAACATGGACGGAGGGAGTATTAGTTATTTTTTTCTATTCTAGGGTCATACTTCAAGAACAACAATATAGAAGAACCATGACCACTTCGAATCCCATTTCGTCATAGGTACACATTGTTAAGTAGTATGCTCAAAAGTTGGATTTTATAACAGAAAATTTACCAAATTAGAAACCGATGATCCTTTTTATGGAATGCTGAAATGCATTATTTTTGCTTGATAGCCCTGCTTCTGACATTTTGCATAATCTACTGCACAAATACTTGTAAAATGTAGCATTACCAATGGAATTGAGGAGACTCTTTTGATATATATTTACGCTGCATATCTATTAAATGCTGTATTATTTGATTGACAGTTGATCTCTGCTGAACTTGTATTAATGATAATCTCTTCTTTTTTCTTTCTTTTTGTTCTTTTCTGTCCATGCAGTACCCTCGGACAGGGACTTCAAACTAGCACATATCCCGGGGAGTCTATTTTCTCTATAGGATTGGCTATACTTGGGCTCATTCTCTTTGCATTATTGATTGGTAACATGCAGGTAATGATGGACTGAGAATTGTAGGTTTCTTTCTGTCAGTTTCATTTGAGTTTATGCAGTAGTTATTGTCAATTTGACGGCGCTACCATCAGGAAAAGTATGTAATTAATAGTTATTAGAAGGATGAAGGAACATTGAAGCTTAACGTTAAGAGTCGGCTCGAAATAAAGCAACACTTTTTGTTTATCAAATTATGAATTGTATGGAAAGCTAAAAAGTGAGATGTAGAATCACATGGTTACTATTTGCAAGATATCTATATTATGGCATTCACGTTCTTCGCAGTGCAGTGTTTTTGGTAATGACATTTGTATCTCTTGAGAAATCTGCGCTCAGATTTTGGTGCTTTTCTGTTACAGACATATCTACAATCTCTTACTATTCGACTAGAAGAGATGAGAGTTAAAAGGCGTGACTCAGAACAGTGGATGCATCATCGGTTACTCCCACAAGATCTCCGAGAACGGGTTAGGCGCTATGATCAGTATAAGTGGCAGGAAACACGGGGAGTGGATGAAGAGAATATAGTCCAGAGCTTGCCCAAGGATCTTAGGAGGGATATCAAGCGTCATCTTTGTCTGGCTTTAGTGAAGAGGGTAACCAATCAACTTATATATTTTTGTGCTTCTGTTACATTTACACACTTTTTTTCCACTTGTCTTTGAGTGGAATTAAAGTACGATTTTGAAATCCCAACGGAGATAAAACATTAGGTGATTTCTTCCCATCTGCCTAAGCTTTGGTGGGGAGTGTTATCTAGTACATGTTGCTGATGGGAGGTAGCAGGTATTCCGTGGAATTAGTCGAGGTGCACGTAAGGCGTAAGCTGCCCGGACACCACGATCATAAAAAAAAAAGTCTATTCTGTTGTTTCATGGTTTCCCTTTTTCACAACTACATACTAATGAGATGATGGGAACTAGTTGAAAATGTTCACAACAGGCGTCTTGTTGCTATTTGGTTGTGTTTTACTAATAATCTATTTGTCATTGATTTCAGGTTCCTCTATTTGAGAATATGGATGAAAGGTTACTTGATGCTATTTGCGAGCGTCTGAAACCATGTTTATATATCGAGAACACTCACATTGTTCGAGAAGGAGATCCAGTGGATGAAATGCTCTTCATCATCCGCGGCCGCCTTGAGAGTGTGACAACTGATGGTGGGAGAAGTGGTTTCTTCAACCGCAGTTTGTTGAAAGACAGCGACTTTTGTGGAGAGGAACTTCTAACCTGGGCACTGGATCCGAAATCCGGCTCTAACCTCCCATCTTCCACTCGTACAGTGAAAGCTCTGACAGAAGTGGAGGCTTTCGCTCTTACAGCTGACGAGTTGAAATTCGTTGCCAGTCAGTTTAGACGTCTTCACAGTAGGCAGGTTCAGCACACATTCCGTTTCTACTCGCAACAATGGCGGACTTGGGGTGCTTGCTTTATCCAAGCAGCGTGGAGGCGGTACACCAAGAGAAAACTTATGGAACTCCAACGGAAGGAAGAAGAAGAAGCCGAGGCATTAGCTGCAGGTAGTGGCAGTTCTGGTGGCCCTACTTACAGTATCCGTGCAACGTTCTTGGCATCAAAGTTTGCAGCAAATGCGCTACGAGGCGTTCATAGGAATCGGAATCTCAAGAGTGCTAGGGAGCTGGTGAAGCTACAGAAGCCTCCAGAACCAGATTTTAGTGCAGATGCAGATTGATTTTGTTTTTGCATATATGCTCATTTTGATTTTGGTGAGTTTGCAAAGAGGCTTAAATGTATAATTTTATGATTTAGAGTGTTACTGCAAGAATATTGTGTAATTAAATATGGTTAGTATGACCCTCTTATTCAAATCTTTATTGAATTATAGCTATTTATGAAAATTTATATGATGTTGATATGAACACTATTGACCCTCTTAATCCTAGCAGAGAAAAAGAATAGAACTTTCGTGATTTTTTAACCTATGCTAGTCTTTGTAGGTGACAGGAATATTTAAATTATATCCATCATAGTGCTAAGATTTTGTGTTATTTCGAATACATTGTAGCTGGTTAGTTATCATTTTTACCGGTTCTTGGTACAAACATCTTCATAACTTCAAAATATAAAGGTCAAGTAAATAAGAGGATTAACTGACTAAATTAACAAATAAACCATCCTTTACGATTTTTTGGTACAAGAATAATATGGTCAACTAAAACATGCCGTAATTGAGGATTGAATAGCCCTAAAATCCTCTTAAAATGTCTCCATACAGAAGGAAAAAAAAAAAACTAAAAAGAACAAATAGATTCGTGGAAACGTGTTGGGTAGGTTACAGGAAGCAACTTTATACTATCAAAACCTGGAAGCAACAAACAATCTTGGTCCACAGTATGATATATGCGGTCTCACTGAGCTCTGAGGAACTGCAATATGACACTTTAGTCGATCTTCACTGATGAGTAGATGAGCCTTGTGAACCAGAAGCAAGCGTAGAACCCGATTGTCCCAGTCAAGACAAAGAAAGCATATGATGCAATCAACATGTAGCCAAAGTAGAGCATACCAGATACGGGTTTTGTGATCTCGAGCTTTGTGAAGAAATAGAATGCTGCATACAGGAATAGGTAGAGAGCTGATGACCCTGAAGTGAGGTATGACCTCCACCACCAAAGGTAATCCTCACTGCATAGCTGGAAATAGCAGAGCACAATGGTAATCTCGGCACAGGTGACGATAAGGATGACGAGCACAATGAAGAGGAAACCAAATATGTAATAGAACTGCTGTAGCCAGATTGAGGTGAGGATGAAGAATAGCTCGATGAATACAGCTCCAAATGGGAGTATGCCACCGATAAGGATAGAGAATACTGGATTCATGTACCAGGCTTGCTCTGGTACCTGTCGAGGGATCTTATTTGTTTTCACAGGATCCTCAATAGCTGGCTTCTTAAAACCAACATAACTGCCAACAAAAACGAGTGGTACAGCTATGCCAAACCACAAGAAAACTAATGCAAACATGGTTCCAAAAGGCACTGCCCCAGATGATTTCTCTCCCCAAATTAGAGCATTCAACACAAAGAAAAGAACGAAAACAACTCCGGGGAACATGAGTGCTGTCTTCAGAGTGATTTTCTTCCACTCAGATCCTTTGAACATCTTGTAAAGGCGGGCTGAAGCATAACCAGCAAAAACACCCATGAAAGCCCATAGAAGCAACATTGCTGTCATCAATCCTCCCCGATTTGAAGGGGATAAGAATCCGAGAACAGCAAATGTCATTGTAACTACTGTCATTCCAAAGAACTGGACACCAGTACCAACATAAACACACAACAGATCAGAGTTAATTGGAGGCCTAAAAACATCCCCATGGACCAATTTCCATCCTGTTTCTTCTTGAGCCTCTTCCTGGGTCTCCAACTGATTATACTTGGAAATGTCACGGTAGAGGGTCCGCAACATAATCATTGCTACCATGCCCGAGAGGAAAAGAACAATCATCAATGAGTTAACAATTGAAAACCAGTGGATCTGATCATCAGCCATTAAAAGATATGTATCCCATCTTGATGCCCACTTGATATCACTTTCCTGAGAGTTGAAGAACAGATACGAGAGTTACAAATTCATCACAACCAGCTAGCTTGCATGTGCAATTTATGTTGCAATGAACTTCCTTTTTATTGTTCATGATGAATATAACTTGTTAAAAAGTAAAATATCGTCTTGAGAAAAGTTTCATGAGAAATTCAACATTAAGTACCGAATAGGAAGCAGAGTGCGACAAGAAAAATAAACAGCATCACCAGTAAAATCATTAATAGGACATGGGAGGTACTTATGGGCATAAAAGATAATGGCTGACCAGGGTAGCCAGGCTAGTAGTATATGCACTTAACCAGTAGAAGAGTCGGACACAGAGACTTAAAAAGATAAAACATTATCTCCATAGTAAATGTGTTATACCTCAAATTCAACATCATATGTGAAGATGATTTCCTTCTTATCTTCAACCTCTTGGGGAGAATCAGAACTTGTAACAGTACGCTTGGCATGGGGATCACAAGTGCTCAATCGGTTTTTGCCATTCCATTCCCCATCATATTCGTGTTTCACACTGGAAAAGAAAAAACACAATTTACATATCAGCATTCATGACAAAGAAACAATAATTGAAGTTGAAGCATATGAACTACACAATTACCTGAATGGTTTCACTTCAAATCCCACAACTCTCGCAGCATCAGTTTGTGGATCCTTGTGAAACTTGACAGTGAACGTCAGATGATTATGGATGAAATGCTTCTCCTCCTTGCTCTAAAGAGTAGAAATATGCAGAGGAAATAAGTTCACAATGCCTCCAGAGTATTTACAAACCAAAATCACCAAAAGAACATTTAAGTAATCTGATACATACTCCAGCATATTGTCCCTTAAGACCAACATGAAAACCATGCTGATAGACTGTAGTGTCCAGATCAGGCCTTTTGATAGGCATAACAAGAGGAAGATTATCCAAAATCCTGTTAAACGTCACATCTCATGTTAGACTCAATACCACAGAACCAGAAAAGAGGAAACAAAATTTAATATGCAGAGTCCACAAGAGATTTCTCACATGTTGACCCGATACTCATCTTCAATCTTCTCCTTTAACTCTTTGGCATTTTTTGCATTAAGAACAATACGACACACAACATTGCACATCTGTGGTTCTCTCATATGGAACTGCACAACACATTGTCCAGTCAAAACAAACTCCCCCTTGTTAAAAGCATAAGACAACTGCAAACTGGGAACCCAGCACAAACCTCCACACCCTCCACAAAGAAAGGGAACAAAGAAAAAGCAGGGAAAAGACACATCTGAGATAAGTAACTAACCTCAAAAGGAGAATTCTCAATACGATCACCACGAAGAACTTCACCAAGATTCTCTGCACTGTCAACAATTTGTTTTGGCGTACAGTAAGGAAGGGAATAATAGGAATAAGGAAGCTGTGTTTTTGTAGAGGTCAACTTGTTGACTTTCACCATCAGAGGGTCACCCTGCCCCAAAAAAAGAGAGGTAAAAGAAATCAATGTAGACAAAAGAACATTTTTGACCAGACTGACTTAGAAATTTTAGCATGCTGAGGAGCTTTTCAAATGTGGATACTGGACAGAATCATCATTTAACTTTTAGAAACTTGTACATATTTCTTTGGACAAGAACAAGAAAAATTAATAGAATTAAAGTTTTTTCCTGCATTCTGTCTACCAAGAATGTCTCTCTCTGACATTGCTCCTAACAATACTAGTAACAAAAGAAATTTCCTTTTTCATTATATCAATCTACAGAGGTATAATCTGCACACCACTTATTCCGACAACAAAGCATACTCACTAAACATCTGAACCGCAACTAAAACTCCAACAAGGACAACAACTAAACACCTCTATTCCAAGCTAGCTAAGGTCAGCTATGTGAAACTTTAGTCTCCAGTTCGCTTAATTTGTTCCCATTTCATTTAGATATTCAAATGACACTGATGTTATTAACTTAGTATTATATCTTTTATAGAGATAAAATATTCAAGAATTTCCTGATCCTCTGTGGACACAATGAACACTTGATATAGTATATCAATCAAAGACTAAAAGTAGAACCAATAAACACAATGACAAGTTAGCGGTGGTAATCAGCCGAATGCAAGGCAAAGACACAATACATGAAACACCAAAGACATCCTAATTAAAACCATTGGTCCAACTTGCAGGCATAGACAATCAAAACGCCCATAAACTCCTGCACTCAACAAATGTTGGATAGTGGGATCAACCATTTGTATACTACATTCGAAAATAGAATGTCGATAATACTTGTTTTTTTTTTATGAATAGAATGTTGAATATACCCGATTAGAACCATGTGTTTCTTTTGTACAAGGGGAAGTTAAGATTCAGATCACGACAAACACATCTAATCTAACACAAAAAAACAGTAAAAACTACACACTTAACGACCAAAACCACTAAAATCCATGCAATGATTTGCATAGATCTAACAGAAGCATAGCGCTACATACAATCGGTCAAGCTTACTAAATCTATATCATTCCACTCTCAAACTTCCTAATCTACACCAGATCTAACATATAAGCCGACAAATATCCAAATCAAAACTTATATCACCAAATAGCACGTGTATCAACAAAATAGAATCCGATTACATACTGTATAACAGCACACAAACTAGAATCGAGATCAACAAAGTACACTCATTTATATCTCTAACCTCCAATATCGCCACCGAATAATGTAATTACAACAAATCGCACACATAAATAACATCAATAGCACAGAATATTAGCATCGAGATCAACAAAGGAAGCTCATTTTTTCCTTCATCGTTCCATCATTAACCACTAACATCTCCACATAATTATGTAATTACAACAAATCGCAAATTAGCATCGAGATCAGTAAGGAAGCTCATTTTTTCTCCAATTTTCTATCTCAAACCTCCAAAATCTCCACATAATCATGCAAATACAACAAATCGCACACAATACACACATTAATAGCACTAATAACACAAAAAACAGCATCGAGCTCATATTTTCCTCATCATTCAATCTCAAACCTCCAATATCTCAATATAATCATCTAATTACAACAAATCCTACACTACAGCTGGAAAAAACTCACCTTCATGAAATCCTGCGGAGCAACACCTGGTAGATAAAAACATTGAGCTTCAAATGAAAACAAACATATCAGCACAAAAACCGAGATCCACCGGTGAATCAACTGAGGCCTTACGACCTCCATAGCTCTCTCTCTCACTGAGATCTAGATCCACACACAGACACACAGTGAAAATCAAAATCCGAGAGCGGTAGAGTACAAACTCCGCTTCTCTCTCTACAAACTTTCTCTCTCTATATGTAAATCTTTCTTCAAAGCTTTGGGGATATATATATATATATAATGATATACACAAAGTTAATTAGTGAAGACTGGGGTAAAATGTGGACTAAGGAATTGATTAAGAGATTAATGATGAGCGTTGGATTGAACGCGTTTGTTGTATGATGAACGGTTTAGATTGGATCTGAGTGACTGCCGTCATCTATTTGAGTAAAAAAATATAGTAAAACATTTAATGAAGTACTAATGGATTATTAATTGGTAGATTATTAGATTTAATTTGTATTTACCTACCATAACTTATGTTATAAATTTTGTCATCCCATTTTATTAAATTATGCATTTTTTTTCTCTTTTTATATTTTTTTAGTTCGCCCGTTTCAAAATACTTGTCATGTTTCATTTTTTGAGGATTGATTTAATTAATTTCGGAGTTAAATGGATTAAAATATTTTAATATTTGAAAGTAAAATTTAGAAATTCAGAAACTACAGAAAAATGTTATATGATACAGTTCTTCCCATATAAATATGAGTAAAAAAAATACATCTTAAAATTAGAAGCGGATCTGGAGGAAGCGAGGATATTCACCCGAACCTTTTCATAAAAAAATTACAATATTTTTTTAAATCACAAGACTAAAAATTTACTTGTGGTTTAGGAGTTCAAAATTCACGTTTGAGGTACCAAGTTCAAATCTCAAACATTATATTTTTATATTTTGAATATTTATAGTGAAAATTTAAATCCGTCACAATTTAATATATTGGTCAAAATATATGTAATTTAATTCATGAAAAAAAATGTGACAAGTAATTTGAGATGGAGGAAATACTCTCTAGGCTTATAATTACCTATTTTTTCTTGTTGAGATTTTTATAAATTGTTTATTTAAGAATAAGATAGATCAATCAAAATTGACACCAATTTTTAAATTGGCAAGTTTTGAAGGTTATATTTAAGCGAAATCCAACACCAGAGAAAAAAGATAAAATATTTTATAAGATATCATTCAAATTTATATCTATAGTATGTGCGTTTTAGAGGTTCGATGTGGCACTCCTCGAAAGACATGTATATGTGGCCTTAAGTCCAAAGCAGAAAATACGTATCATTAATTAATCAAAGTTTTAAAAGGAAAAAGAAAAATCATAGAAACAAATTAATTAATTTTTTATTTTTACAAAATATAGTGAGACGAGGATCTTCGTGGAAACGAGGTGCCCATGCATTGCAACTACTGAATAACTATTTTATTAACATATTTATGAAAGTGGGAAAACTCATGTATATGCATGTTACATTTTTGCAACTTAATATATTAAGTAATTTTTCTTCTCACTTATTTTTAATAATCATTCGATATCTAAAATTTACTAGAGGAACTTATTCGAGGAAATTAAAGCATTTCTAATCAAGATTTTTTTTCATTTATCAAACTCGAAGCGGGACCTTTGATTGAGGTTGATTTTATTTTTTATTCAAATTATTATAATCCTTGATGGTATCACAAATAAATACCGAAAAATAATATAATCAGGCTTCTCTATAACAATCATTTTCTAGAACATTTTTTTTACTATAACTGATTTACTTATATTATTGTATCATAGGAATCAAAAAGTATTTTGAGCAAACAATACCATTGTAAACATAAAATAAATTGAAATTATATTTTTTCAAAAAAATATTTTTTGTCATACCAAACTCTTTTTCATGACAATTACTTGGAATTTAGAAATATTAAAATTTGATAGAAAGCAAATTGAATCACTAAGTAATGAAGAAAATTCCAGCTGTAAGAGCTTTACTTAAACAAGAAATAATTTGAGTATTTAATGACCTAGATTTGGACTGCCTACTTGTATATGACTAAAACAAAACTTTAATTACAGTACATTAAAATTAAATGCAAGTATGTTTAATTGCTAAAACATACATATATAACAAAAAGGAAAGGAAATTATATACACTTGCAATGACACAAAATGGTATATACAATTAATGGAATTTATTTTGGAATTAGTTATGAAGTACTTTCACGATAATGTTTCTTTTTTACACACTTCTAAGAAAACATTAATATTAATTAGGAGGCGGTTTTGACTATTCCAACTACATGTTTTAGAGGAGTTTTGAGTGTGAGCCAACACTCATTCATTGGCAAGGACCCACAACTCGCCAAGGGACCACCAACCACCCGAATCACTATAGTAAACCCTTTCTTTACGAATATTTCGTCAAATACGTTCTACCTCGCACCATAAGTACCAGGTGAATTTGACTGAATAAACTAGACACAGAATTTAAACTGAAAACAAGAACATGGTTCAGTATTGTAACCAACAAAACCACTCACTTTCCATTTGTTAAACTTTTAAAGTAAGATTACAAATAAATCTTTCAACTTATCTCAGTGAATTGAAAAAAAAACAAGATCTTTAAACATCTTTGAACAATGTAGGAGCCATATACCAGCAACTAAAGAAAAAAAAACCAATCAATAAATAACAATGCACGAGCGAAATGGCGAAAAGTTCAAGTAGTATAGGTTAGATTCCGTTTTCAGGGGACACTTCGATTAGCCTCACTGATCGAGGAAGCATGAACTCGGCGTATACAGGATAATGAGAAGAAGGATAAAAGCCATCAATGTTGTCGCTTACCACCTCACAGGAGACAGGTATAAGAGATCTGCCTCTGAAAAGGATCCAGTCAACATGTAGATCCTGAGTTTGGCGATCCCAGCACAAGCAAAGCGCTCGGAATATTAACTTGAGGAACTCAAGTGGACCTTGCTTGGTACCTGATATAATCAAACAGTGATTTTCATAGGTGTGTCACGTATCGGTAAGTCAATATAGCAATGGAGTTTTGGAGGATTACACAACCTTTGAATCCGTGATACGTGCGTATTAGGGATACATTTTTTCTCACACGAGCATTTGGCCAAACATCTCTCATATCACCGACAACTCCGTGCTCTCTGAGAAATAGAACATGTCAGCTATATCCACATATTTCTCCTTAATCTTCTATACTATGGTTTTAATCCAAGCATTTTAGCTCATATATAGAACCAAGCATGGTACCATTTCGCTTCACACTTCAGCAGTAACCACCGGTGGCAGAGCCATGATTTTTACTAAGGGGGATCAAAATATGAAGAAGTAAACACATGAAAAAGCCAAGGGGATTCAACATCTACTATACATACATAAAAAATAATTTTAACCATGTATAAACAATGTAATTTTCAAACCTGGCTCCGCTCAGGGTAACCACTGACAGGTATGCAATCTAGGGGATGGCATAAATTTAAATCATAAAATCATAATTTGCTATAGCTCGCACTTCTAGTTTATTTATTTCATCCTTCTGTGTAACAATCCATGTTCATAAAAGCAAAAAGTTGTCATTGCTCACATGAGAGGGATTAGCAACAACAACGACATATCCAGTGTAATCCCACAAGTGGAGTTTGAGGAGGGTAGAGTGTACCTACCTAACCCCTACCTTATGAGGTAGACAGGTTGCTTCCAATAGACCCTCGGCTCAAGGAAAAGCAAATGAAAGCAGTTCGGAAAAAGAAATAATGGAAGTGAATAAGTCTTGGCAGAGGGAAAAACAACATTGATCTATAATGTCTCCCAAATAAAATTACACGGCACAGTATGACAAGGCATTGAAATCTACACGGCACAGAATAGTAACGAATATTGTCTAGTCCTAGACTAATGTGTCCACTTGGGTTAATGTTCTGATACTACAAACACAGTAGTTAATGATTTCCTAAACTGGATTATGTCTGAATAGCAACAATTTTCAAACTGCATTTTGTAATTGATATATTCCAACTTTTATATTGGAAGAGACGACAATTAGTTATTTGTTTATTCTATATAATAGATTAACCTGGCCTAGCAAACAAAAGCCTACGAGTTTGCTAGTTGTCAAACTACAACTTAAGGCAATATTTCCCTTGTTTGAGTAATTAAAATCAGGCCAAATTCCGTGGTCTGACAGGAAAACTAGCAAGTTTAAGTAGTGTCATTGCAAGGTCAAGTTTGCGAATAACTGAATATATTAAGCAAGGACTATAATGGTAAAGATTGCAGAAGTGATACAATACAACATTAAATGGCAGCGGCATTATTACCTAGATCTCCCAAGAAGAAAACGACCTGTAGTGGATTCCTTTTGGGTATTAAATCCCCCACAGTACACGACGGATAAGCTAGGGGGCAAGGATGCAATATGCTGCCAAGTGAGCAAAGCACCTCGCCTGCGAGCACGGGGACTGAACTCATCCATGGTTGTATTAACAATCTGAAATGAAAAACCTGGCGGCTCAACGCCTTTCAGCTGGAATGTGTAGAGTCTTTGTCAAGGGAGCAAAGCATTCCATAACCCATGCAGTAAGGGGTCATTTGGTTGCCGGCTAAAGTTATGCAGGTATTAATTATTCAATAATCCATGAATATTTTTTACCTTTTTCCCGGAGTTAAATTCTAAAAGTCATTTGGCCATAAAATTTTGGAAAATCCGGAATTCAATTTCAATACCAAAAAGTTGTTTTCACTTTTTTCACTCCAAATCACTTGCAAAAATTCCAAAACAATTCCAATTTGTATTCATGGCCAAACACAATCCGGGAATCTCAGTAGCTCAATTAGTTGGCTACATGAACTTTCACATTGTTGGTGAGGGTTCGATTCCCCATCATGCAATTCCCTCCCCCATTCCCCTTCCCCTTTGTAATACTCTTTATTTTTATTTTTTATTTTTTTTAAAAAAAAAAAGAAAACTCCAATTTCCAAATACCATTTTTCACTTTGAAAACAAAAATTACTTTTTTCAAATTTCACAATTTTCATGGCACAAAGCAACTAATAACATGGTAGTAGCTCTTCTACTTTTGGATAGTTCCCTTCCTAACCAACAACCAAACGACTCCTAAAAGAACAAAGATGAAGGTGAATTGACAATTAAAATTAAATAGATCAAAAGGATATTGCCCATGTTGCGGTGCACGGTACTGTAGAACCCCAAGACATACTTCCAGGCACCGAAGGTGATTCAGACAACCAAAATGTTCCCCCTTCTAAAAGCTCGACCTTCAATAGAAACCAGATGACCTAAGATAGCTTGTATAAAATAATTTTGTTTGATTCTCTCTATGCCAGATGCTGAAGTTACATTACAAAAGAAAGCATGGTTCTTTAGGGGGAAGAAAGACCTTTTCCTTGTCGTAAAATATGGTACAGTGCTGATCAGAAGTGTCTTCAGCTCCCTTCCTTGATATTCCAAACTGTTCATAACCTAGTTGGTAAAAATAAAACGATACAAATAACGACCAGCCATTAGCTCCTTCAACATCAAGAATACTAACACAAAAACATACCCAGTGTAATCCCATGAGTGTACGCAGACCTTACCCCTACCATGGGAGGTAGAGAGGCAGTTTCTGATGGGCCCTCAGCTCAATGATCAAGAATACTAACACTCCAAAAGAAAAAGGGAAATCATAAATGTTGTCCTATAATACTTATCAATAAAATTAAATTAATAACTAAAATACATCCTTGTAATTCTTAAGGCACATGAGGAACTCCTTACACTGAATATGAACAATGTATTGTAATGCATCATCTTATTTTCCATAAATAAAGTAAACTTCATAAAATTACACATTCTATTCAGCAATCAAAAAAAGAAGGAAGAAGGTATTCAAAAGTCTATTTTTGATGACCAAGGAATCTGTTGTTTCAACCTCGAAAGTCGGGGATAATGTACTCATCCCTTTACCCTTCTCCACTTAAATACTAGAACCATGTTTCAAGTTCATAATGTGTCTCTACTACATCCCACTGTACTACCTTTACTGTTAACAAAGTCTTTAAAATTACTCTAGTTGCTAAGGTTCATATCTATCATACACAACGATCATTTGGGGAGGACATGATGATAAGAACAGGTGATAGAGGCAGATACTTCATCTATCCCACTTGAATAGAATGAACACAAACATCTCTTAGGAGAAAAATATGTATAGCTTTAACATTTGTTTGCCTATTACCTTTATTGTTTTTGCCTCAGTTTGCATCATAACATGTAGAACCATCTTGATTCAACCCCTTTTCCGTCCCTACATTTTTCCTCATACTTTCTAAGTCAAAGAGGTGCTAGTTCCTACAAGTCCAGAAATAGGATATGTACAACACTAATACCTATTTTTCATTACATATACTACACCAGCCTCTCTTTGAAGTGCTGCCTATAATGCCTATTTACTCTCTCTCTAATTTGAGGCTTGACTCCGAACAATTCATCCAATAAATTGAAATTTTAACATTAGTGGATCTGGTTCCTCCTAAGCAATCAAAATATAGAGAATAAGCTCCAAGAGAGGTAACCTTCTATCTGGTGGACCAAACACTAAAACATAGGCATTGTTTGGGCATTGACTTGAGCAAGCCGAGCCAAATTGAATTAGAGACAGAGTTTATTACAATACTATGTCAAGCTGAGTCCAACCGAACTTGCTATAATTAGGAGTAGAGCTGAACTAAGCTATACTATATTCGAGCTCGACTGAGTTGGAGACAACTCTTCAATATTTGTTTTACGAAAATCAAGTTGAGGTTATACTGTTGTAAGGTCTAAGTTTAGTGGGAGTGGGATGGTTATCTAAAAAAAATAGTTTACCAGGTATAGGGTGAGTATATAGCACTCTGCAGTTCATCCCTTTGTTACTCTTTTCTGGAAAACCATCTTCAAGAAATGATACAACAATCCTCAGACGTAGATGAAAGTAAAAGCCAAAGGTATCTCCTATCCTGAAACAGCTTTCTATAAACTGTAATTCTTCTCTTTACCAATTCCATAGCCCCTCCCCCGTGTCTTCTAATCGGAGATCTTTACATGGTAGTCCATCATCCACATTCCTTACACCACCTCATTGAACATTATGTCCCTCGTTTAATGTATATGCTGCTTAATGCATTTTATGACAGTCAAACCTACAAGAATTGTACTATACTTATTTGAGTTGCCAATTGTGCTTGCTTACCAACCTACTTAATGTTTACAATGTTGCTCGGACTCCTCAAATACGTTGCAGGGTCCGCGTCGGATGCTCCAAAAGTTGTGCATTTTCTCGAGGAACCGACATGAGTGCAGCAACATTTTTGGACAGTCTAAACAACATATATATATCATGAAGGCTGAACTTCTAATTATATACAATAGAAGCTCCCTCTTGATTAAGAAATGTTCAATATCTTACTCTTCGTAGCATATTTGAACAATAACTAAACTCTGGTCCATAACTCCATATATGGAAATATGTTATTTACACGACATAAAGTCAACGCAAAGATGACTTTAAAACTGTCATCTATCTCTCAGGCAACCATTTTCTGGAATGTCGCACACAAAGAACAACCAGAAAAGTTGAAAACAAACATCTTCAATTTGACTTAGCTATACTGGGCTGCTACATTACAACCTCCACCCAAATTCTCATAGCCAATTGATTCTGAGCACAAGCATGTGGGCACTTTGAACCAATTCTTCAGAAAAGCAAAATACGCTCTTCTTCCCAGACAATGTGCAGAGATAATGAAGCTAGCTATAGTTCACAACTAACAACAATAGCACACCTAAACTATCACGTTTTCAGGAGTTTCATAGCTCAACTATCTATTATTCTCTTTACCTAACTAAACCATCACTCCCTTTGTATTAAAACACACCTCGATGCTGAGTTGGTCAAATATTTGTTCCCAATCAACAACAACCCGTATAGGCCAACTCAGCATCGAGGTGTGTTTTAATACAAAGGAAGTGATAATCGAGATATAAAGCTCGCGAAAAGGTGAGTTTTTTACCATTAACTCAAAATAAGATCAATCTAAAGAGTTACCTTGCAAGCACTGCTGAATGTAGTCCAACTGTGACTTCACACCTAAAAAGCAAACACAACCAAACATATTAACAAAACCAAACATTGATTAACTTCTTTCCTTTTTGTACTGGACAAATGGTTGCAGAAACAAAAAAACAAATCCATTTCATAAAGAACTGCAAAAAAGACACAAAACCCATAAAGCAAATCACAAATCAAAGCAACCCCAAATTCCCCATTTCAACAAAAACCACAGAAAACCCAATCAAGATCCACCTTTATACAGAAAAGCAACAAAAAAAATGAAACTTTATTCAAACCTTGTTGGGTACAGAGAATCATAGGAGAATAACTTGTAATAACACTTATACACAAATCTTTCCTCTTCTCCCATGAGTTTGGACTGTCCTCTAACTGATCTTCGAGAAGATTAAAAGTCATTACACTCAAAGAAACACTCATTTTTCCCAAAAAAATTGAATCTTTTTATTGTATAATAAAAAAAAAAAGGAATCTTTTTTTTGTATAATCAAACACCCTTTATCTACATGGTCATGAATCAATCATCAAATACAAATTCAAGAACAGAACAACCAAGTTGAAGATTGCTTTTTTATTTATTTTTTCTTAAAGTTGTAAACTTTTGAAATGTGTAAGAAATGCAGTTTTATTCAATTTTAGCTAAAGAGAGCAGCAGACAGAATCAATCAAAGACGTGTCTGAAACCCAGAAGAACACAGTGGCCATTTTCAACTTTCGCACGTGCCAAGTCACACCTGTGAAAATGGGTCAACAACGGTTGGATTAATGTTTTTTTCCCCCTATTTTTTGTAAAAAAAAAAAATCCAAGTTAACCAACTAAACGAAAGAAATGAGGAAAGTAAAGCAAGAATAATATAAAAGCGAAAAACTTATTTATTCTATTATAATTCCAAAATTTGATAGTCATGTGTACAAGTCATTGATACACAAAGTATGAAAATAAAAATAATGACAAGTCTCAATTCTCAAATAGAACAGAGCATAAGATAAGGAACAAGATAGTTCACCGGGATGACAAGCAATTATCTCTCAAAAGTCCTTTGATAAGCCTCGAAAATAGGAGAAGAAGAAGGACAATCACACAGTACAGGGCTCGGAAACTACACAAGTGTAGAAGCAAGGAGTGAGTACCAACCAATACGAAACTCAACAAGTAACCAATAAACAAGGCAAAACTAGCTAGAAAACGATTACTTTTTTCATCCCAACTGAACCTTCTCAAACTACAACCTACATAGAAATAAATTCAACCTAACAACACAGTTCTCAAGGCTTAACGATCACAGTTCAATGACTAACACAGTTCATATCATATCACTAGTCATAATCATTTCGCTTTGGCTTTATGTCGTAGTAGTTATCGAAACCATTTCCCTTCAACTTTATATCACATCACTAGCCGGAATCATTTTCCTTCGATTTTATATCATGTCACTTGTCAGAATCATTTCCCTTTAGAATAACATCACATGTCTCATCACGATGCACAATAATATTAATGTAAGTAAGCAATTTCATATCATAAAGAAGAGACAACAATTCAATTGAAAATAATGTTAAAGATATAATTGAAAATAAAGTAATACTTATTTTGAAATAATTTTTCAAATTAAAACAAGAGTTAAAATGAAATGGAAGGAGTACTAATTATCGGCTAAATGACATCCAAGTGTATCGAAGAGGACCAAAAATTCAAGTTTTACCCCTTGTAGTATTAGATACTTGTTAATATAATAATCAGAGGAAAAAAAATAAGCCAAAAACAAAAAAACAAAAATTTGGATTCATTTAATTAAAAATTATATTTCATCATTGTTTGGGAAGATCCGAAGAAAAATTGATGTAATTGAGAATAATTATTGTTTTCATCATTCTTCTTTTCTTCATCACTATAAATATGATCATTTTGTGCTATTAAGTTTTCATCACATATCAAAAGTTTTAATTAATGGATAAATCTAGAATTTTCTACTATTTTACATTTCTCCTAGTAATTTCCACTTTCTTTCTTCTTTCATCAAACAGTAAGTAATTTTTTTAATTTCTCCAATTAGTTACATTTCTACTTTACTGTTATTTTTCCTTTTGTTGGTTTTGTTTACTATCATCATTCAACCAACTTTTGGAATTGAATTAATTAAACTTAGAATTTATTTTTAAACATAATATTAGAACAAATTTCATTATCGATATTGGACCATTCATATTATACATGTTATTTTATACTTCAAATGTCCAAGTCTATACCCGAGAAAAGGAATAAATTTTTAAAATCTAACAAATGATTATATAGGGGTTGTTCATATTATGATATCTTTTTTTAATTTATTTCAATAATCACATTCGAAGAGGAAAGGGAAAAAAGAAGAAGAGAAAACAGATGTTATTGATCAAAATTTTCTTGTACACAAAGTCATCACCAAACGAGCGAATTATGAAACTCAGTAATTCATACCTCTTGAGTTAACTTTTAAAATTGACTTACTTTCACTATCTTTTTAAGATTCTCATATATGGCAAATATTTTCACAAAAAGAAACAAACTTTAAAAAAGGGAACCTATACTATCAACTAGTTAGAACTACAATATGTGCTTCACCTATTTACCCTAAGTTTTATATAACCAAACATATATTAGGAGAAATTAATACTAGGGGTGGCTCAATAGTATTTGATGACTTAAAATTGAATATTACATTAGTCACACATATCTGTCTTACAATAGAGTCAAGCACGAGACAAGTATTTACTTATTCTTTTTAGTATGTGTTGGTTAAAGGATATTTATAGTTGAATTTATCATTTTATTAGTTGGCTGAGGAAAAGATAGCCCTACAAGGCTTGATATTATACCTCTTTTAAACGATTTCATTCTATTATTGCTTATGATTCAAAAAATAAATATGTGCTCAACTGGATTTGTTGAACCATTTGGGAAGAATTAAACACACTATAAGAAAAGCTAGTAATTTCTTGCTAAATGATTCGTAGTCCATTATTGCGAAAATATTTCCCCATGGCACATCCAGAATATGTGGCCAAAAATTGTAGAGGAGCAGGGTCTGACGATTGGCTGACTTACCGAACTGACGGACACTCTGATCTTGATTGTGCAATCTAAGTCACAATGAAGGATTATCGTCAATGCTGCTAGAGCCGCTAGATCTCACAACAGTGATTTTCAAACTGAATTCGACATCAGGAAGTGTTTTCACACCATCAATCAACATCGACTCATCCCACTTTTTAAGGAATAGATCGATGATCCCAAATGATTCTTTATCAATGACTCACCCTTTCTTTAAACCTTGTCAATGATCGAACTTAAAGATGTGAACTGATCAGTGTCATTTGATGAGTAACTGAGAACAAATGAGAGGGATATGGAGAGAATGACGTAATGAAAGAGGAAGTCATTGCTAGTAATAATGACTTGTCACGATCCATTGGTTCATATAGAATTCATGTCTCTTTTTAATTCATTATAAAATAAAATTATCAGTTGATTTCTATTTTTTAGCTACATAATTTATCCTTCGCATTTTTTTTTTATGTTTTTTTTTACAAGAATCTCAATTATTGGTTTATGCAGATATGTTAAGAGTTGAAGGTGGTGGTCTTTGTAAGATATGGAGTGGAAAATTCAAAGGGCCATGTTTAGTTCCCTATGATTGTGATGAGACATGTAGGTTAGAAGAAGGGGCTCTTCATGGAGAATGTGATTGGACTGGCATTAAAGGATTTGCTTGCATTTGTATAATTGGTTGCTAATTAATTAATTGTGGTATTTAGCACCTAATAATTGTTCAGGCGGAACCAGAAATTCCATGACGGATGTTCTGCAATTTGTTCATAATAAATAAGTGAAAAAAAAGAGAGAGTTTGGGATAGATTCTGATTCCGATTCCAATCAAATATGAATAACAAGTGAATAAAGATGGCTTTTTTTTTCCTTATTGCAATCCTGCTTTGATAATATTTCTTTTAATGAATCGAGAGTTTACTGAAAATAAATAAAATCTACGTACATCTTATTTTATTCAAACTCTCACTCATGGAAATACTCTAAATATGTCATTGTTGATGTTGTCATTTTAGTGACCATTAACTGGTTGATATTGCTTATAGAACTAATGTGTATAATTTTAAATAAAAGTTATTTAAAAGCGATTAAATTTATAAATATTTGTAAATTTAGACTATGCCTTAAATAAGGTTTTAAAATCAGTTATATGTGCACTTGAGCCCGTTTCATATAATTATTTTGAGAAAATTGAATAATGTTTTGGTTTAAAAAAGACAAGTTTGGTTTGACTTTTTAGGCAAAGTTCAAGATTATTTTTTGTTTTTTAAAAATACTATAAGACTATGATTACTTTATGAAACTATTTAGAGATACGTGAGATCTATTTGTTCTTAATTAAATATTTTGAATTTGAGTATTTGAAAATGAAACAAATTTTGTTAAAAGCAAGTGAATTTAAATTTAATTGATCTCAATATGAATACGAGAAATATTATTGACGACAGTGTTAGAAACATATCACATCAATGTGAAAACAAGAGGGGGAGATTTATAACTTGGAGTAACAAAATTTGTTTTATTTGTCTACTATATGCTTAATTATACGATTTACAAATTTATATATCACACTCAATTGGAATGAAAACGTAACAAACCTTTATATTGTACTAAAACTACCCCAAATAATATATACTATAAATTATCAGAAAATCGTTAATTTTCTAGAAAACATTTTTCTAGCAGATGCTAATTGACTAAATGACATTTAAGTGAATTTAAGAGGACCAAAAATTTCAAATTTATCCCTTGGTGGATTAGATGCTTGTTAATATAATCAGACCAAAAAAAAAGAAAGGAAATTTGAATGCATTTAATTAAAAATTATATTTCATCATTGTTTTCGGATATCCCAAGAAAAATTGATGTAATTGAGAATAATTATTGTTTTCATTATTCTTCTCTTTTGCCTATAAATATGATCATATTATGCTATTAAATTTTTATCACATATGAAAATTAAACTACTACTGCTACAATATCAAAAGTTTTAATTAATGGATAAATCTAGAATTTTCTATTTTTCATTTCTCCTTGTGTTTTTCACCTTCTTTCTTCTTTCATCAAACAGTAAGTACATGTTTTTTTTTTAATTCTTCCAATTAGTTACATTTCTACTTTATTGTTATTTTTCCTTTTGTTGTTCAATCAACTTTGAGAATTGAATTAAATGTAGAATCTATTTATAAACATGGTATTAAAACAAAATTCATTATTATTGATGTTGGACCACCTATATAACACATCCTTTTTCATGCTATAAATGTCCAATTCTAAACACGAGAAAAATGACTATTAATCTCGAAATTGGTTAGATAGATATCATGATATATTTTAAAATTTATTTAATAATCACATCAACAGAGAGAAAAGGAAAAAAATGGATGATATTGATCGGATTTATATATATATATATATATAAACAAAGTCATCACCAAATGAGCTAGTTATGAAACTCACTCCAAAGTCCGTATCTCTTGAGTTAATTTCTGAGATTGAGTTATTTTTACTGTTTTGTTTTTAGATTCTCAGATAAAGCAAATATTTATTTATTTTTAAAAAAAAGAGAAATTTAAAGAAAAAATAAAGAAGGAAAGTATAATATTAACTAGTTAGAACATGTGAAACTAATATTAGGGTGACTCAATAATATTAGTGACTTAAAGTTGAATATCAACAACAATTCAATACACTACAAGTAAAAAAAACATACTAATTTGTTGTTAAATAATTCATAACTAGTATGATTTTTTCTTATAATTCATTATTAAATAAGATTAACAACTTATTTTTACTGTTTAGCTACAGAAATTGTCTATCGCAATTTTATGTGATTTTTGTTTTTTTTTTTTTTACAAAAACCTCAATTGGTTTATGCAGATATGGGAAGTGTTGAAGGTGGTCTTTGTACAAGATGGAGTGCAAAATTTAAAGGGCAATGTATAATTCCCTATAATTGTGATGAGACATGTAGATTAAAAGAAGGAGGTATTGAAGGAGATTGTGTTTGGACTGGATTTGACAAAGGATATGTTTGCATTTGTACATTTGGTTGCTAATTAATTAAAATTGAGGTATTTTCATGTATAATAAAAGGAAGTTTGAAGTTGATGATATATCAATTTTCTTCTTGATTGTTTTTATATTTTTATATTATTTAAGTATTTTTATTTGTGATATTATCAAGAGTGTACATATTATTTTCATAAAGTGTACATATACAAATTATGTGATGATTAAACAATACTTATTTTCTCTACATTTTATTTCTTCATGCTTGGTTAAGCTTTTATATATTTATTCATAAATCGCATTTGACAAATGCGATTTATTAAGGTTTTGAGTCAAATTAATAACTTCATCTCTTTCTTGTGAAAAAAAAAAAAACTAAATTGAATAATGATGTTAATATGGAAACACAAACTAAAATCCTGTTAATAGAGAGCAAAATTATATTGAGTTACAAATAAATTAACGTGATATGAATATACAAAACTAAACACGTGTAAACAATTTATGTCAATATTAGGGAAGATAAAGGAGTAAAAAGTTGAAACATATCACATCAATGTTGGGGGTGGGGGGGTTGTTATAGGTTGGAGTAACAAATTTTGTTTTATTTTTCTACTATTATATGCTTGGTTATACAATTTAGAAATTTATATATCACACTCAATGAAGATATTTTGGAAGCGTACCAAAACTCTATATTGTAGTAAAACTACAAAAAAAAAAAAAAAGGATAAAAAACTATCCAAAAAATTATGGATAAGGTACAAGTATTCTTTAGATTATGAATGAAATTCCAAAGACATACCTTAATTAATTATCCTCCCCCTCAACCCAAACTCATTTTTTGTGATTTTATATACCTTTTAGCTTACGTGACACACTCTGAGATTTCAGTCATAGTCTAAAGGGGTACTTGTGCCTTGTTACAAAAAATTACAAATGGTCACCTTTCATTTTTTTTTAAAAAAAAATGGAGATAAGGAAAAGGAAAATGAGGGAGGATATTACAAGAGAAATCGAACTCGATGAATGTTTAGATAACCAATCAAAATTGAGTTCGTGTTATTAAACAATAGCCATAATTATGGAGTGTCAAATTATATAGGTGAGACTCCTGGATATTATCATGTCGTTTCACTTATAAAATTGACTATTTTTCAAAGACATAACTGAAAGGTGACCATGTACGTAATGTATATACTACATGGTCATGGTTTGATGTAAACTTCGTAACCTAAAAAATAAAATGAGTCACTTAAAATATGACAAATAGAATATTTAACCTTCAAACGATGTAGGTAGCTCACCCAAACCTCTTTACATTTGTATCTTTTGTTTGAATATTTATTTTATCGCTATAATGAAATGCTATAAATTACAGAGAATATATAATATAATATAACATGAAAAATCAATTTCAAATAAAATTACTATTACAGTAGAATATTGTTATAAATTATGAGTGTTATAGAAAATCTAATTATAAATTAGATTAGAGGAATCAATAATCTGTTACTATGACACACAAAACTACAAATATAACAATGATGAAAACATCATATTAAACAATTTGTTAATTTGCTATGTTTTTCTTGGTGATTTTGAGGATACCAAGAGCATTGCTTCTTGAATTATTTAATTATAAATGTAACTTTGAGTTAGATAAATACCCAAAATTCTTATATAACTCTTTGCTATTTTAGAGAAAGAGAAATTTGAATATGGCTAAATCTCACGTTTGCTTTTCTAATTTTCTGGTATTACTTTTTAACATACTCCTCATTACCTCCAATGGTGAGTTTTTTTTCTCGATATTTATGTAATTACATCATTTAAAAGTTAAAGTTGTTATGCACAATACATATTTATTAATCACACAACATATCTCCCTTCATGTGGGTGGGCCTTGCCTTTTTTTTTCTTCAACTTCTTAATATATGAATCAAAGATCTATCGAAACCAATTTCTCTATCGTACTAATGTATAGGATAAGATTTGGATACATACATACTATATATTCTTCCCCGAATTCCACTTACAAAACTATACTGAATACATTGTTAATATATGAATCAAAACATTATTTTTGAGAATGAGTATCAACCAAATATCAAAACTCATAATTTCTTCTTATACTCTATTATTTGATTATCTCATCTAAAATTTAAACTATTTAAAAATTTATAACAATTTTTTTCCAGATATTGAGGCTGTGGGAAATGAAATTTGTGAGGTATTTAGTGGCACATTTAGAGGGCAATGCTATGTATCATCTCATTGTGAGACAAATTGCAATAAAGAAGGATATCCCTCTGGACAATGTGAATGGAGGGGAACTAATTGGGGATTTGCTTGCATGTGCCAATATCTTTGTTGAGTGCATAATTACTTTCGAGTTCGAGCTTCTAAAAATGAAAATATTATTATATTAGAAGTATTATTTTAGAATTAAGTTCTGCAATGCGTATATTCAAATTTATTGAAATTGTAATATAAATAGTAGATATCGAGTCACAAAAGAAAAAATTGTTCTTGAATATCCCGACAAGTTTGTTTTTACCACGCACTAAAAAAAAATAAAAAATTGAATAGTTATTTTGAGGAGAACGATAGTACTATATATTGGAAGTAGAAGATGGACTTAAAAACTTTGCAATAATATATATAACGGTGGAGCCAATATTTTAATTAAAGAGAATCAAAATATAAAAAAAGTTACATGAAGAAATCAAGACTACGTCGATCAATATTAATATTATTAATAGAAAAATTGACAACCGGAAGGGAGGAGCTGTTCTGCCGACCGTGCAAATTTTTGTGCCACTTGTCACTCCAGCGATATTGAGTTGGCGAAATTAAGCTTTCCACATAGGCAATGGCACTAGATATAATACAATTTGTGTCTCCTTCGATAAGGATATAATTATCATACTTAAGATATACAACAACTTTGCGATGTTCATATTGTAGAGTCAATAATGATACTTCATGCACCAAAAAGGGTGCTTCCAATCCATGAAAAGGACTAGTGATGAAATATAAAGATGTCCACGATTTCTTGTCACCATATTCCCTCATAACGAATATCTCAACATCATAATCCAAACGACTTATGCAAAGACATTCCTTCAAAACTCCTAAACCAAGTATAGGATTTTTTCCATCTGGGATCGGAAACATATCAAATTTTTCAGAAATGGGATCAAAATATATTACAATATTATCTTCATGGTTATCATCATTGTCAACATTATATTACCCTATAGTGAAGTCGACCATGCAATGTAATTCCATCACGAATGGAGCGGATATCATAAGAGAATTTGAGTAGCCTCCATTCTTTATCTTTAAGGCTAGCAATTGTAACGAATTCAACACCACCTAAGTAATTGTACGTAAACATGACGGCCTTGTAATCATTCTCGGAGGAGTCGAAACAAAGTCCTCCTAGTGTAATGAATTGATCTTCCCATGCAAAATAGTAAAGCTCAAGTACTTTGGTGCAACATCTAATGGCGGGATTCCACAAGTAAATATGCTCGTCTACATTAATCAGTATAAGACCATGACAAGAACCCAATATCATAAAATTATTCGTATCACGTTTAGAAAAATCCCTCCTTTTCATCAAAAAACTACAATCGAGCTCTTCCATAGTGAGTTGTTGGTTTATCAAGGTAAAGGAAGGTCTAAAGCTCCATCGTTGTCTTTGCATTGAAAGTTGACTATTAGACATCGCTATAATTGTTCCTACTCCATGCATATTGATGAATAATATTACTTGAGAATTTGAAATTTGGGCTTGAAAACAAACAATGCCATTGCTCAGAAACACACTTGAATCGTAATAGGAATTTGAATGGTAAATTTGAGAGAATAATCTCAATAATTTCGTTGGGTAATATGTTTTGGAGTCTTGATAGTTTTTTCTTTGTCATGATAATTTATAATAATAATAAGAGAGGAGAAGAAGAGTTAATTTTATTAAAAAAAAATCAAGAGTGTGATAATAATTAATAAGACCGTGAGCTTCCTATTCCAATTTATAAGAAAGAAAAAGAAAATATTGAAAAAGAAATTCTAGTTCCATAAGGAAAGGGGTCGATTCTAATTATTTTTCGGATAGGTTTAATATTTTTGTATGGTTTTCTTCCTATATATCATGAAAAAAAAAAAAAAGGAATCCCAATAGTTTTAGGATCCTAATCATGGTAATTAATTGAGAATGATGAACATGATATTGTATTAAAACTTTAATTTGGTAATTTGATTTTTTATTTTAAAAATTTTATAAGATTATCATGTCAAGTTTTTTTTTAAAAAAATAATTGTTTTTTACGATGTCAACTTAATGTGAAATTTTATTTTTTCTTTAAATATTTTGTTCAAGATAAAACACAAGTCTCGACCTCTAATTACAGTTACATCACGCGAAGCGCGGACAAATTTCCTAATTAAGGATAAACAAAGATAAAACACAAGTTTCAACCTCTAATTACAGTTATATCACGCGAAGCACGGACAAATTTCCTAGTTAAGGATAAAGAAAGATGATAGAAGAACTTGGATTGAAGCTTTTGATTGGCATTTACGAGTTTGAAATTAGGAGTTCATGTGATTCATAGGGCTCTTGATCCTCCAAGTCCCAACCCAACGAGGCCAATTTTTACATTGTATTCCATTCTACTCTTAAAGAAGAATTTTTAATGGCAGTAAATTAACAATAATCATAACGTCTTTGACTTTGAAAATTATCAACTAAAAAATATAGTGAGATTGAGTCTGATTGAGAATTTAGAAGAAAAAAGATCCAAATTTCCATTGTCAAGTTAGAGAATGAGCACGGTTTTTTATTATAATATATAGAATAATACTTATAATAAAATTATTATAATTAAAAAATAAATTATATTATGTTTTTCTTTTAGTTCGTTTCAAAACATTAAAGAATTATTCTTTCTTTTTTATCAATTTTTTAATTTAACTTTCACGTGACATGTTTAAGACCACAAGATTAAAAAGTATTTTGGTATATATATATATATATATATATACACACACACACATATTAGTTTAAGATGATAGAAAAATAACTCTTTTTCATTAAGAAGAAGAAATACCTTTGAATTTCAAAAAATGAAAAAAATAAAAGCTACACGTCCGATTTATAGGCCACTAATTAGTTTGAGCTGCCATTGAATGATGATTTTCTATTTTCACAGTTCTTTATTACCTTCTAGAAGAAAGATCTGAAATGAACACTATTTTGTTTTTAGGACACAATAACTGCATATCAAGAGAGAGCGAATGAGGCCCCACACAAATTCCTCTCTAAGAGGTAAGAGATAGTAAACAACAGAAGCATTTTATTAAGTCCTTGTGTTTTTTTCTGATAATATTTTCAATCTTTGTAGGATTTTTTCTGATAATATTTTCAATCTTTGTAGGACCTTAGCGGTAACAAGGTGGTAGGAGGCCATCGGCCTTAAAAGGCAAAAATTTAACGATCGACGTATTTGATTGTTAGGGACAATTGAAGTCCTACTTGGTGCAAATCTCCGTGGATACATCAAAAGACACAACCACCGACATATGGAAATATCAAGAATTTTATATTTTCACTATTGAGAAGAAGACACTAATCAGAAGCATGAGTTGCAAAAGGAAGATTGGAATACAGAGGAAAACGTCAATTTATGTTATGTTTACAGGCAACTTTATTTATTTTTAGATCTACATTTTAAAATTATCTTTAGCTATATTTTGATAATTTTCAATAGTAAAACTTCGTATTGTTCAGCTACTATATTCATATATTCAATCTATTCATAGTATATTCGTAATATGCATAAGTTGTAAATTACTCTCTCCATCCCAAAAAAATTATATTTCATTTTTCGAGTGTCAATTTACCTCATTTTCGAAACTTCTTCATACTATTATCAAATGAATGCATCTATCTCCACCGTATCAATTTATATACATCATGTATCATATTATACACATTGATCATAATACTAATTAATCTAATACGTACCATAACTCAATTAGTATATAGCATCCTTTTTTTTTTTATATGTTCGTCACCTTATATTTATAATTACCCACATATATATGGATTCATGACTTATATGATAAACTTCTTTGTGATCACGAATTAGGCTTCACGATAGCATAGGTTGACCAAGTCATCCTTTGCTATCAAGGTCTGGTCTCTCATGATCACGAGAGTCAACTTTCCTGGTCAACCCCAACTATTTTGTGATCGTGACTTTTGTTTCGTGATATATGGTAAATATATATCTTTAAGTTCTAAAGTTTTTCGAAACATGTTTGAAGCCCACAAGATTCAACTCAAGGGATACTAACAAGTCATAAATTAAATGTTCATACCAACACTAATATAAACACTTTTGGAACATGATCTTAGGCATATTTATATGCCTAAGTTGTCAATATTTGCCCATGAATCGATTAGATTGAAGAATGATCTCTAGTCATTAGCTTAATTTTTGGTGTAACTTGTGATGATTGTGCACTTACACACATGATTAGTTGTTTTAGGAACTCTCAAGGGAATTGGAGTCAACTTGAAGAAAAGAGATGCAAAAGAGCATGAAAAGCGGCTAAGGATGAAGGCCCCAGGGCTAGGAGCACTGCTAGGCGTGAGACGCCAAGGGCCAACATTCAAAGAGGCCTCTCAGGCGTGCTGAGAGGCGCGACGCGCCAAGGCCCAACATTGCAGGGCCTTCGAGGCGCTCGAGGCGCGATCTTGCCAACACCGTCTGACTAGAGCATGTTCATGGGGTGATAGGAGGCGCGACATGCCAAGGGAATCTCAATTTTTCAAGCTTAAGTTGTGTTAAAAAGGATTACTAGTTGAAGTAGATTTTGTCTCAAATTTTCCTAAACTTATAAATAGACCCCATGGGTTCTATTGTAAAGGGTTCGACTTTTATTGGTGTGCAAGAGCAAATATTTACGTTTGTAATAGGTTTTGATCTTTTAACTCTTCTATTTTCCAAAAATCGCATGAACAATTGTATTTTGTGGCTTTCTAATAGCATGAGTGGCTAAACACTTTAGTTCTGGGGCTGTAGCTACGAATGAATTGTTGATTATTAAAGGCTTGTTGAATTGAATCTTGGTTATCATTATAAGTTACTTCTATATTCTTGTTTTAGTATTTTATGCTTGATCACCATAAGATAAATACATTGTCTAATATTAAAATCAAGAGAGAAGGGATTAGATAGACCAGAGAATATAGAGAGCTCGGTCCACTCATTAGATTGAGGTGATTAGTGTTCAGGAGTGACGCCTAGACGAATACCTTGCTTGGTTACAAAATAAGATGAAATATAAATGCTCGCCAGTTAGTCTATTTATCCCCACTCAACAATGTAGTTAGATAGCTAACTGGGGTAGGCGATGAGAGGCGTATAACCCGGATCATATCATCAACCCTATAAACCAGTAACTTGACAACTGAAATTAATTCTAAGCCAATAATACGATACATGATATTCAGTATATGCTGCAACCCTAGAATTTCTTTTAACTTGCTTGAAACATCATATTAAAGTCGTAATTTGGGGCTGAGATTTATTTTTGATCATTCGGGAGATTGTAATTTGTCTTTAGTTCGTGTGTTTTATGCAAATTGGCTCACTGAAACTAAGTATAAAACTGTTCTTATTAGAGGTAAGGATGTGAAGTTCAATGCTACGATACTAAATGAATTTTTGGGGACCCCGAATTGTGATTCTGATGACTTTAATACATTGAAGGATAACCTTATAGGGATATCTGACATACTTTATGTGGGGTAGAGTCTACGGCTAGGTGGGAGCGTAGCAAGGATATCGGGAGGCATAATACCCTTCATTTTGCTAATTTCAATCAAGTTGCTAGGGTGTGGTTAAAGATAGTGTGTAATGTGCTACTACCCGCGAAACATCTGACAGAGGTAACAAGGGATAGGGTGGTGTTGGTTTATATACTGATGAAGGGGATGTCCATTAATGTAGGGGAGTTTCTTAGACAAAACATGATGAAATTTCAGAATAATATGAGGTGACGTTTTAGCTATGGGGGTTTGATTACCCATTTTCTGAGGCCCAAGGTATTGAGGAAGAGGCTGTGGACCTGACTATTACTTTTCACCCGAATTTGATGGGTAAGTTAGTTAATGTGACTCGAACAAAGGCACTAGACACGTCCTATGGACATGTCTTGTCTGCCCAAGAGAGGCAAGCCAGTGATGACAGTGCCATGGAAAAATGTTCGGTATGGCAGAGCTGCAGCTGCAGATAGGAGGATGCCCGATTACAGATGAGGAGATGGAAAATCTGGCAGATCGCTATCCTTTGACCGAGAGTGAAGCGTCCTTATGCAGGACTGGTCCCGCATTTCTGGAGCCTCTGGATGATAATGAGGTTACTGCTGATGAGGTGATGGATGATGGGAAAGATGATGCTGATGATGAGGAGGCGAATGCCTTGATGGTGTTCGATGGCAGTGACGACGAGGCATAGAGGCCCGATGGAGTATTCCTAACTCTATACTTTGTTTTAAACTGTGCACTGAGGACAGTGCTCATTTTTAAAGTGTGGGGTGGGGGTAATATGTCTCTGATGTAGATATTTGTATCGAGTCTAGTGTTAGTTTTTAGTTAAATTTTTAAAAAAATTTATTTTGGGTTCCTCAGCGTTTGTTTTCGATACTTTTACTGAGGATTGTCCCTTTGAACCGACTATGACTAGTTTATTGTTTTATTGAGTCTTAGAGTCATCATAGGAGTGACAGTTCCCCATGATGGATGGATGACGACCGTCTGAAGGGAAAATTAATCACATAGAAGAGTAGGATTGAGAAACCAACCTTGTTCTTTTGAAACTATGTCCGAAAAAGTAAGCCAAACATCATGGGTAGTCACAAGTGGAAAAGTGCAATAGAGTGTTTACCTTGTAACAAACATGTGTTCTTAGTTTTGACTCAAAATAAACATAAATGGGCTTAATTGTGTAATGATACCGTAATGCAAGTTGTAGGAGCATGTTAGTTGATATATCCTTATATGTGTCATGATGCCATGTGTGGTAAGTGTTGATTGGTTTTTGCTTAACCTGATATCTAGAACTTGCCTTGTGTGTGTTGAATTAGTAGCTTGTATGACTTAGGGAATGTGATTGAGGCATTTCTTTGAAATAGCCAATTCTTAACTCTACTTGTATGCCTACCATTGAAATTATCCCTAGTGAAGCCCCATAGCCTTGTTTATTGATAAACCACATGATAAGCCGAACCCCGTTTGTTGATACCAAGCCTTTTGATCCTATGAAAATCCTTAATGCACTATGTTAAAGAATAAGGGTTGAAAATTGTTGGTTGATATAGCTAAGGGTGAAATGCTACATTGTGTGGAAAAGAAAATTCTATTTTGGCCCTGGTCCTTAGTGACAATGTGTACCTTGACTAAAATTGAGGGTGGCAAATTTAGAACTATGCTCGAAACATTGGCCCTGATCCTATCAAGGATAATGTGTACCTTACTCGGATGTTAAAATATAGAGTTTGGATGGCTAGTGCAAAGGCATGAAAAATAAATATATGATGAAAAAGAAATAAAGGGAAAATATGGAGCAACAAAGGGGGTATATAGTCATGAAGTGTATACTAGGAGGAAGGAAAAGCTATGAAGGAGATTGTTGGCATAATAGTAACATGTGCATTAGGGAGGTGGAGTCACTAAAATGATTCCCAAATATTCCATCCCTTACCTTAAGCCATTACAACCAAATGAAAGTCCTTTTGATTCCTTGAGAAGTATAATGCGAAAGTAAGAACACACTATGGGCAAGCTTATGGTATGTTGAGGAAAGTAAGAATTTCTTTTGTGAGAGTGAGTTAATTGTTTTAAAAAAAATAGGCAGTGTTGAGTTTGAAATTGTTTGAGTGAAAGGCTTTACTAAACATAAACAAGTGAGAGCATTCATGGCATGTGTAGGATTATCTAATTGATGTGTGGTATGAGTTTGAATTAGCCCAGAAAAATAACAAAAGAGTCATTCTTTGAGTATGTGTTGAACTTGATGTAAATGTGTGAAATGTTGCATCTATTGTGAACTACAAGATCATGATTGAAAATGTTTGGTTGATTTTAAGGTGGGTTGATAAGTCCAAGGGTTGTGAAAAAGAGTTGATAGTCTAGAGTTTGTTTGAGGACAAACAAAATTCTAAGTGTGGGGTGGTGATCTTAGGCATATTTATATGCCTAAGTTGTCAATATTTGCCTATGAATCGATTAGATTGAAGAATTATCTCTAGTCATTAGCTTAATTTTTGGTGTAACTTGTGATGATTGTGCACTTACACACATGATTAGTTGTTTCAGGAACTCTCAAGGGAATTGGAGTCAACTTGAAGAAAAGAGATGCAAAAGAGCATAAAAAACGATTAAGGATGAAGGCCCTAAGGCTAGGCGCATTGCTAGGCACGAGGCGCCAAGGGCCAACATTCAGAGAGGCGTCTCAGGTGTGCTGAGAGGCGCGACGCGCCAAGGCCCAACATTCTGGGGCCTTTCTGAGGCGCCCTGAGAGGCGCGGCGCGCCAACACTGATACAACTGAAGCATGTTCGTGGGGCGATAGGAGGCACGACACGCCAAGGGAATCTCAATTTTTCAAGCTTAAGTTGTGTTAAAAAGGATTGCTAGTTGAAGTAGATTTTGTCTCCAATTTTCCTAAACTTATAAATAGACCCCTTGGGTTTTATTGTAAAGGGTTCGACTTTTATTGGGTGTGCAAGAGCAAGTATTCACGTTTGTAATAGGTTTTGATCTTTTAACTCTTCTATTTTTCGGAAATCGCATGAACAATTGTATTTTGTGGTTTTCTAATAGCATAAGTGGCTAAACGCCCTAGTTCTGGGGCTGTAGTTACGAATGAATTGTTGATTATTAAAGGCTTGTTGAATTGAATCTTGGTTGTCATTATAAGTTACTTCTATATTCTTGTTTTAGTATTTTATGCTTGATCACCATAAGATAAATACATTGTCTAATCTTAAAATCGAGAGAGGAGGGATTAGATAGACCAGAGAATATAGAGAGTTTGGTCCACCCATTATATTGAGGTGATTAGTGTTCAGGAGTGACGCCCATATGAACACCTTGCTTGGTTACGAAATAGGATGAAATATAAATGCTCGCCAGTTAGTCTATTTATCCCCGCTCAACGATGTAGTTAGATAGCTAATTGGGGTAGGCGACGAGAGGCGTATAACCCGGATCAGATCATCAACCCTATTAACCAGTAACTTGACAACTGAAATTAATTCTAAGCCAATAATACGATACATGATATTCAGTATATGCTGCAACCCTAGAATTTCTTTTAACTTGCTTGAAACATCATATTAAAGTCGTTCACAATTAGTTACTTTCATTTAGTGCATGATTATTAGTAGATAAACAATAAATCATCAACTCTTGAAAAGGTTACTTTTTGGCTTTTAGTTGCAGAGTTAATTGAATATAAATTGATCATAAGTCCCTTGGGAACGATAACTCGTTTCTTAAAGAATCTATATTCTTGCGCGACCACGTACACTTGCTTGTATATTGGGGAGCAACAAAACATAATTTTGAGCGCAAACTAATATTTGAAATGAAGGGTCGAATTGTTACAAATAGTATCCTATATGATATAAGTCGTTCACTTTTTAAAAGACATACAAATAATATATAGTCGCGTAGTTCTTATTCTTTAGTACTATGTATTACTAGGTTTAGATATAGTTTCATTTACTTTATATCTTGCTATTTTATTGTCATATTATTCTTACAATTTTGCTTCAGAAACATTTCGTTTAACCTGAGGATATATTGGAAACAACCTCTAGAGGTTAGGATATATATATAAGATCATCGCATTTACTATTTTCTCCATATCTCACTTGTAAAATTCCACCAGATCGATGTGTTCTTATTGTACGTTGTACATAAAATTCATAGTAAAAGCTAAACAAAAAAAACATGCATAATTTAAATTCATCTTATTTATCGAAGAATACCTTGTTGCTGGCTCCTAGTAATTTAGCTAGAGGAATCAAAAGATCCATTTCTATGAGAAAAAAATTAATACAAATAATACAACAAGAATAGAAACAAGTCAAACGATGATTTTGAAGATACCAAGAACGACATAATTTGTTTCCTATTTGATGTTCGATATCTGTATTGAAATTTGATTTAATTTGAATTTGTGCATTGTACAATTTATTTCTTGGGGCAGCGCTCCCAACATAATTTTTTCCATTCCTAGGTACTCGAACCCCCCGATACCTCTGAGTAAGAGTGGAGGAATCTCAACCATCTTATCACAACCTGTATTGTATTTTTTTCTTGAATATATTATTAATTCTGAATTTGACTTATTTAATTAACTAAGAACCCAACTTCTATTCTCCCTATAAATATCTTATATTCATTCCACTTAATCATATAACTCTTTGTCACATTTGATATATAATTAAAAGAGAACTTTTAATATGGCTGGATATAATGTTTGCTTTACTAGGTTTCTGGTGATATTTTTTAGCCTAGTACTCCTCATTGCATCAACTGGTGAGTTTGAAAAGAGAAGATGCAATTTCACTTTATTCCCATAATTAATTTGATCCTTATTATGTGTTGCACTATAAAAGAAAATTGGAATTATATACTAATCTATCGCTAATTCATTACTATATTGCTCATAGCTAATATAACATTTCAGTAATTCACCGATGAACAGAATTAGCAACAGACTGTTCAGAACAAGATTAGAATATTTTATCTTTAGGGGCCACTCAATAGGAATTATGATATGATTTTTGGGCATTTTTTTTCAAAATTTTTACAGGATTCTCCGTAATGACTTGAGGGAACAATACGTATAGCCTCACCATGGTCCACGTTATTTTATAGCATTTAGGAGTCACTTAACACAAATTAGGTGATTTTCTTAGGTTTTTCGTGTGTAAGTCAATGAAATTTTTGGTGATATGGTTTTCGAGCATTTTTTTTCCAAAACTTTTACATGACCCTCCGTAATGATCTGGGGGAACAAAATGTATAGCTTCACCATGATCTACGTCACTTTTTTAGCATTTAGGGGTCACTCAACAAGAATTAATTAGACTATTTCTTAGTTTTTTTTTTTGGTGTGTGTAAGTCAATAAATTTTTTGGTGATATGATTTTCGAGCATTTTTTTTCAAATCTTTTACATGACTCCGTAATGACCCGGAGGAACAATACGTATAGCCTCACCATGATTCACACCTTTTTTTTTAACATTTAGGGGCCACTCAACAGGAATTAGTCAATGAATTATTCGGTAATATGATTTTTGACCTTTTTTTTTTCAAATCTTTCCAAAACATATTACCAACGATAATTATAGTTTATCGTTTACCCTATTCAGATTCTACTTTTAACCCTACATGGCCATATTAAGAAACTCTTAGAAATTATTTCTTTTAAAAAAATGTTATATCACATTTTTATGTCCAAACTCTTAGAAACTATGTTTATTTTTTATGCAGATGTTAATGGTATGAAGAATGGAATTTGCAAGAAATTTAGTGCAACATTTAGTGGACAATGCTATGAATCTGCTCATTGTGAGGAAACATGTGTGAAGGAAGGATCTCCCTCTGGAGAATGTGAATGGAAAGGAGTTCATTGGGGATATGTTTGCATGTGTGAATATTTTTGCTGAAAAAATACTATATAATATATGAAATAATTAAATAATAATGTTGATCACAGCTGAATAATACTTTGTGTTTATTCATGATTAAAGAATAAAGGTGTATCTAATTTTGTGTGTGTATGTATACTATATGTAGTTCTACCATGAAATATACCCCCTTTGTTTTAATTTATGAGTTTTATGTACTTTTCTTTTTAGACTGTTTAAAGAAGAAATATCGCTGGTTAGATTTAATAACTCTTTTAAACATCATAATACAATATTTATATTATATTATCTTACTCGCGATGTTCACATAATTGATATTTTGTGGAAGTTAGATTTTATGTTTCCCTCCTTTTTATATTTATCTTTTGGATTTAAATTTACAAGACGGGGTTCCATCCCAACCTTTCCGCCACCTTAAAGTCTCACGACAATCCTTTTGAAGGTCATGAATGGCTGAGATTTAATCAATATGATTTCGAAGCTTCTTTCGTAATTCTCAAAACTTCTTCGTAATGACTCTCTTACTTGCCTCATTTCACATGTCATTATAATTGTCATATGAAAGAATTACTTAAGTTATATAATTACTATTCTAATAATTATATATCGTACCAATAAAACAATGATTTCCAAACAGACCCATAGTTCTCATCAAATGTCATTTTAAACCATAAACTTGTAATTTATTTAATCAATCAAAAGATCATCATTACTAGATGGACTTGAATCACCTTCTATTATTAGATGTGATGATTCAATTTGATCATAGATTAAAACTCATCGATAATATATATACAAAAAATTATACATATATATAACTTAAATTCATATTTTATTGCATGAATATTGGCAATAACAAGCAAATCCCAAAAGAAGTCCACCCCAATCACAAACTCCATTGACATATCCCTCAGTAAAACATTTTGTGGCACAAAGTGCGTCATCATAACATTGTCCACTATATGTAGAACTCAACTTTTGGCACCCCAAAATTGCACCCACAAAAGGAAAATGACCTGCAAAATTGAAGAAAAATAAAAATAAAATTTATTTTTAATATTTTAGTAAATTAATAAATTAATAGATAATATACGCATTTTCAAAAAATTTGAGTTTTAGATGAGACTGTCACATGGTTCGACAGATAACGTTTAGAGCCTATAGGAATTAGTATATTGGTTCCCAAGTCTCATTATCACATATTATTGAAAAATTAATTGGCTGATTTATGCAAATGACTCATTTTTTTAGGTTACTATTTAGATTTTATCTCTATTTTTAAAAAGTTGTGCAAATATAGTTATAATTTAAAAATTACCTTTTCGGACAATGTTAGAATCGAGCCTAATGTTTTCTCATATACTGGCCGTCAACATTAGACTTTTGTTTTATAATAACTTACACAAATTTAGATCGTAATTTAATGTTTTCTTATAAGATTTTCAGCTTGCTCGAAAAGAATCTTTAGACCAAGAACTAAAAGGTCTATAAGTTGAGAGAGAAATAAAAAGTAAGTCATTAAAGAAATAGTTAATTGCAAAAAGAAAAAAAGGCGAAAATTTCTGAAAGAGTTCCCAAGTGTATATGGGGCCATATACGAAAAAAATCTTTTACAGACTTGAGTATTTTTAGATAAATTGATCACATAAACGTTATACTTGAATGAAAAGATATTATTGTAACAAAGATTTGCTTTCATGTTTTAAAACTCACCATTTAACACAATGAGTACACTGAAAAGTATGAGCAAAAACTTAGAGAAGAAAACTTGAAATTCACTCATATTGAAATTTCTCCTCATATCAAATTGCAAAGAGTTTTATATGAATTGAAATTAATACAGGATATTTATAAGGAGAGAAAAAAAAGTTGGTTAGTTAATTAATTCAAAGTAATTAGATTTAGTTGACTCAAGGTATACAATGTTCTTGGTATCTTCAAAATCACCATCAAACAAATCGTTTGAGTTGTTTCCATCCTTGTTATGTTTGTCTCATAGTAGTATTGCAGGATTCTTGAACACTATGTTTGGATGGTTATTACGTATTGTTTCATAATTTATCATATTATATATATATATAACGTGCCTTTCAACTTAGTTTTAGTTGTTAACTATGTCCTCCAACTTTAAGTGTGCACAAATAGACATTTAAATTCATATAAACAAGTAGACGCATGTCCTACGTGTTAAAAAAATAGTCTCACTAAGGTTTAGCTTTGATATCATGTGAAAATTTTTAGAATATCTAATCCAAAATCTTAAGGATTAAGCCAATGGAGGGAGTAGTTAAGAGACCATTTAAATTCCTTTGAAAACCCGTACAGTACATATTTTTTACGCGATCACTATTGTAATTTTAGTGCGTATAATTGACCTATATCTTAAAAGAGATGAACCCAAATTAAGATATATTTTTTTATAGAACTATCAATAAATTTTAACATGTTATACCAGGTTAGTTAATTATCATTTTTATCAAATCACCGTTTCGTATTTATCAAGAATTTTATCCATAATTACCTTACGATCTTACCGTGTAAATTAATTTTTATATTTTCAATGCATGAACTCTTATATTTAACCTATATTTTACAAGAAATTACGCATGTTTTTTGTTTGTTTATGTTTTGCTTTTTAACTTTTATGTATGTTGGAATTGATAATTTACAAAACCAAATCGAGGTAAATGTTGGCATATAGTGAATATAACAACCTATACTAACAAAAAGAAGAGTCAAGCGATTAAGAAAAAGTTGAACAAAAAAAATAAAAAATCATGTCATGAGTTTATCTCTTAATTATCAAAGTAAATTTGTTGTCATCATTGGTGATTTTGAAGATACCAAGAATTAATGTTGCTTCTTGAATAAACTAATTAATTTTATAACATAGTATCAATTATTGATACCCAAATTTATGTATTGTCCCTATAAATATATGTTGTTAGTGTAGGTTAATGTATACCTAATTCTTATAACAAATATTATTACATATAGAAAAAAGAAATCAAAATTGAAAATGGCTGAATATTATGTTTGTTATTCGAGGTTTCTTGTGATACTTCTTTGCTTGTTCCTCATTGCTTCTAATGGTGAGTAATGAAAAAGATTTAAGTTTAACTATATACCGATAGTTTAAAGAATTTTTATAGTATTATTGCAATTTAACTTGTTATAATAAATAATTACATATTTTTTCTTATTATCATGTCAAATATATTGACATGCATAATAATTCATTGTAGTAGATAAATTTAATCTGATAATTATCTATATATTGTTGATGGAAAACAATAAAATAAGCCAGAGTTAAAGCACAAACAAAAAAGAAAGGTGAAAAATAGAAAAGAAAGAGGTAAGACTATGATTGTTAATTTGTTGACAACATCAACTTTATGATGTGATGAGTAGTCGATTCTTATTGCATTCATCTACTCGAGCATAGTTAAAAATTCAAAATATAAATATTCTCTATCCTCTTGTCATGTCACTCCTTTGCTGTAAATTGATATAAATTTTGCTCGAGCGTAGTTAATCAGTTTTGTGATTTATTTATTTTTTCTATTAATATTGTTATTGTTATTTGCAGAAATTGAAGTTGTGGAGGGTGCTAGTGCTGGTTTTTGTGACAAATGGAGTAAAAACTTTAAGGGGCAATGTTATAATGGTTACCATTGTGATAATGTATGTACAAATGAGGGGTATATTTTTGGAGGAGAATGTTTGTGGGAAGGCATTTTTAAGGGAATGGCTTGTATGTGTATCTATAGTTGTTGAATCAAAAATCATCATCAAGTCGCATATAATTAAGCGTAAAAATTTATTTGTATTTGATGTTTATATAAAATTTAGCATTTTATATGTAAATATCAATTACAAATAAGTTTGACTATAAGAAAATTGTTTTTGATTTGATATCACTTTATATGTACTGATCATCATTTGTGAAATAAAATTGAAAAGATCAATAATTATAAATATGTACTCATCATATATATAAGATGAATTTGGATTAGTAAGTTCAAAATTCAAATAAAACAACTTCTATTCAATTCAAAACTATTTATGTTTAATTAATCCTCTGTCAATTCAAAATTATTTATGTTTACTTAATCGTTTTTCAATCGACCTCCTTCTTGCTTGAAAGAATCGCTTACTAGCTAGTTAGTCGGGCAAGCAAATCTCCTATCTAGAGACCTAGTAAGAATAATTTCTTTCGAATCGAATTTAGTGCCCATCTTTCGGATTTTTAAAAAAGGACTTGTTGGGAAGAATATGATGGGGTGCGGCCCGTAAAAAATATATAAACACGTACAGTCAAATTGCTCATGCAATAAATTATAATATCAATGGAGAAGTAGATATATGAAAGTAACAACCTTATGTTATGGCCACCCCATACAACATTTACACTCCCTTTCTATTATGAATAGTTAAAATTTTCATATTCTCCATTGTAATAATCAGTTTCAAAAAAAAATGAGAAATCAAACAAAATGAAGTTGTATCGAATCACTAATATATAAGGTGTTCTAATAATATAGATTTAATTCATAAAAGTTGATCTTGATGGTCCCAAACATGTACAGAAACATATATAATTGCCAAGACACATATTAATACCATATCTTTCATATATAAAACATCAAGTTACAAACATTTAGACCATAAATAATTTATGATCATTATTCCTGCGATATTAAACATGTAATTGCAGACATTTATTCAATCATGCATTATATAAGAAACATTGTGCCATAAGTAAAGTCTTATGGCCAAATATTGTGCTTCATTAATTTATTTTTTCAACATTTATAATAGCAGTAACAATGTCCCTTGTAACAATCTCCATAATCTTCATGATCCTTATTTTTGCACCAATTGTCACATTTTTTTTCAAAACATTTCCCATTCCACCCTTTACTAGGCTTTCTACAGTATTTTGCTTCTGTTATCTGCATCTCTGCATTAAAAATCATAGGATAAAAAATATAAATATTGGGAAATAATAAAAAAAAATAATTAAAACATGTCATTTCATGGTTTTTATCACTTCTTTAAGTCTCAATTTATGTGACAGTTTATTGCTTCTGAAAAGTTAATTTGATTAATTTTTAAAGCTATATTGGATTAGATGAGCTTGTCAATGATTTTAAAATAGAAAAAAGATAATGGTCAAAAACACACTTGAATATAACTTTTCACGAGTTTCATACGTTAACTATATCAGTTGTTTCCTTTTCCTACTTGAACTATCACTATCTATGTATTAAAATACACCTAGTTGAGTATATGGTGATAGTTCAGATAGAAAAAGAGAAACGACTCATATTTATGGGGTGAAACTAGCAAAAAAAGTGATAATATTCAAATATGCTTTGAACATAAATTGAGATGTGAAACTAGCGAAAAAATACAATTCAAAATGAACTTATAAACCCAAAAAAATTGAACTTATAGTGATTGTTTGTTCTATGGAATAGAATAAAAAAAGTAACAAAAAATGAGAAAAATATTTGAGAATTACTCACCAGAAGCAAACAAGAGAAAAAAGCAAAAGAGTAGAGCACAGAAAGTTATTTTGCTAGCCATTTTTCTAATTAAGATATACTTTGAAATACTTTAATTTTGTGTGAAACTGAGGATATCAAAGGGTGTATTTATAGTGATCCAAGAATAATATTTTAAAATATTTTTTCCTAAATTAGGTATAAATTACCCTCAAATAGTCGAATACAAGATAAGGAAAATGTCAAAGAAATCAACTAGATTTTACTTTTATGGTTTCATTTCCGATGTTTGATATCTATACTAAAGTTCTGATTAATCAGAACTCGCTCGTATAAGATCAATTTAAAAGAGAAACGCTCCCTACCGGGGTTTCTTTCATAACCAAAAGTCAAAATCGAGACCTCTAGTTAAACGTCGAGGAATTCTATTCATCTCATCGTAATCCTCGATGATTAAAAATATCAACTATATAAACATTGAAAGAAAAAAGAAGGGAGGAATACTTGGTCTTTGATAAACTTTTGAAGTAATCAAAGTTTTAATTTTCTTCATCCATCATCATGAAAGTAACAACATTCCTACTACTGTAAATAAAAAAAATAAAAATTACTTGGAAATCGTACAATTCAAAGGGTACTTATTCAAAGGTAGATATATAATAATTATTTTAAAACATATTATGGTTAATTTGAAAATATAACAGGAAGACTAATAATAGTCATTATAAAATTACAGTCAAGCTAATTAAAATGATAGTATAACTGTATTAAATACTTGGACTGCAAGTCGACATGTGTTAAATAATTATGTTTCAATTTCAAATTTAAACACGATAATGTGTGAATAATTAAAGTATTTCATTATCTAATTAATGAAGATCAAATAATCAATCAACTTCATTGATATATTTGTCTCATGTTCAAATTTCCGTTGAGACAAAATAAGTACATACATATTATCTTCTAATCTATTTTAGTTTTGATAAACAAATTTATCTAGTAAAGATAAGGTGAAAGTTGACAGATATTTCATAAAATTAGTCAATATGCACATAAATTGACTTAAACACCACAATTATTAAAAAAAAAAAAGAAGCTTAATATAAAAATATTTTAATATGGAGCTTCATTACGTTTGATGAGATTAAGATATCTACAAATTAACTCGAATACCACCGTCATAAAAAGAAATTTTTTAAAAATCATTTAACATTTTCAAGCAAGATGGACATATTGGTAAGAATTATGTCTATCGAGTCATGGGTATGGAAAAGTCTTTGGTAGAGAGCACTTTCTTCAGAATGGGGTTCAATGCGGCACAAATGTGGAATAGTCGGGCTCCAATGCTGGTCCTGGATACGGGATAGGGAAGCCAAAAAAATTAAAAATTTATGTCTGGACTAAATTGTACTTTTTGAAGCAATGCAGGACCTTTCTGCAATTTATTCTTCCTTCACCCTAACCAATTCAATTCCATTGCCACCAACTCCAAGTATTCTACTTTTTTTCAGCATAAACCCTAGTTGAATTTGTGAAAGAAAAATTGAGAAAAATCAAATTTTGAGCAAAACCCAGATAACAAGATTGGAAAAAAAGATGGTGGGTACAAATTTGAAAGCAGAAACTATGAAGTTAATGGATGAAAGAACTAATACTGAAGCTGAAATGGATGTTATTATTCAGCGACTTTGCCAACCTGGTGGCCCTGGACTTTCAGGAAACCTTGTTGATTCTGAGGTGATTCTTTTACTTTTCGGTTTTCTGGGTGTTTTTCTTTTTTGAATTTTTTTAATTTTAGGATCCTAGAGTGTTTTTATGTTGATGGGGAGTTGTGGAGGAACCATAAAGTTGTCTCTTTCGAGCGCTGGGGTTAACGGCCTACATAACACCTATTGAGGTGTTGTTGGCTCTCTTTTGAATCCTGTGTGAACATGGGATGCTGTGTGCATCGGGCTGGTCCTGAGTGTTCTTGTGTTGAGTGGGAGCATAGACCAATGATAAAGTTGTATTTGTGTGATGTATAGGTTATGGGTTTGAGCTGTGGAGTTAGCTAAATTATGCAAGTGTATGAGTAGACTGACTACATTACTCCCCTTGGGGTGTGGTTGGTTGTTCCCGGAACCTCCTGTAGATGGGGGATGTTTCGTGCTGTGTAGTCAGTCTAATTGATGTTAAAGGGGAGGCTTGGATCAACTGTAACTGTAAAGTTGTCTCCTTGTGACATATATGTTACGGGTTCGAGCTGGGGAGTTAGACAACTTATGTAAGCGTACGGGTAGACTTACTATATTACTTCCCTTGGGGTGTGGCTGGTCCTTCCCTGAAACCCCGTGAACTCGAGATGCTTCGTGTTGTGTAGTCAGTCTAACTGATGTTGAAGGGGAGTCGTGGATCAACTGTAAAGTTGTCTCCATGTGACCTATAGGTTACGGGTTTGAGCTGTGTAGTTGATTTAACAGATGCAAGGATGTGGGTCGACTGCTTAGTTTACGCCCCTTGAGGTGTGGCTGGTCCTTCTCTGAACCCCATGTTAAAGTCTGATGCTTTGTGCATCCGTCTGCTCTCATGTTCAGGGGGAGCCATGAACAATGATAAAGTTGTTTCCATGTGACCTATAGGTTAATGATTCGAGCATTCGAGTCAGCCAACTTAATTTCTACATTATCCCCCCCCCCCCCCCGGGTTGGCTGGCCGTACCCCGAAACCCTCTTTAAACGCGGGATGCTTCGTGCTTTGTATTCAGTCTAATTGATGTTGAAGGGAACTCGTGGGCAACTGTAAAGTTGTCTCCGTGTGACTTATAGGTTACAGGTTCGAGTTGTGTAGTCGGTCTAACTGATGTAATGATATGGGTAGATTGCCAATTTGCTCCCCTTGGGGTGTGGTTGGTCCTTCTCCAAACCTCGTGTGAAAGCCTGATGTTTTGGTGCATCAGGCTGGTTCGGTGCTCTTATGTCTATTTTATTTATCTTGAATTATTATTATTATTATTATTATTTTTGTCATAAAAAAAGGAACTGTTTTGATTAAGATATTTTCATTTGAGTGGCTGATCCTTGTTTTTTTTTTTCTTTTGGGTTTGTGAACTGATGTGTCTTTTGATCGTAAAGACTGAATCTTGATTGTAATTGCAGGGGTTCCCAAGAACTGATATTGATATTCCAACTGTGCGTGGTGACCGGCGTAGGCTTGCTGGTATGCTGATAAACGCCTGTTTTATTAGTTGTTTTTGCATTTTGGACTTGCCTGGGTTTGTAATTATACAAAAATCTGGCTGTTTTTTTTGGCCAAAGCTTTAGTCAGTGAAGTTGGACTTGCTTGAATTGATAGGCTTCCCGGGCTTCTCTGTCTATTCAATTGATTTTGTTGCAGACTCTTCCCCACGCCTATTTCTTCCCCCGGCCCTGTAGGACTTGAGTTTGATGTCATAACTTAGTTGAAGTTTTGAATAATATCCTTGTAGTATGTTTTGAGGAAGTAGAATTTAGTTGTGGTGACCGGGGCCAGCTTGAATGAACCCAGACTATTCCAGTGGCCACTGGGTACCTTCTACCTTTGACCAGCACAGGTATCTGGTAAATCTGCATACCTTTGTCTCCTATGATTATCATACAACCTCATTGACCTCTAGTCCACAACCTTGTGTGCAGGAAGTATTGTTTAAACTTTTTTTTGATAAGGAAGTATTGTTTAAACTTAAGTTGTAAACTCTCATTTTTATTGTCCAAATTCTTGGTTGTGTGCCTCCTATACATACTTTCTTACTGTGAGGAAGTAAAGAAATGAACATGTTGATATTGAGAAATAAGGCGCTAAGATTCTTGGCTTTTAACTGGGGAAAGAGACATTTTTCATATTGAGTTGACGAGTCAGGTAATTTTGTGAACACGTAAAGTAAAGGGAAATTCTTTTGTACCTGGAAGTTGTAGGTGTTTTGCAGGTACCTAAAATTAGCATTTGAGTTTTCTAACTGAACGTTAGGTATTTATTTGTTATCTATATATATCATCTAATGTAGAGATTGAGGAAGAATTGATGCTGTTTGTTTTTAATAGTTATTGTTCTAGAGCATGCCATGTTTTGCACATTGATTGCTACAACATCAGAAATTCACCATCTGTATTCTGTAATGTTGTATACTTTGTTGTTATTGTTTCCAGAACTACTCATGTTTCAGCAGCAATATAGTACATTATATCTGCTCTTCTCTAAAACCGCATTGTGTTTGCACACTGCAGAGCTACGTAATGATCACAAGATTATAACAGAAAAAATAGACCAAAATATTCAAGTTCTGCATTCAGCACGGCTTGCTTCTACACCTTCTGTCAAAGATTCAGGTACGTGACATTGGTAGATCACATCAAATAACTTTTTGATAAGAACATTCTCATACTGTGCTACTTAAAAGGATCTATAGTTTTGTCTGAGAAGGTCGGTATATTTTTATCAGCAAGTGGGAGGGACAGGTGTATGAGCAATAGTAATACTTTTCCTTATGCATCAGTTGGCTTTAGTAGAGCTGACTTCGTTTGTACATGTGCTGATCAACCAGCTGATTTACAAGTTTCATGCTTAACCATCATCTTTGCTTATCCGACTGAAATATCATATCTTCTGTGTATGCTTCTGCATCAACTCCTGTGTTTGCTTGTAAATTCTCATTCCATCCTGCTTTTCGTTTTCGGAGAAGGGCCAAAAATGTCCCTTACCTATTGAATTTGTCTAAAAAACATTACCCTATCAATTAAAATGCCTCTTAACTTATTGAATTTAGGTCAAAAATACCCTCCTCTAACCTAATGAACCAAAAATAATGTTGAGCATTTTTGGTCCAATAGATGTGTTAGAATATGAATAGGTTTATACAATCCTATTAGAATAGGAATTGCTTTACACAATCCTATTAGAATAGGAATAGGTTTATATAATCCTATTTAGAATAAGAATATGAATACAAATAGGAATAGGAATAGTAAATAGTATCCTATTTGGTAAAGGATTGTATTCTAGTGTCTATAAATAGGGTCTCAATGTAATAATGTAGACACAACAACAATTCAATAATATTGTTTTCCTATATTTCTCACATGGTATTAGAGCCTCTACGATCTTGGTAGAAAATCAAAGAGCTTCTGCTGCCGACGGGTGGCTATTACCCATATATGCTGCCCGTCCGGCCAATGATTATGTTAGCAAAAGTTGGGTCACCGTGTATCTTTCTGGGTGACTATTTTCTCATATCTAATTTTTGTAGCACCGTGCGATCATTCCGGTGACTATTTTTTTCATATTTGGTTTGCGTAGCACCGTGCCATCTTTCTGGTGACTAATTTTCATATTTAATTTGTATAGCACCTTGTCATCCTTCCAATGACTACCATTTTTTTGCATATCTGATTTGCGTAGCACCGTGCATCTCTCTGGACTACTTTTCATATATAATTTGTGTAGTACCGTGGATTTTTTCGAACTATTTTCTCACATCTGAGTTGCATAATGTGTCTTTTCAATGACTCCTCAGATTTGATTTGCATAGTTCCATTCGTCTTTCCGGTGACTCCTCAAATCTGATTTGTATAGGGTTGTGCCATCATTCCGACTCTACCCATATTATTTCTCTTTTTCAATGGGGTCGTTCTATCAATTCGAACTATCCTATATAATTTATATTTTAGTTGGGTCGTGACATCATTCCGACCCTACCTATATAATTTTATTTCTTAGATTGTGACCACTTTTAGCCATTCAATCTAATACTCCGGCATATGAGCATGTTCCAGCCAGTTTTTTGGTGACTTGTTTAATATCGACTCATCTAATTCCAACATGATCCATACATTTAATACTAGATTTTGAGCACTTTGTTGGTCAAGGGGAGTTTAGTAGCCTTGTATGTCGAATATGTGAGCCACTTTATGGTCTGAAATAGTCTTTGCAAGTTTGGTTTGGGAAGCTCAACACTGTAAATCACTCTGTGTTTTATCAGCATTATGCATCAAATCCAGTATTTAATGAGAAGACAAGCACATTGAGATTGACTGTCAATTTTGTGAAGTCGACTGATCAACTTGTAGATATCTCACCAAGTCCCTCATTGGTCCTCGTATTAATTACATATGTAACAAGCTAGGTACATGAATTGTATGCACTAGCTTGAGGGGGAGTGTTAGAATATGAATAGGTTTATACAATCCTATTAGAATAGGAATTGCTTTACACAATCCTATTAGAATAGGAATTGCTTTATACAATCGTATTTAGAATAAGAATATGAATACAAATAGGAATAGGAATAGTAAATAGTATCCTATTTGGTAAAGGATTGTATTCTAGTGTCTATAAATAGGGTCTCAATGTAATAATGTAGACACAACAACAATTCAATAATATTGTTTTCCTATATTTCTCACAAGATGGAAGGAGGATACATTATTTGCCAAATTCAATAGGTACGGCATTTTTAAGCCAAGAAATAACAATGAGGGTATTTTTGATCCAATAGGGGGAAGAAGGTTTTTTCAGCCATATTCAATAGGCTAAGGCCTCAAGGGTATTAGTTGCTCAAGTTATACTACTTCTGAATTCTTACTTAAACATTCATGTGCATCACTACACATAAGGGTACTGGTACTTTGAACCATTTTCTAGAAGTTGAAGTTGTAGTTGGTGTAGGATATTGATCTTCTTGTCTCGTATTGGTATAAGCTATTCTAAAGTTCACTGAAAATTGCTACTCCATCAGTTTCATGGTATGTTTCACTTTTTCCCTTTCAGTCTCTTTAAAAAGAATGTCATTTTTCTATATTTGAGAACTCTTTAACTTGAAAATTTACTCTTAATAACATGCATGTATAGCCATAGAATCAAACACCTTCATGTAAAATGAAACGTAGTGAGTGTACAGTTAATGGAGCATATTCTTGTAGGAGGTCCTGACAATATATCCTTTTTCTTTCTTCTAAGATGCTGCTGCTGGTTTAGGTGTTCAAGGATCTGCTGTCAATATTGGTTCCTCATCATCTCCGGGGGGCAATTACTCTGTGACAGCTGCTACAAGTGCCGCCATGGACATAGATGATTTCAGCAGACCCTTTGCGGTGATTGATGAAATAACCGAGGCATCTCCAGCTGCAGAGGACGGTTTACAACTTGGAGATCAGGTTGTGAGATTTGGGAATGTCCAGTCGGGTGAGAATCTGTTACAACGACTTGCTGCTGAAGCACAGTCGCACCAGGGTTGTGCAGTTACCATGACAGTTCTGAGGCAAGGTGCTATGACTAACGTACAAGTGACACCACGAGTGTGGCAGGGTCGCAGCCTGCTTGGGTATGTTTATCTTTCCTTGTTAATCCATGAGCAGAACAATCCCTTATTGCTTTATCTTCTTTCCCTCATTTGTATCGTATCATCTTAACTTACGTAATGTCATTAACTTGTAATCCGTTAACATCTGCAGATGCAATTTTCGGATCTTATGATGAGTTTGTCAATGATATGTCACAAAAACATTGATATGAAGAAGGATTCATCCGCGTCTTCTTAAACCTTGTGTATTTTCTATTGTTCTTATATTGAACGAACACAACATGTCTTCTGGATTCATCGATCGCAATCAAATGGATGTTTTGTATTTTCCCTCATTTAGTTGCTTCATATGAGTTCCTTTATCACCTTTTGTGTTCTCTGTCTAAGCCAACTTCTAAAGATGATTGCTTTGCTAAAGAGTTGCGGATTGAGTTATGACTCATTGTTTAGTCGATTTTGATCTAATCTATTTCAGCACAAGTGATTTTTGGGTGAGTTAATGAACCCGAATATTTACTAACTCGGTTCATTTTAATCTGTTCAAATTTAATTCAATGCGTCTATTTGATACCTAATTTCAACAATCTATTTGTCTTCTTTACTAAATTTAGGAAATGAAAGCTTGAAGATTGAGTTTTTGGTTAATAATTTTTTAAAAAACTTTATTAATGTTTGAAAAGGAAAGTAGTATGTTATGGGAAATTAATTAGTTTATATATATATATATATATATATATATTTAAAAAAGAGTATTTGAAGTTAATTGAATAGAAGTCGAGTTATGTTTGAACATGAAAATAGAGTTGAGTTGATGATATTTTTATAGTTTTGTTGATTAGGTGCACACTAAACTTATTGCACTTTTGAAAGTAGTGAGTTTAGAATTATATATTTGTCGAAATTATCAGTAATAATTTTTTGAATTATTCAAAAATTAAGAGATAAGATGGAAATTAGCACCTTCATTAACATTGTCGACAACGATTGTCACTATCTATTTTAAAGTTTATGCTATCATGCTGATGGCCGGTAGCTAGGAATTCGTTATATGAGAACGTTCAAATCGTTATATGAACTATCACCTGGTTTTCTTGAACCAGGTGATAGTTCAGATAGGAAAAGAGAACAACTGATAGTTGGAGCGTGAAACTCGCGAAAAAGTGATAATTCGCTCGAAAAATCAGAAAGTTGGTTCTCTGAAAACATCACCAGGGAGATATATCAGCTTGGTTTCGGAAAGCTAGATAGAATAGAACATCCAACGTGTTCCCCGGAATATATTTGTGGCCTTACACTATGTATATTCCTTGTTATGTTGGAACCTTGAACTTTTAGTTTCTTATACTGCTTCTCTTTCCAACCAGATCGATCTGACGCGAATTTTCATGACGAAGAATGGGGAATTCCGGTCCATGATGACAAGTAAGTTTCAAGATTGTTGTTCAGAGCATCCATTCACTGAACAAAGATGGCTAATTCTTGTTGTATTGGTTTAGGAGATTATTTGAACTTCTTGTTCTTTGTGGAGCTTTGGCTGAACTCACATGGCCTTCCATTCTTAACAGAAGACATATATTCAGGTACTTGTATTCATATTTCACCGTAAGAATGGGATGAGGAAAAGGAAATCCTACAGGTTGGATTATTCGTGTGTCTAGGGGACAAATCCTATTTGAAATGGATGGTGTGAGTTTGTCAGATGCTCGAGAAGTTACTAATGACTTAGTTCTTCGTCTTCCCATTCTACTCTTTTCTAGAGGCAAATTCAAAATTTGAAGTTTATGAGTTCCTGCAACGGTCTAAATTTGATATTACACTATTCACAAGTCTTTCTCTTTAACAAGGTGAAATATTTCTTGATGCAGAGCAGTATTTGCAGATTTTGATCCTGTAGCAGTGTCGAAATTGAACGAAAAGAAGATTTTAGCACCTGGAAGTACAGCATGTTCACTACTATCAGAGCTTAAACTGCGAACAGTCATTGAAAATGCTCGTCAAGTGTCGAAGGTATATCCTTTGCTCTTATTCAGTTAGCTTTAGCAAATGTCTACCTCGACTGTACTTGCATTTGATATGACATTTGCGTCTAACTCAACCCTAAAAGCTAGCTCTTGAGGGGAGAATTCACTACACTCGATCTTACTTTCTTGTTAACTGGAGGAGCAGCCGGGTGCACTAAGGGTCTATTATACGTAGCCTTACCCTGCAAGAGACTGTTTCCACAGCTCGAACTTGTGACCTCATGGTCACATCAACTCTACCAGTTATGCCAAGGCTCCCCTTCGTCTTACCTTCTTGTTAATCACTAACTTGAAACTATTGTGTATGAAGTGAAGTTCCACATCTAGCTATTAAAGTATTTCAATAGTCATTGCAACTAAATTTGTGCAGGTTTTTGCTTATGTTCGATATCCTTATCAAGTTCCGGTAAAGACCTCAAAACGGACGTTATTAGTAAGGACCTAGTTCGGAGAGGTTTCCGTGGCGTGGGACCCACTGTTGTCTATTCCTTCAGGCAAGTTGCTGGCATAACAAATCATCTGCTTCAGATTTCAGGTCTGTTTGGCTGCTGCTGAAGGAAAACAGAAGGATCTAAATGTGTAGATCGTTCTTTGACCTGAGTTTCTCATTTGGTTTGATCGCATCGTTGAGCATTTTAACGAGCCAATTCACTTGTATCATCTCGTTATCGTCTAAGCTCACACAGATTAGTAGCAGAACTCGTTGTGTACAGAGACGAGGTCGATTTCTATGGATCATAGATGCTTAGGTTTGTAGATTATTGTTAGTACAAGATCAAAATTGAGTGAAGTGGTGGTAATTTTTGCTGTATATAGTGTGTAGTGTTATTGTTACAACTTCAAAAGCTACCATCTTAAACATTTTCCTGAATCAGAAAGTAAGACATTCTCACCACTCGTGGGATTACACTAGGTATGTTGTTATTGTTCTAGAAAGGTCCCAACTCTCTAAAAGGAGTCATCTCGAGGGTATTGGTTCAAGTGGTAAGGACTCAGCATGTGAGATGTGTGAGTTAGGTGCACGTCAAGGGTTTTTGGTTCCAGCGGTACGAAGGTAGACCTGATAGACCCATGACTTAAAAGTAAAAACATTACAAAGTAGTTCGAATAAAGAAAACAACAAGACTGAAGAAGGCAACAAAATACTAAAGAAAGCATACTAAAAAAAATAGAACAATTTATATGCTAAACTGATTCCTGTCCAACCTAAGTTCTCCTAAAACTTGCTAATAAATAGAAGAAACAGATGCAAATGGACAAACATCTAAGTTCTATGTTACTTATTTTGATCCACAATAATGTACATAACTGAGTATAGACTATCTATATATTGGAGGACTAAAAAAAAGGGTTACACTCTTCTAAATTTCTACAAGAAAGCCCTATGGCGGAAAACTAAATAAATGCAGAAAAAAAATCAAAGCAGCTAAACAATTTAGCAAGGCTTTATTTCAAATCCAATACTCAACAGTGTTCGAGCCGATTCCATTGCTTTTTCTCCTCCAACATCCAATTTCTCACCTGTCAACTCACCTTCTTTGTCCACGGACCATTGTGTGGTCGATTTTTGATGTTGTAGCGGTTCAGTTTTCTTAGCATGCATATTGGTTACGGAAGCAGGGGCAGTAGCAGCAATAAGAGGTGCACTTGGTGGACCGTGAAGTTTTTTGGGTACGGGCATGTCATGATCGTGTACTCCCTTGTATGTTATTGTTAAAGCACTTGTGGTATCTACAACCCTCTCAATGTGCTTTCGAACAGGACATCCAGCTGATGTACAGCGATAGTAGTTCCTAAAGGTCATCCAGGAAACAACTCAGGACAGAACAGGAGAACGAAAGAAGCAAAATGAAGTATACTTTTGACCAAGATATGACTTAAAATGTAAAGTAGATAAAAACAAGTAATATGTGAGAACAGTTGTCAATATGTAAATATTGGAATAAACCTACATATAGAAATAGGTTTACATATGAATGAAAGTACAACCTACTTAATTGTCTGCTCGGAAGAGAACGTTATCAAGCTAGAATATGCCGTTTCACAAGTTGTTTTCTTTGTTTGCCTCAAGGCTTGGCATGTCCATAACCTTTTACATAGGACCATTCTTTCTTTTTTATTTCCAAAAATTGGGGATAGGGGAAGGGAAAATGGTGGAGGGGATTACAAGGTTGGAATCGGACCCTCACCAACAAGGTGAAAGTTCAGGTAGTCAACCAACTAAGCTACTAAGATTTCCCGAGGGGAATTTACATAGGACCATACATATTGATGTTGAATCAAAAGAAATTCTAACTTGAAACGGAAAACTAGCAGGAATTATTTACCTGAAGAATACCTAAGAGTCTTAGCAGAACAGAATAGGGTGTAAGATGAACGACACTCTCATCCATAGCATTTAACAACTATGTTGCTCGGAGTCTCCAAAAATGTTGCCGCACCCGTGTTGGATTCTCTGAAAATGCACTACTTTTGGAGTATCCCTCATGCACCCATCGACATTTTTGAAGAGTCCGAGCAACTTAGTTTAACAGAGCAGAATAGGGTGCATGAAGAATAGAACTCTCATCCATCAGCACAATCCAAACAAAAGGAAACAAAGCGGAGAAAATAGAAAACACTTCAGTATGATTCAAGAAATGTGTTTAATGTGGCATCACTCCCTTCCAGCTCTTAGAGTTTCAGTGTAAGGCAGGCAGAGCAATCAAATGATTTATCAAGTGTACGGCATAAAATAATACAGTACCTTGGATGGGGATTTCCCTTCACCATTTTTTGTCCATACTTTCGCCATCTGTAGCCATCACTTGAGATTCCTACATCACAAGCAGCATGCACCACAAGTTTGGGTTTCTTTCCAGGTTTAGAAACAGATTCAGAACAATTTGCATCACTTTTCCTCGACCTGGAAATCATAGGTGAGAACTGAGATAAATCATATGGTTTTGAACATATGTAAGATGAAAAGCAGAAAAATGAAATAACTAAAATTGAATACAAGACAGAACTTGCTTCTTCTTTTGTCCAGGCTCGTCACTATGCTCCTCTTTAATAGTGATTTCAGTGTCAGTGTCAGACCCACCGGAATCCTGATTTGCTGTCTCAGCAATTGGTAAACTTTCTTGCAAATTTTCTTTTAAGGAAGATACTACGGTCTCACTAGAATTTCTACTTGGATGAGCTATTATACTTTTGCCATTGGTAGGTGAAGACAATATTGCCGACTTGCTTTCCCTTGAGCAATTTACTCTTGTGGGTGGATCATGATTGTGTTGACTTCTATAAATAATCTCCATAACACGATTAGTGTGATCGGAGCACTCAATCTTCTTGGCACAACACTCAGAATGAGTGCATCGGTAATAACTCCGAGAACCTTGAGGACTTTTAACTTGCTTTTGACCATACTTCCGCCAATTGTACCCATCGTGAGTTGGTGTCTTTAGAACTGGTATAAGAGGTAGAACCTGGGTGTCGGAACTCTGCTTAACCGCTTCTCCTGTGCTACAATTTACTGCTGCTGATGATCGTCTTTCTGCTAGAGTTGCACTTGGCACTGATGAAATGGACTGTGCAACGGATATAGAGGACAGCTCCAATGAGGATGCGGCATCAGGCATACGTCGCTGATGTCCTGTTCGTCCTTGAGCATTCAAAGTTCCAGGCTTTGTAACACTAATTCTATCCTGCATACAACATGAAATGACTCATTTGTTGTCAACCCATCCCACAAATATACATATCCAGTTCCAGCAATTGTCTGAATTAGCTTTTTAGTAAAAAGTATAACATTATTATAAACAGAAAAGCCGAAACCAGATATCACGTCAAAAATAATGTTGCAATGTGAGATATTATGAATTAGAGTGGCCATGTGATGGTCACCATATGACACTTGTTAAGGTTTCTTACATTTGCTTTCAATTTATCCAAAACCAAAGGATCATGATGATTCCTCACGGGGTACCTGCTACTTGAGTACTTTCCACCAACATGAGTACCGGGTAACTATAACCCTAAGGCTCAGACAGATGGGAAGACACCTAGTGTTTTTTTGTCTCTGTTGGTATTTTAAGCGTGGTCTCCAAGGTTTGCACCCACTTCATTGCTCATTTAGGAAACAAAATCTAATTCACAAAACAACTATGCCTCAATCCCAAATAAATTGGAATTAGCTAAATGAATTCACACTGATATAGTAATGATATAGTGCCCCCGCCCACAGAGGGTTTAACTCACTTGGCATAGATTGAGGGACTTGTGTGTGAAGTCACAAGTTCGAGCCTAGGCCATCATCTCCGAGTTCTCTTATCTCGTGCATTTAATCCTTTCGGTATGTCTTAGAGGCTTCATAAATATAATGGGGTTACTACATTTACATTCTGATGCTTATATAGCTCTCTCAGAGAAAACGTCTAAATTTACAGTTACAATACCCATCACCGTATATGTGATATCTCAAGCTCCTGCCACACATCAGCTCAACGTATTCCTACTGACTTCCCATCACCTACTAACGCTTCCCACTATCAACCATCATGAATAAGGAGATGGACGAGGTCACTCTACTCCATTTTCAACTCCTACCTAACTTGATCTTTTAAGGCAAAACTACTTTGCCGCATGCTTCATAAAACGCAAATGAGGATAAACGAGAACTTCTAAATCTTCAGAATAACTTTGTATATGCAACATGGAATGTGCATAGGATCTTGTAGAACCGATCATCATGCACCCTGTTTACCACATTAACTCAAGAAATCTCAATGATTTATATTGCAGAAATTTTTGGCTCGATTAATACTGACACTTAAGTTTCAGCTTTAGCGGAATCTAACTTCCATATCCTAATCAACCTTGTACATATCTACTAAACAAAAGAAGCAAGCTCTCGGGTCAAAAACTCCAAATAGTGACAGAGCAATCACCTTGAATTTTCTAATTGTGCATGTTGTCCACCCCTATCGTGAATTACCTCAGTATCTTTGTGCTACCATTCAAATACACTATTTTTTTCTTTTTTGAGTAAGTACTATTCAGATACATTGACACCTATGATTATTATAACAAGATAATTGAAAAACTAAAATATTAAAATACAATAACAACAATATAACCACTGTAATCCCATAAGTTTGGGGTCTGGGGAGGGTAGTGCGTATGCAGACCTTACCTCTACAATATAATAAGAATATGCTACCACAGTGAATCCACTCAAACGTCTCCCACATCTCGAAATAGATAAACTATTATATCAAAATAAAATATCAAGTCAAAAGAAAGAAATTGCATACCTTGATTTTTTTCGAGAAACCAAACGAGGGCAGTTCATATTCCACTGGTACTTCTGTCAGATTATTCAACACAATAATTACAGAATTTTCGTAGACAATTAAGCATGCATATACAACTCATGATCAAGTAGGAAACTCCCAAAAATGTAATACTTCAGCTGTGCTTTTGACCATTAATTCTACATTATACGCATAAAACAGGAAATAAAATTCAAATGTATAGCACCAAGTGTGTTGCCTAGTAGTCAATGAAGATGTTAAGCATCGTAACATCTCAGGTTCAATTCAGAGACAAAATACTAATTCCTTTATCCTAATTTATGCGATGTTATTAGACTTGATAGTTAATACGAAATTTAAAAAAGAAAAGACTTTTGGAACTCTCGCTAAGGGTGAATATATATATTAACCTGAAATTGTTGCTAAATAATAAAAATGTGTCCTTTTCTTTGGAAAAGACTAAAAAACGAAATCATGTCACATAAATTGTATTTTTTTCTCATATAATCTATCGTTGGTGGACCAAGTTACCTAATACGCAAGTGGAAAAGATAACAGATATCTCGTGGAATTAGTGGAGTCTGGTACACCAGGATAATAATAAAAAAAAAAAAAACGGTTCAAATGTATAGAATTTGATCATAAAAAATGAAACATGAGCTACTGAACATACTCAATTTTCACAAACAAAAAGGCAATACAACGAATTAAATAGTACCAGAAAGTTGGTAAGAGGGAGAGAACTCTGAATCGTATTCGGATTGGCCATCAATTTCAATTTGTACGGATGATTCTACATTAGGATGAGCTAGGGTTTCTGAAATTAAAGCTTCCGTCTTTGCGTCTCGTAAACTCTCAGCTCCACTGCTACCACCAATTACTCCGTCGTCGTCGTTGTCGTCCTTGTGTACGAAGGAATTTTCGATTTTGTTGCTGATTTTGTCTTCTTTTAGATTTGAATTTTTGAGTCCGGCTGATTTGGAGCTGTCGTTTTCGTCATCCATGGCGGATTCCGATGAACACAGTGAGTGTGTTTGTGTGTGTGAAAAATGAATTAAGAGGAAGGAAGAAGGAAAAGGTATTTTAGAGTGAATTTTTTGTTTTTATTTTATAACTTTTCCTTTTTACATAATTGTTTATTTATGTGTATTTTGGTCCTTTAAATAGTACTTGAACATTTTTAGTTTCTTTAAGTTTATTAAAGTAAAGCAAATATGAATTTAAAAATTAATAATGACTATTAGAAAAATATTATTAAAAATATGGCAAAAATCTACTGAATAATTGTTGGATTCACGAAAGAACAGTTTGACTTAATTGTTTGATCTCGAGTAATAATAGCACCATTATTCTCGTAGTTTCTTTATTTTTTTAATCTATGCTTTAGTTACGTGTTATTTAATTGTTGTTATTGTTCTTTTTCTTTGGATGCTCTTGTAATGCTTTCCTTATGATTTAATATTTCTTCTTTAATTTTATAAAAAAAAAAAAAATCTATTAGCTTTGATACGTGTAATATCAATTATTAATTAGGCTCTCTAAAAAATAACTCTTCTACCTCCATAAAATGTAAGTAAGATTTATATGCATTTTACCCTTTTCAAAGTTCAATTTGTAAGACTATGCTGAACAAGTTGCTGTTGTCATAAAAATTAATCACTCTCGATTTTTTTTTATCCAAGAGAAAAACCAACTTTGATCGTTTAAATATTCAACAATTTTTTTTTTTTTGGAAAAATTAATCATTTTGATCAATTATTTAATATAAATGGTAATTATTATAAAGATATTTGACTAAATTCTTTTCTCCCTTTCTCATGAACTTGTTTTTTATTAGAATTATTTCATTTCTTGATTTTCACGATTGACTGATTTTTTTAATTGAGGACATTCCTTTTTGCAGCAAAACCGAAAACATTCTGATCATATTCTCACAATTTAAGTAAGTGTAAGATATAATTTTATTTTATTTCAATAGTTTTGGAAGTAGTGTTGTTGTTGGATTCCTTTTTTAAAAAAAAAAATATATAAAAAGTTAATATCCGCAGAAATTATTCAAATAAACTTGATGAAAGACGTCGGTAATTGTCTAACATATATATAATTATACATACAAAAAAACATTCACACAACATCAATTATTATTAAATAAACGACATCAAAATCACAAGTCCATTATTCTTAATTCTTTGGATATATATATATATATATATATATATATATATATATATATATATCCAAATTAAGTATTATTTATATAATATAAGATGTCTATTAGTTTTTATAACAATCATGCCAACAAATACATAATTTATACTTATACCTAGACCCCCAATCCTCACACATTGGACGTGGGTGAAGTCCACTATAATAATTAAAACATTGCTTAATACAACAAGCTTCATTGCAATATTCATAATTGCATGGACCCAAATTTGCTGAACATTGATAATCATAATCTAAATCATCTCCACCATTCATAATATTCTCCATTTGTGTTGGACCCAAGTTGGCATCTCCCAAGCCACCTAAGCAAGGTAAAAAAAATTAACATTAGGAAAAAAAAGACGGAATAAAATTCTTTAGACAAGATAGTTCACATAATTTAATGATTTTAGTGAAAATAATATCTCTTTGTGTTTGGCTCGCGAAAAAATAATGAGAAAAAGATCAAGCATGGGTGTGAAAGAGGGTGTGATGCACTCCTAAACAAATAAATCTCTAATGCCATCTATCCAAGGGAGAAAAACAAAAAACAAAAAACAAAATTAAAGATAAAATTGGTAGATGAGAGTGTTTTCGCAATTTAATATGATATAACCAGAATTGATAGATGTTTGAGATTCTAATTAAAAGTTTCATTATCAGTAATTATTAATGAAAATAATATTTCTATGTGTTCGCCTCGAAGAAAAAAAAATCAAACTCACATATGAAAAAAGGTGTGATTCACTTCTATACAAATGATTTTCTCATGCCAACTAACCATAGGATAAAAAAGTAAAATCATAAAAATAATTGACGGAATGATAAATTCATTAGATGAGACAATTCATGCAATCTAATTAACACGGTATAAGAAAAATTAGTAGCTGTATAAGATTTTGATCCAATCTCATTGTAACGATCATCAACAAACACCACATGGTTAGGTAAGGGGGGTGAGGCAAAAAGTTTGGGGGGCGTATGATAGGACAACTTATATGAAATGCTACTAATTATAAAACTTGTTTTCATTGATATAAAACAAGTCATTTTCTTAATCGTCAAAGAACTGATTTTTCTCAAAGAAAATATTTAAAAAATATATATTTTAACTAAAAAAAATTAAATTCATATCAAACACAACCTAAAAGGGAAAAAAACATAAGAGAAACATAACTAACCTGTTACAAGAGTAAGAACAAAAATGGCACAAAAACTTGGGTACCAAACTAGAATAGCCATATATATGAATCTTGAGGAAAATTATTGATCTATGATTTACATGAATTCCCCATTTTAAATATTATGTATTCATATAAAAATGTCTTTGAAGGTTTTATAAAGGGATGAAAATTCAAACAAGTAGATAATATGGAATTAATAAAAATTGCTTATAATTTGTTTTTATTAGATTTTGTTTCTCTTTTAATTAAATGATGCTGTCGAGTTACTAAATTGCACTTATATGGAGATCAAATTGAATTTATTAGGACTCTTTACAAGTTTGTTTTTTTTTCTTTTTTTTTTCTTTTAAGGTTAACTAGATAGCTAGGAAGACCAAGTGGATTGGAGTTTGACCAAATAGATTAGAGGGTGAATTAATATAGTTGACTAGAGAAGATTCAAAATTTAGATTTTGTGAATTTTAGTCGTGATAATTGATAATGAGATGTGTTTCGACAAATATATGTTGATAATTTAGGTAAAAAGTTTTCACACTTGATAGTGAATAAATTAAAAGAATGAAATATTTTAAATATGTTTTTGACTTTTGGTGATTGACAAATGAGAAATATTAAATGGGAAGTTGGACTAATTATAGTCAAATGATATATAATAATAGTAAAATGTCACGTGTTATTATTTTTATATTATAATTGTTAAATTAAAATTACTTGATTTAATATATACATTGAGTACACACAAATAGTTACAATTTATTTGGATGGTTATTATTGATTGTATCGTTATATTATATCGATGTCTATTTTATTTAAATTTTAATTTTATTATATTGTTTCGTTAAATTTATTTAACTCATTATCTCATTTCTCTTTCTCATTATTATGCTTTACATATTATTTGATAACCTCATTGTACCTTTTACCATAAATTTGTTTCTTAATCCAATTTATATCCTATTTTGTTTTCCTCATATTAGGAATACATTAATTTAATACCATCACATATTTTTACAAGGCATAAATAGTGATAAATTGGTTGTTTTTTTAATTGAGGACATTCCTATTTGTGGCAAAGACGGAAAAAAAATTCTCATATTCTCACAATTTTAATTAAATGCGAGATATAAAAATTATTTTTTATAGCTTTGGAAGTAGTGTTGTTGTTGGATTTTTTTTTTGAAAAATATAATATAAAAAGTTAATAGCCGCAGAAATCATTCAAACAAAGCGGTTTATGATTGATTCTTAAAGCATTATCGTGATTCGTGAGACTTTACTTGATGAAAGACGTTTGTAATTGTCTAACATACAAAAAAACATTCACACAACATCAATTAAATAAACAACATCAAAATTAAAGTCCTTTATTCTAAATTCCTTGGATATTTATATACATATAATATATATCCAAGTTAAGTATTATTATATGATATAACATCTCTATTATTTTTTTTAACAATCATGCCAACAAATACATAATTCATATTTATACCTAGGTCCCTGATCCTCACACATTGGATGTGGGTGAAATCCACTATAATAATTGTTACATTCCCTATAATAACAAGCTTCATTACAATATGAATAATTGCATGGTCCCAAATTTGATGAACATTGATAATCATAATCCAAATTATCTGATGAATTTAGTCTTCCATCATCTATAGTATTGTCCATTTGTGTTGGATCCAAGTTGATATCTCCTAGGCCACCTAAGCAAGGCAGAAAAAAAAAATATATATATATTTTAAAAATGATGGAATAAAATTCTTTAAATGAGACAGTTTACACAATTTAATATGATATGTATATAATTAGAGCCGGTGGATATTCGAAATTTTGATGAAAAGAATATTTATTTGTGCTTGGCTCACAAAAAAATAAAAAAGAGAAAGAGATCAAACATGTATGTGAAAGAAGGCTTGATTCACTTCTAAACAAATAAATCTCTAGTGCCACCTAACCAAATTGTTAGATGAGACTATTCACACAATTTAATATGGTATAATAAGACTTTATAGACGTTTGAGATTCTAATTAAAAGTATCATTATCAATAATTATTAATGAAGATAATATTTCTATGTGTTCAACTTGAGAAAAAAGAAGAAGATCAAGCCCGCATATGAAAGAAGGCATAATTCACTCCTATACAAATAATAATTTTTCATGCCACCTAAGCAATGGAAAAAAAGTAAAAACATAAAATTAGATAGAATGATAAATTTATTAGACGAGACAGCTAATATAATTCAATTAATATGGCATAAACAAAATCGGTAGATGTATAAGATTTTGATCCAATGTCATTGTAACGATCATCAACAAACATTACAGGGTTAGGTGAGGGGACAAGGTGAGGCGAGAAAAGAAGTTTGGGGGCCTGTGATGGGACAACTTATATGGAATACTACTAATAATGAAACTTGTTTTCACTCCTACAAAACAAGCCATTTTCTTGATTGTCAAAGAACTGATTATCTGAAAGAAAATATTTTTAAGAAATATTTTAACTAGTTGAAGATGAAAAAATTGAATTCATATGAAGCACACCCTAAAAGGATAAAAAAAAAAAAAAAACAGAAGAGAAACATAATTAACATGTTACAAGAGTGAGAACAAAAATGGCACAAAAACTTGGGGACCAAACTAGAGTAGCCATATATATAAATTTTGAGGAAAATTATTGTCACGACCCAAAAATAGACGTGATGGCACTCATCTTATCCCACCAAGACAAGTCAGCCTAAAACTCAACCATTACAATAAAATGCACAAATTTTTATAATCAACTAAAAAATACCCCCCAAAATCTGGTTGTCACGCGTACAAGCCTCTAATGTGTTATAACAAAGTTGAAAGAAAATACAAGTTTCAAATGACATTGTTTCTAGAATAGAACAAGATCATAATTAAGGGGAAAGAAGGTCCGCTGAAATGACAAACAACTACCTCACAAACCTCCACAAGAAGCCTCAGACAAGGAGAAGAGAAAATATCACAAAGGTCCGGGCTACTAACCTACAAAAAAAATGTAGTAGCAAGGGGTAAGTACCAAACCACACGGTACTCAGCAAGTAAGCCTCTACACACAAGCTAAGGGGATAGAATACGGGTACTCCTTACACCCCAACCGAACCTCTACAGCTACAACCTGCATAAAACTAGCCCAACCTAACAGTTCACAACTTACAAGCACATATCTCAACAACAACATTCATAATTCACATAGCACATATTCTCAACAACAAGCTAAATATTCATTAATTACAACCTCCACAACTACAACCTACTTAAAACCAGTCCAATCTAACAGTTCATAATTCACATAGCACACAACTCACCAACAACACTCTAACAATTACATATCCTCAACAACAAGCTCAATATTCATCAATCAAAGTTCCACAGAAAGGCACTCACAAAGTTCCACAGAAATGCACTCACAAGATCAGCAAAACACAATATCAAGTTCACTAATGATAAATATGTGCAATGCAATGTCAAGTATAGTGATGCATGTCTGACCTAGTGTTACACACCCGTTGTCTCTCAGTCCGGGACCCATGGGGGACATATCTGTCCATGCATCCATCACGGCATGCATTATGATCCTCGATAATAGTAACCATCACAGCTCGCGATACGTCCCTCGAAATATAGTATCTATTGCGGCGTGCGATACGTCCCTTGAGATAGTACATCCTCTTTAATTTCTTATTCTTTCTCAATTCATATAACACTTGTTACAACCATGTCTCGGAACAATGCAAATGACATGTTCACACAAATAATGAGGAGATGACCATTTTCATAATATTGCACAATTCACAACAACACAATCATGATACAACATCAACAAGATTCAACAAGCCTTTCAAACCATTCTCAACACATCACACACAAACAATTAATCACATTGCCTTTTATTACCCCTTTTTCATCATTACAATTAATCAATTTGGACAAGTCAACCCATGACCAAGTCTCATTACCCCCAAACACATATTACAAGGAAATACACGAATTACATACACTTAGCAAGGGTTTAGAAATCAACTTGCCTCAAATAGTCGAACAATCACTCCGGGACTTGTGCCTTCCCCTTTCATTGGGCTCCAAATCAATACAATCTATCCAAACAAATTACCACAATAAGATTTTGAAACTAACAACACCCACATTACTATGTGTTTAGCCTTGAACCAAAATTCACCCAAATTTATAATCAAGTTCGTAAATCTTGATATAAATTAACATTTCAACTATCATAATTTCCCAGTTTCAAGTCTATTTGATTCCCTCAAATAGCATGATTTTAACGGTATCCACATACTATAATACACCTAATATTTAATTAGGTATCTCAATATATTAAAAACTTAATCACAATATGCTAACCAAAAATAAACATAGAAACCAACTTATTACGGAAGATAATACGCAGAACCTAAGCTAGCAACAACTTTCCTATTCCACTCATTATCATCTCATCATTAATTTCCTCATCATTACTCATCATGAAACATCAATCCACTGCCATAAATAAATACACCCAATCAAAAATAATTTACATTACAATATCTCCAACATTCTGTAAATATTCAACTCTTCCAACCTTGTGGCGCCGAATTATGCCCACTGCCTCTATCATAAATATTTTTCTTTTCTTTGTAGTTAATAAAAACTAAACCCCATTCTACTTTAATTCATTCTCATACATGGGCCAAATAGATATATGATATTAATAAAATTATATTCTTGGCCCATTAATTACTAATTATATTAATTATTAAAGAATTCTTATCAATAAAATAATCATAGTTAAATGAGTAATTCAAAATTCTCATTAAAAATTTACAAAAAGAATCTTTTATGAAAGAGCGATGACTAGTTTTCAAAATGACCTAATGGGTCATTACAATTATTGATCTATGATTTACATGAAGTTTTCATTTTAAACATAATGTATTCATATAAATGTCTTTGAGGGTTTTATATAGGGATGAAAATTTAAACAAGTAGATAATATGGATCAAATTGAATTTATACTACTAACTGCTAACTACTAACTACTAAGGGTTTATAGTTAGCTAGAACTCATACAAGTTTGTTTTTCTTCTTCTTTTTGTCTTTTAAGGTTACCTAGATAGGAAGATCTAGTGGATTAGAGTTGACCAAATAGATTAGGGAGAACAACTTAAGTTGAAATCTAAATAGGAGGATGAATTAATCTAGTTGAATAAGTTTGAGGAGATTCAAAATTTAAATTTTATGAATTTTAGTTGTGAACAACTGATAGTTGAGGTGTGTTTCGATAAATATCTAATGATAGTTTAGGTAGAAAATTGTGACACCCTAGCTTAAGATAAGAAGTCACATCGTCAAAACACAAGAGAGATGTTGGGTATATAAGTAAGTAGGTCTTACCACCTGTACGGGTCTAGGCTCAGAGTGGACAATATCACTAGTGGACTGGGCTGTTACAAATGGTATTAAAGTCATTGTTGTGTCAGCCTTGTCGATGTAGGTCAGAGTTCAACAGAATCTAGGCAAATCTCATGCACTGGGGCAAACCTCAGCGAGGACGCTGAGTCCATAAAGGGGTTGTATGTGATACCCTCACATTGGTAAAACATAAGGGAGATGTTGGATATATAAGTAAGCAGACCTTACCAACTAGTGACGCGTTTTAAAGCCGTGCGGCCTAGGCCCATAGCTGACAATGTCATTAGCAGGTTGGGCCGTTACAAAAATTTACACACTTAATAATAAAACTCAAATAATCAAAATACTTTAAGTGTGCTTTTGACTCATATTGTATGCTTTGATGATTGACAAATCAAAACTACTAAATGGGAAAGTGAATTAATTATAATGATACATAATAATTATAGTCAAATGACAAGTATTTTTATTTTGAATTATAATTGTAAAATTAAAATTACTTGATTCAATATACATATATCGATTGTATCGTTATTTTAATTGCTTTTAATTATATTTTTATTTTATTATATTGTTTCGTTAAATTTGTTTGACTCATTCTCATTTCTCTTTCTCATTATTATGCTTTACATACTCAACTCCAATTTATATCCTATTTTGTTTTCTTCATATTAGGAATTACATTAATTTAATACCTTAAATATATTTTACAAGGCATAAATGGTGATAAATTAGAAATTATAAGTTGGTCTTAATTCTCTTGAATTATTTTTGTACCATTTTTTGACAAAACTCATCAATTAGAAATATCTTAATAAACTAATCAGTTATTTTACATTATCATAAAGTCAAATCAAGCAATAAAAAATATTATTGTACAGTGTATCTATAATTATACCATTGCTTTGATAGATACAAGTGCATTTTACTCTATGGAGGTCTCTTTATACGGAATAAATCATGTTCAAGAGCGCTTTTTCATTAAAGGTATGAATTTGGATTATTCAGGGGCTCAATACGGATACTGACTAATAAAGTATTAAAATAGAGTACATTTTACCAATAAGACTTGTGATGGAATTATAACTACTTATTCATCTTTAGTTAGAGATCTCAGATTTGATCCTTTGATATGAATCCGTCTTTGTTAAGAAGTGCTTAATTACCTACAAATATGTGAAACATTTTAGCATGAAATCAAATTCAATCGGACTCTAATATGAATACCGAATATCGAATTAAAAAAGAACGAAAAAAAAGATACAAGTGCATTATTGCATGAACAATTAGATCATTGTAATAACTTATTAAAATTAAATAACAAAAATTAGACGTGTTGTCACGACTCAGACCGTCGTGATTGGCACCCACACTAAACCTCCGGTGGGAGAACCATTACTACAACCCAAACTAACAAATTTTATGAAAACTAAGGCATTTAAAGATACGGAAGCAAGTTTAAATGACAATAAAAATGAAGTTCCCATAAACTCCAAAGGTTTTAAACAATTAACTAACCAAACTAATGCGGAAGAACAACCCCTAGAACTTGAAAGTCAATGTACCAAAACTCTACTAACGACAAGTCTAAGAACAAGGGGTACAACCCCGAAAATAAACAACATCTTAAACAAATAGTCTGAATCCGAAAAGAGTGGACTTAAACAAGAAAGATCCATGACAGCCTGAAAGAACTGACTCACCCTTGAATCCGGTCACGCTCAATAGTCACCTAGCTGAGGTCTATCAATAGCCACCTGAAGATGCCATATACTCAACAAAGAAAGAGCAAGTGCAATATCATCCCATGAGCTATTTAAAGAATTCCAAAATCCCCATTTCACAACACACCATCATCCCATGACACTCAGAAAATACTCATTCACGCTAAGATCAATTTCAGGAGTTCTACTCATCCAATTTCAATTCCGTAAAGTCGTACGGGATCCTTAACGTCTTAACTATCCACTCATGTAATCACATTCATTAATAGATCTCTCATTTTTTACCAGATTTTCCTAGACCTTATTGACTCCGATTTAGTTCAAATCTGGACTAAGCTAGGAAATCTCAAGTTACGAAAAAGTTTTCTGGCCCCAATTCTCTCCCCATTGACTTTTCCCTAACGACAAAATCAGGTCGTTACAATAGATATCAACTTATTCATCACTCGTCCCCGAGTGATCAACTAGGAAGGACTGACTAAAGTAAGGATAGAATAGTATCTGAATCGTCGAATTACTGGGGATAGTTGTCTCGCATGTCCTTAGCTTCCGAACATCGTGATCAAGAATTTCAACTGGTTCTTCCTCATACTGAAGGTCTTGTTTAACAATACTGAGTATCACTTAACTAACAACAAAGTTATTCCCAATAGCCACCAAATTTGATCGTCCACATGTCTGTCACATGTTATCAAGGACTTTGACACAACCATTAGGACAAATCCTTTCTCATATAACCATGATAAAATCTTAAATCAAAACTTGCCACAGTTAGAAGTGAACCTGAACTAACCAACACACACTCATAATACCCAAACAATAATAGTTCTTATCAACATCTCCATCTCACAACCCAAATTCCCATGAGTTTAAGCTATAAAAATTTTGGTCTTTAGAAATTAGATACTCATCGAGGGATATGTCCAAGCATACAAATCCTCCAACAACACTATCAAAAATGCTAGATTTAGAAATAGTAGATCACCTCTCAAGAACAGTAGCATTGGACCCAATGATCCCCACATTCAACCATACATAATTAATACATGACCTTGACGATAAGATGAAATATTAGATTGTCAGACAACCATAAATACGCAGGGTAGCTTTTCTATAAATTCTCATAAACAAGGTGGTACATGTAGAACCACTAAAATAATTTAACAACTCCAAGACAACACCAATTATGTCATTCGAAATAACCAAATCTTCCCAATCTTCCCACTCAACCAAGAGAGCGTTGTAGGATTTGGTACCCCTGATCTATCACTAGGGATCCACCCACAAAAGTGAAAACACACGAGAGCATAGCTAGTGAATCATACTCACAATACTAAGAACCATCATAAGCACTCCGACCATTTACCTTATTATAAACCAACACTTTTAAATGAAAAAATTTCTTAGGTATTTAACAATCAACAACAATGAACTTTACGACTCAACCCAGGTGTAAGTCCTTTCAAATGTTCAATACCGGATACAATTGATCATTACTCACCTTGCCAATTCATACATTGATAAATACATCATCACGAATGTAGACTTACAATGAAAAATCTGAATTGTAATTTCCACCGTATAACACAATCCCTTTCTCTATTAACATTAACTTGTACCTTGAAGATTTTTATGAATTCATAGATCTTCGCTTACCATTGATCGCATCTCCATCGATCTTACAATATCCTTCGCTAAAATTCAGTCGTACTCATTACTAAACTCAAAACAATAACAAATCACTTATCATTACACTCAAGCTAATGTTTGTACACTCTTTTCTCAAGTCCTTTTTCAATAGTTTTTAATCCATCTGACAGACTTGTGACCCTATTACCATATTCACGTCAAAATGAATGAAATCACGCATCTCTAAACCCAATTATCTACCCCTCTAAAGATATCTCTTTAGCCTTTGCAATCAAATAAAATATTCTTGCTCTTGCCTCTCTCTAAAGGTTGTACTACATCCCACTATTTTTCTTTATTATAACTCTAGCTCTTTAATTTCTATTCGAATGGTGTCCCGCCATCTCTTAAAACTTTTCATACAACCACGTTACTTACCAAATATTAGCAAACCACAACCTTAGATACTCGCAAGTCGTAATTACTATACAAAAAATCACTTAACCAATAATTTTATTATATAGTTGCATCCCGTCACATTCCATCACGAACTCTTATTACCATTATGCCTAGTCAGCCTTGACTATTACTATAAAGCCAACATTTCATCAACACGACACCTTAAACTCAGGTAAACTCATCAAATTCAAAGGACTAATCCAATCTTGGTACGCACTTTATTACTAAAATCTTCAATTTTCTTCACCCAAGTATACTTAATAGAACTTTCTTTTTCCATAAGCTTGCCATCCGTTTTAATCCACTCCCTTATGGATTAAGATAAAAAGCACTAGTCCTCATACTACCCTCTTTTTTCTTATCAAACAAGACAGGAGCACCCCACTTGGAAACACTAAGACGGATGAAACATTTATCAAAAAGCTCTTGGATTTGAGCCTAAAGCTCTCTCAACTCTGACACCACAGGAATAAACTCAACAAAGGGGGATTCGACCTCAACATCCCGAATATGAGCCAATTACGTCAAACAATCATGCCCCACAAGTTTCCTACCCCGCATGAAGCTGGCTTAGGCTTGTACCCCCTTCCCATTCTAACTTTTCCCTACCCGGGATCTATAGAGTTATTGACTTAGTATTACAATTAAGCCCGATATAATAGAGGGACAACCAAGTCATGCCTAAGATTATATCAAGTCAGTTATATCCAACATAACCAAATCAACCCAACTCTGAAAATCTATAAACACAATAGGACAACATGATATACATGAGTGACTATGACCGACTCTTCAACTAGGGTAGAAACATGGATGGGGGCATCAACTATATCACAAACCACATCAAATCCCAAGGCAATTGAACTGACAAATACGAATGAGTAGAACCCAGATCAAACAAAATAATAGTCATCCAGCACAAACAAGAGTAGCTCTTGTGACTAGTGCATCACACCCTCAAACTCGATCTTACCTGGAAAAACATAAAATTGAGCCCTGTCCTCTTGATGGACAACTTCCTTGCCTAGTTGCACTATTCCTCTACTTGCATTACCATTTCCCCGGCCTCCACAGCCTCATTGATTTTCTCCTCATATCCCAGGTTCTCCACAATTTTAACACACCTTATAACTTATATTCGATTGCTGAACACTGAACTAGATCGCGGGGGTTAGTTTGGGTACAATTTAGGGTCCATAATTATGATTAGGAAAACAGGGGAGATAGGGTTGAGATTCTGTCTCGCCCTGTCCCGCTCCGGCGGGAAGAATCTCGCACTGGCGGCCTTGCCTTGGCCGAAAAAGTCCCGCCCCAGCGGCCAAAACGAAAACAGAACCCCTGCCAATAATTTTCTGGGTTTTTTACTTTTCTAAATTCCACAAGGTTCCCAGCTATACTTAGCAATTTTAGAATAATCCTCATAACTAGGATAATCATTGTTTACCCCCAGTCAATCCAACGATACACAATACAACTCATTCTCATTAATTCAACACCACAACCCACACATTCCCAGGATACACCCAGACACTCACACGATCCTTAGTCAATATCTTTCTTGCATAACGAGTTTTACGATACTCAAGTATTTACAACTTGCATGATTTCAATGACGAGGCCAACACATTATACATATCAAAGTTCAGACACATATTTATTGTGCACATAATCACCTCATTAGATTTAAGCAATTACAACTTCACATTCATAGTTAACTCAGACAACCAGAAGCACGCATTTAAAGTTTCCAAGATACAATTCACAAATAAGTCCAAATTCTTAATTAATTATTTCGCTCCATGGATGACCCTTCCTGATCATACATGCATTCATACCACCCCTAAGGTCAGATACGAATTGGAACCTTCTCAGTTTCCAATTTGCTTTGCTTATGGCTCCTCAGTCGTGACCACAACGTCTAGTTCACTTCGTTGAGATATCAATTGGAATTGAGAGATATCCATTGGACTCAACTCATACCACAAGCGACAATAGTAGCTAGTGAGCCCCACAAAACTGCTAATTTCAATCATAGAACTTGGTCGAACCCAATTCTTAACCGTCTCAATCTTTAACTGATGGTAACCAAACCTTAAATCAATATTAGAGAAAATCGATGCACCTTGCAATTAGTCAAAAAGATTATCTATCTCGTGCAATAGACATTTGTTCTGAATGGTGACCCTATTCAATTGTCGGTAGTCTATACATATCCTCTTTTGCTAGCGATGGTGCTACCACTTTTGTTGCTCTAGTTCGGACCATAGAGTGAAGGAGGAAAGATACCAATTTGTATCACCCAGGTACCAATTGGATTCAAGTCATAGCACGAAGGATTAGAAAGAAGTGAGTTTTCCTAAAGTCCTAAGCCTCTCGAAGAAAAGTACGGACATCATCGTACCGTTCCGCAAGACTCTACTAGACTCGTTTTGGTACAATGAGATAAACGAACCTAGGGCTCTGATGCCAACTTTGTCACGACCCAGATAGTCGTGATTGGCACCCACACTAAACCTCCGGTGGGAGAACCATTACTACAACTCAAACTAACAAATTTAATGAAAACTAAGACATTTAAAGATATAGAAGCAGGTTTAAATGACAATAAAAATGAAGTTCCCATAAACTCCAAAGGTTTAAGCAATTAACTAACCAAACTAATGCGGAAGAACAACCCATAGAACCTAAAAGTCAAAGTACCAAAACTCTACTAACGACAAGTCTAAGAGCAAGGGGTACAGCCCCGAAACTAAACAACACCTTAAACAAATAGTCTGAGTCCGAAAAGAGTGGACTTAAACAAGAAAGATCTATGACAGCCTGAAAGAACTGACTCACCCTTGAATCTGGTCACACTCAATAGTCACCTAACTGAGGTCTATCAATAACCACCTGAAGATGCCTTGTACTCAACAAAGAAAGAGCAAGTACAGTATCAGTACACAACCACCGTGTACTGGTAGGATCATGCGGCTATCTCAATAAGTGAAATATATGCAAGTAACCACAACATTATAAAATAGGCATATACCGAACATATACAATATTAGTCATCTTTTTCAGGATCAATGTAGCATCCCACATTCTCAATAATACATATTGGTTATCAATTTAGAGCAACTTATAGTCTTTCAATATCAATCATCATTAGATATAAACATAATCATCACAAATAGATACACAACACAATTCAATGGTCCTCTCACGGAACCCAATTCAATGGTCCTCTCATGGAATCCACACCCAAACTGTTAGCATACCGGTACATGGTATCCGATCCAATGTTTTTGCCGGAACGTGGCAACTAATCCAATGTTTATGCCGGAATGTGGCAACTGATCCAATTTTATGTCGGAAAGTGGCAATCGATCCCAGTTAGTGTGTCGGATCTTAACACCTGCCCATTCAATAAATCACAATCACAATCACAATGTATATTCTCATAATCATACAACAAGAGGTGATTCATGGAATACAATTATTCAATTATCCTCATTTACGATTAGGGTAATCAATAATGCAACATTCGGATATATACATGCATTATAATGAAGCAATTACAAACATATATCACATCAACATGAAATTTTAATCATCACCTACCTCAAATCTAAGCTTGAATCCCCTAAGACACTTGAATCTTTCCTTTTTGAATTCTTTCCACTTGTTCTAGGTTTACAAACAATCAATATAATATAGGAATTAATAAACAATCCCTAATTACCCGAATTACTAACAATTCTATGAACCCTAGATCAAACCTATGATCCCAATTATCCAATTTAGGGTTGTTTCCACCATAGAATCTATAACAAAACCCCTCTCCCATCAATATTTATCCATTCTATTACGTTCTACGGATTGACAAATGGATTCGGGGAGTGAAAAACTTACCTTTAGCCTCAAGAATGGTGAAAAATGAGTAGGAGTCGCTTGGGGTTCGTTCCTTAACTCTAAAAATCGAAAAGTGCATAATAAGTTCGTTTAGGGGTTTATTAACGACCTTAAGTCGCGTCGAGCCCTCCACAACGGCCACCACCCTGCTACAACGGCACCGTCAGAGCGACCAAAAAGCCCCACCAAGGTGGCTTGCACGAACCAGTGAGCTCTTTAAAGAATTCCAAAATCCCCATTTCACAACACACCATCATCCTATTACACTAAAAAAATATATGTTCGCGCTAACATCAGTTTCGGGAGTTCTACTCACCCAAATTCAATTTCGTAAAGTCGTACGGGATCCTTAACGTCTTAACTATCCACTCATGTAATCAAATTCATTAATAAATCTCTCATTTGTTACCAGATTTCCCTAGATCTCATTGACTCCGATTTCGTCCAAATCTGGACTAGGCTAGGAAATCTCAAGTTACTACAAAAAAGTTTTCTAGTCCCAATTCTTTCCCCATTGACTTTTTCCTAACGACGGAATCAAGTCGTTACACTTGTGGTGAAATGATAACTATCCCTTCATCTTTAATTAAAGGTCTCAAATTTAAGCCTTAGCTATGGAGTCACCTACTTTCCGACGTGAATGTGGAATCAATCAAACTTCAATATGAATACCAAATACCAGATCAAAAAATAAGAAAAAAAAATACAAGTGCATTTTTCATGAACAATAAGATCATTGTAATATCTCATTATAAATTAAACTTATGGTGGAATTATAGCTACTTCCTTCATCCGTAATTAGAGGTCTCAGATTCAAATCTGCTTAGCAAATTTGAATTCAATTTGACTCCGATACACATATCCAACACCAGGCAAAAAAACAAGAAAAAAATAAAAGAAGATACAAGTGCATTTGCATGAACAAATAAGATCATTAATGTAATATATTCGTATTAAAATATATTATATTTATTTCAATAACAATCATGCCAACAAATACAAAACTTGTATGGATAATATCCAGGAAAGTCAGTGCATCTTGGTTCTGGATTAAGTTGACTATAATAATTATTGCATGTTCTAATGCAACAATCTTCATCACAATATTCATAGTTACATGGACCCAAATTCCCAGAACATCTATAATGGTAATCAACATCCAATTCTGTCAAATTTCCTCTAGCCATCTCCAAATGAGTCAAGTTGCTATCTCCCATGCCAACTACACAAAAAAATAATAATAATGTTAATATATAAAAAGATACGTAAATGAGGACACTATTGATCCCGAGGAGGGTGGTAAAAAGGATTATGAAGGTGTTGCTCAGATGATAAGTATTATCCATCTTCAGTTCTTAATTAGGTTATGGCTTATGAGTTCAATTCATCATGGATCTCCTAGGATGAAGTAAAAAAAAAATATACCATGAGTTAGTTGACTGTTTTTCAAAGACATGACTGAATAGTGGCTAGCGAGCTATTTCTAGGAATTTGCACCTAGGGCTCGATCGATCCCAACAAGTAGAAGAATCGAACATTCATTCCAACACATTCCTTGATGATATTAAAATTTGAATCTTGATAAATAAAATATAATTTGAGTACATATATACAAATATTTGCAATGAGATCTACCCTAGCTACAATCAACAAAAACAAATTGAATTCAGCTAGTTTAATGAATTTGAGTTCCTAAATGTTGTAGAAATTGTGTAAAATATATAACATCATTAACTAGTTTAATGGTGTCAAATATTTTGAGACATATTATATAACAAATAAATTATCAAATAAAATTGAAAAAATGGACACATACTTGACATAAAAATGTGAAGAAGAAGAAAATAAGAAGGAATTAAAATGGCCATCCTCATGAATTTTGATGAAGTTTGAAATCTTGTTGCTTTAATTCTTCAAATACGATAAGAAAAAATCATATGATATACAATGGTTTTTATAATATACAAATTCTAGCTATATATATTGGAAAAAATGTATAGAACAAGGACTAGATAGGAAAATGAATTATATATATTTCTATTTTGTTAGTCTTTAATTTGTAAATTCCTAAAAAAAGAAAATTAGTAACTAATTTGACTGAGTTATTATGAGTTTACTGTTTTTTCCCCATTTTTTTCTAACAATTTTGTTGGGATTTTTACTAAGTCATTTATTAATTTTTCCATTTTACTTTTGATTCACACTTGTTAATTTTTCTTCCTATTTTAGCAAAATTACATGTGGTATTTGGACTTATCCTGAATGAATTAGTATTATGTTGATAACTATTACACTATTATGATTCTTCTTTTTTATTCGAATTTGGGATCAATAATGTGAGTAAGCTTACAAAAGCAAAATTGAAAATAAATTCTCAAATTTTGTAAGTTCATAGATATTAAATTTTAAAAAAATGGTAAATGAAGAAGTTAAAAAATTAGAATAGACTAAAATATCTTGCAAAAACTTATAATCTCTTGAAATTCATACAAATTTCACAAAAGATAAGCTATACAATAGAAAGAATCACAATTCTCCTCTTTTATTCAAACTTGGGACTAATGATATAAGTAAGCTTACAAAAGTGAAGTTGAGGATAAATTCTCAAAATAGTGCAAGTCTGTAGATATTAAACTAAACAACAACGATAAATGAAAATGTTAAAAAAATGAATTAAGATAGACTAAAATTGTCTTAAACAACTTATAATCTCTTGAAATTTCATTCTAACTTCATCGAAGGTAAAATATATGACGGAAGAAAAGTATCAATATATGAGATAGTCAAAATTTCTTCATAATATCAAATAACGAAAAAAATCTTATATATGTCTATCAAATTTTTAGTAATGACTTAACTATGCCATCTATTAGCAGTTGGATGTATTTATGTCATCGCATTGACATATTTGATTCATTTGTGCCACTAGCGAAATCTAGTATGAACTATGATATTATGTCATGTGACATTATTTAAATCCTTTATTTCTTTAAGTTCAATCGCATATTTGAATATTTTCTCAATCCCTTATTACATAAGTCATTGTAAGTCGGGTTTAATAAAATAAAATAAAATGAGTGATGTAAGTTTTTAAGTCACGTGATATTTTTCAAATTAAAAAATAATAGTTTTAGAATTGTTTTGTGAACTTAATAAATATACATTTATTAGAAGATAAGAATAATATGCACTATTCATCAGACAATCCACATTAAATGTATTTCTTGTCAATGTTTGTTGATTATTTGAAAAAAGGAAATTTAGTAACTAATTTGATCAAGTTATTATGAGTTTACTGTTTACTCCTATTTCTTTCTGATATACTTTTTTGGGGATTTTTATTAGTCAGTTATTAATTTTCCGTTTTACTTCTGATTCATATTGTTAAATTTTCTTCCTATTTTAGCAAAATTACATCTATAAGGAGTCATCATGAATTAATTAGTTTTACATTGACAATTAATCTATCATAATCTTTCTTCTTCTTTTTTTAATTCTAAATCAAGATTGATAATATGAATAAGTTTAGACGGGCGGAATTATGAATAAACTATTTTAAGCAATTATTTAAAAATAATTTGAGAGCTAGTTCCTAACATTTTTTTACTAGAATATATATAAAAAATAATTTTTATTTTTATTTATAATATAATTTCTCAACAAAAAGATTTCGATTACAATCACTGAAAATATGACCTACTCGAAGTTTTTTAAAGTAAAATATTTCCCTTTTTGTCACATCAAAAACACTTTTTAGAAAACATCTTTATGATGTAAATCAAAAGGTGTGAAATAATAAGATACCATTAAATTAAAGTCACTTGGTAGTAAAGAGCAAAAAAGTCATAATTCCTCCAGAACTTGAAGTTAATAAATAAATTTAAAATAATAATAAAAAGAACGCAAAACACGTTTATTTTTTAGGTCAAAATTTACTGTTATTTTTCATAACAGCCAAAAAATAATCAGATATTATTAGTATGGAAGAGTAAGTGAGACAATGTTCTATCATTTATTAATTTTTTATTCTAATTTATATTATCCGCAATTTTTTATCTATGATCATGTCTTCGTTCATCAAAATAACTAGTATATCAGTTGTTCACAATTATTTTTAACATATTGTTAATGTATATCTTTTATATATTAATTAGCGATTTGTAATTATTTTCGACCTAACATAAAATCTTTGAATTTGATCCCAATATATGCCACCAGCCAATTAAATGAGTAATTTATGGACCATAAAACGCAGCACTATATTATGCTGTCTGATTTCTCATCTCAAGAATCTTGAAAATGGGTAGACCCGGATTTTCTTTGACCCGACCAGATTATTTCAGGCTGAATTTTGAGTTGAATTCAGATGGTAGGTATGAAAATCGCGAATTAGGAAAGAAAGTTAGTACTTCCTCCATTTCATATTAATTGAATTTTTGAGCTGTTTTATACCCTTTAAGAAAAGTAGATTAAGACATAAATCGAACATAGTTTTCCATTTTTACCCTTATTAATTATTGTCAAATTTATTGAAGTCATCACATTGAAAATCCAAATGAAAGGTAAAATTGAAAGAACACTCTAAAAGTAGTCTTGAAAACTGAACAATTAAGTTAATTTAAAAAATAAAAAATACTTCAAAAATTCAATTAATATGGAATGGAGGACGTACGTTTTAATATTGTCTACTTTCAGTAGTATAATTTGGATATCACGCATTTTTTCTTACTCTTGATGTGTTTTTGAGCTATGTTGTGTCTCTTTTTCCTTTTTATTTTTCTGTATCGGTTACATTCTTTTAATTAATTAGAATGTTTATTGAAAATAATATCTCTATCTCATAAAGATGAATGTAACATTTATCTACATCTTACCCTTTTTAAATCCAAACCACAATTATAAGTTATAACATTGTATAATTTTTTTTTTGTACATCAGTTGCATTTCTTTTGAGCTTAGTGTCTGTTAGAAACAATATCTCTATCGTATAAAGATAATGATAAAGTTTATCTATTTACTACCTTTTTTAGATTTTATTTATAAAATTATACTCAATATGTTATTATCGTCGTTAGTTTTTGAAAATTTGAATTCTAAGTTTTGATTTGTAGCGCCTGAATATTTTATTTTATTTTTGTGTGTGTTGGATGACAGTACTTATGTCTTGCTGAATTTTTTAATTGTTGGCAGGTAGGATTTGATTGCTTAAAGAATAATAATTTACTTATTAAAATAATAATCAGTACCCTTTAATCGTCAAATGACATGTCATATGAGTATCATATTCTTTGATTTGCTTTTTAAGAGTAGGTGCATCGGTACAATTACAAAAATAATTTTTAGTGATAATAAATATCAATATTAATAAAAAGTATTAAAATTTTTATTGATATTAATTAAATGCTATTAAAATCAATATCACTAAAGACTTTAAGGACAAATACAAAGAGTGCTAATTATTGCTAAAAATACATATTTAGCGATAATTAAATTATTATTGTTAATTAATTGTCGCTAATGATTATTTTTTATGTAGTGTGAACTGAAATAGAAAAGTTTTCTAAATGAATGCGGGACGAGTTAAGTTGTGAGTTTAAATAAAAAGAAAAAAATTAATATTATTTTTGTGAATTTATCTAAAATTATTTTTGATAAATCATCCATTCGATAAAAGAACAGTCTAAACTTCAAAGTAGTATGAAAAAAAGAAATAATGAAAGTCAAAGATGTCATGATAAAATGCAAGTAAAAAATATGACAAATCATTCTGAATAATTACTATAATAAAATAACATGATAATTAAACTATAAGAAATAATATATAGTGAATAATTACTATAATAAAAACTGCATGAGAAATGCTATGATTACTAGTATGGAAGGGTAAGAGAGAAAACGTTCGACTGTCTACAAACATTTTATCCTAATTTGTGTCCTCCACAACCTTCTATCTATGATCGTGTCGTCGTTCATCAAAATAATAGTCATGAAATGTATCTCTCTAGTATATCAATTGGAATTTACAATTTTTTATTTTAATGTATATATAATTAATGTATACGTTTCGTATATTGAGATATAATTATTTTAACTTAATACACAGCCAACTCCTAAATTTATCATAATATTTCATTTGAACACTTGAATTAAACCATGTTTCAATTGAACACTCCTCCAAATAAAGTATTTAATTAGATATTTTTGGTTCAAATTTCGAAAAAACTTTTGCACACATTTTTCATTCATCTATCTATATATCTCTTCTTTAGTTATACACATCTGAAATTTTACTATTTATTGAAGCGAAATACGAATGCATATAATTAAAAAAAGAACACATAAAGTAGGTGATTAAGTTAACTATCTAACTAGAAAACACACACAAAAAGGATCAAAATTTGAAATAAACTTAATTCAAGTGTTTAAATAAATTATGGACAACTTTCACTAAGTATTAAAAACTAATTAGTATTTTTTTACCGAACCCAAAAAGTTTCATCTAATCATTGAAATCTTGATTTTTGATTTGTGAACCATAGAACACAGTACCACAATTTGCTGTCTTATTTAGATACTATAAATTTTTCTTCATCTCTGCTTCCATGGTTGTAAACTCAAGAACCCCTGTTCAAAATTGAGCAGACCCGGATTTTTCTTTGACCCGACTCGATTAATTCTGGTATCTACACTCTCAACTTCCTTCACTGTCCCCTGAATTCTTGGGTTCATGCAGCAACCATTGCTTATTTCAGTTCCAGGTCAGTATAATATGCGTATGATGGCTCGAAAAAGTAATCTGACCGACTAATTATGTGAAAACCCTTAAAAAAATATGAACATTTTTCAGGTTTTTTGCTTTGTGGGTATGTTAAATTTGTCAAGATGATTGTTTTTTTCCATGGTTCTTGAAATTGTGAATTAAAGTTTTGATTTTTAGCACTTGGGTGTTTTTTCTTGTGTGTTGAATGACTGTACTTGTGTTGTGTCTTGTTGAAATTTTCAGCTTTTATGCTTTGTGGGTATTCTTGTTTTTGTAAATCCTTCCATGGTTCTTGAAAATTGTGAATTCAAGTTTTGATTTTTAGCACTTGGGTGTTTTTTCTTGTGTGTTGAATGATAGTACTTGTATAATGTATAACGACAATAACAACATATTCAGTGAAATCTCACTAATGAGGAGATACGCAGGCTTTATCACTACCTCGTGGAGGTAGAGAGGCTGTGGTACTGAATTGATTGCTTGAAGAATAAGAATTTACTTAAGAAATAATCAGAGCCTTGTCCCCCTTTGACATGACTAGAGGAAAAGATTCAGGGCCACTTTCTAAATGGAGAGTAAAATTGAGTTCGGGATTCTAATCCTTTTAAGTTACCGGTCTTAAAATGAATGGTTTGTGTATATTCAAGGGTTCGAACCAAAGTTATTTGTTTCGACCAAAACACATAAGCTATACTCTAGCTCTGCCCCTGAGAGGATAGGTGTCTAATACGCGAAGAGCATATATTGAGTTTCACATTTTGGTGGTAGTTAGGCAGCTGAAACGTTTAGTTTTAGCTTGAGAATGGTATAATTATCTTCTCTGTATTTAGTCAAGTCCTTAATTTTTAAGTGGTTATTCATTTGCATATCCTCACTTTACGGAGATTATTTGTATAAATTGCGATTTATGAATAGATCATAAGGTAGTTATGTACCGAAGAAGCTAAGGAAGTTCATAAGTAGGTACTGCAAGGTTCAAGCCTGTTTGCTACAACCTTTTATCAAGCATTTTCTGATCGTATAGTTGCTTTACTTACTCCATGTTTCCGTTACTCTTTTATATTGAATGCTACTAATGAGTCATTGCTTCTTCTCTCTCGTTTTTTTTAAAAATTGCTTTTACTTGAGCTGATTGTCTGCCGAAAATAACCTCTCTATATCTCCCAAGGTACGGGTAAGGTTGCGTACACAATACACACTACCCTTCCAAGACTCCACTGGTGGGATTATGCTGGCTATGCTGCTGTTGTTGTTACTACTTATGAGTCATTCTTTGATTCCTTTATCTGATCAAATACTCTTCCCCTCGTGTCGTTTTTGAAAATTGACATTTCTCTATGATGACTGGCTTCTTGTAGAGGAAATAATGGATGAAGCGCCGCCATCAAAGTCATTATGGCAATATATCTCAGCCTATTGGACGATGCTTTGTGAAATGTATTACAGCAAGCCAATTTCACATTGGATTCTTCTGTTTCTAAGTAGCATGGGGATGCTTGTCCCGTTCCCTGCTTCTAGCCTCTTGTCCCGTTTATATTTTGCAAATGGTGGGAAGAGCAAGTGGATAATTTCATGGGTTTCAGTAGCAGGATGGCCTATGATCGCGATAGTCCTAATTCCCTCATACTTTTTTCTTAAAGTGTTCCCTACGCCACTTGACTTAAAACTAACTTTATCTTATGTTGTATTGGGATTCTTGAGTGCTGCCGACAACCTCATGTATGCATATGCCTATGCCTACCTGCCAGCATCAACCGCTGCTCTTTTGGCCTCGACTTCACTGGTGTTCTCTGCATTATTCGGATATGTTCTCGTGAAAAACACTATGAATCTATCAATTATAAATTCTATCGTCATCATTACTGCTGCCATGACAATCATTGCTCTTGATTCAAGTTCAGACAGGTATGGATACATCACCGACCATCAGTACATTATTGGTTTTGTGTGGGATATACTGGGATCTGCACTCCATGGTCTGATTTTCGCCTTATCAGAGTTAATTTTTGTGAAATTACTCGGTAAAAGGTCTTTCCTTGTTGTTCTTGAGCAGCAACTCATGGTTTCCCTCTTTGCCTTTATATTCACAACAATCGGACTTGTTATGAGCAACGGTTTCCATGGGATGAAATCTGAGGCAAGTACATTTAAGGGTGGGGGAAACGCATATTACTCAGTTATCATTTGGGGGATTATCACTTTCCAGTTGGGAGTGTTGGGAGCCACTGCGGTTGTTTTCCTCTCATCCACTGTCTTGGCTGGTGTCCTTAACGCTGTAAGAGTACCGATTACTAGCATTGCAGCTGTGATATTGTTGCATGATCCAATGAGTGGTTTCAAGATCCTGTCTTTGATTATTACTTTCTGGGGATTTGGCTCTTATATTTACGGTAGCTATAGTCCCGCGAAAAAGGAAGCCCCCAGAACTATTTCTTAGTTTTCGTGTTTTCCTCCATTGATAAAGGATTGAAGATCACAAAAATTTATGTATATGTACTAGCTGGTTCTGGTGAAATGAAGTTGAAACCTATATTGCTCGGACTCTTCCCAAGTGTTGTGGAGAGGCGTGTCGGATCCTCCAAAAAGTAGTATATTTTTTGAGGATGTGACACGGGTGTGGCAACATTTTTAGGTTGAAACTTTGTACATGTAGAAGGTAGCAAAGAAACTAAGCTTTCCTGCCATTTCACTATTTTCTATTTATAGACAACATATATATCAAGATGTATTATTGCCTCTGGTCTTATTTATACGCCGTTTCTTAGTACTTGTTATTTTACAAAAATCAATAATAAATGATATTATTCTTTCTATTTTACTGTTGAGAGTTATTAGCCTTGAAAGTGTGAATTTGATCAACATAGGAAAACTAAATAATTCATTTATGTTCATTGATCAATTTAATTAATCTAAATAAATTAATTCATGTTCATTTATTGAAAACTTGACTTTAAGAGAATACTATATAAGGGTACAATGGTAAACTTACCTCGTTTTATTAAGGGGCGTGAAACCTAAAATTGTGACAACTAAACAGGAAAACGAGCGTGAAATAGAAAATTCTGACAACTAAATAGGAACGAAGGAAGTACTTTCTTATTGTCCCTATCTTTTCACATTGTTTTCAAACAAGAAAGTATGACTTTTTTTTTTTGGAACATGCTAAAAAGAAAAGTATGACACATAAAAGGGACGGGATAAAAATATTATTACATGAAAAAAAGGTTCCGTTGCCGGGACTTGAACCCGGGTCTCTCGGGTGAGAGCCGAGTATCCTAACCAACTAGACTACAACGGATTTGTTATAATATAATTCACATTTGCGAATTTATAATTAATTCAATTAGAAAAAAAAAGTAATTAAGGATTTTAGACACACGTTGCTTAGTATAGAAAACCATAGTTGAATCCGATTAAATATAATTCAAAGTCTATAGAAATTTGGCCAATTCACTTATAGAAAAAGTTTATCATATCTTTCTTCATATACATATGTAGGATTATCTTCTTTTCGCGTTTATTTCACTTATGGTCAATTTTTTCCACCTTAACCACAAAACAAGATCCCACCCCTACCTGTAGAATTACACCAAATCTCATTTTTTTGTTGAGGATTATAGCTTGTGATCAACTAATTGTTGCCAATGATATACAAGGCTTATATATGCATAAAAAAATATTATCAAGGCACACATTATGATTTTATTACAAACGGAGCTTAGATCAACGTTAAGAAAAAGAGAAAACTTTGTAAGTACTCCTATTTAACGTTCATCGATTATTAATGTTAACATGTAAAATTCATACGAAAAATTATTCAGAATTCAGAACTGACTAGCCACATTGTAACTAAACATTGACAACATGAATGGAATAATATTTTAATAATTTCATATATATATATGGAGCATAATTTAGATGTTCAACAAAACTCTTACCAGATGATCTCTTAATTAATTAAATTGATTAAAAGGAGGGTAATAAGGACAACTATTTAAATATGTATTTTGTTGATCATAACACAATGCAGTTGTTACACAACACCATCCTGATCCTGATGGGTTCTTAAAACACTTGCCAGTACTAAGATTATTGCCTGCATAAAAATATAAAAAAAATAAATGTAAGTGATTATCAATTTATATATATAGGGTTCGAGTCCTAGATTATCAGTGGTGGAGTCAAAATTCTCAGTAAAGAATTAGAAAATATAAAGAAGAAAACATACAAAATTGATAAATAGATCTATTGAGAAATGGATGTTGATCTGATTTCAAGATATATGAACAAGAGAGATTTGTAAATATCCATTTGGGAAAATATTGGTCTATTATATATACGTAAAAATAATAGTTTTGACATTATATATACATTGTAATTTTTAGAAAAAGAGTTTCATTCCATCTGAAGGATATATCCTAGCTCTGCCCATCTCTAGATATGAGCGTTATTTTCCCCTTTAAGACCCTGATACTTGTATCAAGACACGTGAACAAAAAATTGAAAAAAAAAACACTAATTTTATCTTGTAAAATACAAGGCAACATGAATTAGTATTAGACAAAATTTCATAGCTAAACAGTAAAATTTGTCAGTAATTTTATCTAGTGATAAATTATCATGATATTATCTTAGTAACGAGCAATTTAACAGTGAATCCTAGCTAATTATAGTTTTAAATGTATAAAGAAAATGAAATTTTCTTAATCATACTTACATTCATGAGCAGGAAAGATGACAAAAATAAGTAAAGTGAAGAAAATAAAGTTCTTAGAAATGGCCAACTTTTTCTCAAATAATGTTGAGTTTTTTTGTGGAACTTACTTTGATGTGTGTTGAATAAAAAACATTTTCCATTGATATTTATAGTGGTTGAAATCATTTTTCCTTTTTTGGATTATAGAATTTTTATTCCTAATCTGTTTTTTTATTAAATAATTTACTTATTCAAGTAAACAAAAATTGGCACAATGAGTCAAAGACATGTTTATTTTTAGATGTTATTTTAAAAAAAAATAGCTTTTCAGAAAAATATTTTTGAAAAAAATAATAATCTGTGGTTAACTTAATCATGGAAAAGTATTTTTAATAATCATAATGTGTTTAACTAATTTTCTTAAAACATAACTTACTTATTCAATTGTAAAATTATTTTATTGAGAGAAATTATTTTAAATATCTATTATAAATTTTTGGTTAATTTTTTTTATTGAATTAAAATACACATATTAAAATTTTCAATCAATAATAACATAGATAAATAAGAAAATAAATTAAATATTGATATGATATTAACATAGTGATTATCAAGCAAAATAAACTTAAAAATTATTCCACAAATTAAATCATTACATACGAAAAATTCACCACAAAAAATATATATAAGGGATATATTGGTAAATCTATATATATGGCAGAGATATTTTGGTCTTGAAAAAAATAATATTCTGTTTTTTTTTCTTAAGAAGCATAAATTTTTTAGTTTTTCCGACTGCAGAAAGAATTGCTTCTATTTCTATTTAAAAATAATTTTACTGATTTAGCCAAATGCCTTAATAATTCAAAAAAGTATTTTTTTGTCTTCAAAATAAATGTTTTTAACCTCTCAACGACAATGTCAAACATGCTCTTAATAAGATATCATTTGACTAATCATTTTTTAATCTCTTTACGATCCTCTAATGTAACTGAGTAAATATTAGTGTAGGTGCTTTCTGTTATGTTTCCATATATCTAAATTTTTATTTTAATTTCAAATTCATTTTCTTCCACATCTGCTTCACATTTTTTTTTTATAGTTTATATTGTGATATTTTGTTGTAAGACACATCTAATTTGATATTTTTTTGTTAAATCATAAATAAGATTTAATTGTTTTTTCATAGTATTGGAAGCACATCACGTTTGACACAATTATGTTTCATAGTTTAATTGTTTTCTCACTCTCTTTAGATTAGAGAATATAAATGTTCCAAATAGATAATGATGGGTTCCCATAGGAATTTATATATAATGTTGTAAATTTGAGGCAATATTTTTTTTGTAACTTTATAGATATAACACAACGTTTAGTAACTTTAGTTTTACAAAAAAAGCTTTATGACTTTATTGATGCGTAACTACAATTTAGTGCCTCAATTTGTGGCAAATCAATTATAGGGGAATATGTGGGGAGACCAAGGGTGAAACTAACCCTAAATGAGAATTGAGGTTAATTTAATCATATCAAAATTTATTATCAAGGGCTGCGATGGAGTGGTAACTGATAAGTGCTACATCCTTAACCAAAAGTTTCAAATTCGATATTTGTGGGATATACAATCACTTTGATTAGAAAGTGTTTTATCCTAGACTTTAATTTCTAACGTGAATCTGATTTTATTTGAATATGCAATTGCCTTTGATAGGGAGCAACTTTTAAATCATGGTATAACTTTTTGAGGTGTAATTTCTATTACTTTTCTTATATTAGTGTCTCGTGTAGTTTTTTCTATTGCATATTTTTAGAATTTAATAGGACTTTCTTGGTGTTTATAATTAATTATTATTTTTTCATTATTTTCATCAAATATATCAGTAACATTATCATCATTCCATTTCTTGATTATTATAGTCAACTAATTTGTGCCAATGGAGTTATATATTGATGTATAAATCTTAAATATTCATATAAAAATATAATTAAGGAACCAGTTACAATTTTATTAATGTTGAAATGCAAAAACATCATAATAAAGAGACTCGTACGATATTATCCAAAATTTAAAATTGACAAAAAACATCATAAAGAGATTCATACGAAATTGTCCAGAACCATATATAACATTGATAAAATGAAATATTCATGTTTTATTGTGGAAATAATATTGTAATAATTTCATATATGAAGCATATTTTAGATGTTTAAAATTAATTAATCGCGAGGAGGATAAGGTGGACATTTATGCCTACATGTTTCATAATTATCAAAACAATTATAAGTTGTCCAACAACACCAATCTCCTGCTTTTATTGGGCTCTTCAAACACCATCCAGGAGCCATAAGTATCCCATCTTCATTAATTACTTCTTCACCTGCATTAAAATATAAGATAATAATTTTTTAAAAAAAGATTATTAAGATGTGAGATTAAAAAAAAAAAAAAGCCAACCTAATTAAATCTGAATTAATTTTAATTTTATCTATTACTAAAGATTATGATAGGATGGATAAGAATCATTCATTCTCAGTAAGGTGTTTCAGGTTCGAGCCCTAGGTTATTAACAGCGGAGACAGTGATTAAAGATACAAAAAAATAAATGTATGAAGAAGCCTATTAGAAAACTCTACACCTATTATATATAATAATAATTTTGATCTTGTATATATAGTGTAAGTACCCTAGATCCGTTCGTGCCTGGATTTGAAAAAAATCCCAATAGGCAGCGGTTTCCCCTCTAATGGGACTCATACATAACGTAGTCTGTAGATCTGAATTAGTCAAAGTCTTGATACCAATATCAAACTTTAAATAAAAAAATAAAAAAATAATAGTTTTATCTTGTAAAGTAGAAGAGAAATATAAAGTAAAATGAAGAATAAATATTTAGAATCATACTTACATTCATAAGAAGGGAAGGTGATAAAAACAAGCAAGGTAAAGAAAAATAAGTGCTTAGTGATAGCCATTATTTTCTCAAAGAATTTTGAGTTTTTAGTGAAATTTACTTTGGAGTGGTTGAATATAGAACACAATTTCTATTGATATTTATAGTGGAAAATCATTTCCCCTTTTGGAATAAAGTTCAATTTTTTTCTTAAACTGATTATTTTTTTAATATAATTGGATTTTGTTACTATGACTATATTGTTTGACTAATAAAACATATTGACTTTGACTAATTCTTTTCTCAATCTCTATTCATAATTATGTTTGTCCGTATATGGTATATTTAGAATAAGTTATGTATCTGTGATGGTGAATTATCTCATTAATTGTAATTAAATACTTATAAATATTATAACATTATAAATTTTAAGTGGTATTGATTAAACTAATTTAAAATTTATAATTTAAAATAAGTTATATATATTTGTGTGGTAGTAAACTATTTATCTAAAATAAGTTGTATAGATGTATTTGTACGGTAGTAAATTATCTCATTCAGTGTACTACAAATACTATTTACATTGTAAATTCTAAATAATGTTAATTAAAAAAATATAATAAATTATATATATTTGTGCGATAATAAATCATCGTTCTTTTATGATGATTTGGTGTGAGGCCTAGAACTGTGAAATAATTTATCAGGAAATAACTCCTAATGAAATAACTGCTAATTTTACTTAATCCACTATCCTAGACTAATATTAATTTTGGATACCGAGTAAAAAATTGAATAGAAAATTTAGTTTTATCTTGTAAAGTAGAAGGCAAATATAAAGTAAATAAAATGAAGAATAAATATTTAAAACCATATACTTAATAAATTCAGCAATTAAAATTTATTAGATGTCATTATATTTTAAAGAAACAAAATTTTATTATGTTTACTTGTAATAAATAAGTTATTTAAGAAAAAGTCAGTAAAAGAATAACTTTGATCTTTGAGTCAAAAGGCAATAATGATTTCAACCCACTATAAATATCAATAGAAAATGTGTCTATTCAACCAATTCAAAATAGTTTTCACAAAAGAACTTAAAATTAGAAAATGATGTTCATCACTAAGCACTTGATTTTCTTCACTTTAATTCTTTTTGTCATCTTACCTTCTCGTGAATGTAAGTATGGTAATTTTTACTTTATATTTCTCTTTTACCTTACAAAGTAGTTTATCTTTTCTAGTTTTCACCCGATGTTCGATATCAATAACGACTTAAAAAAATCAATCTTCATTTGTACTTTACATTTCCATCAATGTTGAATCGTCTTAGCTTTTATGTATTATATTTCGAATCTTTTTGATGAAAAATCATGACTCTGTCACTGAAGAGATCATATTCATCTACTATAATCTTATTATAAATAAAATGAAAGTGACCCTTTTTTATATGTATATTATATATGTGTCGGCTATTTATATCAATTTTTCCCTTTCGTAGGTGTCAAAGGAAATAGCAACTTGAGTCCTATGGGGATCATGGGTGGGAAGACAGAATTCGTTAAGAGATGTACAGTAAATTTTGGTCCATGCGACCCAAGATGCAATGTAAGATGTTGTCATGAGACATGTGAAGGATACTATAGTCAAGGACACCCTGAGGCAACTTGCAAGTATTTTAGTGGACAATATGAAACTTGCATTTGTACCTATGATTGTCAATAAATGAGACCTCAATTGGCTTCATTTGATTCAAACAGTGTTTTTTTACACCTTGTTTGGATGTGCATGGTTGTTATGTATCGTTTTATAACGTATCGTATTGTACTGTGTACTCTATTATTTTGATGAATAAAATATTTAAAAGAAGCGTCTTGTTTAATGTTATGGCACAACTGACCTCTGCTGCTAACAAATAAATTGGATCCCCAATTTTGATTCTACTCTGTGATTTATTTTCTTGGGAGGTGGTACATATTTGTTTATGTCAAGGATTGAAAATGTCAAATAATAATAATAAGATTATGTGTGAGAATGAGTATATATATATACCTTTAAATTTTGCGAAAAGAATTAAATATATCCTTGAAATTTGTGAGAAAAAATCAAATATACCTCTATGCGACTTTTATTTTAATATAAATTAATAAGTTTAAAGTGAGGAGTAAGTTAAAATTTTGGAAAGATTTTCATACGGTCGAATTTATAAGTAAAGTAAAAATTTTGATGTTATAGGCGATGTGTCACACCATCTATTGCATTGAAATTCAATGCTATGGACGGTGGATATATCGCATGATCTATCACGTGCTATAGATGGTGCTTCTCACCCTTTATCGCACTAAATACTTTTAAAAAATGTCTGATTTTAATAAAACGTACATAACTTTTTGTACAAAGATCGGATTGACAACCATTTGATGTGTTGGAAACTAGAAGCGAATATGGTATCAGATATGCTCATACATTTCATACTAACACCACACCATTTATCCAATTTACTCTTTCCGTTGGATCAATTCTTAGTACAAAAATGTGAGGTGTTACATTCTTGCGTTCCAGCTCAGTGTTGGATCTCGAGTCGAGGTTGGATTCAGTGTCAAGATCAGGTCTCGTATTGTCTCCCAGGTGTCGAATTAATGTATGGTAAGGTTCCAGGTTAGGGTCGGGTTTCAATTTGATGTTGGATCAATGTCTCGAGTCTCATGTCCTATGGCTTGGGTCAAGGTCTAGGGTTAAGAATAGGATCCTAGGGCTCGAGCATCAGCTAGTAGGGATGGGGGCGGAGTGGGGAAATTTGGATTATTCAAAAAATTTGGGTCAAGTTGGACAGGTTATGCTCCAGGTCATTTTAATCCAAGCAACTTTTGGGCTGATTTTAGCAAATTCATTTATTAACTCAGTCCATTTTGAATTTGTCCAATTTCAACCCAACACGTTTATTTGAAACCCTATATGCATGTTTTGCAAGTTGTCTACTTGATTAAACTACTTATAAGTTGCTTGCTTGAGTTACTTTTAAGTTGTTTGCTTGAATTACTTGATTTCAAGCTGGATACTGTCTATTTAAATAAACATTTACAATATGATGTATTATAATACATATATTGAATGAAATATAATTAAAATGCACCTATCCTAATATATACTTACTTACTATGCAGGATGGTCAAGAGTTTGAGAAATGATTAGTCAAACAAATCCTATTATGTTGACATGAATAAGCAAGTTATTTCGGAAAAAGATCAGTTTAAGAAACAAATTGATCTTTAATCCAAAAGGCAAAAATGATTTCAACCCATTATAAATATCAATGAAAATTGTGTTTTATTCAACCACTCCAAAATAGTTTTCACAAAAAAACTCAAAATTACTTGAGAAAATAATGGCCATCGCTAAGCACTTGATTTTCTTCACTTTACTGCTCTTTGTCATTTTCTCTGCTCATGAATGTAAGTATGATAAATACAAGAAAAGCTTTTAAAAAAAAAGATTATTATTTTTTATTTTATATTTCTCCTTGACTTTACAAGTTTGTTTTCGTAGTTTTTCACCCAATGTTCGATATCAACAATGACTTAAAAAAATCAATCTTCATTTTTACTTTATATTTCCATCGATATTGAATCTTCTTGGGTTCTTTGTACTATATTTTGAATCTCTTTAAGTAAAAATTCTGACTCTATGACTAATAACTCAGAATTCAAACATGTACATTTAATTGAGAATAATTAAAGAGATCATATCCACTCCATTATAATATTTGATAGTAAACAAAATGAATGTAACTCTTTTTTATACGTATATTATACATCTATCAACTATTTATATCAATTTCTGCCCCTTTTGTAGGTGTCAAAGAGACTAACAACTTGAGTCCTATGGAGATCATGGGTGAGAAGACAAAATTAGTTGAGAGATGTACAGTTGGTCTTGGTCCATGTGACTCAAGATGGAATGTAACATATTGCCAAGAGACATGCACAAGATTCTATAGTCAAGGACACCTTGAGGCACAATGCAAGATGTTTCGTGGAGAATCTCAAACTTGTATTTGTACCTATGATTGTCAAAAAATCATGAGACATCATTTGGCTTAATTGATTCAAAAAAGTTATTACCTACACCTTGTTTGGATGTGCATGGTTGTTGCATATCGTTTCATTACGTATCGTATTGTATTATGTATTATACTGTTTTGATGAATTCAGTATTTGAAAGAAGCGCCTTGTTTAATGTTGTATGCTTACGATTAACGGGTATCAATATCTCCATTTTGATTTATTTTTCTCTATGATTATGATTTTGGACGGTGGTACAAATTTGTTTATGTTAAGGGTTGAAAAAATGCAAAAAAAGAAAAAGATCATGTGAGAATGATTAAATGTACCTTTAAATTTTGTGGGAGAAATCAAACATAGTCCTGAAGTTTGTGAGAAAAGATTTAGTCAAACAATATTATCTAATTAAGATTTCCTGAAATTGAATTTGTAAAAAGTTATTGTTATATTTACTTGAATATGTAAGTTATTTAATAAAAAAAGATCTTAATCCAAAAAGGGAAAATGATTTCAACCACTATAAATATCAATGTAAAATGTGTTCTATTTAATCACACCAAAATAATTTTCACAAAAAACTCAAAATAACTTTTAGAAAATGATGGTCATTACTAAGCACTTGATTTTCTCCACTTTGCTTGTTTTTGTCATCTTTTCCTCTTGGCAAATCAGTACAAGGTCTGTTACTCCTTAAAGATTACTCTTCCTTTCTCAAATTAATTATAATCCTGCATAGTAAGTGAGTAATTATTAGGATATGTGCCATTTCTATCATATTTCATTTAATATATTTGTATTATATTTATTATAAAAATACATTGTATTGTGGTTATTCATTTAAATATATAGTGTCTTAGATAAGCTTCCAATCAATAGCTCAAGCAAACAACTTAAAAGTAACTCAAGCATACAACTTAATCAAACTGACAATTTACAAAGTAGATAGACATGAGTTTCAAATGGACGGGTTGGATTGAAATTGGACAAGTTCAAATGAACTGAATTAATAAATGAATTGAACTAAAATCAAAAGTTACTTGGATTAAAATTGATTGTGTCATAACCCGTCCAACTTTACCAGATTTTTTTTTTGGAATAATCCTGTTACGCCCCAAACTCAAGGGGCGCAACTGGCTCTTAATGCCAAAACTCAGGCCCAAGCTGACCCTGCTGAACCATTTGCTACTAGCGCATAACAGCCACACGCAATCAAGAAAACAAACAAGTATATCTCGGCTTAAAACTAAGCCCTTGGCCGGCAAGGCCCCTGTCAACAGATCTATAAATGAAACAGCTACTCCCAATAGTTTATATAAAGAAATAGCCAACTAGCACAGAAGTCCTGATTGGGCCGTCGAGGCCACCATGATCTCTATACCACAACTGAAAACATGCATATATCAAGACTACATCAAACAGCTCACAAGCAACAGCAAACCAACAAACTAGGCCAGCATGGCCATAACGTAGCTACACACCCCACACACTAGTCTGCAAGCTTCTAAGAGTAGTAAAGATTGGCGGGACAGGACCCTAGCCTACCCATAAAAATATATACAACAAAAGCTAACAAACCTCCAAACTTTGGCAGCTCCGAAGGAAAGGGGCTAGGCAACCGGATAAAAGTCAATCCCGTTGCTGAGGAGGTCTACTGGGTCATTTGTTGGGACCTACATGCATGAATGTAGCACCCCCAGGCAATGGGGTGTCAGTACGAAATAATTTACATAGTATGAAAGGCAATAGACTATGAGCAGGTATCCTAATATACTGGAATAATTCGATAAATAAATCAAGGATAAGATAAGTGTACCGACCTGCTCCTAAATCTTAACTTATCAAAAATAATAACACAACAACCTAACCAAGCCCTCATAAGTTCGGAAGGTACAAACAGCACACAAGACCACCTACTCAGGCCCCCATAAGCCCATAAGGTGCTAATCAGTCTATATACCCCAATCAGTAGTCCCCTAGCCCCGTAGTCAGTCACATAGCCCTCTTAGGCATTAATATTGCACCGTAGGCAGCACATAGCTCTCTTAGGCATCAACATAGCGTATAGAAATCTCATAGCCCTCTTAGGCAACAACGTGGCCCTGTAGGAAGCACATAGCCTTCTTAGGCATCGATATAGCCCTGTAGGCAACTCATAGCCTTTGTAGGCATCAATATAGCCCCGTAGGCAACTCATAGCCCTCTTAGGCATCCATATATCCCTGTAGGCAGAACATAGCCTTTCTAGGCATAGATCACATTCCTGCAGCTAACCACAATAGCCCCAAGGGCAACAATAACAATCCAATTGCTAAAAGCGAGGAATTTAGTTATAAGCAACCTATACAAATAGCCTCTAAGTCGTGTCCAACATAGGGACGCTACTAACTGAATAAGTCGTGTCCAACATAGGGACGCTACTAATTGAACTGTTTACAACAATTATAAATAATCTAATCCTAGTTGTAGTATAATCCTAGTCGTAATATAATCCTAATCGACTTTAGCTAGAAGTAGTAGCCTAGTCGATATAAGTAGTGTAATCCTAGTGTGACTCTAAATCTACAGCAGTTTTGTAAACATGTGTGTTGTAAACACGTCAGTAAGTTTCTTTGGACCTGTTCCAATCATCAACTTCCTTCATCTTCAACACATTTTACTGAAGTCGTACATTTTCTTAATCAAGATTTTGTCTCATTGAATTTTTTTATTAAGGTTTTTGACGAGGAAAATTTGAATGCATATTACTAGATATATGTATTTTTTTTGTCCATCACTCAAATTACTTTCCAAGTAATATTTTAACAAGACACAATATTTAATGAGAGTACTATAAATACGTTGTATTATGAATGTCTATTCAAATAGCAGACAACTTACAAGTAGTTTCATTACGATAATTCGCTTTATAGTGTATATAAGTAAAAGTTTTTCAAATGTTGAGAATTATTATGCGACAATTTCGTTATGATAAATTTCTTTATAATGTAGTATCAATAAATTTTTTCGAGAATTTCTAATGATCGACTAGTCATTGCCAATGCTAGAGGTTAAATAGAGTTAATTATTGATATACAAAACTTAAATACGCATAAAAATATATAATTTAAGACACTCATTATGATATTAATACAACGAACTTAGATCAATGTAAAAAAAAAAAAAGGAGAAAATTGCAACTCATCTCATTGAACTTTCATCGATTAATATCAAAATGCTAAAAAATACTAAATTCATACGAAATTATCCAGAATTCAAAACTAAGAAGTGCTAAGCGTCAGGGGTAGGCGTTCAATATTCGGTTTGGGATTATCAAATTTCGGGTTTGGTAATTTAGTAATTGGTAGTAAAAATTAGATACCAAATACCAAAATTTTAAATTTTGGTTCGGTAATTCTGTAATCGGTAAATTAAATTTTGATTTGGTATGGTATTCGGTAATACCGTATTGAAGTTTTAGCCGATTGTGTATTACAAAGTTAATACTATTTTTTTTATGTGGAGGCACGATATAGTAGAAGTCAATAAGTAAGAAGACATCACGAAAAACAATTTGATACAACTAAAAGACAAGAATTTGGGTTGTTTATGTTCATTCTTTAACTTTCTTTCTTTGGACTTGTACTAATGAGTATAGAAATGTTAATACATGATCTTCATTAAGTAAATAATTCGGTATTTAGGAAATACCAACTACCAAATGGTACTAATGTCTCATACCAAACCCAAACCCGAATACCACAATTCTAAAATTTTACTCCCAAATACCATACTGAATACCAAATTATCAAAAATTTCGATTCGATTCGATTCGATAATTCGATTTTCGGTATTTTATGTCCAGCCCTACTAAGCACACCATGAGGTATAGTTTGAGAATTAATACACACAATAAAATGAAATATCCAGGCTGTATCATGGAATTAATATGGAAAAATTACAATAATATACTACTTAAGACTTTAATTAACAATATATGCACATGCTTTTATTTAATTATAAACATGGTTTATAAATTACATACATGGCAGAATAATTACTTTTCTATGTTAATTTAATTATATAAATTCGATTTTCTTCTCTGCTATTTTTGGGATTATATGCCTTATTTATCTCCCAATTACAGTTTTGTTTGCACACGTTACTGCCTTTTGAATGATATTATTTTATTTTCTTCCTTTTTAATTCAATGAATGTAAAGTAAAATCTTTTTACTTTTCCAACAATTTATTCTTTCTAAATATTTATAATTCCCTATGTAGTTTTATTTGGAGAGAAATTGTAACCATTGTTGTCTTTCTATCTTCCGTTCATATTCATCATTTTCACCATTCTTTTCTTTCTCGCCAGTTTAATGCTTTCACCATTTTTATCTTTTCTCTTAAGGTCAGTCATCCCTCAATATTATATAATACAAACAATTCAGCCATTATATACCACCAATAAATTTGAACAGTTACATCATATTTTCACCAAAAAAATCATAATGTAGTAAATCAACATGCAATCGATCACCAATGTTACAACAGTAATTACACCACTATTGTAAATTGATCCTTATTATGAATTAGCTAATTAACCAAATATAGATTAAATTGTGATTAACATTCATTAAAAAATCTGAATTTCAACAAAAACCTAAAAGATTCAAATGTATACTTTTTCAAAACAAAATAAAATAAAAAAACACCTATGCAAATTCTGAGGTGCACATTTGGGGCAAGTATTTTTTGTTATGCCCTGGTGTACCACATTTACTACAAGTGGCTTTACACCTTTTGAATTTTCCTTCGTTGAATTCCTTCTTACGATCATTATTTGGCGGTTTGCCTTGTTGTTTTCTTGCAATTGATGGTAACATTATTCTTCCATAATATGTGATTGAATATACCAAGTGCTTTCGCAAGGCATTGGATCAATTGAGATTGCATAAGTATCTTGAAAAGTCTTAGAACAATAATAAGCTGAACAATAATCTTCGTGGTGTTTGTTTCTGTATCTGATAGCAGCAACTGTATGACTACAAGAAATCTAATATTGTAATCCACGTACTTACCTGTGTTAGATTACAATTTATTGATAATCAATCTCCAAAATAATTTTGGACAACCCAAACTACACTATAAAATACACCAATAGATGAACAAAAAAAATACCATGAAAATTGATGTTTATATACGACCTAAATATATCAATTACACTAAAAAATAAACTATCTAAATTCCCAGAAAAAAGGCTATCATCTGTGGTAGCTGCTGTCCATTAAGACTAGAAGTGCTGCAACTCGATCCCTTTTTCCCTGAATCAATGTAGAACCCTCAAACACACCAATAGATGAGCCAAAAAACTACCATGTTAGTTGGTGATTATATATGACCTTAAATATATCAATTACTCTAGAAAATACACTATATACATAAATAGATGAACCAAAAAACTATCATGTTAGTTGGTGTTTATATACGACCTAAAATGAACAATTCTACCAGGATATACACCATAAATACACCAATAGATGAACCAAAAAACTTCCATGAAAATTGGTGCCTATATACTACCTAAATATATCAATTATACCAGAATATACATCACAAATACACCAATAATGAACCAAAAAAATACCATGAAAGTTGGTTTTTATATACGACCTAAATATATCAATTATATCAGAAAATACACTATCTACTACCCCAATAGATGAACCAAAAAAATATCACGTTAGTTGGTGTTTAAATACGTTATAAAATATACAATTACATCAAAACATAAACCCAAAAAGCTATTCCAAAATTTTGTGTTTATTAACAATCAATATACACTATCAATTACATCAAATCACCTACACCAAATACACTATCAATTACACCTAGTCTTATACCAAAATAATATTCAAGGAATTTAGCGTTTATATCACTCGCATAAAAAATAAATGATGAATAATGATGTTTATAAAAGCATACTACAGAATTGAACTTAATAATATACCAAAAACGATTAATAATATTTATTGTTTATTCAAGAATTGAAACTAGTCAATCGTTGCACCAGATCATTTACCAAAGCATATGAATTTAATACCTAACCAAAAAAACGATCATACGAAAAAAATCACAAATATAATAAAATAATCGCATAAAAAACACCAATTCAATCGTTATTTGTTATTGTTGGTATCCATGTTTCAACAATCGATCAGAATGAGTAGAAAGAGAATTTTATTTTTGTTAAAAATCTTTCTTCATGAGAGAGAATATATAACAAATCTGAGTAAATCGTTGAAGGTAAAATAATTGGAGAAAATCAAGAAATATGAGATAAGCGTGGCTGACTATTTCTAGGTTTTCTTTTAACTATAAATTCTAGTTTTGAAAAAAATCTATTACTATATAAGTGGGAAAAAAAAAACTATTGCTATATAGTAGTAATTAAGGTACTTAAGTTGTATACTTAAGTTTTTTGCCCAATTAATATTTTAATAATTTCATAAATGAAGATTCATAAAATGTTTAACAAAACTCTTAAAGAAGAGGATTTGTTAATTAATTACTACTAATTAAGAGGAGGAGGCCAATGGGGACAATTATGTGAACATTCATCCATTGAATCATAACAAAATAAAGGGTCTAAACTTGTATCGCAACACCACTGATACCACGCTTTATGTAATACCCTGAAACACTTGCCAAGATTAATAAGTCTCCTATCTTTGATGCTCAATGTATCAATAACTCCTTCACCTAAATTAAAAAAAAAAAAATTAAAATAAATAAAATATAAATGATTAAAAGAGATCATTAAAAAACTATAAAGAGTAAAAAAGACAAAAAATCAAGAAGATTCAGCATCTACTATATATCGTAATAAGAGAAATTAACCTCGTATATACAGTATAATTTTTAGATGAAGGGGTTCATTTGAATCTCTAGCAGTTCTGCCTATGCCTAGATATGACAATAAGTCCTAGTTCAAAACATTTTTTTCTTTAATTGGCCTTACGCAACGTGAATTCAGATTAGTTATATCCCTAATATTAATATTAGATACCGAGTAAAAAATAAAAAAAGTATTAATTTTATTTGTTATAAAATATAAAGCAAACTCTAATTGTACAAAGATCGAAATTAGCATCAAACAAATTCTATTTCATAGATAACCATGTTAGCAACGAAAAATTTAACGATGAAGTTCATAACTAATTCTAATTTTGAAATATAATGAAGAATGAATTTTCTTAATCATACTTACATTCATTAGCGGGGAAGAAGACAAAAATAAGTAAAATGAGGAATATCAATTGCTTGGTGATGACCATTATTTTCTCAAGTAATTTTGAGCTTTGTTGTGAAAAATAATTTTGAAGTAATTGAATAAACTACATTTTTCATAGATATTTATAGTGGTTAAGAATTGATTTGGCGGATAATTTTGCCATTTTGGAGAAATTCTTATCAAAATCATTAATTAAACTCATTAAATGATGACCCCACCTTTTGTTATTTTAATTTAAATAAGCAAGACAGGATTAATTAACTTTTTCCAATTTTGCCCTTTAGCACTAAATATTCTAAAATTAAGAGACACATAAATAAATAAAAATTGAAGATTAATAAGGGGTATAATAGTCAAACTATACTTTTAATTATTTTTTTTCTTAAAGATCATAAAACCTGATATTACATTACAACTAAAAAGAAACAAAGTGAGAATCTTAATTTTAATTTCAATTTATTTCAAATATAGTTTAATTATTTTCTCAATATTCTTTCGTTTTTAGATTAGCGAATCTCTTTATAGTATAGTATCAGCAAAAAAAATTCGAAATATTGAGAAATATTACATACCAGATCAAGAAAAAGTGAGAAAATTGTAACTCCCTATGATAAACTCTCATCGATTAATATAAAAATATATAAAAAAAAAATTGAGATTCATACGAAATAATCTAGAATTCAGAACTGACAAAATATAACATTTTGCTAAATATTACTGTTTGGCACATTGTAATCAACATTAATATTGTAATATTTTCATATATGAAGCTTAATGTTTAACAAAACTCTTAGTAGATAATTTGTTAATTAATTAATACTAATTATGATTAGGAGGCCATTGGGGACAATTCTATTTGACTAACAAAACTCATAAGAGAATCCTTAAATTTCAAATTCTGACTCTGTGCCTCGGAGTGCATTCACTTAGCTCCAACACCAACATTTCCCAACCAAAAAAGCAAGGGAATTTGGGACAAAGCCATGAGAAGCAAAAGATAAGTCCTCTTTGTTGAATGCTTCTCAAAGCCTCTTACTTCACCAATTAAGATCCTCTTCATGGTCTTTATCAAGAACACCCCCATACAAAAACATTCAAAAATTGTTACAAAATAAAATGCATAATCCCAAATTATCCTACATAGCAAAATAATTGATGCATTCACAAAAATATAGCCACCATAAGCAACAATATCAAGAAGTGGCACTTCTCCACTTCCTAAAGAGTGTAATATGGCTTCAAGTAAGAGTATTTGCAAGAGCAACAAAGTAGTCTTGTTGTGAATTGCACACCTAATGCTTCTGGACTAAACCTATAATAAAAAATTATACAGAGTTTAAGTTCTATGCATTGATGATCGTGTTAAGAATATATATATACATAATTAAGTCATTTTTTAAAAGTAATTACACGTAAATTTATACGATAAGTAGTACTAATTGGTTAATATGGTAAAAATAGTAGGAGTAATAGCCTACTGTCACAAATTCAACCGCGTTGACAATGTCAAAAATATTTTATATTATCGGTGTCACGACTCAAAATCATAAGTTGTGATGGCACCTATGTTCCCAACCAATAGGTAAGTCAACCCAATAAGTTAACCAATTCCACTCAAAATATAGAAAAGTAAGTAGCAAGCAAATATCTTACATACAAAGTTTTTTTTAAATAAAATGTGGAAAACGGAAATACCACCCCAAGATTGTAGTGTCACAAGTACAAGAGCTTCTAAAGTCAATACAAGTCTCTAATTATTTAACAAGTTTAAACATAAGAATATCCTATCAGAATACCAACACAACCTAATAAATAAAGATAGATGAAGGTATGAGCCGCAAAATGTCCAAGTGGCTCACCACAACTCCAAGATAATCCAACTCAGATTCAAGCTCCAAGAAATGTGCTCAAATTTGAAATACAACATGCACCACAAAAGAGTGCAGCAAGTGTAGTATGAGTACGAAACCACGTGTATACAGTATATCTCATAAACCAACAACGAAGAAGTAGTGACAGGAGTATATAAGAAAATAATCCCTTACTTTTTCAAGTTCATATCTTACTTATCAACCAAGTTTTCATCATTAGGGATAATCAAATGTCACATATTTTCCAAACACCGATAAAACACATAATCAAACCAGAATGAAGGATATAATGAGATGCAATGCAATGCGACACTATGAAATGATATCTCTCAAATGCCCCGTACTCTCTCAACCGTATATACATAATACTCTTCAGGAAAATGTCGAGAGTTCATGACCCATGGGGGCTCGCGAGGTCCATATACCGACACAAACGATCTCCACGTGTATGTGCAGACGATCTCAACGCACTATCACAAAACAAACAATCCCCAGCACGGACGATCTCCACGTACCCAACTTATAATCATAATCAATCACTCGCACGGACGATCTCCACGTGCCCAAATTATAATCATAACTCGATCTCAACACGGACAATCTCCACGTGCCCAAATTATAATCATAACTCGATCTCAACACGAACGATCTCCATGTGTTAGACGTTTGCTCATACTCAATCTCATGTAAATGCATGTGCACAATATGAATCAATGAAGAGAGAATGATGCAGTATCTCATTAAATCAAATGTCGGTATGACATATAATCACCTCAATTATCACAATTACATGTGTTCAAATAAGAAACACAACCACACACAAAAATCAAGTCACTAAAACATCAGCTAATGCCCATATGCTATGGCATTCTTGAATTACAATCTATCATATTATAGTAATAAATTTTTCCTTTAATAACACCGGCACTCGTACCAATGCCTGTCACACCATTGGTACGAAACCCCCATCTTTCGCCCTTACCCATTGCCTATTCCATTTTAATCTTTAATTAGAAAACATCCTTCAACAAAGTCTAAAAAGTCTCGAACACGTGTCAGGAATTCCTCAAGATTTCGCCTTTTTCCTTTCATAAAGCTCCAAAATGTTCCTAATCTATCAAATATGCAATATTGGTAAACAAAAAAGTTTGTAGACACTTGTATTACTATATGTTTTGCCTAGACCAAAAACTCATCAAATTCTATAACCAAGCTCCTAATTTTCGTGCCAACTAATATGTCAAGTCTCATATTCCTAAATTTTAAGCCTAAGGTTAAGTCTGAGTTTACCAAAATATCATAAATGTAATAATTTTCATATAACATAATACACCTAATATTTAATTATGTAACAAACTTAATTTATAATATGATAATAATAAGAAAGTAAGCCACTTCTGAACTATTCATGAAGAACCAAACTTCCAGAACCTATGTCCTATATCCATGTATATAACTTCTATCATCACTTATATTAGTTATTTAGAAATCATTGTCAATAATGAGAAGCTAAACTTTGTCAACAATCATTACTAACTAACAGAAAGGCCTCACTTGTCAACCAATCAAAATTTAAAAAGATTTCAATCCTTCTCAATATATCTAACAAATTAAAATTTTGTTATCGCCAGTTTATTTCCTTTAAAATAATTATGAACCAAAATGTGCTAAATTTCACTAATTTAATTTAATTATATGGGCTAAGTGGTAAAGAGTATTAAATAAATAATAAATTTGACCCATTAATTATCAACTATATTACTTATTTAGTAAATATTTGTCAACTAAATACTCGTAGTTAAACAATAGTTTAAACTATCCATTTAAAATTTTACGGGAAGAGTCAAAATAGTTATGCTGCTCAAAACGACATAACGGGTCATTACAATCGATATAATAATGATTTTTTAAAAAGCTTTTTTTTTTTTGTATTTATCATATTTACAGTCATGAGCAGAGAAAATGACAAAAAGAAGAGAAGTGAAGAAAATCAAGTGCTTAGTGATGACCATTATTTTCTCAAGTAATTTTGAGCTTTTTTGTGAAAACTATTTTAGAGTTGTTGAATAAAACACAAATTTCATTGATATTTATAATGGGTTGAAATCATTTTTACCTTTTGGATTAAAGATCAATTTTTTTTTCTTAAACTCATCTTTTTCATAAATAACTTACTTATTCATGTAAAGATAATAGGATTTGTTTGACTAATCATTTCTCAAACTCTTTACCATCCTGCATGGTAAGTATATTTTGAGATAGGTGCATTTCTATTATATTTCATTCAATATATTTGTTATAAATACATCATATTATAAATGTTCATTTAAATATACAATATTCTAAATAAGCTTGCAATCAAGTGACTCAAGCAAGCAACTTATAAGCAGTGTAATCAAGCAGACAACTTACAAAACATGCATATAGGGTTTTAAATAAGTCTGTTGGGTTGAAATTGGATAAATTCAAAATGGACTGAGTTATTAAATGGATTGGGCTACCCAAAAGTTACTTGAATTAAAATGAGCTAGAAAGTAACCCGCCCAAGTTGATCCAATTTTTTAAAATAATCCACCTTCCCCCACTCCATCCCCCTCCCTACTATCCAATGCTCGAGCCCTTGGATCCTATTGTTGACCCTAGGCCTTGACCAAGCCATAGGACATGAGACTCATTGATCCAACATCAAATTGAAACCCGACCCTAACCTGGAACCTTACGATACCTTAATTCGACACCTAAGACACAACACAATACCTGATCTTGACTCTGAATTCAACCCCGACTCGAGATCCAACACTGAGCTGGAAATCCAAGAATGTGACAGACACCTCACATTTTTGTACTAAGAATTGATCCAACGGAAAGAGTAAATTGGATAAATGGTGTGGTGTTAGTATGAATGTATGAGCATATCTGATACCATATTCGCTTCTAGTTTCCAGCACATCAAATGGTTGTCAATTCGATCTTTGTACAAAAAGTTATGTACATTTTACTAAAATTAGACATTTTTTTGATCAAGTATTTAGTGCGATAGAAGGTGTGAAGCACCATCTATAGCACGTGATAGATCATGCTATATATCCACTGTCTATAGCACTGATTTTCAGTGCGTTAGATGGTGCAACACATCGCCTATAATATCGAAATTTTTACTTCACTTATAAAGTCGACCCTATGAGAATTTTTCCAAAATTTTACCTTACTCCTCACTTAAAATTTATTGTTTTATATTAAATAAAAGTTGCATAGAGGTATATTTGATTTTTCTCACAATTTTCAAGGATATATTTAATTACTTTTACAAAATTTAAAGGTATATATATTTACTCATTCTCACACATGATCTTATTATTATTATTTTCCATTTTCAATCCTTGACATACACAAATATGTACCACCTCCCAAGAACATAAATCATATAGTAGAATCAAAATTGGGGATCCAATATATATGTTAGCAGCAAAGGCGAGTTATTCCACGACATTAAACAAGACGCTTCTTTTAAATATTTAATTCAATTAAATAATAAAGTACACACTATAATACGATACGTTATAAAACGATACATAACAACCATGCACATACAAACAAGCTGTAATTAATATTTCCTTGAATCAAATGAAACCAATTGACATCTCATTTATTGACAATGATAAGTACGAAGGCAAGTTTTATATGCCCCACTAAAATACTTGCAAGCTGCCTCAAGGTATCTTTGACTATAGTAGTCTTCACATGTCTTATGGCAACATCTTTCATCACATCTTGGCTCACATGGACCGAGATTTACTTTACATCTCTCAAATGATTCTGTCTTCTCACCATGATTCCCATAGGACTCAAGTTGCTATTTCCTTTGACACCTACAAAAGGGGAAAATTGATATAAATAGTCGACAGATATATAATATTATATACATACAAAAAAGAGTTACTTTTATTTTATTTATAATAAGATTATAGTAGATGGATATGATCTCTTCACGCTCAATCAAAGATTTCAGATTTGAATTCTGAGTTATCAGTGATAGAGTTATGATTTTTCATCAAAGAAATTTGAAATATAATACATAAAAGCTAAGAGGATTCAACATCGACGGAAATGTAAAGTAAAAATAAAGATTGATTTTTTTACGTCATTGTTGATAACGAACATCGGGTGAAAACTAGAAAAGATAAACTACTTTGTAAGGTAAAGAGAAATATAAAGTAAAAATTATCATACATTCATGAGAAGGTAAGAAGACAAAAAGAAGTAGAGTGAAGAAAATCAATTGCTTAGTGATGAACAACATTTTCTCAAGTAATTTTGAGTTAATTTGTGAAAAATATTTTGGAGTGGCTGAATAGACACATTTTCTATTGATATTTATAATGGGTTGAAATCATTATTGCCTTTTGACTCAAAGATCAATGTAATTCTTTTACTGATTTTTTCTTAAATAACTTATTTATTACAAGTAAACATAATAAAATTTTGTGTCTTTAAAACATAATGACATCTAACAAATTTTAATTGTTTGTCAAATCAGTATAATGTATGTTACTAAAGATTACCCTTCATTTCTCAAATTAAAGTAATTATTAGGATATGTACATTTCTATTATATAATATATTTTTATTGTATTATATTTATTTATAATAATGCATTGTATTGTGGTTATTCATTTAATTAAATATATACGGTATTAGATAAGCTTGTAATCAAATAGCTTAAACAAACAACTTAAAGTAACTCAAGCATGCAACTTAATCAAGCTAGCAATTTACAAAGCAGGCAGATAGGGGTTTCAAATGGACAGATTAAATTGAAATTGGACAAGTTCAAACAGACTAAGTTAATAAATGAATTGGACTAAAATCAAAAGTTAATTTAATTAAAATCGATTGTGTAATAACCTGTCCAACTTGACAACTTTTTTTTTGAATGATCCACCTTTCTCCACTCCATCCCACCCTCCCCTACTATCTATCGAGGCTCGAGCCCTTGGATCCTACTCCTAACCTTTGGCCCCGACCCGAGACATAAGACATGAGATTCAGAACCCAACTGAATGTATGAGTGTATCCGACATCGTGCTTTCTCTAATTTTTAACCCATAAAATCATTGCCAATACAAATTACGTACATTTCACTAAAGTTGTACATTTTCTGAATCAAGTTTTTGTCTCATTGAATTTTTCTGTTAAGGTTTTTGACGAGGAAGATTTTAATGCATATTACTTGATATATGTATTTATTTAATTTTTGTCCATCACTCAAATTATTTTCCAAGTAATATTTTAGCAAGACACAATATTTAATGAGAGTACTATAAATACGTCGTATTATGAATGTCTATTTAAATACGTAATTTTTTGGATAAGCTTGCAATCATCCAAACAACTTTCAAATAGTTCAAGCAGACAGCTTACAAACAGTTTCATTACGATAGTTCTCTTTATCGTGTATATAAGTAAAAGTTTTTTCAAATATTGAGAATTATTATGCAACAAAGTCGTTATGATAAATCTCTTTATAATGTAGTACTATCTGTTGACACCCAATTTTGACCCTCCACAATATAAATTAATCATCAAGCTTCTTCAATTTCAAACAATTTTAAAATAATTAGTTTATAAAATTTCAAAAAAAATAATATATATATATATATATATATATATATATATATATATATAAGTTTGCAAATTATTTTTAGATAGTTTGTCATTTTGTTTTACTTTTTTAAATAATATATATGTTTTAAATAATTATTTATATAATTAGTATATTTTATGAATATTTGAAAATCATCTTAAAAAGATTTTAGTTACTTAAATATTTGATTAATTATTTTAGTTGATCAACAATATATAATTTTGAATTAATCATTTTATAATTAAGTTGATTATTTTATTTCTTTAAGATTAAGAAGCTCATTAATTAATTTATATTAATTCGTCTTATTTAATTTTTAGCCGAATCACCAATTAAACTCAATTTGGCTAACTTCTTAATTCCCATTTGCCATAATTGCAATTCATGTAGCCATTTTCTATTACAATTTTAGCCATTTCTTTTACCTACCTTAGTATTGGGCTTTTTTCCCATTTTCTTCAGCCTACCCAACTCCATCAGCCCACTTCTATTTGTTGACACCAATTTTGGACCTCCACAATATAGATTAATCATCGAGCTTCTTAAGTCCCAAACTATTTGAAATATTCCTCAAGTTACTTTTAATTAATTTTGTCATCTTTATCATTTTTAAGTAAAACATATGCTTTATATGATTTTGTACATAATTAGTATATTTTATAAACATTTCGAAAATCATCTCAAAAAGATTTTGATTTAAGTGAGTATTTTACTAAAATTAGTTTAGTTTAAGTTATGGTTATAATTTTAAATCATTAGTTTACAAGTAAGTTAATTATTTTAATTTTCTAAAATTAAGAAGCTCATTAATTAATTTATATTAATTCATCTTATTTAGTTATTAGCCAATCCCATAAACCTATTGGTGATAAACTAAAATTGGGCCCTATCTATAATTTACAGCAGCCCACCAAAAGCCAATTCCCATTCCTAATTTCCAGCCCAATCCCTTTTCCAATATAACAATACAACAGCAATACAACCAGCTGTAAATGACCCAGCAGCCCAATGCCTTTAACCCGGCCCAGATCCATGCTCAAAAGAGACCCAACAGTCCTTTTTCCTCTTTGACGTTAACAACAACAGAGCAGCGTCCAATTTCCAAAAAACAACAACAACGTCAATGCCAATGGACGGAAAGCAGCGGCAGATACACGGCGTCAACACAACAGGCAGTATTCTGCAAATTTTCTGTTTTCTTCTCCAACGTTCTTCTCTGTCACAGCAGTAGGAGCAACACGCGTTTCCGTCCTTGTAGCGTGAGATCGAGACACGTCGCTCCCAAGGACGGACGAATCGATCCTAAGCGTCTATCTCCTCTTTCCCCTTCCGGAATAGGGCGAATTTCTTAAGAAAAGGTGCTTCCCCTAATTTGTGAAAGGATTTCAAATTTTGAATTCGGGATTGGCCCCAAATCTACCCTAGTTCCCCCGTATAAATATCCTTCTTCCTCTACGTTATAAGGGGGAATTCTTTTTTGGGAGAAATTTTTAACAAAAGATAGAAAATCAATCAAGCCAATAGCTATAGAATACATCCGAAAACGGAGAGGAAAGTCTCTCGTCTATTGTCCATATCTGACTTTTGTGGTGGTGGAAGCTCTGCTCGAGTTCCTCGTCCCTATTCGCTGCCCGAGAAAAGGTAATAGTTCCACCTTCACTCATGTTTTAGTTCGATGCTAGTCGTTATGTGTTGAACTTGTCTCTGCTTTATTTTTCCTTGGCTATATTCATGCTTTCTTCTTTGTTTTCACTTCAAGATTCGTGGTTGAGAAACTGTTTTGTTTTGGCTATGAGTTTTTCCAGCCTATTTTTTTTTTTGTTGATTGGAGTCCTAATTGGTAATCATGTTACTCGCGTCATTGCCCTAATTAAATACATGAAGCTGGATTTGTAAATGTTAAGCTTAGCTTTCGTGTTGTCGTAAATCGCACTTCAGTCTTGTTTTGATTCCCTTGCTTAATACGTCTTCAAGCATTAATGTTTCTTCATCCGGTTTGTCACTACTAGCATCCTTGCCTGTATAGCATATATCTTTTCTCGTAACTTGAAGTCTATGCATTTTGCGCTTGATTTCAACCCATGACAATATGGTCATAACTTTTCATGATCCAATCTCTAATGTCACTTACGTTTTCATAAATGACCTGCTTAGTTCCAAGATTGTAATGCAGCGATTGGCCTATTAATATCATTTTTCAGTTGTTAAAGACCCCCCTTTTACCTCTGTTTGGATTTGAAAATTAGCATTATTTCGAGTGTGACATATGTTTGGCACGATTTATCATTATGTAACACATTACCGTTCGACAAGTGTTTTTTTTGTGGATATTATGTTTGTTTACACCAATTTGAGCAGGTGTTTGACATACTTATGTGGAATAGTGTAGTTGCCATGACAAGTTGTTTCGATACGGCAAATGTTTTCTTTCTCTGCTTAAAGTTTTAGCGGAATCATTATTTCCAGCATAGTTGTCCTTTTTTGTGCGATGAGCTCGCATCTCTACGCTCCCATAGGTGGATTAAATTTTGCCTATTGTATGCGTTGTATCAATTGTTAAAAATGCAGCATGCTTTTTGTCTTGTTATGTTTTGAATTATGTAAATTATCAATGACTTGTTCATGGCATGACATTCTACTACTATACCCATATTTATTCCCTAAAGTTTTCATTCGTGTGTGTAGGTGTGTGTTTTTCTTCATATGCTTGAGTTGTCAAAGTGTGGTGTCGAGAATCTTTCTTTACTTGCTTATCTAATTTTGGCTGCATCTTTGTTTAGTTTTTTATTTATTTATTTATTTTTATTTTTCCGATTACTATGAAGCTTTAAGGATCTTGTTTGTTGATATTTTGTCATAGTTAAAATGTCAATTGTTTGCTTTGTTGATACAGTTAGTTTCCATGTGAATTAGGATATGTCTCATTTGTTTCTTTATTCCAAATACTAATGTTGCCCTTTTTTTTTTTTTTCTTTTTTTTATGCATGAAACTCATCCGAGTTCCCGTGAACTCCTTTTTTTTGCTCTCCCCACATTTCGAGAGAGCCATAAAGGCTCAAACCCTATCCTTTTCGAGTCAGACAGCAAAGGAAATAGGTGTACAGGTTCCGAAAGGCCGAAAACAGGCTGAAATATAACCTTTATACACTGATATACGTGTCCAGTGCAACAAATATGTGTTTAAAATCAGAAATACAGGTTGCAGCGGGCGAAATGGACTGTGTACATTCAGTATACAGCCCAATATACATGAAAATGGGTCGAAATACGTGTTGTATACAGCCATATATGCTTGATATATACACAGATTTTGAGTGTGAAAAAGGGAGACGAAAATGGGCTCAAAAGCCTCAAAAATTTCCAGCAGATTTTTTGGGTGAAAATGGGCCAAAACCCATTGCTTTGGACCTAACATTAGTATTAGGACAGGTATCAAAATTGGGAATTTAGGTCAAAGGCCCAAGTTCAATATTCCTTTTCTTTGCTCCTATTTATTTTATGTCATATAGTCTAACATTTGGTTGATTTTATGGTTTAATTTAATTAAATTTCCAAAGATGGCCATTTTATTTTATATTTTTTATTATATATATATATATATATTTTATTTTTATTTTTATTTTTCTAAGTTTATTTTATTTTATCATGTCCAAATCAAATGCTTATGTTTTATATGTTTTATATTATTATCGTCACTTAAGCTTACTTCCTTCTAGAATAATCCCCTTTAGCTCACTTCCCCTTGAGATAATTATAATAATAATAATAATAATAGTGGATAAATGAGTTTTGAAACAAATGAGTCCTTTTACTTAATTAAAATTTCAAAATAGATACATATATAAAAAATGGTACGATAAATGAGTTCTTTATTTAATTAAAATTTCAAAATTAGTCAAAGTCATTTTAGTCAAATCGCCGGTCAACCGCAAGTTAGCGGACATTCCGAGGGCCTAACACCTTCTCGGAATGTACGTCGAACTTCGAACCCTATTTATTTTCAATTGATCTTATCTGTTTTGGTCTTTTGAAAATTCTTAGATTTTTCTTGATTTTTACTAAAAATTAAGTGGCGACTCTGTCCTTTCGAAAATTCGATTTCTCTTAAACTATAAGTTTAATCGATTCTTCGGAAACTTAGTCATTTTTTCCTTTATTTACATTTTTAAATAAAACACTATTCAACTTCAACTGACCCAATTCCCTTTTTATCTCACAGACCCAACACCAAAAGAAGCCCACCAATTTACCCACAAAAATAGCCCATCATCAACAATACTGTACAACACCCAACCTAGTTCAACAATACATAGCAGCACCATACGCGACCCCACTGCCCATACTTGTCTTCTTTTTCTTCACGTGACAAACCTAGAAATTCAGCGAGCAAATCACACCAACAATCACCTATAGTACCCTTTTTAGGGATTTTTGAATCTTTTCCACTGTTGCCTTGAAAAGAGGCAAAGAGAATTCAAATTTTGAATTCAAAATCATCCAAAATTTCACCCGTTTTTTCCCCTTAAAATATGCCCTTTCACTCCTCTATAAATAACCTTCTTCATTTTCATTGAAAGGAGGAGAGGGGGAGATTCTAAAACATAAGTTTATTTTTTCAATCGAAAGGACAAAAATCGAGAGCTAGCTTTTATTTTGTATTGATTCTCTTCTTGTTCGAGTTAAGCTCCAGTGGTGTGAAAGCTTCAGGGTCAAGCTCGTTGTCCCAGCCGCTGCCCGAAAAAAGGTAATCTCTCTTCCTTTTCGATCTAGTTTTAGTATGTAATCCATAATTGGGACGTTTTGTGTCAACTTTGTGTACTCATAATCTCAAGTGTGGTTCTGTTTCTTCAAAGCTCACTTAGATGCCATTCGTTTTCACTTTTCATATTTGTAACATGGAGCTCATCTTCTTTAAGCTTAATTTTCTACTACATGATTGAATATGGTTTTCTTTATAGTTGTTCACCATCACTAGTTTGGTCCATTTGATGAATCAGCATGAAGCTGGAGGCCATAATTTATTTTTCTCTTCTTTGCCACTCTTAATAAGATGTGGAAGTCCATAGCTATGTGTTGTTCTATACCATGTTTTTATGTGTCTTGCTTAAATCTTGGGCTCCTCTGTTGCATTTATTTCAGTTCTATTGCATGTTTGAAGTTAGCCTATCTCTGTTTGATCTTCTCCTTGTCTTGAATTTGTCATTTCCAATGTCGTCATGAGAATTTTGTTGCTTTACTTAGTTGTACGGTTCTTTAGAATCTGCCCTCATTTTGATAGTGTGTAGTAATTTCCTCTTCCTTTAACTCAACTGATTAGAGCCTTTAAACAAATATTGGTATCATATGGTTTGTTTTCCATGAGATGATTTTGTGTTGAGTTGATCATATTTAACTTTGGTCAATTGGCTACAAAGTTTGCTACTATTATAATCAGATGACTTATAATTTATTCACTCTTATTGCCAATGTGTATCCTTTACTTGCTAAATGCTTGCCATGTGCTATAAGTTGTGTCTTATTTGTTAATTCCATACAGTAGCACCTACTTTAGTAGCCCATATTTATTTTTCTTTTTATTTTTGTTAAAGTGACCCTTTTTTTTTTTACTTGTGATTTACTTGTGATTTGATATTATGCTAAGATTTTTGATTTTGTCCAACAATAATTCCTCTTCTTTTACTTTTGTTTCATTTATGTGATGTTGGCGGAGTTCAATTTGGACTCTCCTTCACTCCTTGCACCTCTAGTCGGGTTGAAACCCAATACTCCTCTTTTATCGAGTAGGTCGTCATCATTGTTCAAGCTGCTGGGAAGCCGAAATACAGGGCAAATGGAAGAAAAATGCAGGCTGAAAATGGAAACACAAGTCTCCAAAATGAATGGACTGTATACATGTTGTATACAGCAGTATACATTATTATACGAGTCAAAGTTTTGAAATACATGTTGAAAAACAGAGATGCAGGGATACGGGAGTCAAAAAATGGATGATATACGTTTTTATACAGTGATTTGCAGGTTCTGGTCGCCAGTATACAAGAATATACACAGTATACGGAAGTTGTATACACCGTTTTAAGGTAGAAGAGAATGAGCCAAAAGCCCTCCTAAATTCCAGCAGCAGATTGAATTCAAATGGGCCAAGTCCATTTATGGCAACCTTTAGGCTTTGGACAGGTGGGCCAAGGGTCCTGAAATTTGAATTTGGGCCGAAAACCTAAACTTGACTAAAAACTCTTATTTCCTTGTCTATTTGTTTTCTAACTAACCTTTTTATTTGATTTGGGTTAATTTAATTAAATTTCCCAAAAGATAAACTATATTCTTTATGTTGATTTATTTTATTAAATTTCATTTTTAATCAACTCTTATATTTTTTGAATATCTTTAGTCAAAACTTTTTATTTGTTTTTCAATTAATAAAAAATAATCTTCATGGTTTAATTAACCAAGTTAATTTGAATTATTATTTCTAAAAAATGATTCAAATAAATTTTAATTAATCTAGTTTTTTTTAAACTCCTAATCACTTGTAATTCAAGTCAAACCCATTTTTCTATCAAGGTCCTCTTTTCTTAAAAAATAAAAATTGTTCTTTGTTTAACTATTTTGCCAAAGTTAATCGAATATTGTAAATTGTTTTTATGTTAAATCATCTTTCTAAAAAATAAAAATAGTCAAAAAAATATATTTAATCTAAGTCATAGGATAACCCGCGTGTTAGCGGACGCTTCAAATGCCTTAAAAACCTTCTTGAAGCGTAAATAAGTAGCTCTTACCTATTTTCTCTTAATTTTAAAGATTTAATCTGTTAGAGTCTTTTTAAACTAAGTATTTTTCTCGAATTGTTTTATACTTAGAACATTTCAAAAAGTGATTTTTCTAAAGATAGTAAAATTATGGCATAACAGAAATGACAACTCTGCTGGGAAATTTAGGTTCTAACCATAACAGACTTAGGTTAATTATTAAGGTTTTTAACATATGCTTACTTGTTTGCTTATTTTACATGCTTAATGCTTTATTTTTCATGCTTATGTGATATAAATGGCTTATTTGTTATTGTTTTTCATAAATTATATATTTGTTTCTGCTTTATAAACTATTATTTCATTCATACTTCCTCCAATTCTTGAAAATTCACACAATCACACATACACGCGAGGTGTGTTTTGCATACCCGCAAATTTCTTTCAAAATCTCAAAAGTTAGGAGAGTTGACATATGCGCGGGGTGTTCGGATCTTTTTCTGTGTGACCGCGTAGCCTTCTCACTTGAGTTGTCCACTCATGAACCTTGTGTCTAGTAAACCCACTCTTAGTCAACTAGCGTAAAGCGAAACCAAATCCATTTTAGCGCATTGAACTAAGATGACCAAACACCCAATGTGTATTGGGTCCATTAGAAAGACCACCCTAAGTCTAAACCAGCTCACGGCCAAAACAGACGTTCATACTTATGTGTTTAAATTTGAAGGATGTACACATTGTTTGAAAAATCATTGTCCCCGGGGTAAGAAGTAGGTTATAGCTTATTCTAGTTGAAGAAAGAGTTTTTTAAAGCTACTGGTCCATCCAAAGGTATTGGCGCCCGGAGACGACAAAAAGGTTCAAGAACGAAGGTCCTTCCATGGAAGCGTAATTTAGGACTGTACCCCTGCATGGGTCTGATCATTTGTATCCCCTTTTCCTACTATGTATTCCGATTCAGTTTATTTATAAAACTTGTATAAATTTGGGTTTGGAGGCAACAAACTGTTTCAAATGACGTTATACATCCTTCAAATCTTATTAGGCTTACCCTTGGCACAAAAGGGTTATATATTTATTTAAAACTCACAATAATTGTTTATGTGTTTAAGCAGCTTGTGTGAACATATTGCTTTGTTTGAAGATGTTCTAGCCTACTATTTTGAAAATTTTCTAGAACCCCCTAAGCTTAAATATCAAGTTACTATCGAAATTATGTCCAAATACTCTTCGAGTGTTTAGTTTCCCAACAAAATACTGATTTTGCTTTCAAATCCTCTCATCTCAGAAAAAGGTCAATTTTTTGTCGTAAAAAAGAAAGGTCGAACTACGTAGGACTTGAATTCTCCTTCGTGAGATACGCAGGCAGCCTTTCAAGGCTCGGTCCCCATTTTTGATAAATTATATTTTTCCAACTCTTGCATGGAGATTGGAACTTCGTCTCAATCAAAAATCAAATGTATCAAAAGGACCTTTGCTCCACGAAAGTCGACTTTTTTGATTCACTAATATCAAAATCAAATAGACAAAGTTCTGTCTATTTAGCTATTTATCTACAAGTGGGCTAGCTTATCTTCGAATGAAGTAACTATTATGTGTGTGTGCTTATGTGAGATATCTTGTACTATTTATCATATTCAGGCATATATACGTTTACCTTTTGAGTTATTTTTCTTTTTTCAGGTACTTAGAACTGATCTGTGTTGATAAGCTAGCTGAACACCCTTATTTTACAAGATTAAAAACTTCCAAAGATTCCTTCCCCGATCAGAATTCTCGAAAAGAAAAGTCGACAATGGGTGATAACAGTGACGATATCGGCTCGACTAAGGTTGTCGTTGATCAGAATGAATTAATTATACAGTTGATGCAGCAGATCTCCAAAATAAGGGTCGAAATGCAGAGAAGGCAAGATTTGTCTAATTCGATTTTCGCTTTCAATGCTCCAAAAGACGGAAGACCTCCACTCTACTTTCCTTCTCCAAACGCAGAGCAAGCTCAAAACCCACCCTCCAATCTTGCTCAAAATCCCTCAACCATCGACCTAACCGCCAAAAATCCCCATTATGCCTCTGTCTCTTACCAAACACCACATCCTCCTCAAAGTACCAACCCCCAAGCGCCAATTCCTCCTCAAAATGCTAACCCCCAAACTTGTATGCCCCCTCAAAACCAAAACGTTAAACCCGTAAACCTTCCTCCATCACCAAAATCAGCATACCAGCCCCAGACTTTCCCTCAAAACTACCAAGCCCCTCAAAATGCCCAGAGCCTCTCCATTGCTCCACCCCTACCTCAAAAAACCACTTTTCGAATCCCAATTCCAAATGAGCCTTGTGCCAACTTCTCTGAATTGGATCATTATGAGGAGCGAGAGAGAGAGAGAGTGAAGGTCAAGGGAAGAGGCCACCAAGCTAGATATAAAATAATAAATTCGAAAAGCCATGAAAGAGTTGCACTGCATTCCTGAAGTCGCCGGATTGAGTTATGAGGATCTGTGCATTCATTCGAATTTGGACCTCCTAAAAAAGTTTAAGGTGCCAAAATTCGACCAGCTCGTAGGAGCTGGCAGGAATGATGCGGCTCTTTAGCCAAAGTTTAAGCGGAGAAGCGTTAGAATGGTTTCCCTCCCATTAGATAAAGCAATGGTCTAGCTGGAGTGTACTAGCTAAGGATTTCGTCAACAGTTCACCTACAATGTGGAGATCGTTCCTGATCGATATTCTTTTGTAGAGAATTAAGCAGAAATCCACTGAAAGCCATCGTAAATATGCGTATAGATGGAGGAAAGAGGTCGCCCGGGTTCGACCTCCCATTTCTGAGAAAGAGATCGTTAAAGTGTTCATACGCATTCAAGATCCAGAGTATTATGATAGGATAATATTGCTCATTGGAGCAAAATTTGCGGAGATAGTCAGGATAGGTGAGACTATCGAAGATGGGCATAAAACCAAAAAAATTTCTCGTGTTGCCGCCCCAATTGAATCTTCAGGATTGTTGAAAAAGAAAAGAGAGGATGTGTCTTCTATTTCCTACGCATCTGATGGAAAAAGACATTTCAGAAAATCCTCTCCTTACAAAGGTTATCCTCGAGCTCCACAAAATTCATATCCAGCTTGTCATAACTAATCAGGTTATCAAACTCCGCCACCGAGTTATCGAATCCCATCGAGTTACCAAATTTCACCTCATGTTTACCAAGATCCACCACCACATTACCAAAATACCCATCCATATTATCAGGCTTTATCAGTTAATTGTTCGAATATCCAATCAAGCTACCAAACTCCACCCCCACACTACCAAAACACCCCTCCTAGCTACGGATCTCACCAAAATCCTCCAAATTACCGTCAAGTACCTCCATCTCCTCAAAATAATTACCATCCTCTTTGCCCAAATCTTGAGAAAAAACATTTTAGAGTCTTCACCCTCTTGATTGAGAGTCGAACACAACTTTTTGAGAGATTGAAATCAGCTGGCCTAATACATACAATTGATCCAAAAAACATCAATGTCAACTTCAACTTTTATAGACTTGATCTTAGTTGTGCTTACCATTCAGGAAGTGCTGGGCATAATACTGAGGATTGTATTGACTTGAAGCATAAAATTCAAGACTTGATAGATCTGAAGGTCGTCACTCTTCAGACGTCCACTCCTAATGTCAATAGTAACCCCATGACCGAATCATAGAGGGGTGACTATTAATATGATTAAAGTCGAAGAAGATTTGAATGTGGAGAAAGTTATAACCTCAGCCAACCATGAAAAACTTGAGAAAGTTATAGCCTCCCCAACCAAAAGAGAAAAATCCGAATTTGGGATCATGGCACCTCGTCAAGCTTTGCTTTAGTGTCAAAGAAGGGTCAGAACAAGCAGAAGATCGATCAAGCTTTTCCAAAATCATTGTCTCACTCATGTTAGTCTTTTCCAATGAAAAATGGTCTAGGGGAAGGAATAAAAAAAATTTCAAAGAAGGTGATATTGTACTTGAAGAGATGATTGAGACGCTAGTCATACTAGACAACGAGACAAATTAGTGAATTCCTAACTACTGGACATCCACTCCACTCTTGATTCCTCGCTCGTCTTGGTAGAAATAGACAATTTTCTATGTTATCTCTAAAATTGGTGGTGTTCTGAATGAGGCTCAAGACCCATCCTTTACTTTGTTTTTGCCTCAATATGTTTTAATCTCCCTCCTAATATTTTGAAAAAAGGAAAAATGATTTATTGTTATGGCCAGAGTTCTTATTTTCTTATTTCAAATGAAAAACTCCTTAATTGCGAAAATTTGCTTTACTTGCTTTATAACTGCTATCTAACAGTATCTGTCTATGATTTCAGTGAAAATATTTTCAAATCTGTCAATATCATGTCATGTCACAAGATGAATAAACAAAATGAGGTAGATGCGGATGAATTTGAGGACAATAATAAGAAGATCATGGTACCCGAACACCTGGTTGAGGAATTCAAACTATTCGAGAGTCATGATGAGCCGAATTTAGAAGAGATCGGAATAGTGAATCAGGAAAATGATGAATGTCTCAAAGAAATCAAAATTGGTGCATATCTGACAAAAGCAAAGGAGAGCAAACTCATCAGTTTGCTTAAAGAACACATCGATACATTTATTTGATGACATTACATGGTTGAGCATGAACATTGGATCTCACAAGTTATCAATCTACTTAAATGTTGTTAAAAGATACCATGTTGGAAGACCCAATTTCTATCTTTTCCTTGTAACCGCCTCTATTTGCTTGTAATCGCTTTGTTTAGAATTTTATCCCTCTTGTAATGAACTACGTCTGACCTGAATTCTCAAGAATGAGATATGTAGGCAACCTATGTCAGCCTAGGTCACCCCCTATTGTCCCTTTCGATATTTCCTTTTGTATTTGAACTACGTTTGACCTGATTCATGCCTCAACGGGATACGTAGGCGCCACAACGGTACGGTCATATCTCCCGTAAAATTTCTATTTTTCTTTATAATAGAAACTGGGACAGAATTTTTGAGAGGGACTAAAAAATTCTCAAGAAGAGGATTTCTCCAACAAGTCAAGACTGAAAATGCGTTGATAATTGCAACTGGGACAGAATTTTTGAGAAGATCTCAAAAATTGCATGATTTGTTCATCAACAGTTCAAGATACGCCAAGACAATTAACTGAGATAGAAATTTTTAAAAATCGACAGTGACCTTTCCAAATATTACTTTTCAAAAATCTATTTTTTCTTTAAACTTTTCTTTCATGTTTCAATTATTTTTGCATAAAATTTTTTTGTCCTATCTACCAAGAACCGGGAGATCAGAGAAAGCAAAGCAAAGAGCAGATAACTGAAGGAATCAACACAGATCAGTTCACTTTAAACTAACAATTTTTCTATGGATGCAAGAAAAGTTTTATGCTTCTTATACCAAAAAATTGAGAATATGAGTAGCATTATTTCATTCAAATTCTCAGCAAAGCGAGGATCACAATAACATTGCAACTATGTTCGAAGATGGAACAAACGAAAACTACGAAGAAAGCAATATTATTATTTTCAAGCAACTATAGATACCTAGAGGACGTTTATCAACATCATATTATCAAACATGATAATATTACTACTCTGAGGGCCATTTATATTGTATTGTCGATTGAGATGATACCACTACTCTAAGGGTCATTTATATTGTATTGTCGATTGAGATGATACCACTATTCTAAGGGTCATTTATATTGTATTGTCGATTGAGATGATACCACTACTCTAAGGGTCATCTATATTGTATTGTCGATTGAGATGATACCACTACCAGGAGAATCATTCATATCGTATTGTCAAATGAGATGATACCACTACTCCGAAGATCATTTTTATTGTATTATCAATTGAGACAATACTGCCACCTAGAAGATCACCTATGTTGCTCGGTGAAGCATTATCTTCATTCGGTGCCGGGGATGGCATCAAAAGAAGGAAACCATGCATTGCAAGAGAAGGAAATCATGCATAGCAAGAAAAAGAAGTCATACATAGCAAGAGAAGGAAATCATGCATTGCAATAGAAAAAGTCATGCATAGCAAGAGAAGGAAGTCATGCATAGCAAGAGAAGGAAATCATGCATTGCAAGAGAAAAAATCATGCATTGCAAGAGAAAAAGTCATGCATAGCAAGAGAAAGAAGTCATGCATAACAAGAGAAGGAAATCATGCATTGCAAGAGAAAAAGTCATGCCTAGCAAGAGAAAGAGTCATGCATCGCAAGAGAAGAAAGTCATGCATAGCAAGAAAAGGAAATCATGCATTGCAAGAAAAAAAGTCATGCATCGCAAGAGAAAGAAGTCATGCATTGCAAAAGAAAAAATTCATGCATCGCGAAAAAGGTATATATATTTACTCATTCTCACACATGATCTTGTTATTATTATTTGCCATTTTCAATCCTTGACATAAACAAATATGTACCACCTTCCAAGAACATAAATCATAGAGTAGAATCGAAATTGAGGATCCAATATATATGTTAGCAGCAAAGGCGAGTTATTCCAAGACATTAAACAAGACGTTTCTTTTAAATATTTTATTCATTGAAATAATAAAGTACACAGTATAATACGATACGTTATAAAACGATACATAACAACCATGCACATCCAAACAAGCTGTAATTAATAATTCCTTGAATCAAATGAAACCTATTGACATCTCATTTATTGACAATAATAAGTACAAAGGCAAGTTTTAAATGGCCCACTAAAATACTTGCAAGTTGCCTCAGGGTATCTTTGACTATAGTAGTCTTCACATGTCTTATGGCAACATCTTTCATCGCATCTTGGCTCACATGGACCAAGATTTACTGTACATCTCTCAAATGAATCTGTCTTCTCACCCATGATCCCCATATGACTCAAGTTGCTATTTCCTTTGACACCTAAAAAAGTGGAAAATTGATATAAATAGTCGACAGATATATAATATTATATACATACAAAAAAGAGTTACTTTTATTTTATTTATAATAAGATTATAGTAGATGGATATGATCTCTCCACGCTCTATAAAAGGTTTCAGATTTGAATTATAAGTTATCAGTGATAGAGTCATGATTTTCATCAAAGAGATTTGAAATATAATACATAAAAGCTAAGAGGATTCAACATCGATGGAAATGTAAAGTAAAAATAAAGATTGCTTTTTTTACGTCGTTGTTGATATCGAACATCGGGTGAAAACTAGAAAAGATAAACTACTTTGTAAGGTAAAAGAGAAATATAAAGTAAAAATTACCATACTTACATTCATGAGAAGGTAAGATGACAAAAAGAAGTAGAGTGAAGGAAATCAAGTGCTTAGTGATGGACATCATTTTCTCAAGTAATTTTGAGTTCTTTTTGTGAAAACTATTTGGAGTGGTTGAATAGATACATTTTCTATTGATATTTATAGTGGGTTGAAATCATTATTGCCTTTTGACTCAAAGATCAATGTAATTCTTTTACTGATTTTTTCTTAAATAACTTATTTATTACAAGTAAACATAATTAAATTTTGTTTCTTTAAATCGTAATGACATCTAATAAATTTTAATTGCTAGTCAAATCAGTATAATGTCTGTTACTCAGTAAAAATTACTCTTCCTTTCTCAAATTAATTACAATCCTGCATAGCAAGTGAGTAATTATTAGGATATGCGTCATTTCTATCATATTTCATTTAATATATTTGTATTATATTATATTTATTATAAAAATACATTGTATTGTGATTATTCATTTAAATATATAGTGTCTTAGATAAGCTTGCAATCAAACAGCTCAAGCAAACAGCTTAAAAGTAACTCAATCATACAACTTAATCAAACAAACAATTTACAAAGTAGATAGACATGATTTTCAAATGGACGCATTGGATTGAAATTGGACAAGTTCAAATGGATTGAATTAATAAATGAATTGAACTAAAATTAAAAGTTACTTGGAATAAAATCGATTGTGTCATAACCCGTCCAACTTGACCCAATTTTTTTTGAATGATCCACCTTCCTCCACTCCATCCTACCTTCCCCTACTATCTATCGAGGCTCGAGCTCGTCGAATCTACTCCTAACCCTTGTCCCCGACCCGAGACATAAGAAACGAGATTCTGAATCCAACCTTAAATCGAAACCTGATCCCAACTTGGGAACATACCCTACCCTAATCAAGATCTGACCTTGACACGAAACTCGACCCCGATCCGTGATCTCCAGACCTGACACTAAATTGGAATCTAAAACTGTAACACCCCATATTTTCTTACAAAGGCCTGATCCATAGGAAAAGACTAAATTGGATGAATGGTGTGGTGTTAATATGAATGTATGAGTGTACCTGATTGATCTTAGGCATATTTATATGCCTACAATGCTAATTATGCCCACATTTATGCCTAGTTTGAATTCAAAATGTATTCGTTTGAAGTCTTATCGAGTCATTTTCTTATTTATGAGCTAACCAACATGATTAGTTGTGTAGGTAAGCTTAATGGGAGAAACAAGCACAAAAAGAGAGCAAGGAAGAAGCTGAAGAAAATGCACCAAGGCATTTACGTCTTCTCTCCGCGTCGCGCAGAGGAATACAAAATGTGGGTTGCGAAATCAACTTCTAGGTAGAACATTGCGTGTCCTTTCCGCGTCGCGGAGAGAGAGTGAAATTCTGAGCGCAATAAATCTATTTGAGGCAGAACACCTCGTGATGCTCGCACATCACGCAGAAGGCAAATGGTTCTTGGAATAGGATTCGGAAGGCACTGCGCATCGAGCGCCTGAGTACTAGATTTGCCCATTTTGACTTTTAGTATAAATAGGGTTTTATTTTATTTTATTAGCATCGATCTTTTGGGGGTTGGAAGAGCGACGACTTTGGAGTACGTTTTCTTGAGTTTTTAGGGTTATTTCTAAAACTCTTTTCCTTTCAATCGTTTGATGATTCATAACCATTGTATGATTGATTATTGGACTATGAGTAGCTAAATACCCTAGTTCTAGGGCTGTGGCTACAGGATGATTGTAATTGATTGAGTTGTTTTTGGGTTTATTATTGACTATCACATGAATCTTTCTTATGTTCTTATTTTCCGTATTTCATGATTGATCACCATAGAAATAAATTCATTGTTCGAATTAAACTCGGGAGAGGAATAAGAGGATAGAACGTGGAGAATAAGGAGATTGTTGAACTCTAAATAGCTAGGGTTTATTCGTTTCTAGGATAGGGATATACCTAGAGATCTTTCCTGGGTCACCATACAGGAAGATAACTTAATGCTCGGGAGGTAATCAGTCTATCCCCGCTCAACGATGTAGTTAGGGTGTTATCTATTGTAGACGATTAAAGGTCGGGAGACCATGATCATATATCTAACCCTGTGATTCATTGATTCGATAATTAATAATTACCCATATAAATGATATTGATTGCATGAATCCTGTAAAAGTTGCAGCCCTGGACCTTTCCCAAATCATTGTTTGAAACCCGTGAACTGAATCATGTTAGTTACATTTTGTTTTAAAATTTAGAAATAGAAATAAACAACTCTTTAAATCTGGAAATACATTTGTGGTTAACTGAAAACTAGAGAAATTGATAGTTTTTAAGTGTAAGTCCATGTGGGTACGATACCCGACTCGCAAAAAGAGCCACTTCATCACTTGTACGTCACGTGCACTTGCGTGTGCAATTAGACCGCAACAAGTTTTTGTCGCCGCTGCCGGGGACTTTAGAATTAGAAAGTATTTGAATTTTTCTGATTTCTAAAGTTGAAACACAAGTGTTGATAACTTAATCTTAGCATTCCATTGTTGCAGGTTGTTTTGAAACTCCAATCTAGACGACGATCAAGGATTGTTATCGCCTCTCTCAGAACTTGAAAGATTCGTACAATTACATAGAAGGCAGAGACGATTAGCATATTCGGTTCCCCTAGTTATAGGTGAGCTAAAATCTCCTGGACCAAAAACAGAGGAAGATGAACTTGAGACAGTGGCTGCTAAGTTGAAAGTATGAGATGTGGCAATCCCATGCCCCACTAATGTGACTTCATGCATACAGAAACCTGAACCTGGTGGGAGATTTGAACTGAAGCCGAGTATGGTACAAATTTTGCACACGAATGGGCAGTTTACTGGTCTTTCACATAAGGATCCCATCGTTCACATTCAGAACTTACTCGAGATCAGTGATACTTACACTCTAACTAGGGTGAATAAAGATTATGTGAGGCTCACCTTATTCCCTTTATCTCTGCTTGGGGAAGCAACGAGATGGTTGAACTCAGAGCCTGCGAATTTAATTACCACCTGGGATGATTTGACACAGAAATTCCTCATCATATTTCTTCCATCTTGGAAAACAGCTAAGCTGAGGAGTGATATTTTGAGTTTTAGGCTAAAGGGTGGTGAGAAATTGTACTAAGCTTGGGACAGGTTTAAATCGATGTTGATGAGTTGCTCTCATCATCATTAATCTAATGAGGTGTTAGTCCATATCTTCATTGAAGGGTTGGAGCCTAACATCAAGATTTTGCTTGATTCAGCTGCAGGTGGACAGGCCTTAGAGAAGACTTATACTGAACTGTTCACCTTTCTAAACCAGATCTCTCAGGGTAATCCAGAGTGGACGGAGGGGGAATGAAACCTATAGTATAGAAAACTATAGGTATGCTGGAAGTAAATGCCATGACTGCTCTAACTGCACAGATTTCTGCTATACAGAATATGATGAGTACACATTTTAGCAACATGGCATTGGGACAATAGCCTGCACAGGTAAATGCAATCCAACAACCACCGTCTTGGTGTGAGATCTGCGAAGGTAGTGATCACGGTGCAGAGGTATGTGGACCAAACCCAAATACTGTTAATTTTGTAGGGAATGCCCAGAGAGGAGGAGGCCAACAAAACTATGGAAACTCATATAACCCAAGTTGGCATAACCACCCAAACTTTTCTTGGGGTGGAAATCAAAACTAGGGCCAAGGGCAAAGCCATTATAGGCAATAAGGCAATGCCAACGGGTATCAACCACAGGCATAAAAGGAGCAACCCAAGCAGCAATTCGAAAACATGAGTGTGGAGGAGATGCTGAAAAAGATTATGGTTGATCAAGCCCAGTTAGTTGCTGATGTTAGAAATAATCATTTAGCTAAACAAAATCTGGAGAAGCAATTTGGGCAGTTTGCTAGTGCCCAAAATTCACGACCGCAAGGAGGTTTGCCTGGAAACACTGACCCAAATCCTAAACAGGTGAATGCAGTAAGTCCACACAGTGGTTTACCATTGGAGGAGTTAGCTCCTAAGAAAAGAAACACTGAAGTTGTAAACAAAGAGAGTGAACCTAAAGAGGGTGAGCTTAAGGAGACTGAAGTAGTTGCACCGGAAGAAAGAGTGCAACCAATAGTGAGACCACCTCCTCCATTTCCTCAGAAGTTCAAGAAACAAAAGGAGGATGAATGTTTTGGTAAGTTTCTCTCTCTCTTGAAATAAGTTCACATTAACTTGCCATTGGTAGATGTTTTGTAGGGTATACCCAAGTATGCGAAGTATGTGAAAGAGATTGTAGCAAACAAAAGGAGGCTGACAGAGTATGAGACTGTGGCACTTACTGAAGAGTGCAGCTCCAGAATTCAAAACAACCTGCCCATTAAACTAAAAGATTTGGGTAGTTTTACTGTGCAGATTATTATAGGCCAAAGCATCCATGCTCGAGGATTGTGTGATCTAGGAGCGAGTATAACCTTGATGCCAACTTCATTGTACAAAAAGCTGGGGTTAGGTAGTCCTAAACCAACTACCATAATTTTGTAGTTGGCGGATAAATTTGTAGCTAGACCTAAGGGTGTTGTGGAAAATGTGTTAGTACAAGTGGGATCTCTAATTTTCCTAGTAGACGTTGTAGTATTGAATTTCGAGCCTGATCCTGAGATCCCTTTCATCTTAGGATGACCTTTCTTAGCGACTGGTAGGGCAATGATAGATATAGCAGCTGGACATCTTACTATGAGAGCTCATAATAAAAAGGAGGTGTTTGATGTATACAAAGCCTTAAAATTGTCAGTTGTGTATGAGGAGTTGTCTGTCATAACTGTGATAGATCTTGAGGCAGAAGCTAAATATATTGCAGCTAAGGAGCCTCTAGAGCGAGTGTTGGTGGGTGATGACATATATGGGGATGCTAAGGCATATGAAATGGTGCAATTCCTTGATGTGTCACTTACGGTTACCTCTGGAGAGCGCTGGGAGCCTCTAAATAGGGTGTTGGGTCCTCCACCTAAACCCTCGATTGAAGAAGCACCCAAGCTGGAGTTGAAAACACTGCTAGCCCACCTCAGGTATGCATTTTTGGGTGTAGATGAAACTTTACCAGTTATTTTGTCTGCAGTATTATCTAACAAACAGGTGGAAGCCGCACTACTCATTCTGAAAAGGAGAAAAACATCTCTGGGGTGGCAAATGTCTGACATCTATGGTATTAGTCCCGCACTGTGTATGCACAAAATATACATGGAAGAATGGTACAAGGAAAGTGCACAGCATCAGCGGAGACTAAATCTATTAATGAAAGATGCTGTTAGAAAAGAAGTCATCAAGTGGCTGATGCAAGATTGTATACCCAATATCTGACAGTAAATGGGTAATTCCAGTGCAGTGTGTGCCCAAGAAGGGAGGAATGACAGTTGTGACCAGTGAGAAAAATGAGTTGATCCCCACAAGAACAGTGACTGGGTGGAGGATATGCATGGATTACAGAAAACTCAATGAAGCGACCAGGAAGGACCACTATCTGGTACCGTTCATTGATCAAATATTAGATAGGTTGGCTGGCCAAGAGTATTATTGTTTCCTTGATGGTTATTCAGGGTATAATCAGATCGTCATCGCACCTGAGAATCAAGAGAAAATGACATTTACTTGTCCATATAGCACGTATGCGTTCAAACGCATGCCATTCGGCTTGTGCTATGCCCCAGCCATATTTCAGAGATATATGATGATAATCTTCCATGATATGGTGGAAGATTTTATTGAAGTATTCATGGACGATTTCTCGGTGTTTGGTGAGTTGTTCGAACTTTGTTTATCTAATCTTGATAGAGTTCTTGCTAGGTGTGAGGAGACCAATCTGGTGCTGAACTGGAAGAAGTGTCACTTTTTGGTCAGAGAAGGAATTGTGTTGAGGCACAAGATCTCCAAGAGTGGGCTAGAAGTAGACAAAGCGAAGGTGGAAGTGATTGAGAAGTTGCCACCACCAATATCAGTGAAGGGAGTACGTAGCTTCCTTGGACATGCTGGTTTTTACAGAAGGTTCATCAAGGACTTCTCTAAAACTGGAAGACCTATGTGTAGCTTATGAGAAAAAAAAAGATGAAATTTGTGTTTGATAAAAAATGTTTGCAGGCTTTTGAGATGCTGAAACAGAAGTTGATTGAGGCTTCTATTTTTATTGCTCCAAATTGTGAGCTTCCATTCGAGCTGATGTGTGATGATAGTGATATAGCAGTTAGGGCAGTGCTTTGGCAAAGAAAGGACAAGGTGTTTCACTCCATATACTATGCGAGCAAAACACTTGACGTAGCCCATCGAACTACACAGTTACTGAGAAGGAGATGTTGGCGTTGGTGTTCACATTTGACAAGTTTAGGTCATACTTGGTGGGAACCAAAGTGATAGCATACACCGATCATGCGGCTATTCGGTACTTGTTCAACAAGAAGGATGCCAAACCTAGGCTGATTAGCTGGATCCTGCTGCTGCAAGAGTTTGACCTCGAAATAAGAGATAGAAAGGGAACTGAGAACCAAATAGTTGATCATCTGTCCCGACTAGAGGATTCATCTCATGTGAAAAATGAAGGGCAGATTCGTGAAGAGTTTCCTGATGAGTAGTTGCTTGCTTTGGACATTGCTCAGGTGCCTTGGTATGCGGACATTGTGAATTTTCTAGTGAGTGGTTTATTTCCACCTGGGGCATCAACACATCAGAAGCAGAGGTTAAAGTATAATGCACGCTTCTATATATGGGATGAGCCCTATTTATTAAAGAAGGGTTTGGATCAGATGATGAGAAGGTGTATAGCTGAGCAGGAGGCGACACAAGTGTTGGAGAGTTCCCACGCGTCGCCATATGATGGACATCATAGAGGAGAAAAAACTGCGCATAAGGTATTGCAATCTGGTTTCTTTTGGCCTACCTTATTTAAAGATGTTGCTTTGTTTGTGAAAGGTTGTGGTCTGTGTCAAAAGATGGGCACCATTTTGAAAAGGCATGAGATGCCATTGAACAACATACTAGAGGTGGAGATCTTTGATGTGTGGGGGATAGACTTCGGGACCATTCCCATCATCCCAGGGTAATCAATACATTCTAGTCGTTGTGGACTACGTGTCTAAGTGGGTGGAGGCTGTTGTATTGCCAACAAATGATGCCAAAGTGGTTGTCAAGTTCATCCGAAAGCACATCTTCACCAGGTTTGGAACGCCAAGGCCAATAATCAGTGATGGAGGTAAGCACTTTATCAATAACTCAGTTCATAGTCTGATAGCTAAGTATGGGGTGAGGCACAAAGTGGCTACAGCATATCATCCCCAAACTAGTGGGCAGGTAGATGTATCAAACAGGGAGGTCAAGCAGATCCTCCAAAGACTGTGAAAGCCCAAAGAAGATATTAGGCTGACAAGTTAGATGATGTCTTATGGGCATATCGGACTGCTTACAAGACATCGATAGGGACTTCTCCTTATCGAATGTTGTTTGGGAAAGCTTGTCACTTACCAGCTGAGTTAGAGCACAATGTAAATTGGGCGATCAAGAAGCTGAATCTAGATGCTGAGTTCGCAGACAGAAAGAGGATCACACAACTGCACGAGCTAGAAGAGTTTAGGCTTCATGCCTATGAAAATGCAAAGATGTATAAAGAAAAGACCAAGAGCTGGCATGACAAGCATATTGTGTCACGCACCTTTGAGCTTGGTCAGTTAGTGTTACTTTTCAATTATAGATTGAAGTTGTTCCCAGGGAAGCTTCGGTCTAAGTGGAGTGGTTCGTTTGAGGTGGTGAGGATTACTCAACATGGTGCTGTAAAATTGCGAAACAAGGATAAAGCTCCACTTTCCTTGTAAATAGTCAACGGGTCAAGCACTACTTTGGTAAGGATATAGATCGTGAGCTTGAAGCTCTCATGTTGGACGACGAGTAAGTCCTGGTGATGGGTCGTACCGCGACGTTAAATAAGGCGCTACACGAGAGGCAACCCGTGAACCATTGTAATAGTTAGGCTTTAATTGGTTTTGTTGCTTATTTTTAGTTAAAAAAAAAACAAAAATTGATATATTAAAATAAAATACATAAAAATATATGTCGTGCCACAACCAAAACTAAGTAGCTGGATGGAAGGCAACCCATCATGTTTTTTACTAATGGGTGATGAGCTACAATATGCAAGATGACGAAATTTCGTGCAAGGCAACTCCGTTTACGGAGCGCGTCGCAGAGGCGGGGCAAAATATTGCCTCTCCTGATACAATTTAAGGCAGAGAACTCCGTGTACTGGGCGTGTCGCGGAGGGGGCCTATGATTTCGATTTTGACGGTAAGTTACTTTTATGTCAAAAAGAACGCAAGACCGTGCTAGCCCCGCGACGCGGAGCAAGGGCCAAATATTAGCCTCGCCTAGAATCAAATTTCCAGTAGACTTCGTACCACCCCGCGTCGCGCCCCAGGTGAGTAATTTTTATTTTTTCATTAAATAATCGGGTTTTACCCGGTTTCTTTGGAAATTACCTGACCCCAACCCTTTTAACCCCGATTTCTCCCCTTAATTCGCCCATCCTTTCCCCTTTTCACTATATTCACCACGATTTTATCCCTTCCCTTCACCCCTGCGATTTCTTCAAGTAGTTCTGTGTCGCACAGCTACACCCTCCTTGCTTTTGTCCATTTTTCAGCAACTCCGCGTCGCCAGGTATATGCTTTTGCTTTGCTCTTGCGATTCTAGGCATGTGTAAATGTGTGTTGCTATGGGTTGAGGTTTTCTCTTAGTGTGGGGGTTTACAAGTAGATTTTCCACTTGTTATGCTGTGTATCTTGTTGTTGTTAGTGATGTTTTCAAATTCTTGAGTAGATACACTTCGAATTAATTGTATATGGATTGTGGGTTCATCTGTGGATGGTGATTGGTTAACATTGTGGTTCTGGTTAAAATTTGTGAAATTGGTAGGTGTTGTCTGTGTTTTATGACTGGTGTGTGCACCAGTTAGTGGATTTTGTGGAATCTTGTAAAACCTCACTAAAATCGTTTCGTGCATATTGGTGATTATGAAGTCTTGAGTAGAATTACCTAATTGTTGTGTACCTGTGGATTTGGAGGATTTTTGGGGGTTGGAATTTCTGTTACATGCTCTTTCTTGAGTTTGTGCTATTATGATGGTTGTCTGAGTGTGTCTATGAGCCATAAATTGGATAATGTGGCTAATGGTTATCGTGTGAATTCTTGAGTAGCACTACAAATTATATGCCTATAATGTCGAATTGTTGAGTGGACATTATTGTGGCAATGAATGCTTAAATGGTGAGTGTTGCTATGCGATATGGATGGGTTCTGGTGTGTATTCAGGGATCTATATTAGTTGTGTGAAGTCTTGAGTAACACTTCCTAATTGTTTTGTGGTTGTAACTGTTATTGTGATGCCTATCCGATTTGATGAACTTTTTTTTTTCTAAATCACCGGTTTGATGAACTTGGTAATTACTTGAGAATGTTGTTGGTCAATTTTGGGAAGTCTGAGTACCTAAGATGAGTCGGCATTGAACTAAGTATGGGGTGGTGTGCGTACACCACCCATATTTTTCTCATTATTTTGTAGTCATTAGGCCTGACCTTTGCCTATATGTTTGCAGGTCATTATGTCAAGATCAAGAAGATCTGGCAAAAAAGTAGCCACGTCAAGCCAGAAGAAGCATTCCCGAAGTGGGAATGTTCCACTAGCACCTGCGGTCCCGAGAGGCCAAACTGGGTGATTCGGAGCTAAGGCTGTAACCAAAGAAGGGAAGGCTTGGTATGAGAAACACACCAAGACCTCATATTTCTAGGATATGTGTATCGATAAAGACAGTCTGGCACATGAGTTCCCACAAATCCTGAGGCGGATTAGGGAGCTTAGCAAGTTCATCTTTGCTGACCCGGACGAGTGCAACTTGCACATGGTCTGGGAGTTTTACACCAACTGGGCACCCAAGGCGCGATCCCACTATGTGACGGTGTGTGGTAGGAATGTGCCCATCACTCCCACATGTATTAATGATATATTGGGTACACCGCAAGACACCAACCCATTAGTGCTGACAAGGCTGAATATACGCCCTCTATACCAGGCCATCCGTCACATGCCATGGCTCAATGGACTAAGCACAGTGGGAAGAGATATTATAAATTTCTTCCTTATGCTCACATGCTGCGGGAGACACATGTTTGGCTGAATGTGGTGATGAACTGTCTGATCCCCGACCTATATTACACTGATATCACGCATGACCACGTGTGCCTGGTTTATGCTTTGATGACTGGCATAGAGCTGAACATCGGAGCCATCATAAAATCTTTTATGCAAAAGGCCCAGGTTCACAAAGGGCACAGGTATGCATTTGGTAGTCTCATTACCAAAATGTGTTGCAGGTGTCCCTGAGAAGAATGTAGATTACATGGCACCACTTTATCCAACACCGATGGACATCACTCGCACCAAGGGGCCTGACACTGACTTCGGCCCAACCCTCACCACCGCAAAGCGCCACAAGAGAGATGAGTTGATCATGGCTAGGATGTATGGCCTCGAGATGCTACGACACAAGACTGGTGGCCGGCCATCTACTGATCTGGAAATAGGGAAGGTCAACAAGCACTATCTTCTGAATGACCATGCTAAAGCAGCTTGGCATTGATCCTGAGTTCTGGGAGCCTATTGAGAATGACATCCCGACTGATGAAGAGAACCTGCGCACATGATCAGATATGAACTCGGATTCGGAGGAGGAGATGGACTCAGCACATGAGGGTAATGAGGCAGATGGCGATGATGCCATGGAGGATTGATCAGGGAGTGTTTTCACCTTACCTTTCCAACATGGTTGAAATTTTAAAATGCACTAGGGACAATGCTTTTGTCTAAGTGTGGGGTGGGGTGAAAAGCTTATCTGATCTATACATATTTTATGTTTGAACATTGTTTTTTGTTTTTGTTTGATTTCGGGTTCCTTGGTAGTTGTTTTCAGTTCTTTAGCCAAGGATAGTCCCTTTGAATCGTACCAAAAAAAAACAAAAAGACTTTTCTTTATAGAATTGAGTATGTAATCATAGATTGAGTCAAGCTGCCCAATGATAGATGGATGACGACCGTCTTAAGGGCAATTTCATCATTTAAGTGTTAGGTTGGATTATGCTGAAGCAGAAACTCTCTGAAAGGATGACTGAAGTTGATGTATGAATGCAGTGGAATTTTTGTATGTGATTTAAATGCACAACTTAAGCTTAATCTGAACCTTCTGCATGATATGATTGTATGCTGAAATTAATCTTTTCTGAATACAACTGTGCCATGAGCGATGAGTCTTGTTATGATATCCATCATATGTATCTGAGTTTAGAACTGGCTGAGGTTGTTATTAAAGTGAAATACAGGTGTTATTGTGCTTGAAAGATGACAACATGCTTTCATTGAAAATTGTTTAAAAATTGAGCCTGTTCAGAAAGAATATCCCTAGTTCAGCCTAATTGAGCCTTTTAGCCTTAATTTTGTTCTAACCCACATAATGAGTCGAACCCCTTTTATTGACACCATAATTTTTATCCCAACCCCTAATGCACTATGTTAGGACGAAAGGTAGAAACAAAGGAAAAAGTAGATAGGGTGGAAAAGTGTGGTTGTTGGGGAAGAATGAAAGAAAAGGTAAAATGATATCCCAGGATTATGAATCTGAGTTGGCCCTGGTCCATAGGACATTTTGCACTTCAACAAAGGGAAATCCGAGTTAAAGATGGCTAACGTAGTGAATACCTCGATGATGGCCATGGCCCTAAAAAGGGCAGTGTGCACCTTAACTCGAGAGAAATCTCTAAGTCAAGGGTGGATTTTGTCGAGTGTCAAAAAAAATACGTATAAAGGAAATAAAGGGGAAAGTAACCAAAGGCAAGGTTGGTAATACTAGTGGAAGTTTTTGAAGAAGAAAGGGGCTAATGAAAAGGAAAAGTTGTAATTGTAAAAAAAAAAAAAAAAAAACTGAACATAGTGCATTAGGGACGACGAGTCACTAATGTCATCTAAATGAATCCTCCCCTACTTAAACCTACAACACAACCAAACCAACTCCTGTTTGATTTTGAGCATTTTACACTTTATTAGTAGAGATGTACATAATGGGTAAGTTTAAGGTTCTCAATGCATGCATGTGTGATGTTGATTGTTGAGTGAGAGTGCATATTGTTTGAAAAGTCCTTAAATTATATTCAATTGGCAAACGTGAGTGTATGGACTATTTATTGGAGTGAGGGGCACTTGTTGTATGAGGATAGGTGATAAGGAATGGTGCATATGTTGTTAAACGCATTGGTTGCAAAAAGTTGTCAAAGTCATAGACAGGAGTCATGCAAATTATGATTGGAAACATGCTATTATGAATTGTGAACAGATCTTTGGAAGTTAATAGTGGATGCACAATCCAATGTAGTGAAACCCGTGAAGCTGAATCGTGTTAGTTACATTTTGTTTTAAAATTTAGAAATAGAAATAAACAACTCTTTAAATCTGGAAATACATTTGTGGTTAACTAAAAACTAGAGAAATTGATAGTTTCTAAGTGTAAGTCCCTGGGGGTACAATATCCGGCTCGCAAAAAGAGTCACTTCATTACTTGTACAATCACGTGCACTTGCGTGTGCGATTAGACCGCAACACTGATATCGTGTTTTCTCTGGTTTTTAACACATCAAATCATCAACAATACAAATTATGTACATGTTACTAAAGTCGTACATTTTCTGAAATTAAGATTTTGTCTCATTGAATTTTCCTGTTAAGGTTTTTTACGAGGAAGCTTATAATGCATATTACTAGAATATGTATTTTTTGGTCCATCATTAAAATTATTCTCCAAGCAATATTTAAACGAGACACATTATTTATATAATACTTCGTATTATGAATATCTACTTAAATACACAATTTTTTTAAGGAAAAATTATGTGGTTAAGCAAACATATACTAGTTAATTAGCTAACATAGTTATAGTTTGCATTAATTACAGTTCAGAACTGACTTCTAGCTATAATTACACTCCTCTCTCTCGCCTCTTTCTTCTCTCTCTAGAATCTCGCTCAACTCTCTTCTCTTTTTCAGTCATCTCTCCCTCGTCTCTCTTCTCTCCCTGCCCAATCTCTCTCTCAATTCTCTTCTGGCAATCTCTCTCACTTTATACAAATATAAATGTATAGTTTGTGTTTGTATAAAACGAGAGAGACTGGATATACAAATACGTATCTCTCCGTCCTATACACTTATAATTATACAAATACAAATTTTTTTCTGCCCAGTTTTTCCTTTATATTTCTCTCTCTCTCTTGAGATTTATACAAACACAAATTATACAAATATAATATAATTTGTGTTCTTATAAATCGAGAGAAGATTGGATATACAAATACGAATGTTTTAACTCAATTCAATTATCTACGCATTCAAATACAAATACAATCATAGATACATTCACATAGTAGTTACATATATACAATTATCTAACCGATATACATATACAATTCACCTCTCTCCACTCTCTGCCCTCTCTCGCTCGCCACTCTCCTCCCTAAAACACATAGCTATGAATCATAATTAGCAAACTATAGTTATGGAGCATAATTAAGCTATTTTTGAGTGGTTATATGCAAAAATTTCCCTTTTTAATAAGCTTGCAATCAACCAAATAACTTCCAAATAGCTCAAGCAGGCAGCTTGCAATCAGTTTCATTACGATGATTCGCTTTATATAGTGTATATCAGTAAAAGTTTTTCAGATGTTGAGAATTATTATACGATAATTTCGTAATGATATATCTCTTTATAATGCAGTATCAAATGAATTTTTTTAAGAATTTCTCATGATCAACTAATCATTGCCAATGATAGAGGTTTAGTGAAGTTAATTATTGATATACAGGACTTAAATTACGCATAAAAATATATAATTAATGTTTTATTCGAAAATATAAATAAAAGAAAAATAACTAAGTTTCAAAAAATCGATTAAACTTATGGTTTAAGAGAAATCGAATTTTCAAAAGAACAGAGTCACCACTTAATGTTTTAGTAAAAAGCAAGAAAAAACTTTAGATTTTCAAATGACTTAAACAGATAAAATCCGGTTGAAAATAAAGGGGTTTGAGTTCAAATGTACATTCCGAGAAGGTGTTAGGCCCTCGAAATGTCCGCTAACTTGCGGTTGACCGGCGATTTGACTAAAATGACTTTGACTAATTTTTTAAAAAATATCAACTAAGAAAACTCATTTTTTTTATTATTGTTTTTTACTTATTATTATTAGTATTATTATTATTATTATTATTTTATTAATATTGTCATTTTAATTATCTTAAAGGGAAATGAACTAAAGGAGGGATTTTTCTAAAGGGGAATAATTTAAGTGACAAGACTAAACAAAAATAGAGCTAAAGATAAATATACATATTTTAATTTGAATAGGATAAAAAATAAAAATGGCTATCTATGGGAACTTAATTAAATTAAACCATAAAATGAACAAAGTTATTCAAATAATACAATATAATAAGAGAGGGAGAGGAAATAATTAGACTTGGGCTTTGGCCCAAATCCAATTAAATTGGCCCTTTGGCCCACCTGTCCTAAGTCTACCACTTTGCCAACAATCGTGGGCCAGCCCATTAACTCCTTTGGACCTGTTGAAATTTCCTTGGGCCTTTAGCCCTTTTTATAAGTGATTCTTGAACTCACGGACCTGTATTTTTATTCAGATTTTGTATTTTCTGCATTTTCACTTGCTTTCCCGTATTTTTGAACATGTATATTATATTTTTTACTGTATACTCATGTACACAGCGGGTATATCAGTGTATACAGCTGTATACAACAGGTATACAACTTCTTTGTGAGCTTTTGGACACCGAAATATCCAAATTCCAGCTATGTTTTTACTCCGAAAACCTATCCATCAACTTCACAATTGACATGGGGGCCGACTCCAACGAAGAGAGGATTTCGGGGGCCTTTAAGGCCCATTCGGAATATAAAGGGAAAAGAATAGGAGTCCAGGAGGACTCAGGGCAGATTTCACATAAATAAAAAAGAATAAGAGAAAATCAGTATTGTATCATGACAATAACCAAAGTAAAAAAAATAAAAAGAATGTGAACGCTGTGCTATCTCATGCTCAAAATGCGACTACTCATCAATTGAAATTCAAGATATGCCCAATCAACTCATTTTCTCGGGAGAACGAAATACATCAATTCTAATTCATGAATTTTTCTAGACTCAATTAATATCAAGCAGAATATTTTAGCATGTGAAGCAATAAATGATAAAGGCAATCCCAACTCTTTCTAAATGAGCTATAATAGACAAGCAAAAAAAAAAAAGATAAACTTAGACTACTAACTAAGCCTACCCAGTAGTTATAATCAAGACAAGACATCCATGCTATTTTTAAATCCCCAAAGAAAGCATACTAGACAAACTTACTAGATAGGATTTAGCCGCTACCATTCACCAAAGATGAATTTCCCAAACAGATATAACAACAAAAGATGGGCAGCCGAAGATAACAAAAACATCTCAATAAGATCTAACACAAATTCACATATAGACATGAATCAACGACCTGAAAACCTTATTAAACTTTACTCTAAACAGCCATTATACCCCAAAATAAACATAATTCAGATCTACACTAACTCACCTAGATATCTAGTATTAAAGAGATGGGTCAAGCAATTTCACAAGGTACACCTAATCTCAGCAAGATCAAAGCTGGTAAAAAAAAATTATTTTAAACTCAAAATGAAACTCAAAGAAACATCTTCGAACATTTACTCAATAAACAATAACACAGTGACATAAATGCTTTAGGATTGAGGGGAAAGGGAAGGGAAAAGCAAATTTCATCAAAGTAGCAAGTAAACAAATAGAAGGAGATGTTGAAAACAAAACAAAGTCATGGATGAAGCAAACGCAACTAAATAGATTTGGGGCATACCACGGCACAAACATATCAACAACCTTGTTACAGCAAAATAAACTTTAAGAGGTGAAATGGCGAATCAACCAAACTAACGCTAAAATGACAAAGTTTTCGACTGGATATCAACAAGAACCTAAGAGATATCCTTTAAGCACACAAGTAAAATACATACCAGCTACCACTGTCCAAGGCTAAATGACAAAAATACAACAACAAAACAATGGTCCTAAACACCCTGTAATGAAAAAAATAAAATAAAATGAAAGGAACATTATGGAGGAGGCGTTACCTTTCAAGGTGCAGCGAACAAGGACCACAAGCTAGCAGCTACGATCCTTCCACCATGAGCAAGAAATTCAAGCGGAAGTTTTGAACTCAAATGAACGACCATCCTTCTTAGAAACTGGAATCGGAGAATTTTCTATTTTCTTTGATGGGATTTCGTAGTATATTATAGCCGTTTTGCTTAAGCTGCTCTCTATTCATCGGCTAGAAATTTTCAACCTAAAAAATTTCAACTAAAAACCTCTCCCACACTAGTAGAAGAACAGGGTATTTATAGTGGAAAATTAGGGTTCGAAATAGGGGAAAACAGATGGAAATTTGGTATAAAAATAGGGCCCATGAATTTGAATTCCGAAGTCTTTCACCACTTAGGGGAGACACCCCTTTTTCTAAAGATTTCACCCCATTCCGGAAGAGGAAATGGAAGATGGACGAGCTCGATCGATCGAGTGTACTCGCTGCTTGACATGGCATCATCCCACAGCCTCGAGGACGAACATGTGAACTGCTCTTGCTGCTCTTTTCTACCGCGACTGAGAAGGATGTGAAGAAGACGACAAGGAGGAGCAGAGTATTGTTGTACTCGTAGACACCGTGACGATTTTCGTGAGTCGCAGCTTGGATTGTTGATGTTTTTTGTTGCTGTGTGTGTTAGCGTTTGGCTCTGCCATGTGGTTTCTGTGTAGATCGACGTTGCTCGGTGTATTGACGTTTGGAACGTTGGAGCTGTTGTCGTTTCTGGGTTCTCTTTTGATAATAAAACGGGGCTGGGTCGGGTCTATTGGCTGACGGAATTGGGTTGGGAATGGAAAATGGTGGGCTGCTGGAAATTAAAGGAACGGGCCCAAAGTTTTAGTTTTTTTTTTATATGGCCAATTGAATTGCTAATTTAGCCAAATTGAATTGTAATTGGCCAATTGAGATTACGAACTTAACCAAATCGAACTCATTTGCAAATTCGGCTAAACATAAATAAGATGAATTAATAAAATTAATTTATGAGCTTCTCATCTTAACAAAATAAAATAATTAATTCAACTATAAACCAATTGATTTTTAAATTTAACCATAATCTAAACTAAATTAATTTTAATATGATATTTAAAAAAAAAAATTGAGATGATTTTCAAATATTTATGAAACATACCGATTATATCTATAAAACTATATGAAATATATTTACTATTTATAAATTATGAAAATCGACTAAGATCACTTAAAATGACTTTGAGAAGCATTTGAATTTTATAAAACTAATTATTCTAAATCGTTTGGGAATTAAGAAGCTCGTGAATTAATTCCTATCGGGGAGGTCAAAATTGGGTGTCAACAATTAAGACATACATTATGATATTATTACAACAACCTTAGATCAATCTTAAGAAAAAAGAGAAAATTGCAACTCCTCTCATTAAACTTTCATACGAAATTCTGAATTAAACACAAGAAGAGTTAAGCGCAACATGATAAAACATATATATGTTTGTGAAATGAGATATAGTTTGAGTATTAATACACACGATAAATGAAATATCCATGTTGTATCATGGAATTAATATTGTAATAATTTCATATATGAAGATTCATAAAATGTTTAACAAAACTCTTAAAGAAGAGGATTTGTTAATTAATTCCTACTAATTATGAGGAGGAGGCCAATGGGGACAATTATGTGAACATTCATCCATTGAATCATAACAAAATGAAGGGTCTAAACTTGTATCACAACACCATTCATATGCTATCCAGATACACTTGCCAAGATTAATAAGTATCCTATCTTTAATACTCAATTTATCAATCACTTCTTCGCCTAGATTAAAAAAAAAAAACATAAATGATTATTAAGATGAGAGAAAAAATCCAACATAATTAAATCAGAGCAAATTTTATTTTATTTACTATCAAGAATTGTTGTGAGAAAGATATGATCCCTATGTTGATTTCAATCAGAAATTTCAGGTTTGAGTTCTTGATTATAGATGACAAAGTCAGTATTTTCATTAAAAGAGATCATTAAAAACTATAAAGAGGTAAGAAACGAGAAGTCACGAAGATTCAACATTTATTATATATATATATAGAAAAAAATTGACCTTATATATAAGGTATAATTTTTCGATGAAGGGATTCATCTGAATCTCTTGCGATTCCCTCGTTCGTTTTTTAGTTGTTATGTTTACTAAAAATACTTACTTTAAAATAGTTGTTAATGTAAATAATTAAGAGTGGATTAATTAACTTTTTTCAATTTTGTCTTTTAGCATTATTTATTCTACAAGTAAGAGGTACAGAAATATATATAATATAAAAATTAATAAAGGATATAATAGAAAAGTTAAGCGCAACATGATAAAACATGTATATGTTTGTGAAATGAGATATAGATAGAGAACTAATACACGCAATAAAATGAAATATCCTTATTGTATTATGAATATTCATAAAATGTTTAACAAAACTCTTAAGAAGAGGATTTGTTAATTAATTACTAGTAATTATGAGGAGGAGGCCAATGGGGACAATTATGTGAACATTCATCCATTGAATCATAACAAAATAAAGGGTCTAAACTTGTATCACAACACCACTGATACCACCATTTATGTATTACCCTGAAACACTTGCCAAGATTAATAAGTCTCCTATCTTTGATACTCAATGTATCAATCACTTCTTCACCTAAATTTTTTTATAAAAAGATAAAAATAATTAAAAATAAATAAAATATAAATGATTATTAAGATGAAAGAAAAAAATCCAACATAATTAAATCAGAGTAAATTTCATTTTATTTACTATCAAGGATTGGTGTGGAAAGGATACTATCCATGTACTAATCTCAATCAGAAATTTTGAATATGATTAAAAGAGATCATTAAAAAAACGATAAAGAGTAAAAAAAAAAAAAAAAAGAAATCAAGAAGATTCAGCATCTACTATATATCGTAATAAGAGAAACTGACCTCGTATATACAGTATAATTTTTAAATGAAGGGATTCATTTGAATCTCTTGCAAGTTCTGCCTATGCCTAGATATGACAATAAGTCCTAGTTGGAAACATTTTTTTCTTTAATTAGCCTTACGCAACGTGAACTCAAATTAGTTAAATCTCTAATATTACTATTAGATACCGAGTTTGTAAATATAAAGCAAACTCTAATTATACAAATATCGAAATTAGCATCGAACAAATTCTATTTCGTACATAAACATGTTAGCAACGAAAAATTTAAGGATAAAGTTCATAACTAATTCTAATTTTGAAATATAATGAAGAAATAAATTTCTAAATGATACTTACATTCATTAGCAGGGAAGAAGACAAAAATTAGTAAAATGAGGAAAATCAATTGCTTGGTGATGACCATTATTTTCTCAAGTAATTTTGAGTTTTTTTGTGAAAAATAATTTTGAAGTGAGTGAATAAAATACATTTTTCATAGATATTTATAGTGGTTAAGAATTGATATGGCGTATCATTTTGCCATTTTGGAGAAATTCTTATCAAAAATCATTAATTAAATTCATTAAATGATGACCCCACCGTTTTGTTATTAATTTAAATAAGCAAGACAGGATTAATTAACTTTTTCCAATTTTGCCCTTTGGCATTAAATATTCTACAATTAAGAGGCACGTAAATAAATTAAAATTAAAGATTAATAAGGGATATAATAGTCAAATTATACTTCTAATTAATTTTTTCTTAAGGATAGTATAAAACCTTACCTTACTACTCCCTCCGTCCCATTTTATATGTAATCACTTTCTATAAATAGTTGGACCATAATACTTGTCATTTTATAAATTTTATGCATACATTATCATATTTTGCGTATTATATCCTTGATAGAGTAGTTAATTAATCTTGAAAATGTATTAATCATTTATTATCAAGTTGACTTAAGAAAACATTAAATAAGGATAGAAGGGTAAAGTTACATCCTTAATGCACATGCAAAGTAAAAAGGTGGCATATTAAATGGGACGGAGGGAGTACTAAAAAGAAATAAAGTGAGTATCTTAATTTTAATTTCAATTTCAATTTGTTTCAAATATAGTTAAATTATTTTCTCAATACTCTTTCATTTTTAGATTAGAGAATCTCTTTATAGTATAGTATCAGCAATAGTTTTTCGAAATATTGAGAATTCTTACGTACCGTATCAAGAAAAAGAGAGAAAATTATAACTCCCTATGTCAAACTCTCATCGATTAATATTAAAATACGAAAAAATAGAGATTCATACGAAACAAAATATAACATATCGCTAAATATTACTATTTGGCACATTGTAATCAACATTAATATTGTAATATTTTTCCAATATTTTCATATATGAAGCTTAATGTTTAACAAAACTCTTAGTAGAGAATTTGTTAATTAATTAATACTAATTATGATTAGGAGGCCATTGCGGACAATTCTGTTTGCATGGCTCCATTGGATCATAACACCTTACTGGCACAATTGAATCACAACACCATTTGTTATTTGTGAACTGAATAACTAATTAACTATAAACCTAATATATCTATAAATTATTAATTATAAACCTAATAATACAAAATAACTAAAATCTCGAATCCATAAATTTCAGATTCTGACTCCGTGCCTCGGAGTTCATTCACTTAGCTCCAACACCAACATTTCCCAACCAAAAAAGCAAGGGAATTTGGGACAAAGCCATGAGAAGCAAAAGGTAATTCCTCTTTGTTGAATGCTTCACAAAGCTTCTTACTTCACCAATTAGGATCCTCTTCATGGTCTTTATCAAGAACACCCCCATACAAAAACATTCAAAAATTGTTACAAAGTAAAATGCATAATCCCAAATTACCCTACATAGCAAAATAATTGATGCATTCACAAAAATATAGCCACCATAAGCAACAATATCAAGAAGTGGCACTTCTCCACTTCCTAAAGAGTGTAATGTGGCTTCAAGTAAGAGTATTTGCAAGAGCCAACAAAGTAGTCCTGTAGTGAATTGCACACCTAATGCTTCTGGACTAAACCTATAATAAAAAATTATAGAAAGTTTTAAGTTCTATACAATAATGATCGTGTTGAGCATATATACATAATTAAATCATTTTTAAAAGTAATTACACGTAAATTTATATGATAAGTAGTACTAATTGGTTAATATGGTATACTATCACAAATTCAATCGCATTGACAATGTTAAAAATATTTTATATTATCGGTATATAATTTCATCCATTGAATTATCAGTATAGAGACAATATTTTAGAATGTTGATAGAGCATATATAGGCTAGTATATATGTTGAGACGGTCACATGCTTGTTAAAGATAAAAACGAAACTTGGCTTCTCACTGTATTACAGTATTAGATTGATGATAAGCTTGAAATGTAACCAATGTAGATCATTTTTGTTTTTTTTTTTTTTTGTTAGAAATTACCAACAAAGTAAAAGTTCAAATAGCAGACTAACAAAGTTATATATTAAGATTTAATTTCCAACCTAATAATAATCATATATAAAGATGGAAATTCATTTTAAGAAACTTACTTGGTGGTAATGCCCAAAAAATAGCCAGTAAGAACCAAATAAGTACCAAAAGCCATCATAGGGATGTACAAATCAGGTGCATTTATATCATAAATTGGAGGTTTGAACGAAAATTCTCCTCCAACCATATCTCCACCTCTCATCCAATGTCCCTAAAAACATATTTATATAATTAAAAAATCATTCATATTTTGAATTAAAAAAAGGATATATTAAGTTATATACACGCACTATAACAAATAAAGAATTGTGTTGTAATAACATAATTGCAGTTGTATTATATTTAGCAGCGATAATAAAATGAGTATTTATAAATAACACTTTATATAAATGTCGCTAAAGGTTTTAGCAATTCTAAATATAATGACATTAACTCAATTATCGCTAAATATTATTGTAAAGAAAATTTTATTGTCACTAAATGTCTCCTTTTATAGTGACTAACAACACCTTTTTTAAGAAAATATACTATCAATATTGTTTAACCTATAATAGTGGGCTAGTAAATTACAATTTTTATCAAGTTATTAATTACTAATATTTATCATAGAAATCACATGTAATTACATTAAAATAATTGTGTAAATATTATTTATGTTGTTAGGATATATAATTTAAACTTTAAGCAAATAAATTAATATACAAAATGTTGTGGACTTTACCTTGTGAAGAAATGGGAACAAAATCACCTTCAATTTGTTTTTCACATAATCTTCATTCACTTGAAAATAGTACTGTGGGTTAGAAATGTATCTGCCAATCTATATGTAGTAAAAAGAAATTAATAAAATGGCAAATATAGTGCAATAATTTCTCTAAAATAAATAAACAGCATCCACATTCTAATATTAACTATTGGAAATTTTCAAAAAGTCAATAATTAAAATTAGCAATACTTTCCAGAAAAGACACTTTTGAAAAGTACGTACGATGCAATCAGATCAATCTATAACAGTTGTTTTCTAAAATAATATTATATTATAACAATCAATTTTTTTCTTAGAAGCGACTTTCATATTCTATTATATTATATATTCTTTATAATAACATCACATTGGAACAGTCAAAAATATACAAACAAATGATATCGTTATATATTTTTCCAAAACAAAAAAGGTATCCTTACATTGTTTTGAACATAGGAAGAACTTGAACCTAAGACTTTTTCTCCATAAGCACCTAGTTCACTTTTGATAAGATCAGAGCCAGCACCATATAATAGCATATTCCCAAGTGATGTATCAATTTGTTTAGTACAAGTCTTCTTGTGATATTCTGATGTTTCATACATTGTTGACCCCATTTTATTATACTACAAAGGAAAGAAAAAATGAATTAGCCAGACAAACAATTTCTATCGCTAAATAATCAAAAATTTATCGCTAGTTTTATTTAATGATAGAGTATCGAAAATTCATGTTGCTTATATTGGCTATTCATTGACAGATTAATGACGAATTTCATAGCTAATTTCTGATTTATGTGGTTCTTTGTGCTTCTTCTCATAAAGAGAAGCATAAGAGAATGCAACTTATGATCAATGGGTTCAACTGATTTTAGTATGTTCAAGACGAAATATTAATATAGAAGTGATTATTATTAAGAATTCAATAAATATTAATTAAAAGGCTAAATTCATTAAATTTAAATTCTGAATTTACCTTTATATGAAAAAGCAAATTCAATACTTAAGTGAATTCCACATTGAATTGGTAGATGAAAGTGAAGAACTTTATAAGGCTAAGCTGAAGTGATCACATGATACACATATTTTTGGGGCTCAATTTGATATAATTCAAAAGACAAATTCATACGAATATAAATACAATGCGGATAGCACATGCGTAAAATTGAAAGTTAAGTTATAGAAATTCTAATTTCATGAAATCATTTGGTCTGAATGCTATATGAAAAATATAAACCAAATCATCAGATCCAAATATTAAAAATATAGAAAATCATAACATGAGTGAATATTTGAAAATGTCATAATTATATATTATATATACCTTTTGATTTTGAAGTAGTTTACTCAAGACACTCAGAAAGCTTTTGCTTCTTAATTTGCAGAAATTAACAGATAGTGTATCTTTATTGTGTTCTTTTTATATATACATTTTCAAGAGAAATTATTATTATTATTATTATTATTATTATTATATACTTTATTTTATTTTATTTTTTGTTATTTAATTTTGCATGGTATGAGATGACAAATTTTTAGATGGTCCGCAACCCAATGCCACAATTTTTTTATTTTAAAAAATTGATTACTGAAATTGCAGTTGTATTTTAATGAAATGAAACTACTAATTAATTAATACCAATATAAATACGTGACTCTTTTTGCAGTATAGTGTTGGGTCGGTATCTCTGCTATATTGGACCATACTACTCATTTTCCCAATGCATTACATAAAGTCGGAGTTAAGATTTTAATTTTACGAGTTTTGAATTCTAAAATGGTGATTTCAAGTGTTATTAACTGAATTTTAATAATAAATTCGAGCAAAAAATGAGTTAGGTTGAATCTGTATCAGGGCTTTTAGATCCAATCTTACATTACATAGTAGGTGTCACGACCCAAAAATGGACGTGACGGCACTCGTCTTAAAAATAAGTCAACCTAAAACTCAACCATTAGAATAAAATGCGGAAATTTTATAATCAACTCAAAAATACCCCCAAAATCTGGTTGTCACGTGTACAAGCCTCTAAAGCATTGCAATTGATTCAAAAGAAAAACATCAATCTCAAATGACCTTATTTCTAGAATAGAACAAGATCATAAATAGGAGTAAGAAGGTCCGCTGAGATGATAAACAACTACCTCATAAATCTCCAAGAAGCCTCAAAAAAAAGAGAATGAAGTAGCATAAAATCCAGGCTCATAACCTACAAAAATTGTAAAAGCAAGGGGTGAGTACCAAACCACACGGTACTCAGCAAGTAAACCTCTAAACACAAGCTAAGGGGATAGAATACGGGTACTCCTTACACACCATCTGAACCTCCACAACTACAACCTGTATAAGACCAGCCCAATCTAACAGTTCACAATTTACAAGCACATATCTCAACAACAACATTCTAACAATCACATATTCTCAACAACAAGCTCAATATTCATCAATTACAACCTCCACAACTACAACCTGCTTAAAACCAGCCCAACCTAACAGTTTATAATTCACATAGCACACAACTCGACAACAACACTCTAACAATTACATATTCTCAAGAACAAGCTCAATATTCATCAATCAAAGTTCCACAGAAAGGCACTCATAAGATCAGCAAAACACAATATCAAGTTCACTAATAATAAATATGTGCAATGCAATGTCAAGTATAGTGATGGATGTCTGACCTAGTGATACACACCCGCTGTCTCTCAGTCCGAGACCCATGGGGGACATATCTATCCATGCATCCATCGCGGTGCGCGATAGGACCCTCGATAATAGTAACCATCGTGGCGCGCGATACGTCCCTCGAAATATAGTATCCATCGCGGCGCGTGATACGTTCCTCGAAATGGTACATCCTCTTTAATTTCTTATTCTTTCTCAATTCACATAACACTTGTCACAACCATGTCTCAGAACAATGCAAATGACATGTTCACACAAATAATGAGGAGATGACCATTTCATAACATTGCACAATTCACAACAACACAATCATTATACAACATCAACAATGATTCAACAAGCCTTTCAAACCATTCTCAACACATCACACACAAACAATTAATCACATTACCTTTTATTACCCCTTTTTCATCATTAGAATTAATCAATGTGGACAAGTCAACCCATCACCAAGTCTCATTACCCCAAACACATATTACAAGGAAATACTTGAATTCCATACAAGGGTTTAGAAATCATTTGCCTCAAATAGTCGAACAATCACTCCGGGACTTGAGTCTCCCTCTTTCATTGGGCTCCAAATCAATACTATCTATCCAAACAAATTACCACAATAAGATTTTGAAATTAACAACACCCACATTACTATGTGTTTAGCCTTGAACCAACAATTCACCCAAATTCATAATCAAGTTTCTAAGTTTCAAGCCTAGGGTTAAGCTTCAACTTCTCCAATATCATAAGTCTAATGATATTCATATAATTCGGTAACTCAATATTTAATTACCTATCTCAATATATTAAATATTTAATTTATAATATAATATTTAAAATAGGAACAACTAACTATGAAATCTACTGGTGACGCAGATTCATGGCAGAACCATGAAAAACACACGACAAACCAAACAACTTATCCATTCGTAACAATGAGTACATAATTTCATTAATAACAATTACCCCCACCTTATTTTCAATTCAAATTTCCCTTCTGTTCAACCCCAACAACGTACTGACAATATTTTGTCTCTTTTCTTTTAAAAACAAACAATTTCCAACCATATCCCTTAACAATAATATCACCCTAAGATATATATATATATATATATATATATATATATATATATACACACAATTTTACAAAGAATCTTGATTAGAACTAACCTGAACCAATCGAATTTTCCTGCTTCTTTGCTTTTTGTCGCACGTCTAGGTTAGTTTTTCTTCCGCCTCTTTTTTTTTTTTTTTTAAATTAATCATATATTAAAAGTAATAATTCCTACTAACCTATTTTAACAATTCAGACTTGGTCCATTATTTTTAATAATAAACAAATTACCCGCAAATTAATTCATTATAGATAAATGACTATTCAAAATTATCAAAAATAACCTTACCAGGTCCGGGTCATTACAATAGGTCATCGTGTACAGTCAAATCTATATATAATAGGCATTGGCGAAGCTAGGGTACTACAAGGGGATCATCGGAACTCTCTATTCGTGAAAAATTACATTGTTTATAAAGTTAAAAATTATTTCTTAGCTATATTAGGTGGATGTTAAATTGCTTTGACTTCTTCGTATGTTTACCTCTCAGTGAAAATTCATGCTCCGGTTTTGATGATAGGCTCATTTGTTCAGATTTTCTTTTAGCTATTAGAGTAATTAGTCGTTATATACTGATAATATTATTTTGATATTTAAAAGTGGGTATTTGTAGGGGTGTGCACTATTCAAATTAAACCGAATAACCAAATCAAATCAAACCGAATTTTTATTTGGATTGGTTTTTTAGTTTTTCGAATTGGTTTTGGATTAATAAATTACTTTGTTTGGTTTATTGGTTTGGTTTTGGATTTTAAAAAATAAAAACCGAAAAAAACCGAATTATATGTGTGTGTGTGTGTGTGTGTATATATATATATATATATATATATATATATATATATATGTATATATATGTATGTATGTATGTTTAGGTTTAGAATTAAGTTGGAGTTAACCACTTTTGTCCCTTTTTGGTTATTGCCTTTCATCATAATTACGTTTATATTTTATATTTGAGCATCTATAATAGGTATAATTATAAGTATTGTGTTTTAAGTTTTACTTATGATTTATATTATAAAGTATATTTAAGAGAATCAATATTATTACTTTGGTTATGTTATTAATTATTGACATAACCGAATAACCAAACCGAAAAAAGCCGAACCGAATAAAGGAAAACCAAACCAAACCAAATTTATTTTGGATCGGATTGGGTTATAGTTTTACAAACCAAAAATAGAAAAATCCAAGCCGAATAGTGAAAAATCGAATGCACACCCCTAGGTATTTGTGTTATTTGTCTGTTCTGTTTGAATCATAAAATTGCACGTTTTCCTCTTCGAATGAGATGGTTTTGCCCTTTAGGAATAGAATTTATACTTAGCAGTGAAGCATAAATCTTTAGAAACTGAAGTCATGCATGGACATTACTTGTAGAATATTCTAATACGAAAATATTAATTTATCCGCCCCCCGCCCCCCCGGCAAAAAAAATTACTTATTACGAGGGACATAAAATAATCAAAAGCATTATCTACTCAAATGGGCTTAAACAATTTGGGCTTCTGAATCTGAATAATCACTGAGGCCCATATCTTCTTAAACAAACAATCAATCCATACAAACTATTCACATTTAACCCTTATTAAATAATTAACTTATATAACCACTTACTCAATCACTTCAACTAAAAATAACCAACAGATGAATAATTAATAGTATATAATATATCTATAATTATGTATAAGCCGAATATATATAAATTGATATCATTTCATCAGAAAATTGCATTCCATAAATTGATTGTATTTTTAGTGTGTATTTATATTATATGTTATATAAGATAACTCTTATGATCATATTTTAGACAAAAATAATTCAATTCAAAAATTTCTCAAACTTCAAACATAAATTTTCACAATTTCAATCTCGTATATCTGAAGTTGTTCCCAAATAAATAAAGTCCATAAAAATACTAATATGAATTTTGGCGTAGAAATATTGTATCATATAAAATTAAAGGACGATATTATCAATTTAATGATTTATATATGAACTATGAAGTGGTCAAAGAGTAGGGTGCCATATAGTCTTATGGAAGTGATATTTTGATTTGATGGTCCTGTCTTTCCTAGAGATGTAAATATGAAGGTCTATGCATAGTATATTGATATATAAATTAATTAGATAACATGCAATATATAATATAAATATAAAGTATTTTGATTTTTCAAATTTTATATCTGAATTATTAGGTTTTCTAATTTCCTCCCGAACTATCACCACCTACTTATCAAAACACATCTCAATTATTAGATGTGTGAATTTCCTACTGAAATATTACCATCATCCAAGTAGGAACATGAAATAATAAGTAATTGGACTGTTTGATAAATAATTGAGTAACATATATTATAGTTCAGATATAAAATTTCAAAAAATTAATATACTCTAAATATGTTTTTGATATTTCACTATATATATATATATATATATATATATATATATATATATATATATATATATATATATATATATATATATATATATATATAAAGAAACAAGATAAACAGATATTTCGCTTTCAAAGTCAGAGGAGTACATAGTACATACTGATAGATGCACACGAGAATTATGTGGAGAGAAATAAAACAATTTCACAGTTTTTTCTTAAAGAAAATAGGAAAATATGTAATTTATTTGGATTTTATTGAATGTATAAGTTTTAAAGGATATATAAGAGAAATAAATTCATTGAAAACAATTTCACAGGTTTTTCTTAAAGAATCACTACTAAAAAAAATGGAATTTCTTGACGATATTCGTTGGAATTTAGCTCATTGATAATGTTTTTAATGAATTTGCGACAAATTATTTAAGATCAATTCCATCAAAAAATGTATATCAGAAGTTCCTATTTTTGGTAGTGTATTCAATCGACCACTTTCGATCTATGTGGCTCCACCATTATCTATGGTCAATCAATCGTTATACTCATTGAAAAGTGTTAATATAATAGCTCAAGACAATTTTGCCCCTTGCGTTTTGCTTCAATGCTAAGATTGTGGACAAAGGCCTAATATTTTAAATGAAAAATGAAGAAAATCGAACTCATTATATTATTCATTGAAATTTTAAATCGCGTGTAAGCTAATTTGATAGATTTCTCGTTCATAAAAAAAATCTCATACATTTTTATCGGATATGCAATATATTGTACTTTCTCGAGTTATATAGGCAATAATCTAAAGGCAAAACTTGAATAATATGTTTAGTTTATGAGATATAAGATCTACGTATATTCTAGTCTCCTCGGATCTTACTCGTAAGATTACACTGAATATGTTATTGTTTAATTGTTGTATAAAAAGTGTTAAATATGAAATTTACTACTAAATCAATCGGTGAATAGTTCACAGTTAACATAATTCTTTGATAATTCGTTGCTATTTTTTTGTCTAGTAAAATTAGAGCTGGACATTTTATTGTTTCGCGACAAAACTTATTCGTTACTATTTTATGTATATTTTTGTATAAAAGTGATGATATATTAAAAATTGAGGGAAACAACATCTCAGAAATCTAGGGCAAGATCACAATCTAATCTACTATATATTAGAGACTTCAATTCAAAGCAAAAAATTTAGTATATAGTTATTTTTAGGTTTTGATTGACTTTTTGGCTCTTCATTGTCTTTGTTGTGGGATCCTAAAGGCCCTAGAGTCAATGTATTTATTTTTTGTTGCAAATTGTTTTTATTGGAATCTCATTCATTGAAAAATTATATTGTATAAATAAGATACATAATAAAATATAATTTTTTACGTATAATTTGGAACAAAAGTTCTGGAATTCAAAAAAACTTACCATCTAAAGTCCTTTATTTTTAGAACAAGTTGAATGTATAGGCATTATTTGAAAACACGAAGCACTCAATCGAGAGCTATCAGAATCAATATTACAAGCTTTTGAAAGAGAATTAAATGTTCGTAAAGTTGGTGATGATCACAATGACGCTTACAATAAAGTTGATCTACATATATTTAGTGGCAACGAAAAGGGAATTCATTAGCTCACTATTCAGTTCGAATAATTGAAACGTTAGGAATTCATAAAATGTGCATATTCATCTTATAGACTCATATATATTTACTATAGATTAGCATAATAGTAATAAATGAGGTTGAGAAACGACTTCAAGTTACATATTCGAATTCCAAAACTTTTAATTAAAATTTCTGACTCTGCCACCGACCTACGATAGGAGACAAGACATAGGGTTGTGAGACCTATGAAAGATTAATGCACACTTGTAGGACACACAAGTGGTAAAAGCTATACAATTTATCAACGACATGATTTAACACTATATGGAATTGATGAATCCTACTCAAATGGACCAAACTAATAATAATTTTAATTATTGTCCTTTGATACCCCCTAAAGCCAACAAACATATAAAAAAGGTTTGGTGTTACGATTATATTTTTCGATTTGTCAGGTATACTATGAAAAATGATATAAATTGATAGAAAAATATCATTCTGACATAATATGCAGCGGGCTAGAATGATATTTCTCTATCGATCCATATTGTTTCATTTCATAGCTTATATCATTATTATTGTCCTTTTATGTCTCATAATTTGACAAAACATAACTAATTTAATTTATTTGATATCTTAATTATATCGTTATTATTGTCCTATATATGTATGCCCCCTTAATATTTTTTGACAAAAGATAATTACATTTAATTTGTTTTTTTATCATATCTTATATCGTTATTATTGTCCTATGTATGCCTCCTTTATAATTTTTGACAAAAAATAATTACATTTAATTTGTTTCTTATCATATCTTATATCGTTATTATTGTCCTATGTATGCCTCCTTTATAATTTTTGACAAAAGCTAATTACATTTAATTTGTTTCTTATCATATCTTATATCGTTATTATTGTCCCATGAATCTTTGACCAAATAAACTTGATTACAAACTTATTTTATAACCAAGCCAATAATTGTGTTTTCCTTACTGAATTTAGACATTTTATGTATTACTATAAATATAAATATATAAATTAAGATATATAGCAAACAAATGAATTAGAGATGGTAATTATTACTTGCTAATTTTTTATTTTAAAAAAAATTATTACCTGCTAAATATGAACAATTATTTAGTTTTCTTATTTTATACAAGTTCTTACAAATAAGTAGTTATTTTGAGCCCCACGAAACAAGAAATTTATAATGATCGTTAATATATTTTACATAAATCATAGATGGAATTAGAGAATAGTTTACGGGTTTAGGCCGATTTCAGTAGTTTTGATCTCTAAACACTGTATTTATATTTTTAAAAATTGATTGATTAAAAAAATTTAATTTAAAACACAATAGCTTTAAAGCACTAGAAAAACAAATCCATAAGCTTCAACCATATTGGGCTGCTGAATAAAACATAACTTGAGACAAAACTGAGGATGGCCAAATATATAGAAAACATCATTTTTGGTAACAATTGAGAAATAAATAAAACTAAAAGGAAAAATATAATAATAATAATAATAATAATAATAATAATAATAATAATAATCATCTTATCATGGTATTAATTAATTAATGACACATCACATGGATTATTAGATACTAAAATCAACCCAACCTAACTACTTAGCATTTAGAAATGAGTAATTAAATGATTTTACCCACTTCATTTGACAAAAACAACATCAAAATCTATAAAATTCACATGATGATAGATTAAACCAAAAAGGAATGATTAGATAGGGTTGATGATCCACTCATAAACTCTATTTTTTTTTAAAAAAATTATAATTATCTGATATCCGATACTTATTCAATCATTAAACCAATCCGACCAGCAACTTGTACGCATTAAATGAACTTGTAATTAATTAACATACTTGGAAGCTCCACTAATCCAAATTAAAGTCATCGTGTATGACCTATTTAATGGAGCTCTTCTTACTGACATTTTTTCATTCACAATCATTGAAAATATTTTTTTTATATAATTATTCATCGAAAATTTCTTTCTGACGTGCCAAATTTCAATTTGGCATTTGTCATCGATCAACAATTTTCAAGTCGGTAATATTTATCTCGCCATATTCCTCGATGGTCAAATAAACTCTATACCCCCACCACCCTCGCTCCAATAACATTAAAAAAAATATATATATATTATATATATTATACTAGACAATAGTCATATTCATGAATAGAAACTTTGACTGCCATCATTTTTTATTCAGTTTGTCTAATCAAATTATTCAGCAATACCTTTGTTAATTTGTCATTATTTTCATGATTTGGACATGTTATAGATAAGCAAAAAATACAAATAAAAAATCTACATGTACCATAGTAATAGGTAATGATGAAAATCTTCATAGATTTTCAATTACCAAGAAGAGCAAAAATTATAATATTTTTTATTGTTGTTTTTACTATTTATCTTTTATAAAATGTATAAAAATGCAATCTTTGTCAGCCAGCCTATATGCATAACATTTTTCTCTTGTACTATATAAATATTCATAGAATATAATCTAAAACCCCACACACCTTTCTATTAATTCTTCTCTTTTAACTTATTGCCCTTTCTCTTTTCCTACTTCATTGGACCACTATCTCCTAATAAAAGCTAGAGATGCATGTGGGTGGTAAGTAATGAGTATGGTTTGATTCAAAATTTAAATTTTACGAATATAACTTTTAAAATTTAATAACTGATTGATGAGCGATCAAGAAAGCTCATAGTGTGGGCTAGCGACCTCCATTGAATTTTGGAGGAATGTCCACTTAAGGCCAAGTTAAATGGTCGAATTTATATCATAATTTGTGACAATAGAGACATTGTGTTTTCACGGCCCCTATTATTTATAAGTTTAGAATAAGAAATGTTTGGTTACGAATTGAATTCGTCTTAGAATTATGGATCCAAAATTAATGATTTTTTTAACATTTTTATAATTTTTTTATATTTCGCGCCAAACAATTAAACTCATCAAATATTAATTACACGTCCACCTCTATAAATGAGTTGAGCTAAGTTATTCCAAGAGATGAATTATTATCAAGATACCCTTAGAAGCATATTATTGAATGCTTCCATCCACTTGTTGTCAAGTAGGGACGGATCTAAAGTATAAGTATGAGCTCAAATAAATTTAACAATTTTTATTTAAATTTTATATCTATCTTATAAAACTTATTATAGTTACAAATTAAATAATTAAAATAAATTATAAATTTCAAATTTTGATTCTACCAGATTGCTATCCCTAATCTAACAACTACATAAAAGGAAATTCTCAAAGAAAAAAGATGGAGAAAGGGAGAGGGACAAAAAAAAAAGGTCCCAACTTTAATAATAAGGTCCACATTTTTTAACAAGACTACAACTACTTATTAATGTTATATAACATTAGTGCTGAAGTCACACACCCCCACCACCCCTATCATTGCATTTCATCTCACCCCTTCAAATAAGCCTATTATTATAATTATAAAAGTTTACCTTATATGGAGAGATAAATGATTTGCAATCTTGAAAATAAGTTACTTTATTAAAATTATAAAAAAGTAAAGTTTTATTGGTTAAATTTTTCTGTACTATCGGTGGATATTAGTTAAACTCTAATTTTCTAATTAGACTGATCAACATCAATGAAATTGAGAGAATCACATTGTCTTATGTTTAAGTTTCAGTAAAAACAAAAATATTAGGCTATTTTGTCTGATTTTTCAAAGTCGTGATGAATATATAGAGTTACTTGATACCTATATTAGCTAGTGGGATATAGTAAGTACCTTATGAAATTATAAGTCGAGAAGCACTCAAGCTTCTCTGTACCAGTACAACTTTTAGTGGCATATGTTGTACATCATTTGGTTTTCACCCCTTCTACATCTACCTTCACGATATCTACTATTTTTCGTATGTTTCAGATTATATCACATCTATCTAGTGTTTGTAGATACATAGAAAATACTTTATATTATAAGTCAAATCACACCCAAACTGATCTAGACACCATTGTAATTTTTTTATTATTATTATTAATAGCCTCATTTGTACCTTACTCATTAACTCCCACAATCCCACCCCCCTACAAACCAAAACAAGAACAAACAAACAAGAAACTTATAGTAAGCTCAATAAATGTTCATGTATATATACTTCTCTACTTATTTAGGTGACATACATATTATTGAAAGAGAGGAAGGAATATATAAGTACAATGGCATCCCAAATTAGAGCTAATTATTATTCATTTTTCATGAGCCAAATTCTACTACTAACCATTATTAATGTTGTTGTTGCTCTAACAACAAAAGAACAAGAATTGGATCGGATCACAACACTTCCGGGACAACCTCCGGTGACGTTTTCACAGTTTTCCGGCTATGTTTCCGTCAATGAAGGACATGGAAGAGCTTTGTTCTATTGGTTAACACAAGCTACAACTCATCCTGAGAAGAAACCTCTTGTTCTTTGGCTTAATGGAGGTTAGTACACCAATTTTCTTTTCAATAATAAGAAATTTCGCTAAATATGTTCGAGACTTATGTATATAACAGAAACAATTTTTCTACATTCGTTCAGTAAGGGTAAGGTTTGTCTGCACTCCATTCCTCAGACCTCATATGGTATAGTTTTCTGACGAGGGAAAATTAGTTGACCAACTTTCACCACCTAGTGGAGTGTTAATTGAGGCGAAGGGAGAATTAGAATTAACTGATTTAATTTAACTCGATACTTTTGATCTGAACATGATAGTATATGTGCAAGTAACTGGAAAATTACTATGGTCAATAATTTTATAAGTAGAATGAGTTCAATCGTTATTCATTAAATGTTTAGTCTAAACTAAATTAAAATCGAAGCAATAATTGTTTAATGATAATGAAATTAATAAGGACAACACATGATACATGTACTTATAGTAAGGTTCAGAGATCGTTTGATTAAAAAATAAGTTAGATAGAAATTGATATAGTATGAAATAATATTAACACTTTAAGTTAAAAAAAAATGCTCTCTTTTCTCTACTTATTTGTTGATTGTTCGATATCTGCTTTGAGATTTAACTAATTCAAATTTATATCAAGACAATCTCATTTTTGGGGATTGATCGATTGCAATGTTTTTTTAAAATATAATTAATGTAATTTTGATTTTGCCTCTAATTAACAATGTATTTAAGAAAAAGATCCTTCCCAAATTACTTAGTCATCTTGTTGGTCCACCACAAGAACACATCTAGGTAGGGGTGTACAAGCTAAATCGTAAAGTCAAATCAAAATGATGAACCAAATCAAACCGAAAAAAGAACAGATTTATGGTTTGATTTGGTGGTTGAAAAAAAAAAATCGACCACTCTTGGTTTGGTTTGGTATTAAAAGAAAAAAAATCTAACCGAACCCAAACCATACTGACATAATATATATATATATATATATATTTACAAAATTTTACAAGCCCAAATTTGAAATAAAATATATAAACATTGAAAACTATAAACTAACTAAAAATATATCAACAAAGTAGATTATAAATAATAATTTTTTATCTATATATAAAATATATATATATTTTATATATAGATAAAAAATTATTATTTATAATCTACTTTGTTGATATATTTTTAGTTAGTTAGTTTATAGTTTTCAATGTTTATATATTTTATTTCAAATTTGGGCTTGTAAATATTTTATTTTGTATTAAGATCGAAGTAATTGTTATAGTTTTTCAAATTCAAAGTTAACAATTTACTTTGTAAATATTTTGTTTTGTATTCATTTTGCCTCTAGCCTTTAATCTTATTAATTTAACATAATGAACGTTGATATTTCAAAAAAAAATATTTTGTACTCATGTGAATTTTACCGTCTTTTCAAAAATTTCTATTCATTTAACATTTTTTAAGTTTAGCTTATCACACATGTAGTGACAATATATTTGATCTCTTTTTCAAATACCGTATAGTTGTAAAAAACTGAAACACCGAAAAAACTTGAAAGAACCGACTAAAGCGGAAACCAAAAAACTAATTTTATGTGATTTAATTTGGTTTTTAGATTTAATAAACCGACATAATTAGTTTAGATTTTTTTAATGAAAAACCAAACCAAACCGACCTATGTACACCCCTACATCTAGGAGTGTTAAATATGACTGAAAGATTTGTTAGTTTGTTCAATTCGTTCAAAATTTTATGGATTAGACATAAAATAATTTTGTATACGGATGATTTTTAGTCCGTCCAATAAAATCATCATTGATTGTAATAGTGAGATAGATAAAATCAGTTAATTTAGGTTGGCAAAAAGCACTTTCCTTTTATTGCATCTTACCAAAGATGCGACCCCTTTACCTCATCATATCCTTTTATTCCTTCTTGTTCTAAGTTTATTCCTTGTTTGTATGTGTACAAAAAGCTGCATTTTTAGCCTATGCTTTTTCGTCTTTATCACCACAATTTTATGATACAAACAAACAAAGGACAACATTCCAAATTCAACAAAAAAAGTAGAACTCCTTTTTCACTATTTTTGTACTTTTCTTTCCATTTTCTAGCATTCATCCAACTTTTCTTATACTCTTTTGACAGTTTAAATTTTTAAAGTCTAATAATTTAATTTTGATCGTGAATTTCAAATATAAAATTTTTAAATAAAATCTAATATTTGAAAACCATAAACCTCACACAAACAAAATAAGAAACAAAAATAATCTCTATAACATATTTGAAATTTGTGATCTAAAATATATCATAACAATGGCATAATTACATAGATTGAAGGTGGTGCGTTGAACACCTAGAAATTATTATGAATATAAGTCAAAACTTACTTATACACTCTCGATCTGTCACATATTATTAGTTGTTATTTTGTTTCTTATTAGTTAATTTGAATAACCTTTATTAAAGTTAAATTTTATTATGTTCATTAAATATATTTAAATTAGGGATAAGGGTCTGAAAAATACCCAACTTTGGTCGAATTTTCTGTTGCGATACTAAACTTTCATGAGGACCTATTACCTCCCTAGACTATTTAATACCGTATTTTAAACATATATATTTGCCCACGTGGACATAAAAAATAATGCAAAATTATAAATAGTAATCTGTCCACGTGGGCACATATATACCTTTAAAATACACTATTAAATAGTTCAGGGGTAAGAAATACACTATAAAATAGTATAGGGAGGTAATAGGTCCTCATGAAAGTTTAGTATCGCTACAGTAAATTCGACCTAAGTTGGGGTATTTTTCATACCCTTATCCCTTTAAATTACAAATAAAAAATTCAAAATTATATAAAAAGTATTATACATCACAACTTTTATCATATAAATATAACCCAAAAAACACTTAAATACATATTGAAACTCATATAATTTGACTTTCAAAAAGTAAATCATGATAAGTATTTTTGAAATAGAGAAAATACTAAATTTTGTTAGGAAATGATTTCCCCTTAAATAAGAATTACACCAAATGAATTCAATTAATCAGGATATCCAATACAAATATCGAGCCTCGACCAAAAAAAGGAATTTGTAATATGGTGACCATTTAAAAGCATCGAGTGTTAAGAAGCATGCGTATTCATGTGAGTGATGGCCATCATGATGTTCATAGTTACACTATTGATCTCATTGGTAATTTTATGTGACCTATCATTATTAAACCATAAAGAAAAAAAGAAAAAAACTTATTTAAAAAATAAAAATAAAAAGTGAAGGGTCGTTTTCTTGTGAGTAAATAATTAATAGTTGGAAAAACAATTATTTTTTTTTAAAAGGAGAGAAGTATATAATATATAATTAATAGTAATAATAAATGATAGTAAGGGATGGGTAGGTGAATAATGAGTTATGGAAGATTGTTTTATTAATGGTGGTTCCTAAAAGGTTGTGTGTAGAAATTATGAAATTCATGTGTTTTCTTCATCTTCCCATCCAAATACAATGATGTTTAAAGTGATGGATCGGTTGGAATTTCTTTATCTAAATTAAATATTTCAAATTTGAATTTTTAGAAATGAAAAAAAGTCTCATTAGAGGCGTCGCCTAAAAAATGATCCCTATAATGTGCGAATTCAAATTTAATAGGATCTTAATACATGAGAAACTAAAGAAAAAAAAACTTATAAACAAAAAGAAAAATGACAGACAACTTCTATCGCTAAACCATAAAAACATCTTAGTTACGGTTGGTTATGGCTTTTTTAGTGTATGTGGCACCCTATTTCCATGTATGTGAAATTGTTTGACTAGATCTGAAGTTTAAGAAAGAAAAGTTTTTTTAACTAAACTTGTAAATTAAAGAAAAATATGTCGCATAAATTAGAACATAAAGAGTACTTGTTTATCCATCGAAATAAACTTCTTGTTTAGCGGATTGGAAAAGGGACATTGACAATCGATTTTCTTGATTTTTCATTTGACGTTTGATACCTATTTTGAAACCCGACTTAATACAAATTCATAATGTTAGTAACAAAGCAACAAGCCAGACTCTGATTATACATAGTTATGCATGTATTATACATTAAAAGATTATATATATACTTGACATTCGTCTACTATTATTAGTTTAATCAATTCGATGAGCGGCAATTTAAAGTTATGTATTATTAAATTTTTTTTGGATAAATTTTCACCTCAAGTTGAAATTATTTTTGCACTATGCAGGTCCAGGTTGTTCATCAGTAGCATATGGAGCATCAGAAGAAATTGGTCCATTTAGAATTAATAAAACTGGTTCTTCCCTCTATTTAAACAAATATTCATGGAATAAAGGTAACATTTTTTTTTTAAAAAAAATCACTTTTATCAATAACTATTTTTTAAAAAAAAATGTTATAAATGTAGTGGCAAATATACTTTTCTTGGAATCTCCAGCTGGTGTTGGTTTTTCTTATACAAATACAAGCTCCGATCTTAAAGATTCTGGGGATAAAAGAACAGGTAAAATACACATTTAATTTCTTGATATTTATTTTATCAATAATGTATATATAGTTTTATTTTAACTTATATACATTGACAGTTTAAACGAAAATGTACACCATCAAGTCCTTGAATTATAACAGGTTAAATTATAATAATCGTGTAAAAAAAAAAAAAAACTTCACACTATATATATATGAAGAAGGGTTTTTACATCAAACGGATTCACTATTTAATATTTTAACCGATATATATAGATTATTATACATATATTATACTTATATTGTATATCTAACGGCTATTTTTAGTTTAAGCGGAGGGTGGACAAATATTTAGGTTAATTTTTCTAAGTAAATTAAATAGTCTTCTTTTTATATCTCTTAGCAATTTACGGACCTTTTTAAAATCATAATCTAAAAATTCTTTTGTATAAATTGAAAGTCTTATGAGAAAACGTTAAATCGCGATCTAAAATTTATAGACTTTGGACGACAATCTTATATTTTGTCGGTTTAAAAGTAATATTTGCACAATTTTTTAAAATAGGAAAAAAAAAATTAAATGGTGATATAAGAAAAAAGAGTAAGGTTTTGAAAAATTTTCATCAATCGTCCCTTTTGAAGGATAATTATATAGTAAATAACCCTCCTTTGTTATCTCTTGAAAATTTACAAACCTTTTAAACTCGATTTAAAGATTCCTTTTATACAAATTAAAACTTATGAGAAAATATTAGATCGCAATTTAAAATTATGTAGACAATAAAATATAACCGTCCGACAATTAACCATTGACATATTAACTTATTTCTTGGCACAGCTCAGGATGCACTAATATTCCTCACAAGATGGATGTCAAGATTTCCACAATATAAATATAGAGATTTTTATATTGCTGGAGAGAGTTATGCAGGTATTTTTTAATTATTAACTTTTTAGAAAAAGAAATTAGTCTCTTGTTTCTAATTAATTTTATTAACATTTTCTTGGGTTTATCAGGCCATTATGTTCCTCAATTAGCACAGGCAATTTACAATTATAACAAGAAATGTTCACATCCAATCATAAATCTTAAAGGATTCATGGTAAGTAATTCATCTAATTGTATTTAAAAAAAATAACATTCTTTCATTTAAAGGGAAATTTGCGCTTTTAGTCCCTCAGGTATCATTAAGTTCTAAATTTGGTCCTTCTAATTTCTGGTTAAACATATTTAACCTTCAACTAATAAGTAATACTAGGAATGTACATTGTTGATTGAATCCTTACAAATTTAACTAATTATTTAGTGTTAAACCATTTAATAACCTATGTATGTGCCATGTTAAATTTGTATTGTTTATCCATAATTGAGTATGATATATTTTTATAAATTGTCTAAATATCACATATGGTCTATACAAAAATGATCAAAACCGTTTATTTCAATCCCTACTAATAAAAACACTAATTTTCTACTAACGTCCCATCAAAAATTAGCTCGTTCTTTAAGGGAATTCAGATAGAAAATGTGTCAGTAATCTTTCTGACGAGCAAATTATTGATGGACTTCCATCGTAAATTTACTCTTTTTCTAGTAGTGAAGTAATTGAAGGTTAAATAGATGTGCTTAGCCAACTATTACAAGGACCGAGATAAAAATCTACCAATAGTCGAGGGACTAGAAAGTGCAATTACCCCTTACATTTTAACGAGAGGTTTTAGAATATTCGTGCCCTGAAAATAAAACCGCCTTTGGTATGAACACTTATAAACCGTCTAAAGTTGGACTTCCTAGTGTGAATCCTGATTAATTAGACTTAAAACATATATCAAACATATATGAGGCATCGAATGAAAAATAATAATTTTTTAATATCTTTTTTGGGCATACTAATGATGATTGAAATAATTACACAGGTAGGAAATGCTGTTACTGATAACAAATATGATGGAATTGGCACTGTGACATATTGGTGGAGTCACTCAATGATTTCAGACAAAACATACAAAAATATAATGAATTTTTGCAATTTTACATCTGAAAATTCATCAAAAAAATGTGATGAATCAGTGAGTTATGCAGTGAATCATGAATTTGGTCAAATTGATCAATATAGTATTTACACACCATCTTGCAAAATTGTGCAAAATGAAACAAATTATTTGAATAATAATAATAATAATGTTAGATTCAAGAACACAATTATACATAGGAAACTATCTGGGTATGATCCATGTACTGAGAATTATGCTGAGGAATATTTTAATAGACATGATGTCCAAAGAGTTATGCATGCTAATGTCACTGGGATTTCATACAAGTGGACTGCATGCAGGTACTCACTTTCTCTTGAACTTTCTATATGTATATGTGTGTGTTTAGGTGACTGAGACGGATTCAGGATTTTAATTTTTTTTTTGAATTTTTGGACCACAAACTTTATTTGCTTATTAGGGTTTAGACAAATTGTTTATATGTATTAGGAATAGTGTAGTTACATTTTTCGCTCGATGAGTATTACTATCTGTTGATTCATTTGTTTTGTATCTTTCTATTTGACTGTCATATTATTCTTGCAACCTTGCTCGAAAACCTTCCTTTTAGAGTCGAGGGTTTCTCAAAAAACAACTTATCTTTTCTCCCTAGACCCCACATGTGAAATTACACATGGTATGCTGTTGTAAATATAGGGTCTGGACTGAAATTTATCATCAGTTTTACTTAACTTGTATAACTTAAGTGTAGACCCGCCTCTGATTGGCGCGTGATCACATAGTATATATTGGTTGAGGAGATGAGTTGTTGTCTTGTTGTATGGCATATACAAAATTTTCGCCTCATGAGCTAATCAACTTTTGGTGTTGAATAAGACACAAACGTCATTTTCTTAACATAAAAGTAGAGGCAAATTCAACTCAATTCTCGAATCTTGATTTATCTAATGTTATGTCATTCGCGTTAGTATGTCTCCCATTGATAAAATGAGTTGTTTAGTTAAATTGTCTTACACAATTTTCACCTCCTGAGTTTGAACTTTTAGTGTTGAATTAGATGCGATGTCATTTTCTTATCATATAATCAGAGTTAGATGCATCTCAATATTTGATTCATTCAATGTTAGGTCACCATATTATACTGTCTATACGCTCCAAACATCTAACCTTGGGTGTTGTGTGATGGATCAGAATGTCCAATATTTGTTAAAGAAATATGTTGATGTGTCTCCACATATGATTTAGGGTAATCATCATCTGATGAGCTAACTATTAAGGCTAAAGTAGGCTCAATGTTCATTTTCTTTACATATTATCAGAGTCGGATTCATCTAGTGTTTGTAACCCCGTGTTAGAATGTCACCCATTGGTAAATTGAGTTGTTTCGGTAAATGATATTATACATTAATTTTTCATCTCACAAGCTAACTTTTAGTGTTGGATTAGACACAATATTAATGTTCCGCATTTATTAAAGAACCGTTTGTTGTCTACTTATATGATCTTGGATAATTAATTTTCGTCTTTTTTTTTTTCATTGAGAAAACAGTGATATATTGTTAAAGAATTGGAAGGACTCTGATGATTCAATGCTACCAATATACAAGAAATTAATGGCTGCTGGTCTTAGGATATGGATGTTTAGGTAAAAACTAATCAATTTCTACTATTAATTAGTTTATATATAGTTTTTTTCATATGTTTAAATGTGTTACACTACTAAAAACAAGGTCAAAATCGACCTCCAGATATTTTCTTTTTTAAAAAAATACATAATTATTTGAGGATCAAATTTCTGTCTTTATAGTGGCAAGATACATTTTTACCACTAGACTATTGGTGCTTGTTGGTTTAAGATTCGAAAAATCGACCGCTAAAAAATAAAATAATTAAAGTTTAATTATGTTTGAATTCATATGCAGTGGGGATACAGATTCAGTGGTACCAGTGACTGCCACAAGGTTCTCTCTAAGCCATCTTAATCTCAAGATTAAAACTCCATGGTATCCTTGGTATTCTGGAACTCAGGTAACATACACTCTACTTTAAGTATTTTAATAAGTGGTGGAGTTATAATTTACACTGAGGAGAGTCAAATAGATTAAGCCTATAATATATACATATTTTTTTTTTTTTTTACCTATTACACGATATAATTTCTAATAAAGAATTGTCAATTGACACCATTTGAATAAGGATGTGGCTTCGCGCCTGATTCTAGTTAACTTCAAGAGTTAGCACCAAAGGCGGATTTATAGTCAAACTTATTGTTTATTTTTCAAACTATTCATACATATGCAGCAATTATACACGTATCTCGAAAAATCAACTCTAGGGGCATGTTGGATATGATAGAAGTCATTTTTTCATGAAAATATGATTTATGAAGAAATTTATCCTCATGTTTGATTTGACATAAATTGTTTTTTTTCAATCAAGTGGAGGGGAAAGTGACTTTTAATTAATATTTATGGGTAGAAGTCATCTTTCTTAAATCTTGAATTCACCTTTAATAGGCGTCAAGATTACCTCTGTCATTCAAAACAAAATTTTAAATCTTGAATTCGTATATGATTAGAGTTAGAATATCGAACATAAATATCAAATTATATTGTAGGTGGGAGGATGGACAGAGGTGTATGATGGACTTACATTTGCAACAATTAGAGGAGCTGGTCATGAAGTTCCATTATTTCAACCTAAAAGAGCATTTATTCTTTTCCAATCATTCTTGGCTGGCAAAGAATTACCAAAATAAATTCAGAAAATTCAATTAAGATTGCAATAATCTTGAGGAAGTTGATAGTCATAAAAAAGGCAATTTTCATATTTTATAGCTCTCATGAAAATTATGGGAGTTCTGCAAATTAGCATTAGAGTTGATTTATTTGAAATTTGTGTATTGAAACTCATGATCATTTCTCATTTTTCATATATCTAGAATTCTCAAGGCAACTAGTATTTATTATTAGCATAAATAAATTTTCTATCTTTTTTTTTACCTATTTAGCACCTCCAACCCAAACCCCTTGATCACCTCCCCCTACTCAATCTCACCCTTTAAATATTTTTGAGATCATATTTTTTATTTACTTACGAAACTCTAAAAAGTAAAAAAAGAAGAAATCCATTAGTTTTTCAAGGGAATATTTCCCTTTCATTCCATCTCTTTCCTAACCATTTTTTTACTTTGTTTGGATAAATGTTACAAATTGTTTCAAAATATATCTTTATATATATATATATATATATATATATATATATATATATAACACCTTGTCCTTCTAGATCCGGCCCCTACACGCATGCCCAAAAAGCCAATTAATGGCAACACCTTTTTGCACAATGTGGACAAACAAAAAAAGAAATAGGAAAGTTCATAACTCACAAGTAAAGTGGCCAAACAATTTAGCAGACAACATATATAGTTAAACAAGACATCCAAACTTTCAACAAAATCATCATATTTTCTGCCTAAAATCTGTGGACAAACATACATATAATTACATGACTAGTAGTTTCTTATGTTAAAAAAGAACAATTTTACTATAACATGCGCAGATCTTAGATATCGAGGGTTAATTTGATTAATTTTTAAAGTTACTTTGAATTTACTGACTCTAAGAGGCCTTAGAGTTTATTGAGTGTCAATTTTTAATAGACATGATCTTATTATATATTTGACTAAATTTGAAATGATATTTATTGTTTTTCGAGGATAGACGTTGCTTTTTTAAGAGTTTTTAGATCACAAAATAAGAATTCAGAATCATCTCAACTATTCATATGTATTAGTTTATAATTTTTCCAAGATATATCTAACCGAATCTGTTTTGAGCCCAAATTTACTAGGTCCATTTAAGACTATATTTAGTAAATGATACTCATTATTTCTCAAGGACAGACGTCGTTTCTTATTTGGAATTTCTAGGTTATGAGATATGAATTTAGGATCATATAGGCTTTTGATGTGTATTAGTTTATGAATATTTTAAAAGAATTGTTACGAGATATATTTGATTTCAAATTTTGTGAATTCATTTGTGACGAACTAGTAAATGATAGTATAAGGTATGGAGCTTTTGCAATGTGGATGGTTTCACACAATTGCAGAAAGTTAGGTATGGAATGGACTCATCACCCATTCAGTAGACTCTATTTATATCATCCTACACTCTATTTGTCTTCATGTCAAAAAGACTAATTTACCCCTGTGTATTGGAGTAGGGACCATAAATAGGTAATTAAGAACATGTCTCAATAGCCATGGTTGCCAAAAGCAAACTCAATAGTTTATAATGAATTGGTAAAATGTCTATAATTTTGTTGTAAACTATTGATTCATCTTATTATTAGGATGATGTATTGAGCTTATTTACGTATGTTATGTGTGTAAGAAGAGTGTCAGATGAATATATGTGTAAAAAAGATAATCATTTTGACATAAATTGAAGCAAAAGAATGAAAATTTACAAATGATCAAACTCGCTAATATCCTCACTTCGTGAGATAGTCAGTCTAATTAAAGGAGATGGTTGTGCATGCAAACAATGAAGTATGGCCAATGGCAAGGCCATAGTGAGTTAAGGAAATTTAATATAGAGTTGGTCGAGCTCACCTGCAATCCTATTGATCTTCATGTTAAATGACTAATTTACCCCGTGAATAGAAGTAGGGACCTCATATATGATTGCCAAAAACAAACTCAATGGTTGGTGATGAATATTTTGATAAATTAAAAATAGAGAACCTACTGTTTAAGAGGGGAAATTGCAAGTTGTTGAGAGAAAAGTAGACATCTAATGAAGGAAACTTCAAATACTAAACCAAGATGAAATGACCAATTACCCTGGGTTTATTTAATTGATAGGATATGCTGCTTGAACACTTTAAAATTTTCATATAAGATTTTCTAAAATATACACACTTTTAGAGGAACAACACATATTTGATGACATTTTCAAAAAATCTAAACAGAGGTTGCAACTAGTATAAGATAATTACCAACATAAAATCTCTATTTTATAATCGTCACACAAATACCAATGATAGAGCTAGGAAATTGATGAAGAACAATGAACTTTTTTTTTTATCTCATCTATGTTAAGAATATATAGAATAAAATATACGTTCATAATAATTAATAATTAAATCTCAATACCCTAAAATTAATTTTCCAATAAAGTGCTTGTATTAAATTATCCTTCGCCTTAGATGACTCCGCTCATAATAAATAAGATGTGAACTAAATAAATAACGCCAAAATTAACCTTATCCTTTCAAATGGGTGGAGACCACATGACACCCAACAAATATTAATGGCTGACAGAGTTAAAAGAAAAGCTTCACACTCATGGTTTCCATTTTCCAATATTAGAATTTGGTGAATCTTGAACCAAAGTCAAACCAAAGTCAAGAAGGAGCTCTTCAAAACAAAAAAAGAGGGCATAATGGTAAAAGACATGATAATGTATAGAAAAAGCCCATCACTATCACAGAGAAAACATCACAACCTTTACCAAGGTAGACAACTAAATAATTGAAAATGACAAAAATACTCCCTTATGTTTGAGATAAATTAAAGTTGAGTCCCTTAGATATTTCTATGAATAGTTTTGACTTTTTGAGTTTGTCAATATTAAATATTTTTTATCTCTTTCAAATATTTAACAAACTTTACATGTTAAATTAGTGAGAATTGTAAGAAAAATAAAGATTTGATTGGAACATACATTTGGAGGTGCAATGTTTGTAGTTGATATAATTTTTGGTGTTATAATGAGATTTATTGAGGCTTTTATGATGTTTTTCGATAATTTTCTCTCTCTATAGGTCCTGATAAATCTTGATGGTCATGGACTTGGGAAATTAGTGGGGATGCATATAGTATGTGGACTAGAATAATTAATTGTATTAATGTAGCAACTAAAGAGGTGTTAAGGAATCTAGTAGGGTAATTTTGGGAGACATAAAGAGGAATATGGTGGAATATAGACGTCAAGGGAAAAGTGAAAGTCACGAATGTTACTTACTTACATGAAGTTAGCGGAGAGTGAAATTGAAGAGGACAAGAAGATGAAAATGAAGAGATATAAACCATGAAGAAGGAATCGAGAATGACAGTTATATCAACTAACACAATTGCATTTGAACAATTGTATGAAGAACTAGAGGACAAATGTGGGAAAAGTAAGTTGTATAGGCTCATCAAGGCGAGAGAGAAGGACTCGCGGCCTAAACTAAGTGAGGTGCCCGCAGTAAAGACAAGAATGACAAAGTATTAGTCCAAGAGGCGCATATTAAACGAAGATGACAAACACATTTTCATAAATTCTTACATACATGGAGACATGAATATTGTGTCAGATAATTTAGAGCATTTCAAGATTTTGAGTATTGCAAATGTATAAAGTTTGAGGAGGTTAAGGAATAAATTCATCAAATGATAGGAGAATAGTGATCAGTATTCTTCTAAAACACATAAAGAGTCATTTTCAGGACGACTAGAATGTTCAAAGAATGAAAGTGAAGTATAATGATCTCATTGTACATATTCAAGGAAAATTTTTAAAATTGTGACAACTATAAGGGTATCAAATTATCAAGCCATACTATGAAGATTTGAGAGAGATTGATGGAGATAAGCATGGGGAGAAATATGTTTATTTCTGAGAATAATTCGAATATATGTTGAGGCGATCGACAATGAAAGTCATTCATCTCTAAAGGAGATTGTTGGAGCAGTATAAAGAGACTCATATGTGTCATATGTGGTGTTCATTGACTTAGAAAAAGCGTAGGACAAAATTCAGAGAGGTCTTATGGAGATGCCTGGAGTCTACAAGTGTACTTGTGTCATACATCAAAGTGATTAAGGATGTGTATGATGGAGCCAAGACTTGACTGAGGACAATGAGGAGACTCAATAAACTTTTTAGTTGCAATAAGGTTGCACCAAGGATCAACTCTTAACCCATTTTTGTTTGTTTGTTGATGAATGAATTGACATGACATATTCAAGAAAAAATATCATACTACATGTTATTTGCAAGCACATAGTATTGATCGACAAGTCACGCAAGGGAGTTAACGATCGACTAGTGATTTAGAAACATACTTTAAAGTTTAAAGACAATATGTTGAGTAGAACTAAAACAAAGTACAAGGAGTGCAAGTTCAATAACGCTACACATAAATCACATAAGAAAGTAAAAATTGATACACAAGTTATTAAAAAGATCAATAAGAATATCACACTCACTTTTGACCAATTTAATGGGTCAAAACTACATAAAGAAATATTTAAGACACCATTTTAAACCAAATCCCAAAAGTAAGGGACCATTTTTGTCATTTGCTCCAACCAATAACACCTGCCATACTAATCAGAAGAAAAGAGAAAAGAAGCATCTTCTCTTTCTATCTCATGCTCTTTTTCAGCAAAATCCATGGCCTCATCACTTTCTCTCTCAAGTGAAACCCCCCACCCCCTAAATCCAACAAAAAGTCCACCTCATAAATTACCTCATTTTTCTTCTATTCCTACATCTCTATGACTTCTACATCTTACAGAAAGCCAAAGAAATAAGAGAGAAGATGATTCAAGAAACAAGAAATTCCACCCCCTCCCCCTAAACACCCCGCACCCCACCCCCCACAAAATCAAGAAGAGTACACGCCATCAAACTCTCTCTAATGGCCCAGCTGGACCAAAAATTATGCATAGGAAGAAAAACTCCAAAAAAAAGGAAAGAAATCAAGAATGGAAATAGGGGAGATGTCTTCAAACCCATCTAACCTAAAGACACAGTTTTTACCACAAATACCCTTTCTGCTACAAACACCCCACCCCACCCCACCCCCTTTCTCTCAATCTTCATCACTGTCTTAAAAGAACAACAAACAAGAAACACAATGTTTTTGTATACTATTACTTTTTTCTTTCTTTTTCCTTGTTTACCGGTTTATGTGGGTTTGTCTTGGTCAGAATTTTCACAGAGAACTTTCTCACCACAATACACTCTTTATCTCTTCTCCACCCCCTACCCCCCACACCCTCAAACCCCAAAATTGTGTCTGTCTTTTCTATTCTTTCTCTATTACCCCTTCTTTTTTTCTTTCTTACCCTATTTGTGTTTGTATTATTGTTCTATCTTTACCTTCCACACGCTTCTTTTCTCTTACTTTTCCCTCTTTTCTATCTTCTGCCGCCATACCCTTTTCTTGGTTTTTGTCTATTTGCTTCAAAGATTGGTTCTTTTTGTGATTTAAGCATTTGTTTGTTTGATTTCTCTGTGATTTGATTGATATGTCTAAGAAGATGAGAAGGGTTGCTTTAGAATCATCACCTTATGTGGTGTTTGAGGAGAATAATGCTAGATTGAAGCATCAGACTCTATTGCAGGACTATCAAGTACTCTATAAGGTAAAAAAGAAATAAAAATTGGGGTAGTTTTGGCTTGTAGTTTTGAAGATCTATGCTTATTGTTGATAAATTTTTGTTGCTGTGTGATTTTGGGGATTTTTTGTAGAACAGTTTCCTGATTTGTCTCTGGTGGAGCTTCACGTAGTTAGATTCCTATTGGTGTTTTTGTTGTTTGAGGAACTGTTCTTGGTTTTGATTTGTTTTGTTTCCTGCCTTTTTCAGCTTGGATTTGTTTGTTCAATAGTTGTTTTATGTTGGTTCTTGTGTTTTCCTTAGTTTTGAGTATGAATTGAAGGGCTTTTGTTTATGATATAGTGAGTATTAGTTATCTGGCACAATGGAAGGAAAAGATCTACTATATAGATGATATGGTTGAGAATACATTTTAGACTTTGTGCTGGTGGGAGGTAGCAAGTACCTGTGGAATTAGTTGAGTTACGCGATCTTATATTGGTGGGAGGTAGCAAGTACCCGTGGAATTAGTTGAGGTGTGCCTGAGTTGGCTCAGACACCGTGGTTGTAAAAATATGATTGGGGCTATCCCTGGATTTGTTTATTCAGTTGTTTTATGTTGGTTCTTGTGTTTTCTTTAGCTTTGTGAATGAATTTGTTTATGATATGACGAGTATTAGTAATTGGTCACGATGGAAAGAAAAGATCTATATAGATGATATGGTTGTGAATAAGTTTTAGACTTTGTGCTGGTGGGAGGTAGGAAGTACCTGTGGAATTAGTTGAGTTAAACGATACTTGTGCTGGTGGGAGGTAGCTAGTACCCAATGGAATCAGTTGAGGAGTTGAGGTGTGCGTAAGTTGGCTCAGGCACCACGGTTGTTAAAAAACGATTGGGGCTTTTCCCGGATTTGTTTATTCACTAGTTGTCTTATGTTGGTTCTTGTTTTTTCCGTAGTTTTGTTTATGAATTGAAGGACTTATGTTTAGAGTTGAGAACTTTGTCAGTTGCATGCCCATTGAGAAACTTAAAGCCACTTGATGCTTGTTGCTATAACAATTGTGATTTAGTGAGTATTAGTGATGCGTTTTCTGGTTTTATCTTTTGAAAAAGTATCTTTCTTTTTAACTAATCTTTGTATGTGAATCCATCATAATCATACTGTGTGGTTGTGCATATTCAGTTAATTTACGTGCAATTCATTTGTTACAATTATTTACAGGTCACTAATGACACGAGGAACAAATTGGAGGACATGAAAATGAGGAAACAAAGATTACTTGCTGAAGTTCAGTAAGTTTTTGTTGTCGACTTGTTGTTTTTCTCTTTCTGAGTTTTGCTCAAGTCTATGGTATTTTCATTATGTGGTGTAGGCTCTAAAAAAAGATCGTCCGAGGGCAACTTAGTACTGGATGTTGAGGCGAAATCGTTTGGATAATTGGTTGTTGAATAGATACTATGTCTGGAGAATTTTTAAGATTAGATTGATGATTTAACTATGATTCATATTGCTGTTAATGTGCATCTATTGATGCCAGAGGTGGAACTTTACCTATATTTTCGCACATAGCATCGATATACATGTTAAATTACTTCGATGTCAACCAATACTAAATTTTGAACCATGGTTTTGAAAAATGCAATTGATTTAATGGTAAGTATCAAAGGTTAAATTCTGGATACTCCTCTTTCTGATGCAACTGGTTTTTGAAATGCTTGCAGAATTTTGTTTTATTCTTACTCTAAATGCATTCCGCATATTTGCAGTTTCTTGCGCCGAAGACACAAATACCTATTGCAGATGAAGTCATCAAGTCATCCTGAACAGCAAGAACGAGCAGCCCTGCTGAACTCAGAGTTTTACTGTATAAATGGGATGAATGATCGATTTCCCAGAAAAAAGAAGGCGAAGCAACACAAACTGCCCCCTCTTCCTGGGCTGAAACAGAAAGCGAGGATTCAAGTTGCAAAGGAAGCTTCTTCACAGAAGACGCCTTCTGTTATTCTTGTGAATCACAAGCAGGCATTACATATTGGGAAAGACGCTGTTCAGCGTAGTACAGTTTCAGGTTTGAAGCATAAATCAAGAGTGTATAGTGGTAAGGAAATGCTGCTCCGAAACACAGCTCCAGCGTTTGATTTGAATCAGAATGACAGGTCATTCGCTGGGAATGGTTTTGTTTCGAGGAGTACCACACCCGTCTTTGATTTGAATCAGGAAACTGGTCATGTTGGGAAAGATGTTGTATTGCCTAGTCGAGCTCCAGTCATTGATTTGAATGAAATCTCGGTAAGTATCTAAACAAGAAATCCCAAGTTTGAACTTGTGTGTATAGATGCTATGACATTTCTATGGATGTAACAGTAGTAACTCATTGATGGTAAAATTGGATGCTTGAAATGAATGTGTTTTGAAATATAAAAATGCAACGTTCTTTTGGGACAGTTTATAAAGGAAAAGAGTATTTGTATGAAATGGAACAGAGGGAGTATGTGTTGTACATTTGACGAGTAATGCATTTTAACACTTTGCCTTCGGCATCTCATTTTGCAGATAGGGGAAGAGGAGCCCCAAGCAAATTTTGAGCCATTGAACTTTGAGGAGCCAAAGAGAGGATTAATTCAAAACATAAATGATGATCAGCACAGAGACTTAAAGTTATCGATATGCAGGAATGTGGGAGAAGGAACTTCTCATGTTGAGAAGCGGAAAATATCCTGGCAAGATCCTGTTGCTTTGAGGGTTTGATTCATCCTTCAATTTTCAATAAATACCACTTAAAACTTTCGATCTAGGGCGAGTGCTATGGAAGTTGTAGCTTATATCCAAAGAGGTCTCTACGGACCCTCGGTTATGAAAAAAAGTTACCATTAGATGTATCCCCCCCCCCCCCCCCCCCTCAATTTGTAGGTATGCATTTTACCTTTTTGTGTAAAGAAAACTCAGATATATCTAGTGATAATGATACACATGCTATATTGATTGGCAATGTGAAAATATAGTCAGCATGATTGGTTCTCTACATTAAGTAGAATATATTCATCAGTAGTTCTTGAAGATTGCTATCTTTAGTATCTTGTCATGGCTTCTTTACTTTCATTATTTCTTTTCTCAAATTGCTTTGATATGTTTTTTCTCAGGTTACATGGATATATCAAAAATAATCTCTGTACTTCTCAAGGTAGGGGTATGGTTTGTGGACACGATATCCTCTTGAGATTTGACTTGTGGGAGTAAATCAGGTATATCAGTGGTGGTGTAGTTTTGTTGAAGTTGTGTCATATCAAAAAGGATATATTTAGCCGATCCTGACTTGCTTGGAAGTGAGACGTTACCCTTGTATGAATTGCACTTCTCTTTACCATGAACTACTTCAAGCAGGCTAACTTAGTAGAAATTAACATTGAGATGTGATTTCAAATGAGAAAAATCTAGTCAGAATTGAATGAAACATGCAAGGATGAGAAAAAAGATGGACTTCAAAATGCACTTCTCAATCATCTATGCGCGACCAATCAAGAAATGCAAAGATACGGGGGGAATGGTTAGTGATGAGGGCATAGGACAGAGAAAGGTCTCTCTCACTCTTTTGAATCACATGGATTTTCTCTTCCTATTCAGAATGAATTTGAAATAGTGTTGCAGTGAGGTGATTATACAGGACACATGAGAACATGGTCCCTTGATTGGAAGATGTTGGGTAAGTGTTTTTTCGGCTCTCCTAGAGTCGAGGTCATAATCTTCGTACCATCACAATGTAGGAATAAGATCAACTTACACACTACCCTCTCCGATTCCACCTGTGGGATTACACGGGTTTGGGTTTGTTGTTGTATGTCACGGCAAGGCCAATGCACCACACATCATGCACTAGGTCACATATAATGAAAACCTTTTCCATAATCTTTTGTCCAACCAAACGTCATTTCATAAACTGAAAAATACCAATTATTTGAACAGAGCTAGAGTACTAAAAGAGTACATACAAATCACAATTGGTAGACAAGTTGTCACAGTTTACCTTACAATCCCTCCCCTAAACTCTACATCTTAACATAACACTATGATAGTCCTGAAAATAACTGAACTCAGTTATCGTCAGTGGTGAACACTTCTTCCTGCTCGTCGGGGTTAATGCTATCAACACCTGCACCCACATCATCGATCACTTCAGTTTCTTTGACAACTTCTAATGCTTCATTAACAGTTGGAGTGCTCTCAACCTTAGCAGTTTCAGTTTCTTCAACCTCTTTTAATGCTTCAATAACAGTTGGGAGTGCTCTCAATTTTAGCAGCTTCAGTTTCTTCGACCTCTTCTAATGCTTCATTAACAGTCTGAGTGCTCTCAACCTTAACAGCTTCAGTTTCTTCGACCTCTTCTAATGCTTCATTAACAGTTTGGGTGCTCTCAACCTTAGCAGCTGAAGCAGCAACACTACTGAGCACCAGGAGACGAGCCTTATGCTTCTTCCCTACCCTGTGTGCCTCCAATGACACCTCTGACAAAGCCCCTACTTTGCACGTTGCGCACCAAAATTTGTACTTCTTCTTCTTACTAGTCTTCTGCCTTTTTGGAGTTGCATTTGCACTTTTCTTCAAGTCATCAGCATTGTGATGCAGAGTTGGGGTGATGGTGTCCTCTGCACCTTCTTTCTCCAAAATTACCAGAGATGATCTTTCCCCTGATTTGTTATGAAGCAACAATTCAACTTTTGGTTTTACCATTTGCTCTATGTTAACATTGCCGTCGGCTTCTGAAAGGTTGTTAATCTTAGGTTTCTTTGGGAAAAGACCAATACTGTAGTTCTTCCCGTTCCTCTGTTCTCGCAAAGCAGCTTCCTTGGACTTGTGTTTCTTTCCTTGGAGGTGATCATTCAGACCACGCTCACATGTCGCACTTACCTGGCAAAGTGCACAACTCCAGTCCTCTTTCCCATTTTTCTTTGGAACACTGGATGACGGAGGCTGGCTGGCAACATCCACTGGTGGTGTTACAACTTTTCGTTTTGCTCCAGAGACACTTGTAATAGGCATAGCCTGCAACCAAAAGCTCAAGAGAAGTTCGTAAACAAACAATGCTTCAAAATTCAATCAGATCAGTGGTGAAAGGTACTGTAAACCTATACATAATTATTTTCATAAAATCGAGATAAGTGATGAGAGCCAGATTTTACACCCATAATGGATGTCAGTATAGTTTAAATGGTTGGAACGTCTGCATTTATTAAATATTCGTACCAAGCCAGCGTCAGGCATAACACGAAGCTTACATCAAATTACCAGAAAACTCTACCTACACCTAATATGTGCACTGCTTTATAAAGAGATACAATAAGAGAGAAACCTCAGATCATGCTAAGCCTATATGGAGAGAATGGTTAATATAGGGACTCCCCTTCTTCTACAGAGGTCACCGGCTTGTCAATTAATTTAAAGTAATGGTCTCCCAAAACGTTATTTGCCTATGGGCTCTCAAAGATAAACTGAACAGCTAAATCATAAACTTACCTTACAACAACAGCAACAACAATGTACCCAATGTACACATACCTTTACCCCTACCTTTGTGGGGTAGAGAGGCTGTTTCCAGTAGACTGTTGGCTCAACCATAAACAGTCATTTATTTCCTAGAATTAATTGCACAATCTCCTAGAGTGTAGCTTCGTCCATAACCTATTTGTTAGATCTTGAATGAACCATCTCATGAAAGTAAATAGTAACTTAGTTACTGAAGTTTTTTTTTTAGGAGTTACTTAGTTACTAAAAGATTAAAAGTGCAATCTCATCCATTTGCTCCCTGAACACATTCTTCTACTCACCTCTGAATTGATAGGATGATTTGGGCATATTTAGTAGAATTATAACTGTTAAGACTAACTTCAAGCGAAGCAAAAAGTCTCAATTTGGACACTCTCACCTCAAGATATGAAGCAAAACTGGTGGAGAAGTCATACTTCAAAATTACAATTTAATAATTCAAATTGTAATCCAAAACTGCAACTTAGAAGAGATGTGCACAACACTTGTTTCAACCATTTGTTATCATTTATTAGCATTTGACAAAGAAATAGCAATTATAAGCAAAAAGGTCTCGTCTTGTGGTTCATTCCCCAGCTGTGATCATTTCAGCCAAAAACAAACAACCCAACTAATTAGGCACAGAAAACAGGATCAATCTACAGCTCATATGATCACACTGCAATATCTAACTCGCTTCTCCTACTTTAGTAACCTTGATAGTTATCAAAAGGCCATGGCCTTCCACATTGACACAAAAAATAAAAGAAACATTTGTACACGCTAATTACAGATATAAGCAAGGACATGTATTGTGCTATCTTTTTACCACAATCAGGTGAAATAGAGTCGATCTACTTCCTTATTCTTCTTGCTAGATGAGATTGACACGTTTGAGAGCTACCAAGTGTCCAGTTAAAATTCTACCGTTCAATAAAGGAGAAGCATGCAAGAAAAAGGGAGAAATAAGGACACGTGCACACACAGAAATACAAAAGGACAATGAGAGAAAGGACCTACGAGATTGCATTGTAAGTATATGAATGCAGTCCTAAGATTAGCTGCAATCGGTAGGATATGCATTGGAGGGGAATCCCTAGTGTTAGATACAAACCAGTACAAAGCATAAAGATGGATATATGCATTGACCTGTTAATAGCAATTATTTTGAATTGAATCCAGAAAAAGCAATGCTATCAAACTAATCACTTCACCCAAGAGAGAGAAGAAACAAAAAATAAGAAAAACGTTTACCAGAAATAATAAATATGATCTCTAGTTCAGGATAGCAAAATGGAATAGACATATGCAGGATGAACAAGAACATACTGACCAGCAAGATGATCTTGTCTTTTTCTTTGCTAGGCTCCAAAGGGGACTGCAATTCAGAAATCATTGGCACTGAACTATGGGATACAGGCTTCAAAGCAGAATTTTTTGGTTCCACACTCCGCTGCTGAAAAGGAATCTCTGGAATCCGCTCCTCAAATGGTACTATTTCAAGTCTCCCAATCTCTTTTCTTGCACCCAATCTAGAGACTGATAGCCCCCTTCCCATCCTGTCCTCAAGTGACCTTGCAATTCTTTCCTCTACAGAACTTACAACAGTCTGTTGCTTCGAGAATGGAAGCGTGGGAGAGAAACTCATTGCAGGTGAAGAAAAAGGAGACAATCCCTCTCCACTCTGCTGTGCTAGTTGTCTTTCCATCATGAGCTCTCGTCTAACTTCCAACTCCAAGATGCGTCTTCGAGCTATCTCTTCAGCTATAATCTCCTCTTTAATTTTCTCCTTCTCAATCTCCCTCCAAATTGCCTCACGCATATTGGCAGGTTGGTTTTGGATATGATCAAGTTTGTTTTCAAATTGAGGCGCCATGTAGCCAGCTGAAACTTATGATAAACAATGCAAAGAGCAACAACTTAGTCTCAAAATACAATATAAATTGAACAATGCAGGCACCATTATGTCAATAGAACTCAGGAGCAACAAAAAAGCCAAACTTAGAAATTCATCTCTTCCAAGTAACTACACTTCATCCCCTTCAGTTCTGTGCTTGATTAACACAGGCATAGACAAATCCAGGAGATTCAACGAATCAAAAGTCAATCTTTCTCTTAAATGAACACCATCAAGGATAAGACAAATACTTAAGTGAATCATACTAGCTAGAAATAAGTAAAAAACACGATTACAGAAGGAAAAAAAGACAGCTGCTTTCGGAAACACTTTCTAAATAGAGTGATCCCTATCTTTTGGGATAGGAAATAATACTCTTCTTAGGATATAACAATCATTTTACCAGTTATCTAAAAGCAGCTGCTTAAACAATGGAACAAGTTACAAACATTTTTTTAAAAAAAGTAATCTTGAAAGGTTTTATAGTTCAAAAAGTTGCAACCTTACAATTTAGGATTTTCCGAATCTTGCACATTTACCAACTTTCCTGAAATAATAAGGATCACCCTCTTTACTCAATCACTATTGACACTTCAATATAACAAACCACAGAACAACATTAATACTACTCTCCACCTCCTCAATTAACTACATTTTCATCGAGATTAACCAAAATGTCTCCAACTGTACCTTGCAGAGGCTAACACACAACACAAACAAAACCCAAAATCCCTTCTATCACTACAGAGTTGTTCATCGAACAGAGAAACAAAAAGAGCAAAAATCCTAGCCCCGCTTTACCAACTCTCACCCTCTTTACTCAATAACTATTGCCACTTCAATACAACAAACCACACAAAAATAGTACAACTACTCTCCACCTCCTCAATTAACTACATTCTCATCAAGATTAACCACAATGTCTCCTGAAAGTACTCCACGTAAGCTAACACAAAACACAAATAAAACCGAAAACTCTTTTATCGCTATAGAAAAATTAATGCTAATCCTACTCTCCGCCTCCTCAATTAACAACATTCTCATCGAGATTAACCAAAATGTCTCCAATTGTACTTCGCAGAGGCTAACACAGAACACAAACAAAACTCAAAATCCCTTCCATCTCTATAGGATTGTCCCATTGAGCAGAAAAATTAATGCTAATACTACTCTCCGCCTCCTCAATTAACTACATTCTCATAGAGATTAACCACAACATCTCCCGAAAGTACTCCACATAAGCTAACACAAAACACAATTAAAAAACAAAACGCATTCTATAGCTATAGAATTGTCCATTGAACAGAAATAATGGTAACACTACTCTCCACCTCCTCAATTAACTACATTCTCATCAAGATTAACCACAACTCCTCCCGAAAGTACTCGGCATAAGCTAACACAAAACACAAATAAAACCCAAAATCCCTTCCATCAACACAGCATTGTACATTGAACAGAAAATAATGCTAAAACCATTCTCCACCTCCTCAATTAACGACATTCTCACCCAGATTAACCACAACGTCTCCCGAGTGAACTCCACATAAGCTAACACAAAACACAAACAAAACCCAAAAATCCCTTCCATCAATACAGAATTGTCCATTGAACAGAAAAATAAGGCTAACACTACTCTTTACCTCCACAATTAACTACACTCTCATCGAGATTAACAACATCTCGCGAATGTACTTCACACAAGCTAACACAAACAAAACCCAAAAATCCCTTCAATCAATACATAATTGTCCATTGAACAGAAGAATAATGATGACACTACTCTCCGCCTCCTCAATTAACTACATTCTCATCAAGATTAACAACAACATCTCCCGAATAAACTCCACAAAAGCTAACACAAACAAAACCCAAAAATCCCTTCCATCAATACAGAATTTTCCATTGAACAGAATGCTAACACTACTCTCTGCCTCCTCAATTAACTACATTCTCATCAAGATTAACCACAAATCTCCCAAATGTACTCCACATAAGCTAAACACATATAAAATCCAAAATCCCTTCTAGCACTACAAAATTGTCCATTGAACAGAAAAATAATCCTAACACTACTCTCCACCTCCTAATCAACTATATTCTCACTCAGATTAACCACAAATATTTCCTAATATACTTCTCATACTTAAGTGAATGATACTAGTTAGAAGTAAGTAGAGAAGAAACAAGATTACAGAAGAAAAAAACAGGCAGCTGCTTTCAGAAACACTTTCTAAATAGTATGATTCCCATCTTCTGGGGATAGGAAATAATGCCCTTCTTTGGATACAAAAAGTATTTTACCAGTTATCAAAAAGCAGCTGCTTTGACAATGGAACAACGTTAAAAACATTAAAAAAATTATCTTGAATGGTCTTATTGTTTCAAAAAATCGTAATCTTTTAAACGAGATACTTCTTTCTACTTATTAGCCGTCCAAAATCAAATTGCCACAATTTTTTTTTTTTTTTATGAAATACTTAGAAGATCTATTCCTTCTATCGCACTTCCAATGGAGGATTTTCCGAATCTTGCACATTTACCAACTTTCCTGAAAAGAAAAAGGATCACCCACTTACTCAATCACTATTGACACTTCAATATAACAAACCACACAACAACATTAACACTACTCCCCACCTCCTCAATTAACTACATTCTTAGTTAACTATATTATCATCGACATTAACCAAAATGTCTCCACATATACTTCATAGAGGCTAACACAGACCACAAAGAAACCCAAACTCCCTTCTATCGCTATAAGATTGTCCTATTGAACAGAAAAATTAACGTTAATAGTACTCTCTGCCTCCTCAATTAACTACATTCTCATAGAGATTAACCACAATGTCTCCCGAAAGTACTCCATATAAGCTAACACACAACACAAATAAAACCCAAAAATCCCTTCCATCAATACAGAATTGTCCATTGAACAGAAATTTAATACTAACACTACTCTCCGCCTCCACAATTAACTACATTCTCATCGACATAAACAACATCTCCCGAATGTACTCCACATAAGCTAACACAAACAAAACCCAAAAATCCCTTCCATCAATACAAAATTATCCATTAAACAGAAAAATTACCGTAAAAATACTCTACGCCTCCTCAATTAACTACATCCTCATCGAGATTAACCACATCGTCTCCTGAATGTACTCCACATAAGCTAAACACAAAATCCCTTCTATCTCTATAGGATTGTCCCATTGCGCAGAAAAATTAATGCTAATAGTACTCTCCACCTCGTCAATCAAATACATTCTCACCCAGATTAACCACAAATGTTTCTGAATATACTTCACATAAACACACACAAAACCCAAATTCCGGATTGTCAGATTGAACACAAAAAGAATGGTAAAACTACTCTCCACCACCTCAATCAGCTACAATCTCACCCAGATTAACCACAAACCTTTCCGATATACTTCACATAGAGAAACCCAAAACCCAAAATCCTTTCTTTCGTACAAATCATTCATCCACAGAAAAAAAATATTAAAAAAGCGAAAATTCAGAGAAAAGGAAGAAACCTCGAATGGCTTGTTGAGAGAAGTAAGTGAGAGACGGAAGCTGTGTATAACTCATCGGAGGCTGAGGATGCTGTGCATAGCTCGTCATCGTCTGAGGCCGCGCCGGCACCGGCGCCGGATGGTCGCCGACCGATTCATACTTGTAATCCATCAAAATTTGCTCAAAAATTTTGAAATTTTTCTTGAAATTTACAATGCCGAAACAGCAAATCGTTACATATATAGAGATTGAGAGCAAAAAAAGGTAGGGTTTTTTTCTGGGCGTGATGAACAGTGATTTTGGGAATTTGTGTTGAAAAAATGAGACCTTTTTCTGACTCAAGTACAACACATTATAAAGCAATCAGGTGAGTAGGATGTGAGAAAGAATTGCACTTAACGTGTCGTTTGGTACAGTGTATTAAAAAAAATAAAAATAGTTCATGTTTTGTATTGGGATAAGACATAAGTATCGTCAAAATCAAAATTTCAGAGCTGCATTTTAACTAAATTAAGATCTTATTACCCCCGAATCTATATTTTTTTGTAATTTGTACACACTTTTGACTTATGTGGCATTCAAACATCTCTCACGTGCCTTAATTACGTGGAGTCACGCAGTGTGCCACATAAGCCAAAAGGGATATAAAACTACAAAAAAAAAGGAGTTCAAGAGGGTAATAAAACTTAATTTAGGTAAAGTGTGTCTATGAGATTTCGGTTACTTGTGTCTTATCCCTATTATATTAGTATTAAACCACATTTAAGATTATGTAAGAAACAATGCACCAAACACTTGATAAAAAACAGTCTCTGCATTACCAATTTCTACATTACTAATTATTGTGCTATTAATCTTTGTAACAAACGACCCCTTCATGTGATGTGAATAATTTATTTTCAAGTAAATATCATTAGTAATTGTTTCTTCTTCTTTTTTCTCGATAAATAACTTTGTTGTCTTTATCTCGTATTCTGTTTTAAATGTTTATATGATACAATGTATCATTTACCATCTAATTTTTAAAAAATTAAATGTGTTTGAATAAAAAAGATACAGATTTATTAATGAATCTTTTATCGATAAAATATTGTTGACAATGTGTTGAATTGATGGGCGTTGATCTAGCCGGCATTGAAGACGCAAAAGACTATCTAAATGGATTTGTTTTTGCTCGTAAGGTCCAATTGTATTATAGGAGTTCGAAAAAAAAAAGTTCAGAAACTCTATGTGGCAGGGAAATAGAGAATTTTGTTAGATTATGAGCTTGCACATTTTATATTCGACGAATATATAAAATATTAATATCTTTAAAAGAAGATATCTATATTCATTATCCTCGTAAATAATATTTATTTCTCAAATATTAGTATCTTCTTTTGTAGTATTTGTACCACATTCTTTGCATCTAATAATACATGAATTGTTAGTGATTCAGTGATTTACAAATTGAATAGGAGTGTTAGAATAACCATAGTCGTCATTTCGATGCTTGCATTTTTCTTCTCCATTTATAAATCTATATATGTAAAACAATAATTCTATCTTATGCCATATTATTTCCATCATGAATGTTGTTAGGTATATAAGTCAAGACTGATGTAATTTGCAAGACATTGTCATCTTCATGTAAATCAAATAAAATCTTATTAATAATGGTATTAGGTTCATACATATTACCATTAAAGCTTAATAAATTTCTAGTCTTTCACATTTGCCAAAAAATATATATATTAAACATCGTTTAAGAGAGCTCGAGTATTGATATGTATATCGAAATTAATTATTTCATCATATTTGTGAAATTATTTTTTTTTTCTAATTTCGATCCGTTAATAGGAGTCGATTTTCACGCTAACAAAGCTTTGAGACAACTAAAAAAAATACATTTTTAAATACATTTTATACCCCTCCCTAGGAGCTCCCACTTTTTTCGTCTCTTGGTGACTCGAACTTACGATCTTCAAATCGAAAGTGATGGATGTTTACCATCCGAACAACTCCCTCTTGTCTAACAGGTAAGACAATAAGAATGTATTTTTCTGAGAAAATATTTATATTTATTTCTTATTTTCATGAACCACAAAAATTCTAAAAAGATTTTGAAAACAAATGACAATTGGCTTGAGGCTTATAAATACTAGCATCAGTAAAATTAACAAAATAATTCACTAAATGATAATCAGATCAAACTGCATACTTATTTGAATTAGTATAGTATCAAATAATTTTATCAGAAGTTCCAATAATAGAAATTGAGATGGACAGGATCAAATTAATACCATTAAAACAAATTATTTATGAATATATGATTATGTTGATCTATTTGTAAAAATATGTAGTAACTTGTATCTTAAATTTAATCTATGACATATTGTGACTATCTATTTTGAGATATTTGAGGTAAAATAGTCAAGTTGGATAATTTTGCTAGTTTTCACAAATTTTGAGGGTATAAACCTTATTATTTTTTTTTGGTAGAAAAAGAAAAGGTTTATACCCTCAAAATTTGTGAAAACTAACAAAATTATCCATCTTGACAGAGTACATTCACATTCTAATATTGTTTGCAAAAATTATGGTTAAACACAATTTCAATTTCAACTCCAACTCCAACTTTAATTATTTTTTTTTAAAATAAAGTATCTTTTTGTGTTTTCATGCACCCACTGAGTTATTTTAACCCTCCAAAAAAGGAAAATGCTTTTGAGTATTAATAACAAAGCTCTTCTCGATTGAAGGATAAGGATGAAGCTTTAGAAGCTCCAAGGAAATTCATGACAAGATCTCAAATGTCAAGTACAACAGGCTTCAATTGCAGATCCAAAGATGTCTTGGTGGAACATCAGTCAATGTATCAGGGAGATGATTTGTCCAAATGTTACAACTATTTGATGACCCAGAATGAAGTACAAGAGAAGGAATATTGGAGTAAAAAATTCAACCCCGAAGAGGTCCGAAATGAGGCCCAAAAGAGCTGAAAAGAAAGTCAATTTCAACTCCTAAGCGGAATTAGAGCCATCAATTCAATCAAGCCCAAATAAGGCTCTGGATGAAGAGGGCCCAAAAGGGCCTCAGTTCAGCCGCAAATATTAAGATTTTAGTTTCTAGATTGTCCGTCGAGCTAGGGTTATATTTTTGTAGATTCTAAATTATTCTTTTAGGGTTTTACTACCACTACTAAAAAATTGTCAAAAAACGATGGCAAAAAGCGACGGACACGTCGCTAAACAGCGACAGACAGCGTCGCTTTTTGACTTTTTTTTAAAAATTTTTTTTTAATAAAAGCGACAGACTCCATCGCTTTATTTTAATTTTAATTTTTTTTTATTTCTAAAAGGCGACGCAATCCGTCGCTTTTTTGGAAATTTTATTTTTGAAAAGCCCAAAAAAGCGACGGACAAAACCACGCTGTCAGTCGCTTTTCTGGGATTTAAAAAAAAAAAGAACCCAGAAAAGCGACGGAAAAAACCACGTTGTCCGTAGCTTTTCCTGCAATATTTTTGACAGCTCAAACTGGCAGTTTCTGCTACACACCTGCAAATGCAATTCAATTCAATTTTACACTATTCAGCACAATCAAACACACACAATTATGAACAATCTAAACAAAACATAAAACAACAAAGTTAAAATAACATTCAAAAGTATCTAAATCATAAATTAAAGAATTATAAAGTCTTTCAAAATTCGTTTCAAAAAGTTCATAAATGTCCGGAGATCTAAACTAGGGAGTGAGATCTACATAATCATCCTCATCACTCTCGTCGTCGGTGTCATCGGGAGCCGAAGTAGTAGGTCGACGAGCAAGATTCATCACTTGTTCTTTGATTTGCTGAACGGTCTCACTCATGCTTTCTTGTTCAGCTACTCTTCTCCGCTCCGACTCTGCTAGTGCCGCTGTAAGTTTAGCTATTTGATCCAACATAGCAGCAATTTGAACACCGTCAAGTGTCTCGGCTTGACGTGACGATCCAATACCTTCTAAGACTGACTGTAGTCGTCTAACATCATTTCGAGAGCCTAGACCATAACATCTACCCTTGTGTGTCCCCACTACGACTTTTTCTTTCCAAATCTGGGTGGACAGTTTAGGTGTCAATTGAACCTAACTATCTAGATTCTCAGCGATGTAGTGATGAAAGTCATTCTGCATATTAAATATAAAAATTGACATCAATATATATACATATCATATATTCATTATCAATATATATTATTCATATTAAATAACTTACAAAAGTTCATTCGACCCTTTCCTCCACCCACACATCCGGATCCAACTCATTTTCTTTCTTCCTGACATGAATCTTCTTGAAAACTTCTGGTTTAATGGGAGTGCGTCCCAATTATTTTTCCTATAAATAAAAATTGAAATTTATAACGATATATATGAATCAACTAATTATTTATTTAAAAGTTTGAATAAGAACTTACCATCTCTCGTGGAATTGTTCCAACCGTCTTTGCACCTCCGGTGTGCAACGAGACACTTTTAAGACTGCCTCTAGCCTTTTTGGCTTGATCTGATATTTCCTTAAACTTGTTTGTGTTCCAATACTGACCCAATTCATCAAAAACATGAGGCAACATCCAACTGGGACGTTCACCACTATCCCGAACTTTCTTTAGCCAGCTAGACAGTCTGGCGGATGCCTTCCTCTCAAATGTGGTCCCAATGACCAAATTGTACCTCGACTCCCAAGTACACATAGTCTAGAAAAAAGAATTGAATAACGTAAATTAGATCGATAGTAAAAAAAAAAGTAAAGTATATTAAACTTAACTAAAAAATATATACCTTAAAGTTATTAAACATCGTCTGGCGTATACTATTTGGAATCTCGCTCCAAGAGTGATAAGCCTGTGTATAGAGTCTTCTAACACAGTCTTTTAAATCCCGGACAACATCCTTTGCAAGATGCCACCTGCAAAACACATAATAAATATGTTCGTTCATGAATAATATATTAAAGTATAAGAAATAAATAAAATAAACTACCAAATAGATAACAAAACAAACTTACGATTATTTATCCGGTTCAATCATGACTTTACTAAGTCTGTCCTTCTGGTCAGGAGCTAGAGCAGACATCGTATCATGTGGTGTAGCACTAGGTGTAGCTGTAGACGAGGGTGATGCATCAGGATGCACAAAATGCTGAGTCAATGGAGGCGTACCAACCATAGCATCTGACTCCTCGCTACTAGAATCTCCAAGCCTCATGGCAAATAACGGAGGAGATGAACCTGTGGGAGATGGAGTACTTGCCGATAAGGGTCGTGCTCGATGAATAGTCTGTAAAGGTAGGTCCTCATAGCATCGTGAAGGCAATGCATGTGAAGTAGATAAAGCACCGATTGGTCGACAATAATTAGGATAATATTGCCGAGGATTCACCGTACCAAATGGAACAACAAATAAATGAGTATCATGGCTGATGCGCTCTGGCGCAGAAGAAATAGATCCTGCAATATCCTCATGATCTATCGGTCTCCTAGACTTCTTCTTCTTAGCCTATTTAGTCTGGCTAACTCCAAGATGCTCGCGATGTCTATCACCGTCACCGCCTGATGACATCTGTATGCAAATTTACATGTATAATATACATAAAAATCATAAATTAAATAAAATTAGCAAAATACACTTACATTTATACTAGCTAGCTTTCATTCTACACTATTCCTCCTCGCTTGTTTCAATTCCATCATTCTCCCATTCTTCCTCCTCAGTTGTTTCATTTTCATTATCGTCCCATTCTTCGTCATCAAATAATTTATTTTCCTCATTCTCGGATATTTCTTCCTCAACATTCAGTATCTCATCATCATATACTTCTTCTAATATATGTTGAGGATGTTGTAGTATGGTTTCTAATTCAACATCAACTTGTTGTTGAACAATTGCAACATCCATTTGATATGCCACATCTAAGACATTGTCAATTTCAATTCTTCCCACAGACTTACTTTTTATAATAACCCACCAATCAGTTTTGTCTCAACGCAATGGATATAAAGCGTAATACACTTGTTTAGCATTTTGTGCAATAATAAAAGGATCATAACTTCTGTATTTTCTGGTGTGCTTAACTTCAATTATATTATGTTGATGGTCCACCTTTGTGCCTCTATATGATGGGTCAAACCACTCACATCGAAACAATACAATCTTCCTCTTAGGCCAACCTAAATACCTCACTTCAATAATCTCTTGAATGACACCATAATATTCAATAGTTTGACCGGTACCATCAACATCACTTTGTATGTAGACACCGCTATTATTTATTTTCTTGTTCCTAGAAACTTCTTCAGTTTGAAACTTAAAACCATTGACACAATACTTATTCATTGTTAGTACTTGAGATTCAAGTACAAGTGCTACTTCTTTCACTAATTGCAAATGTTGGACACTTGAGTATTCATCGTAAACCTACGTGATTGTTATTTCAAGTAATATAATTTAGTATAACATGAATATATTATTAAATACTTAGTGATTGCACACTTACATAGTTTCTCAGCCATTTGAAAAATTCTGTATAAATGGCTTCATTACCCCATGTGTTTACGAACTAGTTGATCATTTTACATTTAAGTATTTCATTAGTTAATGATCACTTATTAGTATGTAATTTAATAACATATTTTTAACACTTACTTGACATATGATTGAATCTCTGGACAATTAAGCAAAATATGTGTCACAACTGATTGCATTTTCATATTAGTGAAGCCTCGCTTTTCACGCTTTGTAGATCCTCGACCATTTTGATTAAAAATTGATGTCGGTGGAAATAAAGGATCAATATCGCCTTCATCATTGCGATTGGGCATGCTTCTCCTACATAACACATCATGACCAAAGTAATAAGAATAAAAATCACCAGTTTCTCTCCCAATATGACCTTGAACAAATTATCCTTCGATCCTTCCCCTTTGCTTAATCGTTTGCTTCGAACTACCAATTTTTCTGCATGTATATATGTATACATATGTTAATATATAAAAGACTTGGTGAATATATATAACTTAGTGAATATTTCAAATGGATACTTCCATCTTGTTTGAACCGGACCTCCGAGGCGAGCCTCTTGTACAAGGTGAATTGGAAGACGCTCCATCACATTAAAGAAATCACATGAAAATATCTTCTCCAACTTAGTAGTAGTAACAAGAATATTTTCCTCCATCCTGTCTAAACTACTCCCCAACAACTTTCCAGAACACAAATCTTTAAAAAAAAAAGACTTATCTCTGTGATTGGTTTCCATATCCTTTCGGGTAAATGGCTAAAAGCGATAACAATTAAAGTTTACATGAACACATGACAATCATGACTTTTCATACCTATCAATTTTCCTTCATTCATATCTGTCTGCTTTCCTAAATTCGAAGGATAGCCTTCAACATTCTCAAATTTTTAACTCACTCAATAATTTCACGTTTCTCATCCAATGTGAATGAAAAGCTGGCTTTGGGCTTAACTAGTTTACCATTCTGTAATTCCTCCAACCATAATTCTTTTCTCCTATAATATTTTTTTATGTCCATTCTAGCTTTTGGATTGTCTTTTGTCTTACCCTTAACATCCATCACCGTGTTAAACAAATTGTCAAAGTAATTTTTTTCAATGTGCATCACATCTAGATTATGTCGTAGCAGATTGTCCTTCCAATACGACAACTCTCAAAATATGCTTTGTTTGGTCCAATTATGTTCAACACCATATCCAAAAAGTCTAGAAGGTGAAGCTTCTGTAACTTTAGGTAATTGAGAAATTCTCTCCCAAATTTGATGCCCTGTGAGAAATAGAGGTGGGGGGGGGGGGTCACTTTCAACCTTATTTTTCCTAAATGCATTTTTCATCTTTCTAAACTCATGGTCCATTGGCAAGAACTGGCGATGACAATCAAACCATGTATTTTTTCTGTCATGCTTTAAAGTAAATGCCTTACTATTTTCCATGCAATACGAACATGCTAGCTTTCCAACTGTCATCTAACCAGACAACATCCCGTATGCAGGAAAATCATTAATAGTCCACAATAAAGAAGCACGCATAACGAAATTCTGCTTAGTTGATCTATCATAAGTCAAAATGCCTTCAAACCACAATTGTTTGAGCTCATCTATCAATGATTGTAGATAGACATCAATCAAACTTTTTGGATTACAGGGACCTGGAATAACACAACTTAGAAAGATGTAGGGACTGGTCATGCACATTTCAGGAGAAAGATTATACGGAGTAAGAAATACCGGCCAACATGAATAAGGCGAAGCATTATTAGAGAATGGTGTGAAGCCATCTGAACACAACCCCAATCTAATATTTCTTGGTTCACTAGCAAAATCTGGATATACATTATCAAAATGCTTCCATGCTTCACCATCAGATGGATGAGACAAGACACTCGGCGGCCTTTTATATTCACGATGCCATCTCATATGTGGGGCAGACCTCATCGATGCATACAACCTCTTTAACCTAGGAATGAGAGGTAGATAATGCATCGCCTGAATCGACCATCTTTCCAAATTTAATCCTCTTATAACGAGCATGTCCACAAAACTTACAATTTTCTAATTCACTATCAGTCTTGTAAAACAACATGCAACCATTAACACAACAATGAACTCTATCATACGTCAATCCTAACTTGGACACCAAATGCTTTGCCTGATAGAAGTTCTTTGGTATGTTAAACTCCGGATTAACTAGTTCACCCAAAAGATCAACCATTGAGTCCATAGCAGCATTAGGAACATTCCAATCTGATTTAATATCATTAATCTAACCACAACTGACAAGGCAGAATGCGGACTCCCTTCACATAGTGCACGACTAGACTCTTCTAATTGATCATAAAAGCGTCTTGCTTCTTCATTTGGAGCTTCATCAAAATATTGTTTCGGTTCCATCCCACCTTGAACCCCGAAAGCATCATTAATCATTTCATGAACCCTATCATGTTCAACCCTAACCTGTTCAACCCTAATTTGGCCATATGGTGCAACCATATTATATACATCCACAGGCATCGAATTATAAAACATACCATCCAATCCATCACTTTCTCCATGATCAATCCATACAAAATATCTAGGCTTAAATTCATTACGGTACAAATGAATCATAACTCTATCTGGTTTAAAAAATTTGAAGCACTTACATGCACTATAAGGACACCTAACCAATCCATTATTCTTGAAAATGTCAAATGTCATTGTCTGTTCAATAAAATTTCTAACACCGTCAATAAACTCAAGTTTCAAACCAGCACTAGATTCATAATGCATATTATACGTCCACAAACGATGATCCATCTACAAAAATATAGATATTCAATTATATTATAAATAAAATTTAATAATAATTTTACTAGTAGTAGTCCTAAAACTAGTTTAGTATTGACTTAACCACATTATTTATTTTAACTTATTTAAACAACTTAACAACTTTTTAACTTGAACTAGTTTAGTTTTGAATTAATTACAACAACTAAATCCATCAACAAAACCACATTATTTATTTTAACTTATTTAAACAACTTAACAACTTTATAAACTTTAACTAGTTTAGTATTGACTTAATTCCAACAACTAAATCCACTAACTAAATCACATTATTTATTTTAACTTATTTAAACAACATAACAACTTTAAGTAGTTTAGTTTTGACTTAATACAACAACTAAATCGACCAACTAAACCACATTATTTATTTTAACTTATTTAAACAACTTAACAACTTTTTAACTTGAACTAGTTTAGTTTTGAATTAATTCCAACAACTAAATCCATCAACAAAACCACATTATTTATTTTAACTTATTTAAACAACTTAACAACTTTTTAACTTGAACTAGTTTAGTTTTGAATTAATTCCAACAACTAAATCCGTCAACAAAACCACATTATTTAATTTAACTTATTTAAACAACTTAACAACTTTTTAACTTGAACTAGTTTAGTTTTGAATTAATTCCAACAACTAAATCCATCAACAAAACCACATTATTTAATTTAACTTATTTAAACAACTTAACAACTTTTTAACTTGAACTAGTTTAGTTTTGACTTAATTCCAATAACTAAATTCATCAACAAAACCACATTATTTAATTTAACTTATTTAAACAACTTACCAACTTTATAAACTTTATCTAGTTTAGTATTGACTTAATTCCAACAACTAAATCCACCAACTAAATCACATTATTTATTTTAACTTATTTAAACAACATAACAACTTTAACTAGTTTAGTTTTGACTTAATACAATAACTAAATCGACCAACTAAACTACATTATTTATTTTAACTTATTTAAACAACTTAACAACTTTTTAACTTGAACTAGTTTAGTTTTGAATTAATTCCAACAACTAAATCCATCAACAAACCACATTATTTATTTTAACTTATTTAAACAACTTAACAACTTTTTAACTTGAACTAGTTTAGTTTTGAATTAATTCCAACAATTAAATCCATCAACAAAACCACATTATTTATTTTAACTTATTTAAACAACTTAACAACTTTTTAAAGCTAAGTGTCAACACTAGATGGAACAAATCGATCTTGCAAGAAAGTCAATTTTGTCATCAATAGGATCAACTAGTGTTGGTACTTATGCTTAACAAATAGATTATTTCTAAATTTAAAGCTAAGTGTCAACACTAGATGGATACAAATCGATCTTGCAAAAAAATCAATTTTGTCATCAATAGGATCAACTAGTGTTGGTACTTATGCTTAACAAACACATTATTCCTAAATTAAAGCTTAATATCAACACTAGATGGACACAAATCGATCTTTCAAGAAAATCAATTTTGTCATCAATAAGATCAACTAGTGTTGGTACTTATGCTTAACAAACACTCGATGGACACAAAAAAAATTATCACAAAATTAAAGCTAAGTATTAATACTAGATGGACACAAACACATTATTGTAAACATGCAATTGTACTTGAACTTAAGAAATTTAGAAGCACCAACCTTATCTCCAACTTTGATGAAAGAAGCAATCTAGTCTTGTATCAAGTTTTTTAGATGTTGAGCTTCCTCAGTTGCCTAGCACGAAAAGTTTTTAAATTAGTTAACTATAAACTTCAAATCCAAAAATATTAGTTATATATATATATATATATATATATATTCAAGTTTTAATAAGTTCAAGTTTCAATTCAAGTTCATATCTAATTTCTAAACTTAATTAGTTATATATTCAAGCTAATTAGTTCAAAGTTCAAGTTCTAATTTCAAGTTCATATTCCTAATTAAGTTCAATTTATAGTAAATTCAAGTTATAATTAATTATAAGTTCTAATTAAGTTGTAATTCAAATCCCTAAAATTCCAAATTCAAACTAGCTAGCTAGTGTCCCAAATTCAAACTATTAATTAGTCCTAAAATATCAAATATAATTCAAACTATTAGTCCTAAATTACAAATTCAAACTAGTCTTAAAATCACAAATTGGAAGTACTCCTAGAATTCAAAAATCAAACTATAGTGCTAAAATCCCAAATTCAAACTATTAGTAGTCCTAAAATCTCAATAATAATTCAAACTAGTCCTAAATTCAAAATTCAAACTAGTCTTAAAATCACAAATTCAAACTAGTCCTAAAATCCCAAAATCTAACTAGTGCTAAAATCCTAAATGCAAACTAGCTAGCTATTCCTAATCCCAAATTCAAACTATTAGTCTTAAAATCTCAATAATAATTCAAACTAACTCAAATAATACCCAAATTCAAACAACTCCTTAAATACCCTAATTCAATCTAATCTTACAATTCCAAAATCAAACTAATTAACTCAAGAAATATCAAATTTCAAACAAATCCTAAGATACCCTAATTCAAACTAACCCTAACATTAAAATTTTCAATTCACAATCAACAAACACAAACTAACAATCAAATAATCCCTAATTCAAACTAACAATCAAAAACCCTAAATCATTCACTTACTAACTAACAATCAATCAAACTAACAATCAATAAAAAACTAATTCAATACACTAATTAACAAATTCAATACTCAAATTGAAAGAAATTAAAAATAATATTATGAAACCCTAACCTTGAATTAAAGGAGAAGGGCAATGGGTTGGGATGGAGGCGGAGTGGGTTGGGATGGAGGCGGCGTGACCTCCTACTGTTGGCGCGACCTGCCTCTGCTGCTGCGCGTGACCTCGATCTGTTGCTGCACGCGACCTGTCATTGTTGCTGCGATGGTGGCGTGGCGCCAGTCGGGGATGGGTGGGGATCGATGGGCGCCGATGAGAGAGGAGTGAGAGAGGTTGATTTTATTAATCAAAATTTTATATATATATATATATATGTGTGTGTGTGTGTGTGTGTGTGTGTGTGTGTGTGTGTGTGTGTGTGTGTAATTTAACTACTCATCAACAGAAGTTTAATTTAATAAATTTAATTTATCGAGGTTGATTTTATTAATTAAAATTACACACACACACACACACACACACACACACACACACATATATATATATATATATATATAAAATTTAACTGCACATCAACAGAAGTTTAATTTAATAAATTTAATTTCTCGATCAAGTTAATTTAATAAATTAAAATTACACACACACACACATGTATATATATATATATAAAAAATTTAACTACACATCAAAAGAAGTTTAATTTAAAATTTTTAATTTATCGATCAAGTTAGTTTTATAAATTTAAATTATATACCTTTTAATTATATAAATTTAATTTTATTGATCAACAAAAGTTTATCAATATCAAATTTAATATATAAATCTCCTTGAATTGATCATAGGTATTTCTTTAATTGATAATGTATTTCATATCTGAACCACTAGTATATAAGACTTGATTTGTTAAACTATTTGAGGAGTATATAATTAACCAACGTATTTCATACTCCGATGAAGTATCCTTTACATGTCATCATAATTAGGAGGTGATCACTACACTTGACATCCATTCAAGATCGAACGTATATAATAATACTATCTCGCATTTCATACTCGAATGGATTATATGTTAGCTCTTCACCTCTACATCATGACATGAGATATTAAGTTCATGATTAGACGATGGACTGATATAATTTGTACATTACTCTAGAAATATAAGTATAATTTTCTCCTAATTCATATCAACGTAGTTTCATACTCTACATATGGATTATAGATATTTTTTAATTTATTCCACGAATTCTAACTTTTTATTTATAAAAGCATACAAAATTATTACACTTTTTGAACAATTAATTGTAGGTGTAAATGAAATTTTAGTATCATGCACAATAGCAAAATTATGATTAATAGGAATATTTTAAACAAACCGACCTCCGGATGTCACTTTTATTAAAAATAATTAGATTTAATAAAAAATACCGACCTCATGAGGTCGGTATCACATTAAATTTTAAGATAAATAAAAAGCAATCATGTTAATTAAATAATATTGACATCGGGAGGTCGGTATTTTATATTAAATTATTTTTTAACTTATATAAAACCGTCATTCGGAGGACGATTTATTTAAAGTTAATTGAAAATATTAATTTATTACATACTATTTAATTTTACCGACATCCGGAAGTCAGTAGTATAGTTTTTTTTGTTTTTTATTTTACACAAAATCGTCCTCAGGAAGACGATTTAAATAAAATTAAATCAAAATATTTCTCAAAGCGACGGACAGCGTCTCTATGTCCGTCGCTTTTTTTTGAAAAAAGTTTGACCAACATTTTGACCAAAAAGCGACGGACAAAGAGACATTGTCCGTCGCTTTTTTAAAATATTTGACCAGATATTTTGACCAAGAAGCGACGGACATAAAGATGATGTGCGTCACTAATTTAAAAAATAATTAAACAATTAAATTAATAAAAAGCGATGGACGGTGTGGCTTTTTTTAAATTAATAAATAATTATTTTTAATAAAAAGCGATGGACTACGTCGCTATCTATATAAAATAATTAATTATTCATTATATATATATATATATATATATATATTTGATGCAAAAATCCGCGAAAAAAAGCAACGGACTAAGCGATGCCGTCCGTCGTTTATTTTTTTAAAAAAAGTTATTTTAATTAAAAAGCGATGGATAGTGTGGCTAATGGCGTCGCTTTTTGGAGTGACGCCGTCTGTCGCTTTTACTTCCGTCGTTTTTTAGCAGTTTTTTAGTAGTGTACGGCAGACATCTACATTTTTATCCTATAAATATGAGTGCAAGTTCATTCATTAGGACACATTACATTGAGTTTAATCATACTTTGAGAGTTCTTTTGAACTTTTGTGACTTGTATTTTAGGAATTTCTCTTTCAATTTTTAATAGCTTCATAGTTTAAAGTATAAGGTACTTTTTCTTGTGATATATTTGATCTATTAGTACTCTTTAGACGACGATTAGTTTCTACATATTAATTGTCGTCTTAAGTTACCTACAAAGTAGTCAAGATCTTAATCATTTTGATTCAGTTTTTTAAAGTAAAAGCGTTAGATTTTTTCTCATAAATCTATACGGTTTTACTTGAATATTGTTGATATGAGGTTGTCATTTTGATTCGTTGTCTCAAGTAAAGACGTTAGATTTATTCTCATAAATCTATACGTTCTTACTCAGATCAAGACTTTAATATATTGTGTTCTTGAAAATTCTTGGATTGTTCCTTCGAATTTTCAATATCTTTATATCTATTTTCAGTTTTTTTTTTCTATTTTTACTTTTGCACTTTTAAATAATCAATTCTAAATTTGAGGTCTCTCTAACCTCATTATTATACCTATCATAAATATTTTTTCTATTACTGGAGAGAAATTATAAGTCGTGAAATTCTGTGAGAAATCGAACTAGAAGTAAGAAATTAATAGATTAGCTAATTGTGGTAGATTAATAAAATGTTAATTACCAAAAAAGACATTATTATTTTTTAATTTAAAAACATTCCTAAATAACTTATATTTATAAAATCTATCCTTATTGATTTCAATGGGGAAATCAACTATTATATTGTTATCGTTTTAAAAATTGACTGATTGATCAGTACTCTTTTCGATCTTTACATTTTTTCTTAAAAAGAAAAAGGTTTTTATAATTTCAATTTTATGTGATCTTTTTTGAGGTTTTGCAGTCTTAATATTCTACGTTGTATCCTTTGTTTTATGAAACACATGAGTTAACAATTAAGAAATACAAAATTTTATAATTTGATTTGCTTCATGTGCTCAAGTTGTTGAAATGAAATAACTCACACTGTGGATATGAAGAAAATGATGTCCTGATCGAGATATAGATGAAAACTGTGAATTTTCATTCAAACATATTATTTGTGCATTATCAATCTGATTGCTAATGCGCAACTTGTATGTTTGACTATTCATAGTTTTCACTTATATCGCGATCCTCATGTCAGTGTCTTCATGTCCATAGTCGATCAAATTGTAAGATATTGTGTTTTTTAAAATTTAAAATTTATGTGTTTGATATGTGGATTGTCTGATTTTGAGATCCGTCCTCAACACCACTGAGTAAGTAACAATTTACTACTCCCTCTGTTCATTTTTTCTTGTCACTGTTTGACTTGACACACCCATTAAGAAAATAATTGAGTAAATTACATAATGAGTTTACAACGATGAAGTGAGCTAATGAAGAACACTTAAAGCTGGGGGTTGTCCTGTTTTACATACTTCACTTGATAAATAAAGAAAAGATTACGCGATAGAGCAAACTAAGTCCTATTTACCTGAAACAGAGATAGTTTTACAATATTACGATACGTAGGACTCACAAGAACCTGGGAACGAAATTGAAAATTTGAAGAACGAGAAGGTCCTTTGTGTCTACTTCTCTATCATCTTCTTATCGCTCTTCGCTTAGTCACAGTCACAGAAGCTTCGTTGATGAAAAGGAATCTCTGAAATTCACTCCTCAAATGGCGCTATGTCAAGGCTTGCAATCTAATTTCGTGCACCCAATCTACTAGAGACTGATATCCCCCTTCCCATCTGTGACGATGCAATTCTTTCCTCTAAGGATGTTACGTCACTCTGTTGCTTCAAGAACGGAAGTGTGGGAGAAGAAAAGGGAGATGATCCTTCTCCACTCTGCTTTGCTAGTTGTCTTTCCATCATGAGCTCTCTTCTTACGTCAAACTTCACCATGCGTCTACGAGCAATCTCTTCTGCAATAATCTCCTCTCTAATACGCTCCTTCTCAATCTCTCTCATAATTGCCTCACGCATATTGGCAGGTTGGTGTTGGATATGGTCAGGTTTGTTTTCAAAATGAGGCGGAGCTACGTAGCCAGCTGAACATTGTGATAAACATAATAAAGAGCAACAATGAGATTAACCACAATTTCTTCAAATGTACTTCACAGAGGCCAACACAGAACACAAACAAAACCCCAGAATTGTTCATCAAACAGAGAAATAAAAAGAGCAAGAATCCTAGCTCCGCCTCAGATTTCTCTCATTGCATTTTCAACATTAGATTTCCTGAATCCCAATTTTCCTGAAAAATCACCCTCTTTACTCAATAACTATTGCCACTTCAATATAACAAAGCACATGGCAACACTAACACTACTCTCTGCCTCCTCAATTAACTACATTCTCATCGAGATTAACCCCAACATCTCCTAATGCACTTCACACAGGCCAACTCAAAACACAAATAAAACCCAAATCCCTTCTATCGCTACAGAATTGTCCATTGAACAGAAAATAATGCTAACGTACACTATTCTCCGTCCACTCAATAAACTACATTCTTCCAAAAAGCTAGTTAGAGGAAGCTGGTTTGTAACAACATTGGCCTACCTAGATGGATTTTTGTTCTACGGCTAGTTTCTCTAGGAAGGCTCAACACAAGGAACAGGTTGTTTAAATAGGGGTGACTACAAATCAGATCTGTTCACTTTGTGAGGTGGAGAATGATACCATACATCGTCTGTTTTTCGCTTGTAATGTGACTTCCCAGATGTGGCAGAAGTTATTGTTATGGTGTGATATCAGGAGAACATCCGCGAAATGAGCTGAACAACATGCTAAAGAAAGAGGTCCAAATGCTGAAATGTATAGAATGATGCTAGCTACGACCACAACTAGATTGATAAAGCAAGGAGAGTTTCCAAGCTCAATACTTGGCTTGAAGAACACAATTTCTATCCTGCAGCTTGATACAATTTTTCTTAAGAAATATCGGTCAAAAAGCACACATAAAGTATCATTTTTTTTGCGAGATTTACACCCCAACCATCAATAGTTTCCTCTTCCTACTTAAACTATCACCATCTATGTATTAAAAACACACCTCAACTATCAATTATTCCCTTTTTCTATCTGAACTACCTTGCATATATTAAAACACACACAGTATCATTTTTTTCCGAGATTTTACACCCCAACCATCAATAGTAGTTTCCTCTTCCTACTAAAACTATCACCATCTATTTATTAAAAACACACCTCAGCTATCAAATGTTCCCTTTTCCTATTTGAACTACCTTGTATATATTAAAACACACCTCAACTAACGGTGTTCCGATCAGGTAGGAATAGGAAAGATAGTTAATTGAGGTATGTTTCAATACATAGACACTAATAGTTCAGGTAGGAAAAAGGATCACCCACTTAACTCAATCACTATTGACACTTTAATATAACAAACCACACAACAACATTAACACCACTCTCCGCCTCCTCAATTAACTACATTCTTAGTTAACTATATTATCATCGACATTAACCAAAATGTCTCCAGATAATACTTCATAGAGGCTAACACAGACCACAAACAAAACCCAAAATCCCATCTATCGCTATAAGATTGTCCTATTGAACAGAAAAATTAATGTTAATAGTACACTCCGCCTCCTCAATTAACTACATTCTCATAGAGATTAACCACAATGTCTCCCGAAAGTACTCCATATAAGCTAACACACAACACAAATAAAACCCAAAAATCCCTTCCATCAATACAGAATTGTCCATTGAACAGAAACTTAATACTAACGCTACTCTCCGCCTCCACAATTAACTACATTCTCATCGACATAAACAACATCTCCCGAATGTACTCCACATAAGCTAACACAAACAAAGCCTAAAAATCCCTTCCAATAATACAAAATTGTCCATTGAACAGAAAAATTACCGTAACACTACTCTACGCCTCCTCAATTAACTACATCCTCATCGAGATTAACCACATCGTCTCCTAAATGTACTCCACATATGCTAAATACAAAATCCCTTCTATCTCTATAGGATTGTCCCATTGAGCAGAAAAATTAATGCTGATAGTACTCTCCACCTCGTCAATCAAATACATTCTCATCCAGATTAACCACAAATGTTTCTGAATATACTTCACACAAACTAACACAAAACACAAACAAAACCCAAATTCCGGATTGTCGGATTAAACACAAAAAGAATGGTAAAACCAGGGGCAAATTTATGTATCAATTTTGGGTCACCCGAACCCGTGGTCATCCGACTAAACTCGATATATTACTTCTATAATTATTAAAGAATATATTAAATTAAAACTTGTTGAACCCGTTCTCAAGATGGCTGGATGGTTCACTGGTACGACTGCAAGATTTCAACACAAAGGTCGCAGGTTCGATCCCAGGCAGCCCCAATTCGCTTCAATTTATTTTTATTAACTAAAAACACGTTTTTCATTAAAATAAATAAATAAATAAATAAATTCTAAAAGTTCTAAAAGTCAAAGACTTCAAAAGTTTCCTTCCCACCCACTTTTCAAGTTCCAAATTCCAACAATATATTTCTTCTCTCCTCAAATTTGTTTTCTATTTTCCACACAAAGAAGAAGCTTCAAGTCTCCAACTTCAAGTCAAGAATCTAGAGAAATCATCATTGTCAAAGTTTAAGGTAATTTTAGTTTATGATTTCTCTTTTTAATAAACAAACAAACAAGATAATATATATATATATATATATATATATATATATATATATATATATATCACTTTTATTTTAGGGTTTCCATATAAAAAAATCTTGTCATTACTAATAATAGGAAATCATCAATAGCTAAAGAATTGATTATCTCAAACTTACATATTTTGCAGATGTAACTTGTAAGGAATGTGTTCCATATTATATTATCAATTTTGAAGGGTGTGATTCCTTTTTTTTTTTAATGTGAAAGGGGTGTGATTCCCCTATTTTTTTAATGTGAAAGGGGTGTGATTCCCTTATTTTTTTAATGTGAAAGGAGTGTGATTCCCTTATTTTTTAAATGTGAAAGGGGTGTGATTCCTCTTCTTTCTATGAATATGTGATTTCGAATGCAAAAGAGGCATAAGTCCTCTTTTTATTATGAATGTGTGATTTTCTTGTTGTTAAATGTGAAAGGGGTGTGATTCCTCTATTTTAGTTAGATTTGCAAGGATTGTGATTCCTCTATTTTATTTGAACTTGCAAGGGTGTGATTCCCTTATTTTTTATTGTGAAAGATATGCGATTCTCTTATTTTATTTCAAATTTGCTAGTTAAATTTGTGACTAAGTTGAATAGTTATTTGACTATGTAGGAATATTTATCCTTAAATATCTGAATGGATAAATTTTTTATTAAGCAACCACGTTCTAGTAGCGGTCCATCTGTTAGTTCACATGTAGCTCCAGAAGCTCAAAGAGAGACAATTACACCTTCTTCTTCAAATGTTGATTGTATTATTGGGGTTGGATCTCTCAAGCGGGATCCCGGAGAAAGAAAATCCATCTTTGAATATGATTCTAATATTCGAGATGTTGTAAGGAGACATTATATTTTGATGGGGCCTTATCAACCAAAACTTCGTGTATATCCTAAAACAACATTTGGGACTAGTAATCGGCAATTTAATCCTGAGTGGTTTAATGCTCCAAATTCTACTTGGTTGGAATATAGCATAGATGATGATGCTATATTTTGTTTGTGTTGTTATCTCTTCAAGAATGAATTTGAAAGTAGTGGTAATGCGGAAAAATCATTTACACAAGATGGTTTTAAGACTTGAAACCATGGTCCGGAAAGAATTCGATTGCATATTGGTGAGGTGAATAGTATTCATAATAAATGTTTGAATAGGATGCTTGATTTTGCAAATCAACGTCAATCAATTCAATCTTCTCTTCACAAGCAAAGTGAAAAAACAAAAAGTGATTATCGAATTCGTTTAAATGCCTCAATCGATGTGGTAAGGTTTCTCCTAAGAAATGGATTGCCATTTCGTGGTCATGATGAGAGTGAAGATTCCGATTACAAAGGTCTTTTTCTTGAACTTTTGAAATTTCATAGGGTTAATCGTCCGGATGTGGAAAAGGTGATATTACAACATGCTCCAAAAAATGATATGATGATTTGTTCAACAATTCAAAAGGAGATTGTGAGTGCTTGTACTAAAGAAACAATTAAAGCTGTCATCAAAGACTTGGATGGTGATTATTTTGGAATACTAGTTGATGAGTCAAAGGACATTTCACATAAAGAGCAAATGGCACTAGTTTTACGATATGTTAACAAAAATGGAGAGTTGATAGAAAGCTTTTTGGGTATTGTTCATGTGGGTGATACATCCGCAAGATCATTGCAAAAAGTAATTTACTCTTTACTTTTGGATCACTCGTTATGCCTATCAAGACTCCACAGACAAGGTTATGATGGAGCTAGTAATATGCAAGGAGAAAAAAATGGCCTAAAGTCTTTGATTTTGCAAGATGCTCCGTCAGCATATTATATTCATTGTTTTGCTCACCAATTGCAATTGACACTTGTGGCTCTTTCTAAAAAACATCCGAATGTGAAAAATTTCTTTTATGTTGTCACTAATGTTTTGAATATTATTGGGACATCTTTTAACGCAGGGACTTACTTCGACAACACCAAGTTGAGAAGTTGGAAGAATTGCTTAAATCTGGAGAAATTCTTACCGGACAAGGATTAAATCAAGAACGTGGCCTCCAACGACCGGGTGATACTCGTTGGGGATCCCATTTCAAGACCTTGGAAAATTTCATGATTATATTTTCTTCAATTGCTAATGTGCTTAAAAGATATGAAAGAAAATTCTCCACATGATCTTGATAAACTTGCGGTAGGTAACCTTTTAGATAAAATTCAAGAATTTGAATTTATCTTTGTGTTGCATTTGATGTTCAAGATGTTGCTTCTTACAAATGAATTGGACAAAGCTTTACAAAAGAAAGATCAAGATATTGTCAATGCTATGGGATTGCTTAATCTTTCAAAGAGAAGATTACAAACAATGAGAGAGAGTGGTTTGGAGTCTTTGATGGATGAGGTTTCTTCATTTTGTGGTAAACATGATATTTTGGTTCCCGAAATGACTAAAGACTATCCAAGATCGACGTGTAAGAAGTCCGAAATTTCATATTTACATCACTTTCGTGTGGAAGTGTTTTATGCAGTTATTGATTTGCAACTTCAGGAGCTCAATAATCGTTTTGATGTTGTGACTAGTGACTTACTCCTTGGCATGGCTAGTTTGAATCCGGTTGATTCATTTGCTAATTTTAGTAAGAGCAGAATAATGAAGTTGGCCGAATATTATAAAAGTGAGTTTGGTGATAATGAACTTCGAGATCTCAGTTATCAGCTTGATAGTTTCATTGTCTATGCTAGAGAGTGTGATAGCAAGTTTCTCAACTTGAAGGGGATTAAAGATCTTGCTACGATGATGGCACAAACAAAATTGGATCAAACTTGGTCTCTTGTTTATTTGCTTGTAAAGTTGGCTTTGATTTTGCCTGTTGCTACAGCAAGTGTGGAAAGAGCATTCTCCTCAATGAAGCTCATCAAAAATGATCTACGTAATAGCATTGGTGAAGAATTTTTGAATGGCTGTTTAGTTTGTAAGATAGAGCGGAAGATATTTGAAAATGTAAGTAATGATGTTATTATAGATCGTTTTCAAAATATGAAGTCTCGTCGAGTACAATTGTAAATTGATGATATTTTTTGTGGTAATGTAATTTTTATGTCTTGCTCGCTTAGTTATTGTTATTATAAATTTTTTTATCTTTATCTTTAAAGCAATGGTACACCCATTTTCTTGAAATCGTGGATTCGCCTCTGGCTAAACTACTCTCCACCACCTCAATCAGCTACATTCTCACCCAGATTAACCACAAACCTTTCCGATATACTTCACATAGACAAACCCAAAACCCAAAATCCTTTCTTTTGTACAAATCATTCATCCACAGAAAAAAAAATATAAAAAAGCGAAAATTCAGAGAAAAGGAAGAAACCTCGAATAGCTTGTTGAGAGAAGTAAGTGAGAGACGGAAGCTGTGTATAACTCATCGGAGGCTGAGGATGCTGTGCATAGCTCGTCATCGTCTGAGGCCGCGCCGGCGCCGGCGCCGGATGATCGCCGACCGATTCATACTTGTAATCCATCAAAATTCACTCAAAAGTTTTGAAATTTTTCTTGAAATTCACAATGCCAAAACAGCAAATCGTTACATATATAGAGAGATTGAGAGCAAAAAAGGTAGGGATTTTTTCTGGGCGTGATGAACAGTGATTTTGGGAATTTGTGTTGAAAAAATGAGACCTTTTTCTGACTCAAGTACAACACATTATAAAGCAGTCAGGTGAGTAGGATGTGAGAAAGAATTGCACTTAACTAAATTAAGATTTTAGTACCCCCGAATTTATATTTTTTTATAATTTATACACACTTTTGACTTATGTGACATTCAAACATCTCTCACGTGTTTAAACTACGTGAAGTCACGCAGTGCTACATAAGCCAAAAGTGTATAAAATTAAAAAAAATGAGTTACAGAATGTTAGTTTAGTTAAGGTGTGTCTTTGAGATTTCAGTCATAATCTAAGGGGGTACTTGTGTTTTATCCATATTATATTACTATTTAAACCACATATAAGATTAGGTAAAAAGCAATGCACCAAACACTTGATAAATAAATAATCTCTGCATTACCAATTTCTACATTACTAATCTCTGTGCTATTAATCTTTGTAACAAATGACTCCTTAATGTGATGTGAATAATTTATTTTCAAGTAAATATCATTAGTAATTGTTTTTATTTAATATATAACTTTGTTGTCTTTATATCGTATTCTGTTTTAAATGTTCATACGATATAATGCATCATTTACCATCTAATTTGAAAACATTGAATTTGTGTTTAAATAAAAAAGATACGGATTTATTAATGAATCTTTTAGCGATAAAATATTGTTGATAATGTATTGAATTGATAGGCGTTGATCTTGTTGGCATTGAAGACGCAAAAGACTGTCTAAAACACACATAAAGTATCATATTTTTTTGCGATATTTACACCCCAACCATCAATAGTTTCCTCTTCTTACTTAAAACTATCACCATCTATGTATTAAAAAAACACACCTCAATTATCAATTATTCCCTTTTCCTATCTGAATTACCTTGTATATATTAAAACGCACCTCAACTATACGGTGTTCCAATCACGTAGGAATAGGAAAGATAGTTAATTGAGGTATGTTTCAATACATAGACACTAATAGTTCAGCTAACAAAAGAAATAACAAATCATAGTTGATGTATGAAACTTGCGAAAAGATCATCTTTTTGACTATTAACTCTTTTCTTAGTAACAATTTTTGCTTAGAATAGTAGTTTATGCATTTTTTCACTATACAAATAAACATCAAACCAAAAACACAACAAAACCCAAAATCCCTTCCATCAAATAGAAAAATAAAAAAGAGGGAAAAATCGATAGAAGAGTAACAGAACCTCGAATGGCTTGTTGAGTGAAGTAATTAGGAGTTGAAAAATTACTCATCGAAGAAGCAGGTTGAGCTGAAACTTCTAATTTCACCTAAATCGATAGTGAAAGAGAGAGTATAGAGAATAACAAAAGAAAAGTATAATCGGGAAACCTTCTGCTAGCCCAAGATCGTTAACTAAGATCAGAAGATTCAACTAAGGAAGAGGAAGCTAGAAGGGAGAACTTGATTATGGAAGAACACTCTTGAATTGGGTTGTTCTTAGAATGCTTGGGTTACTTACAAATGTACAAGACCACCCATATTTATACTTGTTCATGGATGGTTCTAGAAATTCTTCTAGATACTTCTACAAAGAAAATTCTAGTGAATTTTATCTTCTAGATATGTAGATATTTTTTAAGATAATTATCCTAGATATTATCCTACACTATTCTAGAAACATTACTAGAACAATCTATCATATTCCAAAAAATCAACTTCAACTTTTTCACACTCTCCCTTAAAGTGATTTTTTGAAAACTATCCCACACTTGTCACGGAAGAACTCAAACGAAGCTTTGAGCTACGTCTTGGTGAAAATCTCAATATTTTCTTCTGGACTCCTCTTGCTTCTTCAAATGATAATGATTTTCCGTTATCGAATGGTTCATGTAAATTATCTCCTTGCTGAGTTTATGAACTCCCCCTTTCTCTTAACTTTTCGACATCACTTTCCTATGAAGTGTCAACACCAACGTAGGATCCACTTCCATATTCTCTTATCATCTCCTCGATAGATTTGTTGGCAGCCTCAGAGCTTTCGAAAATCATATCGTTTGTCTTTGAGACTTCAATATCAGCTTCTTTCTCTATTTGATCTCTACTTTCTCCATATGCTTTTAGAATTTGCTCTAAGTCATTAGTTGATCTTGATGTTTCAAATGATTGACAAGATACTTCCGCTTCTAGTACATCTCCACCAATGATTTCTTTGTAAAGGTCGCCACTAGCACATGTATTTTTAGATATTTCTTTTTTTGGATCTTCTTTTTTGATTTCTTCAATAGCAGCTACCGTATCACCAATGGGATCATCCTAAAAAATTTCTTGCTTCATACCGACAACATCAGTTTCTTGCTTCTCCACGTGATTGACTATATTATATTTTATATCCTCGATCCAGTCTATTCCAATATTGATGAAAATCATGGCATTTATTGCTCGAGCCTCAGCTACTAAACAATTTCCCCACTCTTCTTCTTCTTCAACAATAACTTTTTGAGCCATATTGCTCTCCTTGGCTCAGCAATATCTTTTTATATGCCCTACTTCACCACAACGATAGCATCTGCGAGGCTTCTTACCATAATAGTTAGAAGACTCTTCCTTCTCTCCAGGTGAGCGTGAACCACCTGAGGATCGAGAGTGTGACACATCTCTTTTTTTTTTTCCTTTAAAGTTCCTCTTGTTGGCTACAAGAGCATTTTCTTCTCCTTCTTTGACAAATACACTAGCCAATTGCTTGGCTAGTAATTCCTGTGACGACAACAAAATTTCAAATTCCTCCAAGGATGGATGTTGAGCCCATCCTTGAATTGACGTCACAAATGAAATATATTCAGGTTTCAAACCACAAATGACAATTTTTTTTATTCGTGCTTCAGAAATAACTTCTTTCGAATTTAATAAAGATATCTCAGAACATAAGTTCTTAATCTTCAAAAAATACTCAGCAATAGAAAGGTTACCTTGAGTGGTGTTAGCTAATTCATTCTCCAATATTTGCAGCCGAGCTTCATTCTTCTTGTTGAACAGTTGATCGAGGGTCCTCCATATTTCATAAGCTGATTTGCACCTTATAATATGATCAAATAAATTGAAGGATATTGTCCTCTTCAAAATGAACTCTATCGTCGCATTAATCTGCTTCCACTTCTTTTATATGCTACTATTTTTCGGTCCGTCAGCAGGAGGACTTGTGTCATTCCCATTAACAACATCCCACAAATTCTCTCCCACAAGGTATGATTCCATATATGTTTTTCATACCTTACAATTGGACTGATTCAACAACTCCATCCCCAGTTCATTAACACGGCCGCTAAAATCCATATAGACAAATCAGTTGAATCTACCTCTAACCTGATCTTGAAATAACACCCGCAAGCCAATCTACGACTATGGCTCTGATACCATGTAGAGAATAGCAAAAGAAAAGTATAATCGGAAAACCTTCTGCTAGCCCAAGATCATTAACTAAGATTAGAAGATTCAACTAAGGAAGAAGAAACTAGAAAGGAGAACTTGATTATGGAAGAAGACTCTTGAATTGGGTTGTTCTAAGAATGCTTGGGTTGGTAGACAAATGTACAAGACCACCCATATTTATACTTGTTCATGGATGGTTTTAGAAATTCTTCTAGATACTTCTACAAAGAAAATTCTAGTGAACTTTATCTTCTAGATGTCTAGATATTTTTTAAGATAATTATCCTAGATATTATCCTACACTATTCTAGAAACATTACTAGAACAATCTATCATATTCCAAAAAATCACCTGTAACTTTTTCACAGAGAACAAAAATGCTAGGGTTTTTTTTCTCGGCGAACGAATCAAGGGTAAAGTGCTACCTAATAAGTGCAACTTTTTTTGTTATACCGAGGGGATTTGAAGAACTCAGACTTCTAATTAAGGATGAAAACGTATTTAATAAAACTCCGGAGTTGATTAAGTGGAAAATTATGTTTCTTTATAACACAAAGTTCTCATTGATTTGTAGTAGAAAAAATGTGTTGGTCTAATCATGCTCTTGTCGTTATTTAATGGGATTAAAATGTTATTTATTTCACAAGAAATTTAACCGAGTATGACTAGAAACTACTAGTAGTATATTTGGAGCTACACACATACGTTTAAGGAATCGTTTGATAGTTGGTTAAGAGATAAATTATTCAGGTTTAATAATTGATGTAAGTAATATCATATTTAATAACATTCTTTTACTGTAAATAAAATCAACACAATGTTTGGATTGCAATATTAAAAACCCTACACATAACTAATTCTGCATAACTCTAACCAACTATTAAAACGATCCGTAAAGATATATTCGGTCTAATTTAGAACATATTAGACATGAATCACGATATGATACAACTTCAATTTATGAAAATATGAACTTAGATATGAAAATATGAAGGTTGAGAATTAGAATAGAATGATATATAGTTGGTAGCTGTATGGTGTTGCACTTTATATGTGGGAGAAGTAGTAGTCTAGCCTCCTTTTCAACACTACTCAGTATTAGTAGTATTATTTAGTAGTCACGTATTTCTTATTCTTCAATATGTATCACTTTTTTTTTCTCATTCGCTTTGTATGTTGTTCTTTTATTGTCACAATTTTTCCTTTTTTAATCGAGAATCATAATATATGTGTATATCTTATCCTTTTCACATTATAATGAATATGTTTGTAATGAAAGAGTACTAAAGTTAAGATGTTAATTATATTTACAATTGAATAAGACTATAATATAGATCTTAATCCAAGTAGAAGAATAAGGCACTAAAGAATATAAGATCCTACATTTTAGTGAGTTTGAATCTTGAATTAATTCTTTCCTTAAGACCAGCAAAAACCAAATTTTTGTACTTATAGGTGCTGGATTTATCACTTAGAAACTTAACTCTATTTCCAATACACAAAAGTTTATTAAACTTTCTTCATAAAATTTGTTAAATATAAATAAAATATTTTAAATATGGCTTCAAGATGTGAAGTTTTCTTGGAGATTTTGCTTGCAATCTTGATTCCACCTCTTGGAGTTTTCTTTAGACACGGTTGTTGCAGTGTAAGACCCCCCCCCCCCCCAAAACCCCCTCACTCTTCATAGTTATTTTATTGTCGGTTCATGATCAAGAATTATTATCGCATATCTTTCATTGAAAATTATAATATGTATATATATAAAATTGATATTATATATATAAGTTAAAAAATTAGTTTTTTTATATATACACACATCAGATCTCCCATATCCTTAGTGAAACTTTTAATCTCTCGTTGTTGTTCATGTCATAGTATTTTTAAGTTGCATCCAATGTGTCTTAATTGTCCTGTCGGTAAAATAGGTGAAAATCATGGGAAATCGAGTGATAGTGAATTTTCTTTTAATTTATTTGTCTATATTTTGATTGACAAAAAATGTGATGCATGTGTTAATGAGAAATAACAAGTATTTGATTGAATTTACAAGCAAATGTATTAAATAACTTTGTTCACAAAGATTTAAATAAATGATAAGAAATTCACTTTGAATTAATTTAACTTTCAATTTATCTACAAGTAAAATGAATTTATAACTACATATATAAATACTTAAAAATATTTTACATAACTTTTTTTTTTTTTTTAAAATCTCCCTTTAAAAAATTTCATATACAATCAAACTAACATCTATAATATGCATCATGCTTATTAGTGACAAAAAGATGCTTAGAAATTAGAATCTCTTTCAACACAATAAAATTTGCTAATCACTTCTATTAATTATTTTCTTTTGGTTTTGCAGTGTGAACTATTGATTTGCTTGATTTTGACCCTACTAGGTTATATTCCAGGGATAATTTATGCCATTTATGCAATTGTCGTCGTTCATGATTAAATTATTTTTTGTAACAAAAAAACTCATTCAACGTTGCTTAAGAATTACGATAATAAAGAAAAAAAGTTGATTGACCATCATGAATACCAATCCAAGATAGTAGATACATGTCTAAATCAATATTTCACAAACACAAACATATGTATCAGATAATTCTATTCATAAATTTTTCAACCGATGAAAAAAAAAAGAACCGTTTAAACTTTGATTTTCAAAATTGTCACTCCAGCTCTTTTATCGTTAAAGCGTTGCGTGGAAAGTCTAACTTCTAGTAAATTTTCAACAATATTAAGTTAATGTGTTATGCTTGGTAAATGTGGCGTTTTCCTTTTAATCGACCTTATGTGATACATATTTAAGTTAGTCATGCGAGTATCATATATCAGATGTGGAATCTAATGCTTACAATCTCTTTCTACACAATAAATTTTGCTAATCACTTTGATTAATTTTAATTTTAATTTTTTTTTTTTTGCAGTGTGAATTCTTGATTTGCTTGATTTTAACCCTATTAGGTTATATTCCTGGTATTGTTTATGCAATTTATGCAATTGTGGTTCGTGGTTATGATCAAGATGAAGAATGGCGTCCTCTCACAGCCTAGTTATTATTATATTTTTAATTTTTAATATTTTTTTTGGATAATAGGAAAACCAATAATTCTAGATTTATTTAATCTAGAAAATACTTGTTAGTCAATATTCTTTGGTTCTCTAAAAAGAGATTTAATAAAAGTTTTGGCATGTCCCTATTATTGTTTTTTTGAAAAAAAAATAATATGTCGATTAGAGAATTCAGTCCTTTAATTAGTAGTTTTCATAGTGATAGTTTAATTTAGAGATGATTTGGAGATTTCATAGCAAATATGCATAGATATACTTATTGTATATATGAATACACTTATTAAGCGCGTAAATACATAATTGAATATATCCACAAACACATGTATCATATAACATTATATTTGTCGTGATTAAATAAATGTATATTATTTATCTTTATTAATTTTTCTCCTTTCGGATGAGAGGAAAACAATAATTTTAGATTAATTGATCTAGAAAATACTAGTTATCAAAATAAATACAATCTTTGATATGCGATTATTATTTTAACTTTATACTCTCTCCGTTTCAAAAAGAATAACCTCCTTTTCTTTTTAGTATATTTCAAAAAGAATGACCTCTTTCTTTTTTGGTAACATTTTACTTTAAGCTTTCCACATGACATGTTTAAGGCCACAAGATTAAAGGGCAATTTTGTACATTTGACATAACTTTAATTTAGGACCACAAGATTCAAAAGTCTTCTTTATTTTCTTAAACTCCGTGCCAAGTCAAACCAGGTCATTCTTTGTGAAACGGAGGGAGTATTGTTTATGGTCTCTTATTTTTCAATTTGTTGTGGTACTTGATTTATCTGCTATTTTCATTTTCATTGCTTAAGGTTTGAAATATTCGTATCACAAAATTCTAAATTAGAATACGAACTTTGTAGATAACAAAAATTTATGATAATTTATCATCAATCCGTTTCTAAATATGGTTAACAATAAATTTTATTATTATTAAATCCATTTTTAGTAGTAAACATTGTGAATGACATAAAAATAATATTGTCCTCCAATTTTGCGCCACTTACGTTGCCGACACAATATAACTTTATTATATAAATATACATATATTTTTGGGGAAGACCAAGCTGATATTCTTTTGAAATAAATACATTATTTTAGTAGAGAAAATGAAGTATAAATATATTATATACATAAAAATAAATTAAAAATTGAGTGTACGAATTTTGTTAATTTAATAAAGAATCTAACTCCATCATTTGTCATCTCTAGTCAGTTTTATTTGTGCACGATATATAAAGTAACATTCAAATTTCAGAGCTATAATTTAATTTTTTTTTTTTGTAAAGTTGAAAATTTAACAACTATTGATCCTAACTGGTCATCCACTTCCTCCCAATTTTTAAAATTATTTATATTTGTTGATTAAATCAATCTATTATTATAAATTATAATATATGATAATATTTGATAGATTTTTTTTTTTATTGTTTCACTCGACGTCTGATATTCATGTTGGAATTCAATTATGTTGAATTTGTGCCACGCAAAGCCCCATTTGGAGAGATGCACTACACCCTTTATTAAGGATTTTGCTATGAGTTTAAGTTTTGTGCACCGTCAGTGTATAAAAATTTCTACAACATCAGTTACTTTTAATGAGATTTAACCATAGTAACGTACTTTAATAAAATAACCATAATTAATGAAAAAAAAAAATCAACAATTTACTAAAAAAAAAAAATCAATGAAGTAGTTGAATCATACTTGGATTCTAACAAAAAATGTTTCCATAATTAAATTGTTTTTTCCAAAGTTAATTACAATTACTATGTTTATAGTAGGTTTTTCACTTTTTCTATTGTTCAAATAATCTTCACTGCATCAAACTTTTTTATAGCATCAAACATTGTCAACCGGTAAGAAATAATTTTTAAGAAATAATTTTTAAAGTATCAAACGATTTTGAAACTTGACAATCTTCTTCTACTTAGTGGAGAATTATGGATTCTTGTAAATCGTTTTCCCACTTATTAACTTGTTAGTTTTGTATTGATTAGTGTAAATACTGTCTTTGCAGGTGAATTTGCAGAATCAAAATTGTCATATCCAATATATTGTGTGAGTACTATAGATCTATTGAAAATGAAACTATTCTCTCTTCATTAGTAATTTAATTTTAGGTATACTTTTGATGTGATTTATGTGTCTCATTTTGCTTGCACAATCGATTTACTCTAATAGGATTTCACTGCTTATTACTCATTGAATCTTACTGTAGATAATGGTATTCTCCATACCATACCATATCATATCATATATGTGGGTGTGATTTTTGAATTTTTGTAGATCAAATAGTGCTAGTTGGGTAAATAAAAATGGTGAAATCTAATATTTGCATCAATCTTCTTTAGCAGGACGAGTCGTTTAAGTGTCAAAACCGAGCGGGGGTTGTTGGCCTTATTGGCCTCGTCAGTGATACTTGCCTTTGAACCTCTTCAATTATCTTCAGGGAACGAGCTTTTGTCTCAATTATGACTCATCCACAATATTGGTTATCCGTACAAGTGACCATGCAAACAGGCTCTTTGAACAATACTTCAATCTTTGAGTCCTCAATGTTGGGAATAATAATATTCAGTTCCACAGCCAATTGGAATTTGGAGCTCTCCTGAACCATACTCATCATCTACACAAAATGGAAGATGCTTCGAAGAGAAAAAGGAGACGCTTTATGACCCAAGGCCTAACAAGATAACGTGAACCTCTTTTAAACTACTCAACAAAGATTTGTCTTCGGGGATAGTGAAAGACTAGATGATATTGATACACTGAATTCAAGATTCCAACATTAGTAGAAACAGGGGTGGAGCCACCATGTTGTTAGGGGGTTCAACCCCTTCCACGGAAAATATTACTATTTATATATGGTTAAAATTATTTTTTATGTATATACAGTACCCCTTCGGTTTGTGTGTTACTTCTTCATATTTTGAACCCCATTATTAAAAATACTAGTTTCGCCACTGAGTAGAAACGTGTTTTATAAACCTACTAAAGTTAGCCGAGGAGTTCATTAAAGTCTCAAACAGATTGAGTATGTTTTTATTATCAACAAAGACAGTGAAATAAGAAGACACTAATCAATTGAAATCAGTTATTAAAGAAAAGATTCAAAACAAATAGAGAATAATTAACATCATTCCATTATTTGTTCCAAGAAATAGTGTAACAGCAGGTCAACACTCTGCTTCTTTCCACAACCTTAATAAGTGAGAAACAACAGTTGACAAAGTCAAAGTATGAGTGGCAACTGGCATATAACATTATCAACAAGTTTTCAAAGCACGGGACAACAACTTGATTTGTTTCTCGTCGTTAGTTAAGGATGATGGAGTGCACAAGGCTGCTAAAAGTAATTTTAAGAGGAAGAGAGTATGTGGATGCTAATTCAGGACAGCGTTCGAGTTTGATTTGCACGATACTAGTACAAGCGCCCACACTAACATCCTGAACTAGGTAGAACAGTGTTGCTGGATTGGAGTTGAAGCCGCTTTCATCAAATCCTAAAATGAGAATAATAATTCATCAACATGCACCTTAGCATGTAAACAACATATAAACGATACGATCAAAGGAAAAGCAGTTATTTACCTTAAATGAGGTGGCATAAGGACAATCAATATTCTCAACATATTCTTGATAAAATTCTGAATAAGCATTAGAGTTTGAACTGCATATGAAATTTAGAAGTTATTACTAAAGCAATCCCAATAGAGATAATATGCATCAAGTAAAATGAAATTACCTTGTTTCCTTTCTCTTAAGTTTCATACTTTTCGTTTGCTTTTTCTGCTTTTGAGAAGAAACTTTTTTAATTTTTGGAGAAGAAACCTTTTTGGTCTTTTGAGTAATTTCTAAAGAAACTCTCATTCTCAAAAATCTCGGACGCCCTTTAGTTGTTGCTACTGGAGGGTCAAGCAAAGTATATCTTGAATTTGTTCACATGAGTTTACTTCGCGATCTTTCTCACTAACTTGACCACCTGATACACAATCTTACTCAGATTCATAAGGAAGTTCATCAAGTTCTTCACACAATTGCAATAACCTTTGATGTGCAAATTGATAATGTTTTTCAGACTTTGTAGCTTGTTCAGATAGTCCAATAGAATGCATCATAATGTTATTAAACCACAAGGTAGAAGGTTTCAAAGTTTGTGTTACATTCAAAGAATCATTAGCAAATTGAAATTCTTTTGCTTGTGATGTGTTTAAAGGGGCTTTTATATGTTTCTAAATGACAAAGAATGTGAAATTTGTTCTGATTGCAGCACGACATATCTCTAAGTAGAAGAAGCTTGTCAAATTTCAAAATCGTTTGATACTTGAAAAATTATTTCTTACCGATTGACAATGTTTGATGCTGTGAAAAAGTTTGATGCGGTGAAAATTACTTGAACGATAGAAAAAGTGAAAAACCTACTATTAACATAGTAATTGTAATTAACTTTGGAAAAAACAATTTAATTATGGAAATATTTTTTGTTAGAATCCAAGTATGATTCAACTACTTTGTTGATTTGTTTTTTTTTAAAGTAAATTGTTGATTTTCTTTTTTCATTAATTATGGTTATTTTATTAAAGTAAGTTACTATGGTTAAATCTCATTAAAAATAACTGATGGTGTAGAAAATTTTGTACACTGACAGTGCACAAAACTTAAACTCTTTTGCTATACCCTAGATTTGAACCTAAAATTTTTTATTACGACAGGAAAAATCCTATCCTGTTACCTATAAATCTGATTGTGTGAACAATTTTATTATTTTTTACAAAAAAAAATAGCGACCTCTTCTTCCACACATAAAACTAAAAAAAAAAAAACGTCTTTATCATTGATGTTATTTTCCTCTTTGTTTAGTCAACCCATATATGAATTTTATTTTCTTTACCAAACATCAAATCTCTTCCACATTATACCTCATTCAAAGGAATATGGTACTAATTTTTCTCTTCTTTTTTTTTTCTTTTTGTTTTTGACATTTTTTTTAATCAAAAAGAAATTTCTTTTTAGAATCAGATATATTTATACTTTGTTTGATTAAAAATATAACTAATTTAGAATAAATTTATACCTCAAACTTACTATTTAAATATAATAAATTAGTCAAAAATTATAATTTCAAGATTATAATCTCAAAGTAGTTTTGTCTACAATTTCATTTGATACTTGAGATATGAATAATAATTTCAGTATAAAATTTAACTTTAACTTTATTTCATATTTAATTTAAATATAATAAAATAATTTCACTATATCAATTTATGAAATATCCTTATTTATCATGTCATGTTTACCAAACCTTAGGATATAAGAAATTTCCTATATATTTTAGTCATTAGAAAAAAACCATTGCCCTTATTTCAATCATCATCATTTCTCACCCCTCACCCCCGCCCCCCCGGCCCACTCCTCTGGTGTGTTGAAGAATGGACTCAAGATGTGCAATTCTGTGTGAAGTTTTACTAGCAATCCTTCTTCCTCCTCTTGGTGTTTGCCTTCGCCACGGTTGCTGCACTGTAAGATCCCTTTTTTTCTTCTATTTATCAAAAGGAGAAAATTGAAAAAAGATTCAATGTTTTTTGCATATTTTTGAAAACTTTGATTTGGGTGATTATTTTTGTGGGATGAACTGAAAAGGGTGTATGAGATTTGGGTCAGTTGTTTAAAGTAGATTTAGTGATGTGAGTGAAAAAAAAGATTCAATTTTTTTGCATATTTTTGGAAACTTTGATTTGGGTGATTGTTTTTGTGGGATGAACTAAAAAGGGTGATTGAGGATTGGATCAATTGTTTAAGGGGATTTAGTGATACAAACAACAACAACAAAATTATCAAGTGTTAGTCCTATTAAGTGGGATCTGGCGAAGATAGAGTAGACACAGACCTTATCCTTGCCCGAAGGAGGTAGAGAGACTATATTTGATAGACCCTATGCTCTATTTAGTGATGTGGATAGAAAAGATTCAATTTTTACAAAAATATCTAGTGTTAGTTCTATAAAGTGGGATCTGATAAAGATAGAGTGAACGTAGACTTTATCCTTGTCTAAGAGATGTAGAGAGGCTATTTTTAATAGAACCTTTTCTATAATTAGTGATGAGGATGAAAAAAGATCCCATTTTTGTAATCTTTTTCAAACTTTGATCTAGGTGATTGTTTTGGGGGATGAACTAAAAAGGGTGTTTGTGAATTGGGTCAATTGTTTAAGAGGATGATGCTATTTTTGATAGACCCTATGCTCTATTTAGCGATGTGGAAAAAAAAGATTCAATATTTTTTTGTAATTTTTGTTCTACTTGGGTGATTGTTTTCTGGGATGAACTAAAAAGGGTGTTTGAGAATTGGGTCAATTGTTTTAGGAGATTTAGTGATAAGGGTGTTTCATTTATTTTTTTGGTAATTTTTTGCAGGTGGAGTTCTTGATTTGCTTGATTTTGACCATATTGGGCTATGTTCCTGGAATTATCTATGCTCTTTATGCAATCCTTTGTATTCAAAATGAACCACACTACCATCATTACCACTCTCTTGCTTGATAGTTTAATTCCTTTTTCATTTTGCCTTGTTCACTACACCACTTGAGATTGTGTGGTTGTTGTCCTTGTTTACTCTTGTATTGTAATTATTTGCTTGTAATTTAAACTTGTACCATTGGATGAATTGTACTCTATGTCACTTGATCTTGATCAACTTTGCAGTTTAAGTTTAAAGAGTGAATCTTTATAGCCTTGTGTTTTTCTGATGAGAATGTCTCACATTGGACCGGGGCAAGATCTCGGGACTTTTTAATATGGCTTGAGAAATCTTCCTCCCGTTGAGCTAGCTTTTGGGGTACGAGTTAGGCCCTAAACCAAATTTGACATGGTACCATAGTTGGAACCATTGGGGTGATGAGAATGTCCCACGTCGGATTGGGACAAGATTCCGGGACTCCTTAAATGACTTGGCAACCCTCCTGCCTTTGAACTAACTTTTAAGGTTTGAGTTAGATCAACACCTAATTTGATAGTTTCTTAGTGTTATGCAGAAAGTTTGAGAAGTTATATCTGTATTCTCCATAGCATTGAATGCCTCTTCAATCTTTAAAGGCATCCCAACATGAGTAGTAGTTCAATTGGTTGGCGCTACCTGCACTTTCACCTTGTTGGTGAGAGCTTGATTCCCCACATTATAATTTCCACCCTATTTTTTCCTTTTCCGAGTCCCAAACATGAGTTAGGATGATTGGTGGGGTAGGCTTGGGCTGCATTAGCTTTTGGGTGACCTCGATCATTCTCTTGAAACACGAAGCATTCTGCATCCCTCTTGTTCCACATTACAGACTAAAGGAGTACCAGTGTTACCATTAAGGATCGAGGTTAGAGTCTTACATGTGTTTGAGCCCAATAGTTGAGAACCATGAGAGTCTCATGTTCAAATCCTAGTTGAGGCAAAAATATTATATGATTTCTTTCCATTTGTCATAGCTTTGATGGAATACTCACATGGTTGTAACGTTTCTAGAATCGACCTCGACAACGAGTGCATAAGCCTCCTTTAGACATAGGGGTGAGTAGTTCACGAGCTCAAAAGTTGCATGATCTAGATTAGAAAGAAAGGTGTAAATTTCTTAAATGTTGTTTTAGCCCATCATTTATAAGTATGGGGCCTTTGTACTGACAAACAAAAGCTCCTTTGATAGGACTCGTACACATCCCAAGACTCTTTCAAATTTCAAATTGATCATTCTAATATTAACTTTGTCACGATATTTTTCGAATACATCTAGACATGTTTTACAAAATGTTCAACTTACGCAATCATCTCCCCATAGTGCAACACGTAATTAAACTATTATATGATCAATATAATATGAATGATTGAGCTATCTCCCAATAGTGCTACACATTTTAATATCTTTGCTAGCATCATATTAATGTCTTATAAGACAACTTTTATAGTGGTTTGAATCAACGATCTCATTAAATTTCTTTTCCAACACGAGTAGTTTCAAAATAAATTACAATCCTACTGAGTCATGGGCGGAACTAGAGTACCAAAACGGATTTTATTTGATTTTTTTGTCAAAAATATTTATTACATGTATGAGATTAAAAGTATATTTTTACGTATCTCTTCAACTTTTTGTTATGTTTATTTTTTATATTTAAAATCTTTGGATGAAAAATTACAGTCCCGCTAGTTAAGCATGATGAAAGTATTTTAATAATTCATAAAAATCATAACACAACTTAATACTTCCATGAAATTCATCTCAAAAGTGAAATCAATTACACATTCAGTATGTAAATCAGTAATTAGAAAACTAACTGCATGTAATTGTATCAAGTAAAATGTTAATATTTATTCTTTTGCAGCTAAACAACTTCTGACTTTAAGATGTTGGGATTAGTTGAATAAATCCTCCACATCCTTCCAAATCCTAAACTATTTATTTTTTTAAAAATCAGTCAGTATAGTACAAAGACATCTGGTAGGTCTTGTGTGAACAGTTTTTTTAATTATTATTAGTGTCCTTTGTTTTATACACACTCAAAAAAACAAAAAAACAAAAATGTCCTCATCCAAGATAAACATTATCTTCCCTTTTAATTTGAGCAACTTATATATTTAGAAGCCATCTAGCATTTACAAGTGCGTCCAAGATAAAAAGCTGACCAACATGGGTTGTAGTGTTGTAACAACCTGTTCTCGTCGTTATAGAAATATCAACGGGGGGAAATTTGGGCTAGGAAATTTTTTTCGTAATATTTGGATTTTTCAACATAGTCCAAATTTGGACGAAATCGGAGTCATTAAGATTTAGGGAAATCTGATAACAAATGAGAGATCTATTAATGAATTTGATTACATGAGTGGATAGTTAAGACGTTAAGGATCCCATACGACTTCACAAATTGAATTCGGGTGAGTAGAATTCCCAGAATCGATCTTAGCGTTAAGGGTATTTTCTAAGTGTCGTTGGTTAGAGGTGTGTTGTGAAATGGGGATTTTGGAATTCTCAAAATATGCTCTCTGTTTCGTTCCAACAGCTTTGGCACTGGAACTCGCCGCTCTGGCGGGGTGGTGGCAACTGTGGCGGGCTAGACGCGACTTAAAGTCGTAAATAAACCCTTAAACGAACTTATTTGGCACTTTTCGAATTTTAGAGCTAAGGAACGAACCCCAGGCGACTCCTACTCGTTTTTCACCATTCTTGAGGCTAAAGGTAAGCTTTTCACTCCCAGAATCCATTTTTTTGATCCGTAGAACGTAATAGAATGGGTGAATGTTGATGGGGGAGAGTATTGTTATAGATTCTATGGTGGAAACAACCCTAAATTGGATAATTGGGATCATGGGTATGATCTAGGGTTCATAAAATTGTTAGTAATTCGGATAATTAGTGATTGTTTATTGATTCCCGTATTATATTGATTGTTTGTAGACCAAGAACAAGCGGAACGAATCCGGAAAGGGAAGGATCAAGTTTCTTAGGGTTTCAAGCTTGTTTCGAGGTAAGTGATGGTTGTGATTTCGTCTTGGTGTGATATATGTTTGTAATTGCTCATTATGATACATGTATGTATGCGAATGTTGCATTATTGATCACACTTATTGTAAATGAGGATAATTGAATAATTGTATGCCATGAATCACCTCTTGTTGTACGATTGTGAGAATATACATTGTGATTGTGATTGTGGTTTGTTGAATGGGCTGGTGTCACGATCTGACATACTAACTGGATCGGTTGCCACGTTCCGGCATAAATATGAGATCGGTTGTCACGTTCCAGCATAAACATGGGATCGGTTGCCACGTTCCGACATAAACATTGGATCAGATACCACGTTCCGATATGCTAATAGTTTAGGTGTGGGTTCTATGAGAGGATTATTAAATTGGGTTCCGTGAGAGAACCATTGAATTATGTTATGTATATACTTGTGATGAGTTCGTTCATATCTAATGATGATTGATATTAGAAGACAGTATATTGCTCTAAATTGATATAATTGTGATAAGTGAGAATCGTGAAGTTGTTCATTGTTCGTATATGTTGATGATATTGTATATGTTCGATATGTGCATGTGATTATATTGTTTTACTAACTAATGTATGTTACACTTATTGGGATAGCCACGTGATCCTACCAGTACACTGTGGTTGTGTACTGATACTACACTTGCTTGTTCTTTGTTGAGTATATGGCATCTTCAGGTGGCTATTGATAGACCTCAGTTAGGTGACTGTTGAGCGTGATCGGATTCAAGGGTGGGTTACTTCTTTTGGGCTGCCATGGATCTTTCTTGTTTAAGTCCACTCTTTTCGAACTCAGACTATTTGTTTAAGGCGTTGTTTAGTTTCGGGGTTGTACCACTTGTTCTTATACTTGTCGTTAGTAGAGTTTTGGTACATTAACTTTCAGATTCTAAGGGTTGAATTTTCACATTAGTTTGGTTAGTTGTTTGTTAAAACCTTGGAATTTATGGGGACTACATTTATAGTCATTTGAACTTGCTTTCGTATCTTTAAATGCCTTAGTTTTCATAAAATTTGTTAGTTAGGGTTGTAATAATGGTTCTCCCACCGGAGGGTTAGTGTGGGTGTCAATCACGACGACCTGGGTCGTGACAAGTGTAATAGTGAAATTGTTTCACCTTTAATTAGAGGTTTCGTATTCGAGTCTTGGGTATAGAAAAAAATCTTATTGGAAGTGCTATCTCAAATAGACCATGCAGTGTGTAATTTAGATTTAATCGAGACTTTAATGCGGACTCCAAATACCTGAGAAGAAACAAAAAAGAATCTGAATCTTATAACCATTAACCTACCATCAATTATGACATCAATGGTCATCATTATTAGTCACTATATACTATCATTATCACAAGACATTAATGTTGTTACACATCACATTTAATCATCAACAAGATTATTATTTATTTATTACTGTTACAATTATCAATTATCATCATCAACCACAAATATTAATTATTATTATCAGCTATCATAGCAGTTACCTACTGTTAACCCACACCACCACCATCAATTTACACCTTGCATCTGACTTTTGCATTTTCTTAATATAAAAGTAGTCCACTCGTTCAAATTTACATGATAGACGTTAGATTAAGCTCAAAATTTAAAAATGAGATGAAATTTTTAAAACTTATAATCTAAAATAATTTATATATTTATTTAACTATTAATCATCTTATTAATACTAAACTCAAAAATAAAATTATTATTAATTAAAAGACTAATTAAAATAAATAAATTGTGTGACATAAATCGTGTTGGGAGCAAAATGGATCCTGCAAGCGAAATTCAAATTTAGTCAGAGCTTAAATATGGGCTCTGGCCACACCGGATTGGGAAATAAAAAAAAAAAAAACAAACAATTACTATCCTATGGTTTTTTTTTTTTTTTTTTCCATATAAACATGAGTAATCAAAGGGTTGCATTTCACTAAAAGTCAATCATTTCTCAACACCTCAGCCCCTTTTGAAATCAAGAATGGAGATAACATGTGCACTTGTCTGTGAAATCTTACTAGCAATCTTGCTTCCTCCTCTTGGTGTTTGCCTTCGCAATGGTTGCTGCACTGTAAGATCCTCTTTTACCTAAAACTTTTTTTGTATATATTAAAAAGATCTCTTTTTTAATTATTATTTTTAGTTTCTTTGATTTGGGTGATTGTTTTTGGAGATGAGCTGAAAAGGGTGTTTGAGAAAAGGGTTGATTGTTTTAGGGGATTTTTTTAGTGATGTGGAGTGTTTTCTCTTCTTTTTGAAATTGCAAAAAGATTCAATTTTTATGAATTTTTTGGTTAAAATTTTGACTTGGGTGATTTGGTTTTGAGGATGAGCTGAAAAGGGCGTTTGAGAATAGGGTTGATTGTTTTAGGGGATTTTGTGATGTGGGGTGTTTTCTCTTCTTCTTGAAATTGCAAAAAGATTCAATTTTTATGAATTTTTGGTTAAAATTTTGACTTGGATGATTGTTTTTGAGGATGAGCTGAAAAGGGTGTTTGAGAATAGGGTTGATTGTTTTAGGGGATTTCAGTGATGTGGGGTGTTTTTTCTTCTTGAAATTGCACAAAAGATTCAATTTTTTTGTCATTTTTGGTAAAACTTTGATTTGGGTGATTGGTTTTTGAGATGAACTGAAAAAGGGTGTTTGAGAATTGGATCACTTCTTTTGGGGGATTTAGTGATGTTTTAATTTACAATTTTGAAAAAAGATTCAATTTTTTGGGAAAAACTTTGATTTGGATGATTGTTAAACTGAAAAGGGTGTTTGAGAATTGACTCAAATCACTCAATTGTTTTAGGGGATTTAGTGATTTCTTTTTTGAATTTTTTTCCAGGTGGAGTTCTTGATTTGCTTGGTATTAACCATATTGGGCTATGTTCCTGGAATTATCTATGCTCTTTATGCAATCCTCTGTGTTGAACGTGAACCACGAATGGAACATTATGACACTCTTGCTTGATCTTTGTTGAATACCATTTCAGATTGTGTGCTTGTTGTGTTGTTTTGCTTGTAAGTTATACCTATGTTGCTCGGACTTTACAAAAATGTTGCAGTCCTCGTGTCGGATCTTCCAAAAATGCACTATTTTTGAAGGATCTAACACGCACTCAGTCATTTTTGAAGGGTAGACTCCAACTATGGATGTATTGTACCTTATGTCACTTGTTCTGAATCAACTCTTGCAGTTTAAGTTTTTGGATTGGTAATTTATAGCCTTGTGCTCTGAGGTGTTCAATTTCTCATTGATTTGATTGTTACTTGAGCTTAGGGTTCTATCAGAAACAACCTATCTTCCTTCACAAGGTAGGGATAAGGTTGCATACACACCACTCTCCCCAAACTCCACTCGTAAGATTACACAGATGTGTTGTTGTTGTTGGTCTATTCAATAGCTTGAAGCCTTACTTATTACTAGTTGGTCTATTAAACTTAGAGATATGCTAGTATTGACATGTCCTTAAAGATGATGAAAGAATTTGATGAAACAAAATAGAAAAAACATATTGATGAAAGAACTTGGTTGGCAAGATCTTTTGTGCTAAACTTAGTTGTGATTTTAGTGTTCTTCAAACAGGTTATCTTGAGGAAAATGAAATTATCCTCTTTATTAGGCTCAGAGTTTCTCTTATGCATGTTACTTGAGCAGTTGAGCTGAGGATCTTTTGGAAACGACCTCTCTACCTCTACGAAACCTCGTATGTGTCAATATCAATGATTCATTATCTCGATGAATTATTTCTTCGGATAGAAGAGTTATCTTCTTTTCTATAAGGAAAAGAATTTGAAGAAGTTTTAGGTCTCATTGAATCACAGGTAGAGATATTGATAACACACCCTCAATCACATGTTGATGTGACATGAACTTAGTTTCTCCATGTGTTTCCTAGGCCCAGTGAGATATACTTGGATAAGGTTAATTTGTGTGTTGGCAAGCTAGTTGTGGAAGTGATTTGCTTGGGTCCAAATTGTATATTTTGCTTTGTCTTCAATTCTCCCAACAACGAGGCGAAGTCAAGGTCAGAAATTTATGAATTATGAATTATGGGTTCTCATTTCTTTTTAAATTAATAATAATGTGTATGTATTCAATGGATTTTTAAGACAAATACAAAATTTAAACTAAAGTTATTGAGTTTTATTGATTCATAACTGATACCCTAGCTCTGTCCTCCATTGGGTGGTTGGATTATCATCACTTCATTTCTCCTGTGTCCTTTTTGTCCTGGATATTCTTTTGTGAGGTATAATTCGCTTGTCCGATGTAGTCTCAACACTTGCATGGGGAAAATTTAAATTAGTCGGGGCTTCAATATAAGTATCGAACGATGGGTGGGAAGTCAAAAAAATTCAAGTCTAGACCCTTGGAAATACTGTTGTGAATGAGTCTAAACTAGTCATTTGTTAACTAGTTTATGGTGCCCACGTCTAAATTTTATTGGCAAACGTGATTGTCTTCTCAATTCTAAAATATGTGATGATAGCTACATTAAAACCAAACGTTCAAATCCCTCCATTTAAAGAAGGTTTATTGGACGAATCAAAATGAGTTGAATTAACAATTGATTGATTATTTAACAGATTAAAATGAGCTGAATTAATAACTAAGTGAGTCGTTGGGTAGGTGATGGTTTTTTATGAGCTAATTTTGTCCTCTTTCTAAGTCAAGTAATAATGACCCACCGAAGACAGAAATTTCATTACAAGTTGACAATGGCTCCTGAATTGAAGGTTCGATCAATAGATGTTTGTCTTTCTAAGTCGAGTAATGATATCCAAATACATACTCACTAATCCACCTAAAATAAAGTAAAAACTATCTCCAACCTTTGTACATACAAGACTTTTTTCTTCCGGTGAACCCATAGGTGGCCTCCTAAACTTGGCACGAAATTTCACTTAGACACCTCAACTGTGCGATGTTCATTTTAGACACCTTATGTAGGGTTCCGTTATATTCTTTTGACACTTTTTTTACAATAAGAAAAAAGCTGAAGGAGAGTGTAATACACTCGTTGCTGACGTGGCAAACGACGAATTAAATGATTGCATGTGTTATTTTAAGTTAAAAATTATTTTAAAATCTATTTAGTAAATAAAATAAAAATATTATTCTAAAAAAAATCAATTTAACCCCTCCCCTCCCCCCCTTGCCCCCCGTGGTAGTTGTCTTCCTCTACTATACCTAACAATTTTCTTAATTTGCTCTTTAAAATTGTTTTAGATTCTTTTTTTCTTTCTTAGTGTTGTTTTGAGAGAAAAAGAGAGGAGGGGGAGGGAGACAAGGAGAGAAAGAAAAATTATTAAATATGAGTGTTCATATCCATTTTTTCCGGAGAAAAAGGTGGAATCGGAAATCGTCTTTTTTCATACACTCTATATCTCTTTTGTGCTATTTTCTAAAGAATAAGAATGAGAAGATGACGATGGTTGTGGTGATTTTCGAAACTGAATAAATAAAAAAATTAATTTGATTGTATTAATAGCGATGGTGGCAGCGGTGGTAAATGGATGGTGTGTGGTGGAGGAGAGAATGAGGAAGAAGAATAGTAAAAACCTTTTAAACATTATATTTTTGGCCTGAAAAAGAACCTCTTCACGCGCTGATTTTAGGTGCATTACACTTACCATGCCATATCAGCGAAAAGTGTCAAAATGACACAACGAAATCCTACCTGAGGTGTCTAAAATGAACATCGTCTAGTTGAGGTGTCTAAGTGAAATTTTGTGCCAAGTTTAGGGGGTCACCGATGGGTTCCCCCTTTTTCTTCATACAAATGCTCGTAGGTGAAAAAGCTTTTGTTTGCTTCCACTGGCGAAATCAACCCCGTATCACCTTATGCAAAGCCCTTTCCTATTGATACAGTTATAAGCTTATATGCTATGTCTAGCGGCTGGTGAATCTTACCTAATAAGAAAATTATCTTTCCTTGAGTTTGTAGAGTCGATTTTCCTCTTCATCCTCAAAGAAGAGCCGCCCTACTAGACAAGCGGCTACATAATACACTCTTCACACAACACAACCATTCCACAAAAAAGTTGTGTGTATATATATATATATATATACACACACATGCATGCACAAACACTCAAACTTGATCTTGATCAGTTATTAGACACTCCAATTTTAAGAGTTCGCATCTAGACACCTTAATTTAGTCTCAACTAGCCACGAAACACTCCAACTCATCATCACTATGTCTCATGGACACTCATACAAACTTGACACGTAAATGTTGGAGGTGTCTAGATGATCATTTTGGAATTTGAAGTGTTCAACACAGTAAAAGCAAATTGAAGTGTCTAGATGTGCATATTTAAAGTTGTAATGTTTACTTATCGGTTCAAACCGAGTTTGAATGATTATTTATGTATTATCGCTCTATAAAAGCTCTTTCATTTCCCTCCATTTGAAAGAAATGAAAGAGTAGAAAGCTCAATCATGCCATTGACATCAAACTCCTATTCACAACTCAACAATATATCCACAAAAATCCTCAATTTCTTGAACAAAACCTGTATTTCACCTTCTCAAATCTCCCAAATCCAAGCTCAAATCATCCACAACAATCTCCATTTCAACACCACCATAGCCCACAACTTCATCTCTGTTTCCAAATCTTTAGGTCTCTTAAACTCTGCTTACACCCTTTACACTAAACTCATCAATAAATCCCACATCTTCATCTGCAACACACTGATTCAAGAATGTTCACATTCCGAAATCCCAGTACTGAAACAGAATTCGATTTCCATGTATGTTCATATGCATAAAGAACGAATTTTTCCGAATAATTACACGTACCCTTTTGTTCTAAAGTCTTTATCTGACCTTAAGGAGCTAAAATTAGGCAAATCTGTACATACCCATGTTGTGAAATGGGGTTATGTTTGTGATATTTATGTGCAGAATTCGTTGTTGAATTTGTATGCTTCTTGTGGTGAAATTGAGTTTTGTCAGCAAGTGTTCGATGAAATGCCTGAAAAAGATGTTGTTTCGTGGACGGTTTTGATTATGGGGTATAGAGATTGTGGGAAGTTTGGTGATGCACTTGTTGTGTTTGAGAAAATGAGGGATTCGGGTGTGGCGCCTAATCGGGTGACGATGGTGAATGCATTGTCTGCTTGTGCTAATTGTGGTGCTTTAGATATGGGGGTATTGATACATGATGAAATAAGGAGGAGTGGATGGGAAATGGATGTGATTTTGGGTACTTCATTGATAGATATGTATGGGAAGTGTGGGAAAACCGAACACGGTTTTTGGGTATTTCAAGAGATGAAGCATAGGAATGTGTGTACTTGGAATGCTGTGATCAGGGGGTTGGCGTTGGCTAAAAGCGGGGAGGAGGCAGTGCGATGGTTCTTCATTATGGAGCGTGAAAATGTCAAACCTGATGAAGTGACTTTAGTAGCCGTGCTTTGTGCTTGTGCGTATACTGGAATGGTTGCACAGGGAAGAGAAATTTTTTCCTGGTTGATGAATGAGAAGTATGGATTTCCACCTGGTGTGAAACACTACGCGTGTATGGTTGATCTATTAGCACGTTCGGGGCATTTAGAAGACGCGTTAAGGATGATCACAGAAATGCCAATGGAACCGACAAAGAGCGTTTGGGGGGCATTGCTTGCTGGCTGCAGAGTTCATGGAAATCAAGAACTGAGTGAGTTCGCTGCATGGAAGCTTATAGGATTGGCGCCAAGAAACTCGTCCTACTACGTCGTATTGGCTAATTTATATGGTGAAATGGGAAGGTGGAACGACGCGGAGAAAATTCGAGCGTTGATGAAAGAGAGGGGATTATCAAAGGACTTTGGTAGTAGTTCAGTTGAACTTGAGGATCAAAAGGATCTACTAGAGTTGTTAAGGTGACAACAAGAAGTGTCAAAATTCTTGTCATGTGCAAAAGAGGGAAGCTGATGAGTTCATTGAGCTCTTATTTGATCACTCCTACAACGATCTTGTGGTGACTAAGCATCAATGAGACATGAAAGAGAAATTATCACCTTGATGTCCTACTCTGTCCGTTTCAATTTGTTTGTCTGGTTTTGATTCGACACGAAATTAAACAAATAAAGAAGACTTTTAAATGTTGTAGTATTAAACCAAAGATATATGTATAATGTATTAGATTATTCTTTAATCTTGTGGTCTTAAACATGTTAGGTGGAAAGTTAAAATTAAAGAATTGTCAAGAAAAAGAGGAGACATCTTTTTTGAAACGGACTTAATAAGAAAGTCAAACAAATTAAAACAGGGGAATTACTTTATTACATGAAAGGTGGGGAGTTCACCCAGTGAGCTAGCCCTCCACCCGACATAGAGAGCAACTAAACAATTTAGGATAAGCAAAACCTTTTCCAAACAAGCATTCTCTTTCGAGTATTTACCTTTGTTCACCTATCAAAATTCTACAATATGATATAATCAAATCAAATAATAAAAATTGTTATTAAATCGCAATAATTTACACAATCTATTTAAATATTGTATTTACAAAATAATACATTACAAGACATTATAGTACAAAATGATATCAATATAAACTATAGGCGTCAACCATCCAAACAAGTTGTTAACAGACTAAAACTAGAATATATAGGTAAGGGCAAATTATGTCATCTTGGACTTTATGCATGTCATAATCATAAACACATACTATGATTCATTCGTGCCACTAATCACTAAAAAAGCCCTACAATACTATCAGATTTTGCCACGTGACATTATCCTAACCTTATCAATATTTATTATTTTACAACAATCTTTTCCTATTTGTTATGTACCAAATCGAGTTGCTCGGATGGCAATTGCACAGCCATACTCCAAAACATAAATAGATAAGTTTTTGAAATTCTCAATAATTTTCCTGTGTTAGTTTTCCCCCAAAAATGGCTGAGGAAGAAGAGAAAACCGAGTCAGTGCAGGTCCATAACTGGGCGGAGTTAACTCAGTTATGCCTAGTTAACATTCTCTCTTATCTCTCCATTGAAGATCGATGGCGAGGTGCCATGTTCGTCTGCAAATCCTGGTTACAAGCTTGTAAGGATCCTAATCTCAATTCGGTAATCGATCTCGAAGCTCAGTTCATCGAATCGGTCGCTGAGTCGTCGTTGTCGTCGACTCGTTACTGGAATCGCGAGTTCGAGAGTAAAATTGATTCTATGGTTCGATCTGTTGTAATTTGGAGTGATGGATCTCTGAATTTTGTTCGTGTTAGGCATTGCTCTGATCGATCCATAGCTTTGATCGCTGAAAGGTAAATAAAAAAATTCCCAATTTTATAAGAATAAAAGAGATTTTTAATCCGTGTGTTCTGATTATGTGATGTTGTTTGATTAGGCATGAAATTGAAATATCGTGGAGTACCCATGACCGAGTTAATTCGGTTGTGACTTAACTATAGATATTTGTATAGCTATATATGGATCTTATTAAGTCTAAATGAATCACTAGATGATAGTGTAGGAGGTAGTAGTTACTCGTGGAATTAGTAGGGTAAAAGAAAAGGACACTTTTTAATAGAAAGTTGTCGTTTCTTTGGGGACGGACTTAAGTGTGTCATATAAAATGGGACAAAAGGGGTAATTCATTGGCATAATACATAATCGTATCTTTTAATTGGGTCTTAGTTGATATCTATGTCATCCAATTTGTGTGTGCAATAAAAGACATTATGACACTTAAACTTATATAAGGGGGATGAAGTAGACACATGTGTCCTATGTGTATTATGCCACGTAGGACACATGTGTCTACTTGTTCAACTTTTACAAGTTTAAGTGTCCAACATACACAAAGTTGGAGGACATAAATGTCAGTTGAGGCCAAGTTAAAAGGACACGTTTATGTATAATGCCTAATTAATTTGTGCTTTTCTAAATTGAGATGTTGGGTAAGAAAGAAATCTTGAGAAAATTTGGGATTTTTTTTATAGTTGAGGTGAAACTGGGTAAGAAAGAATATTTTGGAAAGAGAAAGAATGCATTTTGGCTGAGGATTTATGTGTATTTTTTGAAATTGTTATGGGTGAAAAATGAAATCATGAGAAGAATGACATTTATGGCTGAAAATTTGTTTGTAAATTTTTCTGAATTGAAATATAAGGAGTAAAAGAAAAATCTTGAAAAGGTTAGCTGCAAGTGGAAATGTTGCTTAAGAGTCTTATGGCTGTGCTATGTATTTGCAGTACTAAAAATCCTGTTGGATTTACTTGCTTCCGTTGGAGTAGAGTAATCTACATTTCTTGTTTAAGCCGTTGGATTAGATAGGAATATGGAGGTCGGTCGCGTGATGTTTGATGGCTTTGGTTTTACATCTGCATTGTCATGTTTTTTTTTATGTTTGAGAGCAGAAACTGCCCTCTAAATAGACCTTTGCATATTCATTTTGCAGTTTGTTATGTTCTTCTCAGCAATGAGATGATGTTGTCATTACTGTTTAGTTGGTTTTAGATTGTTCTTGGGTTCATCAGTGTATTGTCTGACATTTTCAATGTCCAATGTGTGAAATGAGCAAAAAGATCTCAAAAATTTGAATTCATGAAACTACCAAAAAACGTGTTCAAAAAATCAGTCTTGAAATACTGATTTAGGAAATGCTAGGTGATTTCTTTTCATTTGTTTGAGCCTCAAAGGACAGTTAGTTGGTACCTGTCCTGGTGGGGCATGACAGGTACCCGGTCCACTAGTCGAGGTGAGCAAAAGTTGGACCAAACACCAACATTAAGACTCTTTTCTAAGAAATAAGGAGGGATGGACTTAAACTATTGTATTGGTTGCCATAGTGAACAATGAGTCAATGACTAGTAGGTGTTGTCCATTGTATTGGTGGCCATAATGAACAATGTCTAGTAATAAAACGTTGAGACTGAAGAGAGTGGGCATCGCTATCAGTTTTTCTTCTCTTTTCTTCTTGGGATTCTAAAGTTTTTATGTTTTTCGGTATGAGTTGGGGCTTATGTGTGATCATCAAACTATATCTGAAATTCACAAGTTAGACCACTCCCCGGAGAAATGAGACTTGATGCAGTTGGAACTGACCATTGCTTTTTCTTGTGGCTTAAAGTGTAGGCTTAATCTTTATGTGTTTGATCAGATTAGAAGCAATAGGGGTGATCAGTGATCTGACATGCTCAGCAACAATACCTATCTTTTTACTTATCAAACAGAAAAAAACTCGCCAATCTTTTAGAAATAACGGAGTTCTTTTCATGTTTCTGATAACTCTGCTGCTTCCAAAATATGATCTTTTCCTAATTTTGGTGAAGTTGTCGAGATACGTGTGTTTATGAATGGTAAATATTTGCTCTGAATTTATTCTTACAGGTCGCCTAACCTTCAAGTTCTCTCAATTCAGAGGTGTCCACATGTAACCGATGAAACAATGTCTAAGATAGCCTCTGGTTGCCCGTTGCTTAGGGAACTTGATATCAGCTTCTGCTATCAAATATCTCACAAGTCTCTAGCTCTTATAGGACAGCATTGTCCTAATTTGCGAATTCTAAGGCGAAATCTCATGACTCAGGTTAATCCTTCCCAACAAGAACCCTTTGTCCCAAGGGAGTATGTTTCTACCTGTCCTCAAGATGGCGATTCAGAAGCTGCTGCAATAGGGAAATTCATGCCACAACTCGTGCAACTTGAACTACAATTCTCCAAATTGACTAATAAAGGTCTAGCTTTGATATCTGAAGGGTGTATAAACCTCGAGCATTTGGATCTCTTTGGGTGTACAAATGTTACTAGCCGGGATATTGCAAATGCCTCGTCGAATCTGAAGCAGTTGAAAACCTTGAAGAAGCCTCACCTCTGCTTAGAATCTCAAACAGAGCGGTACGGGCATTGGCAACTGTATGATGATCGTTTCCAGACGGACTTCTTCCGAATTTAATCAGGCGAAAAATGAGCGGTATGTTGTTATTCAACTGCTTGTATATCATGCTTTCTAGAATCCGCTCTAGTTTAACACTCTTTGATTAGTTAGTAGAAAGGTATTCAACTGACTTTAGTTGTGTTCATATATTTCAATCTCCTGTTATATTTGATTAGTTTCTTGCAATTGCAAAGCAGCAACTCCCATCATATGAAACACCGGTCCAATTATGGAACCTCGAAAAAATATGATGAAGTTGCTACAAATATAGCAATTGGACCAGAGAATGTGATTGCATTATAAGGTCTCATTTGAACGGATTGAGTAAGCTCGAATTGACGTAGAATGAAACCTATTAGACCAAAAGCTCCACGGAGAGAAAGAAAAGCCTACAGACCCTCCCTTGTGCTTTAGAACACCATCGTAACTACAATGAATGTGTTAGCTATTAGGGGTCGTTTGGTGTGAAGGATAATATCAAATAATCTTGGGATTAAATTGTAGTGGTACTTAATTTGTTGTTTGGTTGACAAGTCTAGAATAACTTATTCCGGAATTAATAATTGATATCGGAATAAGTCATCCCTCCCCTTGGGTGGTATGGTAATCCCGGGATAAAATAGGTAAATGACAAAAATGTCCCTTTAACCCCTTTTTATACATCACTTTTTCACATTCATGTATATTTACATTTTTTAAATACCAAGTATAATAACATTCACAACTTGTACTACTTATTATCTGATAATTCTTTATATTTTCTATTAAAAATTATACTATATAAATATAATTTTTATTTCTCAATGTATTCAACTAATTCTTATGTTTATTTATATTATGATTCCTCATAAATCTTTTTTACTTTAACAAACTAATGATGGAAGTTCTATTTAAAGCTAAATAAGAAGGTTTTATTTTTAAATAAATAAGGTATCATCATGGGATGCACACACAAATATTTAATCTAAATAAAATGAAAAATTTATTTTTAAGAATGAAATTCAAACTTGCAAAGAAAATTTTAAAAACTAAATAAAATGAAGGGTACTTTTGTAAACAAATAAAATATTTATGCAATGCATATTATTTTGAATACACAACAAACCAAATGCTCAATCAAAAATAATTTCAGCAAATATAACTTATCACATCATAACGTGTATTTAAACCAAACGGCCTCTTACAAAGAGTAACAGTTAAGCAATTGTGTTTTTCCTATGAAGGAATTGGTCAATCCATAAGTATACCAACCTTTTCTCAATCCGAACATGGTTTATTTAATGCTTGATTGAAGCTTACTTGCGAGCACAATATTTGTCTCCTCTTCAAAAACTTACCTTTGATAAATTGACGGTCTAGTTGAAATAACCTTTCTACCTCATAAAAATAGGATACCTTATTTGAGATTATACTGTGGTCAGGCTGTTTCTATACTGTACAAAATGAAGGCCTTCCCTAGCCTTAATCTGAATCATAGATAAGGGCTATAGGGGTAACCAAGTCCAGCTATTAATATTTAGGTTTAACTATCACAATAATTGAGACCTTGCAATAAATATCCATTGTACATTCTTGTACATAACACAACATGGGTGACATCATTAAACATTTATAAGAAATGTGTTTTTTTAGGTTAACTAAAAAAAAAATGTATCGTATAAATTAAACAGTAAAAATGCATAATTTATAGGACCAAATTATTAGCAAAAAAGTACATTAAAATTTTAAAAAATCTTTAACATGAAACAGACACCTTATTAAAGAGGTTTGAAATTTCAAGATACCTTCTATATAAAGCAGACACATCAAAGTGCATATTTGTTGTTAGACATATTTCCACCACATGTATGATGAGGAAATTGAATGGACAACACACCTCCAAGAAATCCCAAAGTCAATTAATGTCAATAGACAAAATTATGAAACCTCACCTGGAATTATTAATTAATGAAGATTGATTATTACTCAATAAATCCAAAGTGGGAAACACATTCATTTCAAGAAAATAAAATAAAATGGAAATCACCATCTTTTATGTCTGATTTAGCAAAAGCTAATCAGAGATAATTCCTTTCTTTGCACCTAATCTTGAGAGGTAAAAGAGAAAAGATAGGCCAAATCAACTAAACTAGTGGTATTAAATTGTAATATGAGCTCCATTTTTTAGTATTAAATTAGCGGAATTTATGTAAGTTGCTATTTTTTTTATTCCTAAACTATTTATTTTATCCCTCATACCAAACTATCCCTTAATACTACTACATAGAGAGAGAGAGTTTGAATTGAAGGTAATAGATATTATTAGATTAGATGCAACACCTCGTGTTAATTTATGTGATACATTTTTCTTTTTAATCAGTTTCAAGAGAGACACATTTTATGAATAACGTTATCAACATTTTATTCAGATTGAATTTCACTTATTTGACAACTAATCTTTTATTGACATGGAACTAGATATCTATGGATAAACATTTGTAAATATATCTTTAATGCATAGATATTGAAATTCTAAATATATCCTTATCATAAAATAGAAATATCGACAAAAAAGGTTGAAATTTTCAAACACACTCTCAACACGAAATAAGCAAGTCAATAAAGAGGTGCCTCCTAGCTTTATTGATTGATTGTTATGTGGCACATTTCCATCAATGTTAGAGGAAATTGAATGTACAACACACCTCCAATATATTCCAAAGTCGATGTTGATAGACAAAAATATTTATGAAACCTCACTTTTTTAATTAATAATTAGTTAATGATGAAAAGTGACTTTCACTAATAGATTTACTTCCTCAGTTTCTATTTATATGTCGTTTTTACGAAAAATAGATAGTCCTTAATATTTATCATTTTACAAAATCAATGCATAATGACACTATTTTTCCTATTTTACTTTTGAGAGTTATTAGCCTTGAAAATATATATTTGATCAATATGGAAAAACTAAGTAAATAATTCATGTCCATTGGTCAAATTAATTCATGTTCACTAGCTAATTGAAAACTTGACTTTAAGAGAACACTAAATAAGGATGCAATGATAAATTTTTACCTAATTTCTTAAGGGACATGAAATCTAAAATAGTAGCGTATAAATAGGAACAGAGAGAGAGAGAGTATGTTTTTAGCATTAGAGATAGTTTTCTTTAAGTAGAATATCTTCTGAAAATACTTTTTTTATTTTACAAAAATAAAATTAAAAAAGACTTATTAAGAGTTTGTTTGAATTAATTTTTGACTTGTAACTTATATGCCATAAGTTAAAAATTCAAATTTATTGCTTTAAATTTATTTTACCTTTAAAACCAAATGCTTAGAAGTATTTTATTTTCCCCTCAACACCTATTTTAACTTGAAATGAAATCACCATCTTTTATGCCTAATTTAGCAAAAGTTAATCAGAAACAATTTCATTATTTGCACAAAAACCTGAGAGGTAAAAGAGGAAAGAGAGACCAAATCAACTAAATTAGTGAAAATACACTAATCAATTTTTTTCATTTTCATTGCTCAAACTTAAAACTTCTGATAAAATAAGAAGAGATCTCGATTATTTCATCATAATCATATTTTATGTTGGTCAAATACTTTTTACTTGCTAAAGCTTAATTCAATTAATTCTAATTATTATTTAACTTGTTATCTAGTGAGTCTAACCCTTAATCGTAGTGCGGTTCTGCGCAGGTATGAGAAAATCCTTTTGGAGTCACCTTTGAATGGGCCGCAGAGCTAATCCAAATTTAATCTAACTCAATATGCCCAAACACCGAGTGAAAAACCAAAAAAAAAAAAAAATCTATTTTTACTATCGCAATTTATGTTACACATGTGGCCCATGAAAGTAAAAGATTGAAAGGACTTTGGGCATGTAAAATCAAATATATGTAAAATAGTTTAAATGAGGAGTAAAGACGATTCCAACAAGAAGTCATGTCCTTATATTTAACATGAAAATTTAGCATCCTAAATTTAAGGAAATTTTCAAAGAGATAACTAAAAAAACCTACCTAACATAAAAATGTTTTTTTCTCTACAACAAATTTAAGTTAGAATTTCATCGTAATGACGATTTTTATTTTTTTTTGGTTTCTCATCCAATTCGGTGTCCAGTATCTACATTGGAGTCTGATTAAATGTAAATGCACTTCGGAAAGTCTCATATTAGGGGTAAAACACTCTCTAACAAAGGCGATTTTGTATTCAGGGAACTCAAAATTGAAACCTCTGATTAAGGATAAAGAAGTATTTACCCGTCTATAAAGTTTGAATTTTATTTGTCACCACTTTCCAAGAACTAGCTAGAAAAAGTATTGACCAACTTGGTTACTCCATTTTTTTTTTAACAAAATTAGATTTTTCTCAACAACAAATTCTAAGTGATATATTTAGGTTTTTTACCCTATTTTTTTTAGTAATGATGATTTATCTAGATCTTCATGTTTTTTTTTGCTTTCACTATGCTTAAATATTGGAACAAAATGAGCTGTCTTCTATTGACTTTTGTGGGTTAAAGAGCTGGAGCTGTCTTCTATTGACTTTTGTGGGTTAAAGAGACAATAAAAGTCCTATCTACAAGAATAGCCGTTGAAAATAATTTAGGAGCTGTTTTTTCACTAGTACTTTTTGTTTAAAAAATAATGACTTATTTTAATTTTTAATTTATTTTAAAAAGAATAATTTTTTTTTTCAGTAATGCTTTCATTTCAATTTTTTCATATAACATGTTTAAGGTCATAACAAAATTAAATTTTTTTCTTTATTTCCTTAAACTTCACGTCAAGTTAAATTACTTTATTCTTTTTTAAACAGAAAAAATACTTGTAGCTCTCAGTAAATTCAAATTTATGGTGTAAAAGACTCGTTAAAAAAGAAAGTATTATCTACCAAGATATGAAAAGTGTTATTCATCACACTATAAAGTAAATGTTGATAGGAACATAGCAAGAGCCTTTTTTTTTTCCATTCGATGTCTAGTTTCTGCATGAGACACTAAATAATAATATTTATACCATGTAAAGACCCATTAAAACAACAAAGAAATGTTTTCTATTGAAATTTTTTCATACTCTTTGATTAAAATTCGAATCCAAGATTTTTATTATAAGAATGAAAATTATATCTATCTCAACTGTCATATGATCTAAAATCTTAATTATAAGAATGAAGAAATTATATCTATCTCAACTGTCATATGATCTACTACGTTATTGTACCAAAACATCTGTTTAAAGTTCTATCAACTATTTGTTAGGTTTGTTGTTATATATATGGCATTATTTGAAAGTGACATATCAAAGTTCTATCTTAGTTTGTCAAACAAAAACTACTACATTTTATATATTATTGTTTACCATAAATTTTAAAGTGACAGAAAATAAATTGTAATCACAAATAAAATATAAAGAAACATAATTTTATTGATCAAAGATTGTGAGTACAATTTTGTTCCTCGAACTAGGATGATTTGGATTGCGTATTTCTCAAACTTGGATGTTTGGACTTCATTTTCATAATTTGAAGGTCATTAGTGGTGTATTTCTCAAACTATGATGATTTGAACTTGATCTTCATAATTTGAGAACCATTAGTGGCATATTTCTCAAATTAAGATGATTTAGATTTGATCTCTTTATAAATATTTCATGAATTTGCGGAATATTTGAGATTTTGATCTCTTTATGAATATTTCATGAATTTGTGGTGGAATTTTTGAGATGCCTTTTCAAGGGAATATAAGACTTTTATATAGGCATTTAACTAGTTTAATGTGAATAATTTCCAAGAATTTAATCAAATCAACACACCTCAGAGTCTCACAAAATTTCAATGTCTACAAATACCAACACAATTAATATGATATATGTAATATGTAAGACCTGGAAAGGATAGAATATACTATGTAGCCACATTCCTACCTATCTCATGAAAATGTAAAATCAAATTGTACTTGTATTATACTTTTAGGTTAGTAAATTAATTCTTATTTTTAATTGTATTTTAAGTGATCGGATAGCATAAAAAATAATTGAATATGAATCTATAGAAGTTAAATCCTATAAAGAAAAGTCTTCCATAGATAATTGCCACAATAGTCAATCAATTGAAAACTAGGTATAATCACAAAGAAAAAATGGAGTAATTTAGCTTAATAAGACATTGGCAATTACACAATCAAATTTCTAGTAAAGAATTTGAAAAATATCTCAAAAATAAAAATAAAAAAAAAGGACTTGAAAACTCGCACCACAATTTGTGTTGTACTCTCTTGACTTTTTTCCATATGAAGAATATCTCAAAATTCATACAAATACTTTTCAAATAGTGGCATGTGATCAGCATCTAGACAAACAGCCAAACGCAAGTTCCTATCTTTAGTATTTGGACTTGGTATAATATAAATTGTCCCTTCATATAAAATGCAAGCTGGTCCCATATGAATTGGCCTACCCCATCCAAAATCACACTCATGGACAGGCAACCTAGTCCAACTATTAATATTGAGGTTAGGGCTAGCAAAGTAAGTCGGGCCCCGGATTAGGGTCGATAAATCAGGTTGTAATTCGAGGTAATCCAGCGCTGATCTTAGGTAATTGTCGTCCATTTTGATCAACTCATTGTGAATTCTCTTGACAGAATTCGTGAACGGCTCTGATTGAAGCTCGCATGATTTAGCTATTGGTGTAGCCGTGAACACCACATTTCCTAGGTAACCCGGTGGCAAGGGAGGGCAAAGCCTTGACCTACCGTCAGTGGCCACATGTAATTTGGTCAATTGATCATCTGGCAATCCACGTGCCTTGCTCGTGCATCGCCAAATATGGGCCGCCAGGATTTCATAAGTGCTGCCCTCGTGTTTGGACTTGGTCTTAAGAAGCCCGAGTTGTTCACTTGAGAATTTCAACATGGCCGTGGTACTGGACTTTGGGCCTGTGGACTCACGGTTTTTTGATGAGTTGAGGGTAGGTGGGGGATGGTACTCAATATGCTCAAAAGAAGATGTTGGTGGGTCCCGTGCACGGAGGAGCGTTCGGTCGATGAACGGCGGGACTGCCACGGAGAGCCCACGGGCGATGTCCGACCACGTGTTGATGAAGTGGATGGATGACAGACCATCGGATAACGTGTGGAATACTCCACCACCAAGAGCAATTCCACCACACTTGAAACGAGTAACCTATAAATATTTTTTTTACACTGTCAGTATATTAAATAAAAACTATATAGACATTAAAGTTGGAATAGATCACTTACAATATTATCACTTGCACTATCTAGAAGAAAAAAAATTACTTTATTGACCAATTTGCTAGGGAAGTGTTGACTTGTTGAACTTCAAAGTTTATCTATTTATTATTAATGCATTCACATGCACACTTTCAGAAAAAAAGTATGGCCAAACAACTACACTAGTTGTTGTTAGAATTTGTGAATATTATTTCATTTTTAAAATTATGATATTCGAATTCAATTTGCGTGACTTAGATTATTTCGTCGAATACTTAATCAAATAATGGTTCTTGTTCTTTTAAGCTAAAAGAGAAATAGGTAAAGCAACTGTTAAAAGAGTAAAATAACCACTAATTTATGGTTTGTTACATTCTTCCATCTCTTAATATTATTTTAAAAAATTATTGGATACTACAATTTTTTAAATTAATTTTTCTTTTCCTATATTAATTAGTGTACCTAACTATCAAATTATTTCTATTGTTCTCCTAATTAATTAAATATGTAATACAGCAATGGTTAGATCAATATTTTAAAATGTAAATAACTTTATAATTTAAAAAGTCATACTTTTCGTATAATTTAAATATTTATATTTTAATATAATAAATTAAATTAATTTGATTTAATTTAAAATTGACTCAACTTAATTCGAAAAAAAATATAACAACTAATTTTTGAATGAATAAAGTACTACTTTAGGTAGGTTTTTGGAAGATTGGAACCATCTTGATAAATTGATAGCTGTCAAGAATTAAATATTACTATTATTGGATCTACCCACTCAGAATATAAAATACTGTTCAATTGAATTATAGTGGCATTTTTTTTTTTTTTTTGGTAATTTCTCAAAATGCTATGTGTTGAAATTTTAAGATCGAATTCATTAAATTTAAATTTTGAATGGTATATGGAGAAGTCTTTTTTCTTTCCTCTTCCTATTTGGTAGAAATTTTCGAAGGAAAGAAACCATATTACAAAATACCTTGTACCCCATATTTATACAAAATGTAAATAAAATATGCAAGAAAAACCTATAAATATTTTAATAAATATTAAATTTTGAATTTTGAATTCGTAATTCAAGTTGGGTGATTTTTATTATATTTTTAAAAATTAATGTGACTAACTTGTCACCTAGTTTGTTACTAGTCTATACTATAGTAGTAATTATAATGACTTAGAAAATATTACTTAAAAAGTATACTATTCTTAAATACTTTACTAAGTTTTCTTTTATAAAATTCTACAAAACATTTAATTAGAGACACTAAATATGCAATTTTATATTCTTAATCCTTTTTGTTATTGCCCTATCTTGAAGTTAAAATATATAGAGTACTATTTTTCTTGTTTTATTAGTGAATAAAAAGATGGGACAAAAATATTAATACAAAGTAGAAAATGCCTAAATTTTCTTATTGGAAAAGGCAAGGAAAATGAAAAATAATACTGATTTTTCTTTTTAAAAAATTAGGTACGTGTCATTTTTTCTACCTCTCTCGATTTCGACTTTTGAAAAAGAAGTTAAACTGACTTACTCTAAAATTAAATTATTGTACAACTTTTTTAGTTGAATAAGAAGAAAATATAGGTCCCCATATTTCCTCTTCATTTTAAGTAAAATTTTACTATTCTAGATTTCTAGTGAAATGCATTTTTTCCCCTAGATCATTAAATTTTATATACAATAATGGTATAATTTTTTTTAAAAAAATATAACTACAAATAGTGATGGCTTTTAAATTCAAACTTCATAAAATTAAACACGATTTTCTACCACAACTCAACTGATTTAATCAATTGAAAATTCTTATTTATAAATTAAAAAATTAACCTATCATTGGAGATTCGAATTCAAGCTATTTAGTTCAAATAAAACAAACAATCATAAACAACATGTAAAAAAATAATAATACTAATCTTAAAAAAAGAGATCTTTATACTATCAACACATATAAAGTAATATAATAATAGCATAAAAATTCGTTTACCTAAAAAATAATTAGTATAATAACATGATAAAAAGTCTTTATACTATCAACACATATAAACATATATATAATGAAGATAAAAAATCCTCTAACTTGAAAAATAAAGAGACAAAAAAGAATATTTACATTATCACCGCATATAAAATTCTTTTTACTTGAAAGATGACATGTATAAAGAACCACTAAGAAAATTTTTATACCATCAACATATAGCATACAAACATAAAAATAAAGTAAGTATTGTAATACGTAAAAAAAAATTTTACCTGAAATATAACGAGTGGAAAGGTTGAGATATCTCCAGAAGTTTCAACACTAGGAATGAGTTTCCGAAGTTCCAAACATGGTGTAAAATCACCAAAATCATCAATACATGAATCACTTTCAGCCTCAACAAATAAAACACCTTCACCATTACAATTAACTTCAATTCTACCTTGTTCATCCCTAGCTAATCTTCCAGCCATTGGGTAAAATGAAACTAAAACATTACTTAATGCTTCTTTCATAACTTTATTATCAAAGAAATTTGAAGATCCATTTGGTTTATAAAAATAAACAGTCAAAAGATGAATTCTTCCAACAATTAAATCCAAATTAGAACTCCATATTCTCTTTGTTGGTGTTGGTTTTGATGGTTTCACTAGTGTTGATTCTTTGATATTAATTTTCATCAATTTTTCACTTCCCATTTTTTTTTTCCAAAATAAGGAAAAAGATTAGGTTAAGGAGATAAAAGGGTGTTTAAAAATATAAAAAATATATATTTTTGGAATTTTCTTGATGTGTGAAATGTGAAGGAAGGAGCTAAAGAGAGAAGGAAGATGGATGAGTAATTGTTGTGGTACAAGAAAGATAGTGTGTTTGGGAATCATTATTTATAGCCTAAAAACTAACAAGTATAGGGTACTATCAACCATAGTATTTTATTGGAACCAATAATAATCTAGAAGGTGCAAGTTGCTTTTATTTGTTACTCATAAGTTCGAAATTTCGATCGAAACTTCGACTAAATTTAAATTGCGTACTATAGGGCTCATTGGACGGTGCTCCTCCTAATAGGCTTTCCGGTCGAACTCAAAATCTTTAAGAGTAAAACAGTTTCACAACTATACCATAATTCAGGTTGATCTGCAAGCTATTGTTACGTTGGCCATAATTTAATTTTATTCTTATAGTGTTGTATTTTCATCATGAACTTCTTTTATTATCATTATTATTATTTATTCAGTGTGGCCAGTTATATTTTCTTGAGTTGATAATTTATAAAAAATATAATTTTTCTATATTCATAAAACAGAAATAAAATTAAATAATATATGTATATATATCATTTAAAAAAAACTTTTATTTGTAAAAGTTACATTGATATATTCAGTAGTGGTCGAATTTAAAATCTCTAACAACCTTTGTTGGTTATGATGGCCCTTAGTTGCCAAATTCTGTGAAGCTTCTTTGCTTTTTATTTTATTTTATTATATTGTATTTAAAACTTATTAGTCCGACTCTTTTGTATTGTTATATTTTTCATAAATAAATTGAGTTTTCTTAAAATATAAATACCATTTTTGTTAAACATCGCTTTGGCCATGACTTTATTATGTATATTAAACAAAATTATATTATCGACGTAATTTGACTTTAACAATTATAAACAACTATTGATAGTTATATTTTAAGTAATTTATTATTATAAATTATTATTTTCAAATAGATATAAAAGTTAAAAACTTATTCACGTTTCTTTGAGGACAATTAGTATTTTCGTTGGAGTTCAATTTGGTGAAGAAAAGGATAAATCGGTTAAATTAACTTTCGAAAAAAAAAAGAGTAAATTTGAGAGAGATACCCTTTTCCTATTAAAAAAATTAATTAATTAATCTGTTAGTATTTATTTATTTATTTATTATTTACGTGAAAGGAAACATGGTTAAAATTTCAATACACAAAAGATAATAATGTAAAATTGACACCATTTGAAATTTTTAATTTGTTGGAAGTAGCTTGACCAAGAGTTTGTATGGTTCTTATGAATAGTTGAAAGTTTTCTTTACACTTCCATATTAAAGAGAGCATTAAATAATCTACCGACTCCTTAAATTAAAAACCCACAATTTATTCCCCTTAATTTTTTTTTTTTTTTTTGTGGGGCATATAAAACCTATAGTCAACTAGATCTAGTTACTTTTTCCATTTTATACTAGTCGTCTAGTACTTTTTTATGTGTCCTTTAAAAAATTATAAATGAGAAAAACAATTTTACAAATTTATCTTTGAATTTTTTTAAACTTTACAAATTTGTTCAATTTTCAAAATGAATTATCTGAAAAAGTAAAATAGAAAATTTATATTGTAAATTGACAAGTAATTTGTGACAACTATTATCTGACGGAGGAATATACTCTTTTTTCTCAAAAAAAACTTGTCATATTTTTTTGTCACGCTCTGAGCCTACACTCTGGATGTGGCCGACACTCGAGAACTTTTGTTGATTCTCAAGCGAACCCTTGGCCTGACTGACTACTTAGCGGAAGACTAAATCAAGCAAATTTAAGCTTTAAATCAGAATTTAAATTCGGAAGTCTCAAAACTCAAGCTATCTCAAAATAGTATACTCAAAACTATTTGAAAATAATGATAGTTTGTTAAAATAGTTCAATGGAAATACTGACAGAAACTCAACACTAACTATCTATGAAGCCTTTATAGTTCAATATGGATGTCGGACAAGACCCACGACACCTCAAAACTACTAAACTGAAAGACAAGAGTGGAGTCCTCCGGAATGCAGGGAAGGCTCACCAGAGCTAGCAAGAAGTACAAAGTGATCTCAACAGAGCGTCTATTGATGATCTTGAACACCTATATCTGCATCATAGAAAGATGCATGTCGAATGACCATCAGTACATTAAATGTACGAGTATGTGATATAGCCGAAGTACAACAACGGTAAGAAAAGACTAGACAAAGATGTACTCAAATAAAGGAACTAAAGCACTTAAAACTTTACAAGTACTTACTCACCTCTGAAACTCAACATAATAAGCGAAATAGTAAAAATACACGTTAACTCTATTTGAGAGATTCTTTAACCGACAACCATCACTATGAGTTACGTGATGATACAACTTCTTGCCCCCACTGTCAGAAATGTCCTATATTATGCCGGGGTATAAAACCTCTCGACTAAGTGGATCCACTAAACAATAAGGATTCATCTAAAAAATATGATCATTTACCCATGTCGGCAGACATGGTTTATGAGGATTTTGAGTTGTTTGAACTCATATGATATCGATGCTCAATACTAGTCCCAATAATATACTCTTGCTCAAATGTATAAAGCATGCTCTTTCTCTGTTTTGAGGTAATTACTCAAAATAACCTCTTGAAAGAGGTAACTGCTCTGAAATATCTCTGAACTCATAAACTCTTTTTAGAAATCGAAGTTTCTCTCTTCTCAATGTAAAAATGAATCAAATTATATTTGTGTATACTTAGTTCCCTTGTCCTCTTTTTCAATCATGTATAAAACCCTTCTCAAAACTCATCTTTGCTTATTTAGAAAAATAGTATAAGACCATTGTTTGGTTTAAAAGAATTCTCAATAATAACTAAGTAAATGCTCCATTATAACTCAACATTAGGGTTCATGCTGAAAAATAGACATTAACAATCAACTCAAGAATCTCAATGCATGATATAGCAACTCAATAATCAGGAAATAGAATTCAGAACTCATTAACAAAACTCATCTCAAGAATTATCAAAACTAAGGACGAAATCCTAGATTATTCTTAACGGTTAAGCCGATAACGACCAATAACCGATAAGCCAATATCTTAATGGTTCTTAATGGTTTAGCATTTTTACAAATCGATAACCGATAAACTTCAAAATCGAACCAACCGATACACAACCATGCATATAAACAAATTTGTAATGTTCTAAAAAAGTTTTTAAAAAGATTTAAATTAGTAGAATTATCTTTCTTATTTATGATTTCGTAAGGAATATGTAAAGGAAAAATGGATGATTAATATATGATAAAAGGAGTACTATTTTTCTTGATATATTTTTTCCAACCTAATTAATGTTGCTTCTCTTAGTATGGAAAAGACGTAGTCCTTACAAAATCCTATATTAAAGCTCATTTTGTATTTCTCAACATATATAGTTCCACTATTTGACTTGGACTTGGCTACTTAGTAACAGAAAAATAAGATTTGTATGACTCTATTCTAAAATGTGATTAGTTAATGTTTTAGTGATCTAATTGATAATGTAACTATATAATTATTCTAAATAGTTACATATTTTTAATAATAGTTTGGTAGAATTGAGTCACGGATATCTAATATAATTATATCTAACTTTTTCATTTTTTTTCATAACAAAATCTATGATAAAAAATAGACCACAAACTTAACGGAAATAAATAAGAGTTATATATGTATTATTAAAGAATGTGGTGCAGTAGATGTATTGTTTCTCTCTTAACCAAAGTCTAAATATTAAAAATTCCGACGCTTCCTTTTGAATGAGACTCTACGTGACACAAATTAATCGGACTCTAGTAAAATATTGGACACCGATGAAATAAAGAATTATATATGTGTGAGATGATTACATGATATTAATATAAATTGTTGTGGGATATGTTCGAACTCTTTAAATGAAAAAAATTGGTTGCCTTATTGTCTCCTACCTTATAAATTTAAATGGATTGAATTTCAATATAAATATTAAATATATATAATAAACGTGGTGGTCACGTGGCCAAAAACTTTGTCATAAATTTATACGTTGTATTTAAGATGATAACGTGTGAAAGTAATGATAAAAGAAAAAAAAGACAATATGTGGAAGTGATTAGTCCAACTCAATTTTATTTTATTTCTTAAAAAATATTCTTATTTTTGTATAGGAAAACACCATCACCTACCCGCTCAAAATACTAAAAAAAAAAAAAATCAATACCTACCACCTAAAAATATTTATCATATGTTTTATTTATAATATAATGTATTTTCTTTATTTATTTTTATTTGTTCATATTCGACTTGATATATGTTTTAATAAATAATAAATAAAATGGTGATTTTATTATATCATTTCTATTTATTACATAAGTTATCTAAATATTAGAGAATCAATACTTAATAACAAGGGTAAAATACATATAAAATGATAAATTAATGCATAATTTTTCAAATTTGACAAATAAAGTTTGACAATTATTTTTATTATATTGAACAAGTAAAGATGGACAAAGAGAGTATTAATTAGGAGGGAAGTTTAACTATTCTACTAGTATTTATGTCTTACTATATAATCCATTTGCATTGCATATTTAATTATTATAATTGATGTGTTTGTAATATTCAAAAATAATAGTTATTAAGGATAAAATAGAAAAAAAAAATTATCTTATATTTCTATAATAATAAGTTATTTTGAGATGTGAATTTAGTACAATGACGACAAGTATTTTGAGACGGAGGAAGCAATAAGCCAATAATACTACCCATGTTATGTCTGAATATCAGGAGTCAAACTTTTAGTTTTGATCGTAAATTCAAATTAAAGATCTTTAAGTTTATAAAATAAAATTTGTGTATTTCAAAATTACGTAAAAAATAATAAGTCATGATAGCTGGCAATTTAAAATAAGTAAAAGAGTCGTATTTGTCTCTCTATTATAAAAAACGATTTAAGCTTACCTTCTTTTATACTATCGATTCATATATTATATTATCAATCTATATATATCCTTAACATTATAAAAATAATTCAAATTTATCATTTGTTTACCAATCGCATTTATTTTAATCAAAATGACATGTCAACTCATGGTCATAATTCATACCAAATTCTTCTTCCATCACTATCCCTATTAATATATAGGCAAAAAAAGAAAGCTTCTAGAAGAAAAAACTTCTAGAATAAAAAAAATATCTTCTCCTTTTCCTTAATACTAAATTTATTTATTTATTGTAAAAATTTTTATTTTCTTTGTACTTTTTTTGGTTCTAGAAATAAATTACAGTTTATTGGTGAACGACTTTTAGCACGTTTCCCCATAGCCAGCCTCTATGATTATCCCCAAAATGGTCCCCAAACACCAAAATGTATTGAACCATGTAGATCGATTCAATAAAATTGATGGTCCTAAATTAAAATAATTTATATATAAATATATCGTAAAAATAATTTTATTGATTATGTTAAGATTTTCTTTTACTTTCTGTAATAATCTTACGTCAATTCCTGCTCTATCACTATTAATATGTTTGAGTGAAGATGTAGATATGTAATGATGAAATGAAATATACACCGACCCTTTGAATTGATGCAAATCGACTCAATATAATTAGTGACCTCAAATTAAAATATTTTTTATATGATCATATCATGATAACGATTTTATCAATTTCGTTAAGGCTTTCTTTTATTATTTGTAATAGGCTTACATTAATTTCAGGCTCAATTACTACTATCTTTGAGACAAGATATAAGGTATGTAAAGATAAAATGAACTATGTACTAATCTTTTGAATCGATGCAGATCGACCCAATAAAATTAGTGATTTTAAATTGAAATAATTTGTATATGATCGTATCATGATAATAATTTTATCAATTATGATAAAATAAAATTCACCATTTATAATAATTTTACGTTATTTTGAGACAAGATGTAGGTATGTAAAAATAAACCAAATATGCTTTGTCATGTATCTCATAGTACTATGTTATCTATACTCTTCTTAATATGTGTCTACTTATTTGGGTGTTGTATCTTTTTCATCATAATAATGTTGTTATGTTCTACTACAGCTGGATATCACAATTTTATATTAGGATCTTGCTATATATATATATATATATATCAATTTAATAAAAGAAATTAATGCGCAAATTTCTTTAAGTTTATCGGTAAATTTTATCTAAATATTTAAATAATAATTTATTTTAAATAAATATTGGACACATGATAAGTGTTCCTATTTGCTGCTTTCAACTCAATCTTTTTTTAAAATATGCTTATTTCTCAAGCGTTTATGAAGTAGTACTCAAGTTAATCATAATAAATATGCTATGTTTTTTAATTATACACATCAACTTTAATTAGAATAAATCTGGTGTTTCACAGCTTACAGAGGATAATCCGTGATAAAACTCTCTTAAATAACAAATTATGTAGTTATTTCATACTAAAGTATTATGAGAAATCTATTTCTAATATAGCAATAAATAAAAGAGTCAAATAAAATAAAATGATGAGAACTATTTTATTTTTTTGTAAACAATTAAAGTGTTGAATTTCGTACACAATCATAATTTATGGCTACTACCAATGCTCTTGATAAAACATGATGATTATTGATCATTAATCATGTTTATTTAATTATAGCATTTAATTTATAAGGCTCTACCACATTCTTTAAATTCTAATTAGATCACATTATATATTATTCTCTTCATTTATTTATTTTTAAAAAAATTAAGTGTCACTTTAGCGAAAAAAAAAACATATTCTAAAATAAGAGTCACTTTAAGAATTTTAAAAAATTAAAAAATAATTTGTAACTATACATTTTATCTAAGGTAGAAACATTTCAATCCACTAGTAATATTATTTGCTCTAAATTTATGTTTGCACAACTTTAAAACACATTCTTAATTACATACTGATATAAAATTTGTTTAACATATCACAAATAGTCGTTCTTAAAAATTTAATGTTCATACTAAATTTTTCCCCAACATGATTCTATATCAAAAAATGTGAGAAGTAAATTTGTACTCTTTATATGGTAATAGACCGCCATCACCTTTAAAAATTAGATGAATTATGCACGATATGAACACAAATCAATCTGAACTATAATATAAATATCAAACATTGCATTAAGAAAAAATATATCACATGCTTTGAAGGGCCCCTTTTCGTAATGGGCCATGCATAAATAAATGGAATCCAATTTTGATTAAAACATGTACGATGACATTGACATATCAATAATTTTATTTTCATTTAACGATGGAACTCAATAAAATGATCTTGTAACTTCGAAAGCAAGGTACTTTTTTATTTGTAGATTAAGAAAGCAACACATAAACAAAATATCGACTATTTATTGAGAGCATGTATAATATTGAATTATTATTTAGAAATTATGGATGAACTATAGCTACAATCAATCAATTTTTAGTAAATTTTGTCCATCAAAAAATTGAGATTTTCAACTAGAAATTCCTCAGACAAAATTTATATTATAATTAACTCACTTTTAATAGTGAACATATTTAGAGGAATGAAAGTGGAGTTATGAAAAAAAATATTATTTGGGTATAATTTTTAAAACTTATTTGATTATTTAAAAAATAATTTTCGTATAAGCATTCATATTTGAAGTTATCATCTCAATTCATTTGGGTTCGATACTTCGATGAGTTAAAGTTATTGATATTATTAATTTAAATTCACGTTCTCTCATACACGGTGTTAATATATATATATATATCTTTGATAATAGTTGGATACCGTGTCATTGGGTCTATATATATATATATATGTGAATCTTTGATAATAGTTGGATACCGTGTCATTGTGACCCTACTAAAAACAACTTTACAGAAAAGAACAAAAATTCCAACTTGACATTTATTCATGATTCAGATGGTTGATTCCAATTTATTCCAACTTATAATAATTTAATAAAATTTGGCTCGTAGCTAATATTTTCGATATTATATGTTGAAAATTTCTTATCAAAGCGTTTAATATTGACGAGGCGTCCATAAGAAATTAACAATTTTCTAGAAGTGAATTTTGTTAAAATCTTAGTTTCGCTATCCGAAATGAGATGTTCATAAAAATTTAGCAATTTTCTAGTGGTGTGATTTTCGTTTAAATCTTATAAAAAATATTATTTTAAAAAAGTAAAAACCTGAAATTCCAATGAAATAAACTGAATGTATAGTGATAGAATTTCAAATTTAAATTCATAATATTCAAATTCTTGATTTGCACGTAATGTATTGTCGATTGAATTTATAATATTCAAATTTTCGATTCACACATGTACAATGTATTGTCAAATCCTAGAAATCTCCTTTTTGAAAAAATATAAATTATGAAAAAAAAAAAACATAAGTTTCAACTTGAGATTCAAACACTTTATTACCTAAAGACCAAAAAGTACGTGATGATTCCTCTGTTTGTACTTAGTTACACATTTATTGTTCGATAAAAAATAATCATGTTGACTAATAAATTAAGATTCGCACGTTGTGAGATCTACTTTATGAGGAAGATGCTTTCAACATATTCTTTTTTTTTTATTCTCAAATATTCGAACTTGAGACCTCTAATATACGAGTAATTAATCATCTCACCACAATTGATATTGATAAATTTTTATATGAATATATTATTACTCATATGTGATGCAATGTGGCGGCTATCACTAATCCAATCCCCCATTTTAATTAAACAACATAATAAGTTGTTAAATCCCTTCTCTGCTTTAATTTTCTAGTCGAACAAATAATTTAAAAGCACCTAACAACCCACGATCCCGGCATAAATTATGGTAGATTAATTTAATGTCTATAATTCAAGCATATTTAAATATAATCACTAATTTAAATGATGGTGAGTAAATATTAAGAGTCGATGCCGATTTGATAAACCTCGATTGATATTCAATTTTAAAAATGAAATCAAAAGTTTTCGTTAAAAATATTTAAAAATTAATATATACGTACCGAAAATCCTTAATAATGCATATGGCTACATTAGTGCTCAATTTCGTAATAAAATAAACTCGATTGAGCTCGATTCGACGCTCAAACCTACTCATAATAATGACACAAAATATACATTTTGACCGTTCATAATTTATTAGTACATTTTTCTGCAGCGTAATTGACTCCAAATTTGTCGGTAATTTTTTTTTTTTTTTTTATGAAATAGGAACAAGAAATATTTAATAATGTTAAGGCAGCTGTCACTCTCAAAATTTCTTTAAATTAAAAAATAAATATGAAGGTATCTTCTAAGTAATTATATATATTTTGCCCTCAAAAGGGAATCTTCTATATGGGTAATACGTGTATAATATATATAATAATATATTAAGTATAATCTTACAAATAAAATTTGAAAAAATAAAATCTACACAAATTTTATTTTTATTTTTAAGAAGAGAGGTTATATTCGATAGTCCATCAATAAATTCATTACAAATTGTAAAAAAAATATAGATCGGAAAAGAACACTATACAAAGTAAATTTTCAAGAGAGGTCTATCAATAATATGAAATTTCCTACACGACGTCAACCGTCATAGAAACTTTCAACGATTTTAAAATTCTAACAAAAATTCACACGTTAGAGAAAGATTTCTATCAGATGTTTCATTTCAAAGTGACTTTTTTTCATAAGTACTAAAAATATGTGATTTTTCAAGAGAGGTCCATCAATAATATAAACTTATCGAAACGATGTTTGTTAATCGTCATGAGGTCCATCAATAATATAAGATTTTCAATACGATGTTTGTTAATCGTCATAACAACTTTCAACGACTTCCTTAAAATAATTTTATCGAAAATTCACATGTTAGGTGAAACAATTTTACTATAGAAGTTCTTTTATTTAAAAATATGAACTTGAGAAATTTGATTTGTAACATCTCGCAATTTGAAATAACTAGGAAGAAGCTAAAAATTGAATAGTCATTTTTGGAAAGAATGAAAATCTGAAAATTTTGTTAAACTAGGCCATAAGTCCTAGCTCAGGATGAGTTAGGTGTACTTCCAAATATGGTAGGAAAACTCTTGGAATGATCTTTCCAACACCGCTGAGTTTACATGATTCCAAGTTCGTATGAGTGAGTTATGCCCTTTGGAAGTTGGGCTGTTGGAATAAGGAAAGTTCAATCCAGATTTTGAAAGGGTAGTTCAATCCGGATTTTGAAAGGGTAGTTTGGTCTTTTCCTTGCCCAATTATTTTATTTTGTGTTTGGTAATTAAGTTAGGGTCTACTCAGAATTAGATCAGTTTACGCTTTTACCAAAATACACTATAGCTCAGAGAAAAGAGAAAAGAAGAGGAGAAATGAGAAGAGAAGCAAGATTCGTTAAGATCGTCGAGTTTAGCTTGTGGATTTCGTCGGGGGTGATCCCTACAAGGTATGTGAGTCTTCATAGCATTGGGTTCGTTCACCCATGCGCCAAGCATGTTTATTTAAACGAAGTTAAATCTAGAAAGTTGAAGGTTGATGAATCTTGAATAGTGTTCTTGAATTTCTTTTTCGTTCTTGAATTGGGCTGAATTGAGAAGTTTCTAAGATCTTTACGTCTAGTTTAGAGTTGTTTTGAGTTAGGTTCATGGATACATATGTTGGGTATCTGAATCTAAAGAAAAGTTGAGAAGAATAGTTGAGTTTAGGTGAATTGGGACTGGAAAACGAAAAAGGAAAAGTCGGGCGAATCTGGGTAGTGGGGCCGCGTCACGGACCTGTCCCAATTTTTCACAAAAACTCTCCTCGCGTCGCGGAGCGGTCACAGACTGTTCTGCCTCAAAAGTATTTTCGCGATCAAAATTTAAATATACCTCCGTATCGCAGACTAGTATTCAGACAGTGATTTCTTGATATTTTCTCATGATTAACTATCTAAAATCATTTCTAAACATCATGAGATCTTTTCTATCACCAATCACAATCCCTGAATCCATAATTCAATTCAAATAAGTTAAGAATCAAGTCAAGAGAAGTTAAGAGTCAAATCAAGAGAAGTCAAGAGTCAAGTTAAGAAAAATTCATAATGTTTTCCAAAAGTTTTTTACAAATGATTTAACTTTGTTTTAAGACTTGAGTTTTGAATTCAGTAAAGAGTAAAGTTAAAGTTCATTTCTTCAAAAGTATATGGGGGACTATGTATTCCCAAAGAGTTCAAAATGTTTTCACATTTAAACAAGGAAATTTTGATTTCCAAAAGAGCCTTTGAGCTAGTTTTCAGTTAAAGAGTAAATGTTTTCACACTTGAGCAAGAAAGGAAACTTTGTTTTCCAAAGAGCCTTTGAGCTAGTTTTCAGAAAAGAGTAAATGCTTTCATCATTAAGCAAAAAGGGAAACTAAGATTTCCAAGATAGCCTTTGAGCTAAGTTTTAAGCAATTATCTCAAACCACAGAAAGAAGTTATGTTTTTAAACATAAAGAGCTAATATATTTTGGGAGTAGTATTGAGCACCGATATGGGGGAGAGTTCAGAAAACTCCGAGCCGCCATAGACCATGTAGCCATCATGGGTAGAAAAGGGCATACTTTTTAGATGATTCCTTAAGTGTTTTTTAGCATAGACTAGTGGATCTACTTAGTAGTTCAGGTTCTATACCCCCGGTAAGGTATATGACTGCCCTGGCAGCGTGAGGAAAAATGTTGTATCATCACGATAGCTCTTAAGTGATGATTGTCGGTTAGAGAAACTCCCACAACAGTATTTTGTATTTTTATATACATTAGAAATATTTGTATTTTCATATACAAACATAATTCATATTATAACTTTGCATACATACAGAGTTATTATTGTATTTCTAAATACACAGAGTTGAAAATTATTTTTTAAAGCTTTTCTTTATAGTGCATTTAATTACACTGCTCTATATTGAAATCAGTTGAGTTGAGTTGAGCCAGGTAAGTTCTTCTGTTCCTTTTAAGCGTATGTCTTGTTTTAGATTTCCCCTCGCATACTTGTACATTCAATGTACTGATGCCATTTGGCCTACATCTTATTATGATGCGGACATAGGTAACCAAGATCAGCATCCAGGGCATCGTTGATCTAGTTGAGCATTCAGAGTCAGTTGGTAAGCCTCATTGCTTTTCGAAGGATCCCTTTGGTTATGTTTTGTTTTATTGTTTGCTTATTTCAGTTGTTAGGATGATCCGGGGTCTTGTTCCGACATCCCTCAGAGTTTAGAGTCTTCATAGACAGAGTTAGTGATGTTAGTTAATGAGTCTTTACTTTTCCTTTTCAGTTAAGTTGAGACTTGAGTTGCCACTTTGGCAGTAAAATGTTACTATAATACATTCTAAGTTATATTTTGAGCAGTTCAGTTTACTTTAAAAGTATTTTTCTTCATGAGTTAAGTCTTTCGCTGAGTAAGTAAGTCAGACCAAGGGTTCGATTGGGGCCAGTAATGGTTCTCAAATGTCAATCCCGCTTAGGGTATAGGCTCGGTGCGTGATAGGGCTGGCAAGGGGACCGGGTCGGCCCAGACCGACCCGAGACCGGTTCGAGAACCGGCCCGCTGGACCCGATCCTGGTTCATTCGTGGGTTGGGGGGACATGCGGATTAGGGGCCGGTTCACCCTTTTTGTCCCGGTCGACCCGGCCCGATTGAACCGGCTGGTTTGCGGGCTTTTTTATTTATTTATTTTTTTTATTTTTTGAATTATATCCGTTGGGGCAACGGCTAGTGCCCCCCCCCCCCCCAACGGATTTATCCCACTTTTTCACTTCCCCAACACCCCCTACCACCCCCTACTTTTAATATTTTAATTTAAACCCTCAAGTTATCATAAATACACTTTAACCCACTTTTAATATTATAAATACCCCTCTATCCCTTATTATTTCTTACAAAATCATCTATTCTCTCATCTATTTTCTATATCCTCTCAATCTCAAATCTTAGTTTTTTATTCCATTTAAGTCTCATATTATATCATAATACATATATTTCAATTCTAAATTTTCATATTATATTATAATATATATAATTTTTATATTTGCTATCAAGTATTGGAGTTCCAAATTACAAGTTACAACAAACTACAAGTTTCAAGAATCGGTTATAACGTCTGCTATTAACGCAGACGTTTGGTACATTCGTTTCATAATATTTATATTTTATTTTTCATCATTAACTTTTGTGTTATTATTATTTTTATATTACACTTTACATATAATTAAATATGAGTTCTAGCAAAAAAGATACCGATAAAGGAAAAGAGAAAGAACCAAGTGGCATTAGTAAATTATTTAATTTTAATAAAAAAAGTAGTAAGGAAAAAAATAAGAGTAACTATGGTGGTACTTCTTCTAAATCAATGTCTAGAGTTAGATTTAATACAAATGATTCTACTTATGTTGATGATACTTCTTATGATATGTATTCAAATGTTCAACTCGATCATGAAAGTTTAGAACGACGTTATGGTAATATTAATCCTAATCTTGATGAATATTCAGGTGAAGAAGTAGAAGTTGATCTGGGAGAAGAAGATTTAGAAGAAACACCTACTAGTCCGGTGACAGAAGTTCCAAATGAAACTACAAATTCAACGGAGCAAAATTGTAGACGCTCACCCCTTATACCTCCTACAAGGGAGAAGGTGAAGTATCAACGCCCTAAAACTTCTGTTGTGTGGCAATTTATGACTTTAGATAAAGAAAACTCTATTGCAATTTGTAATAAGTGTAAACAACATTTTAAACATAAACAAGGTGGGGGTCAAGGTGGGATGGGGGGCTTAAATAGACATTTGTTATCTTGTGTGCCGATTGAATATAAAAAAGCTAAAGCATTAGCCGATAGGAAAAAAGGAATTCCAGTTAATGATTTTGATAGTAATGTTAATGAATCGGTAGGGGCTTCTAACATGGTTCAAGGAACATTAGATCTTTCTAACCCCGGTGGTCCACTAACACAACGTAAATATAATAAGGAAAGAGATCGCGAAAATTTAGCTAAAATGGTTTTTGTTTGTGGTTTGCCTTATAGTTTTTCTTCACATCCCGGTTTTATTGAATATATTCAACAAACTTATAATCCTTCTTATAGAGGTTTTTCAAGAAATACTGTTAAATCTGATGTTTTTGAACATCAAGGTAAATATTGTCAATATCTTCGTTGTATGTTTAGCATATTAGATTGTAGAGTGTCCATAACTTCGGACATGGGTCGTAGTGTTAATGGACATGATTATTTAACTATTACAGCACATTGGATTGATAATAACTGGAATTTGCAAAAAAGAATCATAACTTATAAAGAATGTGTCGAGAAAAAAACTGGTCCATATTTAACTTTAAATATTTTGAGTGTTTTAGATTATTACATGCTTATAGATAAAGTAATGTTTGTCACATTAGATAATGTATCTAATAATACAAACGCTGCTACTATGTTAAAAGCTAGATTATGTCCAATTGATGTTAATGCTTTTCATGTTAGATGTATTGCACATGTATTAAATTTAATTATACAAGATGGTGTTGAATTATTTGATTGTGGTTGTATGAAAATTGAATATGCTGTTGCCTGGATTTTTTATGCTCATAGAGTTGCTAGAATTAGGGAATTTAATGAGCGTTGTGTACTTTGTGATTTACCACCAAGAAAAATTCCAAGACATATTAAAACAAGGTGGAATTCTTTTTACGAAATGCTTTCAGTTGCTTACGAATATAAAAATTCCGTACAAATGGTATTTAATGCTCATAATGCTGACCCATTAGATAGGATTTGTGAAGAAGATTGGGAACAAACTAATGAACTAATAGAATTTTTAAGAATTTTTTATGATGCTACAACCATGTTTTCTGGAATTTATTATCCTACTATTTCATCAATATTAATAAATATTTGTGCTATTTCAATTCAATTTTCTAAATACAAAAAAATTGAAAAATTTAGAGTTGCAATTGAAGGTATGATTGTAAAATTTAAAAATATTTTTTTCCTATTCCTCAAATTTATTTAACTGCTACTTTACTTCATCCTGAATATAAATTACGAGGTGTGCAGGCACTTGTTGATACTTTTTATGATACTTTAGAAATTTTACCGGAAGAAAGTCCAACTTGTGAAATGTGTAAATCTAGCATAAAAGTAGAAGCAAAAATTTTGTATGAAAAATATAAAACTACAGGAAATACTCAAGGAGAAGTTGGTCAAACTTCTAATCCTCAGAGTAAAGCTCGAATTTCAAGTTATATGCGAGGTTTTCTTGGTCTTAATTCTACTAACCGTGATGATTTTGAAGAATATCTTAATCAATCTTTAGAAACATTGGAAGACGAAGATGGCAATGAAGATTTATTAGCATGGTGGAGGAGGCGGAGCGTTGCGTTTCTAATTTTGAGCAAAATGGTTCGTGATGTTCTAGCTATTCAAGCTTCATCAGTTGCATCAGAGGCTGCTTTTAGTGCGGCAAGGTTTCAAATTGGCGATCATAGATATTCATTGGCGGAAGACAGTTTGGAAACAACTGTTTTATTTAGAGACTCGGTCAACGCCGAGAGAAGGAATTATAATTTGCCAAAGATAAATTTCAAACAAGAATCTTGGATTAAAACATCATTGAATCTACTGACGATAACTTAGAGTCACAAGAGTTTCTAGCAAGTTTGTCAACACCGGAGGATGTCACCATCGATATGATTCGACAATTAGAATTGAATTTTAAAGGAGAACACAGATATTAGATTACATCAGAGAACTAATTGAAACAGAACCCTTCCTAGAAGGTGGCTGTGTAAATTAGTTACTCATATAATATTTGTAACAAATATTAGTTTTACATTTGAGAACTTATTGAAACAGAACCCTTCCTAGAAGGTGGCTGCGTAAATTAGTTACTACGCTAATATTTGTAAATTGTAAGTTCTAACTTTTAATTTCTAAGTTGCAATTACATTTTATTGAATAAATTTGAAAGCTTTATTCAAGTCTTTTTTATACAACTATGGTCTTGCATTTTAATTTTAATATATAGATACATATTTTAAAGTTAGTTTAGTATATATTATATACTAAACTAACTTTAAAATACTTAATTTAAAAATAGAAATTTGACATTTGAAATTTCAAATTTAAATTTCTTTAAAATATTTAAAATACAAATTTGAACTTCTCAAATTTGAAATTTGAAATTTGAAAACTTAAGCATTATTTATTAACTAAAAATGTATAGAAAACCAAATAAACTAAAAATGTTATTTATTAACATGCAATTTCAATACAAAAAAATAAGTATATAAAACTATGGTCTTGCATTTTAATTTTAATATATAGATACATATTTTAAAGTTAGTTTAGTATATATTATATACTAAACTAACTTTAAAATACTTAATTTAAAAATAGAAATTTGACATTTGAAATTTCAAATTTAAATTACTTTAAAATATTTAAAATACAAATTTGAACTTCTCAAATTTGAAATTTGAAATTTGAAAACTTAAGCATTATTTATTAACTAAAAATGTATAGAAAACCAAATAAACTAAAAATGTTATTTATTAACATGTAATTTCAATACAAAAAAATAAGTATATAAAACTATGGTCTTGCATTTTAATTTTAATATATAGATACATATTTTAAAGTTAGTTTAGTATATATTATATACTAAACTAACTTTAAAATACGTAATTTAAAAATAGAAATTTGACATTTGAAATTTCAAATTTAAATTACTTTAAAATATTTAAAATACAAATTTGAACTTCTCAAATTTGAAATTTGAAAACTTAAGCATTATTTATTAACTAAAAATGTATAGAAAATCAAATAAACTAAAAATGTTATTTATTAACATGTAATTTCAATACAAAAAAATAAGTATATAAAAAATAAAAATCTCGTCCCTCCGTCCCGTCCCGTCCCACCAAACCCCGTCCCATCCAGATATATAGTGGGGACGGACGGACGATTTTCGCCCCCAATCCCGATCCCCCCAAAATCCCCCCAGCACCGTCCCCCGTCCCGTCCCGTCCCCCTTCGTCCCGTCCCCCAGTCCCCGTCCCCGTCCCCTTGCCAGCCCTAGTGCGTGACATGATTAAGCGGATCTGTTGATGTGAAAGTATATTCCCTTCAACTATGTGGGACAAATCCTACATGATTTTCATTTTTTTTCTAAAAGAACACTTTGGCAGCAAGCTTAATAAAAAATAAAAAAATGTTTAAATTGCATATGTGGGACATTTCAAACTGTTTGGTATTATTGCACTGATAATATTTTTTCTTTCTATATATAGATATTTTGTGGTTCATTTTTTTTGATAAAATCACAAAAAGAGTTGTGGTTCAACATTTTGTTTTCTTTAATATAATTAAGTAAATAAAAATTTATTTTCTTTAATAATATAAGTTTTCAAAATTGATGACATGATCACACACTTTAATGTGATATCATAGTCTAATAGAGTTTTGAGATTAAATCTTACATACGGCTCATACTAATAAAAATAATTTAGTCACATGCGAGGAGACATATTAAGACTATAATTTAGGCATAATATATAAATTGATGACACTTAAACGTAACTAGACATTTCAATTTAGTCTTGGTTGTTAAAAAATTACTTCAACTCGTATTTATTGTATCTCATGACAAGCGATATTGATATGATATATAAATTTTAAAGATATCTAAATGATTACTTTACAAATTAGAGTGTTCAACTAACACAACTGAAATAAGTCAAAGTGTATAAATGTGTATATTCAAAGTTGACTGTTTTACTTTGCTGTTGAAATCACATTTGAATATTTGTTTATGTATTATGACGATAATTTATTTTGCGTTGTTTAACAATTTAAACTTTAATTTTATGTATTATGTCACTCTGACAGAATCTTTTATGTTTATTAAACTATATTACCAACACTCTGCCCATGCAACATATTGTTTGACAATTACTGTTTACAATCTTAATTTTCATCATTGATTATTTGATTTGATTTGATTATAATAATCAAGTCAAGTACAATACTCTTTAATTAAGCATATTAATTTGCTTAGTTAGTGTAAAAAACTATCATTCCAAAACAGAAATTAATTAAAATTGACTAAGCCTTTTTAAATTAATTAATCATAACGATCAAGTAGACTGTGGATCTCTTTAATTAAGCATTGTGCTTAGTTATTATATATAAAAAAAAAAAAAAAGAAGAGAAGACATAAAATAACACCTAAAGTTGTCTCGAATTTTCAAAAAGACACTTTAACTATGTGGGTGTTCTATTACCCCCTAAACAATTCTGATAATATATTATTACATCATTTTTCGATCAATTTCAGATTTTAAATGGCAAGTGTTATCATACACCAATCACTGTGTGACACGTGTTAATTTAATTTAATTTAAAATATAATTTTTTTTATTTTAAGTTTTTCTTTATTTCTTTCTCTTACTTTTTGACTTATTTTAATTTCATTTTTCTACTTCATCTTCTACCCCTATTTTCAAGTTACCCCTCCCTCCATTTTCTTTCTTTCTACTTCTTCACCTCCCACCCTCACCTCACCCCACCCCCACATCAAGTTGAGCTGCCCCTCCATTTTCTTTCTTTTTTTTTCTTCTTCTTCCGTCAAATTCCTTTCTTTCCAAAATTATACTTTTTTCTAGAATTTGTGTTATTGTTAGAAAAATCAAAAGTTTGAAGGTATAATCAATCAATTTATCTCATTTTCATATAACTTCAAAACTAGAAATGATAATTTTCAAAGAATCAGAATTCTCCGAAAATTGAAAAGGTTTAATTGAAATTTGGATAAAAAAACTAAATAATACCTACTAATCATCTTGAAATCTAATGAGTTTATCAAATTGTTCGAAATGTAATAAAATATTTAGATATAATTTTAAAATTGAAGAGAGTTAAACTAATAGTAATAAAAAAGGGAGGTGGAGTTGTGGTAAAAAGTGACATTGAAAGTGAGAAGCTACAATAAAGATGACAATGAATTTTTGAAGAAGAAGGAAGAAAGACAAAAATAAAATAATAAGGAGAAAAAGTTAAAATAATAAAAAAATAAGAAAATATATTTTACAGCAAAATACTTGTAAAAATAAAATTATATTCGTTTTTTTAGTGGGACGGAAAGAGAATGCCTTTGTCCTATCTGCTTCTTCCTCTTCCCAGTATTCACGCTCTTTAAGAGAGTGCATACATTCTCCATGTCAGGTGGACAAAAAAATAATGTAATAATACCAATTCAGGATGTTTAGGAAGGTAATAGGACGCTTGCATATTTTAGGTGTCTTTTTAAAAATTAGGAACAACTTCAAGTTTTACTTTATGTCTTTTTCTCTTAAAAAAAAAAAAAAATTAACTAGTGATCATCATGAGTTGGCAGCCAAGATTTGACGACAATTCTGGCCCTTATTATTTTTTTAAGAGATGAATTTTAAAATTATATAATTTAAGAACTATCATTTTTATAGTATATATATATATTATCTTGAATCTAGTGACTTGAACCTAATTAAGATGAAAAAGAAGTTACGAGATAATCTTGAACATGATATTGGGAAATGAGAAAATTTTAACGAGGTTTGAGATATATTTTCGAGTTGTATCGAGATAGTCCAATATGTAATAGATACATAGAAATATTAGATTAGACCTTATATATAAAATATATTTTTTCTATCAAAGGGGTTTGGATTAGATGAACTCCTTTGCCACTGTGGCTCCACCTGTGCTTATACTAATTATCGTCTTTTTTGTTGTAAACATGATCATTTTTACTATATTCGTTTCACATATTTGTTTTCCTGATATGCTTAATTTAAGTCGAAGATTTATCAAAAACTATTTCTCTAAAACTACGTACACACCTCCCTCTCTCTCATTCGTAGGATATATTAGATTACTGAATATGTTGTTATTGTACTGATACTGATCATATAAATTTATATCTAACATACTTATATATAAACATATCTATCATCATATACTGAATCATCTCAATATAATTAGATATCAAATTGGGAATAAAAAGTTTATCAACAATTCAAAATCACTTAGCATTATGTATCCAATTTATTTTATAATGTATCCGAGCTAGTTTTTAATGTATCCGATTTATGATCTAATGTATTCAATATACTCTTTAAATCTGAGCTACATATTATGTATCCGGTTTGTGTTACTTTTTAAGGGATTAATGTAATTACAACTAAAGAGGGATAGATTGTAATTTCATATTAAAACTATGTGATTCCTAAAATTTACCCAACTAATATTGCCAATTAAAATAGTTTTGTATTTTTATGTGTGTGGATCTGTCCTGCATTCATCTAAATAAGCCCAACATTTGCAGAAGCTTACCATCTCGCTTCATTGTCATCCCTAGGTCCAATCCAACCTATCATTGAGGTAGGGTGGTAAGGTTTTTGAGCCCATTTAAAAAGATGAGGTTCATAGGCCCATCACAAATCACAAGATGAGGTTTAATAGGCCCAACTAATTTGGGTGTCAATAAGGTATATTGACGAAATATTGGTTGGCACCACTAATGATATTGTCACTTGATCAACACCCATCGAGTGTGATACTTTAGAGTTTGAGTGGAACGTTTTTATTGGTCGATGCTTCGTTTTTTGAGCTTAGACCCGCAAAAATTTGTCATTGGAATAATTTGTCTTTGAACATTCCTTGGTGCTATACACCCTATCATAACACTCTAATAGGTCCAAACCTTTCCAAGTAAAGAAAACCAATTCCTCAACATAATCTTGTGCTCTATACGACACATCTCGAATCCGTCTCTCCAAATCTTCCACCATTTCAACATCATTTTGTAGAATCCACAAGAAATCCTTGTAATTCAAGTGGGTGATTTTTATTTTATTTTTAAAAATTAATGTGACTAACTTGTCACCTAGTTTGTTACTTAAATTAGTCTATACTATAGTAGTAATTATAATGACTTAGAAAATATTACTTAAAAAGTATGCTATTCTTAAATACTTTACTAAGTTTTCTTTTATAAAATTCTACAAAACATTTAATTAGAGACATTAATTATGCAATTTTATATTCTTAATTCTTTTTGTTATTGCCGCTATCTTGAAGTTAAAATATATAGAGTACTATTTTTCTTGTTTTATTAGTGAATAAAAAGATGGGACAAAAATATTAATACAAAGTAGAAAATGTCTAATTTTTCTTATTGGAAAAGGCAAGGAAAAAGAAAAGTAACACTGATTTTTCTTTTTAAAAAATTAGGTACGTGTCATTTTTTCTACCTCTCTCGATTTCGACTTTTTTAAAAAGAAGTTAAACCGACTTGCTCTAAAATTAAATTACTGTCTAACTTTTTTAGTTGAATAAGAAGAAAGTATAGGTCCCCATATTTCCTCTTCATTTTAAGTAAAATTTTACTATTCTAGATTTCTAGTGAAATGCATTTTTTCCCCTAGATCATTAAATTTTATATACAATAATGGTATAATTTTTTTTAAAAAAATATAACTACAAATAGTGATGGCTTTTAAATTCAAACTTCATAAGATTAAACTCTATTTTCTACCACAACTCAACTGATTTAATCAATTGAAAATTCTTATTTATAAATTAAAAAATTAACCTATCATTCGAGATTCGAATTCAAGTTATTTAGTTCAAATGAATTTTATCTTACAACATCCACCCCTTCTACAAGTAGCTAAATATCCTTATTAAATAAAATTAATAACCTAGAAAATAAAACAAACAATCATAAACAACATGTAAAAAAAATAATGATACTAATCTTAAAAAAAAAAAGAGATCTTTATACTATCAACAGATATAAATAAAGTAATATAATAACAGCATAAAAATTCGTTTACCTAAAAAATAACTAGTATAATAACATGATAAAAAGTCTTTATACTATCAACACATATAAACATATATATAATGAAGATAAAAAATCTTCTAACTTGAAAAATAAAGAGACTAAAAAAGAATATTTATATTATCAACGGATATAAAATTCTTTTTACATGAAAGATGACATGTATAAATAAACACTAAGAAAATCTGTATTGTAGTTTAAAAATTCTTTTTACCTGAAATATAACGAGTGGGAAGGTTGAGATATCTGCAGAAGTTTCAACACCAGGAATGAGTTTTCTAAGTTCCAAACATGGTGTAAAATCACCAAAATCATCAATACATGAATCACTTTCAGCCTCAACAAATAAAACACCTTCACCATTACAATTAACTTCAATTCTACCTTGTTCATCCCTAGCTAATCTTCCAGCCATTGGGTAAAATGAAACTAAAACATTACTTAATGCTTCTTTCATAACTTTATTATCAAAGAAATTTGAAGATCCATTTGGTTTATAAAAATAAACAGTCAAAAGATGAATTCTTCCAACAATTAAATCCAAATTAGAACTCCATATTCTCTTTGTTGGTGTTGGTTTTGATGGTTTCACTAGTGTTGATTCTTTGATATTAATTTTCATCAATTTTTCACTTCCCATTTTTTTTTTTTCCAAAATAAGGAAAAAGATTAGGTTAAGGAGATAAAAGGTGTTTAAAAATATAAAAAATATATATTTTTGGAATTTTCTTGATGTGTGAAATGTGAAGGAAGGAGCTAAAGAGAGCAGGAAGATGGATGAGTAATTGTTGTGGTACAAGAAAGATAGTGTAATTTGACTTTAACAATTATAAACAACTATTGATAGTTATATTTTAAGTAATTTATTATTATAAATTATTATTTTCAAATAGATATAAAAGTTAAAAACTTATTCACGTTTCTTTGTGGACAATTAGTATTGTCTTTGGAGTTCAATTTGGTGAAGAAAAGGATAAATCAGTTAAATTGACTTTCGGAAAAAACAGAACAGAGTAAATTTGAGAGAGATGCCCTTTTCCTATAAAAAAAAAATCAATTAATTAGTCTGTCAGTATTTATTTATTTATTTTATATTTACGTGAAAGAAAATATGGTTAAAATTTCAATACACAAAAAGTAATAATGTAACATTGACACCATTTGAAATTTTTAATTTGTTGGAAGTAGCTTGACCAAGAATTTGTATGGTTCTTATGAATAGTTGGAAGTTTTCTTTACACTTCCATATTAAATAGAGCATTAAATAATCTACTTACTCCTTAAATTAAAAACCCACAATTTATTCTTTTATTCTTTTTTTTCCCCTTAATTTTTTTTTGGGGGGCCATATAAAACCTATAGTCAACTAGATCTAGTTACTTTTTCCATTTTATACTAGTCGTCTAGTACTTTTTTTATGTCTTTTAAAAAAATTATAAATGAGAAAAACAATTTTACAAATTTTTCTTTGAATTTTTTTACACTTCACAAATTTGTTCAATTTTCAAAATGAATTATTTGAAAAAGTAAAATAAGAAATTTATATTGTAAATTGACAAGTAATTTGTGACTACTATTATCTGACGGAGGAATATACTCTTTTTTTCTCAAAAAAAACTTGTCATATCTTTTGTCACGCTCCGAGCCTACACTCTGGATGTGGCCGACACTCGAGAACTATGTTGATTCTCAAGCGAACTCTTGACCTGACTGACTACTTAACGGAAGACTAACTCAAGCAAATTTAAGCTTTAAATCAGGATTTAAATTCGGAAGTCTCAAAACTCAAGCTGTCTCAAAATAGTATACTCAAAACTATTTGAAAATAATGATAGTTTGTCAAAATAGTTCAATGGAAATACTGACAGAAATCCAACACTAACTATCTATGAAGCCTTTATAGTTCAATATGGATGTCGGACAAGACCCACGACACCTCAAAACTACTAAACTGAAAGACAAGAGTGGAGTCCTCCGGAATGCAGGGAAGGCTCACCAGAGCTAGCAAGAAGTACAAAGTGATCTCAACGGAGCGTCTGTTGATGATCATGAACACATATATCTGCATCATAGAAAGATGTATGTCGAATGACCATCAGTACATTGAATGTATGAGTATATGATATTGCTGAAGTACAACAACTGTAAGAAAAGACTAGACAAAGATATACTCAAATAAAGGAACTAAATCACTTAAAACTTTACAAGCACTTACTGATCTTTGAAACTCAACATAATAAGCGATATAGTAAAAATACACGTTAACTCTATTTGAGAGATTCTTTAACCGACAACCATCACTATGAGTTACGTGATGATACAACTTCTTGCCCCCATTGTCAGAAATGTCTTATATCATGCCGAGGTATAAAACCTCTCGACTAAAGTGGATCCACTAAGCAATAAGGATTCATCTAAAAAGTATAATCCTTTACCCATGTTGGCAGACATGGTTTATGAGGATTTTGAATTGTTTGAACTCATATGATATTGATGCTCAATACTAGTCCCAATAATATACTCTTGCTCAAATGTATAAAACATTTGACTGAAGCCAGCAATGGTTTTCGAGTGTCAATCCTGCTCAGAGTATAAACTCGGTGCGTGACATGATTAAGCGGATCTGTTGATGTGAAAGTATATTCCCTCCAACTATGTGGGACAAATCCTACATGATTTTCATTTTTTTCTAAAAGAACACTTTGGCAGCAAGCTTAATAAAAAATAAAAAATGTTTAAATTGCATATGTGGGACATTTCAAACTGTTTGGTATTATTGCACTGATAATATTTTTTCTTTCTATATATAGATATTTTGTGGTTCATTTTTTTGATAAAATCACAAAAAGAGTTGTGGTTCAACATTTTGTTTTCTTTAATATAATTAAGTAAATAAAAATTATTTTCTTTAATAATATAAGTTTTCAAAATTAATGACATGATCACACACTTTAATGTGATATCATAGCCTAACAGAGTTTTGAGATTAAATCTTACATACGGCTCATACTATTAAAAATAATTAGTCACATGCGAGGAGACATATTAAGACTATAATTTAGGCATAATATATAAATTGATGACACTTAAACGTAACTAGACATTTCAATTTAATCTTAGTTGTTAATAAATTACTTCAACTCGTATTTATTGTATCTCATGACAAGCGATATTGATATGATATATAAATTTTAAAGATATCTAAATGATTACTTTACAAATTAGAGTGTTCAACTAACACAACTGAAATATGTCGAAGTGTATAAATGTGTATATTCAAAGTTGACTGTTTTACTTTGCTGTTGAAATCACATTTGAATATTTGTTTATGTATTATGACTATAATTTATTTTGCGTTGTTTAACAATTTAAACTTTAATTTTATGTATTATGTCACTCTGACAGAATCTTTTATGTTTATTAAACTATATTACTAACACTCTGCCCATGCAACATATTGTTTGACAATTACTGTTTACAATCTTAATTTTCATCATTGATTATTTGATTTGATTTGATTATAATAATCAAGTCAAGTACAATACTCTTTAATTAAGCATATTAATTTGCTTAGTTAGTGTAAAAAATTATCATTCCAAAACAGAAATTAATTAAAATTGGCTAAGCCTTTTAAATTAATTAATCATAATGATCAAGTAGACTGTGGATCTCTTTAATTAAGCATCATCATGTGCTTAGTTATTATAAAAAAAAAAAAAGACATAAAATGACACATTAAGTTGTCTCGAATTTTTAAAAAGACACTTTAACTATGCGGGCGTTCTATTACCCCCTAAACAATTCTGATAATATATTATTACATCATTTTTCGATCAATTCCAGATTTTAAATGGCAAGTGTTATCACATACTAATCATTGTGTGACACGTGTTAATTTAATTTAAAATATAATTTTTTTCATTTTAAGTTTTTCTTTATTTCTCTCTCTTACTTTTTGACTTATTTTAATTTTATTACTTTAATTTTAATTTCATTTTAAATTCTATTTCATCTTCCACCCCTACTTTCAAGTTACTCCTCTCTCCATTTTCTTTCTTTTTTTCTTCTTCTTCACCTGCCACCCACACCTCACCCCACCCCCATGTCAAGTTGAGCCGCCCCTTCATTTTCTTTCTTCTTTTTTTTCTTCTTCTTCTTCGGTCAAATTCCTTTCTTACCAAAATTATACTATTTTCTAGAATTTGTGTTATTGATAACAAAACTAATTATTTTTCGAAGAAAAATTAAAACTTTGAAGATATCATCAATTAATTTATCTCATTTTCATATAACTTCAAAACTAGAAATGATAATTTTCAAAGAATCAGAATTCTCCGAAAATTGAAAAAGTTTAATTGAAATTTGGATAAAAAAACTAAATAATACCTACTAATCATCTTGAAATCTAATGAGTTTATCAAATTGTTCGAAATGTAATAAAATTTTTAGATATAATTTTAAAATTGAAGAGAGTTAAACTAATAGTAATAAAAAAGGGAGGTGGAGTTGTGGTAAAAAGTGACATTGAAAGTGAGAAGATACAATAAAGATGACAATGAATTTTTGAAGAAGAAGGAAGAAGGAAAAAGAAAAAAATAATAAGGAGAAAAAGTTAAAATAATAAAAAAATAAGAAAATATATTTGATAGCAAAATACTTGTAAAAATAAAATTATATTCATTTTTTTAGTGGGACAGAAAGAGAAGGCCTTTGTCCTATCCGCTTCTTCCTCTTCCCAGTGTTCACGCTCTTTAAGAGAGTGCATACATTCTCCATGTTAGGTGGACAAAAATAATGTAATAATACTAATTCAGGATGTTTAGAGAGGTAATAGGACGCTTGCATATTTTAGGTGTCTTTTTGAAAATTCGGAACAATTTCATGTGTCACTTTATGTCTTTTTCTCTTAAAAAAAAAAATTAACTAGTGATCATCATGAGTTGGCAGCCAAGGTTTGACGACAATTCTGGCCCTTATTATTTTTTTAAGAGATGAATTTTAAAATTATATATATATATATATATATATATATATATATATATATATATATATATATTATCTTGAATCTAGTGACTTGAACCTAATTAAGATGAAATAGAAGTCACAAGATAATCTTGAACATGATATTGGGAAATGGAAGATTTTACCGAGGTTTGAGATAGACTTTCGAGTTGTATCGAGATAGTCCAATATGTAATATATACATAGAAATATTAGATTAGACCTTACATATACAATATATTTTTTCGATCGAAGGAGTTTGGATCAGATGAACCCCTTTGCCACTGTGGCTCCACCTGTGTTTATACTAATTTTCGTCTTTTTTGTTGTAAACATGATCATTTTTTACTATATTCGTTTCACATATTTGTTTTCATGATATGCTTAATTTAAGTCGAAGATCTATCAAAAACTATTTCTCTAAAACTACGTACACACCTCCCTCTCTCTCATTCGTAGGATATATTAGATTACTGAATATGTTGTTATTGTACTGATACTTATCATATAAATTTATATCTAACATACTTATATATAAACATATCTATCATCATATACTGAATCATCTCAATATAATTAGATATCAAATTGGGAATAAAAAGTTTATCAATAACTCAAAATCACTTAACATTACTTGAAATTTAGATTTCAAAAGTTACTATAATGATCTCTTTGTTATATTTTAGGCTTTTAGCTACTCTTTGTTTGGATCTACATAATATTTATACATATGTGTGAATCTGTTAGTTGATAAGCACATGCTAACTATGTATGCTCTGTGCGAATGGAAAAATTACTCAAATACACGTCTTATGTTTTCCTTATTTCTAATAGCCCCTTCTATTTCTAAAAATCTCTAAAATTCCTTATTTCTTGAATGTATCCGAGCCAGTATTTAATGTATCCGAGCTACATATTATGTATCCAGTTTACTTTATAATGTATCCGAGCTAGTTTTTAATGTATTTGATTTATGATATAATGTATTCGAGATACTCTTTAATGTATCTGAGCTACATATTATGTATCCGGTTTGTGTTACTTTTTAAGGAATTAATGTAATTACAACTAAAGAGGGCTAGATTGTAATTTTATATTAAAACTATGTGATTCCTAAAATTTACCCAACTAATATTGCCAATTAAAATATTTTTATATTTTTATGTGTGTGGATCTGTCCCACATTCATCTAAATAAGCCCAACATTTGCAAAAGCTTAAATCTTGCTTCATTGTCATATCTAGGTCCAATCCAACCTGTCACTAAGGTAAGGTGGTATGGTTTTTGAGCCCATTTAAAAAGATGAGGTTTATAGGCCCATCACAAATCAAAAGATGAGGTTTAATAGGCCCAACCAATTTGGGTGTCAATAAGGTATATTGAAGAAATATTGGTTTGGCACCACTAATGATATTGTCACTTGATCAACACCCATCGAGTGTGATACTTTAGAGTTCGAGTGGAACGTTTTTATTGGTCGATGCTTTGTTTTTTGAGCTTAGACCCGCACAAATTTGTCATTCGGATAATTTGTCTTTGAACATTCCTTGGTGCTATACACCCTATCATAACACTCTAATAGGTCCAAACCTTTCCAAGTAAAGAAAACCAATTCCTCAACATAATCTTGTGCTCTATACGACACATCTCGAATCCGTCTCTCCAAATCTTCCACCATTTCAAGATCATTGCACTTATTTGTAGAATCCACAAGAAATCTCTGGAAAACACTAAGTTTTTCTGAAAGAAACTTACAATGTTCATCTTTATCAAGATTCAGATAAGGATTAGGACTAAATATCTGATCAAGGGTCTCTAAACAAACAGTCACAGCAACAAAGGCCATTCAACTAGGGGCAGAACTACAATAGAGGTTACGGTTCGGCCCAACTCAGTAACTTTGATCTAAATCTTGAATTCAGTCTTAAATTGAACCTAGTAACTTAAAAAAAAAACTAGAATCCCGAACCCATAAGATTCAAATTCTGACTCCGCCCTACTCTTCAAATTTTGTTTTAGGGAACATTAAATAAGGGAATTTTGTCTTCTTTGACTATGTACAAGTACCATACACACATCAAATTAGTCCAAAGTGCAAGAACAATAAATAGATAAAAAAGAGTCAATCTTTGACAACATATACCAATATTATTATGACAAGAAGAGGAATCAAATGAATTATCCCAAGTGCAAGAACAATAGAAAGAGATGAGGAAAATTACCCTTTACTCAAGTGTGAGTAAATGAAGCAGAGGATAATGGAGAATAAGAAAAAAACAAGATTCTTCTTTCAACTTTGTCTTTTAGTAAAACTTTTCATGACTTGGGAGTCAATTTTTTTATATAATTTTACGGCTAAGTTGCTTGGATTCTCCAAAATTATTGCTGCATTCGTGTCGGATCCTTAAAAAATACACTACTTTTGGAGAATTCGACACGCACCAGCCAATGTTTTTAAAGAGTCCGAGCAACATAAATTTTATATATCCCTACATTATTAATATCTATATAACTATTCTTTGAGGCGGCTTAGATTGTTTGGCTTGAGACTTGCATAACGAAGATGTCAAGTTCGAAACCTTTGCAACAATAAAGGATTGACTGAGCTCGTCTCATGAATTGCACCCAAAGAATAGTAGTTGCAATTTTTCTGATCAAGCAAATACCTACAATAACTCTTATCAACGATCAAACAATTATAAAAATAAAATAAACAAGAAAGGACACAAGAGAAAAGGACCATTTTTGGTGAATGTTTATAAAAAGTAAAGCTCAAATGAACAGGTTTGAAGATATATTTCTGACATTACAATCATTTTTTTAATACTCAAATGGTATTTGTGAGTAAATTATTATTTTTACTGGGCAACTTGATGGATTTGTTGGACTCAAAAGAAACAAACATTAAATCATAAGAACCATTTTGATTTGTGGGTGTGAGGTTAGGTGGGGTTTTTGATATATGTTTTATTTAAGAGAAACTACATAAAATCATCGCTAAAGTTATTTCGAATTTTTGAAAAGGTAACCTTAACTTTGTGAGTGTCCTAGTTTTCTTTTGTATATTTCGCTTGCCCGTTTGTATATTTGACTTGTGAATATACAAACAGGGTAAGTTTATATACAAATTTTATATTTATACATTTAGAAAATTTTCAAACTCTATTTGTATATTTCGGTAGCCAATATACAAATTATGAATTTATACAATCAGAAATCGAATTATACAGATTCTGAATTTATACAACCAGGAAACCGAAAAGCAAAATTTCACAAAACTATAGCTACAAATTAAAATAATCAAAACTTTAGCTATATTACATAATATACTCTAGTCGTTTGTCATTTCGCATAATTTTTCCTATTATTTAAGTAATTGGGCCAAAAATATTTACGTTAACAGTGGATGTAACATAAATGCATTGTTGACAGAACCTACAGATAAGAAAAAACCAAAGGATGGTCAAAGATTATCTTAGGCCCAACCTCCAATCTAATCAGACATTAATTTTTTAAGAACTAGAGAAGATGACAGGCAACAAGAAATTAACATAAACATAAAAAGCTTATACTAGATTAATTTGATTATATTATATATAATAACCCTCACAACAATAATAATAAAATTAGTATAATCTCGCAAGTAGGGGATCTGGGGAGGATAAAATGCACACAAATCTTACTTCTATTTTGAAAAGATAGAGAATTTTTTTCTCGATAAAACGATTAAAAAGAGACAGTAACAACAAGTAGAAACAGTAACAAGATCATATATCATAAACTTTTATCGCACGTTGTGAGATCTACTGTATGAGGGAGATGCTTTCAACATAATCTTTTTTCTTTTCATTCTCAAATATTCAAACTTGAGGCCTCTAATATACAAATAATTAATTATCTCACCACAATCGATTTGACGAATTTTTATAAGAATATATTATTACTCATTTTTTATGCAATGTGGTGGCTATCACTAATCTAATCCCTAATTTAAATTAAACAACATAAGAAGTTGTTAAATCCTTTCTCTGCTTTAATTTTCTAGTCAAACAAATAATTAAAAAGCATCTTATAACAAGTAACTAACAACCCATGATCCCGGCATAAATAAAGGTAGATTAATTTAATGTCTATAATTCAAGCATATTTTATTTAAATGTAATCACTAATTTAAATGATGGTAAGTAAATATTAAGAGTCAATCCCGGTTTGATAAACCTCGATTGATATTCAATTTTAAAAGCGAAGTTAAAAGTTTTCATTAAAAATATTTAAAAATTAATATATACGTATCGAAAATCCTTATTAATGTATATGGCTACATTAGTGCTCAATTTCGTAATGTAATAAACTCGATTGAGCTCGATTAGACGCTCAAACCTATTCATAATAACGACACAAAATATACATTTTGACCGATCATAATTTATTAGTACATTTTTCTGCAGCGTAATTGACTCCAAATTTGTCGGTAATTTTTTTTTTATGAAATAGGAACAAGAAATATTTAATAATTTTAAGGCAGCTGTCACTCTCAAAATTTCTTTAAATTAAAAAATAAATATGAAGGAATCTTCCAAGTAATTATATACTATATTTTTCCCTCAAAGGGAATCTTTAATATATATGGAAAATGGTAAAAAATGTCCTTAAACGTTGATAGAAAGATCGAGGCTGTTTTTCTCCTGGATAGAAACACTGAGGCTGTCATTCCCCATATTCTTCAGTTCCTCTTGTACTCTTTGAACAAACATTTCAACTCGAACGCACCTCAATGCATTGTAATGTATAAATGTTCTCTATTTCATGAGGCATATTCTCGATAGAGTAACAATGTGAATCCAGTTTTAGCTACTTCAAGTTACTGAACACTTCCAAGTGCGTTGCTCAAATTCTACACACTTCAGTTTAAGAATCTCAAGATTGGGTAAGATAGAAAGAGTGGTCGTAAATCCACGTGAGAGAGAACACCTCTGCAGAACCAACTTCTTTAGACTTGACAACTTGTGGTCGTAAAGCTTCAACTTTTCGAGCTGTTTCAAATAGAGAAGATTACTGAGGTAATAGGATGATGATGGCTGACTGCTACTACAATCTCCGCGAATGCATTGCCAATTTCTTGAGATTTGGAACATTAACAACGACTTCTCTTGTACAACTTGCAATATCCATAAAGCTTATTGTTTGTAGATTTGTTAAAACCTTAGAATTCCCATTGAAGTCAGACGCGGGATTAGGTAAAAAGCATCCTTTACCCAAACACACATGCCTTAAGTGTTCCATTTCCCATACAGTTTCAGGCAACTTCACGCTTTGACTTGTATCCAACCAAAATGAAGGTCTGTAAGTTCCACAGCCTTGAAATCAATTCAGGACATTCGGGTTCATAAACTGCTAGAGTAAGATACCTTAAATGAACCAGCTGCAAAACTTGAGGGGGAAAACAATCAAAGATAATATGTAGTATGTGCAATACTCTCAACAGTTTATATAGTAAAGGACCATACAACTGTGGAGTATAACCCTTCAGAGCTCTCGAGTGATAGGAAAGGAGTAGAGTTCGGGAGAGGGGAAGCAATGGCTTCCAGGGAACTTCAATAGATGCAGCATTAAGGTAATTGAGACGACCACAGTGCAAAGTATCATCTGTGGCAAAGAGTTCAGGGAAACAACAGATATTCTCCTTTTGTGCCTCTCTCAAGCCTAAGTCTTGCAGAAGATCATGGACAGCACAACTTTTGATTCGACCATTGGATTTCCTCTCTTTGACAATAACGAGACTACGGTTCACAAGATCTTCCAAACATTCTTCTGCATACTTTTCCAAGTTCTTTACCTTTCTGTTAGTCAAAAAACCCTCAGCAATCCATAACCTTACCAATAATGGGACATGAATGTCGGTCTGTGCTATAATCCACACATATAAATGAAGCAAGCTTTCAAATGATGTGGCAAGTTTCTGTAACTCAAAGCAAGTATATCTAAGCATTTCTTGTGCTCATCGGTAACAATTGAACAAACAGTTTTTGCAAAAATCTTCCAACATATCCTAGTCCTTTGTATCTTAGATAGCTGGCCAGCAATAATGAGAATCGTTAAAGGTAGTCCTTGGCATTGTTCTGCAATCCTCTTCCCAATACCCTCTAATTCCAGATGGTCATATTTTCTTCCAAACACCCTGTGACGTAGAAGTTCCCAGCTTTCCTCCGAATCCAAGAATCTTAAGCAGTATGGAGGGCTATTGGATTTAGCATGTAATGCTACATTCATAAGTTGGGTAGTTAGTAATATTCGGCTTCCATTCCTGTCATCTGAGAAACACTTTTTTATACGATCCCAATTCTCTGTAGTCCACACATCATCCAAGACGATGAGATACCAATTAAACCTTAACCTTTTATACAACATTTCTGCCAATTGCTCACTATGTTTCTCATGAATCTCATCAGTAAACTCAACAATCCTTTCACTTGACAATCTTTCACTGTGACCCAAGCACAAATACATCGTCGTCTAGGCCAACCACAATGTCTTGTATTACTGGACTTTTGTCTGTTGAATTATCAAGCAAATAGCACTCAGATTCATTAGCATTTTTGTAACAAGACATTTGCTCATACATCTTCATCACTTCCAATTCAATCAATTCGATTTCATCTACGATTTGGGACAAACACTCCTTGGTGCTATACACCCTATCATAACACTCTAATGGGTCTGAGTCTTTCCAACTAAAGAAAACCAATTCCTCAACATAATCTTGTGCTCTATACGACACATCTCAAATTCGTCTCACCAAATCTTCCACCATTTCAAGATCATTGCACTTATTTGTAGAATCCACAAGAAATCTTTTTAATACACTAAGTTTTTCTAAAAGAAACTTACAGTGTTCATCTTTATCAAGATTCAGATAAGGGTTGAGACTAAATATCTGATCCAGGGTCTGTCTCTAAGCAAACAGTCACAGCAGCAAAGGCAATTCAACTAGGGGCAGAGCTACAAAAGAGGTTACGGTTCGGCCCAACTTAGTAACTTTGATCTAAATCTTATATTCGTCTTAAATTGAACCTAGTAACTTAAAAAAACTAGAATCCCGCCCATAAGATTCAAATTCTGACTCCGCCCTACTCTTCAAGTATTGTTTTAGGGAACATTAAATAAGCGAATTTTGTCTTCTTTGGCTATGTACAAGTAACATATATACATCAAATTAGTCAAGTGCAAGAACAATATATAGATAAAAAAGAATCAAACTTTGACAACAGTAAGCATAATTTGTAAGCTGATTAGTTGGCCTTGTTAGTCAATTAGGGGGAAAGTTTGTCAAGTAACAGAATTAGTTAGTTAATAGAATTGATTCAGATTTCACACTACAATTGCTTCTACCTAAATCTTCTTCTATTTTTCATCCTCTGTAGCCGTAGTTTCTCTGTAAAACTCATCATGCCAGCTCCCAGCTCCCAAAACCTCGGATACTCCCTGCATATTAACTAACAAAATACCGCTTTCTTCTCGCAATTGCTTTAGTTTGTTGAACTCTATTCCACTCCAATACACATTGATCGACAGAAAGATTGAGGTTGCCCATCTCCTGGATAGAAACATTGAGGCTGTCATTCCCCATATTTTTCTGTTCCTCTTGTACTCTTTGAACAAACATTTCAACAATCACACAACACGAACGCACCTCAATGCATTGTAATGTATAAATGTTCTCTATTTCATGAGGCATATTCTCGATAGAGTAACAATGTTCTAGTACTAAATGTTCGAGGTTTGGAAAGTTTACGGAGCTAGCATCACATACCACAAGCTCGAGAGAATCTAGTTTTAGGTACTTCAATTTACTGAACACTTCTTCAGTCAGACTCCAAGTGCGCTACTCAAATTCTACATACATCAGTTTAAGAATCTCAAGATTGGGTAAGATAGAAAGAGTGGTCGTAAATCCACGTGAAAGAGAACACCTCTGCAGAACCAACTTCTTGAGACTTGACGGGAAAAAATCCATGCTTGACAACTTGTGGTCACAAAGCTTCAGCTTTTCGAGCTGCTTCAAGTAGCGAAGATTACTGAGGTAATAGGATGATGATGGCTGACTGCTACTACATTCTCTGCATCCATGTATTGCCAATTTCTTCAGATTGGGAACATTAACGATGACTTCTCTTGTACAACTTGCAATATCCATAAAGCTTATTGTTTGGAGATTCATTAAAACCTTATAAATCCCATTGAAGCCAGACGCGGGATTAGGTTAAAAACATCCTTTACCCAAACAGACATGCCTTAAGTGTTCCATTTCCCATACAGTTTCAGGCAGCTTCACGCTTTGAATTGTATTCAAAATGAAGGTCTGCAAGTTCCACAGCCTTGAAATCAATTCAGGGCATTCGGGTTCATAAACTGCTAGCGCAAGATACCTTAAATGAACTAGCTGCAAAACTTGAGGTGGAAAACAATCAAAGGTAATATTTAGTATGTGCAATACTTTCAACAGTTTATATAGTAAAGGACCATAAAACTGTGAAGTAAAACCCTTCAGAGCTATCAAGTGATTGGAAAGGAGTAGAGTTCGGGAGAGGGGAAGCAATGGCTTCCAAGGAACTTTAATAGAGTCAGCATCAAGGTAATTGAGACGACGACCACAGTGCAAAGTATCATCTGCGGTAAAGAGTTCAGGGAAACAACAGAAATTCTCCTTTTGAGCCTCTCTCAAGCCTAAGTCTTGCAGAAGATCATGGACAGCACAACTTTTGATTTGACCATTGGATTTCCTCTCTTTGACAATAACGAGACTACAGTTCACAAGATCTTCCAAACATTCTTCTGCATACTTTTCCAAGTTCTTTACCTTTCTGTTAGTCAAAAAACCCTCAGCAATCCATAACCTTACCAATAATTGGACACGAATCTCGGTCTGTGCTAGAAATCCACACATATAAATGAAGCAAGCTTTCAAATGATGTGGCAAGTTTCTGTAACTCAAAGCAAGTATATCTAAGCATTTCTCATGCTCATTGGTAACAATTGAACTAACAGTTTTTGCAAAAGTGTTCCAACATATCCTAGTCCTTTGTATCTTAGATAGCTGGCCAGCAATAATGAGAATCGTTAGAGGTAGTCCTTGGCATTGTTCTGCAATCTTCTTCCCAATATCCTCTAATTCTAGATGGTCATGTTTACTTCCGAACACCTTATGACGTTGAAGTTCCCAGCTTTCCTCCGAATCCAAGAATCTTAAGCAGTATGGAGGGCTATTGGATTTAGCATGTAATGCTACATTCATAAGTCGGGTAGTTAGTAATATTCGGCTTCCATTCCTGTCATCTGAGAAACACCTTTTTATACAATCCCAATTCTCTGTAGTCCACACATCATCCAAGACGATGAGATACTGATTAAACCTTAACCTTTTATACAACATTTCTGCCAATTGCTCACTATGTTTCTCATGAATCTCATCTGTAAACTCAACAATATCATCAAGTAGACCAATCAACAATCCTTTCACTTGACGATCTTTCACCGTGATCCAAGCACAAATACTAAAGTGATATTTGATGAGGGGATCATCATAAACCATTCTAGCAAGGGTGCTTTTTCCAATACCACCCATACCAACAAGAGAGACAACCTCCAACTTAGACGAGAAAGAGCAAAGCCGGGTTTTTATTTCCAACACATCGTTGTCTAGGCCAACCACAATGTCTTGTACTACTGGACTTTTTTCTGCTGAATTATCAAGCAAATAGCACTCAGATTCATTAGTTTTTTGTTAACAAGACATTTGCTCATACATCTTCATCACTTCCAATTCAATCAAATCGATTTCGTCTATGATTTGGGACAAACATTCCTTGGTGCTATACACCCTATCATAACACTCTAATAGGTCCAAACCTTTCCAGCTAAAGAAAACTAATTCCTCAGCATAATCTTGTGCTCTATATGACACATCTCGAATCCGTCTCTCCAAATCTTCCACCATTTCAAGATCATTGCATTTATTTGTAGAATCCACAAGAAATCTCTGGAAAACACTAAGTTTTTCTGAAAGAAACTTACAAATGTTCATCTTTTTCAAGATTCAGATAAGGGTTAGGACTAAATATCTGATCAAGGGTCTCTAAACAAACAGTCACAGCAACAAAGGCCATTCAACTAGGGGCAAAACTACAATAGAGGTTACGGTTCGGCCCAACTCAGTAACTTGAATTCAGTCTTAAATTGAACCTAGTAACTTAAAAAAAAAAAAACTAAAATCCCGAACCCATAAGATTCAAATTCTGACTCCGCCCTACTCTTCAAATTTTGTTTTAGGGAACATTAAATAAGGGAATTTTGTCTTCTTTGACTATGTACAAGTACCATACACACATCAAATTAGTCCAAAGTGCAAGAACAATAAATAGATAAAAAAGAATCAATCTACAACATATACCAATATTATTATGACAAGAATAAGAATCAAATGAATCCCAAGTGCAAGAACAATAGAAAGATCTTACCCTTTTCTCAAGTGTGAGTAAATGAAGCAGAGGATAATGGAGAATAAGAAAAAAAAAAAAAAATCTTCTTTCAACTTTGTCTTTTAGTAAAACTTAAAGTCATGACTTAGGAGTCAATTTTTTATATAGTTTTATGCTAAGTTACTTAGACTCTCATTGTGGACTACTTTGAAGATCCAACACACATCCATTAACGTTTCTAAAGAGTCCGAGTAACGTAAATTTTATACATCCCTACATTATTAATATCTAATATAACTATCCTTTGGGGCGGCTTAGATTATTTGGCTTGGGACTTACATAACAAAGGTCTCCGCAATGATAAAGGATTGACCATGGTTGTCTCATGAATCGCACCTAAAGAATAATAGTTGTAAATTTTCTGATCAAGAAAATACCTACCATAACTATTGTAAAATTAAAATAAACAAGAAAGGACACAAGAGAAAAGGACCAATTTTGGTGAATGTTTACAAAAAGTAAAACTCAAATGAACAAGTTTGAAGATATATTTCTGACATTACCAACTTTTTTTTAATACTCAAATGGTACTTGTGAGTAAATTATTATTTTTATTGGGCAACTTGATGGATTTGTTGGACTCAAAGAAATAAACATTAAATCATAAGAACCATTTTGATTTGTCGGTGTGAGGTTAGGTGAGGTTTTTGATTAATGTTTTGTTTAAGAGAAAAAACATAAAGTCACTATAGAAATTGTCTCAAATTTTCAAAAAGATATTTTAAAAGACTATAAATATTCCTTCTGCTTTATTTTAGTTGTCATAATTTCTATTTTTTTAGAGTCAAATAATATGAGTTTTGACTAACATTTTAACATGTATTATTTTATCATATTGATATAGAAAAAATTGTGATGTATAATACTTTTCTAGAACATAGTTACTCCATAGAGAATGTGCCTCGTGAAATAGGGAACATTTATACATTACAATCCATTGAGGTGCGTTTGTGTTCTGTGGTTGTTGAAATGTCTGTTCAAATATTACAACAGTCAATAAATATAATAGCCTTATACAAACCTACTTTTATGTTATAGCCTTCATGCTCTTGATCTGACGGTCCTCATTCTCCTACTAATGGTATAGACTTAATGTGTCGTATTTGTAGTTTCTTGTCCTTCAATGTTTTTTTATTGTCTATTGTTTCTTTGATTTTGTTATTGCAATATTTTGTTGGTTTTATTGTTCCTTTTGTTTCATATGCTAGGTAATACTGATTTCTCTATTATTTGGTACGTCTGCTTTACATACTCAGATACTTTTGTAATTAATTTTTTTTTAAATTGCTTTGATATATATTATTTCATCTCTTTATCTCCAAAAATAGGAAGAAATATGCTTACACACCATCCTTATGTGGGATTACATGTTGTTGGAACCAATTGGTCTTTGAATTAAAATTCTTCTTTCAACTTTGTCTTGTAGTAAAACTTAAAGTCATGACTTAGGAGTCAATTTTTTTATATGATTTTATGCCAAGTTGCTTGGACTTTACAAAATTATTGTCGCATCTATGTGAGATCCACTAAAAATACACTATTTTTGGAGGATCCGATACACATCTGTCAACGTTTCTAAAGAGCCCGAGCAACATAAATTTTATACATCCCTACATTATTAATATCTATATAACTATCCTTTGAGACGGCTTAGCAACAATAAAGGCTGTGGCGGAGCCAGAAATTTTATCATGGATGTCCAAGAATAATGGTGTGCGACTGTCAAAATAAAAAAAAATATTGTGCTATTTGGGGGTTCGATCATGAAACTACTTCATTCAAATGGACACCCATTACCACTGCACCAAAAGCATTGCTCTTGTCAAGAGTGTCTAACTTTAAATATATATTCTTTAAATGTAGAATTTGACATATATATTCAACGTAATTTTCCGACGAAGGGTGTCCAATTATGGTTGTGGCTACGCCACTGAATAAAGGATTGACCGAGCTCGTCTCATGAATTGCACCCAAAGAATATAGTCACAAATTTTCTTTTCAAGCAAATACCTATCATAACTCCAATCAACGACCAAACGATCATAAAAATAAAATAAACAAGAAAGGACACGAGAAAAGCACCATTTTTGGTGAATGTTTATAGAAGTCAAACTCAAATGAACAGGTTTGTAGATATATTTCTGAGTTCTGACATTACCATCATTTTTTTAATACTCAAATGGTATTTGTGAGTAAATTCTTATTTTTATTGGGTAACTTGATGGATTTTTTGGACTCAAAGAAATAAACATTAATTCATAAGAACCATTTTGATTTGTGGGTGTGAGGTTAGGTGAGATTTTTGAGATATGTTTTCTTTAAGAGAAGATAAAAATCTGTTTCGAATGTTTAAAAAGGTACCTTAACTTTGTTAGTGTCCTAGTTTTCTTTTGTATATTTCGCTTGCCCGTTTGTATATTTGACTTGTGAATATACAAACAATGTAAGTATATACAAATTTTGTATTTATACATTTAGAAATTTTTCAGAACTTTGTTTGTATATTTCGCTTGCCAATATACAAATTCTGATTTATACAATCAAAAATCAAATTATACAAATTCTGAATTTATACAATCAGAAAATCAAAAAGCAAAATTTCCCAAAACTATAGCTACAGATTAAAATTAATCGAAACTCTAGCTATATTACATAATATACTCTAGTTGTTTGCCATTTTACATAATTTTCCCTATTATTTAAGTAATTGGGCCAAAAATATTTACCTTAATAGTGTAGGTAACATAAATTCATTATTGACTGAACCTACAGATAAGGAAAAATCAAAGGATGGTCAAAGATTTTCTTAGGCCCAACCTGCAATCTAATCAAACATTATTTTTTTAAGAACTAGAGAAGATGACAAGCAACAAGAAATTAACATAAACATAAAAAGCTTATACTAGATTAATTTGATTATTTCATATATAACCCTCACAACAATAATAATAAAATTAGTATAATCTCGCAAGTAGGAGGTCTGGGGAGGATAAAGTGCACACAAATCTTAGAGAATTTTTTTCTCGATAAAACAATTATAAAAAAACAGTAACAACAAGTAGAAACAGTAACAAGATCATATATCATAAATTTTTATAGGCTCATAGTCTAGTCTAGAGACGAATGACTATGACAATAATAGCAATAAAATATTGTTGCAATGACAAACTAGCTTGTTTAAGATTCTTATTTTCATCTTTGTATCGAAAGCTCTTGTCACATAAACGCACTTCATCGATCGATTTAGTCATAAAATTGACTGCTTGTCCGTCCTTATAATACCCGATCGCATTTTCTATACATATGCATAATACGACGAACAAAAATGGAATAGTTCTCTCATTGCCTTGCTCGTCGCGTTATCATGGAGAAACGCCACCATAGTTGATGTTGATGTTATGAGGTCCGAAGTCATGTTGAACGCGATTGTGCCTAGGGTTTCAAGATCAGCAGTTTTGGAACGAGGGTCTGATCGTAAAAGTTTCTCACGGGCGTCTTGATGCAAACATCGGTGACTAAATCTCCCTTCACAAGTGTAGATGTGAAGAGGATGGAGAAAAGAACATATGTAAAAAATGAGGTAACAATCAAAGAATTAGTAGCCATTTAATTTCTTTCTTTGATCACAAAATTATAACCAAATGTTATAATGGAGCTTCCCCTATTTATATAATTTGAGCTACCCCCTATTTCTATAATGAATTTAAGACAAGCCTATCTTATACAAGTCTACTTTTATGTTATAGCCTTCATGCTCTTGATCTGACGGTCCTCATTCTTCAACTAGTCAATTTTTTTTTATTGATAAATTCAATAAATATTTAATTAAGATTATCTTTAGTAAACTCATCAGTTATTGTACAATAAAATTCAGTCAAACTTAAAGTAAGAAAATCACTATTAAGTGTTGATAAATAATTCAATCCATATATTGTTATAATAACACTACAAATACATTGCGATACAAAATGATACACTATAAAGCGATAAGGAATAACATCCGAGACATGCGGTTCAACTTTCAAGTACCATTTTTAGGGGAGAAAAAGGTCATATGCTCAATAAACAAACAAAATATAATGAGTATATAAAAACTTAAAAGGGGGCACAAGAGAGAAGCCAATCGTGTTTCAACAACAACATATTCTATGAAATTACACAAGTGAGGTCTTAGGAGGATACTGTATACACACCGTTACTCCTATCTTATGAAATAGAAAAACTATTTTTGATAGACTCTCGACTAATCACACACTATTAATTCCAAAACCTAGAGAGTGAATGCAACTAGAAGAAAAAATAGCAAAGAAGACATTAAAATTGGCTTTTCAAATTTGCAATTATTTGCTCCATTTTTTTTAGGTCCCTTTCTAAGAAGGTCTGGTCCACCATAAGCTCCTCTTCTTTGATGAACAATTTTATGCACATCTTTATGTTCATCCTTGTTGCTTTTTGTACTTGTTGAGTCAAGCATTAATGTATCATTTGCAACTGCAAACAATTTTAAATAAAAGATTTAAGTTATATATACTGACAATACGTATAATTGAACTTGTTACATAGTAGCTATGTTACGTATCATTTGATCTAGATAGATGAAAATTGGAGACCAAAATTACTTACTCTTTTCCTTGTTTTCATTTTGCAAGATGAGTTCATTATTTGTGGATTTTGGGATGAAGGTGCAAGATGAGTATGGCAAAGTTTTCAAGAATATAATGAGGCAAAGCCATGAAACTAATACAAGAATTTTCATGGTGTTTATATTGTTGTGAAATTTGTTTTACCTAAGAGTTAGGGAAGTGTTTTAGGGCTATTTATAATAATTTGTATTCAATTGTGCAAAGAATCTTTAAAGATTGGCAAAGAATATATCTAACGAACCAAAGTTGTCGTAGAGGTAAATGTTTCATCATCTTTAATCAGAGATCTTGAATACGAGCCTTGGGTATGCAAACCCTTTATTAGGGGACACTTTATTTTTAATATGAAACTTTTCGGAATATGAAATCAAGTTTAATCAAAATTCTAATGTGAGTATCAAATGAGTGGAAAATCAAGAAAAAAAAGTTTTAAGTGCAGCCAATGTGCTAGTTTGGAAAAACACAATGTCTTGCTTTACGCGGTCTAGACTTATGTGTCGTTTTCGTAGTTTCTTATCTTTCGATTTCTGTTATTGTCTAGCTATTGTTTCTTTGCTTTTGTTATCACGATATTTTGTTGTTGTTATCGTTCCTTTTTTTCGTATGCTAGGTACTGATTTCTCCATTATTTGGTATTTCTGCTTTACATACTCTTGTAATTTATTTTTTTTTAGAAAAAATTGCTTTGATATACGTTATTTGGGCTGAAGATCTTTTGAAAATAACCTCTTTATCTTTAGTTCTTCACAAAATAGGAAGAAAATATGTGTACACTCTATCCTCTCCGGAAGTTACCCGTGGGATTACATATTGTTGGAACCAATTGGACTTTGAATTAAAATTTAGGGGCAGTTTTAATTTGAAAATGAAAAGTAGTGAAAATGAATAAAAATACCAAAAAGAAAAAAAAAAAAAACCCAAGCCATAATACACATGTGTGGTGGAACTAAAAGCATAATATATGGAACCTTTTTTGTAGAATCTAATTCTCATTTTACAAATCAAATTGGCTTAGTCATAAAGATTGCTGGATTAAGATTTTTTTTTTTTTTAAAAAAAAATTACTAGATAATTAAAGGAATTATCATATATTAACTCATTATATTTCAGTATATATAAATCTGTTTGACTAAATATAAAAAATTAAGAAGAAAAAAAAAACTTGAAATTTATAAACATTTTATGATATTTGTACGGTAATTTTAAGATCATCTCATCAAGTATAAAATAAAAAGTTTAAATTTAAATTGTTTCCAAATAAAGAAAATAATGTCACATAAAGATACGTGTGTGTGTTTTCAAAGAAGTTAATAAATTTTTTTAATTTAATTCTAAGAATAAAGGCTGTTTTGTCAATAAGATAAGGTCATGAAAAGGAAGGAATTGATTCCAAACAATCTTATAGAAAAAAAGGAGATTTTAGATAGACAATGGAATAATTCAATGCACCATTTTTGCAAAATCTAGTGTCATATTTCAAATTAAATGCTTTTGCTTTATACCTTTTGTTTGCTCATATTTCAAAAGGAATTTTGGCAAATAAATTATTTCTTGTTTCACTCAATAAGAACCGTCAAGTGATTCTTGAAAGCTTCCAATACACTACTATAAACAATGAAAATTCTCAAGACAATATCGCGAGTACCAATCTAACTATATGATGTGTAATTAAGTCCTCAAACTCATTCCCACTATACCAAACCGATTCTCAATGACAAAAGGTAAAACATTACATTTTAGCAGACAGATGAAAGCTAGGTCCCTATACTCCTTCATGAGAAAGAAAGGTCTTACATCTTCAGAGGATCAAAGAACTAAAATAGGCTTAGGGAACCAGTTATTGGCACGTAAAACCAGTACATGATCACGAACCATACACCTTAGACGTGGAGCTAACTGAGGGTTCGTTGATAAATAATGGATGTGTTAGCAAAATGACTAGTTTGGTTTAGCTCGTCAAGCTTGTAACAATTTTCAGAGGATCAAAATTGGCTTAGGGATCCAATTATTGGCGCGTAAATCCAGCAGATCACAAACCATAAGCCTTAGACGTGAGCTAACTGAGGATTTGTTGAGAGTCTCTTCAAAGAGCCAAAGTAAAGATTGTTGATGTTCCTTGAATCTTGTCTCTCATCAACCACCTTTCCAATGTTGTTGAATAACTGACAAATGGCTTCAACGTTCTCTTCTGGCGGACAACATTTAGGCTTTTCCCCCAACAGTTCCTGTTAACAAAACCATTAGTATAGTTAGTTCACATGGCATTAAAGAGTTACTTGATCGATGAACAAAAGCAAGAGATTAATTAACAACCAGAACTATATTTAGCTTAAAAAGCTCTCCAATAAGCCGTATATGCCAAGAGTACGCGATTTGATAAACTTCTCCTTGTCCATACGTTCTGAATCCTGCTCAGGTGCTATCATTTGCCTCACTTCTTCTCCAAGTTTGTAAGTACCTTCAATTGCCTCCTGACAGTTATTCCATAGAACACATTTGAACGTAGTCGATTCACCACCAGGTTCATTAGAAAGTAATAATGAAGGCAGCATTTCATTAAGATCACAACACAGCTGGGCATACATCGGGCAAAAAGTTGGTTCCAGTACAGCATACGAGGAAAATAGAATCTATCATGAAGACATAGACCCACAGTGTGATCTGCAATATGTTAACAGAATCTTTGATAGGTAAAGGAGACGGACAAAAAAAAACTAAACGTCTTTTTTTCTTTCGCTCTAAAAGGAAAGCACTTTTGAGCTCTGACACATTAAATCTCCAAGACGGATAACGAAGAGAGATGTGTACAGACCTTTAGAGTGTCTGCACTAGTTATCCCTGAATCTATCAGTTGACCTTTAAAGAGAACAAATTTCTTCAGAGTCGGGTTGTTGAGCATACTGCAAATCAATAGTAGTTAGTATCATTGAGTTGAGACAAAATCCACATTTTCAAATAATGCCATAATAGATTATCGTATTGTTTTGTTGTAGTTTCAGTTTTGCTACTATCTGTTGTTTCTTTGGACTGCTTTTTTCCAGGATTCGAGGGTTTATTAGAAACAGTTTCTCTAACTCTGAGGTAGCGGTAAGATCTGTGTACACTCTATCCTCCCTAAATACGACTTTAATAGAATTATCATTTCTCTAATAATAGATCTTTTGTACACATGCATCATTACTTAATGTCTCACACACACACACACAAAGGGAGACAGAACCTCATGTATACTAACATCCAAACTAAGTACATATCAGCATCTTCTCTCTGCAATAACAGTACACGCAAAAAGCAGTCTCACGGCCTAGTGATGACACATCAAATGGAAGCTTTATATTGTGGTCTAAATGACAGAGACATCCAGACCTGTGTTGTCAAAGGTGAAAAGCTTTAAGACACAATCCAGGTCTATATATTTATCGTTTAGCACTGGTTCATTCAATAGAGAACTCATGAGCAATGACGCGAACGCCTTAGTGTCTTGCCTATACTGCCAAACAGTTAGAGCAACATGAAGTGCCTTCCCTAAGCTTTTCTGAGCTTCATGGCTTAAGCGTGCCTTGAATGAACCTTTGACAACACAAATCAAGACATTCTAACAATGTAGGGAAGAACGAAAGATGGACAGAAAACCAGAAAGGATTGAACTACAATCAAGCATGTGTTTTTTGACTTAAATGTATAAAAAAATTACCCTTTCACAGTCTTCAAGACACAATTTTTGCCTCTTCGAGCGGTTGAACATGGCAGCTCAGCTTTGATTAGTGTAGAAGCAGCTCCTCCCTGATTCACAAATAAAGGTTTCTGAGATCAACAACTGATGCATAGTTTCATGTCATACACAATTATTGTCTTAAACTCGAGATAACAAAAAAGCACTTGCATGTATGTAATACAATAAGCATTAGATTAAAAACTACCCCTTGGTTGGGAGATATTTGAGTTCTTGCAAACTGTGTGCTAAGTTGTTCTTGCACATCATATTCATCGACTTCCTGCTGTCTAGAGTAGAATCTGGCACCAAATTCACTGTTTTCGCAAAGAGGGTCCAAGGATCTGTCCTCAACTGGGGCAGAGAACTGTGCTAACTTACTAAGCTGGTCATCGGTGTCTGGCTCAGAACAACTACTCTGAGTCTGGCCCTGCACCTATACAACATAAATGACACAACTTGTGGCTACTGAAAGTGTAAACCATAACAAAGTAACAAATAAAATAAAAAAGGAAACACCTTTTTGAAATGGAAAAGTTCTTTTTTCTTGGACAAATAACTAAAATAACCAACAATTAATCCCCCTTGGTTTTTCCTGTCATCATCTAATTATCGGGTGATAGGGGTATCGGAAACAACCTCTCTATCTCTACGAAGTGAGGGTAAGGTCTCCGTAGACTTCACTTTCCTCATATTACACTGGGTATGTTACTGTTGTTGGGATATAATTATCAGGTACTCACATTGGTATCGGCAAGACCTCCTCGATTGGCATCCTGACCAAACAGTTCAGCTTCAACTTCTTGTTTGAGTTTAAGGATATTGTTCCTCAGTTGCAGCAATTGATTTCAAGTATACCTAACACGTTCACAGCCCTCAAAACGCGAGTCTCCAGCATTCTACAATGATAAAAGAATAGTTAAGACAAAATTAATAAAGGAACTTCCTATTAAATCTCAACAATAAATGAAAAGCCATATCCATTTTACTACAAATACTCACATTGGTATCTAAATGATGTCGACTAGCATTTTCACCAAACAGTTCAGCTTCAACTTCTTGTTTCGTTTTAAGAATATGATTGGAAATGTTAACCACCTAAAAAAACATAAGGAAGACACATATCGTAATTGAATTGAATCTCAACAAACAAACAAAGACGTTATCGAGTAACAACAAATGTAAACAAACATCAACAACACATACATATTTAACAAAGAGTCCAAGTAAAGAGAGTTGATAATCAAAAACATAGTTGAAGATGAAATGCAAAATCCGAAACACGAAACAGAATGGTGGAATAATGATCAAGAATTTGACAGCTGATATAAACAGACTCTGGAATAATTTGTTCACTAGCAACATAGTAAAATCCTGCAGGTGTTAATCTTTGCAAAAGACTTAAATAAATCACAATCACAACTCTCTAATATCCCTTTTAAGCATTTCTGAGATATAAATATAAAGAAAATGAAAGGTTTTGTTTCTGCCTTGAACTCTTAAACATCAATGAGTAGCATTTACTTCAAATTCACCTGGAAAAATGAAAAGGCAAACATTTCTCATATTCGTATGCTTCTACTCTCTCCGTTTCATATTACTTGACACATTTAGACAACTTAACTATTGCTCCAGACTCCCCTTATTAGAATAAAGTGCATGTAATTCAACTATTACTTCCTCCGTCTCAAAATAAGTGTGTTTTAGCTCATTTCACGCCCATTAGAAATACAAGGTATAGTTTATTAAGCTACACGTTTCTTGAGAATTGAGTATATTATAAAGAATTTTTTCTTTAATATAAGGATATAGTTAGAAACAATTACTATTATCTCACTTGAATTCCTAAAGCAATACTTATTTTAGGACAATTTTTTTAAATTAAAGCTACACTTACTTTGGAACGGGTGAGTAATTAATTCGTTCAAAATCTAAACAGTAAAGGGCTAAGTGATTTACTTTATATGTGCCGTTAGATATTAATATTAAGGGGCCATTTGGTTACTGGTTAGAGTAACGTCCGTATTAGTAGTACATGAATTAGTTACGTAGGTATTAGTAATGCATAAATTAATTATGAAGGTATTAGTACTATAGAGATTAGTTATAAGATAGATTTTTGGCAACTCTGAAACTCAACAAGATGCAAAACTTTCTTAAACTTCATGTCGAGTCAAAACCAGAAAAACAAATCGAAAAGGAAGGAGTACTTTCCTTTCAATATAAACACAATTTTTTTTTTGTAATTCGTCTAATATGAAACTAAAAAGACAACAAATCGAACAAAATTCCAAAGTAGAGTGAATAGACCAAACAAGCATCGTATATTTAACACAAACAAATGATAGATCCACCACAAAAACAACACTTGTAACATTCAAATCCTGAATCTACCTCTGCCGTCTAGGCATCAACCGGGATATAGGAACAACCCATTTGTTGTTATCCAATACCATACATATCAGGCATCATAGACAAACGCGGAGGCAGAAGTCTTGTGCTCAATGAGGGTGACTTACTAACCAATAGTAGCTGACCTCATCTACCCGGCTGAACCAGGCCCATTACTTCTCAGCATATAGAGCAGGATCTAGGAACTTCCCGGTTGTCATTGTCCATCCCAGGCATACCAAGCATCTTCCTAGTTCCGAGCATTCCAGGCATCATATCACTAGTGCCTGGCCGATTGATAGGTAAGGGACCATGACTCAAACTCTGCTGAGCCAGAGGACCACGAGAAATTCTCAAGCTTGCAATGGAACTAGGACACAAACCCAAGGTCTTCCCTGCTTCTGAGTGAATCTTAATGATGGTTTTTTCCTTCACCTGGGCAAAAAGGAAAGAACATTAGATCATTAGATCATAAGAGTATTTTTAGGCATGAGCAGATAACAACTCCAAGATAGAAACAATGATGTGTCACCTCATCCCGCCTACGGACCAAGTTACTTGGACGTAAATCCAGCACATCACAAACCATAAGCCTCAGCCGTGGACCCAACTGAGGATTTGTTGAAAGCTTCTTCAACCGACTAAAGTAGATATCGTTGACGTGCCTTGATTTTTTGTTCTTATCAAGCTGCTCGCAGATGATGTTGAAGACCTGACAAATGGCTTCAACATTCTCCTCTTCCGGACAATTTAGGGGATCTATTCCCAATAGCTCCTGTTAATAGAAAACCAGCAAAGACAATCATTTGTACAGTTCAAGGAATTAAAAGCCATCAATCAGCTTGGAACAAAAGGACTTAAGCAAAAGGTAAGCAATTAAACAACCTGAACAATGTGATGAACAATCTTTTCCAGGATAATTTGTTGCTTAAAAAGCTCACAAATAAGCCTAATATTCCCAAGATAGCGCAATTTGATCAACCATTCTTTGTCCTTACGTTCTGACTCCTGCTCAGGGGCTGTCATTTGCCTAGCCTCTTCCCGCAGTTTGTGAGTACTTTCAAATACCTCCTGACAGTTATTAATTAGAACTTGCTTGAACGTGATCACTTTTCCACCAGGTTCATCAGAAGGAAATGAAGGCAGCTTTTCATTGAGATCAGAACAGAGTTGGGCATACATTGAGGAAAATGTTGGTTCCAGTATAGACTTGTTAAATATCAAGGAAACAACACCCTAGAGTGAAGATGAAAACACGTTAAATCTCCAAGGCGAACCAATGGAAAATTTGAACCGAAAACAACAACAACAACAAAAAGATATGTATATATGGGAGGACAAACCTTTAGAGTGTCTGCACTAGTTATCCTGGATATTATCAGTTGATCTTTGAGGAGATCAAATTTCTTCTGAGTTGGCTGGTTAAGTATACTACAAATCGATATTAGTTAGTTTCAAATAATAGAACTTCCAAATCAAGCAGTCCACGTGCACGTGACGACAGTGGCGGAGCTAGGATTTTCAATAACGGGGTTCAAAATCTGAAAAAGTAAACATACGAACTAATTGAAGGGGATTCGACATCTACTGTATATACATAAAAAATAATTTTAACCATGTATAAATAGTAAAGATTTTCTGCCGAAGGGGGTTCGGGTGAACCCCCTGACACACTGCTGGCTCCGCCCCTGCGTTACGACACATCATGTGAAGTTTTATACCGCAGTCTAAATGACAACGACATTGATAGACTTGACAGCTATATCTACCTTTTAAACTAACTTTAGTTTGAAACAACAAACTTCTAAAGTGTTTTGAAGCTATTGCATTCACTGGAGTTAACACAAGAGAGAACCTGCTTCGACTTTTGAAACCTTTTAAGATTGAGAGGACTGAACCATAGTCAAGCATATACTATTTTGAATTAAATGGATAACTGTTACAGAGGGGGAAAATACCTCATCACAGTCTTAAAGATACAATCTTTGTCAGAAAAGTTGCTTTTTCGAGCTGCTGGGCATGGCAATTCAGCTTTGATTAGTGTAGGATCAGGTACTCCCTGATTCACAAACAAAGGTTTCTGAGATCAAGAAGTGATGCATAGTTTCATGTCACATACACAATTATTGTCTTAAACTCGAGATAACAAAAAAGCACTTGCCACTACAAAAGAAAAAGTTTGAGAGATGCGAAGAAAAGGATGTATGTAGTCAAAACAATACAATAAGCATTAGATTAAAAACTACCCCTTGGTTGGGGGATATTTGAGTTGTTGCAACCTGTGAGCTAAGTTGTTCTTTGTCATTATATTCTCCGTTTTCACAGGTGCCTGGCTCGGAATGACATGTCTGAGATTGGATCTGCACCTACAGAAACATAAATAAGACAAGATATGGCAACACAATGTACATACTGCTTCCTTTGTGCAAGCAATTATATAACAACTAACTATACAACTTGTCATTAATTATCGTTTTCAGTGGGGATTTTAGAAAGTGTGTAAAAGGTCTACCTGGTTGTAGTAGCAAAAAGAGCCGGATAGATGTCCTAACAGATATTCTTAAAAGATAGATAAATAAATGGGTTGTGGAAACTATACAAAAGGCATTAGATTAAGAATTACCCAATGGTTGATAGACATTTGAGTTCTTGCAAACTGTGAGCTAAGTTGTTCTTGCACATCGTATTCAGCGACTTCCTGCTGTCTAGAGTAGAATCTGGCACCAAATTCACTGTTTTCTCGGATAAGGTCCAAGGATCTGTCCTCAACTGGGGCAGAGAACTGCGCCAACTTACTAAGCTGGTCATCGGTGTCTGGCTCAGAACAACGACTCTGAGTCTGGCCCTGCACCTATACAGCATAAATGACACAACTTGTGGCTACTGAAAGTGTAGACCATACGAAAGTAACAAATAAAATAATAAAGGAAACACCTTTTTGAAATGGAAAAGTTCATTAAACTTTCTGCCGACCTAGGGTTCTGCTGGCTCCTACATAGGCAGCAGCTGCGCAGCTATCATGGCTGCTACGGCCACTGGACGGCCTCCTTTCGAGGCTGTCCAGCCCGCCCCACCACCCCAAACCACCACATACGCCACCCTTTTCAATTCCAATACTATAAATCCTAAACAATCTGCCCTAATTAACTCAAAAACAATCGTAAAATCAATTGAAATAATTCATGGAGAACCTACTATCACGTTTTCAATGGAGGAAAGGCAAGACTTTATAATCGAAGAAGGATTACATCAAGCAGTAGTGTTTAAATTATCCCATGGTGCTCCAGATTTGAACGTATTAAGGTCAATTATACCGAAACATCTTGGTATCAAGGGCAATTGTTTAATTGGCTTACTTGCTCCAAGACAAATTTTGTTGAGGTTTGATCACTATGAAGATTATGTACTAGCTTTATCTCGTTCAGTTAATTATCTTCTCTACGATGGAGAGGACCAATGTAGGGTTTTTCCATGGTCCATTGGATATAACCCTAAGGAGGAAACAACATTAGCTATGGTTTGGATTTCTTTACCGAACTTATCTCCAGTTTGTTTGCAAAGAAGTCTCTGTTGTCTATAGCATCAGCAGTTGGGAAACTAATAGCTATAGATAAAGCTACTCAAATCAAGTCAAGACCTAGCACAGCTAGGGTCAAGGTTATACTTGATCTAATGGAAAAGCTTCCAAATGTATAAGGTTGCAGTTTGTGGATGGAAAATCTGGTAAGTTGATCGAGGTTTTTCAGGAGATTGTATATGATAATCTACCTTTGTATTGCAATTATTGTAAGCACCAAGGTCATGATGAAGATAGTTGTCGTTTGATTTCGAAAAGAAATCAAAATAACAAACAAATTGATGATACCATTGAAGGTGCTTTAAAAGGTATTAACAATAGTGAAAAGTATCAAAGCGATGCGAGAGAAATATTAAATGAAGAAAGAAAGATTGTAGATGTCGATCAAAGTAAAGCTACTTCTTTAGATCGACAATTGGTTGCTTCCACTTCCGAGCAAAATCGTGTAGACTCAATGGACGTTGATACAAGTAATATTGGTGTTCAAACAACTATCGAAAACAAAGGTGATTGCATAACCAACAGGCTGTTATTAATGAGGTGCAATCAAAAGAGGTTGAGCTGAATTTGATGTCTAATGCAACTAAAAACGCAGGGGGAACACCAAGAGTTGGGGTTGATCTGCCGCGAGTTGATTTAGGGCAAAAATTAATGGATTCAGGACAAAAACTAATGGATACATCTGATGTTGAAGATGCTAAAAATTCTGGGCAGCATGTTTTGTAAGTTGCAAAAGAGAATCCAACTAAAAACTGGACACTAGTTGCACACAAAAAATCAACTAATAGTCGGATCATTTCCCCTACTAGTCAAAATAATTCTCCATGTAGTGAAAAGGGTCCGATTGGGAATTTTCATGATAGTGAGAAGAGGCAAGATATTAGTAATGCCTCAAGAGACCTATTATGTTCGAATAGCTTTGATGCTTTATTGAAGACTATTGGAAAGCAAGTAAGGTTAACAGAGAATGACAACGATTTGATCCAAGAAAAACAAGTCTCACCACCTGCTTTAAATAGCAAATTAAGTCCAGAAGCTCCCATATTTGTGCCTAAATGTGTGCTTGCAAAGAAGAATGAGTCAAGGGCCTTAGTGTCAAATACAATTGATTTGGGTGAGGATTCTCTTGATGAAGATGGAGTGGATTTGGGTGAGGATTTTCTTGATGAAGATGAGGAAGACAATATGCTGAACATTTGCTTTGATAGAGTGGCTAGGGATGGGGATATATCACATAGGCAACAAAGAAGTGGAAGCAACAAAAGCAAAAAGAAGACATATGGAAGACAACTTAGTTGGGACGGTAAAATGACTGAGGAGTTTGTTCCAAGGCACCTACTGATGCAACAAGCAAAGCAAAACTATTTGACAGTATCAATAGGTTCAACTAGATCCAATAAATCCATAAAGAAGGTATGAATCATCAAGTGTTGTTGGATAGGTTTGAAGAAGAACACAAGAGAAAAATACTTTAAGTTACTTTTGATGGGCAATCAATCTTTTTTAATTCATGCTTTTGTAATAGAAAGTTTGAGGCTAGTAACTCAACTTTCTTCTTGATTGACATATTTTTACATCATTTAAGCATCGTCATTTGTAATATCATCATGGAGTGTATTACAAACTCTGTGATGATCAGAAAATACTTAGTTCTCTCTAACTCTAATTTTCTTCATGCTTGTTAGGTAGCAGAAGTTAGATACTTCATTAGGATTAGTAAGGTAAGGCCTAGCCCCTCTTGCTTGTACTTGTCCCTATTGATATTTTTTATGTTTAATAAAAGACCGCTAGACGTTGTCTAGTGGTAAATTTGATTAAAAAAAAAAAAAGAAATGGAAAAGTTCATTTTTCTTGGACAAATAACTAAAATAACCAACAATTAATCCCCCTTTGTTTTTCCTGTCATCATATAATTATCGGGTGGTAGGGGTATCGGAAACAACCTCTCTATCTCTACGAGGTAAGGGTAAGGTCTCCATAGACTCCACCTTCCTCATACCACACTTGTGATTTGCACTAGGTATGTTATTGTTGTTGTATATAATTATCAGGTACTCACATTGGTATCGGCAAGACCTCCTCGATTGGCATCCTGACCAAACAGTTCAGCTTCAACTTCTTGTTTGAGTTTAAGAATATTGTTCCTCAGTTGCAACAACTGATCTCGAGTATACCTAACGCGTTCACAGACCTCAAAACGAGAGTCTCCAGTAGTCTACAATGATAAAAGAATCGTCAAGACACATCATAAATGAAGTTCCTATCAGATTTCAACAATAAAAAAGGCATATCCATTTTTCTACAAATACTCACATTGATATCTACATGATATCGACTAGCATTTTCACCATACAGTTCAGCTTCAACTTCTTCTTTGATTTTAAGAATATGATCGGAAATGTTAACCACCTAAAAGACAAGGAAAGACACATATCGTAATTGAATTGAATCTCATCAAACAAAGAAAGAAGTTATTGAGTAACAATAAACGTAAACAAACATCAACAACACTTACATATATAACAAAGCGTCCAAGTAAAGAGAGTTGATAATCAAAAACATAGTTGAAGATGAAATGCAAAATCCGAAACACGAAACAGAATGGTGGAATAAAGATGAAAAATTTGACAGCTGATATAAACAGACTCCGGAATAATTTGTTCACTAACAACATAGTAAAATCCTGCAGGTGTTAATCTTTGCAAAAGACTAAAATAAAGCACAATCACAACTCTCTAATATCCCTTTTGAGCATTCTGAGAAATAAATATAAAGAAAATGAAAGGTTTTGTTTCTGCCTTGAGCTCTTAAACATCAATGAGTAGCATTTACTTCAAATTCACCTGGAAAAATGAAAAGGCAAACATTTCTCATATTTGTATGCTTCTACTCTCTCCGTTTCATATTATTTGGCACATGTTGACAACTTAATGTGAAGGCTATGGAAGGGGCAGAAGTGAGCATTTCACATTCCTATAGAGAAGCCAAACAGGTGGCTGACTTCTGGGCCAAATTAGCTTCATCGACTAGAAATGGTACCTTCTACTTCTCTTATCAACAGCTCCCGAAAGAAGCGAAGGGGTACTCTTTCAACTAGTTAGGTGGCAACTACCTTGCATAAGAAGAAGATATGACAAATGTAATTTTTTTTGTTAGTTGAATCTTGTATTTTGCTTATTGAGTGGTAGGTTATAAGTTTGTTGCCTTCCCTTTTTTGATGTCCTAATTTCCACTAGAGGTTAGGTACATGCCCCCCTCTGTTTTTGTGCAACTTATGTTGGAAATTATAGACATGGTAGGGGTCAAGCCAAACCCCCCACACCTAATAGCTTTAAGCTGTGATGGTGATGGCTTAAATTTAAAAAAAAAAAAAGAAAAAGTGATGATTTTTGCCTTCACCTGTGCAAAAAGGAAAGAACATTAGATCATAAGAGTATTTTTAGGCATGAACAGATAACAACTCCAAGATAGAAACAATGATGTGTCACCTCATCCCGCCTACGGACCAAGTTACTTGGACGTAAATCCAGCACATCACAAACCATAAGCCTCAGCCGTGGACCCAACTGAGGATTTGTTGAAAGCTCCTTCAGCCGACTAAAGTACACATCGTTGATGCACCTTGATTTTTCGTTCTTATCAAGCTGCTCGCAGATGATGTTGAAGACCTGACAAATGGCTTCAACATTCTCCTCTTCCGGACAAATTTTGCGATCTTGTCCTAATAGCTCCTGTTAATAAAATACCAGCAAAGGCAATCATTTGTACAGTTCAAGGAATTAAAAGCCATCAATCAGCTTGGAACAAAAGGACTTAAGCAAAAGTTAAGCAATTAACAACCTGAACAATGTGATGAACAATCTTTTCCGGGATAATTTGTTGCTTAAAAAGCTCACAAATAAGCCTGATATTCCCAAGATAGCGCAATTTGATCAACCATTCTTTGCCCTTACGTTCTGACTCCTGCTCAGGGGCTGTCATTTGCCTCGCCTCTTCCCGCAGTTTGTGAGCACTTTCAAATAACTCCTGACAGTTATTTAATAGAACACGCTTGAAGGTGATCACTTTTCCACCAGGTTCATCAGAAGGAAATGAAGGCAGCTTTTCATTGAGATCAGAACAGAGTTGGGCATACATTGAGGAAAATGTTGGTTCCAGTATAGCCTTGTTAAATATCAAGGAAACAACACCCTAGAGTGAAGATGAAAACACGTTAAATCTCCAAGGCAAACCGATGGAAAATTTGAACCGAAAACAACAACAACAAAAAGATATGTATATATGGGAGGACAAACCTTTAGAGTGTCTGCACTAGTTATCCCAGATATTATCAGTTGATCTTTGAGGAGATCAAATCTCTTCTGAGTTGTCTGGTTTAGTATACTGCAAATTGATATTAGTTAGTTTCAAATAATAAAACTTCCAAATCAAGCAGTCAATGGGCACGCGATGACACATCATATACCGCATGCAGTCTAAATAACAATGACATTGATAGACTTGATAGCTATCTCTAACATTTTCGCGTAACTTAAATTTTAACTAAGTTTTCTGATAATATGGAACAGCCATTCTCTGTTCCACAAGTGAACTCCAACTCAGTTATCAGACTTAAAAACTGCAAAGCAAAATAAATATCACGCAATACGTGGAAAACGATTCAGGCTCGACTGGACGTAAAAACTACAACCTACACTCTTATAACAATCCTAGGCTGCTGCTACCCTTCAAAACAACAAACTTCGAAAGTGTTTTGAAGCTATTGCATTCACTAGAGTTGACACAAGAGAGAATCTGCTTCGACTTTTGAAACAAAGTTCTTTTAAGATTGAGAAGATTGAACAACTGTTACAGAGGGGGAAAATACCTCATCACAGTCTTAAAGACACAATCTTTGTCAGAAAAGTTGCTTTTTCGAGCTGCTGGGCATGGCAATTCAGCTTTGATTAGTGTAGGATCAGGTACTCCCTGATTCACAAACAAAGGTTTCTGAGATCAAGAAGTGATACATATATATAGCTTCATATCATACACAATTGCTGAAAGATGTAAATAAAAAGACATATCACACATCATTGTAAGCACTTCCCGGTTATTATCGATTACAGAATAATTATTATCTGATGGAGTCAATCAACCAAATGAAAAACCACAAAGGAGAAACAGATAAATACAACAACAACAAACACATTGTTATCACACATAGGGTCTGAAAACCTAGCTAGTGGAGGTAAAGAGGTTGTTCCCGAAAAACCCTCAGCTCAGAGAAACATATATGTGAAACCATAAAATCATATTAGCTAGATAGTGTAATTTTACGACGAAGAGATATCAATTGACACCCCTTGAATACATGTGGCTCTGCCGGTGCAGGTAGTATATACATGTGTAAACAATCTTTTACATTGTGAGTGTATAAAAATTGAACTCCACATCTGGCAACGAGAGCCAGATTGATGTCCTAACAGAAATTCTTAAGATGGATAAATGAATGTATTGTTGATACAATACAATTCAACAACACATTGAATTAATATCTCATGTTGACGTATTTGTTAGTACATATAAATATTATTTATTTATTAGAAAATTTAATATCTCATGTTGACGTTCATCTAATTTCCCATAAATATCAAATAGTAATACTTCCTAGAGGCAAAAGGATAAATTATAAAATCAAATTAAAGATGATTGATTGAAGGATATATGATAAGATGTTATAATTATTATTTTCCTTTACATTATTAATGTTCGTTACTACGTAATCTTGTATGTAATATAATATAGTATTTTAGTTTTAATGACTGATAGATTGTAAGTATTATTTTATAAATTATGTGATATTAAATTTCCGTGCGAAGCGCGGATAATTTTAGTAGTTTAATATTTAATTTATTACATAATATATAACATTTAAATTTAATGTAGGGGTAAAATCATAATGTAAGGGGCCGTTTAGCTATGCGATATGAAATCATAATATTAAATCATGAGATGAAGTTGGAGTTTTGTTTGGACATGCAATTTGGACTTTTTATATTATATGTTTTCTCATAAACATAAAACCCGCATAAGTTGTAAAACTATTAAAATTGTCTCAATTTTTTATACAATCTTACCAAATAAGCAAAAAATAATAAAATCACATAATACATTATCACAAAACTATTCTTAAAAAAATACAATATTTATTGATCAAACCTTAATTCAATAAAAAAAAATTGAACATAAGTTGTAGTGTCCAAGTTGTTAGTAGCTAAAAAAATTAATTTTTCAATTAATGTCATAGTGGTTAATCTTGTACACTCAATATAATGATGAAATTATTATTATTATTAAACATTGATTTGAATGAGTAGTGACAAGTTTGATTAAAAAAAATGAATTTGGTGAATATAAATGGTAAATTAAGAATTGATTTGAAGTAAAAATAAATTTTATATTGACGAGAATAATTTTAATATGAGATATAAACGGTTTAAAAAGTAACGATATGAATTATAAATTTTATTTACATATGAAACAAATGGCTAGTTGATATATATATATAAACTAAATTTGGATTTTTTTTACAAGATATAAACTTGTGGATCAATTCTTGTATTTGAAAAATCTCAAATCATGATTTTTGGAGAATTTGAGATTTCATCTCATCTCCAAATCATGAGATGAAATAAACATGAAATTGCATGTCCAAACGTTGATTTCATCTCATGATTAAATCGCATGTCCAAATGCCTACTAATTGTGTAAAGATATGGGCATTGAACCAAATTCAACCTCTAAATGTAGCTTATGATGCAAGGATTGCTTAAGTCCATATAAGTAAATTATCAGTCTGTTCCAAATCAATGTGAGACTCTAACCCACTTTAAAACTCTCGTTCATGTCTAGACCCAACTAGACCAGGAGAGCAAACTAGAATAGATATAGCTATGATACCTTATAAAAAAAAATGCTATTATACCTTAATTGAATTTTTTAGGGATAGAAATTAAAAGGAAAAACAATCACCAAAATTCCTCCACCAGTCAAGCTAAGAATTTAGAGGATAAATATTTCCATAAATTATGAATCAATAAAACTCACCTCAATCTTAACTTATCGAATCTCCTGTTATTTCTCAGTGGTAGATCTGTATCCAAGATGGCACAAGGTGTTATCTAGTACAGAAAGATGGGAGAGGAGATTAAACAATAATTAGAGTTATCAATGGTACAAACAGAATTATTGTGTATGAATGAAAAAATTTATCCTGCACGAGGTGCAAGTATTGTCAGTTGTGTGAGGGGTTGTTTGGCTGCCAAGTGTATGTTATGGGACCATATGTCACTTTCTTTCATTTCCTTTTCTCATCTATTTTTAACCTTCCTTCTTTTTATACTTTTTCTTTCTTTCTTCAAAACACTTTCTTGCATTTTTTTTCTACTACTTGTTAACTCTTAACAAAATTTTATTTTTGTATGATTTTTTTTTAATTCTTTATTTGAAATTCGGTATATGAATTAAAACGTGACAATTTAAGATTTGCATTGTGTAGAGCTTTGTTCGAAGTGATATACTGCTTACCAAGAATTTTTCATACTCAAAACCTCTAGTTAATCGAGAAACAACATCATCTTTTGCGCCATCATTTATTTGAGAAAAAATCAAAGTTGGTGTGTCGAAAAATTTAAATTTAATTTTTTGGAAAAGTTTTAAGGAATTGAAGAAAGTGAAACTACAAAAAATTAGTATTTTAAAATCTCGTGTCTTAATTTCATAAAATGCTTTTTTTTTTAAAAAAATAAAATAAATGATATATAGAAAATATGAGAACTTAGATTATATTTTTTTTATTTGTGTGTTCGCTTATAGAAGATCATACATTGATTTATGATAAAAAAAAAAAATCACTCTATTATTTACTATTAAATTGTCCATAAACAATTCACCACTTTGATTCACATGAACTATATAAATACATATTTAAAAATAATAATAAAAAGATTATGATAGATATTAATCTTCTGAACTCTTGATTCATATTCATGTGTTTGTCTTTATAATAATCAAATTCTTTTGTATTTATTTTTTAATTTGATTTATATTTTTATTTTGATAATGCCAGAACTTAGAAGTGCATTTTATGTTCATTTTTTTTGTATTTGTTAATTAATTATTATTTTTATATAATCATATTTTCTATTAAAAATGACAAAACCAAATAGCCCAAAAACATTACAAAAATTACGTCAGCAAATTTTAAATAGCATAAGAAGAAAATTTGGACGGAGGAGGGAGAGAGATTAGAGAAAAAAGTAGGACCTTTAGGCCATTTTTCTTGCAAGTGGGATCCAAAATCCACTTGGCAAAGCATAGAAGGACCTCACACAAGTATTGTCTGCCACCTAATATCTATGTCTCATAGAATAAAATTTTTCCATAATATATTATTATAATAAAAAATAAAAAAAGACCCACTATGTAGTCATTTTTTTAAACAAAAAGACACCCAATCAATATGAGGGTAATATATAAGATGATCACTCAACTATGAATTCTTATATCGAAAAGTCACTTAATATTGATTTTTAACTCAAAAGTCATTTAACTATGATTTATTTTTTCAGAAAGCCAGTCAACTATGAATTTTTTGTTCAGAAAGTCACTTAACTTTAATTTTTAACTCAAAAATCACTCAACTAAGAGTGTTTTACTTACAAAGTTACTCAACCTATTCAATTAATTTTTTTAATTAAAATTTACTTATATGAAATTTTTATTTCTAACTAAAATTGTAAAAAGATGACCCACCTACTTGACTCGATCCACTAAAAATATAATAGTGATCGTTTTATTTTACCTTTTCCCCCAAATATATTAGTTAGGATTTATTATTTTAAGAACCTTTAAATTCCATGTGTTTTGATTATTTTTTTCTACACTATGTATAATATGTGTTTATGGAACATCGTTCCAGTTTGAAAAAAAAATAAAAATTAAGCATAGTATACTGACGGTGAAATTGGATATTTTTTAAGGATAGTATAATTGGCAATACAAATGGATACTTTTTTTAAAAAGAAAAAATTACTTAGGAATAAAAATTTCATTAAAGTAAATTGTAATTAAAAGTAATTAATTGAATAGATTGAGTGACTTTGTAAGTAAAATAATGATTGAGTGACTTTATAAATAAAACATTCATAGTTGAGTCTTGAGTGAGTGACTTTTGAGTTAAAATTTAAAGTTGAGTAACTTTTTGAGAAAAAAAATTATAGTTGGGTGACTTTTTGAGAAATGAATTCGTAGTTCAGTGACTTTTGAGTTAAAAACCAAAGTTGAGGTTACTTTTTGAGAAAAGTGTTCATAGTTGAGTATTGACCGTGTGAGATCTTTAACTCCATATCCAATGTGTGATGCTAATAATGGAGGGCAGGTCAAAAAAAGGATCGACAACCATTTAGACTGGCAAACATTTTAGTCGAATCACACATTGAAATAGTCCAAATAGGAGAGGAACATAAAGAAAAAGTTACAATACATAACACAAGTTCATGGATATCCTGTCCATCAAGTTATTACAACATCTACTTTGTCTGTCCAACAATAGTATAGTAGACAACTAACTATCTAGTCTCCTACTGTGCCAAGTAAATGAAAGAAGCAGTAGTGAAAAAAGAATATATACTATATTTCAATAGCTGGCACAATAACAAACTTCAAAATTTTAAGTACATAGTAAAGTATCATGTCAATGAGCTTAAATCTAAGACTCTTATCAAAACCTTGGAGTTTTCTATATTCCAAGTTGTGACTCTGAAATGAACTACTTTAGTAGGATTTCACATCTTCATTCCGAATGCTGGTATGAAATTTCCATCAGATCGACAGGCACATACTGTAATGTTTGCACATTAGATGCATATAGATACTCAAAAATACAACATATTTAGGAGTTTGTTTCTACTTACTTTGATAATGAGGTCAATATGATCATTTCCTTCATTCTCTTCAACATCTTCCTTAATTTTGGCAGCTGAAGCCTTGAGAGATTCGTTCTCACACTTAATCTGTTTCAGTGTTGAAATATCTGCAAAGCTAAGGGGGATCTCCTCGAGGTCATCACACCTCTTTATAACAAGTGTTTCGAGCTGGGGAAAGGACTCCTCCGAGGCATCCCACCTTGAGATACCTAAGTAGGACAGTTTCAACAAGTTAAGTTTATGGAAGGTGACATCTCCAAGGCACCACTCTTTTGACTCAATAAAATCTGGATTTTCTATTTGGAAACACTCCAGGCTTGGTAGTTCTGCAATGATGGGAATCGTGATTTGTACAGGAATCATTCTTAGTACCAGCTTCTTTAAACTCGAAAGCAACTGTAACCCGAATAGAACGTAACACCTTACTCTTGGTTTTACCCTTTACAATTAAAGTTTCAAGATGCAACAGATGTGATTCCGGATGAAAATAGAATTTACGTGTGAGAACTGCGAGGTACTTGAGGTGAATTAGTGGTTTCAATGTAACTGACCACTAAGCTCTCACACCACAACAACTCAAATCCAAGACCTTAAGAAGTCTCACTTCACTAACCTGACAAATGGGATTCCAATGATAAGATTATGCTTGGTTTGTCGTTATCAGTGACCTCAAGTGTTGGTGGAAAGGCTTCCGACTTTCCTTGGAAAGCTCTTCACTGAAAGTGAATCTCACTTGACTTTCCTTCCAATCGCAAGGTTGAAATTGGTTGTCATGCCCCTTCACTTCCAGCATAAACTTTTCATTTCTACTCTTCTCCAAGCAAAAGTGAAGCACTACATCATGAACCTGACAGTATTTGACCTTACCATTATATCCTCTCTTTGAAACCATTACCACATTACTGCTAATGAGCTCCGTCAAGTAACCTTCAACTGCCTCTTCTATTGATTCAATATTCTGAACAGAGTCTTCTGCTGTCCATAAACTTATCAATTTAGACACTGGAATTCTTGCATCCTCCGGAAACATCCCCATATAAAGAAGGCAAGGCTTTAAATGATCGGGTAAGTTGTTGTAACTTAACTGCATAGTTGAAAGACAACATCCTTCAGACTCACCAAGATAGGAAAAGCAGAGAATTTTTAACCTCATCCCACCAAGAGACTTCCATTTTCTTCCTTTTGATAATTCCAGCTACCAAGATAATCACCAGAGGCAGTCCTTTGCATCTTTCTGCAACCGCTTGACTCACATCTTGTAGCTCAGGCGGGCAACCTTTCTGTTGAAACACCTTTTTCTGCAACAACTTTAGACTCTCATCGAGTTTTAGGAATGGAAGATAATAAGGATCAGTATGGTGCTTCGCTTGCTTTGTCACTTCCTCAAGTCGAGTTGTTAGGACTATTCTGCTTCTATTTCCAACCTCTGGAAAACAAAGCCTCAAGTCATCCCATGCCATACCATCCCACATATCATCCAATACAATGAGATATCTCTTTACCGTTAATTTTTTCTTCAACATTTCAGCAAGGACGTCACCCTTCTCTCCCTTGGAACCAGTTACTTGACTGAAAATATCTTGTAATAGCTCTATCCGATTAAATATTTGAAAAATGATGCACCATGCTCTAACATCAAATGAGAAACAATGATGTCATTATTATACAACTTTTTAGCACAGGTTGTTTTACCTTTCCCTTCCATCCCAACAATAGGGATGACATCTAGCTCACTTATCCCTCATATCAGATGCTGAATTATTATTTTTGTGTCATCCTCAAAACTAACAATATCGTCGTCATCATTCATAAGATTGCTATGTTGAGGTGGCAGATGTTTAGATGGCTCAACTACAAAGAATGGCCTCAGAGCAAGGTTCACCGACCCCATCTTTGTCACCTCCACATTAATATGATTGATCTCTTCTATGATTGCAGGAAGTGAACAAAAATAATGCCAAAGAGCATTATATTTAACAAGAATAGAGTCGATGGATACTTCAGCTTCATATGCCAAATTGACAGCACGCCTCTGAAGATCTTTAAGAATTTCATCATGTTTATGCTGCACTTTTGCGATATCTCTGAAAACAGATGTTAGAGATGAAAGCTCTTTCTCTAAAATACCAATATGGGTTTTCATCAGGAAATCTAAACTTGATTCAGATTTCAACATCTCATTCAATTTCCTTAGAAGAGAATCAAGAAAGTTCAATCCACCAACAGCGGGGAACTCATAATTAGATGGACTATTTTAAGGATCTGTACCTCTCCTCCACTTGTGCCTTTAGATCTTCAATTTTCTCCAATATTTGCTTCGTGTCAAGATCAATCTTGCTAGAGTTTTCTTTGATTGTAGATTTTGCAAGAAGCATTTGAATTACACATAGTATGTCTCCCACAAGAACTTTAATGTTTGCTAAGACTTCATTCAGCCCCTTGCCATTAATAACATGATTTGGCACATCACCGAGAAAAACCAACAAGAACTCTATTGCCACATCAATGTTTCGAGCAGTGACATTAGTAGGAAGTTTCTTAACCTTTTCATTTCTAAGATACACCAGCAGATTACGAAGATGATATGAAAATCCTTTTGGTAATATCTTATCCTCGAAAGTTCTTGATTGAGTAAACTTTGAAGCCTTTAGTTCACCAAGAATAATCTTTTGCATTTCTAGCTCCACTAGCACAACCAGAAAAAGTAGATAATGAGGCTTTCTGGAGATATCATTCTCATCCTCTTTTGAATCTGTTTCTTCTGAATCTGTTTCTTCTTCATCCTCTTCAGAATCTTTTTCTTCTGAATCCGTTTCTTCTTCATCTTCTTCTGAGTCTTTTTCTTTTTCATCCTCTTCATAAAATGTTTCTTCATAAAATGCTTCTTCTGAATTTGTTTCTTCTGGATCTGTTTCTTTTTCATCCTCTTTGGCATCTGTTTCTTTTGCTGAATCTGTTTCTTCTTCATTCCCACAAACCCAAAAAGAAAAACATATCTGTCCGACATTGTCAGCCATGAACTGAATTCGGGTATCCAGACCTCTCAGCTTCTCATGCTCGACACAACCATTTATCTCTAAGACATATACATATCTCAAAAAATTCATTTTCTTTTGAACAATTTTCAGTTGCTTTATCAATCTATTTGTCTCAAGGATTTCTTCATTTTTCAAAGAATGGTTCATTTCCAGGCACATTAGTACGTCATTTAGATTCTTGCCGAGGTAATCCATATATTTTGTTAGATAGGAATCTTTCAACTGATCATAATTGTACCTTAAAATGGATTCCAGAAGCTCTGATTCTAGCCTTTCCAGATTAAAGTTACTTTCGCATTCACCAAAAACTATGTGAAGCATTTTAACAGTGGATTTGGCCTTCTCTGTGATTTTGATTAAGAAATTAGGCAAAAGAAGATGATACATGATAAAGGTTTTCAAAAATCTTAGGTGCATTTCAATTTTATCAATCTTGAAGCTATTCAGATCAGCTGATCCAGTCTTCATCCTTCTTAGCTGATCCAACACACCGTCAATGTCATTTTGAGTCATCGCAAATTCCTGCAAGTTGTCGCACAATGGATTAATAATTCAACTGTTGTATAGTATCAATATATATATATATAACAACTTAGAGATTTTGTAAAGCAATAAAAAGTTAATTTATCTTCCTATTTGCAATCAAACAAGTTCCATCTTCTTTTTCCCTTTTGTATCTCCAAGTTCTGATCCAATCCTAGAAAAAGAGTTGTTCATAACTATATTCAAAGAACTAATTATGGTTTAAACAAAGGATTGGATTAACTAGACAGCTAATACATTGGCAGGCAATATGCATTCCCATTGGCTTTTAAAGTCAATGTTGCATTATTTAATGAAATAGCAGAGAGACAACTAATTAATTGGAAGGTTAGTGCCCATTCCCAATGATTAATCAAATTATGTGGAAGGAGAGGATGGTTAGTAGTTCAGTTGGTTGATTACCTGAATTTTCACATTATAATTTAGTAAGAGAAAAATGATAAATATACCTCTGAATAATCATAAATAATATACAAATACAACTTATGGGACATTGGTACCTCTACCGTCCAAAAACTAGAGCATTTGTTTCTTTTTCTGGAACAAGAGTCCCAGTAGTCTACAATGATCAAAGGATAGTGAAGACACATATCATACTTGTGAGCTAAGTTGTTCTTTGTCTTTATATTCTCCGTTTTCGCAGGTGCCTGGCTCGGAATGACATGTTGTAATGAACTCATATTGTATTGAAATTGATAATTGGAATTACACGTACAATTATAAGAGTTCATCTGAGACTGGATCTGCATCTACAGAAACATAAATAAGACAAGATATGGCAACACAAAGTGCATATTGCTTCCTTTGTGCAAGCAATTATATTACAACTAATTATACAACTAGTCTTTAATTGTCATTTTCAGTCGGGATTTTAGAAAGTATGTAAAAGGTCTACCGGTTTGTAGTGGCAAAAGGAGTCGTATTGAAGTCCTAATAGAGATTCTTATAAGATATTAGGCGTTGCGGAGAGTACGTGAAGCCTCACCATTTTTACACATATTTTGGATATTTGGGAGTCATTTTGTAGGAATTTGGCAATTTTCTAAGTTTATAGAACCCTCTGTAGGGAGTTGGGGGAGCAGTACGTGAAGCTTCACCATTTTTTACACATATTTTATATATTTAGGAGCCATTTTATATAAATTTGGCAATTTTCTCAGTTTTTCATGTATGTTAGTCCATGAATATTTTGGTGATTTTGCTTCAAAACAATTTTTTTGCCAAACCTTTACACAAACCTCCGTAGGGAGTTGAGGGAGCAGTAAGTGAAGTCTCACCATTTTAACACATATTTTGGACATTTAGGAGCCATTTTATAGGAATTTGGCAATTTTTTCAGTTTTTCGTGTATAGTAGCCCATGAATATTTTGGTGATATTGCTTACGGGAGCAAATCGTGAAGCCTCACCATTTTTACACATATTTTGGGCATTTAGGAGCCAATTTATAGAAATTTGGCGATTTTCTCAATTTTTCGTATGTGTTAGCCTATGAATATTTTAGTGATTTTTCTTTCAGATGATTTTTTTACAAAACCTTTATAGAACCCTCCGTAGGGAGTTGAGGGTGCAGTGCGTGAAGTCTTGCCATTTTTTACATATATTTTGGGAATTTAAGAGCCATTTTTTAGGTATTAGGAGATTTACTCAGTTTTTTGTAGGTGCCATGAATATTTTGGTGACATTGCTTCCGAATGATTGTTTTGCAAAACCTTCATATAACCCTCCGTAGTTAGTTGGGAGAGCGGTACATGAAGCCTCACTATTTTTTACACATATTTTGGGCATGTAGGAGCCATTTTATATGAATTAGGCGATTTACTCTATTTTTCGTGTATGTTAACCCATCAATATTTTGGTAATATTACTTCTGGATGATTTTTTGAAAAACCTTTATAGAACCCTCCATAGGGTGTTGGGAGCCTAGTACGTGAAGCCTCACCATATTTTACACATATTTTGGAAATTTAGGAGCCATTTTATAAGTATTAGGCCATTTTTCTCAGTTTTTCGTTTGTGTTAGCCCATGAATATTTTTGTGATATTGCTTCTAGATGATTTTTTTGTAAAACCTTTATAGAATCCTCCGTAGGGAGTTGGTGGAGCCGTACGTGAAGCCTCACTATTTTTTACACTTATTTTGGGAAATTTGGAGCAATTTTATAGAAATTAGGTGATTTTCTCAATTTATCGTGTGTGTTAGCCCAGGAATATTTTGGTGATATTGCTTTTGGACGATTTTTCTAAAAAACCTTCAAAGAATCCTTAGTAGGGAGTTGGGGGAGCAATACGTGAAACCTCACCAGTTTTTTTAAAAAAAATTGGCGTTTAGGAGCTACTTTATAGGAATTTGGCGATTTTCTCAGTTTTACGTGTCTCTTTGCTCATGAATATTTTTGTGATATTGTTTTCGGACCTTTTTTTTTTTTTTTTTTGCAAAACCTTTACAGAACCCTTCTTAGGAAGTTGGGGGAGAAAAACGTGAAGCCTCACCATTTCTTACACATATTTTGGGAATTTAGGAGTCATTTTATAGAAATTTTGCGATTTTCTCAGTTTTTCATGTGTATTAGCCTATGAATATTTTGGTGATATTTCTTTTGGATGATTTTTTTGAAAAACCTTTATAGAACCCTCTGTAAGGAGTTGGGAGATTAGTACGTGAAGCCTCACCATTTTTTACACATATTTTGGGTATTTAGGAGCCACTATATAAGTATTAGGCGAATTTTCTTAGTTTTTCGTGTGTGTTAGCCCATGAATATTTTTGTGATATTGCTTTTAGATGATATTTTTGTAAAAATTTTACAGAATCCTCCGTAGGGAGTTGGGAGAGCAGTACGTGAAGCCTCACTATTTTTTACACTTAATTTGGGCAATTTGGAGCAATTTTATAAAAATTAGCGATTTTCTTAGTTTATTGTGTGTGTTAGCCCAAGAATATTTTGGTGATATTGCTTCTGAATGATTTTTCTGAAAAACCTTCAAAGAACCCTTAGTAGAGAGTTGGGGGAGCAGTACGTGAAGCCTTACCAGTTTTTACAAAAAAAATTGACGTTTAGGAGCTACTTTATTGGAATTTGGCGGTTTTGTCAGTTTTTCGTGTGTTTACCCATGAATGTTTTTGTGATATTGCTTCCGGACGTTTTTCTTTTTTTGCAAAACCTTTACAGAATCCTTCTTAGGAAGTTGGGGGAGCAGTACGTGAAGCCTCACCATTTCTCACACATATTTTGGGCATTTAGGAGTCATTTTATAAGAATTTAGCAATTTTCTCAGTTTTTCGTGTGTGTTAGCCCATGAATTTTTTGGTGATATTTCTTCTGGATGATTTTTTTGAAAAACCTTTATAGAACCCTCCGTAGAGAGTTGAGAGACTAGTACGTCAAGCCTCACCATTTTTTACACATATTTTGGGTATTTAGGAGCCATTTTATAAGTATTATGCCATTTTCCTTAGTTTTTCGTGTGTGTTAGCCTATGAATATTTTTGTGATATTGCTTCCGGATGATTTTTTTTAAAACCTTTTTAGAATCTTCCGTAGGGAGTTGGGAGAGCAGTACGTGAAGCCTCACTAGTTTTTACACTTATATTGGGCAATTTGGAGCAATTTTATAGAAATTAGGCTATTTTCTTAGTTTATCGTGTGTGTTAGCCCAGGAATATTTTGGTAATATTGCTTCTGGATAATTTTTCTGCAAAACCTTCAAAGAACCCTTAGTAGGGAGTTGGGGGAACAGTACGTGAAACCTCACCGGTTTATACAAAAAAAATTGGCGTTTAGGAGCTACTTTATAGGAATTCGGCGGTTTTCTCAGTTTTTTGTGTGTGTTTCCCCATGAATATTTTTGTGATATTGCTTCTGGACTTTTTTTTTTTTTGCAAAACCTTTGCAGAACCCTTCTTAAGGAGTTGGGGGAAAAGTACGTGAAGCCTCACCATTTCTTACACATATTTTGGGCATTTAGGAGTCATTTTATAGGAATTTTGTGATTTTCTCAATTTTCCGTGTGTGTTATCTCATGAATATTTTGGTGATATTTCTTCTGGATGATATTTTTGAAAAACCTTTATAGAACCCTCTGTAGGGAGTTGGGAGACTAGTACGTGAAGTCTCACCATTTTTTACACATATTTTGGGTATTTAGGAGTCATTTTATAAGTATTAGGCCATTTTCCTTAGTTTTTTGTGTGTGTTAGCCCATGAATATTTTTGTAATATTGCTTTCGGATGATTTTTTTGTAAAACCTTTATAGAATCCTTAGTAGGGTGTTGGGGGAGCAGTACGTGAAGACTCACCAGGTTTTACAAAAAAAAAATGGCGTTTAGGAGCTACTTTATAGGAATTGAGCGGTTTTCTCAATTTTACGCGTGTGTTTGCCCATGAATATTTTGGTGATATTGCTTCCGGACCTTTTTTTTTTTTTTTTGCAAATCATTTACAAAACCCTTCTTAGGGAGCGAGGGGAGCAGTACATGAAGCCTCACCATTTCTTACACATATTTTGGGCATTTAAGAGTCATTTTATAGGAATTTGGCAATTTTTTCAGTTTTTCGTGTGTTAGCCCATGAATATTTTTTGAGATTTTGCTTCCAGATGATTATTTTGCAAAACCTTTAGAGAACCCTCTGTATAGAATTGGGGAAGCAGTAAGTGAATCCTCACCATTTTTTACACATATTTTAGGCATTTAGGAATCATTTTATAGGTATTAGTCGATTTTATCAGTATTCTTCGTAACACTCCGTAGGAAGTTTTACACATATTTTAGGCATTTAGGAATCATTTTATAGGTATTAGTCGATTTTATTAGTTTTTCGTAACGCTCCGTAGGGAGTTGGGGGAGCAGTACGTGAAGTCTCACCATTTTTTACACATATTTTCGACATTTAGGAGTCATTTTATAGGTATTAGATTATTTTCTCAGTTTTTCGTGCATGTTAGCCTATAAATATCTTGATAAAATGGTGATATTGCTTTCGAATAATATAAACAACAAATTTAATTTAATAGGTTAAAAAATTAATGGACTAACTAATACATACCAAAAATTCAAGACAATCTTGAATTTCTGTTTCATGACATATTTTCCGTCTTTGCCAAAAAGGCTGAAGGGTCGCATCTAATATTCCTTTACATGATAGAAAACTAGGTGGGGATAAAACCAGATGTAAGATTAGGCTATACATGATTTCTACCTGCATGATTCAAACGGTTAGTTAATAGCAAATTTTTATTTGTTTTATTATATTCTCAACATGTTTCTCGTGGGTAAGATTCAAAACCATGACTTATGTCAACTCTAATATTATAGAGATATTAAGTCTGGAGGAAGCAAAAGATGATCAAATAACACAACACAAAACTTTATTTAAAAAAACAACACACTAAAATTAAAATAAAAAAACAGAAGAAAATTGAACAAGCATATAACCAACATGAACAGGATATAAACTTAGACATAAAACCAAATAACTAAAAAAAAAAAATTAAACAGAATGACAACTTCAGTTCCAATATGAATAATTTAAATTGCAGTTATACTGTCAGCTTATAAAACTTAAACTCCTTCGTCTAACCAAAGATATCGAGAACAAAACCCTCTTCATCAGACTCTTCTTTCTCTTCCACTTTCTTTTCCTGCTCCTTCTTCTCCGCCACCACTGCAGCAGCAGCACCACCACTAGCAACCACAACACCACCACCGGAAGGCACTGAAGCTAGCATCTCTCTTCCGGCAGCAATAAGTTTAGTAAGGTCTCTTCCTTTGACTAGGGATAATAATAACTCAATTTTTGTATCATCAGCTTCCGCTCCAACGGAGGAGAGAATTGCTTTCAAATCCTCCGCCGTGGGATTGGTGTTTCCACCCAACACAGCCAACAAGTAGGTGGCGATCACCTTCATTTTTTTTTGTAATTTTTTTTTTGACTTTAAGAAAACTTGGGAACAAAGAGTGGTTTAGGGTTTGGGTTTTTGAGAATATATAGTTGTTTTTAGGGTTTTAAAGGAGTTGGTTTTTTTTTTTTTTTTTTGGTTTTTTGGTGTACGAGTAACCTAAGGGGTATTAATAATTCTTAAAGACAAAAATATAACCTCCATTATGTTAGGATAGAGATTTTTTCCTTTTTCTCCTTTTTTTTTCTAATTTCATTAACAAAAATTAATGCAAGAAATTTTAAAAAGGGTTAATATAATAGCACTTTTGATCACTTGGTTATTGATAAATTCAATTTTAGTCCTTAAGATAAGCACATTTAGCGTTCATTTTCTTGATGTGCACTTTTTACTCCTTTTTGCTTATAAATATTCATAATTTTTTTAGAATTATTAACTATGTCATCATTTAATTACTCATGTGATGGCCCTTTTGTTTGAATGTTAACATATTTCTAAAAAAATTATCCATAATAACATATTTTTTACATATGGAATGAAAGAAGCCAATGCATCTAATTTCAATGTGAATTTGAACATGAGTAATTTATATATTCTTTTGGGATGGAATTTATATAATCAGAAACAATACAAAAAAAGTAAAATAAATTGAAAATGTGATTTTATTGAACCTTCCTTTTATACTAGAAATGGCTATGACCTATAATCAAGCTCATTTATTTATTTGTTTCAAACATCAATTAATAGAATATAGAGTATAAACCTTTGATTCTCATTCTTTTCGCCTTTCCCTCGTTGGCTCATAGATTTCAAAACGTGGGCCAAAGAAGAAAATTATTTTGTATTCCAAAACTAAAGAGATTAGATTTTTTAACACCTAAGGATTCTGAAAAAAGTTATTTTCTTCTATTCAAATTATAAAAGGTCATTAAAGATCAATTTCTACCAAAAGTTCCAAATCATAATTTTTATTCCAATAATACAGCTACACTATTTACTAATAGCATATTTGCCTAAAAGCAGAGGCAATGCAAGGGAAGCATCTTATAATACCATTTGCTAATTAAAAAAGAGAGAAATTGTAACATGTATTACAACTTACACGTCAAAAGCAACATTTCCGTCGATGCCTTTGAATATAAAGCCACTTTGTCAATTGTCCTAAAGCAATAAAGAAGGATAGCTAAGCAAATCCATTCAAGCTCAAGGCCTAAGATACACTGGTAGAAATTTTAAAAAGATACAGTAGAAAGAACTCAACATTATATAGTCCTAACAAGTAATAAGATAGCACAAAACGGATGACCAGGAGAAGCACAACGAAATCAGGATAACTGCCTAGTTTATGTGTTATTTTTCCTTTTATTGAGTCGTCAAGCAAGTCGGCTTTCACCATATTTCTGCTCTAGCATGGCTAATAGAGCAAGAAGAAACTAAATGAAAGGAGATAAAACAGAGGTGAATACACTTGCAATGAAGATATTTGTTTCCCCATAGCAGATGATGATCTTGATCTTTGACGAGAACTCACATTTGGAGTAAAAGGAACGATTCGTGCTCTCCTTTTAATCTGGGCGTTAATATCTTGAGTTTTAGGACAACGTATTCGCCCCTCCTCAAGTGGCAGAGTTTGGCTTGGAGGCTTGAAAGTGGATGGTGGAATGTCAGTAGAAGCTGAGGTTTTGCAGTATCGGGACAATAAAAGAGTTACTAATAATGAGAGAACCAGGACGGTTTTGGCTTGAATCATGTTTACTAAGCAAGAGTTGGATAATATACAATGTAGTAGCTAGGAGCAAGTTTGGTTAGATGGAAGTCGGGAAGGACGCTATATATCTAGCAAAAAGCAGAAGTGTATCCAATACAATACACCTTTTTTGCATTTTTCAAATATAATGAACTTTTTGGGATTAGTAATCCATCAAAAAAAGGAGAAAGTTTTAAGGGCTGAGTAATCACCCTTCAAAATGTAGTTTGAAAAATGAACAAGGTGGGGACAGGGACAACTCTAAAGTTGGGAAAGACAATAGGTAGTACTAAAATAGGAATTCTTTGTTTATAAGTAAACTTATCTGATTCAGATTCCCGCCACCCTCAATATCACAAAGAAAAGTGAAGAAAATGAGAAAAGAACATGTCTGGATTAAACTACGAAGAGCTAGAAGTCAAACCGTCCAACAACCTCATTTATGCAAGATCTCAACTACGACGACAAGGAATGTGAAAAATAGTGATGCCACGGGAAGTCAAAGATTTGCTTAAGCCGACAATTTGGTGGAACATATTTCAAACAGGAATCTGGTTCCACAAAAAGAGATGTGGGATTTTGTTCCAACTTTCGGCACATGATGGTGTGCTAATGTCATGTAGATTTTGTTCAATGGGTGGATTTTACTATTTACATGCTGTTTCATATTTTCACATTTAAAGAGCATCTTTCACTTTAAAAGAACTTTGATCTTTGATGCACTGGGAATTAATTAATTAACCAAGAACTCTTGAATTTTAAGTAACAAAGCATTTGCGATGACACAGCTGAATTTTCTATGCACAAGAAAAGAAGATTTGTGTTGAAAGCAAGTTACTTACAGTTCACAAGGAAAAAGCTGCAGGTCAGTGCTTAGCTAAACAAGTTTTCAAGAATCTGTGGGCTTAGCTTTTGCAGAAATGACAACTGTCCCACTTGCTTGGCCACAACTCCGATTACACGATCTATGTACAGGACATAAAGAGAATTCCTGTTTTCTAGAAGTTCCAATGCTTTTCTTCCATGGAGAATTGATACAACCCATTCTTCAAAAAGCCCTACAGAGTAAATACAAACGTATGGATATTGTCAGGTCCATTTCCATCACTAACAGTATTAAAAATAACCTTCACCAGATAGGTCATTTATGGGAGCCTGCTAATTATCCTTGTGGGAATATATATCACATGCAATAATTTCCCTCAGATGGAAGCAGAACTCCTCAGATCCGATAGAAGGAGAGGAAATAGGTTATAGAGAGAGCAAATGTGTTATGTATCCAAGTGATTAGAAGAAGCTCACTTATGTCGAAATCTCCACCTTTTGACCAGGTTAACAAATAATCTGAAACCAGAAATTCAATAAGCTGAATCCTGCAATTGAGAACGTATATTAGACAATTTTAGTCTCCTTTTTATGGGTTATAGCTTCAAGAAGATTCATAAAGAAATGAAGAAATTAAAAGAAGTAAATTGTGGATGCAGTAAAAAGCAAATACTAGGCAGTAAACTGTATGACACATTATTCCTACAGCCCCTTCCAGACAGAAATCTAGCAAGCTTAATGTGACGTCCCGCCACCGTGTTAGCCAATTTTCGCGTCCAATAAGGAGCGGATAATTCTAGAGTTGCGGAGAGGCTTGCGGATAACTCTAGAATCCTTTAGAATTCTCAAGAAGGCTTTGGAGACTTCAAGACTAAGTAGAGAATTCTAGAAATAGGACTAATGTGTAAATATCTTAGGGACTTATCATGTAAATATTATTTACACTTAGGTCCTTGGGTGCAAGTATAAATAGAGGTGCCAACCATTTGCAAGGCACCAAGCAACCAAGTTGTAAACAACCTTCCAAAGCAATACAAAGCCTTCTTCTTTCAAAAGCTCTCTTGTTCTTTTCAAAGTCTTTCTTAATATTCCCTTAGCGATCAAAATCTTAGAGGCTTACTTGAGCTTACAAGATCGTGAAAGATTCGTGAGTAAGTTGTCAAGTGCCGCACGGAACTTTAGCCATCACTCTAAGTCCGTGACAAGTGGTATCAGAGCAAAGGTTTGGTACTAAGGGAATGGCTATCGGGCGACATAATGCGCCGCTTAGCACCACCAACGTCCGTGTGGATGGTGGAAAGAAATCCCACGCGGAAAGAAACATCAAAAGGGTAATGAGGAGACGCCGCTCGAACCCACACCAAGCGAGGCGCTACATCTCATCCACCTTCAACCACCGAGCCAAGTGACGGCGAACGTGGCGGCGAGGCCGCCGACGCCATCGCTGGAGAAGAATGGGTCGCAAGTGGTGGAAATGGCAAGGCAGCCGCGAGATATTAGGCCGGCGATAAATGTGGTTGACGGCAAATTCAAGACCCTTGAAGATTTCACCTCGAGGAGACCGGCGCATCCGCAAGGAGTTGGAGGGACGCCACAGCCGAGTTCGAGATGGCGAGGCTATCACTTTCGGAGGTCGCCGCCGGAGGCGCTGAACACAATTGAAACCATGAAGGCCAAATGAGGCACTCAAGGCGTGCAGGAGGCCGAGGATCGGCGTCACCCGATTGTGATAGGAGGCGTGGTCGAGGCTCCCAAGCCACCTATATTTAAAGGCGTCCGTGATGCGCAAGAGGTGGAGAACTTTTTGTGGCACTTGGAGAATTACTTCAAGTGTAGTCGGGTGAAGAGTGACGAAAATAAGATCAACACTGCCGTGTTGTATCTCTCCGAGATGGCCATACTGTGGTGGAAACGCAAGGAAGCCGAAATAGGGAAGGGCACGTGCACCATCAACACGTGGGAGCAATTCCGCGAAGAATTCAAGAAAGCCTTCTTCCCTAACAATGTCATATATGAGGTAAAGCGCAAGTTCAGGGAACTGAAGCAAACAGGAATTATTCAGGCATATGTGAAGGAATTCACAACTCTAACGCTTCAGATTCCCAACCTCACAGACGACGACATGCTATTCCACTTCATGGACGGATTACAAAATTGGGCCAGGACGGAGTTGGAGCGGCGACAGGTCAAGACCATAGATGAGGCCATCACTCAAGCCGAGTCCTTGACCGACTTCAAGCATGACCGGCATGACAAGACAAAGGGCAAGGAGGCCAGGAGTAGTCATGCTAAAGGTGGGGGAGAGCGTGGCAGAGGCAAGGAGCGCAGCAGCCACGGCGAAGACGACTCCCACAAGTCGGATAATGGACGGTTCAGGCGCCAAGGCTATACGGAGAAGAAGGCGCAGACCACGAAAGGAGATGGATGCTACATATGCAGAGGACCACACGGCTATGCCAGGTGCCCGGAAATGAAGAACCTTGGCGCCATCCTACGCGAGCGGAAGGAGAAGGACGCGCAAGAGCAAGGGCAGGACGCGGGCACGACGCAGCTGGGCATGGTAGGATTATGCGAGGCCATAGCTAAACAGACGAAGAAGCCGGGAGACTTCTGCACGCAGTATGTAGACATCTCCATCAATGGACGGCTAGCTCGTGCCATGGTAGACTCTGGGGCCGAAGCAAATATCATGACCAAGACAGCGGCAGAGAGGTTAGGGCTGAAATGTGCTCCAAGCAACACCCGTCTCAAGACGGTTAACGCCCCACCGACTCCCGTGTGCGGAGTCGCTCAAGGAGTAAGCATCACACTGGGCCAGTGGCAAGGTAAGACCAACTTCACTGTCGCTCCTTTAGATATCTTTGATATCATTCTTGGGCAGGAGTTCTTCCAGCGCTACCACACTATGATCGATCCCTACCTCCAACGACTCATAGTCATGGAGTGTGAAGGGTCGTGCATGGTACCTCTAGTCAAGGTACCAAAGAAGGAAGGACACACCTACCTGTCGGCCATGCAAATTGTGAAGGGCCTAAAGAAAGGGGAGCCGACGTTCCTAGCCACCATTGCAAGTTCGGGAGAAGACAATGGTGCTAAGGAGTCCTTGCCACCGATCATAGAGAAGGTCCTTGAAGAAAATAAGGACGTGATGCCCGAAGAGCTGCCAAAGACTCTACCTCCAAGGCGCGAGGTAGACCATAAGATAGAGCTAGAGATTAGAGCCAAGCCACCCGCACATGTACCATACCGCATGGCTCCACCTGAGTTAGAGGAGCTAAGGAAGCAGTTGAAGGAGCTCCTCGAGGCCGGACACATTCGTCCATCCAAGGCACCTTATGGCGCGCCGGTGCTCTTTCAAAAGAAGAAAGACGGATCCTTGCGATTATGTATCGACTACCGGGCACTTAATAAAGTAACAATCAAGAACAAATACCCTATCCCGCTTATTGCTGATTTGTTTGATAGACTTGGGCAGGCCAAGTACTTCACAAAGGTGGACCTCCGGAAAGGCTACTACCAAGTACGCATTGCAGAGGGAGATGAACCAAAGACAGCGTGCGTGACTCGATACGGAGCATACGAGTGGTTGGTAATGCCTTTTGGCCTAACCAATGCACCCGCAACTTTTTGCACGTTGATGAACAAGATTTTCCATCCGTACTTGGACCAATTCGTGGTGGTGTACTTGGATGATATAGTCATCTACAGTAACACCCTGGAAGAGCACGTAGAGCATCTGAGAAAGGTCTTCCAAGTCTTACGGGAGAACCAGTTATATATCAAGCGGGAGAAGTGCGAGTTCGCCCAACACGAGGTGCACTTCTTGGGTCATATCATCAGCCAAGGCGAACTAAGGATGGACGAGGCCAAAATCCGGGCGATCCAAGAGTGGGAGGCGCCCACCAAAGTGACCGAGTTGCAGTCGTTCCTTGGACTTGCGAACTATTATCGCAGGTTCATAAATGGCTACTCCGCCAAAGCTGCTCCGCTAACCAGTTGTTGAAGAAAAATAAGCCGTGGGTTTGGAGCAAGGAGTGCCAGACAGCCTTCGAAGGTCTCAAGACCGCGGTGACAGAAGAGCCGGTCTTAATGCTGCCCGATTTTTCAAAGACCTTCGAAGTACATACGGATGCGTCGGACTTTGCCATTAGGAGTCTAATGCAGATGACACCCAATTGCCTTCGAGCCATGGTGAATGAGACCGACGGCGCTACGGTGCAAGAGAAGGAAATGACGGCCATCGTCGTGCATTACTGCGCACATGGAGACATTACCGCTAGTTCCAAGTTCGTGGTCAAAGCGGACAACGTGGCTACTAGCTACTTCCGATCCAAGAAGATCACCCCGAAGCAAGCTAGGTGGCAGGATTTTCTAGCAGAATTTGACTACGACTTGGAGTACAAGCCTGGAAGAGGCAATGTCGTGGCCGATGCGCTAAGTCGAAAGGCCGAGCTTGCTACCATCACAACAGCCTATTGTGACATTCAAGATGCGATCAGGGATGGCATGCAACAGGATCCGAGGCGAAGGCGATGGAGTTAGCCACCAAGGCAAGACAAGGCGGTTTTGGGTGGAAGATGGCCTTTACTCCGCCGGCGAAGGATCTACGTGCCCAAGTTCGGGTCTATTAGGCGGCGTATCATTAAAGAAAGCCACGATACACCGTGGGCCGGGCATCCGGGGCAGCGAAGGACGAGGGCATTGATCGAGGCAATTTATTATTGGCCGCGCATGCGAGAAGATATCGAGTGCTACGTGCAGACTTGTCTTGTGTGCCAACAAGACAAGGTGGAGCGTAAGCAGCGGGAGAATCTGGAGCCACGCGCGATGGCGGGCGCCCATGGGAGAGCGTAACCATGGACTTCATAACTTCTTTACCCAAGTCTGATGGGTATGGAACCATCATGGTCGTGGTAGACAGGTTCTCAAAGTATGCTACCTTTGTACCTGCCACAGCCGGTTGCACCGCTAAGGAGGCCGCTCGATTATTTTTCAAGAATGTGGTAAAGTATTGGGGGCTGCTAAGACATATCATTAGTGATCGAGACCCCCGTTTTACCGGCAACTTTTGGAGAGAGTTGTTCGAGATACTTGGCACAGAACTTCACTTCTCCACAAGTTTCCATCCACAAACCGATGGCCAGACGGAACGTGTCAATGCCCTGCTGGAGTGCTATCTGAGGCACTACGTCAGTGCGCACCAGAAAGATTGGGCCAGACTCCTAGACATGGCACAATTTTCATACAATTTGCAAAGGAGCGAGTCCACCGGGCGCACACCATTTGAGTTGGCAACAGGCCAACAACCCCAAACTCCGCATTCATTACCAGCCGCTTTCCAAGGGAAGAGTTTGGGAGCCTACCATCTTGCCAAAGGATGGGAGGAACAACTTGATGCTGCCAAGTCCTACTTAGACAAGGCAGCCAAGAAGATGAAGAGGTTCGCCGACCGCAAGCGACGTCCCACGGACTTCAAAGAAGGCGACATGGTCTTGGTAAAGTTCAATCCAAGACAGTTCAAAGCACTAAGAGGCGTTCATCAGAACTTAGTGCGGAAGTATGAAGGCCCGTTCAAAATCGTTGCCAAGGTGGGCAAGATTTCATATAAGGTAGAGTTGCCTCCACACTTTAAAATTCATCTGGTATTCCATGCAAGCGTCCTCAAGCCATACCATGAGGACAAAGTCGATCCGAGCCGGAGCCAAACTCGACGGGCACCCATCACCGTCACCGCCTCACATGACCGAGAGATTGAAGCTATCATAGACTATCAGGCCAGGCGGAAGAGAGGACAACAAGCCAGTGCCATGTTCCTTGTACATTGGAAGGGACAAACTCCCGACGAAGCCACATGGGAGAAATATGAAAACTTGTGGCAATTCAAAGATCAAGTTTGGGAATTCTTGCAGAGATGCGCCGCGGTCGTCGCATCATCAGGTGGGGGAGCATGTGACGTCCCGCCACTGTGTTAGCCAATTTTCGCGTCCAATAAGGAGCGGATAATTCTAGAGTTGCGGAGAGGCTTGCGGATAACTCTAGAATCCTTTAGAATTCTCAAGAAGGCTTTGGAGACTTCAAGACTAAGTAGAGAATTCTAGAAATAGGACTAATGTGTAAATATCTTAGGGACTTATCATGTAAATATTATTTACACTTAGGTCCTTGGGTGCAAGTATAAATAGAGGTGCCAACCATTTGCAAGGCACCAAGCAACCAAGTTGTAAACAACCTTCCAAAGCAATACAAAGCCTTCTTCTTTCAAAAGCTCTCTTGTTCTTTTCAAAGTCTTTCTTAATATTCCCTTAGCGATCAAAGTCTTAGAGGCTTACTTGAGCTTACAAGATCGTGAAAGATTCGTGAGTAAGTTGTCAAGTGCTGCACGGAACTTTAGCCATCACTCTAAGTCCGTGACATTAAGCTATGATTCCAAATGTGAAGTTTAAACACAACTCCGGTGATAACCTTGAGGTACATGAACATCCCCAAGTTAACCAAGTAATCTGGCAATTCAGGCAGCATAATTTGCTTTTTGTATCTGAAGCAGGAACAGCTTCTGATCACTTAATCATTGCAGCGTTTCAAGCAATGAATAACTATTTACACTAAAAAAAAAAAAAAGGGGGAGCACACACCAAGTAATCCTGCAGCTAAAATCACCATTAAAAATAAAAAATAAGATTGCAAAGATGATCGCAAAATATAGTAGTGATCACTCCGCTAGAGGATACTAGAAGCAAAAGATGATAATACCACATACAGACAACCATTTCAAACTTTATGTTAGCTTAACTGACAAAAGAAAGAACGGAACAGCCAACTCGAAGTAAATGTCATACTCCCCATAGGAACTTCAAATTTAAAGGAACAAATTCCACTCCTCAGCTTAAAAACACCTTCAAATTGGGAAGTCTGGAGGGACAATCGGTCTGATATTAAAATTACAGTGATATTAAAATTACAGTGTTTTCAAACCTCTAAACCAGAAACAGAAAATAAACAAATAGTATATGGAAAGAAGTCAATGACCAGAAAGGAAAATATGTTATCATACACAAAGGAAAAGAAATTTCGTCAAGGGTAAGGACCAAAATAATGGACAGTCGAACCTCTTTATAACAGGACACTAGTTCCGACATTTTTTGGCAGCTATAGTGAAATATTGTTATAGAGAACATACAATATAACATAACATGAAAGATTAGTTTCACGTAACAAATGGTTGTTATAGTGAAATGTCGTTATAGAGGATAGTTATAGAGAAGTCAGATTGTACATCCCATTATTACCAGCATAGAAACAAATTTCAATGACTAAAGGAAGACAGCATTTAACAAACAAGAAGCCAGGCTTATAGCCTAGAGGTACCAGTTGGGATCTCCCACAATATGTATGGGTTTGAATCCCACTGCCCCAATCTACCTTCTCTTCCCCTTCTGCAGCCCTCTATTATGTGATAAGAAAGTTAGAAACAACTACAAAACAGAAGCATAAAAGAACAATAAAGCCAGATAATGACAACTTTATACAAGCTGGTGGGACTTACATCATGTACATAGAGTTATGCATACTTGGAAAGGCATCATCAAATGGATCCATGAAAAGCAAACTTTCTGCCACTGCAGAAATCCTTTGAGAAACTGCAAATATTAGACGCTGGCCGACAAAAGCCTCATTTCCGACCTTACGCATCAAATGTTGAATATAGAACTGAACATCAACGTCAAAGTGATGAGAGTCTGAAACATATCATTATGGAATCAAGAGTTAAGAAGCCATATAGACGGAAATATAAGTCAGTTACATTGAGGAATTTAATAATGAAAATGCTGCTGGCAAAGAGCAAAAATCACTTTAAATCGCTGGGAAATTCAGACTCGTGATCCAACTAAACTAATAATCAGTCCAACGATAACAGGGTCATAAGGGTCTGTTCTCTTTTGATTTCAATGGTCTTTGCTTCTAACTATTCAATATAATCCATGTTACTTTAAACTAATAAGAATTAGATTCAATGAATCTTTCAGAATCATCATCACAATAGTTTGTTCCTTCATAGATAAATAATTTATTCATAAATATTATTCAGCATCCATCCAAAAGAATTAGAAGCATTTTACATAATCCATGTCGTGTGGAAACACCAATTTTTTGTTTCTGCTGGAAAAAATTTTAAGGTGTCTTTCTACACTAACAATAGTTTCATCACAAATATTGCTTGCCTCTGTCCAAATTTGTGATACTATATTTATTTCGATATGTCCAAAAACTTTCTACAATACTCTGCCAATATTACCTTTTATACAACTTCAATAAACTTTAAGAATTCAAATTTGTTTAATGATTTGTCCACTGCTTTACTGTTTTATTGCTACTATGTAGAATTTGTAAGTCAAATTAACGATGATGCATAAATAGGACGATCAGAGTATAATAAATCAAACATCCATTATTATATGATAGGAGTAACTGATTTGTTTCCATTTAATACGTATCAAACCAAATAACTTTACTCAGTATCATGCTGAAACCATTTCTTAGTTCTGTATATGCATATACTGGGAGATATCTACCAAAATCTTTATAATTAATTAAAAATGCTGATTCTACCATTATTAAGGTAGGTGAAAATATACTTTCGCAATCTGCTAAGGTGAAGATAGTCTTCAAAAACCTAGTATGAATAAAAAGAAGATCACATAATTACCATCTCTATGCAAAGCACTGCACATTCTTCTCAATAAACGCATGATTAAACTGTTGATAATGCCTTCCACGTGTTCTCTGTTTCTTTCAGTTGGTGACATTGTAGCCACTGTACCTTTAAAGTAGTAAAATACAAATACTGCTGAATTTGGAAGTCACTAAAGAAAGAAGACTAGACAGTAATGAACCCATCTGGTGCTATCTTAATATTACAGCTGAAATATCAGAAATTTAGGCATTCTATGTAGTGAAATGGTTTGGTACTTGGAAAAAGGTGTTGACAAACAAGGGTAAATCGTGAACCTTTTGCATTTTCGAGTAAAAATTAGAAAGCTTCATTTTAAAATGGCCGTACAAACCATGAAGATGTTCCTCAAAGAGCAATCTTTCCTTGAAAACTCAAATCTTAGGATGAAGCTTCACTGGACAGTTTTTTTCCATTATAGTTTCAGAACAGATAATTCATTCACTTATTAACCCCTTGATTTCAGCTTTTATCACAATCCTCAACACTAGAAATTAGAATACAAACAGTATATCTGTGAATAATTAAACGCTGGTGTATTACAAACAGAAAAGCATATCAGGAATTCAAGTTTAAAATTTCCAGATGTTGCTCATGAAAAAATTGTACACGTGAAGGCAAAAGGAAATGAAAATATTGTATCATTACCAAGAATGAAGTCCACAGCTTGGTGGCACCAGTTCTTAAAATTACCTTCCTCCAACTGTAACACATTTGGTACAAAAGCCAAGTGAGATGAGACATAAAAACGATATTCGTAGCATAAAATAAAGCATCACTAGCTGGGGCTAATTGAAACAACATACACTTTGAGGAGAAATAGTGTCACAAAGCTCCAAAAGAAAATCAACTGAAGCGCTCAGTTGTTCAACATTGTTTTCATTGTCATGTTCTGCCATATAAGAAAAGACAATATTCATACTTCTCATCTATAGCTGAAAACTCAAGTTAAGAAAATTTTGCCAAACATGACCTAGAGTTTTCCAGAGATAAAGTTATGGCACATGTAAGATATGAGTATGACATTTATCACAGCATGGCTGACGCATGATAAGATCTCAACTCAGTGTAACTTCTAAAAATCATCACTTTGCAAGTTAACCATCAAAAGTAAAAACAAAAATACATCCATAAGAAGATCTCTAACTGAACTTTCACCTGAAATGCAGTGAAGTAAGGAATCATCTGGTCTTCTCCTCTTTCTCTCCTGAATCCTCACTGGAAAAATATACAAGTAAATGAATTCAGCTAATGTATATGAAGGCCGAATTGACAACTTTAGACCAATAAATACAACAGCATTCCTAAAATGCAAACCTTGTCTGAGAAATCTTCTCCGCAACACATCACTGAACCGTTGGTCAGAACCAGCTCCAATTTTCTTAGGGCTCAATAATCCCAACTTATCAAAGAAATAACACTTGCATGATGCACTTTTTGGAAATATATCACACTGTGAACCATCTTACTCCAGAAAAAAAAAAGTCAAAATAATCAAAACAAAATAGCCAATCAATGTGAAGCTACCTATACAAACAACACATTAGTAAAATCAAAATCAAACACATAACAAAAAATCCTCAGGATACTCTTCTTATCATTCAATTTTGATTACTATATATATATATTCACAAAATTTCGAGGTCGAAATATAGCAAGATAATCAGAAATGTAAAGCCTAGATGGTCATAACTACACATTGTTATTTTCCAAACGAATTGGATCATATAATAATAGATTTTAAGGAAATTGCGGTGATCATCAAAAAAAATCAATATAAACATTTAAAATAGAAATAAACTTAAAAAATCTAGCTTAAATTATAACGAAAATTTAAAATACTAACCTTCGGCTACTTTGAGATCCTCCTTGAGCCTGAGAATTTCTCGTTTACGCTCTTTTGCCTAAAAAATGAAAGTTAAGTAACTGATAATAGAAATAAGAAAACGAAGGAATTAAAGGAAATTGATCGAACTTTTTGTTTCCATTTAACAGCATCATCGGAATGAGAAAGAGGCGCACAGGAAGAAGAAGCTGCGGCGGCAGGTTGAGGAACAGCGGCGGTGGAGGAAGAAGGCGGAGCCGGTGTTGCTGCCGGAGGTTTGTGGAGAAGCTTTGATCGGACGAGTGCCATTGCTACCGCGAATTTGAACGATTCATCGGAGTGGCTCTTCGGTTGCTCTCTCAAAATCTCCATTTCTCTCACAGTGGTAAATGGCGGGAGTTAGCTTGTTTATAAAACGTTACTCGCGTGAGTTTTTTGGATTTTGGACTAAAAAGTATTTTTACTAAATATGTTTGCTTAGTTACTTAGTTTTCCCATATCCCGTAGTCATATTTAAACGAAATTTAAATGTCTATTAATTTTGGAGTAACTTTACACGTGCGGAGTTTAAAAAATGAGTAAACTTCAGGTACATATGATAGTAATTCAAACACAAAATAATTAAACTAGTCATATTTCTCTAAAGTTCAAGTAAAAATAACTAAAGTAATTGTATGTGTTTACATGTCTAAATTTGTTTTGAAATGAGTAAACTTGTAATATTTTGAGTAAACGGATAAACCTTAAATGGTGGTACAAAAATTCATGTATTTATGCACTTCGATCGTTAAATATGGTGGCTCTATTTGAGAAAATAATTCTAGCATAAATTTTAACATACAAAATAATACCAAGTATTTAGTTGAACGAGTTGAAAACTATGATATTTATATTAATATAGGTGTTGGTCAATCATACAAGAGAAAATGATGCTGCATAACTAATGGATTATTTGGTTATCGACATTAAATTGTACTCATATCAAAGGAGCACAACAAGGACACCCGATCGTTTTTATGAATCTCCATAAGTTTAGCTAACTACGATGGAATTTGGGTCATTCTAAGTAGAACCCCCTCTTTCGATGTCAAATAGAGCAAGATTAGTCAAGTCATAGCCCCGAAGGAATTTTGAGTGTGAGCTTACACACCTAAAAACTCGGTGAAATCGAATTTTGAGTGAGCTTACACAGTGAAATCCTACGAGGTAGGAAGAGGGTGGTGTACACAGACTTTACCCCTTACATTTGCGAGATAGAGAGGTTGTTTGGGTGGTGTACACAGACCTTACCCCTTAGATTTGCGAGATAGGTTGTTTTCGAGTGTATTGAATACTGATGGAAGCAAAGATATGATGGAGAATTCAATCACTAGGAGTAGAACTTCAAGAACCCTTTTGAATCACAACATACTACTCGAAAGACAAAACAAAAAACATAGCAAATTATACATATACAAAAACATAACAGCACCAGCAGAATATAAAACTTAAATGTGTCTGAATTTTCCTTCAAAAATGGTATATAAAGGCTCGAGGAGTTAAGTATGAACTCAACAGATTTGACAAAACTTTTAATCCATCTAGTCAAAAGAGAGGAGATAAATAAATAACTAATGAAATACAAAATGAGGGCCCCTTTGCCTAGAGCAAATATGAAGTACACAATTAACCATCCTCAAAAGGCAAAATCTTTCTTTCAACATGCTACTTTCACCTTGGGAAAAAGAAATACAACTCGCTTAAAAATCAGCCTGCTCTCGACCATCCTGCGGTTCAGTTGCTCTAAACACCATTGGACATCAACAAGAAATGCTGAAAAGTGAGTTTGAGTACATTCCATCTACTGAGGTTACAGAAAATCAATCTTCTCAAAGAGTTGATCGAGCTTTTATTGAAAGAGAGCTTTGCATGCCTCAACATCGGATGCTTGTGAATCCAATACTGCTTGGCCTGTAGGACTAGAGCTAATAGATCCCATTGTAGCTGTGAATACGTCTTTCTGGTATAGATCATCGGTTACCTTCTTCAAGATCTCATTGACCACCTTGAAGTCGAAAGCTCCAGCCAAAACTAGTCTAGATATTATGTCACCAAAATTTACCGGTGCTTTTGGTAGATCCATGGCAAGGTCATCCAGCAGAGAGGAAAAGTTCAAGAATCCAGTGACCAAGTCCCCGGCAGTAAAAACCTTCTTAACAAACAAGTGTTCGAGAAGCTGTGCAACTGGTTCAACACATGGTGGGCTTTTGTCTAGACCAATTGATATTGCTTCTTTGACAACCTCAGAATGGTAGGCTGGGGATTTGAGCTCCTCAACACACTGCAAAGCTTCTTCCAGAAGCCTAACGCTGAAATATTCCTCAAGAAGAGATGCTGTTTTTCTCTTTAGTACATCAGGTGTCGAACTTGCAGCAGGAGCCTGGGGTTTTGCAACTGGAGAAACAACGGTTGTTGGAGGTGGTCTAACTGGTCCAGGAACCTGTGATGCAGGGTCCATGCCAATACCATAGCCCATAGGGCGAGCAGGAGGAGCACCACTACCTTGCAAGAGGGCACTAGGCCTGCCACTCACGTAACCACCACTACCCTGAGGCAGAAGTTTTGGGTTCAATGCGGGCGACTTGCCAACCAATGGTGGCTGACTTCGTCCACCAGCCTGAACCAGTGGTCCATTACCTCTTGGCATAGAGCGGGATCTAGGAACTTCCCAGTTGTCATTATCCATCCCAGGTGTACCAGGCATCTTCCTAGTTCCAGGCATTCCAGGCATCATACCACCAGTGCCTGGACGATTGATAGGGAAGCCACCAGGGCTCAAACTCCCTTGAGCCGGAGGACCACGAGAATTTCTCATGCTTGCAGTGGCACCAGGACGCAAGCCCAAGGTCTTTTCTGCTTCAGAGTGAATCTCCGTGATGGTTTTTGCTTTCACCTGTGCAAAAAGGAAAGAATATTAAACCATAAGAGAGTACTCTAGGGAATAAACAGGCAACAAATCCAAGATAGAAAGAATGAACAAGGTGTCACCTCTTCCCGCCTAGGGACCCAGCTATTGGAACGTAAGTCCAGCACATTACGAACCATAAACCGCAGTCGGGGAGCCAACTGGGGGTTCGTTGATAGTTCCTTCAACCGGTTGAAGTACACATCGTTGATGCGCCTTGATTTTTGGTTCTCATCAAGCTGCTTGCCAATGGTGTTAAAGAACTGACAGATGGCTTCAACGTTCTCTTCTTCCGGACAGCTTTTGGGATCTTGTCCTAATAGTTCCTGTTAACAAATCAGCAAACACATTCCAGTTTAATGCATTAAAGACAGCAATCAGTATGGAACAAAAAGACATGAGCAAAAGGAACAATAACCAACCTGAACAATGTGGTGAACAATCTTTTCAGGGACCATCTTTTGCTTCAAAAGCTCACCAATAAGCTTAATATTGCCAAGAGTCCGCAATTTGATCAACCTTTCTTTGTCCTTGCGTTCTGACTCCTGATCGGGGGCTGTCATTTGCCTAGCCTCTTCTCGCAGTTTGTGAGCACCTTCAAATGCCTCCTGACAGTTATTCAACAGAATGCGCTTGAACGTAATCTCTTTGCCACCAGGTTCATCAGAGGGAAATGGAGGCAGCTTTTCATTCAGATCAGAACACAGTTGGGCATACATCGGGCAAAATGTTGGTTCCAACACAGCCTTGTCAAATATCAAGGAAATAACACCCTGAAAGTGAAGATAGAACACATTAAATTTCCAAGGTAAGGAAAAATTTGAGGTGAACAAAAGCACAACTAAAAAAGAGGTACGCCAGAGAAACGAAAACAGACCTTTAGGATGTCTGCACTTGTTATCCCTGAATCTATCAGTTGACCTTTGAGGAGATCAAACTTCTCTGGAGTCAGCTTGTTGAGGATACTGTAATCAATATTAATTAAGATCAATGAGTTAAGATTAATCCATACGTTCAACTAATGCCACATGTAGTAGTCTCATGTGCAAGTGAAAACATATCAAATGGAAGTTTTGTATTGCGCAGGTAGAGATATACAGACATCTAACAGAATACAATAAAGCAGCGAATAGGGGAAATCAAGAGATGGACAGGGAGACAGAGAGATAATGAACAACAATTATGCATATATATTTTGGCATAATGCATAACTATTACAGAGAAAAAATTACCCCTTCACAGTCTTCAAGACACGATCTTCGTCAGAAAGATTGCCTCTTCGAACTGACCATGGCAGCTCAGCTTTGACAAGTGTAGGAGCAGGTCCTCCCTAATTCACAGATAAAAATAAATGTTTCTGAGATCAAGAACTGAAAATAGCTTCATATCAGATATAAGTGTGCTTTGAAAATCACAACAACAACAATGCCCTTTGCTATAACAGAGGAAAAATGGAACTAAATTACGTGAAGAAAAATAGACATCTCCTCTGATCAACTAGCTGCCTTTCAGAATCATCATAATTGAATGATCAAACGATATCACTAAAACCCCTTACACCTAATTTTATATTACTAGAGCCCAATTACTGGAGTTCCTGATCCACCACTAAATTTTGGCAAGGTACTGTATAATGATTTAACGTATCAACTTCTCTTCATTTCTCAACTCTCATTTTCAGTTGGGACTTAAGAATGTGTTGAAAAGGTGTCTTAGCAGAACTGCCAGATTGTTTTCCTAGCAGAGGTTTCTTAAGATAGATACTGGATGTGTTCTGGATATAATATATAAGGCAATAGATTAAGAATTACCCCTCGGTTGGGAGATATTTGAGCTCTTCCGAACTGTGAGTTAAGCTGTTCTTGCCGGCCACCAAATTCTCTGTTTTCTCGTAGAGTGTCCCATGATCTGTCCTCTGTGGGGGCAGAAAATTGTGATGACTTGCTACGCCAGTCACGGCTATCTGGCTCAGAATAACGAATCTGAGATTGGACCTGCACCTGCAGACAAATAAATGAGACAACTTGTGGCAATAGAAATTCATAGTGTAAGTAACTATAAAGTACAGCATTCCCTCTCTGTTCACTCTGTGCAGGAGCAGTCATGTTGTGAGTGGGTGGGGTTCCTGACATCACAAAAATCATAAAGGGGAAGGAAGTACAACTATCTTAACAGATACTCACATTGGTGTCTGCACGGCTTCGACTGCCATCTTCACCAAACAATTCAGATTCAACTTCTTGTTTGATTCGAAGGATATCATCAGAAATGGCAACCACCTAGACACAAACAATCAACCCAATGAAAAAACGCAAGGAGAAAGAAATTAAGGTTGCCAAATATATAAGCCAAAACTTTAAGATACCACTCTTACCTCCCTCAGTTGCAGCAGCTGATCTCGAGTATACCTAACACGCTCACGGCCCTCAAAACGTGAGTCTCCAGTCTACAAATATAAAAGGATAGTCAAGACACATATCACAAAGGAGTTCTTTAAATTGAATCTCAACAATGAAAGAAAGGCATTATAGTAAATAAACGTGACAAGCATCAAGAACACTTGCACACTTTAGATGTCCAAATAAAGATAGTTGGTCATCAAGAAGCTACGTGAGGATCCAATTTAAAGAAGTGTTTACTACTCTCTGAATTGCGCCAGTTTTATTAGAGAAAAACATGTAACCAACTGATAACGAGCTCATATGAACAGCATAGCTTCTTGGAACTTCTTCTAACAAGTAACACTTAATGGGAATTTCAATGTTAGTAGGGTCTTTACGAGCAACACAATACTCCTTGGTTGCCCACCTAAAGCCTACCAATTGTTCTCCGTCCATATTTACAGCAGAAACACATTCTTAAGTGAGCTGCCAAGAATTAGGACGTAAAAGGCAAAAATAACGGCAGAAATAATACATACTGATGCATGGATATTTCTATGCTACCGACAAGCCCTAATTCTGCAACTTAAAAGAACCAGGTGGACTACACATTCTTAAACAAAAATTAACCCCATTAAGGTCCGGCTTGCATGCAACTCGACTAATTCCATAAGATACATGCCACCTCACACCAACAATAGGTACCAGGCAATCTTTAAGGCTTGGACAAATAGGAAGAAATCACCTAGTGTTTTTTGTCTCGGTTGGGATTTGAACATGAGACTTCATGGTTCTCACCCACTTCATTGACATCTAGATCACAGCCTTGGATGCTAAAAATTCAATTTTTAATCATTCTTCCAACAAAAAAACCATAATAAACAAGAGACACAGCTAACATTAGCAATTAGGCATAACACAGCTACACAGACCAATAACAGAATATAAAATCAAAGATTAACCCAAAAAAACTCAATCTTTAATCATTCTTCCAATAAACAGACCCCTAAAAGAACAAAAGACACAACTAACATTACCAATAAGACTTAACACAAGCTACACAAACCAATAAATCAAAGATTAACCAATAAACAGACCCCTAAAAGCACAAAAGACACGACTAACATTACCAATAAGACTTAACACAAGCTACACAGACCAAAAAAAACAAAGATTAACCAATAAAACTCAATCTTTACTCATTCTTCCAATAAACAGACCCCTAAAAGAACACAAGACACTACTAACATTACCAATAAGACTTAAACACAAGAAGCTACACAAATGAATAACAGATATCAAAAATCCAAAATTAACCCAAAGAAACTCAATATTTACTCATCCTTCCAATAAACAGACCCATAAAAAGAACAAAAGACACAACTAACATTGGCAATAGACTCTCTAACAGATTAACAAACCCAACATTAACCAAAAACGAAACCAATAACAGCTAAAAACACCCAATTCAAAGCAAAACACCCAAATAGAACCAAAATACTCAGATCTGAACAGAAGGGTACAAAAATTCAACCTTGAAAGATGAAATAGATGAAGAACCGCCATGTGGACGAAGCAAAGGGAGATCTGAATTAGTCGAGGAAGGTTCAAAGCGAGGGCCAAGCACTCTGCTTCCACCACCTCTGTTACCACCACCTGGTCTCAAACTTAACACAGTCTGATCAGCCTGCATAATACCTTAACTCAATTTCTCCACCGTCCGATCAATTCGAACAAAAAAGAATCCAAATCTCTCAAAAAACACCCAAATCAAGAAAAGCCCAGATACAAATAATATGTATCTAACACAATGAAGAAATACCCAGATAGAATTATGTATATATAAAGGGGTAGTGACCTTTTTAGAGAGAGAAAGGGAGAAATTTTTTTTAGAGAGAGAGAGTATTTCCTCTCTCTGCTAGGCAGAAGGAATGAAGAGAAGAGAGGTGAGGCCGTTTATGAGAAGGAGAAGAGGAGAAAGAGGGAAAGGAAACCCTTTTTTGGGATAGGTTTGGGATTTTGAGATTTGTGTGAGGGTATTTTTGGTATATTAATTCTTTTTACTCTGTATATTAGGAATTATTTGGGTGCATTTTTAGGAAATACATGCCCTTTTTGACTATTTTACCCTTGGGCTATGGTTCAAAGTTTTCTTTTGGGCCAATGAAAGTTTTTTTGACACATTTATGTCATGACTATAAGGACACTATTTTTGGGAAGTAAAAGTAATTAAATTTTTTTGGGAAAAAAAAAAAAGTAGTAAGTATTTAGTATTCAAACTTTGATTTCGGCTAATAAGTAAATAATTTAATTTTGAGAGTGTATATTTAGATATTTTAATCTGGTATTAACTGATAATTAAATGTTACAATTTGTCTCTGTTTTGGCTCGTGGATACCTGATACTGACGTGGTACATAAATTTTGAAGGTATTTAGATGACCATTTTGTAGATTGGAGTGTTTAACTTACATAATAATACAGATTCGTTAAGGTGTTTAGATGTGCATAGTCGAAGTTTGAGTGTTTACTTATCAGTTAAAGTCAAGTTTAAGGCTTGTTTATATGTTTTTTGGGGTAAGTAAATTCTATTTACCAAGTAAACGTTACAAATAAGGAAAAATCAGCATGTATGGACATAAGCTACATCCTTGCTAAAGCCTAACTCTCATATCTAACTAGCTACACTCTATGGATACATATTCAAAACATGTTAGCAAGTAGCTATTCTATTATATCTATTGTCTCTCCCATGCGTCTCCTGAATGACATATCTAATAAGTGAACTTGCTAGCTGCTTTTTCTGCATGTTAATATGTTCCAACCATAAGCAATACATTGTGCTAGCCATCGTCAATTTATACACAAGTATTATGCTACCGTTATCCTTCATATACTTGATTGTCTAGTAAACCTCAGCTATCAAGTTTATTATGCCTTTATTAATATCATGCCGAGTTGATATTTTACTTCACACTTCTACAACATATGCATATTGAAAGAACATGTGGTTGAGATCCTCATTCATCTGTTGACATAGAGGATATATAAGAGATTGTATCACACCTCATTTTAGTCAATCTATCTTTAGGTGTAAGCCTTTCATATACTGCTAGGTACAAAATGAATAGTCATTTAGGAGCTCTCACATTTATCCACACCAGTAATCTCCACTCTACGTTCTCCATTGTACCTCTCATCTGTGTATTTGCCAATGGAGTACTTTTCTATGACTCTTATACATGTCTCAATGACTCAATACGTATAGTCAGCCTCGTGTAAATGTTGGGCAGCTTTCAGAATTCTTTGTACCAGCCAAGAAGCTTGCTTGACTTGTATGTTAGATATGCATTTCATTAACTAATGAAGGCAAAAACTAGTCTTTCTAATAATTCCAAATAAACAGTGAGAACGACATAATGAAGTTAAAAAGTCTATTTTTCGACGTGTAAATTAAACTTCAAATAACTTATAAGTTGAGGTAACGTGATATACATGCATGCATGTTTTAACATAATATTGAAAAATTATATGATACAAAAAAAATGTTGTATAGTATTTATTTTGATCAAAATTAAGTTATAACATTCTCAGTTATTAGTTATTTATATCATTAATAATTTTTAATACAATGATGTTGACTCTTGAAATCACAAATAAATATGACTAAAACGATATAATGATTATTTTTTTTTTTAATCCATGTGTAAGTTGAACTTCAAAAGACTTAAGGTAAAGAAAGACATGTTTTAACATGATATTGAAAAAAAAAATTGTGTAAAGAACTTGTATAACCAGGTGGGAAAAAAAACTTGTATAACCTTTGTTTTAGCCAAGATAAATATTACTCCTATACTTTTGATATAAAAACTATGATACTTAAAATCACAAGTACAACAAAAAGTGCAATAATATAAATTGGGTTAGATAATTTTTTATATCATTAACTTCTAAGATCATTCTAAGATCATGACACTTGAAATCACAAATAAAACGATACGAACGACAGTATAACTCATGTTAAAGATTGTTATCACAGGTGTAAAACAAAATTTAGATAACTTGTTTAAGGTAACATGATGATTCATATGTTTTAACATAACTATTTCTCGACACGTGTGTTACATGTATATTTTGAGTTAATTATTATACAACAACAACATGACAATGAATTACTGTATATATACTCATGAATAAAAAATACCTTAAAAAAGGCATGATTCATAAGTAAAAAACGCTAACTAAATAGTTAAAAATGCCAAAGACCATATAGCTTAATTGACTACAAGTCAAGTATGCAATAAACCTCTTTAAACCATTCTAATAAGGCAAGTAATAATGATTTCAATATTCTTTCCTAAATTATTTAATTATTTATATGATACCTTCTAAATTCCTAAATAAATATGGTACTTCAAATTACACGTTATAAAACGATGACCAGCAATACAAACACAACTTCTTCACAAGGGTATAAACATATTATTACTATTCTAAAAAGAGATTATCTCCTTACATTGCATGAAAATCATATATGATAAATACTATACATGATAAATACAATTAAATAATATTATGTAATTAACATAAACAAGATCAAACATAAGAACTAAAAATAAGTGACAACACACAAGAACAATAAATTTACACACACACAACAAACTAAAGTTGATACAAGACAAACATATTAGTGACAAACATATTATTATTATTACAAGAAACTAAAAATCAACTTGCAAACACAAATAGCATAAACATATTCATTATTACAACAAGAAACTAAAAACCAACTTCTAAAGTCTAAACATATAAACATTCTTTACACACCCAAAAACAAGATCAAACATAAGGACTACAAAAAAAAAAAAGTTGCAACAAACAACATCAAACTATTTTAATCTATTGCAACATCTAATCAACTTCTTCAATCTTAGGTCCCGTACCGGCCCCGGTAGTGGTACCACCACCGGGCATTTGACCATCGTCCATCGGACCACCACCACCGCCTTGATACATTTTTGCAATTATAGGATTACATATCCCTTCAAGTTCCTTCAACTTGTCTTCAAGTTCATCAACTTCAGCCAATTGGTTCTTATCAAGCCACTCAATAGTTTCTTGCACACTAGTTTCAATCTTTTCTTTATCCTCAACACTCAATTTACTTGCAATTTTCTCGTCTTTTATTGTATTCCTCATATTATATGCATAATTCTCAAGTCCATTTTTTGCTTCAACTTTCTTTTTCACTTCTTCATCTTCAGATTTATACCTCTCAGCATCCCTTACCATTCTATCAATTTCATCTTTACTCAATCTCCCTTTGTCATTTGTAATTGTAATCTTGTTCTTCACCCCGGCCGTCTTGTCCTCCGCGGTCACGTTTAGTATCCCATTCGCGTCTATATCAAACGTGACGTTGATTTGCGGAACCCCTCTTGGTGCTGGAGGGATACCAGAGAGTTCAAATTTCCCAAGAAGATTGTTATCTCTTGTTCTTGCTCTTTCACCTTCATAGACTTGGATTAGTACACCTGGTTGACTATCTGAATAAGTCGAAAAAATCTGTTCTTTTTTCGTTGGGATCGTCGTGTTTCGTGGTATTAAAGTTGTCATAACACCACCAGCAGTTTCAAGTCCAAGACTCAATGGAGTAACATCAAGTAAAAGCAAATCTTGAACTTTTTCATCACCTTCACCAGTCAAGATAGCTGCTTGAACCGCAGCCCCATACGCGACTGCCTCGTCTGGATTTATGCTCTTGCAAAGCTCCTTCCCATTGAAAAAGTCCTGCAATAGTTGTTGAACTTTCGGTATCCGAGTCGATCCGCCAACAAGAACAACTTCATGAATCTGGGATTTATCAACTTTAGCATCCCTTAAACACTTCTCAACGGGCTCCATACACTTCATAAACATATCCATACACAATTCCTCGAATCTAGCTCGAGTAATCGTAGCATAAAAATCAATCCCTTCAAACAAGGAATCAACTTCAATAGTCGTTTGAGTCGTAGACGACAAAGTCCTCTTCGCCCTCTCACACGCGGTCCTCAATCTCCTCAATGCTCTAGCATTTCCACTCAAATCCTTCTTATGTTTCCTTCTAAACTCCGTCACGAAATGATTCACTAACCTATTATCAAAATCCTCACCACCTAAATGTGTATCCCCTGCAGTTGCTTTAACTTCAAATATCCCTTCTTCAATTGTCAAAATCGACACATCAAACGTTCCGCCTCCCAAATCGAAAACAAGTACATTTTGTTCACCTCTTCTTGAAGCCTTTTTATCTAAACCATAAGCAATAGCAGCAGCAGTAGGCTCATTTATAATTCTTAAAACATTCATACCAGAAATAGCACCTGCATCTTTAGTTGCTTGTCTTTGTGAATCATTGAAGTAAGCTGGAACCGTTACGACCGCGTTTTTCACTTTGAATCCTAAGAAAGACTCTGCTGTTTCTCTCATTTTGACTAACACCATGGATGAAATCTCCTCAGCTGAAAATTGCTTCTTTTCACCTTTATAAGTCACCTCAATCATAGGTTTGTCACCTGGACCTGAATATACCTGTCGATAAAAACACAATTATTATCGTTGAAAAACAAAGTAGATGTTCTTTAAGTTTAGACGCGGATATCATATATCTCGCTCGAGATTCAAACCAAATCACATTGCGCGACCTCAAGAAATTTTCACAAAAACCTTAACCACTAAACTAAACCTTTAACTTGTGTCAAAAAAGTGTCAATATTGATATATATATATATATATATATATATATTAAATCAAAATTTGACCTTGTAATTTTTTATGAAGGGGCGTCGCTTGACACCCCTTGCCTTGCCTAAGGGTGGGTGTGCCCTTGATTGTGGTAGGAACTTCAACCATACGAAAACTCTTGCCTTCTTCCCTTCAGAAGACAGGAACAATAGACTCGAACAACTCTAAATTAGTCCAACCAAAATCCTTTTGACAAAAATAAAATACCCCCTTTTGTAAAGAATGAGTGGACTTTTCACACACTTCTCATACTCCAACCACAAGAAAAAATTACCACTATTTATGTACAAAATATCTTGTGTGATGTACGAGTGAGGACTGAAGAGGATATGCTAAGGTAGAGAGGTTATTTCCTAGGAAAAAAATCTTTGTTTTCAAAAGTAAATTTGAAATAAGTACAGGATTAATTTTTTTTTTTATAGAAATTAAAGCACAAAAATAACCAAAGTAAAGAAAATAAATTAAAAAAATAAAATAATGTTATTATGATAGTATAAACACTACTACCAACACTAGATAACAAGATAGTAAAATAATAATATTGTATTACACAATTTACACCAAAAGATAATAACCACTTTCATCATCAATTACAAGTTATAGTCACTAACATGACAAAAATCACTTCAACGTTACACACCAAATATTGAGTTTCTTTTAAAAAAGAGAGGGGGTCCAAACCCCTCACTCCAGCGTAAAAAGTATTTACACAATCTCTTCTTACCACTAAAGACAATTTTATTTGAGATTCACAAATTAATATACACATACATTTATTTAACTTTCTAATACACATATAGAATTTACAGAGGGTCTATAGAATAATTCGTCTAAACCCAAAAAAAAACTCCACCTAGCTCTGCCTCTATACGAGACCTTACTCTCATCTCACAAGCCACGAAAAATATACAAAACCTCATAAAAAAAACACAAATCACTTCAATATTACTATAACTTTAACAAACTAAAATCAACATATAACACACAAACAAAATACCTTAAAAGGCCATAACTTCATATCACTTTGAACAGATGGATCATTAAATCTTCTACCAATTAATCTTTTAGCATCAAAAACAGTATTATGTGGATTCATAGCAACTTGATTCTTAGCTGCATCACCAATCAAACGTTCAGTATCAGTAAAAGCAACATAAGAAGGTGTTGTTCTATTTCCTTGATCATTTGGTATTATTTCAACTCTATCATTTACCCAAACACCAACACAACTATAAGTTGTACCTAAATCTATTCCTATGCCTTTTCCCTCTTTACTAGTAGTAGTAGACATTTTTTTTTCAAGATTCTTTTTTGGGTATGTTGGAAAATTGGTCTAGTATGTGTATATGTTGTAAAGTTTGTATTTGGGATGTGTGTGTATATATATATATATACATTCAAGTTTGAGGAAGAATGAAGATGGTTCTAGATTTTATAGAATTGTTCTAGTTAATTGATTAAATTAAAAATATTCGATAAATGTATAATACGTATATAATTTATGTATATCGATTAAAGAAAGTAAACAGTAAATCTGTCAAGTTATTATTTACGTAAAGATCTTAATGGAGTTTTTATCTTAATAATGTATATTTATGCGATTTAATTATTTATCATTTTTTTAAAATTGTTTTTGACAATTTTTAATTTACTTTTCACATAATATATTTATGATCAGAAAATTCCACATGTTTCTGGTTTAAGTTTATAAATTTCTGTTTTAAAAAAAAACTCTGCATCAAATTACAATGGAAGAACAAATTGAAACGAAGAGGATAATAAATTGATAACTAAGCACTTCTAACTTTGAAAATACATGTCTAAATTTACCTTGTTTTTATTATGTAAGTTAAACGTTCCAACTTATAAATTGATCATTTAGTTGCCTCTTAAATTTATATATCACGTCAACATTAGGTGTTTACGAGACATATGGCGGTGGGATAGGTGGTGAATATCCTAAATTTGAGCAGCGGTGGACGGTGACGTATAGACGGAGCTCGCGGCGGAGTGATGTGTCAACAAAATTGATGAGTTGTTGAAGATAATGAACTTACACGTAGCTATTTTGTAAGTTTGTGAAGTACTATGAAGTTGTATTTTTTGTCAGGTTGTAAAATGGGTTATTGGGCTGATTTTTGGGCCTAGAAATTGTCCAAGTGGATTTGGGTTGATCTCACTGAGCCCAATGAGTGTGAATTGGACCTTCTGCAGCCCAACTGCAATATAGCCGCAGGCAAAACCGAGTGAATCTATGCATTATTTTAGAGAGAAGTATTGAAAATATTTATGAATTTGATGGAAATTAATTATTAGTTTTGTCTCCGAACTATTGACGCCATTACAAGCATTCGTTTACTTGACTAACTTAATTTAGATACACTCCTCATTTGCCATGTGATATAGCAAGTGGTCTCAAACTCTTGTAGGCACATGAGGTTCTTAATGAAAAGTCGAGAGAAGTATTGAAAACACTCCTAAACTTGGCGAGAATTTAAGGGAGCATTTCACTCATGTTGTAAATCGAGGGTGTATTTAAGTTTAGTTAGTCAAGTAAATGAATGTTTTCGAGGCTGTCAATAATTTAGGAATGATACTAATAATGTGCATTGAGTTTAGAGGTGTTTCCAATACTCTCTTTATTATTATTTTATGTAGTTATTAGTTATGCAAGAATTAGTTATTCATGTATTAGTTATACATTAATTAGCTACTTGCATAAAATAATAGTAGATTCTCTCATAACTTATATATGTGCTAGCTATATATGTGGTTTTCTAAATTCTTAACCAAACATCGTATTAATTTTATATATGAATCACTTATTTCATAGTTATCTATAGAACGTCGTATAAGTTATACAAAAATTAATACTTGAATAACTTGTTTCTTATCTAGCTACCAACCGACCCCTTAATGTTGGGCAAGCAACACAAAACACACTATTATTGGTGCAAATTACACTTTTCATCAAAAAAATGTTGTTTTAGATATATGCATCTGACGAAACAAATACATGTATCTTAAAATACACAAGTCAAAATAGGTGAAATTTGTTTCATATGCACTATATTCAAAACATGATTCACATGTATTTGAGCCTCTGTCCCTCTCCCGTTCCTCTCCTTCTATGTATTTGTATTTAACAATTACATGTACATGCGTGTCCAATATCAATGTTCAAAATCAATTACATCCCGTATATCCGACATTAATTTCACTAGTGTAAATTAATATCAAATATCTAGTGTATTACGTGTCAAACACAATGTATTTAGAGCAAACTAGAACAATGTATCCAATGTATTCATATATAAATACATGCAAGTATATTGATCCATTAATCAATTACCGCTAAATGTCATCGCCACCAAGCAGAATGAGGGAAGAGAGATAAAGATAAAGAGAGGGAGAGAGCTAGAAGGGGGGGGGGGGTAGAAAGAGGGGGAAAGCGAGGAGAGAAAGAATGAGCGAGAGGAAGGGAGGAGACTGGAGAGTGAGCGAAAGACTATGTAATTATTTTGAAGTATAATAAGAGTTAGTAGACACGATAGAGATGTTTGTCTAATTAAGTACTCCCATCGTTTAAAAAAGAATGACCTCCTTTCATTTTTAGTCTGTTTAAAAAAGAATGACCTCTTTCCTTTTTTGGTAACTTTTAATTTCAGCTTTCCACGTATCATGTTTAAAGCCACAAGATTGAAGGATAATTTAGTACATTCGACATAACTTTAATTTATGACTACAAGATTTAAAAGTCTTCTTTATTTTCTAAAACTTTGTGCCAAGTCAAACCAGGCCACTCTTTGTAAAACTGAGGAAATAACTTTTTTCTTTAGCATTTGGCTGATTCAGAATAAGCTCATGATAGTGGATGATAGTTAAGGTAAAAAATTTACACACATAATAATTCAACTATAAAATTCAAAAATCCAAATAAATTAAATATATTTTTGACCCGTAAACTCTAAAATCATAAAACAAAGGTATCTTGGAGCCAACAAGAATTATCAACCATATAAATACAGCAAAAGAGGAAGAAAAAAAGTTAAGCCAAACCCAAGAACAAAGCATCTATGGATAAGATCCACCACACTCTGTGTTAGCTCCTTCTCTGTAAACACCACCCACCCCCATCGTCCATGGCGGGTCTCACCACTAGTACCTCCTTCACCTTGACACCCATTTCCTCTAAACCCTTAACCAACAAACCCCTTTTCCTCCCTTCCCTTAATTCATCCATTTTTGGGCTTCGATTTCATAATCCTCAGCTTCGTTCTTGCTCTTCACTTATCTACGATTCCGCCACTATCTCCGCCCGATACGGCGGTGGAGGTGGTAGAGGAGGATTCCGGCCGCCCCCACGTTCTGAGGAAGATGAAGCACTTGATATTTCATCTATCAGGTATTTATATGGTCTTGTATAGTTGTTGTGAACTCAGCTTGTGTGACATTATGCTAAAAATCTTATCTTTTTTGTTTTATTTGGTTATTGTGATGTTAAAGTGTTTGTTTGAGTTCAAATTGTATTGTGTTTTTGTTGAAGATGCTAATTCTCACCCATTTCCTTTAAGCCCTTAACAGCCAAACCCCTTTTCCTCCCTTGCCTTAATTCTTCCATTTTTGGGCTTAAATTTCACTTTCCTGAGCTCCATTCTTGCTCATCCCATATCTATTATTCTGCCACTGTCTCCGCCCGATATGGAGACAGAGGTGGTAGAGGAAGATTCAGGCCGCCCCCACGTTCTGTGGAAGATGAAGCACTTGATATTTCATCTATCAAGTATTTGCATGTTGGTGTGTAGTTGTTGTGGGAACAGAATCTTGCATAAATGTAGTGTAAGACTCTATACAATAGACCCGACCCTTTCCCGGATTCCGGCCATAGCGGGAGCTTAAATGCACTGGGCTGCCCCTTTATTGTGTAATTGTTGTGCACTCAGCTTGTGTAACATTATCCTAAATTCTTATCCTTTTTTGTTTGGTTTTTGGTCTTCTTGGTTATTTTGATGTTAAATGTGTGTGTTTGGGTTCGAAAGTATTGTTTTCTTGTTGAAGATGTTAATTTTATCAGAAACAGCCTCCCTACCTCCCTATTTTGTTAGTGGTAAGGTCTGAGTACCTTCCCCGGACCCATGGGTTATACTGGGTATGTTGTTGTTAATTTTTTTAGCTTTCCTTGTGGTGTTTTGAATGACGAAGCACTCAATTTTCCACTATCAGGTATTTACATGTTCTTGTGTAGTTGCTGTGCACTCAGCTTGTGTAACATTACGCTAAATTCTTAACCTTTTTGTTTCGTTTTTGGTTTTATGTGGTTTTGTGATGCTAAATGTGTGTGTTTGGTTTCAAATATATGGTGTTTTTGCAAAAGATATTAACTTTTTAGTGTTATTATTGTGGTGTTTTGAAATAGGTCAGACAAGGTTAGGCTCATTGATGATAAGCAGAACATGGTTAGTCTGATTTCATATTTGCTTGTTGTGTTGGTTTCAAAGTTGTTATTGATTATTGATATTTTTTTGCCTTGATTGGTTTTTCTTATGTAGTTGGGGATAGTGTCGAAAATGGAAGCTCTTCAGAGAGCTGAGGATGCAAGCCTTGACTTGGTATGTTTCTGTAAGACTGACTTTTAAAATCTTTTTTCGACTTTTGTGATTATGTGGGAATATGCCCCTCAAATGTGACAATGGAGTCTTCTAATTTGCCTCATTTGTGCTAGTAATCTTGTATTGAATGGTAAATAATAACGTGGAGTTAAGAAAACAATTTTATTCATGAGGTGGATAAAAATATAGCTGGTATTAAGTGTTAAACTAGGCAAAGTTGACTGGAATGATCAATCTCGAAAGGAAGAGTGTATACTGAATACTCTGTACTGGTTCGGGGGATAGGTCGGTAGCAGGAAGAATCGAATACTATTGCTTCAGGTTATTAGGTGTAGTTAGAAGGGAATATGATGCAGGGAAAAGAAACTGAAAGAGTATTATGCTTATCTAGAGGAGTAGCTTATCCAGAATATTAATTATGATAATGTTAATATTGGTTTGATTATGTTATTGTTTCATTTGGTGGATATCTGTAGGTGATTCTATCGCCAGAAGCAGACCCGCCAGTTGTCAAAATTATGGATTACAAGTAAGATATATCGATTAGAAGTGTTTTTTCTCTGAATTTCGATTATGATATGTACTTCTTGATTCCTGGAATGATCTAATTGCCTACATGGGGAAATGGAGTATTAGCTTTATGAGTGATTAAGGTCGTAATTTGCAGCTTGACACATCTAACAGAAGTAATTGTGGAACCGATATACAAATAGGAATAATTGTTAAGCCCTTTGTTCCATTTCATTAGTCCTAGTTTTACTTGAAAGTTTTACTAGTATAAGATTTAAGAGTGTTAACTATTTCTTACGGTTGTATAGTGATATTTGTGTTATTGGAAATAGTATAGAGAAGTAGAATTGAAAGAGTGAAAATCATGTAATCTTTTGAGTTATATATTTCTCTCAAAACGTTTACTTTTTAGGGAAGTAGACAATATTCAAGACGCCTCAATAAGAAAAGTAAGGGAAGGGAGAGTTTCTATTGGTCATCATTCTTTCATTTGTTTAGGCTTCAAATTGCTTGTGCAATATTCCTGTTTGATATGATTGATCATAATGCCTTTCTAGAACCAAAGTTCAAACTAAGCTTAATAACATTGTAGCACACTTGTCCTTAGGAGAAACTGGTATAATAAACAGATAACAGAGACCAATCTATTTGAGCTTGACTTTTGATTCCTTTTTATTTGTTAAACTATGAATCCATACTTGTGTGAAACTGTGAACATCATATAAAACCAAGCAAGATTCAAAAGCATAACATTTTGCTTGAATTAGGTGGATTAGAGGTTATGATCCTAGGTATGCACTGTGTCATTTTTTCTTGAAGATTATGTCATAGCGCAAGTTATTTCTTGCATACCGATTTAGATAATTTATATGCTGACTGGATGCAAGGAGTATCTTGGTCATGGTTTTCTTATCATTTGAATTTGCTAAAACACCCGCACTCTGATATTTTGCTTTATTTTTGCCAGTAAGTATAAGTATGAGCTGCAAAAGAAGAAAAAGGAGCAGCAAAAGAAAAATGCCGGTACATGTCTTGCCTTTTAGATGTTTTTTTTCTGAGATAAAAATTAGGAATTAACTTATGTAATAGAGTCGATCCACTAAAGTCTTGAGCAGCGGTGTAGGATCAGATCCCAAAGATAGTAAGTATTTTCTTTCTTATGAAAGAAAGTCTTTTTCAAAGATTCTATATAAATTTATATCTGAAACCAAGATAGTTCCCTTTTAGAAAATTATAACACTAGTAGAAATGCCTATGCTTTCTTTCGAAACAAGAGACTCTGTGTAACTTCCTTTTACCAACAATATTTTTTCGATGACAGCCAGCCGCATGGATTTGAAGGAGCTCAAAATGGGGTAAGGTTCCATATCATGTATACTTAACACTGATATTTATTGAGAAATTATTAGCTTTTTATGGTTCCGTCCCTTCATTAGATGGCTACTCAGTGAAAAGTTGTGATACTATGGCCATATTTTCTTCCTTCTTTTTTTTGGTGGTTCAGTATTAAAGTTGTTCTATACTTTATATGGTATTTTTGTGCATTCTGTGAATGAGTGCCTTACATACAAATGCAATAATGAGACCATCGGACTATGTTGTAATGCAGAAACGGTTTGTCTCATCAACTTACTACTTTTTTGGCCAATGAAAGAAAGTGCATGAAGTGTTCCCTGTGTTCAAACACTTTCCTAATGGTGATAAAGGGTCTTATCTTTTCCAATGTACCAAAAAAAGAAAGAACGATAAGGGTCTCGTGAAAAAGTGGTGAAAAGGGGAATTTCTAATATTGTAGTTCTCAGCATTCTAGTTAAGACTGAATTTACCAGGAAGAAAAGTTATTTCTGTTGTTAGGTTTAACACACGGTAACCATTTTAATGTTAATGTTTCTCTGAAGTAAAAGACAAATATCCTTACTGTAATATGTTGTGGTATGGTACATTGTTTATATCCTGTTTTCCCACTTTTGTTTATTTTGGTCTTCTTTCTGGTATTTGAAGGTTTCTTTTGATATTGCAGTTATAATATTGATTCTCACGATTATTCAGTGCGTTTGAAAGCCGCTCAGAAGTTCTTGAAAGATGGTGACAAGGTAGCTCGGAATCATGTATTTTCAGCATGCAATGACTATAGAGAATCTGGTGGTTTAACGTTTAAATGTTATTTATTGGTACTTCCTGCAGGTAAAAATCATAGTGAACTTAAAAGGCCGTGAAAATGAGTTCAGAAATAATGCTATTGAGCTACTTAGGCGTTTTCAGAATGATGTTGGTGAGGTAAGCATGATTTCCTTTTTCTCGTGCCAAAAGTAAATATTAGTCATGATGCATTGTGCCTGCAGTGTACAAAAGATGTGAATAGGTTTAAAAGCGTGCACACTAAGATCACAGGCTGGTCCTTTAATCTAAAAACATGTAGGTCTTGCCATTTCCGATACTAAACGAAGATGGTTATGTATCTTATCTGCTAGATCATGACTTCAGCACTATTGATTCTTTCTTAGAGGCATTCAATCATCACATCAGATGAAAATATTCGTGGAAAAAGTAAACAAGGAGTAATGGATAATAATCGAACACTGTAAACAACATAAGTTGGGATTTGAAATCCAATATTTTGACTGTTACTCAAGATCAGTAGATCAAAGAATAACTTTGGTGCATACATGACTAAATGAACGATTTAAGCGTGTATTCTCAATTAGTCTTTTCCCTCTCTGGCTAATTAACATCTATATTATGGTGCTATTCACAGCTTGCAACTGAGGAGAACAAGAATTTCAGGGATAGGAACGTCTTCATAGTTTTGGTACCGAATAAGGCTATTGTACAGAAAGCTCCTGAGCAACCGAAGAAAAAGGAAAAACCAGCAACTGAAGTTTCAGCCAGTGTTTGAGCATCAGATGAAATTTTATTATAAGGGGTTATTAGCAGATAATTCAATGCATATAATTCTCAAGAGAAAGGTGAGAGATGCACCCTGATATCTGTCTTGTATAGAATTTAGTCACATACAAGCCTGTAATAGGATGTACACTTGTGTAGTGTCTATAACAGTAGCAAGTAACATTCAGTTTTTGTAGTAACATTTAATAGGTGAAGTTGAAGTAAGTTTGAGCTTTCCTTCACTTGTTATATACTTATATTTCACATGATGTTTACGAGATGAATATGAATATTCTCTAAGCATCCAGGGGTGTGACCTATCGGTCAATTAAGGTTGTATAGAGTATGGACTGTGGAAGAATAGGGTACAAATCCCAGTAGAGGTTGTGGACTCGCATGTAGGACCAACCACACACTCGTGGCCAATTACCCCCACAACATCACCACATCCCTAGTCATAGTGTGCTGCCCATGTGCCTTTGGTCTAATGGTTTCAGGCGCAATTTCACCTTCTTAATGGGGTCGTTGTTATTGATTTATTCAAGGTATAGACTCTTCATTTCTATGTCTAAGTTTATACTGGCTGGTGAGAGGTAGTAGGTATCTGATTGAATTACGCACATAGTGCCGACTTAGACACCACCTTTACTAAAAGGGAAAAAAAAGAATTTTTTTTTTCATTGTTGTATTGGTAGGATTTTATAACAAAGGAGGAACTTACCTATCAGAAAGATGAACCATCAATTGTTAATTTTCTATCTTCACCTTCTATGACTTATTTTATTGGTGACTTCAAATTGAAGTACTTTGCAGCCCAAGCATCCTCTAAACATACTTATTGTTGGCAATTCAAATATAATATCCATTTCAAAGTTAATTGTAAATGTCTTTCTCAAATAGTTGACTTAATTCATTACAACTGATTTGGTGAATGTTTAGCAAAACAATCTTATAGCAAACAAAAAGGAATAATGTCTTGCAATGTTTGCTATTTCATCAAGCAATGTTGTTTTACTATTCATATTAGGCCAACCATGCAATTTATGCTAACCTTTGCAAAATAATTGAAAAATAGTTGAAATTTAAAAACAAGTTTTTGTACGGATTGCCCTTATTTTGGGGTGATTTTTAATTTTTGCCCTTCAAGTAGTTTTCTAATTTTTGTCTCTACTTCTCATTTAATGAAAATTCGAGGATTAAAATTATTTTTAACTATGACCTAATTTCATAAGGCATACGTTGTGTAGAAATCAAATTAGGCCTTGCTAATATTTTTTTGCCTTATAAGGCATTACTTGTGCTTTGTGAATGGTGTAAAAAAATAGTCACAAAGTAGTTGAAAGACTAGAGCTTCTCATTGCTAATCATTTGTGTAAAGGAATATAATCAACTTGATGCAAGAGAGGCAATAGTGCAACTTCAATCTTGTCGTGTATTCGTTTGTATAAAGTAAGGTTTTTTTCTCGTTGATTAATCTTGCCTCTCATCAGCTCAGACATCGACATTTAAATTGAAGTTTTCAGGCCTGATTACTAACCTAACTCACCCTTAAAGGGAACCCCCCCCCCCCCCCCACACACACACACACAACAACAACAACAATCTAGGCATCCATTTAGTGTGATTTACAAAGGTTAAACTAAGGTCAACAATATCCCCAATAAATGAAAAAAGAATCGAGATAGAGGTAAAAAAAAAAACAAACTAAGGTTAAACTAAGATCAACAATATCCCCAATAAATGAAAAAAGAATTGAGATAGAGGTCAAAAAAAAAAAAAAAAAACTATTTAACTCAACCACTCCATATCTCTGCACCCAAAGCCACCAAACAAAAAATTAAGTACTATTTTTTTTGTGTTCTTTCCTTTATATGTTTCCTTTTTTGCTTATGGATTCTCCATTTTGACACCAATTTTTTATAAAAAAAAAAAAAAAGGGTAGGTTCTGTCATCTGTAACATTAACTTTCCCCTATAAACAATTGTGCAATATCATGCTGAAATGTTCATAACAATACATATTTTAGTGACCCCAAAAGAAAGGGAAAAAAAAAGAATAGACTTCAAATAAGTTTCTTTCCAAATTAGAAACTAGTATGGCTCTTCCACTTGACATAAAATTGACTTATTAAAAAGTAAACACTCTTTAGTAAGCCTTTCCACAAATATTATCATTAAAAAGGCTTCTTTAGAGGACAAATGGAAAAGCCTAGACACCAATCAACAAGTTTCTATGAGTGGAATTTCATTGACAAGCAAATTCCTCGGAAAAAAACAACAAACAAGTTAAATGATAACCTGCCTGCCTTATTCTTCTCCCATTCGGGACCCCTATTTTCCAAATTAGAAATTGATGTGTGCCTTACTTTCCTTACTAATAAGTAAAAAACTCTTATATTCTAATAATCATGATTTGAATAAAACCCAAATCTTAAACTAATGATTAAAAATAGTAACTCTCAAAAGTAAAGGACCATTAACACAACATTTGAAAACATTGGGGACTAATTTGACAAAAAATAAAAAATCCCAACCAAAGTAAAAGCTTAAGCAAAGAAGCTGGCATACTAACAAGAGAGAGAGAATGTGCATATGGTTGTTGGTAAAAAAAAGAAGAGGAAGCTTAGCTTAAAGGCAATGGAGACTCTGCAACCAACACATCTTCCATAGAATGGACACATATTAGGTACAAGAAAGATACATAAAGAAAGTGACACTAGTACTACTAATCTTCATTCTTTCTTTCATTAAAAAAAAAAGAATCTTTAATACCATATATACCATTCTCATCACCCTCCATTTCTCACTAGAATCATCCTCAGCCATGGAAGCTAGTGCAGGCCTAGTTGCTGGTTCTCATAACCGGAATGAACTTGTCGTCATTCATGGCCATGAAGAGGTAAGACATTCTCTTGGAATGTTCAAAGTTAACACACATAATAACTCCTATGTTGCTCGGACTCTTCAAAAATATTGCTGCACCTGTGTTGGATCCTGAAAGATGCTACTACTTCTGGAGAATCCAACATGCAGTTGGCACATTTTTGAAGAGTCCAAGCAACATAGATAATTAATGTCTTTGAGACATTCTCTTGGAATGTCCAAAGTTAACATTGAAGTGCACAAATAACCTGTGTTGCTCGGACTTATGTCGTATCCACAGAAAATATACTACTTTTGGAGGATCCGACCTTACGCACTTAGCGCATTTTTGAAGAGTCCGAGCAATGTAGAAAATAACAATGTGGATATAGATATTTGTGTTTGAGAGATTTCACATTTTTTGCCCCTCAAGCACAAGGGGTCTGTGCACTTAATCTCAAATAACAACAAGGAAAAAAGTGATGTTGAGAGATAAAAGGGGATATCAACAATGTAACTTCTGTATTTATGTCTCTATAACAGTTAATTTATGGTGTTGCATTTTTATTACATCTTCATGTTCAACATGACACCTAGAACTGACAAAAATGTGTTGCTTTCTTTTTTTAACCTTCTTCCTTTGTCCTTAATTTGCTGCAGCATAAGCCATTGAAGGATTTGAGTGGACACGTTTGTGACATATGTGGGGATGAAATAGGCTTAACAGTGGATGGTGATCTTTTTGTGGCCTGCAATGAGTGTGGTTTCCCTGTGTGTCGGCCTTGCTACGAGTATGAGAGAAGGGAAGGAACTCAACAGTGTCCACAGTGCAAAACCAGATACAAACGTCTCAAAGGTATATACACATCTTGATGAATAAAAACTATTCACATCCATGCAAACTTTTTCTGGTTGTTCGTGTCATTTATTTTCGGTTTTTAATTGTATTTGATGGCTTGAAGGGAGTCCAAGGGTGGCGGGAGATGAAGATGAGGAAGATATTGACGATATTGAACATGAATTCAAAGTTGATGATGAGCAAAACAAGAACAGAAACATTGTTGAGACCATTCTCCATGGTAAGATGACATACGGAAGAGGACCAGAAGACGAAGATTCTGCTCAGTACCCTCCTGTCATTGCTGGAACCCGCTCACATCCGGTATGAATATTAAATCCATATCAAATATTACTAAGACGAGAAATTTTGAATACCTTGAGTATGAAAGCATTTTGTGGATGCAGGTTAGCGGTGAATTCCCAATATCGAATCATGGAAATGGAGAGCAGACGTTGGGATCTTCGCTTCACAAAAGGATACATCCCTATCCAGCTTCTGAATCTGGAAGTGCAAGATGGGATGATAAGAAAGAAGGAGGGTGGAAAGAAAGAATGGAAGATTGGAAATTGCAGCAAGGACATGTGGGGCAAGATTACGATGACTCTGCTGACGTTGATATGTCCATGTAAGTAGTTACAATTGATCTTTATCATGAAAATGTTATGCAAATACATATCTTGAACCATAATACTGAGGCTTCGGAGATCAGAATAACACACGAGCAAATGCTCACATCTAGGTTGTTTCTTGGTTATTTCCTGTGGTTGGAGATACAGATACTAGCATTTGACTATTTCAATTCACTCCCTTCTTTCTCATTCACATTCACATAAATGGAAGTGAAAGGAGTATTATATATGACAAGTTATAACAGTAGGAGTAAGAAATTAGTGAAAATGAGAATGCACTAATAACTATCAGATTCACTAGATTGCAGTGATTTCTTCTCAAACACATAAATTCAATGCTTAAAATAGTTAATACAAAGTGCAACATGCTCTCAGCTAATCAATGTGAGAAAATGCAGGGTGGATGAAGCAAGACAGCCTTTATCAAGAAAAGTGCCAATAGCATCAAGCAAGATCAATCCTTACCGGATGGTGATTGTAGCTAGGCTGGTGATTCTGGCCGTCTTCCTTCGTTATAGAATTCTGAATCCAGTGCATGATGCGATTGGTCTCTGGCTAACTTCTATCATCTGTGAGATCTGGTTTGCCTTCTCTTGGATCCTTGATCAGTTTCCCAAATGGTTCCCTATTGACCGTGAGACTTACCTTGATCGTCTCTCTCTCAGGTGACAATTCTTTGCAAGTCTGTGCTTCCTACTACTAAAAGGAAGTTAATCCTTAAAGCATGGACATAAAACCAATAGTATACCAAGTTAATTTCCAATATATACACCTTGTTTACACAAAGGTTTCAGTACAATATAAGACACTGACAGAAACAAAATCAAAGTTCCATGAAAGAGATAGCTTAGCGTTCAGGCAAAACATACAAGAAGAGAAACTATGGCAAATCATATTTGCACTCGAATCTTACTGAGATTGTAATTTTCAAAGCTGCAAGTCAAATCATAGTCGAAAGGCTTCTTAAAGTTCTAGCAATCTTTTCAAGATAAAAACTTTACAACTAGAGAAATACATATTTGACCAAAATTTTGATGTAGGTATGAGAGGGAAGGAGAACCAAATATGCTAGCCCCGGTAGATGTCTTCGTCAGTACAGTGGATCCTATGAAGGAACCTCCTCTTGTTACAGCTAATACAATCCTCTCAATATTAGCAATGGATTACCCTATTGACAAAATTTCATGCTACCTATCTGATGATGGAGCTTCAATGTGCACCTTTGAAGCACTATCAGAAACTGCAGAATTTGCTAGAAAATGGGTTCCCTTCTGCAAGAAGTTTGCTATAGAGCCTCGAGCTCCAGAATTTTACTTCTCTCTAAAGATTGATTATCTCAAGGACAAAGTCCAGCCAACATTTGTTAAGGAGAGACGAGCAATGAAGGTAAAGCTTGAACTCCTGCTTTCATCAGCTAGTGCTACATAAAACTTTCCATGTCACGAATTACAAATCTCATTGTACTTGACAGAGAGAGTATGAAGAATTCAAGGTAAGAGTCAATGCACTAGTTGCCAAAGCAACTAAAATGCCTCCAGGAGGGTGGATCATGCAAGATGGAACACCATGGCCAGGAAATAATACCAGGGACCATCCTGGTATGATTCAAGTCTTTTTAGGCCAAAGTGGAGGAACTGATGTGGATGGACATGAACTCCCTCGTCTTGTTTATGTTTCTCGTGAAAAAAGGCCTGGTTTCCAGCATCACAAAAAGGCTGGTGCTATGAATGCCCTGGTAAACATGGAAACTTCTGTTATTTGCTAGATAATACTCCAGAGTTGCACGTCAAAATTTTTACACATCTACTTTAAAACATTATGCACACTACATCAGATATTTCAACAAGAAATTTTGCAGAATCACAAAACATTCTTCAATGTGATCCTTGCAGGTTCGTGTTGCAGGAGTTCTTACCAATGCACCATTTATGCTTAACTTGGATTGTGATCATTACCTTAACAACAGCAAGGCTGCCAGAGAGGCCATGTGCTTCTTGATGGACCCACAAATGGGCAAAAAAGTTTGCTTCGTCCAGTTTCCTCAAAGATTTGATGGAATAGACAAGCACGATAGATATGCCAACCGAAACACAGTCTTCTTTGATGTAAGATTAAGCAAAATTTGGCACATAAGGACACTAAGAAAAATACTAAGAATTTACATGAGATTAGTTTATCATGTACTTATTTCTACTACTTGGGCAGATTAACATGAAAGGCCTAGATGGAATACAAGGTCCAGTATATGTTGGCACAGGATGTGTCTTCAGAAGGCAAGCATTATATGGCTACAATCCTCCTAAACGGGCCAAGCGCCCAAGAATGGTGAGCTGCGACTGTTGTCCATGTTTCGGACGCAAAAAGAAGCTTGACAAATATAAATCTGAAGTCAATGGAGATGCAGCCAATGCTCAAGGTTTTCATATATCCACATTCGAAATATTTTCAAGTTTCAACTTTCAAATAACAAAGGAGCCTATTAAATAAGATCCCCTTTGAGATTAATTTTCCTTATTTTCTCTTTTTCTTTTCTCTCTCTCCACAGGATTTGACGATGACAATGAGCTACTAATGTCCCAGATGAACTTTGAAAAGAAATTTGGTCAGTCTGCAATTTTTGTGACTTCAACTTTAATGATTGAAGGTGGGGTTCCACCTTCGTCAAGCCCAGCAGCCTTGTTGAAGGAAGCTATCCATGTGATCAGCTGTGGCTATGAAGATAAAACAGAATGGGGTTTGGAGGTAATGTTCATCATTGTTTCTGTGCTTGCAAGAAAGAACTTGGTTGACAAGGGATAAACAACAAATAAGAAAACCAGAACTACTTGAAAACTAGTTCTAACGCAAAACAACAGTGATTAAAGAAAATATGCTAGTGCTTTTGATACAAGCATATTTCAATTTGTGAAACATGAAGGATATAAATACTTAAAACTTCCTGTATGTGTACTAGCATGAGATACATAACAATTATAATCTATTCTAATGTAATCACCTTTATGAATATCTTTGATTGAAGTAACTGTTTTTGAACTTGCAGCTGGGATGGATATACGGTTCTATCACAGAGGATATCTTAACAGGTTTCAAGATGCACTGCCGTGGTTGGAGGTCAGTCTATTGTATGCCTAAATTAGCTGCATTTAAGGGGTCTGCTCCAATCAATCTATCAGATCGTCTCAACCAGGTGCTTCGATGGGCTCTTGGTTCCGTTGAGATCTTTTTCAGTCATCATAGCCCAGTTTGGTATGGCCATAAGGGAGGAAATCTTAAGTGGCTTGAACGATTATCATACATTAACACAACTATTTACCCCTTCACTTCTTTACCTCTCCTTGCCTACTGCACTCTCCCTGCTGTCTGCTTGCTCACTGGGAAATTCATAATGCCAGAGGTAAGCACATGATGTTTTTACTTAAACGGCATAACTTTAAAATTTTGAACACCTGTAGAACATCAGTTGCACCTAAGTAGCTTCATATTTCACAAGTTCACTTGCTTTTTGGGATAGTCGGTTGACTAGAACTTGCATTTCATTGATGCAGATAAGCACGTTAGCAAGTCTCTTTTTCATTGCTCTTTTCCTCTCTATCTTTACAACGGGAATTCTTGAGCTAAGGTGGAGTGGAGTAAGCATTGAGGAATGGTGGAGAAATGAGCAATTTTGGGTTATTGGAGGTGTATCTGCCCACCTTTTTGCTGTAGTACAAGGTCTTCTCAAGATTTTGGCTGGCATAGATACCAACTTTACTGTGACATCTAAGGCAACAGATGATGAGGACTTCGGAGAGTTATATGCCTTCAAGTGGACTACTCTCCTTATTCCTCCAACAACAATTCTCATAATCAACTTGGTTGGGGTTGTAGCCGGAATCTCTGACGCCATCAACAATGGATACAATTCATGGGGTCCCCTTTTCGGAAAGCTTTTCTTCGCCTTTTGGGTCATTGTTCATTTATATCCATTCCTCAAGGGTCTTATGGGCAGGCAGAACAGGACTCCAACCATTGTTGTGATATGGTCAATACTTTTAGCCTCCATCTTTTCCTTGCTCTGGGTTCGAATTGATCCATTTGTGCTCAAAACCAAAGGACCAGATGTCAAGCGATGTGGAGTCAACTGCTAGCATGCTCATAATTCCCTTTTCAAGGCCATGCTCTTTGGAGTGCACACAAGCATCTTGATATATTAGGGATCTTGTATCCTCCCCTGTGTAGGCTCTGATGTACACCCCTCAAACTGGAATGTGCAAACAAAAGAATAAACCTAGTGTGAGAAGTTCTGTTTAGTGTACAAATTGTACTCAATTTTTTTGATTGTTCAAATTGTACTCGATTTTGCATATAGCTTAATGAAGTGTTTGAAGACAATCTGCTAACTTTTTCTCACTTGATGGCCAACTATGAGTTTTGACAGAACTTTCAAGTAATTAATCTTTGAACTTAATGATTAAAGATGCAATACAATATCTGACGGAAGTCTCAATGAATGAAGAGTATGAGTGTGCCGCATACCCTCATCCTATCTAAAAAAGAGTAAGTGAATATATAAATTCAGGGAATTAAAAAGAATTTCCATGAAAATAACACTTGACACTTGTAGATGCATGTCAACAATTGAGACAAAAGAAGATCTAAGAAAAATTCATACAAACCTTTTCGTAACATATTCTATGCATTCAAGCAGATAGACACCGCAGCAACTTCCCCCGCATCAAATGCCTAGGACAACTTGGAACAATGAGAGAAGGACATGGAATATCATATGAGGAAAATGTATATAAGAGCTCAACCTAGGTGTACCTATTTGATCCAAAGTAACTTTCAGTTGATATTCTGCTCCTCTACACATATTTAATCAATAAACTACAGAATGCTAAACAAAGGGGTGGAACAGAAAAGGAAATAACAGACTGATATTTATTGATTATACAGTGTCAAAGAATAGGCCTAAAGTGCTGTCTTGATGAAAGAGTAAAATCAGCGAGATATTATGATATTTATTGATTTTACCCGGACAACCTCAAATTGTGTAAAGCACTGCAAACAACCAGTTTTCATGACCAAAGAATAGATTACACTCTTCCCTAAACTGCATAATACTCAAAACGGTATTGTACAAGCCAAAGATTCCTTTAGCTTCAGCTTTTCTTATGAGACAATTTATGTTGCCTACTTAAAATAAAAAGCAAATAATGGCATTGATATACTTGAACCTTTGACATTGCCCATTCGATAAGTGGTTTGAGCTATCCCGCTGCCCTTGTTCCTATAAGAAGTGGATCTAAGCACAATGTAAAAACACATTGGCTCCACTGACCTCCATAATGATCCAAAAGGCTGAATAAACATTCTCAGCAGGAAAAAGCCATTTTACCAATAATCCCCACAGGAACAGTCTCCATCTTTGAAATGATGAAATCTGTTGGCATCCCTTACAACAATAACCCTGTCTGTGACCTTGGAAACAAACTTGGTGAAATTATGGCAATCCACACAAACCCTTAGGTTCTTGATGATTCTGATTTCAGTTCTAGGTTCAGAAGTTAAAAGTCCAAAAGCTATAGCTAATTTCTCGCTATGAACTTTGACCATCAACTCCTTCTCCTCTTCCTCAACATCATGCAATGCTGTGCTGGTTTCCGTGTGAAATCCAGCCTCCCTCATCTTCTCCATCAGCTCCTCCAGCTTTGCATAAATAGCTGCTGCTTGAGGATGTGACTGGTCGCTGGATGTAAAGACATGTTGGTAGCCATTGACCTCAATTAAAGTGCACCCAGGGGTCTTTGCTAGATTCTTGTTCTTAAGAACTTTCCTAACTGAAGCAGCTTGACAATAATTGCGGTCTGCTGAATAGATGTTTGAAAGTAAAACATAATATCCAACACTTCCTCTGTCCATCGCAAATAACTTATCTGAAGCCAAGCGAGCCAAGTCAATATTTTTGTGGACCATGCATGCACCGAGTAATGCACCCCACTCAGCTGGACCTGGTTCAAGAGGCATCTCATAAATAAATTCCAAAGCATTTTCTAGTTTTCCAGCTCGGCCCAAAAGGTCCACCATGCAGGCATAATGTTCCGGTAATGGTTCAGTGTCATGATCATGACTCATAGAATGGAATATCTTCTGACCTTCTTCTACTAAACCGGCATGACTACAAGCATACAAAACACAGAGGAAAGTGACACCAGTTGGGGAAACTCCAGAATGAAACATTTGATCAAACAGCACCAATGCCTCTCGACCACATCCATGCAGACCATAAGCTGAAATCATAGCATTCCAAGTAACCACATTTTTCTCCGTGATGCTGTCAAATACTTGCCGCGCCTCCTCAATATTCCCACACTTTGCATACATGTCAACTAAAGCAGTTAACACGTAAATGTTGGACTCAAATTTCTCCTTCTTTATTAAGTCATGGACCCATTTTCCCATACTTAATGTTCCAAGTTGAGCACATGCAGAAAGTATACTTGTGATTGTGACAGGATTCGGATGGATATCTAACTTCTGCATTTCCCGAAAGAGAGATATAGCCATTTCTGTTAACCCATTTTGGGCATAACCTGATATCATGGCATTCCATGAAGCTAAGCTTTTCTTTGGGGACTCATCAAACAGCTTTCTTGCCAATTCCATTTCATTGAGTCGACTATAAACTGTAGTCAAAGCAGTAGAAACTGAAGGATTCGATACCATCCCAGATTTCACACAAAAACCATGGATAGAACATGTAAGGGTCAGATGACCAAAAGGACGAGAAACAGGAATTAAACCAACAATAGTACTAGAATTAACTTTCTCCCCATGAACAAGCAATTCTCTAAATAACCTCACTGAAGATTCATTCTCATTATTAAAACAAAAACCAGCAATCATTGCATTACATGAAATCAAATCAGGCTCTCTTATCATCCCAAACAACAATTTAGCAGTAGAAACATCCCCACATTTCGAATACATCGAAATCAAACCAGTAAGAACATACTCATGAACATCATACCCCATCTTAACAGCCAAACAATGTATCAACATTCCATTCCTCGAATCCTGCAACTCAGCAACAGCAGTAAGTACCACAGCCAACGTAGTCGAATCAAACCCCGTCCCCTTCACAACCATATCACCAAACACCCGTATACTCTCTTCAAAACAACAATTCCTCACCAACCCAGAAACCATCGTATTCCACAAAACACTATCCCTTTCAGGAATTCCATCAAACACCTTATACGCATGACCGATTCTTGAAAAACCCATATACATATCCACCAACGCCGACCCAACAAACACATCCGAACCAAACCCACTAACTATCACATGTCCATGAATCAAAATCCCAACTTTCTCACACCCAGATGACGAAAAACCCGAAACAACAAAAGCAAAAGTGAAATTATCAGGTTTAAGTTTATTACCTTTAAGAAGGTCAAGATAAAGGGACAACGCTTCAACCCCTAAACCATTACGCGATAACCCTCTGATTAATACATTATATAGGAAAAGATCAGGTGGGTTTGTGTTATTGAAGGTGGTGAAGAGATTTTTGGCTTTGGAAATGGATTTGAAGTCGGAAAATTTGTGGGTTAGTTTAGTGATTGTGATGAGATCATTGCTTAGGCCATTACGGATGAGATTTGCGTGGATTTGATTGAGTTGGGAGAGAGTTGTAGCTTGGTTGATTAAGCTTATGAAGAAGTTTCTGTCTCTTTGAGCTATGGATGCTATGGTTCTGTAAATCATTTGAGAATTTTTGCTTCACTCTCAGAGTAGACTGTGGAGTGGCGTTGACGACAAATATATATAGCTTTGGCGGGAATTGTTGTTAATGTCGTTTGTGGAAAAGGAAGCTCGATGTGTTAAGCTCCCCCCGTATGCAAGGTTCGGGAAAAGGGCAGCCCAATGCATTAAGCTTATGTCATTTGCAAGGTTTAGAAAGAGTGGGATCATAAGGGTCATTTATGTAAGAAGTTGTTTTCACAACTCAAGATCACGTGACAATAATTTTACTAGTCTCGTAAAGCTTTCCTGCAAAGAGTTTCTAATAGAAAAAATTTAAAAAGTAATTTAATAAAATAAACTTACATGATTTCTTTAAAAACATGTCTAGTAAATAGAGAACTATCCAAGCTCCCACATTTTTTTCTTGTTTGATGATTCGAACTCATAACCATCTGAGCAAGTCCCACTTACATTTGTAAAAGAGAAGAGAGGGAATATGTTCTTGTTAGGATACAAAAAGATTTTGAAAAAATTAAGAAATTTGCTCGCTTCTATTCTAAATTAAATCAAATACACGGCTTCCATAAATATTGCAACAAATAAGTCTGCTCCTCCCTCAATCAAAGGTCTCAGTTCAAGCTTTGGGTATGAATTTTTTTTCGATAGAGAGCACTTCCACCAAATAAAGCCCTCTCAGTTCAAGCTTTGCGTATGAATATTTTTTCGATAGAGAGCACTCCCCCAAATAAAGCCCTACATCGGGTGGAAAAAATTGAGATAATTTTAAATCATATTCAAAAGATGAGGTGTACGTTAATGACAAGAACAAATACGAGATAATTTGCTAGCAATAAGGGTGTCAAAAAAGCCTAACATATGGTATATTTGAACAATTTTTAATAAATACAAGAAGAAATTAAAATATTTCTCTGTTATCGTAAATATAAAATTTGGAGTTACACGAAAGAACTTTAAGAACAAGTTCAAAGATGATCTTTGAGAAGTTTGCATCTCCTCTATAATTAATGTTGAACCTTTTTTCTTCCTTTTGCATTTCTTTTTTCTTGTTGATAACACAAAAAGTTACACTAGGATAGACTTTTTGCAAGATATGTAATGAAGAAAAAGAATGAAACAATTCAACTTTCCCATGATAAATTAGAATAGTGAAAAAAAAAAAAAAGAATGAAAAGGAAAAACCTATTTACTATACACACTAGCTAAAAGCCATTTGGTAAAACTATCTAATTTCCAAGTATGAGCTGCTCATCACTTCTCCAAGCTTGTTTCAACTGTATTAGATGAGACCTAATGCTATATTCTTCTACCTGCAATTATTGTCAAGTAATCTCAATAAATAATCGTTCTATCAAACGTGGAACTTCAAACATCAAATGTATACACACACTATTCTACCCGTCGTGTATTGTATTTGGAATAAAGACGGGATATAAGTTAGTGCAGGCTCAAAACGAAGATGAGAAACCCTGCATGCATGAACTATCAGTAGATTTAACGTAAGCTAGACATGCTAGGAATTGTTTCGATGGCTGAGAAATCCATCTGGAAACGACAATTTGGGCCAATTATAGCCTTAGAAACTTGGGGATGATGGCTTGCCCCTCTAGCCTACTCCGCTTAAATATTGGACTTAGTTTGCTTGACGCAAGACTCAAACTTGTGACCCTTACTACAAGTCCTTGAACCTTTGCCAGTTGAGCTAACCCATGGGGGAAACATGCTGGGAATTTTCTTTTGAGTTTCTATAATAAATACTTAACATTTTGTTGGTTCCTAGAACCGTAAATTGTCATTGCTGGGCAAAAACTAATGCTGATCAATGCATATTCATGCTGATCTTGAATTGCATCCTAAAATGCAAGGATTGACGAATGAACAGACCTGAACTAAAGCACAGGAAATCTGAGTCCCATTGACAGAACTAGAGGATCACTATGTCGATAAGAAGAACTATGACAAGAGCATAAGACAGGGAGGATTGTGAGGACTAAGAAGTAGCTGAGGATTTTCTATAACGAAGGCAATAACTTTAGGGCCCCAGAATTTTTTGTCTCACCTGCATAGCTGCTGTTGAAGCCAACAAGGCTTCACATTCATCCAGCATGGCTCGCTCTTGAGCTGCCACATCAGCAAGTTCAGAAACCAGGCAGTTCATCCCTTCCACCTGCAAAGTGCAGAGCATAAATTTAGGGTACCACAAACAGAAGTGCCAGTACAGGAAAAATTATATACAAGATCCTAGCAAATCATGACAGCAGTTTGAGCCTTAAGATTGTTTAGCATTCAGTACTTCTAATCAAACAGATTGAAAGCAATAAGCTAGGTTCTATAAATGTTTTAATACATTTCAAATAGACAAGTAAATAATCCACAAAAATCGTGCTCTTGAAAGTCACATTTTTTTATGTTCCAACTACAACAAATTAATCAGATAGCCAAAGAATGTATCATAACTTGTGATACAACAATTATTGGCAGGCTTCATGACTTCTGTTTGTGCTCAAGTAGTATTTGGACTTTGGCAATTCAGAGCTTCCACCAGTCAGTAAAGGCCAAAGGCAATCCAGAAGGCCTAAGCACAACAATATCAAGCCTAATACTTAGAGAGCACTACAGTATTCATCGATAGTTTACTTTCTATATGCAATATATCATGGATAGCAAGAGGTTTTCTTTAGAAAAAAACTCAGCATGAGATTTCTTTTTCAAGATACATAATCCCTTCAAGTCTATTTTTGAAAATCGACACTGCAGATGGGGCAAGATGAGGTAACTATCCCATCTAAATAACTTTTGAGTTATGAAACTCTCAGTTAAGTGACTACAGAACTATTCAGGTAAGTTACTAATAGCTCTGTTACAGAAGACTATGTGCTAATGACTTTTCTCTATTTCTCTCTAAGATCAGCTCTCTGACTCTCTCTCATCTACATCCATCAAACAAACAATTGAGGATTGTGCAAAGCCAGAGAGTAAAAGACAACGCCCATTCGGTCCGGTTCTGCAAAAACATTTTATGTTACTTAAAACTAAATTGAGAAGGAAAGTAAATTAATGGGAAGAAAATACACACACATTAGAAAAACTAAATTAATGTAAGAACTCACCCTAGACAATATAAAACGCATGGAAGATCCCATTGCCTGCATTACATCAACAGCTGAGCAAACAGCTTCCTTAACACTTTCAATGTCACCCTATAAAAGAGCCAACTAGAATAAGCCTCCCTGTCCTAGGAAACTGATCCCAAACACCAAGTATGAAGTTGCATACCTTAGCTCGTCCAGTTATTGGAAGACGGAGAGTGCATGCTTGTAGGTCTTGTATAGCATGGGATAATGAACTGGTATGATCCCCTTCAATTGAAGCCCACTCATCAAGGTAGGTAAGCTGAACCAGTCATTTCCATAAAAAAATCAGTTTGAACATTAAAGCAACATCTACAATAGAGATCTAAATTGAAAATGAAGGTGGGTTTTAACGATCAGTTATGCTACTAAACCTCTCACCCCCCTCTCACAAACCCCTCCCGGAGAAATACGATATAGTTACATACCATTCTTTTGAACGCTGATTTTCAAACTATATTAAGATACAGAGAAGTCGAATCAGCATAAGGACAAAAATTACAAGAAGACTGGAAGAGTTAAAAGTAGGGCCTGATTACAAATTGGCTCTGAGGGAAAAAATCAAGCTCAAACTTCTACGTTTAAAGCTTCCACATGTATGAAGTGAAGATATCTAAACTCACATTCATGTCAACATCAAATGTTTTGGGTGTTATAGGTTCCAGATAACATGAAGATATCATATAGCACTTAAAAGTTGGTACATTCTTGTGGCTAGCAAGTGACTGCATCCTCCTCATACCTACTAGTTCAAATATGAAATAACCCATCAAAGACTACATTCATATAGTGTTCAATGATATAATCTAACACGGGAAAATTTTCATGGGATTCTAAGTGGAAGTCCTGTTTTCCATCACTGCAAACATCAACCACGAGCCAATACTTGCCCATCCCTTATACAGACAAGAGAAGAGGTCTAAACTCAAATCTTCATTTTAAACTGGATGAGCCTATGATTAGGAAGTTCTAGAAAGTAGAAACCTACAATCCATAGATTTTTCTGGAAAACCCTACAAACTTAAAGACTAAAACATCAGGGATGAAATTCGATTCATCTATTATAAAGATGCATTACCTGTTCATTTAGAACTGCAAAAAGCTTCAACCTCAGCTTAACCTGTTGTAGCGCAATTCTCTTTTTAATAACAGAAGTCCATAGGTCTGAGGTATTTCTCCAGACATTGTACAATGTTTTCTGCATAGGAGGATAATTGAACTGTTAGTTAAATCAGCATAAAAGCACCAAATTGGTTATGAAGGGATAGATATCACAAAGCTCTCAGAAAGCATCAAGCAAAGAGATATCAGTCCCATGATACAAACCCCACAAAACATAATTAAATAATGCTTTAAGTAGAGAGTAAAAAAGCTAATATATAGCAAGAAAATGAAAGCCAGTTCTTCTACTATTATCAAAAGAAAGTTTAACTTGCTGCTTATGATTAAAAGTTCATTAATAATTTCCCGTTCTATATTACTATTCCAAACAACGTCCGCACGAGAGTCCTTCTTAATTAATTTTCCTATCATGCAGCAGTATGATGAAGATTCTGTGCATAAAATCAAGATAAACCAATTTAGCAGAAGAAAATTCCATGAGGTACAAGGTAACTTCTTTTTATAAGTATTTAATATAATAAGTCTAAAGGTCCACTCTGAAGCTTCGCAAGGGATATAATCCAACCTCAGTTTTAGCTTTCTGCGTGTGCAATGCTGCATCTGACCTAGCATTAGCATACCGCCATTGGAGATGTCTATTATACAATAGCCTCAGCTGATGAACATCTTCTATGTGGTTAGCTGCCTTCTTCCCCTTTTTGATATCTGCAATAAAGCTGAGGACAGAAGTAGCAGTTTTGGGTTGTTGCCTAGATGGACTAGATGGCCTTATCCGAGATGGACTTGGCCCTCTAGATGGCGTACTTGGGACTGATTTTGTTCGAGATGGACTGACTCCTCTAGATGCAGAGGATGATAGAACAGATGCTTTATTTGGTGAAGGAAGACGTGATCCAGGAGCTGATACAGTCTGAGATCTAGCTACTGGATTCGTCGATACTGTTCTATCCAATGAAGTCGAAGGTCTGGACTTCTGCATTGAAAGTGAATTATCATCTACTGATATTAATGACAGCAATTCACTGGCAGATTTTTGCAGTGGTCTGCTGTAACCATCCAATGATAATCTCCTCAAGGTAGGCGTGGCTGGACGAGTATTTGGCGCAATTTTGCTATTCTTATCACTTAGATCAATACTTCTGTTCATAATACCAGAAGGTACCTTCTTATTCGTTCTACTTGGCCATCGATGCTGATCGACTAATCGAGCATTTAAACTATCAACTGGTCTAGAATTCTCTGCTTGATCAGAAGAACTCTTTCCCTTCAATGGACTCCTCCTTCTCTCAGGTGTGGCCTTTCGAGAACCCGGAGGTGTTTCCTGTCTCTGCACTACATTTGATGATGGTTTCAAAGTACGATCACATAGAGCATGAGGAGCAGGTTTTTCTCTCTTACTTACAGGTAAAGAAAATGAATCAGACTGAAAAGAAACACTCAGACTCCTCATTGTTGAGGGCCATAAAGATTCTGCCAACCTATTGCCTGCCATCTTTCTGGACAACAATTCTTCTGCAGATGTATCCTGTACAGGTGTTGATGGTGATGGACTGGTAGGTGATGAAGGAGTCGTTGGCCGTTTCCTTTCAGCCGATATAGCTCTCTTAGGTAACGAAAGTGTTGATGCAGTAGTTCCAATTCTTGTGGCATTTGGAGAAGAACAACGTCTAGGGCCAGAGGAAGCTGATGGAGTAGGTGACCTGTACCTAGAACTAACTTCTCTTGTTCTTGGCCTGCGAGTATTTCCATGGTTCTTCTCAGCCTGAATCAAAGGAGCTCTTTTTGTCTCCACTGTTGAAATCTTCTTTAATGCTATCTCTGATTCATACACATCCATCCAAACTATCCAGATTAAACCGCATTGATGATATCCACCCACTTTGTTATATTAATAACTTCAAGCCATTCTTGAGAATCTCTCAAGAACCTACCTTTAATCTTAATAAATTACACACCAATGTCTATAAAGTAAGATCCTTTTCTCTGTTGTAAATCTGCCACACAAAAAAAATTGAAGCTAAAAGTAAGATACTGAGATAAAATTAAAATAAAAGAAGGAACAACAACAACAAACCATTTAAAAAAAGAAAAAGGATGATCAAAAGAATACATCTTTACAGGCCCCCAGATCTGAAGATAAAGAATCAATAATCAGAATCCCAATCAAGAAACTGCAAACTGTTTGTTCTGTAATCACAAAGATTAACCCCCAAAACCAGATAGAACAGGCAAATATCCAGAAGAACTCCTTATGCTAATATAATCAAAATAGTATTTTTATCAAGAAAAGAATGTACATTGGTAGAAAAAGATTGTTTTTTTAACAATTGTATGCTTGCTAAAGAAGGAGAAAGAGGTTACTATTAACCTCTTCCCTCGAAATGGGGAAGTATAGGGGGAGATGGGGGTGTGGGTGTAGGATAAGAAATACAAATATGACTAGAAATTATGCACAAGACAAGAAAAGCTAAAAGCTTCACCTGATTTATTTTATTTATTTTATTTTAGTCCTACTTTTGGAAGTAAAGTTACCCACAATATTTGATGATTTTTCTCTCTTTTTTACTTGCCATTCCTAACTTTGCCTTTTTTTCTTCTTTTTGACCGCCCCCCCCCCCCCCTTTCCTTGGCCCCAACAACCTTTTATCCCTTTCACGGGAGTGCTATGGTCTGCCAAGCTGGATATATAACACCAGATAGTCACAGCCCGTCTGTCTTGTTCCTTCTTTCCCACACCCAACTCCTTTTCATGAAAGGGAATTCAACTAAATTCATACTTACACTAATGTAACTATACAAAGATAGTTTTTCCTTCCTTTTTTTTTCACTCTCACTCATGCGCATCTTCGATACTCGTAGAGAGATAAAAATTAAATCTTGATTTCTGACAAAAAAGATTTCATATCTAGAACCTAAACTCACTTTTCTAATTAAAGATGAAAAAATATTTATTAGTTATCACCTAATAGTAACAATTTCTCATCATTGTGATTAAATTGGGTGCTTCATTGAAAACAAATAAATAAATCAAATGAATTTTTTATTTAATAAACAATCATTTCTCCCCTAAGATTAACTGCATTTCGGTGCATAAACTAAATAATTAGTACAGAATGATTTAAAATTATGAAACTTTTGTTTTTTTTCCAATCATATTATAAAGAAAAAAGAAATAATTAAGCAAGCAAATGATAGTTATAGTTAAATATTAGGGGTTATGGGGGCTGAAATGGAGGACCACGTGCAAGTAGGATCATTGTCCATCCCCACGAACTCACAGTATAATAAATGCACTTAAAAAAGTTGAGTTAAAAGTAAATAAATATATACCTAAAACTACCATTTTCCTCCAATTTTATAGCTAACTTAAATTAAGTAATTTAGTAAAATACACTTCTAATTAAAACTTTTAAAGGAATGTGCCTAAGTTAATAAGGGTAAGTTATAATGAAGCCGATGAAGTATTATTCTATTTATCTACTTAAACTATCACATTTTATCGCAAGTTTCATATCGTAACTATCACTCTATTTGTATTAAAGAGTACATCAATATTTAATTAGTCTACACATACATATTATTCATTGAGAATATTTGATTAACTCAGTATTAATATATGTTTTAATATAAAGAAAGTGACAATTTATATACTTAAAATAATAATATATATTTGATATATCATACTCGCGAAATTGCGATATTTTAGATGATCTTTTTTCATTAACTCTAACTTTTTTATACATATCTATGTAAAAAAAATATCTATATACACTCTTTATTTTACACTATCCAAGCAAACATCGATAAAAGGAGAAATCCAAAAAATAAATATTTTTTTGTTGACTATTTACCCTTGTGTAGTGGTTATTTTTAGGAACAAAAACCAATGAAATAATGAGAATATATTGAAATCACAAGAAGAAAAAATAGAATCTAATAATGTGTTATGGCAGATTCTGTTCCTAATTCTGTGAACATCTTGTATTATTCATGTACAGACTCCATAAAGAAGGTTCAGAAACTACACAAGCAGAGTGAGCAAAGATAAATTTAACACAAACTCAGTAAATTTTCAAAGAACAATGACAAAAATAAGATATTTTTATTCAATATTATATGAAATTTCTCTACATTGGATTCCAAAAAACAGCATATAAAAATACTAGTTTTTGTACTGAAGATTAGTAAAACAGTGAAACAATGGAATTTGAATATAGAAAAACCCAAATTTTAACAATTTTTTTCAAATTTGAGTGTGAAAATATGGCAAAAGAAGAATCACGAAATTTGAGTGAGAGGTCGAAAACACATGTGTGTGAGTTTGATATAGAAAAGCTGAACAATTGATAATTGAGATATGTTTCGAGAAACAGTTTGTGATAAAAATAGGTATGAAACTCACAAAATCGATTATGTTTTTGACAAATAACTCAAACTAATCAAATTGATTTTATTTTTTTTATTTCGATACATGATCGAAACCATGGCAAAACTCAATTGGAAGAAAAAAAAAAAACCTTCAGGATGAACAAAAAAATCAAATTCAATTGCTAGAAATCAAACCTTAATCAATTAATCAAACCCACGCATCCGTACTGACAATCAAACTCTACCGGACGATAACCGCTGTTAATTTTCCGGCGAAAACACGTTGATTAACCGAACAATACAAATTCCAAATTCCAGTGCGAGAAATCAATCCTTAACCAGAAATTAATCAATCAATCAAACCAAATATTCCGCACTGATTTTAACAAAACTCGCCGGACAACAACCGCTGTTAAATTTTCGGCAATATAATCAATCGCAATACGAATTCCAAATTGGAGCGCTAGAAATCAAACCTTTTAATTATCGGTATGAGATAATAATCAATCGCAATACAAATTCCAAATCCGAGCACGCGAAAATCAAATCAAACCAAAGCTTCTGCACTGATTATCAAACTCGCCGGACGACAACCGCTTGTTAATTTCCCGGCGAAGACACGTGAATTAATGTAATACGGAATCCAAATACATATCACGTGAACGCAGATATATACATATATATTGTATCTATAGGTTTGAGGGAGTGGGGTAGGGGTAGGGGTGGTTGATGGGCGTTGAGAAGAGATGGAAAAGTAAAAGAAGACTAGGAAGAAGAGGTAGTTTGGTTTATTTTGGCGCCACCCACCTTTGATTTTATCACTAAAATAAAATGGTCAAGCAACGCGGTCATGGTGGAGTGTAAAATATTTTTTCATCTCTAGAAAAATATCAAAAATATTTTTAAATTTGACTTGAATTATTAAAGTACCATTTTACTTGACTAATTGAACTTAACTATACCTCCGATCTTGCAACATGAGTGAAATACATTCCTAAATTCTCATCAAGTTTAGGGGTGTTTTCAACATTATTCTCAGCTTTATTAAGAGTATCATGCTTCTACAAGAGTTTGAGTTCACTTGCTATGCCATGTGTCAGATCGGTGGTGTGCTTAAGTTTAATATGTCAAGTAAAATAATTTTTTTAAGACTGTTAATAGTTTGAAGACGAAACTAATAATTTGCCTCAAACTTATGAGTGTTTTCAATACTTCTCCTTTTCATTTTTAATCAAAGGTTTTGAGTTCGAATTCCCTTGAGTATAGAGTTGTCTTTGTTAAAAGGGCTTCAATATGAATATTGAAATTAAAAATCAAACATAAAATATAAAAAATGACCAATTAGAGTCTCTTTTCCTTTAATATGAAATTTTCTAACATGAATTCAAATTAAGTCGAATTTCAATACCGATATTAAAGTAAAAATTCATACATAAAAATAATGGCCAATTTAGAGTCTCTTTTAAACTCAAAGTCACTCTGAGGGATACGTATCATCTTCGAAAATTCCGCAATTCGACAACTTCTGCTTTACACTCTCTTAATTCTTTTTTGTTTTGGTAAACGGTGATATCAAAGTTTTTCGGAAATTTTAATAGTTCAATTAATTGAATTTTTTTATCTTGATAGAGATTTGTAATTGGTAAAAGTTTAATTTTTCAATGATATAATCTTCTCCTTTATTTTTGCTACTCTAAAAAAATGAAATTATGCGGAAAAAAGTATAGTATTTGTTTTTTGCTTAGAAAAATTATTCATATTTATTCTTGTCATATACTTTTGAGTTTGTCTTACGAAAATAAAAATAGATATAAAATCCAACAATAATAACATATACAATGATGTCGTAAGTAGGGTCATAATGGGGTATAACTCGGTTGATGAGCTACCCACACCTTCATTAGGGTTTGAACCCCATTGTATCCTTCCTTCCCCCTTCCACTGGAAACAAAAAGGAATAACATCAGTTTGAAGACGGTTAAGATTTGTAGATCTTATTTTCATTTCTTGAAGATAGACAAAAAATTTTCAAAAAACAGATATAAAGTATAGAAGCAAAATTACACGTTATATATAACTCAACGACAAATAAGGATCTTTAACATCCCTACATTTCCAAAGTCCTTAACTTGCATTAAATGGAATTAAAAGATTTCCAAATTTAATCGAGTTGAGTTTGTCAACTAATACATAGACATATACTATTCTTTAAATCCATTTTATGCATATTTTTATTAATAATAACTTTGTCAAAGTCTTCTCCATCCACTTTTTTTATAAGAAATATTATAAAATATTTTACTTTAAAAAGCAATAAGCTATCAATGTCAATGAGAATTACATGACTCAACAAAACAATTATATACACTATAATATACTATTTATTTTCATATGACACACATCATTCTAGAGACTTACATATATAAATAAAGTAATTAATAGATAAATATATTTTTTCAATGATACCAAATTAGGATGTTCATAAAGAAGAGTATGTCAACGTAGATAATATTTTAGGTGAATTTCACATCAAAGTAAGAGAAACAATGTCGCTTGAATTTTTTTGTTTAAAAAGGAATGTTGCTATCTTTCGAGTCAAATATATAAAAGAACTTCATCTTGATTCAATAATATTCTTATTTTATATATAGTATTATATATGTTTGAATCCTCAACTATATGTCTTCATCAAAAAAAAAAAGTTTTTTTTTATTTTTTGGTTGTTGTTGATAGGGCTAGATGTTTTGATGAAAGTAGATACCTTAACTTTTCCATGCGTGTACGAAAATAAATAAAGATTAACATATTTTAATTCTCAACTAATTAAATGTATGTTTTTTTTATTATGTTTGGTAAAATATGTCATATATGTTTTTTTTATTCTTTTTGGTAAGGTCTATCGGAAACAATCTATCTACCCCTCAAAGATATGTGTAAGACTTGCATATACACACTCTCTAGATATCACTTATGAGATCACACTGAATTTGTTATCGTTGTTGCTGCAATTGCTATATACTTTTTTAAAAAATATATGTTTTTTCATTCTTTTTTCCTTTTCTTTTTTAAAAGGGAATTAAAAAGGGGACCAATTACGTGGAAGAAAAATTATGATTAGTCATGTGTTGATGATTTAACATCATTTTAAACTTAATAATAAATTAAATAAATAAATAAAAGGACCACTTGCTTTTTAAGTCTATGAAAATTATAGAATTGATCATGATGAGTACATATCACGGGGAGTTGAAGATTTTTTTTAAAATCAAAATTTAGTCCCAAAACACTTTTAACTTTGGCCAAAAGAATATTTAGGTTACTTTAGTTTGCATCATAGCCATTAAAACTTAGCCATAATTTTTGGGGGTATATTCTATTTATATTTTTCATTTTAGAATTGGAAAAAATATGTATATGTATAGCTATAGATACAAACCACCGAAGCGTGCGGGGAGAGGGATCTCATGCATCGTATACTTTTAATCAAGCAGCGGTTGTACATGTACAACTAGGGGTTGGGGGGACGCTAAATAGTGAACTAAACAAAGATGACTCCGTCCAATTGGCCGAACGGAAGATCGATATGCCATGATTAATATAGGTATTTTGAATTACATTTTTTTTATGCTCATCATAAGTTTATGGTAGGTTTCCCCTTTATGAACTCTACGTGACACAAATTCGTTAGAAAATTACTCAAGGTAACCTATTTTTAGAAATAGACATTTTTCGACAAATTTCGTCTACAAGTATGAAAATTTAATATTTACAAATATGAAAATATTATTTATGACCAAACGGAGAATATTTAAAGTCGAAAAAAATTAATTAATATCTTTATACCCTAAGGTTTATATAGAGTGAGAAGCCTAGGTAGTTAATTAGTCTATTGTATCAAATATAAAATAGGAGTAATTATTTTGTAATTCAACTTTAATTTTCTTTTGTGCATTTAAATCAATTGTATGTTATCACCTCAACGAAAAATGCAATTAATTAAAGCATTCCAATAATAGTACTTAATTGATTGTAGGAATTTCTTGTTGAATTATTGATTTTAATGAAACATTTTGAGTAGATCTAACAAACAAACAATTGGGAATTATAGCCTTTGTTTCTAGTTTTAATAATTAATAATCTATTAATGCAGCTTCATTTAATAAAGTGTTAAGTCATACAACAATCTAGGCTAGAAGTGTGTTTACTTTTCATTTTTCTTATTTGGTTAACAACAACAATATATCTAATTTAAATTTATAAGTGAAGTATGGAAAAATGATGTGTATGCAACATTATTTCCATCTTGAAAAGATAAAGAAATTATTTTTAATTGACTAACGATTCAAGTAAAGGATCTATACAACAATAAAGAATATATATAGGAAGCAGTAGAGAAGTATATAACAACAAATAATATGATAATTGAAATCACAAAGAAATTAAAACCGAAGAATAAGATAATAAGACAGTAATATGACAATATATATATATATATATATATATATATATATATATATATAATAACGAACTAGATAGCGCTTGACTATCTACTAACCTTCTATCTTAGTATTCGACTTTCAAATCTTCATCTCTAGAATCATGTCTTCGATAAACTACTAATATATCATGCCTTGTCCAGAAAAATACTATGAAAAATGTTTTCTTTTTCCCATATATAGAAAACATTTAAGAAAAATTAGAAAAATAAAATTTCTTTTATGGTAGAAAAAATAAATTTCGCAAGCGATATTGAGAGTCTTCTTCCCCTTAACACATCTCCTCCACCTCAACTCTTGCCCCCCCCCCCCCCACCCCAACAGTATCCTCTATTCAAAAGCGAAGTTAAAATTTTGAATATTAATACAGAACTTGAGCTAAAGCTTGTTCGGGTCAAATCCGTGCGAAACTCTAGCTCTGCTCAATTTTCATTGTTCTAATATTTGTTTAAATTATATAAAAATAATTGAATACAATATTTTTTTTAATTAACTTACCAAATATCGAAATAATAAATTTTAAACATCACTTATTTTCAAGAAGAAAAAAACATTTTCTATAATTTTTTTAGCAATAGTTGACCAAAACATGGTGAAAAACTGAAATGTCAATGGCCCCGTGCAAATGAAGAAACTAATATTTGGAGGAAAATTTGGCAAATAGTGTTTGTCCATATAACTTGCCATTATTTAGTAAATATTTTTGGCAAATAACCTAAATTCCCAAATACTAGAAAAAACTAGTATTTGAGCCAAATCTCATTATTTGGGATATTTTAAAAATTTAAATTCTACACCAAACTTTTATCTTTTGTAAAAACACCCTCTGTATTAGATGTTTCGTTGTATTACATAATTTTTTTACGTAAACACCAAAGTAGTGATAGAATATTCAGTGAATATGAAAGTGATGATATGGTTATTGATGAAAATGATGAACAATCGGCTCAGGGTAACAAAGTCATGTGCTTTGTCTACTTCATGATGTACGGAATGATGCTTGTTGCACTCACTCCGAACTACCATATTGCTCTAGTGTCATGGACACTACTTTTTATTTGTTGCAACGAAGATCCAATTGACTTGTAATACAAAGCTATGGTTAGTTTGATAGTTTTTAAAATTTATGGGTATAAGTCATATTTTCTAAAAAAGTGAAATATGTTTCCCAAATACTATGGCCAAACACATGGTGAAATTTCACCATTAACACAAATAATATTTGCCAAAAATATTTAGAAATCTATAGCCAAACGCTAGCTAAAGTGTTTTAAAAGTTACTGCTTTGTCTTCTTTTAAGGTTACATTTATTTATGTTTTGACCCCATTTTATTTGTCTCTTTCTCAATCAACTAGTAATTCATCGAATCGCGTTTAAATATGCATTTAACTTGAAAAGAAATAGACGATGAAATTGTTCAATCTCAAAACATTTTATTTTTAATTAAGAAGTGAAACATTGTGCTTGAATAACATTTTAAAGAAATTATTGAAATATAAAATTGAAACGAGAGAGAGATTGAAGAAAAAGATGTTTCAATACAATATTCACATTATTTTCTAATTCAACTTTATATTAAAGTTTTTCTCTATTTTATGTGTATATTTGCATATAAATTTAAAGAACAACAAATAAGCAAAAATGTCAACCACAAATATTGTGATATTTTATAAATATTGACGGAATATTCATGAAAAATACTCAATGTCTTCTCAAATTAAAAAAAAAAGGTGTTTTCTTTTCTTCTTCTTCTTTTTTTTTTTTTTGAAAAAAATCTCTTAGATAAGGTTACATTCGAAATCCAATAATTTTTTTAATTCTTTTTTCATATATAACATATATTAAGAACATTATTCTTCATTTATTAAAGAAAAAGAATTTAATAAAGCAAGCTAAGAACATTCCCTTTATTCTTTCTCCTACTATAAGAACGATGATTTTTTTTTAAAAATATAATAGTTATATGTTGTTTATAAACAGATCATCGACAAATTTCTTAGCTAATTTTTCTTTAATAGTGAATAATGTATACAATTTAAGCCATATGCCTATATATTGACCTGAATAATTACTTAGCAATTTATTTGTTCTTTTTCCAAAAAAAGAATTATATAGTTTGGTGTTTAATTACAACATGTTATGACTAAGACATATCACATGTAATGCAACTTTCATATGATGAAGTGGGGTTTTGCCTCTTTCCTTTGATACGTCTATCAATCAATTTATTCATGACCAAATATTTTCCTCTGATAAATTTTATTTTGTCACATATTTCTAGTTATATAGACTCATGGTTAAAATATATAATATCATGATATTGATTCCTATTTGTATTTTTCTTCGTTTTCTTTTGTGGAGTGCAGTGATTGTACCAGCGACTTCAACTGCCCCCCATCTCTAGCCATTTTCTAGCACATCAGATTTCAGGGTGAGCTATTCCTTCTAGCTCGTGTTGGATTCTCCCGGTCATGGCATGATGTCCTTAGTTTTCAGACACAAACTATTTTATCTATTTATTCTGGTGTTTTGATACTCTGAGACTTAGTATTTGGGAATTAAATGTCCTTGATGTGATGACTTTCAGATTTTGAGAAATGGTATTTAATAGACTTTAGTGAATTTTTGTTTCTTACATTAATAAGTTTGAGTTTCTGCATTATGGTTGTATTTCGTAAGTTGAACAATTAATATAAGTTGGCGTTGGATTCGCTGGTTCGCCCACCTAAAAAGTTAAGTGTGGGTGCCACTTATGATTCATTTTGGATCGTGACAATAGTTCATGTCTAAAAGTAAATTTTGTGAATTTTAATGATCATATGTATACACAACTTGCAAAGTAGTGCTTTTGATCTCTTGATTATTGATAAATTTTAATTCTAATTCCTCTAATATTTAATTGAGCATATTTAATCTTCAATTAATATTTATTTTTAATTCCTTCGATTGTTAATATTCACATTTTTTTTTTGAATTATTAAACCATTCCGCAATTTAGTAACTCATGTACTGTGTCTAAGTTATACAGTTTATCCCATATTTGACTTTCTAAAAATAGTAAATATTTTATTCAATCGCAGATTATATATTGAATCGTATATTATAAGAATCGAAACCTAAATTAAAGTACTATTATCCCTATAATTTTTTCAAGCATGAAGTATCTATAAATTAATTGCTTGGGGTTCTAGCTCAGACATTAAAGGTCCACATAACTAAAATGTTACAAAGGCAAAAGGACACTTGTCCAAATTAACTTTTTCATCACAAAATTTGTATGATATTTTTCTAAAAAAAGAAAGAAATAAACACTAGCGCTTTAATTAATTTCTAAGTACAATAATCAATATATTAATCATTTTTCTCATTTTCTTTAAAATAATTTTTTTGGTTCCTATTATCAAGTATTAGTGTTAATGTATTAACTCTTCAAGGAAGTTGTCATGATTCGAATCCATAATACGTATTATTTGTTTTATACCATTATCGTTTCTAATTAATAACGCACATATCATATGTTAACTTGTACATGTTATGTTTATCCATTTTAAAGTGAAATTAATGCATATGAGGAATCGTACCTAAAAACGTGTTAGACCTTCTTCTTGTGTCATGAGCATTACTTTGGCTTGTGTATTAGCTTAAATACATATTTTCTCTATATTTTTTAAAAAGTAATTAAATGATGGGCACTCATGTGCTAGATTTGCTAGGCCTATACAATTATGGTCACTATAATCAAATAAAGCCATATCTTGTGAGTTCCTTTTGTTGCTTTAATAATTTAGTTCTGACCTATAACTTCTGATTTATTATATTAAATATCTAGTAATTATGATCAATTTATAGTTTTTTCAATTTTTTTGTACTGGTTTTATTATGGTTCAAGAGAATTCCAACTTCATTCGAATTAATATTATTTTATGCAAAGTGGCTTCATTAAGGTAAACCCTGCTCTAGCATAATAGCTGCAAACTATAAGAGAGGTAAACTAGACAAGCCTTGTGAAGATGAGTTCGATCGAGAAAAAATACATGGGTTTTCAAATTTGATTGATAACCTCCATTTGAAGATTATTTGCTCAACCAACTCAACTATCATTGCGGATACGAGATACAATATTTCTTAGTGCAATTTTATGTCATTATGTTTCAAGAAAATTCCAAAAAATTGATGATTTTATATGCAAGTGGCTTCATTATTATCTTTTGTATCTTTTTTCCACCAGAAAATTGCAAGTTCCATGTATGCACTTTGTTTGATTCATAAAGAATAGGGAAAAATATTTGACATATATTCGAACTTTGACCGAAATTGTTGTAACAATATCGAACTTTGGAAAGGACCTTTTACCCCTGCACTATCTAATAGTGTGTTTTAAAGGTATTTATGTGCCCACACGTGGACATCATAAATATTGCATCATTATAAATAGTAACGTGTCCACGTGGACACATATATACCTTTAAAATACACTATTAGATAGTGCAAGGGGGTAAAAGGTCCTCTATAAAATTTGTAATCGTAACAACAATTTCGGCCAAAGTTAGAGTATTTTTCAGACCCTTCTCCTAATGAATAGCATAGTTCATACTGTCATATGTGTTTGTACATCCATAAATGAATATGGGGAAAATGAGCATATTTGTCTCTGTATTTTTTGAAATTGCTCCATTTTGTCCTATGCTATATTCTTAATATAATTTTACCTTTGTTTTTAGAAAAAAAAAAAAATTCTTATTTTCACCTTAATTCATGACGGAGTTTTAATTTGCGGATAAGTTTAAATTTTTTTATTAAAGAATTTGAACACGAGGAGTCCAAGCATGCATTTCATGTTGAAGCTTCGTTAATAGTAAGAACAAATATGATAATTTGCGAGAGATAAATGTATGAAAGAAAAATCAAAATATTGATTGATGGTAAAATTAAGAAAGTTCAAATAGTATATAGGTAAAGTTGGACATTTTCCAATGAATAAGTCCAAATGTATAATTCGAATTGGCTTATAATTTACAGGTTCATGTGAGCCTAATAGTTTTTGTCTGAATATGAGAAAAAAATTCGCTTAATATGTTTGAATATTTAATTAAATACAATTATTATAGTAAGATTGAGAGGTTACTGATTCGAGCAGATGAAATGGAAAACATTACTAATTTTAGTCTATTATTGACTAATTTTGGAAACAATAAAAAGACATATTTTGATTGCTTCCATGTTACAATGGGAGACACAAGTTATATTATGGACACATAAAAGTTCAAATTTGATATTTATGTAATGTGTAGGTTTGTCTCTATTTAATGCATTTTCTTTTTCATTAGGCCTACCAATTATTCATTATTGATTATTGTCACCTAGGCAAAATAAAACCTGCATATTGAACATTATTTTTTAAAAGGGAAAAGGGTCAAAATTGTCCTTAAACTATGTGAAAGGAACAAAAATGTCTTTCGTTTATAGTTTGGCTCAAAAATGCCCTAGCCGTCCAAACTTTTGTCCAAAAATGCCCCTATAATTACTAAATGGGTCAAAAATATCATTTTCCGAATAGATATATTATTATTTTTCTTTTTAAACACATCTTCTTCCTAAATAAAATATAATTGAAGACCCATGTTCTTGTTTTCTTTCTTTTAAAATCACTTTAACAAATAAAAATGTAAGAAATATTTTTTTTCTTCTTAATCTCATTTTATCAATTAAAATATAATAATTTCATGTACCCTTTCAACATATAATATATGTCATATATATAAGATCATAGTATATCCATCATTAACTTATATTTATATAACGATAAAAAATAATTATAATAAAATAAGAAATATTTTCATTTTTTATTTTATTTTCTGAATTGAAGTAAGATAAACATTTGCTAATTTAAAAAAAATATTATTACAAAAAAAATGTGTTAAAAAGAATATAACAATATTATTTGAAAAATAAGTACTTTTGACCCAATTGTTTGCTTTTTCAAGTCAATACATATAAACTATACACTAATTATATACCGTTATGCACATATTGTAGATGGATCATACAAATATTATATATACATTCCTCTCTCTATTTTAAATTTAATTAATTGTATGAGATTGCTATTTAATTCATTTAACATAAAGAAAAATGCCTAGATGTACTTGAGAAATAAATTTGAACATTTTCCCTTTTTTTTTTTGAACTTAAAAGCTACTCGTTAATTTAATAGTGGACTACAGGACTATAATGTGACATAGAGAATGAAAATATAAAATATCATAGACCACAAAAGCATAATAAATTAAACAACCAAACTGACAATTAATTTTATGATCCACAAATTTTAAAATGAAAAAAAAAAGTACAAAAAGAAAAAGAAAAAAAATGGAATTATCAACATATTATCATGATTATGCTGGTAGTAGGGAATAATAATGATCAACTTAATAGCCTTATTGATGATATTTTAATTATAATCTATTATACTAATACCATATTGTTCTAGGTAATTATTAATTAATATAGAGCAAAAGAGAATTATTTCAAAAAGTAAATAGATTAGGGAAAAAGGTTAAAAAAAAAAACAGATCTACAACCTAGTTCAAAAGCTCATGTGATGTTTCTTTTTTAAAAAGGCAATTTGTGAAATAATTAAGTACAATTATAAGAAAAAATAAATAACCTAAATAATTATGTAAAATTTGATACCTTACATAAAATTCATGTATGTAAAAAATATTCGATCGCATAAAAAGCTAAAATACTATTATTCAAACTCTTGTTCAGTTAATAATGCTGAAAAAGTGGAAAAAGCAATGGATAAAGATACAACTAATGCATATTTTATATCATGCATAAACATATTATATTATAAATAAAAAATCTTATTAAATATATAACTATTATAAGATACATAAAATTACCCAAAAGGACAAAATGAGTGATGAGTAGTCATGTGCTTTGATGATTTCAACTCAATTATTAATGACCAAATCAACTTAATTTATATTTTTGCCAATGCTTTTGCATGTCTTTTTGTTGCCTCAAACATGTTAGCTTCTATAATTTTCTTGATTGTTTAATGACTTTTTTTTTTAAAAAAATTAAACTATACTTTGCTACATCCTCTTAAGGCTAATATATAACCAATTAAGAAGAGTTGTGGTGGTAGTAAGTGGATTTTTATTCCTAATTAAAGATTTCATATTCGAGTTCTGCCTATGAAATCACGTTTGTTAGAATGTTTAACCCCCCACCCTCTTACACCTCCATCCAACGTGAACTTTCAGCATAAATATGAAGTTAGTCATGCCCTAATACAAGCATCAAATATATATAGAGAGAGAGAACAAAATTAAAGAACTTGATCATCAAAAGCGTGATTGAGTTTTCTGTTGATCAGACGTCTCAACTTCTATTGAAAGGAAACATTTTACCCTCTTAATTGATTTATTCAACGAATTCAAATTAGTCGGATAAATAGAGTTGGAAAACCTAGTGACTACTAAAAATATTATAATAGATTAACTAAATTATTTTGTATGAGAAGTAGTATGTGGAGTTTGTTTCTTTGGAGGGCAAAATTAAACAAAGTTATTCACTTTTTTTTAGTTATTTTTTAAAAAACAAGGATGCTTATTTTGTTGTTCTTGCAAGTAATTTTATTCATGATTTTTGCCATTTTACTTTTTTTTTTTTTGGGGGATATTAATGATTATTGTTGTTTGTTTTATGTGGCTTGGTCCATGTGCTAGCTTAAGTTGTGAGGAGATTACATTTATAATATATTTTCCCACCATATAAATAAACATATAAATTTTGATATCTAATCATTAAAAATTGACACTATAGTAGCAAAATATGACTTCAACTAATTATCTCAAAATTGGGACTTTTCTCTCTTCTATACCAAGTCTATCGAATTATTCTTTACCAATCGAAAAAAATTAGTTCATACGTTGAATTAGAATAATATATGAAGAAATGAATTTTGAATTGTAAAAATTAATTCACGAAATGAAATTATTCAAAATCATTAAAAAAAAAAAAAGTCTCTTCAGATTTGTTATGATATAACTTAACATCCCTCACCCACTCACCCCCCCCCCCCCCGCATGCCTAGAACAACTGAAATATGACTAAATCTAATATATCATGAAACAATCATAAGAAAGACAAACAATGTTATATTAATTTTCTATCAATATGAGATACTTAATGTTGTCACACTTCCAGGCCTCTCAATTGGAGTGTGAATACCATATATCATGAGAGCTCAATATTAAAAAAAATACAATAATGGAAGGATCTATTTTTGATATCGTGTGAAAATATGGACTTGATGCTAACTCAAATTGAAGTTAGCTCATGAAGCGAAAATCATCTAATATCGTATAAATATGAGAATTAACAATTATGATCCCTCATTTATTTATAAATTTAAATTTTGATCCTTTAGATATATGATTGACACATCTATCCTTCAAATAATTAAAATATAACATTAGAAAGTAAAATTAAATATTCAATAATTCTTCCCACTTAATCACATCATCATTGTATCTTCCAAATTAAGTTTCTAGTTTTTAGTAAAATTGATAATTTATGATGATGAATTAATTAATTTTGACTATCAATCCATAGAATAATCAATAAAGAAGCATACCAGAATGTCTACATAATTAACCAAGAACAAATAATTGTTTACTGATATCTAAATTTTCCTTTTCAACAACTTTTTTAATAATTTTTAAGTTCTTGTAAATGCAAAGGTAGATGATTAACAGTTTACACCTTATAATTACCATGGTAAATATTAAAAGGACTAACAAATTAAGAAAAAAATGTTACTTTTCTTATGAAAAAAACATATCAATAATTAGTTAGGAGCTTAATATTTTTCTGCTTAATTATATACTTTATAAAAGTTTTAAATAAAATTTGATAATTTAAGTTTCTCGAAGGTTCTCAATTGAGCTATGTTACTATGGGCCGAGGAAAGTGGCCCGAACCCGACGATTTTACATATCTCGCAAGAAATCTCAAGTTGGCTACGTCACGTCTACGCTTACTATTTTCCTGGTTTGGAAACTCAAGAAGGAATTAAGACAATAACAATAAATATCTATCTTCTGATTTTACTGCCAAAATCATTTAGAAAACCCATGCTATATGTTATTAATGTACAATGAACCCATAGCAAAAGAACAACAAATTGCCAATTTGTTCTTTTGTCCAAAAAAGAACTAGGCTTGTTGTCCACAATTTGTATGATCAAGACATATCATATGTAATGTCACTTTCAATTGATAAAGTGGGATTTTTGTCCCCTTTCTTGATAGGCCTATTTGTCAATATATTTTCACCCTCATGGTATCCGTGACATTCATGACGAAGGGCGGGCCGATAAGGAATCAGTTAAAGAGAAGGATTGACCGACTTTTCAGTTGAAAAGCTTTTGAGGAAGGGGTTTTAGACGAATCCCATATTGAACGAAAGAAGAAAGCAGAGAGTTTTATAAAGTATAGTTGTAACATAAGTTCACAATGCATGCACACTTTTGAACTTAATAATAACGTAAGTCAAGGGATATGTCATGAGGTTTTTGAACCAAAAAGGACAATATGTGTTATGGACTTGAATCGTGACAATATCATTTCAGTTTGTGCCATATGGTAAAAATATGATTCAAATCTCTAATAAAAATTATGACTTTAGGTTAAAATTAAGGCACATTGGAAAACAATTGGTCCAAAACCATGATTGTTAATGGCTCAAAACTTACAAATTAACCATTTTAATGATTGCATATAACTTGAAATTTTAAATTGTACTTTCCCTAAAAAAGAAAAATATGCTTTCCCTTTTTGGTCAAAAGGGCAAAATTTCATCACTCAAAGGAAAGTAGGTTTTTTTCCTTTTGCTTTTAAACTTGAAAGAGTAAATGAAGAATTTGACCTATATATATATATATATATAGTTGAATCGGTGCATCAGATTGTATCCCATAAGAAAATTAGAAATCAGTCAAGTTTATCACGTTGAACTTACCTAGCACAATTTATATATGTGATTTGCGAGCTATTATACATAACTCAGGCGCACCAAGAAATAGCATATGTAGTTTCTTTTGGGTGTCCTATTTTATTCAATTACTTTACAACATTGTTAAGGATGTGTGAACTACAATAACAATAACATTATATAAGAAGTATTTGAAAAGGATGGTGTATACGTAACTTTACTTTTAATTTAAAAGGTAGAGAATTTATTTTTGATAGACCCCTCAACTAAAGTAAATGATTTGAGATATACAACAATAATAACAATAGCATATCAATCCATTCCCATAAGTAGAATCTGAAAAGAGTGATGTGTATATAACTTTACCCATATTTTAAAAAGATAAAGATACTATTTTCAAAAATGATTAGTCAACTAATAAATAATGATGTTAATTTGAGAAAGATGGGGTCATCATTCAGTGAGTTCAACAAACATTGAATTAATTTTGTCCAAATTTAGAATTGGTAAAATGTCATAATGTTTTAAGTAACAAAATGATCTTTAATCCAAAAAGGGAAAATGAGTTGATAAGAATTTCCCTATAAGAAAAAAAAAGAAAGATCTTTACACCAAAAGAGGAAAATAATTTTAATTTTCAACCCACTATAAATATGAATGAAAAAAAATTTCAGAAAAGAACTCAAAATTATTTGAGAAAAAAAATGATGTCCATCACTAAGCATTTGATTTTCTTCACTTTACTTATTTTTGTCATCTTTCCTGCTCATGAATGTAAGTATGATTAAAAAAAGTTAATTCTTCATTATGCATTTGAAATTAGAATTAGCTATGAATTTCGTTGTTAAATTGCTAGCTAGTTGCTGACATAATTATGTTATGATATATGTCGCTAAATAGGATTAGCAACAAACTTTATTGTTTAGCCACGAAATTTGTTTGATGCTAATTCCTGCCTTTCTAGTAGGGTTGCCTAATATATAGCAAGATAAAATTAGTGTTTTATTTTATTTTTTCACTCGGTATCTGATATTAATATTGTAGCTCTCGTAAGGCTCATTAAAAGGAACAATACTCCTTACAAGACTTATTTCATATCTATATATACGAAGTTAAATCTTTTGGCTTCTTGATTTCTTTACTTCTTTATATTTTGAATTTCTTAAATACAAATTTTGATTCTGCCACCGACAACCTAATTAAAGCTCGAACCCAAATTTCTGATTGAGATTAGTAAATAAAATGAAATTAACTCTGATTTAATTATGTTGGCTTGTTTTTTTTATTTGTCTCTCATCTTAATAATCTTTATTTTTTGTTTTAATTAATTTTATCTGATATTTTAATGTAGGTGAAGAAGTATTTGATAAATTAAGTATCAAATATGGGAGAAAAGATGGGAGACTTATTAATCTTGGAAAGTGTTTCCAATTCACAATTAACCAATGGTGTTGTGATTCAACTACACCAGTAAAGTGTTATGATTCAATGGATCATTGCAAACAAAATTGTCCCCCATGGCCTACTACTCATAATTAGGACTAATTAATTAACAAATCCTCTTCTAAGAGTTTTGTTAAACATCTTATGAAGCTTCATAAATGAAATAAATAAGTTCTTGAATTATTGCATAATTTCATTTTTAGTTCTTCTGTTATTCGATTAAGCATATCTATCCTTTAATTAATTAATTGTTTTGTTTTGATACCTAAACAAATCAAACTAACGAAATTAAATAAAACTTAACAAAATTCTAAAATGAAAAATTGAAAAACTTGTCATATCATTTAGGCATGAAATTGTCCATATGAAAGCATACCGGTAGCTAATCTTAGTGGGAAGATTCTAGAGTTATGGTGAGATTTTCAGAAGACTCTAGAATATCTAAGAGAGTTCTTGGAAGCCCTTAGAAAGCTCTAGGCCTATATAGAATTTTAGAAGTAGGGGTGTATTTATAAATATGTGGAGACTTGTGTAACAATTTTTATTTACATCTTAGCCTCTAGATGTGTAGTATAAATAGAGGAACATTCATTTGTAACTCAACCAATCTTCCAAACAATACAAAAACCTTCTTACAAATTCTTGTGTCTTTCTTCATTCTCTTAGACTTGCGTCTTTCTTCATTCTGTTAGCGGTCTAATGTGAAGAAACTTATTTGATGTTACAAGATTGTGAAAGAATCGTGAGAATCATGGTAAAGTGGTATTCCGTCAAAATCTCTTCCAAGCTTTTCCCCTAAATAGACAAATAATATGAAGTTGCAAAACATTGGGTTATCATTCTGCCAAAAAAAACATACACAACCATTTTAATGACATAAAAATATATCTCTGGTATAAAAATAATTTCGGAAATTCATTACCTCTTCTAATAAGATATTTTGTAATTTAAGATCAACCACACAACCGCCTATGCATGTGTACAACAAATGTAACACATATGTTATTACCTTTGAGACTTTCTTGATCTGACTCAAAATTAAATCTGGAGCAAAGAAAATACAATAGGTAAACAAACAAACATTCATAAAGTCTAGATAACATAAATCATGTAAGAAATACCTTTCATTCTGTCGTACAAACTTTCTGCTGATATTCATTTCATAACAAAGAAACACGTTTTTGTATCGATAAATTCTGCAGTACTTTAATGATGTTCTTATGATGTGTTTATCAAAACATTCACGTCGCTCTGCACAAGAAATTTTCACTTTGATATTACTGTGGCCACTTAAAGATACAAAAAAAATTGTTGTATTACTGTGTTTCTGTCCGTTGACAACCCTTTAGAAACTTTAAATGCGCAATCATTGATGTTCAACCCCATCTATTGTTGTCCTCTAATAAGGACACTTTGTACACATCTCATTGAGATCCTGAAACTTGAACTCCTTATGTGAAAGTAGTAATTAACAATCTCGAATTTTGAATGAGTGTGGCAGTAAACTTTAGGGCTAATCAAAATTTAGACCTATTAGTATGAGTATAATATTTTCTGTAGCTAAAATAGGACGGAGAGAGTATAAAAATAAAATGGGTATTACAATACAGTTAAAGAACTCAATCAAAATGTTAAGTTTATCTTCGCATTACAACGGATATTACCTTTGAAAAAGCTGATAGTATAGCGATTCTTTAAGAAAAAATTCACAAACAAGCTATCAAACCTTCAAGCCGTAAATAAGGAGAAATCTGTTCTGCATTGTGGGAAGAAAATCCTTTGATATTGAAGATACAAGTTCAGAAAATTCTCAGTGATACAGAATGGTCAAAAGAAGGAAGAGCTTTATCAGTCGGATAAGTCGCAGCAAAAACATTTTGCTTCAGATATGAACTCGGCTCGAGTATTCCCTCTGGCTATTGAGGTTTAAGGAAATCAATCAATCCCTAATTACAATAGAAGCAACTTACGCTACCTACTATACATACATATATTCTAGAATATTCACAATGATTCTAACACTCCCCTCAAGCTGGTGCATAAAAATGCTATGTACCAAGCTTGCTACATATATAACTTGTAATCCGGCTAGGGACTTTTCATGGCTAGTCATTTGACTATTTGGGTTTATCTCAATCATAAAGGTCTTCTAAGTTCTATCATAGTTTCATAACTAACCATGGTCTCTATCTGGCATATATTCCAATTAGAGAATAACAAAGAGAAGAACGCGAAGAAATGGAAAAAAGTTGTGAGTTTTAATTGATAAAACCTAGACCTCAAACAAACAGTGTTGCATCATGTAATACAGAGAAAACTATACGAAAAAACTTAAATCTAGAGCATGAAATTATCAGAGGTCAGAGCAAACATGCCTTCCAAAATCTCTGGAGCATCCCCGCCAACACGAACTTTTACAGGAATATTAGCATCTTCGTTCACATGATTTGATACGTACCCAAAGTCAAATACTTATGTTTACTTCCTGCAATCCAAACCAATGTGATAATAACACATAAAAATCTAGAGATATCTAAAGGATATAAAAGTCAAGACGACGACCAACAGTTCATCAAACTCACCTCATCTATCATAATGCATGAAGCAGTAACACAACCAACTGCAATCCCCTTCTCATGCAACCATGAGAAGAGATCTGCAAGTTGGGTTGCCACTTTCATCCGATCATTCCACCCAAAGTCATCTGAGACGAGAATAAGAATATAAAGAATGCGCTAAAAAGCACACAAAAGTCAGAGAGAAGCACACAAAAGTACCCGATAGAAGCACATCCGACAACTGTACACTGGTGAATTTTGCATCGTAGACAACTGCAAGCCTCGTATCAAAACAATACCTATACAACTTCACCAAACTTGGATGTGTATTTGCTCTTTCATCTGTTAATAACTCAATCTCATCCTACAAAAGAACCTCTGACATCATTTAACCAACAAAAAAATCAGACAAGAAATCAAATTCAGACCTATCTCACAAACATTCACAAAATTTATCTAGACGTGGAGCATTCCCAGGTTTCATAGGAAGGAGATAATCCCATGTCTTTACAATAGCCGGTCTTGTTACAGATCCTTCAACAATAATGCCATGGAATAGTTTCCTGTAAAAGTTTTTTGAATTTCTGCAGGATTCTTGAAATTAGTCATCTTGTCCAACTCGAAGTAGCTGCAATGCTTCACCTCACCAACCATCATTGGCTCGATGGAGAAGTCGAAGCTGCATTTTGGCAACCAAAGAAAACGGATGACTCAGAGAAATCCCACAAGTGTGGTCTGGGGAGGGTAGAGAGGTTGTTTCCAAATGAAACTCGGCTCAAGTGCAACAAATCCAAGTAAAAAGACAAGGAAAATATAACAATTAATAAAGTGCCAAGCCTACAAGAAAGGAACAATAACAACAATAAAATAATCATCTGATAATCCAAACACAATAAACAACATACATATGATGATAAATATCAAAAACAAGAATACAACAAAACAACAATCCCCTACCTACTTAACCACCTTTTGCATGCCCTAAAACGAGACCTCCTATCTAAAGTTATGTCATGTATGTCGTATCTCCAAATACTAGACAAAAGAGCAACATTCTGTAAACTTCTTTCGGATCGCCTCAATTGACACACTCTTCTTCTCCTCTTCATCTCTCATCTCACCGTCCGTCGCCATATCCATCATTTTCTATAGCACACACGTTTCAAATTCGAGATCTCGTGAAAGCTCTTAAGGGTTATGTTTATGTATTATGCCTTTAACAAAACGAATTGGAGTAGGGAAAGGAAAAATGAGAGGTGGGAAATCGAACCATCACAAGGTGAAAAAGTTTCATATTATTTTAATGAATACAAGGCTCATGACCTCTTTCCATGACTTCATTTTATGATCGTAAGGATCCATTCATATTTCACCATCTCAAGACAATATAGAGATGGATTACATCATTTCCGTTCATTACATAATGGCCACACATCAACAACATGAAGAATGAGTTTACAGAGGTTGCTAGATCAACAACATAGACCACATTCATTTAGAACCTACTTGACTACTCTAAATCTTGAATTCACTTCCAATCATGACGAACTATATATGAAGAATTGCTAGATCAACAATGAGCAGCCTATGATTTACACAATATAGTGAAAACAAAACTAGAGATAATTGTGTCAATATTTTGCAACTCCAGCACTCTGAGCCTTCCCTAAAATCGACTCGATGCTGACATGAAAAAGACCTAAGCTTTTCGCTAAAGCAAAGCCGCTATACATGCCATCAACAGCTGCACTTACTATCCCACCAGCATAACCTGCTCCTTCTCCGATAGGGTAAAGCCCTCTTAAGGATGTGCACTCGTAAGTGTCAGCACTTCGCGAGATCTGGACAGGGGAACTAGTTCTTGTCTGTAATGAGGAAGAAATGAAAAGTTACCCCTTTGGTTCAAGAAGCCAGAAATGTGCAAGTTATTAACTCCAATGCTTTGTTTAAAAATCGAGTTCATCGCCTAAATGGTCATCAAACTATTGGAAATAGGTGAACAGCGTTACTTTTTGTATCAGAAAAGTTATTAATCTTTTGTTTTGTTATTTTTTTTTTATGACAAGGGAAACCCACAGCGCTACCCTTTAGGTGCGCACAGGGTAAAACCCCGCTCCTATGCAATAGCTCGCAAACCACATAGGAGAGGTAACCCGCACTAGGGAAGCCCGGTGCGACGAGCTCAACCCAGAAGGCAAACCCCTTGCTTTCGCTGGCAAGGAGTTTCGAACTTGAGACCTCCAACATGGAAGTCCCAAGTCCAAACCATTGGGCCACCCCGAAGGGTTATTAATCTTTTGTTATTTCACTCGAAAAGTCATATTTCTTTCTTTTGTATCGGAAAAGTGGCTTAGTTTTTATTTTTCACACAAAAGGTCGGTCTCAATCCGGAAAGTGATATATCCGGACACTTTTAAAAAGAAAAAAAGAAGAAAAAAGCAACCTTTTGAGTGAAATCGCAAAAGATACTAGCTTTCCAGATACAAAAGAAAGAAAAAAAGACCTTTCGAGTGAAATAACAAAAGATAAGTGACTTTTTTGATACAAAAGAAATAAGAGGGACTTTGTTCACCTATTTCCAATAGTTCTGTTTAAGCAATGAACTCCCCGAAAATCCATATGTAAGAATAGATTATATGCTTAATGAATTCAAAAGCATGTAATTTCCGAAACATAGAGCAAGTGAGTATATGATTAAATAAGTTAGGTATCACAAAGAAAGGCATGCATTACATTACCTCTACTCCATGAAGAAGAGCACTACTTGAAATAAATCCCGGTAACTGTAGTTCCAAGATCAACAGAAATGACGTTAATTTTCCGAGACGAACATTTAGTGATAATGATATATCATATTCTCAAGACAGGAAAATACCTCTTTGTCAAACTTCAAAAGTGATTGTTGTAAAGAGCTGGTTATGTGACTAGGGAATAGTTCATGGAGATTTGTTGCCTTTACTCCTAATCTATAACTGGACGATGGCACTGACGTCCCTGTAAAACGAATTTTAAGCCAGATAAGTATTTCTTGTCCGCTTCCTGTTCTTCCAATTCAAAAGGACTTGTCGTAAAAAGTGTGTATTAGTAGTCCCAACAGGGGTGCAGCATCCTCCTATAATAGTTAGCAAGAGAAGCTAGACGGACTACTACAGTGAGTCTAGTATAGTCAAACCTCTCTACAACGATGTCGTTTGTTTGGATATATTCTGAATGTTGTAGTGAGATGCTGTTATAGGAAACATATAATATAACATAATATGAAAGCCGGTTACAAAGAAAACTTGACCGTTATACTGAAATGTTGTTATAGAGGATGGATGTTATAGAGGGGTCTGACTATAACTAAATGAGTGATGAACCAATAGAAGTGGTAGCCATGGGTATTTACTCCAAATATCTAACCCCCAATAATGCCACCAACCCCAACAAAGAGGTTTACCTGACAATTTGTTGTCGAGAAAATCGGTCACCGTTTGAACAGGTACCACGAAATTGCCTCCGCCCATTGCAGCTGCCCTTCGCTCAAACATCCTCTGAAATCATACAGTCAAGATGTAAATACTTGCAAGTGAAATATTAGCAAATGACAAATGTCTTTAGTTTATACTTGTTTTTCCACATAATGTTATGGCTTCTATCTTCTGCCATCAAGAGAATGCCAATTTTTCCAAAATAAATTGACTTTATTTCTCTTTCAATGTTAGAAATTACTCAAATCTTCAGATCTCGTTCTATTTGATGCATGCCAATCAAATCAAAGTACACAAAGTAAATAAGCAATCAGCTCAACCGCTTCTCTTTGAGGCAAAGACGAATTCTTATAAATTGATTGTTCTTCCCAGAATGTTGGTAATTATCTGCTTAATTTTCATTAATTCTCAAGAAGTTTGATATGAACCTCAGAAGTCCAAAACGAGTTCATGATTACATGTTTATTTCTAAGCGACCAGTATGGACAGTTAAGGAGTACCTGAAATTCAACACCAGCAAGAGGTCCGTGCAAGTCCAAAGCAGCAAAATCCTTTGACGAGACTGTAACAACAAGTGCAGCATTTGCCCATTTAGATGACCGTCGGGAAAAGGACATTCCATTGATACAGAGCTCCGATGGATCAGTACTTGTTAAAACTACCTGCCATAATCTTGCCAAGTAAATTATATCGAAATCGACACTGAAGTCTATTAAAAATACATGTCTTTCAGATATCACCAACTTAACATAGGCATATAAACATTTCTAGTTGTTGTCATCACTAATCTACATTGCCTATAAGTTGGGTCTGGGGAGAGTAGGATGCATGCAGACCTTACCCCTACCTCATGGATGTAGAGAGGTTGTTTTCAATAGACCCTCGGCTCAAGTGCAGCAAATCAAAGTAGTTATGAAAAGGGAAATCCGGCAGTGAATAAAAACATGACAACTAATAAAGAAAGCAGGTTGAATTTATGTAGCACGAGATGGAATAATATAATTTGAAAAATGGAAAAGCATAAGCAAATGACGAATCATAATATGTCATCAGCAATTATGAACAAAAGCAATTGTTGTACCTGGCCACCAGGACACATGCAAAAGGAGTAACAACTGCGATTTCTTGGTGCAGAATTTGAAGGCAAAGCAATAGCATTTGTATTAACATATTCAACAACCTTGTAATCAGCAACAGGAACTTTTCCACGTCCACTTTGAACTTCATTGGCCAATCCAGAATACTGAATATTATTGGACCAAAAACACAAATTGTTTTCATGTTAAATACCACGATATAATTGAACTTAGAGAGGAAAATAACATATACTTGCTCACAGATAATGAAATAGCTTAGGAAGTCGAAGGACAACTCTGAAGTGCCAGAGGGAAATATACTATCACAAATAAATTAAAGATTGATTGTGTTCAGTTACGAACCTGTATGCTGTTTATTAATTCTTGAGGATGCTCAACCCGCAGGCCGACCTGCAATTAATACGATTTATTAGGAGAATGATTGTATCTTTGCCAATGATGGAATACCAACGAGATTATAGCAAAACTCAGAACCACGAGAGTCAATACTAATGAACCAAAGACATCAAGGACAACATAACGGACAAGCTCACACATAACACAAAGACAGGATTGCAGCCCCTGCATGCGCTACCAAGTAGTCCAAGGAATTATGATTTCTCAAAAATAAAGGAAAAAAGAAAACAAATTGTTGATAAAAGTGAGGTTTCGATAACAATATAAAGATGAATACAATTCAGACATTTCCTTACTTCCGCTAACCATATTTTGGATAAAACTTCACAAGTGAAGTTTCTTTTGACAATTGGTAAGTAGTATTCTTCGGCATTAAGGAAATGTTGGCCAGTTCCAAGGCCTAAAGCTATGAGCATATGCACACTTTAGATAAAACACAAAAATTATAAATGGAAAGAAAAGAGATATAAACTAAACATATATATTTATTATGGACAGGAGCTCACAGCAAAATCCTTTTCAACAAGGCTGACCCCATGAGAAAGAAGCATCTGATAGGTATCGCGTGCAGAATGCCCAACTGCAAGAACCACTGCATCGTACCCCAACAGCTGGTTCATGAAGTGTGAGTTGTTATCTCTTGAATGAGAAACTTTGACACCCACCACATGCTTATCTTTGACAAGTAAATCATCTACCCTTGTTCCAAACATGATGGCGACCTGATCATATCAGCAATAAACAAAAATAATTACAAGACTAGAACTTTCACATTTCTTTCCTAAGAGGCATAAGTTATAAATTACTTACACCCAACTTTTCAAGGTATCGACGGAAATTTTGAAGAAGTGGAACCAGTTTATCAGTTCCTAGATGAGGTTTTCCATCAACCAAAATTTTCTGTGGAGCTCCAAAGTGGACCAATGTTTCCAAAACCTGGAAAACAAGATCAAGGTTGAATGATAAGTATAATTGACAGAATAAACACATGTTAATTAGCACATAGAGAAGACTGCATATGTAACCAATCAAAAGTATAATTTTCCAGGATTAAGCAACTTACTGCTAAAACACTACCGCTGTTTCTTCCAATTCTAGTAACTAGCTTCCCGTCGCTCCAAGTACCTGCACCACCCTGTCACACATAAGTCCTTCGTAAATAAGTAGCTAATGAGAGCCAATGTCAGAAACACCATACAATCTATTTGACATCAGAAAACGGAGGTGGAAAACCAACCAGTAAGGTGCTGAAACTGCATACATATCTAAATCATGAGAGCAGTTACTTGATCCAAGCAGTAAAACATCTCTTTTCTAATCTCACAGTGCAAATACAGACATACAGATTTGATTAGAATCTGATTTGACATCAATCTATTTCAAAGTAAAAAAAAATTGTTCAAAATTAATATATGGCCTGTACAACATCATTTACATCTTAAGAGCAAGGAGAAGATGAAGTATGGAAGAAACACTGAACTAGAAATATTATCAATTTAAGGGAAGCCTACACTAAGTTCCCACTATGCATGAGGTCCAGGGAAGGGACGGACCACAAGGTCTATTGTATGCAGCCTTACCCTGCATTTCTGCAAGGGGTTGTCTTGTGGACACATTTGTGGGCAAGACATATGTGCGACAAAGAGCCAAATAACTTGATTTAATTATAACGCTAGTAGTTTATTATTATTCTAGAATAGGAAGAATTTAATTATATTGTTAGTAGTTTTCTTATTAGTTTAGAATAGGATTTATGTTTCCTAGTTCCATAAGACTTCCTATTACTGTAAGAAGACTCCTATTTAAAGGAGGATTTGAGGAATAAGAGGTATGCAGATTTTAATCAGAAACAAGAGATAGGAGTTCTCTCTTCCATTGAACTCTAAGGTTTCAGCTTCCCTTTGATGAGCTAAATTCATATACAAAAATAGGTCGATCTAGGAATTCGAACAAAAGCAAGGGAAAATCAAAGGCAGTTGAATTTGATTTCCCTGTTCATCGTCCTGTGACTCGATCCTTCTCTAAGAATCCTAACAGGTTGTTACACCAAGCTCCCCTAGAATATGTCTATTTATACAAGAGTTTCAAGAATAATCAGAAGAATTATTTTCATTTGTTTGAGGGCAGTCCTGCTAGTTTTCACATCAATGGGCAACATACTGGTTAATAGCATAATAATGAGTCAAACATCTTATCCTATAACTTAAACAACCAATTTGCTACATATTTTACTCCAATAGTTGAAGTAGATGAAAATCTAAGTGCAGCGCCAGACATGTTAGTCCTGTTACAATTAAAGGAGATCCTATAGACTTTTAATCAGATCTAACAGGAAGTACTACGGCAGTTAAAGCCTGGTATTATACGGAATACAATGAAACCCCAAAAGAATTCTACTTCGGCCAAAAAGTTTCGCGTCCAGATCTAGTGAGAGTCATCTTTCACATTGAGTGTCCATGTTTTGTCATTGCAACAACGAAAATTAGTTCTTGAAAAGTATTTCGAAATCATTAAGATCAAAATCAGTCATCAACTTTATTCGGTATTCTTGCCTAAAAATATTTGCCCATTATATATTTGTAATGTCACAAATACTTTCATGTGCTGCAACAATTTAAGTCAAGAATAGTTGCACAAAACAAACAGAGGCAAATTGCAGAAATTAATCTCAAGAAGCTGGAAAAACCTTTGAAGGAAATAAGTGAATCGGGATATAACCTCCCCAAAGCAAAAGTTGCTCTCCTCTTGCAATATCCGTCGAACAACCAGAGCACCAATATCACGGCCCCTTTTCTCAACGGCTTCTCCCCTTTCCATCAGTGTAACATCTGCTCCAAATTCAGCAAGCACAAGAGAAGCAAACAACCCTGCAGGCCCACTTCCAACAACTGCAACTTTTGGTTTTCTATGACTTGCATTCGTATGTGATCCATTGCAGAGATTTCTATCTCCGTGTTCTGAGGTAGTTGCATCCTGACCCGACTTTCTGCAAGCATGTACTATGCTCATTATGTCACCAGAAGTCCTGTCTTGAGGCAAATGCTCAATTAAGCCAACCTTGGGTTCCAATTCAGAGATGAATTCCCAAGTACGAGGCTCTAAATTTAGTAGTTTATGGACATCCACATCAACTGTATATACAAACTTCTGTTCCTTTTGCAACTGCAATGAGGTTAATGTAGAAGTTAAGTATATCAACAACTGTACCTATTACATATTTTGTTTCAAGCAATTCAATGCTAATGCTACAAAATCACTAGTATCATCGTCCCTACAGTCCTACACTATAATCAAGGATACATCCCATAATAAGCTCAATTACATGAGCATCCTAAAATGGTAGAAATAAGTATTCGGCAATCATTGATGGAATATGCTCTAGGTCTGAATATAGTCTCTTTTTTCCCACCATCTTTCCTTCAATTCAATACATTATAGCGGAATTAACTTAGGACAGTCAATGTTCATTGACGACTGGAAGGAAATAAAGCAAGGAGCTAATGATGGAGAAAGGAGAACCTGGAAAGCATATACTAAGGAGCTACCTCATCCTCATGTATATACTTAAATATCTTAATTAGATCACAATAAACAAGATTCTGTCAAGTTTTTACTTGGAAACATGCAATTGATTGAAACAACTTTTTTTATAAGGGCAATTGATTCAAACATTTAAATCTATTGAACCACTTTAGTGCTTGGTCCAAGAAGTTCTAAATTCGGTTCTCCTAAGTCCTAATGGAAGGATGCAAAGATGTATCTTGCATCTCAGCTTAACGAGCTTGAACTGCAATAAATAAATGAAACTATAGATGGTGGGGTATTTGGATAACTTTTTTCTCATGATCTTTGGGTTTTTGGATATGCCAAATCATATTTTGGACTAAGCACGTTTTTACAATGGACGGAAAGACCCTACAGATTCATAGTCTAGATTTTTCACTATGGTTGATTATATAATATTAGAAAATCAACGTGCAGGTTACTTGATACAGAAGCAAGAAAACACAAGCTGATATATAAAACAAACTACCCTGATATAGAGGGAATGTTTCAAAAGAGTTGCTTTGAGGGAAACGAACCTTGCGAGCATCAAAAGATTTTCTAACAACTTTAAATGCCTCCTGTGGCAACATTGAAGCAACCTACAAAATAGATAAGAAGAGCACTTTTTGACATCAAATGCAAAAATAATCTAAAGCTGACTGAATCTACCGGAAATCCAAAATTTAAAATACAAAAACTCCCTCTGCCTAATGTTGACTTTTGAAGTCATAACAATAAATTTGACTATCAATTGATCTTATATGTATCCTTTCTAACTAAATACATACTATTGACAGTTTCAACTTCAAATATTTCTATAAAGAGTGAGCAAACGGACCACCAAAATCAAATTATGCTATTTAATATGAAACTAATTGAACACAAACTCAACAACCAATTCTCATTTTGCAATTTCTATTACTTTCACTCAACAGAAAACTCAAGTATATTCTAATGCTCACTGAATTTATTTCTACAAAAAATTGCTCAAATGGGCGACCAAAATGAAATTAGGCTTTACTAAGTGAGACTAACTAAACACAAACTAAAAACACAATTTTCATTTTGCAATTTCTACTACTTTCACTCAACAAGAAAAAATTCAAATTATATGTTCTAAAGTTAACTTTTACCGGAAATTCAAGAACTTTAGCAATTTCTACTACTTCCATTCAACAAAAAGAAACTCAAATATATTCTTAAGTTAATCTTTTTACTTGAAATTCAAGAACTTTAGCAATTTCTACTACTTCCACTCAACGAAAAACTCAGATATATCTAAAGTTAACTATTTACCCGGAACAAGAACTTAAGCAATTACTACTTCTTTCACTCAACAAAAAAACCTCAAATATATTCCAAGTTAACTTTTTAACCAAAATTTCAAGAACTTCAGCAATTTCAACTACTTCAACTCAATAAGAAAACCTCAAATATATTCTAAAGTTAACATTTTTACCGTAAATTCAAGAACTTTAGCAATTTCTACTACTTTCACCCATCAAAAGAAAGACTCAAATATATTCTAAAGATAACATTTTTATCTGAAATTCAAGAACGTTAGCAATGTGTACTACTTCCACTCAATGAAAAACTCAGATACATTCTAAAGTTTAACTTTTTACCAGAAATTCAAGAACTTTAGCAATCTCTACTACTTTCACCAAACAAAAAAAAGTTAAACATATTCTAAAGTTAACATTTTTACCGGAAATTCAAGAACTTTAGCAATTTCTTGGAGTAAAGCATCTGAAACACCTAAGAAATCTTTTCCAGGGTCTTTATGAACTGAAACACTAAGCTTTGAGAGCCTCCAAATCCCTTCAAATCTGTTTTCAACATCAACTTGAACTTCTTGTTGCTGTTTTAGCTTCTTTTTCTCAGATGGGTATCTCAATTTTCCTCTTCTTTTTACCTTCTTTGAACATGTAATGCAAAAGGGGTTTGAGTATAATGAAAAAGATAAAGTTTTTGGGAATGTGAATTTGGGATTTGAATTCAAGAATGAAAAATGAGAAGGGACTAAATTCTTGGTAGAAGCCATCATGGACATGGTTGAAAATTTGGAGGAGATAAGATTTTAGTTGGGATGTGGGGGATTTTAGAAGGGGTTTTGGTTATAGATACAAAATATGTAAATTTCTAAAAGTGGGTGAATTATCTTCCTTCTGTCTCATCATCAGTTGTCCTTATTATAAATAATTATTCCAAATTAGTTACTAATTTTACAAAACTAAAATAAAATTAATTATTCTTTTCTTATTTTATCCTTACTATTAATGTTATTTTAAAAAGTATAATAATCATGAATTAAAAATCATTCTTCGCCTTTCAAAAACTACAAGTATATTATTTAATAGATCGTCGCGACTGATTTTATAAGATTTGAGCTTGAACAAAGTTAGGCACACATATTTTAATAATATTTAAAAAATTATTATTACATATAATTACAAATATTTATTTATAAAATAAAACATGTAGATACATATTTTATTGTTTGAAATGCCATAAAATATTCAGATATCTTATTTATAAACTATAATTTATTCATTCAGAAAGATCATATAGTAAAAGGATTGAGAAAGTTTAGATAGTTTTCATAAATTATAGGATATTCATGTTTATTAAGAAAAAATACTTTGTTCAGACAATTTCAGCTGAGTTTTAAAGTCAAAACAACCCTTAATTTGATGTTGGCATTACCACAAGAAATACTCAGCTATATTGCCATATCCCACAGCAAATGAAGAGTTATAGTGATAGTAAAACAGAATGAACATGACAATGGCAATAGAAGCCAAAATTTGAGAATCAAACCAAAACTATTAACAGAAAATAAGCATTCATCCATTTCAAGTAGAATATACATAAATCAACTTAGGAACCTCTTTTTTTTACACAAAAAGCTAAAACAAGTTTCCTAAAGGCTTCTTTTCCCCCAAGGAAGAAGACCGGGGAAACTGCAGCTTCCGATGATTGTAAGACAAAATTAGGTCAGGGAGATGTTTTCCAGTTTCACCTCTTTCTCTTGGCAGCAGCTCCAGAACCCCGGCCACCTCTCTTACCTGAGGATTCAGCGCTTGCACTGCTATTAGAACTTCCTCTTCCTCTTCCTCTCCCTGCAGATGGCTTCTTGCCACCTGAACTCCCGGCACCCTTAAAGTCCATGTTTACTTGGATCCCTGTTGTAAAGGAAAAACAGATCAAGGGAAAAAGACGAGAAAGTGTGTTGAATAATTGCAGAAGAACACAGAAGAAGATGGAATTGTTCTAGAATGTCACTAACCTCTCGAACTGAGACTCTGAAGATCAGACTGCAATTTTTTCCCAACATCTGCTGAGTTAACCGAAACATGCAATAACATCATTAAATACAACTCCCAGTTATTGTAAAAGAATTACACTGTTCTTTTATATTAGAGAAATGTCATGACCTACAAATGTTATGAAAGAAACTGGTATCGGTAATGAGAAGTACAAACTTCATTGACTATGAACAATACAAAATGCTTACGGCAAAGACACTAAGGAAGAAAACTATAATGTACATGATTCTTCACAACTGCTATATTCTTAACTATAAGATGCAACTCATACCGAAGGAATTATCTTATCTTTAAGAATCTTCAGTCAACAGTAATGGTAAAATTATTGAATGGTACGTTATCACACGTCCTTTTAATGGGCAAGCTGAGTAGGGGGTATACCTATGTCTTCTGTCTCTGATGAATTCTCTTCATCTTCAGCCAGTGTTTCATCATTTTCTTCAGCTACACCTTCATCTAGTGGCTCCAGCATTGCTGCAACGCGCTTTTTTGGAGCTTTTTTAATTCCAGGAAGGGTAATTAAATCTGCTGTGCGAATAACACGTGATTTGCTTCCTTTGTTGTATGCCTTTGTCAGCGCCGCTTTCACAGCAGGCTGTACACCATCCAGAAGATTCAGATGTCCCTGGTGCAAATGCAGTCAACACATGAGCAGATTTCAAAAGTGCATCACAAAAATTAGGATAAGACTGAAAACAATGGTATACCTTGAATTTTGATATCTCCACAATATTATCAAAGTCCTCCTGGCTTATAGAGTATGAATCCATAAAAGCAACAACATTCTCTACAGCTTCATCCTGGATATTACATTCATATATAACTACGCAAACAAATATACGCAACGAGATTCAGGTTAAGCATGAATAATCCACCTTAGGCAGCACTTTTAATGGATCTGTCAACTTCTTTCCAAGAAGAGAAAAGTATTCAAGTCTCAGGTTTGCCCTGAAATGTATGAAAAGATATAGTAAGCAACTGTCACGGATGCATAAAGACTATTTCTGCCTGTGCAGGAAGAAATGACCGGAAGGAACTTTGACCAACTTCCAAATTTTGGAAGAGAAGTGTACACAAAACATGAGAATCCTGCCATAGGACAAGACAATGTCCTTAAGTCAATCATTAATTCTTCGACAATTGATTAACACTATCACCCATGCAGAAGAGGAGTAGGACAAGACAATGCATCATGGAAACCCCATTCGCTTAATAAGATTATCTATACAGTTCTAACTTCAGCTACACTTGTGTAGGCATTGAAAAAGAATTTTAACTAGTTCTGAATCTAGAACAATTGTCTGAAAGAAGGATGTGCTTGTGTACCAGATCTTAATATTTGTATTTTTGGGAAATTAGAAAGAACTAGAAACAAAATTAAAAACACCATAAGATGGAGAAAATTAGGAAACAGTGATAACAATAAAAGAGAACATGTGCTCTGATAGATCAGATTATTGAAAGCACAGATCGAATGAGATGACATGTATCAGGTTAGAAAACAAGTGAGAAGAAAACTAATATGTTTTAAACTAAATACAGAAGAAAGTACCTTCCCAGATATGATTCACGAGATGCGAGTAGGTGAACATGCAATTCCTCCAGAAACCGGTAATTCTTTCCCATTGTAGAGTTCTTTCCTAGCCAGCCACCAAATCTGTTAAAGTTGCGCTCTCCCTGCAACATTTAACACCCACTGAAATTTAGAAGGCCTCAAACAAGTCCGGATTGGATGACAATTAAATTATATTCAAGTGAAAACTCTGGCAAAGCTGATAAATGGCAGGCACAGATTATCATAGAAGAAATCATAGGATCATACTGAGACAACACCTTTGAAATACAACTCAACTTTTCGGCATTAAATACCAATACCGAAGCACCTGTAATTATCTAAGAAAGCTAATAGTATAACAGTATCTCTAGACCAACTTAAATTCAGCCATCAGCATTAAGAGAAAGGAGAAAATCAGAAATTAGAGATGGAGAACAAGAAGCAACAATCACCTGCTCAAGAGTCTGCCTCTGTCCGTGCAACAAAGAAGCACTGAAATGAGGGAGAAAAAAAAAAAGAAGAAAGGAACGATGAAAGAGGCCACCAACATATTAAGATAAAGTCAACTTAAAATGCAACTAAACTAACGAATCTTAAAAAATGTCTTACGGAATTATGCAAGACGAAAGGCAACCAGCTGGAGAAAGTTGCCACTGCTGGTATCTTCGAATCTGTACATTTATTAAGTCACTATTTGCAATAGAGTCAGCAGCATGCGCAATTAGGCTCATCCGCTTTAAATCATTATCATCTTTGCCAGCAGAACTTGGTTTGTAGTTGAGATAGTTCTCCTGCCATCACATTCGGAAACAGTTATACAAAAACATATGGAGGTCTACTCATAAAATATTTTACAACCATATTGACACTTTCTCCGAAGCTTTGAAATCCCAACATACCAATGCCAAACCTATACCAGTTAAATATTAGCTTTATGTTGTCTACGACTCGTTTATAAGGCAATTGATACAGGATAGATGATACAAATGACAATCAAGAACAATAGTGAGTGACAAAAGGAGGAGGTACACCAATACTGCAGAGAAGCATGGGCATGGAAAAGAAAAAAGTAAAGTGAACCATCTGAAGCATACAGTCAGCTTTATAGTATAGAACCTAATACAACACTGCCCAAACATCTTGCAGGAACAAAGCCCTTCAGCACTTCTACAGACAACTGTCTTCTCTCAAACACAACGAAGAATCAATAGGTGGAAATAAAGCAATCTAAAGGACACAAATAAGTATGCAAGACAAATTAAGGATGGAAGCAAGACTTAAAGTTAACACATATTTTCATAGCTATATAACAGCAGTAGTGTCTTAGAGAATAGGAACAACTAACAAAGAGGGCCTAATTATACTAGCTTAATATAAGATGCAAGAAAACTGCCAAATGGTTTGCTCAGGCCATGTCATTTTAAGATGAATGATCAGGTAACAAACTGGGAAAATTCATCCGATAAGAGAAACTAGTTAGGACAGACAAGATGGAATACGAAAACTTAAAGAGAAAGAAGATAGCAACAAAGTGGCCAATTTTGATTGATTATATTATTCTACTTAAATGAATACTCAAAAGTTCTACAAGGTCTCAATGTGATATAGAGAAAACTAAGCAGGGACATTGTTAAAAAATGAACTTAAATAACAGTAAATTTCAAGAAGAAATAGTAACCTTATGGAGTCTAAAGTACCTGGACAAGAAGCGGGACAAGATCTGGGTCGCTCATACTTAGGTCAATTCTTTGATCTATTTTCAAGTTATTGGCATTAAAATCAAACAGCCTATCAACACAGAAACAAACACAACTGGTCAGTTAAGAAATAAATTTAATGCCAAGACCTGAGTGTGAAAGTACGATGTAATAGAAATACATGCGGTAGTCACATGAAAGTACTAAAGTAAGATCTTTCACCAGGAAATTGCAAGTTATTTATGGCAGAATTCGAAGTAAATGCAATTAAATAGAGTCCACATCTCAAGAAAATGTAAATTTGTAACAAACTGCAATATCCAAAGCAAGTGACAAAATATACAAATCCTATCAGAGTACAATGTCCAAAGAAGGAGAGTTCCCAATCCTATACTCCCACAGGACATGTTAATAGGGAATTTCTGCTTAATTTCAAGCAATACTCGTATGCTGAGTGATGTGAAACATCAAGAACGTACTTCGTATTCAAAGCCATTGAATTGAGCTTTAGAATTTAGTCAACAGATCAGGTTGTATTATAGGGCTATAACAAATACCACAGTATATGGTTATGAAAACAGAGCTGTTTTATTGTTGTTACCTATTGTATTGTATTGTGTTGTTAGTTTAAATACAATTGTTACTTAAATTTTATTGTATTGTATCGTTGAATTCATCGTTTTGTTCCGATGAAAAGTCCCATTTTGTGTAACGACCGATATGGTGTGATCGTGGCGTTACCTTTTGTTTTACTTATTATTTTATAATCATATTTTATCCTTTATCCTACCTTTTTATAGTAGCTCTACCCCATTACCCCATTTAAGTATGAATCTCCCGTGAATAAAATATGGACAATTAGAGGAGGTAGATATTTTTTTAAGTGCTTTATTCCAAATATTACTAATTATTGTTTAATCTGTTCAATAGCACACAAGGTAGTGGAGATGGTGATTCCCACATATATTTGGACACAGCACTGAGAGAACCCAACATAGCAATCCATATGTGGGAAAAAGCTTAGACATATATGGCAAAATACTAGAAACGGAAGTTGAATCTAATACAAGCATACTTTTCTACAGCTTTAAACGGTGAGATGTCTTCATCCTTTGAACTGCTTAGAAGGCGGCGTCTTATATCATCGTATTGGATGACAGACTTAGAGAGGCTCATGTATTGCAATTGATTTAGAGCCATACGCATATCTCCTCCAACACGGTCTGCTAATTCCTCAAGAGCAATCTAGAAAGACAGAAGAAGAAAAACAATCATGAATCTCAGAAAGTTGATGGGTATTTGTCCAGACAACAAAAAAGGAATTTCTTTCCCCAATGTTTTGTAGTAGCACCACCAAATTATATATGCTATGACACATTTAAGCAGGAAAGATCTCAACCAGGTCATATTGTCACCAATACATCTCGCGGTTTCCACCACATGCATAATTAGAAAAAGGTTTTAACTGTACAACTATTATTGGACATTGCTTACTTGATTATTTTTTTAAAAAAAAAAAAAGATCTCTTATTATTTTCTCCATAAAAATTCATAGGTCTCCATCTGGGTGTTTCAGACCTGGATTACTTTATCATGCACTTCAGCAAACCAACAATGTCAAACCAAAGTATAACAGTTCACAAATGTGAACAAGTGAAAACAACATTTTATCAGGGATGATGGCTTTTGAACTCAACAAGACAGTTCCAAATATTACTATCAACATTTTCTTCAACACGTACTAATAAAAACTTATACAAGTTGTTGAAAGAGAATAAACCTCATTGACTTGAATGCCTTCAGCATTTGCCACTTGCTTTAACCTCTTTGCCATCTGTCAAAGAATGCTCTCACTATTAGCCATCAAATTTTCAACCAATATTTTCACCTCATGTCTGTCATAAAAGATCCAGAAAGGAACACCAGAAACATCGTTGATAGAGAACATTACAGGAGCTAGGATGGCTTGGATTTGGTCCATAAAGAGGCAATATGTAGAAGGTAAACTGACTAGCATAAAATAGTGCATAATTTGACGAAAATTAAGCACTAAAATTCAAATAAAGTAAAGATAACTGTCAGAAGAATGAATATATCATCCAACACTACTACTTATAACATCTTATTATTGCTCTTGTGCATTATATTTTTCTCACGAGGATAACTAGTTCCATAGGAACATCCATAAGGAAATATTAAAAGGAATAAATGTTATACATGACCTGCTGCTTAGTTGGTTTACGGAAGACAATTGGTAGGCAATAATTGACAAGGCTCTTCAATTTCTGACTGTAGCGATCATTGCAAATGCAGATAATAGGAATTTTCGAGATCTTGATGCTAGCAATAAGATCGGCAACACCACCTCTATCTCCAGCAGACATGCCATCAACCTCGTCCATAATCAGAACAGTCTTCTGATGGTGTGATCTGCAATTATCAACATGGATTGTGGCATATCATACTTTTGATTTTGAACATCCAAGAGAGTAGAGGTATACCTGCCACTATTAGCACTTAGAGATTCATTGCTAACAAGTTCTTTTATGGAATTAGCAGTACTTCCGCCAATTCCTTTCTCAATTTTTGAGTCAGCCTTTCCACGACTATCACTAGCATTTACCTAAACAAAGGAAGGCACTGTCATATTAATCCAACAGAAATGGAAGTGTAAGTGAAAAATGACTAAATTACAGTCTGCAAATTTTCACCGTTTAAAAGGAAAATACCTCGATGGTTTGAAAACCCAGCATCTGACTAACCACTTTTGCTGATGTAGTCTTCCCTATACCTGGCATACCACTCAACAGAACTGCTTTTTTAGCACCAGAGTCAGCCTGTTTTTTCCCCTTACCCTTACTAGCTGCCTTTAGAAAATGCTCATCCCAGCTCTCTAGCCAACGCTGAATCTGCTCCACCTGAACATGTACCACATAGACGGTAAAGTTACTCCAGGTGATATCTTTTAATTCAAAAGTATAGCCATTAAAGAAAGAAAGCAACGTAGAAGAATACCAGTGACTTGTTTCCTATTATGTCTACAATAGCTTTGGGCCTGTATTTTTCTGTCCATGGTAGTAAAGACTCTTTAGCTTGGGTTTTCCTCTTGGCAGGAGATGCACTACTTTTGGCAGGAGATGCACTAGGTGCCAATTGTTTGGCAGCTAGAATCTTTGTGGCAGTGCTTCCAGTTCCATCACCTAAAAAACCAACGTTGTCGCATTTTAGACCATGAAGTCCCAAAGTCGAGAATGTGAAACTATCACCTCAGTATAAGAGGCACCAGAAAGGCAGAAACACAGTGCTCTATTGTCTGACGGACTTGACGTCCTCATCTTTCAACAATCCAAGAAAAAGAGATCGGAAGCATTTTCTCCTTTACTTCGTGGAAGAAAGCTAACATCACTCAGCTGTCCAAGTCTATTAACAGGCTGCACCCGTCCTTGTCCAGGACCACATTTTCCTTCTACAAACACCACTCAGTTGTTTATGCTGCTTCTATCCAATTTTGTGTGGCACACTTTCCTTGTTAGCTTATTTCGAAAAGATTGCCACATCTATGTATTTGGATATAATAAATTTTAGCATCACCATTGTAAACCTTTATCATGATCTGTTGGGACGTAATTGATATAAAGTCCAACTACTATGAGAAAGAATCATAAGAACAGATGGATCTTTCACCACCTTTCATTTAATTACTGATAGTCGGGTAATTTCGGCATTTTGCAAGTTCGCATATATTCCGCTTATGTTTCAATAATCTTCCTTTGTTTCTTGAACTCTGTGCTCAATCAAACAACCAACACAAACTAATACTGGGTGGTGGTGGTGGTAGTGGTGGTGGTACATATTAACATTCAGCATTTATATCCCTATTATCTTCAATACAGGAGGCCCCATTGATGTACATAATTCCGATTCTAGTGCTTTACAACAAACTAATTTTGTGGCACAACCCCGATGTTTATAAAAGTGAAATGCACAAAAAAGCTAAAAGGAAAGCTGAGACTTGGAATTACTTGTATTTTGTGAATTTCTCTTTCCAGAAGAAACAATGGTGTCCGCAGATTTCTTTGATTCGGGTTGTGTAGCTGATTTTGATTTTTTCGATGACCGGATGAATTCAAACAAACCATCCTCAGTGAGAAATGCAGTTCTAGTGGCAAAAGTATAGGATATCAATATTAGTGCAGTAACAAATGAATCAAGGGAAATTAGAATATGTATTGACATTGGACAAACCCGAGCTCCTTGGCTTTAGAGGATTTCCGTCCCTCGATGTCTTCATCACATAAAAGATAAGTCTACAACAGAACCATATGAAGAACACCGTAAAACAATTGGGGTAGCAAATAAAGAAACATTAGGTTTAGCAAAATTTGCAAGCAAAGACAATACCGTTTTCTTGCTAACAGATCCTGTGACACGACCACCATGGCGTTTAATCAAATCCTCAGCTTCTTCTCTTTCTAAACTGAAAGAATGAGAAAGAAATGCATGTCAAGCTTTATGTCATTCACATATCAAATCCCGAGAGAAGTTAAAAAAGTAACACAGACGAAAAGACTTTACCCACTACATAGTGCACTCTTGCAGTGGGTTCTACATGCTTATAAGCAATAAAGAAATTTATGCAAAAATCTGTGTGCAATGCTTATCCCCATACTATTGCTCAACAATATACAAACAGACTAATGAGGTACCTATCGAGAGTTCCACTAATTACAAAAGTCAAACCAGCTAAACAGTCTGGGGCACCTTCAGGAACTTCCTGCGAAGCAGAAAGACCACATTTTTATTAACTCAGACAATTTCTTACCAAAAGAAGTTAGCTTCTGCAACAATTCTACCTTTTCCCCCTTGTGAGGAGGGTCTTTTCTTTCACCAAAGTTCATGAAACCTCCCCGTCCTCCACCACCTCTACCTCGTCCACCGCTTGGTGCTGCAGATGTTCCTTTACCACCACGCCCTCGTCCACCAGATTTGTTGTCCTTGACAGCTGAGGCATCATCTTCACTTTCATCAAGAGGGACACCCTTTCCGCTGGTCTTAGCTGCCCGTCCTCCCCGCCCTCTTCCAGCAGGTTTGAGATCAGATTTTTTGTTCTTCAGATCATCGTCACTACCATCACTGATCACATTTTTCTGCGCAGATCCCCTTCCAGAGCCACTTACCGACTTTTTGCTGGGAGTGACATCTTTGGATCCCATTGCAGATACCAATGGTACAAAGTCATCATCATCCTCAGCTTTGTGAATTCTTTTTGCAGCTGGTGGCTTCTCATTAGCTGATGAACTTCCAGCAGCACTTTGAGCTTTTCTTTTTGCTGACACTTCATCAACTTTTTCTTCTTTTGCCTTCACCTTGTCTGTAGCAAAATATTTACTAGTTTTCCTTCTGTTGGTAGTCTCTTGTCCTTCTTGTACCTGGTGTCCATTAAATGAAAGAAAAAAAAATAAGATTAACAAAAAAAACAAAAAAGAGGCTGATGTCTATCATAGGTTCTCAAATTTTAGAAAATTGCATTTGATGATTCCAGTAGAAACATTCCACCATCTCAAAAGCTCTACCTAATAGCTAAAAAACCCAACAATGAGATAATTAAAAAATTTAACGATCAATCATATTCTGTATTTGTTGTTGTATTTGGAAAAATAAATTCATATATTGATGTGTTCTAAACAGCAAAGATCAATCATATTCTACAGGACTAATTGATGGTGACCACTTTTTAATTTACTGCAAAAAAGATAGAAACAAGGAGTTAACGTCAGAAGTTTAAGATTCTTCGTGCAGAAAACACTAAGTTCTCATGGAAGTTCCAAATTATATTAAATTAGTTAAATTTCCCCTTCTTAATCTTCTACCATAATTTCTAATACTCCGAGACTCCATTCCATTTCTTTCTTTCAATTTCTACTTAAATAACTCAAGGAGAACACCAGGGTCAAGGCAATCATAGAAAATAAATTTGTCCCAAGAAATCTCAAAAAGATTCAACAAGCCAGCCCCACCTTTCCAGGCAGTCAGAAAAGTTTCCAAGAAACAGAAATAAGAAACAAACCGGTAACAACATTATCAAAACACTTAAGTCATACAACCATACCAGAGTAAATATAAAAGCAAGTGAACTCGAAAAAATGATCCACATTCAACATACTTACCAGGCTTTCTGGCTTTGGACTAGTGGGAGAAGGCTTTTCTGCTGCACTACTCTTGGACATACTCCCATTACCCATGCCTTTGTCATGCTGCTTCATGAACCATTTCCTGATATCTGACTGTATTACATAGAACTATACCATCAAACTCTCAAATCATGCATCTCGATTTCTAAATATTTTTAATTTTGATTTTCGTTTTTATGCCCGTGGTGTTCGGGCCAGATTTCGCACACCTCGACTAATTCCACAGAATACCTACGACCTCCCACCATCACCAGATATCAGGTAACTCTATCCACCCAAGCTAGAACAAATGGAAAAAAATCACCTACTGTTTTTTACTTTTTTGTCTCAATTGAACTTGAGATCTCATGTTGCTCAACCCACGTCAATGACCACTACATCGCACCCTTGGGTGCCCGGTGCTCAAATTCAAAATATTTGAAGAACACATCTTTTAACCCACATACTTCAATCTGAAAATCCCAGCAACCACGACTTAATACTTGCTATCTGTTAAAGGTATATTCTATAGGTGTGCAACTGTATGTGTTTGAAAAGGTATAGTGGAAAAAGTGAACTTCACAAAGTACCCAAATATGATTCGCTATGAAGTTTAAGATGCTAGCATTTCTTATATACAAGTAGTTTATGAAAATGTCAAAAAAAACTTAATAGTTTGTTTGGCCAAACTTCTAAAATCAACTTATTATGAAAAGTGGTTTTTCCAAATGTGCTTTTCAAGAAAGTACTTTTGGTGAGAAGCAGTTTGGCCAATAAATTTGAGCAGCACTTTTAAGCAGCAATTAGTAGTTGACCAAACTTTTTAGAAGTGCTTCTAAGTATATTTTCCTCACGAGTGCTTTTCAAAAGAGTATTTTTTTGGGGAGAAAAAAACTACAACTTCTTTTAGCTACTGAAAAACAACTTCTACTACTCTCTGGAAGCACTTATTTTCTCCTAAAAATTTGGTCAAACACCTCCCCCCTCTTAAATATAACCATTGTTGGCCTCCCAAAAGCTTGGCCAAATAGACTATTAGTTTGGTGGATAAAGAGATGAACTTTGGTTAGTTAAGCATATTAGAATCTGTGACAACTTAAAATTGGCACAATACAGAGAAATTTAACAAGGGGACTAAGTTCGGTGGAGAGAAAAAAAATTGAATTTGATTTAGTAAAGGCATTATAGAATCTGAGACAAGTTTAAATTGGTACAATACTGAGAAAATTAACATTCAGCCTACCACAAATCAAAAAATGCTCAGAACCCATGTATTAAAATCTTACAAGCTACTGAAAAATAATACTGAATAATATTTACCATGTTCGTGATCTGCAATTAGCAATGTCTCCTTCAAAATTTCAATTATCTTCAAAACTACCAACCTACATACAAAATAATGAACCAAATGTATGAGTAATTTCGCTATACAAACCTCGAAAACCGAGACAATTGCATGTAAAATTGTTGCGAAAAAAGGGGAAAGTAAGAGCATATTACTAGTCGTAGTAGGTTTCCGACAAGCTATGGAGTCACAGGCAGCGAGTTAATCGGCAGTTACATTCAACGTAGCTCCGGTGTAGTAGGGTTTTGAGAGTTGAGACTTTTTCTCCGGCAGGGGTTTAACCGGTTAATTGAGAGAAATTGGAAAAATAGAATTTCATGGGCTTTAGAATAGAGTAATGGGCCCAAGCCCAATAAATTCAATTTTATGGGCTTACTAAATATAGATATATTTTTCTTTATTTTACTAAACATAACATATTTGAAAAAATTGAAATGGTCAAAAAAATATATATTTTGGAGTAAATCGTTGAAATTAATAGGAGATAAGGTGATAATCAATGGAAGATTGAGGTGAATAAAGAACTTTTTTCTAAGCATTAAAGATAGGCTTTATCAACAAGGAGAATGTGATTTTGTCGGAATCAGAGCTTCGCGATTAAGAGGAACCTCGATCAAAACTCAAAAAAGACCCACTAGGCCTAAAAGCCTTGTAAGTCCCATCAATAAAGTACTTAAGGTTTATCATTGTTCTTAGAGCTGAAAAATATATGTTGATTCAAGCTCAAGAAATGCTTGAACCTAGCTACTTCAAGTTTAACTATTGTTTCAATGTTTGCTCATTTAGATTGAGCTGCCGTAATAGGTGGCAAGCAATTGAATAACATTCATCACCAACCTCCCGAACATGATCAATCAAAGAAGATTGAGTTGGTGGAGGCACTTGGGTCTTATTTTCATTCTCTGTAACAACATTGGTCTGAATGACAAAAAAATAGTTGGTGGGATTGATTGTGCAGTTGAAACTGTATAAGGCACTAGCATTAGTTGAATAGCAACATCAACACGAGTAAGTGCCATTTTTCTGAAAGGCATGAATAATCAAGACATTAGAAAGTTCTTAGAAACCTTAGCTGCGTTGGCGTGATAAAAAATGTTATGATACTCACAAGTTCATTAATGTGCGGCCTTCACTAGACATTGCTCCATAGACACGTGATGAATTTCTAAAGACTAGATATTGAGGAGCCGCACAAAAAAAGAATAATTATGCACCTGGGCCATTATTTTTATTACACTAATAAAATCCTTCTGAATAACAATAGCGCTTTACCTATAGGCGTTGAAAGTAAAAACAATCGTTTATGTTTATTTATAATTTAAGTGAAGAAAATAACTATTAAATCGAAAATTATTTTTATAAATTTCACATATTGTTTTTTACCGATCTCCTGTGAAACGTCGCAAAGAAGTTAACCATTTCAAATGGATGTGCATGTTAAAGACACGTGACTTGTGGAGCCCAATTACTTCTAGTCTTATCCATTTTGTTTGAAATATAAAATAATTTAAATCTTTCATATGAAATTTTATATTATAAAATGTGTTTATTTTATGCAGATTTTTAGTGATCCATGTATTAATTATGCGTATATTAGTTATTCCATCTTCTATCACATATAAAATAGCATATAAATTTCCTTATAACTTATAAATATTTAATTATGAAATTTTCTAAATTGCAAAATCAAACACCATGTCAATTTTAAATCTAAATAATTTACCTCTTAAATAGCCACTAAATATAATATTACTAGTGAGAAAAATAACCTTATTCATCGCATAACAATTCATGTATCATGATGTCTGAGCCAATTTACACTCACATCGACTAATGTCACATGGCACATGCTACCTCCCACCACTACAAGTATCACATAACAATTTAATGCATAAATTATGATAGTTTAAGTAAGGGAAAGAGAACACAATAGTTGGGATGTAAAACTTGTGAAAAAATGATAGTTTGAGTGTGTTCTTGACCATCAACTCTAATAATAATAGATAAAATGCAAATATTTGAACATTACAATATAGCCAATGAAATTCAGTAAGTAGACTCTATATCTAAACATTACAAAATAGCAAGTGAAATCCCATAAGTGGAGTCTCGAAAAGGTAAAGCGTACGTAGAGCAAGTACGTAGACCTTACTCCTACCTCATGGAGGTAGAGGCTGTTTCCTGATGAATCACCCATATACAACATAAATAAATAAAATTTAAGTATGAAAGATCTCCAGCAAATAACAAAAACTGGTGTATGTCATTTTTAAAGTTAACGACTGCCATTATAATCATAGTTCAAGATGAGAATCTCCAGTTTTTTCAATTTTCACCAGCAATGAAGAATCCCAGCCATTCAATATTTTCATACCAACCAAATAAAACGCGTCTCCATCGACATCCCCTGGGTGCTTATATACTTGAATTTTTATCACATTGTAGCGTAAGAGACTCAAATTTTGGCAATGAACCTTCATGGAAAGTCCAGCTTTCACAATCCCGCAAACAGGATTAGTCTTTTTGACCCTCCACCGACTGCACGATTCATCCAAATCTGCACGAAAGAACCAGTTTAGATATGAAATGCAGAAAGGGGCATGTGGCATTCAATCAGCAGGTTGCAGCTCAATGAGGTAAAGTTGAATATTGGAAGATATTGATGGAAACAAAAACCGCATATTTAAGTTATGCTGTTTTTTTCTACTCATGGATAGACACATCGCATTCTGCGGTCCCATCTAGGAGGATATCTCTTCAATAAGATGACCACGATTAGAGACATCTTTGTCTGTGCAATTAATACTAAAAGTAAGTGGCTGCACTAACAGCTAAAAATGATTAAAACTTTGATTGAGACGACTGGCTCATTTTAAGCCAGATCATAAAGGATTATCTAATTAAAACCCCTATAAATATCATCTCATTTGTGTTTGTAAGGCATACAATCCACCTTATCCTCAAAACACTACTTCTATAGTTCTATCTAAGCATCTTGCACCTTTCCCCTCAACTGCAGTCTCTTTGAAAACTTACAAAAGAAGATGGCAAATGCTCGTATTGCTAGGTTTGTTACAGAGGTAGCACCACCACAATTTGTAAATGTCATGAGAAACCGAGCCTCAAAGATGCTAGAAACCATCAAAGAGGAGGAGAGAGAAGCTAGCACAAGCGAGTCACTTTCTCTGAAGAGTTATTCGCCTTCATCGTCTTCATCGTCTTCAGCTTATTCTGCTTCATTATCAAATGTAAATAATTCTAAATATTTGCTCAAAGAAGTTCAGAGGTCGTTTTCTGTATTTGGCAGCTAAAGTATATACTCTAGCTTGCTAAGAATGCTTTTAATTTTTGACCAGTCTACTGAGTCCTTGTTTTTTCCTTCAGCAAATTCTCTGTTTCTTAGTAAGAAAGTCCGCAAAGCTTTGGACAGAGTCCAAGCTCTGCTGAGACTAGATACGTATTGACTGTATGTAACCTCTATGGGAAGATGAAAATTCCTCCTTTGAATTATCAGTAAATTTCTGGTGCTACTTTCTGTAAATATTACCAAATTTACTTCAGTACAGGTATGAAATTGTTTTTTTTTTTTTTTTTTGACGCAAAAAACAGAAACGGCTATGAATTGTTATGCACATCTTGTATCCTATTTCTTTTATACATAATTAATATATGTTATTCTACAAAACAGGCACTAAGGAAGGGCTTTACAAGCATATGATAACATTCTATAGCACAGTGAACTCAAATGCATCTAATTACAGCAGAATGAGAGAATTGAAGTAACATTCATACTAAAACAAACAATTGAGCAACTTTACCTTGAAAAACCTTATTGTTCCCCCCTTCCCTAGAATATAATACTGACTGATCATGCACCCAGAACTTCTTCCTTTTTGTTCTAAAAAGGTGCTTTCCTCCAAACCACAAGAAACCTCCTCCCTTACTTTCCCCCTCCCCGCAGTTTTCCTCAGTGAGTCTAGTATCTTGGACTTTTAGTTTTTCTCCGCTTCCTTATCTCTCCACCCCACCCTCACCCTTCTACCCTCAAAGTCTACCCCTTTGAAGCTTACTCTCCCTTTCATAAAAAGTTCCCTCGTTCCCCCTGTTCCTATCTCTGTTTCCTTGCTATCAGGAATTCACCCTCCTCTTCCTCCTTCGAATTTTTCATTTATATAATACATCATTAAAAAAAAATTAACAAAAACAACACAAAATTTTAAATAATTTCATAAATAGACTAAAGACACGTGGGATAAACGTTTTAAGGATTATTTTATTTCCAAGTTCTGAGTGACAAAAAGCGGACTGCTGATGACATTTGTGAAAATTACCGTGCATAAACATACTCTGCAGTGACGTTTTACCATTCGGCTAAAATTTTCTAAAGACAGTGAGTGTCTCTTCTATTAGCGACGTTATAAAGCTTTACGTAATCCTGGGTTACATTTTCTTTTCTGAGTTATATTTACTACCTGTCCCATGTCTTGTTTCATTTAAGGTCAGATCAAACAATGTTTAAATTTTACATATCCTCATTATTAATCTGTACTAGTGGATCCAACTACCATTCTTAGCACATTTTCCTCTTGTTCTAACCTTTCATCATCACCTATCTACTGAAAGAAGAAAGAACACAGTTAACAGAATCACAAAGCTTTCTCCTCCAAAACTAGCAGCAACAGCGATAATCAGATTATTTTCCTTGTTTACCACAAATTTGAGAATTTTTCCCAACAAAATTGATATTCGTATAATTATCTATCATTTGTCGAAAAGAATGAAAAGCCAGAAGTCCCGGGATTTTGTTTAAGAATATCATGAAAAGGCTGATTTAAACTCTTAAGCGATTCCACACCCCTCTTCAAAAGCCATGACATTGAGAAGACTCTAGAAAAATGTAATGTACATCTCTAAAACCAGAACACCAACAAATAATTAAATTGAACTTTGAAAGTAGGTTTGTAAAGGAGAAGAAATGAAGAAGTAAAAGAAGAATAGAAGGATATACAGAGGCTAAAATTCTACAAACCAACAGAAAGACTGGAGAAGTAAGCAAGAAATTAAACAAGACAATTACAGGAGAGAGATGGGGCAAAATAATAATGAAAGTGGGACCTGCCTGACCATAGTAAAAGGCAGAGCAGCACGAGTTGAACTAAAATGCCATTAACTAAAGGTTCTTCACACAAACAAGTTAAGACATGGATGTTGACATTATGTTAGAATGGTGATAAGTAAGTATCTGAAATATATGATAGAATGGTGATAAGTAAGTATCTGAAATATATGTTAGAATGGTGATAAGTAAGTATCTGAAATATAGATTTCATAATGAACAAGTCTCTAGTATATAACCCACATAGAGGGATTAAGTGATGCTAATCAAGTTACCAACTGCAATTCTAGAAAGATAAAAATGTGTCTCGTCTCTAGTGCAATCCTTTGTTACATGCACAGAACCAATCACAATAATTTTTCATATGCTGTGAATCAATAAATGCAGAAAGAGCATGTGGCATTCAATCAGCAGGTTCCAGCTCAACAAGGAAAAGTTCAAATTTGGAAGCTTTCAAAGGCAAAAAATACCGCATATTTAAGATGTGTTGCTTTTTCTACTCATGCATAGACACATTTCATTCCGTGGCTCCATATGAGGATATCTCATCAAGAGGATGACTATGATGATAACATCTTTATCTGTTCAATTAAGACTAAAAGTAAGTGACGGCACTAACAGCAAAAAATAATTAAAACCTCGATTAAGACGACTGGTTCAATTTAAGCCAGACCATAGAAGGATAATATAATCCACAACCCTATAAATTTCACCCCTTCTGTGGTTTTTAACTCATACAACCCACCTTCTTCTTAAACACTACTTCTACAGTTCCACCAAGCATCTTGGACCTTTTTTCTCAACTGCAGTCTCTACCAAAACCTACTAAGATGGCAAATGCTCGTATTGCTAGGTTTGCTACAGAGGTAGCACCACCACAGTTTGTAAATGTCATGAGACACCAAGCCTCAAAAATGCTAGAAACCATCAAAGAGGAGGAGAGAGAAGCTAGCACAAGTGAGGCACTCTCTCTGAAGAGTTCTTCGCTGTCATCATCTTCAACTTATTCTGCTTTATCTTCAAATGCAAAAAATTCTAAATCTTTTCTCAAAGAAGTTCAGAGGTCTCTTTCTGCATTTGGCAGCTGAAGTATCTACTTAGGCTGGCTGAGAGTACTTTCAATTTTCAATTTCCTGACCAATCTACTGATTTCTTGCTGTTTTCCTTCAGCAAATTTTCTTAGTTACAAAGTCAGTGAAGATTGGACTGTAAACTCTTATTGCCAGATATATTGACTAAATGTAACCATGTGAGAAAGGAAAATATCTCTATCGAACTATCAGAATACTTATCGCTACTTATTTACATTTTCCCAAAGTTACTTCAGTCCAGTTAAGAAATTGCTATGCACAGTATCTTTGTTTCTTTTTTACGGCAGTGTCCAAGCCAACTTCTGCGCACCTTGATTATACCACTGGGTGCCTGCTGCTCCCACCAACCTACGGGGCACCCCTGCCCACCAAGACTTAGGTAGATGGGAAGAAATCACCTAGTATCTTTTGTCTCGGTTGGGAGTTGACCTTGAGACTTCATGGTTCTGCTCCCACTTCATTTACCACTAGGTCACACCCTTGGGTGCCAGTATTTTTGTTTCTTTTATAAATAAACAAAGTATTCTACTCCACAGCATGCATTTAGACCAGAACACGAGAATGTAGAAACATGCATACTTTATATGAACAACTGAATAATTTTACATCAAAAGAACTTACTAGCCTACTGGTTGTCACACATCATTTCTTTCCTTTGTTCTTAACTAGTGATTTTCTCCCATACCAGAAGAGACAATATGCTAAATTGCAGAGTCAGTTTACCCTCCAACTTCAATACACCCGACCCTCCCCACTTCTCCTTACTCCTTTTCTAGTCTAGTTCACTTATCCTCTCTTTCATCTTATAGAATACAAGCAGTTCTGCTAGAATCATGACCTTCAAATTCTAATTAATATTATAAAAACAGTGCAACTTTTTAAACAAAAGGCAGAATGATATCCACCTTATCTTAATATTTGCATCGAATGGATGAAGATAGCTGCAATAGAAAAAGAGCAAAAAAAATAATACAAAAAACATAAATTACCACTGTCAGGAGAAACAACATTGGAACACTTTCGTCTGTACTCTTTTGTGTGGCATCAACTAGAGAACCAAGAACAATGCTAACAATCTATAGGCAAGCAGCAAGAAACATAATGACATAAAAATGAAAATAACACAATAATATCAAAATGTAGCGACTCACCATGATATAATCATAAACTGGTTGGCAACAGAGTACTACACTGTCTAGGAAAATGGAAGTTATCACCATGGACAGCTTTTCACTTCTCCTTTCTCACATTTGAAGATTTCAACCTAATCTTGCTTTTCTTAAACTTTTCTGATTCAACATTCTCTCTAAGTTTCTCCAAAGCTAGAAAACAATGAAAAGAGGTTCAATTAAAAACACAGAATAACTGAAGGTAATTGCAGAAATAGTTCTAATACTTTATTTTTCTCCAAAAAAGGCTAATACGAGATCTCAAGGTTTAAGTATCAAATCAGGTAAATAAACTACTGCTGGTTTCTTCATAATTTCAACATATAGTGCTCCACTTTGATTGCCAAGTACTTACAAACATGCTGAAAATGGAAAAAGAAAGTACCTGAGGTGTACACAGAGCGAAGTGACTCTATCACTTCAGAAGAAGCAGAATAGGTAGGGCAAGAGTTACAGTCAGCTTTTTGTAGCATCTTCTTGAAGCGCTTGACCTGCAAAAATTAGCATTGGAAAATTTCATATTTAAACGAGACTTTGCTGCAAAAGCAAAAGAAAGTTTAGTGGTTCAAAGTTCCAAGCCGAACTCCTCCATCGAAAAAGTATATCGCGAAAAGGTTGAGAAACTTGGTGGTATGCACAGTTAATAGTCTGAGATTAGATCATTTATTTTTACATGTATGTTCGTACATCATACAAAGTATCCTAAAACATTGAACACTCCAAGTGCTGTGACAGTTAGCATAACAATATGAATACAAGCACATTGAGAGCGGAGAAGTGTTTAGCTTTTATGGCAGCTTATGCGCAACAAGATCTGACGTTTTTTTTTTCCAATTTTGTGACCATTTGATGGCAGTGAACCAGTTCAAATAGTCAATTTTTTTAACCAATCAGCTCAAGTAGTCATTACTCTACTGTTAGAGCAAAACTTAATTTAATGAAGTACCCCAAAGAAAAAGGTACTTATTATGTTAATAGCATGCTATAGTCAGATTTACTACATCAGGTAATTTACAAAATTTTAGCTTCCTTAGGGGCCAGAACTTAATGTCTCAATATGAAAAATAGATCATTTAAAGTTGGAATCTTTAAAACATTTGCTCCCCGTCATTTAAAAAGACACACCTCATCTTTATGCATTAACGTAAAGCAACATCCACTTAGGCCCGCTCTTGCAGTTCTGCCTGCCCGATGAATAAATGTTTTTATATATGCAGGCATATCATAGTTTATGACATTTCTCACTCCTTCAACATCCATTCCACGAGTCATAGCATCAGAGGAAATAAGCACTTGCACTTGCCCTGACCGGAAAGCCCTCAACGTCTTGCTGTAAGGCAAAAGTTCAGGATATTAAGTTGCAAGATGGTAGACTTAAATATGCAAGACCAATCACACAGGTGGTTCACCACAAAACGTTTCCCAAATAAACGTAACATCACCTTTCAACAACGTCAAGTATAAATATGACGACCAATTATATTTAATTTTTCGGTACTTCATTTACTTTTTTTAACTTTTCCATTAATCCAACTTGCAAGTCTAAAGCTCTAGTAAACTAACTAAGATGGCAATCAAGACAGAACAATACCAAACATGCCCTTTCTTCTCCAGAAACCTATAAAGGTTTTTTTTTTGATTAACAGCCTTCAGCGGTCACTTGGATTAGGTAGACAGATTTCCAGTGAGATGCAGACATTCCATATGGCCAGAAAAGATTCTCTGATGCATTTCTTGATCACAAAAATTGTCTCTGATACATAATTTTGGAACACTGGAAACTATCCTTTTTATCCGAACCCCAGATATTTGTGTACTTCTAATATAGCACTTTGGAAACCAACTAAACAAAACAGAGTTTTTAACAGTATAGTAGTACATTACAGCTTTTTGGCAACCTAGATGGTTCCACGCATGACTACATTCAGATAGCTTCAGTAAAATGTGGGCTCATGCAAAACATCATAATACAGTTGACTGCAAACTTCTCTAGCAAATTACATAATGTAACAGCTCAGGGCTAAACTCAAGTTGTTAAGCAAATGTATATAAGTACCTTCTTACAGATTGCCGTTGAAGACGAGAATACTCCTTGAACTCAATTTGCAAATTGTCGAAAAACTTGAGCAAGGTACATAATCTATGAGTGGACTCCACGGATGATGTGAAAACAATTGATTTCTCCCCTTGCAGACTTTGAAGAAGGGAAACTAGATAAAGTGGCTTAAGCTTCGATTGACATAGCTACACAAAAGGAAGGTAAAATCACTGATATCAATCATCGGCCTGTGAGAAACAGTGTGGCACAAAATAGCACAAATCCAATGGGAGGGAAAAGTGAGAAGTCAGGTGCAAACTTTTCAAATTGAAGCACACAATGTATTGAAAGCACAAAAATTACCCAGTATAAAAGAATTTAGTACTTATAACACTGAATTGCAAACTTCAGCATCCAGAATTTGACAATGAAAATATTTATTCAACAGCTCAAACAAAACATCATTAAAATGTAATTTGGAGAGGAGTCCTAATACTCAAATAGCCAAAATCCCTATTCCCCCCACCCCACCCCACATTTTATTTTGAACTGGGCAAAAAGGAGGAGGAAAAAAGAATGGTTGGTTTCTTTTTCATCTCTCAACGTCTGTTGAATAATCGACTGCTTCACACTTGATAAATTACTTTCTGAAGAACACTGCTTCCTCATGAGGCAATAACCTTCACTTCGCATTGCTCTGTTGCTTCGGTTTTTAGATAAACCTTCAGCATCACTTTGTCCCTTTAAGCAATGAAGTGATGGTTTTTAGACAAACCCTCACTTTGCATCGCACAGTTACTTTCAGCAACAAAGTGCTGGTTTCTAATAACAGTGGTTTGGACTTTAGCAATGTAGGGGAGACACTCATGTCTCAAGACAATCCAAAAGGTCGATGCACAACACAGTTTAAGCCAATGCTTTTAGATAAAGTAAGGTGCTGCTAACAAACATTTAGACCACACTGAAGCAGTAATTTCTGCTATGTGAGCATATCTACAGAATACAAAACAAAGTTCCTCCTAGACAACATTATGGTAAATTAGGAAATTCCTTATGACTTGGAGACAATAAACTGATTCTTTTTTCCCTTCTTTTTGACAGGTTAGGCAACAATGACTTCTAACTATTATGGGATAATAATATTTTTTGGAATAAGAAGATCAATCATCAAGATAAATGATATGCAATAATAAACACATTTTCAGGCATATCAGGAAAAAGAAGATAATATATAAATAGACCATATTTCATTTAAGTAGCATAGACCCACCACTTTAAATGATTTGAGTTCTTCAGGAAGCTTGTAACGTCTTTCTCCAGTCGTCAAAAGAAGAGGATGATGCAAATCAAGCTGAGCAAGTTTACTTGGGTCTTGTGTTAGTGTGGCTGATAAAACCATCTTTGCCAGCCTTGGATAGGCTTTTCCCTTGAACCCTCTTTCAGTGCCCCTGCATTAGTTTTAAAGCAATGCTTAAGAAAATCCCACACGTGAAATGGACAAAAAGTAAATAAGACAGTGAAACGCCTATGTGCACTTAAACCTATTCAATCCTAAGGAGCAAACTCAATGAACCATCAATTGATTAAAGGTAAACCTTCCAACAAAGTTGGATCCACTAACAAAATAATACGTTATGCATTTCTTTTTTTATGACAGTGGTGTCTGGGCCAGCTTGTGTGCACCTCAACTTTCCACCAGGTACCTGCTAGGCTACTACCTCCCATCACCACACGTATCGGGTAATTCTGCCCATCAATGTTAGAGTAGATTGAGGAGAAATCACCTAGAATTATTTTTTTTTACCTCTGAGACATCATGGTTCTCCACCTACTTCATCAACCACTAGGTCACACACTTAGGTGCAAGGATAGATACATTTTCATGATCAAAAGAGTAAGAAACTCAACATTGAAAAAGATATGACAGTCAAAGAAAGAATGAAACCAGACTTGAATAATCAGACAATTACTTCTTGATTAGAAAAATGTCAGATTACGACTGAGAGAAAGATGTGCATCATAAGAGGATTCCACATATAAGCAATTCATAAGGAATAGGGGATAGGCATAATAACATACATTCTTCTGATAGTCTTCAATGAACCATAAGTGCAAGGAAGAAGATCAGCAGCAGAAGGGAAGTTCCCATCAACAGAGGAGCTGGTCAACTGAATGACGGTAGGAAGCCAGGACTGATAAGCTTCCCTTAATAACCTATCTGTTTCATCAACAACCTACATGATACCAAAATGTAAGTCAAATGGTTTCAACAAAGTATAATGAAGAAAAAACGAGCAATATCATAATATGTACCTCACACTCAGAAGACCTACAACTACCACTTTGAAGTTTAATGATTAAATTGAAACAAATCTTAATTGTCTGAGTTATTAGCATAGTAGCATTCCAAGTTTTCCTTTTCAAATAGGAAAGAGGCATTGAACTGAATAAAATACCAAACATATATTGATAATTTAATCAAGTAAATATAATTTTATTGATAATGGGAAAGCTCCCACATACAAAAAGTAGGGTAAATACAGAAGGATGTGATTCTCTACAAAAGACACCCACGCTCTATGCAAATAGAAACATCACGGATGCACCAAAAATACATTAAACAGGAAGCTATTCCTTAGATGAAAAACTTGGCTCTTTTGCTTCAAAAGCTCTACTATTTCTTTCATGTACAGTTATTAATGATTGATCAATGCATTGATATAAATGAAGATGGTGGAAAGACATTAGAAATCTATTAACATAAAGACAAATAGCCAGCACATTTGCTGCCAAAACATGCACTATAGTTGTCTGCTTGTTTTACCTTGGTATCACCCTAGTTCTAACAAACTTCTTTCAAATTATCAAAAGGTACTTCCCTGCGCTTTGTTTTCCTAGTGACCTTATAGACTAATGAGATAACAGACATGCAGACCCTGAGGAAAAGCAAAAAGTTAGCTGGGACACTTAGGTTCTTAAGATGATCAAGATATTCTCAGACAGAAATGCTTTATGCCATGATATTAATCGCAACAAAGAAGAGAAGAATAGGGGACTAATGTAAATATACATACTAAGAAATTCTAAGCAACTAAATATATGCAGCTTACAAGATAAGATAGATGCTCAAGCGTAAAACCATCAGTGTTATTGATGTGGTCCATCAGTCTTCCAGGAGTTGCCACTAATATGTCTACTGCACTTTGTAACTCGTATGAGAATTCTTCAGGATCATAACATATGCCATACTCAACATTGGGTTTCTTGATAAGCTCGGAGATTTCATCTGAAATTGATGACTGACCTACTGCCAAGCCGACAGACAGACCTACTGCAGGTGCAAGAGCAGAGAAGACCTCTTTGACCTGCGAACGGAAACAAATGGTAAAAACATAATCTTCCTCTGAGAAGCTAGTTATCTATCTTTGCATGTGAAAGTGCAAATAGAGAGGCCTTAATAAATAAATAATTGCATGTGCAAATGCAAATGTAGATACGTCACTGGTGTGAAGAACCCACTTAGAAGTTGGAGGTATTCTTACAAAAAGCCTCTGAGGCACTACGGCAAAATTCCACCAATTATTAGATTGCAAGTAAAAGAACTCAGCCAAAGTATGAACTTGTAGTGTTTTTTTCTTTTGTGATAGGTAGCATGAAGTCATAGTTTTAAGGCAACGAAAACCTAGGATGATCATTGACTTGCCCATCAAAAAAAGAAAAGACCAAGGGAGGAGGCAAAGTTGGAAAGATAGCTGATCCAAAGATTTACAGGTAACTGAGAATTTGTGTAATTATGCACTGTGCATTTTCCAAAACTAAAACTAAAAAACTACGGTGAATAACCTGCAATGCAAGGTCTCTAGTAGGCAAGACCACTAGTGCACGAAGACATTTAACAGCACGTGTAGACAGCATCTGAACAATTGGTAAGGCATAAGCAAGAGTTTTCCCGCTCCCTGTAGGTGAATTTATACAAAGGTCTCGTTCAAAAGAGCCAGGTCCAATCGTCTCTTGCCAGACAGCAAGTTGCACAGGAAAGAGTGAAGTGATGCTCATATTCTTCAAAGCCGCCACTAACCTAGTGAAGAAACATGTATGGGTAAGAGTAAGTTGGAGTGGAAGTGTACAAGATCCAGTATGAACTGTCAAGAAAGCATAAGGTATAAGTGTAACAATGTTTCAACTGCAATTATAGGAATTTTATTATAAACAGTAAAGCAAAGTAATAAACTGAGGATATTTCGGATAAGAAATGAAATATTAATAGTCGAAACTGAGAGGTGATCATTAACAATAATTTCCATTTTGTTCATTCCTTATCCTGGAGGAATGGAGAATTTTTTTCTTTTGAGATGGGGTTTGCCAACTGGCCATGCTATCGATTGGGAACCAGCAGACAATACAAACGATTGAAGAATATGGATGAGCAACATTCATATCTGTCTGTACAAATATAATAACAAGACGGAAACAAGACATTCAGAAAATGTGTCCCACACCAGGTCATATAGTTCTTCAGCTGTAAGATAGTATTAGATCTCAGTGATCGTATTCTAAATGATGCCATTAATAAAAATACTTTCCAACACAATTTTCTCAACCCGTTTGTATTCCATCCTTCCCATATTATGGGACCCCATTTTGGTGCATGGAGTTTAACTTGTAAGTTTATATTGTATAGGATACAAGTAGTACTTTAAGTTGAAAAGTTAGTTTGATAAATAGAACATACAATATACCATCAGAATTTAGTATTTGATTAGTTAAATAATTTGAATACTTGAACCAGGTAAAAGGCTATAGAAAGTAACATTATTAATAAAAGGGAACCAAAAGATTTTGCCACATGCCAAAACAAAAAGAATGTCGTATAGATTGTAAGACAGAAGGATGATAACCGAGAAACCACAAGGGCAGTAGCACTTTTCTATAGTTCTCCACTTAAATACCAAGCTTCCGAGGCAGGGTTTGAAAAATTAGAAGAAAACCATACAGAAACTCAAAGCATCTTCTATCAAGAAAATGCAAAATTTACAGAGCATAGAAAAGTAAAAGACATTGTTAGCTCTATTACAAAAGGCTAATCTAAAATTAAGGAGCTAACAAAGTCCAAAAAAGCTTCAGGAGCTACAGAAACTTGTAGAAACTCGAAAATCTCTAAATTCTGGGATATTTAAATCAAACTACTCCTACACCAAAAGTATAAGCTTCCTAACCATCTATTCTTAATAATAATAGAAATGTGACGCTTTTTATCAACAATAAATCTCCTATTGATGTCTTGCCATATGTTCCACATGATGCATAAAGGTATTCGTTCAGAATCAACAAGGGTTCATAGAACAAAGGGAGTGTATAACTGGGATTTCATTCCACTTTTTTGTTCGTAACGAGGGAGAGATAGAGTGGAGTTCTTCACAAATGATCCCTCCAAATTATCTTCTTCTGATCACAACCTGGTTCTGCCAACATTCATATAACTGTTTGAACGAGTTACTAATATTTTTAAAAGATAGAACCTTTATGCAGTTTCTAAATATGTACTCACTCCATTTCAACTTCTTTGTCTTATTCTCCTTTTTAATCCATTTAAAAAAGAATGTATATTTCCAACATCAAGCCTATTGAAACTAGATAGAATTGATAAGACAACTCCAACAATTTCTTTGTTGTTAACGCCTCCTAATTTCCAGGAATTAGCACTTCAATAGCCTTCATGAACTGTATTAAAAGGGTATGTCATCCTAAAGTTCGGATTATTTCTTGGCGCAAATATTCACTTGTAGCATACCATATTTCAATTATTTGTCAACTCTTTAATTCTAACTTTCTACACGAGTCATGTTTAAGACCATGAGATTAATGAGCATTTGGTACATTCAATGTGTTGACCACAAAATTTGTCTTTTTTTTTAGTTTCTTAAAATTCGTGTCAAGTCAAAACCACATAAACAAATTGAAATGGAGAACTCAAGATACTTGGAACATCATGTTGATTTTTGGGGTTGAAGGGAGTAATGCTGAAAGAGTACCTGGGATCAATAAAAGGCAAAAGATCCAGAGAGCATTGATCAAAGGTAGTAATATCAATTGGGTTTCTCATCCATGGCAATATAGGGATGTTTTTCTTCTCTTTCTTCAACCCCTTTTCTTCTTCCATTGTCAAGCTCACTTTTTTCAGCTGAAAACTTGAGGAAAATCCAACCAAAAACGCCCAAATTAATCTCTAACAATAACCAAAAAAAAAAACCAAATCCCATAAAAAGCAACAAGTAACAGGAAAAGCTTATGGCAGTTTGAACACCCGAAATAAAATAATGTTGAGGCAAAAACTCAACATAGCTGGTTGGAGAAGATGAACTTTATCGGAAAATTATATCAGTAACTAAAAAAACATAAAATAACAATAATGATGGCCGGAGTTTAAACTCCTCCATCCAGATATGAAACGCAGAGAATAAACAAAGATATATATATATATATATATATATATAGAAGATTACCTGTTTTGCCGGATTTGGTGTCGCTGGTTCACTGGTGAAATTTGGTTGTTATCGGTTGCGCGAGCTTCGACCTCGCTGGCTGGTTCGTGTCGGAGCTTGAAGCTTCACTGGTTCACCGGAGACAAAACCTCTGTTCGCAGTTAATCGCTGCTTTACAGCGGCGTGTTCTGTTGGGGAGGGCGGCTCTATGTTATGCAAAATAAGGTATATGAATTAGGCCTCCAAAAATGAGGAACCAAATATTTACTAAATTATTATATTTTTATAGGGAAAAAGAACAATTATCGTAAATAGTATGCAGATATTCTCCATCATATTTTTGTTACATTGGTGCCCTTGTCGTCAAAGAACTGGAGCATATATGCCCTTCGCTGTAATGGAAGACTAAATAGGGACACATAGTGCAAACTTATTCGTCGATCCGATATTTAATAAATGTCGAATCTATGGATAAAATTATGACACGTGTATATCCGTTAGTATAAAGGGTATATATGTTCTAGTTTTTGGACGGCAGGGCACCAATGTTCCAAAAGTATGACGGAAGGTATCTGCATACCGTTTACGATATTTCGGGTATATTATATTTGTCCTTTTTTCCTTTTTTATAGAAAAATTAATAATTTGTGATAAAATATAGTATTAAAAAAATAATGTATGTAAATATTTTTATCAAGCATGTTGGATAGTTCAGAAGATATTGAAGGCGCAAAAATACATTGAGGAGGTAGGTATGATTGAAACTGAATTGCTATAGATACACACGTTCTCAATCAAATTGATGTATCAAAAATTAATAGGTATTTATCTTACTTAGCCTTGGAAGAGATTAATGTGCAACAATCCAGGCTTATCAAAGTGGTTATTCATCTTATACGTGACTACTCATGATAGACTATATACCAAAGATTGGATGTTAAAATAGGGAATGCAAGTATGCCTTATATGTCCTCTCTGTGATATTGAATCGGAAAATATAGAACACTTATTTTTTGAGTGCTCTATAGCTTCCTACGTGTGGAGAAGAGCATCAGAAAGTAATTAATCGACAAGCTATGAACTCTGTGGAGAAATACAGTGATATGAAACTATGTGCAATGGCAAGGGCAATGCTGCTACTATTTCCAGAATGACACTTGCTGCCATTGTTTATGAGTTGTGGATGGACAGCAATCATAGAGTTTTCAAAATACATGTCGCTGCAAGGATATTATTGTGAGAAAGATTATTCAAGAGGTTTATGTTCGAGCAAGCATGCATGGGAAACTAGCTAGGTGTTTGAATTAGCTGAATTACTATACAGTTCAGCAAATTGTGGTTAGGAGATAGAGAGATTATGCATAGTGATTTACTAGGCATGTCCGCGGAGTTGGAATAAGGCTGGTTGTTATTTCCTTTTTTGAGTTGTACATTGCCACTTTGGTAATAAAATGTGTATAGTTACCAAAAAAAATAATTCTAATAGTATAAATTTTAAATGTTATTGATTAAAATATTTTGAATTTCTTAAAACAAAGTCATATATATTTGTGCGGTAGTAAATTCTATAGTAATATAAAATGTTTTATTTGGCACTAATGGCAAAATGTGCATAGAGCTTATCCCTACCTAGTTTAAATAGAAAGGTTGTTTCTGAACGGCTCTAGACTGTTTGCAGCAAGTTTTTACATAACGTCAAAGCAGCTAATCCAAGAGGGCGGTAGAGTAACAACGCTTATACTCTCATTGCATTCAAAACATCAGATTTCATCGATCGTATACTTGTATCCATCCAGAAATATAAGAACAGAACACTACATTTAGTAGAGAAATTGCAACAATAACAACATAGGTGGAGAGGGCCAACCTAAGTGATATTGTCTACTTCTACTTAATGTAACTATAGAAAATCGAATGGAATACTACAAAAACAACCTTAATTTGCTCTTTCATCTGTTAACAACTCGATCTCATCCTACAAAAGCAACCTTAATTTGATATCATTAGTTAGGATTTGCATACACTCTATCAGCGTCTTCACTTCTTCTTTAAGAGTTTGCTACTCTCCGAAAGAATTTGGTATTTCTGTCCCCTTCTTTCTTGTCTGTGATCCTACAGTTTACTAATAGATGACTGACTGTCTCAGCTTCTTTACCACACATTGTGGAAAATAGAGATAGCTCTTACGTGTTAGCAATTATACGATTGTAAACTCCGAAGGAGCCAAGGACTTATAATGTGCACTAAGTCCTCAGCTCAGAAGCTAGCTCTGCCATGATCCTCGTATTTATCTGCTTTTTTTCGCTCCTATACAGTTCATTTCTTATCTGTTCTTATACATAGGTGAGAGGATCATGAAATCTGATGTTTATTTTTCTGGTATTCTACTGCTGGAGCTGATGGCCAAAAGGAAGTTTAGTTTCCTTAATGGTTTTGTTTATGTGAAAACATTAATTGCAAATGCGGCTAAACTTGGTAAAAAATATATGGTTCACGAATGCTTCAAAGAAGTTGATCATCCATCTGCATTTGATTTAACATTTCTGGTGATCCTCTGCACGAATTTTGATCCAGACAAAAGGCAAACGACGAAGGATGTTATAGACGCTTTGAATGCAATGGGAATGAGAGGGCAGAAACAGAATAAGTACTAGCTGATATGCTGCTTTTACGTTTTGTATACAAGTTGCTGCATTTGAGTTGAGGGTCTTTCTTGCTGCATTTGAGTCGAGGGTATTTCAAACAACCTCTCTACCTCCCCGAGATAGGATAAAGTCTACGTACTAAGTATTGTAGACATCTTTCTGATGTGCAATCTGCAAAGTGTCTATTTATCATATCTATTTATAATTATAATGGTTAGTCTTATTGCTATCCTTAAATTTTATTATCTTAACTTTGTTAGAATTATAATTGTTCTATCATAAATATTTTGCTATTATCACTTTTTTTTTATTAATCTTGTCTTTTAAATCTGCCTCACTTGTATCTTTTGTCTAGTTTCAACTATAGAAGTTTTTTGAAGTTGGAATTTTGTTTGACCATTTTACTGCAATAATTATATAGAATTTTAATGTATTTTTTTTTTTCTAAATATGACTTATATCCTTAATTTCTAAAAACTAGCAAAATCATCTAACTTAAGACGATAGTAATTTACTACTATACCCTTCATAAATATTAAATATTAATAATTTAACATAATTAAACACTATATCAATACTCTACACTACGGTCAACACACTTCATATGTCACAGTACTTCTACTTCACATAAGAAATTTCATATTACGTTTTGATTGTAACAATAATTGTTGCCTTCAAACTACATCTACTCTTATTGATGCAATATCTCATTATATTTCACTATATGTCTATATCAAAGCATTTACAACTGATTTGCTTGTCTCACTATATCGCACCAAATTGTTAGAGAAGTGAGAAATCATATATTTATTTTATGAACATTTTCTTATTGGATAAATCAAAATCGAATTGGTATTGACCAAAAACCGATAAATCAAAAATCAATAAAAGAATATTTTATTTATTTGTTATTGATAACCGAAAATCCATAAATCGAACCGATAATATATAAAACGGAACCGATAATAAATACCCCTTTCCCAACAATGAATGCCAGTGACAGAATTAGTTGGAAAAAAGTTGTAGAAACCAATGCAAAGTGCTTATTCACATAGTTTCATTCAATTGTTACATTTTTCAGCTTACCAAATTCCCAAAATTCAAAAACCCCCTTTCTATTAGTTTCTTGTTTTTCATAGATTTCACTTTTCTTCATTAACAATGGGCAATGCTTCTTCCTTGCTGACTCAATATGACATTGAAGAAGTTCAAGAACACTGCAATCACACATGTATGCATATTTCTCTCTTTAAAAGGATATTTTTCACTAAAGAAATGTAACTTTTTGTGGGGTTTTTATTTTATTGTTTAAAAGAGGGTATTTTCTTACTAAAGTTTGTAACTTTTTCCTTTTGGGGTTACGTGGGTTTTGTGTATCAATGCTTACAAAAAGGTATTTTTTTACTAAAGTTTGTGACTTTTTTGTTTTTGGGTTATGTGTCTCAAAGGTGTATTTTAACTAAAGTTTGCAACTTTTTTGTTTTGGGGTTATGTGGTTTTTCTTTATATCAATGTTTAAAGTTTATTTTTTTTACTGAAGTTTGTAACTTTTTTGTTTTGGGGTTTTAGTTTCACAGCAGGAGATTCTATCATTGTACCAGAGGTTTTGTCAACTGGATAGAAATGGTTGTGGATTTGTCTCTGGAGAAGAGTTTCTTTCAGTGCCTGAATTTGCTGTCAATCCTCTCTCTCAGGTTTGATTGTTTGTGTGATAATTATTACATGATAAAAATATGTGCTTTTGTGTAATTTGCTCATAGTTGTGCGTGCAACCCGAGATCAAATTTTTCGTTGAGTTGATTTCTTAGATGGTTGTTTAACTAATAATGTCACTTTCTTTGTTGAAGAAAATTGGAAACCAGAAGTAAGGTCACTTTTTGAGATAATAACTATTAGTTGAGTGAGGATCTGAAAAATCAACTTAATTTTCCTTATAAGCTGATGTAAATAATGTTTCAGGATTTAGTTTGTATAGTTTTGTGAATTGAAGCATGCAAATGCACTAGAATGTTGTAGAAATCATGGTCTAGTTCTTTTGCATTTACTTTGAAATGGTTGTCCCCAATGTCGGAGCCAAGATTTTCACTAAATGAAATCCAAAATCTTTGTTGCTTGGACTCTCCAAAAATATTGTCGCACCATGTTGGATCCTCCAAAAAATTCACTACTTTTGGAGCATCTTGCACACACTCGTCGGTATATTTGAAGAGTCCGAGCAAGATAGTCCAAAATATAAGGAAGTAAACACTCGAAGAAGCCAAGAGGATTCAACATAAAATATATATATATATAAAAAAAAACATTGACATACCTACGCAATGTAATTTTCCGAAGAGTGGTGTCAATTGACTCCCCTTGGACAAATGTGGTTCTGCGATTGGTTGTCCTTGCATAATAATGAGGGAATAGTTTCTATGGCATTATTGTGCTATTTGGTGCTTGTTGGACTTTTTGTGTCAGAAAGAAGCATACCCCTACTGAACAAATTCAATCTTTCAGATATGAAAGGTTTGGTAATGCAAGTTCGTGATACTATCTATTATAATTTCGAAGTAAGTAGAATTGAAAGATGATCCAATCTGTAAACGATAACATGAGACCTGGTTTATGTTCGGCCAGGAAAACTAGAGATGTATGGGTAAAGAATTAACTCGAAGAAAAACATAGGTTTCATGCAGGAGAGAAAGAGAGGTATGTTGGGAACAGAGAGGTCTTTGAACGGGAAATGAAATAGAGATTAAAAAGGTACACTGATTCATCAACAGAGAGGTTATGCTAGCAGGCTAATAGATCCTAATTTCTCCTCCTTTTCTGTTCTCATTGAGCATTGATAGGAATTGTATTTTTTTAGAACATTGAGAAATGAAGTTAGAAGTTCCCAGCTCGCTTTCTCTCTTCTCTCCTCTTAGCTGCTGGTTTGGTGCAACTATAAATAACTTTTTGATTGTGTGGCTCTTTTAGTATATCGTTTATTTGAGTTTTTGGTCAATGACCAGCATTGACACGTCACAAATGCATTTTTGCAAGTTCTGCCACAATAAAACTTTGTTCTTAATCATCCTTTTTCTTAATGCAGAGGCTATTACGGATGATAGACGGGTTAAATTTCAAAGAATTTGTGGCATTCCTATCAGCCTTTAGTGCTCATGCCAGCTTGCAACAAAAGGTTGAATGTAAGGGAATTTTTCATTTTATACCTTTGATCGTCTCTTTAAAATGCATAAATCCAATATTCTTTTGCACTCAACTTTACTTTCTTCTGTTTAATTGTTGCTCATGTGCTTCCATTCTTTCTTATATTTCCAGTTATATTTAGAGTTTATGATTCTGACGGGAATGGAAAGGTGTCATTCAATGATATGCTGGAGGTCTTGCAAGATTTGACTGGACCATTTATATCTGAGACTCAAAGAGAGGTAGTGTTTGTCTTTTAGTTTTCCGATGCTTTTGTTTCTTATGATCTTTTTCTGATGAGAACTGAAAACGTGTTGAGAAGTAGGTAGAGTTTCTTTGTATCTTACTTTATTCTGTTTTGGAAAGTATACTTAGTAAAATGACGTCAAGGCATTCAATCTCTGGACTGTTCTTGATTACCTTGTAACCTTCTGATGTAGGGAGCTTTCAACTAGCCTATAGTTGCACTATAGTAAAATGGAGATCTATAGGACTTGATACTGGCAGAGGACTGAAGATTAATACGGGGTTCTTGTTGTTTTAAGGTTAATGATTCCAAGAATCACGGAAAGGAAAGGTTTTTAGTTGTTCTATATGTAAATCAGTAGAGTAAGAGAAGAAAAGTAGTCTAGAAATCCCACCATAGAAGTAAAAATGCAGTAAAGTAGTTACTAAAACTTCCCCGAAAGCCTTCAAATTAACACATATATTCTGCACTATTAATTCAAAAACATAAATGGATATTTATGAGCACCAGTTTTCTAAGTCGGTTAGTCCTACTAAAATTGCTGCTAAACAATAAGGTAATAATATAAATTGACTTCTAAGACAAGTGGAAATTTCATCTTTAGAAGATATTAAACAATGTGATCATAAACTCATAGAGAGATTTCTCTTTTTTCTTCTGTGTGTCCATATCACCTTTTAACACATCTGAAATGAGAAAGGAGTATCATCCCGAGAAGAATGCATAACTATATTTACTTGGATTTTGGTAATCACTCTTTTGAAAACGAGGTGTAGAGAATCTCCTTAAAAACATTTACAAGTTAAAATCATTCTTCCACTTTTTTATAGTTTGATTTGCTTTCAGTGTTTGCCTTGAATTTGGTTTCTTCTAATCTGTCTAAGCCTAGTTAGTAGAGTTATCTGATACATACTTTGGTACCATGGATTAGTCGTGGTACGTGCAAGTTAGTCGGAACAGCACTTTTATATAAAGCAGAAAGTAAAAAACGCTAACGATAAATTTGGGAACAATTTTTTCTATCAGTAACAGACCTGGGGACCTTATACATTTCTTAGCTCTTATTCCATGTTTATTTTGTTCACATATTCTCCTTTGACCTAACAAAAAGATTAGCAACTTATTCTGATTCCGTTTAACTATAGTAAAGCTACTCTACTTCGCTCTTTCCATTTCTTGCCGTAGGAAGTCCTTATTAATTGAAGACTTAAAAACATAGTAAGTATTTAGCAGGAAATGTCAACTTTTTAAAGAAGCTGAGAAGAAAAATTCAAATATAGCAAATCGAGTGCAGTTCGTCAACATGCTATCATTCTTTGAGAAAATATAGGTGTACTCAGGAGATTATTCATTATGGTTTGGATTACGTTACAGATGTAATCCTTTTTTTGGACAATTTACTTGATTGTGAAGTAAACAAGTTGTCAATGAGAAGAGTTTGATGGTGGATCACCGAAGAAGCCACCTTCTATAAAGTTTACCTGAAAAAGAAATGTGACCTTGTGTTTAACTCCATTTTTATTTCTGTCCTTGCAGCAAGTTTTGACGCGTGTTCTTGAGGAAGCCGGATACAGCAAGGATTCTTCACTAGTCCAATCTGACTTCCTGAAGGTAAATATTGGACCTTTGACCTTCACGCTATCTGTTTCTTCTTGCAAGTTTCTGATGGACCTTTGACAGATCAGTTAACAGTTCTCTAGAGATGCCAATTACTCTTGCCTCTTGTTAAATCTGTCTTTCTGAGAATATATTATGATATATACATTAATGCATTTGTATTAAAGATTAAAAGGTGTCATGTGAATTAAGACAAGGTTCAATGTTAGATCAAACAAAATATTGAGATAGACAAACTTTGCCTCAACTGTTTCATCGTTATTGTCGGGAAGCTTGATATGTTTTGACTATGGGAAAGTTACAAGTAGCAGTGTAGGAAAGCATGTACGGAGAAATGTCAAACAAGAAGTTGGTAATCATCCTGCTTGGTACATAATGTAAAGCAAAACTAGTAAACTTCTAAGGCTCCGTGTAGTGAGTTGAGTTAGAAATTTCATGAATATTTGAATAAGATCAAGTCATCTTCATATCTACTGTCAAAATTATTCAGACTTGAAGGATTTGCAAATGCTTCCTGCAATATTGGGATACCAAATGGAAGTATCATTCCTAAATCACAAAATAAACTCTAGAGCTGCTGAAATTCATGCAAACTGATAGCTCCTTTGATGTTTGGTTTTTATGTACTGAAAACTATATATGAAGTTACACACGCCCTTTTCCTCCCGCTGCTTAACTCTTCTAGACATCCTTATAGCTTGTCATGTTCAGTTTTTACCTCCTCTACGCGTCACTTACATCATTACGTGATCATAACTCATTGAATCAAACATTATAACATGACTTTTAATCCATGTCATCGGATCAGCTTATCAGTGGTATGAGAAAAGTAAAGTAGAACTACTTCCAACTTGAGATGTGTGTGTCACTTGTATCATAACATGATCATTACTAGTCGGAATCAATGTTGTAATATGACTTTGATCCGTATCACTGGATCAGCTTATCAGTGAGTGAGAAAAGTAAATTGGAAATTTCGACGTATTGATTTCTGAATTTCCTTGGTTTGGTTGAATGATATTCACAAAGCTACTATGTTTGCAGATTCTTGGCAGCTCTGATCTGAAGATGGAAGTTGAAATTCCAGTAGATTGAAAAAGGCACTTTGCTTTAGTTGACATTAGCATATAATTTGCACCATCAAGAGTTAAACAAAAGCTCCTTTTGAATTACTAAATTTAATACATGTTATGATGAGTATATGTTATTGAACATATGTAAAACTCATGTTCTTATTCACATCATAATTGTTGAACATTATACCATGTTGGAATCCTGGTTGAATACTTCTTTCTGGGCCGAGGGTCTATTGTAAACAACATTTCTACTCTATCTTGATCTCAGATACCTAAAGGTAGGTTTGGTTTGATTTTCATTAAAAATAATTAAACTAATTGTGTTGATTCAAATCAATATAAAAGTTGATTTTTTTAATTTCAATTTTAACTTTTTCTTTAGATTTTTCGATTTTTTCCCTAATAATTGAAAAAGAGATCAAATGTATTTTCACTTACTTAAGTGATAAGCTAGAGAATAAAAACATTAAATGAATAGGAATCTTCAAAAAGACGGTAAAATTCACATGAATACAAAATAATTTAATTGAAATATCAACATTCAATATATTAAATTTATAAGATTAAAGGCTACCGTCAAACTGAATAAAATTCAAAATATTATAAAGTAAATTGTTAACTTCAATTTGAAAAACTATAACAATATAGGGTTTGATATTTTGTATTGTAACTTCCGATCCGAATACAAAATAAAATATTTACAAAGTCCAAATTTGAAAATAATTTATCTAAACATTGAAAACTATAAACTAATTTAAAATATATCAACAAAGTATATTATAATTAATATTTTTATGTATAAAATAAAATAAAATAGTTATACATATTATGTCGATTTATTTTGAGTTTGGTTTGACTTTTTTTCTTTTAATATCAAATCAAATAAAAAATGGTCGATTTTTTTTTAATGACAAACCAACCAAATCAAACCACAAGTTATTTTCTTTCCAATTTGGATTGATTTGATGATTCAATTTAACTTGACGATTTTAACTTGTATACCTCTATAGAAGATAAAACGTACTTATATCTTTTCTCTTAAATCTTAAATATAAATGAGAGACAAATGTCCACCTACTGCTTCAAGGACCAAGTAAACTTTACCAAATTGTGAAACTAATTCTATTTAATTACGCTGTTAATTACTTCTCTGCATTAATTGTTTCCTTAATTAGCTGTAAGTTAAATACAAAAATCATTAATCACTTCCAAGGAGAAACTTAAATACAAGAGGCATCTCTTAATTTCGTGTTTGGTTGATTAATACTTCTAAAAACATTTTCTCCAGAAAATAATAATTCTATGAAAATAAGATAAAGTTATTTACTAATTTAACTTATTTTGTTTGTTTAAATTAAGTCCATCTAAAAATTAGATAGGTTGAAATATGTCCCAACTAAACACAAAATTCTACTCATGGAATCACAAACAACAATACAATGAAATTGTCGAAAAGGGGTGTGATATCAGTCCTTACGAAAGAAAGTCAACTGATTAAATCAGATACGTGACAATCAATTATGTATATGAAGGTTTTTATTAACTAACATACAATACATTTGGTCTAAGATCCATCAAAGACGATCATACTCCAAGAACACTTTACTTTATAAATCTTCAATCAAGCTCTTGTGAAATAAATAACACGACACTTGACACTTCATATTTATAATCTAACTTATTTAGCTCAAATACTTATATAATTTTATTCCATGTAACACCCGTTAATATGACACAATATATTATCAAAAACTCACACTCAATATTCTCTAGATCCGCCCCAATATTTATTTGAATCCTCTTACAATGAGCATGCTCTGGAACATTGAATAAGTAGTATGGTCGGCCATGAATAAAGACAGAAATTATAAAATTTAATTATTTAACGACTTTTTAAATTAGAACTTTTAATAAGTCCATTTCACCGCTTTTCCCCGTTGACTAACGACCCCATGTGTAATTATTATTTTTATTTTATTGTTTTAAAAAAGAATGACAAGTGTAATCATGTTGTTTGTGGTGTTAATAAATTAATAAAAAAATATAACCATTTAAGGATGTGCTGCATGGGCTCCTCCTCCTCTAACTAGAAGTCTCGGATTTGAGTTCTAGGTGTGAATTTCTTTTTAAGGAAGCGCTTCCCTTCGAATGGAATCCTACATGGCACGAATCCAAAATAAATTGCTCAAATGTCGGTACTAAATATCTAGTGGAAAATAAGAAAAAAAATAATAAAATATAATACTGGACTTTTGTTTTGTGTTTTTTGAAAAAAAAAGTTAGTTTATGTTAAACTATACTTACAATAAAAGTATATAAAAATGATAAAGCTAAACTAAACCAATTATTACAATGAAAAAAGTGTTGGACATTATAATTTGCACAATAACACATATTCATATTCAATGTTTTTTAAGAAATAGGGTCAGAGAAGAGTAGTGTGTGTACAGACTTGTGAAGGTAGAAAATTTGTTTTCAATAGATCCTCATATAGAGGCGAAACTCAGGATATGAAGACCGCGAAGGCGTTAGACGAAACTTTCAATGACAATCGAGGGATAATAATGTCGTGTTCGACTAATCACTGGTGGTGAAAATACAAATATATACTAAGCTAATATTTAGACTTTTAACACTGTTGAACAATTGAGAATGATAGCTCAGTAATTAAAAATGCGCCAAATATACAAACTGATGCAAGTTTAATACCAGATTACAATAACAAATTCAATATAATACCACAACTAAAATTTGAAGAAGGTGCACGCTGCTGCATACACATTAGTAGGGGTGTTCATGGTTCGGTTTGGATCGGTTATTAGTTAAAACCAAAACCAAACCAATTTAAATCGGTTTTTAAATTTTCAAAACCAAACTAAACCAAATCAAAAAAATAACCATCGATTTGGTTCGGTTTTTTTGGGTTTGAAAGTAATAAATCTGTTGAGGACATACGCATCTCGATAGACACAAACACTAAGTACATAAATCATTCACGAATAAGCTATTACACGAACAAAGTGATTCATCCAATGTACCAAGTTTCACTAACTAAAAAAACTCATTATCAATAGCATAAAGTTGGTTCAATATTCTGGAGATCTCGACGTCTTATCAATAGCAATGGCGGATTCAGAAATTTTATATCATGGGTGCTCAATTATTTTAGTTTGAAAATTGCTATATGTTGGGTGCTTAGTTAATATATTTGAATAAATGATTAAATATGATAGGTAAATAATAGTGTTTATTATAAAAGGCAATGGGTGCTTAAGCACCCCTAACTCATAACATACGTCCGTCACTAATCAATAGACTTTTCAATAAAATTACACCTTAAAATATTGAAAAATTACTTCTGAAAAAAAAATAACAACCAATATTTTATAGTCAAAACTAATCAATTACCATCTTCTTTAGCTTGAGCTTTAAATTATTTAATGTTGCGTTAGAAATTTTTTTAAAGAATAGAGAAAGTGTGATCTTTAAAGTAATGAATATTGAGAGATTTAGACTTAAAGTTTTAATAGTTGGGCTAAAATTTAAGTGTTGGGCTTCAGAAAATAGTAAAATTAAAGATTTAAGTTAATTAAAATTTATCAAAATACTTATGTTTTATTTATAAATAATTATAAAATTTATATATATAACTTCTCGGTTCGATTTGGTGATTTTTGTGGTTAATTTTTAGTAAAACCAAAACCAAACGAAATAATATTAATTTTTCAAAATTTAAAACCAAACCTAACCAAATCAAACCAAATATAGGTTTTTTTAATCGGTTTGATTCGGATTGGTTTTATAACCATAACCATGAACAACCCTACACATTACCTTTATCTTGTCAGGTAGAAAAAATGTTTCTGAATAACCCTCAACATAACAAAATCAATACCAAAAAGAAATACAATACTAAAGAAACTGCGTAAAAAATAATGAAAAAAAGAACCATAGCAATAACATGAACCAACCCCATCACAATTTTTAATTGGTTCAAAGTAATGATGTCTTTTTAATTATTTATTTTACTTCTAATTTTTTTAATTAGTACTTAATTAAGGGGTTAAAATCAAGATATGAGTCACCTAGAAATTGGGTGGCATAAACGGACAGCCAAAATCTAGGACCACCTTTCCTTTTTGTAAAAGACAAATCAACAAACCGTTACAAAAACCAACTTTTTTTTTTAATCTGAAAATTTATTTTTCCACTAGTTGAGTTCTTCTTCTACTTTTTTTTTTTTTTCGAAAAAAATTGTTGTTTTTTTTTCAATCAACATTAATATCTCTTTGAATCTGCTAGTGGGGTTTTTTTTTCTTTTCAATTCTTGAGTTGTGTTTTCACTTTAATTTGCTTTCTGGTTTGTGGGGTTTTTAAAGAATCAACATTTCTTGATTCTTTTGAAGGAAAATAAAAAAAAGGTTGTTCATAAATATCCAGAAAAGAATCTTGATTTTGAATTTTTCACTGGTGGGTTCATTTTCTTTTTTCAAAAAGATTGATTCTTTATATTAAAATTTGACATTTTGTTTGAATATTTTGGTGGGGTTTCCTTTTTTGTGAAGTTTGGTTTGTGGGGTTTTGAAGAATAAGCATTTCTTGATTTTTATGAAGAGAAAAGGAGAAAGAAGAAGATGGGTGATTTGTGTTTCTTGATTGGGTCAATTCTTGTGGGTTTATCAGACTCTTCTTCTCTGTTGTAAATTAGGTAAACTCAAAGTTCCTCAGCTCTGTTTATGCAATGGTAATTAGTTGTATTTCTCTTAATGTTGAGATTGTCTGTTTCTTGATATAAAGATTACTTATTTCATATTTCTCTTTTAATGTTGTTGTTTTTGTTGTTGTAATGTTGAGATTGCCTAACAATAACATACCTAGTGTATTTCGACGAGTAGGGTATGGGGAGGGTAGAGTGTATGCAGACCTTAACCTTACCTTGGAGGTAGATAGGCCATTTTCGATAGACACTCGGCTCGCAGAATGTTGAGATTTCCCTTCTTGAATCTTGAAATAAGGATTAATATTTCATATTTCTCTTTTATGTTGAGATTGCCTAACAATAACATACCTAGTGTATTCCAACAAGTGGGGTATGAGGATTGAGGAGGATAGAGTATATACATACCTTACCTCTACTTTGGGAGGTAGAGAGGCGGTTTCCGATAGACCCTCGGCTCGAGAATGTTGAGATGGTCTGTTTCTTGATATAAAGATCACATATTTCATATTTCTCTTTTAATGTTGAGATTGCCTAACAACAACATACCCAATGTATTCCCACATGTTTGATTTGGAGAGGATAGAGTGTACGAAGACCTTACCCATACTTTGGGAGGTAGAAAGATGGTTTTCGATAAGACCCTCGGCTCGAAAATGTTGAGATTGTTTGTTTCTCAAATAGTGTTGAGATTGCCTAACAATAACATACCTAGTCGGGTATGGGGAGGTAGAGTGTCCGCAAACCTTACCCCTACCTTGGGAGGTAGAAAAGCTATTTATGATAGACCCTCACCTCAATTTCATGTTGTATACTGTTGGCATGTGATGAATTTAAGTGGGAAAAATGGTTAGTGAGAATTACCGAGGGTCAATGGAAATAACTCTCTCTATCCCACAAAGGTAGGGGTAGGATTTGTGTACATTCTACCTTCCCTGACCCCACTCGCTGAGTAGTATGTTGTTTTTGTTGGTTAGTGAGAATTCCTAAAGCCGGCTGTAACTTGTTTGAGACCGAGACATAGTTGTTGTAATTGATGAGAAATGCAAAGTTTAAGACTTATTTTTCCTTGAGAAAATACCAAATGGGACTATGGTTGTGGATGATAGCTGAAGTTTCGATTGTTGGTTTTAAATTGAATCCGAAAAATTAATCATTGCCAATCTTTTCTTCTGTTATCGCAGAGAACGTGTAGTTACTCTTCCGGTTAGATGGCTGATAGTTATATGCCTCAACTTGATGTTGCTTCTTTGAAAGAGACTCTATGTGCTCAACAACAGCTTCTACAGAAGCTTTACAGTGAATTGGATGAAGAAAGAGAAGCCTCCTCCAGTGCGGCTAGTGAAGCACTGTCGATGATCTTACGTCTCCAAGGAGAAAAAGCTGCAGTAAAAATGGAAGCCGAGCAGTACAAGCGATTGGCTGAGGAGAAAATGTGTCATGCCGAGGAATCATTAGCCATTTTCGAGGATCTTTTCTATGGAAAGGAAATGGAGATAGCTGCATTGGAGTATCAGGTGCAAGCTTATCGGTATAAGCTGTTGAGCATGGGCTGTGTAGATCCCGGGGTCGGTGAATTTAAATATCCTGAGAATTTGTTGCAAAGAAACGAGAATTTAGCAGGCGAAATGAATCTCCAAGCCCTTGGAAGGCGTAATTCCGCCCCTCCTTTTCCCCTGAAAATTCCAAAGAGGGGTGCTATGGAAATAGATGATTCAAGTTCGGAAATAGATTCAAATTCAAAAACAGTGGAGGAATATACAGGGCAAGATATGAATGAGCAGCAGTCCGATACAGAGAAGAAGACGGATATTTCCATTTCCACGACTGGAAGTATCAATTCGTATTGGCAACAGATTCGGAAGTTGGATGATCGAGTGAAAGATATTACAGGAGTTAGCTACGCGAACTTGAGGAGTGAAACGAGGTCTCCTTCACCACTTTCTCAAAGAAGCATTAAGATAAGCAAATCGGAAAATGAAATGTACCAGCCGCCTAAGCTTCACGTGAGCAAATCAGAAAATGACACACCTGATGATTCTGGTTGTTCTCCGAATGTTCTTGATGTCTTCGAAGTTCCTCGAGCAGATAAGGATACCATTGATATCGGATTACCTCCTAAACATGATCGCAAGATGGCTTCACATAACGATGAAAGGCTCGAGAGACCTGATTCTGCCCAACAAGAGGCTGTAAAATCATCGGTTAGAGATGAAGCTGATTTGCTAAAGAAGTACTTTGTATCTGCACAGCGAGAGAACAAGCTACGAAGAGCAAGTGAAGCTGCTGCTATTACCTGCCATCTGGCAATATCTCGCCCTACAACCAGCATTTCCGAGACTAGCGAGTCTCATCAGCCCAATCGAACATCTGAGATAGTTGAAGTTGGAAGAGAAGCGTCAAGATATGAAATGGCTCGAGAAGAAGAGCTGAAGTTGTTACACGACATTAAAGAGCAACTAAATTTGATGCACTCTGAAATCCAAAGTTTGAAAAGCGACAAACTCCCTCCAAGTGACGACGAACCATCCTTACTTCTTCTATCAGAGGTAGGTACATTTCATCTAAGTTCCTCCATTCTTCTGATTCTAGTTACTTGTATTCAGTCGCAACATGTGAAAAATGTTACTCCCTCCGTTTCAATTTGTTTGTCTGGTTTTGACTTGGCACGGAGTTTAAAGTAAAGAAAACATTTTGAATCTTGGAAAGTTAAGAGTTAAAGAGCTGTCAAAAAGGGAAAGTGACATTTTTTTAAAACGGACTAAAAAGGAAAGTAAGACAAATAAATTAACAGTCTTACCATTTTGAACAGGCAATGGTTCACTTTTGGCTCTGATGGATCTATCAAAAGCTCGAGCGCCAGCAGTCACCTGGAGTTGCCTCGGCCGTTACATAATCAAGATACTGCCATTCTGTGACTTCTGAATACTGTAAGAGTATTTTTGGCTTTATTGTGTGGTTGCAGAGAGATTGAATACGTTTGTAAATTGATCGCGTAGAGTGTACAGTACCGTATAGCCTTCATCTCATCAACTTGGTTGCATCAAGAAGAGGAATGTTTTCACATTTGTTAACATTTTGACAACAATTTTTTGTTTTGACGTCTGAAACAGTCTCTCTATCCCGCTAAGGTAGAGGTAAAGTCTGTGTACATCCTACCCTCCCCAGACCCCCGCAAAGGTAGAGGTAAAGTCTGTGTACATCCTACCCTCCCCAGACCCCCGGTCATTGGTGTAAGTTCATTTGTGATTTGTGAGTGGTGCTACCACATTTTGTTTGTTTCTTAATTGTGTTATGTTAACTGAGGGAGTATCTCTTTTATTTGTATAGATACCTGGACTTTAAGAATGTTATTTCATATTTCAATAATAAAAATGGGAAAAAGCTCAAATATGCCATCGAACTTTGAGAAAAGGCTCATCTATGTCATCTGTTAAAAGTTTGGCTCATCTATGTCATTTCCGTTTGAGAAAAGGCTCATCCATGCCATTATTTGTTAACTGAAAATAGTTCCGGTTTTGCAAAATTATTTTTTATACATGGTCAATATGATTTGGCCACATCATTAATTAAATTCTTTTTTTAAAACAAATGGCTCAAATATGCCAATGAACTTTGAGAAAAGGCTCATCTATGTCGTCCGTTAAAAGTTTGGCTCATTTATGCCATTTCAGTTGACAAATAATGGCATGAGTGAGCCTTTTCTCAAACAAATTAAATTTAATGTATATATTATGTATATTTCGATCATGATGATAAATTAGTTAACCGAACTGTATATATCCGTAACTTTCCCAAAATTAATTTAGAGTGGAGTTTTCTTTCTTGAATTGCTAATGCCAATACTCCTTATTTTGCAATCATAAAAAGTTATTGGTAAACTTAATTAGTTTATTATTTATTTAGTGAGTTTGGCAAAATACCAACTTTCCACTTAGCTATAAAAAATATATATCTAAAATTTGAAATTAATGGTAGGCTGAAAAGATCCTATAAGTGCATTTTGACTATGCAAGATATGATTTGCCAGATAACACCAAAAATATTAGTGTTAAAGAGGAGATTTGTTCTTTTTACTATTAATTAAAATAATGTTGAGATAATTAAATTGCTATTAAGTTTTAAATAGTTGTCATAACTATTTTAACAGCAAAAAAGGCTACATTTGGTTGGTTGCATGTCTAATTAGCAGTACAACCTTGAATAATGTGACGTTCATGAGAGAGGCCGGGTTAAAAAGTGCTCCAAGCATTTTTTAGATTTCAAAACTCATTAACTTATAATATTAGCTCTTCTATAAAAAAAAATAAAGGACCGACAGACTTCTAAGCTGACAAGCTTCTGAAGAAGAGTGTACATGACACATCAAGCAAATCTCATGTCGGAATAAAAGAAGAACGTGAAGAGTTTATAAGGCATAGCATGAATTCACATAATACACACATTTTTGGAGTCGATGACGGTGTAGCCCGAGGGATGAATCCGCGAGGTCTATTGGGGCAAATTAGACAATACGTATTATGAGCTTGAATCATGTAGTAAAAACATTATGAGTACTTTAAACAAAAAGAATTCTTTTGTAGCTCACCTCAAGGGCAGTCTTGGTACACGAACCATCCCACGTTCACGCAGAATCCAGAGAAGGTCCGCACCCCAAGAAGGAACAATTAAAAAGGTAAAAAAAAGAACATAGAAGAACAATGAATAAAGTTAAAAGGTACATTGTTAGATATAAAAAAAAAACTGTTCAACTTTTTGTTGTGACATCTTCAGTAACACTGTTTGAAGAAGTTGAAACATACTGTTTTAACCTTCCAATTTCAAGTGCAACATCCAACATTGTTGGCCTAGTTGATGGATTGTACTGAGTACACATTAAGCCAAGTTCAATCAACTCTAACACGATATCGTGCCATATATTGCTATCGCGTTGAACTGTTGTACATCTTTGTAATGCTTCATCAATCATAGCCTCGAGTTTATGTGAATACTGACTCTTCACCCATTCGTGTAAGCTCGAGCCTTGTTGAAATAGAACGTCTGTGGGACGTTTACCTGTCACAATCTCGAGTAACAGAACTCCAAAGCTAAATACATCTCCTTTTGTTGAAGCCCTCCTTCCCATTCCATATTCTACAATCAAAGAAACAGAAACTTTAGTCATATAAATTGAAATGAATTAGATAGAATAGAACTAGTATTTGTTACTAACCAGGAGCAATGTAACCAATTGATCCACAAAGTAATCCATCTGTTGAGTTGTAAGTAACTGATTCATCGATAGGATTAGTATTTTCCTCAACAGCTTTTACTAATGTTGAAATCCCAAAATCAGTCACCAAAGCTGTCATGTTGTAATCAAGAAGGATATTGCTTGGTTTTAGATCACAATGCACGACTTTAACAGGCGAATAGTGGTGGAGATAGGACACTCCTTCTGCTACATCACTGCAAATGTTAACCAATTGAGCTAAGTCAAGTTGATGTCTCAGCCCGTGGCTCGGGTACAGATGGTTCTCTAGGCTTCCGTTTGACATCAGAGGGAACACGAGAGCTTTGAAGTCCGGTCTGCTACATGTCGTTATGATCCTTATCAAGTTCCTATGTCTAGTCCTTTTCAAGATTTGACACTCCCTTTTGAAACTCCCTGATATCTCTCCACCTCTTTTTGTGTCAATCACTTTAACAGCTATGCTCATGTTGTTCTTCAGCACTCCTTTATAAACACGCCCATATCGTCCTGCTCCTATTAAACTGGAGCTGCTAAAACCTCCCGTTGCTTCAATCAGCTGCATACGAGATATCCTCGGGTACTTTTGCTCTTTCCTCCCACCACCTTGCTCCACATCTTCAATTACCTTGCTTTTATTAAAACTCGCGAATTGGTTCCTGAATCTTGATCTTAGGAGGAGAGGGTACCCGACTACGCAAAATATTGGAGTTATAAGCAATGAAAGGAGGATTGTGATAATGAAATGTCTACCCCTCTTTTTATGGCAACTTTTCATCCCTAGTACTGAGCCACAAAGCTTAATATTTCCCATGAATGAGCTCATGGTTAGTGATGAAAATGCACCAGTATCTGTCACGTTCCCCGAGAAATGGTTATAGGAGAAGTTGAGGTTCTGCAAAGTCGACGATGCTTGAAATGCCTGTGGTATTTCCCCACTCAACACATTGAATGAAACGTCGATTTCCTTAAGGTAAGGTAATCTTCCTATCGAAGATGGAAGAGGTCCTTCTAAGGAGTTACGAGATAGATTCAAGTATTCGAGAGCAATGCAGCTGCCAAGCTGTGAAGGGACATTAGACGAGAGATTATTCGAAGACAAGTCAATTGACAGCACCATATCCATTTTGCTGAGCTCTAAAGGAATTGGACCATGTAAGTAATTACTAGACAAGTTCAGATAGAGCTTCAAACTACTCAATCCTGCAACTGCACTTGGAATCATCCCCGTGATTCTGTTGTGAGAAAGATCAAGTATTTCCAAGTTAACACAATCACCTAAGCTAGGGGGAATCGTTCCAGAGAGGTGATTATCGTGCAACAAAAGCCTCCTCAGTTGCGGAAGATTAGCAAACGTATTGGGGATTAATCCAGAGAGGTTGTTCTTCGACAGATCAAGAAGGCCTAAATGAGAAACATTTCCAAAAGTAGAAGGAATGACACCAGAGAGTGAGTTATTCGACAGATAAAGCCTCTCGAGTTTCCCCATTCGACACAACTCAGGAGGAATTGTACCATTCAGATGATTACTAGACAAGTTCAATAGAGTAATATTTACAAGACTCGAAATTTGTGTTGGGATAGGACCATAGATAAGATTATCGTCGAGATGTATCTGTGCAAGGTTCTTGGAGATGTTACCGATAATAGGAGGTAACTCCCCACCAAGATTATTCCCAGCTAACTCAAGTTCTTGCAAGTTAGTAGAATTAACTAAAGACGCGAAAAAAGGCGTCAGGTCAGTATTACCACTATGACTATCAAAGTTGTTGTAAGACAAATACAAAAACTGTAACTTTGGCATTTTACTTACAATATTAGAAGGAAGCTCACCACTCAACGAATTCGATTCAAGATCAAGCCATTCTAGCTTTGTAGATTTCGAAAGAGCAATAGGAACTTCACCAACAAGTTCATTAGACCATAGAAGAAGAAACTTCAAACCACTCAACTCACAATGATCATCCATAGGGATCTCACCGCGAAGCGAATTGTTAGAAAGGTCCATATATTGTAATGAAGCAGAGCAATTACAGAACAAAGACAGAGGAATTGCACCAGAAAGATTGTTTGTTCCCAAATCAAGATACTTCAATTCATGAAGGAATCCTAACTCGTTCGGGATTTCTCCTTCGAGGAGATTAGAAGACAAACTAAGCTGATTAAGCTTAACAAGATTGCCTAATTCAGCTGGAATTTGTCCTTCTAATAAGTTCCCAGACAAATCAAGAATCTGCAAGAAAGAGAGGCCAGAGAGACAAGGAGAAATCGTTCCACGTAACGAATGATGACTAAGATCAAGCTCAACAACTCTATGAATTTTCTTGTCACATACAATTCCTGTCCAATTACATACATGAATGTTGGAAGAATTCCAACTTTCTAGTACATGAAATGGATCAGAAACAATCCTAGACATGAATGAAACGAGCGAATTGCGATCATTTAACATAATTTGATCATTTTTTTGGCCTAAAACTATAGAAAAAACCATGATCAAGAAGAAGAAATTGTACATGGAAAACTTACAACAGCCCATTTTTTGTTATTAGTACTATTGCACCAATCATGAAAATTTGAATAGTGAGAAATAAATGAAACTACCTAGATGTATATATATATAAGCGCGAACGCGGAGGGGTACAAGGGGTCCAACTGAACCTTCTTCGTTGAAATATTATACTATATATATGCAAGGGTGAATGCAGAGGGGTGCAAGGGGTCCAACTGATCTTTCTTCGTGAAATATTATATTATAGAAACAAATTGTTAAAAATCCCTTTGGTATAAAAATTGTTTTCTTTTAAAAAATTTCTGACTCCGCCCACTGTGTATATATATATATATATGTGTGTGTGGACTTATCTTAAAAATTAAAATTGTTATAAATAGGGAAAAACAACTAAAATATGTTTTGTTTGTGCCTAACTAGAGTTGAAGAAGTGGCGCCAATGATGTTTGACTTGAAAAAAAGGGTCAAATAGTTAGACACGGAACACGTGTGAACGTGTCTGAATGCCACTTGTGTATTGTTTAATTCATTCCGAGTAAATTTAACGATGAATTTAAGTTATATATGTTGATATAGTACGAAATATTAGTATTAAAATGCCATGACAATTATGAATTAGTGGGAAATATTTGTGTTATAAAATATGATTTACTCATTCATTTTTCATCGAACTAGTTTACTGAGAAAATGTATGATGAGAAACAGATTCTCATTAAAATAGTGGAAAACTTTCTAATCTTTCCGTATAAAAACATTACTATATTTTCTTTTTCCACTGATTCAATCAAAACATATGTGGAAATAGCCAATGAAGATTTTTGTAGTGATCTATAGTGTCGATTATGGTTCGCGTGAATACAACATTTTTTGCCTAAACCTTATAAAATCAAACATCTTTATAACAACATTGTTTGTTTTAATATTTTTTCTGATTGTTATAGTGAATCGTTGTTATAATAAACTTATAATATATGACAGTTATAGTTCAAATAAACACACTAAATTAGGCCCAAATCTTGTTTGTATATATTATGAAATCTACTAAATATCTATGATTATTTAACTATGAAATAAGTTAATGAGTCGGTATTCATTTTTTGAGATTCAAGCGATTTTTCATTGATCGTGATTTTTTTTGTATGTTTTTAAAATATTTTAAATTGTTAATTATTGTGATTTCTAGTATTTTAAAATAGTTTCCAAAAAATGTAAATAGTAAAATTTCTATATCTATATTCAGGGGAAAAATTAGAAATTTGACTTTTGAAATCCGAATTATGACACATAAATTGAACAAAAAGTGTATTAACTTGATCACGTCTCTACAGAAATTCATAACTTTAAATCTTGAATATTTGCTTACCATAACATGTAATTGCAAGTACAAAATAACCTGATCACAGTGCAAATATTTTTTATACTGTCAGTACACATAATTTAAATTAAATTAATATTTGTTGATGGTTTACATGTCATTAGGCCTAACCATGAGAAGGTTTTGGAATTACTTGTGGGATTAGTGTTTTGATTAGTGGATGATGATGTGTTTTAAGTTTAAGATAATCTAGGTTATTAAGCATGCTTAGGTTAAGACAGGGTTTAAGGCTTTAATTAAGGATTATGATATTCTTACAAGTTGATAATTTCTTACTTTTTTTGGTATTTATGTCTACTTAAGTGATCATGATTTAAAGATGAGGTCATTTTTTAATTTGGTCTGTTAATTATTGCACTAATATTTCCTTTTTGGTTGAAAAAATAAGTTACCGAGTTTACGTGAAATCATAATTAACTCATTAAATTTGTGTCCTTGAGTGTGATCAGTATAATTCAGTTAGGTTAAAGTCTAAACGGTTCGAAGCAAGAAAATATGAATGTAAGAGTGGGGTAGTTGTCAGTTGGTATGACTGAAGGATTCATCTGAATTTTATTAACGGAAAACTACATTGTTTATATATGGTAATAAAAATTAATTTTTATTTATTTAGTAGATATGATAATATAAAAATCGTCTTCTAATTTTGTATTTAACTCGTGCCACACAAAAGCACAAAACACTCGGCCTTACACTACATATCATCTCTAAATACTTAATTATTCGAAAAGCAAATATTTTTTTTCTTTTATAATAAGATCTGGACGGTTATCTCTATCTTGGATAATTTACAAGCTTATGTCCATTTACCAAGTTGAATGCAAGAAAACTCAATATGGTAGTTTTTATCTACATATATCTAGTAAAATATAATTATAATAATTACCAACCTCACAAAGTTTATAATAATGTTTTTCATAGATAAAAAAGTGTACCTAAATTTTAGCGTTATAAGGCATAGTGCTCAAAGGGACCAATGAATGAAATGACTATATGCAAGGAACGTAGAAATGGTTATATCTTTAATAATCATCTTCCACTAAAAATTAAAAAAATATAACTTTTAAGGTATAATCATTCAAGTACTCAAGAATTTATCGATCTAACTAATTCAAATTTACAATGATAAAGTCTATTAAAGAGGAAAACTCTCGTCATCAAGATATTTTATCATTTTCAAAATTTAAACACGATTTATCTAGTAAAACAGGTCTATCTATTTCCCCACAACTTTTAATTGTATTTTCATAACTATTCAGTTTCCGTAACTCACTAGTCAGACTAATTCAAATTCGTTCTGCACACATAAGGTCCATTGAAAAGGAAAGCGCTCCCAGTCGAGTTATTTTGTCTTTCTATTTTTCAAGTGTGAAACTAGGACCTCTAATTAAAATTGAAGATATCATATTCATCCCATCATAACTGTCTTCTAGTGCTGAAGAAAGAAATAGGAAGGTGGAAAAAAGAAGATAGAATTTATATATATGTAAGTCTAGAGTCACCTTTCAAATTTTTCTATTTAAAAGAAAAAATAGTGGAATATTTGTGCTTTCATTGGGTAGTTTATTTATTTTTTATTTTTTACAATTGGTTAGTTGATTTACTACTTATTATGCTATCTTATGAAGGATCACAAATGAGTTTTGAGGTATATTTTAGAATGTCTAGTTGTTACTAAAAAATGTAAAAGTAAATTTCATCATGACTTAATGTTATTTATTTATTATAGAGATTATAATGGCTACTTTTCCTAAGAAAATGTAAAAAAGTGCATATATTTTTTAGTATTTTTAAAATTGCTATTTGGTACTAAGAAAATTTCAAGTGCATTCATCATGATTTTTAATTTGCCTATTTAATTGGCGCATCTATTTAGTGCAATTGTAACTATTTTAATTTATTTTACTTTGTAAAAACATGTGAGACATTTAGGAAAATATGATTAAATTATATATAGGTCTTGTTTAAAGTGAGAATTAATTAGGATAAAGATTTGAATGCACTAAAATCTTGAATTAAAAGTACACAATATTTGAATAGTGCACCATACACATTAACATATACTATTTACTTTGAAATTAAAAAAAATAGCACAAGTTGATGTTGGACTAATGCAATGTATTTGAGATACAATTTAAATTGGAAAAAACTTACCCGCATCGGGTGTTTACACTAAACTAATGCAATTTTCATTATTATGTGATTTAATGAAGTAAAATACATGTTAATTAATTTAGGTTAAGTAAAATGAATTATAGATTTAAACACATAGCATGCATATATTGAATTGGTGTATACACCCGGTGCGGATAAGTTTTACTCAATTTAATTTGTTACTTTTGAAAAAAAAATAATTACTCTGTTTCAAAATAGGCATCACTTTTCTCTTTTTTTAATTTTTATTTGACTTATATTTGAAATTATATTGAATTAATATTAACTTAATATTTTAAAAATAAAACTTATGTATCAAAAAACTATATAAGTTGTAACTCTTCACATATGAATATACTGAAAGAACACATCTTGAAATGTTGATAAAAAATATTGTAATTTGAATGTCGCCAAGCAAAAAGTGTAGACAAGTATTTTCGACCAGCCATCAATGGTATAGTAAGAGGAGATCACTCCACTATTGATCAAAGATTTTGACTTCAAATTAGGAAAACGAAGAAATTAAATCCATGTCATTTTTTTCGCTTTTAACGAATCATACACCGTGTAAATTTGAATTAGTGGGACTATGCTAGTAAGCAATAGCGATTATTGTATAAAATTAGTCAAACTACATGCAAACTAATAGAAATACTAATGATTATAAAACAAATAATTACTAAATGATGTGGAAAAAGATAAGTTAATAATTTTTTTTTTGGTATTGCTAAAAAAAAGTCAAAAGTAACTAAAAAAGTTTTTGAAAATATACTAGGTTGGCTTGACATCACCAAACAAAGTCAAAGAAATTCATGATCAAAATATTATTTTGCAACTTGCCTTGTGTCATTTTGGAATGACAACTTGGGACAAGAGATTTAGTTCTCACACCAATCAAAGAAGTCTATCATAAGATCATAAAATATATTAATTTATACTTTGAAGGTTTGATCATTTTTAATGCATTTTCAAGATTATACTAATATTGTTTATCTAATTATGAGCTAATTTCTTCAAATCAAAACCTCCTCAATCCTCATAATTAATTACGGTAACGAAATCAAAACTTTGCTAGTTAATAGTATTCTTTTTGGTTTTCCACCCGGTGTTCGGAGCCCACATTAGAGTTCCAACTAAATTCGGTCGACCTCTAGTTAAGGGTGAAACACTCCCATCAGTGCACTACAACCCATATTGATAGTTAATAGTATTCAAAATATGATATATTTATTAAAAAATAATATCCGACCTATTTAACTGTAATATAATTTTTCAAAAAATATTTTCTATTTTTTTTTCGATGGAAACATTTGTCCTTCAAACACACCCAAAGTTCATGTCGATGATAGTATGAAAATATCTTTGTTTTTTTTTTAAGATATTAATGCTGTGATCGATCAAATCAAATGACTAATTAGTCAACAATATGAATTAACGGGGTAATTACATATAATTTAATTAAAAATTCAAGTTATTGTAGTTGACCATTATTTTAGGCTCATGTCTTAAAAAATATATGCTACTTAATATTTATTTAATCATTAAAAAATTTCAAAAAGTGTAAAAGTTAAGTAATTACATGTTTGATTTTAATGATTATGACTATTCGCCGCGTAAATGGAGTGTATAATAATAATAATAATAATAATAATAATAATAATAATAATAATAATAATAATCCACTAGGCCTAGTTGATGAAATTATGCCCCTCATTTGGAAACAAAATTTAAGAGAAAAAACTAAACAAATAAATACGATTAGACCTCTCTATAATAATCTCGTTTTTTTTAAAAATAATAATAATAACATAATTGACAATTATATACATATTGATATTTTGTTATAAGCAATAGTAACCTATAGGATACTTCATTCTAAATTATGTGGTATTTAGTTTTTTCATTTTGTTAAAATCAGCCGTATTTCATGTTATCAAGAAGATATTAATGACATTCTTTCAATTTTATCCTTATTTTAAATAAAGACAATATTACATAACCAAGAAATTAACTAAAGAGTTACAGTTTACGCTCTCTATTTCAAAATAAGTGATGTTTTTAACTTTGTCATACTACTTAAGAAATTACTCATTTTTAGAAAATAAATTATATTTACCCTTCATAGTACTTTGAAAAAGATGTAAAACTTTTTACCAGTGTTTTAGTTATGTAGAACTTTCTTTATTTAAATAAAGATACAATAGAATGAATATCATTAATGTGATGTGAAACGTAACTTAATCAATATTTGGATGATTATCATGAAGTTTATTTTGCCGTGACATAATTAAATAACCAAAGTCTAAAATGTGAGCTTCAGGTGATTTTTTACCTAACTATATATATATATATAATTTGCTCTGAAAAATACCAACTTGAACTCCAAAATTGCAGCTAGGTTGTTGAAATTATGGCCGTAAATGGTTGAGTTGGGTTAAATTAAATTATTCTTCTTCGATAAAGGTACTGTAACCATAAGTGAAATAATAATGAGTGAATATCAATATATATAGTGAAAGAACACATTTTGAAATGTTGGTTAATAAAATACTATAATTTGAATGTCGACAAGCAAAAAAGTGATGATCATGATAAGTATTTTCGATCGAAGATAGTAATATTGACAATCAACGATATAGTAAGAGGGGATTTTGACTTCAAATCACAAGAAAATAAACTTATGTCATTGTTCACCTTTAATGAGTCAAACGTCATGTAAATCTCAATTAGTTGGATTGTATTGTTAGTAGGCAATATGGACTACTTCATATAATTGATCAAAATACATGCAAACTGATACAAATACTATAATTATTAAAATAAATAAATACTAAATAGTGTGGAAAAACTAGATAAGTTAATAGTCTTTTTTGAAAGAAAGTCAAAAGTAACTAAAATAGTTTTTGGAAAAAAAATACTAGGTTGGTTTGACATCATCAACCAAAGTCAAAGAAATTCATGATCAAAATATTATTTTGCAATTAGCCTTTGTATCATGTTGGAATGACAACTTGGGACAAGAGATTGAGTTCTCACACCAATCAATGAAGTCAATCATAAGATCATAAAATATATTTATAATTTGAAGATGTGACCAAATAAAATTCTTGTATTTTTTCATAAATTATACTACTCAAATGTATTAGGAGAAAGAAATTTCATTTTAAGTGCATTTTCAAGATTATGAGATTTTACGACCTAGCCCGCTAGTGATATCATCTGCTTTAAGCCTATGCCTGCACGATTTTAAAACGCATTACTAGTTGTTAAAGCTAGCTTGCTTATATATTCAACGTCTCTCCTATGTTTTTGCCAATGTGGGACTTTTTATGTAAAGTTGGGGCATCACATACATCCCTTATATGGACTCAACGTCCTCTCTGAGATTTTCCCCACTCAATCGGATTTGCCTAGACTCAACACTGAGGTTTGTCCCCCCTTACTGGGATTTGCCTAAACTCAGTTGAACTCTGGTCCACATCGACAAGGCTGGCACACGAGTGACTCTGATATCATTTGTAACGGCCCAACCCAATAGTGATATTGTCCGCTCTAGGCCTAGGCCCGCACGGCTTTAAAACACGTCACTAGTTGGTAAGACTCACTTACTTATATACCCAACATCTCTTATATATTTTTATCGTTGTGAGGTCTCTTATATTAAGTTGGGGCGTCACAGTTAATTTGGTACAATTAGGGACAATTAGCCAATACTATCATTTATTTATTTGTAAACAAACTAAATCAAAGATTAATTAATTAGAACAAATTTTAATTTGATTAAGAAAATGAAACTTAATGATGATGGAGAGTGGTGGAAAGATTGGGAAGTGATTAATCTCTTCCCACGGTCCTTACTCGGGTGTTGGCTTCTTCATTCATATCCTTAACCCTAATATAAACTCTAGCTTCTAAACCCCTTGAATTGCGTCATATGTTTTTTCTAGACCATAAACATGTCTCATTTTTTCTCCATTACCTTTTTTCAATTTTTTCATAGTATGATTTTGTAGCTTGATACTTTTATAGTTATTGTAATTTTGAATATCTTTTTTTGTTTCTGTACAATTGAATTATAGTACTATTTAACCTCTATTCTTCAAGCATTTTGTCATATTAAACAACCCAATTAGCTACTGCTCCATAGATGTTTTTTTTTTAAAAAATTCACCAGGATCTCGTTTAACCCGTTTTCCCTCACCTTCTATTAGAAAAAACAACAAAAGATTAAAAATTCAAGGCTTTCCTCTGAGACCAATAAGTTCGATATTGTTTTTACTTATTATTAATAATTAAATCAAATAAAAACAGCAGCAACAATAACATTCCTAGTGAAGTTCCACAAGTGAGTGTATAGTATTTATAAACCTTACCTGAGACGGTTCCCAAAGACCTTTAGCTCGAGTACACTAAAAAAGGAAACCAAAATCACATAGGATTATATTATCAGCCTTCCAAAAAGAAAATGTAAGCAAACATGTTAATTACATCAAAATACATTTTTTTTTTTTAGGCCAGATAGAAGAAGTGACCAAGTTGGCCTCAATGGCTTTAAAAATGAGGCATCTGTCCTAGCCCACAAATTTGAGGGTCCCATTTTTATAATTTTTTTACAAAAAAAATTATATTGTGTCTTTATTTTAGTTCGTTTCAAAATATTAAAGAATGTTTTTTTTCTTTTTTGTCAATTATTAAATTTAACTTCCATATGACATGTTTAAGACCACAAGATTAAAAAATATTTTGATATATATATATATATATCTTTAGGTTAAGACCATAGAAAAAATAAAGTTTTTTTATTAAAAAAAAGGAAGAAAGAAATAACTTTACATCTCACAAATAAAAAAATTAAAAATCACTAACCAGCTCATTGAAGTAGAGAAGGGTAGTGATTATGTTTGATGGGTTCAACGACCCGACTCCTCTTATACGAAGGTTCCTATATTGGAACCAAAATGATGTTAATGTTACATTTTTTTTGTTGTCATCCTATTTCAGATTACACTCTATAACTATTTCCTTATAAGATGTTTTCAATAAAAAACACGTGTTTGCTAGCATGCATTAGCAAAGATCATCTAAGGAAAAAATGAATGATTTGTTAAAATGATGCTTGTCTTGTTTGTATGCTTAACAAAAGGAATAAATAGTCGAAACTCTTACAACATCCCAGATTTATAATTTTTCATGCCAACAAGTTATACTCTCTATAGCAAAGGGCAAAACATCTATGATTTCCAAAGAGAAGAAATTAAACACATCTTACAATGCTCAAATGTAACCCTTTTTGGAAAGCCATTGATATTGTTTACACGATTTATATGCGAACCTAATTGACGCGTGCATATACTTAATGTTGTTCATCATGTATTTCTAAGATACTTAGAACAAAATTTTTGAAGAACTTGGTAAGAAACAACAAAGTTTAAAGAGTAATTTCAAAACTAGAAAATTAAAACCAGTAGAAAAAATAGAATCAGAAACAAATTATACAAAATATTTTTCTCAAAGAAGAAAATCGAACCACTGAATGCATAGTGTCCCCTTAAGGAAATTATTCCCCTCAAGTACCCGAGGTTAATGAAATATATCCTCCAAGGATAGAATGATCATACTCACCGGTGTATCGATTCTTATAACCAGGATGTCAGCGAACCACTAAACGACAATAAAGTACACTTAAAATATTAAATTTAGTAGTAGAAAAAGAAGTTCAGAATATTTTACACTAATATAATTTTGAATGATATAAAAGTGTGAAGCTCATTTTTTCTGTTCCACTACTTGCACAACATCTTTAGAATATTGATAAGTGGTCTGATTGTGTAAAAACTTTATAGAAATTATACTCTTTAGGCATCTAAGATCAAGATGCATATTCGAGGTTAAGGTAGGGTGTATGCAAATCCTAACTCTACCTTAATAGAATAAAAAAATTGTTTCTGATAGACCATCTGCTCGAAGAAGAGTATTCAAGCATGGTTGCAACATGGTATAAAGTTCAATCATTATGATGTGAATAATAACCTGAGTTATACATATGTTCAATAACATATACTCATCATAGCATGTGATATATTAAATTTAGTTAAAAAAAAATATGACGTGATTTTAAAAAATTACTTCACGTGTTTGTTTTACTCCTCCTGATTTGATCCAGCTAAAAAAATCCAAACTTCTCTCTTTCAGATTTGACCCCAATCTAATTTATGACGGAGTAGAAAAGAGATTGAGTTTTTAAAATTTGTTTGGATTGGGTTCGGAGGGAAAGAATGGGTGAAGTGATTTTTGAAAGTCACGTGATATTTTCTTAAAAAAAAATTTAATTCAAAATATAGATTTGAGAACAAAAGGGGTAAATATGCATCATTAGATAGATATCAGGTATATTTGTATTACTTTTTTAATGATGGATATATTCCTTCTAAATCGCAAAATTTAATAAATACATTTGCTCTTTTATTGTTTATTTTGGGTGATCATAATTCATATATTGCACAAAGCTCCCCAAAAATTTACCATAATTACATAGACTCCTTGATATTCTCTAAAATTATGAGAACGCCCTTGATTGTAAGTTTGTGTTTGTGCAGTCAATTTGATTTAAAAGGTGTTTTTTTTGGACGAGACACACTAACTTTATCTATCAATATTTAGACAAATTAAAAGAAATTAATTAACAATTTACCTTTAGAAGGACTATCATGAACACAAGTGGCAGATCCAGATTTTTCACGAAGTAGATTGACGATATAGAATAAAATAAACAATGTTAAAAGAGAGAATCGAACTCGAGTTGACTGGTCAAAATGAACCCTCTTCACCACTAGACTAAGTATCACACTTGTACTAAATGGAGTCAAAATTTAATATATACCTATAAATTTTTAAAAACTGATTAAAATGTAAGGTGCTATTTTTCAACGATGAACCCACGCATAAATATAGTGGGTTCACTTTAGTCGAATACATTCTTCCCTACAAAGCTCCATCATCACAACACTATAGTCTTTTTTCTTAAATTCTGTCTCCAAATGAGGGGCATAATTTCATCAACTAGGCTTAGTGGATTATTATTATTATACACTCCATTTACACGGCGAATAGACATAAATTTAGGAGTGTTCATAGTTCGGTTATTAGTTAAAATCAAAACCAAATCAATTTAGTTGGTTTTTTAAATTTCTAAAACCAAACTAAACCAAGCAAAAAAATAACCGTCAGTTTGGTTATTGTCGGTTTGGTTCATTTTTTTAATTTTTTTCGGTTTAAAAGTAATAAATTTTTTGAGGACATACGTATCTCGATAGACACAAACACCTAGTACATGAACAATCCACATGAAATCTATTATCGGTTCAATTAAGCAATTAAGCAATACTAGAGTTATTATTACACGAACAAAGTGATTCAATTAAGAGAAAGTGTGACTATCTTATATGAGGTAGGGTAGGTAAAGACTAAAGTAATAGATTTTGATGGACTTGAACTTAGGATTGTAATAGTTGGACTAAAATTTTAAGTGTTGAACTTGAGAAAATGGTAAAGTAAAAGACTTAAGTTAATTAAAATTTAACAAAAGTAATTCTATTTTTTTTGAATAATATATAAATAATTATAAAATTTATATATCTAATTTATCCAGTTCGGTTTGATTATTTTTGCTGTTGTTTATTAGTAAAACCAAAACCAAATAAAAAAGTATCGGTTTTAAAAATTTAAAACCAAACAAAACCAAATATCAGTTTTTAATCGGTTTGGTTCGGATTGCAGTTCGATTTGATTTTTTAACCATAACCATGAACATCTCTAGATATAATCATTAAAATCAAACATGTAATTAATTAACTTTTACACTTTCTTGAAATTTTTTAATAATAAAATAAATATTAGCATACATTTTTAAGAACAAAAAAAAAAAGAAGGGAAAATTCATAAGTACTCCCAACCTATGTTCGAAATTCCAGATACATACTTATATTATACTAAGGTCCTATTACCCCCCCCCCCCCGAACTTATTTTATAAATAATTTTCTACCTTTTTTCGGCCTACGTGGCACTATCAACCAGATAGCTTGAAAAAATTGTCAGCACACGCTGGGCCCAAAAGATATTGCCACGTAGGCCGAAAAGGGATAGAAAGTTATTTATAAAATAAGTTCGAAGGGGGTAATATGACCTTAGTATAGTATAAGTGTGTCTCTGAGATTTCGGACATAGGTTGGGGTACTTATGCATTTTTCAAAAAAAAAAGCGTACATTTTTAAGACATGAGCCTAAAATAATGGCCAACTACTTAATTAAATTATAGTATATAATTACCCCATTATTTCATATTGTTGACTAATTAGTCATTTGATTTGATCGATCACAGTGTTAATATCTAAGAAAGCAAAGATATTTTCATACTAACATCGACATGGATTAAGGGTGTGTTTGAAGGGAAAATGTTTTTATTGGAATAAAATAAAATAAAATCTTTAAAATAAGAAAAAACAAGCTTCTCTAATGAAAAAAAAAAAATCATAAGTGATATTCCAAATTCTTGATTTAACCCACCCCCACCATGACCCCTTGACCACTCTACCCTGCATCCTCCTTGAACCCCCACCCCATAGCATTTAGGTAAAATACATATATATATATATATGTTTTTTGAATATTTTTCTTTTATCAAATACTAGAAAATGAGTAAAAAAATCCGTTTATTTTTCAAAACATATTTTTTATTTTTTTCGATAGAAACATTTTCCTTCAAATACAACCTAAGTCCATGTCGGTGTTAGTATGGAAATATCTTTGCTTTTATATATTAATGTTGTGATCGATCAAATCAAATTACTGATTAGTCAGCAATATGAAATAAGGGGTAATAATTATATATAATTTAATTAAGTAGTTGACCATTATTTTAGGCTCATGTCTTAAAAATGTATGGTACTCCCCAGTTCACTTTTACTTGCCACAGTTTGATTTAATATACTTATTAAGAAAATAATTAATTATATAAGTATTTTATCAAATTATTCCCTATTAAATGATGTCTTGAAAATGATTTGAAAAATAACTATTTAATGCTAAGGGTAAAACATGAAAAAAAAGTTATTGTCTTTTCTTGATATGTCAAAAGTGATAAGTAAAAATGAAAATTTATGTTAGAAATAAGTGACAAGTAAAAGTGAACGGAGAGAGTAATATTTATTTTTTTAAAAAAAAAAAACTTGAAGAAAGTTTTTTTTTTTTTTTACCCTCCCTAGGAGCTCCCACCCTTTTTTGCTCCATTGGTGACTCGAACTTGGAACCTTTGGGTTGAAAGTGAAATAGTTAATTAATTACATGTTTAATTTTAATGATTATGTCTAGTGATTTAAAAAGCGGGGGCATGAGGCAGGTGTTATACTTAGTATAGGGCGAGGCGTAGGCCTCGAGACGTGGGGCGTAAGCCCTATGGATCTTTAAATTATTAATTTACAATATAGTATAATAATATAATAACACAAAATAATAAAAATACATCAATAATTTGAAATAATTACAAACATGATTAAAGAAACCTATAGAAAAAAAAACTTCTACCATGAATACAAGTATAAATAATTTAATATCTTAACTTTCAAATAATAAAAAAATCATTATTTTTAAAAATATTTTTTTATCCTACTATACAATTTACCCTCATAAAGAAAATACTCAATAAACCTAACTAGTATTATAATAAAAACATCACTCCATCATAAATAAAATAAAAATTACTTTCAAACAGCTAAATAAAATATAATAATTTTGAGACATATGACAAAACCGTACAGACCAATGATAAGTGAAAAAACAAAATTTCAGTAAGTATTTTTAAAAGATATGTTACGTAATATATAATCACCTTCATAGTATTACCAAATAATAAAGATGTTGATACTACTACAACTTGTTATCTGAGTTACTCTCAATCTTCTTATCTCTATAGATTAAAAATTATGAAGTACCATTCATTTATTCAAGAATTATGAGGGTTAACAATGTCAACTAAAGATTTTAACACATAATTTGTGTAAGATCTATTAAGCGAGCCCCGAGCTTGAGCGTGGTTAGAATGTCGGGCGCTTAAGACGTAAGTCTTACAAACTAAGCCCCACACTTGAGTGTCGGAGTATTTTGCTAGAGCTCCGCCCCAACAGAGTCTTTTGAAACACTGTTCTCTACAAAGCTCCATCATCACAACACTAGTCTTTTTTGAAAACACTAGCATTAACACAGTACAGAGAGGATGCACTTTTCCTGTTCTGCTTCGTTTTCATTTCTTTTTCGTTTCTGCCCTCTCATTCCCATTGCATTCAAAGCGTCTATAACATCCTTCATCGTTGGCCTTTTGTCCGGATCAAAATCCGTGCAGAGGATCACCAGAAATGTTAAATCAAATGCAGATGGATGATCAACTTCTTTGAAGCATTCGTGAACCAAATATTTTTTACCACGTTTAGCTGCATTTGCAATCAATGTTTTCACATAAACAAAACCATTAAGGAAACTAAACTTCCTTTTGGCCATCAGCTCCAGCAGTAGAATACCCAAAAAATAAACATCAGATTTCATGGTCCTGGTCATCTCACCTGTGTATAAGAACAGAAAAGAACACAACTGTATAAGAACAAGAAATAATATGCCATATAAAACAGCAAATATGATGAAAATTATCCACAAGGCGAAAGCTCAAGACTCCAAATTTATAATTCAATCTTCTTTTCACTACATCTTTTCTGATAAAGCCAAAGTCATGACAGAACTAGCTTCTGAGCTGAGGACTATTCCTATAATAGCTAACATGCGAGAGCTATCTCTATTTTCCAACTCAATAAGAATATCGACCTTAGCAAGAGAAACAAGACAACTACACCAAGACGACCAGAGCTTCTCATGGAGTGTGAGCTTAGAAGCACATAAATAACTTGAAGGGTGATTTCTTCAAATTGGTTTCCTCGAGGATTGGGAATGGCACTATGTTAAGTTCCGGTAAAATAGGTGGTTTACTCAATCTTCCTTTGAAAGAGTCTCATCCTAGTCTATTCTTAATAGCTATTGATCCCGACTCAACAGTCACAAACAACAAAGGATGCAACCAACATCTGGAAAAATTTAATCATAACATGATCAAAATCAAAATACTATCTAGCAAACATACATACACAAAATGTAGTTAGACATTGAAGAGCATCCTTCTCATAGGAAGGAGAGAATCCCATGTCTTTACAATAACTGGTCGTTCTTCAGATCCAATGATTCCACGGAACAGTCTTCCTGAAACACTCTGGGATTGTTGAAATTAGTAATCCCGTTCAACTCGGAGTAGCTGCAATGCTTCACCTTACCAACTATTGTTGGCTCAATTGAGAAGTCGAAGCTACAATTTGGCAACCAGAGAAACATTCAATCCCAATTATTATAACCTAAAAAATAAAATTACATGAAAAGGCAAGTTATTCAAACCTTTCGAATCGCTTGCATGCATTGTAATAATAGGTTAGCGATAGGCGAGCTATGTCATCAATGTATTTTCGTCATATACACTTATAATTATACAAATACAGATCTTACTATACAAATTACAATCTATAAATGAATTTATACAAAGCTGAACAATTTATATAAAATTGGATATATCTAGCAAATTATACAAATCAAAAGTTTTATAGCAAACATAAAATTTGCTATAGAATGCAATCATACAAACTATAGCTATAACATACAAATATGATTTTTATGTTTGTTATATGTGAAAATTGTTTTATTATTAACTACTTCGCTCCACATAACGCTACATAATTTGATATGTGACATTAGATGGACCATTGGCCATTTGGACATGGGCTTGTGAAATGAGATGGCAACTCAATGGACTAGTCCAAATAAAGTTGGTATGGGCTCATTCATGTTTGGATTTGGGCAATTCATCTTTCTTGGGTTTGGTATCTCTTAACTATATAGTATAGTAATTATCAAAATCTAGATATGAATTAAATCACATCCAATAGAAGATGGGTTCGATGAACAACTTAGGTAAAGGGAAGCTAATGTGTAATTTCTTTGACGAGCGAGGGTTAAATGTTTGATTCGATAATGAACCTATCTATTTATATTTGTCAAAGAATTCCCTCTATGCGAGCTATTACTCTATCTAAATCCTCTATATGTCTATATATCAATCAAAGTATACTGAAAAACTATCAATATGTATAATTCAATTAAATTAATTTATCAATATAATCGAAACATATAAAATTTTTATATTGATTATGTACATTATATACATAGGATAAATATATTATACTTAAATATACAAAACCTATATATTTGAACTATCAAAGATTATGATAGAGTTATAAATCTCATTCATACAATCGTCCTCAAAAAAAGATTTAATCCTCTCAACGTCGAATTTAAATTAATTTAAATTAATCGGATCTCAAAACAAATTTGAATTTTTTTTTTGTCCATATACATGATAAAGAAGATTTGAAGAAATATCTATTCCTCAAAAGGGTTTAAGCAGAGGTTTTTGTTGTGAGCTTCACTCACTTTAGTTACCTTATCCTCTCTTTCTCTCTTCTCTTTTATCAATTATCATCCAATTCCACCATTAAAGCTGGCTTCTTCAGCTTCATATTCTCCAAGCCCACCATCTTCTCAATGGAGAAAAACTCAAAAATCCCAGAAAAACTGCTTTTTATATGGCAATCACAGTCAAGAATTCCTGAAATTATCCCAAACATCTTCATTTCCTAAAACACTAAAATTACCTGTAATTCAATTGCCAATTACTGTTCATTCCGAAGTAGTATGTGTAACCACTGATGAGAATCTCACTGAAAATCTTGAAGAATTGGTGAATTTGCAGAAAATCCCAAATGGGTATCCTTTGGTTTTGCAAAAAGAATCTAATAAAAGGGTGTTTATTCAAGACCCACCTTGGGTTTCTTCGCTTTTTATGAATAGTTTGTTTGTTAGAGCTAAACAGGTAAAATGGGTTAGAAGGGAATTTCGAGAAATTGAGAGGAGGAAAAGGTATGCTATGTTGAGGAGGAGACAGATAAAGGCGGAAACCGAGGCGTGGGAGCAAATGGTGGAGGAATATAGGGAGTTGGAGAGGGAAATGTGTGAGAAGAAACTAGCACCCAATTTGCCTTATGTTAAGAAATTGTTGTTAGGTTGGTTTGAGCCATTGAGACAAGCTATAGAAAAGGAGCAGAATGCTGAGATGACACAGAAACATAGAACGGCTTATGCGCCACATATTGATTCACTGCCTGCTGATAAAATGGCTGTGATTGTGATGCATAAGTTGATGGGGTTGTTGATGATGGGTGGTAAAGAAGAAAGGTGTGTTCAGGTGGTCCAGGCTGCAGTGCAGATTGGCATGGCAGTTGAGAATGAAGTGAGTGTCACATTTTCAAAATGTTGGTGCTGTTTGTTGCCTGTTTGTGATGTTGTGTTAAATTATGTATCCGAATTATGTTTTTTTCATAATGTTTTGTAATGGAACTATGCTATAATAGTAACTAAAGAGATGATTTTGCATGTTAGGTATACTCGATGAATAGCGAGAAGAAGTAAAAGAACAAAAAAAATATTAACCAAGGATCTATAGATTAAAATATATACCATTTGAAATGATATCTACTCAAAAAGAAAAAGAAAACATACTCTGTAATTATCTAAAGGTTATGTCTAGACTCTAGAGATATATGTTGTGGTTTCATTCGGAGACTAATTCTTCCAATTGTTCTAGGGTTTAGATAATGAATCCTCTCCTCTTTGCAAGTTACTGTTTGACTGAGAACTATGAATTATGGTTGTATTCCAAGAGTTCGTTGACTTTCGGGTTTTTGGTTATGCCTACCAGTCCTATATAAATAGTTCTACTGTTTTTTTAGATTTTATGAGTTCCCTCACACTAGACTAGCCCTTAACATGGTTGTTCTCTTTTTGCTATTTGGCTAGCTCCCTATCCTGTCTTGTATAGGAGCTAGCATCTCTATTTTTGTAACCATTGCATCTTCTTGATGCCAATCTATGAACAACTTACTTTATCAAAAAAAGAAGTTTGTTGAATTTATGTTAGATCTGTCAGCGAGCTTGTATTTTTTCTGATGCAAGTAGAACCTGCTAGTTTGTTTCCTTTTTTCTAAGAACTCAAGTATCATTCATCAGTAATTATGAATAAGAAAAGCTGGAAGTATCCATCATTTCTGATTATGATTTATAGCCTGATACTTTAATGGCTCTCCATTCACCTTTCAGTTGGTTATGAAGGTGTTGAGTGGCTCAGGTTGCGCTGCTCAATGCTAGGAATCCTGCCAAAACCATTTCTTTTTGACGTATGTGATTCCCTCTAACTCCCTGATTTGCTTCTTTATTTTAGCTAGTTTTGTATAAACAGACTGTCTTATCATGCCAAACTATTTATAGTATCTACCTGTTTAGGGAGTTAATGTAGCCACGGATTGTCTTGTTGTTTGGAATACTAAGTGCTATTATGGGGGTAAACACAAAATAATTCATTTTAAAATAATGGCATGCCTGTAATAAGTAAATTGACCTCATCAATGATATTTCTCAGGTTAGGATTCATAATTTCATGGAGAAAACAAAGAAGCACCAAAAACATATAACTGGAGCTCAAGGTCAAGAAGATATGAGTAGGGAGACAATGATACTAAGGAAACGTGTCAAAAGCTTGATTAAAAGGAACAGAGTAGTTGAGGTGAGAAAGCTGATGCAAAGTGAAGAACCCGAGTCTTGGGGTCGGGACACACAGGCTAAGGTTTGTTATATAGAAACTTTCTTCGTGATGAGAGCTACTAATCATTTTAGGTTAAAATCTTATCCTAGTGACTGTTTCTTTGAATCTCATGCAGTTAGGATGCCGTCTTTTAGAATTATTAACAGAAACAGCTTATGTGCAACCTCCAGTGGATCAGTCCGCTGATACTCCTCCTGATATTAGACCTGCATTCAGGCATGTATTCAGAATTGCTACAAGAGATCCAGGGTCAGTGCGTTTTCCTTTTCTTTGATATTTATCTTAAAAAATCACAAGATCATACTTCTTATTATTCATAGAAAAAAAAAGGAGTCTGGAGTAGTGTACTAGACTGCTACATTATGGCATAACAAATCTAACAACAGAAATTGTTTTAGTGATAAGCTGTGTGTAAACTCTGATCCTTAAACTAAAACATGCCAAAAGCACCTCTCCCTAGCTGATTTATCTAGGATGAAGTTCTCATTGTCAAAACACATGCTCCTAGGAGTTAACTTCCAGATAGAAGGTTCGTGTGTTATTTTTCCTTTCACAAAATTGTTTGTTGTTCGTGCAGGAAGAACATTGTCAAGAAGTATGGTGTCATAGAATGTGATCCCTTGGTTGTTGTTGGAGTTGACAGAACAGTAGGTTATACAAACTTCTTTTGCTTTAATCATATTAATATTTCACCATGAGTAAAATTCCTCAGTTTATTTATTTTATAGTATAACTTTAGCGACCCTGCGAAAGAGGAGTTGTACTGCAACACTTTGGTTGTATAAAAGCTAGAAGGTCTTGCTGGTTCTGTTTCTTTTTTTTACTTGTTATAATGATAGCATGTTATCTCTGCCGATCAAAGATTTTGAATTAGAAAATAACATAGTGGAAGAATGAATTTGACTTGAAACTCCGATACCTGCACTCCACTATGGCCCCATTGTCTGAGCACATCAGGATTGTTGGATTTATTTTCGTTGCTGTCTACCTTGATATTCACAGCCATTTCCTGGGACCTAAAAATTTTACAAACAAAAGCCAAAGATAGAAGTTTACTGACCACCTTCCAGAGAGAGAAGAAATAATTTTTCATTTTAGTCTGTCAAATAAAGAAATATAAAGGAATCACTTGACAGTTTAATGACTCTATTATGCAGTTAATGATGTGACATTGTGCTTCAAACTTCTAATTTTGTTTATTGCAGGTTAAACAGATGATGATTCCTTACGTGCCTATGTTGGTGCCACCCAAAAAATGGAGAGGGTATTATACTTTTTCAGCTTTTAATGATAATATCTCCACGATTTGTTATTTAGTTTTTGGTTGTAGTTAATAGGATTAAATTTATGCAAAAACTCATGCTGTAGATCGGAACATGTAAATAAGGCTGAACCAGTGTTAGAAGGGGCAAATTTTCTCTGTTTTTTCTTCTGAAGATATTATACAGTTGTAATCGCACACCCTTTGTTCTAGTTCATCTATAAAACTACTCTGTCTTATGAAAAAAACATAAATTTATGTGAGAACATTATCAGGTTTCAAAGAAATTTTAACGGGACTTGACTATCGAGCAATTTTATCTCAGGTATGACAAAGGCGGATACTTGTACTTGCCTTCATATTTGATGCGCACTCATGGATCTAGGAGGCAACAAGATGCTGTAAGAAGTGTTCCCGTGAAACAAATGCAGCAAGTTTATGAGGTGAAGTTTGATTCTTAATGTTTCATTTTTTCAGAATGGATGAAGCCAATCCAGTTGCACAAAATAATGCAGCGAATTGTGCTAAACCTTAAACTAAGTTGCCTCTTTTTGTTCACCTGTTGCCTGTGATGTGTTGGAACTGGATATTTAGAAGGGTTTTCAAATGCTTCAGGTTGCCTAGCACGTTTGATTTCATCAATTCTGCTATCTACTGGATATAATTGTTTATATTCTTCAGTTAATAGTTTTGGCTACGACACATAGATCATACAGTACATATTGCATAAAATATAAATAACATGCAAGTCATCTCCAAGATCTGAGATAATATTACATAGTTTCGGTTAGTAGCACAAATACATGTAAATCATCACTAGAATCTGAGATGATATTAGATTTCTGCATTTGTTCAACCTGTGCTGTAAATTTGTTGAATAGATTTTTCTTTTTTACCTAAATTCATTTAGTACCAACAGTGATTCACTAAATCCATCTTGGGGTTGCTGATAATTAACTTGCTTCAGATTGTTCTCTAAGAGATTTACCTGTGTATTAATTCTTTCTGCACTCATGCAGGCCTTGGATACCTTAGGAAACACTAAATGGAGAGTGAATAAAAGGATACTTAGTGTGGTTGAGAATATTTGGGCTGGAGGAGGAAATATTGCTGGCCTAGTGGATCGCAAAGATGTAAGAAACACTTTTGATGTGTCTTATCAAAAAAATGAAGAAGATATTGTTCTATTTTTCTGTGTTTGTTCGGGTGCTACTTATAAGTATCTGGGTTTTACTGTGTTACAGGGAGAAATAGCTCGAAGTACAATATTATCTTTGTCAATACCTTGTGTTGCATCCCTCTTTTTAATTCTCAAAAAAATACTAGTCTGCTTAAATGCCATTTAATCTTCTTATGTGGCTGATTCTAAAAGTTTATCTGTAAATTTCTTCCTTCTAATCGTCCAAAAAAAATTGTTCCATAGTTCGTAAGTTCATATGCTTAGCGTGTTATTTCGTCTGCTCAATATTTCCACTTCTCTTAGCTGTTCAGATGATGGTTTCTGTAAAGACGTTCAGGTGAGTGTGAAATTTCAAGTACCTAGTGCCATTTATAGGTTGTGTTTCATTGCAAGAAATTGCTTGTTTGTAGGTTCCCATACCAGAGTTGCAGTCCGATGATATAATGGAATTGAAAAGGTGGAAATGGAGGGTGAGAAAAGCCAAAAAGATCAACCAAGAGTTGCATTCCCAAAGATGTGACACAGAGCTCAAGCTTTCGGTTAGTCTTCTTTTTGGACTCTTCTTCCTTTCTTTACTTTTTTGGGTTATACTGGAGTGGGATAGGGGGAGTGTGTGTATGTGTGGCAATCCTAATGCCTAAAAAGTAATGCAAACTACTCAACCTTTGCAAATTCTAGGTTTTGATCTCGACAGAATCATTTCTCATTCTATTAATTGACTCTCGAGGGTTTTAGCATTCTAAAACTAGATTTTGCATTTAGTTTCCACATGTGTACATTTTTCTTGTTTATTTAGGAGTAAATTTTGAGCAAGCTTTCTTTGGACTAGGTTGCTCGGAAGTTGAAAGATGAGGAAGGGTTTTATTATCCTCACAATCTTGATTTTCGAGGACGTGCATACCCTATGCATCCTCATTTAAATCACTTGAGCTCTGATCTCTGTCGAGGAATCCTTGAATTTGCTGAAGGACGACCACTAGGAAAGTCAGGATTGCGCTGGCTGAAAGTACATTTAGCAAGTCTTTATGCAGGGGGCATAGAGAAGCTCTGCTATGATGCACGCATTGAATTTGTAGAAAACCACATTGATGACATATTAGATTCAGCACACAATCCTTTAAATGGAAATAGATGGTGGTTAAATGCTGAGGATCCTTTACAGTGCTTAGCAGCTTGCATTAACCTATCAGAAGCTTTGAAAAGCCCGTCACCACATACTGTCATCTCCCACCTGCCTATTCATCAGGTAGAACACTTCCATCATTACTTTTTTTAAAATTTTCTGTTCAATTCTCTTTTGTCTGATTTTTTGTTGGTTAATAAATGTAGAAAAGTTAATCCGTGGATAAAAATAAGATAAGTTCCATTGCAAGAAAATAAAAGTTGAAACATTTCTATCTTGAAAACAAAAATAGTAGGCCTTGGACATGTTAACAGTTTTTGCTTCATTTTATTATAGGATGGTTCATGCAATGGCCTACAGCACTATGCAGCTCTGGGAAGAGATAGTGTATGTTTGTTGTTCCATTATTTTCTTTGTGATTTTTTACCTTTTTTCAGCTCTGTTTTCTTCTGTTAGTGAATTTTAGCTTGTTCTATGATGTTTATCTTCTGTGAACTTTCCATATATGCTAGAGTAACTCTTTATGTCATCGTCTGAGGTTGTGCAACTTTAACAGATGGAAGCAGCAGCAGTCAATCTAGTTGCTGGAGAGAAACCAGCTGATGTTTATACTGAAATTGCTTTGAGGTATAGTAGAGTGATTGAAATCCATTCTTAAGTGACACCTCAAAGCTAAGCTCCCTTTTGTGGAATTTAGGTTAAGCTATTGTTTTTGATATTTTGACCCATGAACCTATTGAGTGCATTTTTGGAAGGCTACAAATGTTTAGCATTCATTATTTATATTTTTGTTGTCAAAACCTATATCAACTGCGTAAGAGTTATCTACCCCAGAAAGAAATAAGAGTATTTGCTAAATTTAGTCCTGAAAAATATTTGCTAAATTTTCTTGACGCTAGATGGAATTTCAGGAGGGGAATGGGAAATGACCTTTTCATGTGTGATTAATGTACATACCTGACATTAGATGTAAAACGATAAACCACTTGTTGATGGAAGAAATATGTTCTGGATGGTGGAGGGATATGATGCTCACCATGCGACAGCCGACAAGGATATCTTGTTCTACTTTTTTGCATTTTCTTTTCTAAATTAATCAAAATTCAATCGCACCATTTAACTTATGAAAAAAGAAAAAAGTTCTGTAAACATATTCACCTTACTGCTTCTCTGATTAACTTGTCAAAAATTTACACCACTAATATATTTGGGAGAATTTGTGTATTTTGGTTCACTAGTTATTGTTGAAGACAACTATTGATTGCAGGGTTGATCATATTATCAGAGGAGATAGTACCAAGGACCCTGCTACTGATCCTAATGCTTTACTAGCCAAACTCTTAATTGACCAGGTTTTCATTTGATTATCTGTCTTTTGTATCTTATTGTAGTTATCATTTCTGTTTTAACTTCAAGTATTTATGCCTGTTGCTTCTAGTTTTTGAACTTTTACCAATTAAAATATTTGGTGCTGCGGAGACTTTCAGGTTGACAGGAAATTGGTGAAGCAGACAGTAATGACCTCAGTGTATGGTGTTACTTATGTCGGGGCACGTGAACAAATCAAAAGAAGGTTGGAAGAGAAGGGTCTTATCGATGATGATAAGCTGCTATTTACTGCATCTTGCTATGCTGCTAAAGTAAGCATTGATTATCTAATACTCCCCATGTTTCAATTTGTTTCTCCTACTTTCCTTTTTAGCCCATTTATGAAAGAATGCCTCTTTCCTTTTTTTAGCAACTCTTTCATACCAACTTTTCCACATGACATGTCTAAACCACAAGATTCAAAAGTCTATTGTACTTCCTTAAACTCCGTGCCAAGTCAAAATAGGATGAACAAATTGAAATAGAGGGGAGTATTATAGTACTATTACCTAGTCATATATTCTTAACTTAGGTCACTCAATCTACCTTTTCTAATTATCTACATGAGTTGAGCTTAAATGAAGAAGCGTGGTCGGTGAGGATTCATATAGCTGACCCCAACTTGTTTGAGACTGACGTTTGATGCTTAGTGGTAGTTGTTGTTTCCTTTAACTAACACATATGCCATACCTGCATGGGCAAGACGTGGAAGGATTTCATAATTAAATGAAAAGGAATAGTGAGTTTAAACCAGGCTATTGCTTATTACCGTCTTTCAGTATGCATACATATCACTAATTTTCACAGGACTTATCTTTCCTCCCCCATACATACCATAGGCCTAGAAAAAATTGTCCTAAGAGCTTACTCTATCCACAAAAAAATTGGGGGGGGGGGGGGGAGCTTTTGCCAACAGGACTAGCTTTTGTGAAGACTTACTGATTCAACTTTATGTTTTGACTATATATTTGTTCTCGTGTTTCTTGTCAGGTAACATTAGCTGCACTTGGGGAGTTGTTTCAAGCTGCACGTGGAACAATGACTTGGCTTGGTGATTGTGCTAAGGTCCATGCCACTTGCCCCTACCATGGGCGCTCCCCCTCCACTAATTCTTTTTAATAAGAATTTTCTTGACTAAGCTTTCTTTTTTTCTAATTTGTTACCTAGTTAATATTGTTATTGGATTGCGAAGTATTATACTAATTATAATTGCAAAAAAGTTGATAAAATGATTGAACAACATGAAACTCAATTTAAACAAACCTTGCAGCCTATAATTGGCATATAGATCGCAAATCTGTACTCCTTCTTGTGAAGTGCTGCAAAAGTTTCCGTAGCTCATACTATACCCCGGTTCTGTTTCTTGTACTTTTTTTGTTGGATAACAAAACTTTAAACCAGTTCACAGATGAAGCAAAAATTGTCACCTATTCATTGCCCTCCAATGGCCATAAGATAAGTTGGACTGGCCTTTGGGGAGTGCACTGATAATTGCTAAGAAATCCAGAGTTCCAAATGAAACCCTAAATGGGATAGCCACGCTTGTAAATTCTCTAGGACCGAAAATATATTTAGTTAATCAATGAAAAGGAAAATATTTTAGCTTTACAAATTTGAGTTTAGAACTCAAGGGTGTAACATTGAATGTATGGGTCCCTTGAACATACTGCATATATATTCTTTGAAACAAAAATGCTAGTTCCCTTGGAAATTTTCCGAGAGGAATTGCAATTGGTAGTAATAGGATATCTCAAAACTTGTTTGCACTTCTATGGTTTAACTAGTGATATTTAACAGGTGATTGCTTCAGAAAATCAGCCAGTGCGATGGACAACACCTCTGGGGCTCCCTGTTGTGCAGCCTTACTTTAAAACTCAGCGGCATGTTGTAAGTGCTTCTTTAATCAAGTAACAGCCATCTGATCAAGTCTGTTCCTTAAGAAGCTGTTTCCTTTTTATATTGTTTTGCTAGTTGATTTTACATGTTATCACCCATAACTAAGTTGCCCATTTTAACTCTAATAGTTGGATTTTGCCTCATAGGATCTTGCATACACGATAGGAGGCATGACTATGAATAATTCATGTGACATCTATAAGAAATTGGCTTAACATAATGATCTTTTTCAACTGTGATGTACTTTGAATGAGGATGTAAAACTTTTCTGTTCAACTGGTGAAGTATTTGCAAGATTCTCCCCAAGGATAGAAGTCATCTTTAGAAAAAAAAAAAAGTCAGGAATTTCAAGCAACTCATGCAATATCTTTTTGTGCTAATGCGTTACTCCATATATGTGCAGATAAGAACTTCTCTTCAAGTTTTGGCTTTGCAGCGTGAGGGTGATGCAGTAAGTAATACTTCTTGTAAATGCTTATGTTTTTTACCTGTTAAGATCTCATATTTTAATTTTATGCCTATTTTATATTGCTAATGTTGGAACTCTAGGTTGAGGTCCGGAAGCAGAGAACTGCTTTTCCTCCAAATTTTGTGCACTCACTGGATGGTTCACATATGATGATGACCGCTGTTGCTTGCAGGGATGCTGGACTACATTTTGCAGGTTTGCCTGCCCTTTTATTTCTAATGATATCTTGTCTATACTTGAGTTTTTGACCACTTATATCACATGTATGCTTGCCTACATACAGCACACACAAGTTTTTTTTTCGATTACAAGGAAAACCCGCAGCCGCTACCCTTTCGGTGCGTACAAGGGTTTTACCCTGCTCCTATGCAATAGCTCGCAAACCACATAGGAGAGGTAACCCGCACTAGGCAAGCCTGGTGCGACGAGCTCGACCCAGAAGGCAAACCCCTTGCTTTCGCAAGCAAGGGATTTCAAACTTGAGACCTCCAACATGGAAGTCCTAAACTCAAACCACTGGGCCACCCCGAAGGGTCAACACACAGAAGTTGAAATTGTGTTGCTACTCAATTGTGAAACAGTTGAATGAATAGGTTTCCTAAATTGAAGTCCTTCGAGTGAAGGTTTTGCTGTCAATAAACTCCAGTTTGTTTCTGAAATATTTTAATGCGGAATTGGATTTGCCAAGAGAGAGAGAAATGTGTAATGTTTTACATAGGATGCTTTCTCGCTCAAGTTTCTGGATAAGAATTAAGATAATCTATCTGGCTTGAAGGAACATGCCGTGATAGTTGTAGAAGTTCATCATATGTTGGAACAGCATAGTTTTCATTTCTGTACTCTGTCGTGCTCCCACTTGTCCTCTTTCTCTCTCAGTGCTACTATAACATGCTACCAGTATGTGAAAAATGATGGTCCATTAAATGATTCTCTTTTGTAAAAAGATTATTTAGATCTAGAATTTTCCCCAAGCAAAACGAACTCATATAGGCAAACTTAGCAGAAACAACCTCTCTATCTCCACAAGATAGGGGTAAAGTCTGCATACACCCTAAAGTCTCTAACCTCCCAAACCCCATGGTGGGAATACACTGGGTATGTTGTTGTAAACTCATGAACTATTAAGACTTCTAGAACTTGCTTTAAAGTTCATTTACTTGCATACATTTCAAGCATTGGTCTTGTTTGATACAAACTTTCTTCAGTTGAGATTATTGATCAAAATCCTAACCTGTTGTAGGGGTACATGATTCCTTCTGGACTCATGCTTGCGATGTCGACCAGATGAACAGGATACTTAGGGAGAAGTTTGTGGAGCTGTACAGTATGCCTATCCTTGAAGATGTAAGTATGTTAGACTGAAAGTTTCCTTTCTAGACGAATGTGTTTCAAGATCTCCCCGATATTTACTTTTGTTTCTCTTTCCCAAGCTGCTCTTATGGTATACATGATATCTTGTTTGCAGCTGCTTGAAAGCTTCCAGGAATCATATCCAGCATTGACATTTCCCCCTCTACAAAAAAGAGGTGATTTTGATTTACGGGAAGTTCTCGAGTCACCCTACTTCTTTAACTGAGAACCGATAGCATTGAAACAACGAACCCCTTTCTTCAAAATGCTATGTTCTTGCTCTGAAACAAGCATGAGGCTTTTGTGCAAGGATGATTGGTGGGACATCTATTTCAATGAAACATGAGAGCTTTATTTAATTCTTGCGCTGACACTTCTCAAGGAGTCCATGTTTTTCGTGGCTTACTACATAAGCTCTATGTGCTAGGCGCCTAAAGCAATGCAAAACAGTCAGCTGCTTAGGAAGCTTGCAGCAACATTGGCGCGTACTGCATGAGACCATACACAAGTTCAGACTTCCAGCAACGAAAATCTTGACTACGCCATGCACAATATAACTGGAAGATGTAACATCCATCTCTGTCTGCTTTGGAGCTGAAAATACACAGCTATGTACACTGGTTCAGTTTCTTGTAGGTGCTGTACAGATATCTTTGGAGGACATTGTAACTTCTCTAGTTTAGGATTCTTGATATGTGTGTATAGAAACAAGGGAACTGTTGTTGTATCTAATATAGGAAAAAGATATATTTGTGCTTTTTCAAATTGAATTCCAGGGCTAAACAAGAGATATTTATTACTGCTATAATGTTTTCCTGTATGACCTATGGTACTCATGGCGTTGCGAGGGCAAACGTCAGTCTATGGGTCACGAAACAAGAACTTGGGATTATCTCGGCTTTTCGTGTATATTAATCCATGAATTTTTGAAATATATGTGATCATTTCTATTTGAGCTCAAGTTTTGTAAGTAGTTGTGACAATATAATAAATGATACTAATTAGTTTTCTTTGGAAGACGTCTTTTTTTTTTGGAGTTGATAGGTCTTGAAACATAAATTTAGGATTATCTCTGTTTTTCGTGTATTAATTTATGAAGTTTTTGGAATATGTGTGATTGACTTCGTTTGAGCTCAAATTTCATGGGTCCATTCGTGATAACCTAGTAATGATATTCATAGTCTTCCGGAGGTAGACATCGCTTTTTTGGAAGTTAATGGGTGAGGTAAAAGGATTCAAGATTATCTTGGTCTTTTTTTGTATTAGTTCATGAATTTTTCGAAATATGTTTGATAGACTCTGTTTGAGTTAAAATGTTGTAGGCTTATTCATGATGACATAGTAAATGATACTCCCGTCACTTTTAGTTGAAGTTTATGCATCATGAGATAAGAATATAGAATGATTTTTCGTGTGTTAGTGTCCATTAGTGTTTCAAGAATATGTGTGGCCAATTCTGTTCGAGCTCAAATTTGTGGGTCCATTAGTAACAACCTAGTAAATGTTACTCATAATTTCTCAAGGGCAGACACAGCTTTTTTTTGGGAGTATATGGCTCACAAAATAGAAATTTAAGATTATCTCAACTTTTCGTGTGTTTTAGATTAATGTATGATACTCTTTCTGAGCTCAAATTTTGTGGGTATTCATGTGTATTAGTTGATGAGTTTTTTCCTTCTCTATTTTTCCATTTTTCTTTTCCACCATGAGATACAAATCCAGAAAAGCACTACAAAGTCATCTGTCTATCGCATAATATAAATGTGGGAGACTCTTGATGATATCACTAGACTATATGCCTCGATACATAAACCATACCGATCATACAAAATCATAGTATTAATAAGTTGTTTGAACAATAATCTCCGGATAGTATATATCACAAAACAATTCCCCGGTTCGATAAACATGTCAATACAAACTTCCTTTTATTGGAGGGGAAATAAAAATTAACTCGTAGACCTTATTTGGAATGAAAATCTCACCAAGAGGATGCCTTACATACAATACTCGAATAGTGATACAACAAATAAATTAACAAGACCACGACCACAAACTCCTCGTGTCCAAAGAAATAACGAGATGAGTCTAGTTCCTGTCATCTGAACAATGGAATGAAACCATTCGACAAGACTTATGCCTGCAAAAAGCTAGCATACTTGGCACCTAGGAAAAGCCTTTGGATACAGAGCAAAGCATTTTTCGTGACCTCAGCATTCTCATGGTTCAACAGTCTCATTACGCGCTCCTTAGCTTTGAGGTCATTCACAATAATTCGCCCAGCAGAATGGCACTGAATGAACTGTGATAGATCATAGCAAGCAACAGCAAGTGTCCTTGCATCACTTGATGTGTCCAAAATTGTAATGAGCACCCTCAAGATCTGCAACACCACACAGCACAAGATATCAGTCTTAATATTAGAAAAAACTGTGCTTCGCAGATTTGAAAATCCACCCCGAAGAAAAACAGTAACATGCTACGAAGATCATAGAAGCGGAGGATTCAAGATTTAAACTTGATGATTTCAACCTCAAGACTCTTAGCATAGAACTCACGGTGCTTTTAAAATTATGGTACAAAATATATTATGTTGAAAGTTGAGTGTCTTTTTCATGTGTATACCTGCATTACGTCTCGAAGATATTAGTTTCAGCTGAATGCCAACAGATACGCTTAAGGTCTACACAAGATATAGAAGGCAAAATATACAACAACAAAAACATACCCAATGTTATTCCACAAGTGGGATCTGGGGAGGGTAGTGTAAGCAGACCTTACCCCCTACCATGAGAAGAAGGTACAGAGGATGTTTTTGAAAGGCCCTCTAAATTAATTATTAGTTAAGGGTGTGACCTCCTCATCCACTCTGCTACTATGGGCGACAGTTAACCTCTAATGACGGAAGTTACTACTTAGACATGACATTAAAAAGCAGCTTCTTGATTTGATAAGCAGATAGACTTGTTTGAAGGTCAGCACGAATCGAACATCAAGAAACCCACCAGCAAACTCTGGTTCTGCTGTTAATGTAGCAGCAAGATGGAGTTGTGCTTACAGCCTATAAAGACATGTAGCTAGGGAAGGTTTTGCAATCTACAAGTAGTCAAGTATTACCTGGAAATCATTCTCCTCAAAATTATTTATGTTCTCCCGCCAGAATATAGGATCTTTGTGCATTGGGGACCAATCAAGATGGCCAAGAAGGACTTCCTGCTTGTACTTGTCAAATGAACTCAGCATTTTGATGTTTTCCTTCAATCCTTGTTCTAGTTGATTCAGAGCGTCCAAAAGATCCTGCAGGGATGATAAATAACGGTAAATACTTTTTCATTCTATAGCAGACACAGTAACATGATTAACTGTCATCATAGTAAATACTAAGATGAACCGAGAAGAAGCTCTAATAGTGACTATTCTTTTTTTGAAACTTGGTAACTTTGTATTATAACACGATAGTACATGGGCAGTACTAAACCTTATATACAGATGAACTCCAAAACTCCACTATTCTAAATCTAAATTGAATCTAAAACATCAATTATAGAGACAGTTTCATTTGAGTATAATTGATTGCACCAAAAACATAACAACAAAATGCAGTTGAGTTTAACTTTCTGCATACGGTTCTCTATGCTCTCAAAACACCTAGAATTTCTCTCTTTCCAGGTTGCCCACCAGATTGAAGCAGGGATAATTCTCCATCTCGTTCTGTCTTTAGCTAGCACTCCTGCCTCCTCCCAACTTTTTAGGGCTTCAGTAATTCTCCTAGGCCCAGGATAAGCCTTTGAGACTCAAGAATACCCTCCATAACTGTTGAGTAAATTTGCAGTGTAGAAAAAGATGGTTAACAGTTTCTGATGTTTCTCCACAAAGAAAACACCTAGAACATAAGGTTATCCCCCTACTATTCTTCTAATCATTTTTTATGCTGTTAGCAAATGAGAGAAAAAGACTAAATGTAAGTTATAATATCAGATTTAAAACCATGACTAAGATTCTTCACCTCATCACTCCAAGCCTGTGCTTTCAAACTCTGAACAATTTGCAGCACTCCCAAGTCTACCATATGAGCACTAAATGTTCCTTTGGAAAGCAAATTCCGAAGAGTCAAGATGACAACCCGTACAACCTATAATTATAGAAACACCACAGGCCGTGAACAGAGATGAACCAAGGTAGAAAAAGCGCAGCATCAAATTAAAAAATTAATAGGGAGTACAAATAGTTATTATGCATAAAGCAGCACAAGTAGCTCACCTTCTCTTTTGTTGAACCTTTAACAACTTCTATCAATCGAGGGAGGGCCCTTGAAGTAGCTAAATACTCTATTGCAGGTTCATAGTATGACAAAAGCCACACACAAAGACATGTCTCATAGAGAAGCTGTTTGAAGGAAGAAAATAAAATCAAGAAGAAGAAAAAAAATATATTCTTTTGTCATCTAGCTTCTGGAGGTGGTAATGAAAGCATCCGTGTCAGCCTACTTGTACTAAAGTTGACGGGCTTCAATACAAAATCAAGAATATGTTTATCACGAAAGAGGTGTCCAAATTCAAGCACAAAAGAAAGAAGATTGGGTCACACGAAGCCAATAAAAGAGTCCAAAAAGCTGAACGCTCAAAGTCAAAAAGTTCCTATTTTAAAAGTTTCCTAGTTTAAAAGTTTTCCTAGTTTAAAAAGTTTCCTAGTTTAAAGTTTTCCTGTTTTAAAGTTACCTAGTTTAAAGTTTTCCTAGTTTAAAGTTCCATAAAAGTAGGATTTAAATTCTATTCTATTTGGGATAGGTTTTCCCTATATATAGGGGTTGATTTTATTATTTTAATACAGACATGATTAATATTATTTGAGAGGTTTCTCTTCTTTACACCTTTGTGTGTGGTGACTATATATTTATCTTACAACCTTATAGCAATGATTCTTTAAGAGGTAAGATTAATTCTTAATTTGATATCTTTGGTTTCTATTCGTAAATTAAAGAAGGTGATTAGTCTTATACTAATTGTTGTCTCTAATTTCTTCGTAATAGGGGTCTAGATCACTTTTGATCTAAGTTCTTGAATTGACTCTATTAGTATCATAATTAGTCTTAATCCGCTAATTTTGAATACCAAGATCAATTAGGGTTCTTAGCACTTCATCTTGAAATTGGGGATTTTATTCTTGAAATTTCGCATATCTTTCAATTTCTGTCTTTAATCTTTATAATTTCGCTTCCGCATTATTTTCTTGTTTATTCCGATTCTTTTCAGGTTGATAGGTTGAATGAGTACAGAACCATCTCAACCACCACAATTTTCTAGCATGACACGTATACAATTTATATAAAGTTATGCAATATGTGGCATTATAGAGTGAAGAAAACCTGGATAGACTGCTGGGTGGATGCTGGTGAAATTAAAGGAACAAGCAACTTCACTCCATCAGCTCGAACAAATGAAGATCGAACCACTGGCTCTTTCAACAGAGTTGATAGGCAGTTGATTGTGCTAGGAATGCTGCGGGTAGGATGAGTAGGCTTTTTCAGCTGCACAAATCAACAAAATCAGGAACAACAGCAGTTAACTGAGGAATTAATCCATGAATCCCCAACCCCCATCCCATTGAACTTTCCCCTATGTTCAATTATTTAGCTTCAAAGTGAAGAAATAGGTCATAAACCCAGTTGTGAGGCTCAGAAAAGATCTTGATGAGAAGCAAGAGCTTCCTGATCCCTGTCAATGGCTTCATTACACTACTTCATACTGATTAAACTAATACATCGCACCTCATGGTCCTATGATTCTAGCCCTTTTTGCCCATCCACTTCGCTTCACTGTTTCTTTGCTCTACAATGGACAACCTTCCTTCTATGAAATATTTCCACAACCATATTGAATCCCCTTTCAAATGTTTGCAAGCCCAGTAATTGCAGGTTTGGGTGGGATGGAAGAAAAAAATAGAGGTGGAAACTCTAGGAGCATAGACAAACCTGTGCACAAAGCCACTCCACCACGCCTGCCAGAACATCGTCAATGGTAGTGATTTTCTTCTTTGAACTTGAGGCATCTCCATTTGCATCAGCACCATTCTGAACTTTTGACCTAGCACTGGAGTTGTCATTAAGAGGACCGCAAAGTTATAAGTTCATTTATCATTCTAACATTCTCGGTCTTTTGATATCATTGACATGGGAGGAGAGATCATAACCTAATTACCTCACTGTCAAAGATAGAATCTTACAGCTCTTCTCTTGTATGAACCAATTACCTTTCCACAGCAATCTGGAAAACAAAACTCATCTTTAGAAAAGTTGAATGTCTTTATAAAAATAACAGTTTAGAAGAGACAAAAAAAGAGGAGAACATAGGACTCCGATGTACAATATGAGTGTCACCCTTTCCACCATCCTATATACAATATGTGTATGTGGTGGTTCTATTTATCATTTCAATATCACCTTATTGACAATTTCTGGTCATTATGATCAATAAACTCAATGCTTTCTTCAAGCAGTAAAGGGCAATAAAATAGCTGTATGCCTGTACTAACAAACTGAAGGTAAAGGTGTCTTGACTTTGCCACTGTGCGTATTATTTTGTTCCAAAGTAACTGAATACCAAATTATTAGAGTTAATATAATGTAATTAAATTCCTAGTTTGATAAATCTTCCTATTCTAGCATCCAAAAAACTTTGTATCAAAAGTTAGAAATGAGGAGGGTAAGATGTAACTTTTGGTACGAACCATAAAATTGAACTACTGCTACCTACATATTATATAAATGAGGAACACAACAGGTGTGATCTTCTATAAATATGGCAATATATGTTGATATAGGATGAAGGCAGGGAAAGGGGGGGGTGCATGCAAATTGCAATCCTTGGCTACAAAGGAAGCGAAAGAAAATAGTATCTACATGGCAAGAGTAAATAAAGGACATCAACCTTTGCAGCATTCAGAGAAACGGAACAAAAGTTAAAAATGGGTTGAAGAATATTGCCTGAGGAAAGGTTCATAGGTATCTTCGTCTGCAAGACTCTCATCATGGAATAGTCTTGCTCTTTTTGGGTTTGCTGCCAAGAAATAAGCATTACATCAGTCCACTTACCAAAAGAACTCTAAGAGTAACAAATTCTCTACTTACCTGTAAGCATTTCATCAATCAAAGCCAAAACATATTCCACGGTTTCTTCCTTGAAGATGTCACGTAAAATGGTGACAAAGATGCGGACATAACCTGGACCATCCTGTAATAGTGGTACCCATTTTATAATAGTATCACCAATTGAGAGTCTAAGACCATGATAAGACAATCAAAAGCTTGAGAGCTTGACCAAGCACCCAAAAACGAAATCTAAGAATACGGGATGCTTAGAAATCAGCAGTTGCAAGAACCTCATTTCCCACATAAGCCCCATGAAAAATCCTGTAACTTGGGAATAGCTCAATAGTGTAAAGAACACTCACACTACATTTTGATGATGCTGATTATAGATTACTATTTCAAGGTAATAAATGAACTTCTTGAAATGAATATACCAACGACAATAACAAGTCCAAAAGAATTAGACTATCTATGCATGGGAGTCAGGTGTACGCCAAACTTGACTAATAAAGGTGAGCCTAGTGATGAACAATTTTTATCTTCCCAAATAACAGCTAATCCATGTATTCACTGGCATGCAAAATGTAAAACTTATACTACCACAAGTGGACCTATTCCTAACCTAATTTAGAAGAACTCTCTTTTTTCTTTTTAAGAAAGAACTGCAATTTAGAAGAAGTCGGCCTAAATACAAGAGGAATTAGGCAGAAAGAAGTAGTGGAAGTACAAGACGCAAGAATTCGACTTTGTAGGAAACCAAAATGTAAGTCATAGCTAAAGACAACTCGTGTTAGAAACATTACATCATCCAGCAACTGGGCTTTGTAACTTTCTGCCTTCTTGTCATAGCGCCTCAACAGCTGCAAACCTGTTCCAGTGATCAGCTTTGTAGTCATGTATGTCTCCCATGGGATATCCCTCCTCAAAACCTAAGGAAACAGAAGGATCCACAATGTTATTGCACAATCACCAGTGCTAAAAGACTCAATTCATCACTATTCTTTCAGTTTCTTTTTCTTCCCGCACTCCCATTTCCCCAAAACCAAAAGATAAAGCCACGTTTATGTTTATTTATAGGTGATGCAGTTGGTAAACTACAGAAAAGATAAAGAAAAAGGATGTTCCACTGTTCTTCCAGGACAGCCCAAAAAAAAAACCCTGACAGCAACAAATTCTTTCTCCTTCTCAAAATAGATGCCTTATCCAATCTATTAAAAAAAAATGGCAACCAAAAGTATCTTTATAATTATCCATCATTGAATGCATAGAATTCTTTCCACTTAGTGTTTATTGATGTAGACATACTACTCCAAACTTTCTCAAAAAGTAAATGGAAACAAGGTACAACAACTAACTGCTAAGACTAAGAGCCTAGATCCTGTGTTGCATGTTTACTATGATGGCGATTGAAAGTTATAGTCCAAGCTAGTTATCAGTTACAAAAACTGTATGCTATTTCATGTCCTTATGTATAATGTAGCTTCTTTATTGTGCTTATACATGTGATATTACCTCCTCCGTAGTAAGCTCCACATTCTCCGTTGTCATTGTGAGTATGCCCTTCAAATCCGAAATTTGTTTTCTTCTTGCCAAATAGCCAGAATACGGATTGTTCTTCCTCTATCCTGTATAGATTCCACAGAAATATCTCAAAACCCAACAGGTCACAGATTCCACACATTTAAAGATGCCAACTAGAAACGGGATAAATAAACTTATTACTAGAAATCAAAATGAATATGACAACACATACAGAAATGAAGCTGAAAAGAGAACGCCAAAATACTTTCTAAACCTACTATCAACAAATTAATGTCATCAAGCTATCTTGTTTCACTTCACTTGTGAGAAGGAAAGGATTCAGTTCCTATGTGATAAAAGAAAGAACCCATATTATTTCTTTTTCTTTTATTACTTTTGTCTGGTATGTGGATAAGACCAATGTTTGGTCTCTAACCGTTGCAAATCCTTAACTTTTTGATGAACCAATCACTGATTTTATTTTGAGAGTTAGACCCATCACTCTATATTGAGACCATATTACCAACATAATGACCAAATCTACCTCCTCAGACTTGAAATTGGCTTGCACCAGCTTCATTATAGTTTTTAGTCAAACTTCAAGTTAACACCTGACAAAGTACATCAACCAAATACTTAAGGAACAATCAAGCAGAAGATGTCTCCCTAATGTGGTAAGATATTTAATACAAGTATTGGTTATATCATATACAAAATTGGTATAAGAAAGAAAAAACAGATAGAACATGACGGAAGAAAAAGATCCATATAGGAGAGGAGATATCAACTACTTAGGAACTTAAGATTAAGAACACCTGGAGGGCAATTCAGTAACTGAAAGGCTTATGTCTAGTATTATGTTCTTTTGGAGTAAATCTGATATTGTAAGTAATGTATAAGAAATGTTAAACTTTCTGAGCTCCCTGCATACCTAAAGGGGTCTGGAATTTCTGCATATATCTTCTTATAAAATGCACTAATCAGTGCTTTATTCAATAAAACTCAAAAGAGATATGGCATTGGTCAGTTGACAGTACACAGGTAAAAAAGGTTCAGGGAATAAATTTCTGATTCAATCTTGGAGATCGTCACAATTTAAGGAACGACTAAAGATTTGACTTCAAAGCTTTGACAGAATCCACAATATTACACAGGTACAGAGAAGGTTGACCCCAATATCTCATTGCTACAGGTTCAATATTCATCCCAATACTTAGTGAATAATCAGAAGTCAACATCACTGATCCAAACAAACTTTGAATAAGAAACAAACCCCAGAAAAGCATAACAATCACTTCAACCATGACATTCTCCACTAACTTTCAAGCTAATTAAGTTCACTACTTCAAGAATCAACTTTATTCCCATAAACAATCACCAATGAAAGAAATAAGCAATACCCAATTTCCCCCCAGCCAAGCCAAAATCTAAGATCCAAAACTATATTAGTCAATCAAACATAAAACCCAGAAAAGCTATAATAGTCAATCAAACAGAAAACCAAGAAAATTCTGCCTATTTGGGCAAGCAAGCATACATTAACAAACCCAAAAAAAAGCACAAATTATGACTGATTGAATCACTTCAATCACACCATTATCAAAACACTTCAAGATTCAAACTTTATTCCCATAAACAATCACCAAAGAAAGAAATGAGCAATACCCAATTCCCCCCATCCAAGCCAAACTCCAAGACCACAATAGTCAATCAAACATAAAACCCAGAAAATTCTAACAAATGGGGCAAGTATACATACACTAACAAACCCAAAAAAGCAGAACTTATCACTGGTTGAGTCACTTCAATCACACCATTATCAAAACACTTCAAGATTCAAACTTTACTCCCATAAACAATCACCAAAGAAAGAAATAAGCAATACCCAATTCCCCCCATCCAAGCCAGAATCAAAGCTCCAAAACCACAATAGTCAATCTAACATAAAACCCACAAAATTCTGCCAAATGGGACAAGCATACATACATTACCAAACCCAAAAAAGCACAAATTATCAAAATCACTTCAATCACACCATTATCAAAAACACTTCAAGATTCAAACTTTATCCCTCCTACCAAGTAAATCCAAGATCCACAACCACAATTGTTGATTAAAAAGATAAACCAAGAATTATTTTGTCCATATACATGAGATTTACACTGAAATTAACAGAAAAAGAGAGAGAGAGAGAGATTAAAAGATACCGTATCACGTGGAAGTGACCAAGTGTGAATAGAAACCGAAAAGTAATCTTCCAGTATAAGAGGGTGCACGTAGGCTACAAATCTTGGGGTGGGGTGGGGGTGGGGGGTCACGAAGGTGAGATCAAACTCGATGAATGAGGAAGACCATAGAGAAAGGAAAATTACAAAGGGACAAAATCAAGCAATTTCAATATCACCTTTGTCTTTTTTTTTTTTAATTATTGATAAATTTTAATTAATTTTCAGAATTATTAACTACTAGTAAAATTAACCGCACCTCGCGGGAATTTAATATTACAAAATTTATAAAATAATACTTAATCTATCAATTTTAAAACTAAAACACTATATTATCTTACATACAAGATTACGTAGTAACGAACATTAATAATGTAATGAAAAATGATAATTATAATATCTTATCATTATCCTTCAATCAATCATTTTTAATTTGATTTTATAATTTATCCTTTTGCTTCCCGAAAGTGTTACTATTTGATATTTTTGGGGAACATCAACCGGGGGTATTAAATTTTTTAATAAATAAATAATCGTTGGTAAAGGGATAAATAAATTTTAAAAGGCTGAAAAAAGTAAACAAATATTATAATTCTAACGTGTAGAAAGTTCAGCCCTACTTTTTGCTTTACATATATCATTTTAAAGTCTCCCATTTAAATGTATCATAAATAATTATTAAAATGGAAAATTTAAGGGAGAATATATCATATTGAACAACAATTGAACTTATTATATATACTTGAAAGGGAAAAATATTACACAAAACTATTCAGTTTGTTTTGGTGTTTTTTTTTTTTTAAATCAACATACCAGAGTAATAGAGTTCAATTTGAAACTACACTTCTATTCCAATTGCAGTGTCGAGAAACACATTTATTACTTCAAGAAAAGTATTTACAACTTGCAGTAAATTCGAGAATCTATCCATACTTCATATTGAATACGAGCACTCTTTGTGTAAAAGAAGTAGTAGTTTAGAATTTTCGTTGTTTGAAAATAAGAGGAAATCCCTCTATTTAGAGACAACAAAGAGTAGTGTGAACAAATGATTATTGTGCCTTATCAGAAAGGTCACAACTCTTTGAAAAAGTTACAACCCTTCAGAAAGGTCACAATCTTACATAAAAATTGCAACTCTTCATAAAAGTCGCAACTCTTCATTAAAGTCGCAATTTTTCATAAAATTCACAACTTTTCACGAAAGGGGAAGGCTAGTTTTGTAAATAAATAAATTAAAAGAGAATCCTGATTTGTGGTGGCGCCACGTAGGCGAGCCTAGGATTCTCTTTTATATATATATATGGGATAAGATATAAGATTTTATCTCATTTAATTAAAAAATAATGATCAAAATCATTTTAAACTTTCACTTTTTTTAAGTTACCCACCATAGTTATTTTGTTTTCACTAAAAATGGTTATCGGTTATTATTTTCTTATCAGAACTATTTCCATCTATGTAGTTATAAAACACACCTATTGAAATAGATGACTATAGTACAAATAAGAAAAGGGAGTAACTTATATATTATTCAATCGATTTTGAGGTGTGTTTTAATAAATTAATTGTGATAGTTCAAGAAGAAAAAAGAAATAATTTCTAGTTGGAATGTAAAGCTCGTAATTATTCATGTGTTTTTGACCATTAACTCATTAGCTATCCACATGGTATGTTAAACTTGCGTTGTTATTCTATATTTGAAGTAAAATATACTTTTTAAAATAGTTCAAATATAATATAAATTTCCTAGTTTGTACCTACAACATATAAGTGTACGCAAAAAAAAAATCTTATCTTTGTGGGAATTGGCATGTGACAACCTAATTAAGTAACATTGCATCACAATTTCAATTTAATAAAGGGAAAAGGCTGAAACATATCATCGAATTTTGAGAAAAGGCTCATTTATGTCATTCATTAAAAGTTTGACTCATTTATATCATTTCAGTTAACAAATAATGACATGTATAAACCTTTTCTCAAACGAAAATGACATAAATGAGTCAAACTTTTAACAGATAACATAAATGAATCTTTTCTCAAAATTTAATGACATATTTGAGCCTTTGTCCTTTAATAAAACTATTGTTATTCCATTGTTATTTTTCGAGTCTTCATTATTTCCTTCATGAAAAACTTTCTTTTGTTCTATTTTTTTTTTCTCATTGTGCCTCAAAGATATAGGTGAATATATTTTCTTTTTAGTAATGATGTGAATGTACTCATTATTTTCTCATAAAATTATATATATTATTAAAAAAAAGCTTTTGCGCACCTCAATTAATTTCACGATACTTTCCAAGAGTTGTTGTTTTATAGATCCAAGCCTTTTGAATTGTTCTACATTGTGGACTAAGGTTTTTAATTGAACCATAAAATTCTTTCACAATAGTAATGAAGACTTACCTCAATTTTATGTTAAAGAGCAAAATGAAATTCAAATGGAGATGAACAAAATGACACAGAATTTATTGAAACTTCCTGTAAGGATGACAATGGGGCGGGGAGGGTAGGGCGGGGCGGGAGTGTCATGACTGTACACTGACTGGTGCATTATGAGACAATCAATACACAGTTGTCTTTAAACTAAGCTGCAGAAACTTGTGCGCGCAAGTAGACAGCTGCATATATGTGATCAGCATCATCGATGATCCAGCCTACTCGGTAAAACCTTTGCTGTAAAATGATAGAGTTGAACTATACAAGAAGAACACAAGCCTTGACCTGAAAAGGCGGAAATGAATCACACTGTTACAAGAAAGCAATTTGCATAGGAAAGACGAGCAGTTTCACAAGTTCTAGCAAGTCAGCAGAAAGAACACTAAATCTTTTATGAGTCTGTCAGTGGCGGAGCCATCTTGTTCCAAGGGGTATTGATTGACACCCCTTCACTGAAAGATTACACTGAGGAAATAGGTGAAAAAGTAGTTTTTATGTTTATATACTATCTATTGAATCCCCCTGGCTTCTTCGTGTGTATACTTTTTATGTTTTGACTCCCCTTAGTGAAAACATAGCTCCGTCACTGAAGTCCGTCAAGGTACTAACAAATGCATGAGTAGGTAAAACTTCTGCGGTATAGTTAGGTAATATGGCAATAGAATCTGTCAAATATGTTCACGCATGCAAACTACTTCATTGGGTGAGGGTGGGGGGGAGAGGCTCATTTTCAGTGCAATAAACTATAGCAAGTAGGACACTTCGCAGTCAACAAGATGTAATACAGCACAATTCAAAGAAGATAATACAAACATCTGTTAACATGTATTTACCTTTAAACCGGATACGAATAGGCCGTGATGAATAACAGCACCATTTTCCAGATTGATATTTATAATCCAATCTGCTTCATCCATAAAGACCACTTAACGGCCTCAAGAAACTTATCATTTTTCCGTAATGCATTGATTAGGTTAGTGTAGGTTATTCGATCAGGTTCAATTCCATTTTTGCGCATTTCCTTGACCAAATCTACTGCACGTTCAACCATTCCAGCAATTCCATAAGCCTTTATCAATGTGTTATAGCTGCACAAATCAGGTCCAATTGATCCTGATTCTTTTAATTCTGCCAGTACATCTGAAACTTCTTCTATCCATCCTAGCTCGCCATAAATGTTTATCATAATGTTGTAAGTGTAATGATCAGAAGAGTGACCAGATTCCTTCAGTCTTTCCAAGACATTACGGAATTTCTCCATTTGTCCTTCTTTCCCATAGGCATCTAACATACAATTGTAGGCTTCAAGAGAAACTGAAAAGCCATTGAAGTGCATTTTCTTGACAGTTGATGACATATTCTTGAAGTCTTTGCTTCTCCCATATGCAGCTATGAGAGTGTTGTAAGAGACAACATCAGCCAAACCACACTTTTTAGCCATCGAAAAAACTTCTCTTGCTCTTTTGAAGAGTCTGGATTTCCCATATACGTCAAGCATGACATTGAAGGTGACTGTATTAGGTAAGAATCCACGTTTAAGCATCTCATCAAAAAGCCTCGAAAGCTCATCAACTGGCAGTGCACGGGCACAGCAGTTTATGACACAGCTGTACATTTCCTGATCCCAGATGACTCCTCTTTTCACAAGTTTGTAGTAAAGATCTGCCAATTTGTCCTTCTTGTCACATTGCTGGTAGATCCGGAGCATATCACGGAGCAAATATGTGTCTGGAACAATGTTTTTTTGTTTGTCCATATCATCCAATACAGAGCAGGCTTCTTCTAAGGCTCCAGATTTCATATACATCCTTACCACAACACTGAAAGTTATTGTGTCCAATTTGACATTTGAATTCTTCAACATGAGATAAAGCTTTTCAGCTTCAGCAAAATGGTTGTTTGTACTGTAAATGTCTATCATAGTGCATATTATATGTAAGTTAGGCTTATCAGATTTTGGCATACAAGTGAACACTTTCACAGCATTCTCTGGATGCCCGAAATCTTTGCACGAGCAAATTAGCAAATGGTACAAGTTGTCCTCAAATAAAGCATCCTTCCACTGCTTTTCCCGTAAGACTTTTAACGCATCATCTATCATGCTGTATTTCACATAAGCCATCACCAGACTTGAACAAGATATCTGGTTTCTCAAAACATGATCATATAAAGAACCTCTCAAAATTGAAGGAACTTCATGAATGAGTTCAAGCTTCTCATATGCTTGCAAAAGAATGCCAAGGATGGTTGACTTTTCGCCGCCAGTGTGCATCATTTCCTCAATAGTTCTAACAACATCCTCCTTGTCTCCATGCTTGACTTGTAAATTTAGCATTGTGTACAAATTAGACGAATTTGGCTGGTGTCCAAGTCTTTTCAGTTCCGCATAGTATCTATTTGCTTCCTCATAATTGTCTGCCCGACCCCACCCTTCTATCATAGACCTGTAAGTTGTTTCATCAGGCTCCACTCCAACCCTTTTAAGGTCACCAAACAAGCGTTGTGCATCCCGCATGTTGGAAATCTTCCCATATCCAGTGATCAATGTGTTATATGCAACTATATTTGGCGAAAAACCAGCTTGGTTCATGGAAGCTAAGACCTGCTCAGCCTGCAGTAACTTGCCTTGTTGACAGTAAGCATTAAGCAGAACCAACCAATTCTCTAGATTCAGAATAACTTCATCTTTCCTCAAAAAGCCAATGATTTCTTCTGCTTTATCATACAATCTCATTCGCGTATATATCGTCAACATAGAGGAATATGCAGACTGACACATAATTTTGAGATTCCTCATCATTGAAAATGCAAATTCTGCTTCCTCAACATGCCATCCTTTCTGATAGAGAGCCATTAGCATCCCAAAAGTCGCTATATTTGGCTGAACTCCATTTTCCAACATCATGTGAAACCACTTAGCACCCAACTCCACTAGCCCTTTTTTATGACAAGCATAAATAAGGGTATTGAAAACTTGATATGTAAGCTTACAACCTGACTCCATACTCATTTCCTTAATCATTCCCTCCGCCCCATCCCAATCGCCTCTTCTCCCCAAGACACGGAGTATCAAATTATAGGCAGTAACATTTTGCTTTAACTTCCCATTTTTCCTCATCCATCGGAAAAAACTCAATGCTTTCCCATCATCACCCCTTTCGAGCTCTTTCAATATTGCATTACACTGATCTAAACTCGAGTCAGACCCGATATTCTCATCATCAAAATCAACCCCATTTTGGCTATCTATCACATTCTCATCACTATTTACATCAAACACAATCCTGGAATTTTCTTCCATTCCATTTTTCCTATCTTTCAATCTAAAACTAGACCTGTAATTCGAGTCTTTCGGTACCTTCTTCACCCTTCTAAATCTTCTCCAAACATTAAACTTCCCTTTCTGAGAATCCCTCCCAAGATTTGGTCTTTCAGTAACAAAACTCTCATTTCCTAACTCACCTTCATAACCATCAACCCCGTCACCATCTAAACTCAACTCAGAAGTCTCTAACTCCTCAGTTTCTAATCTTGAAACTTTAATGTGCTTCACATTACAAAATGGGCTAACCACAAATGCACCACCACCCAAAAATGAGGGAACCCAACACTTAGAATCAGTAAAGTTCAAAGCTTTTACTGTACAATTAAGTTTCTTGGATTCCCATGAACTATCTACATAAAGGGATAACTTCAAAGAGGCCATGAAACAGAGTGGCCTCAAGAAAAACTGACAACTTCAGTATCAATTCATCAAGATTCCAACTTTATTAAAAACAAACTCAAAATTTAGCCAAAAGGAGTTGGTGTGGAGTAATCAAGATTCAAAAGTTCATAAAAAGCAAAATCAAAATCAAAATTTAACTAAAAGGGGTTGGAGGGGGAGTTATCAAGATTCAAAATTTCACAAAAAGCAAAATCAAAATTTAGCTAAAAGGGGTTGGTGGGAAGTAATCAAGATTCAAAATTTACAAAAAACAAAGTTAAAATTTAGCTAAATGGGGTTTGTTGGGAGTTATCAAGATTAGAGTTTTGAGCGCTTACCTTGAAGATTAGGCAAAAAAATGAGAAAAAGGAGAAGCTTTTTGAGTTTTTGAGAGGATAATGGAAAGTTGAAATACTGATGCAGTGGAGTGGAGAATTTTGGGATTTTGATTTTGAGAGTTTGAGCTAGTGGTGATTGTTAGAAGATGACATGGAGACTAGTTGCAACATTCTTTTACCCTTTTGTCTTCTTGCTACTTGCTAGTAAATGGGGGTTTTCTTTTTATTGGGAAAAAAGGGGCAAATTAGACATTTTTTTATTTTTTTTAAAAAAGTGGGATATGAGAAGGGATTGCAATGTGGGAATCGAACCCTCGCCAATAAGGTGAGAAGTTAGGTAGCCAACCAACTGAGTTTAGACATTTGGTTGGCCGTCAAAGTAAGTACATTCGTCAATTAGATATACCTTTAATATATATTATTTTGCATAAAAATGTATGTTTGATATAAAGCAAAACTATATACTAAGGTCTATTATTTTGATAGACAATTATTTATGTCAAAATGTATGTTTTATGTATGTTATACAATGATATACAACAAACATATGTATGAATGACTATTATTTTGATGGACAATTATTTATATCAATTTTTAAAACTAAAACCTTCAGCCCTAGACCAAATGTATTAAAAAAAGATTAACCTAAGTTTGGATTATTTTTTTCTGCAATTTGGGAATATGAATTTAAAATCACTAGTAATGATATAGCAGCATGCATGGACAGAATTAGTGTAGAGTTTTGTGGTTCTTGCTAATTTTATATTCAAGTTGGTGATGTTTGTTATAAGAAGACATATAAATTAGTTTTCCTTTTTTATGACAGTGATAAAATCATATATGAGCTTCTTCTGAAGCTAACAAACTAGTCCACCATAATTTTTTCAAAATAGTTCAATAACATTATCGAGTCCGAATTCAAAAGGATCACTTTTTTTAATAAAAAATGTGAACATCAAGAATTACTTATACATCACAATCTTCTCTACATAGAGGACACGTGTTATTCTCCGATAGCCACGTAAATATGCAACTTCTATGAAATATATGTGAACAAGGAGTAATCACGACAACAGATTTTTCTTCAAAAATCTCAAAACAAACTGGACATATATCTCCCAATTCAAAATTTATAACATTCTCCTTTTTCAGTTTCGTAATCTTCAATCTGCTTTTCACTTCTATGAATTCTTGGTTTTTCCCATCAAAAGCCTCAATCTTATTATTAAATCCTTTTTTATTGGTCAAAAAATCCAATAAAGTATCCAAAATATCTTCAACGTCACGATCATCAAAAGTATACACTACTTCAAGTATAAAAATCTTTTGCTTATCAATTCTTCTCTTTTTACTAACCCCAACACAAGATTCTTGAACCCCATCAACTTGTAAACAAAATTCATCTTTGTCATCATCATGATCATTAATGAGCGTATCGTACAAATCAGTTAATTGAAATTTACAAATATCATCACAACTTTTTGACGCGATTTCAAATCTTCCACTTTGCATGTCAACATCTATAGCCACAACAATTTTACTAAACTCATCATCCACATTACTCAAATTTTTACCAAAGCTACTCGATAAATAATCATAAATCGTGTTAGCTAAATGTGGAATCGTGTCTTTAAAGAATAAATCCGATAACCTTAAAGCAAAATCAATACTTTCAACAAATTCCTCCGGAGTTTCACAAATCTTGAAAGGTTGAACACTTTTCTTGAAAGTTGTCTTTTTTGATTGTCCTCCACGATTCTTAGAGTCACAAGTTCGAGGTCTAACGATCCTAATTCGATTCGTTACTCTTAAAACTAAAAACCCAAATCTCGATGACGATCCTAATTGGTGATGATGAATAATAACACGATTTTTAATCATGTTTTGCATCCAATTAAACACCCTTATCTTAATTGCCTTTATACTTTCACTTTGATATGCCATTGTTTGTTGAAAATATTTTTTTTGAATTAAAAGTGAAATATATATAGAGGTAAGACATATATTATTACAAGGAAACTTATTATAAATAACGTTTTTTTATTTGGAATAGGAGAGATTTAATACCATTCCAATTTAAATTAGGAGTCCTTTTATTACACGGTTTTATTTATTAATTCAATCTATTTTTAACCTGTTCAATTTATTGGTACATATTTTATGACCACATAAGGAAACAAGTTTTATTAGGTATATAAACAAATTATAAAAAATAAAAAAGAAATCAAAACTTAGTAAGAGTTAACGACTTGAATTATAATGTTGAAATAAATAAATAATTTTAATTATTTAATAGTCGAATGTCAATACACATTTTATTATATTCAACGTAGTCTGTATTTTAATTATGATTCTTAATAGCTATTAAGTATTAATATATATTACGTACTCTTTTTTATTACCAAAGCAAAAAAGATACGTTTTAGGAAAAGTTTCCTATTTTTGTTTAAAAAAAGTGCCATAAACAAACTTACCTTAAATAGGATTGGGATTCTTATTTCCAACTAAAAAAAAAAGGAAAAATCAATTCTATATATTTGTTTTTACTCCTTTTAAGTCATCGTGTGAACTGAATCGACCCATATTAATAGCTCTACGAGTTCGATATAATGGCATTCAAGGAAGGAAGTGTCGATCCATCTATTGCTCTTAATATTTCATCCAAAACCATAATGAAGAATGTTGTCCTAACAATTCTTGTTGTGGTCAACTATTCAATAATTATCCAAATTTAATAACTTTTCTCTTTTTTTATTGGTTGTTTTTTAGTATTATGTTGTTTTACATTATATCTCATGAAATGTCTTTTCCCAAATTTTCTATTGAATCAATCACATCTTCTAATATTAGTTTTACCCAATGGCCTACTTCATCCATTTCTGCTCAAAACTTGACTATCAATTTCGAGGTCAAAAATCGTGTCAATCATGAAGTTGAGTATAAAGACATGAAGGCTTCGATTTCCTACCAGGGAAATATTGTCTGACCGAATAATACATTAGGCCTTTATCGTCAACAGAAAAAAGAACGTTCATCAATGCAAGTGACTTTTGGTGATTTTCCTGTCAAGGTAGTGGATTATTATGATATTTATACTATGACTAATGAAAATATGACAAGTGGATTTGGAGTTTTCACAGTGGAGTTAATTTGCAAATATAAATCTGAATATCTGAATATTTATTGTGGAGATGTGAGGCTCAAGTTTTCATCATCAGTTGAACAAGAGACTATATTGCTGCAAAAATGTTACACTGAACATGAGAGGAGGGGGCAATTTGTTATTTAAATTTTATTGTATCGTTCGTATCATATGGTTGTTACATATTGTTTCGTAATATTTCATATCGGTTGTTTTAATGGATATAACATTTGTATAGATTATTTTTGTTATTTATCGTTACATAATGTCACACATACAACAATTTGAATGATAAACCTACCATAAAATTTGAGCAACAAACAAAACAAACATGTTATTTAAACTAACAATACAATACAACGAGTAATAACTATCCAAACAAGGTGTAGGTGTGATCGTGCCGTTATCTTATTTTTCTTCTCGTTTTGTTATTGCTTACTATCTACGTATTAGTCTTTTTCTACCCATACCTTACTTTTCTTCTAGGTTTTATCCTTCAAATGGTTGATTCATGACATTATATAATGACGAGAAACAATACAATCGATTCAAACATAGTATTCATCAAAATAATACGATACATTATGAAACGATAAGTAATCACCATCCAAACAAGGTGTAGTGATCTCTTGATATTGTTGACCTTTTTTTCACCAGACAGTATTTGTGTTCTGTTTAAGTTTATACAAAAGCTGTTGAAACAACCTCTTACATACATGGATTGCGTACAATAAACTCATGTGGTCCGATCCTTAGCTTCCTCGAACCATGTACGTAGTGGGAGCTTAGTGCACCGGGCTCCCTTTTTTACCATCTTCCTATCAAACAAGTAAAAAGAAAACCCTTCCCTAAGGCATCCACCACTAAAAACTTTTCACTCTCAGCCACATCCAGAAATTCTATCTGATTTACAAGTACTGAAATTCATGAAGCACAAACATAGGGATGGCAAGAGAAGTAGAAATCATTCTCAAATCATATAAATGCAACATAACTTTGGTTCCATTTCATACTTGCTTTAGATGATAAAATCTTACAACTCATAAGCGTGGCATCGAGTTTTTATAAAAAGATCACAAGCTAAAGATAAACAAGCATCAGCTTGGAAAAAGAAAAAGAAAAACAGAACTAAGAGTCACTAATTAGTTCCAAACTAGGCATAGATGTTCCTGCTAAGAACGACTTGATGAGAGTGAGAGCTTGTTTCGGTCTATGCAGAGCAACTTCATGTCCGGCACCTCTTACTGTAACAAATGTTAGCCCTTTGTACTCCTGAGTCCATCCTCCAACCTGTTTAACGCATTAATGGTATGATAGTAGTTTGACGTGATCAGAATTGATACTAAATCAAGAAATAAGCAATTGCAGAGCTATAGACAGATTGAATTTGAGGTACTTCATGAAAGACGACAAAATTGAGCAATGAAAATACCTGCCCATCATCGTACCAAGCGCGCCAAGGAGCAACAGTTGGCAAGTTTAGAGCATCTATGCTGTAACGGGTTGATGTAACTGGGATCACAGCATCTGTGTCACCACTGCCATAAAATTAAACAAACAAACATTCCTCGCGATATCAGCATTTTGTCAGCTCACATTAGTGGTAAAAGTGCCTATAATATGCTGAAAAAATGTTTTGAGGTTCGCACAATGATGTCTGCAAGCAGTCTTGAGTATATATCAAAGCTTTTAGATTCTATGTTTCAATTGAAACCAAGTTTAACTTTCTTATCATACTTCACCCCCTTAACATCCTCAACATAACTACTTATCAACTTTGTTTGTAATACTAGTTTAACAAACTATTTGGAGTTTCAAAGTTTCCTCTCTCTTTCTCAAAATAGTAGGTTATTAAACAATCGGATGAACAATAATTGGCATATAGAGAATGTTGTAGTTTGTTAGGCAGGTTTAACACTAACTTAAATGAATACCATCAGAATTGTGAATGTTGCGTACAATTCTGCTTGAAACAAAACGAATACTAGCATTCACTGACTTATTTTTTACATCCTAAAATCGCAATGCTTGCCAACTTATCAAGTCAATGTGAGAAGAGAAGGAAAAGCTTAGCATTAGGATAAAAGCATACCTAAAAACCCAAATACGAAGGCCTGACTTTATCAATTCACGATAGACATCCAGCACTGACTTGGGAGAATCCTTCCAACCGCTGGATACTTCTTCACTGCAAGTAGGGAAAATGAGTAAATACATAGCTCCTACCTAGTATATGACATGTACAATTGAAAGACAAAAGGGGCTAGCTCACTGATTCGATTAACCTACACAATAATGCATTTTCCATTTTGACTCATATATAATAAAGACATTGCACGAGATCCCCTTCAACATCTGTAAACCCCCATGGACTTTTAGTTTTTCCTTTCTTTTAGAAGGCAAGCAGCCCTCAACATTTCAAACCAACCATCATCCATTTACACTTCTTTTTTTTATAACCATGGTGCCTGGAAGCTTGCACACTCCTCGACTAATACCACGAGGTACCTACTAACTCCCAAGTCCACCAGCACATGTATCCACCAAAGCTTGGTTAGATGGGAAGAAATCACCTAGTGTTTTTTATCTCTGTTGGGACTTGAACCTGAGACCCCATGGTTCTCAACCCATTTCATTGACCACTAGGCCGCACACTTGGTTGCCCGTTCATTTACCGTTCTTATCCTGTAGTTTTTATTTTGTTATGTATGGGGACAGCAATGAAAGAAAAGAGAGAAAATCAAATGGAAGTGTAACTTGCTGCTGAAGAAGAGAAGAAATAGCGAGGTTGCTGCTTTTTTCAGTGAGCAGGTGTTGGAAGAGAAATGAAAATACCTGCAAGTTACCCATTTGAATGATGAGTTTCTCTTATGAACATGAAGAGCATTCTGAACTTCAGGAAGATTGAAGTAGATTTTCGAGTGCTGCTCTGTACACGGATCATAGCTTCTTCTGAGATGGCCTACACTCTATTTAAAGGCATAAAATTTTATCAATGATCAAAATAGTGATAAGTAAATCTTTTTCAAAAGTTTAATTCCAATCATTTTGAAGCAGCATGTTATCCAAGTTTAGAATCACATTTTCAATCAAATTTAACAGGTATATACTGAAAACGTCGCATGTTGATAGCATCTCAATCATCCTACAGGAAAAAATGGAAAGTAATAGAAGAAAGTGTGATTAAACCATTACCATTCCAAAAAATCATGTTTACTCACTACTCAGACAATGAACACTATAAGTGAATAGAGTTAAAACTTTATAACTGAAGTTAACGTGGGAAAAAAGTTCCAGTCACTTACATTGCTCTTTCTGAGCAAGTGGTTTAGTATACTAAACTTGGCTGTGCATGCTGGAGTGAAGATGCTGTAGCTATCAATATTTCCGATTTCTTCATTAGCCTGATCAAGAATCTTATCACACTGCTCTGAGGGTCTCAAATATGATTGGTCATGGCACAAAGCATTCGCCTGCTTGTATGTTTGGTCAGAAATCATTCCAGCTGACCACATGAATTGAAATAGTCCTAAGTGATCATTATAGTCATCAGTCAAAGCATTTCCAACCTGCAACGTTCATTTCCTAGTGTTAGTACTATACTACACAAATGCAAATGTTTTGTCTTTGATAATCTTATATGTATGTGTGCATTGGGTTGAGAAATAGGCGTGCATACCATGAAACCTTTTAAGTTGATCACTTGCGTCTCTAAGCCATGGTTGTGCCTCACAATAGCTTGACTTAGCTGAGGAACATAATGCCCTGGTCCACAACCATGAATAAGTAAACCACAGTTGTTTCAGTAATTGAATGAGCTACCCAAGATAACAGCAACAAACCCAGAATAGTCCCACTAAGTGGGATCTGGGGAAAGTAGAGTGTACGCAGACCTTACCCCTACCTTGGCAGATAGAGAGGTCATTTCCAATAAACCCTCGACTCAAGCAAAGCAAAAAAACAAAATTTATGAAGACATAAGCAGTAACAACAGCAATATAGTAAGAAAATAGAGGCACATATAAGAGACAACAAGTAGTAACAGAAAACTAAGAATGAGAAATACTGAAATAGTGAAATGAAAAAAATACCAAAAATAATACTAATCCTGCTACCAGGAGAGACAAGACGCGAAACTATTTACTACTAGCCTTCTACCCGAATCCCTGACCTCCACAATTGTTGCTTGTATAAATCCTATCAAATGTTGAGAGGCAAGATAATTGCTGACATCCAAACATCTTTAAATATTAGAAATAAATCATATGAAGAAAGATCTTTCTCGAAAACAGACAACAGGCAACAATAATTCAATGCCTAGAATAAGATTAGAGGCTGTATGGTGAATTGTCAACAGACAACTTGAAATTAATCAACTCAAAGGAATGCTTATACAGAAAGAGGGAGAATATCAACTAGTATATCAAGTGAAATGACATGATACTCCAGAAGTCCTCTTGCTTCCTTTTTCCTTTTAAATTGTCAACTTCAATTTTCTCTGTTTGAGACAAACCAGAGGGCATGAATATGTACTGTCAATTAGAGCATCGAGCAAATGACATCAATTAGTGAGTTGTAACGCAGTAAAGGATCTTTATGACTCCATCTATGTAATAAATATACAAAAACAATCGAATTCCTGGAATGCTTATGGATTTCCTCCATAAGCATAAATAGACATGTAATTTCATCTTGATGACCAGCTACTTATCAACAATGCACCCGATATATTTGGTCACCATCAATTGACTAATGGATCTAATCATATTGCACTGGATACAGCTAACCAGTAAATGTTCGAAACCTAAATCTCACAAGTAGATTAGAAAAATAATATTACCAGCATAGCTCTCTCCTGAAATATAAAATTCTCTTCCTTTATATTCTGGAAATCGTTCAAGCCACTTCAGTAAAAATACAAGGGAGTCCGCAGCTGTAATGCAACAACAACAATTGAAGAAAATTTAATACATGTTTACAGATATATACGGACAATAACCTAAAGAAAAGCACTCAAAAGGCCATATGACTACCTGTCCGAGCGTCACCATTGTTGAGATGATCAGATGAAGTGTTTGAATAGGAATAACCAACTCCAACAGGCGAGTCGAGAAATAACATGTTTGCAGCTGCAGAAACAGATAACTGAGTCAGACTCCATCCTGATAAGTTCCTAAAACAATGCTTCAGAGAATTATGTCCAAAGACCAAATGTATACATACTTCAGAAGCAATGTGCCTTGGGGTAAAACTGTCGAGTAAACATGGAATATCTGGTGAATTTCTAACTTCTATTGTTTGAAGAAACACTGGCTTCCTATAACTACTTAAGCCAGGCAAGGTAAAACTGGGTCAAAGAATCCGTACATAAACTAATCTGACTAGAAAGCGAAACCATGCTCCATCAATGCCTAATGACATCATTTTCCCGATACAATAAGAGTAAAATCCATCTTTGAACACCAACAAGAAGACAATTGTATAGACCGCAGTACTAGCTAAAAGAAGTTGATACTCGGTCGCCCCCTCCTCCCCCCAAGAAAGATATCAGTCCTTTCCCTTAAAATTTACAAAAAAAAACCATTACAACAATCAAATGTAACCACAGCAACAATCTCTTTGGTATCACATCAATCGGTAAGATACCAGAGCAAAAACAATAAGCCTTGATTCTCCAGTGACGTAATTTAAGCTTCCTCTCCAAAACGAAATTCGTTTTGAACCATTTACAACCACATGTGAAATCTATGAACAACTATAAAGTTTGCCCATCACTTACATTCTATGTTTTGACACTGCGAAAGTTTTCTTCTTAAGGTTGGACACACTGAACTGAATCCCATGAAGTGGGCTCATGAATGTATAAGCATATATTATACATCTCATAAATATGATATTTATGACGAGCATGCTTAGAAAGGTAAAATCCCTCAACAGTAGAATAAGTTTTTATAGCAAAAAGAAGGGGCATTATGAAACATACCTAAGTTCCAAGAGTAAGGATTCCAATAGAGGGTCTTGCCGTCTTTCTCAATATGAAAGGGTCCAAGTTCCTCAGCTAACCCAAAGGCAATCGACGAACATCCTGGACCTGTAAGAACCCATAATCAGTAATAAACAAATCATTGGCACAATCAACCACATTGAACAACCATTTTATTGGAGGAAAATGATCATCCAACTTCAACCATATTGGAATTGATGACTCTTCAACACTGACAAAGCCAGGAATTTTCATAAGGGGATTCAGAAGTAGCAATCTTTTAACCCCTTTGCCACTTCACTAGAATTTTCTCTTATGTCAAGAGGATTCAACAGCTTATATATAACCGAAAAACGAATTATCTATTGTCCTATTTGCACATTACTATTTTTCAACCTAGTTCTGCCACTACTCTTTAATTTTTGTTATATACAATAAAACAATCAAACAAAGACAAGCTCAAAGAGAACAAGAAAATGTAATCAAACAAAGAAAGGGCATAATGTGCAATCTTTTAACTCCTTTGTCACTTCACTAGAATTTTCTCTCATGTCAAGAAGATTCATTAGCTTATATATAACCAAAAAACAAATTTTTTATTGTCCTATTAACACATGTATAATCTTTCAACAAAATCCCCTCTTTCTTCAGCCTAGTTTCATTATTTCTCTTCAATCAGAGGCGGAGCTAGGTGGGGGTTCATGGGTTCGGGACGAACCTAGTAGCTTTTATGTAGACCCTATATTTGTACTAGAAAATTAATTAAATATATATGTATATTAATTTGTGAACCCCTAACAACATTAATTGACGGTTATTAACGAAATTTAGAACCCCCAAACTCTTAATCTTGGCTTCGCCTCTGTCTTCAATTTTTGTTAAATACGACAAAAGAATCAAACAAAACAACAAAAACCAACAAAACACAAGCCAAAGGAGAATAAGAAAATGTAACTAGAATGCAATTGTAAAGATACAACAACTGAGCCTACTCAAACTCAAAAGCCAACTCTTGATGGGAGGATAATCCAAGTCCATATAAACAACCGCCATTCCATTCCCCAACCAATGTAGGACTCTAACCCACTCGAACACTCCCTTCACGCTCAGGCCTAATTGAAGCATGGACCAGGAGCCCCTGATACCATGTAAAGATATAGGACTTGAACCTAACTCAACCCTAAAAGCTAGCAAATCACCAATCCATTCCCAAATCAATGCGGGACTCTAACCCACTCTAACAAACAAGACATATATAACCGAAAAACGAATTCTTTATCGTCCTATTAGCACATTATATTTTTTCAACAAAATCCCCTTTTTCTTCAACATAATTTCAGTACTGCTCTTCAATTTTTGCTATATACAACAAAAGAATCAAACAAAACAACAAAAACCAACCTAACACAAGCTAAAAGAGAACAAGAAAATATACCCCTCCGTCCCAATTTAAGTGTCTTACCTTACTTTTCAATATGTCCCTAAAAGATTGTCTTTTTACAATTCCAACATTCCATGTGACAAATTTAAGACCACAACATTCAAAAATCTATCTTTATTTCTTAAACTACGTGCACAGTCAAACTTAAGATACAATGCAAACAAACAAAAGAAAGATTAAAACTTTGGGATGAGCTGCAAACCTCCATTGAGCCAAAGAACAAGAGGCTTTGAAGATGGATCATCAACAGCTTCAAAAAACCAATAAAAAAGAGCTCTTTCAGATTCCTTATTTACAGTAACATAACCAGAATAATGTGCAAAGTTCACATTAAACCCTTGACCAGGAAGCTTAGAAACTCTGTCTAATTGTTTTTGTGCATTTGGGTTTACAGAAAAACTACCAGAAATGAAAAATAAACCAAGAACAACAAAAACCCAAATGAGATTTAACATTTTCTTGGTGGAAATTTTTATGAACTAGTAGAAAAAATGAGGATAATGGGGTATATAAAGATTGTATTTTTTTCACTTTTTAAAATATGGTGTCAATTATGATTTTGTAAACGTAACGATTAGATTTGTTGTTGCAGTGTCGCGCACATGATTCATGATTTCCTTCGTTTGCTTGTCTCAAAGTTTTTACCCATTTTGATTAATTTTATGATATATGTGTTACTTTTAGAGATGGAGTCAAAATTTAAAGTTTATAAATTTGACATTAATAATTTGTATATATTTAATAAATTTTTTATTATAAAGTTACAAGTTTGAATCAAAGTTATTGGATTAAGTCGAATCACAATTAACATACTGACTCGTACCTTAGCCACTTTCTACTAGAAATAGGTACCAAAGTAATTTTATATTAAAGGCTAGAACAAATGAGAAGAATATCTAGTACTTCCTAGGAATTTTAATGTGAGATCTCATAAATATTAGAAAAATTTATGTCCTCCAACTGTAAGTGTGCATAAATAGATATTTATATTTATTCTAAGTTGAACAAGTAGATATATGAGTTCTACGTGACAATTCTATATGTATTATATCACATAAACACATATATATATACTTGTTCAACTTTATACAAATTTAAATATATGTTGGCGTACTTTAATGGCTATTTTAACCTATTTATTAACGTAAGGATTGGTGTTGTTTTGTTGTTGTGCACATGATATGCTTGTTTTTGTTTGTTGTGCTGAATAAAAAGTTGTGTGGCTTTTATGCAATGATTGTTGCAACCTTCCTTATGTATGATGGAAACGTGTAGATGGTGCAATTGGTTCACTAAAAGGTAGGACAAAAAAAAAAAAATTCCAATTATATACTCCGTTATAATTTAGAGGCATAATACATAAATATATCGTTTAATTTGGCATCAATAGTTCCATTTTTGAGTATATATAAGTACACAATTGAATTTGTATAAAGTAGAACAAGCAAACATATAAATCCTACATGACGTTCTATACGTGTTTACTTGTTTATTTTGCCATAAAAATAACCATATTAAGGGTTATTAGCACTTTTGACTTGTAACTAATTGAAACGTGAACTTTTGATCATTTTGCCTGTGAATATATATCCACTAATGTACCATGATTATTGCCTATTATTCTTTTGCTTAATTACTCATGTGTTATATTGAGATTGTACTAGTACTATTTACTCCATATTTCACAAAGGATGTGGTCTATTTATACAAGTAGATGCATGCAAAGTACAAGAAGAGTCTTAGATACTATTTAAACAACTTCCTAATTATATGTACTACAATAGTCTTGTGAACATGTATACATATATAAGAAAGAAGTATTATTTTGAACTACGTGAAAGTGTTCAACTGACCACTTTTCACCTGTCGTAACTCTACCCAAAACACTGGCATTTCTCCTAGTGTCAATACTTAGGTAGCATTATTTTACATATAGAAAAAGTAGTAATATGTGCTATAATGAAACTAAAACATAACATATAACAGAATTGCAGAGACAAACTCCTATAGCTCCACTTATTAGCTAAGTTGCTCGGACTCTCCAAAAATATTACCGCACCTGTGTCGGATCCTTCAAAATACACTATATTTGTAGGATCTCACACGCACCCCTCGACATTTTTGAAAGAGTCCGAGCAACATAGCTTATTAGACTCCTAACATTTTTTTCACAAAACTACAAGACATTTCATAGAACTCCAAAATACACCTCTCAATGAATCTGCAATAAGCAATTCTCCATCTTTTCTTGAAGATCAAACTGCCAAAAAATGCCCAAAAACCAACTATATATCCCAAACCAACAACAGCAAAGAACCATACTTTCTCAAGTTTAGCTTCATCATCTGTTTCTCCTTCATCATATCCTCCACTTTGTGATGTTGTCGTCGTCGTAGTCCTATCACCAACACATTGTTCCAAAGGAGGACCACAAAGTGCAACATTTCCTTGAAAAATTGTTGGATCAACTTTGGTTTGAAACTGAGTACTAGTAGGAATTCTTCCTGTCAACTTATTGTATGACAAGTTCAAATGACTCAGAAAGTCTAATGTAGCTAAGCTTGGTGGGATAGTACCTGATAACTGATTTATTGAAAGATCTAACGTTTCAACCCAACGTAACTTTCCGATATCTGTTGGTATGTGTCCTGTCAAATGGTTCATAGACAAGTTCAAGGTTCCAAGTTTGTGCAAGTTTGTTAACTCTTCCGGGATTTCACCAGACAAACTGTTGCTCGAGAGGTCGATACTGTTTACTAGATAAAGGATTTTATCATAAGAAAGTGTTCTTCCTTTTGCCTCAAGCTTCAATGTACCTTGATATAGTTTAGATTCTACATCAGTTAGCTCAAGCTTGAACCCTTCCAAGTTTCCAAAACAGGATGGGACAGAACCGGATAAGTTGTTTCCTGAAAGGTCTAGTATGTGAAGACCTGAAAGGCTACAGATTTTTGAAGGAATGTGACCGAAAAACCTGTTGTTCCTTACACTAAGGATTAACAGTGATCTCATTGTTTCCCCTAACCAAGCTGGGATTAGCCCTGACAACTGATTGTTACTAAGATCAATGTTGATCATTTTCGTGCAATTTCTCAAACTCGAAGGCAGTTCTCCAGAGAGATTGTTGCCTGAGAGTCTCAAGAACATCAGACTTGCAAGAGAGCCTAGTGAGTGTGGAATTTGTCCGGATAGGCGATTCTCTGACATATCTATCCAGTAAAGATATGGTAACTTACCCCAGAAGTCAGGAACTTGCCCGATAAGTTGGTTGTTATCGAGGTCTAAGGTAGTTAACTGATTCATATCACCCATGCATAAGGGAATTGTTCCTGGAGATGTCCAAGTCTCCTATATTGGGAAGTGCTTCACAAATGTTGAGAGGAATAGGTCCTGAAAACAAGTTATCCCTCAGATACAATGTTGAAACATTAGTAGACCATAGTGGGAGAGGTCCCTCAAAGCGATTAGTGCTTAATTCCACATTGGCTTGAAAGTTGAACTTGAATTTGTTTGGAACTTTCCCTGTCAAGTTGTTGTAAGCCATGTCTAGATTATCAAGCTTCAAATCCAACTCTACAAACCAATCAGGTACCGCATCAGAAATCCCCGCGGTATTGAGTATTAGGTTGGTGAGCTCATTTTGATCCTTCAGCCAATGTGGGAATTCAGGGCCTAATTGGCATGACTGAATAGTCAAGGATGTCAGCCTGAATGAAGGATTCCAATTCGGGCTGATACCGAATGCCAAGGTAATATTATTACTAAGTTTCATCCCAACTGAAAACTCTTGCAAGTTGGAAAGATTCATCAAATGAGCTTCAGTGACAATACCATCCCACATATTCTCCGAGATATCCAATGAGACCAACGACATGAGCTGCCCGATATTCGTGGTGATGTTCCCACTCATTTTGTTAGATGTGAGGTAAAATGTCTCCAAGGATGATAAGTTCCCTATACTTTCAGGTATTGTGCCTGTCAGTGAGTTATCCCTCAATTGAAGATTTTTCAACTTCCTCAAGTTGCCTAATGCATCAGGTAGAGTTCCTGTCAATTCATTGAATTTCAACTCCAATGTCTCCAAGCTATTGCTTTGGCATTCAGATAACGCATCGATGAACTCGATTATGTCTCCACTGATGTTGTTGTAAGACAGGATTAAACTCTTCAAATTACATAGTTTTCCTAAGCTCCTCTTGAGTGTCCCATTGATACAGTTGTTCGAAGACAGATCAAGATGTTCAAGGAAAGTGAGCTTAGCAAACTCATCAGGCAGTTCACTACAGATACTGTTGGAGCTTAAGTCAAGATACACAAGGCTACTAAGTTTGAATATCCATTGAGGGAATGTACTTGAACTAAAAGCATTGTTGGAAAGATCAAGTACCAAAAGGGAAGTAAGATTTAGAGATGGAAAAGAAGATGGAATGTTTAAAAGTTGACATCGAGGCAAATGCAACTCCAACAGAGAAGGAACATGATCATTGATTATTTGAAGCCAAGAATTAGTATCTTTACTAAGATCTAAGCCTCCTAAATCAAGAACTTGCAAATTTGAGAGGTTTTTAAGGAATGAAGAGACTAAACCAGTAAAAGATGCACCAGATAGATTGAGATACCTTAGTTCTTTAAGGCGACCGATGAATTCAGGTACTTTGATTCCTTCAAAATTGTTCATGCTTAAGTCTAAGTATCGCAATTGTTGTAACTTAAGTAAAGATGGATTAATCACACCTCTCAATTCATGTTCTGTTGAGTATTTGTTCCTAAGATCAATCTTTACGACGTGTCCGGTCTTGTTGTTACATGTTACACCAAGCCATTGGCAACAATCTTGTTGATCAATCCAAGAAGATAGCTTGCCTGAAGGATCTGTGAGATTTTCTTTAAGGTTTAGAAGTGCATTTTTCTCTGTTTCAATGCAAGAGGTGATACAAGAGGAAACAAAGTGATGGTTTATGCAAGTGAAATACAGAAGTTGAGATAACAATATGAGAAAGATAAGTTGAAGTGAATTGTTCTCCATATTTGCTTGTTTGTGAATGAAGTAGGAAGGAACATCTCTTGTCATTTATAGGCATAGTATTTGGAAAAAATTAAGCCAATATTGTAGCTTGGTCGTGGTTGAGAATCATGAGGTTTCAGGTTCAGATTCATCGGGGACAAAAATAGTAGATGATTTCCTTCCATCGTTCCTAACATTGATGAACATAATTACTTGGTACATGTTGCTAGTGGAGGTGGTAGATATCTCGTGAATTTAATTGAAGTGCATGCAAGCTGGTTATCAAAAAAATTAAGCTAGTATTGACCTAGACAAAAGAAGCATTTGGGAGTAGAGTCTTGGTCCTTGTGGTGTCAAGTCAATAATTATTTTCTGCATTCACACTACGGCTTGTTTAGAAGGGCTTATAGTCAATCTTGAACACTACGCTTAGCGTGTTAAACAGACGTCTAGTGTCACACCCCAAAATTTTGTTAGGGTTTTGTCCTGATTTTCTTACCTTATTTGAAGAATTATTTTTCCTTAAAGAAAAAACAAAATATTACCATAAATGTTTTTACTTTTCCTGAAAGGAAAATATAATATTCTTTCATATTTAGTTTATTCTTTCCTTTTAGGAAAATGTTTTAGAGTAGCTAGTCCTTTTCTAGTAAGAAAATGTTTTAGGACTCTATAAATATAGGTTTGTTTATTCTAACACAATAACAATAGCATCCACAATGTAGTTGTTTAAGAGTCTTGTTTATGGAGAGATTTATTCTCTCTAAAGTTTCAATGTTTTTCTTTATATTAGTTTTGATATAATAATATTTTGATTTTTAGTATAAGTTTTTGTTATCTAATTTATCAACTATATGATTTGCAAATTGTAAGCTTCCGCATGACGTCCTAATCATCCTTCATAACCCAACAAAATTTAACTACATTTGACTTTTTTTATGTGTTTACTTCTTTATATTTTAAATTTCATGAAAAATTTGACTCCGCTGCTAACATAATTGTTGGAAAGTCTTAGTCCTTGTAGTGTCAAGTCAATAAGTCTTCTAGTGAATGGACTCCAACTCAAGCAAAGAATCAATGGTCTGGCTATATATTTTCTACATCCACACCTGGGGCTGTTTGGATGGGTTTATTGTCAAATCCCGAATGCTATAAAAATGCTTAAAAGTACATAAAATAAGTCAATTCAAACAGGCGCCTAGTGCCACACCCCAAAAATAGTGTTTGCTATGTGATATTCTAAAAATTGAAAAAGAGTTTTTGAAAATGTTTTGGGGTCTGATCAAGTCAATTTATGGAATGATAAATAACTATAAGTGACGGGGATAAACAATTTAAAATAACAAAAATTTAATATTTAATAATTGTATCGAGAATGACAGTAAAAGTGGAAACAAGATCATATATTTTCTGTTGATATAACTCATCGAATGATTCTGATTTTTTTTCTATGTAGTTTTTTTTTAACGACGATATCTCGACATATTCATCATATAAGATTCATGATTACTCAGATCTTAATCGAATATCTATTAGGAAAAAAAAGATAATCCACTATTTTAAAAAAAAAAAAAATCTAAAATTCAATAATTAAAATAACAAACAAAAGTATTTCGTTATTGGGGAAAAAATTGAAATTTGTTTAGGCTGGGTTCCAATCTATTGTGGAATCACTGTTCTTAATCATGAAAAGCATTAAATGGGTCATGCCAAATTGTGGTGGATTTGTTGACAACTTGTCACAAAAAAAAAAAAAATGACAATTTAACACTATATGTAGAATTAGTATTATCAAATTTATCGGTCTTTCATAATTTAGTGAACAATTAAGTAATACATGCAAAAAAAAATTATGTAAGGCGAAAATTGTATTTCAATTAACTAGATTCACTGTCTTTGACTAATTGAAATATCTCGAACTTTTGTCTTATAGGCAAAACTTATATATGACCACAACTTATACCTGATAGGCAATAAAAGTTGTCTTGTGGATTTTCTGAAGTAAAGGTTATTTTTTAAAAAAAATACTAAGCGCGGACTAAAAGTTCAAAATCATCCCCTATGAAGGTCATTCATGTAATTTGCTCTTTGAAACATCTACATAAATGTCTAAAGGCCCATATGGAATTTGGGCTTTAATTGGGCTATATGCATGGTCTTGGACAACTATGTGATTGAGCCCAATGGGCCTGTTCTTTCTTTGGGTCAACTATGAGATTGAGCCCAAATGGCATGTTCTTTCTTTGGGCCAACTATATGATTGAGCCCAATAGATACACATTGCACAAAAAGCGGTTAAATAAAAGTCGAATTTTATAAAGTTGTTAAAGATAAGTTGCCTCGATCGATCTGAGAATTGAACTGCAAAAGCCTAACTTCATAACTCAAGTTCATTCGAATATAGTTCAAATTTATACCTCGAGTCTGAAGTTTCAATTTTGACAGTTCAAACTTCTAACTAAAGTTCAGACCTTTAATACGAATTTAGGCTTTTGTATTTCATCTGAAGACGAAGAAACACCAACAATGATAATAGGAGTGATTTTATGTTTGGCAAAATGCTATATTGTAAATAATTTTTAAGAACTAAATATATGTTATGTTTTGGGTAGAAATGCTAGTGCCATTTCTACCCAAAGGTAAGCGTTGGACTCAAATCTATAAGCATTGCTATTTGATTGGATGCAAAATTAAAATACTATATTTGACTTATATACTATATTATTAATAGTAAAAAAAAACTAATTTAAAAGTTTGTTTAAAGTAGCAAAGACAACACATTCAAAAATTTAAATTTGAAATATTAAAATTATGAAGGTTCTATAAAAATAGGATCGTGTTTATAATTTTGAATGTCTCAAATTAAAATCATATAATTATTGGGAATTTGTTAAAGTTTTCATTTTCATTCATCTATAAACAATACATAAAACATAAATAGACACTACTACCATTTGAAAATATGATTTTAAACCAATATGAGTTGTGATGCAGTGGTGAGACTGCTCTATTCTTAATCAGAGGTTTCGAGTTCGAGCTCTGTGTATGGAGAAAATTCTGCTGGTAGCACCACCCCCGAATGGGCCATGCAGAGCGCGACCTGAATTTAATCGGGGCTCCAATGCGGACTCCGAACCGTGTGGAAAATTTAAAAAAAAAAATTTAATAAAAATAATATAAATTGTGGGAAATTGATTTGAGATGGCTTGGAGACCAAGTTCTACATGGATTTCATAACTAAAAAAAAATAATCAGATTCAAATTTAACCAGGCCACCTAACTTTAGTCTTTATTTATTAAATTAAAATAAGACTTTTTATTCACTTTTGGTCAGAAGTATACTGCTAATGACTCATAATGATCTGTATGAAATTTCTTCACCATTTCTCATATTAAACCTAAAAACTTACAATGTGAGGATATTTTTATTGGTAATTATTTTAATCAATAGAATTTATTGCATGAATTAATTATACCAAAATTATTAGATCATTAAATATTATTTATAGCTTAATACCATCAGACCAATTCAAAAAAATTATATAACAAAATTTGGTTTGGAAAGATCAAATAAATCATGTGATAATAGATGATATTAAATGGATCTTTGATTACTATCGTGGGATAGTTGAGATTCTTTCCTCCCTTAATTAGATGTCTCGAATATCAGAGGCAAGGCTATAATATTCAGTATAGGTTCGGATGAATCTAATAACTTTTGCTTAGATTTTGTGTGTGTATATATATATATATATATATATATATTTGGAAATTCTTTATATTTCATCTATTTCATTTTACTTGACTCATATATCAAAAATAGATGTTTCATTTTACTTGTCCATTTTAGCAAATCAAAAGAGTTATGAAAAGAAGGGATTATATAGTTGACAAATTTACCTCTAATTAACGTTTTTTTAAGGCGTGTGTCAAGTCAACATGAGTCAAGTAATATAAAACGAAGGGATTATATTTTAATTACGAACTGAGCAATCAAAATAAGTTATGAATTTTTGTAGCATATTCAAAACTCAAAAAAAATTAAATCTTAGTTTCATCTTTGGCAAGTATGAGCCTTGTGATTGGAGAATATTTCGATTAGAAGTGTTTCACTCTCTTAATGGACCTACTATAACGTAAATCTAAATTAATTGAATCAGTAGACATTGAATACCAAATAACAAAACTTGCCCTTCTAAACCTATTGACTTGTGCAAAAATGACTTCATAGTGTGTCTTTATTGAAACATTCCATTCCATTTTTTTTTTTTTTTTCAATATAGAAACAAAGTACTTGTACTCACAGAGATAAGAAGTGACTTTTCAAATAATATTATTATTTTTATTTTCCTTTTTTTTCCCCTCACATGTATATACATACTCTTGATGGCCCATAATATTTATATGAAATTTCTTCACCATTTCCCCACATAGAATCTACAAAATTAGAAATATATCAGTGTAATTATCTTATGCAATATTAGAAATTATATTTATTTTAAACAGAAATTTAAATAGATCAATTGATTAACTATTTAATTTTTTTTATTTTGTTGGTGTGGGTTTGTTTCCACACCTTACAATGACTTCTCCATTTCCCCTTCAGCTTACGCCTTACTAAAAAAAAATGAACACTTTCCACGAGTAAATACTTGGTAAAATTTGATTTTTAAAAAATATTTTTTCGATTAGAATTGGATCGTGGAAAATATTTTCGATTCTTGAAATTTTTTCGATATTTTCCCATTATAATAGTTAGATATAAGTTCTTGTGAATTTTTCTTTAAAATTATAGGAAAGCGTAACAAAATTTCCATGAAGTTAGAACTAATTTGATTAAGATTGGAGATATCTTATTCATTCCACGATAAAAAAAACAAAATTATTTTGGGTCGTTGCCAGATGTATTGAATTTCTTCATCCTTACTTAAAGGTTTTGAGTTTCTACTCTTGAGAATAAACACAATCAGGGATCGGTAAAGAACATTTTTCCTTTTTAGTGAGCCTTATGCAAGACGATTTCAAATTAATTAAAGTTTTGAAACTGATATCGAATATCAAGTGATGTTTTTTTTAAAAAAATATTTGTAAAAGGAGGTTTGTGTCCCTTTCTCATTTTTAATACTTTTGGATGCAACAATGTCTCCATCAAATTCTGCATATTTGATATTCCCATGTGAGTTAGCAGCCATGTTATTTTATCTCTACTCAATGATTGTTACTTTTAGAGATTCTTCATTTCTTCTTTATAACTCTTTTATCCCTCTTTATTCCTTTTTTGGGGGTGGGGTCGGGATGGGGAGGGGGTTATTACGAGTTGTAAAAAAATCACGAAGGAATATAGCGAGATGGATGAAATATTGTTAATTAAAGATTTTGTATTTGATCTTTGAAAATGTAGAAATTCATGACAAGAAAAAATTACTTCTTTAAACCCTATGCAATGCTAATTTGAATGTGTGAGGTTAGTGAATTTCACCTATTGAATGATTATATAAAATGAAAATGTAAATTAGTAAAAATAATTTACTTGAAAATGTCATTAAACAATATAATCATTCACTCATGTGTCAATGATATCAGATGCCTCTTATATTCGTGAAATATTGACAAACAAATGAATCAAAAATGCATAGTTCGATTAATTAAATGCTTAATGTCCTGAATCCAATACCATATAGACTAAAATCATAATTTATCAATAATTAAAAGATTAAAAGTGTCAGCAACCCAAGATAAACAATGGAGTTTTAAATAACTTGACTACTTTTTATGGTAGATATTATTTCTTTTAATAAATTGCGGTATATGAGCCAACTTGTATATATACATTTCGATTAATTTTACGAGGTATATGTTATTTGTCACCATCATAGATATCGAGTAATTTTATTGATTGATTTTAATTTATTTTTTTATGATAAATATTTCCGTATTCTTGGTTTTATCTTATAAAAAATAATTCCACATGGTCTATCAAATATATTTATGAAAATCTTATAAACAAATTAAATTTACTAGAAAAAAATGGAAAATAAAAAAAGAAAAACATTCCTCATATGTCACCATTATCTTGAAGAAATATTGACTTGTTGATGATAAAGTGAATCATAAGGTTTCAAACACGTAATTAACAAAAGTTTGATTTAGTTTATATATATATATAATTGGATGCACGTTATAATATAAAAATGGCGTATTGAAATTCCAAGAAGATAACGTGTTACTATATGAAAACTTATATTATAATTTTTTAAAAATATTTTTTTTAATGCATTGATCAGTTCAAGTTAATGAGTTGTCCTTTTTTTAAGGGTATCCTGTGCGCGGGGATATTATAAAAAATAATCTTTCTATTTAGTAGGACAATATAAGCCCTACTTATATTTTCTATTTGCATATCTTATTTATAAGATCATATTGAATATATGTTATTATTGTTGTTATCTAAAGTCTTCTTGCGGAATGAACATGAAAATTTTATTACATTTTCTTGTAAATTCACAAGAACTCATATCTAACTATTAGTGCGATATCCATGAAAAAAGAAATCTCAAAATTCACGAAATTTTTTCTAAGAAAAATCTCAAAATTCACGAAAACTTTTCTTCCATTGTTTATTTTCAGTATGAAATTTGTAAAATAAAATTAGAATTTTCTACAAATTTATTAGTCGAAAAGGTCCCTTTTTTTTTTTTAATAAGGAGTGGTAGGATGGGAAACTTGCATCTTATTAATAAAATGAAAATTAAAATAATTAACCAACTTACCTACTAAAATTTTCGTAAAAAAGATCTCATTTCTAATACTGCACAAGTTATTTACTCTAATATAATTCTCATTTAAGTCATTTTGTAGATTCTATCTGGAAATTATGAAGAAATTTCATACAAACATTATGGGCCATCAACAGTATTTACATGTGATGAAAAAAAAAAGTCAAAAAAGAGGTCGTAAAAGGAAAAATATGTAAGTATATATTGAAACATACAATCAGCAACGGAGCTAAAGTATATCTTACGGGTGTAATTGAATTTAGTAATTTTAATTTAAATTAGTATATGTTTTAAAATATCCATTCGATATAATACAAATTAATTGTTATTTAGAAGTTAGTAACTTAAAATAAATAAAATCTTCATTCGTAAACTTTAAATTTTGGTTCCACTTTTGATAACAACCTTTTTCTAGAAGGACATTTCAATATAACAATCAAGTTCTTTTTTGCCCATTTATTTTTCTGTTAAAGAATTTAAAAAATCTACATTGTTATAAAAAAAATTGACGGTATATTTATTTTGCAATTTTTATAGAAAATTTAGGATTTTTTAAAAAGAAAATAGTGATGAAATCTAAATGACACTTGATTTCCAAGCCACTACAAGTCAATTCATCATCTTTTTCTTTTTCTTTTTCTTTTTTCTAGTCATAAAAAAAGTGATAAATTTTAATTTTCCCGACGTATTGTGTGAACGTAACATAATTATTTAATAGGAAAATAAAAATACAAATTACTTATAATTTATCTTAATAAATGTTTAACCATAGATTAAAGTAGTAATAGAAACTTCTAGTAATTGTTTGATATCAAGGGAAGGTACTCCAAAGAAAATAATACAAAAGACACAAGTTATATAAGTCAAATTCAATTTTAGTGTTCGAATGTATCAAAAAACGATACGTGATAGTCGAAGTTAGGTCAAATCCAATTAAGTAGTGATTAGATCAGATATGGTCCTGAATCACAACTGATAAGGTTATTCCTATCAATTGAATGTCCGAAGTAATGAAACAAGTCTTACTTAGCTCCAGAGTGATAGATTTAGAGATAAAGTTTATCAATCCACCGATCAGATAAATCTTGTGAGCAACAATTCATTTAGTATCAAATATTAATACAATATGTGAATCCAATATAAAAATATTTTAAATGCAATATTAAAACAAATTTAAGATATACTCATTTCGTATGATATTTGAAAAACCTAAAAATTTAAAGGAAAAAGACTAAGTTAATGCTTATAATATATTCAAAAAACCAAAGGAAAAAATAGCTCTCTAATAATTTCCTATATACGACCGATTGGAAACCCCTAAAACGTTGAGTAGAAAAAAGTAGAGTTTTTATTTTATTTTTATGTATAAATATGAACGACAAATATTCCAATTTTGAATAATATTTTAAAAAATGAAGACTATTTCATGGTACAAATGAAGTTCACCTTCTACAATTGTTGATGGTTAGAAAATTTATTATTCTTTCAAAATAATAATTTAAGATTCTTGTATTGAAAAGATGTCACAGTGAGAAGGTGTGAGTGTGAATGATAATCGGTTTAACAAGAGTTACATGTAAATCAAAAAAATATTGGAGAGAGATGATTAGATATGATATGTCACATTTGTGAAAAAAGTTAAAGATGATTTTTTGAATAACATAGATTTCTCTAAAATGTCCTAGTATAGAAACTTAGAAATTATCTTGAAGAAATATCTAAATATTCTAGAGTAGTTGTCTTAAGGAAATATCTAGATATTTTAGAGTAGTTGCTAGAAGATAAGTTAACTAGAACTTTCTTATAGATGTATCTAGAAGAGTTTCTAGAACCATCCCTAGACAAGTATAAATAGGAGATGGCCTTGTACATTTGTATTCAAGGAAAAATCAAAGTACTTAACGAGTCTTCTTCCATTACAAAGTTCTTCTTTCCAAATTCTCTTTTTAACTTTCTAGCTTTCTCTTCTTCTTCAGTTGAATCTTCCGATCTTAGTTAACGATTTTGGGCTAGCAGAAGGTTCTTTAATTATACTTTTCTTCTGCTATTCTCTACATGGTATCAGAGTCATAGCCACACACTGCCTTCTAGTTTTGAATTCAAGATCGGGTTAGTGAAAAATTCAACTTGTTTCTCTATATGGATTTCAACGGTTGTGCTAACGGATTAGGGATGGAGCTGTTAAACCAGTCCAATTACAAGGTATGGAGTCATACCTTGGGTGAGGATTTGTAGGATGTTGTTAATGGGAGTAACACAAGTCCTCCTGCTGACGGACCAGAGAATAGTAACACATACAAGAAGTGGAAGCAGGTTAATGCTAAGGCGAAATTTGTCCTGAAGAGGTCAATATCCTTCAATTTATTTGATCATATTATACGGTGCAAATCAGCTCATGAAATATGGAGGACGCTCGATCAGCTGTTCAACAAGAAGAATGAAGCTTAGCTACAAATATTGGAGAATGAATTGGCTAACACCATTCAAGGTAATCTCTCTATAGCCAAGTCCCTTTGTTACATCAATTCAAGGATGGGCTCAACAACCATCCTTGGAGGAGTTTGAGAATATGTTGTCATCACAAGAGCTACTAGCCAAGCAAATGGCTGGGGTATTAATCAAAAAAGAGGAAGAAAATGCTCTTGTATCAAATAAGAGTAAATTTAAAGGAAAAACAGTAAGAGATAGGCGACACTTTCGATTCCAAGGTGGTTCAATTCCGCTAGAAAATGAGGGAGAGTCTACCAATAACTATAAGACTCTCAAATGTTATCGGTATGGCAAAATCGGACACATAAAAAGATTTTGTCGAACCAAGGAAAGCAATATGGCTCAAACTGAGAAAGTTGCTGAAGAAGAAGAAGACTGGGGAAAATATTTCGTAGCCTAGACTCGAGCAATAGATGCAATGACATCCATCAATTTTGAAAGAGACTGGATCGTGGATTTAAGATGTGGGCATCATCTTACTGGAGATGAATCTAAATTTTCTGACTTTCACAAATACATTGGTCGTGATGTCATTGTAATAACATATAATACAGTTTATCAAGTGGAGAAGGAAGGCACAGTCGTTATCAATGAGAAACAGGAAGACTCAATCACTCTCAACAGTGTGTTTCATGTTCCAGGGATGAGGAAAAATCTATTTTCCGTTGCAAATGCCGTAGGTGCAGGAAGTTATCTCCTATTTGGACCACATGATGTAAAGTTCCTTCGAAATATCAAAGAACTCAAGGCAGATGTCATTCATACCGGTAAGAGAGCTAATGATTTATATGTTTTATTTGCCTCTAATTCATATATTGAGAAGATGAGTAGCAATGATACTGCACATCTATGGCATGCTAGACTTGGGCATCTTAACATGGAAAAATTAAAAGTCATGGTAAAATTGAATCTAGTAAAAGAATTGCCTAACTTAAGCAATTTTGGTGGAGAAGAAATTTGTGAAGAATGTCAATACGGAAAGGCACATCGTCTTTCGTTTGATAGATCCTTGTCAAGATGCATTGCTCCACTAGAGCTAATTCATAGTGATTTGATGGGGCCAACAAGAACTCCTTCGTTCTCCGATTGTTCTTATATTCTAATTTTTATTGATGATTTTACTAGATTCACATGGTTTATTTTGTGAAGCACAAGTCAAAAGTTCTCAACAAGTCTATGAAATTCAAGGAAACTGTTGAAGGCGAGCTTGGCTCAAGAATAAGGAGGTTGCGAATAGATAATAGTGGTGAGTACACTTCTGAAGAGTTTCTCTCTTTTTGTCGTCAATATAGCATTAAAAGAGAACTTACTTGTGCTGATACGCCACAACAAAATGGAGTGGCAGAAAGAAAGATCCGACACTTAACAGAGACATGTAAAAGGTGGCTTCATGCCAAAATCTACCTAGAGCCCTATGGGCTGAAGGTATGAAATATGCAGCTTATGTGATCAACAGGATGCCGCTTTCTCCAAACAACATGAAGTCTCCCTATGAATTAATGTTTGGAGAGAAGCCTAATATCAAAAACCTAATAGTGTTTGGATCTATCTGTTACGTTCATATCCCTGATTCTCAACGGAGCAAGCTGGACTGCAAGGCAAGAAAATGCATCTTTGTTGGATACGATGAAAGGAAAAAGGGTTGGAAGTGCATGGATCCAAAAACTCATCGTTTTGTTGTTTCTAGGGATGTCGTATTTGATGAAATCTCCTTGTATTATGGAGTTACATCAAAAGGAGAGGGTTCTAAAATATTGAACCCTGGAGTTTCGAACTTGCCCATCACAAGTGCTTCTCCGGATAATACAGTTTGTTGAGGAGCTAAGCGAAAGGGAGAGCCTAGAAACTCAACAATGTGCAACTCAACAAGAAGATGCTGCATTGGTTTCACAAAGACCAAACAGAACTATTGTTAAGCCAGCTCCATTCAGAGATGAAAACTTTGTTAGTACATATTCTTGTTTCTTTGCAGGGCCAATTGACGATGAAGAGCCTTCATCTTTTAAAGAAGCAAAAGGAGTCAAAGAGTGGAAGCTTGCCATGGATGATGAAATAGAGGCACTAATGAAAAATCAAACTTGGAGCCTTGTGCCAAAGCCAAGAGATGTACAACCCGTTTCTTGCAATGGGTTTACAAAATCAAAAGAAGAGCAAATGGCAGCATAGACAAATATAAAGCTAGATTGGTTGCTCGAGGCTTTTCTCAAAAATATGGCGAAGACTACGAAGAAACCTTCAGTCCAGTGGCTAAGATGATCTCAGTTCGAGTTGTACTAGCTATGGCAGTCTCATATGGTTGGAAACTATGGCAACTTGACGTGAAGAGTGCTTTCTTGTATGGATAACTTGACAAAAATATTTATATGGAGCAACCACCCGGGGATGTTTCTAACTTACATCCTGATTATGTTTGCAAACTTAAAAAAACACTTTATGGACTCAAGCAAGCTCCACGAGCATGGTATGGAAAAATTGCTCAATATCTATATTTCTATGGCTATACCACATCACATTCAGATCCAAGCTTGTTTGTTAAGAAACAAGAAGATTTTCATGTGGTTGTTCTCTTGTACATGGATGACATGATAATAACAGGAAATAATGATGATGAAGTTGCAAGGCTTTAAGAAGAGATTGCCCTAAGATTTGATATCAAAAAGTTGGGAGAATTACATCATTTTCTTGGCTTAGAGGTAACAAACACAAGTAAAGGGGTCTTTGTTACCCAAGAAGGGTATGCCAAGAAGCTTGTGGATAGGTTTGGGGTGAAACAAAGGAAAAAGTGTTCTATGCCTTTGGAGACTAGCACGAGGCTAAGGCGTGAAAAAGGCTCACTTTTTGTAAATCCCAAGCCTTATCGAGCTCTAGTTGGAAGTCTCCTGTATTTGACTATTACAAGGACAGACATTGCCTTTTCTGTTGGATATGTCAGCAGATTTATGCAGTTACCAAGAAAGCCGCACTTGGAAGCTGCAAAGAGGATCCTAAAGTATATCAACTCAACATCAAATATGGGCCTATTTTTTAAAAGAAAGAATGACTTGGTATTAAATGGATATACAGACGCAGATTTTGGTGGTAATATGGATAATCGAAGATCAACATTAGGCTATTTTTTAGTCTGTGGTGGAACAAGTATTTCTTGGTGCAGTAAGAAGCAAGACTCAGTTTCTTTGTCAACTACGGAGGCGGAATATAAAGCAGCAACACTTACTGCTCAAGAATGTGTATGGCTCCGAAGACTTGCTGAAGATTTGCATCTACTCTATATCAAAGCCAACTATGATCTTTGGAGACAACCAAAGTGTCATCAAGCTTGCAAACAATCCGATATTTCATGCAAGAACTAAGCACATTGAGGTGGAACATCATTTCATTTGAGAAAAAGTTCTTGATGGAACTTTATATACGTCGGAGGTACGAAGTCAGGAGAATATTGCTGATATCTTCACCAAGTCACTTCCAAAAGCTTCATTTGAGTTTCTCCGCGGCAAGATTGGGATAGTTTCAAAAATCACTTTAAGGGGGAGTGTGAAAAAAGTTAAAGATGATTTTTTTGAATAACATAGATTTCTCTAGAATGTCCTAGTATAGAAACTTAGAAATTATCTTGAAGAAATATCTAGATATTCTAGAGTAGTTGTCTTAAGGAAATATCTAGATATTTTAGAGTAGTTGCTAGAAGATAAGTTAACTAGAACTTTCTCATAGATGTATCTAGAAGAGTTTCTAGAACCATCCCTAGACAAGTATAAATAGGAGATGGCCTTGTACATTTGTATTCAAGGAAAAATCAAAGCACTTAAAGAGTCTTCTTCCATTACAAAGTTCTTCTTTCCAAATTCTCTTTTTAACTTTCTAGCTTTCTCCTCTTCTTCAGTTGAATCTTCCAATCTTAGTTAACGATCTTGGGTTTGCAGAAGGTTTTCGAATTATACTTTTCTTCTGCTATTCTCTATAACATCTTCAACTTATTGAGAATATGATCCTAAATACGAGGATACAAAAGTTACAAATTAGGATAAAAAGTTAATAGATAGTTGAACGTTGTCTCGCTTTCTCATAACATATGTTTGGTGGCCGTTTGTACTCAAGGCATCACATCTGCTTCTCCTTTCATAACAATAATATTAGTATTATTCACATAGTGATTTCTTATTTTTCGATTTTTATCTCTACCTAGTGTTGCTTATGCTTCATAATCGTACTATTCTCCGTTGTTGTTGATCCTTCTACACTGTCATATTTTCTTCTTTCAAACTGCTTTGAAAAAACTTTTCATAAATCGAGCCTCTCTACCTCCTTAAGATAACAATAAGATCCAAGTACTGACGTACACACTATCATCATCAGATCCCATCTATAAAATTACACTGAGTAGATGATTAAAAAAATACTTCTAATACACATATATATTATTTAGAAAATTAAATGAAGAATATTTCATGGTACAAAACCATATTGATTGATGGATATCCAAAGTCCAAAAAATAATTAAAAAATTACAATACCAAGGGTACTAATGTAAATTCACGCTCCACAATTATTGATGGTTAAAAAAATATATATTTTTTTTTTACAAAAATTACTTGTATTATATACAGCCTATATACATACATACATATATATCAATACAAATCATTCTTTTTATTATTAATAAAAATAAAATTAAAATACAGCTGAAATTACCTCTTCTTTCTCTACAAGGACTCTTTTTTTTTTCTTTTATGAATCTTGTTGAAGAACTCATCAACTTCTCTGCTTCCATTGCTTAAACACTTCCTTCATATTGAAGGATTCTTCTTTTTCTATAAAAAAATTTACCCACAAACAAATTTTTTGATTTTTTTTTTTGGGTTTATTGAGCCAGAACTTGTCTAGAAGAACAAGAAAACACAGAACCAAGCAACCAGATAACCCCTTTAAAGAACTATTATTATTGTTAAAAGGAAAAAATATTTGGGTTTTGTGTTAAACTTGTTCTTACTCAATCTATTTGTTGGTTTCTGTAGTTTAATTTTCCTAAAAATTGCTTTTTTTTTTTCGTATTCTGTACAGTTTTTTTTTTTTTTTTTTTTTTGGTTGTGTTTGGGTTGAAGAATCGTAGATTTCATCTGGGTTTTGTTGAGAATTTGGAGTTTGTTGAGGTGGGGTTTATGAAAAGTTGGGGTTTTTATGTGATTTTGGTGATGGGGTGTTTGAAATCTGGACGTTGGTGAAGAATTGGTTAGTGGGTCGTTGAGATTTTGGAGTTTCGTTGCTGAATTCGTTTGTGGGTCTGCTGAAAATTGTGTGTTTGTTGAAAGATATTTGAAAATTTTGGGGTCTTGTTTGGGAGGTTTTAGTAGATTTGAGAAAGATTGGGTTTTTCTTTAGCATATAAGGATTTGATTGTGTTGAGGAGATCCCTTTTGGGTTTACCTGGTTTCAAGTAATTTGTGATTCATAAAGTGGTTTAGATTGGGGTTATGGCATTTTGACACCTGGTTTGGAAGATTTGCTGGGTAAATTCTTGAGATTTGGGAACTTTCTTCTGGTTGTTTGGTTGAGTTTTTGAGGGATACAATGAGTTCAAATGTTTCATCTGGTGTGGTACAAGTAGGGAAGCTTTTGGTTCTTATTGCTGAGAATGGGCAATCATATGAACTGAATTGTGATGAATATACTCTTGTTGATGCCGTCCAGCAATACCTAGAGTCTGTTTCTGGGATTCCTGTTGGTGATCAGCTTCTTTTGTGCTTAGATGTGAAACTTGAATTGCATTGTCCCCTTTCTACTTACAAGCTTCCATCGGATGACCGGGAAGTTATCTTGTTTAATAAAGCTAGAATGAGAAGCAATGCGCCACCTCCACTACCCGAGCAAGTTAAGATGATTGATATTCTTGATCCTACATTACCATTGTCCTCTCATGACCCCCACCCTTTGGATGATGCTACAGACCCTGCCTTAAAAGCCTTACCTTCTTATGAGAGACAATTCAGGTTCCACTTCCAACGCGGTGATGCCATTTACAGCCGTTCCCAAATGAGAATTGACATTTGTGAGAGGCTTTCAAGAGAGCAGAAAGTGCAAGAGAGGGCGTTAGGGATTGCTAGGGGCAACCTAGATCACTTCTATGGGATGATACTTCAAAATTACAATGACTTTTTGAAGTGTTACTCCCAGCAATATCGTAGCCATACTAACTTGCTGAATAATTTTGGAAGGGATATAGAGAAGTTGAGGGCTTGCAAACTTCATGCTGCTTTGCAGACTGCTAACCGCAAGTGTTTGCTGGATTTCGTGAAAGAAGAGAACTTGCGGAAGTTGGCAGATGATTGTAATAGTTCCCACAGGCAGTTTGAGAATAAAGTGTCTGAATTTAAGCTCGAGTTTGGAGATCTAGAGCACAATGCCAAGCATTTATTTTCTACAAAAGTTTCACATCTTATAAGGGAAGTTGAACTAGCTATCAGAGACCATCAGAAGTATGTCAGTGAGCAGAAAAGCATAATGCAGGCTTTGAGGTTTGTTCTCTACCTCTTCCTCTCTTGTTGCTCTTGCTGTGCCTCCTCTTGTCCCTCGCTCACCCTCAGCACGAGTATCCATGAATCTTAATAATTTGCATGTGTTGCGTAAGTGCCAATATATCTGTGTGCTGACTGTCTGCTGTGCAAATCTACTGATTTAGAGGCTTTGCTAGGGACAGTTTTCTGTTTGGTACATGTAGGTTATGGTGATGAATTATACTTGTAGAAAAGGAAGTTCTGGTAATGAATTTAAAGTTGTTTTTGCTATAAAAAATGTTATTGATACTTCTTTGGCACTTGTTTTAATATGTAAAACAAGTGATACTTCCTTGGCCTTTTGACACCCTTGCAAGTCTTTTGGGTTAACAGTATCTCAGTAACTTATTTACTTTTAGTTCAATACACTTACCTCTGTTGTAATAAACTAACTTCTTTAGTAACAACAATCTAGTAGGCAAGGAAGGAATTTTTTCATAAGCTGTTCCAACTAGTAAGGACTTCCATTCCTGTGTTCATCAGTGTTACAATAGCAGCATGGGGCTTCATCCGGCTTTAGATTAGTAATATCTGTCTATGCTAGTTACTTGAGGATGTCATATTGCTTATGCTGATAGCTCAAATGAGATAAAAATGAAGTCACATGTGAAGAAAAGGGGTGCAATCTGATTTGGAAGTTCTTGAGCACTCTCATTCGTTGTTCTTTTGTTTTGTTTGAGTTCCAAGTTTGACCTTTCTATAAATTAGGTCTCAGATTTTTAGTACATTTTACCATCCTTATTTTAAGCTGACGCATTAGTCTGATCATTAGTTTTGACGAAGGAATTTTTTCTAGTGGGTGGTCCACACGTTTCAGAGATGAAGGTAGTTGATATATGACAACTACTTATACAATTTGTTAAAATACATTTGTAGTTCATATGTTTTTCTTTCTGGGTTGTCTATATCCAGTAATATGGAACATGTAAGAAGGTGTTCAGGATATTTACAAAGATTTTGTCATTTTTAACCATGAAGTCTAAAAGATTGTAGGATGGCCATTGAAATAATTGGTTTAAGTACATCCGTGTCTTTACCTAGATATAGTCAATATCTTTTTCCTTGGATAAGAAAGACTACAAAATCCGCTTTTAATGTGCTGTTTGTCTGCCTTTTAATGATTGAAATTCTGTTAACATTATATGCAGCAAGGATGTGAATATGGTCAAAAAGCTTGTGGATGACTGTTTGACCAATCAGTTATCATCTTCCCTCCGTCCACATGATGCTGTTTCAGCCTTGGGACCAATGTATGAATGCCATGAGAAAAGTTACCTTCCTAAGATGCAGGCTTGTGATGGTGAAATCTCCAATTTGGTTGAGTTCTGCAAGGATAAAAAGAATGAAATGAACATTCTTGTTCATAATTACATGCAAAAGGTAGCATATGTCCAGTACACCATCAAAGATATACGATGCAAATTTGCTGTTTTCCAGGAAGCTTTGAGGCGTCAAAGTGATTTATTTGAGCACTTAAAAGTGGTCCGAGGGATTGGTCCTGCATACAGGGCATGCCTTGCCGAAGTGGTAAGAAGAAAAGCTGCAATGAAACTATATATGGGAATGGCCGGGCAATTAGCTGAACGGCTTGCAACCAGGAGGGAGGCAGAAGTTCGTAGAAGAGAGGAGTTTCTGAGGATAAATAGTACATACATTCCCCGGGATATTTTGGCTTCCATGGGACTGTATGATACCCCTAACCACTGTGATGTCAATATAACTCCTTTTGACATTAAATTGCTTGACGTTGATATCTCAGAAATAGATCGCTATGCTCCTGAGTATCTATTGGGACTCTCTTCCAGAAGTGAAAAGCATGGGACCTTAAAGAGTCCACTTTCCATGTCTAATGATGGTTCTCAGTTAGCGGAAGCTGAGATAACTGACTTCACTGAGAAATTTGATTGTGAGGAATTACTTCAGGGCTCAGAGATTCTGGATATTGCTGGAACTAGCAAAATGGAAGTGGAGAATGCAAAATTGAGGGCTGAACTTGCTTCTAAAATAGCCTTTATGTGTTCCACCTGTCCTGAATTTGATTATGAATCACTTGATGACAGTAAAATTGATAGTTTATTAAAAGAAGCAAGAGAGAAAACCTCTGAGGCTCTACATCATAAAGAAGAGTATGAAAAACACCTCCATTCTATGCTTAAGGCGAAGCAAATTCAGTGTGAATCTTATGAAAAACGGATTCAGGAGTTGGAACAGAGGTTGTCTGATCATTACTCGCAAGGGCACACACATTCTGCTGATGAGGGTGTATCTAACTTAACTGTTTCAGCTGTGAAGAATGATGACAGCAAATCAGATGTGTCAGGTGTTGGAGACGCTCACATGCCTTGTATGCCTGCTGAAGTCATAGATGAGGTTTCTTGTGCCTCCAGTTCATCAAATATAAAACCTGGCTCTAAACAAATCAAGGAACAAGAAGGCTTAGATGACAATATGACAGATTCCTCTGGTATGATTAACCCTCAGTTGGATTCATCTATGCTAGATCCACACCGTGATGAAGAGCATGAAAACCTTCCCGGGAAGGACAAGAAAGATACCACATTGGTTGGTGGAGATATGGCACTTGCGACTAGTTCCATGGCTGTGAGCATATCCCAGGCTCAGACTGACATAGCTTCTGAAGTAACTGCTGAACAAGGTTTGGATGCTAAAGCTAGAGAGGATCTTCTCCTGGAGTTGCAAGGTATCCTGGCTGATAAATCAAAGCTACTGGATGAAAGTGAAAGCAAGGTGAAATCCTTAACAGAGGAGATAGCCAAGCGGGTGAGGGAGTTGGAGATCAGAGGGAAGCTTCTTGATGAATCTCAGGTTTTCTTTAGTTTCCCAAACTTTTAAATTTCTGGTAACTGCTTGGAATTATCATAATCTCTGGAGAATTACAATATTCCTGAAAGTTTAATCTTCATGTTGAGTCATACAGAGTTATAGCCTCAATAGTTTGTGTTCCGTATAATTTGTATTTTTTGGGTTATAACTTTCTCTAAGAGCAGTTGGTAGGAGGATCAAAGTAATTGACGTGTCTTCTTGTGCAAGAATAGATGCCCTTCTACCTCCCAAAGCTTGGACACATATGAAGAAATCACTTAATGTTGCGCCCGTTAGGATTTGAACGAGACCTCATGGTTATGGATAATTTACGGATGTATTTACATAATTAGTGCCAAGGAATTAGGTTATCTATCTAAATTGGTGCTCCGGGGGAAACATTTACGCATGGATGCTAAATGGATGTCTGTATGATTTGTGGGTTTGTCTCAATATGTGGTACGCCAACCCATATCCTTTATTTGTTGGTGCTTATTGAAGTAAGTTGACTGCAGGGCCTCTCTATGAATGGTTGAATTAATATAAAATTGGAAACTCTCTCCATGAAGGAGTGGAGAATTGAACATAGTTGGAGAGCAAGTTTCTGCCACTACTGTGTTTGGAGGTTGCCTTTCTTATTTGCTTCTGATAACTGTCAAACAAAATAAGAAAAGCTAGATGGCTCTTGAGGAATGAGGAGATGCCTTAAAGGCCAACCTAGAAAGAAAGAGAATTATTGAGAACGGGAGAAGCATTATGTACTTGTGCAGTCTGCACATTAAACTCTTAAGAACTTGGGAAAGTTTGAAACTCTATGAAACATTGTGAAAGAAATAAATAATAGTAACAATGAGCATGAAATGGTGGATGTTACAAAGGAAAAAAACCGGAAGAAAAGAAGCCAATAGGAGGTATTCTTGGAAAAAAATAAATAAATATATATAGTAATAACGAGGAAAGAGACAAGTAAAGATGACCTAATTTTGTGCATATTTTTAAACATAAACAAGGAAAGAAATTCAAAAATTTGTGGAAAAAAAGATAAATAGAGATTCTGATATAAGGCGCCACATCACCATTTCCATTCCCAACCTTATATATATAGACACATAGAAGATTAACCTGTCTGGTATGATCAGCTGTATCCCTGCGATTGTTATCTCATGATATACTAATTTATTTAATGACTTTTTCTTAATCTTTTTCCATTGTTGATTTGCAGATGAACTGTGCTCATTTAGAAAATTGCCTTCATGAAGCAAGAGAGGAAGCTCAAACACATCTGTGTGCAGCTGATAGAAGAGCCTCTGAGTATAGCGCATTGCGTGCTTCTGCAGTCAAAATGCGTGGCCTCTTTGAAAGATTGAGAGTATGTGTTTTGTCTGGTGGTGTGGCTAGTTTGGCCGAGTCCTTGCGTGCATTATCTCAATCTTTATCCAAGTAAGCTCTTGCCATAATATCTTCACCCTACTTGACGCGACATTTTGTGATGCATGACAGGAACTTGCTTATTTGTAAATACCTTCTAATTGTTGATGTTGATACATGTTTTAGATGCAAGATCCATTGGAAAATAACAATAGGTGTGAACATGGCTCAAGTGCAGAGTTCACAGAATAACCCCATTTTAGTTAATTAATCAATTGTGCTGTGCTAATTCATTATCTGAATAATTGATTCAACTCTCCTTGTCCAACCAAAAATGATAAACAAGTACATAGATGAAGGTTAAAAAACCCAATTCATCAATTGAGTTCCGGGACTAATGCAGTAAATCATTGTAAACTTTACTTGCTAAATTTTTCTTATATTTCTCTCGTGGAGTATGTTTTTAGTACACTAATTATATTAATCCTATCAACTTTGTAATCTTATAATATGCTGGTGCAAAGTGCCTGAGGTACTTTGTTGCAAACATATCTTTTTGGTAAGGTAAATAATTTTATTAGTACTGAGAAAAATCCCTCAAACAAACAAATGTATTCCCCCAGTGGAGTCTGGGAAATGAGAAGAATCCCTCATAGAAGTATATACCAAAAAATAATGAATCTATAACAGAATATAATTTTCTAAGAATGACATCCAATCTTCTATAAAACTATAGAACCTCATGAATGTACAAAAAAAGAAACTAGGAATGAGAAGGTTGTTCCTCAAAAGTATAGTCATTCTCTATTCCCTCAAAGGCTCCTATTTCTTTCCTTTCACCCCATCAAAATGAGTGCTGGTGAGGTAACATCCTGTGCTCTTCAACTTCATTTCCTCCTAAATTTTCAACTGGAGAGTGCCTCCTCCGCCGTGCCTGACATTACCTATTGCATCCTGAACCATCTTAAAGTCTCACACCACAGATAGGTGCAGGACAATGTAGGAGGAGGTGATTACATCTTCACCTCAACACTTGCACATGAAGCACCAAAAATCTAGTTTCCTTTTTTTATGCTCTGTCAAAATTTTCATGTTGCTTCTTCAATTTCCAAGTGAAATTCATGTTCCAATGCAATTTCAGCTTCCAAATATTCGTTTTCAACTTCAATTTTAAATACTATTTTTTCAACTTCAACCAAATATTGAGCACCGTATCTGCTTCTTTTTTCATACTAGTAGTGCTAGTGTTATTCATGTAGTTTATTGTTCTTCTATTTTTGTTACTACTTGTTGTTTCTTTAGCTGATGTTACTGTTCCTTTCTTTCCAAATGCATTGTAATGCTTTCTTTAGTATATGTCATGACTTTTTCACTTCTTTGCTTTCTTTTTTCAAAATGCTTTGAAATGCTTTCTTTTTCTTTGTTTGAGCTGAGGATCTATTGAAAACAACCTCTTTACCTCCACGAGGTAGGGGTAAGGTCTGCGTGCACACTACCCTCCCAAACTCCACTTGTGGGATTACACCGGGGTTGTTGTTTTTTGCAACCAAATATTGTCCAAACAGTTTCTTGAATATGTTCTATTAAAAATATGGATTTTATCCGTATGTTATACAAAAAGATAAACCGATACGGAGCACTCAATTTTTTGCCATTTTCGAGAACTACTAATTTCAAAAATCTTGCTCTAATATGATGGTGAGAGTTAGAGAACTGACGTGCTTGTATTTGCCAAGAACAGAACAAGTGGAGCTAGAATGTGAATACAACAGCAACACATACCGAGTGTAAACCCACATGTGGGGTCTGGGTAGGGTAGTGTATGTAGACCTTACCCCTTACCTCTTAGAGATAGAGAGGTTGTGAATAAATAGAACAATTATCTTCGGCCCCCCCCCCCCCCCCCCTCTAAAATGAGGGAACATCTGTAGGGAACCGTTGCTGCTATTATGACATTTTCATCTTCTGCCCCCTAAAAAAAGAGAACTAAACATAACTAGGGAACTCTTGCTGATGTTATGACATGTTAGTTTCTTCAAGTTCATTCATCTCTTGGATTGGTAAAAGATACAGTATTAGGACACTGATAATCATTTATTAGTGAAGTGAACAGTCTGTTGGTTTGCTGGTGGATTGGAATAAAAATCAATGGTTATATTATGCGTTCTTTTCACTAACACTGGCTGATGAAGTTAAATTGATTTGTTTTTAGTTCAATAAATGAAAAAGAGGACGGCTCAGCTGAATTTCGGGAATGCATCCGGGTACTTGCTGATAAAGTTGGTACATTATCAAGGCATCGAGCAGAGCTGGCTGATAAATGTTCCAAATTTGATGCTGCGAATAAGCAGGTATCAAAGGAGTTGGAAGAAAAGAAAGATTTGGTTAACACCCTCTACAAAAAGCATCAACTCGAGAAGCAGGTAAACGATATAGCTTCTTGTATTCTGTTTATATACATGTGCCCTTGCTAAAGCGATTTGTTTCCACTTTGGTTTGTCTATGTTTGAGATCTTCAGTTACATTAACACCTGAATTACGTTAAGTTAAAGCAAATGTTTTGGAAATTGCTATGGATCTCTTTTTTATTTTAACAATTATAAATTATCTTTCTTCTTCAAACTTTCTGTTGATGTTCTCCCTTTGGATTGTTGTTGTTTTGGCAAGTCTTCCCTCTTTGGGCATTAGTAACATCACTGTTTTGGGCGTGACCTAAAGTGACAGAAAAAATTGATTCATTGAAATTTCTTGTTTGTGCTACTTATACTTACCTAATTGTTCATCAGGCAAACAAAGAGAAGATATCGTTTGGGCGTTTAGAAGTCCATGAGATTGCAGCATTTGTTCTCAACTCCACTGGAAACTATGAAGCTATCAATCGAAACTGCCCTCATTACTACCTCTCTGCAGAATCTGTTGCTCTGTTTACTGACCATCTTCCAAATCGTCCAAGCTATATTGTAGGGCTGGTTGTGCATATTGAACGACAAACTGTGAGGTCGACACCCTCAACATCAGTTCGAGCTGACCATGATAGAGATCGTTTAGATATACTGACTTCTGACACAGGAACCAGTCGTTTGTCCTTGAATTCAGGATCAACTACGAACCCGTATGGTCTTCCTGTTGGCTGTGAATACTTCGTCGTGACAGTAGCCATGTTACCTGATACCACCATTCATTCACTACCTCCTTCCTGATCTCATGAATGGAAATGAAAGAAATGAGGGAAGAAATCAAAATTGTACAGAATGATTTATATAGTTTTTTTAACTAGTACTCTTTTCTTTAGAGGGATTCTTTGCTTGATTTCCTATTGTACAGCTGATGGTGAAAATCAATCGGACTTCTTCTTCCTGTGTATATAATGCCCTTATTTTCTTATAAACATGTAAAATTCTGTGAATATTCATCCTTCTTTTATTAGTTTCTTGATAAAACGTTTGATGATAGCTCATGATTGTCTTAATCTTTTTGTCTTTTTAATGCATTCGGTGTTCGAAATTTATATTGATCCGCGTAGTCCAGATATGTGGTGTGTAGAGCCTAGTAAAGGGGAAGCGTTTTCTATTAAGAGTTTCTCTATTCCATTGTACTCTTTGTGAGAGCCTTGTTGAATTTTCTTCCCCGGACTGACCACTCGGTGTTTGATATTGTCTTGGGATTTAACTAATTTGAATTTGCATCACGAAGTAATATTTTGAGGGTAAAGTACCCACTACCAAGTGATTCTACTTCTAATTTGAATTAGAACCCAAAGCTCTGGTTAAGGATTGAAGAATTTTAACTATGATCTTTTTATTTTAAAAATTTATGAGTAATAAGACAATTAGTGACCAAATAACAACGTCAATATAATATAATTTCACATCAATAATTAGTAATAACAAGTGATCTCATAAAACAACAAATATAACTAACGACCACATGTGTTATCTTTCAATTATAAGGTAAAATCTTACTAAATTAATATAGACGAATTCATGAAATATTTTTATTTTGTAGAGATATTATTTAATCGATAAATTAATATTTATTAATTTAAAGAGTCTTTTGAGATTTAATGAAGATTAATTTTGATTACATCAAAATCATTGTATCTTACTAATTTATGTGTCATATATATATATATATTGAATTCACATGAAAAAAAATTATTATACATAAAGTATAATGAATACATCAGAATCATTGTAAATAAATTCATTATACATAATGTAAAATGTGTGTGTATGATTCATTGTAATATATTATTTTGTTAAATAATTCATTGTAATATAAAATCAAGAATTCAATAATTCATTGTAAAAATAAATTCATTATACATAATGTTCATTGCATCTTACTAATCAAAATTATTCATTATATCTTTACTTTACATTCAATGTATGATGATGATAGAATAAACTATATAACCAAAATAGGAAATTTCTTGAAACCATATCCAAAAATGACTTCTCATTTAAAATGTGTCACAAAATCAACAATGACATATCACATACGTAAACCATTATATGTGAATACAAGAGAAATCATCCGACATGCACTACAAAAGATTTACAGTCATGACAACACCGTAACTTTTGAACGCAATAAAAAACATAAAAGATGAGTTTCAACAAGATTAAAATTTAAAAAAAAAACACAATACAATCATAATTTACTATATTATCTTAGATATATTTGTATTTTTAAAGAATTATATTAATTGATAATAAATATTAATAGGATCATTATACTTATAAAAAATATTTTTTTTACCTAAATACCCCCCTAAAAATAGGCAAAGTGGAGCCCACAACCAAAACCTTTAAAAGGAAATTTTATCATTGTTTTCCCCCAAATATAAACATTTAGTTTCTTTCCTTGAATGATTTGGACTCTTCTAATTTTGTTCTTCTCAATCTACCGCCTCTTCAAGATTTCTTATTTAATCCCATATTAAGGTCTCTTGTAGTTACTATTTCACTCCCTTTTAACAGTTTGCAAAGAGATGCATTCTTTTTTTCTATATTTGAATTTTTTTAGATAATCAAGAACTGATTTTTCTGTTGATTTTGGTATAATTCTGTTGTGGGGTTTAGTTTTTATGGGTATTTGTTGAGTGTTGAGTTCTGGGTATTTGAGTTTTTTTATTTTTTGTGGTGATCATATGGTTCTTTATGAAGAAAAAGATTCTACTTTGAATATTTTGGTATGGTTCTGTTATGGGGTTTCTTTTTTTATGGTAATTTGTTGATTATTGTGTTGTGATGTTTAGTGATATTTTTAAATGATCATGCTTTGTATTATGAGTTTTTCTTTTTTTGTGGGAATTTGTCAAGTATTGTGTTCTGTGAAATTTTTTTTCTACTTGACTCTAGAACTGATTATGCTGTTGATTTTTGGTGTTATTCTGTTTATGGGGTTTTCTTTTTTCTGGGAATTTTGTCTAGTATTGACTTCAGAATGCTTTGTCATGTTATCTTTAGTATTTTGTTTTGTGGAGGCTTCTTCACTTATGGTATTTCTTTTTCCAAGCTACTTTATCATGTTTTTTCTTTAGTCGAGGGTTTATTGAAAACGACCTCTCTACCTCCCAAGGTAGGGGTAAGGTCTGTGTATGCACTAACCTCCACAGACCCTACTTTTGTAATTAGAATAGGCATGTTGTTGTTGGCGTCGTCTAGGATTGTCTTCGGGGTATTTGAGCTTTTGATGTTTTGTGGTAGTTTTTGGACACTTGGCTTTGATGAAATGCCTATAATTTCTTATGTAGTTTTATTCATTGTTGTAATCAATTTTATGTGAATTTGGATCATATATTATAAAGTTAAGATACGGAGAATGTTTTTTGTTTGTCAACCTGTTGGTTATTTGTGGAAAGGATTAAGTTTAATAAACTGAGAATAGGATTAATTGGTGGATATAGTTAAGTTCAATTCTAATAGTTTTTCATAGTGATCCTTTCAGTTATTTCTGTCAGTTTTAGATGAAATAAACTAGGAAAAAAAAGGAAGGGTAAATACTCATCATATACACTTACTCTAGTTACGTGATTTAGCAAGGTGAAAATGTATGTTAGTTAACTATTGTTTAGTGCTAAAAACCTATTTACAAACATATGTCATGCATCTATTAGCACATGAGTGCGGTGTAATTTTTTGGTTGGATATACTTAATATAGAAATAGGTCCTATACAAATTTGTACATGCTGTAATGCTGAGTCTTTTGTTTAGTTGTGGTAGTTTTGGATTTAATGATAGGTAACTGTATTAATAGAGGGAAAACCTTACTATCTTTTATGGACAATTTTGAGCAATCGAATTTATCTAGCAATGAATAATATGCATGTCTTGTAGATGCTATCATGGTTTCATATGTCAGCAAGATGTGACCGGTTGTTGTGGTTATTGCAGTAGCAAGAAACAAGTCTGTTGTGGATTCATCTTTCCCATACACTACTTGGCGGGCTGGTATTGCTTAGGTGATTTGCAGCTTACGTTAGCTGCTTTGTTGAACGAAGCACTTTCAAGATCATCTGACTATCAAACATGGTTGGCAGCCCTTTAGGTTGGGAATGTAAAACGGATGGCTCTATCCATAGTGAAGTAGTGGATAAGCAGTTAGAAGGCCCACTTTTGACTCCAGTTTCATCTGTTGGGAGATATCCTGTTTTATCTAGCAAGAAGGATGCCCAGATTCTTAAGAAGAATTCATCACATTGTTTAAACACAAAAGTTTTGAGTGGAAAAGAATCTGAAAGTATACGTAAGTTGAGGATCCGCGCTGAGACGAGGAATAGAAGTTCATTTTCCTCTCACACAATTAGCTCTTCCAGAAAAATTAGGACCAAAAAGGAAAAAGGTAAGAGTAAATTTCATTTCCTTTCTGATTTCTAACATTGATTGCTAGTCAATGTTCATGTCTGGTGCTAAGGGTTTATATAATTACCTTTTACGATCAGCGTGAATAATACTTCTTTCCTTCATTTTAGATAAGCCATATACTTTTGTTTCAACTATTGCTTCAGGAGATTTCTAACATTGATTGCTACTGACTGGTCATGCAGTTCAAGTCCAGCAAATCAAGAGGATTTCAGCTCCACCTCCGGTTCCTGGCCGCGCTTTGGCAGGAAAGACAAGGCTTCCGACCTTCATCAGGCAGTCTAAATCATCCACAAGTACCGAGGAGCCTTCTAGAATTAGCGAGACATACTTAGGATATGAAGAGCCCATCCATCATATTGCTTGGGAAGGTATGTCCAAGATTTTCTCTCCTCATCTTGTAAATGCTATACAGTTTGTTAAGAGATATTTAGGGACCAAAAAAGCTACTCATTGTTAGATATCCTAAAATCCATCATACTATATATGATGTAGCATGTTGATGTGCACACCAAGCACAACGATTTCAATGACATGATCCTTGTGCTGTGCCCGTCTAAGGATAACATTTAACGGCAAAAGGCAGTGTCACCAGCATATGGATTGCAGCATGTTTATAGGTGCAAGTTTGTGTTCTCTGCTTTAGTGGAATAGCTGACCAATAGTTTGTAAATTGCAGGTTCGGATGAAAATTTTCATTCATCGGGAGTCACTTGCCCAATATGCGAAAATGATCTGTGTGACATGCCTGATGAATATGCAGATGCATATGCATACACGGATGAATATAATGACGATGTTGAGCCTTCCGTTCTCCCAAGTGTTGCTATTTTGTCATGTGGGCACGCTTTTCACGCCGTATGCTTGGAGGGCATTACCCCTGAAGAGAACTCTAGTGATCCTCCTTGCCTTTTTTGTCTCAGTTGCATGTCTTGAGCCTCAATCAATTTGTTGAGGGCATTCTTGGAGCAGCTTGAAGTGATTTTACTAGGTGTACAGATCTCTTTATAGTTCAACCTCAACTGCTCATTTTGTTCACATTTTTATGTTTTTTTTGTCAATTTAGCAATACAGTAAAACCTCTATAAATGCATATGCTTGGGACCGGAAAAAAATATTCATTTATTGAGATTATTAGTTTATCGATAAATGCATAAAATATTTATTTATCGATAAATAAATATTTATTATTTTAGAGAGTATTTTACAGTATGTGCCATAAGAAAGAAAAAAAAAATTGAATTAAGAATTTCAAAAGTTTAAATCTAGGAAACTAAAAAGTGTAGTCTTTGCATATTTATTATTTAAATCTAGAAAAGCTAAACAAATTTAGTGAAGTTTAATGTTTCTAATTGTATTCATGTATATAGAATATGAAGAGATTTTATGTTAACAATAAAAGGAAAAAGCTAGATGTTTAAAAATCATAATCCAAGTATAATAATGTCTTCTCATCATTTGAAAGGCGTACAAAAATCATCTTTAACCAATAAAATAAGAAACGCAATATGTGAGCATAAAAAAGAGAATCCAACTATTAGCCAAAAAGATTTGCAAGCATGGGTGAAACAAAAGTTTGATTTGACTATTAGTTAATCAACAATATCGCACACTCTCAAAAGGTCGGCAGAGTATTGTCAAATGAGATGAAAAATAGCGATGCCAAAAGGCATAAACCAGCAAAATACCCTAATTTAGAGAAAGTTTTGTACGAGTGGTTTCTTCAAATGCAAGAGAAAGTGAACATGTCAGGGGAAATTATCCAAGGAAAAGCAAAAGATCTTTTCCTGAAAATGTATGGTGAAACTAATCCGCATTCGCTTTCTTCCGTTGGTTAGAACGTTTCAAGTCAAGATACAGAATCAAGTCTTACAGACGTTTTGGTGAAAGTGGTCCAGTTATCATGGAGAATATTGAAAACAAATTGCCTAGCATAGGGTCAAAACTAGATCAGTTTGAATTGAAGAATATTTATAATATGGATGAAACTGGACTATTTTACCGATTGGAAGTTGATCATTCACTTGCTACCAAGCAGCTTGAAGGTCGCAAAAAAGAGAAAGAGAGAATTACTCTTGCTCTCTGTTGCAATGGTGATGGATCTGACAAAGTACCATTGTGGATTATTGGTAAGTTTGCAAATCCTAGATGCTTTAAAAATGTGAACATGAACAATCTTAATTGCATGTATAGATCCAACAAGAAAGCTTGGATGACTGGCTTGCTTTTCCAAGAATATGTTGGCTAGTTTGATAAGATAATGAATGGCAGGAAGGTTTTGTTAATAGTAGACAATTGCCCAGCTCATCCAAAGATAGTTGAAGGCCTAAGAAATGTAGAGTTGTTTTTATTACCTCCTAACACAACGTCTAAGATTCAACCATGTGATGCTGGGATTATTCGAGCATTCAAAGCTCATTATCATCGTCGTCTTTATTTTAGCATCCTACAAGGCCTTGAGGTTGAAGCACTAAATACTGAAAAAATTAATATTTTGAATGCTATTAATTTTTATAACTTGGCTTGGAATTTTGATGTGAAAGAAATAACAATTGCAAATTGTTTTCGGCATTGCAAGATCCGGTTGGAAGAAAACAATGTTCCCGAACCACAAGTTGGTGAATTAGATGAAGGTATCCAAGAATTGAATGATGTCATCTCTAATTCAGTCTACAGAAATGTGATGGATGTTGAACATCTTTTGAACTACCCTAATGAGAATGATACAGTTATGAAATCACCTACAGAAGAAGAGATTATTCAATTTGTAATGAATAATGATGATGAGAATGATCTTGAACAAGATGATAGTAGCAATGTCCCACATGTATCATCAAAGGAGGCATTTCAAGCAATCACTACATTGTCAAACTATTTGGTACAACATGAACAAAATATTTCGGAAATTGTGTTCGCTCTTCAAAAAGTTAAGAATGAGATTAATTTTGATTTTGGTGGGAAGAAAAAACAATCAACTATAGAATCATATTTTAAAAAGAAATAGTTATTGGTCTAGTATTATTGACTGATTAAATATATATAAATTCTTAATGTATTCTAGTAATTATTACTTTATATTTTTTAAGGGCCTTTAATACTTTATTTTTAATAGCTGGCCCAAGTTGGGACCGGAGAAAAATATTCATTTAGCGAGATTATTACTTTATCGAATATTACTTTATCGAGGTTTTACTGTACAAGTTTACTGAGACTAAGTTTTCAATATTATTTGTGATGGACCAAGTCTAGTTTCAGTATGCTGTGTATTGTTCATACCAGTCAAGTTTCATGCCAATCAGAGTACGTCGATCGTTTTTCAAAATATTCATGTGCTAATACACACGGAAAGCTTCGATTATCATTAATACACATTTCTGGACCCTAAAATGGTAAAATAAGATATGTCAGTTATGAATAAGCAATAGGTATTGCTTGCCAAAAAGTTCACACAAAGTCTGTGAGATTATTCCTAAAAAATCATGGACTAATACACATGAAAACTTGAGATAATCCTAAATTGCTATTTCGTAGCACAAAAACTCTAAAAATTAGAGGTCCGTCATTTGAAAACAATGTGTCTGATTTAATAGGTCATCGTCAACGGACACACAAAATTTGACCTCAAATGAAGTCGGTCACATGTATTATGAAAATTCATGGGCTTTATATACATGAAAAATCTTGGTAATCCCAAATTCCTATTTTGTAACACATAAACTCCAAAAGGTGATGTAAGCCTTTCAAAATCAATGTATTACTTAATAGGTCGTCACAAATGGATCAACAATACTTGAGCTCAAATGGACTTGATCACACATATTTCAGAAAATTATTTGACTAGTACACACGAAAATTGAGATAATCTAGAATTTCTATTTCGTGACACATAAACTCCAAAATAAGCGACGTTTGCCTTTTGAAAATAATGAGTGTCAGTTAATAAGTTTTCGCCAATAGATCCATAAAATTTAAGTTCAAGCAAAGTCAGTGACACATATTCTGAAAAATTCATGGACTAATCAATGCACACAAAAACCCTAGATAATCCTGAATTTCTAATCTTGAAACATATATTCTTAAAAAACAGTGTATGCCTTTCGAAAACAATAAATATCATTTAATATATTGTTACTAGTGGACCCACAAAATTTGAGCTTAAACGAAGTTGGTCATACATAGTTTGAAAATTCATGGACTTATACACACAAAACTTGTGATAAATGTGAATTCATGCATTGTGACTCATAAACTTAAAAAAAGCGGTATACACCTTTCGAAAATAATGTGTGTATCATTTAATAGGTCTTCGCCAATGAACACGCAAAATTTGACCTCAAACCAAGTCGGTCACATATATTATGAAAATTCATGGGGTTAATATACACGGAAAACCTTGATAATCCTGAATTTCTATTTTGTAACATATAAACACTACTGGAAAATAGGCCTATTGCAACGCAGAGAAAACCGTTGCAATAGGTACGTAAACCGTTGTCATAGAGTTATCCCAACGGTTTATAACACGTTACATCAGCTCACGTGGCCATAGGATTTATCCAACGGTTTATGTGACGGTTCACAATGGTCGTCGCCATAGCATTCCCCTGTATCAACGGTTCTTAATTTCTCTGGTGCAACGGAGGTATCTGGTTTATGCAGCGGTTCATAACCGTCGCCATAGACCTTTATTGCAACGGTTATTTTTCTATTAATAAGTTAATGATTTAAGTGACCTATTGCAACGTTTATATGGCTTATTGCAACACTTATGTTACCCATTGCAACAATTCTCTTTACCTACTGCAACGGTTCTAGTAACATGCTATAATGGTCCTAACAAAATAGCAATTCCATGTAGTTGTAAAACAATATTTACTTATATGATAAATTATAATATGCAACAACCTAGCTAGGATCCACTAGTAATATCTACCCTAAAATAAAAATTTCAAACTCAACTGATTAGTTAAGTTTTACAAGATCCAAGAGTTTCAAAAGTATCAAAATGTTCGATAGCAAAATGAATATTAGAACATCTATCAACAATTCAAAAATCTTCTCAAGTTAGGTCAAGATCATTATCACTGTCATCTTCTCTCCTTTCTTCATTTTTGAGATAAAGGTAACTATGTATTCACAAAAGGCTCATCATCAAATAAATGATGAGCATAGGTCACTTACAATCTCATCAGAGCATATCAAACTACCCTATGGGAGATTACAAATTACCTATAAAGTCAGCAAAAAGTTTTATATCCCCCATCATATCTTGTTTACACCAAAAGTACAAAAGACTAAGACAATTCATTCTAATTTTCTGGATGTTGTTTCTCTTATCCACAAAGCATCTTCCGTTCCTTTCTTTCCATAGGGACCACCAGATGCAGGCTGGGATTAACTCCCACCAATCTTCATTTGACTCCTTTCTTCCTATCTCCTTCCAGCTGTAGAGCAAGTCCTTAGTGGACTTTGGAATTGCCCAGCATACACCAAGAATACCAAGAAACATGTTCCACAAGTTGTAGCTACTTTGCAATGAAGGAATAAGTGACTATTAACTTTTGCATCTTGATCACACATAAAACATCTTGAGCATAATTGTCTGCCTTTCTTTTGAAGCACTTCATGTGTTAAGCAGGCCCTTTTGCACACTAACCAAGCAAAACATGAGATCTTCAATAGTATTTTTATCTTCCATATTAACTTTCATGGCTAGTTTCTGATATGTGTTTGGCCAATATTGTATCTGCAGTAACATGACTTCACTGTAAACACACCTTTGCTTTGCCATCTCCAAATAGGCTTATCAGGTTCAGTGGAGGAGCCTGGGAAGGCATTGAGGATTTGAAACAGATTAATGACCCTCTCGATTTCCCAATCATTGAACGCTCTCCTAAATATGAGATTCCAACCCTGAGGGCTCCATAGTTGTGAGATTGTGGCCTTGTTTTGAGTGGTGAGCATAAACAGGTCTGGGAAGAGTGATTGCAGGCTTTCATCCCCAATCCAATGTTCATTCCAAAAATCAATTTTCCTACCATTTCCCACCTTTAGTGAGATATTGCCTTTCAATTGGGCCATAATCTTCTAATACTCTTCCACACACTGCATCCAAAAGTTCCAAGAGCCTCCTCAGTAATCCAATGGCTTTGTAGTCCATACTTCATTGTGATGACTTTTTTTCAGAGTGACTGATCTTCAATGCAGAATCTCCACAACCATTTTTTAAGGAGACAATTGTTCTGAAGATTGAGCTTTTTTATTCCCATACCCCCTTTGCTTTCTGCTAAGAGTAAGAGTATCCCACTTAACTAGATGGTAACTTTTGTGCTCTTTATTTCCATTCCATAGGAAAGACCTTCTGAGTTGATTGATCTTTTTCACAGTGTTCTTTAGAATTGGAAATAGGCTCATCATATATGAAGGAAGGGCATCAAGGACTGATTTAACCAGAGTCAACCTACCTCCCAGGAAGAGGTATTGACTCTTCCACCTAGCAAGCTTCTTGTTACATCTCTCCAAAACTTCACTCAACACTGTTGTCTCCTTATTTTGTGCTCCTAAAGGCATGCCCAGATACCTTGTAGGTAGAGTTGCAATTTGGCAGCCAAGATTTCTAGCTAGCAACTCCATATTATCCACTTGATTCACAAGATAGAGAATTTTTTTTTCCAATTTACATGCAGACCAGATATACCTTCAAAGATGGTAAGGATTGCTCTGATGTGTCTAATTTGTATCACCTCAGCCTCATAGAAAACTAAAGTATCATCTGCATATAGTAGATGAGTAATCCCACCTCATTGTCCCTATTCCCTTGAGTTTGAGCCTTAAAGTCTTTAATCCATCTATTAACATTTGCTTTTCTGATCATGTGATTGAGGCCTTCCGTGGCTAGCAAGAAAAGAAAAGGTGAGAGTGGGTCACCTTGTCTCAAACCTCTTTGTGATTTAAAAAAACCTTCAGAGTTTCCATTTATGATCAGGGAGAATTTAATAGTGGATATGCAGAAATTTATCCAATTGAGTCATTTCCTCCCAAATCCCATGTCCTTTAAAACCTTCATCAGAAAAGCCCAATTGACGTGATCATAGGCCTTCTCTATGTCCAACTTATATAAAATTTCAGAAATTTTTTGCTTAACTCTGAAGTCTACCAACTCATTAGCAATTAGTGCAGCATCCATGATTTGCCTTCCTTTCAGAAAGGCCATTTGGTGTACATCAACCAGCTTCCCGTTCATCGCCTTCAACCTCTCGAATCGGTTTGGAAATGATCTTGTAGACTCTCCTATCAAGCTAATAGGCCCAAATCTTTCAATTCTTACGCTCCGTGTTTTTAGGAATCAGTGCTAGGAAGGTGGCATTGAAAGACTTTTCAAAAATTCCATTTTGATGGAAATTGTGAATTGTCAACATCAGATCCTCTTTTACAATTCCCCAACAAGATTTAAAGAAACTCATTGTGTAGCCATCTGGACCTGGAGCTTTATCTCCATCAGAAAGTTGTAGGCATTGCAAGACCTCTGATTCAGTAAATGGTCTTTGCATCCAATCCTTTTCTTCCTGAGAAATAGTTGGACAATTTATAAGGTCAAAACTGGGTCTCCACTCCTCAGATTCAGTGTAAAGTTCTTTGTAGAAGTTAATCATGGTGTTCCTGATTTCTACAGGGTCTTTTACAACCTATCCTCTATTTATCAATCTATCAATAATGTTGATCCTTCTGTGGGCTATTGCCATTCTCAGAAAAAACCTTGTGTTATTATCTCCTTGTTTCAGCCATAAAACTTTTGAGTTTTGTCTCCATTTCGATTCTTCATTTTTTGCCAACTCTTCCAGCTCCACTACTATGGTGGCTCTTATTATCACTTTATCTTTAGTCCATTCCCTGGTTTCTTGTATCAAATCAATTTCTGCGAGTTCCTCCAGTAAGCTATTTTTCTTACTAGTAAGCTCCCCAAAATTTGACTTGCTTCACTCTTTGAGTTTCTACTTAGCATTCTTAGTTTAATATTCAATCTGTAATCAGGACAACCTTCCACTAGAAATTCATTCCACCAACTCTGAATCAAGTTGGTGAAACCCTCCACCTTTAGCCACCAATTCTCAAACTTAAAGTTTGACCTTTTCTGCTCCCAGTTACCACTTTCTAACAAGATAGGACAGTGGTCAAATAGCACTCTAGGTAGTAACTTTTGCCTGATGTTTTTGAATTTTTCTTCCTATTCCATCGAGTACAAGAATCTGTCTAGTCTAGCTGCACTAGGATGATTGATGCCTCTAAACCAGGAAAACTTTCCACCATTTAAATAAGGATCATATAGCTCCATCTCCTCTATCCACCTTGAGAAGTCAGACATAACATAATGAGATTCTGTTACATCCTTTTCTTTCTCCAATAGTTCTATTGGTATTGAAATCTCCACATATAATCCATGGACCTTCACATAAAGTCCTGACTGCAGCCAATTCTTCCTAGCATATCAACTTCTCATCTCTGGTATGAAGAGCATACACTCCAGTGAGGTACCAGGTGAAAAAAAATTGAGTTGATACAAACTCATAAGTAATGGAGTATTGACCAGTTTCAACAAGGGTCCCACTCCAGATTCTACTATCCCACAGCAACAAGATCCCCCCACAACTGCCTTCAGCTTCCAAGTAACCATATTTCATCCACTTACATGACCATAGTTGTTGGCCATTGCTTCTAAGTCCTTGCTAATCTTTGTTTCTTGTAAACAATAAACATCTGCCTTCCACTTTTTCATTAGACTCTTTACCATAGTTCTCTTATTCTGATTGTTCAGCCCCCTTACGTTCCATGTAATCAAGTTAACTTTCATTTATAAGTTAGACTTAGATTCCTTCCTCTACTTCTGCTTCCTTCCACCTCTTCAATTAGGCTAGATTTTAAGTTTTTCAGTTCATTTCATTTCATTTTTTGAGTTCATTCTTTCCAAGACCTCTGCTCTTTGGAGTAGAGACTGCCTTACCCTTCCCCTTCTTATTAAGTTGTGTTTTCCTATCACAAATAGATCAACAAAATTTGAGCTCAAATTGACTTGACCACACATATTTCATAAAATTAATTGACTAATATACATGAAAATTAAGATAATCTAGAATTTCTATTTCGTGACACATAAACTCCAAAATAAACAACGTTTGCCTTTTGAAAATAATGAGTGTCATTTAATAAGTTCTCGCCAATGGATCCATAAAATTTAAGTTCAAGCAAAGTCAATGACACATTCTGAAAAATTCATGGACTAATCAATGCACACAAAAATCCTAGATAATCCTGAATTTCTAATCTTGAAACATAAATTCTTAAAAAAAAAAGCGTATGCCTTTCAAAAACAATAATTATCATTTAATATATCGTTACCAATAGACCCAAAAAACTTGAGCTTAAATGAAGTCGGTCACACATATTTTAAAAATTCATAGAGTTATACACACGAAAACTGTGATAATTGTGAATTCATGCATCATAACTCATCAACTTCAAAAAAATGGTATATACCTAATGTGTGTATCATTTAATAGGTCATTAACAATGGACCAAAAAAATTTGAGCTTTAGCGGAGCCAATCACACATAATTTCTGAAAAATTCATGTACTAAAATACATGAAAAATTAAGTTAATCCTAAACTCCTACTTTGCAACTCATAAATTAAAAAAAGGCGACAACCTTTTGAAGATAATGTGTATCATTTAATAGTTTGTCTCCAATGGACCCAATTTGAGCTCAACTCAAGTCATTCACACATATTCCGAAAATTCATGAACTTAATTAGATGGAAATTTGAGATAATTAAATTTCTATTTCGTGAAACATAAACTCCATAAACAGCGACACACGTCTTTCAAAAATAATGTGTATCATTTTAATAAGTTGTCATCAATGAATCATAAAATTTGAGCTTAAACAGAGTCAGTCGTACGTATAACTAATAATTCATGAATTTATACACACAAAAAATTTAAATTATCGTGAATTTCTATTTCGTGACACAAACTCCTAAAAGATTGACTTACACCATTCAAAAATAATGAGTATTATTTAATGGGTTGTCACCATTGGACCCACAAAATTTGAGTACATATAGGATTGGTCATACATATTCCAAAAAGTGCATGAACTAATACACACAAAAAATTAAAATAATCGTAAATTCCTATTTCCTGACATATAAACTCTACATTTCGTAATTAATATGTATCATTTAATAAGTTTTTATCAATGGACCCACAAATTTGAGCTCAAATGGAGTCACACATAATTCGGAAAGTTAATGGACTAACACACATGAAATGTTGAGATAATCTGAAACTCCTATCTCGTAACACATTAACTTCAAAAAAGTGACTTTCGCCTTTCGAAAATAATGAGAATTATTTAATAGGTCATTCTCAAGAGCCCACAAAATTTAAGCTCAAACGAATTTAATACACATGAAAATTGAGATAATCGTGAGCTCCAATTCTGTGATAGATAAATACCAAAAAAGAAACATCCATCTTTTGAAAACAATGAGCACCATTTAAAAGGTAGAAACCAAAGGACCAATAAAATTTAGCTCAAACGGCGTCGTCACATATTCTAGAAAATTTATGGACTAATAACACAAAAAAATGAGATAATTCTAAATTCCTATTTCATGATACATAAACTCCAAAATTGGTTGTCGATACGTACGTCTTTTAAAAACAATGAGTATCATTTAATAGGTCATCACCAAAGGCCCATAAAATTTTAGCTCAAATGATGGCGGTCACACATATTTCAAAAAATTCATAGACTAATATACACAAAAAATTGAGATAATCATAATTTTTTACTTCGAGAACATAAACTCCAAAAAAAAATATATATACACCTTTCAAAAATAATAAGTATCATTTAATATGTCATCATCAATGGGCCTATAAAATTTGACCTCAAATGAAATTGGTTATACATATTTCAAAAAATCATGGACTTACACATGAAAAATTGCGATAATCTTGAACTCATGTTTCATGACACATAAAATCCAAAAAAAGTAGTGTTTGCCTATCGAAAATAATAAATATCATTTAATAGGTTGTCACCAATGGACCAACTAAATTTGAGCTCAACAGAGTCGGCTACGTAATTCAAAAAATTCATGAACTAATACACATGAAAAACTGAGATAATTTTAAATCTATTCTATTACATCTTAACTTACAAAAAAAGAAAAAGTGATGCCCTCCTTTAGAAAATAATGAGCCTCATTTAATAGATCGTCGTCAATGATCCCACAAAATTTGAGCTATCACACATATTATAGACAAATCATGGACTAATACAAAAGAAAATTCTAGATTATCCTAATTTTTTGTTGTGTGATACATAATACAAAAAAGTGACGTACAAATACATTGACTATTATTTTATTAGTTGTCACCTATAGACCCAAAAAATTTAATCACAAACTGAATAGGTCACATATATTCCAAAAATTTCATGGACTGATATACATAAAAAAAAATTGAGATAATCCTTAATACTTATTCAACACATAAACTCCAAAAAGAAAGTGTTGCTTGCATTTTGAAAATAATGAATATCATTTAATTGGTAGCCATCAACGACCCACAAAACTTAAGTTCAAAAAAGTTGATCACACATATTTTGAAAAAATCATGGACTAATACATAAGAAAATCGTAGGTGATCTTGAATTTCAGTTTCGTGATACATAAACTATAAAAAGTGGTATACACCTCCCAAAAATAACAAGTATTATTTAATAGGTCATCACCATGGACTCATAAAATTTGAGCTCAAACAGAATTGATCACACGTATTTTGAATAAATCATAGACTACACACAAAAAACCTAGATAATCACGAATTCTTGTTTTTTGAAATATAAATTCTATAAAAGTGATGTATGCTTTCCAAAAATAATGAATTATCATTTAATATGTCATCACCAATAGATCCATAAAATTTGAGTTCAAACAGAGTCGATCACATATATTTCAAAACAAACTATGAACTAATACACACAAAAAATCAAAATAATACAAAATTTCTAATTTCCTGACCTCCCCCTCCCCCCCCCCCCTCGCGAAAATGACTTGTCTAATTAGTATGATGGAAATAAACATAGTTAGATTATATGAACCAAACTATGCATCACTAAATTTATTTGTTACGTTAAAATACTTATTATCAGTTTCAACACTTACGTTCAAACATAGAATAGTGTATCTACAAAATCAAGTTCAACACTCAAAAAAAAATATTTTTAAACACTTGATACTCATCAATTACTTTTAATAGACTAATCCAAGGTGTTGTAAATCGAATCAATCTCAAAGTAAAGAAATCAAATTCAACTAATTAAAACTTTTAGGAACAATAATCCCAATGGGAACTTAACCTTGAATTGGGACACTGACATTGATTTATATTAATTGACCTACCCCTGTACAAACAATATAATGTTATGCTCTTCAGCCAGAGGTGAAAAACATTAATCTTACTACTACATAGTTCTACAGACAGAAATTTCACCAATTATCAAAGAATCTTCAAATCCCAGTTTTTCTCCATGTATAACGTCCTCCGAATCCCGAGGTGTGCTTGCATCAGGACCACAACAAATAGGCAAAACCCAAATGGTTTCCTGGGGACTATAGCCTAGAACTTCAGTACATTCTCAAGAAAAGAACGGCTACCTGGATTGGTTTTCATCATCTTCAACAATGTTGAATAGGAACTTTGGAAGGGATGCAATACGAGGAAGATGATGGAGCAAGTCGCCAAAGGAGTCTATCCTTGGAATACTTGGTGTCAGTTTACCACCAACAAAATCCTTGGCGTTCTCTTCATTATTTCTCTCGTTCTCACATGCAGAAGAGCTACAAGCATCGGTAGATTGAACAGGTTTTTGCAGATGATTTTCTCCATTTAAATGGGGCTCGTGAGACGTAATAGGATCCTGCAAGAGGCAGCACAGAGAGTTTACTTTCTTCATGAGAGATTTCTCGTCTGAAGCTGGTGTACATTGAGTGTCGCTCAGCCACATCTGTGCAATGTCCTCCAGCATGCCCTTGCATTCTAAGGCCTCATCAGACTGCAAACTTCCAGAATTAATCTGTTGTGAAATGCAGATTTCAATGTGGCTAACAAGATCAGTCATAGACATTGATGGCCGGAGTCCTGGCACCTTCAATTGCTCCAAGTTTTGCAGCCTGTTAGAATCATACCCTATGCTGTTTGCATTGTCCCCAACAGCATGTGTATCCATCACTGAAGATCAAAAGAAAAGAATCGGTGACAACTTTGGCATAACAGCTTTCATCATACAGAAGTAATCTACTACTGGATGTTAAGTGTAAATACAAACTCGGTATCAAAAAACTTAGTATTTGAACATCAACAGATGTGGAAAGGGCATAACATGAAATGCTAGCTATCTTATTTCATTTATTATCTAAATTCTAAACCTATGTTTAGCAAAAGATATGAAACTTTGGATCAATCCAGACCGATAAGCTACAAATTGTAGGGAAGTGCCAACATCAACAAATTGGAAAAGGCACATAGATTGTCCCCTATCTTATTTTATTTGATAGTCTAATTACTGAAGTCTGAACTATATGATCAATCCTGACCCAGACACTGCAAATTGTAGGAATGACAAAGAAGTTTTAAAAATAACCATACAATTCATGAACTTAAAGATGAAAGTGGAATCTCACCAAAGACATCAAAACCCAATATTCAATCAGAAGGATAAATTTATATCCATGTTTAAAGACAACAGATTATCTTGCTCATCTCTCACTTCAGGAGCAGAAATTAGACAAATATAAACAGAGGAAAAGAAGATGGCACAAATAGTCCACGAAGAAAACTACATAGCTAAGAGTTGAGAAAAAAGGGGCTGAAGATGGAAATGGAATGATGGCACTAAACATGGTAGGGGTGGAGGAAAAGAGTTATGAAAGCCCAAGCGCACAACTAATTATCGAATGTATGCATGTAAAATAGCCAGTATAAAGAACATATCTACCAGATTAAGAGGCAATTGTAGATGTGCATTGCACAAAGCTTAAATTATAGTAACGACACTTCAAGCATGATTCTGACAAATGCAGCACACAACCACTAATATAAAATCCCTTTTTGTTAGCTTTAGGATTCTTTTCCCACACTTTTTCTCGATTGCTGTACATTTTCCACAGAATGATGCCTATCAAGGTTGTAGAGCTTAGAATAGACAATCCACGCACGGAATATTAAGAGCAGACAGGAAGAACTACTTACCTGAGCTTGGAGAAGGGGCATCTCTAGACAAATGTTCAGGGGCTGCACCAAGGAGATCAGGTTGTTCAAAAGACACTGAAGATGACTGCGCCGCAGCAGGTGATGCTGCATCTTGGATGCTTGATAGTGGGGAACCCTTACCAGAACCGACTGGATCTAAGCCATGGTCATTCAATTCGTCAAGATTTTCAAACACAGTAGCTTTTGTATCAAAATATGGAGATTCCAAGGCCAATTCAGGCTGTTTGCTCAGAGAATTGAGCCGCACATCACATTGGATCAATTTTTCATAATGCTTATTCAAGACACCGAGTGGACACTGTAGAAAGTGTTGCCTATACAGATCAAAAGAGTTATTATTCACCAACAGCATTAGAAGCTAAACTACTGAACTATGGAATACATAAGGTGATTCAGTTATTCAATATTTGGTGCATTATTAAGGTGGGAATCACACCCCATTGCTGATCTGGTTCCTCGATATATTGGTAAACATTCAAGTGCTTAGGAGCCAAAATTCATAAGTTGATGACCCCTAACTTATTGCTTTTCAGCTTATAAGCACTTTCAATTAGACCAAGTATTTTACTATCTAATACCTAATACTCAAAATTTTCTTCTAAGAATTTTAACTCACAACTCCTTCTCCGTTCAATTGATACTTTTTTAGTTTAAATTTTTTGTAAATAATGTTAAGGACATACTCCGTCCATCCCAATTTATGTGATGCTGTTTGTCTGGGTATAAAGTTACAGCAATAGAAGACTATTGAAATTTGTGGTCTAAAATAAGTCATAGATATTAGTCTCGCTCTAAATCATCTCATAGAGGGTAGATGAGTGTTCTAAAGTTGACTTGTTACTAAATAGAGAAAAAATCATTTTAAACTAACTAAAAAGGAAAGGGAGACATAAATTTGGGACTTAGGGAGTATTTGCCATTTTAACCCAAAAAATATTATATCACACTTCTTTTACCAAATATATCAATGACTAATTATCAGTTTCAACACTTCAACTCAAACACGTAACTGCTTATTTACAAAATCAGTTTCAACACCAAAAAGTGATTTTCAGCACTTCAAGTTATTGGATACTTTAAATCAGCTAATCCAAATGAGCTCTTAGTCTAGTTATCACTCCATAATGCCTAATGTTATTTAAATTTTGTTCTTCCTCCTCCCATAATAGAAGGAGACTTGTTTAATCTTGGAGAAACTTTCACATTTTTTTTAATGAAGTAGTAGTATGTTTCATTTTTTTTTTTATGAAGTGAAGTATGTTTCATTAAAAAGCATCAAGGAGATACAAAGTTATCAAGGAGCATAGTTACAACTAACAGAACAATAAAAAGGAGTATTTCGCATTGTTGAATAGTTTCTCTGATTGTTGGAAAAACAAAAGGAAAACAGAGCAGTGAATGTTCTTTATTTATGACAAAATACAAGTATAGCTTGAGTTAGGAAGAATTTTTTGAATATAAGAATTTGTTGGATTCGCATAGTCCAAATGCAATCAGTTTGGTGTCTTTTTGGACTATGAGCCACACTTACACCGATAAAATACGACTCACAAAATAATTGATGAAATATATCAAATTGTAAGTCCGCGATTTCACCAATCACATTTTGTGTTAGTAAGATAGGATATTTCAAAAAATTAGTCATTGGACAAATGTAAAAGAATGTTAGCTTGTGAATTTATCTCAAAAAAAAAAAATGTTAGCGTGCGGATTAGTCATTGGAAACTTGTCTTGACTTTGACAATATCCTCAACTTTTGTCGAAAATGTCGCAAATGTAATGTTTTGGGGATCAGTCATTAGTCATAGGATACTTGTCACATCCTCGATGACCACAATCTCTACACCTACAAATACCCTATCATGTACTCACATTTCAGTGCCAGAAGTTCAGTCTAATTATCACTCCGTCACACCAACCCTCTTCCATAACTTGTTGAGTTTGTTATTTAAAGTTTATCGTTCCTGCTCCTCTAGTAGAAAAAGGCTTGTTTAATCTTGGAAAATTCACACGGTTGAAATAGTTTCTTAAGACAATGCATTGCACAATATTTTTTTCAAATCCTAGTGGAGACAAAAACACTAAGTGATTTCTTCACATTTGTCTAAACCCTTGTAGAAGGGAAGTAGAACTATTAATCAAGGTGTGCAGATGCACACAAGCTAGCCCCCATACCACAATTATAAAAAAGTGCAGTGCACAACTCAAGCCATACTTATATTTACTCATATATAAATAACATTAATTGTCCTATTTCCCCCTTGTAGTACTCCATCATACCTACTATTTTTCATAACTTGCTCATTTTATTATACCTGCACCTTCTGATAGAGGGAGTTGTTTAATCCTTGGGAAACTTTTTTTTTCCTTGGATAAATAATCTTGAAGGTTGTTAGTACACATGTATCCAGCATGTGAATAAAACAACATTTATTTAGGGACAAAATAAGTATCCTACAGTCGAGATAATAAAAAATATCATTGGTCGTTTCTTAACAGAAGTAAAGATTATTTACCTGTTCAAGCTAGCCTGTCCACCAGTGAAATCTGAAGTTGCTTGCCATAGAGTATGTTTTCTGGGTTGTGGATTTGTCTCCTTGAAGAAAAGGGGCTGACGAGCCAACTGAATCACAGAAAACCATAAACTACAAACTGAAGATAACACTACAATTTCTTACAAAACAAAAGAAGAACTATAGTGCCAGTAAAACTAGAGTACCAGTATAATTGTTCTTTCAAACATTTACGATGTTTCAATTCACAGGATGAAGTATTTTTCCTTTGGGAGGTCCTTTTATAGGGGACTTCATCAATAACTTTTTACGTAGGAAAAAGAAGAATTCAATATGGTGAGATTTGACCTTATACCAATCTGTTTGGTGCTGCTAATAAAAAAAAAACTTATACTAAGGCACTTAAGAAATTAGTTTAGAGAGAGCCCCCAAAAGCATGGCCTACTGGTCAATGAAGTGGGGAAGTCATGAGGTCCTTTCAAATCCCCGAGGAGACAAAAAACACCAGGTGATTGCTTCCCATATGCCCAAAGGTTTAGGGCAGAGTTGTCCAATAATTGTGCTGGTAGGAGTTAGTAGATTCCTGTAGATTTAGTCGAGGTGCACCCGAGCTGGCCCTGGACACCACTGTAATTAAAAAAAAATAGGTTGGAAACTTATGCCTTACCACAAGAGTCAAACTGCCTGGACCATCCACTGGACAGCTCGCCTTCAGGCCCATGATATCTGACCATTGAATCTCAATTTTACTCTTGAGCCCACCTTCAAGAATTTCCCAAACAAGCTTATGCTTAGCAAAGTAACACTTTGCCACCAAATCACCTTCATATCTAGATGCATACTAAAACGAAATAGAAAAATTAGCCAAAAGAAAATTATTCACAGATAATCTACTAACAAGGCACAAAATTCAAGGCAATTACTTCCCAAGACCCTATCCTTAGAAGTGATCCCGAAAAATTTGACGCCTTCAGCTTGTCAGTTGCTACTAAAGTGGAAGCACCCTTTGTTCCCGTATTGCTTACATAAGTAGGGTTTTCAGGTGCAATGGAGGAACCACTGTTTTGTGACAGCCTCATTGTGATTAAATCTAACAAAGATGGACTCTTTCTCAATCTCAGACCTAAAGGACTTGGCTCATCAAGTGGATTGTATTCTGGGGGAGGAACTGGGAATTCATCATTTCCAGCATCCCACTGTTAAAAAAGCAGGAGATGAAGATAAGTAGCTGAAAATTGGAGTCCCTCAGTGACAAGTCAAACACAAACAAGAACAAAATAATAACCAGGAGACCATCTTAGCAAAGTCTGAAACAAGCTTAAAAGATCATGGAAACTTGGATAACAACTTCATAAAAAAGATGAACACTCTTCTTTCAGCTGTTTACGCCCCCCCCCCCCCCCCCCAAGGTCTGTAGCCCGATAGAGATAAATTCTGTTGCATTTACTATAGAGTAGCTAAGGTCTTATTCTCAATTCAAATACTAGACATCCTGAAAGAGTGGAGTCTGGTCATTAATATGAGCTTTTTTTTTTTTGATGACAAGGGAAACCCGCAGCCGCTACCCTTTGGGTGCGCACAAGGTAAAACCCCTGCTCCTATGCAATAGCTCGCAAACCACATAGGAGAAGTAACCCGCACTAGGCAAGCCCGGTGCGACGAGCTCGACCCAGAAGGCAAACCCCTTGCTTTCGCTGGCAAGGGTTTTCGAACTTGAGACCTCCATCATAAAAGTCCCAAGCCCAAACCACTGGGCCACCCCGAAGGGTGGTCATCATATGAGCTTTCACCATCCAACAAGCAAGAACTTATGTATCTCAACAAGACATTAATAGCAGAACAGGTCCAGTAATCCAAATATGTCGGTGCCGATTTGACCACTCGCTTATTTCATTAACAGTTGCTTAACCTATTGGATAATGGTGGAGACTCTTTCCCAAAACAAAAAGTCATTGATCAGGCATATTTAACATTAAAGCATGAAATCATATTCCTCCCCATCCGAAACATAAAAACTCCAAAAAATAGTGAGGGAATAATACCTAAATTCTTAACCAAAAACCTATGAGCTACCCTCTAAACCCATGCCTTCCAAAATTCAATCTTGAAGTCGCGTCTTTGCTGGAACTCAAATAAAGTACGCACTCCATTCGCTTTTGCTTGTCTACTATACTAAAAATATAATTTCACTTTTACTTGTCACTTCTAGTTAGCATATCAAGAGTGAAACATAGCATTAATTATTTATTTTCCAAATCATTTCCCAATACCTAAGACTACATATCAACTAATACGGGTATTATAGTAAAATATCCATATCAATCATTGTTTCTCCTAGTGCAAAGTCCAATCTAGACTAGTAAAATTGAATGGAGGGAGTACTTTCAAATTGCTCTTTTCCAAAAGATCTCCTTTTGACTTGGTGAAATATCAAAACATGATGGTCAATAAAAGAGTCCCCTCTTTTTCCTTTTCTTTTTGTCTGTGAGGTTCAGACAATGCATATAGCTAAGAAATGTGCAGCCACCACGAACAGTCACACAACTATCCTGTTCACTATTTCGTACAAGAATCCATCGCTAAAAGAATGTAAAAAGTTCATACTAATATGAACCAGCAATATCATATACCCAAAACCAAACAGACTCATTCTACATTCAACAGTTGAGCTTCAAATCAAATTACTACTAATGGACCCAAGGGCCTGGCCAAGTCATTGGGTTGAGATTTGACAACCACCAAGTCTCCCAGCAAAGATTAAAAAAAAACTAGGCTATTTCTTCCATCTGTCCTAACCTTACTGCAAGCTAACCCGAACACCACACTTATCAATATAGAGAAAATCAAATTACTATTAATTCGCCATGCAGTCTAAACAGATCAACCCAAAAACATCCAACAAATTTTGTCAACTCTCATGACTTCACAAAAACAATCAGAACCATTTCCTCATCTAAAATCACTTTCCACATTTCCAAGTCAAAATAACAACAATACACAATAAAACCAAACACCAATAAACAACAACATACCCAGTGTAATCCCACAAGAGTAATCCAGAGAGAATAGAGTCTACGCAGATCTTAATCAGGCTCAAAAACATCATTAAGCTAAACTACAAATACTTCCGATCCAGTCAAAAAAAACCTGATTAAAGCTTGAAGAAGCAGAAGAAGATTTTGATCGTTTAGTGAGGGGACCATGTTCATCTTCAAGAGGATCCTCAACCTCAAATTTCACCGTAAACGACGCCATTCCCGACGACATCATCAACTCAACCATTAAAATCCCAAAAAATCCAAAATAAATCCCAAGAAAACCCAAAAACAAAGGATTTTGCTAGAAAATGAAATTGAGATTCAGAGAATTCGAATCGAGGCTAGGATTTTTTGGATTTGAATTTGTATTGTAAAATTGAAGAATCCAAAAACCCTAGGATTCAGAGAATTTGGGGATTTTTCTTTTTCTTAATGCGGCTATAAAAAATGGATAATATAAAAATGGCGAAAATATATATAAGCAAAGAAAGGGATGCCCAATAATTGACTCACACCTGAGTAAATGACTATTATGCCCTTTGGAGGATTCAATATGCACTCGGAATCATAAAATCGGGTCATACTTTTCGGATTTTACTGGTTAGCGAACTATTTTTTTTTGGGTTTTTCACAAGTAGAGTTGGAAGATACTAGTGTGTCAATGTACGCAATTTATATGCTTACCTTTAAGAAGATAGATATTTTCTCAATAGATTTTTCGCCAAATAAATGATGAAAAAGAGTCGACAATAATAAGAAAATAAGTAACGAAGCTAAATAATAAATCAATAATAATAATGGAAATCTAAAAAAAAAAGAAGAATAATAAAATAAAAAGATGTGACCGTAGTGGTTGACCACATTATATTTAATCGAAGAATTATATTGTTTAGTTAGGTTAAAATTTAAGTTTTATGTATTTATGCTATATGTTGATTTGTTTTTCTTATTCCTTTACGTGTTTTTAACACTTTTAGTAAGAACTTTAGTTTATCACGGATGAATGCATAATTTTAAATATACAATACATTAAATATTAAGAATCTTCAGATCTTCGATACCTGAGATGACATAAATAAGGATATCAAATGGGATAGAATATTTAATCAGATTAACCCAAAAATTTATATCAAGATTATTATCTTTATCCTAGTATTAAACGACAAAAATTAAAGTCATTCAAATAATGGACATTCTTGTAACTTCACCTTATATTAAATGAGCACGGGCCCAACAGTGATCTGTTTATACAGATCGTTGATTGAACAGTTGCATGCCCGGCAGAAGCAATAACAACGTCAGAGGTATCAGTAAATTATATGTAAAGTCATTGCAGGATCCATCATCTTCCTTGCTCTCCATTGAATCTCTGAAATAGACGGAGAGAAAGAATAGAGTAGACGATCAGATCTAAAATCACTCTCACATCTCGAAAGATGATTGATAATCTACAAAGAGGAAAAACAACTATGCAAACAAAAAAAGACATTGTTGGAAAAGAAATTCAATTAACAAAATAATCACTCCTAAAGGTTAACTAAAAATTCTTCACGAATCCAACCATTCTGGCCTTATTTTCACATAAGCAACATCAAAACTATTTTCAACTTTTTTCATAGCTGAAATGAACTCGAAGCACGAATAATTAAGCACTGAAAATTAAATCTATGACAAAAGTAAGTTAAGAGTGTTTCAATATATAATACAACAAAAATAAAGAGAACTCGTCTCCTAAATTAGGCCTACTAAATTCAAAGTTAAGGCACAACACTCCTCTGAAAAACAGGTCATTACTATACAACTACATACAATTTTCATCAAGCAAACAACTGAATGACGGCATTAGCATTCATCAATCAAGGATCAGACAGTACTTATCCAGAAATCGTCTCAATACTTGTTAGAATTTAGCAATTGTATCAAAACATAGAAAAGTTAGCAATTGATACACATGAAAATGTAGAAAGATATAGCAAACTGATTATATAACAACAACAATAGTTAGGATTTGTTTAATGCAGAACACATGCCTACACAGTCAAGACTACATAAGGAGAAGGAGACATAAACGTAAAATTGTACAGGAACACAGATAGCAATGTAATTCTGATTTTTTAACAGACATCAAATTGAAGAGTCAAAACCTCTAGTAGTAATTGATTTTGAAAGAATATCTCTTCTGGCTTCAGAAGAAAATCTCCTCAGCACCTCCAAGCCACAGCTCAAAAGAGCTCCTGCTGCTTCTAGCATAGCACAAGCGACGTCTATCTTTTCTGGACGTGAAACTAACAGCACATTCAGCCTGGATTTCAATCATATTACTAAATGCAACAGGTGAAAATCCTGCAGAAGCAAAAAGGTTTTTCCATTGGGGAAAAATTGCAATCCTCAAGTCTAGAGATACTATAATATAATGTAGGCACACTTATCGACAAATATTACTATTAGCTGCCAATTGCCATATAGTACTAACCTTTGAGAATTTCGCTTACAAACTCTTTTTGTATTCTCATTGAATTCTTCTTGATACAATCTTACACCTAAGAAATTGAGATAAAACAGCAATGAGTACACGTATTTACAAAAACAATTAAAGGAAGAGCGCCAAATGTTCACAAGATTTCTGAAAATTGAAAGGAAAATAGAACTAATTACGTTATAAGTGTCATTGAATCATAGCAACATATACAAAATAAAGATATTTTATATGATCCCACTTCACTTTTACAAACTTAAAGAGTTGGGAAATTAAATATATCTGCAATACATCTATATTGGTGATGAACATCTGAGAATGAAATAGTTGAACTTTCTCTAGTGAAAGATTAGCCTGCAAATATCTAACATTTAGGACTCAAAGCAGATGATAACATATGCTACTGCCAATATTTTCTTCAACTGCTATCATCTTTCAGATAACTCTTTATTCACAATGAGAATATGAGACTCCGACTTTCATAATTAGCAATTCAGCCTTTGCAGGGATAGTAACTATTAGATGAATGACTTTTAAATAATATTCACCTACCTGCCGAAAATGCTTGAGAACATATGTTTTTGATGACTTACATCAATGCCAGACCTTCTATAGAGAATCTCTGCACATAATAGTCGCGTTCACTTCTTAAAACCTTAAACCCTTCTTCTATATATTTTGGCTTCTTTCAAATATTTCTTCTAGGTTTTCAAGTGCACTCCGAGTCAGCAATAATAACATGCATGTAAAATCCTGTAAAAGAAAAGGCCAAGTATATACACATCAAACCTCGAAAGATGACTCACTGATAGAACAAATAAAAAAGCAACAAATTCAAGTAATAACATATTCATCATCAACCTGATCAACTTTCAAAAGTGACCCAAAGTTTCATCAGAAAGAGAAAAATAAAGAAAGCATAATCAAACAAAACAAAGAGAAAAAATATCTCAGAGGAGGTAACTAATTAGGAAAATATAAATTGAAAAGTAAGGAAAATGAAAGCCAATTTTATTACACACAAATAAAATCAAAATATTTACCTTGCTTAAACTCAAGCCTAAAGAAGAAAATGTATAAACAAAATTTTCAAAAGCAACTGCTAATTGACTGAAAATTGAAATTGATGCTTCACTTTTGATCTTTCCTCATTTAACTTCTAATTTTAGCAAACACTTTATTTCTCTAAATAAAATACAACTGAGGATTATACATATACGCCTTTAGGTCTTCAAAGAAAAAGTTGATCTATGCACTTTTTTGTTTTGATCAAACAGCAGTGCCTATCATAACAACTATGGTAAAAGAGCTCTTAATCTTAGCCATTATGATAGAATAACTGCAACATTCTAGATTTCATTTTCTTAACAACTCTTATATATATGCCACCTGATGCAATGGTAAATATAATATTGTCTTTGTAAGAGGTCCTTTATAATATTGATGTTATTATATGAAATTCTTAAGCAAATTATGAATGCAATACATCTTGCAATAAATAAAACATGTCCTAAAATTCAGTAATTGAGGAACCAAGTAATAATGTTCTCAATCTCTTATTTGTTTTTGTGAAACTATGAAATGTCCTAAGTCTAGCGTTATTTCACCCTTGTTAAAAATTCTTATTTTGCAAGTGACTATCAAAGACATATATGCCTGTATACATGCTTAAAAGTCTACATATATGTCAATCAATCTAAAGACACAAATAAACATCTTCAATCATGGTAAGTCCACCAATCTTTCTCTTCTTCAATTACTGATCTATGAAGACCTCAAGATAGTATTTTCATACAATTATTGTAGCCTAGTAAATGTAGACGTGTCCTATTTCATCAGAGTTAAAAAAAGTAAAGATTTACTTTAAAATATTTTAAGTTAAAATGCTTAAATGTGCCGTATTTCTGGTTCATAACTGGACAACTACAAACTAAGAAACATTCTAACCAATAACCAAGTTCAATATATAGTACAACCAACTACCTTTAATTGTTACGAAATCATGCTCTAACCCAGTCCTCAGCTTTACATGTTATTAGTCGCATTAGTTTCTAAGGTAGATTTAGTATTGTTTCAGACTTCGGAGTCAAGATCAACATCACAGAATATTCAGATGAAGAGGAAAATGTAAGGTTTATTAAACCAAATCATAAAAGTAAGATAATATGATAATATGAATGAACAGATAAATTACCACACCAAAGTTTCTTTATTAGACTTTGTAAGAATTAGAGAGTCAAGTGCATCTTCAGGTATAACACTTTCTTTTATCAAAACAACTGAAAATAAGACGACACATTACTTTACCTGTAAATCCAACAACATGAGACGGTCAGAAACTTTCAAAATCATCATTTTACTCTTTAATGATTAATCACGACCCTGTAAAATACATTTGTACCTGCATGAAGTTATTGTTAAGAAGAAAACACGTGTACAACCGATGAAGACAGTCAACAGGAGCTACACTAAACAATATATCAAAAGAGTCCTAAATAATAAACAATAGAGTAAGTCACAATTTACTTCACATCATACTTTCCTTGCAATTATTCAAAACAATATTTCCATTTGGCTCAACTTTCACAATGAGTTTCTTCAATAAAATTTCTAAATATGACCATGACTTCACACCCTGCACCCATTCAAAAGAGCACCCAGTGTCAATTGAAATAATCCTTCAAAAAAAGGTAGAGATATATACCTATAAATTTCATATTTTTCAAATGAAGAAATGCGGAAAGTGACAAAGAGAACCAATATCTTTCTATCATAAATACGCATGCCCCATAAATATTTATATCAATACTATCACATAGAAGTAAATAATGTACCTCTCAAATTCATAAATGAAAGATAAATATGATGTAAAATAACATTAGTCAAAAGGCAAAAAAACAAATAAATACTCCCTGTGTCCCTATTTAGTTGTCCACTTTAGAAATAACACATGTATTAAGACAACAATGATTAGTATAGTGAAGTTACAATTTTATCCTTATTAATTATGATTCCAAAATCATTTACTCATTAAAATAATTTTTAATTAGAAATTTTCAAGAAGTTTAAATGAGGGTATAATAGGAATTTTTTTTGTCCTTTTTCAGTTAGCACAATCGCAACTTAATAATGACCGAAATCTCTAAAAAATTCTCAAAATAATCATTTATACACCTATTCCATAACCATAAATTTAATAATAATTTTAGATTCGGTTAAAAAGAATTAAAATAAAGGGAAGAAAAAAAGAAAATTTGACATATGGGTGTTTCCAAGAATTTAAAGAAAGAAGAGGAAGAGAGAGGAAAGAAAAAGGAAAGGAATATCAGTAAAAAAGGCAAGAGAATAAAAAAAAATTACACGTGTCAAGCAAGAGAATAAAAAAAAAATTACACGTGTCAAACGCCTGCATTTCACTTATCAACATAAATGTGGTTGTGACCTTTTAAGGAGGTAATAATTTCGATTTTAAATAGTTCAGGAGGGTGATAGGACCCCCGTAAAGTATAAGCGTGTATTTGGAACTTCGATGATAGGTTGGGGCTCATTTGCCCATTTTCTCAGATTCTTTAGAAAAGTGTAAAGATCGAGTTACTAATGTTATAGTGCATATTCAGAAGATAAATAAATGACATCGTCAATTTTTTAGTTCATTTAGGTTAATCGTTTTTAAAAAAAAAAAAAATTATGAACCAGTCAAGTTTTGTTTAGTTTTCATCTCTTTAGAATCGACTTGAAAATAATAAGAAAGAGATACTATGAAATTAAGAAAAAAAGTTCAATTAAATAGATTTTATTAAAAGAACATTCAATCCTTCTAAATTTTTCCATTCGATTATTCTAAATTTACTTTATTTTATATAAAAGTTTTCTAATTCAATTTTAAATTTAATAACAATTCATCATTTTCTCAAAGAATTTCTTTGAGTTAGTACATGAGAATAGAGTTATGTAGAAATAAAATGAGCAATATAAATAAAAAGAATAAAAGACAAAAATATTAAAAAAAATGTGGCTAATAAATAAATTTAAACAAAGACGAATTGAGAAAAAGAAGTAATATAAAAAAGAAAAATAATTTAAAAAAAAAACAAAATAATACAGCCTTTGATTGAATCCAAAAACAGCGCCTTTTAAAAGCAAAAATAAAAAGTTTGAAAAAAGTTGAAGCTAGAATTGAACCAGAGACCTTTAGGTCAAGAATACACCTCCTAACCAATGAATCTGACTCCCCTTCATTATTGAGGGGGTTCATTTTTATATTTAAACGCTTAAAACTAGAAGTTTATCTAAAGACATCTTGGACCATATTCTCTATTTTACTCTCCAAATATAGAGTTCTCTATATTTTCAAATAACCAATTCTAACCCAATGCTCTATTTTAATCTTTAAAAAAGAATCTTTTTCTTTCTCTTCAATATTATATTATTATTTCTATTTCATTCTTATTTTCTTATTTCATAATATAAAGCATTTCTTTTTATGCAAATAATCACTTTATAATCTTTATGTAATACAAATTCTTTTTTCAAATTCTTCATTTAATATAAAATTATATTTTATTCTAAATTTCTAAATAACATAAATTGCAATAAATATTATATATAATACATATATAAGGACGAGAGGGAGTTGCTCGCGTGGTAAGCACCTCTCACTTCCAACCCGAAGGTTGCGAGTTCGAGTTTCCCAGGGAGCAAAAGTGGTGGGAGCTCCTAGGGAGGGTAATAATAATAATAATACATATTAAGGAACAATTCAAATAAAAGTGAAATCATTGATGAAATATAATTGCATCACAAATATTGTATTATCATAAAATTTATTTTAAATTTTACATAAATACTTAATTTTCAAGATTATTACGTTACTATTATAAATGTTCTATTAATGTATTACGGTGTTCAAAATAAGCATTTTTTGTCCTTATTTTTTATGTGCTGCTAAAAATTGTTTAAATTAACAATTTCATCTTGTATCCAATTATTTCATGTACTAATTTACTTCCCCTATTCCGTTTTGAACTATTGCATCAAATATTTTCATGCTCTTTAAAAAGTGTAGTTTAATAATTTGTCACTATAACATAAAAGTCGATTGTTTGAATTATCATGTAAATTTTGTGCATACTTCATAATGAAAAATAACTATAATCTAAATTACATATTTAAAATGACAAAAAAATTTAAAAAATTAAATTAGAAAAATTGTTAATTCGGGATGGAAGTAGTATACTTATCAATAATATGTTTTAGATGCTATATTACTTAGAAAATAATAACAAATATTAGAGACTTAATTAATAATATTATATAATATAAATAATATTAAAATAACTTTAAATTACATATTTAAAGTAACCATTTCTTTTAAAAAATAAAATAGAAAAATTATTTATTTGCAGAAATAGTAACTTATTAATAATATATTTTTAAATGTTAGTATTACATTAGAAAATAGGGAAAATGCATAAGTACCCTCCCAACCTATGCCTGAAATCTCAGAGACGCACTTATACTATACTAAGGTCCTATTACCCCCCAAACTTATTTTATAAATAATTTTCTGCTCCTTTTCTGCCTACGTGGCACTGTCATTGAAAAAATTGTCAACACGCGCTAGGCCCAGAAGATAGTGGGTTAGAGATGGTCTTATATATACGGTGTAATTTTTCGACGAGAGGCTTTGGATGAACCCCTAAGTTGTACATAGGTCCGCCCCTGTTGATATCTATCTAATGATGCATATTTACTCCTTTTGTTCACATATCTATATTTACCGAATTAAAAAATATATAAAAAAATATCGCTTATTAATTTTTTAATTTTTAAAATGTCACATTGTCACGCGACTTTCAATCAATATTTACCGAATTAAAATGTCACGCGACTTTCAATGTGCCTTGCACGTTGTTCTCCGCCAGTCATAACAAATGTTAGATAATATTATTTGAAAATTGAAATTACATATAATTTATTTTGTGAGGTACAAAAATATTACTGTAATTGATTATATCCACTTAATGTTTCCCATTAAATTTTAATTAATGGTATATATGCTTTGTGGTTTTCACCTATGAAAAGATATGTTAGTATTAAAATGTCCAACATTCGGAATTGAGCTAATAACCATATATTTATCGGAAAATAAAAATGTACTTAAATTATGTGAAATAAATAAACATATTATTTATTTATGGTTTGATTAAAAAATGTCCTCGCCGTTAATATTTTCGTCTAAAATGCCCTTATTATTACTTAATGTGTCAAAAATGTCTTTTCCAAATTAATATATTATCCATTTTCTTTTTTAACACGTTCTTTTCCTAATAATATTTTTAATGGGAAAAAAGACAAATATATCTCCAAACTATCTCAAATGATATGTTAATACCCTCTGTTGTACTTTAGGATTGTATATACCCTTACTGTTACTCTTTTGGGTTGTGTATACTCTTAAAACTAATGGACGGACAGGTGGCTTCATCTTAACCATTTACTCTATTTTATTTATTTATTTAGCTAAAATTAAAAGATCCACCCGACCGACAACCAAATGACCTTCATCTTTTTTGTAAGGAAATATCATTGATTCCTTGCTTATCAAAAAGAAAAAACCTTCATTTGAAATAAACTCAATGCATCCTTCTTAAAGTTTCAAAAAACAACAATTAATCAACCAAACGACAACACAAATAGATTGTAAGAATATTTTCAATCCTGTGCAAAATTAAAATAAAAAACTTTCCAACACCAATATACTACAAGAAACTTGACTTTTAGCGACCACTTCTTGACGAAGGGAGATGAATCCGGTCGTTATAAGTATTTTTATTTCAATATTAACGAGGGGGGATAATATCATATAATTAAAAAGAAATTAACTAAAAGTGTAAGACTACATTTTGCCTCTTTTCCCCCAAATCCACTCTCAGAGAAAGAAAAACCTTCAGCCTTGCTCTCTATTTTGATCCTAGAAAATATACATTCAATTTTTAGGAGAAATCAGCTTTCTCTCAAGACTGCTCATCATGTTTTAATCTAGGGTTCTTTTTGCTTGTTCTATTGAGTACGGGAGAAAATGCATATCCGTATATTCAATCTAAAATAAAATGGGGTGGATGATTTTAATCGGATGACTTGTTAGGGCAACACTAAACCATTCTCAAAAATTAATTGTAGAATAATCTCTCTGTTTGCCAAATTTATTAAGGCACAATTTTTGGTAAATGTTGAGTACCTCTTGAACCAAGTTTGATGTTATAAGGTGCATTGTTGGATTAGAAAAGAACAAAAGGTTCAATGTTTCTACTTTTTTTAATTACAAATTTCAAGTTTATGATACTACAACAAATTTTCCCTATGACGAATCATTTAATTCTAAAAGGACTAGTTTTCTGTTGCTATTCGTTTAGTTTATGTATGTATCTTTTTGTAAATGGATACAACAAGTGCAGTTATTATCAATGTTTGATTTCTATGTATTTATATTGATTTGATCATCTACTTCACATTCAGATTCACCTAAAAAGATTAGCTTATAATCGTAAACTTTTTTCTATTTCTGGACTGGTCTGTGGCAAAACTCTCACAAGTAAAGTTTAAAATTCTCATTGTTTGATTTCTATGCTTCCTAGAGTGGTTTCAACCTTTTGAATTTGGTTTGTTATTATTTTTGGAAAATGGATACCATTTAACTGCAGGGGTCCTTGATACTGTTTTTTTTAAAAAAAAAAAAAAAAAAAAAAAAAACTTGCAGTAATGGATACTGTTTCACGAATAATATGCTTTTTGTTAAGCTTTCTTCTAGCAGGCATTTGAAGGGTTTCTCGCACATCAGTTCCTCCAATAAAAGCACAAAAGGTTTCTTATGCACCAGCACCTCTGATTCAGTTATCTCCCTTTGCTTTTATACCACCAAAGAAATCTGATAGTGTTTTTTTTCACTTTCATACAAGTTTAAGCGTAGAGAATTATGCAACTTTTTGTAAAAAATAATTAATACAATTTTAAGGAGATAACAAAACAGTGAAAAAAAACATACATTAAAGGGAGTAAACTATGAGATATTCAATGATGATAATTTTATCAGTGGATATTGTGAGTATTTTAAGGATTGAAAGTTGATTGAAGTGTTAGTCAATTTTTTTGAGGCATCTTATTTGTTATTTAATCTGTACAAACAAATACTTATAACAATAACTTTGCATAAACATAAATAACAAAGTTTAAAACATATACTAAAAAACAACAATTAATAATATAAGTATAAATTAATGACCGTAAAAAACATATTAGAATATGCAACAATAGAATGAAACAACATAAAAGAAATCAAGCCCACTGAATGCACATTGTATTCCTCTATTTATAGACAACAAATGATAGTGTGAAAAAAATGATTATTGTGTCTTATCAGAAATGTCACAACTCTTTGGAAAAGTTACAACCCTTCGGAAAGGTCACAACATTTCATACAAGTCGCAACTCTTCATAAAACTCACAACTTTTCATAAAAGTCGCAATTTTTCATAAAAGTTGCAACTTTTCATAAAAGTCACAACTTTTCATGAAAAGAAAAGGCTAGTTTTGAAAATAACATAAATTTAAAGAGAATCATGACTTGTGGTGGCGCCACGTAGGCGGCCATAAGATTTTCTTTTATATATATATATATGTACGTACGTACTTTCATGTCAAAAGAGTATTGAATTGACGGCTTTTTAATACTTTTTTTATTTATATATATATGTACGTACGTACTTTCATGTCAAAAGAGTATTGAATTGACGGCTTTTTAATACTTTTATTATTTAAAAAAGAACTTTCGCAAATAGTCACTATAATAAACTTAATTATACTACATAGCTATAGTTTGCATATTTACGGGTTGTAACTACAATTTAAGTTGTCTCGTTTGTATAATTCACATGTTTGTATAGGCATATGAAGTTATTTTTGTATAAACTCAAAATAATGAATTTATACAATTACAAACATCAGAAATGTAAATAATTATACAAATTATATTATATAAATTCCGAAGTATATAAAAATTATATAAATTATATTATACAAAACCCGAATTACACAAACGTGTGAATTATTCAAAACGAAAAAAATTGAGTCTAATTGTAGCTAAAAGTAAGTCGCAAATTGCAATTAAGGCAAATTATAGCTAACCAATTAACTAGTACTTATATGTTTTCTTATACACATAATTTTCCCTAAAAAGTTATCGGATTATTGATTCAATAATGCTTTGTTAATATTGGGTAAACCGAATCCATTAAGATAGTAATAATTTACTACTTTACTTATATATAAATATTAAATACTAATATCACTATTTTATTGGTTACAATCTTTGTCATTCAGCTTTCAATTTATAATGTTGCCCTAATGTTTTTATTTTTCTTGCACTGTACATAAGTTATATTATTGTCTTCTCACACCAAATTATTAGACAAGTCGTATAATTATTTTATGAGTATTTTCTTATTGGTTAAACCGTTAAAGATAAAAAATCGCTAAAAAAATATCTTATTGGTTTAGCGTATTTAAAAATCAAAAATGGTAAAAATCGAACCAACCGATGCACACCCTAGCATCTTCAACCCATCCTCTATTTTACTTCTCTAGATTCTCTATATTTTGAAACAACCAAAATTTCATCCCAATTTTCTATTTTACACTCTAAAAATAATTTTTTTCTCTATCGTCAATATTGTATTATTAGTTTAATTTCATAGCATAAAAATAGATTAGTTGAATTATCATTTAAATTTTGTACATTCTTCATAGTAAAAAATAATTACTTTTAAATTACATTAAAGTGACAAAATTTGTAGAAAAATATCAATTCAGGATGGAAGTAGTATAGTTGTCAATAATACATTTTTAGACGTTTTTTATTTGCTTACTTGTTTGACACGTGCAATTTTCATTTTTGTGATGGTTGTTTTTTTAATAGGGAAAAAGCATAAACTGCCCTCTAAACTTGTACCCAAAAATCACTTACACACTTTAACTAATTGGACGACCTATTACACACCTTAAGTACATAAACGTGTATTTATTTTCCAAACAGACAAGCAATTGCAAAAATTCAATCATAATTACGCGCAAATACAAGGCAACCCAAGCATGCTCTGAGGCCAAATCACTCTATAATGCAATGCAAATGACTAAATGAAGGGAAGCAAGAAGTCGGAAGAAACATCGAACCGTCCGAAATAATGCCTCAGACTTAACAGCAAAATACATCTACACTTTAAAATAATTATTAAAAATATGTCAAAACGTCAATATTTTAGAAAATAATTTGTATCCTAATATCATTATTTTTCTTTCCTTTTATTTCTCAAATCAGTCCCACATTAAACTAATTTCTACACCACTATTCTGTAAAAAGGAAAAAATATTCATCCACTACATACTTACCCATCTTTCTAGGGTTTTCCCCCATATATCCAGAATGTACTATTAGAACAATTTATGTATTTTTCCTCCTTAGTTAAAAATAAAATTGTATTCGGTACTCAATTGTATCCCCTACTCACTACAAAGCAACAATAAATTATTATAACACATAAATTTCGTCGATTGTATCTCAAATTAGTTATTCATTACTTAATTATATTGGGCAATAATATATTTGTTGTATTAAAAAACACCAGCTACAAAAATCAAAAGTGTATCATTTACTATTCAGTATTCGGTACAAATCAACAATAAATTATTATAACACATACATTTTGCTGATTGTATCCCAAATTAGTTACTCATTACATAATTGTATTGGACTATAATATATTTGTTGTATTCAAAAACACCCGCTACCAAAATAAAAAAACACGCACTTTCATTCATTATAATCCTAGAATGGCTACAATATTTCGTAAAAAGGTTAAAATCTCAATACATACAAACATTCCACTGCATTCATCCAAAAAAAGAAAAAAAAAATTCTACCCAATTTTCTAGTCGAGATTTACGAATATCACCTATAAACAAATTAAATAATAGACCATTAAAAAGAATACTTAATCGTTTTTTGAGTTTTCACCGACAATATCAAACTTTAAAGAAATCCGTGGAATTGACTTTGCTATCCAAAACGATCGTTTCAAAAATCTGTCGAAGTCAATTCGACAAAAATTGACTTCGAAAAAGAGTCGACTGATTTGAAATTTGTTTTGGAATTTTTACGAACAATGGAAAAAGACTCTTCAAAGCACAATGGATAGAGAACCCACTTTTGTATTTCTCCTTTAAATACGCAACTGATGAAAAACTTGAAAGATTTTATCTTTTTAAAAATATTTTTTCCCATGATTTTCTCTATTCTATTGTTAACTATTTGTATTCTTTCCAATTAAACAATTTTTTTTTGAAAAAATACATAACTCAACCTTTAACAAACTAAAATATTGACATTTTAAATAAATATTAAAAATATGACTAAGGAGTCCCATAAGAAGCTAAAATATTGTTGTTTTGAAAAATTTATATGTATGGAGTCAATATATATAAAGATAAAGAATATATAAAGAGTCACAATTATTTAAAAGGCACTATCCAATAGTTCGTTGTTGGTACTGTTATTTTTTTTTATGCTACGTATAGCTTTTCATAGTGTTCTATTTTATTGATGTTACTGATTTCATTTGCATATTCTTCTTTTCGAACTGCTCTCTGAAATGCTTTTTTTCTGTAGAGAGTCTATCGAAAACACAACATTTTATTTTTACAAGATAAGATTAAATTGTATTTACCCTTCTCAAGCCTCACTATAAGCCTATAAGGATTTAAGAAAACAAAGTTATAGTTATTAATAATTGAGATATTCCCGAAAATTAGTGACACGTGTTTCGAAACTTGAAAGTTTCAAACTCATGATGGACACCTAAATAAACAATTAACAAGGAGGGGACAAGTTAATAAATTTACACTATCAAAGAAACTAGACTTCTTATATTGATAATCGAGAAATCTCCGAGGGTCAACGATGCATGATCTGAAACTCATGACGTGCGCTTAATGGCACAAATATGAATCCTTATCTTTATAGTTATCTTGCATAAACATAAATCATAATCACAATCTATGAACGCAAAGAATAGTCTACCAATGCAGGTATCAAACACCGAAAAAGGAGGGGAAAAAAAGGAGAATGACTACCACACAAGGCAAGTTTAGAAAATAGAAGCTCACTTGCACAAAAAACTTACAAATTGATCATTATAAGTTGATGTTGAAGAGTTTATAGTAAAACTTACAAGGAAAAAAAGAAACAGAATTTACTGGTGCTTAACAAGTCTAAATGATATGAAAAATCATTAGTGCAAAGAACTTAAGATGGATTAAAGTTGGAAAAGTGCATCAAGCAATGGCGGTTCTTCATCCTCTACACGAAAAGAGAGAACCCCGATGGGTTCTGACAACTTGATGAAGAGTATGTTCCTAACTGCAGCTGGACCTACTTGGCTCGGTTTACCTTCAAGTAAGGCAATGCACCGATTACATTGTTGTAATCGCTGCGGTCAACTTGTACCTGTGTAACACAAACATCATATGATGAGTCATCTAACTTTGAAGAAAGAGTAGTACAAATCTTACGCCAAAAATTAGAGAGTTCATTCGCCAGAAAGTACACACACATTCATCCTCGAGGTTTTTGGCTTCAAGTTACATCTGTTTTATCTTCTATTCCTTTAAAACATCACTCATTTTATACTGCAATAAGAATAGCCTTTCAATACTTAGGCATTGATCTTAGGAAGGTAAGGTCTGATAGTTGGTAGCAAAGTAGCAACAAACTTTTATTTTTGGATAATCGTGGTGTTTGGGCTAGCTTGCCCACACCTTGACTAATTCCACAGTGTACCGTTAAAGTAGCAATAGACTTCTTGGTTTGTTGCAGGACATTTTGGTGAATCACATAATCATAATGCAGCCGGAAAGGATTGACTGAATTGACAAGGGTAATAACTTTTTCAGATGGACAAGCAAATCTGTAGCTAACAAGTGACAAGGCATGAGCGAGATTCAGCTGGTGGTATCATAAATATGAGCAGATAAGTGGTGCAAATTTCAATGAAACTGTGAAGGGAAAGGCAATGCATAGGTAGGGTAGTGAGAGAACCTGCGGATATGGATGAATCGAACACCATTTGAGAACATCTTTATCGAAAACCAGTGGTTTTATTAGAGACATATGGAAAGTAAAGGTAAAAGGGTGCCAACGGGGGCTTCTTTGCCATTTCTAGAAAGTGACATGCAACAAAATTACACAATCCCAAAATGCACGGTGGAAGAAAATACAATCATTCACATTGCATCAAAGATGCCAAAAACTAGAGCTAGACTCAGTATGACTATGACAAGAAATAAACATCATTGTGTTGGCCGCTGTGCTGTTATAAGTAATTAACTTGTACTTGACAGCACACTTATCTGGACAAATTATTGGGCAATCATGGAATCATCATATGAACTGTTCAGGACTATCTTAAAAACAAGTATCTCACAAATGCGTAAATGACATTCTAACTCTCCTAATTAGTACTAACCATACGTAGTTCCTCAATTTGCTAAGAAGAACAAGCTACTGCTCCTACGGGCTACGACAATGACGTTTGTATTTTACAGATCCACAAAAATAGTTGAAACAGGTCCAAATAAAGCAAAATGGATCATGAAGACCATATAGGCGACCCCAACTAGATTGGGATTTTGAGCATAGTTGTTGCTGTTATTGTATCCACAAAAATTAGTGAACAAATCATGTCAGCTTATGGCTAGCCAAATACCTAGGATTCTGCATCACTATCAGGAAGCAAGCCTTATTTTGATACGTAGGCATAGTCTCAAACCCAATTCAGCAGTCATTTACAGAAGTGGTACTATTTACTGCTACCGACGTTAATACTCTTCATCACAGTTATTGTATCCATTTTGAGAGAGTTACAAGAAGCCCTGTGATAGGAGTTCGAGTTGAAGAAAACTTTAGTGGCACGATTGGTAATTCAGGCAATGGAAGAGCTTGGGGTTAGCTATATGGAGTTGGAAGTGTGCAGCCCTTTGAGCTAGCGATCAGTAGCATTTTCCTTAGGTAGGTGGATGTGAATGGCGCGTCAGCCTCTTGGTTGTTGATAAGGACAATTGGCTGGCATGAAGTTAACACAAGTGAGGGTAACCTTTTTGGCATTTCTAAAGTGTGACACACTACACGGGCAGGGAGAAAAGAAAAAGTAAATGGGTAAAGAGAATAACTCTAAAGCCTTTTCCACCTGCATACTCCATGAAGTAACATATGGGTAAAGAAACCACAGACCCTTTTATCCAAACGAACCAGCTAACGGCAATTGCCAATGGAGATTAAATTAAGTATAATTTCTCTTCACAACATCTCAAATTCATATTTGAATATTAATAGAACATCAACGCTAGTCATACCATGTGCTACATAATAATTCTTTGACACAAAAATGAGTTCTATTTATAACCAAAAACTAGGGAATACATAGTTCTTTCCCTTCGCTTGGAACTGCAAACCAGCGCTAGATATTTGCACACAAAAAAGATGATTTCCCATGGAATGCTTCACAGTGTCAGTGTTTCTTTTCATTGTCTTATCAATTCGATATAAAAGCTGAGTCTCTTCCTAAATTCACTGATGACCATTACATTACTACAATTACTACACTTTTTTATGACTTGTAATTCCTCAAATATAGAGTAGAAATTGTTCTTTCTATGTTCCAATTACTTGATATGCAAAAGTTGCACAACTTTGTTGGAAAAATGCATGTAAACTAGAACTCTTGCAAAATGCATTGTCCTTAAAACAATGTTCTGAAGATCATTGCCTGATTTCTACTTCAATGAATGAATTAAAAGTTGCATTCCCTATGACCTATGACATCATGGGACATAAACAGGATAAGTTACAATTCTAAAATCTATTCAGGCATTCGGAGTAGGTTTGATAAGACACTGATATTCCAGACTGATAACAAGCAAATAATTTAAATAAAGTTTTCACAATAGAATGTATGAGTTCTGAGAGAACAAAGTCAAACCGTTTTCGAGAGCCTATTTTTCCTTTTCGTATTCTTCTTCCTAAGCAAATGCTGCTTCCCAGCTCTCCTCCTCATTATCTTCCCACTACCAGACACCTTAAACCTCTTTGCTGAAGCCTGAAAATTCCAAGATTATCACAAATTCAGAAAACCTCCACACTTTAATATCAAAACACACACAAAAAAATGCAAACTTTACTTTGAGGGTCTTCATTTTTACAGTTTAGGTGAAAGACATAGAAAAAGAGAGCAGCCGAGCATCTAAATCCCCTTTACAAGTCATTTTCTCTCCACAGAAAATCTCCACATATGCGTACACACACATCAAATATAGTGAGAACCGAACCGACCAATAAACCAATACTTGTGAACCGCTAATACATAAAATCGAACCGACGGATGCACACCCCTATTCTTCATTCTGTCTCCTTTGGGACACGTTCAAACACTTTCTTTTTTTTCCTTCCAAAATTGGGGGAAATGCATTTGGGAATTAATAAGTGGGAATCTAACCCTTACCAACAAGGTGAAAATTCAGATAGTCAACCAACTTAGCTACTAAGATTCTCCGTAAATTCAAACACCCAATTACAATTCCCATAGGAACCTCCACACATACCAAAACCACACACACACTCTAGTGAGCAAAAAAGAATCAAACTTTACTTTGTGGGTCTTCATTTTGTACCCTTTGGCACACATCCTAACACCCTAATCACAATTCCCACATAAAACCTCCACAACAAACCTAACTCAAACACACACACACACACACACAAAGAACAAAAACAGTGAGAAAAATAGAAACTTCTGTACCCTTTGCCACACACTACAGTTAAAGAATGTGGATTATCACAAATTCAAACACCCAAATAACAATTCCAACAGAAAACCTCCACACAAACCAAAACTCAAACACACACAAACAGCAAAACCAGTGATAAAAATAGAATCTTTACTTTGTGGGTCTTCATTTTATACCCTTTATGGCACTCTACAGTCAATGTCTTTGAATTTCCATTAGTGGGTGTTGCAGCAATCGAAACTTTCTCGAAGACAATTGGGGCAAAACTTGATATGTTCCTTGAAGAACTGAGACTGAGTGATGTTTTCTTGGCAATTGATGGAATGTTAACAGAGGTGCGGCAAGTAAAACCTGTTGATTTTCGAGGGGAAAAGTTTAGAACTGTGGAGAATAGTGAAGTTGAAGATGAAGAAGCCATTGTTAGAGTCATTGAAGCTTCGTCTTCTTGAAGTTTTTTTTTTTTTTTGATATATAGATAATGTGAGGATTGAAAATGGCTCTTTTTCTATCCTTTTGTGGTATTTTTTTTCTAGAATTTTATGGACCTCAATTTAATTTTATGGAAATATAGTAAAACACCCTTATTGTTTGTGAAATTACACTTTGACACACTCATATGACTAGCAATATTACCTCTCATTACTTATTTAAACTCTTTTTTTTTCAAACTCTATCGTGGTGAATCAATTGATTTAATGTACATATCATTTTCTCCTTTGTCCTCATCCTTATTATTGCCCCATCACTAGTGATCAACAAAATATTTGAACATAATTCGTTATAATCTACAAAAGTATTTTTTTGTTTTGATGAGTCGAGAGGAGTTAGTTGATGGCTCTAAAAAACTTATTTTGAGCAATATGACTTCAATTAAATAGGCATCTGTTGGTCAAAATAGTATAGACTTATTCGAAATTATTAGATTTGAATAGAACTCTCTCCTTGTGGGAATAGGAATTGAGATTTTCAATAGTCCATTCTTCTCTCCTCGTGATTGAAGCTTACCCTAGAAGTGAAATTTCTTCATAAACCCAACTCAAAAAACTTTATTGAGTGATATGACTTCAATTGAATAAGCATATTGATCAACATGGTATTGATATTTTCATCCTCTATTTAGTGGGATTATTAAATTTGAAAATGAACTCTCCAATTGATCGAATAGAAATTGAGACTTTCAACAATCCGTTCCACTCTCCTCTTAAAGAGAATACTAACCCTCCCAATCTCACTAATCAAGTGGGTGTAAATTAAGGGAAAAAGGACAAAAATACCCCCAAACTATCGTAAATGGTATGTCGATACCCTCCGTCATACTTTTGGGACATTAGTGCCCCTACCGTCCAAAAATTAGAGCATATATGCCCTTCACTCAAACAAAAGATTAAATAGGGACACGTGGCGCAATCTTATCCGTCAATCGAATATTTAATAAATATCGGATCGGTGGATAAGATTCTGACATGTGTATGTCCGTTAGTATAAAGGGTATATATGCTCTAGTTTTTAGACGGCAGGGACAATGTCCCAAAAGTATGATGGAGGGTATTTGCGTACCATTTACAATAGTTCAGAGGTATATTTATCATTTTTTCCTTAAATGAATAACTTTTAAAGATTTGGCATAAACTTTAATGGGTTTTGTAATTCTTTCGTTTTCATCCAGTATTCGATATCTACATTGATACAAATCCAAAATTGGATCTAACAAAAATGACTTCATAATTGAAGTTTGACTCAAAACCTCTAAATAGAAATAAAGAAATACTTATCATTCTAGCGCAACATTTGTGGATTGACTTTCTAGTTGAAGCATATAGTGTTTGCATTAAAGTCTAAGTTAATATTTGATGTAAAAGATATTTAGTCAAATTACCTAAAAATAACACTATATGTACACACTAAAGTTAGTCTCTTTTTTTCACCCAAAAACTGCCATATATTAATTCATTTTGGACATAGTATGTCCAAAGGAAATTTCAGCATCGTTTACAATTCAAGTTGGGAATTGTCTTTCCCAAGAAAATTCAGATAACAAAGAAATTGAGAACTTAGCTACGTTGTGAGCTACAACATTAAACCTTTTAGGAATATGTACAAACACAATATGCTCTAGAGATGCAGACATATTCCAAATATCTTCACAAACTAAATCTATGTCCCACGTAGTCTTCACATTTTTGTTCAATACATCTACAACACCTTTTGCATCAGAGAGGACATAGAGCTTCCTCCATCCATGTTGTATCACTTTTTCCACACATTTTCTTATTGCACACACTTCAGCAATCATAGACTTCCCAACAAACTGGATTGGGGTTCCATGGGCATGAAGCAAAACACCCTTGCTATCCATAGCAACCAAACCAATGCTTGCCTTCTTTGATTCAACATGTAACCCTGCATCAACAAATAAACATATCCCATCATCGGGAACTCTTAATTGATAGTCAGAAGTCTCTTGAGAATTTGCATTTGAAGAATTTGCAAGCACTATATCAAGATATTCATTATATTTAGATAAAGCTTTTGCTACTATGTCTGCAGGGTCGGTTAATTCATTATTAAAACTCCAAGCATTCCTAGACTTCCAAGTATGCCACATAATCATTACTGTCAAATTCAAAACACTAGCAGAATTGAGACAATTTTTTGCCGTATTAATCTTTTCCTTCCACCACAAAGAAAAGTCAATGATATTGGCAAGATCATTCCAGTTTATGGGGCTCATTTTCCAAGTTATTTGTGAGTCCCGACACTTGAAAAGCATGTGTTCCACTGTCTCATCTTCTAAACCACATCTTTTACAAGCACTATTGACATGATTTAGTCGCTTCTGAATAATATTGTTTACAGGTAAGGTATTAAGCACACACCTTCTTAGAAAATGTTTATGTTTATTTTTTATTTTCATCTCCCATAAAAAATCCCAAAAGACATTTGGAAAAACGTGATTACTAGACTAAGCAATATTACCCCTAACATCCCTCATCATGCTTATTTTTTTTTCAAGGTGATAACCCGATTTTACCTCATAAGTTCCCGATTTTGTAAAGTGCCAAATTACTTTGTCCCTAGAACATGTATTAGATAAAGGAATAGTCAAAATATTATCAATATCATTTAAGCAAAAAAGGCTATTCAATTCATCCATCTTCCAAGTCTGGGATTCAATATTTGTAAGGTCAACCACTTTTAGATCTAAATTTTCAGGATCAATAGTTCTTCGAGGTTTAAAATCAATGGAATTAGGAATCCACGGGTCCTTCCAAACATAAACATTCTCACCGGTAGCTACTCTCCATCTTAGCCCTTTTTCTAATAATTCCCAACCCCAAATTATACTTTTCCAAATCCAAGACGCTAAAGAAGTTGTTGTAGCATTCATAAAAGAAACATTTGGAAAATACTTACTCTTCAAGACTCTTGATAGAAGTAAGTCTGGATTAAGTAAAATTCTCCAAGCAATTTTGCCAAAATAGCTTTATTAAAAGCCTTAATATCTCTAAAGCCTAGCCCCCCACAAGTTTTTGGTTCACATAGTTTATCCCATCTTTCAAAATAAATTTTTCTCTTCCCGTCACCCTAACTCCACCAAAAATTTGAAAGTATGGAGGTTATTTCCTTACATAATCCTTCAGGAAGTTGGAAACAAGGTAAGGCATAAGTGGGTACAACAGTTAAAACTGCCTTTAACATAACTTCTTTTCCAGCTAGACTTAAAGATATTCCTTTCCATCCTTTAATTTTTGCTCGCACCCTTTCCTTAATAAAATCTAACATATTCTTTTTAGACCTTCCTATCACAGCCAGTAATCCTAAATACATACCTATTTGATTTCCTTGGCGTTGTCCCAATATTGAAAAAATATTTTCCTTTTCTGCCTCTAAAGTATTCTTGCTAAAATAAACAGCAGATTTGTCTATATTAATCACCTGGCCTGAACACTTAGCATGTATCTTTAACACATCTACAACAGTCCTAGCACTTTGATCATTGGCAGAACAAAAAATTAAAGAATCATCAGCAAAGAGTAAATGTGAAATAGTAGGACCATTTCTATTTAAACTCAAGCCTCGAATTTGATCTTGTTCCTCGGCCTTTTTAAGAAGTGTTGATAGACCTTCAGCACAAATCAAAAACAAGTAACGTGATAATGGGTCACCTTGTCTTAGACCCCTTGTTGGTTTAATCCCTCCCGCAATTTCTCCATTTATATTGAAACGATATGTTGTAGAAGTGACACATTCCATAATCCAAGCCACAAAAATTTGATCAAAACCCATTTTTAAGAGCATCTCCTTAACAAAGATCCATTCTACTCTATCGTAGGCTTTAGACATATCGAGTTTCATTGCCATAAATTTCTATTTTCCTCTTCTTTTGTTTTTGAGCAAATGTAGAAATTCATGAGCTAACACAACATTATCAGTAATGTGCCTATTGCCTATGAAGGCCGACTGATTTGGAGAAATTACCATGGGTAAGACTTCCTTCATTCTAGCCACTAAAACTTTAGCAATTATTTTGTATGTGGTAGAGCATAAACTTATAGGTCTAAATTGAGCAACAGATGTAGGAATTTTAACTTTAGGGATCAAAGTAATTAAAGTTTGACTCCATTCCGGTATTAGGATTCCTGAAGAGAAAAAAACTTCATACTTCCTCACAAATGTCTTTACCAATTATCTACCAATATTTTTGAAAAAATAAAGGGGTCATGCCATCAAATCCAGGTGCTTTCAAGGGGTGCATAGAAAAGACAACATTTTTAATTTCAGCATCCGACACTTCTCTAACAAGTCTCCTATTCATAGACTTAGTAAGTGAAATAGGTACATAAGAAATAATCTCTTCAAGTCCTGTCGGCCTAGATGATCTAAATAAGTTGTCATAAAAACACTCTATTATCTTTATAATACCTACCGGATCCGAAACCCATTCTCCATTGTCTAATTGAAAACCTTTAATAGCATTTCTTCTTCACCTTTGGATAGTAGTCATATGAAAAAAGGAGGAATTTTTATCACCTTCTTTTAGCCATAGAGCTCTATAATATTTTTATAAGCATGACTTAAATCTCTACGAAGTAGTCTAATTTTATTAAGGTCTATAGTATTCGAGCTGCTCCTAATCTCCTCAATTCTTTTCTTAATCTCTACAATTTGTTTCCTAGAATTACCATTACCTCCCCATAACCACACAACTAAAGAATTATTTACAATTCTTCAATTTTAAGTAAAAACGAGATTGCTCAAAGCCATTATAATCCTGATTCCAAGCTCTCAGAATAATACTAGTTATTTTCTTGTTTTCACACCATCTCTTATCAAAATAAAATCTTTTCTTTTTTATCCCCGGACTGCTTTCGGTAGAAATAATGAGAGCTGCATGATCTGAAGCTTCGGTATCAACATGAACAACATTAGCATTTTCATAATTTTCTCTCCATTTAGGGGATACTAAAGTCCGATCAAGACGCTCTTGGATAACTCCATCATTTTCCCTATAACTCCACCAAGTCCAAGGTTTTCCTTTATACCCTAAATCAAGAGCTTTCAAATTCCAGATAATTTTTTTGAAATCAGTAAAGGGCCAAGACTCTCTAGTGCGTCCTCCATTTTTTTCTGAGTTATTAATTCATTAAAGTCCCCTGTAATAATCCAGGATGTACCCGATTTTGTCGAGTTAACTACAAGTTCAGCAAATTGTCTTCTCCTAGTTATTCTATCAGTACTTAAGTATACAAAGATACACCATAACTCATAATCAGTGTGTTGATCATAGATTAAAACTTCAATAAAATAATTGGAGGAGAAGAAATAACGAACCTGGATGTCGTCTGACCATAGAACACAAAGACCACCAGACAGTCCAACAGGATCAACAACCCGTGAATTGGGTAATCCAATTTGCCGCTTCAATCTCTCGATTCTAGTACTATTATTTTTTGTTTCACACAAAAATAACAAACTTGGGGAGTGGAGTCGCATTGTCTCCTTAATAAAGGGAACTGTTAAGGACCCCCCCAGGCCTCGACAGTTCAACACCATAATCTTCATTGTAATGAGGGAAGCCATTTAGGGCTGGCCTCCCGCTCCACCATGATTTTACTATTTTTTGTTGTCATGTTATTAATGACAGCAGAGCACTTTTTCGTTTATCTCCTATATTTTGTATGCCTTCCTCATTAATAGTCTCATCAAGATTTTCATTATAAGTCATTTAAGTTTGTGTCCTTATTGAAACCATCAGGAGTACCAACTAGTGTAGCCATACGTTTCCAGTTTTTCCTTGGTTTTTCTACATTTTTATTAGCATTCATAGATTGAGACAAATTTATATGATCATTCAAAAGTTTAATTCCCAGTGCGTGAGAAGAGGACTCAACATATGGCTCCAAAACAGTAGTACATACATGATCCGCAATTGTGGTCGTCTGGTTTATATCTGCTTGCAGCTCCTTCGTGTTAATAGCTTCCTCCATTTCTCTTGGTGTGTTGTCATTCCCAGTTTTATCAAGTTGCAGTTGTGTACATGTATCTTTCTTTCTCAAGCAGTTATCCACACATTGCATTGTAATACTAGTAGATGTTTCTTCTCCCGTTATATGCCAGTCCTGCTCAATTTGCTTTTCTTGTGGTCCATATTTTGTTACCTCCATCGGTTGTATTATGTTTGAGTATTTTATGTTCAAAGCATCGTCGTCACTAGCCTTCTGACTCACTTGTCCCTTTTCTTTTGATTCATTTTGATCCAATCTGTGGTGATCCTCTTTTCTGCTACCTAGTTGTACATTCGTTGAGTCAACCTTCTTTTCTAGGTGTTGCAAATTTCTTTTAGTTCCTTCCCCTATTCTCCCCTCGATCAGATTTGAGATATGCTTTCTGACCATAGTGTCCCTTTCGTTAGTATTATGTCCTCCTGATGTCCTAAGGAAATAGCATGATTCTCTACTTTTAGCCACGTACCAAACTGATCCTTTTATAGAGTGTATATCTTTGGCTCTTTGTACACAAGTTCTTTCATTATGTCCGAGCACACGCAATAATAGCAAATATATGGAAGATTTGCATATCGTAGCTCTGTTCCAATTCTAGTTTGATTAATTTACCTCTAGGTAGTGGCTTGGTTATATTCATCATAACCTTGAGTCTCATATACCGTCCCTCCTTACTTCCATTATTTTCAGGAATTACAACATCACAGGTACCTCCCAAAGTATTCCCTATTTTACACCCCACATCCTTTGACATCCAATGCAAAGGAATATTCCATACTTGAACCCACATATTGCATATATCAAACAACGGAGAAACATTTTTCAATCCTGGTTCCCATGGATGAACATTAAGGAGATATTTATCATCATACACCCATGGTGTACCTAGTTGTACTTTATTCATACTTTTCTTGTCTCTAAAAATGAACTGAAATAAATTCCATCCTACCTCTTTGATTTGCAATCCTACTGATAGTATTTTTGATTCCTTGAAAATTCACTTTTTTATCCGAAATCACCTTACCAAAAAGACTTACTTCACAATCCTTCGTGCTTGACTGGATATCTCAAGTTTCGATTGCCACCGCCTCCTTTTCTTCCTCAGTAAGAATAAATTGTTGCAAGCGTTCGCTAATGTCTTCTGCCATCTTTCGATTTTAGGATTCCACTCTAATTGATTTCGATATATCACTCCCGTAGGCTAATTGTAACCAAGACGAGATTTTCTAATAGATGAACTTGATCTAGGATTTTGACGAAATTTGGGAATTGCGGATTTGGTGGACATGAAGGTGCAAGTTGTTTTTATGGAAAATTGAAGATTGGAGTGGTAATTTGAGGAGCCCCAAGAAGGGGAAGAAAACTCTCACAAGGAGAGAAAGAAACCCTCAGTCGGTGGAAGACGAGAGAAAGCTGAAAATTATGCTCACACTAAAGTTAGTCAATATTATCAAATATATATGCTACAAAAATTCCTAAAGAAACACTGTCAATCCTTCAGGTTTCCCAACATTTTTCCTTTACAAAAACACACATGCTCATAATAATTGTAATTAACAGAAGAATTCAACCATATAGCAAATTCAAAATACAACAAAATCTGCTGCTGTATAGCCAAAGTTCTCAGCTTCAGAAGAAGCAGTCAAGACCTTGTCAAGATGGCTATGGATTCCCACTCCAAACTACAAACAATGTCCTGCAAGGTAATAATGTTCTTGATGTTAAATGCATATAGAGAATCAAACAAAGATCAGATGATCATCCCACCCCTGCTTCCGGATTTAAATATGCTGCTCTGTTTGCCTATGGATGTGCATCTAAGACTTCTTAATTGGATAGCTGTTACGAGCTCAAGGGCTATGGAACAAAGGATTATCTCAGACCTAGAGGTATTGATGGTGATTTTCTAATTTTGTTTTGGTTGAAGTTGAAAATAAGGGGAAAAGAGTATTTAATGTTAAAGTAGTAAAAAAGTATTTCAAAAGTTGGAAAATGGTGTTTGAACATGAACTTCACTCAAAAAAAGTTTAGTTTTGCTAGTGAGAACCATTATTTTACTTGAAATACTCTCAAACAAGCTTTCCAGTATTCTTTCACCATTATTTCAAATACTGAACTTCAATAATTGCAGATAATGAAATAATACTATTTGCGACCAAACATCTTGAAATGATGCTCTTAAAGAGTGTAAGCAAATTGAAGTTATCATTGGATAAGGTTTCACATACTGATGGGTTTTGTCGATCGATGTCAAAGCTGTTGATGGCACAAGGTTCAGCAAGAAGCTCGACGGGTTCTTCACCTGGGACAACCGAAGACAAACCCAACCAGTGGAGACCATCAGAAACAACTCATACACGAAAAACACGGAAAAGAAAGGTCTATGTTCTATACCTTGTTCAATAACGGCAAGAATACCATCCTCTGAGCAAATCATGGCAGGAAGAACACGTGATTCTGACATGTTTCGGTAGTTGGATGAAGTAGTATAGTTGTCATACTGGACCTCCCAAACATCACTTTCCGATGGTGAAAGAGCAGACATATCACTGGTTCCAACACCAGAAAGCATTATAGGTTGTTGTTGCCAGCGAAGATCCCATGCAAACACAGTACCAGAAGAACCTCCTGCCTTCAAAAACACAGTAGAATTATAGACGTAAATCCTGAAACAACCTTGCAAGCCAAACAAGCAAAACATCCAGGCATTCTCAGTCATAACTCATAACCTAGAAAATAATTGACCTTAATAATCTCCACTTCATTCCCCTCCCATCTCCAATAAAGGATAAAGAAAATAAGAGGAATACAAAATTACTTCAATTACTTGGTCCCTTGAGTTCTGGACTTCAGCTGATTTCTTGGAAAATGAACTTCCATTTAAAAATTTGTTGAAGGGAAGGTCATCAGATCTCATGGGTTAAATATAAATAACATACTAGTGTGAGGCATCTGTATAGATATGCTATTAGCTACAGTTTTTGAGTTTTTCGATGTGAAAAATAATCTGTTAGTCTAGTTATGGCGTTGAATGGCACTGATGCACTCCTTGTCAGCAATGCAACTTACAATTCCCTCACTACTTTTTATTCGAACCTAATTCTTCCTAAATTTTCTATTCAAATCAATGGCCTCTTCCGAGGTGATACTGAGGAGGGCCGGCCCGCCCAGACAAAATGAGCACCTAGGAAAAAAAGATTGGGTACTGATAATATCTAGACATGTTTCAACCACATTGAAGTGGTATGATATTTCAATGTTATCAGCAGCTGAAGGTCAAGGTAGTCACAAGCTTTCTTCTCTAAGTTATCACCTCTCATAATTATGTTCTATGTTAACCATAAGTTCACCTCCTACTAGCTAATAAAACTGTAATTGAAGTTTTATGTTTCAGCTTGTTAAGGTAGGGAATGGGTGAACTAGTAGTCAAAGATTCACAAAAAAACAAACTAGGTAAATTCTTCTCCATTTGCCTAAGTCTTGATAGGTAAAATTTCCTGGTAGCTCAGTTGATAGAAGGTAATAGGTATCCGGTGGATTATATTAGGCACGTTGTATACACAAGCTCACTCAAATACCACCGTTATCAAAAAGGAAAAAAAGGTAAAGGAACAAGGGGTGACAAACATTTTAATCAAGAGTTAAGAGTGAAGACAGGAATATCAGCTTACAAGACAAGTATGCTTTCTTGATGGATGAATATCAATTGAATGTACAATCCCAGAAGTAGTTCCACGTGTCCTGCGATGTAGTCAAACACACTTTCAGAAAAGAAAAAAGAAGTTTACCTCAATAGAAAACAACAGTCTCGCCAGGTAAAAGATGTATGTCATACAATCACAAAGAAAGAGTCATCCATGCTACAACTCAAGGGTTGAAAATCAACAAAAAATTTATCTTCTATATTTAATGGACCGAGATGAATCCAAATTGCAAGTCCATGCTATAGAGATGGATAAAAGATTACTTTTTTTCTCCTCCTTTTGTGTTTCCTTTCAACAGCTCAATATCACGATAGTAGCATAGCTCTAAGCAGAAACATATCATCTGTTCAAATATACAATGGCTCAATTCCCTCATTCCAAACAGGCTCCATCTTATCTACTTTAACTATGATTTAGACCTATAGGTGATAGGTGAGACGCCACGGTAATTTTGCAATAAAAAGTCAGCATCTTCACTTCACATCAACTTCAGGTCACTTCAGTAATTTTGTTATCAAATATTCCACGAGTAAGAAGTCTATCGAAACCAATCAAACAAATGCAAAAATGAACCACAAATAATACACCATGGACATACATTCATGAACATTAAATCAAAAGGCTCAGATATCAAAACACACAAGAAATGAATAGCAATGCAGCAAAAAGTCCATTACCAATTAGCTTTAAACTGTGAAACAGGTCCACCGGGGCGTCGTTGATCCCACCATTGCAGACCAAACCCCAATCCACCACTCACAAACTCCACCGGAGACGCCCACTTCACCGCGCCATATGAAACCAACCCATTACTATCAAAAACCTTCCTAGTACTCAACCCCCCTCCAACAAAACTCACCCAATTAATCCTCCCATCTTCCCCAACACTCACAAACTCCGAGCCATTTTCACTCACATCAATCCCATTAACCCGACCCAAATGAAACCCCTTTTCAGCCACCGAATCCACAAATTCCAACGACCCACTAACCAAATCAGCTGTATAAAGCAACAGCGAACCCGAAAACGTGGAAGCAGCTATAAGGAGTTTATTGGGGTTTTGCGAAGTTGTCAATGAAGTGATTCTTGATGGGGTTGTGAGTGAAGATTGAAATGTGAGTTCTGGTGGGTTTGAGCTTGAATTTGAACTGCTTAAGATTTGGAGTGAAGAAGTTGAGGTTTCAGAATCGAAAGCTGCAAGGATGATGTTACGGTGGAAAGCGGAGAGTTGAGGGAGCCAACGTAGGGAGTCAATGTAGTGATCTTGAGGGAAACGGTGGACTTGGAGATTTTGAGAAGAAGAAGTGAGTACTGCCATTGTTGTGTGAGGGGTTTTTGCTTTGAGGGTTTAAGCAGAGAGTTTGGGACTATATGTAACTCTATGGAGAAGGTGAGGTTACTATATTGTAAAAAGTAGACATATTGAGGTCTCGCGTGATAAAAATGTGTCACTGAGTCCTAAATGTAACTTTTATAAAGTGATAGTTATATGGTTTTATTATATGGGGTGAAATGTTGATCATCACGAACTCGCGGTTCAAAAGATGAAAGAACGTTGAGATGAATCAGATGTATGAGCATTTTAAGAGAGATAGTAGGATCAAAATGAAGTTATTCGAGGCAAGATAGTAGTGACCTCTATATTGGATAAGATAAGGAAGGTGATGTTGGGATGATTCGAGTATGTGGAAAAAAAAATACATGAATTTTCGGTGAAAAAGTGTGAGAGGCGGACTATAGTGGGTATAAGGAGAATTAGTGTAGACGTAAGAAATTTAAGAGAAAGATGATTAGGTAAGACATGACATACTTGCAGCTAGGGGTGTACATGGTCGGGTTGGTTCGGGTTTTTCAAATATCAAACCAAACCATTTGTGTCGGATTTTTAAATCTATAAACCAAACCAATAAAATTCGGATTTTTTTGGGTTTTTCAACCTTGGGTTGGTTCGGGTTTTTCAAATACCAAACCAAACTATTGTGTCGAATTTTTTAATTTATAAATCAAACTAAACTAATAAACCTCGGATTTTTTTCCAGATTTTTGGACTTTTTCGGTAAAGTTTGCATACAAACATATAATTAACTTGTGCTCCAAATATTTCTTTAGTCCAACCAAAATACAATTATCTAAGGTGTTTCTTAAGAAAATAACACAAAATATGAGATGAGTACTGATGACACTAAAATATTCAATAAAAAATAATAATGAAATCTCATATAAAATAAATATTGCAAAGTCATAATGAAAATGATCATAATTTAAAAGTACTAAATCATGCTAAAATAAGTTTAATAAGTATTAGTTACATTACTAAGTATTTAAGGAAAATTAAAATTAGATTATATGTTTTAATTGTCTAAATCAATGTAAAACTAAAGAATAAATATTCAATATTATTGTCATTCTTAGTGTTGAATTAATTTTCTTTTTGCATTAGTATTAATTTGATTTTGATTTAAGTTTTATTATAATTATCAACATCTATGAACTATAATCTTTATTGGACCATTCCGAATTCTAAGTTTTAAACTTGAAATAATATATTAAAAGATAAAACTATGAAATAGTATAAGAAATATTTTAAAATTATATCAAAGCAAATATTTTTATGTATAAAATAAAATTTTAAAATTACATATATAATGTCGGGTTGGTTTGGTCTCGGGTTGGGTTTTTTTAGTTAAAACCAAACCAACCCAAATATAGTCGGGTTTTTTTTTTAATACCAAACCAAGTCAAACCAAACCACTAGTCGGGTTTTTTTTTCGGTTTGACTCGGTTTGGGGTTTGGTTCGGTTTTCGGTTCGGTTTTGTACACCCCTACTTGCAGCTTACCGAATACACAATCTTAAATAGAAAGATATGGAGGTTGAGAAGAAGGTTAGTAAGTAGTCAAGTGTTGCCTAGTTCTTTTTTTCAATATTGTTATTGTTACTCTCCTACTATCTTATTCTTCAATTTTGCTTCTTCGCTTTTGTATTTACTTTATATTCTAATTTTTTTTTTATGTCTTTCTTGATTGGATGATCTATTAGAAATAACTTCTCTAGCTTCCTAAGACAGCAATAAGATTGTGCACATATCCCACTTAAAAATTGCACCAATATGTTAGTGTTATTGTTATTGTTATGCTATAGAAATCGACATATTGTAAGCTTCCACCATAAGTTACAATACATGTCAATTTAAAAAACTTAGTATGATCCAGTATGATGATAAAAATTGGGGGAAACTTAGTGAAATCTCTCTAGCTTAGGAACTAATTACTTAGATACACTCTAGTTTGCTATATTAGAAATCTTATCAAATTTTGGTGTATTCAGTACGTCCAAATACATGTATCTCAAGATACATGAGGTCAAAATTAGGTGTTATTTATTCTAGATACACAGTATTTAAGTGGATTCACACATACATCGACAACTCTCACTCGCCCTCTCATCTTTCTTGTCACTCTTATATATATATATATATATATATATATATGGTATTTCAGATATATGTGAATTATATCAGATACATACAAATACATGTATCTAGTATGATTTACATGTATCTAGAGTACATGACTATCTCTCTCCCTATCTCGCTTTTCTCTTTCCCTATTTTAATGTATCTGGTAGCAAAAATAATTCTTAATTAATCATACCATATATAATTATTTGAAAATATAAATAGAATTAATATATATGGTATGAATATATATCTAATAAAATAGTTCCCTTAAATTGCATGAAATCCCAATTTTTTTTGCAAGCACCCCATTTCGCGATGGGCTTTTAAGAAGTTCAACTAAATAAGGCCTTTACAATACATATGGCAGAACTTGAACAATTATGTTCATTCTTTTGAGGATATCCTATAAAATTGAAACGATGCAGAAAATATCAATATGAAAAAATATACAAAAGTCGAAAAATGGTCCACCTTTTTGCTCCATTCCACCAATTTTGTTGTGTTCTTTTGAGGATATCCTATAAAATTGAAACGATAGAGAAAATATCAATATGAAAAAATATACAAAAGTCGAAAAATGGTCCACCTTTTTTCTCCATTCCACCAATTTTGTTGTGTGTTTATGGTCTCCATGTTTTTGTGTTTCCCTAGATTCTTTCAATCTAAGGTTTTTTTTTAAAAATAAAAAAAATTACTATTATTCCTCTTTGTTTATTAGGTAAATGTGAAAAGGCTTCTTGCATTATTATCAAATAATTATCAATTAATTCTAAAAGGAGGCTCCACTTAACTAATGTATTTCTCGCCTCAGCTTACCTAAGGCCTTACCGTTGAACTTTGTGTGATGAATTCAAATTAGTCGAGTCACAAAATTTAATATCGAATATAAAGAAAGAAAATTTTATTAGGATTTGCCAACTATAACCAGTTGAATTGGTAGTTGAGCTTTGTAAATATCTAATATAATAATCTTAGAGATTTTGCTCTGAGATTTAGATTTCTTCAACTATTTTCTGATTTTTCTCTTTGTTTATCTCTATCAATTTATCAACGTGGGAATCTTGCAGCCTTTTAATTAATTTAATTCTACTTCCTCAGTCTTAAATATTCTATTATTTGATTTTATCTTTGGAATCTCATTGATAATCACTGTTAATTCAGAAAATAGTAGTATCTACTTCCTTTGTTTCAAATTATTTGTTACGATTTTTAAAAATAAATAGTTTCAATTATTTTTCATTTTAAAAGTTCAAGATAAACTTTATTTTATTTTCAATTTTAAGTTTAATAATAATTATCCTTAAAGACTACACTCAAATATAAAGAGATGAAACATAAATAAAGGAAGTAGATATTCAATGAAGAAAATTATATCTTAATACATAAATAAGGATAAAAATAAATAAATTTTGAGCCATATTTGCAATAGCAATAGAAGTTCTCTTTATGTTAAAAGATGATTTAAATTAGTGTCAGTTCTTAATAAATTGAAATATATTACTAAAAGTTCTAAAGTATATTCTCAACTACTAGATCGAGGATATCATATATATGAATCTTTTTCTTTCATTGTGTTTAGGTCTAGTTCGTCTCTTTTTAATACCTCCTTATGTTCCTGCACATCAATTTTAGCTTTTGCATTTTGTCAAACTAAGTCACCCCAAAAGCTAATTTAATAGGAGGAGGATTGTCCATGACTTATAAAGAGCTCAACGTTCTTGTTTCGATCCGATGTGGGATCATCTTATCAATACCCCTTCCTTTTCACACTCAGACTAGTCATTCTCTATTTGGGGTTCCGGAGCATGACATTTAAGGATCAGAAGTACTATACTCATAATGTCACACATGCTAGGAGTCCCACATGATCAAACTTAATGGGTTTGATTCTGACATCACGTCAAATTAGATCTATCTTGAAATCAATTCATATCACACATATCAACCACACTCATTTTTTATGAATATATCAAATTTTAGCCGTCCAACATCTCCTTTTTTATAATTGTTCTCTAAAACTTACCTTCGACTTTAACTAATTAGGATTCAACACCATGTGAGCCAATCTTTTTCTTCTGAATCAATTTTACATATTTCTAGTATATTTACTTTTACCCTAACCAATTTGCCTTTGTGGTGTAATATTTAACATAATTTATTTTACGAAAAAGGGTCAAAAATACCCTTAAACTATCCGAAATAGCTCATAAATACCCTTAAACTATATTTCGGTTCAAAACTACCCTTTCCGTCAAACTATTGGGTCAAAAGTGCCCTTATTATTAACGGAAGTTGTTAAATGCCATGTGGATGCCACATGGATGCCACTTTGCACACCAATAGGGTTCCACTGCCACATAGACTAAAAGGAAAAGGGTCAAATATACCCTTAAACTATCTGAAATAGCTCATATATACCCTTAAACTATATTTGGGCTCAAAACTACCCTTCCCGTCAAACTATTGGGTCAAAAGTACCCTTCTTATTAACGGAAGTTGTTAAATGTCATGTGGATGGCACATTGCATGCCAATAGGATTCCACTGCCACATAGACTAAATCCCTAAATCCTAATTAATCTCACCCCCCCTCCTCCCCCCCCCCCCCTCATTTCATTATTTTCTAGAAACGATTTTACCCATTCTCCCTTATTTCGCGGCTAGGGTTTCATAGTTTTCTTCGTGGCTAGGTTTCAAAGTGGATATTCGTGGTTGTAGGTTAGTAAATCTTTTTTCTTATTTTATTATGTTTACGATTTCAAAGCATGATAGTTAGGATTTCACAACTTTCTCCTCATTTCGTGGCTAAGGTTTCATAGCTTTCTTCGAGGCTGGGTTTCAAAGTAGATATTCGTAGTTGTAGGTTAGTAAATATTTTTTCTTATTTTATTATGTTTACAATTTCAAAGCATGATAGTTAGGATTTCACAAGTTTTCCCTCATTTCGCAGCTAGGGCTTCATAGTTTTCTTCAGGGCTGAGTTTCAAAGTGGATATTCGTGGTTGTAAACATAATAAAATAAGAAAAAAGATTTACTAACCTACAACCACGAATATCAACTTTGAAACCCAGCGACGAAGAAAACTATGAAACCCTAGCCGCGAAATGAGGGAGAAGAGGTGAAATCATTTCTGAAAAATAATGAAATGGGGAAAAAAAGAGTAATTAAGAAATGGGGATTTAGTCTATGTGGCAGTGGAACCCTATTGGCGTGCAATGTGGCATCCACATGGCATTAACAACTTTCGTTAATAAGAAGGGCACTTTTGACCCAATAGTTTGACATAAAGGGTAGTTTTGAGCCAAAATATAGGTTAAGGGTAAATATGAGCTATTTCGGATAGTTTAAGAGCATTTTGTACCCTTTTCCTTTTAGTCTATGTGGCAGTGAAACCCTATTGGTGTGCAATGTGGCAGTGAAACCCTATTGGTGTGCAATGTGGCATCCATGTTGCATCCATATGGGATTTAACAACTTCCGTTAATAAGAAGTGCACTTTTGACCCAATAGTTTGACGGAAATGGTAGTTTTGAGTCGAAATATAGTTTAAGGTTATATATGAGCTATTTCGGATAGTTTAAGGGTATTTTTGACCCTTTTTCATTTATTTTATTCAAAAAATTGACTATTGGTGGCTTAAATGCAAGGCTAAGCTAGTTGTCTTGTTTGGAATAAACAAAGCAACATGATTATGATTAGTTACTTTTAAGTTACAAAATGTATTGTGTTGCTCCCCAATATACACATAATTGTTCGTGGTCGCGCAAGTAATATAGATTCTTTAAGAAACGAGTTATCGTTCCCAAGGGACTTATGATCAATTTATATTCACTTAACTCTACAACTAAAAGCCAAAAAGTAACCTTTTCAAGAGTTGATGATTTATTGTTTATCTACTAATAATTATGCACTAAATGAAAGTAACTAATTGTGAACGACTTTAATATGATGTTTCAAGCAAGTTAAAAAGAAATTCCAAGGCTGCAGCATATACTGAATATCATGTATCATATTATTGGCTTAGAATTAATTTCAGTTGTCAAGTTACTGGTTTATAAGGTTGATGATATGATTTGGGTTATACGCCTCTCGTCGCCTACCCCAGTTAGGTATCTAACTATATCATTGAGCGGGGATAAATAGACTAACTGGCGAACATTTATATTTCATCATATTTCATAACCAAGCAAGGTGTTCGTCTAGGCGTCACTCCTAAACACTAATCACCTCAATCTAATGGGTGGACCGAGCTCTCTATATTCTCTGGTCTATCTAATCCCTCCTCTCTTGATTTTAAGATTAGACAATGTATTTATCTTATCGTGATCAAACATAAAATACTAAAGCAAGAATATAGAAGTAACTTATAATGACAACCAAGATTTAATTCAACAAGCCTTTAATAATCAACAATTCATTCATAGCTACAGCCCCAAAACTAGGGTGTTTAGCCACTCATGCTATTAGAAAATCATAAAATACAATTGTTCATCCGATTTTTGGAAAATAGAAGAGTTAAAAGATCAAAACCTCTTACAAACGTGAATACTTGCTCTTGCACAGCCAATAAAAGTCGAACCCTAATTATGGAGCCCTAAGGGTCTATTTATAATGGTAGGAAAATTAGAACCAAAGTCTATTACAATTAGAAATCCTTTTTTAATACTTTTAAGCTGGAAAAGTCGGGATCCCATTGGCGTGTCGCGCCTAGCATCGCGCCCAAACCTCACCTCTGAGGTTTCTACCTTGGCGCGTCGCGCCTCTCAAAGCACCTGAGAAAGGCCCCAGAATGTTGGGCCTTAGCGCGTTGCGCCTCTCAGCGCGCCTGAGAGGCCTCTCTGAATGTTGGCCCTTAGCACCTCGCGCCTAGCAGTGCGCCTGGCCCTGGGGCCTTCATCCTTAGCCGCTTTTCATGCTCTTTTGCATCTCTTTTCTTCAAGTTGACTCCAATTCCCTTGAAAGTTCCTGAAACAACTAATCATGTGTGTAAGTGCACAATCATCACAAGTTACACCAAAAATTAAGCTAATGACTAGAGATCATTCTTCAATCTAATTGATTCATGGGCAAATATTGACAATTTAGGCATATTTAGGCATATAAATATGCCTCAGATTACCACCCCACACTTAGAATTTTGTTTGTCCTCAAACAATCTCTAGACTATCAACTCTTTTTCACAGCCCTTGGACTTATCAACCCACCTTAAAATCAACCAAACATTTTTAATCATGATCTTGTAGTTCACAATGGATGCAACAATTCACACATTTACACCAAGTACAACACATGTTCAAAAAATGACCCTTTTATTATTTTTTCGGGCTAATGCAATCTCATACAAACACACCAATTAGATTATCCTACACATGCCATGAAGGCCCTCACTTGTTTATGTTTAGTAAAGCCTTTCACTCAAACAATTTCAAACTTAACAAGGCCTATTTTTTTTTTAACAATCAACTCACTCTCACAAAAGAAATTCTTACTTTCCTCAACATACCATAAGCTTGCCCATAGTGTGTTCTTACTTTCGCATTATACTTCTCAAGGAATCAAGAAGACTTTCATTTGGTTGTAATGCCGGCTTAAGGTAAGGGATGGAATATTTGAGAATCATTCTAGTGACTACACCTCCCTAATGCACATGTTATTATTTTGCCAACAATCTCCTTCATAGCTTTTCCTTCCTCCTAGTATATACTTCATGACTATATACCCCCTTTGTTGCTCTATATTTGCCCTTTATTTCTTTTTCATCATATTTTTTTTCATGCCTTTGCACTAGCCATGCAAACTCTAGATTTTAACATTAGAGTAAGGTACACATTATCCTTGATAGGATCAGGGCCAATGTTTCGAGCATAGTTCTAAATTAGCCACTCTCAATTTTCGTCTAGGTGCACATTGTCACTAAGGACCAGGGCCAAAACAAAATTTTCTTTTCCATATAATGTAGCACTTCACCCTTACTATATCAACCAACAATTTTCAACCCTTCTTCTTAACATAGTGCATTAAGGATTTTCATAGGATCCAAAGGCTTGGTATCAAACAAACGGGTTACGGCTTATCATGTGGTTTATCAATAAAAAAGGCTAAGGGCTCAATGGGGCTTCACTAGGGATAATTTCAATGGTAGGCATACAAGTAGAGTCAAGAATTGGTTAATTCAAAGAAACGCCTCAATCACATTCCCTAAGTCATACAAGCTACTAATTCAACACACATAAGGCAAGTTCTAGATATCAACTTAAGCAAGAACCAATCAATTTTCACCACACATGGCATCATGACACATATAAGGATATATCAACTAATATGCTCATACAATTTGTATTACGGTATTACTACACAATTAAGCCCATTTTCATATTACTTTGAGTCAAAACTTAAGAACATGCTAGTTACAAGGTCAACAATCTATTGCATTTTTCCAAATATGACTACCCATGACGTTTGACTAACTTATTCGGACATAGCTTCAAAAGACCAAGGTTGGTTTCTCAATCCTACTCTTCTATGTGACTAATTTTCCTTTAAGACGATCGTCATCCATCCATCATTGGGAACTGTCACTCCTAAGACAACTCTAAGACTCAATAAAGCAATAAACTAATCTTATTTGGTTCAAAGGAACAATCCTCAGTAAAAATACTGAAAACAAACGCTGAGGAACCCAAAATAAAAAAAAAAATTAACTAAAAACTAACACTAGACTCAATAAAGCAGTAAACAACTATATACATCAGAGACATATTACCCCACCCCACACTTTAAAAATAAGCACTGTCCTCAGTGCACAGTTTAAAGCAAAGTATAGAGTTAGGAATACTCCATCGGGCCTCTAGGCCTCGTCGTCGTCTCCATCGAACACCATCAAGGCATTATCATCCTCCTCATCAGCATCATCTTTCTTATCATCCATAGTCTCATCAGCAATAGCCTCATCATCATCCAGAGGCTCTAAGAATGCGGGACCAGTCTTGCATAAGGCCACTGCACTCTCAATCAAAGGGTAGCGATCCGTCAACTTTCCATCTCCTCATCTATAACCGAGCATCCTCCAATCCGCAGCTGCAGCTCTGCCATACCGAACATTCTTTCCATGACACTATCATCACGTGTTTGCCTCTCTTAGGCAGATAAGACATATCCATAGGACGTGTCTAGTGCCTTTGTTCGAGTCACATCAACTAACTTACCTGTTACATCAGGGTGAAAAGTAATAGTCAGGTCCACAGCCTCTTCCTCAATACCCCGGGACCTCAGAAACAGGGTGATCAAACCCCCATAGCAAAAAATCCACCTCATATTATTCTGAAATTTTATCCTGTTTTGTCTAAGAATCGCCCCTACATTAATGGGCATTCCCTTCATCAACATATAAGCCAGCACCACCCTATCTCTTGTTACCTCTGTCAGATGTTTTGCGGGTAGCAGCACACTACACACTATCTTTAACCACACCCTAGCAACTTGATTGAAATTAGCGAAATTGAGGGTATTATGTCTCCCAGTATCCTTGCTATGCTCCCACTTAGCCGTGGACTTTACCCCACATAAAGTATGTCGGATATTCCCATAACAAGGTTTATCCTTTAATGTACTAAAGTCACCAGAATCACAATTCGGGGTCCCCAAAAATTCATTTAGTATCGTAGCATTGAACTTCATATCCTTACCTCTAATATAAACAATTTTATATTTAGTTTCAGTGAGCCAATTTGCATAAAACTCATGAACTAAAGACAAATTACAATCTCCCGGATGATCAAAAATAAATCTCAGCCCCAACTTAAGCACAGTCTGATAAATAATAGGAAATTGAGACTGCAACCTTACCTCATACATATTCGTCGCCCATACTTTGGTTCGCGCTGACACTCAAACCATTCCCAAGCATACCGCTCCACCGCTTTTTTCCCAAATTTTCAGACTGGTTCTCGATTTTTGAACCCGAATGCTTCACCCTTCCTACTCCGCTTAGAACCTGCCATACTCTTCACTTTTGGAGCCATTGCGACCTGTTAAGAAGAGAAAACTCGAGAAAAGAAAAAATTGGAAGGGCGGGGGTCGTGTTGGTTAGTGAGAGGGAGAAGAAGAAGAAAAAAATTTGAAGTGAATGGGAGAAGAGAATAGGTAAAGGGAGATTAAGTAGTGGAGTAATAGGGGGGGGAAGGGGGAACAAGAGTTGGTTTTGGGGAAGGGAAAGGTTTTGAGTGGGTGTTAATGGAGAAAGGTGGAGAGTAATAGAAGAGGAAGAAGAAGAGTTATAGAGTATATTTGGAAGGGTTGGGCATTTTTTAGGAGAATGGGGAAAGAATTGGGAGTTTTAAGGATTTAAGAGGAGTGGGTCAAGTTTTATCCGAGAACAAACCCGAATTGTAAAAAAAAAACTGGAGTATGGCGCGATGGCGGGGCGACGCATCGCTTAGCTCGCCCCAACTTGGTCTCTGAATTGTGGAGCATGGCGCGGCGCTCAGCGCGCCACAAAACACTCTCTGAATCTTACAGTCAGGCGCGCCAGTGCACCTGGCTTCAGTGATTTCGCTTTTTTTTTTTTTTTCATTTTTCACTATTACAAGCTAAGTTACAAATAATGAAAAATCCTATTTAACTAACACTAAGAACTAAAACAACTTCCTAGATTCTATGAATTTAAACTATGCTAAAAATCAAAATTTCAAACACGAACTACCTATCTATTACATATTGTTCATGGGTTGCCTCCCATGTAGCGCTTGATTTAACGTCGCGGCACGACACAGCTTGGATCATTCATCATTTAGCTCAAGAGCCTCCCGATCACAATTCGAATCCTCACCAAAGTAGTATTTCACCCTTTGCCCATTGACCAAGAACGTAAGGCCAGACTTATCTTTAAGTTCAACAACCTCATGTTGTGTCATTCTGACTACTTCGAAAGGACCACTCCACTTCGACCTTAGTTTTCTGAGAAATAACCTAGTCTAGAGTTAAAGAGTAGTAACTTATCTCCCGGATTGAAAGTACGAGCTACTATGTGCTTGTCATTCCACTTCTTCATCTTTTCTTTGTAAAGCTTGGAATTCTCATAAGCGTAGAGCCTAAACTCCTTAAGTTCATGCAACTGATTCACTCTCTTTTTACCAGCCAGCTCGGGGTCCAAGTTTAACCTCTTAATTGCCCAATAAGCTTGATGTTCTAATTCTACTGAAAGATGACATGTTTTATCAAACACTATGTGATAGGGAGAAGTCCCTATTAGTATCTTACACGCAGTCCTATATGCCCACAACGCATCATCTAGTTTCTCAGACCAATCTTTCCGCTGTGCATTCACCATTTTCTGCACTTCTTTATTCGAGACATCCACTTGGCCACTCGTTTGAGGATGGTAAGCTATAGTAACCTGATGACGAATACCATACTTAGCAAGAAGGTTTTTAATAAGATAGTTAATGAAATGCTTACCTCCATCACTTATAATTGCCTTTGGAGTGCCAAAGCGAGTGAAGATGTGCTTCTTTATGAACTTTAGCACCATCCTTGAATCATTGGAAGGAAGAACGACCGCCTCAACCCATTTACTAACATATCCACGGCCACAAGAATGTATTGGTTTCCACTAGATGGTGGGAATGGACCCATGAAGTCAATACCCTACACATCAAAGATTTTCACCTCCAAATGTTACTTAGCGGCATCTCATGTCTTCTTTAAATAGTACCCAACCTTTGGCATTTATCACAGCCCTTCACAAAAGCAATAGAATCTTTAAATAATGAGGGCCAAAAGAAACCAGATTGTAGTACCTTATGAGCAATGCGCTCTCCTCCATGGTGACCTCCATATGGGCTAGCATGACAACTTTTGAGCACTTTATGAACCTCAGATTCAGAAATACACATTCTCACTACCCGGTCTACCCTTGCCTGAACAAGAATGGTTCATCCTAGATATAGAACTTGGCACCATGATTGAGCTTTTTCTTTTGTTGGGTGGTTGCACCCGGAGGATAATCGCCACTTACTATTAAATCCACAATGTCGGTATATCATGGCACTTGAGAGATATCTAAAGCCATCAATTGTTCATCCGAAAACTCTTTCCAGATTTGCTCACCTTTATTCACATGTGAAAAATCCTCCAACCTAGATAAGTGATCTGCTATTTGATTCTCAGTACCTCTCTTATCTTTGATCTCAAGGTCAAATTCTTGGAGAAGACATATATCGAATCAGCCTTAGTTTAACATCCTTCTTGTTTAATAGGTACCTAATAGTTGCATAGTCAGTAAAAACAATCACTTTAGTACCTACCAAATACAATTTGAACTTGTCGAAGGCGAACACTAAAGCCAGCATCTCCTTCTCAGTTACTGCGTAATTCGCTTGTGTAGAGTCAAGGGTCTTGCTTGCATAATATATTGAGTGGAACACTTTATTCTTTCTTTCTCCCAACACTGCACCCACTGCTACGTCACTTGTATCACACATGAGTTCAAATGGAAATCCCCAATCAGGAGCAATTAAGATGGGAGCCTCAATTAAGTTCCTCTTCAACATCTCAAAAGCTTTCAAACACATCTCATCAAAGTTGAACTTCAACTCCTTCTCCAAAAGACTGCACATAGGTCTAGCAATCTTGGAAAAATCCTTAATGAATCGCCTGTAAAAACCTACATGACCAAGAAAACTACACACACCTTTTACAGAAATGTGAGGGGGTAATTTCTCAATAACTTCGACCTTAGCCTTATCAACCTCCAAACCAGATTTAGACACCTTGTGTCCCAACATTATCCCCTCTCTTACTAAAAATTGACATTTTCCCCAATTTAGAACTAAGTTAGTGTCTTCACATCTAGCAAGTACTCTATCGAGATTTCGGAGACATACCTCAAAAGACTTCCCAAAAAGGGAAAAATCATCCATGAACACCTCAACAAAGTCTTCCACCATATCATGAAAAATGACCAGCATACACCTTTGAAAAGTCACCGGTGCATTGCAAAGTTCGAATGGCATGCGCTTAAAAGCATGTGTCATAAGAACAAGTAAACGTGGTTTTTTCCTGATCCTCGGGTGCAATCAAGATCTAGTTGTAACCGAAATATCCATCTAAGAAACAATAGTACTCCTGCCCTTCTAGTCGGTCAATCATTTGATCAATGAAGGGAACGGGGTAGTGATTTTTTCGGGTAGCATCATTTAGTTTTCGATAATCTATGTACATTCTCCACCCGGTTACTGTTCTATTAGGAATCAACTCATTATTTTCGTTCCTTACCACTATCATACCTCCCTTCTTGCGAACACATTGTACCAGACTTACTCACTTCTTATCAGAGATTGGGTACACAATTCCAGCATCTAGCCACTTTATGACTTCCTTTCTTACATTTTTTTTATCATAGGATTCAGTCGACGTTGATGTTGTGCTTTGGGTTTGTGATCCTCTTCCATGTAAATTATGTGCATGCATAGCGCCGAACTTATCCCACGAATATAAGCCATCTGCCATTCAATTGCTTTCCTCCTCCGCTTTAAGATCCTCAATGCCGCATCAACCTGTAGACAATTCTGCAGAAAGTATAACGGGCAAAGTTTCATTAGTACCCAAATAAGCATACCTTAGGTGAGTCGGCAGAGTTTTTAGTTCCAACGTAGGGGCTTCTTCTATTAATGGCTTTGGTGGGGGCCCAACTCGCGATCTAGTGACTCTACTTGAGTCCTACGAGTGTCTATTGGTGCTAAATTTAAGCATGATTCAATCTCTTGAGCTTCAGTGTCTCCTTCTATCTCATGGCCTACTAACACTCTTTCTAAAGGATTTTTGGGTACAACTACTTGTGATTCTACTATGCGATCAACCACAGTAATAACAGATAACTCTTCATAAATATAAGGCAATTTTAAAGCGCAGTAAACATCAAATACCTCAACCTTATCATGTGCCCTCATAGTTAGTTGACCAGCTGCTACATCAATCAATACCTTACCTGTGGCCAAGAAAGGTCGTCCCAAAATGAATGGAACTTCAGAATTGGGTTCAAATTCTAAGACCACAAAATCTACCGAAAATATCAATGAACCTACTTGCACTAACACATCTTCTACCACCCACTCTGGCCTAGGAACAGATCTATCAGCAAGTTGGAGAATAATAGTGGTTCGTTTTGGACTACACAACCCAAGTTTTTGATATAAAGATAAGGGCATCAAATTTATACTTGCCCCCAAATCACACAACCCCCGGGCATGAACACTTTGCCCAATTGTAATATGCACACAATAAAACTACCCGGATCTTTTAACTTTTTGGGCAGTCTGTTTTGGATCCTTGAGCTGCACTCCTCAGTAAGTGCTACAGTTTTATATTTTGTGAGCCTCATCTTGCTAGCCACAATGTCCTTCACGTATTTAGCATACTTCGGGATACCCTGCAAAATGTCAACCAAAGGTAGATTAATGTGAACTTATTTAAGGAGAGAGAGAAACTTACCGAATTGAGGTGGTAATTTCTTTTGAGGAACGGGTACCTCAACATTGGAACTTTTTACTACCTCTTCCACCTTCTTTTCTCTATTACTTACCTCAATGTCTCTCTTCTTTGGAGTTAGTTCCTCTAATTGCAATCCACTTCTAGTACTTACCGCATGCAATTGCTTTGGGTTGGGCTCAATATCACCAGGCATCCAACCTTGGGGACAAGAGTTCAAAGAACTAGCCACTTGCGCAACTTATTTCTCTAAACTCATTTGGGATATCTAGATGTTTCTAATGTTCTCATCCTGCTTATCTATTATGGCATTTAATTTGGTCCCTATTTCAGTCATGAGCTTTTGGAGTAGCTCTTCATTGGTCATCCCCACCTTTTGGTGCACTAGGATTTGAGCCTTGGTTAGGATTGTAGTATTGTTGCCCAGCCCCTTGAGAACGGTATTGGTTAATCCCTTGCGCCTGATTTTAGTTTTGTTACCACCCCATGAGAAGTTAGGATGGTTCTTCCAATTAGGGTTGTAAGTATTACCATAATTTTGCTGCACTCCACCCCTTTATGCATTACCCACATAGTTTACAAAATCTGGGTTTGCCTCACATTGCTCAGTTTCATGAGTTCCACTACCACAAACCTCACACCAATTTGCTATCTATTGTACCATGTTTATCGGTGCTTGATTTAGAGCCATTTGTTTAAAATGTAAGGTCATGTTATGTTGCATTGCATCTAATTTGGCATTTATGGCAGTAGCTTGGTCTACATCTAAGATCCCTACAGCCTTTTGGGTTGGGGTTCTGGACATTTCCCCTTCATACCCTTGGTTCCTTTCAGAAAGTTTATCGAGTAAGGCGAAGAACTCTTCACTTGTTATGGATACGGCCTGTCCACCTGCTGCACTATTAAGAAGAGCACGAGCATTATATTCTAAACCCTCAAAGAAAGTGTGAGCAAGTACCTCATTGGTTTGCATGTGGTGTGGGCAAGCATTCAACATTTGTTTGAAACGCGCCCATGCTTGGTACATGCCCTCCCCTTGCTTTTGAACAAAGTTTATTATCTCAACCCTTAGCTTAACAGTTTTCTTGGATAGGAAAAATTGACTCAGGAACTTCTTTGCTAGATCATCCCAAGTAGTGATGGAGTTTGGTGGCTTAGAGTCTAACCAACGCCTTGCAGCTCATAACAATGAGTATGGGAACAAAGTCAACCTTACATAGTCTGATGAGACTCCAATTGGGATGTATGTATTGGTAATGTCTATGAAAGTCCTAAGATGGATTTGAGGATCCTCATGGGAGAGACCAGTGAATTGCTTATTAGAATGAAAAATATGTATCATGCTCTGCTTTAGTTCAAATATACCCCCAATGGAGGTTTCCTAATACTAGATGCCAAATTGGCTGTGAGTGGGACTGCCACATCACAAACTAGTCTTGCGGGTACTACAGGCGGTACTCCTTGGTTATTCAAATTTCCTTGGTTATTCGGGTTCCTTTGGTTATTCTCATTTTTCGGGTTATTCAAGTTGTCTTGATTATCATCATCAATGTTTCTCGGAAGACCTAACCCCAATTCTCCATGTTGTCCTTGATTTGCCATTTTCCTGCGCTGGCGTAAAACTCTTGCAGGTTCGTTGTAAGGTTCGACAAGATCTCCTTTCCGAGCCAGACCTGAAAATCAAGTGCCTGCAATAAACAAGCTAAGATCAAGTAATTATTATCTAAATAATATAATTGTAGACTTAAGAAGATTGAATATAAATCAATTTCTAAGTCCCTGACAGCGGCGCCAAAAACTTGTTGCTCCCCAATATACACGCAAGTGTACGTAGTCGCGCAAGTACTATAGATTCTTTAAGAAACGAGTTATTGTTCCCAAGGGACTTATGATCAATTTATATTCACTTAACTCTACAACTAAAAGCCAAAAAGTAACCTTTTCAAGAGTTGATGATTTATTGTTTATATACTAATAATTATGCACTAAATGAAAGTAACTAATTGTGAACGACTTTAATATGATGTTTCAAGCAAGTTAAAAGAAATTCCAGGGCTGCAGCATATACTGAATGTCATGTATCATATTATTGGCTTAGAATTAATTTTAGTTGTCAAGTTACTGGTGGTTGATGATATGATTCGGGTTATACGCCTCTCGTCGCCTACCCCAGTTAGGTATCTAACTACATCGTTGAACGGGAATAAATAGACTAACTGGCGAACATTTATATTTCATCCTATTTCGTAACCAAGCAAGGTGTTCGTCTAGGCGTCACTCCTAAACACTAATCACCTCAATCTAATGGGTGGACCGAGCTCTCTATATTCTCTGGTCTATCTAATCCCTCCTCTCTCGATTTTAAGATTAGACAATGTATTTATCTTATCGTGATCAAGCATAAAATACTAAAACAAGAATATAGAAGTAACTTATAATGACAACCAAGATTTAATTCAACAAGCCTTTAATAATCAACAATTCATTCGTAGCTACAGCCCCACAACTAGGGCGTTTAGCCACTCATGCTATTAGAAAACCACAAAATACAATTGTTCATGCGATTTTCGAAAAGTAGAAGAGTTAAAAGATCAAAACCTCTTACAAACGTGAATACTTGCTCTTGCACACCCAATAAAAGTCGAACCCTAATTATGGAGCCCTAAGGGTCTATTTATAATGGTAGGAAAATTAGAGCCAAAGTCTATTACAATTAGAAATCCTCTTTTAACACTTTTAAGCTGGAAAAGTCGGGATCCCACTGGCGTGTCGCGCCTAGCATCGCGCCAAAACCTCACCTCTGAGGTTTCTACCCTGGCGCGTCGCGCCTCCTGAGAAAGGCCCCAGAATGTTGGGCCTTGGCGCGTCGCGCCTAAGAGGCCTCTCTGAATGTTGTCCCTTGACGCCTCGCATCTAGCAATGCGCCTGGCCCTGGGACCTTCATCCTTAGCCGCTTTTCATTCTCTTTTGCATCTTTTTTCTTCAAGTTGACTCCAATTCCCTTGAGAGTTCCTGAAACAACTAATCATGTGTGTAACTGCACAATCATCACAAGTTACACCAAAAATTAAGCTAATGACTAGAGATCATTCTTCAATTTAATCGATTCATGGGCAAATATTGACAATTTAGGCATATTTAGGCATATAAATATGCCTAAGATTATATTGCTTCAATATTTTAAAGAGGGATCCTTATTTTGCTTCTCTTAGTAAAGATTTGGATTTGTTTTTAAACGTTACTTCTAATCATAAATTTAATCTTCTCCTAATAAATAGAAACTAGTATATTTGTTTTAGAAAAATTAAACAAAATGATTAAAAGAACTCCATAATGACATTATTAATTTATCCTATTTTTTATGATCGTAACAATAAAATAATGTTGCAGAACACATAATATAACACATCATCAAAACTCAATTGAAAAGAAAATTTAACTGATATAACGAAATAAACATTATACAACCATCTAACTATAATTAGAAACTGGTGGAAGGTTCCTTTGAAGCTTCCTTTTTTGGATTGATGGATGAGCTTTTGTCCATTTGAATTTTGTTGTCTTTTATTTTTATTTTTATTTTTATTTTATTTATTGTCTCTGTTTTATTTTCTTTGGATTAAGCCTTTGTGGGGCTGAATCTTTTTTTAAAAAAAATAAAATAAAATAAAATACTATAATGAGAAACTACAAAAATCATTTATCATATATATATATATATATATATATATATATAATAGAACTCTAGGTTCGCCTACGTGGCGCTACCACAAATCAAGATTTCCTTTTAATTTATTTATTTTCAAAACTAGTCTTCTCTTTCATAAAAAGTTGTGACTTTTATGAAAGGTCGTGACCCTTCTGAAGGGTTGCAACTTTTCCAAATAGTTGTGACATTTCCGATAAGGCACTAATAAACATTTGTTCACACTATTTTTTGTTATCTATAAATAGAGGGATTTCTTCTCATTTTAAAACAACGAAAATTTTGAACTTCTTCTTCTTCTGCACATTTACCTATTCGTGTACTTTGCTCATATTGAGTGGCTCACTGACAACATTGTTTTTGTAACAATACACTGATGAATAGAATTGTTCTTCTTGAGAGAATTTATTCCTTTAAATATTGGGTACTAGAGGGGAATAATTTCCTTAAGGGGACACTGTGCATTCAGTAACCTCGATTTTTTTGTTTTTGTTTCATTCTATGGTTATAGATCCTGATATGTATTTTTATTAGAATCATTAATTTATACTTGTTAGTAAAGATAAATAATAAGATGTTATAATTTTTATTTTTTTTACATAATTGATGTTCGTTACTACGTAATTTTATATGTAAGATAATGTAGTGTTTTAGTTTTAATGACTGTTAGGTTTTAAGTATTATTTTATAAATTTCGTGATGTTAAATTTTCGTGTGGCATGGGTAATTTTACTAATAATAATATAAGATACAATTACTTAAAGTTTAGGAAAATCTTACAAAGTATTTACTTCCACTATTTCAAAATATTTATCATGTTTCGTGTTTCATTTTTTAAGAGTTAAACTATATAAATTTTTTACCAATATTTTAGCAAGTATTTTTTCACCATATTGATATGGAGAAAAATTATAATTCACAATTTTTTTCGTATAATTTTTATATATTTAAATTATTAATTTAATTTTAATCTAATTTAACTTCATAAGTTAATCATATTGACACTCAAAAACTGATCAAATGTGACAAGTATTTCGAAACGAATAGAATATATAGATTATTTACTTCCAATGATGCTCTTAAGGAATCTTACAATATGCTCCAACGAATCTTAGGCAAAAGCCAGCAGAGCACTTTTCTTTTCTAAGTACTCCATAAAACTAAGAAAATTCAATTAATAGTCAAGCACAAAAGAAAAATCAAGAAAATAAAAAAAGTTATATTTTGCTTTTTATCTTTTTCATTATTGATTTAACCATTCGACATTTAAAATGTCTGGTCTAATTAATTTGGATTTATATAGACCAGAAATGAGGATCACTGAAAGGGTTGAACTTCTTATCTGGAAAAATTCTATTTTCCAATTCGAATATAATTAGAATCTTTGTGTGTGCTTGGTCTGTGGAAAAATGATTTAAGGAAAATATATTTATGTGGAAGTCTTTGGTGATTGAGACCCTTTGATTTAACCATTTGATATTCAAAATGTCTGATCTAATTAATTTATTTTTTTGGTGTTTGACATAATAAAAGTTATTTTTCTCTTTATTTATGGGCAAAACTCATTTTACTTTATGATTTATCTTAGTAGTAACTTTTAACTTCATATTATTTACTTTGACTAACAACTACACAATATATTAATTTTTAGTAGTATGTAAAAGTTTCATCAAAACACTCCAATTTGTTGATATTATAATTAGTTTTAATATATATCTTGTTGGAAAATATTCTTTGTACCAAATCAGATACTTGAAAATATTTTCTTGATTTTATTTCAAGAAAAGTATTTTTCGTAAAAAAAAAAAAAAAAGCCTTTATCATATCAAACTCATCTTGAATGATGATGAAAGGGTCTTAATTCTTAATAATCAATATAAGTTGTGATGGAATGACTAGAATCTCTTTGTCGATAATCAGAAGTCTTAAATTTGAAATTTTAGAAATGACCAAAAAAAAAAAATCATGTTGAAAGTGTTATCCCTAAAAACGTATTCTACAATATGCAAATCTGAATTTAATCAAATCTCAATACGAATATTGTACGAGTTGAGTGAGAAAGCAAAAGAACTTTTCCTCACGTCTTAACAATCTTTTAAGATTTAGCCATAGATAATATAATAGCACGTGAATCCACCAACTTCATTTTACCAAGAATATTTAAAAATTAACATATCACTCAAATAACATTTCTCACCTTCCCTCATCTTAAAATTTTCATTTCTTTTTTTTTTTTTTTTTTTAATATAACTCACACTAAAATGGACTGCCATTTCTTTACTCAAAAAAAAAAAAACAATTCTTAACTTAAAAAATAAAATGATGGAAGATGTCAAATCTAATTTGATTTTTTTTTTTAATTTGAGGCTCTATTGGAAATAACTTTTCTACAAAAGTAGAGATAAAATTTACGACGTAGCACACACCATCTCCATATCTCATTCATAGGATATCCTTGAGAATTGTATCGAAAATAAAGAGCTGTAAAGATAGAGAAAAGATATCTGTGCACTTTATCTTTATATCCCACATATAGGATACTCTTGAAAATGCATCAGAAATAATCTATTTATCTTATAAAATAGAGATGTGTACGGTTCATCTTTATATCCCACCCACGGGATATCATTAAGGATGTAAAATTAGGTATAAAATATACGCACACCTTATCTTCTCAGATTGATTTCACAAAATATGTTATTGTTTAAAATGTAAAAGATATATTATATTATTGAATGACACTATGCATACAAACTGTGTTCATTATTGAATTGTAAATATTGATAATTTAGTTTAATAAATTGAAAGATACATTAATTAAGGAAAATTACTATGGAAAGAAAAAAAAACCATATTTATAACTTGTTATATACTTATAATCTTATATTCATAATATATGGGAAGTAAATCTACTATGTTATGTTAAATTAAGATACTTACACGATTAGTGTAGTTTAACTTATTACAATCGATTATTCATTACTATCTTTTATCATATTACAAATAAATATTTATTTATTACAATGATTCATCTGTGACTGTTATCGTACTCTAGAATCGTATAAATATTTTTTATACCGTCAGTACATAAAACTTAAACACCATATTTATCGGTGTTTCTCTTTTATTAATGAAAACAAAAAACACCCTGGAAAACAAAAATTAAAAAAATAACTAATCCAAAATTCTTTTTTATTTTATCTTATTTAAAATATAATAATAATAATTAGTGGCTGCACGTCATTTGCTACTATAAATATTTGCGTGTGTTTGCCAACTTTCAATTAGCTTTCACATTTGATACAAAATTAGCATTTTTTTAAACACGTTCATTCAAAGCTTTCCGGCGAAAAATTCAAAGTTTTCCGGCGAAAATTCGCCGGGGGCTGAGATCAACTCGTCGGAGCTCTAACTCGCTCGTTCGCTAAAATGAAACGAAGAGGAAAGAAGATTTCAAAACTCAGAGATGGCGAACGAGTCGACTCAGCTGATCGAATCGATAAAACAATTAGAAAAAAGGATCAGAAATTAGATCGGAGAAAAAAATTGGTAAAATACGAAGCATTACCTGAATACCTTCAGGATAACGAATTCATCAGAGATTATTATCGATGTGAATGGCCTTTGAAGGATATTGCTCTCAGCTTATTTTCATGGCATAATGAAACGCTAAATATTTGGACGTAAGGAGGAAAACTAATTTTCGGCGATTTGAGATTTGAATTTTTTTTTAATTTTCTTCTGATTTTTTTTTGGGGATTTTGTGTTTTTGATTAGGCATTTGGGAGGATTTGTGGTATTTGTGACATTGACGGTGATGAGTTTTACGGAGAAGACGACGACAGTGGAGAATTTGTTCGCCGGAGTTTTCAGGTTCCGTTTTTTTAATTAATTTCGACGGTGTTTTGTGTCTATTTTGGTCATTTTTTAATAGAAATTGGATGATGATGAACAGAGGAACAGGTGATGGAGAATGGATGAATATGAAGAATAATGGCTCCGGCGATTCTTTTCCGGTGAGTTTTCCGATCAACTTTGTATATATTGGCGCGAAATGTTAGGGGTATTGTAGGTAACACTTTTTATTAGGATCTTTTGATTACAAGAATGATAGTAGTATATACTCCCTAGTCCCTTTTTTATCCTGTTTTTCATTTACACGTCCTTTTGTAAAATTTCAAGAGAAACATTACCGCAATTGGTAAAGTTGTTATTCTGAGGATGAGTTTGAGCCATTTTGCGAATATAGTTTAAGATTGCGTACAATAAATTTTTATAGTTCGGCCCTTCCCGAATTCTGCACATAGCATGAGCTTAGTGCATTAAGTTGTCTTTTTTTTTTTTTACGTCTCTTACAAAAATAACACTCATCCATTTCAATTTGTTTGTTTTACTTTTATTTTTAATTTACTTCTATCTTTTCACATGACATGCTTAAGATCATAAGAGTTAAAGTATATTTTGATACATTTTTATTCAAAAAGTTTATATACTTTCTGACAAATTAAAATCAAACAAAATATCAAAAGAAGAGAGTAGGAGGGATGTTTGAAGATATTGCATTTATTTATGTCTTTAAGATATATTTTTTTGATTGAATGTTAAGTCTATTTCAGAATTAAAGGTGTTTGTAATTTTTAAATATAATAACTACTAAGAATAAAATAGGAAAACATAATTCATTTTATTGTGAACTTTTAAAATAACAAATATTTCAAGATAGATTTTTAACAAAGACGTTAAGTATTTTAAGAGGGAAGGAGTATAATATATAATCTTGTTAACCAAAACTAAAATTTACTAACAATAATTAATAGAAACACAGAGAACATATTTCCATAAGTATTTATAGAAAATTAATTTTAAATTTCTTATTTTATCTTAAATGAAATATTTTATACACATAAATATCTGCTTTATATTACAAATTCCAAGTTTTTCCTTAAATTTCATATCTAGTCAAACACAAAAAGAATCTACCTTTTTTTTTTATTGCTTAATTTATATTTTAATTTGCTGAAAATTTTGCAATTTTGAATTGATTAGTGCTAGACTTGTTTAGGAGTTATTTTAGCTGTATATCACATGCACTTGGTTTGTTTTTCTATATTTTCCTAATTTGGTGCTTTTGTTGTTTTTTTTTTCTGTCTTATCTTCCGTGAATAGTGGAGGAAAAAATTGAGGATTTTTTGTTGTTGGTATATAAAGAAAAAATCGAAATGCTTATTTATATCCATCCACGTGGTGTGTGTACGATAAAGTTTTTGTTATTATTGTTTATTTTAGGAATTTTTAAAAATTTAGTTACATTACATCTTTCATTGTTTAGTGGAATGGAAGATGCTTCTTGAAAACGACAAACAAACAACAATATACCTAGTAGCTAGTGTAACTGTACGAGTAGAGTTTAGAGAAGGTAAGATGTATACACATTGAGGTAGAGAAACGGTTTTCGATATATTTTTTTTTTGAAAAATTGGGGTTTGAGAATTACTAGATGGGGAATCGGATCCTCTTCAACAAGGTAAAAGTTCAAATCGCCAATCAACTAAGCTATTAAGATTCTCAAAGATTCCCAAATTGTTTCTGATAGACCCTCGACTCATGCTCCAAATAAAGTGAATGCTACCCCTTTCTCCGGGGCAACTTGTTTTGAGCATAGGTGGATCCAAAATTTAAACTTTGACGGGTTCAATTTTTTATGGTCCTTGTGTTGAATTAATTGTACTTTTGAGGTTATGAGTTCAAACTTTAATATTTGTTGAAATTTTAGTGATTTATCTCACACACACATATATATGCATATGTTTGTTTTCCACGTCAAAATATTGGATACAGTTGAACACGTGGAATCCGCCTTTGGTTTCACTTATTGTAGATTTTGACCTGCAAAATAAAAACAAGGCATCATATAGTTTAATCTTTTGAATGCAGGACTCTTATGCCAGACAAATAACAAATCCATCATTTCTAGACATAAATAAAGATGGTTATGAAGTAGCCATATGGCCTTGGTTTGTTTTCTTAGGAGGAGCTATGGGTTGTTTGATTTCCAGCACTCTTTCCCATTTATTTGCTTGTCACTCACTTAGATATAACCTCTTCTTCTGGAGATTAGATTATTCTGGCATTTCACTTATGATAGTCTCTTCTTTCTTTTGCCCAATTTACTATATCTTCTGTGATCAACCATACTGGTGTATCTTTTACCTAACCACCATTACTATATTTGGTATACTTGCCATCATCACCCTCCTCTCCCCGGCTCTCTTCTCCAGTCATTTCAGATCCTTTAGGGCTACTCTCTTTCTAGCTATGGGTTTCTCGGGATTGATCCCAGCTACACATGCACTTTTCCTTCACTATGGTCATCCACAAGTACTTGTGGCTCTAGGTTATGAGATAATCATGGGCATTTTGTATGCTACTGGGGCAGTATTTTACATGACAAGATTTCCAGAAAGATGCAAACCTGGTGCATTTGATCTTGTAGGACATAGCCATCAGATCTTCCATGTGTTCGTCGTTGCAGCAGCACTAGCACATTGTGTAGCTTCCCTCGTTATTATGGATTGGCGACGAGGAATGGGATGGCCCACCCTGCAATGAAGGTATGATGGGGTAGACATGGCTGCAAAGGGGGATTGAAACTTCAACATTCTTTTTCACACAATTAGGAGTTAGGTTAATGCATGTACTCCAGCATTTTGTACATAACTTATTTTTTTTCTACTTTGTAATGTTATTGGAAGTTTCAATTAATCCACCATGCCATTGATTCTCTTGAAATGCTTATATCCATGAGATGAAGTACAAGTTTTACAAATTTATTGTTTACTCTGGAAGGGAATCTTAGAGCAAACGGTAAAGCTGTCTCTATTTGACCTATAGGTCAATATTTCAAGCTGTAGAATCAGCCACTTATGTTTACATCAGGATATACTGCCTACGTCACACCCCCTTCACGGACTCTGCGTGAAAGATTATAAGCTCAAGGACTATTGGATTATAAAATCCATACTTTAGAATAAGTAAACTAGTGACTATCACAAAACTCATAAAAATAACTAGCTTGATTGAAGCAACAATCATATATACCTCTAAAATGGCTCTTTTATTTCCCGATGATCTATAGGGAACATCCTCTCTATCTTCACAAGGTAGGGGTGAGGTTGCATCACACCAACCTCCCCGACCACATTTATGACCCCATTTGTGGGATTACACGGGGTATGTTTAATAAATAGTACAAAATTAATCAGCATATGGTAAAGATGGGAAAGCAAGTTAGAAGAGTAGATTACTAGATTTCAAGAAACCATAAGAGTTGTACTTAAACAAAATGGTAAGATAAAATTACAAAATCCATGAATTTGTCTTTACTCTATACAAAAAGTTCTACACTAAAACTATGAAGCATCACTTATTAGATTGAGAAGTAATCAGCATCCAAACCTGGTTATTGCAAAAGTATGCGACGAGAAAACAATCAATCTTGAACTCGATTTCAGAAGATGATTTGCTTCCCATGCATTGGTGTTCATCTCAAACGTATCATCTGACAAACTCGAAAGAGTTGCAATCTTTTGCACCTTCTGTTCGAGTGCACAAAATACATGGATGGACTCAGTTCCTTTAGGATTCAATAATTATATTTTCTCTGTGCTGTGCAACCTGTGGTCGTGCTAATAAAAATTCCAACGAGTTTGCTTCAACCAATTCAAATTGTACCAGAAAGTTAGCATATTACTTGGTTTTGATCTTCACCGGACATCTAAGCAGGAAAACAGCTCTGTGGTTCAGTTTCTGGCCTTCAGAGATACCCGGTCAGCTGTAAAGTAAATGACACAAAAAACCAATTGACGAAGAGTAGGTCAATGCTTTTAACATGAAATTAGTATCTCTTCAACTTGCTACCTCAACAACCTCATTTTCACCGTCACTGTAATCTCCCCAACGCTTGGTTCCTTTCTCCTCAAGAACGACAGTACTACACGTTTCTTTTGAAGCAGTAATCTCATCAGATAGTGCAGGTGTATCTACAGACATTTCTCCATTTTCACACTGTGATTTCTCATCATCTTTAGGAATGTCATGTAGTTTTTCCACATCTTCCAGATCCTGCATGATCTGCTGACTTTCTGTCTCGTCAGTTACCAAACTACTGGAGGTTTCCACTTCAGTCCCATCAGCCACCGCTGTATCGTGATTTTCAGCAGCTTCTTCCACAGTTACAGCTAAAGGGGATTCTCCTGCTTCAACTGGAGATATTGAAAGTCCGTCTTCAGTCACTGGTGTACTGTTCAAGGATGCTGGAGAACCATCTGGAGATACTGGTATGCTATTTGGTGATATCAGGAATCCATTTGGTGAAACAAGCATACCATTTGGTGAAGCCATGTAACCATTTGGAGCAACCGGAAAACCATTTGGAACCCATGGCTGGCCAGGGACAAACTCAGCTGCATGTGGGTTCATGATTCTAGCAACAGCAAAATGGCTGGCATCCCCATTAGGTTCACCATTGAGAAAAGCAGGCTTGTTTCGTGGAACTCGATTTCCAGACCTACCATAGCCACCTGACAAGCGAGGACCATATGGAACTCGTGCTGTTGCTGACTGATGTGGTGATCTACGAACAGGACTCAGAGGAAGCAAAGGAGGGATATTCACAGGAGGGGGCAATATTCCTCCATGCTCCTTGAAACCTGGTGCTGGGATAGTGCCAAAAACTGGAACAGGTGATGGATTAAATGGTGGTGCAGCTGCCGAAAGTTTCTTGGTTGCTTCTTTTCCAGTCTCAGAATCACCTTGCTGGTCTGATTCAGTAGGCACGGTACTAGTATTGCTGGTAGTATCTTTATCTACTCCAGTTGGCAACATGACACTTCCTAGATCACCAGGTTCATCATCATGCTTTTCTTTCACTGCAGCTCCTTCATTTGTAAGACAAGCATCCTTCCCTGTCACTAAATCAGTAGCAGCTTTGCTTTCCGGCATATTGACTTTGGAAGTAGCATTTGAATCACTGGAAGAACCATTATTTTGGATACCCGGAACGGAGCTATTTGTAGAAGCTGTGACAACTGCGTCCTTCTCCCCAGAAGTGTAAGCTTTTGTCCCCTCAGAAGATTCAGCTGATACAGGTGCTTTCTCTTTACTTTGTTGAGCTTCATTGACTGCTTGATTGGTTTTCTCACCAGAATCATCATGTTGCTTCTCTTCACCGACTTTCTGAGCCTTTTCTCCATCATTGGTCCTCGCTGTTGTCGGTAGAGTTGAATCAGTTGCCACAGTCTCCTTGTTTTGTTCTGAATTACTATCCTTTGGCAATTGCTCTGCCACTGCTTTCACAATGGTACCAGGTGGAGCTAAAGCAACTTCTTTGTAAGAAAACAGTTTTCCAGCTGCCTGAACACTGATTGAGCTGACAATTGAATTAGTTTTGACAACTTGTTCAGCTTGAGCAGGGGTGACCGGTGCCGATTTGGGCATAGAAGATCTCTCAGTACCACCAGATGGTGAAGCAGCGCTGTTTAACTTAGGGCTGAAACTAGCACTCTTCACAAACTTCTTTGAAGCAGGAGATAGCCCAGATGACGAAGCAGATTCATTTGGAGTCAATCTTGGAGATGGAAAATTAGTGGTTTTACCTCGAGCTCTTGGTAAATGGGAAGCATTCGTGAAGTTGGTGTTAAGTTTTGCAAGGTTAGGTCTCCTAGAACTAGAAATCTTACGCCCCATTGTTGAACGACCTTTGGGTAAAGCCTCTTGCCATCCTTCCTCAGAGGTATCCTCTAGTATCACGTCATCATTTTTCTCCAGTACCGTCTGTTCTATCAAAATGTGATCAGATTGCTTAGGTGTGGGTTCTGCAATCTTCAATTCTGATTTGTTGTCTAATTCCGACTTGTTCTCTTTATCACTGGAGTTCTCCACAACAGGACTAGTTGGAGAAAGAAGTTCATCCTTCTCAAATTCATCGGTAGCTATTCCCCCATTTTGCCCTGCTTTGCCTTTAACCTATATATGATAAATGAGGAAATTTAAACAGGATACTTCAGTAAAGTGAACTAAATAGAAAATGGTTGTGTATATTAGGAGAAAGAAGCTCAAACCTTTGCACGAGCTTGCTTCTTTTGCGCTTCTCTAGCTTTCATCTCAGCATCTGGAGCTATGTAATCCAACAAATCCGAGACACTACGCATACCAAAGAGGAAAACAAAATTTTGATTAGCGTATGCAAGTATGAAACAGGAAAAAAAGAACTACTGAATCGAAAAGAATATTACTACCTTAGATGGCCTTTGCTAGAGATAGAGGCATCAGGCTTCGGGGTACCATTTCGTGCAGCTTCTTGCTGCTCAAGTGCTTTAGATTCAAAATACTCAAGCCATGCCGCAGCATCCTGCAGAAAATTCTGAATAAGATTGCCACGAGGTTCATCACCGAGAACAAACTGAATAACCAGACTTCAAACTAATTTATACCTGAGTACGTAAATCATCAGGTCCAAGTTTAGCTTGCAGTATCTGAAGTGTAGTTTGCTCATGTTGAACACTCAAGGAGTATGCTTCCATTAAAGAAAGAGCAATTGCAATAGCATGATAGCTGGCAGCAGTCTGGAGGAGACGAAAATTTGGGTTAAGAAAAATTTAAGCTGTCAACGGGCTGATCTTCTGGACACAAACATAATAGAGATAGAATAGAGAAATTACTTGAATATGGTCAGCTCCAAGAAGTCTCTGGTTACACTTAAGAGCCTCGTGAAGGTACCTGAGTGCAACGTGGACATTTCCGAGACCTTCCTCCATCATTGCAACATTTATATATGTTGCAGCAGTATTTGGATGAGAAGGTCCACAAGTAAGATGCAAAAGATAGAGGGCACGATTGACATACCTAAATAAAGAAAAAACAATTATCAGTTTATCAGTAAACATAACGAAGTGTTCTGATATGAGATGATGCACGACACAAATCATTAAAAATACATTAAACACAAAGAAGCTGGCACAGTTTCAGTTCCTTGCTTTCACAGCATGGTTCAGGCTGCATCATGCTCAATGAATAATACTACAAACACCTTCTAATAAGTGACATTAAATAGAATCAGGAGGGCAAAATTCAAACCATAAGCCTCGTGGCCTTTCCGTGGGGCACAAGGATAAAATATACGAGATTGTTTCTAGTATAAATAGCAAAATGATTTCCATAATAGAGCCATTGTTATATCTTCTACTTTGTGATGTAAAAGTCATTAGGGACAAGAGGGGTTTCTCAGGTGGTAAGCACCTAAGATTGTGGGTTTGAATCACCAAGGGAGCAAAAAGGTGGGAGCTCCTAGAGAGGATCCAAAGAAAAAAAAATGAGGGAATGGAAGAAGATCTGCAAGAGAAGGAGTTTCTTCTGGGAAGGAAGTCTGAGACAAGCAATGGCGGACTGTAATAGCCTGTTTCAGTAGTGTACACAGAACTTTTAGGAAGTGGTGTCGATATTTATAGAAGGAAAGATATCGTACTTATAAGTACGTTATATCTTGAGTCGTTGGTTTATAAGTTGAGGTTTGAACCTCCAACCTCAAACAACAAAATCAGCTGATGAACCAACACGCCAATAGGTAACTTTAGTCAAGTGGTGTCATTTCGTTAAATATGTATCTCTATACATAGTATTAATATATATATTTAGTAAAATTTTCTGAGGAAACGGTGTCGCTTGACACCCCTTCGCTCGATGTGGGTCAGCCCCTGGCCTGTTTAGACAAGCTTCTGCACAGCTAATTTTCTTTTAAAAAAAAACACTTGTACAGATAATGAAGGTGTTCGGCCAAGCTTCTGGCGAAGAAATAAGTGCTTTAGGACAGTAGCAGAAGCTGAAAAGTAGCTTCTCCAAAAAATAAGCACTTTCGATTTTTTTGGGACAAGATTACCCTATAAAAATTCATGCTTACCAAACTAAAATTAGCATTAACTTCCTTTTTCGTAATTTGACACTAAACAACACTTTTTGAAAATAGTAGCCAAACACAACTGCTACTCTACCAAAATACTTTTTCAAAAAGCACTTTTGATAAGAAGTACTTCTCAAAATAAGTTAATTTCGGCAGCTTGGCCAAATAACTATAAGTCTGAGAGCCAGCACAGCAGTTGATTTATTCTTTTTAAGTTGATGAATACGAGAAGCTATTCAAAAACCAGATAAATATGAAGGGATGAACCATCAGATTAATCAATAGGGATCTATGTTGTAAGTTTCCATCACACTAGAGTTGAAGGCAGGCAATGAAAAATAAACAAATAATCACGACTTAGAACTAAATTTTTCCGTGAGGAAGAGAGAGGTACACATACTTTAATGCCAACTCTGTGTGTTGAAGTCGGTAGTAGAAAACTGCTAAATCTCCATAACTCTTCATTGTATCTGGGTGGTCAAGTCCAAGCTCTCTTTCATTAATATCCAAAGCTTTTTGTTGATAAATAGTAGCCTGATAGGGTGAATCATCACATATATAAGAGAATCAGTGTTGTAACCAATGAAGCAATTATGATCAGAAAACGCAGCATGCTGAATTTCCATAAAAGTTTTTTTCGTGAAATAGAACACTCTGCTTTTAAAGTTCTACCGACTAAACTATGTCCTACATCTCACATAACACACGAGTAGCAAATGATTACTGTTTTCCCTGTCCAATGCATGGGAGAGGATGCACACTAAACATAAACAGACTAGTATTTCAGTTATCTAGCCAGTTCGAAAAAAATGCCAGCATTTATCAAAGTTGTGAAGCCATATTTCAGAATGTAAAATATAAATTTATACCTGATTAAAATCTCCAGTGTGGTAGAGTACCACAGCTAAGAGACTGTATGCACCTGCTGTCATTCGATGGTAAGGACCACATACAGAAACGAGTTTTGAGAGTGCCTTCAAAATTAAAACAAATCTCAGTTCGAGACCTTGAATGATTATCAAGACATGCCATTGAACCACAAAATGTTACCTTAGTTCCAAAAGTTACAGCATCCTCCAGTTTGCCTTTATCCAGAGAAGTTTTGGATGATTCCAGCAGCGTACGCCCATCCGCTGATGAGCATGCAACATGCTGTTGAGAACATCCACAATTGTCAAAACTTCCTGAGGCTCCTCCTAATAATTCACATTCTGCATTTGACATTTGGAAACTAGTGTGCGTACCTTGTACACGGGGACCATGCTTATGATATCCGACTTCTTGAAAGGAAATGGAGAGTCCATATCATAGTCTTTGGGGACAAGCTCAAGTCCTACCTGAAATATTATTTGTTAGTACAGATGAGGTGGGTAGGATTTACCAAGGACTGGACATCAGTTTCATAGCGTTCGAATTTCTATACCTTATGACAAAGAGCTCGAAGAATGGCAAATTTTCTAAGATCCTCCCGACTTTCATCCTTCCACTGCCACCCGAACCTCTTCAAAAGAAAAGTTTCTATCCACTTCCATTTCAAGTCATCATCTGAATTGCCATTTTCTGCAGACGGAGTTCCGAGCAATACATTTAAACAAGAAGCTATTGATGCAGCCACATCAGCAATATTATCAACTGCTGCCACAACAGCCTGCAGTATGTGTTTGTAAGCTCGAACAACCATCTCGTGAATACAAAGAGATTGAACGTGAGGAAGTTTGTCTGCAAGTTCCACCTGACATCAGAAGCAAAAGTTCAAATAAAGTTAAATATTAAGTTTAGAAATTAAAATAAAAATAAGAAGTTGAACTAGCAGACAAATTATTGCTATTCAAATATTATATTCCATTCCCTATAAGTGCTTTTACAGCTGATTAGAAATCTATGCTTCCCTTTACTCAAAAGTATAGGGAAATTAGGGGCTGGGCACTGCACTAATAAAGTTAGAAATGACTGTATAGATTTATTGAGATTTTAAGGCCTGAAGCAATTACCACGCGCCCCAAGGAGCGCATTTGCAAACCCCTGGTGTGCATGAAATCTGTCAGTGTCCTTCCATCGACGGGTGAAAGCTCCAGTGACCCAAAATCAGCAACCTTTCAAAAGTTCAAATTTGTAGCCAGCACGAGTTAGTTCAATATCAAGAAGCAGGATAGACATGCAAGTCTATAGAGGCACTGACCAGTTTTGGAAGGGCAGTATCAGCGTAGTATTTATGTGCCATACTGATCAACTCATCGGGTGACTGCCAAAATAAATAGAACCAGAATACAGTTTAAGAACTGGACATGATGATGGAGCATGACAGATCTATCTTACACGTGACCCGTCGGGGCTATTGTTGCATACTGCAGTTTTGAAACTAAACATGCAAGGAACAGTATGGGTATAAAATATAGCAACACACCTTAAGGTGAAGACCAGTTTCTGACTCCTTTAAGCGCAAATATGCTGCTTCAGGTAGCACCTTTTTCCAAAGAATTTCCATTTCCTCGTCTAGTTTCTCTAGCTCTTTCTTGTTAGCGTCACCTGAAGAAACTTCGTTCCCTGAACTGGCTTTGCTGCTCTTGTCATCTGATTTCTTCTTAATTTCCTTCAGCAGACCACCATGCTTTCCAAGACCCTTTACCGCTGGCTCTACTTTAGCTTCATCAGTTTTCTTAGACTCCACTTTCCCGGAGGCTTGATTTTGCAAATGTTGCACCCAACATGCACCCAGCTCCCATCTAATAGATTTCACTTGTTTGCTGTCTTCTTCCTGTAACTTTTGCAAGCTTTCGCCGAGCACTTGTCTTACTAAAGACTTAGTAGCCAGAACGTCTTCGACATCTGCACCTTGTAATTTATGTACTTGGCTAGATGGCTGAGGAGTTGATGACTTGTGCAATAGCATTCTCAAGCTGCATAAGATGAAGAATACCGTTAGTAGAATAGTGCATGAAAATCAAAAACAATTCACTGGCGTACATATATTGATCTTATTGGCATCTGATTCTGGCTAACTCTACTGACCTGTTAACATTCAATGCATTTGCACCTCCCTCTGCCTGGTCATCTATTTCAATATCCTGAGGAATGGGATTTGTCCCCCAGTTCACCTCAGCTGCAACTTTTACGATAGCTGTGTAGCCACAGTGTCTAACCACCACTACACCCAAGGTAGAAGTATCCTGCAATAACACATAATGATCATAAGATATGAATGTTCCACCAAATAACAAAATCAACTTGCAGATAAATGACGAATTACAAACATATTTATATTCAAACTGACATGAACAGTTGCACTCTCATCTGCAGTTATGCCTTTTAGTAAGTTTCTCTTTGCAAGATCCTCAGGCGACATGCCTAGCACCTGAATGCCATCGTTTTTGTTGTCCAATTTCTTGCTTGCATCTGACATGTCTTTGGTCACACTAATAAGAAGATCACCAATTTTTTCCTCGTATGGAATTGTAGAACTAGAGCTGTTATCCACTAGATGCTTTATGGAAGCAACTGCTTTGAGAACTGATACATCGACGAATAGACTGTGCAGTAGAAACGCTTTCCTATCTCTAATTTGCCTTTCTTCTGCTGTTTTACAAGGCATTGCTGCCAGGATCGCAAATTCCTTCGCCCACGGCCTATGATCATGCTTACCATCTCTTCCCTGTCCACCTCCATTTCCTCCCCAGTTCTCATCTTCCATGGGAAGTGGAGGAAAAGTAGCTGGATTGTCAGCAACAAAAGGAGGGACAACCCATGTGTTTGCTCGAAAACCATAAGGAAGATTCCCAAACTGTAAGCAAAAGTGACCATTCTTGAGCATTCATTGTTTGCTTATTCTTGAACTCAAGACAACTACTTTCAAATTGATAAATATTACTAACCTTATTATGCTCAGTGAATCCTTTCATGAGAGCCTTGTATGCCTAGAACAAACAAACAAACAATTAACAAAGAAACAACATATATAGTCAATGTCACTACATTGTGAATCTTTCTGGTCAGATAGACGATATAAGTTTAACAAAATGCATTCTTACTCACAGCGTCAAAAACTCGACTTAATTGTTGCAACAATCCAACCAAAGAGTGACTCGAAAGAGCACGTTTTCCAGCAGGATAGAAACCTGTCCTAGAAGCAACAATTGTTGTTGGCTTGCCACTGCAGATTCGGACCTGTAATGTATTTCAAGAACCACTATTCAAATTACCATATCTTTATCATTCCCAAAAACATTAACTTATTTGTTCCTACTCCCTCCATTTCAATTTGTTTGTCTTACTTTCCTTTTGTAGTCTATTTTTAAAGAAATGTTTTGTTCCTTTTGTGGTTACTCTTTAATTTCAACTTTCCACATGATATGTTTAAGACCACAAGATTAAACAACATTTTGGTACATTCCACATACCTTTAGTTTAACACCATGAGATTCAGAAGTCTTCTTTTATATACTTTTATAAACAGGAGTATTACTTTCAGCACTTTGCAGTTGATACTTATCAGCTATTTTTAATCAGCTAAATCTGGTTTCTTTGTCACAAATAAATATTAAAACAAAGAAAGCTCACATCAATTTGGAAAAAATCATCTTCTGTTTTATCCTCAAGAAATGGTCGACTTGATTTCCTAATATCTGCAAAATCCAAACAAAAGATTTTTTATACATTTAAATAAAATTGCAGATACGACTAAAGAAGAAAAAATACAACAACATACCCCGTGCAATCCCATAGTGGGGACTAGGGAGGGTGGTGTGTTCGCTAACGCAACCTTACCCCTACCTTATGAGGGTAGAGAGGTTGTTTTCGATAGACTCTCAACTCAAGTAAAGCATAACAAAACAAGAAGAAAAACAGAAGAAGAGAATACTAGTACCACCAACAAATAATACGATAACAGAAGCTAAGAAACAACATGTAACAATAAGAAGTACTATAAGAAAATAGGACAAAATAAACATACTAATACCACTGATAAGGAAAACTAGAAAGCATGACTGTCTACTAACCTTCTACTCTAAAATTGCAGTTATGAGTAAGAGTAAAAGATACAACAACAATAACATACCCCGTGCAATTCCATAGTGGGGATCTGGAGAGGGTAGTGCGTACACAACCTTACCCCTACCAGAGGCGAATCTAGAATTTCAAAAAGACGGGTGCAAGAAAGGAATGTAAACAAACACTCAAACCAATGAGTCATCCAATTATTTGTGAGCACGGGTTCATTCAGTTGCTATTTGATATATTTTACAAATTATACAAGTATTTATATCGAATTTTGTCGGATGACTACGGGTTCAGTTGACCCATTTTTTGGGCCTAGAATCGCCCCTGACCCCTACGGCCCTACCTAACCTTATTACGAAGTGCAATTCCATAGTGAGGGTGTGGAGAGGGTAGTGCATACACAACCTTACCCCTACCTAACCTTATTACGAAGTTAGAAAGGTTGTTTGTGATACAATCTCAACTCAAATAAAACATAACAAAAGAAGAAAGAAAAGAGAATACAATAGAGAATATAGTAACACCAACAAATAATATGATAACCTGAGCAAGAGAAACAACACAATATAATACAATATGATACATTATGAAACAACATGCAGCGACAGAGAATGATACAATCTATCCAAACACTGTATTCCTTAAAACAATACAATATGATACGATACAATACAATACAATAGAAAAATGCATACCACATAAACACAATAATAAAAAATTAATAAACTTAATTACATAATTACTAGAAAAAAAACTCACATTGGATGGGAGGAGTGAGATGAGCAAACGAGAAGAAGTCATAGAACTGTCCCAGTCGCGGCGGAGGACACATCATTGCAGGTTCACCTTTCTCCGCCGCGTCACCGGCATCGGCGCCGTCACATACGGCGGAGACGGCATCTGGCTTCGACGGTTTAGCGCCGGCCTTTTTCGGTTCCTGAGGTTTGGGCTTGCCTGATTTTGGTTCGGAGAGTGCATTTTCTGAACCGGCTTCAGTACCGGTTCGACCGGTGGGTTTGGTTGAAGGAGATGAACCGGCGAAAGAAGTGGTGCATGCAACTATGTCGAGAAGTCTTCTAATATGCGCCACTGATTGTTCTTCTGTATAATCCTCTGCACCCAAAAAAAAATATATATATAATTTAAAATATTTTTTAAAAAACATTAATTTGATAATTAACGATGGTGATGATTGTATGTATTAACTGACGAGACTAATTGATAGTGATGATTGTGGATAGCAGTGATGACATGATGGAAAGTGATGGTTAATGATGATGATAGTAATAATTAATAGTTGACACTGATTGATAATGATAAGTGGTGATATATAGTGCGATTAATGATGGTATTGGTAACAATAGTTGATTGTTGATGATAGTAATTGTAAATGGTGGTTTGTGAAAGTCGTAGCAATTGATAATGAGGGTTGATGATGAATGGCGTGGCTAATAGTAGTAATTGGTCGTAATTATTGTAATGACAGTTGATTGTTAATAATAATAATTGTAAATAGTGGCTAGTAACAGTTATGGCGATTAATAATGATAGTTGGTAATATGGTAATAATTATTGACGACTATAATATTTATATATATAAACAATAGCTAGTAATACAAACAATTAACTATGTAACTAGAAGTAATAATGATTATGGTTGTTGATGAGGATGCTAAATACTCGTAATTTATAATAGAATAGTCGTCAGTAAGTAAAAGTAGATGAGTGTGGCGATGAAGTACTCAATCCTTTAAATCCTAAAAAAATAAGATACTAATAATTACAATACATTATTATACGTTTTTATTATTTCCTTCGTCCCTTTTTATACATCACATTTTTACTTTGCACTTGCATTAAAAAATATTGTGACTTTATCCTTCTATCTTTATTTAATGTTTTCTTAAGTCAACTTTATAATAAATGATGAATACATTTTCAAGATTAATTAACTACTCTATCAAGGGTATAATAGACAAAATATGGTAATTTATGCATAAATTTTATAAAATGACAAGTATTGTGATTCAGCTATTTATAGAAAGGAATGACATATAAAAAAAAGGACGGAGGGAGTATATATATAACAAGTAAATTGTCGTACCGCAAAACAACAAAATTAAATATAAAAATATTAAATCATACCAATAATTTACTATGATTATAATATAATATTTTTAAAAATTAAAATTATCGGATCAAAATTTTTGATTGTGGTCACGTGATTTTCTTGGTGATAATGCATATATAAGTGGGACCATGAGCATAAAGAAAAGTACCTTCAACTAAGCTTAGGTGGCACGGTTTCAGCGACACAATCTCCACTGTATCTTTTAGCCTTGTTCCTCTCACCTGTCCCATTTAAAAAATTTACCATAATATATACCAATAAAAATAATAAAAATATTACTATTATTATCATTTATACAATAACATATACTCGATGTAATATCGAGATCTTATTTCACATCGTATGAAAATGGAGAAATTATTTAGAAAAATTTTCAATTTAAGTAAAGCATATTAAAATTAGTTTGGAATGATTATTACTTATACAACAACCATATCCAGCAGTGGCGTAGTTACATGGTGGTCAGATTTGGACACCCTTTATCGAAAAAAATAATCGTATAGACAAGTAAAATGATACACAAAATGATTAAATAACATATTTTGGACACCCTTAAAATAACAAGGTGTTATAGCTAAGTGATTTCACTTTCTTGGAATGAGGAAGTGCTCCCGTGTTCGAATTTCACTAGTTCTACTTTTCGAAAATAGCTTTTGGTGTAATTCTACTAATGGGGTCTCCCCCTATATATCTCTATCTTGTGAAGGTAGAAGACTATTTTCAAAATGTTTCAACTTAAATAAAGCATATTAAAGCATGTATGAAACCTTATACAACAACAAGATGTCTAATGTCATCCACAAATATAGTATGTACGCATACTTTTCCTTGTCTTGTGAAGATACAGATATTTCTGTATTGTTTCTGAAAGACCATCAATTCAAGTAAAGCATATCAAAGCAAATTTGAAACTAATATTTCTTTTATATAAGTATATATTATTTTTATTTTATGATACAATTTGAATAAGAAAATATGATTAGTTAAGATTCATATGATCATCTTTATAACTTGTTTGTGATAAAAATAATTATATATTAATTATTTAATATTTAATATATTGGGAAAAAAGTTACCTGTCTCCTCAAATAATAATTTTCTAAATACATAATAGAGGGAGTATGTATTTTCTTACTAGTTAAATGAATTTGCATTTCAAAAGTGTGTGAACAATATTTATAACAACATCATTAGCGAAACACAATTACACTAAACTTACTTTTAAGAATATAATGTTAATTACATGAAACATTTTTTTCTCAAAAGGAGTATTAAGTAGCAATCAATTAAAGCAAATTACACTACTCTTTACATTTTGAAATTCAACTCTAGTAAATTTAATATAATTAAATGATAAATACTTTTTTATTTTTAACTAAATATCTTCTGTTTGAGTCTTTCTTCGAGAGCACTTCACTCTCCAAATATAAAACTTATTCTTAACGCAAATTCTGATTTAGTCGACAACAAATGCAAGTATTGAAACCTAATAAAAAAATTAAAAATAAGTAGATAAAAATTATCTAAGATACAAAATGTAATAAATACCCTGTAAAATTAGTTGAGGCGTATACAAACAAGCTCAAACGACTCTAACTAACTTGGTTCAAAATTAAATGGCTAAGCTCCACAAACATTAATTAAACTTTTCTTTCTTTCTTTTTTAGCATTTTTCTTTCAAACTTCTTTCACAAAAATACATATATATTTGAAATGTAGGGAAAAGGCCATTATTATGACATTAAAAAAAATGACAAAAAAAATATGCAAAATAAATACAAAATATTACCTCATGTGACAAGGAGTAATTGGTCACGTGACATGTCTCCACATTGACGGCTAAGAGCTTTCTCACATCTAAAATCTTGTCCGTTGATATCCCCTAAAATGTCAACCATTGTAATTGACCAAAATGAAGTATTTTACGGAGTCGTTTAGTTCGTAGACTAAATTATTTTGAAATTATAAATTTTTATTAGTTTTCCCACATAGTATGTGAGATATAATAATCTCAAATTTGAGATGAAATTCATACTATGCGTCATTGAAAATTTCTCATCAACCAATTAGAGTATCAATTTATCTCAATCTTAATCTAAAATATTTCACCTTATTTAGCACATCAAACGATGGATCGTCTGTAATTATAATCTTGAAATTATATCTTGGACGAATTTATCCACTTTGGAGGAGGAATAGTGCGACTCCAAGTTTGGTCGTATAAGATGAGATATCAAGATTAAGATTGAGATAGAGTTTATATGTTTTTGATTGGCAGTGTAAATTTATTTTCGAAATAAATTTATACCGTTAATCAAATATGATATAAATTTTATCTTAAATAATTTACCTTGTACCGCGCACCAAACTACCTCTATTGTTAATAAATTAATTGTCATTGTTAACTTTACCTTAAGCATCACTTGTGAGTCTTTGGGTGTTTCCACTGTTATCTCTGTAACGTTTGGCAGAACTGTAATTCAAAAATTAACACATTTGGAAAATTTATTATTAGAAAATGTAAAAATAAATAAATAAATAAATAAATAAAACTTAAAAGATTTATCTTTTTACTGACTAATTATTTATATTTGGGATTTAGTTAAACACAAAAATTATCTTATTAATGATTATCAAATCGTGCAAATTATTAGTGTGTGGACTTTATCATCTCGTGAATTTATTATAAAATGCATAAGGAAAATATATTTTTCAAGAAAATGTTATCGTGGAGTTGATAATCTTTGTTCCGATAATATAACTTAAATAATTTCAAATAAATTTTATTATATACATTAACAATTCAAGTCTAATTGAATAAACATTGTTATTATTGGATAATATAACCATAATTTAGTGCAATATTAATTTAATTGTAATTTCCTCCCAACACTCGTCGCGAAATAACAAATATTGTGATTTTAAAAAAGAATTCATAGATAATTAGATATAAAAATAAATTCTATCAAACCAAAAGAACTCCACAATATTTTGATCATTAATACGACATATAAAAGAATTATGATAGAAATCATGTTGGAATTAATAAAAGCACATAATAAAAACATGACTTATTATAAACTTAAGACTTAATAGTAGAGCAAATAACAATTTGACTCACTTGAACATAATTTTGATAATTATTATTAATATACATTGAAATTGACAAATATTTAGAAACTTTAGACTTATATATGAGCATAACAATTAGCAATTTAACTCACTTGAATAAAATTTTGATAAATATTATTAATACAATATATAAAGAAAATTTGATAGAAATTACATTGGAATTGACAAAAATGCATAATAAAAACATTTAGAAACTTTAGACATAGCATAACAATTAGCAATTTGACTTACTTGAATAAAATTTTCATAATTATTATCATAAAAAAAAAAAACAATAGGAAAAATCCATGTTAATTTTTTTTTTAATTGAAGATAATTCTTTTATTTTTTTAAAAGATAATAAAGTAGATATAGCACAAATACCTTTCTCTTCTTTTTTCTTCTTCTCTCCCTTTGCTTTGTGTGGCTTAGCTTTTCCTGTTTTGGGAGCCATTTTTTCTCCCTTCCTTCAAACTTCAATGAATATAATTTTTTTTTTCAAAAATAAAATAAAAAAAATACTTAAAGAATTTCAAATTCCCATATAATTCACATGAGTAAAGATTAATGAAAATTCATATGTATCAAGAAAATGTTGAACTTTAGTTCAATATTTTTGTTGAAGTAGAAGAAGAATAAGAGAGAACTTGAATGAAGCAAAAGATAAGATGAAAAATGTTATGAAATGAGACAAAGGAAGATAAGGGGAATTAAACAATATATAATAGAGTTAAATTTTTATAAATTTCTTTTTGTTTTTGTAGTAGTTCTTGTGAGTATATTATTATCTAAGAGGAAATATGAAAAGAGATGAGATATAGAGAGGAAAAAAATAAATATAAGAGGGGGTTTATATTTTATTTTATTTTGTTTTAATTTAGTTTATTTTTGTTGTTGTTGTTGGAGATAGGATAAGGTAATACAATCTCCAAGCCATAGTAGCCTAAGAGATCTTTAAGACCCTTTGTTGTTTGTACATATGTGTTGTGTGTATATCAGAAAGAATGTAAGGCTGGCAATTTTAGACCTCTCATTTATCTTCCAAAGTTGTTTCATCTTCCCATTCACTAGTCTTTTGGTTTATTTATTTTAATAATAATTTTTTTTAAAAAAAGTTAAAAAGCGACGGGTAAGATGGTTGGGATACCTCTGCTCTTAATATTTCAGATTTAAATATTGAGAAGTGTTTTACTGTTTTATAGGTCTGTTCAACATAAATTCGAATTAGTTGGTGGATTGTGAATATTGGACAATTAATAAACAAAGTTGATTAGGGGAGTGGTGGATGGTTCAGCTAATTAGTAACGGGGTAGGATGGTATGGGTACCTCCACTCTTACTATTTCAGGTTTAGATAGTGAGAAATGCTTTACCGTCTTGTAAGTTTGTTCAACATAAACTCGAATTAGTTGGATAAGTGGATTGCGAATATCGGACAATTAATAAACACAGTTAATTAGGGGAGTGGTGGATGGTTCAGTTAATTAGGGATATGGTAGGATGGTTTGGATACTTCCTCTCTTAATATTTCAGATTTAAACATTGAGAAATGTTTTACCACCTTAGTGAGTCTGTCTAGCACAAATTCCACTCTTGATATTTCAGATTTAAACATTGAGAAATGATTTACCTCCTTAGTGAGTATGTTCAACACAAATTTAAATTAGTTGGATAAGTGGATCGTGAATATCGGACAATTAATAAACAAAGTTAAATAAGGGAGTGGTGGATGGTTCACATTAGTTCATTTTAATCAAAGGTGTCGAATCTGAACCTTAATTTTACTCCATGACGTCAGAGCTATAATAAAAGTTATGGGTGGATTCAATATGCCATTTACAAGTTCATTCATTTTAAAACTGATCACTAAGTTAAGGGGATTGGAGGAATAAACGGAATCCCTACCACTTTTAATTTGAGATTTTTGAGGTCGAATTGTATAAGTAAAATTTTCTTGATCGAAAGTGCTTTACTTTTTTTATAGGGTATTTGTTTGACAACTTATCTTGTACGAATCTAAATTAGTGAGACGAGTAGCAAAAAAAAAAAAGTTAGAATTTCTTTTCATCAAAGGAAGCAAGCGCTTTACCCACTTAGCCATCCTATCAACATAAATTCAAATTAATCAGACAAGTGGATTGCATATACCAAACGATTAAACTAAAGTTAAGCATAGTAGATGAGTGATGGGCGGTTCAAATTGGTCTATTTTTAATCAAAGGTATTGAGTTTGAACATTTACGATAAAACGTTTTTGATAGAAAATATTTTATCTAGTGGTTGAACTATAATAGAAATTACAAATTTGACAAAACTCAATTTTTTTGTATTAAAAAATATAGGAGTTTATTTTTTGTCATTAAAGGAGTCTAGAAGGAGCTAGATTTAAGAAAAAGTTAAAAATAACTTTATCATGTTAAACTATTTGTCTTTTTAAAAAAAAAAAAAACTATTTTCAAAAATAAGAAAGAAGAAGCAAATAAGTTCTTTTTGGATTTGGTTTAGAGGATAAGAGGTTTGTTTAAAACAACAAAGTAGATTTTGAGGTTTAATTAAGTGCCACGTCTATAAAGATATAATATAGTTTTGAAGATACATTAACAAGTTAGCACCAATAATATTTTTTATTAGATTTTTTCAAATTATTATTTCAATTGATATATACTCAACTAACCTAGACTCATGCCGAATAAGTTCATTTTCTACAATAAAATTTCTATATCAATTTCTTTTTGTTTATAGGGCTCGAATCTAATAAATTAAGTAGAAGTGAAAGACAAATAGAATTTGAATTAACACCTAATTAATTAAGCAACATGATTAACATGGCCAACCCTCTTAATGTTGGGCCAATATAGTTGATAGTCATTTTTTAGACCTCTAACTGAAAAATAGTCATTAGTTCAGAAGTCAAAGAAAAATAGTTAATTTTTGAAAATCACGATTTATATAATCATAGAATTTAGAATTAAAGAAAAGTGAAAATCCATTATAGTATTTTGAATGATATTCATGATATTATCGGATGGTAAAAATTTTACGGAGTGTTTTATTTGAATACTATTATCTAATTTGTATTCAATTTTTAAAAGATTTTGCACGTCGTCTATTTATTTCTGATTGAAGTTTATATGGCTGAAATTTAAGCCTTTTTGTTTGAAGTTCAAATAAAAGTGGTTAAACTTCAATTATATATGTATGTATTTCAATCATAGTGTATATGAACTTCAAACAAAAAGTATTTTAAATTTAGGTAAAAATAATTTAATTCAGTCATATAAAATTTCAAACAAATATTCTGAAGTTATTAGGAAGTGGATTGATTTGCAAATTTATATGACACAACAAATTCCAAAGATTCATTGTAATTATATTTATTTATTTTTGGTTAGTTGTATAGCATAGCATCTCTTTAGTTTCTAGCCTCTATTTAGAATCTAGGAGGTGTAGAATTTTGGCTATTGAATGGTATGATTTTTAGGGTTCATGTAATGTCACACTAGAGTCATGACTTTAAAAAGCAAGTACTATTTCCTTAAAACATTGTAAGTTTTCGTTTTGTTTTTTCATTCAGTGTCTCTGATGTTTTCATTAGAAATTGATTAATTTAAATTTATGTTGAATAGGACCTATTCGGAAGTAATGTTTCTTCTTAAGGATGATTTTGTATCAGAAGTCAAAATTAAAATATATAATTAAAAGAAGAATAGTTCCATTTATTGTGCCACATCATTTGGTATTTGACATATTTTAAATTGCAACATCCTGGATTGTAAATATTAGAAGCAAATGACAGAATTAGAGGTGATAAATGGACGATTGATTGAATTATTATTTTTTGGAGGGGGGGGGGGGGGGGTAAAATGAGCTGAAATAATGGGTTGATGTCCAACCATACTCAAAAGTTAGTTGGACCGAAATGAGTCGAGTGAAAATGGCAACATAATGAATTATAATTCAATTTGTTCAACTCGTATCAAGTTATAGTTTATTTAATTACCAAACAAAACTAATAAAACTTTTGAGTCCGGAACCAAAAGAGCAACAAAATTTTTCAAAAATTTCAAAACGGCAACTCAATTAATTATGAAATCAAAAGGGCAACAATTTGTAACGGCATCTAAATTAGGGTTTCAAAAACAAGGCACAAAAACCCATGAGCGTTACATGGTAGCTAAGCCTTACAAGGCTAAAAGCTGTTGCGCCTTGTAAGGCTCATGGGTTTTTGCGCCTCGTTTTTTAAACCCTGATTTAGACGCCATTACAAATTGTTGCCCTTTTGGTTTCATAATTAATTGATTTGCCCTTTTGAAATTTTCGAAAAATTTTGTTGCCCTTTTAGTTCCGGACTCTAGAACTTTTTTTCTTCTTAATAATGATAATCTTAAAAAGTTGTTTATTGAAATATTTAGATAATATTTTTCATGAATCCATTTGAGCTATATACTTAATTCAAATATTTCAACTTTTATATAGATGGAGTTTCTAGAGGTTAAGATGGAATGACTAAACTTTGACGATAAACTCAAAATTTGGTTAACTCACATGATGTTCTCCAAATTCCTCAACTTTTTGTGGTGTAAAATTCAGAGATCACCATTTTTCAATAATATTAAAGGATCTAAAACTTTATGATAATAATTATTATTTCAAGACAAGGTCAAAAAGTGATCAATATTGCTATTTCTACCTTGTGTGAAATATTTTTAGATAATTTTTCTTTTTATATATAGTACTCTTATAATTATGATTTGACTATTAAAATATATATATATGTGTGTGTGTGTGTGTGTGTGACCCAAGTACAAGCACCAAACGAACCAAGAAGTACAGACAGACAAAATTAAATTGATTTTTTTTGTTTATGTTTTTGTTTTTATGCTCTTGGCATGAAAAAACATAATATAACTGTTTTCCTTCATCAACTTTTTTGAAAAATATTTTTCATTCGAGGTTTGATATTTATATTGAAGTTTGAATAAATTTAAAATTACGATAGAAAATTTTACATTGAAGAGTAAAACACTTTCTAACAAAGGTGATTCCGTAATCAAGGGGCTCTCAAACTATTTCCCTCGTCTAAAATTATTATCATTTTACAAGTTAAATATAAAAAAAATTATTTTTCTATTTTATTCTTGGAACTAGTCATTGTTTTTGAAGTTTACAAACACCCAAATATAATAAATATTTAATGAAGAAATACTGATAAATAATTAAAAGTTTCTCCTATTTAATATTTTTATAAAAAAATGTAAATAAATTTTTTTAGTACTTTTCATATAGTTTTTGAATATCTAAATTTTTTGTTTAAAATATCGAATTGATATAATCTAATTTAACTTTGAAAATTAATCAAGTTGACTTTCGAAAAACACAATATGACAATTAAAAGTGGACGGATGGAATATTTGATAAAAACATGTACTAATAATTTAAGTACATGTTCAAACAAATTAAATATTTTTACGATTACAACTATCCAATAGTATTTTCCTTACTAGCTTCGTCTCAAATTAGTTGAGTGGTTTTAGAAATACTCTAGTTTAATTATTTATCATTTTAAAAGTTTAAAATAAAATCAATTAATTTACCTTTATTAGCTATAGTTTTTAAAACTAGAAATACTTCATTTGTGAAATTATATTATGATTAGTAAAATAATTAAGAACCTCTCCCAATTAATATTTTTTTTTAAGACGTATAAAAGATAATTACAACAAATAATTTGAGACATGAAAATAAGAAACATCCATAAAAACTAGTAATGTGTTACATAACATAATTTGATGACCAAAAACATTCAATAAGGAAAGAAATTCATTGGGTCAAATTGAAATTACAAACAAAAAATCTATTAGTAAATTGATCAAATCACTTGCATTTGATTGGTAATAGAGAATGAGAAATCAGTTCATTTTGCAATTTGCTCGATTAAACTTGGGTTGATTTGAGTAAAATACATAACTCATATTGATTTATTAGAAAACTTGTCAAATATTATTAATTTATTTAATTTGATATGTCAGATATAATCATAATAAAGAAAAAAATCCACAAAATCAATAATTTTGTTTTAGGTAGAGTTGGGGGTGCTTGGTTATGTCTGATTGTTTACCCATCTTAATTCAATTCATTTCATTACGGATTTAATCTTTCAATAAGTCATTCATTTTATAGATAAATCTATTTGGATCCAGTCAAATTCAACTTAATTTAATTGAACAATTACTAAAAATTCAAACGTGGTATGAATTTCATTACTACTATTACATATGTTATTTTTGGTGTTTAATGTTCTATTTTATAATATGGTCGAAATTTCAAAACGATGTAACTAAAAACGTTTCCCATTCTGTGCATAATATAATGTCAAGATGTGACTAGTAATCATATGTCACGATCCAAACTCCAAAAATAGTGATACACTTAACGGACTTCTATGTTGATATTTTGTTTCGTCTAAAAATCGTTTTGATTAAAAATATTTGTTTCAAAATAGTTGTCGTTTTAAAAAATTTATCTTAATTTATGTGATATTTTTTGAATTTTAAGCTTGACAGGTCTATTTTTTATCGTAATTTTTTCATATATATATATATATATATATATATATATATATATATATATATATATTGTCAATTGTTGTGAGTTATAGCACTTTTTATTTAGCTTTCAAATATATAAATTTTATTTCAAATATTTCGCATCCAAATTCACGTCAAATTAAACTGTTTTAACTCTTGAAATCCAAACTATTCCATATAAATTGGGACATATATATTTTTTTCTTTTCTCATTTTACCTTCGTAGTAATTATTCTTTAAAATTACAAACACATTAGTCACAACACATAAATAAAGTAAATATTCAATAAATGTTCAATGAAGAAAGATTATATTTAAGATATAAACGAGGATAAGCTAGTCAAACATTTCTCCTAATCAATATTTTTTAAGAAGTGCATAGATAAAAAGCACAACAAATATTTTGAGACAAAAAGAATATCTCAGTATCTTATTTGCAACTCTCTAATGCTAATCCTTAGTCCTAACTCCTAACACTAGAATCTTCTAAAAATCCTTAGATTTACAAGATAACACTAGAATCCTCTAAAAATTCTTAGATTTACAAGAAAATTTAAGAGCACCAAAAAGGGACTGATCCGATCCGACCTGATCTGACAAAGCATGAATGATAAATAAAAGGTAAATTCTTTAGGTTACATTTAAATATCGTGATGGATTGAGATTTAAAATCACGTTTGTGTCATAATCCAAATATCAAGGTCATGATGGCACACACCTCAAAAATCCCAAATTGGCATGTAAACTGAAAGAAAACACAAAAATTATCTTGTTCCGCATATTCCCTCCTTATTTCTTAGAGGCTTTGTAGATAGAGTATTGGACTATATTTGGCCTTTCACTCAATCATGTTTGCTAAGAAAACAAGTTGTGAAGTAGTTGATGGTAATGACCGATAGTAATGATATATCAACTTATAAGATATGGTAATAACTTGATTGAAAATAAAAACACATTGTGTTTTTTTTTTAAAAAAAAAATGGATAAAAATTTAAAAAGCTTTCATTCTTCAATTTTCTTAGAGAAAGAAAATATCACAAAAAGACACAATGGTACTATTAAACATGCTGCAATTTTCAGTAAATCTTCATTATCCTTTGAGATCACTCCAATTCTTGACCAATCTCCACTATACCTGAAATATTATTAAGTTAAAAATATGAGAAAAAATAAAAAGGAGGAAAAGTTACACTAATTGGCCGCTCAATAAAAAATATTTATAATTTCTAGCTAATATACATGATATTTACATATATTATATGCATATTTTATATATAAACTATTTTTTTAAGTGAACAACTATCTATATCAATTTTCCATAAAAATGACAACAAAGAGGGTTTATTGTAGCAATTTTGAAATGTATGTGAAACATATTGATCCGACTAATTAGAATTCATGCCTTGCCAGAGTTGTTCACTTCAAGAAAATCTGAAATTATCTATAAACTTAGTTGCTAATCATCGCTAAATAGAATTAATAACGAATTTTGTTATTTAGTTGTCAAATTTATCCGTCGCTAATTCCTGATTTTCTTAATAGGGTTGAGGGAAACCCCTCCTCACTAAGAATTTCTCCGATCTCCATTTCCAAACTCGAACTCTCTAGTTTACGCTAGCGTGATAAAATGTATTCTAAAATGTGAATAGATATAAATAATCAAAATTTATAAATTAGGAAAATTTACCCTGCATCAATGAACCCCAAAGCAAAAACTCCAACAACAGCTTGAACAAGAAAATTTCTTGGAATTTTCAATGATGAAATTGAGTTTTCTTCAACTTTTGATTTCTCAGAAAATTCTCTCTTTTTTGCAAATGAAATTGTTGAATGTTTAGTACTCAATCTTCTTTTTCTATTTTTCAAAAAAATATAAGAAAGATTGGTAGATGAAGAATAGCAATTGATAAAATTTTGTGTGATCAACATTTTCTTATCACATCCAAAAATAAAAAAAAGAAAAAAATTGAAACAAGTTATGTTATCTATCTATCTATCTACATCTTATTATATGTTTGGTTGTTATTGAGAGGAAAGACAAAAAATAATTTTAGTCATTTTCACTAGATAATAATAATGAAATATCCTTTTCAATTGAATTCTTGTGGTTGTTTTCGAATATCGTATAACAGTAACACACAATAACAACATTTTATTATGATGATTGAGTTCGTTTTTAAAAAAATCGATTTTAAGTCTTATGATATACTATTATATGTTCTCTATAGTAACATTTTGATGTAAAATTTAAAAAAAAAAATTGTGATAAATGAACAACAATATTATAGTAAAAAGTTTTAACTACATGTATTTCAAGAGTGGTCTCAAGTCTATAAAATGAATTAAAGTCTTAATAAACTGACTAAAAGAGCGTAGGTTTTATCTAAGTTCTTTACACGACAATATCTCTCGATCCTTCGCGGGATAGAACATCCCCAACAACTTCACTCTAGATGAACCACATATTCTTAAGTGAGAAGATCAAACTACAAATTTCACTTGATTTTTTTTAAAAAAAATTGTAAATAAAATCGTTATTTTACTTGAAATATTCTTGTAATCAATATTTTAATATCTCACAAGTATATTTCAATATATAGAAGAATAGTAGTATTTTTCTAAAAAGGGATTTATTACCATCCACACATTTTAACAGCATTTTTGTGGCCTCAAAATGGCTTTATGGACATGCACTTTTCCAACTTTCATTTTTTGTCTTACTAAAAGACTCTTCTAGTAAATATATTGGTTTTTTTAAAATTTATTACCAAAAATTATTTGGTACATCTTTTATCACAATTCACAATATATCTAAACTAAACCCCACATGTTTCTTTGTCACCATTTTACGTTCAAAGAATAGTTTTACTGATTTTTATTAGTTTTGTGATCATGATTCAAATTTCAAATTTTCCTATAGCAAACTAACCACTTCATATACCTCTAATTTTGCAATCATTTTCAAGCACTATATTTATGTCATAGTTAAGTAAATTTGAGTGAGTTGAGGTGACGTTTGCGTACACAGTACTCTCTCCAGATCTCATTTATGAACAAATCTATGACAAAGAAACACATACATTGAATATAAGTCGTGAAAATGCTCATTTTTAATCCTTTATTTTTTTAACTGGATCCATGCTCTAACGCGAGGGAGATGTCCTTTGGGCAAACACGTTAGGGCTTTAAGATCCCTGACTCGTCTCACTTTAAGCCTTTGACCCGTTCGCTATTGAGTCAATAATAATACTCTACAAGGGGTACGTTCTTTGAACGAACACGTTAGACCTTTATCATCAAGAGAAAAGGGAATTGAGATTTTGCACGTATGGTAAATATTTTAATTTCTTCCTAATAGGATTTTAATTATGAAAGATAGAGTTTAATTAGTGATAAGTGTACTAATTTAATTAATTTATTATTCAAGATGTGTATTTTCCACGTACTTATCCAGTAGATACAACATTAATTAGGGACAAATTTTTTATTTTATATGATACTAGTAAAGTATAATAATTATTAACTATTTTTGCAAATTTATTAGTTACGACTTACGTAGACGTAAGAAATTACACTATCACATCATCAAAATAAGAATATCTACGTGCAACATCCAAAAAAAAAATATCAAATTTATAATCTTAAAAATAAGGTAGATTATGTATTACGTACAAAGTGACCTAATGAGTACAAATTACAGTGATTAGAGGTCTCATGTATGAGACCATATATGAAATTGCCTTTGTTAAGAAATATTTTACCCGTAATATGAAATTTTCTAACGCAAATTCAAATTTATTCGAGAACGAATTTAAATATAGTCAGACTCAATACGACCATTGGACATCAAATAAAAAAAATAACAATAAGGATATATAATTTTTTTTAAATAAACAAAAGAATAACTATAATATCCAAGGTTATGCACTAAGGGATTACGATAACTTTTTAGAGATAATATAAATATAATATAATATAAAATTATGTCTTCTTCTTTTTTTGCTATATATTTAGGAAATTCATAATTCATAGTGGTTTAGGAAACTCGTTATCCTAATAGGTTTAGGAAAAGAAAATATATTGTTATTTAGAAAACCTTTATGTTATAGGTTTGAGACTAGTCAGAATCTACATATAGGGATTATAGTTATGGATTCATAAATTATTATACAGTACGTCTTCTCTGTGCTTAATCGAACCCCGTTAAATCTTTTTCTTGTTTTTCTTCTCTATTTGCTTTGTTCTTCAATGGATTCAAAAGATAGAAAAATGTTATATATTTTTTCTTAGTTTAGTAGCTATTCTTACTATTATTTTTGCCTGTTTGTTGGGTATTAATATTTATAGGGAAGATAAATCTAATAAAGCTATTATGCCTAAAATTACAATTGAATCAATTTCATCTTCTAATATTGATATTTCCTCACCATCCTAAATTTCTGCACAAAATTTGACTATCAATTTAATCGTCGAAAATCATGCCCCTCGTGTTGTATATTATTATAGTCCGTTCGTCTTGATTTGGTACCACAAAAATGTTGTTTGAGAGAAGGAAATAGATCTTCGTCAGCAACAAATAGGAGAGCGTGCATCAATACAAGTGTCGTTTTGACTATTTGCCAGTGATATTGAAAAGCGATAAGGATGTGAACGCGATCACCAAAGAGAATACGACACGTGGATTCGGAATTCTTACCGCGCAAGTAAATGGATGGTTTAATATGGGCATGTTTGGTGCAATGAGCTTGGATGTTAATTGTGGAAAATTAAATCTCATTTTTTCATCACCAACAAATGGGACAAATTTGCAAAAAAAATGCTCTATTAGATTGTGGGTAGGTAATAATTTTAACTTTCCTTAGAAGGAATTTCAAGAGTTTTATCAAATGTAATATTTTATTTTCTAGTATAATGAGTATTAATTATAATTTCTAAAGATTGCTTGTTTCTTGAGTTTATTTGGAAAAAAAATGAATAGAAATCACATTTTGTTACACATTGTTTGGATGGTTGTTACTTATTGTATTGTAGTTTTGTTAATATAATTAACACCATGTTTGTTTTGTTAGAATGAATATAAATCACATTATGTTAAACATTGTTAGTATTGTATCGTTTAAATTCATTGTTAGGTAAGAACAAAAAGTTTTGTTTTGTGTAACAAACCGATTTGATACGATCACATTAGTATCCTCGTATTAGTATTTCATATTGTATTAGTATCCTTGAGACGATGGATGTGATTGTGCGTACTTCATCTATTTCATTGAGTACATATTACATTTAACCAATATATATATATATATATATATATATATATATATATTAGATATCTTATCGTCTTAAGCAAATAAAAAAAATCATCTAGTAGATATTCTTTATTTTTGTTTTATTGAAATTTAACCCATGTAAAATACGATCTCTTATTTTCGGTTAGTCTTTAATTTTTCGAAAAATCAACTTTACAAAAGCAGTTTTGTAAAAATAATAAACATTCTCGTCTAAACTCATGAGAAGAAATTAAATGAAAAATAGTATAATTTCCAACTATAATCTCAATTTATTTATTTTTGGTTATCATAATGCATCATAACAAAATACATATTAGCGATTATTTAAAAAGCTTCTTATATGCCCCTTCCTTGATTAATAAGTCTGCAACTCTATTCTGCTCCCTGCGCGTATGCCTAACTATATGCTTGCCAGCCTTACTCATCAATGACCTGCATTCACATCGAAAACGTTAAACATATAATACATGATGATAAAAATATATTTTTTTTTTAAAAAAAAAAAAAAAAGATCAAGAGGGATGTCTAACTTTGGTACATTTTTTTGGAAATATTGATGTGATTTCTTGTGTAAATGATGATGAAAATGTATGAATTTTCACATCATTGCAACGAACTTCCAATTTATTCCACCTATAAATTCCATTTATGTCCACTGTGAAAAATCCATATCCACTAGTAGTACTCATTTCTTTAGCCACATCATCGCCCTTTATCTCGATGACTGAATTATGAAAATACACTTGTATCGGAGTACGCTCTCCTTTCTGTTGATGATAAAGTTTTAATGTGCTTGCCCAGAGAATATTTCCTTTGTAGGAAATTGAAACGACTACACTTTTATATTCAACTTCACGAGGGTCAAGATTCTCGACGATGAAGCTAATAGTCAAGTTATGAGCAGAAAGAGTTGTATAATGAGTCGATGATGATGAAGAAATATCAATTTTAGAAGCTGTGATTGCTTCAATTGAAATTTGTGGATGATTTGTAGCTGAACAACTAATCAAATAAATTACAAAACATGTGAATGAAATAAACATTAAAAAGTTTAGAAGTTGACAACATGAACTCATATTAGAATTTTTTACTTTGGATGGCTTCTTGATTTGTTCTTCATTAAAGACCACAACGTGACTATTATTATCACATGGATCTATTAATGCTATCTTCATATTGTTAAACTTTAATTTGATGAGGAAAATAAATAATCAAAATAGTGTCTTAAATAAAGGAGAAAAGTTACTTTGGGTAAGGAAAAGATCAAATTAGTCCCTTAAATAAAGGGTTAAGTCACCTAGGAATAGTATCTGCTAATTTAAAGCCTGATTAATTTGGATTCATATCAAGAAGTATGACTTTGAAGTAAAACAATGCAATGTGTACGGATCCCGATTTTGATGCCATCATTTAACTTTGCATGCCTTTTTTTTTTATATCGTATATACTATTTGGGACAACTTCAAACATACATTGTCTAAATGTCGGAAGTTCAATCATTTCTGCATGAATTTCAACCACATATGTTTAAAATTCAGTTATTTATCATAATCTACAGACTACAATTATATTTTAAATTGCATCATTATTATAGCTATTTAATTTCATCTAAAAAATTAATAAGAAACCTGCCCATTTAAAAGACAAAAGTATATTTTTTTTCCTGTAAAATAGTCCTCCATTAGGTTCAATTTGTTTTATTTTATATTTACCTAGGACATTAAATTATTGTACATTATATTAATTCAGGATATATATGCAATTGTAAATCCTCTTTACTCTTAAGTAATTACTCCCTCCATCTACTTTGAATTGTCATGGTTTCTTATTTTAGAATCAAACTACAGTAAAACCTCTATAAATGCATATGCTTGGGACCAAAAAAAAATATTCATTTATCGAGATTATTAGTTTGTCGATAAATGCATAAAATATTTATTTATCGATAAATAAATATTTATTATTTTAGAGAGTATTTTGCAGTATGTGCCATAAGAAAGAAAAAAAAAATATTTGAATTAAGAATTTCAAAAGTTTAAATCTAGGAAACTAAAAAGTATAGTCTTTGCATATTTATTATTTAAATCTAGGAAAGCTAAACGAATTTAGTGAAGTTTAATGTTTCTAATTGTATTCATGTATATAGAATATGAAGAGATTTTACGTTAACTATAAAAGGAAAAAGCTAGATGTTTAAAAATCATAATCCAAGTATAATGTCTTCTCATCATTTGAAAGGCGTACAAAAATCATCTTTAATCAATAAAATAAGAAACGCAATATGTGAGCATAAGAAAGAGAATCCAACTATTAACCAAAAAGATTTGCAAGCATGGGTGAAACAAAAGTTTGATTTGACTATTAGTCAATCAACAATATCGCACACTCTCAAAAGGTCGGCAGAGTATTTGTCAAATGAGATGAAAAATAGCGATGCCAAAAGGCATAAACCAGCAATATACCCTGATTTAGATAAAGTTTTGTACGAGTGATTTTTTCAAATGCAAGAGAAAGTGAACATGTCAGGGGAAATTATCCAAGGAAAAGCAAAAGATCTTTTCCTGGAAACTAATCCAGAATTCAGCTTCTCTTCTGGTTGGTTAGAACGTTTCAAGTTAAGATACGGAATCAAGTCTTACAAACGTTTTGGTGAAAGTGGTTCAATTATCATGGAGAATATTGAAAATGAATTGCCTAGCATACGGTCAAAACTAGATCAGTTTGAATTGAAGGATATTTATAATATGGATGAAACTGGACTATTTTACCGATTGGAAGCTGATCATTCACTTACTACCAAGTAGCTTGAAGGTCGCAAAAAAGACAAAGAGAGAATTACTCTTGCTCTCTGTTGCATGACAAAGTACCATTGTGGATTATTGGTAAGTTTGCAAATCCTAGATGCTTTAAAAATGTGAACATGAACAATCTTAATTGCATGTATAGATCTAACAAGAAAGCTTGGATGACTGGCTTGCTTTTCCAAGAATATGTTGGCTGGTTTGATAAGATAATGAATGACAAGAATGTTTCGTTAATAGTAGACAATTGCCCAGCTCATCCAAAGATAGTTGAAGGCCTAAGAAATGTAGAGTTGTTTTTCTTACCTCCTAACACAACGTCTAAGATTCAACCATGTGATGCTAGGATTATTCGAGCATTCAAAGCTCATTATCGTCGTCGTCTTTATTTCAACATCCTACAAGGCCTTGAGGTTGAAGCACTAAATACTGAAAAAACTAATATTTTGAATGCTATTAATTATGCTAATTTGGCTTGGAATTTTGATATGAAAGAAATAACAATTGCAAATTGTTTTCGGCATTGCAAGATCCGGTCAAAAGAAAACAATGTTCCCGAACCACAAGTTGGTGAATTAGATGAAGGTATCCAAGAAGTTGGTGAATTAGATGAAGGTATCCAAGAATTAAATGATGTCATCTCTAATTTAGCCTATAGAAATGAGATGGATGTTGAACATCTTTTGAACTACCCTAATGAGAATGATATAGTTATGAAATCACCTACAAAGGAAGAGATTATTCAATTTGTAATGAATAATGATGATGAGAATGATCCTGAACAAGATGATAGTAGCATTGTCCTACATGTATCATCAAAGGAGGCATTTCAAGCAATGACTACATTGTCAAACTATTTGGTACAACATGAACAAAATATTCCGGAAATTGTGTTCGCTCTTCAAAAAGTTAAGGATGAGATTAATTTTGGTTTTGGTGGGAAGAAAAACAATCAACTATAGAATCATATTTTAAAAAGAAATAGTTATTGGTCTAGTATTATTGATTGATTAAATATATATAAATTCTTGATGTATTCTAGTAATTATTACTTTATATTTTTCTGGGCCTTTAATACTTTATTTTTAATTATTATCTAATGCATTTAGCGAGAATATTACTTTAATATAACTGGCCAAAGTCGGGACCGGAGAAAAATATTCATTTAGCGAGATTATTACTTTATCGAATATTACTTTATCGAGGTTTTACTGTATAAGAACTTTGACTACCATTTTATGATATATTTTTTCATCATATTGATATGCAAAAAAATGCAATTTATAGTACTTTTCGTATAGTTTTTGAATATCTAAATTTTTTTGTTTAAAATATTGAATTAATGTAATTTAATTTAACTTTGAAAATTTGTAACATCTCGCAATTTGAGTTAAATAGGAAGAAGCTAATAATTGGAAATAGTCATTTTTGGAAATAATGAAATCTGCAAATTTGTTTGAGTTAGGAAAAATTGAGTTTTAGTCAACTTCAAACGGCCATAACTCCTACCTTAGGATGCTTTAGGTGTACTTCCAGACATGGTTGGAAAGCTCTTGGAATGATCTTTCCAACGCCGTCGAGTTTGCGTGATTCCGAGTTCGTATGAGTAAGTTATGCCCTTTGGAAGTTGGGCTGTTGGATTAAGGAAAGTCTAATCCGGATTTTGGAAGGGTAATTTAGTCTTTTCCTTACCTAATTATTCTAATTCGTTGTTAGGAGTTTAATTGGGGTAAAGTCAAATTTTAGTCAGTTTTAGAAAAGTGAATTTTCACGCTAGGGCTTGGAGAAGAGAAGAAAAGTGGAGGAAGGAGAAGGACGTTCAAGATTCGTCGATTTCGTCAAGGATAGCTTGTGGAATTCGTCAAGGGTGATCCCTACAAGGTATGTGAGATCACATAGCGTTGGGTTACTTCACCCACGCACCAATCATGATTCAATTCAGCGAAATATGTGTGATTTGAAAGTAAATCCTTTGAGTTCTTGATGAAATTCGTTTGAATTCTTGTGGGTTGTTTTGTTGAAGTTTCTTGCGATTTGATTCATGTTTCCGGGTGTAATTTCAGTTTGAATCTATCATATATTGAGGGTATAAATGATCTTAAGTGTTTGGAGAAAGAACCATTGAAGTTTAGAGTTGAAAAACGGAGAAGAAAAGTTGTCAAACACCTGGGAAAGGGGGTGGGGCGTCGCGCTAGCCAGCACGCCCTAAAGCAGTCCCTGAATGTGGAGCTCTGGGACGACGCGCCAGCCAGGACCTATTACCTCCCTAGACTATTTTATAATGTATTTTTTACCCATGAGCTATTTAATAGTGTATAAATATATATATGTGCCCACGTGGACACATTACTATTTATAATTTTGCATTATTTTTTATGTCCATGTGGGCAAATATATATGTTTAAAATATGGTAATAAATAGTCTAGGGAGGTAATAGGTACTCATGAAAGTTTAGTATCGCAACAACAAATTCGACCAAAGTTGGGATATTTTTCAGACCCTTATCCCTATTTTATATCGAAGAGGAATCGTGAATTTTTAATTTTATTACTAATGTTTATTTGAAATCTACTAACCTAATTAATTTAGATTCGATTCTGATGAGTTATCCGATTTATATGCAAGTAAGTTAGCTAAATAACAACTTTACAAGAGCAAGTGTTGTGAAAATAATAAACATTCTCATCTAAACTACAATCTCAGTTTTTGTAAATTTTTTTGTTAAAAGATTTAGCTATCTCTAATCGAAAACATTAATATATATTATGCATCATAACAAAAATATAAGGTCTCTTTGGATCAAATTAATTGTTGTTTCATAGTACGCTAACCATTATTAATATTATAAATCGAAATATGTCAAACAAAAATAGATCATAATTTCTGTTATATTAGCATCCACGATAAAAAAAATAAAAAAGAGAAATTGCTAGGCGGATATCTTTAAAATCCACGACAATTTTTTTTAAACATCTTTGAAATCCACAACAATTTTTTAAAATGAGAAGTTGCTAGGTGAACATCTTCGAAATCCACGATAATTTTTTTTTAAAATGAGAAATTGCTAGGTGTCAAATGTTGCTACATTTCTTTGGAAATCTTGGTGTGATCTCTTGTGTAAATGATGATGGAAATTGATGAATCTTTACATCGTAGCAACGAACTCTTGATTTATACCATTTGTAAGTGTTGTGTATTTCCACCGTAAAAACTCCATAACCATTTGTTGTATTCATCTCCTTAGCCACATCATTGCCCTTTATCTCGATTGGCGAATTATCAAAATGTATCTGTACTGGAGTACGCTCTCCTTTCTGTTGATGATAAAGACCTAATGTGTTCGCCCATAGAATATTTCCTTTATAGGAAATCGAAACGAGTATACTTTTGTATTCAACTTCATGACGATCAAGATTTTCGACGATGAAATTGATAGTCAAGTTATGAGCAGAAAGGGATGTATAATGAGTCAATGGTGATGAGGAAATATCAATTTTAGAAGCTGTGATTGCTTCAATTGAAATTTGGGGATGATTTGGAACTAGGCAACAAATTAATAAATTAACAAAACATGTGAAGAGAAATATTAGAAGAAAATGTAGAACTTGACTACATGGCTTGTTAGAATTCTCAACTTTGGATGGCATCTTGATTTGTTCTTCATTAAAGGCCACAATATGGCTATTATAGTCACAAGGTTCTATTAATGATATCTTCATATTGTTGAAATTTAATTTGGTGAGGAAACTAAATAATAAAAAATAATGTCTTAAATAAAGGAGAAAAATTATCTTGGGTAAGGAAAAGATCAACATAGTTCCTTAAATAAGGGGTTAAGTCTCCTTTAATTTCTAGGTTATTTTTATACATATATCTTTTGTTCTGTATTTCAGTATCCGCTAATTTAGAGCTTGATTAATTTGAATTCATATATGAGAGTATGACATTGAAGTAAAATAAGGCAATATGTATGGATCCCATGTCTTTTTTTTTGTTTTACAAATATACTACTTTAGACAATTTCAAATATACCTTGTCTAAATTTTTATATGTCTGAAGTTCAATTATTTTTGCATAAACAAGATATATTTAAAATTATGTCATTTATCATAATCTAGAATTATATTTTAAATTACGTCATTTATAATATATATTTGCTTTATAAATGAGTAACAAATAAATACTTTAGATATGGCATTTCCCCTATAAATGAGGTAGCTAGTTATATTTCTTATTCCTTAATTTAAGTAGATTAAATATGAACAATATTTCATGAATTCCTAAAGATTCTTCATTCCTATATTTAATAAGGAAAGATAAATATCGGGTCTTATGAAAATTTCATTAACAATATTATTAATATTTTTTATTTGGCGGTATTAGTAATATATAGGATTTAATATTACATGTAAAGATAAAAATATTCCTCAAATTATTTTAAATATTTATTTATTTTCTTGATTTTATGTTTATATTTGTTGCAGTAAATTTATTTAAATAAATTAACTTACCAATTTTATTATTTAAAGAGAGTTGTTTGTCGCTAAATAAATTCAATACAAATCAATACAATATTTGAAATGTGAGTCGTTTAACATTTACTAATTGAAAAGGTAAATATATCATCACATGACGTTTGCGATCTTAATTGAATGTATTATTTGTTAATATATTTGTGAGTTTCTAATTATTTGTACTTTGAACAATTTATATAATTGCATACATATTGAAACTAGAACTTGCAATTTTTATGTATAAATATAGATGGTTTATTCGATCTTATTATTGTTTACCATCTTTTCAATTTAAAGTAGATGGTCTATCTATTCTAAATTGAAAATTAACGTTTTTAAGTGATTAATTTATTAAGATGACAATTATTTACCTCAAATAATTCAACTGAGAAAATAGCAAACATGACAACAAAACTGTTCTTCTCCTAGTTAGTTAGAAGGCCATAGAAAAATAATATTATCCAGTAATTATCTACCTTGTCCAGATTACATAAAATAGAAAATCTCATAATAATTTAAGGGTATAATTGAAAAGAAGTTTTTTTGTAGAGTTTTGATCCAAACACAAGATGAAGTAGGAATAAATGAACCAAACACTTGGTAAAAAATAAATCATGCATTACTAATTTCTGCACTATTAATCCTTATGTTATTATTCTTTCTACCAAATGACCCCTTAATATCTAATTTATATTTAATTACACCGAATGAAAAAACAAAAATAGATGGGTACTTCATTGGAAATACTCAACTAAAAAAACTTTACAAATCCGTTAGGAGTTGTTTGACATTAGAGATGAGATAGACAAAATTATTTCATCATATATACAAGATGGCTTATTCCAATAATACAAGTGATGGAATAAATAATGCCGAAACTAACTAATATCCTTACTCCTTAGCCAAATATAAGATAAAATAATTCTAAAATTTTATCTCGAACTTATTATTCCTTGTAGCAAATGACCCAAGTCAAACAACATGTATTTATTTCAAAATTATTCCCCCAAAATCTTGAATTTAGCACTTTTACCCCCTTATTTTCTTATAAAAATTTCAGCTTTCCCGCCCACTGAATTTTCCTCCCAAATTTCTTCTCTCTCTCACTCACACACAGAGTAGATGCAGCCAAATCCTCTTTGTATCAATATCTAGCAGTTTAGGAGTACCCATTGAGCCAAAAATGCCTGATTTTGGCATTCTTTTGGATCCTCCATTGCCATCAGCACCAGAAGAATCATTGCCTTCATCTTTAGCTTTGATTTCTTGCCCAAATCTAGAAGTTTGCTGTGAATCTGATACCCAAATGCAGGAACTAGTTTCTGACAGAAATTCCCAGCTGGGATTCCCTATTTTGCTCAAAGAAGACGAGTTGAAGCTGGAAAACAATGGGTGTGTTGAGTTGGTACAGAAAGAGGACGAGTTGAAACTCTTGACACCCAAATCCAGTGAATCTGACACCCAAATGCAGGAACTAGTTTCTGAACGAAATTCCGAGCTGGGGTTCCCTATTTTGCTGAAAGAAGACGAGTTGAAACTATTGACACCCAAATCCAGTGATTCTGATACCCAAATGCAGGAACTAGTCTCTGACCGAAATTCCCAGCTGGGGTTCCCTATTTTGATGAAAGAAGACGAGTTGAAGCCGGAAAGCAATGGGTGTGTTGAGTTGGAACAGAAAGAGGACGAGTTGAAACTATTGACACCCAAATCCAGTGAATCTGATACCCAAATGCAGGAAATAGTTTCTGACCGAAATTCCCAGCTGGGACTCCCTATTTTGCTGAAAGAAGACGAGTTGAAACTGGAAAACAATGGGTGTGTTGAGTTGGAACAGAAAGGGGGCGAGTTGAAACTATTGATACCCAAATCCAGTGAATCTGATACCCAAATGCAGGAACTAGTTTCTGACCGAAATTCCCATCTGGGGTTCCCTATTTTGCTGAAAGAAGACGTGTTGAAACCCGAAAACAATGGGTGTGTTGAGTTGGAACAGAAAGGGGAGGAGTTGAAACTATTGACATCCAAAACCAGTGATTCTGATACCCAAATCCAGGTACTAGTTTCTGACCGAAATTCCCAGCTGGCGTTCCCTATTTTGCTGAAAGAAGACGAGTTGAAACCGGAAAACAATGGGTGTGTTGAGTTGGAACAGAAAGATGAGTTGAAACTGGAAAATAATGGTTGTGGTGAGTTGGGAATCAGGATATTAATACCCAAATCGAGTCAATCTGATACCCAAATTGAGCAACTAGTTTCTGACCCAAATTCCCAGCTGGGGTCTCCTATTTTGCAGAAAGAAGACGAGTTGAAACTGGAAAATAATGGTTATGGTGAGTTGGGAATAAGGGATTTGATACCCAAATCCAGTCAATCTGATATCCAAACGCAGGAACTAGTTTCTGACCAAAATTCCCACTTGGTGTTCCCTTCTTTGCAGAAAGAAGAGTTGGAACCGGATAACAATGGTTGTGTTGAGTCGGAACAGAAAGAAGACGAGTTGAAAATGGAAAATAATGGTTGTGGTGTATTGGGAGTAAGTGTTTTGATAACCAAATCCAGTAAATCTGATACCCAAATGCAGGGACTAGTTTCTGACAGAAATTCCCAGCTGGGGTTCCCTAATTTGCAAATAGAAGACGAGTTGAAACCGGATAACAATGGGTGTGTTGAATTGGAACAGAAAGAAGACCAGTTGAAACTGGAAAATAATGGTTGTGGTGATTTGGAAATCAGGGGTTTGAGGTCAAGTGGTGGTGGGTCGGTGGCGAAAAAGAGTTTGGATGAGTTTGTTAAAGATTGGGTTGAGAGGAAGGTCAATGCTGGTGTAGATAAACGCAATTGTGTATTGCCATTCCTTATTCATGCTCCCAAATCGGTAAACTTATTCTTCTATTTCCTTTTTAATGATTATTGTTGATGAATTTGAATAATGCCCGAAGACAGTTGAGTTAGGGGTAAGGGCTACACTCTACCCTCTCCAACCCCACTTGTTAGTCTTACATATTGCTTTAGGCGCTATCATGATCCTATTTCGGGTCGTGCCAACGTGGTATATCAGAAACAATCTCTCTACCTCCCAAGGTAGGGGTAAGGTCTATGTATGCTCTACTCTTCCCAAACCTCACTTGGGGATCACACTTGGTATGTTGTTGATGAATTTGAAGTATGTCAGTAGAAAATGTAGCTATTTGGTCTCTGCTATTACCATTTGGGATTTGCCATGAGATGTAAATTATTCATGTTATCTTGTATCTGCCCTTGTAAGGAAATGTAGAAAAAAATTTGGTTGGTGTCCACAATGAAAACTGACATTTCTGTTTGCGTGCATCAGAGATAGTGTTTAGCTAGAGAAATCGGTTCATGCACCTATAGTTGTCTCAACCAAGTCCGAGTACGTTTCTTGAATTTTAGATGTACACTCTCTCTAAGCAGCTGAAACCGTGTAGCTTTGGTTATTTGCTCTTTCCTGAGATATAGGTGGAGAGAGCTTCGAAGCCAATCAACTATGTCTGCTAACAAATAGCAGATTGACATAGGTGGAGAGAGCTTGGAAGCCAATCAATTATGGCTATTAACAGATATCAGATTATGTAAGCTCTATATTGACCTCGAATTTTACTAGATTTTGTGTAACTTTAGCTTGAGCTCACCTTTGAATTTTATCTTATATCTTAGTTAAGCTTGAAACCAATAGTGTTTTCAAATAGGGAGAATGTTTCATTAGCAAGTCCTCAAGTTCCTTGAAGTTTAGGTTTGAAATAGGTTGAGCATTTCGTGTTGCTTAGAGAGGGGTTCAATTTAGGACCAAGGTGCTAAGATGTGCATGTCATTCCTCATAGGTTCTATCCTGAAGGGTTGCAATGGTAATATTTAATGATTTCACTTAATCATAGTTTGTCCTTGTAATTGTTATTTGTGTTTTTAGTTATTAAGTGTTCCACATTGTTTGATGAAATGGGTTTTTTCCTTGTATAATTTTGAGTAATCTTCACTAGTTCACTTCATGAGCTAGCTATTGGGTTTAAGTTAGGCTCAATGCCCATTCTCTTTAACATGGTATCAGAGACGAATCCATGCTTATTCATAGTTACTTGATGTTGGCCGCCGTGTTATGTTTGTCCATTCTCATGAGTGTGCTGGGGAGGAGGGTGCTAAGCCTTTTTAGATAAAGTAATATTTCATTTAGAAAAGGGCAAAAGCTTGCCCGTATACAAGAAGTACACCAAAAGTAGAAACCTTACAAGAGGACATGTTTTTTACAAATAATACCCACTCATCTACACATGTAGGAATTCTATGGGTGCACCAAAAAGGAGGAGGGTGTTAAGTTCATACATTGATCCAGAAAATGAAGTGTTTGCTAAATAATTGATTTTGTGCTCTTTAATGCATGATATTGTTGCATTTAGTATCATAACACACCATTGCATGAGTGGGGCTGAGGAGTAAGAAAATCACAGAAGAAAAGCCCCTGACTCTTTCCTATTTAAATATTTTAGGAGACAAACACTTGTTAGATGTTTTATTTGATCAATTGATAATAAACTTTTCCAATGTTTCGAAATTTTGTGTCAGGTTGAGTGCTCTGTTTGCCAAGGATTAATTTTTCCAGGTGACGAGGTAGAATGCTCTGTTCGAGATTGTATGGGAGTTTTCCACTTAGAATGTGCTAAAGAAAGACTTGGGTTATCTTCTCCCAAAATGTTTAAGTGCCCTCAACATGTAAGTTGGACTTAGTATACATCTCGATTCTTGGCTGAACGATCACAAAACAGATTTCCTACTTAATATGTTTGATTTGAATTTGATTAGCACAGTTTATTCTTACTCACTTTGATTTTTACATAGTCTTAGCTGTGCATATTTTGTTTCTTAAAGCTTGTCGATTTCCTGCCCGCTTTTAACAACATGCTAGAATCTTACCTTCACCAAGGTGGTATACCACTTATATCTGCTGCTTCAATTTTGGCAGTAGAACCGAAGCTCTAATCCTAAATTGGGGGGGTACTTTCCCTTCATGGAACTTTTAGTTTTGAGCTAAACTATGATCTATCTGTTTTAGGAAAAGATAGATATCATTTTTCTTCCTTCTGTTTATGCATTTTCCCATCTACAAGGCTCCAGTTGTGTTTAGGAAAATGTTGCATAAAATCGATTATTTAAATACCATGCCCTTGTCCTGGGATGATCATTATAACTGGTGTGCATATGATGTTTCTTTCCTGAATAGGTATGTTATGTTTGTAATAAAAAGATACATCTCTGGCGGTGCATCAGATGTCCACTAGCATCACATGATAAGTGTGCAGCATTTCCGGAGCACGTGGTTCATTTAAATGATCAGCCAGGGCGAGTTATTTGTTGGAAGCATCCATCCGATTGGCGTTTGGAGAAGGTCAATCTCTTCATTTGTTCATCAACACAGTTCTATTTCTATTAGATAAGTTCTCCAAGAGACATCTTTTGTATAATAATAATGAAATGATCATAACTCGTAATGCAGAACAAACATTTGAAGGAATCACTCTCTTATATATTTTGCTGTATATGTTAATTTTTTATTTTTGAGCCTGCAATATTTGACAGAGTTTGCTATGATTTTGCATTATTCGCACATTGGGCAATAATCAAATCATGATGTTATTCATGATTTGATTTCTCTGTGATGCTATTAGTATTTGAACAAAGTGATGAAATAACAGCAAAGTAATTCAATATACAGTAGTTTCTATCACTGGATCTTTATTTTTGATTGATTAGGCTGGCTGACATGACAGGACTGACGTATCTTGTTTCATAAGCAGCATGAAGCCCCAGCAAGTAATTTGGAGGTTAGATATTTATTAAACCATGTTTGTTGCATGTGAATCTTGATGAAAGTCTTTCATTCATTGTTTTTTTTATTACTAAAACCCTTTATAGTAGGACGGCGTCAAGTGTATGTAATCATTTATAATATGGCTCAACAATAGTTGTTTTTAACAAGTTGATCCTCTGTACACTAATATTATAAATTCAATAAAAAATTGTTTTATACTTATATCTGTTGCTATTCTATAACAATTTTCTATCTGTATACTACCAAATAAGTCAAAAGAAAAGATACACCACACAACGTTGGTCTCCGAGTTAACTTTTCTTCTCGATATCAATCTTCTATAGCCTCCAACTCGGCACTACTTCATCCATTATCTATTGTAATGTTTGATAAAATACTGAGAAACAAAGTACAAGAGTTCATATATAACAATCAAAAAAGAAGTACAAGGGTCCTTATATTTGATCCGACTAGTCTTTTTTTCATACCCTTTAAACGAACAACACCATCTTACCAGTGCTATCAAAGACGAAAAAAGCAAAAAAGCTGTAAGGTCCATTTAGGCTGTAAGTGCAAAAAAACATGGGATTTAATGAAGAAAGACGCATATGGAGTAAAAAAATACAAATATGTATGTGTAGTCCAAGATTAATAATTATAAGCATGAATAACATATATATATTGATAAAGAAATTGAAACAAGATTACGATATATTAAAATATCAGTTTAGAGTCGCCTCTTCATGACTATGCTTATTGACAAGGAAAATAAGCCTTGATGACGACATTGAAGCACCCACTAAGTGAGGCGAAGCACTCAACATGTTTTATACCTCGCTTCAAGGCTCAAGCATGCTTAAAGCACACCTTTGACAAAACTGCATATTACAACAATCTTCCCTATCTTCATTAAGTTATTCTATGTTAAGATTGCATAATACACTTAGATGGCTTTCCTCAAGCTTATATCTCACATGACGTAGTCATTCCTTCTTCAGTAATCGGCTACAAAATCGTCTTTATCCTTCGTCAAACTAAACAACTAATATTATGCATCATCCTTCAAGGTTGTCCCTACCACAGTTTTCTATATTAGTCCACTGAGGACCTCCATCAAATAACAGAAAAGGTGCATATATCTTATCCATGAAGTCAACAAAAGCAAATTTTTGATGTAGTTCTTATAAAAAATGAGTTGTTGGATACAAGGTCTAGTGGAAGCATGCGTTTTCACAGAATCAAGAATTCTTGACTTTTCACAGAATCAAGAATTTTAGTACCATGTCCAAACCTAAATCTTCAAACACGCGTGCGCACACACACATTCATACTTGGGAGTCCATGTTCTATGATCATAAACTCTTTTAATATTGAGTTTGCGAAAAAATGCATGCTTCCACTTGATCTTGTATCCAATAACTCATTTGTTATGAGAACTACATCAAGAATTTGCTTCTGTTCATATATATAAATAATGATTGTGAAGTTAACTGCATCCACCACCAATTTTAATCCTTATGAGCACGTGCATTATTAAATTACCTGCCAGACCAGTCGGTCTAAATCCTGTGTCTGTTAGCACCACTCTTCTTTGGCAAAAGCACTACAAAAGAAGCGTTATAACTCTCTTCGAAGGAGCCCACATGGTAGAAATAATCTATGTTGCTCAGACTCGGGTGTGAGTGTCCGATACGAGTGCGGATCCTTTATGATATAAATTTTAAAATTTGGTAACACGGATGCATGTATTGATATGGTGCAGAAATTTAGCTAAAAATAATTCAAATATCTATAAATAGAGTCATAAAACCTAAATTACGAGATTATGTGGAAAACTTGAAGAGAATATTGGTCTAAAGGAGAATCCTTCAAGGAGACAAAGGAAAATGAGTGACAAAGAAATTTCTGCATACAAGGTATTCCATTTTCTTCAATTTCACCTTAGCTTTTGTTTTGATCACAAAAATCATTGAATCTGCCCGGAATTTTTCCATCGATTTTAGTCAAAGTTCCCAAAACCAGTTGGTTGACTGGATCAGACAGTTCCCACACCCACACCCCACCCACACCCATGTCATGTTGACACGGGTGGGGAACCAAAAGTGTAGAGTCTGAGCAACTTAGGAAACAATTTAGGTAATCCATCATATGAACACTCACACTCTCTTAGTAGTGAATAGTGATCAAAGAATGTCAAAAAGTGAATCTGTTTGGTCTCTGTGCCTTGTCACCTTCACAATGCACTGTTTTACGGCATCTCCAATTAACACCAATCCACCCTTCTTTTTGTTATTATATAGTTGGTAATAGGATCATACTATAGTATTTTCTCTTCCCCCATTAAGTTACATTACCATCTATCTTGACTTTCTCGATATATCTATCTCATTCAATGTTTGATGCAAATAGTATGAACTTGTATGGGCATTTGGTTCTTTTAGATACTCAGAATCTTGGGTTCTCTAATTATTGACGGATAGAGTGTTACTTATTCCTCATAAACGTTGAAGATCTCACGGTTTTAAAAACTTTGGGGTTAATTATTTCGAGAAGATTCTGAGTAGCGTTTCCTTTTCTTTAGCTTGGAATCAATATCTGATTCACTTATATTATTACAGGAGATATTAGCTAATTTGCCTGTACCATATGTGGAAGAGGAGTTCAAGATTGACATAAATTGGAAAGACATGATTGACAACAGATCTGAACCACCTCCATACGTGCATATCAAGAGAAGTATCCTTTGGATATTCATTGCCAAGTCTTCTTAAATTTAGAATTTGTATTGTAGCTGTAAGCATATCAATAAATGAACAACTGATATCAATCTAATTTTTATCAGGTTGCCTAAATTTATCTTCGTAAGTTAATACTGTTGAGTCCTCAATGTGTATAGTTTCTTCTCTTTTCTTTTCTCTTGTTTAATCCTTTTCATGAGAGCTGAACCTATCATTTATTCTTTGTGATTACATACTTAGCTCTTGCTAAACGGTTTCTATATGCTGCTGTAGTCAGAAAGACACCTATAAGGGAGATGTTGACTTATACTAAGTTCTAGTGATCTAAAAGATAAGAACAAGGCAACACATACTTTTTAACAAGCTAGGCATATGATTCATGGCTTTTCTAGTTTATAAGTTTGATAAACTTCTAACTCAATGATACAAGAATAGTTAATAGTAGCTAAGAAATCATAATAAGGAGAACAATCTGTTGTAGACTAAATATCTTTTTCTATTATAAATAAATAGACGGGTTTATTGTAGAGAAGTGAGGGATAGCCTAGTGGAAACGATACTGTAGGTTGGTGGTTCAAGTCATTAAGGGAGATGAGAGTATGAACCACTGTCGACTCCTGAATAAGGGGTTCTGTGGGTGAGTTTCGTATAGAAAAAGGTGTTACAGTATAATAAACTGATAAGCTTCTCAATCTTTAGAAGAACTGAACCAATTTTTTTTTTTGAGAAAGGTAACTTTTTAGTCTATATATCCACAGGTGTACTACATCAAAGTGTAGTCCCCCTTCCAAAAGTATTACAACCTAAGAAACCTATTTGTACTTTTTGTTACAAATAGTCTAAAACATCAAAAATTTCTTCAATCTGTCCTAACACTATTTGTTCACACCAAAAATAGTATAAAGCCAGGCAGTTCATCTTAAAATTCTGCATATTGTTTTGCTTTCCCTCAAAGCATCTTTGATTTCTTTCCTTCCACACTGTCCACCATATACAAGCTGGGACAATCTTCCATCTCTCCTTTGCTGTAGCATTGCCAACTCTCATCCAGCACTTCAGTACTCCTTCAATGTTCCTTGGTTTCACCCAAGTGATTTTCCTCAGACATATGAATATTCTCCATAGCTGGTCTGCCCATTTGCAGTGTAAAAAAAGATGATTGACTGTCTCTGTTTGTTCTTCACATAAGTAGCACCTGGAACACAATTGGTATTTCATCTTCTTCATGTTTTCCTGTGTAAGTACTACTTCTCTGGTCAGCAGCCATGTGAAACAATTGACCTTATATGGAATTTTTGTCCCCCATATCATCTTCCAAGGCCATTGTTTGATCCTGTTGTTTGAAGTGGTGAGTTTCTTGTATGCTGAGTTCACAGAGAAAACTCCTTTGTTACCTATCTTCCATATAGCTGTATCTTCTTCCCCAGTTAGGTTGTTGAAAGAGGCGAAGGTGTTATAGAGAGCACCTATCCTTTCCACCTCCCAGCCATTAAGATTTCTTCTGAGATGAAGGTTCCATCCCTGACCTGTCCACATTTCAGCAACAGTTGCTTGTTGTTGAAAGCTTAGTAGGTGTAGATTAGGGAATAGTTGCTTCAAAGTTCTCTGAGCTATCCACTTGTCCTCCCAAAAAGCCACTTTGAGTCCATTCCCCACTTTGAAATTTATTTTAGACAAGAATTGTGGCCATAAATTCCTACCTGATCTCCAGATACTACAGCTATCAGGAATGGTCACTGCTTTTGTAATCCATTTATCCTCCATTTCATACTTTGCACAAATGACCTCCTTCCACAGCATGTTCTCTCCTGTAATAAATTTCCATAACCACTTCATCATTAAGCTTTTGTTTTGCATTTTCATATTCTTGATCACTGCTCCCATTTGAAGCCTGACAGATGTAAGTGAAAAGCCTGACAGAACTGAACCAATTTCGTCATAAGCTTGTGCAGCTTTGAGTCTCAGTTTGTGCTTATTCTAAGTCTACGCCACTTGAAAACACTCACATGATCTTCATAATATGAATTTAGTTCCTATGTAACCTTTATAAAAAAAGAAGTTCAATGTAAGATTTATTTTGTGTATGAAATGAAGAAGCAAAAGGCCCAATCAATTACTTGAAAAAATAGGCTCCAATTTCCAAATCTGGTTTGGGCCATAGTCCTATGGACATAAGTGTCTCCTGAATCCCTGCATTGTTCATTTTCCCCTGTTGAAGCAAGCAGGAAACTTCCCCTTCAAACCATTGCTACATACACTTGGTCTTGGTAGCAATAAGATATCTTGTTTTTGGTGTTTGAAAGTTCAAAATGTGTAGAAAAACAAAAAACTCAACTTCATCACAGAAGCACACAAATCACAATTCGCTATGTCAGTTTGTCAACAGGAAAAATAGTACGATGCAGAAAGCCCTTAACTGAATTAGATGCTTACCTCATTAAGAAAAAGCGTGATGGCGTTATTGCTGATATTGGGTGCACAAACTGCAAATCCACAGAATGCTTGGACAATTGTGTTTGCAGGTAATGCCAATGGTTGCGTAGTTTTCTGTTCTGTTCTTGCCAGTCTGGAATCTGCTCTTGCTAATTGTCAAAAATATGCAATGATTTGGTGTTATCATTCCTGATGTGAATCTTAGGGAAGTCTCTGGAGATTTATATTCTAATGCAACTTTGAGAAAGTTAAGCCTATGTTATGATATTATTTGTGTAGTAGTGTCTCAGTTTTAGGATAAGGTCCGGAATAGCCAAGGTTTCTGGAGTACTCTCTTTTTCTAGTGACATTTGGTTGACGAATTGGATTTTTTTTCAGTTTCCACGTCTTCAACATTCCTTTCACTGTTCCAGGAGTGTCCCATTATACACCAAAAATATACAAATATATAAATTCCATACTTGCCAGCTAAAAGTGCAGTACAGAAGTAGGTGTACAGTTGTCACTCAACTAGAATTACTTAAGTAACTATTGTTTTTTGATGAAATAAGGTGAACTTAAGTAACTATTGTTTGCCAACTGAAACCCTATCTTCACTAAATTATCTTAGTGCAAGCTTCATGAATTGCATCCATACAAAACCTGCCACTTTTGCTTCCCAAGGACATTTTCTTGCTGAGTGCAAGCTTCATGAATTGCATCCATACAAAACCTGCCACTTTTGCTTCCCAAGGACATTTTCTTGCTGCATTTGATTCTTGACCAAGAACTTCATTGGGATGACGCAACGACTATTATGCTTCAATCCTTCAGCAGAACTTCATAGATGATCTGATGAAAATTCCCACCTTTCTTGCTTTTCATAATAGAGTTTCCTGCTCAATTGTAAGGTTTCGAAACTCTTGCAGCTTAGAGAAGAACTGGTTTATTGATTCCACTTCCCCTCTTGGAAACTTCTCCTGAATCTTATGCCTCGAGATAATGTCATTTCTGCATTCTGCCTTTGAATGTTGCAAATAATACATAGTTCTTTTAGTCGTACCTCCATCCAATAGTCAAGTCATAATTTGTTCGCTCATCATTTTTCATCTTAAGCTTTACAAAAATGTTAGTATTCATTTCCAAGGCACACGAACTTTTCCCACTTCTGATGAGGATGTCATAGCCTTTCTGCACCATTGACTTGTCCATACTGTGTTTCCTTTGATCAGTTCCTTCCAAACATCTTACTTTTTGTTCAAAACGGGATCTCCTTAGCTACTTGTACATTAGGATTTTCTTCTGAATTCTCAGGATTAACAGCCTCGAACATCCATACTTTACTTGTATCAATCACTATGGTCATGCAGACAGCTAATGCATCTATACATGTTTCTTATAGTGATATTCACCAAAATATTAGACTTGCTTCTGTTGACGGTAGATCTTTATTAGAGAGCACTCTGAACTTTAATATCTTATACATTTCAGTTTCAAGAAAAAAACCTTCCATATCCATTAAATGATTTAAATTGAAACCATGATTTTGAGTCATACTTCTCTAGCAATATTTTCTTGAGCCGAAGGTCTCGGAAACAACCTTTCTACCCCACTAAGGTAGGGATAAAGTATGCATTCGCACCACCCTCCCCAGACCCCACTTGTAAGTGGGACTGTACTGGATATATCATTGTTGTTGTTGACTAGCAATATTGCACCAACTCCAATAACAACATAACCATCTTCTGTCATCTCCATAAATATAATAGGCAAGTCAAACAAATTTGTTGATCTTGCTGCTCAATTATTTTTGTTAGACAACAATTGAAGCCTTGATGGGACTAGGGAGTAAATCTCAGTTTACTGCTGTTTTTTCTACAGTGTGGTCCATTGTCTCATTGATCTTCTAGAAATCTGTTCTTTATATACTTTCTTCTCCTTGTCCAGCATGTTCGATAATTTTGTGGGAATGGGGTTCCAGTAGCAGCAATGAAGGTTTATCTAAACATGTTTGCCAATCTGAACGAAGCATATCTGTTTTCCCATTTGAAGCTCAATAACTATAATGTCCATGTAAATTGGCATGCTGTATATTTACAAGTAGCTTTCTTGACAGTTAAATTGTGACTTAATAGGGTTCAATGCATAAGTTGTTCGAAGGCGTGCCATTGCTCTGATATGTGCTCAAACAGACCATTTCGGAGAGATAGAAAGATACAAGTTGTCAAGGTGTGACACTTTGGTACTCAAGTTTCCTTGAATCCAGCTAATGGTTTTGATTATCATAGTTATTATAAGTGGTGGAATGTCTTCATGCATTGCTGTGGTTGATTCTTTTCTGTGTTGCTTTACAGACTGAACTTTGTGGTTGGGGGGTAGTAGCATCTGAATCCATAAACAAAGGTGATTTCATAATTGAGTACATCGGCGAAGGTGATTCTCTGACAAGTGAAGCTGTCAACTCTCAAATAATTTTCTGAGCTGTTCATGTTTCTACATCTCTATTACACATAACTATATTTTTGTGCTTATAACATCTTTCAAGTATTTACACTCAACACTTACCTATATAATGTTATGCTCTGCATCAAACAACATACCTGCCTTAATTTAAGGCAAGTTGGAGGCGACTATATGAATTCTAGCTGCAAGACATTGCCAAAGTACCTCAAGCAGCCTCTTTATCCTTAACATGTGGTAGTTGAACTTTCTATCAATTGTGGTCTTTTTCAACCGTTTAATTTTGTATGACCACAGGTCCATCTTAGCATCCGCATCCTGAGACACTTATCTTGTAGATATGTTGAATTTTAGTGGCCCAATATTCACTTCCATGTATCATTGTAGGACATATAACTGTTCTATAGAGCTTTCCTTTCACTTTGGTAGGTATCCTTCTCATTATATAATGCTCCGATAACATTTTTCTAATCCAACCATCATATTTTGGTCATATCTAATATCTTTATCTAGATCAACTTTCTCCTGGAGTGTCAAGCCTAGATATCTGAATTGTTAGTTTTAGGTACTGCAATCATGTCTAGTCTCACCTCAGCTTCAATCTCCTTATGTTGACTAAGTTTGAATTGCAGATATCCAGTTTTACTTACCTATCGTGACTGCTTTTCCACAATTCAACATTTTTTATTGATGCCTTTGCCGGTTTCATCAATTAGCATGATTTTGTCACCATATAGCATATCATCCATTACTAGGATAAACAAGTACGAGTTCAGTACCTGGTGTAAACCCACAGTTATGAGAAACTCTTTGTATCATGTAAATCTTTTTCCTGAATCCCAAAAACCTATTTGACAAAATCCATTTATTCTCTTGCTATGTCATCCATTATTCCTTGTACTGCTCAGCAGGCTCATCTGCTTGAAATGTGCAATGTGAAGCAGAAGACGTTTTGCTAGTTAATTTGGATGCAGATTTTATTTTTTGATGACAGTGGTGCCCGGACCAGCTTTTGCGCTCCTCGACTAATTCCACAGGATACCTGCCACCTCCCACCAGCAACATGTCTTTTGAATCTAAATGGCCTTTAGTGGCCCATTTGCTGTGCAATCTTTATGTATATTATCAAATGTCAATGTCGAGACATTTTGTTTTTGTGTTAGTAGGCATTTTAAGGCTTCTAATTTGGTTATCTTTTCGTGTTTCAGTTATTGATGATGCCTTGTGTGAAAAAAGGCTATGGGACATGAAATACAAGGGAGTTCAAAATTTCTACATGTGTGAACTACGGAAAGATTTCACAATTGATGCAACTTTCAAGGGAAACTTGTCCCGTTTTCTCAATCATAGCTGTGATCCTAATTGCAAATTGGAAAAATGGTTAGTTAACTTCTTCAAATAGCATTTCCTTGTTTCAGATTGTTTGGACTATTCTTTAAGATCAAATATTAGTGATTTTTGCTTCGATGTGTTTTAACATATTCCTATGACATCTTTTCCGGATCAGACTAGAGCTGTTCCATAACACTGGTCTAAGCCTAGATCACATCAACTTGAATATTAAAAGGATATATTCAAACACTTACATCTCAGACTTGACTTTTTTTGAAGTTACATGACCATAGTCCTAACCCACATTGAAGAATAGCACATAGATTTCATTTATGATGTCAAAGTAACATACATTTATACACTCTTCTTATTTTTGTTCAATTTTGAGGTATTATTCCTTTTTATTTGAATGTTACAACAACAACATGCCCAATGTAGTCCCACACAATGGGGTCTGGGAGGGTAGCGTGAACTCAAACCTTACCTCTACCTCAGAGGTGAGGTAGAGAGGTTGTTTCTGATAGATCCTTGTCTCAAGACATAAACAGTCTAGGAAAAGACATAATGAAAGTACAATAGACAATAGATAGTATCAAAAACAACAAACAGTAACAAAATAGTACTACAACAAAATAATACTACAAACAAACTACACGCAATAATAGATAGTCACAGAAATCGAAAAATAAGAAACTACTAGAGTAGTCCTACGACTACTAGTAAGGGCAACAAGACAAATCACTCCTATCTAGTACTCCCTCTGTCCCAATTTATATGACTTATTTTTCTTTTTAGTCAGTTCCAAAAAGAATGACACATTTCTATATTAAGTAACAATTTAACTTTAAAATGTTCATTATACCTTTAATGAAATGATTTATAGCCACACAAATAATGAAATGATTTATAGCCACACAAATTTCTATCATTCATTTTAGATCACAAGTTTTAAAAGTCTTCTTTTCTTTCTTGAACTCCGTGCTGAGTCAAACTACCTTACATAAAATGGGACGGAGGAAGGAGTATGGATGCATTCTTACCTACTAACCTTCTACCCTAATTTGTGTCCTCCACCCTAATTTGAATGCTAGAGGAAATTATATAAATGTTGTTTATTCTACCCTGTCACACCGACTTCCTACTAGATGAAGAGTTGATATTAGACCAGATACCAGAAATAACAGTCAGTCAAATCCCAGGACACATAAAATCATGAATATGGCACAACTTCAGCTGACTGATCATTATTCATGACCTTAGATAGGAAGGTATGAAGGTCGAGGATTAGGGTAGAAGGTTAGTAGGTAGCTGAGTGTTGCATGTTGTGTGGGAGAGGGAGTGGGCTAGCCTCCCCCTCTCCTCTTATCATTTAGTATTATTATTAGTTATTGCATAGTTTCTTATTCTTCGATGTGTATTGCTATCTGTTGCTGCATTTGTTTTGTATCTTTGCTACTTTGCTGTCTCTTTTCTTACAATCCTGTTGGATACTTCCCTTTTGAGCCGAGGGTTTTTTGAAAAGAGCCTCTCTACATTACAAAGGTAAGGTTTGCGTACATCCTACCCTCCCCAGACCCCACTTGTGGGACTACACTGGGTATGTTACTGTTGTATTGGTATATTCTACGGGCACCGAAGCTCTGTTGGTTAGTTGAGATTCTTGATAAGCTTAACTTTTGAGATGCCCTCATTCGTTATTGCTCAATTTCTATCAAGTCTTCTCGCAGTATGTAACATCCATTATTGTTTAGGAATTGATTAAAGAACAGATATACCTGTAGAATGCCATGGCTTTTATTTTTCCTGTATAGTTAGTTCCCTACGTATTCATTTCTTCTCTCCTTTTTCTGATAATCACATATTTGTCATATTTCTTAGTTGCAAGTGTTGAAGTCCAATATATTTGGTTCTTCCTTTATGCTCATTGTGTGCCTTGATCAATGCTATAATGGTTTACTTTTATTACATACTAAAGGCAGGTTGAAGGTGAGACTCGAATTGGTGTCTTTTCTGCTCGATTCATTGAAGTAGGAGAACCTCTGACCTATGATTACAGGTATGCTCCTTTGTGTTGCTACCTCAATAACTGCTTATTATGCGGTAAAGCTGTTTGTGTTCTTGTGTTCTTTTCTATTTAACCTTTGGTTATAATTTCAAGGTATGTCAGTAATATGTCTGTTAAGTTTTTAACCTTTTGTGGTTGGTTATACATTATAACTGATATAATATAAGATTGATTGGTATGAGACAAGAAGAAGCCTCCTTCTCATCTGACTTTGGTGTCTAGGAAAGAAGACAAAATTACGTTCTATTACATCTTTGAGTATTTGGCCATATTATTTTCAGTGATATGTGGAATGTTTGTATGATTTCATAGGGGATGCTTCCAGTAATGTTATTTTGTTTGATGTACCTTTTTGTTTCCACCAAAGATGTGGTAATAGCTGCTTGTGGTCCTCAAAAATAGTACATCAGGCAGAATATATCGTGTTAAGAACATAAAATCTTAAAATCTCCATTACTAAAAATAGTTTGGTCCCTATATAAGATGTATAAACCAAATGGTGAAGTGATATTTAAATCATTTAAGAAAGTCACACTAGTTAAATGGGCTCTTGGGGAACTTCATGTAGGAGGCTGTTAACTTCAAACCTGCCCACAAAATATAATGTCAGATATGCTGTTTGCGATGATTTTGATTCTAAGCCTGTTAGAGGTCTTTGACTAATAATGCACTCTGGAGTGGAAATACAACAATTTTTTTGACAACCAAAGCTAAAGAGAGCAATGGGGATAGATCCCTTGAACTCTGGGGGTAAAAGGCTCACAGAGACTGCTGCACCAGACAGTCCACTTAATGGAATCCAATAATAACCAATAGGATAGAAAGATATGGCAGAATAAAGAAATCACTTTGATGTAAATGGAAAGATTGAAGTTCTTGATGAGAAAACTCGATGCTAGTTGTTATCGTAGCCATGGAAAGCATCATAGTTTCTAATAGCTGTTGAATTTCCATACGAGGAATAGTCTACAAAATATATATACCGAGCTTTCACATGCATTCTTTTTGTATAGTGTTGCTTTGACATGGACAAGAATAAGGAGAAGTCTTTGAAGCTTAATGCACTAAACAATGGAAGGCTCTAAAGCTTAAAATTTTACAGTTTAGTCTCAGGCACCAATTGATATACAGCCAGAGCTCCCTACAGCAACATTTACTATAATAACCAAGTTTTCTTTGGAACCGATTTTCATTGTATGTTACTTTACGTGTTCTTTATTCCAACATTTTGCTTTAGTAGCTAAAAAGTATCCGGACAAACATCTCTGTTGTAGAGAGATTTGACTATACCTGTCTTCTGAAAATTAAAGCTAACTTCTCTTTCAAGTTGAAGCATTAGACTTTATGTCATATGCAGCAACTGCAACTACCACGTTTAATTTCCAAACAAATTGAGATCGGCTATATGAATCCTTGCTAATCACATTTCTTAGTTTTAAATTCATCTTAGGCCAAAATAGCTTAGTACTATGACCTTCAGTTTTGCTTGCTGAATCTGCTTTGCTTTTGTATGCAGATTTGTTCAGTTTGGTTCAGAAGTGAAGTGCCATTGTGGAGCTTCGAATTGTCAAGGATATCTTGGCAGCAAAAAGAAAATCACAAGTAAACTGGACATCAGCTGGGGTTCGAAACGCAAGAGAACATCTACTTCTTGCCTCACCATCATTAAATCGAATTCATGTTAGACTATTATTATTTTATTCGATCATTTTAGTATTATCGCGTTTTCTACAAAAAATACAATAAACCAAAAGATAGCCATTGCCAAAAGGAGCAGAAAGATTGTTGTTACAAGCATTGCTACATTGATTTATACTGGCATTGTTATTTCACTTTTATTCTGAAAAATATGACAGAATCCTTACATTATAAAGATTAAGTTCTTTTTATTATATTGATTCTTTCAATTCTAGTCGGATATGTATGGTTTTTTAAGTGCCTTCTGTTTTGAGTGTTTTTCGAAAACAATTTTTCTACTTCTATGAACTAAGGGCAAGGTTACTATCTATCCTCTCCAGATCCCTATCGTTTGGTGTAATACACTTGGTATGTTGTTGAGTATAATGTTGAACTTCCATTTCTTCTTAAATAGTCGAATTTAATGAATTTCTCGGTATGATTATAGAATCTGTGCAAAAGTCATTTTGGAGACTCCCATCCTATCCCTTGAATCTGTCCCTACAAAATAATATGATAACTACTATATGAATGTGGTAGCAGTGCATAATATGCCTGAAAAATGACAAGTGGTTGAATGTATGAATATGGGTTTGGTAAAATGGTAATGGTCATCATTGTGGTAATTAAAAGGAAGAACATTATGAGTTCTTAAGATGTTCCTTCAAATGTACAGATAATTTTGTCCATTAAAGTGGTATAAAAGGTTATTGGACATATTGTTTCTTAAGATGGTCCTTCAAATGTGAAGGTAATTGTTAAAGGTAATTTTTATCCATCAAAGTGGTATGAGAAGTTATTGGGCACATTGTTGTTGGTGCAACCCAATTTGAAAAGTTTTGTAAATCCTCTATCAAAATAAAGAAATACAAAGTGGTAGTACAATTGGTATATTTGACCTCTTAAAGTGATGTTGAGGTGAGTCACATAAATTTGATAATGCCAAAGCATGACAATGAGTTTCTAATAAAAACTTATGGAGAATGTACAAATGGTTATAGTCCATTTCTTGAAGAAAATGTGACTTGTGTTCGTATGGATAAAAACATGTTCATATATTGTTGGATGAATGTCACATCTCACCTGTACGGGAGGTTTGAGAAATTGAAAGGAAATATTTTGACATAAATGGTCATTTTGATCATATACTTTGAGTACTACACAAATATTGTGGTATGTTTTATTATGAACTATTGGAGGACAAAAGAAAGAAATAATTCTTTTCTATAAAGGTTATGGTCATGACCAAAATAAATGTTGTTGTGTGGCAACACAATTTATCATTGGTTGTCAAGAAATAAGTCTTGCATGTAATAATTTTAACCATGACAATAATAATAATTTTCTCCTTGTAGGAGATGGTCACCATAAGAATGGTGTTGTGAAATTTGTGGCAGTATACAAACTTAACTAAGAGTTTCGGAAGAACTAATTTGTTACTATCCAGAAATGAAAATACTTCATAATATTGAGGTTGTAGTAAGTCTCAAAAGAAACTTTTTAAGTTTCGGAGGAATTGAAAAAAATTATTATATTGAGACTGTAAATTATTGAAAGATTAAATATCTTCAGATTACTACAATCAAAGTGGGTAATGAATATTCACATAAAAAGTTACCCGCCTTTCTCTTGTTTGTTGTATACAAATATAGGCATGATGATGGAATCGCATGTAAAAGTAAACTAGAAGTTTACTAGAATAAGTATCAGTTGGCATAACCGGTTGACCATTTCGGTTCAAATGTGATGCCAAAGAATTGAGAATTCATGTGGTTATATGTTGAAGAAATAAAAGATTCTTCAAGAATTCTCATGTGTTGCTTGTTCTCGTGATAAAATGATCATTGTACCAACTAAGGTTGGAATTGTATCCCCTGAAATTATTTGGAACATATAAAAGGTGAATATGGGCCCGTTCACCTGCCATGTGGACCACTTACTATTATGATTTAATAGATGCATCTATGGCATGGTCACATGTGCATTTGTATCAACTTACAAATTGATTTTTGTAAGATTGTTTGCTCAAATTGTTAAATTAAAAGCACAGTTTCAAACTATAAAATTATGTTGATAATACTGGTTGGTTTAGCAGTAATTGATTGCCTCCAATTATAGCTAGACCACTGATTATGAGAACAAGTCTCTCAAATAAAATTTGGTATGAGATGAGTTTATTTAACAGATATGAATCAAGCCAACAAGGTTCTCTCATCACAATTGGTTCAGAGTCAGGAACCAAATAATTTCCATCTAAAAATTTGATGTGTGCACATATGATTTTGTTGCTCCACCACGCACAAAGATGGATCCCCAAATGAGGTTGGGGGTAAATGTTAGATTTCCTAACATTAGGGGGAGATATGTGTAGCAACTGAAAATTAAGTGTGGGGTGAATTATATAGATCCTCGTTAAAAAAAATGTGAACTTGAAGTTGAAGACATAATTCATTTGCAAAATATTACAAACAATTTGCCAGATGTATTTGCTGAGCCAATATTTTAATTAAGATGCAAATGCTCCAATAAATAGTTCTTGAATGGTAGAGTCTATGGTACGCCAAAAGCGTGATAGACCAATCGATTCCAAACGTAAAACTCCTTGAGGAAGGAGAGGAGCAAATTATCAAAATGGTCATGATAATGAGGTAAGTGCTTTGAAAGAGCACTATGACATAACACTTCATAAAACCTTGGCAAAGGTTCAGGTACCTGAAAATGATGAAAAATGAAGAGATCTCGATAAGTTATGCCATATTGGAATCGATATCAAAATGACCGTCGACGGTATCTTTGATATGAAGTAGCACTCAATGCTATAAATGATTACGAGGATCTTAAATCCAAATCTGCCATATAGTGTGAATAGATAAATGATTGGCCAAATAAAATGCACTATTCAAGTATATTTTGTTTCACTTAGAAAAGTGATATTTTTTATCTTATAGTTCATGAATCAAAATATAATGTCAGTGTGGTACAAATGAATCATTGTGCGAAAGTATAAACGTAAGATATAAAGTGCGGTTTGTGCCTCGGGGCATAAAGAGTTTTCGCAAAATTTCTGACATTATTAAATGGAGATATATTCTCCAGTGGTGGATGCAATGAGACTTGTTTGAGTCTGAATATAAATGAAATACTTGAATATGTATAATGAATGATTATTATATCTAACTAGACGATGGAGGTTATATGAGAATCCTTGAAGGGTTTAAAAGGTCTTAAAGCAATTCCATTGAGTACACAATGGTTTTGAGACTACTTAACACAGAGAAAGAATCTTTCTGATCTCATAAAAATAATTTAAAATGTCATGTATTAGTGCAATTGGTGCACTTACAGATTGTTGGTTATGCAAATAAGATTATTTGATATACATAACGAAAGTTATGTGAAAGGATTGTCATATTATCATTCAAGTTATGACAAGAAACTAACAAAGCAAGTGATTCAACATATAGAAGATGTGTGATTTTCTTTCAAAAGAAAAGAAGAGCTTCAATAAAATTGAAATGATCAATCTCCGAGTCAGAAATGATTTGATTATGTAGATATGTAGAATATTTACTTGATCTGCATAAAGCTCGATCGCAAATGGACTATTTATTTACATATGGAGACACAACAGTATCTTGGCATTCAAAGAATCACATTAGTAACCACTTTTTCAAATCATGCAGAAATAATATTGATCTATGAATTAAGTCGGGAGTGTGTTTGGTTGGAATCATGATCTATCATATTCAGAAAATATGTTATTTTCTTTTGAAATGGATATTCCAGCCACCATATACGAAAATAATATATAGCTCAATTAAAGGGAGGATACAATCAAAGGAGATCGGACAAAGCATATTTCACCAAACGTCTTTTTCACACATGATCTTCAACAAAATGGTGAGATAGACATTCAAAGACACATTCAAGTGATAATCTTATAAACTTATTCACTAAGGATTGTCAACATCAATATTTGAGAAGTTGTGATATAAGATTGGAATGCATCGTCTCCGAGATATCAAGTAAAGTTTTTATCAAGGGAGAAAAATACGCATGATACTCTTTTCCTTAACCATGGTTTTATCCCAATTGGGTTTTCCTGGTAAGGTTTTTAACGAGGCAACATTCAAAGCGTATTAAAAGATATGTGTACTCTTTTTCCTTCACTAGGATTTTTTTATCCCACAGGGTTTTTTCCTAGTAAGATTTTAACGAGGCATATTATCTATGAACATCCAAGGGGAGTGTTATAAAATATTATAGTGTGAATATCCACTACACCAAGAAGTTACTCTCACCCATTATCTCCATTACTTTCCTCCATTACGAAGATAACCATAACCTCTATAACCTCCAATTTTATAATCATTATTTTTGTAACCTTTCACTTCCATAACCTCCTCCATTATATTCATGTTAATGTCATGTTTATGACTAACATTTTGTATGACGCATAAGGGTTTATATTGTATACACTTGAAAATTTAGTGAATACTTGAAAGAAAGAAAGTTGTCTTATATTGTTCCTCTTGTCTTCATCTTATATTGGTCTTTTGTTCTTAAGTTTTAAAACATTAGCATTATTCTATATAAAGGATTATTTTTGTAAATTCTTTGTATCAGGCAATTTCAAAAATATTAAGGGGGAATATATGATCTGTACATGACTCACTTAAAAAGCAAAAAATGGAAATATTTTTGAATATAAGTTACCTGATATGCATAGCTTATGGAAGATGATATGTATTGAAGAATACGTAAATTGAATTAAAAAAAAGTAACACATATATTGTTCGAAAAAAAATGACATATATATTATAAAATTAGTCGAGTCAGGCATAAGTTGATGCCGGAATCACAATTAGCTAAATATTGTTAATGCAAATTTATTTGTGTATCTCATTTCACACAGAAATCTGAGTCCACCACACAAAATGCCGATAGCTACTTCCGCTAAGATCTTCGTCGCCGGCCACCGTGGACTCGTCGGATCCGCCGTGGTTCGGAAACTTCACCAATTAGGCTGCACAAATATCCTCCTCTGTACACATTCAGATCTCGATCTCACTAACCAATCCGCCGTCGAATCCTTCTTCGCCGACGAGAAACCTCAATACGTCATCCTCGCCGCCGCGAAAGTCGGCGGCATACACGCAAACAATACTTACCCAGCTGATTTCATCACTATAAATCTCCAAATCCAAACGAACGTCATCGTTTCATCCTTCAATCACAAAGTTCAGAAGCTTCTGTTCCTTGGCTCTTCATGTATTTACCCTAAATTTGCTCCTCAACCAATTCCCGAAAATGCACTTTTAACTGCCCCTTTGGAACCTACAAATGAATGGTATGCAATTGCGAAAATTGCTGGTATCAAAATGTGTCAAGCTTATAGATTGCAGCATAACTTTGATGCAATTTCAGCAATGCCCACGAATTTATATGGTACGAATGACAATTTCCATCCTGAGAATTCTCATGTTTTGCCTGCTTTGTTACGTAGATTTCATGAAGCAAAAGTTAACAATCTTGATAAAGTTGTTGTGTGGGGAACTGGTTCTCCTTTAAGGGAATTTTTACACGTTGATGATTTAGCCGATGCAGTGGTGTTTTTGTTGGAGAATTATAGTGATTTAGAACATGTTAATGTGGGGAGTGGGAAGGAAGTGAGTATAAAGGAGTTAGCTGAATTGGTGAAGGAAGTTGTGGGGTTTAAAGGGGAGTTGGTTTGGGATTCGACTAAGCCGGATGGGACACCAAGGAAGCTTATGGATACTTCAAAGCTTGTTGGATTAGGTTGGACACCAAAGATTTCGCTGCGGGATGGTCTTGTTGATACCTACAAATGGTACTTGGAGAATTATGGCAAGCAATAGTTCAGGTGATTATTGAATATTTACAAGATATGAGATTGTTATTCTTGTTTTGTCAGATTGTTGAAAGATGATGATAAGCTTAATTGAATTATTGATTCTCTGTTGTACTGATATTGGTTACTATGTTTTATGTTAATTATTTTTGCCAAAGATCCAATTTTTATACGATCTGCCACTCTCAAGAATTCTTGTTCAATATTGCCATAGTTCATTGTGAAATGCTTAAAAACATGGATCAGTTTGTATTGAGCTTTGTTGTCCGAACACGATTGATGCTGGCCTTACTTCTGGTTGGTGATAAACTAGTTGACAATGGTAAATAAGGTTCAAAGGGAGGACCTTTTTTCATCTCGTTGAGAATGTAAACGGAGCAAGTATTTAACAAAATAGGAGTTCCTTTTGACCTTTTATGGCATGGGGAATCCATCTCAATATTATATAGAGATGTCAGCTTTTTCTTTGCTCCTAAAAATAATGTTTTGCACCTTCAAACATGACCTTCATGCATTTAGAATGAGCTTACGGTACTCCTTTATGTTCTTCTTTATTTTTATAATTGTGGTGTCCGGGCCAGCACAACTCCTTAACTAATTCCACGTGGTACTTGCTATCTCCCACCAGCACAGGTACTGCATACTCTCTTCTGTTAGTCTTTGTAAGTCATGGAATTCAACATGTTATGTGCACTCATGTGTACTACAGTGAGAAAAAAATATCCACTTCCATACATTTTGTCACTTTTGTGCTGCAAGAAAATGATATAGAGGAACCATAAAGAATTCTTTGACATTGACACATGAAGCTTCCATTCTGATAGCCATGTTTTCCTTCTGTGATAATCTTGTAGCGTGACTCCAGGAATTTTGGAAGCTGAACATGCTCCAAAGATGCCTAACACTTTCAGCTTTGATTATTCGATGCTGAATGACACAGTTCCTTGCTAAATAAAAATGAAGCTCCACTACAACCAAGAAAAGAGATGGATCACATCTTTGGCCAAATGCCAATCCTCCTAGTTGAAAGAGAAAAACAGTAGAGACGTGTGCAAAAAAATAAATCACTCCTAATTACCAGTCAAGTGAAAGGAGCCCACTTACCCAGTCAGCTTTCCCCCCATTGCTAGGAGCTTCGCCCTCTTGACTTGATATGTCAAGAAATCTACAACTGCTAGTGGATCACCTCTTGCTTAAGAAGGCCGCCATATCATATATATGATAAAAGAGACAGACTGTTTTTAGCTTCTTTTTTTGCCTTTTCTGGGGGTTCTAAAATGAGATGTATAACCTGACCTTTCCTATGATATAGCTGAGACCTACACTAATAACAGTAGAAACTTTACTTTTGTAGCCTGTTCACCCGGAACTTAAAAATCTACTACAATCTAAATGTTATGTTAGATACTTACTAAAGAATCACTATCATAGAATGCTATAGTTTCTTAATGCTTTTTGTTCATCAATAATAGCTGACCTTCCTCAAAAGAAAAGAAGAAGAATAAGGTTTATAGAAAAAAAACTATTATCTAAAGAAGTTTAGTAGTTGTGCTGGGAGGTATACTGTGCTTAGGTTAAATCAGAACAGACGATTGCATGCAACTTCCAGCATATTGATTGCCGGGCCTAGACTTGTTATGTTTGGTTCTGCTCTGCCAAAGGTTCCTACTAGCCGGTCCACAGGGAGCTTATATGCTGTTGTGTATATGCTGCAGTCTAACTCCGCAATCATTTCTGAAATTTGTACGTTAACGCTTGTTTTGACTCTTAATGTTACTTGAGGACATGAAACATAACCTTTTCTGTAGAAAGATCATAATTATCGATAAGACACCTTGATCCATTTATGAACATCTTTATATATCTGTTCAGTTCTTTCAATTGGACGTATTCCAAGTATATCTGCGGGTCTCACAATGTTTCTTGAACAAAGAGTGGATTACACTTCTAAGGAACACCAACTTCTGTGGTGTTTGCTTCAACTAAAATTGTCCTCTCCAATGTCTGTAGACTTGCTGTTTTTTAGGGCAATATCAATATGAAGAAGGCTGGGATGTAACAATTTCAATTTGTGATAGATAAATATCCAAATTATTCATTTTACATCTAGATACTTTTCTTATAATATATAAACCCAAAACAGAGAAGCCTATGGATATTGATAAAATGGGAGAAACTGCGGAATTCAATTTGTCATGTGTACACATGTGCATTATAGGGAGAAAATAGCCTCTCCCAATCATTATATGTCACTGTTGTGCAGACAGAAAACGAAAAAGGAAACCACGAAAAATTCTTTGACATGACACAGGAAGCTTCCAGAAATATGGCTTGGATGTGGGGTACAAGCAATGCTTCTTGATTCATCATTTTAGTTCCTACCTGATAACATTTCTTTCCTATGAATTAACTTGCTGATACTTGCTAGTAATTGCTCAAAACTTTGTCGCTGATCACTCAGTAACTCTAATTTTAATGACATGTTATAATTACGTTAATTTAAACAGACAATTGCATGCCATTTTCAGTAGATTATATGCTGGGCGAGGACATTTTATCATTTGGTAGAGTTCTGCCTGGTTGGTAGTCTTCCTTGAGCCGAGGGTCTATCTGAAACAATCTCTCTACCTTCCAAGGTAAGGGGTAAGATCTGCGTACACACTACTAGTGGTATTGCACTGGCCACTGGATATGTTGTTGTTCTGCCTAATTGGTGGTCCTGCTAGTGTGGGTGAGCTTATATGCTGTTTCTGAATCTTAATGTGACTAAGAAGGAAAACATAAAGTATTGCACTATAATTGGACCATCACCCTCACCCCCACGCCCACCGTGGGGTTCAGTTCAATTGGCAAAGATTGAGGGACCTGTGTCTTAGGTTACAAGTCGAGCCCCATGCCAAGTGAACTAACTCCACTATTTAAGTGGAGAAGAGTAGAGGGACGGCCCCATCATGCTTGAGGTTTGAAAGTTGTGGCCTTGCGGTTAGCTCAAACAGGTCCTAAAGGTGGACTCTAGATGGATTTCTCGGTATAACTAAAGAAAAAGATGGTGAACTATGATTCTTTTCCACCCTAGCTGCCGTCCCCCATCTTGATGGGGCGAGACTATAGAATTGAACCATTGAAGCCTGTTGAGTTCATATGGTTATTGGAATATTGATTGAATAGGCCACTAAAAACTGGTATTTCTGGTTTGTCCTTTTCATTTCACTTTCACCATACACACAAGAAGCTGCCAAAGGATGAGTATCGATTGAGCATGGTTTTCTTTGAAATTGATTTCCTTGAGATTTCATGTTTATGACTTGGTGGCTAGTAAACTTCCTTATTTCCATTTTATCTTGCTGTTTCCAGTATTGAATATGACGATGCTCGTGTGCTTAAATCTTTGTGCTTCATATCTTTGCTATAGGCAAGATTGTTGAAAGCAGAATTTGTAAAGTATGTACGATTTTCAGTTATAACTTATAACTTAGTTTGAAAGCAAATTCATGACTTGTTTAAGGCAAGTGCAACTTTGATTTGCTACCCTTGAGCCGAGGGTCTTTCAGAAACAACTTATCTACCTCGATGAGGTAGGGGTAAGGTTTGCATGCACTCTACCTTCCCCCTCTCCCCATACCCCACTTGTAGGATGTCACTTGGTATGCTGTTGCTGTTTAAGCCAAGTACAAGTGTGCAAATAGCATAGCATAAATGCTGCGGATTTATTAACTATGATGGTATGACTTTTGTTAGTATTTTCAAGGTTATATTGAAGTTGCTAAATGCCAAAGGAGAGGTAGAACTATAAAATGCGGTTTACCTCTCCTGAGTGGTTTGCTGACTATTAGACTAGAGCGGGATTTATCCGATGCACACCCAATGATTCCATTACGATAGATATTTGTCTAAAATAAGAACAATCTACAAAAATTGATAAATGAAGATGTAACACAAGTATAAGTAGAAAAATAGGATGGTTGGGTCGAGAATCATGAAGTCTTAGATTTAAGTACCTACGGAGGAAAGATATTACTACTCGAAGCTTTGACAGATAGAATTATCCGGTACTTGTGTTGGTCGGAATAAGTACTAGAAAAATTATTATGTGATGGATGTTATCTAAAACTGCTTTATTTTTGCATTTTCTCAATGAAGAGAACCAAGTATATAAATAAAATGAAAATCATAAACTACAAAATAAATAGGAAATCTCTCTTTACCATCTCTTTAAGCTTGTACTTCTTTTCTTTATTTTGCTGTTTTTTGTGTTTTCTGTTTAATAAAAAAATTGGCAATATGACAGAATGAGTACAAATTAATTCTGTTGAATGAGTACAAAGGCAAATTTCATTAGATATCTGCAACAATATTCTTTTGGTTTCCTAATATATTTATTTATTTATTTTTGAGAAGGATTTTTTTTTTAATTCTGCAAAATGAGTACTGAATAAATTTTGATGGAAGTCAAAACAGAAACCTCAATATTATTAATTCTTGAAATTGGAGTAGTTGTTGAGTTATTGAAAATTCGGGGTATATTTGTCCTTTTTCCCAACTTTTAATACCACCAAAGACATTATTTTCTTTAATACCTAAAATGATCTTATGAATCTAAAAATCTCAAAATAGAAGAACATATTTTTTTCCGAAACAACTTCTCTATCTCTTTGAAGAAGGGATAAGATTTATGTACACCTACTTTTTTTAGATCCTATCTGGTGGATTATATAATATAATAGTCCTTACTTTGTATTATATTAGTCCAGTGCTAGTGTTCTACGATAAATATAATAAGACTCAAATTTAAAATCTCTAATTAAGAACGGAGAGATCATGTTCATTCCTCCGCCATTCTTGATGGTATATTATCATTAATCAATTATTTGATGATGTTGAAACTATTTTGACATGTGAACCATAGTAATTATGGCCTAGTGCAAGTTGTGGTTTGAAACTTGAGTGGACATTCTCATTGTGATGATTAATCTATAATTGGCAAACAAAATCATATTTCTAGGTGTTGACCTAAAAAAGTTCCCAATGACCTATATATATATATATATATATATATATATATATATATATATATATTCAGTGTAACTCTACAAGTAGGGTATAAGAAGAATAAAATAATCATTGCTTTGTTCATACTTTTATTATGTAGAGAGGTTATTTTCGATAAACTCTCGGCATAGAGATAAATTAGTAGTAATATTTTCACATTTTATTACTATTACTATACTATATTTTTTGGAAGGTAATTGCAATGAATTTTTTATTCTTCTTTTTTTACAAATTTCAAACTTAAAAAAAAAAATGCAGATTTAGTTAAATCTTAGCCAGAAAATGGGACCCAAAAAAAAAAAAGAAGAGGATAATACTGTGTAAGATATTTTATTTTAAATGTCCAGTCTGCAAATTTGGAAGTTTATTGTGCAATAATTTATTTTTATTGTTAAAAACAATTTTACAGTTTTACATTCAGGTGGAAATGTTTTGGTTTATATATCCACAGTAAATAAAATTTTGGCCCGTCTTATACTGACAAACAAGGACGGTACATAGTTCATATTTACTCCTCAATTATATGAAAAATCATTTTTATCCTTCGTTCACGCAGGGTCTAAAAAAGAGTCACACCCCTAAAATATGTGACATAGGACAGAAGTATGAGGGCTGATTTCATGACTTGAACCCGTGATCTATAGGACACACAAAGATGATATTACTATTGCTACGTTAAATATCTAAATATTTGATTACACGACTAGAACCCGATGTCACACAAAACAACATTACTATTGAATCTATCTCTACCTCCCACCCCTAGCTCTTTCTAATTGTCTGCTCATAACATGGTGAAAGTGTTTGACTATAACACGGTGTGCTGCTTCAATGACTCAATATGAAAGACACAATATTACTCTTTGGTCTAGTTCACGAAACTAATAAACCACGCGAGCTGGTTAGATACGTGGGCCGGAGGGCTCATATGTGTAGATCCAAAACAAGCAAAGGGTGTTTTGAGAATGAAAAACAAAACTCAGAAATACAAAACATTTAAGAAGCACTAGATATAAAATTTGTAAGTTTCAAAAAAGACAAGTCACCCAAAATTATATTTCAAGATCACAATAGGTCCAAACTATATTTCAAGATCACAATAGGTCCAAAATATGATCCAAATTATGGAAAATTCTCACTCAATTTAGGCCCCCATAAAAATACAAACCAAAAAATCACTCCCAAAATTCACGTGCATAGAAGAAAACAAAATGCCAAATTTTAAACATAAAAAATAAACATATCAATTTTGACCAAAAAAGAAAGAAGAATAAAATGCAATGTATGGATATTATATGATGATTTAAACTACTAAAAATCTTTTTTTTCCAAAAAAAATAATAATCTTTATACTATTATTACTAATTTCTATTTCATACTTTCTCCGTTTTATTTTATGTAAATAAAAAATATCATTTAATTAGATAGAACTGATCAATGATATTTACATATTATGTTATTTTATCACAACTAATTCAAATAACATGGATCGACTAACCATCTTTAGTAATACAATATGTATTTAAAGATACATATTGACTGAATCGATATATACACATTCAATACCAATAAATTTTTACCCAAATTTCTACTACTATATATATTGTCCTATTGTAGCAAATGCAAACCTAGTAATTTCCCCTACTAGCTTTTGTTATGTCATCATCTCACTGTTTAACTACCCCACATACCAATATCCAAATTTCAAAAATAAAAAACAATTAACTATTCAACATAAAAATTGATGTTTCAAATTCCCTTTTTATTCATAGAAACAAATAATTCAAATACATTTTCCATTTTAATTTATATGTCACATTTCAAATGTTGAGAATTCAAAAAGCATCTCTTTGATAACGATCTTCTCATATCATAACAATATATTCAATATAATATCACTAGTAGAATCTAAAAAAAAGTAGAATATAATGTTACCCTTAGTATCGAGAAAGATAAATAGTTTGTTTTAGATAGACACTTGACTCAAATAAAACATAACAAAATGATTATAATCATATTATTTAGCAACTAAATCAAGTAATAATATGCATAAATCCTATATAATTGTTCTTTTTTTCTTCTTCCAAAAGATAATACTAATAATACAATTAATTCCAAATTTTCTAAAACAAAATAACATTAAAAAAAAACCAAAATTAATTGTAGAAAAATAAAATGAAAATCAAGATCAAAATGATATACAAAAGTACCATTTTCAGAGAGAAAAGATTGAGCCATCCCCGCCAATATCACCACCGTCCGCCGCCGTCAATCCACCGGAAAATCAAGAACTGATGAAAAAAACGCCGGAAAAATCCATTTCAAGCAGAAAAAATCCAACTTTGAAACCCCCAGAGTAAGTGCTTTCTGCATTTGCATTTCTGACATTTTCTTGAAATCTACAGAACCAAAATCAACAAGAACCTTCATTGCACACCAATTGTTTGATAATTTTCCACCAATTTTTTTTCAGCACCAAAATAAGTCCTACAAAAAAAAAAGATGAGATTTTTAAAGAATCCCATTTACAAAAAACATAAAAAGGTGTTTGATTGTCTTTGTGGTGCATTCTTTGGGGTGTCACATGAACCAAGAAAGGTGAAAAACATGGGGCTGATAAATGGTGTATAGGTACTATCATTACTATGATATGTTGCTCGGACTCTTCAAAAATATTACTCCTACAAGAAAAGTGTCTAATCCTTCTAAAGTAGGGTGCAATAACATTTTTAAAAAGTTCGAGCAATTTATATAGTACTACTATATGTCATATTGTTTAACTCTTTAACTAATTCAGATTCGTGTCGATAAAAAGTTTAGAGCTTTAGCACTTTCTACTAAATAAAAAGGTCTATTATGAGAGTTTTAGTACTCCTTACCAAAGAAAACCTCATTTCATGATTCGAACTCGAGACTTCTCCGTTACCATTCCACTACACCCCATTACATGAAACACTGAGTGGTTCCTACCCCAAAAAAAAGTTGATTCAAATTCGAGACTTCTCGTCAAGAATGAAGAGATCTTTACTTCATTTCAAGATTTGAACTCAAGACTTCATATCAAGAATGAAGAGACCTTTACCCTTCCTCAACACCCTTTTAGTGAAACTTCTTTGTTTTTGTTTTCTTCACAACCTTTATGATAAAAAGAGGGTGTTTGATGAGCAAAGTTGTCCTATCCTTAAAATCATGTGTTGGTAGTACTTACTACTAAGTCTATGAGGGAATTAGGTGTGATAGGAAGAGAAAAAGAAGAGGGGAAAAAGAAGGTTAAGGAGACAATTTAAGGACATTGAAAGAGAAATCCTTTGTGCCTTGTGAGTTTGTTTATGTCTATTCCCAACACAGTGCGACTATCTGTCTTATTAAACAAACATAATGAAGCCAATAGTGTTAGCTTTGTGTTATGTTATTTGGGCATGGGCTTGACATTGATTGACACTAATAAAACCCCACACCTCTTTAGTTCCAACAAGTAAGCTAAACAAGATTTGAGATAGTGAAGTTGAAATTTGAAAATTTGAGTTTTTTTTTGAAATTGTGTTTGAACGTTTTGGAAAAGGATTGAAGTTTTGTAAGTGGAAGTCTGATCAGATATTTAAAATCTGATCAAATTTCATGGCGAAACAAATATTTAGAGTTAAAATTTTAAAATCTACTCCAGAATTATGTGACCAAACAGGAGCTTGAGACTATTTCATTTCTAAAATCTTTCAATTTTATAGATGTTTTTTCAGATGATTCTGGTGTTCGTGTTATCTTGCTTGTACCTCAATTATTTCATTTCGTTTTTGTTATCTCACTCATCAGTGCATGTTAACTATGTCCATCAAATTAGGTAGATACAACCCCCCCCCTCCCCCCCTCCTCAAGACTTAGCTCAATTGACAAAGGTTAATATATTTGAGGCTTAGGTCACAAGTTGAGTTATATGTCGAACGAACTTTGTCTAGTATTTAAGTAGGGAGGGATAGAAAAGGCGAGGTCATTATTTTCCAACTTTAAGTTGGCCCTTAGATAGACTTCAGACGGATTTCTTAAACATTATAAAGAAAGATAAACAAATAAAAAAATCAATTAATCTTTTTTGTTTGTATTAAATTTAAACATTAATTTCTTGTATTTTTTCTATTCATTAACCGCTAATCACACCTTTTTTCAACTTCTTAAATTTTATTTAAGAACTTCACCATATGGCCTACTGGTCCAAATGGTTGAATATGATTGGCTATTCTGAATATTTTACTTAAACACTTCAGTTAAAAACTCGACCTATTAAGTTTTTAAATTGTACTCAAAATGTGTCAATTGACCTTCCAACCCTCCCCTTAAAAGATCATTGAGTGAATGCTACATTTGTCATTTGTTATCAAATGTTTATACTAAATAAAAAAATACATAATATATATTTATTTGAATATAAATATATCACTCAACTCATAATTAAGTTTTCATCTCATTTTATCATATGATAAATTTAATATAATTATTTAATACAAATAAAATTTACCCTTCCTCCACCCCCACCCCTCAAGACAAACACCCTTGGGTCAATTTCCCAATTTTTTTCACTTCACACCTTACATTGCCTCAAAAGTCCAGTTCCCAATTTGTCTAGATTTGCACAAGCAATCTCTGTCTTATTTTTCTTTCCTTTATTTAGCCTTCATTTATTACTAATTTCCCTTTCTATCCTCCCTAGATACTGATGCACATTACACGTTCAAGAAAAGAGGTTCAACCAAAAAAAGAAAGAAATTACGTTGGAGCGGTAAATATTTTTTCAATTTCACGTTCGAACTAAGAAAATGTAGTTGCCGTTGTCAAAGAGTGTTTTACCTTTCAAATGTGAAAAATTCTAATGTTAGTTTAAATTTGGTGAAGCCTTAATACAGTTATCAAGGAGACTATAAATAAATAAATAAAAGGAAGGTTCAAAATTTATTTATTTTTTAAAAAAAGAAGTCATTTTTTTCAATATGTTAACACTAATTCAAAATGTATATATATATATTTGCAGCTTTTGAGTAGTGTATATTATATTTGTAGTACAAGTTTTTTTTAATGAGAGATGACCTGACTCTACTGACTAAAAGGGCATCAATTTCAAGAAAAATTCAAAAAATAAATAAATAATTATATTATATATTGTGATAATTTTGTTTATTTGTTATTTTATTGTCTTTATTTTTCGTTATATCATGCTTTGTTTTATGCCTTCTAGAATTGAAGATTTATGAGAAATAAATTCTCTATTTTATAAATATAGAAATATAATCGGCATACATTCTATCTTTTCTATACTTTACTTATAAAATTAAATAAAATATGTTATTACTATTATTATAAATTTTTAATATTTAATTATTTTTTTGTATTCTTTATTTATGTTTTCTCGAGACTATCACCAAAGCAAAATCCAAGAATTTGTGGCCTAACATTCATTTGTTGGACTCAATAGGGGGAGCTAAACAAGAATGCTAATTAGCTACTTTTCCCGATAAATTTGGTTTTTGTTGACTCTTTTAGTCAAATATAATAAGTGTTTGTGGGCCCAAAATGTTTGAAAAATAATGGTCCCACTAAGTAACTTTTACATTTTTTTAAAAATAAATAAATTTTTACTTAATATTATATAATTATAAAAAAAAAATTACATTATCAAAATAATTATGAGGGACTAACAATTTATTAAAAAAAAGTGAAATTAGTATCTTGTGAAATAAGATAAAAGCAACTTGATTCATATAAAAATACATGAATAGTGTGAATTTTGTACACTATAAGCAAGGGCAGATATATTATTTATTATACTATTCAGTAGAATTTAATAGTTTTGGTTGAATTTTATATATTGAGATAAAAATAAAATACACAAATGATTATTTTATTAATAATATATCTAGTATAATTCAGATAGAATGAACGCAAATCTCACCTATAAATAGACTGTTTTAAATTCAATTGGTGAAACTCTAAGACATTATTATATTGATCCATCATATCCTTCAAATTTCAAACTCCATAATAACGATTATTTTATGAAATTTGAAACTCTGAATGACTATTTTACTATTACAAAGCTGAAAAGTGGCTAGTCGACTAAAATATGTACATATAATATGATGCAAACTAATAGAATAAATGAGTAAGTTTTATAAAAAGCGATGGATTATCATGACATATAAACTTCAAATTTTGAATTCGGATCCGATTATTAGTAAATGAGTTAAAAGTTGATAGGTAAAAATAATTTAAGAAGAGGTACGTGATTTTCCTACCCCATTTGCAATTACTAACATCTGCCAGAACAGTATTTACAGCTGATGGCACATTTATTATGATGTGATTTTATTTACTATTTATTAGATTTCTGTTTCCATTAGGTCAAGGATTTAAAACTTGTCTCACTTAGGTCAGGTATTTTTCTAATAAATGTATTATTGGTGAAAATTTGAAATATCCTAGTTTCTATATCATAAGGAGATAGAAATGAAGAGTTTTATAAGATATAGCACAGGTTTACCTGATATGCACACTTTTCATATCGATGATGACATATCCCGAAAGACAAATTAGTGAGGTCTGTTGAGCCAAAGTGAACAATGTATATCATGAGCTTAAGTTGTGATCACACTTCATTCTGAATGATTTATAATGTTGTTCAAGCCCTTAGTAGTTGTTGATAAAAATCCCTAGACACAGAGAGTAGGTACGATCTAATTTTTAATAGAGGGAAAGCTGGTGAAAAATATAAAATGTGTATGCTACGCACACTCTCTCTCTATCAATTCATGAAGCTTAGGTAAGATAAAAATGTAAATTATCAAACGATTTTATATCAGGTATAGTTCGTTAGGACAACTCATTAGTAATTAATTAGTTGATATAGATAAGTAAGAACAAACAAAAATATATATAGAAACAAATTTTTAAAAACAGAGTTGGGATTTACTAAAATGAGGAAAACAACTATAGTTCTTTATCTAAGAAAACATTAAAAGGTAAAAAAATTAAATGCTAACTAATTGCTAGATCAATAATGTAAAAAAGAAAGTAAATAAATTAAATGCTAACCAATTCCTAGATCAATTCTTATGCACCAAAATGGAACTCAAAAGAAAATGATTGAAGTAACTGATTGCTTATGTTGTTCGAATTCTTTTAAAATGATGTCACATTCATAATAAATCTTTTTAAAAAATTATTTTAAAAAAGATTGATATACACCTATTAATATATTTTATAAAAAATCCGAACAACCTAAATGATTGTTAATTAAATTATTATACACCAAAATGGAAATCAAGAAAATGATAGAATCCTAAAGACTATAAAGCAAAGAACCCCATATGGAGAAAGTTCAATATTTATCATAAATATAGACAAAAGAAGAACTAAATAGTTAATATATATATTTATATATAAATATAAAAATATATGCACAGATATCAATCATTTTCAGAACAGATATTTTCTGAGATCAAACCCTACTTTTCCTGTATTTGTATCTGTCCCTTTTATCGCTGCCATGTATAACATGGAGTGTTGCAAGGGAATTCAATTGAACTCTTCATTTTTAGCATAAAAGAAGATTTTGAGTTTGAGTTTGTGAGAATAGATAATGAATTCGTTATATGGATGTCTGGATGGATTCATACTATCAATCGACCGATGGATTCATTCTATCAACAAATATGATCTAATTATTCTCAATTAAAAGTTTTGAGCTTGAGTTCTGAAAACGGAAAAATTCCTGATAGAGAGTATGAATATCCTCGTATATCGCCCTACGAGGTAAAGGAAGGTCTTGAATTTGAGTTTATGAGTTTTGAATTAAATTTTTATACCTATTTTGTAAATCTCTTAATGTAAAAAACATAGTTTTTGGCCAAAGCTACAACAGTAGCGAAATCAGAATTTTTTTGTTAATTCATATATATATAGAATGACTTTAATATAAAAAATATTTTTTTTAATGAAGAGCGTTTAACTAATCACCCTTCATTACGTGGCTACAACACTAGGTTGTGCCAAACCCATACCTTATACCTATACATCTAGCTCCGCCCCTACTATGCGACACAAATTTCATAATTTTTTTATTCATATATATATATATATATATATATATATATATATATATTATAATAATTTTCGATGAAAGGTGTTCACATACTCATTCTTTATTATATGTGGCTACACCACTAACTAGAAACTATTAGGTACTGTTGAATCCATAATTATACATCAAGCTTGGATCTTAAAATACAACATGAATCTAAATTAGTCGGTTCAGTAATTTCTAAAGGTAGATAATTATATCAAAAACAAACAACAACACAACATGCCTATATATATATATATATATATATATATATATATATATAAAAGAGAAATGAAGAGTACCTTTCAAATTTCCATTAATAGAGGCAAAAAACTTGTGCATGGATCCATTAATACAAAACTTATTGTATGTTTGGAAACTAAGAAAAGAAATAGTACTAGTAGAAGGAGTATATATATTTGTATATAAAGAAGAAAAAACTAATTAATTAAAAAAATGAAAGGAAAATAATCAAAAGCAAAAGGGGTTGCATATCTTTAACACTTTACAATAGAATTGATTTTTTTTCTTTTTCTTGAAAAATAAAATTGTGAAAGAGATTTCATTTTCAGCTTTTTCTTTTTGTTATTCTATGAAACTTGGGATTTTCCTCCTTCTTTTTTTCCTCTAAAAAAACCTGGAGAAGAAAGAAAGAAAAAAAAAAAACTGACAATTATAGTGGATTGAGAGGCTTTTTGGTGAAAATGCTTTTTGCAGAAGAAAAAGTTGAGAAAATTGGTAATTTTAATTTAAAGAAAAATAATTTAGTGTGAAAAATAAATGTATCAAAAGTAGATATCTTACCTTTTGAAATAATAATAAAAATATATGTAAGTAAATCTGTTAAAAAAAATCACTTGCTTATGATTGTGGTTATTTTTCGAGGGGTGGATGAAATTCACCTAGAAGATCAAATATATTGGAAGAGGATGGATGTATTTCAACTCGAAGATTAAATATATCGAGGGAGGATGGATGTAATTCAATTAGAAGATCACTAAGAAATATTTGGAATCTATGTATAGATCCTCAATCATTAATCATTGGATGAATAAAGGATAGTGCTTGAAAGACTGTGAATTAATTGGAGCTGTCAATTGAATGAATGTTGATCACATTTAATGATCAATCTTACAAAAAATTATGTTGAATTTCGAAACATTGTGCTCGAACACAATTTCCAACACATACTTACTAAGAACAATTTGATCAACAAATAGTCATCTTAATTATAATTACATTATAAATCGTTGAGAATATAATTAAGTAAATAAAAATGTAACCTCTTAATTAACATATTTTAATTTTTTAGATAAGGCGATTACACACTTACACTGTAGCAGCACAAAAATTTTCCTAAATTTGAGTTTCACCACCCCATATTATTGAGTTTCTTTTTTATTCATGTATTTGATTTATAAGACTTCAACTCAATAAATTATGAACTAATTATTATCAATACAAATGCAATGATGAAATATAAATATTTTTTGTACTTTCAATTACTCAATATTTGATGGAAACAGAAAGACAAAAAGAACAAAAGCATACATAGGGTCAAACCTAATTTGGAATCTATAAATCTAAAAATAAAAGATACAAATAAAAAAAAATAGTTATCTCTTGGAAATAGAAAAAGCAATATTCATTCATAAAGAAATAGAAAAAAACAAAAAAAAAATAAAAGCAAAGATAGAGAAAAAAAAAAGGTGTTTGGGCCAAAAAGCCATTTCAGAACTTTTTATAATGAAACCAGTTTCTTTTGGTTCTTCTAATCTTTTGTTGCTTTATAAGTAATGAGTAGTAATAGCAATAAAAATTTAGACCATACCATCCAAACAATGTTGTCGAAAATTAGTTACGAAATTCATCGTTACTCTATCGCTAAATAATTTGTAATTAATTTTTATTTTAATAATATATTATTAGGTTTGTCGTTGAATAAGATTAAGAATGAATTTTACTATTTAACTATAAAACTTATCATCTTATAATTCATGTTTTTTTTTTTGTGGAACAGATGAGATGATCCTTTTAGAAACAAATCTAACAATTTATTGTTCACTTAAACTCAATAATTTTTCGCTAGACCATAAGTGGTTATTGTAAAAGAGTGAAAATACATTATATTGTCTTACGATTTAGAGATATCTATAGAGACAAAACAAAAATCCTCCACAAGTGGATGTCCATAAATACTTGATCGCGAATCAAATTATTATTGTATGTTAATTGTTATAGGGATTCATAAATTTTAATTTTTGAATTTATCTTTGAAACACTTTGCTATATTAATCATAGATCTCAATTTTAAATTTTAAAATTGATTTTTTTTTAATACAAATACTTTTCCATTTAAGATAGATAACTATATAATACTAATCTAAATTAATTGAATCAATAAATTTCAAATATCAATAATTAAACTAAAAACTTGGACCACCTAGCTCACACTAAATCATGCAGTAGGATACTTAGTCAATTATGTTTAAAAGAAGCAGCCGTTATATCCAACGTTAATAGAGAAAAGAATAATATAAAATTAAAAAGACAAAAAGTAAAATAACTAAAGTGATATAATTGGTTAAAAAGATTATTTTGATATGATTAGGCCACGTTATAGTTAGATTTATTAGAGTTGTGACCATGTTGTTTTTTCTCTTTTCCCTTTAGGTCACGTGAGGAACAGTCTTTGGAAGATTTTTTTTTCCCCTCAGTTGTTTGGTATCTGTTTTGAGATCTCGAATAATTCAATTTCATGATGTGGTTGGTGACATTCATGACGGAGAGCAAGCCTATGAACCCTGGAGAAGGAGTGCATATTACATCTTATATGAATTTTAAATTGGAATAGGAGAAGAAAGTTAGAAACCTTATAAGAATGAGTTCAAAGTCAATTGTTGAGGCATCTTATGGATGAAAATAGACAAATTCGTGCAAATCTAGATTCAAAATAAATAATACCTTAACAATTGGATTGGAATTGGTACACGGGTCATGAGATTGATACTAAGAAGAAGAGAGCACTTGACCCCTCACATACTTCACAAGAAAGTTAGCTTGTCGAGTTCGAATCACCTGATTCTGAAAGACACATGAGTTCGAACACTATGTATAAGAATAATTTTAGGAGAAAATACTTTTTATTTTGTTTCTCTTTCCTTCTTAATGAATATTAAATGAAATATATTCAAATTAAGCGAATGAATATAAAAAAAAATTACTTTAAAAATTAACTAATTTGAGATGAAAACATAGTAATTGTATTTGTATTACAAAAATATATATGACGGGTTTCCTTTAAGAGTAATTAGATGAAAGTAATAAGAGATTTCGAGTTCGAACTTTGAGTATGAAGTCGCGTTAGGTAGGAAACATTTTATTTCTTAATGTGGAACTTTTTTGACGGATACAGATTAATCAAATCTCAAGACAGGTTTCAAACACCAAGTGGGAAATCAAATGAAAAAGAGGACTATGAATGCTTTTAGGCCTTTCGTGTCTTCTTAAACCTATTCATAAGTCATACCTCACCATCCTTGTAAACTGAAAGTACTTATTTCTTTACGTAACAGAAGTAATGGATAATATAAATATCCATATAATTCATTGAACTTTCTCATTTTTATCCATATTATATAAGGATTGGGTCAAATATTTTCGAGAAAATTATGCAAAATGTCAGCCCATAAGGTTTTCTTATCATCTTTTTATCTCAATTTATTTAAATTACCTAAAATGGTCATTTAACCTTATTTTTTTTTTCCAAAAAAAAAAATTGTCGCACACTTCTTATGCTACATTCTTTGGCCTTCTTCTTTTTCTTCTTGCATCTTTTTCTTTTTCGTTGTTGCTTCAATCAGTCATTGAAACATCGTCATCTTCTTCAAGCTCCTATAGCTTTTAAGAACGAGATGAAAAAGCGAAATCTCATAAAAATGACATCAGATTTTATCGTACAATCTCTAAAATCAAAGAATGGTATTTTCACTTTGTCTCTTGATCTCCTCATACCACAAAAAAACTTGCTTGATTTAAGAATTTAACATGCCACACAGGTAAATTGTTTCGAGTGAATTATAAATCAAATACTCGAAATATCAAGAGAACTTCATATCTAAAATTTGAGACTGTTTAGAGGTGATTCTGAGTTGATCGAGATTGAATAGTTAATGTATACTTCATGTATAGTTAAGCTCTATTCAGCTTTTGAGTGTATCATAGCGTAAAATTAGCGTATAGTTCATGTATATGTAAGATATACTGTATAGCTATTGTATATTTTCTATGACTTTTGACAAGATATATTGTATAATCACTGTATACTTCTATGACTTTCGGCAAGATAGATGTATAGTCTGTGTATACTTCCTATGACTTTTGACTATTTTTTTTATGTAAATAAAACATAGTGTATTTATCGTAAACTAATAATTTTATTGTATATATTTGAAATTTGCCCTTTATATAATGTATTGTCTAAACAATGCATATGGATGTATGCATATTTTTTATACATAGATATATATCATGTATACATAAGTATACACTATGTATACAATACTAATACATTTAATTACTATCTATATATACAATATCGATACATTACATGTACAACAATTATTTTGTTGAAAATTTTGTTAGTCACACGTATCAAAGAGTTAGAAAATTGCTCCTTAATGTTGTTTTGTGAGAAATACTTTGAGATACAAAAAATGGAGCTTACCTACGATTTTTCTCCCATTTAACCATAGTTCTAGCATCGACCGATACGTAACCCTAAACCGAATACAAAGATTAGAGAAAAATACCCCAAATATTCCTTGTGGAAATTGAAATAGAATCCTACTAATTGGATCCCATTAATTTGTCTCCTAATGTCACGGCCCAGACCGTCATGATTGGTACCCACACTAACTCTCCGGTGGGAGAACCACTACTACAACCCAAACCAAGCAACTAAAGCAATAACTAACACATTTAAGTCAAACACTAAGGAAATGAAAATAGAGTTCTCATAAACTCTAACAAAAGTTTAACAATAGAATAACCTAGAACCTAAAAGTCAATGTACCAAAACATCTAATAATGAACCAAGTCTAAACAAGAAGAACAACCCTATACTAAAGAACTAACTAAAACAAATGTCTAAGCCCGAAATGGTGGACATAGACGAAAGAGAATTTCAAGGCAGCTCGGAAGAATTGGCTCACCCTTGAATTCGAACAATCACTGATCTCCTAAGCAAGGTCTGTCAGTAGCCGCTTGAAGATGCCCTGTACTCAACAAAAATGAGAGCAAGTGCAGTATCAATACACAACCACAGTGTACTAGTAGGATCACACAACTATCCCACTAGTGCAACATAAGCAAGTCAAGACAACGTTATAATCACATGCATATATATTAACATATACAATATTATCAACATTTACGAACAACGAACAACTTCACATTTTATATCAAATCATTGGTCCTATCATGGAACCCAAACCCAAAGAGTTAGCATGTCGGAATGTGGCAACCGATCCCATCTTTATGCCGGAACGTGGCAACGGATCCCATTTTTATGCCGGAACATGGCAATCAATCCAAGTTAGTTATGTCGGAACGTGGCAACCGATCTATTCAACACACCAGAATCACAAACACAAGTATATCATCAAGATCATACATTTAAGTCACTATTTCATGACAATCATCATTCATCTATCTTATTTACAACAAGTTTGATCAACATTACAACATTCATACATATACAATTATCATAATGAAGCAAGAACAAACATACTATCACTCAATCATAGAATCATAACCATCACCTACCTCAAAACAAGCTTGAAACCCTAAGAAACTTGAACCTTCCCTTTCTGAATTCGTTCCGCTTGTTCTTAGTCTACAAACAATCAATATAATACGAAAATCAATAAACAATCATTAATTATCTGAATTACTAACAATTCTATGAACCCTAAATCAAACCCATGATCTTAATTATTCAAGTTAGGGTTGTTTCCACCATAGAATCCATAACAAACCCCTTCCCTATCAATATTCACCCATTCTATTACGTTTTACGGATCGAAAAATGAATTCGGGGAGTGACAAACTTACATTTAGCCTTAAGAATGGTGAAAAATGAGTAGGAGTCATCTGGGGTTCGTTCCTTAGATCTAAAAAATTCAAAAGTGCATAATGAGGTCGTTTAGGGTTTATTAACGACTTTAATTCGCATCGAGCCCGCCACAGCGGCCACCACCCCACTACAGCGACTCCGCCGAAGCGGTAAAACCTAATGCCAAAGCAGCATTCTCGAGACATAGAGTTAATTCAAGAATTCCAAAATTTTCATTTCACAACACACCTCTAACCCACGACGCTTAGTAAATACCATTTACGCTAAGATGAATTTCTACTCGCCCGAATTCAATTCCGTAAAGTTGTACGGATTTCTTAACGAGTTATCTAACTACTCATGTAATCAAAATCATAATTACTTCACCCGATTGTTACTAGATTTCCCTACACCTCAAGAACTCCGATTTCGTCCAATTCTGGACAAGGTTGGGAAAATTCAAATACTACAAAAAAGTTTTTCGGCCCCAAATTTTCCCCTATTGGCTTTTCTATAACGACGAGAATAGGTCGTTACAATAAATACTAATTTACCCATCACTCGTCCCTGAGTGACAAAACTTAGGAAAATAGGCTAAAGAAGGAATGAAATAGTACCTGAATCGACAAACAATTGGGGATACTTTTCTTGCATATCCCTCTCGATTTTCCAAGTAGCTTCCTCAACTGGACGATGCTTCCATTGAACTTTCACGGACTTAATCTCCTTGGTCCTCAACTTGCGCACATCACGATCAAGAATTACAATCGGTTTCTCCTCATATTAGAAGTCCTTGTCTAACACAATTGAGTCCCACTTAATGATATAATCTCCGTCACCATGATACCTCTTCAACATGGACACATGAAATACCGGATGAACACTTGATAAATTAGGAAGTAAAGCCAATCTATACATTACCGGTCCCACGCATTCAAGAATTTCAAATGGACCAGTGTATCTAGGACTTAGCTTACCCTTCTTACCAAATCTCATCACCCCTTTCATGGGTGATACCTTAAGAAGAACATTTTCACTGGATTGAAACTCCATGTCTCTTACCTTATGATCCACATACTTCTTTTGTCTACTCTGGGCTGCTAGAAGCTTAGCTTGAATACTCCTAACCTTATCTTGAGCATCCTTCACTAAATCAACCCCCAATAGTTTCACATCTCCAGCCTCAAACCATCTTATGGGTGATCTGCATTCCCTCCCATATAATGCCTCAAATGGTGTCATATCAATACTGGAGTGATAACTATTATTATAGGAGAATTCACACAAAGGTAAGAACTTATCACAACGCCCTCCAAAATCAATCACACATGCCCTCAATATGTCTTCTAACACTTGAATAGTCCTCTCTGACTATCCGTCTATCTGTGGATGGAAGGCTGTACTAAAAGTAGGGGTGTGTATCGGTCGATTCGGTTCGATTTTAAGTATTATCGATTCGGTTTATCGATTTTCAGTTTTTAAATCTGCTAAACCGATAACCAAACCAATAAGATATTTGTTATCGGTTTTCGGTTTATCGGTTTTAGGTCTTTAACAATTCGGTTTTCGGTTTAACCAATAAGAAAATGCTTTCAAAATAAATATATGACTTATCCAATAATTTGACGCAATATGCATACATCAAAATAATCATACCAAACGGGGGTCATCACAACAAAGTCTTTGGTCAATTTTCTATATTTACAATCGTGCAAAAACTAATATTAGTCAATTATAAAGTTTATAATTGATATAAACTAAAACTAATTAAAACCAAGTCCAATTGTAAATCGGCAGTTCATCTTAAACTATCTTTAACAGCTTCCAAATGCCCAAATCCATCGGATAATCAACAAAATCTTCATTAAATTCCTGACCAAGATAATCACAAGCCTGGAAGAAAAAGTGGAAGAGATTTGTGAAGTATTTCAACATTTAATACTAACATAATGGGCAACCAAAACACAAACTAAAACTAATACCATCTCTAAAGTTGAAATCAACATCAAATATAAGTACTAAATGTCCAGATTGTCATAACTTATTTTAAGCAAATACACGAGTTAAAATAACTTGTATCTAGAATTAAGAATAACTTACCAAATGTCCACATCCAAACGGAACAAAGAAGAGTTTCAACTCCATGTTAATCATCAAGAATGCTAGTATTAGCCAAATCTATAAAGAATTAATGTTAATCATTTAGAAAAATATTAATGACTAATTATAATACCAATAAGAAACGAATACAATATGAATATGCTTACCTTGTTCAAGTTGTTCAAGGACATCTATATCTTCCTCAACACTAACATGTCGTGATTCACTTCGAATCCAATCTTGAAGGCACACTAGAGTTTGCACCAATTTAGGAGTTAATGAACTCCTAAATGAATCCAAAATACGTCCACCAGTGCTGAATGCACACTCGGATGCCACACTTGAAATAGGAATAGCTAACACATTCCGAGCCATCTCGGCAAGAATTGGAAATCTAGGTGAGTTTATTTTCCACCAAGACAGGATGTTAAAGTTCTTGGTTTCAACTTCATTTTCTTCACCAAGATATTTTTGCAAATCTGTTTTAACAATTGCAGTATTTCCAGCTTTATGTTTCATTAGATCAACCATGAATGACCCCAAAGATCCTATTGATTGGACAATACTATCTGAACTTGAAGGCAGTGAACTGAACTTTTCAAATGAAGAGCTAGATAAAGATGAAGAGTCATGACTATTATCTTTTGAAAGAGACTTTACATATTCAGCAAACATTAAATCCATGTAGCCTCTAACTTCCTGCTCTAGAACTAGTCCTTTTTCTTTTCCAAACATCATTTGAAGTGCAAAGCCAACCGAAACAAACTTGTGTCGAGGATCCAAAACACAAGGAATAAAAATCAACTTATTCATTTTGTTAGGAGTACCCCAATACTTATCAAATTTTTCTCTCATATTTTTAGCAATTTTACCCAAAAGATCATCAGTGTCATCTTCACTCAGTATCATTTTTCTCAAATAACAAGAAACTTCACAAATCCTAAGAAAGTGTAAATTCGATGTAACGTACTGTGATCCAGATACTTCTCTGGTAAGATCATAGAAGATTCGAAGGAAATCAAGAACTTTCTTTACATTGTTCCAAATATCACCGAAAGTGCACCGCAGTAGCCCATCTTCATCCTCAACAAATTGAAGGTAATGCAACAAACCAATATCACGATCAACATAACTGGAAAACATATTTTCAAACTCAATAGCCCTGTTCAACATCAAGTATGTGGAGTTCCACCTCGTAGAAATATCCAAACATAAAGATTTCTTACAATTGATATCAACATCCTCAGCACATTCTTGGAACCTCTTACCCCTTGCAGGAGACAACCTAATGTATTTAACTGCTTTTCTAACCCGTTCAATGTAAAGCGACACTTTCAAACCATCTTGAACAACAAGATTTAGAATATGCGCCATACACCTCACATGAAGGTGTTCTCTATTCATGAAATTGGTACCCCGTTTGGTGAATATCTTCGACAACTCTTTCACAGTCACATCATTCGAACTAGCATTATCAACTGTGATGGTAAAATTTTTATCTAACCCCAATCACGTAAACACTTACTTATCTCATTAGCCATATCTTCACCTCTATGGCTAGAAACTTGTGAAGCTAATTATCCTCTTACGCATCATCCATTCTTTATCAATCCAATGCGATGATACACATATAATTAATTCACGCAAAGAGGTCCAAGTATCAGTAGTAAGACTAACTCTTTGTTGTGCTTCTCCGAAAGATCTCCTCAACTTCTGTTTCTCCTCATCAAAAAGTTTAAAACAGTCACGCGTCACAGTAGTACGAGAAGGAATCTTAAAATGAGGTTGCGCTTACTTTCATAAAGTTTCTAAAACCTTCCTTCTCGACAAATTTGAAAGGGAGTTCATCCACAATCACCATGCGACATAAAGCTCTCTACATTGCTCTTGCTCAAATTTCCAGAAACAATAACCACATCATCCGTATTACCCTTGAACTGTTTTAAAGCCTATTTGAGTTTGATTTTTATCAACAATTCGAGGCATCTTTGGACATGTTAACATATGAGTAAGCATTGACGCTGCACCATTTTTACCTGAATCAGCAAAATAATCTGTACCACAATGCTTACACATGGATTTCTTATTTCCATCTTCATCAACAAATGATCCGAAATGGTTCCATACCCGAGATCTTTTCTTTCTTTCTTTCTTTACCTTTAACTGAACAGATTTTGTTTGACGCGTAGCATTTGAATTAATACTTTCATCGACCAGACAACCACCTCATCGCTTATAATATTTTTGATCATGTGTATATCTCTGTTACAAAATGAATTAGACAATAATTAAGGCAGCAAATCATGAAATAGTTTCAAGGTAAACCAATTTAACTAAAGAGAAATTAAAAAGATGAATTAGACAATAATGAAGGCAACAAATCATGAAATAGTTTTAAGGCAGAGCAAATATTCACAATTCAGTTTCACAACCTTAGTCGTCACCTAATACTTGTCGTTGTCGTCGTCGTCGTCGTCGTCGCAACTCACAAATCCTTGCCGTCGCCGGTCTTTAGGTTTTGCGTTTTGACCTACCTAAAGAAAATAAGTAATCCTAAAACAGTAAAATGTAATAACTAAAGTCTAAAAGTAAAGAGGGGAGTAGTCAGTAGTGTACTCACGGTGAGTAACTCACCATGGATGCCTGGACGGATAGAGATAAGAGATGAGAACATATTAGGAATTAGGAAAGTTAGGTTTAAGGTTTTTGTTATTATTGGGCCTTGGGCCATTTTTTATGGACTTCTGTCTTCTGTTTTTTGACTTTTTCCAATAAAAGGCTCTAAGCCAAAAATTTCAATTAAAAAAAAAAAAAAAACTACTAATTATATTAATATTTTTTGTTTAATATTATATATATATATAAATAAAAATTATTATTATATTTTTAATGGGTTATCGGTTAACCCAATAACCTAATATTAAAAATCAATAACGAACCGATAACCCAATAATTTTTTTTTGTAAAACCATTAAATACCCGTTAACCCAATAACCCGGTAACAATAAACCAATAACATTTTTATCGGTTCGGTTTATCGGTCGGTTCGGTTTTTGCACACCCCTAACTAAAAGTGAGTTGTGTGCCTAATTCATCATGCAATTTCCTCTAAAATTTGGATGTGAATTGGATACCACGGTCTGAGATGATAGAGATGGGCACCCCATGCAACCTCACTATCTCTTTCATATAAACTTTAGCCAATTGTTCAGCATTATAATATATTTTTACCGAAATAAAATGGGCTGACTTGGTCAATCTATCAACCATTACCCAAATAGAATCAAACTTCCCTAAAGTATTGGGAAGACTAACCATAAAATCCATAACTATCCTTTTCTACTTCCATTCCGGAATTGGCATTCTTTGAAGTAAACCTGCAGGTCTTTGATGTTCATACTTCACTTGTTGACAATTTTGACACTTCGCTACAAACTCCGCTATGTCTTTCTTCATGCCCGACCACCAATAAATTCGCCTCAGATCTTTATACATCTTGGTCACACCCGGATGAATAGAATATCGCGAACTATGAAACTCTGCCAACAATTTCTCAATCAAGTCATCTACTCTAGGAACACATATTCTCCCCTTGAAATTTAGCACACCATCCGCATCAAGAGTGGTCTCTTGTGCCTTACCCATCGCAGTCTTCTTTCTAAGTTCCTCCAGATTCTCATCTTCAAATTGTTTAGCCTTGATCTCTTCAATGAAAAGTGGCCCTTACCTTAATACTAGCTAGCACCCCACTTCTTTCTGAGATGCCCAATTGCATGAACTTAGACTCTAAGGTCTGAATTTCTATAGCTAAAAGTTGCTTGGCTACACTTAAGCAAGCTAAACTACCCATACTTACCGCTTTTTGACTCAAATCGTCTGTCACTATATTAACCTTGCCTGAATATTATTGAATGGTCACATCATAATCTTTAAGTAACTCCATCCACCTTCGTTGTCTCAAAATTAGATCCTTTTGAGTGAAAATATGCTGCAAACTACGATGATCAGTAAACATTTCACACTTAACACCATAGAGGTAATGCTGCCAGATCTTAAGAGCAAACTCTACCGCTGCCAACTCTAAATCATGCGTTGGGTAATTCCTCTCATGCACCTTCAATTGACGCGAGGCATAAGCTATAACATTCTTATCCTGCACCAACACAACACCCAACCCAGAATGAGAAGCATCATAATAAACAATAAAATCTTTACCTTCAACCAGTAATGCTAGAATAGGTGCGGTGGTCAAAAGAGTTTTGAGCTTTTGAAAGTTCTCACATTTTTCGGTCCATTCAAATGGTATCTCCTTTTTGGTCAAATTAGTCAAGTGAGTGGCAATAGAAGGAAAAATTTTCACAAACCAACGTTAATAGTTAGTGAGCCCCACATAACTCCTAACTTTAGTCACAGAACTTGGTCAGACCCAATTCTTAACTGCCTCAATCTTTTGAGGATCTATCATTACCCTTTCTTTTGAAACTACATGCCCCAAAAATGCAACCGATTTCAACCAAAATGCACACTTAGAAAATTTAGCATATAGCTTTTGCTTCCCAAGAACACCCAAAACACTACAAAAATGGTTGGCATGCTCTTCCTCACTTTTCGAATAAACCAAAATATCATCAATAAAAACTATAACGAACGAATCAAGAAATGGTTTGAACACCCCATTCATCAAACTCATAAAAGTTGCAGGCGTATTGGTCAAACCAAAAGACATAACTAAAAACTCATAGCGCCCATAACGAGCTCTAAACACTGTCTTGGGCACATCCTCTGACCAAATTTTCAATTGATGGTAACCAAATCTTAGATCAATCTTAGAGAAAACTGATGTACCTTGCAATTGGTCAAAAAAATCATCTATTCGAGGCAAAGGGTACTTGTTTCGAATAGTGACCCTATTCAATTGTCGGTAATCTATACACATTCTCATACTACCATCTTTTTTCTTAACAAACAAAACTGGGGCACCCCATAGGGAAGCACTAGGACGAATAAATCATTTATCAAGAAGTTTTTGGATTTGAACCTTAAGCTCTCTTAATTATGCCGGAGTCATGCGATATGGAGGGATAGATATGGGGCGCGTACCAGGCTCTAAATCAATGCAAAAATCTATATCTTTATCCGGAGGCATACCAGGCAAGTCATTAGGAAACACTTCACTAAATTCAGACACCACAAGAATAAACTCAATGGATGGAGCCTCAATCTCAACATCCCTAATATGAACAAAATAAGCCAAACAACCCTGCTCTACCAGTTTACTAGCCTGAATGGAGGATATAATCTTAGCTTGCTTAGGTTTGTACACCCCTTCCTACTCTAATTTTTCCCTTCTCGAAATTTCTAGAGTTACAGACATAGTATTACAATTAAGCACAGCATAATAGGGGGTTAACCAAGTCATGCCTAAGATTATGTCAAAGTCAGTCATATCCAAAATCACTAAATCAACCTAAGTTTGAAATCCCATAAACAAAATAGGACAGACACGATAGATATGGGTAACTATGATTGACTCTCCAACTGGGGTAGAAACACGAATAGGGGCATCAAGAATATCACAAATCATATCAAAATCTAAGACAAATCTTACGGATACATATGAATAGGTAGAACCCGAATCAAATAACATATTAGCCATCCGGTCATAGACAAGAATAGTACATGTGATCACCGCATCAGACGCCTCCGCCTCATTCTTTCTCGAAAAAGTATAACACTAAGCCTTATCATCTTGACGAACCACTTTCCTACCTGGTTGCGCCCTACCTCTACCTCCATTACCATTACCATTTCCTCTACCTCCACGGCCTCGTTGATTACCTCCTTGCCCACCTTGTGGACGTCCTCTACCATTATTAACATTCCCCGCGGATACCACTGCTCTAGACTACTACTACTGCACAAAATCTAAGACACGCGGGTGGGGACAACCTCTCCTCATATGCCCATGCTCTCCACAGTTGTAACAAGTACGATCAAAAGTTGGTTTGCCTCCCGTCAAAGGCGCGACTCCCTGGATATCCTGAAAATTATGAGATGGAATTTCCAAGTAACTACCTGCAGAGGTGGGCATAGCAGACTGAATTGGCTTAGCTGCAAGCGTTGCCTTTCGGACCCTTTAGAATAAGCTCTTTGAAAATAACCCGAGTTCTTGGCCCTTTTTGCCTATGCCTTAGCTTGACCATCTCACCTCACCCCCTCTACTTTCTTAACATAGTATGTCACCTCATTAAAGCTTCTTCCTGCAGAAGTCATATGAACATATAATACTTGCAAATCAAAATTTAATCCCCTAATAAATAACCGGATTCTCTCTTCCTCAGTAGTCACCAATTGAATAGCATATCTAGACAAGGCATGAAACTTGGCCTCATAGCGGCCACAATCATACCACCCTGCTCTAAAGCCATGAACTCATCCTTCTTGCGATCCCTCAAAGTCCTAGGCACATACTTCTCTAGAAACAGAGCATGAAATTGGGTCCAAGTAAGTGGAGGTAAAGCAGAAGATCTGCATTTCATATAAGCTCTCCACCACTGCTTAGCCTCACATTGAAGTTGAAAATATACAAACTCAACCCCATGCTGATGAACAATACCCAGTTTATGAAGCCTCTCATAGCAATCCAGAATGAACTCATAAACATCCTCATTCTCAGAACCAAGAAACACATGAGGCTTTAGCTTCAGAAACATAGTCAACATTTCATGTTCATTATCCGTCATAACAGAACCCAACAAAAGACGGAAGAAAACGTCTTACCTCCAGTCCCACCTACCTTAGGTGCAGTGTTAGCAATATGAGGATTAGTAGGAGCTTGAGTTGCTTAAGCAGAAGGAAGCACTTCAGAACCAACCAACCCTTTCAAGAATGACATGATCTGTTGAGCTAACACTGGATCCAAAGGAGTAACACTTTTAGTCTCAGCCTGCACCTCTCCCTCTTGTCCCAATCCTCAACATCAACATCAACATTCTCCTCTATCTCTTTATGATGCGCAGGAGGGTTCTCATTCATAGGAGCATTCTCAACATGAGCTCCGTTTCTAGCAGGTTCTACTCTTTCACAGCCTCTACCCCTAGCTCTTCCTCTACCCCTGCCTCGACCGCAACCTCTCACTACAGATTTCTCAACCGGAGCATTGATGGGAGCTACAGGCCTAACGCCATTGAATCTAGTATTAACCATCTGCGAACAGAAGAGTGAAGAAGGTTAGATACCAATTTGAATCGCCAAATACCAATTGGAATCAAGTCATAGCATGAAAGGAGACAAGTGAAAAATAGAGATTTCCTAAAGTCCTATAACCTCTCGAAGAAAAGTAAAGGCGTCCACGTACTGTTCCACGAGACTCTATTAGAATCGTGTCGGTATATCGAGATCAACGAACCTAGGCTCTAATACCAACTTTGTCACGATCCAGACCGTCGTTATTGGCACCCACACTAACTCTCCGGTGGGAGAACTACTATTACAACCCAAACCAAGCAACTAAAACGATAACTAAGACATTTAAGTCCAACACTAAGGGAAAAAAATAGAGTTCTCATAAACTCTAACAAAAGTCTAATAATAATAACTCACTATGCAAAAGAATAACCTAGAACCTGAAAGTCAATGTACCAAAACATCTAACAATGAACCAAGTCTAAACAAGAAGGGATATAACCCCATACTAAAGAACTAACTAAAACAAATATCTAAGTCCGAAAATGGAGGACATAGACAAAAGAAAATTCCATGACAGCCCGGAAGAATTGGCTTACCCTTGAATTCGAACGATCACTGATCTCCTAAGCGAGGCTGTCAATAGCCGCTTAAAGATGCCATGTACTCAACAAAAATAAGAGCAAGTGCAATATCAGTACACAACTACAGTGTACTAGTAGGATCACGTGGCTATCCCACTAGTGCAACATAAGCAAGTCAAGACAACATTATAATCACATGCATATATATCAACATATACAATATTATCAACATTTACTAACAACGAACAACTTCACATTTTATATTAAATTATTGGTCCTCTCATGAAACCCAAACCCAAAGAGTTAGCATTCTAGAATGTGGCAACCGATCCCATCTTTATGCCGGAATGTGGCAACGGATCCCATTTTTATGCTAGAACGTGGCAATCGATCCAAGTTAGTTATGCCGGAACGTGGCAACCGATCCATTCAACACACCACAATCATAAACACAAGTATATCATCAAGATCATACATTTAAGTCATGATTTCATGGCAATCATCATTCATCTATCTTATTTACAACAAGTGTGATCAACATTGCAACATTCATACATATATAAGTATCATAATGAAGTAAGAACAAACATACTATCACACAATCATAGAATCACAATCATCACCTACCTCGAAACAAGCTTGAAACCCTAAGAAACTTGATCCTTCCTTTTCCGGATTCGTTCCGCATGTTCTTAGTCTACAAACAATCAATATAATACGGGAATTAATAAACAATCATTAATTACCTAGATTACTAACAATTCTATGAACCCTAGATCAAACTCATTATCCTAATTATCTAAATTAGGGTTGTTTCCACCATAGAATCCATAACAAAACCCTCCCACATCAATATTCACCCATTCTATTACGTTCTACGGATCGAAAAATGGATTCGGGGGGTGAAAAGCTTACCTTTGCCTCAAGAATGGTGAAAAACGAGTAGGAGTCGCCTGGGGTTTGTTCCTTAGCTCTAAAATAAAAAAAGTGCATATGAGGTCGTTTAGGGGTTTATTAACGATTTTAATTCGCATCGAGCCCGCCACAACGGCCACCACCCTGCTACAGCGGCCCCGCCAGAGCGGCAAAACCCAGCGCCAAAGCGGCATTCTCGAGACAAAGAGCTAATTCAAGAATTCCAAAATTCTCATTTCACAACACACCTCTAACCCACGACGCTTAGTAAATACCCTTTACGCTAAGATCGATTTTGGGAGTTCTACTCGCCCGAATTTAATTTCGTAAAGTCGTACAGATTCCTTAACGAGTTATCTAACTACTCATGTAATCAAAATCATAATTACTTCACCTGATTGTTACCAGATTTCCCTATACCTCAAGGACTCCGACTTTGTCCAAATCTGAATAAGGTTGGGAAAATTCAAATACTATGAAAAAGTTTTCTGGCCCCAAATTTTCCCCCGTTGGCTTTTCTATAACGACGGGAACAAGTCGTTACACCTAATATATGCTCATGTACTAAACGCGTGATTCAAATTTCATGAGATCCCTTAAATGAGAAAAACCCTTTTTATTCGAATTTTTCTCATTTTTAAAAGAGAAACTTTCACATATAGCAAACATAAAAATCATATTTGTATGTTATAGATATAGTTAGCAAATTTTATGTTTGCTATGGAGCTTTTGATTTGTATAATTCGCTAGATACATCCAATTTATATACAAATTGTTCAGTTGTGTATAAATTCATTGGATAATTTGTATATAAATGTTTGCTGCAATTTGTATATGTATGTGTTCTATGTATAAGTGTATATGTGAAATCTATATGCAAATCTCTCTCTCGCTTAATACAACACAAATTATACATTGTAATTTGTACAATCTGTGTTTGTATAAAGCGAGAAAGAGAGAAAGACAAAAGAGAACTGGGTAGGGGAAGATCTGTATTTGAATAACTATAAGTGTATACGACGAATATATATGTATTTGTATTGTATATAGACTTTTCTCTCGCTTTATACAAACGCAAACGCATTTTATACATTTGTATACCGAATGGGTTTGTATACCGAATGGGTAATTGTATACCGAAAATGGCTAATTGTATACCGAACCAAATGACAAAAAAATGGGATGTTTGCTGCGAATTATAAATAAAATAAACTATGGCTATAGCATTTAATTTGAATTAATAGTTTACTATTTCATACAATTTTCCCTTTTTAAAATTCGAACTCGAAATTTCTGACTAAGAATAAAAAAAACGATTCCGTAACAACCATTTAAAAATGAAGAATAATTGTGGTTGTATATTGCATGCTGGTCCAATAACAATTTGGGGGCACATATTATTATCTTATGAATCAGAATATAATTCCAAAAGAATTGATCTGAAAAAAAAAAAAAAAAAACAGAAGAAGAAAATTTCAAATGATTTAGATAATCGATTTTTTATTTAGGTTTGATTTGGTTTTACATTTTAAAAAAGTGATTAATGTTTGGTTCGATTCAAAAGCCCAGAAGAAATAACCAAACCAGTAAGTCCTACACATATTTTTTTATAATTATATAGATAATATATTATTTTTTATAAATATTATTAAATATTTTATAGTATATGTTTTCATCAAATTTTATTTATAATTCATATGTGAAAAGAAGAAAAAATAAAGTCCAGCAAAATGTCAATTCAGGTCTAAGCCAACAATGACCAATTTTAATTTCGTGTTGTGAATAACGAGTGATTTATGGGTTGTTAGGTTATATTTTTTATTTGCTAACTAATTTATTTTTCTATATATCTTGAGTTTTGATTTTATTTTCGTGTATAATTAATTACCAAACAATCAAACCATTTAACAAAAGAAATTTAAGCAAAAATTAAATTTTATTAAAAATATTATTCTAAATTTAATGGGAATTTGAGATTTATTTTGAATAATGAAATTATAATTTGCAGTAGGATTTAGAAGAGTGCTACTCTAAAAGTCATGAATATAAAGCTCATCAAGTGATGAAATATTAGATTCTCCTCCCGGTCTTAATTTACATGATATCATTCAGATTTTGAAAGCTAAAAAAAAAAAAAAGAATCATCATAATTTTTTAATATACGTAATTTTAAATATTTTGAATTATTAATAATTATAACTTGTAGTTTCTTATGTAGTTTTCAAATATACAATTATTCATTATATTGTTAACAATATAATAACATGCAATGTACCTAGACATCTTTATTCACAAAAGAAGACCATGCAATATAACCAAAAAAAAGGTTTTATTTTTTAAAAAGAACAAAGTCAAGTCAAGGACCCCTACAAATCTAGGATAATTGACCGTAAATATGAAAATGGCACATTAAATGTTATTCATGACTTGACCCAAAAAAATAATAATTTAGTTGTGTAGACAAATTACTAACTGCCTAATAACGTCTTTATTTTAGTATTTTAACTATTACTTCCCAAGTCAACAACAACAATGACGTCGTAATCATGTGTAATTTTACGAGTGAGATTTATGGAAAGCAGAATGTATGCATATTTTATTCTAATTTGGAGATAAAAGACTATTTTCGATAGTGTCTACTCATTTATTACAACAAATGTTGTAGTGATAAAGTGGTAAATACTCCTTATCTTTAACTAAAGATTTTGATTTCGAGCCCCGAGTATGAATTCACTTTTGCTACATACATAACACATTATTCTCCAAAGTGAAACTTTCCACCACAAATTTTGAATTAATCGTGCTCCATATGAATACCGAATATCGAGTGGAAAATGTACCCAAAATATTATAATTGTTTATAATGGAATGTATTGCATATGAAAGAATTGAACCTTTCAATAGAATATTTTGACCGTCACAACATATAGTTGTATAATTTATTTATCGATTTCTTGTGTTATTTTTTCTCAATATCTTGATATAAAAAATCATATAACTAAAGTCTAAAATAATATTTTTAATAAATTATATCCCTCACTAAGGGCTCATTTGGATTTGCCTCAAAAAAGCAGCTTATAAGTCAAAAACAAAAAGTCAAACTGAAATGACTTTTAAGTAAAAAAATAAAAGTAGGGGGAGACCTACTTTAGGTTTCTAACTTATTTTAAGTCATTTTTAATCTTGTCAAACACTTCGTAACTTATTTTAAGTTATTTTTTACTTATTTTAAGTCATTTTCTATATTTGTCAAACACTTTCAGAAGTAAAAAACTGACTTAAAAGTAGGTTTGACCAACTTGTAAGCCAATCCAAACATCCTTTTAAGTATTACCTCTAAATTTCATTTTCAAGCAATTCTCTTCTTTTAGATTTTCAACTTTGACTATGTCAATGGATCAACAAAATATAATTAAACGATACCATATAGTAAAAACACAAATTTGTGACGGAATAATACGTATGACGAGCAAGGTCTATCACTAAATTCTAACGATTTTATGATGAAATTTATCAATATATCCAAAATTTGTGACAGTAATTTTAGTATTATGACCAAAAAAATGTCCACTATTGTTTCGACTTTTGAATAAATACAAACAAAAGAATATGATTTATTATACTAAAATAAGTTTACTTTTTGCGTATTGCAGATTTCCTTTTCAACTGAAGAAAATTGAACACGATGACTCATTCACAAAGATAAAAAAAAAGGACAAATAGAAAGAATTGACTTGAGTGAGAAATTAGTAATTGGTTGTTCCAAACCAACCGGCATTTATATCTTTGTCCAAATTGATAAAATTGAAGATATTGGTCAATTATATATATTGTTTTATAAATAAAAGTTTATATATTTTGTTATTAATTTCATTTTTATTTACTATGATTACTTGTTATTATCTTTTAGAAAATATTCATGACTAGTAAGATTCATCAGATTACATTTATATAATAGAGAGGGTGGCGTGAATTGAACCCTATAAATTCTGAATTATACGATACAACTTAATCAATTATGCTAGTAAGTAATTAAATTCTAAATTATTTTTATACATATTTAATAAGTAATTCTTTTTATTAGAATACAAGGTTTAAATCAAATTCATATGTTATATTATACAAATTTTTTTCATGTATATAACATAAATGTTGAATTTCTTTAATTTTTTTATATTTTAATTTTTTTTAGTGAAAATTATGACTCTACATTTAATAACATATTAAATGTGACAATAGTTGTATTTGGTACATAGTGGCCGGTAGTTCATAATTGATAAAGACAACACAATCTAGTACAAGTCAATTAATAGGAATAATAATTAATTAAAAGATGTACACATTATTCTAAGTTTCCATGGAACTCCTTAAAAGGACTTATTCAACAAATTGCACATGAAGAATTAAGAAAAATAATAACACTAACAATTTTATTGTACAAATGCTATGGTTGCGCCTTAATTATGTGACAAGAAGTCATTTTCTTTTTATTCATTTAATTAACTTCATGATAGAGACAATGGAAATATGAATAAATCAAAATTGCAAATCAATTAAAGTCGATTACATAATTACTATTCACTCTGTGTCAATTTATATGGTATTTTTTGAATTTTGATATATAAATACATTCTTTATTGATCGTAATTTTTCATAAATATTTTTTATTAAATATCTTAAATTATCAACTATTTTGATTTATAGTATTTTTTGCATAGTTTTCAAATATGTAATTTTATTTCTAAAATGTTAAAAATTCCGAGTACAAATTCACATTTAAAATTAAACGGTTTGACTCTCGAAAATCAAACGGTGATACATAAGCAGTGTTTGCCTTTCAAAAAATAATAGATCGTCACCAATGAACCCACAAAATTTGAGTATTTCAGAAAATTCATGTACTTACACACAAAAAAATTGATAATATACGTATATTTAGACATATTATGTTCTTAATATATAATTAAAATTTTGTTTCGTCAAAAACTAAGTAATGCATCGTTGAACTTCCTTCGTTATATGTGTGAATTTTCCTTTAATGAATTATTTTACTAATTTTGACTTGTATAAGAAATCAATATGACCAAGTCCACCAACACGAAACGTGATGAGAAAGTTCAGATTTTTTTATCTTTAATTAGATGTCTTGAATTTGAACTCTTGATAATGGAAAAATTCTTGTTACACTATCCGTTCAGAAATAAATCTTACAATGCATGACTCTAGATTTAATTAGGTCCCAAAATGAATATCATACTTTATTCTTTCCCCCGATCCTGCTACTAAGAAGAATGTTCACTTCTTAAAATATCTTATATACGTAGGTCAAAACAGGAGAAGGGGTCAGATTTATCCCGACAACAACAAGAGTAAGAATACAGTTTTTAATGCTACGATAACATATAATGTAAGCAAAATCATACGTAAAAAAAAGAAAAAATGAGATAACCATAACGAATGCGTTGGAAGGACGTCAAGGGCTGATATTATTTCTCTCATATCATAACTTCTTGTTTCCGAGGGTGAATCTATCAAATTTAATTAGGAATGGCAATAAAGCGAAATAATTGCAGGATGGGATAGATTATAGTATTTGCAGGGCAGGGCGAGGTGGGGCGGGTTGGACCTTTTGCGGGGACGGTGCGGTGCGGGTACAAAATAATTTTGGAAATTAAAGTATTTCATATTGGTGAAGGCATCCAAAACGTGAAGCTTGATGTATGGAAATCATGTTTTGCAAGGAGTGAATCAATTACTAGGAATCAATTCACTTCTAGCATGAACAAGTGTTTTGTCACTACATAGTGTTAGAAGAATGTTGAAATTATGCGGGGCGGATTTATATGGGACAGAGCAAAAATAAAAAATTATGCTATGAGAAGCGGGGTGAGGTGGGCGGGGTGGAGCGGGCCAAAATCTTTGCGGGTTAATATGGGTTTGCCCCACACCCGTCCTATTGTCATTCCTAAATTTAATCAATCATGAACGATAATCTTAAGATACCGATTAAGATATTAGGAGGGAAAAAAACAATATGACCAAGTCCAACGAGGGAATTGTGCTTTATTTTTATATTAATCTTTTTTTGAAGAAAAAATAATCATATTGATCCATAAATAAAATAGTAAGAAACTTTATGAAAAAATCTAATGACTTTCTTCATGGTTTATTTAATTAGTTTCTTTCCAAACTATGCATACAATAATCTTTTAATACGTAACGTTGCAATATGGGGTTTTGTGTGAATCCAATTTTTTAATACGAACCTTAAATTTATGAACATAAAATATTAAAACACAATAAGACCTAATCACTCATAACGATATTTCTATACAACGGCCAATATTAATTTTTTTGGAATCGATCAATTTTCATGTTATGTTATATTATATATGTATTTTATTAATAGCATAGTTGAAATTTTTATTAAAGAGTGTCAAAATATAAAAAAGTAAATTCACAAAAAGTTAAAGGGTGTCAATATATTGTAATTCATGCATAAAAAGAATAGTAATTAATTACCTCGCTACCTCGCTACTATTGGAATAATAATTCAGAATCAAAGTAGGAAGCCAAATTTGTTTAGGAATTGATATTTGTTGAATTTTTTATTAGAGAGTGTTAAAATATAAAAAAAGTAATTTTAAGAAGAAGTCAAAAGGTATCAATATATGGTAATATATACATAAAAAAAAAATTTACCTGGCTACAATTGGGAAAATAATTAAAGTTATAGTACGAAATCAATTTTGTTTAGGATTTGGTATTAATTTAATTCATGTCTAAAAATAGAATACTTAGTCTAAATAATATAAAAATAAGTTTTCTAATCCTAGTTAAATTAGGTTTTGCATTATTATATATAGAGGTATTACACATAACTATTTTCTATAGTCCTTTTACATGGTCAACTTTCATAATTTCCATTTGCTAATTATTTAATTCCTTAATTACTTATATTCAATTAATTACGTCAAAACGCGTGGATATTCTTTTTTCTTCTTCTATAAATACAACCATTTATCTACACTCTCTCAAACACAAACCAACAAATAGAATTTCCATTTTTCTCACACACACACATACACACAGTGACAATTTATATTTTTCTTAAAAAAAAGTTATGAAGATTGAAGGTGGAAAAATGAAGAAATATGCTTTATTATTAGCTGCAAAAGATTCAGAATATGTGAAAAAAATGTATGGAGGATATTTTAATGTATTTGTTGAAGCTTTTGGTGATGAAGAATTTGGAGAAAAATGGGATTTATTTAGAGTTGTTGATGATGAATTTCCAGAAATGGATCAACTTATTAATTATGATGGATTTGTAATTAGTGGAAGTCCATTTGATGCATATGGGAATGAGCATTGGATTCTCAAACTTTGTCTACTTTTGCAAACTTTGTATTTCATGCAAAAGAAAGTTCTTGGTATTTGCTTTGGACATCAGGTATGTTACTTTTATATTATGACAGTGTAAGAGATGTTAAAATGATAATTGCATGTGTTATATGTAATTTGTGACTCTAGTAGTCTTAAAATCAAAACAGTTACTACAAAATGAACATTATTAAGAAAATCGCTAATTTCTGATGAAATTCATCTGAATTTGGCTCATTGATAAAATTTCTAATGAGTCAAATTTAGATGGGACATCAATCGAAAATCAACGATTTTCTAATAATGGAATAGGGATGATATTTTCTAAAAAAGGTCAACTTGATGCATGAATTTATCCCGAGTTCATGCAAGGTTGGGAAAAGGGTTGCACTCCAAGCAAGTGTGATGTAAACAATCGATCTTGACACAAGCATTAGTGACATAATTTCACTCGAACATGTAGCCTAAAAATTATATGATGAAATAATTTTATTGTTACTTTGATCCTTCAAAGATATTTTCTATGAATAGCAAAAAATCATCCAACAAGTTGGGTAAAGTACAAATACCAAAGTGCAAAGGGACACCATATTGCACTTGCTAAAGTACTTGCATATTCTTGTTCTAAAGGGATAACTTTTTTCTATTATAAGTGATTGATTCTTTTTTTCCAAAATAAAAAGACGATTTTGGATATATATATCTAACATAATTACTAAATATTTTTATATCCATATATAGGTTTTGTGTAGAGCTTTGGGAGGAAAAGTTGGAAAAGCTAACAATGGTTGGGACATTGGACTAAGGAAATTGAACATTGTGAAGGACTTCTCAACACATAGCTTCCTTAGTGATTTGGATGAAATCCCATTAGCACTTTCAATTATTGAGTGCCACCAAGATGAGGTAATAAATATATCTCTATGTTTTTATTTTCTATTATGAAATCATATTTACTTGGAATTTTTTGCCTATTATGTGGAATATTATAAAGTAAGTACAAAGTCAAATCACTATGTAGCTGTGCTATCACCAACATTTTCCATGCATATTTGACTTGCTAGAATAGAGTAAAACAATTTATATATTATCAGATCACCTAAAAGATAAGTACATGCATGTATCTGTTCGTAAAAAAAATGAGAATATAGCTACGTAAGAAATAAGACATGTTACCTACTTACAACAATAAACCAATGATTGGTGTAGCTTTTAGTTGCTACTTCAGTATTTTCGATATAAAATATGAATATATATTTTACAAGATACAATATAATTTTAACAGCTATTATATTCTAAACTCATATTTTCAAAAGTAAAATAAGATCAATATTAAGTAAGAACTATTTCCCATCGTGTTGAGATCCTTTGTTCCACCTTTAGTTAAAACATCTGAATAATTCAAAAATCGCATCGAAAAAATAAAAATCTGAACACCCACCCCTAATCCCAAATAACCTACTTATCTATCTCTAGTGTTAAAGAAAACTCTTATTTTTTTTCTTGCAAGTAAACTTGTTATATATCGTTCATCTATTTAGAGTAGGCTCTAAGCTCTCTCTTATATACGCTATTACTATCAGTGTATATAAATTAAATCGAATTCGAAAAATTGGACAGGTGTGGGAAGTGCCAAAGGGAGCAGAAATAGTAGCAATTTCAGAAAAGACAAATGTGGAGATGTTTACAATGGGAGATCATATTTTAGGTATACAAGGTCATCCTGAATATACAAAAGATATACTCTCAAATCTCATTGATCGTCTACTTTCCAATGGTTCCATTCAGGTACTTATAAATTCTTTAAATTAGCACTTTTAGTCCCTTTAAATGTCGATGGATATATTCCAATTTCAATTAAATATATTTAACCTTCAATTATTTAATATATATATATATATACGCACTTTTGATCCCTTTGACCGAAAATCTTCTACCATTCAATTATTATCGATGACGATGACTTGTGATTTTGGTCCTTATATCTTTTTACTAATAAATATATTTAACCTTCTTAACCTATGTATGTACTTTTGATACCACTAATCAGATATCTTCACAAATTAATCAGTAATTAAGGGAACAAAGTGCAATTATATATCCTTTATATATTTATTAACAAGAATATTTATATTTTTAAACATCTTTATTTTATTTCATGATTTTGTTATTATTTCATGTAATTTTCCCTTTCTAATCCTTTTTTTTTCTTTTTCTTTTTGTTTATATACAGAGTGAATTTGCAGAAGATGCAAAATCTAAACTTTATAAAGCTGAGCCAGATAGGAAATGTTTGGAAAGAATTTGCAAGAAATTTCTCAAAAGGGAAATGGAATTTATCAATGGCAATTTATGATATTTCAAAACTTGTATTTTCATACTGATGTATCTTTGTATTTTTTTTAAAACAATGTTATTATAATAGAAATAATCAAGATTAATATTTTGATCACATAAGAAAAATATGTGAACCTAACTAAATGTAACTGTACTTGTGTACCCTTGTGATCCAAATACATGTTGAAATACATAAAAAAAATTATTGTTGATATAATGAAATTTATAAGTTTCTTTCTATTTATTTTTTTATTTTCTTTTAATTTGCGAATTTAAACATGATTATCATTTTTATGTGAAAATATAAAGTAATATAACTCGCTCGAGGTGGGAACATTACACTCTTTGTGATGAAGCCACATTTACTAATTAAAAGTTTCTAGTTATTAGGGGTGGAGCTAGACCGCAGAATATATGATGTCTTTTTTTTTTATTTAAGCTGAATAAACTATGTAACCTTCTTGGTGAAAATATTGCATTTCTCACTTCATATGTTTTCTAATTGACTAATTTAGACTCGAATCGTATCATGATCTTTTTTATTCACAAGACTTGAACCTAAAACTTCTAATTAAGAAAACATCACATCAAATAATGTGGTAGGAGACTAAATTTAAGTATTTAAGTTTTAACTATCAATATTTTGAAAAATTAAGAAAAGAAAAACGTATAGTTTATACTTTATATTGCATGAAGTGAAGAGGTCAAAATTTACAGCTCAAATTTTCTAGACAATTTTCCATTAATTTGTTTTAACATATTGACAATTGACTAAATGAAGACTTGAGAGGATTAATTTGACTCGAATAAAATTCCTTGGCTGCCTTTTTCTTACTATATCACTAAATATTTTACTTTCTTTTACCATTGATTTTCCTTTCTATAATTCCAATAATTAGTGGTCGAGCTAAAATTTTATCTTAAATTATGAGAAAAGTAAATACACGAAAAACTCAAGTAAATTCAACATCTATTATGTATACATGAAAAATAATTTTAACTACATATGCACTACAATTCTCCACGGAAATATTTTCAAACACATATGAGCTTGGTCAAAACATAACAAAATTTATACACCTAATAACCTTTTTAAGTTAAACTATTAACAGAATGTCGGATAAAATTTATATACACTGTTGTATTCCATAAAAAATAGAAATAATCAGTTACAAAATCAAAAATTCGACAGCCATGAAAGGCATTGTATATTTTATTCTGTCTAAATACAAAATATTTCAATGGATGTAGGACTCAAATCTTTTTAATCTATCTAACTTTGTGGTTTTAGTTTACATCTATCAATTTCAGTTCCATTTTTGGCTTGTATAAAACAATGAAAGTAATTTATAGTAATAAATTGGGGGTGAAATTAAGTGTTTTGAGATATTTCACCAAATATATGTGGACATGAATTCCATTTACCAGTTTGTCTAGCTTCCCAATATCCTCCTTTATATTTATATGTATCACTACCTTTTTGTTTAGCAAACCACCTTGGTTGCCATCCTCTTTCCTGCATCTTTGATGCCTGCATATACAAATTAATAATTATGCCCAAGCTCGGAAAAAGGAGGAAAAAGGTTGTCGAGGGTCAATCAGAAACAACCTGACTACCCAAAAAGATAGGGGTAAGGATGCATACACCTTACCTTCCTTAGACCCCACTCGTTGGGATTACACCAAGCTTGTTGTTGTTATTATAACAATTATGATATAATCTCAGCCAAGTTAGGGTGGGCAATGTGAAAGTCAGCTTTATTTAAGCACATTTAGTCCAATGTTATGTAAAAAGAATTTTAAAAAATCTAATGGAAAGAGAAATGTTTCTCCAACACTAGAAAGTCTATATTTGCTACATGCATATAAATCCTTGACAAGGATATCCCATGAGATTAGCTATCCCACCTTCTGTATGAGATAGCTTATCCCACACCATTTTAGTAGAAATGATTCCTGGAACTAATTAATACCCATAAAAAAACATCGTATCCCACGACTGTTACTCTTATCGTTTATCCAACCAACCAAACAACTCCTATAAAAGACTCTTAGCAAACATTGGATTAAAGGTAAATGTATTATCATGATGAAAACTTAATTCCATCTAATAGGTATCACCTAAATAGATCTTTTTCTTATGCTACAGGCTATTTCTTGCTGGTTCCAAATGTCAATGTTCCAACAAAAAAGAAAAAACGATTGCCTAAAGATTTGGAGATACAAACACAGATTCGAGAGTTAATAAAATTCATACAAGTTTTCATGTTCTAACACTGATTTTATATATGAATATTAAGTGAGCAACTTCGAAATTCATTTGGATGTCTCGTATATAAAATCAGGCTTAAGCATGTGAATTACCTTGTTACCTCATTATAAATCAAGCTAATACACATATATAAGCACTAATCTGGTTAATTCGGAGGAGAAAATCTAAGAACCTAAGAAGTCATAGATGACACCATGCTAATTAGAATGTTACTAATGAAGAAATAACTATTTCCATTACCTCACGTTGCCTCTGCTCTAACCGCAACTTTTCTGAATCAGCCATTTCATATTCTCCATTTTCAAGAAACCTTTGATCAGGTCTAAGCCTTGAATCTGTTGGTGGAAGCTTTTTCTGTTTGCGTTGACAATAGTAGCATTTGATATGAGAATACATTTGAAAGATACGGATGAACAGGAACGACAACTATCAATTATAGTATCCCCTTACCTTAAGGTCAGGAGAGAGCTCATTCAGGGTGATTGCAAAATGCGTTAAATTGTACTTTGTTTGGAAATCTGATGGCTTGGTTCGCTTCCAAATCAAATGTGACTTTGAATCAGAATCTTGTCCGACATCATCTGACAGATTATCCCCCATAGAGTAATGCAAACTCTCATCCCATTTTCCATTAATAGTTGCCACTCTTTTTCCACTCTTATCATGTATGACTCCATGTACCTGCAAAGACAATTTGATATGAGACGATTCCATATGGGCTGTCCACAGATATTACATTTAAAAGCATGGCAAATACAGAAGAGATATAAATAATACCAAGACCACGTATGAAGAGAGAATACTATAAAAACAGGGAATGCTAAAGTGACTTAGCGTTGAGTAAGAAAGTAAAGCAGCATTTCTTAACCAAAATCCCCACAAAAGGGATTATAAGCTTTAGATATTACCATCCAGCAGAAGATCACTAGGACACTAATTGATAGAAAGCGGTGGTGTGGGAAGAACATAAGTACTAGTAAGGTAGAGATTCTGCACCTGGTGAGGATTTCTTTCCACAATAGACTGCTCCTTAAATTTTAGCTTGCAGGAGTAATCTCGATTCCCTCGGATATACATCGTGCCATAGTGGTCACAGTACAGCTTTCCTATAATGATGTTGTAGATGGAAGTTGTAACCTGATTATTCAGTTAAATGGTTCAGCAAACTTCTCCAAAAGGAGTTGCAGTATTTTCAATTTAATACACATACCTTGCCCCACTGAAAAACCTCTCCATCATCAAACTCCACGGTAAGGGCACCAACAGGGTCAAGTTGGATTGATCGACCCCAGAATTTACTTTTTAAATTTGTATCTCCCCAAAATTTCCAACCCTGACCCTGGCAGTGACATGCAAGAATCATGGGGTGATGACTAACCTATGTCACCAAGAAATACGTTATTAAACAAGCAGGAACAAGAAGATAATAAAAGTCAAGTTGCAGAGATCGTATGACATAGCCTAGCCGTGCTCTTTTCTTTACCAAATTTTTGTACGAGGGGTAATTTGTTTCTTTACTGTCAAAACTTAGAAATATGTGACTATAATGTGAAACATGCATGCAAACAGGTCAAGGATCGCATCTCAATCTTACGACATCTGAAGTATTTCGCTTATAAGTGTTTAATGCTGGTAGTAATTGGTGCCTGTTTGTGTTTCAAATAATAAGCGCATTGCCATTCATCATTTTGTTAGTAGGTTTGAAAGATAAAACTTCAGAACGAACCGGTAAAAGTTGCAGAATAGTTTCTCACCATGTTATTTCCATTTTTGCCCTATGCATGTTTTTACATGTGCATAGTAAGTCTAAACTTGAGGAACATTAAGCAATAGACAATGATCTAGCATAAGGAAAAGGCACCATTTAAAACCAGTTCCTTTTAAGACTACCTTTTCCGAGATGAAATGTAACCCCTTGTCTGGGTAATCGGCTTCATATGTCTCGCCTAATAATGGATTAAATGGCTTGAACATCCTTCCATCAGTTGAAGCATATCCAGATACAGCAAATGCTGCAACGCTAAGAATCCTCATAATGCTATTTCCCTACAAAGTTTTGTGAACAAAGGTGGTATATTTTCATAGGGCAGAGAAGGCAAAGAATGCCATGCATCACAGATGACAGAAATCCAAAAAGAGAAGGCATTTACAGAGTTATTGCTTACTAAAGTACCTTCTGAATACGAGTTAATAAATCCTGATTTGTTAATCTAATGATAATAATTAGAAAAACAGTTAAGAGAAAGGTATCAAATTATGTAAAGATATGACACCTAGGCCCAATCTTTATCTTTCTACAAATTGCAGGCATTAAAGAATACGCCTTTTCACATGTTGAAAATTTAAATTTAACACAAGATGAAATCTGTTGTTAATTTTTCGTCTCTCAGTACATTTTATCAAAGCTTTCAGATTCTTCCTAAATAAATAAACAGAAAAAAAAAAGGCAATAATGGAAAGACAGAAACAACTATCATGAGTATACTGAAGAAAATATGGGGGATCCTCAAACAAAGGGGAAAAGAGAGAAACTCAAACATTCATATATTACAAATTTCTCAAAAAATTTATTAGTCTGGGAGCTGCATGGCATCGGCTGGAAATTTTCAGAATAGTCATATAAATGATGCCTAATCAATGCATGGAAGCAACAAATGAAGATGAAACATAGAGACGAAGCCCAGAAAATTATTACCGTTTTTCCCCATTCATTTGCTTGGTCAAGAAGGTAAGAGTACTCAAATTCTTCAAAGCATCTCTGCAAAGAAGAGAGTGGCTCATTGAAGAACACTGGCAAACAAACTTTAGTCAAATCCTTGCCGATGTTATCTTTGATCATTGACCAAAGGCCTACTCCCTTTTCCTTCTCATGTGGTTCTGGCAATTTCTTCCTTCGCTTCACGAAAGGATAGTCAGATGTAGCAAATCTTGTACCAGAACTAAGACCATCTTCAGCAGGATGAAACTCTACAGTTGCAGAATCAAATGATGATCTTTCATCATCAGAATCGGTGCTTCTTGTGGAACTCGAAGAAAGAACATCTTTAGCATCATAAAACAAGCTATCAGCATCTACTTCATCGTCAGAATCATCCTCTTCATTGTCAGATCCACTTGCACTTCCTCCTAGAAATACTACAAGAAGAAAGAAATCTAGTTAGAAAACTTCCTCGAAATGATTCATTTAATAATTTATTCAAGAGTAGTTCCATCAGCAAAAATGGTAAATGTAAGAATGAAACAATGATCAAACCATTTACAAAAGAAATCTGGGGAACTTTACACCAGAGAAACTTGCAACACAGGAAGGAATAAACCAATCTAGAGTTTACCATTTCTAAATTGCTAAACCAGTTCAAATCCTAATTTACATCTTCAACCTTTCAACTTTGCTTTTAAATATGAGGTAACCAACTTTAACAAAGATTTTCAAATGTATAAATTGTCATCTTGAATTTTTTAAAAAAAAAAAAAAGTTCAACTTACAATAAGTAGCTTTTTAAAAAAATTAACTTTTATTTTTGGAAAAGCATATTAACTTATGGTTACTGGTTGAGCCACTCGAATGGAATGAGATAAGGCTCGTTGCAGATCTTTCCTCGAATGAGATAAGGATCGTTGGAGATCTTTCCTCTCCACGAATGAGTAACAGACTCTTCTATAGAAAACTTCTTCCGAATGGTAGAAAGAGGATGAAAATCTCCCATCAATAAAATTTCGGCTTTCCATCGCCCCCCCCCCCCCAAATAAATAAGTCCTGCGGGCCCCTCTTTTGTAAGAAAGGAAACGAAATAATCTCAATTTTACAAAAATTGCAGCCATGTCAAAACCTTGGTTTATTTAATCATCACGGACTACCAAGCACACGAGTTCTCTACAAAATTAATATATGGTCCATTCAAAGGAGTAACAGTTTTACTACTTGATGAAAAATAACCATTCACATCTTCCATGTCCTTTACCTAAAACATTTTAGATTCCATCAGAAAAGAAAAGGAGCAGGAAACTCATGAGGCATAGGACAAGATCCTCCTTATTTTCAAATCTGATGAGAGTATCAACAGGAACACTGTTGAATTTTGTTGTTACAAACTAAAGTTTTATTCAATCTTAACTTTATTGAATGCCTAAATATCTAGACTCAATGCGATTAGGCTAAGGTAAGTGCAGTTTTTTGAATGCAATCAACTAAAAGTGTCTGCATAATCAGTCAGTGTATCCCCTTGTTACATGATCATTCATGTGAGAAATATATGGGAAGAGCCGCTCTGATACCACTTGTTAGGACCGAAATAAGTAGGTGTAATGCAGAAGCTAGCAAAGCAAACTTGGAAAGACCATGAGCAAGAAGACAAACGAGAAATATACCAAAAGAGATAGATTTAACGTGGTTCGTTCAATCGACCTACGTCCACAAAGGAGATAAACAATCCACTATAAATATGAGAGTACAAAATATAGAGAGAAACAACCTCAACCAATTCACTCGGAATACAAGGAGGTACACAAAATTCTCCCCATAACCGCAACTCTCAAAACCCTAGGACTACATTGTGAATGATGATTAAGTTAGAAGGAACAAGCCTCTATTTATAGAGTCTTAAACCTTTTCCTACAAGAAAAGGACTAGACAATCCAAAACTTTTTCCTAAAAGGAAAACCTATTTATGGTAAGAATCTCAGGGCAAATAAAACCCAACAAATCTCCCCCCTTGGCCTGAATTTCTGACAAAATAAATTTGTCCACCTTCTTCACATAATCTTTAAGATCTTGCATCTTTTCTCCATAATCTCCTCCATCAAATCTACATCTCGACACATAGAACCTCTCTAAAATTTCTCCAACAAAAATCTTCATTATTGTCAAAAAGGTTGCGGCTAGAACTACACCCGCCAAGATGAACACCCATCTCTAACATGGTTCCATCCTTGAACTATGGCTCTGATACCATGTGAGAAATATATGGGAAAAATATTATTGAATTGTGTATCTAAATTGTTACACTGAGACCCTATTTATAGACACTACATTAGAATCCTTTTCCAACTAGAATTCCTATTCTTATTCCTATTACTATTCCTATTTTAAGTAGGAAATACTTATTTCTATTCTAACAATTCATAAACATAATATTAGAATCCGGTGAGTTGCCTACATAATGAAATTGTTCATGGAAGTTTGGTTTTGAGAATCTCCCTGGTAGTAGAGACCTTGTGTTTTTATCGGTTGACTTGAAAATGATAACAACAATAAGAAATTCTCCTATTGACAGTTGAGCAAAGCGTAGCAATTCTTTTATGTCATATTCAGTGTTAATTTTCCAAAATCTGTTCTCGTTACATAAGTATTGAAAATTAGTAATTGCTCTCTCATGAGTATTTTAGACATATTCCCCATAATATAAGAGGTTCTTTAAGCATGTCCTATCAAATTCATTTTTGTAACATAGTTAAGCGTTTTCTACAAAGCAAGGTGGAGCCATGCCCCAACGAGATTGTCTAGAGACCAAAAATTTGCGAAACTATCGTGGTAACCAAGGTTTAAATCCCCAGAAGACGTGACACTAAATGAAATCTTTCTATCTGTCTGAACTTTAATAAGCCGAGTAACCCAAGAGCTATGCAGGTAGAAAGTAGCAGATACTCGATCGCTATCGAAGTGCATGCAAGCTGGCTTTTTTGTTTATGCAAAACATTTCAGTTGCTCAAAGATATGGCAAATATATCATATCTTGACTGATTCTTTAGATCTAGATGCCTAGAACAAAACTGTTAGACCTTAGCTGATGCAAATGAATTATCTTTCAGCCAGTGAAATTAAAAGACCCTTAGGAAGCAGGTGGTGCCACCTTCCTTTTAACTTTGGATTCCTTAAATTCTGGGACGTATGAATTTTGAGATATAAAATGATGAGAAAAAGATAAGAAATGGGGAAGCTTTGTACTACAAATATTGGCATTATTATTTCAGGAGATATAATTTAAAAATACCATCAGTAAAGCTGAAACAGTTGCACCACATCGATGAGAAATAACTTATAAACATGTATACCTCTAAATTTATCCAGGGATGCTTCAGAATAAGGTTGACGATCTCTTGCCTGTCTGTGACCCTCATCAATGAGAGTGTTCTCGAGGTCAACTTTTTCTGTCTGTGGGCGAGCAGATTAAGAGCAGTTTTAGTATCTCATAAAGCACATGAGTCTCATATGTGAGTGCCTCTGAGGCTCAACTAAGTAGAATTCAGCAAATAAATTATAGGCTTTAATATAGACACCTAAATCAGGATCCAGCAATGAAATCAAAGAAAAACAACCTATATATAGAAGCAGAAACATTTTGGGGCATAAAGAAATAAAATATATGCTCGTGTTGTTTATTTGGGATCTGCTGTTTAGTAATGCTAGTTGATCGTGAAATGCATAGAAGTTTTTGTTACTTAAATTGCAGTAAAACAAAAGCAGATATTATTCTGACAAAAATCTAGTGAGTCATGAAAAAGATAGTATGTTCCAATAACTTCCTAACCGTGCTTTCTTCATTTTATTAGATGGAGAAAAGCTTTTCCATTTTTCTGAAGAGATATAAGCAAATCTGGCGCCTGATAATTTCTCATGCAATACAATTCAAATTTTAGTAACTTTTAGTCCATTATAGAAGTTTGTTACATCATTTAGTAATTCGAGATGAATGAATGATTGATTCGGAATAGAGTATCAACAGCTTTCCTCCATTCCATGGTTCATTATTACTCCTGCAATTGAAAATAGTAAGTCCTACACTTTCCATTCTCGCATTTCCTTCAGCTGATCTTTCAACGTCTTTTTCTGATTCTCTCTTCTTACTGTTCCAGTCACTGCAATCTCTTTCACTTTAATGCCAAGATTTACTCTCCTGTCTTCCCGTTCTATTCTCACTTTTCCCTAATTATGACAAATAATTATCATGACTGCAATATTCTCTTCTATTCCATTCTATAACTATTAACGAAACTAACAGTGTAAGTACTCCAATGCTGGTAACTTCTGAAGTGCTCTACCTAATGTTACTCAAAAACAAACTCTCATGAGGAATCCATACTAAATAGAACATGACATACAATCCATCTTGTTGCTCTGCAAGCTCGTCAATGGATGCAGAACTGTTTACTTAATTCTTCCCGTCTAGCATGTAAACAAATACACACCCTGATGAATTGATGATCACCAGCTTTCTTATTAAGGCAGAATCAAGCACAAACCACATTCATCAGGTAATTGGCTAAGTCAGCTAGAATGCAGATTCAACATGAGTAGTGAGGCATAGGAATTTCTTACAATATGCTGCAAACTCAAGAAAGAAACTCCTAAGACTAGTTCAACTCAATAGAGTGTAAATGTACGGTAATCTCTCATCGACTAGACTCTCACTATGAAATTGAAGTTCTCTTTTTTGGTTTCAGACAAAAAATAATAGAATTCAAAGAATGTTAAAAGATTGTTCTCATTGAGGAGACTCTTCAAGTGAATCATTTATGCAGTTCAAGCCAAATCGTAGCTCTCCACTTGGTGTAGACTAAAATGAATGATTTTTGCTTCATAGTGCAATTAGATAAGATTTTTTCCTACATAACATTTCGTAAAGGCTATACTATGCTATGAGAGGCATAGGTGTGAATAAGAGCTGCCTAGCATTTCACATCTTCCTAAGCCTTTTGACAACTGCAGAACTTCATTCAATAACTATTTGAGTCCAGAAGTGTCATTTTCTAAAACAAAAACTTATGAAATGATTAGCAAGTGGAAGTTGCAAAAGGAATAGCAAAAATGTGTCATTTTGTGGCAGGTCATACCTCCAACTGCCCCAATTTATCAAGCAGTAGCATCTGCTTCCGCTTCACCTGCTGGAGATGACTATGCAATGCTACAAATTCATTTCTCATAATCTGCTCACTGTCCCGAATCACAACCTCACTTACACCTTCCTCCAAGAGTCGTTGCCTCAACTTTTCAGTTGATACAGACACATTCTCATTCATTTGAACCTCAAGAACAGGATCGCATTTTGGAAACAACTTTACTGCCACAGTCAATGCCTCCAACCAAATACGTCGGTCCTCCTTTGTTTCTGCCCTCAAATGCAACCTCTTTGCCCCAGTACTTATAGAAAACCTCCGGTCATCTGATCGACTTTCTATTGACGAGACCTATAAAAACACTAATTGGTTAGTAGAATATCCAACTCCGAAATCAAAACAGTCAGACAAATAAAACAAACATCTGTGTTACAAATTGATATTTTATATGGCACACTAACATCATGAAATAAAGAGCCCCACAAGAACAGTCACAGAAATGTTGAACAAAACTTCAGAAACAGTACATTGTTCTACCAATAGGCATTCCACTACTAACCACTAGGGCAGTTGCTACTTGCGAGCATAATGCACACCCATTATCTCAGTTTATACGGCACATCTTATTTTCTACGTCCCCAAAAGAGAGTATGACATACACGTAATTCTTTCAAAATTTCAAATCCATTTCAACTATTTAACTGCAAACAGTAATTGTGAAGTTTCTATCAGCACACTACTTAATCAATCACTCCTTTCGTTCCATTCCATTTAATTGTCCCATTTGATTTGGACATAAGTACTAAGGTAACAATTGAAAATTCACTAATTTCTAAAAAAAAAAAAAGTTGACTCTAAAAGGTAACTACATCAACGACAACAACAACAACAAATTCAGTGTAATCCCACAAGTGGTCTAGGTAGGGTAGCTTGTACGACTGTATGTAGATCTTACCACTACCTCATAGAAATAGAGAGGTTGTTTCTGGCGACTTATATAAAGCATGCCAAACAATTTAAAAAAAGAGATACAAATATGGGAGCAATAACAACAACGAAATAATGTGAAATGGAGAGCATTACACAACATAACATTGTCTACAAGAAAGTTACAATTTTTTTTTATAGAATATGGATAAATGCAGAGAAAAAGCTTTCTTTATATAAAATTTCACAATTCTCAATAACACAAAAACATAGAGAAATAAAACCATCTTATTTAATTCGTTCTCAATAGCCACGAGATGATCATCTTAAGGTAAAACTATCGTCGGGATGCTTAATTAATTAATAAATTATTCTAAAAAAACTTCGAAATGAGGAAATGTAAGATACCTTGAGGTGAATTTCTCCGCAAGGTTTTCGCCGATGAGATTTCGAAGATGTGCTTGACGAAGTACTAATCCGGCGAAACGACTTTTCTCCGATGATCATCGATCCTTTCTCCGTCTCCGAATTCGTCACAATCTTATGCCGTCCATTGATTTTGTAATACGAGAGAACTCCATCACGTAAAACGAACCATCGAGGTCTCCATCCTTTACCGTAATTCACCCATTTGTATAAAATTCCAGAAATGTCATTCCCTGCAACATCATTCATCCTCGCCGAATGAAATTCATCGCCGGAATAATCAGCTTCCGCGTTGTTATTAGCGGTGGCGCGTGATTTGGAATGAGGAGGAGATCGCGGTGGATGCATATCGAGGAACTTAGATAAAGGTATATTATTAGTCGCCGGCAATGCTGACGCCGTATTCCGATCAGCCACGTCTGTGTCACAACAAATAGAATGCATTTTTTTTTTTAATTTCTTCACCATAATGCTTGATTTTATCTGAATTTCTTCATCGTGGCGATTCTACCGCGATAATCGGAGCTTTCGGAATTCATTTTTTTTTGGATAATTTAATTTTTTTTTCTTCGATTTTTTTGTGCGGAAACAGAAAAAAGTAGAAGAAGAATACGTGTACGGACGGCGACTGAAGGAAGAAAACGGCGGCGGAATCGGCGGCGATGGCGGATGATTACCGGAGATACAGCGGCGGAAGTTTTTAGGAATATACTGAAGGCGGTTTAAATAGGAGGGAAAAATCTATGTGGACCAATTGGATTACGTGCCGTCATCTAAGTTTTTCTGTAAATATAAAAATAAAATAGTATTACCTATTATTATTACTCGGCATAGATTATCGAAAATCGAATAAACAGATAAATTGAAATTTATGTATTGAAATTTGATTATGGTACCGAATCGAACTTTAAAAGTTTGGTATTTAATTAGTATATATTTTTAATTATTGTTTATCGAGATTATTGAACTCGAACTTTGAAAATATCGAATTAATGAATATTGAACATTCACCTCTAATGAATGTATGTTTAATATTTCGTATCTACTTTTAATTATCGATTATCAAGATTACCAAAATTGAATTTTAAGAATAGTATTTGGTATATACTTTTAATAACCAATTATCGAAATAATTGAATCAAACTTTGGAAATGATGAACATCCGTTCATAAGGAATTATAAGTTCGATATTTGATATCTACTTTAATTAGGGATTATCAAAATTACCGAAATCAGATTTCAGAAACACCAAACTAAGTATTGAACATCCACTTTTAATGAATTGTAAGTTCAATATTTGATATTTATTTTTAATTAGTGATTATTCAAATTATCGAAATCAAATTTTGGGAATATCGAATCAAACACTGAATATTCACTCTAGTGAATTATTTGCCATATATATAATCAACATTGATGAGCCATTTGAATGTCTTAATTAATCAATAATAACAAATTTATTCATAATGTTATGCTTTGATTTATTAGCTAATTAATAGTCTTATAATTTATATAGATAAAAAGATTATGTTAAACAAAAAATGAGTCATATAATGTACAAATTTAAATTTATTAGGTTCCACAGATATCGAATATAAAATTGAAAAATAAAAATAATATACTTGGATAATCCCTTTCTAGCAACTAGTGCACACATAATTTGTCTTGTTTAACATTTTTGGGTTTTATTAGTCACTAAAATGTGTAGATATAAAAGAAAAAGGTTATTATTATTAGTATTTTTTAGTTTGTCCACATCAGTCATTATCACTTACACAACAATAGTGTAAATGTCACTTTAATAATGTTCCCATTTTTGTTTGGAAAGGGGCCCTCCTTGGACCACCAATGTCCAATATATATTTTTTATTTCGATTAATTTAAATTTATGTCGTGTAAAATTTGACAAACATAATTGAACATCGGTCATGTATGTTTGAAGTGAGACAACAATGTTTGAATTTCAGCTATATGAAACTCAAACATAACGTCTCACTTTAATTTATTAACCATGACAAAATTTAATATGATTTGATGTAAATACTGATGAAAAACACATTTTCAAATAGATTCCCCAAAAATATTTAAATAAAAGTAGCAACATCGTTCGTTAATAGCAAGACGATGTGAATGCGCCTGAATCTATTCTTTGAGGAGCAACTTTTACACATAGCAAACATAAAAATCATATTTATATGTTATAGCTATAGTTTGCATAATTGCGCTCCATAACAAATTTTATATTTGCTATGGAGCTTTTGATTTGTATAATTCGCTTCAAACATCCAGTTTTATATAAATTGTTCCGTTTTTGTATAAATTCATTTATACATTGTAATTTGTATAATAAGATCTGTATTTGTATAATTATAAGTGTAGGACAAAAATATATATATTTGTATTTATATATACACTTTTCTCTCACTTTATACAAATACAAACACATTTTATGCCGAAATGTATAAAATGACTAATTGTATACCGAAAATGGTTAATTGTATATCGAATCAGATGGCAAAAAAGGGATATTTGCTGTGAATTACAATTAAAATAAACTATGACTATAGCATTAAATTTGAATTAATAATTTGCTATTTCATACAATTTTTCCTTTCTTTGAGTGGATCAAGGCCCAATAAAGTCATCGGCCATTTCTACAGAAATGCAAGCCCAAAAATAACAGTTTAGCTTCATGGGCTTGAGGAGTTCAATCTCAATTCTTGGATGGGCTGGACTAGGTAGAGCCCATGAAATCTTGCCAAAAAAAGCACTATAGACCTATGACGATATTTAATTTTTTATCGCCACACAAATATTATGTCACGTGAAGAGAAGTACATGATATACTAATAGGGGTATAGTAATAATTGTTTGAGTAGATTTTGAGAAGAGTTTCTCTTTGAAGAAGCACAATACGATAAAGTTGTAAGCTGGAGCGAGTATGTGTGGTTATTGTCTATCGTTGGCCTTTAGCGCGATTAAAGATCAAAAGGAGCCAACTAGGTAAAAAGTAAAAACAATAGTAAGAAGTAAGGAGATTAAACTTTTGAACGAGGCTAGACAACTAGTATCATTCTAGCGCAACATAAAATTGGAACGAATAGGAATCGTAAAATACTATGAATCAAACTACATGCAATATTTGCGTAATCTATTATATACTAATTGTTTTTTTGTAAAAAAAAAAGGACAATTTGCATAGTGTCTTTTATATAATCTTATCCAAAAACTAGGAAAAAGTGAAAAGTTTTAAAAAGGGAAACACTTTGGTAATAAATAAATAAATATAGTAGTAATATTTATGAAAAGTAAATTAAGTTACTAAAAAAGCAATTGATATAAAAAGTGGGGGCAAACTGCAAAAAGATTGAAAATGTGAAGGCACGGGTGAATGCCTTTTTCTTTTTTCAAACACTATTCCCAATTAACTTTATGGACTTTATATTTTAGCCCCTCTATTTTTTAAAGTTATCTGTCGTGTTCTTTAAAAATAATTATTTCAAACTATTTATTACTTTAGAAGTTTGACACAAAAATTTTTTTTTTTTCTTATTTTACTTTGAGTAGTAATTATTTTTGAAGACTACACATAACTAAAACAAATATTCAATCTCTTAAAATATCAATAAGAGTAAATAATTAAAGTCCTTCCTAATTACACTATTTTCTCAGAGAATCTGTAAAAAAATATGACAAATAATTTAAAATCCAATTGAGTAAAACATTCGATAAAATTAATTATATCTTAAAATATCAATAGAAGTCAAATAGTCAAAAACCCTCCAAATTACACTATTTTCTTGAATAAATTATAAAAATACGAACGAACATATAATTTGAGAGAAACGGAGTAAATTATTCTTTCACATTTTGGAATTTAGATAAAGCAAACATCCAACGTGGAGGAATCAATTTCTTCTCCTAGTTAGAAGAATAAGAAGAATAATCGAAGTCCAACAAAGATTTGGATTCTTGGCAATTCCCATACACTATTATTTAAGTGTTCCTAAATATTTTAATAATTGTGTGTACTTTTTACAAGTTTTTTTAGTAGTAATTAATTATATTTTTTTCATGTAAAACACACTTTGCAAAAAAAGCTTTGGGTTTTAGAAATGTGTCAAGAAAGTCACTCACTCATGTGTACATGCCTTTGCTTTTTCTTTTCACCCCACTCACTTCATTTTGAAAGTTCGATATCGATATTAAAACTTACATTAATGTTGATTTATATCACGTAAAGTTATTAAAAGGAAAAGTGTTTTCAGTCAATTCTTTCTTTTTCAAATTCAAAGCTTCAACTTGAAAGTTTTAGTTAAGATATAGAGATCTTATTTATCCCACTATAATTGTATATGATCCTTTTCAATTCTCGTTGTTCGTTTTTAATATTTTCCAAAGATTATGAGATATGGATTAATATTCACGGGTTTATTCAATTTTAGTAATATCAACTTAAATATTTTATGTGTTAAAAATCTTACTAAATAATTAAATAGATAAATTTCGAACTCAATAAATTAAATAAATTACTTTACTATAAAAGAAAATACTAGTCATTTTAGATTTTTAGAGACAACTCATATTTTTGGTTTGTCTCCACATAATAAACTGAAAATTTAGCACTAGTAAGTAGTCAATCAATTGGTGTGGTAAATTTATTTTCTAGTTTCCAAAGTTATCATTGAACCAAAAGCAAATAAATACTAAGAGATTATTATATTGAGATTGGAAGGATGATGACATAAGTTCTTGAAATGGGGCGATAAGTATTTTGTTTTTCTTGATAAAAAAAACTTGAATTTTATTATTAAAACACGTGAATTTTTTATGGATTTTTTTTATCAAGGTATGTTGGAAATATAGGATTCCCAACATAATGTCTATTGGTGAATCACTTGCCGACTCCATTTCCTATTGACCTCTCTTTCGAGAAATTTTCTCCAAAAATTCACGTGTTTTTAGTAGTGTTTGATCGAGTCATGAAAATGATTTATGACGAGTCAAATTCATACATGAAGTATGAAATGGAAGAAAAGTGAAAAGCTAGTAATTGGTCGAGTCATGAGAATTGAGTTGCCTTGGACAAAAAGTATTTCATCCTTAAAATGAAACTTTTCTATTCAAATATAGATTAATTAGATTTCAAAACAAATATCTCGAAAGAAAATAAAAGAAGGAAAGTTGTTTACAAGTAGGGACAAGTTCTCAAAGTCAAATCCATACATGAAGTATGAGATGGAAGAAAAATATAAAAACTAGTAATTGTTAAATGGCAAAGTCAGAATTTTAATATTATGAGTATCAAAATTTCATAACGGTGATTTCAAATGTTAGTAATTGAGTTTTAAACTTAATATTGATAAATATTTAATAAATTTCTTAATACAGATATTCAATTTGAGCAAAAGTTACTAAATTCGACTGAACTTATATTCAAGATTCTAGCTCCGCCTTAATTATTTTAGTTGAAAAATTAAGGAATATATATACTTCTTATCTTTATGAAACTAAAATGTTGATAAGAAAGTATCTTTTAAGTAAACATCATTAAGAATACTTGCGACTTTTAAGAGGCTTTAGGAGCCAAAAGGTTGAATTTAATTTATCCTTCTCAAATTCTTGGATTTTGATTGGTTTCTTTGGTTACTTTTAATTTGTCCATTTAGTTTTTTGCCACCTTATTTTATTCAAGTCAATATTCTAAAGGGAGCAAAATTAATCAATAAATTATTGTTTATTAAAAAAAATATATGATTTTGGAGCAACATGTATTTTTTCTTCGTGCATCCATAATAATTCAGACACGCCGCATACATCTCACTAGAAAAACACTCCCAAGTTCCAATCACATAGTTTTTTTTAGAATCGAAACTTAAAATTGAGATTTCTAATTAAAAGTAACATGTTTGTTAGTGTTGAAGCAACATTATCCTACTTATCAAATCTATCATTCTTTGGCTAAGAAAATACCTAAAATATATAGTTTGAAATTAATATTCTTTTTGTAATTTTTTCAATTTCTCCTAGTTTTTAAAACTTTTTTTTAGAATCAAATCTTGTAAATTTGCACTTTGAGTATGTATTGCTGCAACTTTACAAAACTACCAGCAAGATTCTCTAAAAGTACAAGAAATTTAAAGGAATATTAATTTTATTATGATTAATTATAGAACAGCCATTTTTTTAATTAAAAAAAAGGTGTAGTGGATAAAGAATAGTTGACAAATGAAAATAAATGATTAAAAAAAAAAAAATCTTCTATAAGATTAAATATTCTAAAACCGTGGTCCTCTTTGGAGGAATTTATTCGATAAAGATTTGTACTTTAATATCACACTATAGTAATTGTACTCCCAATAAACTTTTTAAAAAATGAAAATAAAGAAACTCATTTTTTAAAAGAAGCTCATCAACTATAGACTATAAGTGATGCACAACACACCTTAGATAAATCATTTTGGAATGAAATAGTAGTAAAATAAAGAATTTTATAAGACATTACAAATTAATTCGTAAGATACATGCATTTTTAGCCTCAATAATAAACGAATAGACTTTTCGTGTTACAAAGTTATGAAGAAGTATAGACGAATCTCATGTTGAACTGAGAGAAAAATGATTTTTCTTTTATAAATATAACACAAGTTCACATGATACATCTAATTTCAATCTCAATAATAGCGTAACTCGAGCAAATAAATTCGTGGAATATGTTAGATCGATAACTTGAATTATGACATAAATTCTTTTATAATCTAGTGGAGGAAAACGAGCGTGCTATTGCTAGTTGAGGGGGTTGGGAATATTCCCCACATTCTATGAACTCTATTTGAAAAGAAGAAGAAAAAAAGAGATCAAATTCCTTTTTTTTTTTTTTGTGTGTGTGTTTCAGGAGTTTGAAGGGACAAAAAAGTTGGAATTTTATCAATTTGGAATAATTTGCATGTTGTTGAGTATTTGGATTTTTGATCCAATAGATATTTCTCTTTTAACCTTTTTTTTTTAAAAAAAATTATACCTTTATCCTACTCAACATGCTAAACTTCCTCATATCGAGAATCAGCTATAACGATCTTAAGTTAATATATTATAACATTATATTTAGGAGCGAAGTTATAGTATTAGCTATGTATTTTGACGAATTCAATAGTTTTGCTTAGTTTTTGTACTAAAGGCGAATTCAATACTTGAAGTTTATAGATTTCTACAATAATCTCAATTGTACATGCTAGTTAACTGTTAATTTCACACCGCTAATTAATATAAAATAAATTTTACTTGAGTCGAGAATCTAGCAACTATAATAATCTATTTATTTTCATAAGATAGAAATAAAACTGCGTATACATTATCCTTGTCATACTCCACATGGGAACTAATGAAAAATAGATATTTGAGAAGGACAAGGATATTTGTATGTTGGAAAATTGTTTCCTTTTATAGTGTTTTTCTGTTGGAAAAAAAATTTCCAAAATCTTGAGAAATTGACTTACTGCAATAATGAAATACAGCTATTGAACATAAACTCTCATGTGTATTAGTAATTTTTTATTGCCACTTTTTCATCCCAAATATTAGAAAATTAAAAGTCAGTAATTACTTTAAAATAAAAAAAATTACCCTTGCAATTTTAATTAAATGTTTAAGTTGATAAAAAAAAATTGGTAGATAATTAAATATCGTCCCTATAATCAAGAAAATCAAATGTCTTTTTTTTTTTCGTAATGTGTTAATTAAAACATAAGTAATATAATTACGTGACTTGTGTTGAAAGGCGGGTTGACGAGAGCAGGTCAAAGAGAAGCTAATAAATTTCTAGACTGACAAACTTTCAAAGCAGAGAGACGCATATCATCTTAGATGAAGCATAACAGGGGCGGATCCACCCTTGGCTTAGGGGTGCCAAGCGACACCCTTTTGTCGAAAAATTACATTGTATATAGAGGTTCAAAATTCCTTAAGGTTGTGTGGGATTGCAAAAATTCCTTAAAGTTGTGTGTTCAAGCGTCCGCCACTGAAGGAGAAAGTCTATTGTTTTTGTACTCGACAATGCCTAAGGACAAATTCATGAGATCAATTGGGCGAAAACAAACAATACATGTCATGAGTTTAAATTGTGACAAATATATATATCAGATCTGAATATTCTCTCAGTATAGTGACGATTAGGAAGCAAACATCACCCAAAATGTTGAATGATGGAGGGTGGACCGATGAGGACGAATCATAAAGAAGGATTGACAATTTTTTAAAGAAGTAATGCACATGACACCTTAAGCGAATCCTACGTCCAAATAAAAATTGAAGTGAGAAATTTATAAAGTATAACACACTCATTTTGTCCAAAAGATACATTACATAATAATTTTGAAATAATGAAAAAATGTTGGGTTAATTTGTTTACTTCTCTTTTCACTTCCTCACTCTTTTTTACTTTAAAATACATACTTTTCCTATGAGAAAAGAAACTCAAAAAATGATCTTTTTAATTAATGGCTTCTATTATAACTTGCTTTTGATAAGCTTATCATTAATTGAGTTCTCCTAGTGATAAACTAATAGTCTTTTTTCCTTTTTCTTTTACTTTTTTTTGTTAAAAAAATAAAAATAAAAACTTCTACTTCTTGTCAATAATGTGAATAAATTGAGTAATACCATTGAAAAGACACAATATTTCAAAATTAAGACTATACCGACCCCAAAATTATTAATTTCGAAAGTGAAAATTCAATTATGTATATGAGAAAAATAATCTCACATTTTATTTCAAAATTGTTAATTCTTATTACACAAACTATACAATATGAATTGACTCGATCGTAAAAGGCTACAAATTTATAGCACCAAAAGAAATAACAAAATAGAATTTCAAGCATAAATATAAGTTAACTATATACTAAAATGAATATTGGACACTAGATAATAAACTAAAAAAAAAGAATTTTGTTGTACAAAATCGACAAATTTATCTCATTTACCTACGAATTGAGATAAAATAATTTCAATTTTGATAAAATAAAATAAAACAAAACATTCTAGAATTAGATTTAAAATAAATTTATACAATATTTAAGTAATGATATAAATTTATCCCACCTACCAAAGACCCTAATAGCCTATTATTGACTAACTATTCAATAGAGCATAATTAAAGAAAAAAAAAGTGATAAAAATTTCTTGAAAAGAGAGAATATTTCTAATTTTGTATAATGACAGAAACAGTATAAGCAATTATACCTAATTAGCCTTAATCATGAATGTATAACTAAATCCATGTAAATAAAGTACTACACCTACAAAGAGGATTACTTTATTCTGACTAACTTATGAAATTTTGTCATATCAACAACTTTTTTCAAGTCTTTTATCTTTATCAAGTAATTAAACCAATCAAGGATTAACTTTATTCCATTGGAATGGTGTTTGATATTCGCTTTACTCCCTCATAATTTGAATTCGTGTAGCATAAAATCTATCAAAGAAAGAAAGCGTTTTTTATTAGAATCTTTTTTCTATTCACATGGCTTGAACTCCAAAATTTCTAATTAATTATCTAAGATCGTTTTATAATCACGAGATTCTACATGAATAAGTTATCTAAACTATAATCACAACCTTAGTACTTGTTTTACCTAATACCTACGATGAAACCAAAAATAAATATAACCTCAAACTTAAATTGGAATAATTCACCTAAATCTTTAATGGTAAGTTAATAAGCAGTATATGCATATACTCCTTCATTTCAAATAAATGTCATTTTACCAATAAAAGAAAAATTGTCACAAAATAAGTGTTACTTTAGAAAATCAAAACAAAAATTAGTACTATATTTTTCCAACTATATCTTTATATTCTTTCTTCTTAATATTGTTCAATATTTAAGAGACATTTATCAAATTAAAATAATTTATTAAACTACACATTTTATCTATCGATTTTTTAAAGGGTATAATTTTGTTAAGGTGACACTTATATATACTCTTTCTTTTTTAATTTGTTTGTCATACTTTGTTTTTAGTTTACTTCAAAAAGAATATTTGTTTTCTTTTTCGATAACTTTTTGATTTCAACTTTCTACATGACATGTTTTAGATCACAAGATAAAAAAGTATTTGATATATATTTAATTTAAAACTATAATTTATTTAGCTTTTAAATTCCGTATTAAATTAAAAATGATAAACAAATGGAAAGAAGGGAGTATATAACTATCTATAATAAGTTAAATTACAGTAATGAACTATAATGGTTGTTACAACTTTCCATTTATTAGCTTCACCAAAAATTCAAAATAAACTTGAAACAACAAATAAATTAAATTAAGAGTATTAAACATTGGAAAAGGAAATATAGGTTTAATAATTATATACTATTGTCAAGTCTTTTCTAAGTAGACTATCAGAAAGAACAAAATTATATATAGAGTAGTAGAGAAGTACTTGCAGACCCAAAACAGTGTGTTTTCTCCTTTTTCTTTACAATAAATCCACAAAAATCCTTCACACATTTTCTTCTTTTTGCCTTTACTTGTTTCCTATAAATAAACAAGTAATGATTTTTTCTTTTTATGGTAAATATTATGGTGAAAAGTGAAGAAAAATACTTATTCATTTTTAATTAGAATTTTAAATTTAAATTTTGAGTATGTTATCATCTTTGATTAAAAAAAATAGGGGCTCCTTTATCGTGTCAATTTGAATTTAGTTGAATTTTAGTATAAATTAGAATAAAGCTAGAATATTGGTTATGAGTTCGACTGAATTCAATATTTTAGTCTAAAAGTCTATTTAGATTGACTTATTTTAATTTTTTTTAAAAAAGAAAATCAAAATAACATTATTGACTTATTTTAATTTTTTTTAAAAAGAAAATCAAAATAACATTTAAGTCCTTTTTAGTGTTTGGATGAATTTATAAACTAATTCTAAATAAGTAAATTTCAGGCTAGAAATGATAAAAATTAGCCAAAAACTAGTCAATCTAAACAGACTCTAATACTTGTACCGATCTTAAATAATTCATTAATAGGCTCTAATACTTGTATTGATCTTAGAAAATTCATTAATACGTATAATGTGAGACTTTTCGTCATCATTTTAATTATGTCGAACCCTTCTACAAACAATGTTGGAGCGAGAATATAGATAACGAGTTAGAATATCCAACTCAATAGTTTAAATACAAATCTTATATTTGACTTAGAAAGTCCGTTGAATATGTACAAATCACTAGTTTAAAACTCAATAACTCAAAATAACTAGAATTCTAAATCCATAAGCTTCAATTCTTAGCTCCTCCTCAGAATACTAATACCATTCGGAACAAAAAAAAAAATTATCTTCTTAAAGAGAAAGGTGTACCAGATAAGTAATCTTCCATTCTTAATCAGATATCTCAAATTCAATTCGTGAGTATAGAATCCACCTTCCTTTATCTCAATGAAGAACGATCTGAAAAATAAATTTTATCGAACCTCAAAACAAATCTCGAACGTTCGCAAATTAAAGAGGGAGAGGAGATTGGTCCCTTGTTTTTTTTTTTCCTCAGTAGGCATATTGCTGTCACTCTCAAATTTTGAGCTTCAAAAAAAAACAAAAAAAACCTCTCTTCCCTCTCTCTGAGTCCTCTCACTTTCACTGATTTTCTTCATATCATCGTCTCACCTGATTCTCTTACACCAAAAACACAGTACAAAAAAATTAGTAAAAGCAATATTTGAAAAAAAAAAAAAACCACAAACAAACTCAGATAAAGCAAAAGGAGAAACAGAGTTGGTACAAATACCAACAAAATAGACAGACTGATAAAGAACCTGTTTCTTTTCCTTTACACTCTCTCTCACTTTTTTTTTAGTTTTGACTGAAAAAAGACACAATTTTTAATCATTTATATGAACCAAAATGTTAAATAAATTCATGGGGTTTGCTTAATATATGTGTTGAATCATTTGATTTCACTTTCTTGGTTTTTTTTTTTTTTTTTTTATCATCAATGGCTTCCATTTTCTTGATTTTTGTTCTCTCTTTGCTTCTGTTTTATCCTTTTCTTTGTTTTTCATATGAAGCTAGGAATCATGAAGGTAAACAAAAAAAAAAAAAGAACCCCATTTGCTAATTTTTCAGTTTTTGGTTTTCAAAATTTGATCTTTTGTTTTGATGTATAGTGGAAGCTTTGATTGCTATAAGGAGAAGTTTGGATGACCCAAAAGGAGCTTTAAGTAATTGGGATGAAGATTCTGTTGATCCTTGTAGTTGGGCTATGATCAGTTGTTCTTCTGAAAATCTTGTTATTGCACTGTATGTTTAATAGTTTTTCTTTTTTTTTTGGAATTTTATGGTACTATATGATAATATTGGTTGTTATTTGTTAAAGATTGAAACTTTTACTGTTTTATCAACTAAAAAAGTGTTTTTTTTTTGGTTGGTAGAGGAGCTCCAAGTCAAGGTTTATCTGGGGTTTTGTCTGGGATGATATCAAATCTTACAAACCTTAAACAAGTGTAAGAGACAATTTTTTAATGTTTTTGTTCTATGTAATTTCAAATTTTGATGACCCCATTTGGTTAATTTTTCTTGTATGTTGAAAATTGTGTAGTTTATTGCAAAACAACAATATTTCTGGGCATATTCCAAGAGAGCTAGGGAAACTTCCTAATCTTGAAACATTGGATCTGTCTAATAACCATTTCTCTGGTCATGTTCCTGATTCTTTGGGTCTGTTAAACAGTCTTCAGTATCTGTAAGTGTATTAAACTTTCAAAATTTTCATTTTTGTGTGATTGTCAAGATTATGTTTTTAGAGTTGAATGGTCTAAAACACACATGAAGTATCACGTTTTTGCGAGTTTGCTACGAATTATCACCTAAAACATATCTCACCGCCATCTCATTTTGATAAATAGTTGGTGATGGTTTAAGAAGGAAAAGTGAACACATGATAGTTTAGGTAAAAAACGTGCGAAATCGTGATACTTCAAAGTGTGGTTTTTACCATTATCTCTTGTTTTTCTGAGTACCTTTTTTCCTTTAAGTGTTGTTTTCTCATGTAGACAATGTTTAAGTGCTATCTTATTCTTTGACTATATGTTTTTTTTTTTTTTTTTTTTTTTTATGTCTTGTTCTGGGGTTTGTCTTGTAATGGAGTAGAAGGTTGAACAACAACAGCTTGTCTGGTGCTATTCCTCTTTCTTTAGCCAGGGTCCCTCAGCTTGCTTTCTTGTGAGTATTGCTTCTTTAAATCTATGACTTTTGTTTGATTTTGTTTTATTCTTTTGTCTGATTGTCCTGAGAATTGGAATTATCTAGTCACTTTCTTGAATCAGCCTTATGTTAAAGGAAATTGAATAGTTTGTTCTGTTTAGGGGTATTATTATATTTTAACTTATTATTCACTTTTATGTTGTTTAGTATGACGATGATATGTAATGAACTTAAATGAATGTGGGGATTCATGTTGCGGACCCCAACTTGTTTGGGACTGAGGCGTTGTTGTTGCATTTGTTGTCATCGAATCGTGTGTTCTGTTTTTGTGTAAAGGAAATGAATAGTGTGTTCTGATCAGGGGTATTATTATATTTTAACTTATATTTACTTTTATTTTATTTAGTATGACAATGATATGCAGTGAACTTAAATGAAAGTGGGGATTCATATCGCCGATCCCAACTTGTTTGGGACTGAGTCGTTGTTGTTGTTGTTGTTGAATAGTGTGTTCTGTTTGGGACTGTTCAGGGTTATTATTATTATTATATTCTTGAAATTATATTTCACTTTTATTCAATCTAGTATGACGATGATATGCAATGAGCTTAAATGAAAGTGGTTATTCATATTGCCGACCCCTACTTGGTTGGGACTGAGGCGTTGTCGGCATCGTTGCCGTTGAATAGTGGTTCTGGTTAGGGGTCTTATTATATTCTAACTTATTCTTTACTTTTATTTTATTTAGTATGACGATGACATGCAATGAACTTAAATGAATGTGGGGTTTCATATTGCGGACCTCAACTTGTTATGGACTGAGGCGTTGTTGTTTCATTGTCGAATAGTATATTCTGATTTTGTCTTATTCTTTCAGGGACTTGTCTTTCAATAATCTGAGTGGACCTATTCCGAAATTTCCCACCAGAACTTTCGAGTATGAATTCTCTGTCTAACTCTTATTATGTTACATTATAATTGTGTGTATTTTGTTCATAGAAATCGTCTTGTTTAAGTTCTTATTGTGATTTTTTTTTAATCCTTGATGTTTTTGAAGTGTCGTGGGTAACCCTTTGATTTGTGGAAATCACTCTGCTGAGACTTGCTTTGGATCGGTGAACCTGATGCCCCTTTCGTTTGACATTGATTCCACCGGTAAAAGTTTAGAAATTTTTTTTATGATTCATCAATGTTTAGACATTGATTCGATTTAATTCTTAAACTTCTTTCTATTGTAACCAGGTAAGCAAAACTCGAAAAGACTAGCCATTGCAATGGGACTTAGTATCAGCTTCATTTCTCTTTTCCTCTTAGGATTCGGATTCATAATTTGGAAAAGGAACCAAAACAGAAAACAGTCTATTCTGAACATTAATGGTGAGTCTTAGTAGCATTTTGTGTATTTGATGACGGTCCAAAGGTATTTAGGTTTCGTATTTTTGTTCCAGATATGCAAGAGGAGGATCTAGTTAGACTAGGGAATCTCAGAAGCTTCACATTTAAAGAACTTCAACGTGCGACAAACAGTTTCAGCTCCAAGAACATTCTTGGTGCTGGAGGATTTGGCAATGTTTACCGTGGAAAGTTGGGGGATGGCTCATTGGTCGCGGTGAAACGATTGAAAGATATTAGTGGAACTGCTGGAGAATCACAGTTCCGGATGGAATTGGAGCTAATAAGCTTGGCAGTACATAGAAATTTGCTCAGGTTAATTGGTTATTGTGCTACCCCAAACGAGAGACTTCTCGTGTATCCTTTCATGTCTAATGGCAGTGTGGCATCAAGACTTAGAGGTGAACACCTTGTGTACTCTTTTCAGCCAATTGCATGCCTTACACATTCTACTCCTTCGTTTCTATTCGTTTGTCTGGTTTGGACTTGACACGGAGTTTAAGAAAGTAAAGAATGATTTTTGAATCTTGAAGTCTTAAACTAAGGATATGGAGAGTGTACTAATATGTCTTTTAATCTTGTGGTCTTAAACATGCCATGTGGTCTTAAAAAAATTGATGGAATGTACACATTCTTAATCCATTTTTCGCGATGACAGGAAAACCAGCACTAGATTGGAATACTAGGAAGAGAATTGCAATTGGAGCTGCTAGAGGTCTTCTTTACCTCCACGAGCAATGTGATCCGAAGATAATCCACAGAGATGTGAAGGCGGCAAATGTCCTATTAGATGACTTCTGTGAAGCTGTTGTCGGGGACTTTGGCCTTGCAAAGCTCCTCGATCATGCTGACTCTCACGTTACCACAGCTGTTCGTGGAACAATTGGCCACATTGCGCCAGAGTACCTTTCCACCGGTCAATCATCCGAGAAAACGGATGTGTTTGGATTTGGTATCCTCTTATTAGAGCTTTTAACTGGGATGAGAGCTCTTGAATTGGGAAAAACAGTAAACCAGAAAGGAGCAGTACTTGAATGGGTGTGTATGCTGTTTTATTCATCTACCAGTTATTGAATTCTATGTTGCTCGGACTCTCCAAAAATGCACTACTTTTGAAGGCTTCGATACGCATGCATTATCATTTGAAGAGTCCGAGCAACCAATATTTCCTTTAAATAAAAGTGAAAAATGGAGCTCCAGTAACATCACTTATTTAGTGATTTTTTAACCTTTGTTGGTCGGACTCTTCAAAATGTAGACTGGTTCATGTCAAATCCTCCAAAAAAACTAGTACATTTTTTGATAATCCGACACGGATGCAACAACATTTTTGTAGAGTTCGAGCAATGTAGGTTTTAACAAATAGTGTCTTGCTTAGATTTTCTCATGAACTGCTTCTTAAAACAAGTGTGGCTTGATTTGCAGGTTAAGAAAATGCAGCATGAGAAAAACGTCGAAGCTCTCATCGACAGAGAGCTTGGGTGCAACTACGACAGGATCGATGTAGGGGAGATGTTACAAGTGGCTATACTCTGTACTCAATACCTACCATCCCACCGTCCCAAGATGTCTGAGGTGGTCCGAATGCTCGAAGGCGATGGCCTTGCTGAAAAATGGGCTGCATCTCATAACTATGATGGCTTTTCTCTAACCAAAAACAGTAACAAAACTCAGACTAAACATTCTATGGTGCCTCTTGGATATGATGACAATGATCATGATCATTTGACCATGTTTGGGATGATGGATGATGACTATGACACTCATGCCATGGAGCTTTCCGGTCCAAGATAATAGCGAAATATCAGCGGGGTCTGGAGAGGGTACGATGTACACAAACCTTACCCCTACCTCTATGGGGTAGAGATGCTATTTCCGAGGACCCTCGTCTCATAATAGCAAAATATCCAAAAGGAAAAGAAATTGAACATAGGTACTTAATTCTTTTCAAATTTTTATAAGTTAGTACCACAATTAACTCTATCAAAAGCATGTTGGTGAAGACAAAGAAAGTTGTTTTTTTTTTTTTAATTTGTTGGTTTTCTTTAGATGGTGTGAAAATAGGAGTTTGGTATGTTTGATAAAAGTACACTTTCAGGAGTTTATGGGACTAATGTAAATAAATCCTCTTCATCAAAAGTATCAATCTTTATGAGTAAATATAGTCTTTTGCACTAAATAACTAATAACTTTCTTTATGTTGCTTGCCTTTGGTAAAAGAGCTGTAACTTCCTCATACGATTGTGAAATGACATGATTCTTTTTCTTAAATGTCTTAAACAATGATACGGACCTGCTCGTTTAATCTAAACTTAATTTCGTTCTCATTTGGCCAGTCAAATATCATTTCTGCTCGGAAAATAATAATAAAACAAGAAGAAAATCCTAAATATATAAAACACGAGAACTAAAAATATGACACGAGCAACAAATCATGCTAAAAAAGTGATAGGAGGGGTAGTTTTGAGCCTAAAAATATTTGGTGAATGCAATCACATTATGAATGATGGTGAAAAAGGATGCAACAAGTTCATCTCTCCATCACGACTAGTAATTGCAACAGTGCATGGCCATCCCTCTGTGGGAAAACATTCTGCATTTTTAGCTTCGGAGAGAAATAAACGCGAAACTTTATTCATGGAAAGAGAGTAAAATTCGCGAGAATCATCTTCATGTTTTGCACCAAGAATAAGTAATGGAATTTGGGGAGAAAACACATTGAAATCGTCCTTGATATTGGCGATTCGCCAAGAGGTACAAACAGAAGGAAAGGCAATGAAATCTTTAATAACTTTAACACGATTTGCAATGTAAGAACTCACATCATTGGAAAGTTAGTCTTATTTGTTGTGTCACATCATGCCCCTAAGTATTGCATTATTTGTGAGAGTTAGGGTCATTTGAAGAAAAGACATCGGATATCTTATACCTTACACCTTACACCTTACACCAAACGACTCCTTAAAGTTAATTTTTGTTAAAAGAACATAATACTAATTCAAAAATGAACAATGTATCAAAAACAAATTATAATTGAAGCCATTGACCATTTTTTGAGTTTCTTTTCTAATCGTAAAAGTATATATTTTAAGTAATAATAAAGAATGGGGAAGTGAAAAGAGATGTAAATAAAATTTACTTTCGTAAAAATATTATTCCCTCTGTAAAAGTATTCATTTTAAAGGAATAACAAAGAATGGGGAAGTGAAAAGAGAAGTAAATAAATTTACTTTCGTAAAAATATTATTCTCTCTGTCCAACAATAGTTGTTCACTATACTAAAAATAGTTCTCCTACAATACTTGTGCAATTTAGAAAATCAAGAAATAATTTATATTTTGTGTCTATTTTACCCTTGCTATTAAATATTATTTATCATCTAAGACATTTCTCAAAACATTAAATTTAATAAAGTAAAAGGATAAAATAGTAATACTACCCCTATTATTTATTATTTCTTAAGGGGTGCGGAGGTGTGCCAACTCTATTAATAGTAGATAACTATTGTTAGACAGAGGAGAGTATATATTATTTTTTATTTTCAATTTGTATAACATAAATAGAATATTGAGAGTTAATCAAATATTTTCTTTGGTTATAAATAGAAGTTGTTAATTATTGTGATTTATAGTATTTTTAACGCAATTTAGAAGCTTGTAAATTATACAAAATGCCTTTTAAACTATTGAAAATGTTTTTACTATCTCTATTCTAATTAATGTGGAACAAATGAAATATGGAGAGTCAATCAAATCTTATTTTTTATCGTAATCTTTTTTATAGGTGACACAAATAAAATTTTGAGAGTCAATAAAAAATTTCTTCTTGGCCATAGGTTTTTAAATTTTAATTTCATTATTATGCATTTTTAGTTATTATGATTTATAGTATTTTAAATGCAATTTATAAATTAATTTAAGAATATCAACTTTATCAAGGGTTTATCTGTTAAATTAAAAAGTGGAAGGGCCTATTTGCAAGTTATGACACATATATAAGTCGTTATTTTTGAAATCCATTTTTGTACCTTCGTCTCTGTTATTTTCCTTCTCTCTGTTTTTTTTCGTCTCTGTTATTTCCCCTCTCAATACCCTTTTCTGCTCTGTTTATTTCTGCCTCTGTGTAATTGCAATTAAGGGGAAAAAGATAGATTTTGAAGAAATACTGTCAAATCCGCCTTCAAGAACTGTGCATAAATGCGTTCAAGACATCTGTGTTGAATTTTATACCCAATGTACAAAATCCAAGAAAATTACTTTCCAATAACATAACATACCTTTTAGTAATTATGATTGTAGAATATTTGGTGTTCTGACTTTTCACCCATGTACTGAGAGTAATTTTCACAGACATAATATTTATACTCCCTGTCAATCTTAACCTCATGATGATGATATTGACAACAATGATTCTCCAGCTTTGTAGTGCTACTGAAAGTAATATATATAATTCCCACAGACAGGATATTTATACTTCCTATCAATCTTAACCTCATGATGATATTGACGATAATGATTCTCCAGCTTTGTAGTGTTACTGAAAGTAGTGTGATATATGCAAATGTATGTCCAAGGTTTCGAACATAATGGAGGAAGGAATAGACTCATCAGGATCAAATGGAAAATGTGTGTATATATAGTTGTGCATCGATCTGGTTCCTTCCAAAATCAAGAGGTCACTTATGTTATTTGTCAGGATAAATACCAAACAACTTTTGTTATTTGTTTTTTATAACTTGAGCACCTATTTTTGTAAAGAGCTTTAAAGAACACTTTGTATTGCTTTTGAAAGATTGCTTTACAGTTGCTTAATTTGGATTACAAATGAAAGCCCATCTATTTATACTATAATCTTATAGGGTGAAGTCTAAATAAAAATTGCTATACAAGTCCCTACATATTTACAATATAGTCCTTCTTCTAGAATTCTTTACAACACTAAAGTATTCTACAACATTTCAAGATATATTCTAGGGTATTCTAAAGTCTTGTGCAAACCTCTCCACAATTTCCCTAATTCACCATATAAACAATGTCAACGCCAACTTCGACAATTACTTATTGGGAGCATCACCATAGCCCAAGCTTTTCCCCAAAGGCATACAGCCCCAACTCATGATATATATCTAAACATTTTCTGGATCATTTGCCATAAAGTGTATATAAAGTTATAATCCAATTAGAAAATTACTATTTTTCCATTGGAATTTCTCATTAAAAAATGGTCAGATAGTTTGGTTTGATTGTATCGGTGAGAGAAGAAAAGATTAGTAGTGTTTTCACACGAAGAAAGTTTGATGGAAAAATCATTTTTATAATACAAAATTTCTAATTGATTTGCGGTGGAATTTTAGGAATTCATCGGTAATAATGAATGATGTACTCTTTATCTTGTTCATTCTTTTTTCCATTAAAATCTCCAAATTTAGAACAAATCGACTTAGCAACCAACTTCGATGTACGATCACAACTTGGCTCAGATGCGAAACTAGGTGGGGTCCGTGGGTTGAACCTACTAGCTTTTTCGTAAATCCTGTATTTTATTAGAAAATTAAATAAATAAATATGTATGTATGTTAACTTGTGAAACCCCTAACAAAATTGATTGACAAGGGTAGGGGTAGGGGTAAGGAAGTGGTGGTGCAAATGTCTTTCACATTGTGTTAATCAACAAATTTTTATTTTTTTTTAATTTTTTTTTTAAGAAAGCATGTTTTACAATATTTTTTTCTCTTCTGTCCTAAAATTTAGAATCTTCAAACTCATAATTCTGGTTCCGCCTCTGACTTAGCTATATCACGTATTTATGTCCTTATGTTATGGTACAATGCTCATGATGGTGGTGGTGGTTCGGCTTTTTGGCATCCCGGAAACCTCAACTGGACTCATATTGAATCCCCGAGGTTTATTAGTGTGGCATCTATGATTTACCATAAGTGCCAATTTTATTATACATGTTATGGTGGCCTATTCTATAATTTATATTCTAACTTTAAGCCGCATTTAATTGCTATATTATATAAAATATTTTATCAACACCCAATTCAGTTCTATCTGGTTGAAGTATCCGGTGTATTATTACTTATAACTCGATTTTATAAGAATGATGAAAATGAAGTTGATTTTGCCAATGGTCGAAGATCAGTGTTTGTGAACTAGATGTCACCAAAGACGAATTGAAGGAGATTAAGAACTTGGAAGATTCAAGCCAAGTTGCATTGACTCTTCTAAATTTATAGGAATCATGCCAAGTTGGAAGAGACATGAGGGCTTACAATTTGGAAGTTGGTAAAATAAATTTAGTATATCCTAAATTGTCAACTTGGATATCACCATCATTCATAATTTGATCCAAATAGTTATAGTTGATGTATGTTTCAATTACATTCAAATAATTACATATATATGCATTTGCAAAATTGTTCAATAAGGATTAAATGTATTTACATTTACTGTCACTGTTATTATAAAATTTGTTTTGGTTAATTTGGTTATTTTTTTGAGATTAAGGAATTGCAAACTGAAATACTAGGAAATACAAAAATTACCTATCATTTACTAATTTAAAAATATCTTTATCTCTTCCTCTTAAAGTATTTTACCGACCACCAAAAAATTCAATCCAAATATCCAATACCAAATGAGATTAAAAAAAAAGACAAAAAAGTAATAAGTTCTAATGCTTGATTTTGAACGTGATAAACTTCGGATTTGATTGAATAGTTTGCCCTTCAATTTGTTAGGTCGTCAAAAATAATTTGATGATTGTAATGAATTCGGGCTTGAGACTCAACTTTCACTAATGAAAAACTTGAAATCGATTGCTTATGATCTTGATTCACACTTCATCGCCAGACTTGATCACAAATGAAGATCGTGAATTTTGGGGTAATGAAGTGGACTAAATTTTTGACGTCCAACTAGATGAACTTTGCCCAAATAAAATTATTTACATATTTGACTGCTCGATTAAAAATATGTAAACTTTCTATTCAATATACAAATATTATACATAAAAATAATTTCAAACTTTTTACGTCAGTCGAAATTGTTCAATACTAAAATTTTGTTATAATTATGACAATAATGACATGTTCATGATTTTTAATAGTAGTTGTTTATTTCTCTTTGACTTAACCAAGCTATTTATCCTTCATAGATGAGCGCACAGGCCCAACAATTTAAACGAATCACATTAATCATTCAAGCTTTGATAATAATAATATAATGTAATAGATATTAAAAGAATAATATATATATATATATATATATATATATATATATATATATATATATAAACAGAAAAGAAGGAGAAGCAAATTACATCTTAAAAAAACTGCACCTCATTCTAGAAATAAATAAAAAATAACATTCATTCAGATGTCTTGAATTTCATCCCAAATATAATAAAAATCAGATTGACATCCTAAAAATGAGCCTATGTGCATATCCAAATTAGTGGAGGCTTAATGTAAATATCGACACTCCTTAGTCAAATCCCTCAAATTTCAATTTGAATACAAAAAGTAACGTCATTATCCTAAATAATGGGTCCTATATGCGTATTTGAGTTAGTCAAGATCTAATATAAATATCTGACACTTTTTAATTAAGTGTCTCTAAATTTTTAATTTAGTTGCAGAAAAACTTATGTCACCACTTGTTAATCAAATATACAAATAAAATTATCTTTATAATATTTATTAAGTTTGTTTTCAAGCAAAAACATAAATAGCTAAATAGAAATATTAACCTAATTGTTTTCCAATGATCATAGAAAAACACAAAAACTATGACAATAATCCCTAGAAATTTTAGAGAATTTTTATTTTATGTATTTCGTATTTTATAAACATAAGTTGTATTTAAATTGTAATATTTCAAACTTAAAAAAAATTTTGAGTTTAAACTCTTGTTATTTTTAATATTCTATTTTATTTTTGTTTTTAATTAATTGTATTGCACTACGCCTCTTATATCCATATTTCTGCCCACAAATCGATTGCGCTTTATTCAGTGCTTAAAAATTATTTTCTTAAATGAAATTCCAAAATTCGTGAAATTCACTATCAAATTACTTGATTAGCCAGTACTACTGGTCTGGCGTATTGACGGCTTTAGTCACCACTCACCACCCTTAAAAAAAGGAAAAATTATAAAAATCCACCTTTTAGTTTACTTATTACCATTATCTCCTATAAGTTTTACAAATCTCCAAAATTCCTCATTTTCGCGCATCAGATTAGTGTATCTTGCACATCAGATTAGTGTATCATGTATAAAATGTACATCAAATTAGTGTATCATGTATAAAATGTAATGTATCTTACTTAACGATTAATGTATATTGCGCATCAAATTAATGTATCCGCGCTTATATTATTGTATCTGTTTGAAGGATTTTTGTAATTATAAACTTTTAAGGGATATACTATAATTTTACCTTAAAAATATGTGATTTCTGTAATTTGCCCATAAAAGCCTTATATATGTATCCAAATTAATCGAGCTTCCATAATTAGCGGGCATGTTTGAGAAAACAAAAACAAAAAACTATTTAAACTCTGTTTACCGCATCTTCAAGCTTTTTCTCTGCAAATTTATTTTCTTGGGAAAAAAAAAAAACTTTAGAATCAGATGGCAAATCAACCCTCTTCTTACCCAATTCTTTGTGCTTCCTTCAATCAAGACAACAGGTAATCATCAATTTTACAAGAATTTTTTTTGTGGGTATTAATGATTTCTCAATCTTGATTTAGCTATTTGTTGTAATATTTCTTTTTTAAATTTTTTTTGTTGCCTTATTTAGTTGCTTTGCAATTGGAACAAGGGAAGGGTTCAAAATTTTTTATTGTAATACTGGAAGACTCCTTTATGAAAGAGGTAAGTAGCGATCTGCTGTTTTTTTTTTTAAATTTTTTTTTTTTTGTTCAGTATTTAGTTATGAGCTAAAAAGGGTTTCTTTAAAGCTTATAAAGTTTTGATTTTGATTTGAATATTTTGGAGAAATTAGGAAGTTTAGTTGTTTTCTTGTAAAGATTTAGCTAGAAGAAAATTCAGATAAAAATGGTATCTTTATTTAAAGGGTATAGCTGACTCGAACTTGTTTGAGATTGATGTGTAGTTAATGTTGTTTTGTTGCTTCTTTGTAGTTGATAAATCAATATCCAGCTGACAAGTTAAATAATTTAGTGTCAAAATGGAACATATGTGATATAACAAATTTTAAAGTTATGATCTTTTCCATTGCATCTGTGTTACAAAGTTTATATAATCGTGGTGTTTGGGGAAGCTTGCACATACTTTGACTAGTTCTTAGGTAACTCTATCGATTAAGGCTCAGAGAGATAAATCACCTAGTGTTTTTGCCTCTGGTAGGATTTCAACTTGCGACTTCATGATTCTTGATCCACCCCATTGACCACCAAGCCACATGCCCACACCTTGGGTGCAAGTTAGTGATACAAGTTAGCTTCAGTATCGTGACAAATTGATTTTTTTAGTAGCTGCTGTCAAAGCGCATTTTATGAAGTGTTAACCTGCCCCTGTCACCTAAGACAAATCAACTGGAAACCGTGATTGAAGTCGGGGTTTGAAGATTCATTTGATAGAGAAGGGTGTCTTGATTGTCGATACCAAGGTTGAATGCATCATTCTACCTGGCAAGTGGCAACAACAAAAGTGGAGTTTGGCACATGTCAAAGGAGGGAAAGCAAGGAAGGATTCCACTTGGAAAGAAAAAGGACAGTTCCAAACGAAGGACCCTGGGGCAAGCTTTCTAGTGTCCAAGTGTCAAGTCCCGAGGGCTTGTGGAGCATTCATCATTGTAGAAATGTTGTTTAGCTCAAGCCTTCTCGCAATTGTTGGTGCTGGTGAACAGGTTCCATAATTTACCAAGTTCAAGTACTTTTGAAAAATCAGAAAGTTGCACAACTTTTAAGTGTAGTTGCTTTGTTGTATAGATCAGCTAGAAGGAAATTCAGATAATAATGGTATCTTTATTTAAGGGGTATAGCTGACTCGAACTTGTTTGAGATTGATGTGTAGTTGTTGTTGTTTTGTTGCTTCTTTGTAGTTGATAAATTAATATCCAGCTGAAAGTTTAAATATTTAGTGTCAAAATGGAACCTACGGGATATACCAATCTTTAACATCATGATCTTTTTTGTTGCATTTGCATTACAAAGTTTGGGATACAAGTTAGCTTTAATGTCCTTACAAATTGATTTTTTTTTTGGTAGCTGCTGGAGCATTTATTATTGTAGAAATGTTGTTTAGCTCAAGCCTTCTCGCAATTGTTGGAGCTGGTGAACAGGTTTCGTAATTTACTATGCTCTAATTGTAGTCCTTTTAACTATTCATTGATCTGCTAGATTTCTGATGAGTTTCTTACTACCGTGTCGTTTCAACAGCCGTCTTTGTCACCTCGAAGACTGTGTTTGTTTAATACTGTGACTGGAGTAGCTCTTGAGGAACTTAACTTCTTAACTTCTATCCTTGCTGTTCGTATGAATAAGCAAAGGTAAACTACATTTGACTCGTTGAACATTCTTGTTGGTCGAATTTCATTTGTATGACATGTTGTATTCAGAGTTTGATGTTTTAGAGGGGTAAATTTTTTTTATTCAAAGAAAGTTGTAGATTAGATTGAATAAAGCTATACTCCTGCAGGTTGATTGCCTTTTTGGTTTATCGAAGGTGGAGTTTCTTGCATGATAATGCTAAACTATTGACTTGAATCTAGCTGAACGAGTTAAGAAATTCCAACGGCCTAGAAAGTGGATTCTATTCTATCCATAATGACAATCCATTCATACTTTTACTCCCTCCGTTTCAATTTGTTCGTCTCGTTTTGACTTGGCACAGTGCTTAAGAAAGTAAGAAGGCTTTTGAATCTTGTAGTCTTAAACTAAAATATGTGAAATATACCAAAAGTCTTCTCCATATCTTTATCTTAATAAAAGAAATTAAACAATCTATAAGAATTCATTTTGAAATGCACAGACAATAGTCTCATCCTGGCAAAGATGCAAAAACCATCTCCTTATTTCATTGAACTGACAATGGTTACTATCATTAGTCTGAGTCTCGAGATCATACTAATTAAAATGTCCTGTTGCAACAAAAGACTTACACACTCCCTCCGTTTCAATTTGTTTGTCTAGTTTTGACTTAGCATAGAGTTTAAGAAAGTAACTAAGATTTTTGAATCTTGTGTCTTAAACTATAGATATGTAGAATGTACCAAAATGCCCTTTAATCGTGTGGTCTTAAACAATGTCATGTGGAAAGTTAGAATTGACGAGTTGCCAAAAAATGGAAAGACACATTCTTTTTGAACGGACTAATAAGGAAAGTAAGGCAAATGAATTGTTTTTCTTGTGGCTGTTAGGATTCTTTCTCCCTGTATTATGAACTATGCACTTTGATTCTGAATCAGAACAGAAAGGATATATTTGGTCTTTGTAACTTGATTATTAATACCAAGCAATTCTTTTGTCAATCTCTGCAGTAAGGCTATAATACTCCGCAGCATAACACATTTGCTCATCTGTTTGGGGTTCTGCATAATTGTATTAAATGAACAAACGGTGTTTGTGTGGAAATAAGCATGTCAATTAGTTCAAAAAAAAAAAACTTTTGTCAATCTTGATTAACAACTCATATTTTGTTATTTTTCCCTTGTCGATTCTTTTTCAAAACAATGTCCTCGAATTTGCAGATTGATTGTCATATTGCAGGAGAAGACATTTGTTTATGATATAAATAGTCTTAAGATACTGGACACAATTGATACGGTGCCGAATCCAAAAGGTCTGTCTGAAAGTTTTTGATAAGGTCTGTTTGAAAGTTTTTTGTTCAAGTTTTAATGGCTCACTGTCAATCTTGTATACTAGATTGGATTAGAACATGACTCGAATAATCATTGATATGAGTTTCCCCACCCCGCCTAAAAAGATCAACAGAAAAGGAAAGAATAAAAGAAGTCACTGTGTTATACCTTTCAAGTTTTTATTTAATGAAGTGGATGCTATAAAATTTCCAGTTGGGCTAGCACATTTCTTATCAACGAGTTCTTGTTTCAATTTTTAGGACTTTGTGCATTTTCACCGAGCTTGGATGGTTCATTTTTGGCCCTTCCAGCAAGTAAAACCAAAGGATCTTTGTTAGTCTATAATGTTTCCGACCTCCGTTTGCACTGTGAGGTGTGTTTCTTACTGTTATGTATTTGATATTACGCAATCATCTTTAGTAAGATCAACGGATTTTTGAGATGTTATACATCATAACTTTGAGGAGTTCAGCGTTTTCGTAGTTTTGAACCAACTATTTAACCATCATTTTCTCTTTCTTTTCCTTTACAAGATGGTGGGATTTTTTTAATCTCGGTTGCTGTTATAAAATGCAGATAGATGCTCATCGCTCACCATTGGCTGTCTTGAGTCTTTCATCAGGTGGAACTCACATTGCAACAGCATCTGAACAAGGGACCATGATCAGAGTTCATCTTGTTTCAGATGCAACCAAGGTGAATCCTCGAGAACATTTGTATCTAAATGTGATACTAATAATGCTCCCTCCGTTTCAATTTGTTTGTCTTACTTTTCTTTTTAGTCTGTTTCAAAAAGAATGTTCCTTTCCTTATCTTGGTAACCCTTTAATTTCAATTTTCCATGTAACATGTTTAAGACCGCAAGGTTAAAAGGCATTTTGGTATATTCTACATATTTTTAATTTAAGACCACAAGATTCAAAAGTTTCTTTATTTTCTTAAACTTCGTGCCAAGTTATAACCTGACAAAACAAATTGAAACGGAGGGACAATGTTTGAACTGCAAAGTTAACTGCAAACTCATGTACGAAGTTTACTTTGTACAAGTAATCTTACATTGTACGGAGTTTTCTTAAACTTTGTGTCAAGTCAAAACTAGACAAACATTGAAAAGAGATGAACCGTGTATGAAATAGTTCATTTTGCAGTTCCAGCAAATATGACTTTACCTTTCTTTCTAAACAATATATCTTAAAAATATCAAGTCCTATTTGGGATAAATGAGAACGATTAACAGGTTGTTAAAGTAATTACCGTATAAAAAAAATAGGTAACCTAGTGAGAAAGTGCTGTTTTACTTGCGATATGTTATGTTACATGTCATTACATTGTTGGTAATTGATGCTTCTGTGTTAAAACTTCACTTGAATTATGCCTTTTGATTGATTGTTGTTTTAGTATCTTAATGGATCTGATCGTGTCCATTGGCAGTCATATAGCTTCAGGAGAGGATCATACTCTTCAAATATCTATTCTTTGTCATTCGCGCCAGCGGCAGAACTTCCAGATATTCTTCTTGCAACTAGTTCTTCTGGTTCTGTTCATGTTTTCTCTTTGGGTTCACCCCCAAATCAAAGGTGAGAACTCAATTTCCCAAGTGCAATAAGCATGGACACCAACATCATTTAGGATTGTATAAGCATCTCGAATCCGAACATTGGCTAATGGCTAGAGAGCAAAAATTTATATCTTTATTTCCCTTTCTTATCCTCATTTCACTTTCTTGTCTTCTTTTAGAATGTAATTGACGGGCTCATTTGGCTATTAGAATTTTTCACCTTTTCCCGGAATTAGTTCTTACATCAGTATGCACATCTCTATTTCGTAATCCAAGAATTAGACCTAATTTACTTTGCTTTTTTTGTTGCTCTGCTTACTTCTACTGTAAATTGTACAAGGTCTTCTGGTCTTCTAGGATCAATAAAAGTACCTCATACTATTAACGATGCCCTGGATCCTGCTCAGCATTGCATACTGCATCGTGCTGTCCCAGCTGGAGTGAGAAGGTATTGTATTCGATCCACGCAGTATACCAACTATTTGACGTTTTTGACATATACTAAATTGGTACGTATTTAACAAAGGCAAGCTAAATTGTCTTCTGTAGTCTTCTATGGGACATTTAGTAGCCTACTTTTCAAGCCATATGAAATAAATCTCGGTGAAATTTCTCTCATCAAACTTTTTTCGTAAATACTACATGCAGTAATACGTCGATCCGCAAAATAGACAAATTTGATGAGTCAGCAACACCTGAACATGTGGTACTAAGGTGAGAAAACTTGATTGTGTATCCATTTATGTGGCACATAGTTAATCATTGTGCATCTATTTGGATTGTGTTAATTGTTGTTAAGCAGTTTTAAAATTTTGAACTTCCATAGAAATGTTGAAGGTCCTTTTTTATAGGGGTTCCTATAATGTTCGCCCTAATTTTGTGATAAAATTTTCATTGGTATGTTAAGCCTCTGGCAATGAGCTACCGAAGTTCCAATGAGAATAAATGTCGCAATGCATATTCTTTAGTTTTTGATAATAATAGTAATTCGGGAACAGTCCCTCTACCTCCCAAGGTAGGGGGTAAAGTTACGTGCACACTAACCTCCCCAGCTCGAGGTGTCGACAAGAAAACAATGCTCGAGTTATTAGTTATCTGATCTGCATATTCAAAGAAGCTGCTTGCCAAGTAATCCAAGCATCTTCGATTTCTTAAAACATTCAAAGATTTTTTTTTAAAGGGAAAGGGGTTTCTTGAACAATTTTTTTTTCAAAGGATTGTTGTGTTATCCTTAAATGCTACTCCCGTTTCGAGTCACGTGGATGGTAAGTGAGAATGTCGTTGATCCTCCTGAGGTTGTAATTTGGGGATGGGGGTGGGGTAGTTAAAAAAGCTGGTGTATTAACTCATTTTGTAGCATGTATGGTTTACTGAAAGATCTATTGGTATGTTATATCGTCATATTCCAAGTTTCAGTAAATTCTTCTGGTTTGTGCATAGAAAATTTGATGGATCTTCGGAATTCTAACTCATCTATCTACTTTGATTCTGTAGAGCCACTATATCTATGATCACCTATGGCGGATACTTACTGGAGTACCGCTACAACGTCAACCATCAGAACAAGTCTTCGTGGACCTTAGAACGAGAATTCAATCTTTTAACAGCAGAAACATCCTCGTTACCATGAAACTAAACACTCCGTGCACCAAATGTAAGCTTCTCCGAACTTTAAGCTGAAACTGCAGCACGTCCTGCTCGAGTTGCCATCCTATCGATCAATGTACATTTCAAGAAGAAATGCTCCATGGCTTGTCCAGTAGAGAACACAAATGACAATTTGTCCAAAAATGTATATGTTATGTGCATATGACTTTTATGTTACTCTAATTTTCTGCATCTATATAACACTATTGTATAGTCAGAAAAAAACTGAAAATTGTTAAATTTATGGAAGTTCATTGTAACATTATTCTTGTTATACATTGAAATGTAAATTTTTCTTGTGTTCTTAATAACATTAAGAGTTGTCATCGTATGATCATGAAGTTATGGGTTTAAGTTGTGGATTAAAAAGCGGTTAGATACATTTAATGCTAAAAAAATTAACATCAAAAGAAAATATCATTATCATATGTTTTAGGAATGCAATCTCAATGACTACTTCATGTTATGAGATTTTATGTTGCTCGGACTCTCTAAAATGATGAGTCGTATCAAGTAATGTATTATATTCTCCAAAAATGTACTATTCATGGAGAATTCAACACTCACCTGATATCATTTTTGAAGAAATTTAAACCAACATAGACGAGATTTTACGAGTGGTATGTGAAACTTTCAAAATTCAAAATATTGCATACTCATAATGACTATTGATATGTTTGGATGAGTAACAACTGCTAGATCACCTAATTTGAATTATTACAAACACATAAGTCAAAACACGTGTGTCAAAGCGTGACACTAATCAACCTATTATTATCGTGAGAGAATTTATAACATGTCGCAATAAAAGTTCGATTCGAACATCTATAAAATAATACCAAGGAAAAATTGACATGTAATAGCCAAGTGTTCGTTTTCTATTTAAAGGAAAAAAAAAAGAATAAAATATCTTTAGAGGGAGTAAATTGGAAATTGATAAGAAGAAAAGTCGGTATTTTAATATATTTTCATTGTGGGCCCTTATAGAATAACTATATATAAAAAAAGAGTCCCTCCATGTTCTCTAAAATTCCATAAACTGCCGTTTCAGTCTTTTCTTTCATCTCTATTGATCTGCAGATTTTTTTTTCATCTCTCTCTAATAAGGTACGTTCGCTAAAATAATTTTTCGATTTTTTTTTAGTTTGAAAGTTGAATTTTGTGTTTATTTTTCGCATATTGATGAGTGATTTGTTCGTTTTTTATTTTTTTTGATATAATTTTTGGTTGTTTGAGGTATGAATTGATCGATCAAATAGTGTGATTTTTTTTTATTTTTTTTGTTTGGTTTAGATTATGAAACTGATAATTTAAGCTAGATATTACTGTATGATTTTATTTTTATGCGAGTTACTTTTATTGGAGAAATTACTGGATTTTTTTTTCGATTTTTTTTGTGTGAAAGCTGAAATTTGTGATTTTTCAAGATATAGATGAGTGATATACTCATTTTTTTTTATTAGTTTATTGTTTTTTGTTTTAATTTTTTGGTTATTTGAGGTATGAACGATCTAGCTAGGTGAAGTATCTGTATAGATTTATATTGTTATCTATGTATCATGTGTATCTTTTTTTTGTGTGGTTTGGTTTGGATTATTGTTCATTCAGCTGAGATTCTATCGGAAATAATCTCTCTACCTTCTAACGGGTGAGATTTACGTACACACTACCCTCCTCAGACTCCACCTGTGAGATTGCGTTTGTTGTTGTTGTTGTTTGGTTTGGATTATGAAACTTTTGATTTGAACTAGATGTTATGATATAATCTACTTTATGTGTGTTAGCGAACCTTGCTTTTCGATCTTTTTTTTGTGTGTGAAAGGTGAAATTTGTGTTCCCTTTTACCATAATAATGAGTGATATATTCATTTTTTTCCTTTTTTATTATAATATTTGGTTATTTAAGGTATGATCGATCTAACTAGGTGAAGTATTGAGCTACATTGTTATCTATGGATTCTGTGTATGTTTCTTTTCTTTTTGTTTGGTTTGGATTTTGAAACTGGTGGTTTAAACGAGATAATAATATTATGATCTATTTTATGTTAGTTACTTCAGTAAGGTGTGTTTGCTGAACTCCCGTTTTCAATTTTTTTTTTTTTTTGGTTTGAAACTTGTAATTTATGTTTCCTTTTTACATATTGACGGGTGATTTATTCGATTGTTTTTTTATTTTTATTATTGTTTGTCGTTATTTGAGGTATGATCGATCTAACTACGTGAAGTGTCTGTACGATTTACGTTGTTATCTATGGATGCTGTGTATTTTTTGATTTTTTTTTTGTCTTGCTTGGATTATGAAACTGATTATTTAAACTAGACATTATTGTATAAATCTATTTTATGGTAGTTGTTTTTATTGGAGAAATTGCTGGATTTTTTAAAAGAAAGTGAATCTTACACGTTATAATGAAATTTGTTATGTAGATTAGCCCCTTTGAACAACTTATTTGTCACTGTAACACTAGGCCATGTTAAAATAGTGAACTAGTGAAGATAATCAATGAGAGTAGATGTTTAATTGTGGAAGTACAAAATTGGATGCTTTACAAAGCTCGGTTGTGGAGGTGGGGAAAGTTGGATGTTTTACAAAGCTTGTTGAAGTTCCTAAACTAACTTCTAAATGGATATTTTAACTTTACCCGAAAATAATAAACTGGTTCTGCCCGTCATAAGTTTAGCACTCAATAGATGTCAATTGATTTGTTTATTTGATGGTTTGGCATTTGTTTTTTCACTTGGTGTTAGCTCTACTTACTTGAGTGTTTGTCTGTGTACTACTACTAATCTGAGGATCTTTGAACTACAGGTTGATAATCAGTGATGGCTGACAGTCACGATAATGATAAGAATATCGAGATATGGAAGATCAAGAAACTTATAAAGGCACTCGAAGCTGCTCGAGGCAATGGTACCAGCATGATTTCTCTAATCATGCCTCCGCGGGATCAAGTATCTAGGGTCACTAAGATGCTTGGAGATGAGTTCGGAACTGCATCAAACATCAAAAGTAGAGTGAATCGTCAATCTGTGCTGGGTGCAATCACATCTGCTCAGCAGAGACTTAAACTCTATAACAAGGTTCCACCTAATGGGCTTGTGCTTTATACCGGAACAATCATAACTGAAGATGGGAAAGAGAAGAAGGTTACAATTGATTTTGAGCCCTTCAGGCCTATTAATGCATCTCTATATCTTTGTGATAACAAGTTCCACACAGAAGCTTTGAATGAACTTTTGGAATCCGATGACAAGTTCGGGTTTATTGTGATGGATGGGAATGGGACACTTTTTGGGACATTGAGTGGAAATACCAGGGAGGTCCTTCACAAGTTTAGTGTTGATCTGCCCAAAAAACATGGCAGAGGAGGTCAGTCTGCACTGCGTTTTGCTCGTCTTCGAATGGAGAAACGTCACAACTATGTGAGGAAAACAGCGGAGCTTGCAACCCAGTTTTATATTAATCCTGCCACCAGCCAGCCTAATGTTTCAGGTCTGATACTAGCTGGATCAGCTGACTTTAAGACGGAGCTTAGCCAGTCTGATATGTTTGATCCTCGTCTTCAGGCAAAGATTTTAAATGTGGTCGATGTTTCTTATGGAGGGGAAAATGGTTTCAACCAAGCAATTGAGCTGTCTGCTGAGGTCTTGGCCAATGTGAAATTTATACAAGAGAAGAAGTTGATAGGCAAATATTTTGAGGAGATCAGTCAGGACACCGGGAAGTATGTTTTTGGGATTGATGATACCTTGAAAGTTCTGGAAATGGGTGCTATTGAGACCCTTATTGTGTGGGAAAATCTGGACATTAATAGGTATGTGCTGAAAAATAACAGTTCCGGAGAAACAATCATCAAGCACTTGAACAAGGAGCAAGACACTGTCCAAAGTAACTTCCGTGATCCTGATACAAATGCTGAATTAGAAGTTCAGGATAAATTGTCACTACTTGAGTGGTTTGCGAATGAATACAGGAGATTTGGTTGTAGTTTGGAGTTTGTTACCAACAAATCACAGGAAGGATCTCAGTTTTGCCGTGGTTTTGGTGGCATTGGAGGAATTCTCCGCTACCAGCTTGATGTTAGAGCTTTTGATGAACTTTCTGATGATGGTGAAGTTTATGAAGATTCTGAATAGCAATTAAGTAACTTCACAAATACCAGTGCAGGAGTGGAGCAGGAAGCCTGTACTGGTGCGCGAGGGCTCTCGCCTTACTTGGCTGCCCATGTGCTTAGCAGAAAATTACTCGGAGATCGTCAGGTCTGTGGGCAGAGACGTTATCTTGTCCTTGAATGTGAAGTTTAACAGTAAAGAAAAACTTTGATGATCTAACTACCTATCATCTTTTATGTGCAAAAGATCTCTGAGTGATTAGAAATATTTGCTTCTTTTGTTTCTAATATGCTTATTTTTCCTGGTTTACTAGATGGATGACCTGCATGAAAAAGTGAAGTATCCAGTAATTTCTTCGAGTTTGTCTGAGCTCTATGAAGATCACTTCTATTTCATAAATTCTGTTCACGGAGTCAAGCAGGAAGGTTGCATTGGTGTGCGAGGGATCGCACCTGACTTGGCCACTCATGTGCTTAGCAATAAATCACTGCAAACTCTTCATCAGGTCAGTGGGCGGAGACATAGTCTTGTCATTGAATGTTAAAGTTGCGATTGTCTTGGCACTTAGAAGTAAGATCTCCTTTGATCGAGCAACTTATCTTCTCGAAGATTTGTAAATATATGCATATTTTCCTTTCTAATATTTTTCTCTTTTTCGTGGCTAACTAGATGGATGACCTGCGTGAAGAAATGAAATTGCTAGTAATTTCTTTGCATTTGTCTAAGGGATCAGATTGTCACTTTCATCTCTCAAGTAGCGCGGCTGCAGTGTAGCAGCTATGCAAGAACTTAATCTGCGTTCCGTTGTAGTTGGCAGGGAGCAGAGAGCTATATATATGCCATGCTCTCCTTGGAGGGTGAAATGCCAGAGTTACTATCATATTACCCTAAGTACTATTAGTATCATATTATCAGTGTGATTTTGCTGAAACCAGTACTGTGTAATGACAATGACTATGTAATGTGGCGGGATTTTTATGACTGGTATGTCTGTGTGATTCCGCACTATGAATAAATACTATCATGATATTAGCCGTGAGTTTTGAACTAATATGCCTGTGTATTACATGGTGAGAGCTCAAAAACATAGAGTTGTAGCTAGAATAAAAGTACAGTACATACTAGTTAAAGTAGATATATAAAATCTACATATCCACCCTATGACAAACAACACCAATAATTACGTCTCAATTCCAAACAAACTAAGGTTGTCGTCTCAATTCCAAACAAACTAAGGTTGTCTAAAGGAGAAATTCAACACGAGGGCTTTACCTCTCATACAAGCAAACTTAACAATTCCAACGCAAATTGGAGATAGCTAAAGAAGGAATGCAACACGAAGATTTCTTAGGGTCAACCATTTTAGTACTATATACTCAGCCAAACACGCACGCTTAACTTCAGAGTTTTGATGTGAACCGATCCTACAACTTGCGCAAAATCAATGGAGCACCATGTTGAGGTTGAAGAGTAATAATTGTATGAGGAGCATGTGAATAAGATGGAGATAACTCAAGAGCATAGTGTTGTAAAATCATTGCAAGTGCCATTTTTGCCTCTAACATAGCAAAATTTTGTCCGATGCATATTCTTGGTCCCCAACTAAATGGAAAATAAGCAAATTTACCCTTTGTTGCTTTATTAACTCCTTCACTAAACCTCTTTGGATTGAACTCTTTTGCATCATCACCCCATATTTCATTGTCATGTTGCAAATAAATTGTTGGCAACAATAGTAACATCCCAGCAGGCAATGACAAGTTCCCTAATTTGGTCTCTTTTTGTACTCTTCTACCAATCATAGTTCCTGGTGGATACAACCTTAGAACCTCATTGAGTATCATTGTTACCTGTTGAAAGAAATAAGTAGTCAAAAATATTGAAAATGTAAACATGTTTGGTACGACAGAAGTCATTCACAAGAAGCATTATCCTAAAGAGGGGCAACATACACGACTCGAACCTGTGACATATTGGTCACATCTTCATTCAAAAAGTTAGGTTTGATGATAATGTCAAAGTGAAGTATTGAACTAATTATCTTTATTTTGATAGAAAAACATCTTCTAAGGAACATGACTTCTTTCATACCAAATATCAGAAAATGACTTGTCGTACCAAATACAGATAAAATTTTGGATAACAAGGATGTATACTTACAACTTTCAATTGATTCAACATGTCATAGTCAGGTTTGTTACTTCCAAATACTTGATGAACTTCTTGTCTAGCTCTTTCTTGCCAATCCAAATGTTTACTCAATAAAATCAAAGTCCAAACAAGTAATACTGAAGTAGTTTCTTGACCAGCAAAATAAAATAATTTGCATTCTTCAATCACTTCATCAATTGTCATTCCAAAATTCTTGTTTTCATGATGAATTTGTATTTCTTTGAAATTTGATTCCAATAATATACCTAATAAATCATCTTTTGTAGCTTCACCTTCTTTCATTTCCTTTATTCGATTGTTTATAATTCCCAACACTAATGATCTTACTTCATTTGCTATTTGCTTTATCCTCTTGTTCCTTTTTGTTGGCACAAACCTATTGTTCCATATCAAAAACAATAGTTAATAGTATAACAATAAAATCTAGATTCGCGCTGGGAAGTCCCACATTGGGAGTAAAGTGAATATGTACCCAGGGGTACTGAACTCGAGACCTCTAATTAAGGATGGAGTACTTACCACTCCACCACGACCCTTGTTGGTTTTTATCTAATTGATAGAAGTATAAAGTCAAGAAACAATTGTTTATCACATTAAAGTAATTGAACTATATCTATGAGATTTTCTCAAAAAATGCAAATGATCATAATTAAGGTTAAATATATGGCGTCGATAAGGGCGGAACTATCCTTGTCCAAGGGGAGTCAATCAACACCGCTTAAATACCTTGACAATGTGTATATATACTTTTTATGTGACAAAAAATAGTTTCTATGACTTTGTTATGACCTTTGTTTAAAGTTCAGTTACTTTAATGTGACGGAAAATATATCGGCGTATATAATTTGTAAGTGAAATTTACCTCCATCCAGGGATGTAAATCCACCTTGCTGCTTGTATAATTAAATCTGCTTGTTCTTTTTGTAGCTCAAATATTTGCCTCCCTTCTTCATAGTTACTACCAAATGCTGTTCTTGAAATTGCATCACTTGTCAAAGTTTGCAAAAATGGCCACACATCTATCTCTGATCCCTTTGATGAAACTATATTGTCCCATTTGTTGATCATGTCAAGACAACTCATGTAGAATGATGGTAGCATGTGCTATATACACACAAAAATAATAATAATTAATCATAGTTTTAAAAAAAAAAAAAAGTGATTTAAGGTGTGCAGGGTTGCAATAGCTCAGTTAATTGGCTACCTGGTTTTTATCTTGTTGATGAGGGTTTTACCGCCCCACCTTGTAATCCCCTGCCCCATTTCCATTTTCCTAACCTCGATGTAAATTTTTTTTTAAAGTGATTTAGATGTGCCCCAGAGGTCGTGATGGGGTCGTAAGTATCCCTTCATGCTTAATTAAAGGTTTCGAGTTTAAGAAAGATGGATCCAAGTTTTTAGTTTGAGTTGTTAATCATAATTCTTTTTGTTTATCGGGTTCTGAATATATTATTAAGTTTTTTTTATACAAAGCTTGAACCAAAATTATTGGATTATGCCCAAGCTATAACTATAATATTGGCTCTCGCTCTGGATCCAAGTCCCTTGAATGGAGTCACCTTTGATACAAAGTATTTTACCTTTTAAAGTAAGATTTTTCAACACGAATCTAAATTACAATTTAGAAACTTCCAGGGACCAAAAAGGGCAACTTCCTTTCTAACTTGTATGACCACAATCTGTTCGACCATACAATAAATATCAGACACCAAATGAAAAAATAAATAAATTAGATATTAAAAGTACCTTCAACTTGTCAAGGTGAAATGCAGGGTTGATAATTCTTCTATGCTTAGCCCATTTCTCTGTTTCATAACTTGCTAGCCCTTGTGCTAGTAACTTAGTGATTGGATTGCCTTGAATTTTTTGGTAAATATAACTTTTTGATAAAATTTCCCTTATAAATTCAGGCTCTGAGATCAACATTGTTGGTTTTGGACCCAACCATATATAACAATTCTTACCTACAAGATACATAATAATTTTAAATTTTATATATCGTCAGTATAAATAATATTGTATATTATTAGATCATTCAAAATTTCAAATGATACTTGAATGTAACATCCTTAAATGTAGGATTAAAAATCTTGAAAACAAATAGGTGAAAATGACCTAATGATGTAGTTTTACTAAATTATAAGTTGAAGCTTATCATAGAATTGCTTATATCAAGAGTGCATAAAACTTATACTCAAAATGAGTATATAATTTATTAATACTGACAGTGTAAATTTTTTCAAATTATCATGTTGAACTGTTTTAAAAGTTCAAACTTTTATATTAATCCTAATATGGTAATTTAGGAAATTAAATAATAACTTGTTATAATCACATAAATTGTATTTATACTAGTGTAAATAATTTTTTTTTTTATAGCAGTGTGAACAGACTACTCCTTTCAACCTCTTAGTCTTTTTTTTCACATAGATATTATATATATAGGATTACAAATTTAAAAAAATTTATAACCACATAAATGTTACATCATATTTAAAGACCACACTTTTTGAAATTTTTTATTTCTTTTCTAAATTTCGATCAATCTTATGTTATTCAGATTTTTCAAAAAGAATCAAATGAATATATACATCATATATGTCAAATCCTTAAAAAATAGTGAAAGTGAAAAAATCGATTACGAATGCAATAATATTTTTAGAAAATTAAAACTGAATAATATAAATTCAATTAAACTATGTCATATAATAAGTTGAAAAGAGATGACATACCATATTGCATCATAAACTTTGTGAAGTGAGGGAAAACTCTAGAAATATAGTCATTAGTGAAATTAATAGGCTTGGATTTTGCTTCTTCAACCATTGAATTCACTTCCTTCATATCTCCAAGTAAAAACTTGTAAGAACTTCCTTTGAAACCTTCCAATTTAAGTCTTTTTTCCAATTTTTTTGGATGAATCCACACCCAATCCAAGAATTTCCATATCCATCTCAAGAAAATTATTACAATCACAAATAAAATTGCAATTTTGATATTTATTTGCACCATTTTTTTGACAAAAAAAGAATAATGTTTCTAGTGTGTTTCTACACTTAAACATGTAGCACCATATATATAGTGGTTTGTGAAGAAGAAAGGGTCAAAACTGTCTTATCAGCTCAAGTTTTCATAATAATCCAATAAATTATGTCAAATCAGTGTAATAAAGATATTATCTTGATTTATGATCAATCAATGAATACACATGGCAGGAAAATGAGGACGAAATTTCTTCTTTTACTTGGCCAAGTTAGTTTTGTATTCTTGTACATATTTTCTTCTTTATTTATACTCTAAGGTTGACGAAAACGATAATTTCAACCAATTGTATTTCATTGTCGCATTCATTTCCTTGTCTTTTCTTATTTTTTTTTTGGTTTTAAATAAAGTATATTTAATTATTTTTTATATATATAATTTTGGAAAAACTATAAATAGTTTACTTTGTTTTAATCCGCTATGTGAAATTATTATCCTGATTAATTTGAATATCTCGATGTAAGATTCATTAAAGGAGGAAATACTCGTCAAAATACATCGACCAATCTCAATTTTTTTTTTTTAAAAAAAAAGATGAATATCTTAGTTCTCAAGTCTCACAATTAGTCAAAGTCTTAACTTTATTTTAATCCAAATTGGAAAAATAATTAGAGTAAATGTAAGCTCCAGATTGCATACATCCTCTTGGAAGTTAGCAAGTTGAATTAATATATGATCTTTTAAAATAATTTAGTCCTTTTTTTTTCTTTCCTTAGCTATTAAGTTCTTCACAGAACATAAGGGGCAAAAGGTCATTGCACATTTTATATCTCCAGAAGATTACTAAGGAATGTTGCCATAATCTCATAAAAATAGAATCTCGAGTTCAAATTCTAAATATGAAATCTACCTTAGTTAGGGAGCATTTTTGCTTGGAATGTGATATGAGACAGTTAGGGAGCATTTTTGCTTGGAATGTGATATGAGACACTATGGGAGTTATACTCATAAAACATAATTATATCTTAAACCCAAAAAAGGGATTAAAAATCACGTGTTAATTTGCATGATATTACATAAATAGACAACTTGACATCAACTGACAACTAAGCAATCCAAACTTACAAAATGATCATCTAGACAACTCCAAACTTCATGTGTCATATCAACGTAGTGTCCATGAGACACAATGAGGAAATGATAGAGTTAGCTGTCAGTTGAGATCAAGTTAATGTGTCGATATGCACTCTCAAAGTTAGAGTATGTATTATGCCAATTTACACCAAAATGTAGCTAAATGGTGATTATGTGTTCATGGTACAGGTTCTTAAAAGGGGAAGATTTAGTCTGCTGACCAAGACATACACAGATACATATTAAACAAACAAAAATGGATCTGTATCTGGTGATCCTACAAAGTATGTATACCCAAAGCAATAATTTCCAACGACACAAGAGTACATCGATAGCCAAGTCTCGAGATAACACGTGTGCTAAAACACGTTTTCCCTGAAATTCGAGGGGAAACATTAGTCACCAGCCGATACATAGGTCTCAACGACACCTACATCACTACAACACAGTGTTTGAACTAACGAGCTCTTGTTTTGACGAATTTGGTTCTTGAAGCTTTCTTCTCCAGCTTCTCTCTTTTCTTTCGGGTCTTCTCATCCTCTTCAGCATCCTGGATAATCATGAGAAACGTTAGGCCAACTAGTTAAGAAATTGTTTGATCTATGAAGATTTGATTCCCTATTGTTAACACGAACCTCTGAACCTTGAGGTAAAAATCCTTTGATAAGTCCAGAGAGCTTGTACGCTGCAAATGCAGGTATCTGGAAAGGGAAACCATAATTTTAGTGCAGATCAGCCAAATAACCTAAAAATCTCATTAGTTAGTTAATGAGATAATGGTACAAAAAACATCTGAACTACCACTTTTTCACGAGTTTCACATCCCAATTATCCACTGTACCCTTTCCTTACCTAGACTATAACCATCTATATATTAAGACACACCTAGTTGAGTAGATGGTATGATAGTTCAGGTTGGAAAAGGAAACAATTGATAGTTGGACTAATCATCTTCGACGTATGTTTTAATAATAGATGGTGATAGTTCAGGTAGGAAAAAGAAACAACGGTTGGTGCGGGTGTGAAACTCGCAAAAAAGGTGATAGTTCACGTGTGTTTTCTACCATTAACTCTTATTTAACCAACACAAGTGTGAGAGCTATTCAATGCTTAGCTCTCTGCATACAGAAAGAAATTTTGCAGAAAGTGAGCTGTTTTTGGAAAACACAAACTTGCTTTCCTCGCAATGCCATCTTTCCATCGCGCCCTATCTTCAACTTTATTTCCCTTATATACAAGTCTTTTAGGCCTTTTTAGCCTTCATTTATGCATGTATAATACTCTTCTTGCTTTTCTTAAAATTTTACCCCTTAACTGAAGTCTGTGCCTCCGGGTGCTGAAAATTGAACTAGTTTCGCTATTTCCCTAAGCTACTATTGCACAATCTCCTAGTAGCAGCAAATTTATATTTATTAAGACATTTTATGTTAGGGAAATCTTTCTTCATTTCCAAACTATACCACAAAATTCTCCCTTCTATCATATATTTCCTACCGATTATGCAATATCAACTATTACTGCTGCAGAGACCACAATGTATTTGTGCCCGTCACCATTCCCAGACATGAGTAAAGCACTACTCAGGATACCTTTATTAAAAATGAAAGGTTCGAGAGTCACCACTGCAAAAAGAGAGTAAGGGAAAAAGGGTCATTAAAAGAAGTTGACAAAAGGAGTGGTGCAATTTGGTTAGACCACTTGCTTTTTTGATGGATTCTGAGGAACTCATTAACTTTTTTCCCTTTTGAATGACACTATCATCCAGGTTAGTTTCCATGCACCTTGATTAATCCACGCATCCACAGGAAGCATGCTGTAGCCCTCAAGCAGCTAGTAATCTATTCTTAATTCCTAACCAAATATATGAAAGAATGTTGAGGAGGTCAAATTATTTTCTTCTTTCTTCAGGTGCATCTTTTTTACTCATAAATCAACAAGAAGTTGTCGAAAGATCATTGCTTATTGACGAAAGATACAAAAGCAGCCTGTTTTCAATGTCGTCAACAAGACATTGTGGTGATGGCTAGACAAACTATGGAGCATACCAAGAAGAAATACAGCAGAAATAACGCATTCCCAACATTTTATGTTTATGAAATTTTGGCAGCAGTGGATATGAATAGTTCCTACTAATTATATGCTCTGTTCCATTCTCAAAAAGCAAAAAAACGACTGCACCGTGTAACTAAAGCATGGACAGAGGTAAAATAAACTTACCACTAGATATGTGTACCAGAACTTGTCGGAGATGATAGAAGCCAATTGCACGAAACATGTAATGTAGATTATATCATGTAAATATCTGCAAGCAAGAATCGTAGCAAGGTGAGATTATAATTTCAAACAAAATGGTGCAGGAGATTATGAAGTTACCACAAAGCTGGTGCTATGGGTAGGAATATGATCAGTAGCGCATATTCAGACACAAAATTTACAGCTTGAAGTCAAGTTCAAATTTTAGAATCCAACAACCAGTCTCTCTATATAGTCTATATACATTAAAAGTGACTATCGCACTAATAGTTTTAATTAAACTCCAGTCTATTCCCTCCCCACAAACCCGAAAGTAATATTAATAAAAAGAACTTTATATACAAGGAAGTGATATGTACTGCGCCTTGGGATAGAAAAAGATCTCGTAATTTGATGTCTCCTTTAACAGAGCTAACACATCCAGCCAGTGCTCTCCTAAATCTTGCCCAACTAATTCAAATCCTATACCTTTTAGTAAGAGAAGGCATGAAAACAAATGAAATGTTTTTCCCATGCCTTCATTCCGAAACAAGTAGGAAAAATGAAGACACATGTCAAGGCAAGAAGTTATTTTTCAAGTAGGACAAGCATCTCCGACTTTTATTTTCCTAATGGCCACCCACAACACCGGATAATAAGACAAGACGAGAAAGAAATGCAATTATGATAGCTTTTCTTGCTGATGTATAAACTTCTACTATCATTTCATCTGAGGAGTCCAAATGTTTAGCTCCATCACTAGTTGAACCACAACTTCAAAACACAGACAGATATCAAGTTGATTACCCAAAATAAGGGGAAAATCTTAAAGAAAGGACAACAACTCCACATAAATAATACTCCCTCCATCCCAACTTCAGTGTCTTAGTTTGACTGGCCACGGAGTTTAAGAAACAAAGAAAAACTTTTGAATATTGGAATAAAAAAACTTGCTAAATATAGAAAGAGACGCTATTTTTCGTACAGATCAAAAAGGAAAGTAAAGACACTTAAATTGGGACGGAGGGAGTACTATTTATCATACTCAATTAGCAAGAGAGACTTGAACACTCTTCATTCATCTACTCATCCTTTTTATGTTTGTCTTTTCATTTTATCATCTATCTGTTAAAATGAGTGTGACACGGGGTAGATCCTTCAAGATACACTCAACGCCAACTAAAAATTGAATGCCCCCATTTTAACCAACTAAAAATCGACCATACCCAAGTCAGTACTTATCTCATACTCAAATTCAAGTACATAGCTAACAAACTCTATAAAACAAGGCCGATAATTTATCAAATAAAAGTCAAAACAGCTCAAGAAGAGAGGAAAAGAAAAATCAGAACCCAAAAATCATCCTGGATATGATATAGGGCAAATCCTTCAAAATACACTCGAAACCTACTAAAAATTGAATGTCCCCATTTTAACGAACTAAAAATCGATCATACCCAAGTCAGTACTCATCTCAGATTACTTGTCTCATACTCAAATTCAAGTAACATAGTTCACAAATTCCATAAAACTAACAACAACAACGTATCGCGTGTAATCAAAGGCCGATAGTTTATCGAGAAAACGTCAAAAACAGCTCAAAAAGACAAAATTTAGAACCTAGAATTAAAAATTACGAAATGAAACTACACATTACCCACAAATTCCACCAGTACTCATATCATATCCACCATCAAACATCTCCCCATCATCACCGTAACTCGGCTTCGCCATTGAAGCTAATTGTTTGTACGGTAAAACATATGCCAATGAAGTCAACAATAATCCAACAATATGCTTCCATGTGAAACTTGAATAGAAAATTCCACCTCTCATCAATAAATAAATCACCTACACAAACCCAAGAAAAAAGTTCAGTTTTTTTTAATCAAACAAACAAAAAAATCCATTTTTTGAAGAAAAAGAAGAGAAATTTTACGTTGCAGGCAATGATGACTTGAAATAGTTTCTTCATATGACGAGTATTTTCTTCCTTACGCTTTTTTGCTCCTTGATTCGCCATTTCTGCTTTCTTCCTTAAGCCCTAATTTTGGAAAATTGAATTTTATGCCATTGATGAAGAAGAAGAAAGCTGATCGCATCGGGTTATGTTTTGGGGCTTTTTTATTCGGGTCATGAATGATGACTTTTAAGCCCAATCCATATAGCCCAAACCCAAACAAGTGAAGTCATTATTGTATGAGGCGAAAAATTCCGATCTTGAATTTTTGTCTTCGCTTACTAAAAAAATTCTTAACATGACTTTAACTTGCTAAAAGTTTTGCGAAATTTGGTTTCGTCATTAATTTTGGGATTTTGACTTATTCAAATGTGTGTTGCGTAAGATTAATTAAAGGAAAAAGTGTTGTTTGCTATAGTTTATTTTATTATCGAATCTCACGATCTAAATTTTTTAGAGAATAAAAAAATTCTATTAGTTGTGAGATGGATGTTTTTAAACAGAAAAAAATTATCATCTAAAATATGTTAAGATAAACATATATACACTCATATAAATTTATTTTATTTAATGTAATAAACAATTTTATCTTCAGTGCATCGTAATCATTTTTTTGAAAATGCAAGTCATTCATTACTTTGTTAAAAGGACCATGTGGAATCATAAATGTAGTCAAAATTGAATTTAATATTTTAAATTAATAGAGGCAAAATATCACTATTTTTGAGTATGTTTATATATTTAGAGTCGTATCGCAAAAGAGTTTCAATTAACACGTTATAAAATGTGAAATTACTTCATAAATGTATTTGGATTGGTTGAGCAATTTGCGAAACTCTGAATTGTATCCTCTTCGACTCGATTAGAAATGCCAATGTAGGAGTGTTATGAATTTAGACATGTGATTATCATGCTCGTAACTTAAGGACGTTTACATTCTTATTCAAGAACATAACACTATAAATAATATGAAAAATATATATTTAATTATGGAGTCGATAATAAACTCGATAATATTGAAGAGTTATATTTATCCCTAATAAGTCCGACCTAAGTAAAAAGTCTGTTGAACATGCAAATTTGTGAATTAGATCTCAAAAATAGAAAGAAAAAAATATGCACGTGATAAGAGGATCTACAATATACTCTCTCAGTCTCTAATTACTTATCCATTTTTTCTTTTTTAGTTGTCCCTAATTAGTTGTCCATTTTGACAAATCAAGAAAGTACAATTTTTTTTATCTATTATATCCTCAATTAATTACTTTGAAAAAGGTAAGACTTATGAAAAACCTAAAGTTTTTAATTCATCCACTTCATAATGAATATGGGTAAAATGATAAATTCATTATGCCAATAGTTGTTTTCTTAATAGGTGTGCCAATTTAAAAGTAGACAAGTAATTAGGGACATATGGAGTAATAATTATTTTTTGACTAAAGAAATATTTTTAAAAAGAGGTACTAAATTTAAAAAAAAAATAAAATTATGTTGTTTAGTGGGGCCCAAAAATATTCATTTTCCACTTTCAAAGATGCTAAATTTTGTGGTGTACCTTATCAGACTGTAAAATTGTAAAGGACAGTGTGTTTTAATATCATCATTTAATTTGTTTAAATTTACTTTATTTATATATGTATTTGTTTTAAATTTATAAAATTATATGATACTTTAGAGGTAAAATGATTATTTTAATAGGTCTTCAGTTTAAAATAAAACCATCTAAAGAAAAGAAAGAAATAACAGACATCAATAAAAACAACAAATAATAACAAAACAATACAACAACAACATGATACTATGTCAAATAAACAACATACAATTACAAAATCGAAGAACAAGAAACGAGAGTAATATTAGAATGCACAATATGACCATTAACTCCTATCTACTACCCTTCTAATCTTTTATATCCTAATTCATGTCCTCCACATCAATCTATGTAAGGTCATGTCCTCGATAAGTTATAGTTGTGTCATTTCCTATTGAATTACCTCTTCTCAATAATTCTTCGGTCTACTTCTATTTCTCCTGAATTCATCTATAGCTAACTTCTTACACCCCGTATTGGAACATTCCTCTCTCTTCATGACATGACCAAATCATCTCGATCTCGATATCTGCATCTTGTCTTCTACCAAATTCACTTGCACCTTATCTCAAATATACTCAGTTTTAATCATATGTCTTTTAGTATACCACACATCCATCGCAATATCCTTACCTCCGCTATTTTTATTTTGTGAATGCGAGAGTTCTTGATTGACAAATATAATCGAGTTCAAGTAAAAATAATTAAACTTCAACCAAATATACATATATTTTTTAATAAAGCAAACAGAAATTAAATGACAACGCCCATTAAAAACGAAATCACTATTAATAATTGATTACTTATTCCATTAAAAAAAAAAAAAAGGCTCAATATAGTGACGTTTAAGTGACTCATCTTCTACAATGCAGCATGCCCAAAATACGTGTCAGTAAAGTCTCTCAAACTACCAAAAATACCCTCAACGAATCTCAATATTTACACTTCTTCCTATTCATTGTCCAAGTCAACCAAGGACAATATTGTCATTTCCAAGACTCCATTGATAAAAAAAGTCCAAAACCTGTAAAGATTAGAGAAACTATGAAAGCTCATAAAGTATTGGAGAACTTTTGATCCTTTACCCCATACGCCCTCTTTGTGCACCCCACTTACCCCCACATCCCACCTACCCCACATGCTGTGAAAGGCCCATACCCCGATACCCTTTTGAAGGTTTGTTCTTATTCTTTCCTCTCCTTGTTTTGTTTTTTGGTTTTTGTTGTTGATGTTGTTGTTTTTCCCTAGGAAATTCCAGAATAATAGGGTCTTGAAAAACTTATTATAAAAAAGAAATTATATTAGACACCAAAATAGGAAAAATATTTTTATCTCATTCTATCTGTTAAAATTCCAGAAAAATTGGTTCTTGAAAAACTCTCTGTGTTTTCACTTCCCTTTTTGGTCTCTGTGTAAAATAAAGATAAAAACTTTGACACCCAGAAAGAAAAATAAGTTCTTTATCCTGTTTATCCCATTTTATCTGTTAAAGTTCAGACAGTTTCTGAGAGAGAGAGAGAAACAAGATTCAGAAATCAGCATGCAGTTGTGTGTGCTTGTGGTGTGATTTTTTATTGTTTCAAGAACAGATTTTTATCTTACCTTTTTGTTGAAGATCAGCTCTTTTGGAATTGTGAGTTTTGGCTCAATTAGCATATTAAGGTGATTCCATTGAAATTGTTTTTTTTGGAGATATGATGTGATTTTTGTTAATGTTGATTGCATTGGAGTGGAGGGTCTTTCGAAAACAACCGAGGTAGGTAAGGACTGCGCACATTCTAACCTTCGCAGACCCCACTTGTGAGATTACACGGGGATGTTGTTGTTGTTAGTTGTTTCAAGAGCAGATTTTTAGTTCAATATTTCTTGTAAATCAGCTCTATTGCAATTATGGGTTTTGGCTCAATTAGTCTATAACTCTATTAAGGTGATTCCATTGTACATACTTTGTGGAGATATGATGTGATTTTTGTTAATGTTACTTGTTCAAGAATGGATTTTTATTTCACTTTTCTTGAGATTAGTTCTCTGGTAATTCTGGGTTTTGGCTCAATTTGTCTATAAGGTGATTCCATTGAATCTTTTCTTGAATTTAATTTGTTCATTACCAGTTAGCTGTTTCATGCAGAGGTATAGGTTTTAATCTTGGTTAGATCTTTTTAGATTTTATTGGGAATGGTAGATGTTTTGGTCAACTTAATAGTTTGGCATTACTAAAGTCATAATTACTCTACTTTGTGTAGCTATGATAGCTATTATAGGTTGGTCATTTACTTTTCCAACTGTGTTTTAGATTTAAATTAAGGTTAGAAAAGTACTGTTTTTTGTCCAACTTGAAAGTGGGATGCAAAGATTGTTTTTTTTATCAATGACTCAAACTTTTATGCTGGGAGAATTGTTTGTCTTGTCTTGAGGAAGTTGGTATATATTCCACTAACTGTTTATTGCCACTTGCTTGTTTCAGAATCTGGTGTTTATTCAAGGAACTTGTCGAGACTACTCTTAAAGAAATTAGGGAGGACTAAATTTGTAGTCTTTCCTGGAAGTTTGGAAATCAACATGAGGAAAGTCCTGCAGTCTGTGAGGCAAATCAAATCCACTCTGCGGTATAGGAAGGATAATGTGATTAATAGTCTTGTAAGAAGACAATATTTTTCGACTGATATAAGTCATGGCTGTTTATGCAAACTGTCTTATAATGGTGGTATTACTAGAGTTAGCCAACCATATTACATGTTGTCCAGAGCCATGTTTGCCGATGTAGCTACAGTTAGTAACAGAGGTATATGGTCTTCTGATGAGTTCTTTGTTCTTATATGTACTTTTTGTGTATATATCGATCATAAGTTCTTACTGTTTTTGGTTGTTGTTTTGATTGATTCAATTTTAGTGGAGACCACAGGCGGGCCTCTAGTGGAATATGAACGAAGAATTGCTGAGGGTGAGCTCTTGGATGGAGATGCATGCCAGGTAAGCAAAAGTTAGTCCCATGTTAATGTTAATGTTAATCAGCTTAGGGTAGGGATTTGTATGCTTAGTTATGGTTAAATAGATGCAGAAAAAATGTGCATTATCTGATTGTGCCTTCTGTGCACTTACGAATTCTTGAATTCTTTGAACTCTGTTTTCTCTAACTAGATATACTGTATTTATCAATCTACCGTGGGGGGGTTGGGGCGGGGTAGATAATGCCTTTTTCTCTATACTTCTTATGTTGGTAGGAATTTCATATGGAAGAACGATTCAAGCACACACTAGCTTACAAGAGAACAACGGGTGCAGGCTAAATAGTGAATGTAAACTGCCCGTGATTATAGGCATCAGATCAATGACTTATGCATCACATATAAGCTCAATTTTGTGCTTGAAGTTGAAACTGCCTACTTTTTAGGGCAACATGCTCTGCGGCTTCCGAACTCTTTAAAAATTGCAGTTGTTCTAGTTTTACATCATGTGGAATGGCTCTCATATTGTGAAATTCTGTCTAGTGACATTCAATCACAGAGTCCACTGGAGGTACTGAAGTCATAAAATGTGGTAGTCTTTTAAAAATTCTCTATATCCGAAAGCCAGTTATTTACTGTTTGTAAATGTGGATGCATCTCATAATTGATGGGGCTTGAAACTTCGCAAAACTCAGTTTCAGTTACATCAGAAATGAATTTTTATCTCTTCATTGCTTGTTGAGAATAGATTCTGATGATGATTTTGTAGGTAGGCACATTGCAAGAACTCCAAAGACTTTATGATCAGCTCATTGAAAAAGCTGAAGTCTGCCGGTTAGACAAATATGCCTCTTCTGATAAAGCCAGCAGGTAAACACCAACTGAGTTTCCACCGTTTCAATTGTATATTTGTATCTTGAAATTGGCAACATGTACATTTGACTTGTAGAGTGAACGTTTATGTTTCGTTGTATTGATGCATCACATCACTATTTTGCAGGAGTAGATGGTTATGGTCTCGTCTCTTACCACAGTCGTCATATGCCCCTGTCAAAGGATTATATCTTTACGGGGGAGTTGGGACAGGCAAAACTATGTTAATGGACCTGTTTTTCGACCAGTTGTAAGTTCCAACCTTATCTTACAAAATGATTCATGTTGCCAGAAATCAGATGTTTGTATCTATCTACATTTGTATGAAAACCCAAAAGAAAATTGTTTTAATCTCAATCTATGGGCATTTTATGTCAGGCCTGGCAGTTGGAGGAAAAAGAGAATCCATTTCCACGACTTCATGCTGAATGTTCACAGCCGATTACAGGTATGAACCTAATTTTACGTTGTTTAGTTTCAATCTGCTTATTAATTATTTTGACTGCAGCATTCTTTATTGTAATATTTCACTAAGATTATTGCTAATTTAACAAGCTGTTTAGATCTATCAAATCATCCTGTCAATGAGGTTTAGAGAATTGCATAAGAACTAATTTTTATGTACTTCTATTTTCATTCGTTTAACTTTTTAGCGTTTCATTAAGAATCTGGCCATTTATTAAAGCTTTCTAATGGTTATGCTTGATTCCTGAAAGCTTATAAGCCACATTCAATCTTATTTTTTCTGATCTTAATGTTGTGCCATCTATCTATATTGCAGAAGCACAAGGGTGTGGCAGATCCTCTAGAAGTTGTGGCAGGAGAGATATCTGACGAGGCCATTTTGTTGTGTCTTGATGAATTTATGGTATGTCAGTATAGTATGGAACTCGGGACATTTCTTTTTTCTATTCACTATGTTTTTAAGCTTCTATGAGAAGATCTCAGTTCCGTGAAAGTTTTCTCTTGTTAATATAGGTGACTGATGTGGCTGATGCACTGATACTGAATCGCTTATTTAAGCAGTTATTTATAAACGGCGCAGTGAGTAATTCATTGTCCCATACACAGTGTGTTTTATTCCTATAACTTCTGCATCCTGGTAATCCCTGCAATCACAAGGTTAACAAAGGTTATCTCTATTGATCCTTCACGGTTGCAAATGCAGATTCTTGTTGCTACGTCAAACCGTGCTCCCGATAACCTTTATGAACGTGGACTGCAGAGGGATCTTTTCCTTCCTTTTATAGCTACTTTAAAGGTATTTCAAAAGTGACAACCTTGTTATGAAAATTTCTGCATTTCTATTACTGCTTTCATGTACTTAGCACTTTATTCATGCTTTCTATTTATGTGTTTCTACCTATTTAGTATCTCATGTTTGTTTGTCTCCGCTATCTTCTTAAAGAGCCAATTACCTAGATAATAACAAAAGAAAATGGGAAATTTCTTTAAAAACCTGCCTCTGCAAGTAATTGAAACGGAAACTATCAGCTATCATCTTTATTTATTTTAACATTCTCAACTTCGATTCCCAACTCATGTTGATTGGCTTAATGACTTGGGAAAGTATCTCGATGCAGGAAAGATGTGTAGTACGTGAAATTGGCTCAGCGGTGGACTACAGGAAGTTGACTTCGGTAAAGTATTTAACTTTGTACAAGTTCATTTGGAAGTTATTTTTTTGTTAATCTATGATCTCAATTAAATTTATTTATTGTAGGCCGAACAAGGCTTCTACTTTATCGGAAAAGATATATCAAGCATCATTAAAAAGCAATTCCAAATGCTAGTAGGGGATGCTCAACCAGTTCCGCAAGAGGTGGAAGTTGTCATGGGAAGGAAATTGCAGGTTTGTTGACTACAGTTAACTATGCATTTGATTTGATGATGTGAAGGTCTTACAACTAACTTGAGTTAAAATTGTGTCTTCTCTTTAACTTTAGGTTCCACTGGGTGCTAATGGATGTGCATTATTTTCATTTGAGGAACTCTGCGACAGGCCTCTTGGTGCAGCAGACTATTTTGGACTATTTAGTAAGTGATGTGTGGCTTCTTTCTGGTCTTGAGTGTTTAAGTAACTTCAATAATCGGATTAGCCTTTTACACAGTAGGGTCAGTAGGTGAGTTTTTTAACGTTGAAGTGGCAAACAAGCATTGCCTAGCTATTTTTCTATCTTCAACATTCTCCGTGCTTCTTTTTTTTTTTTTTGCTGTACATTTACTCACTTCACTTTGTGGGATTATGCTGGATATGTTGTTGTACATTTACTCGCTCTTTGCATATTTGGTTACTAACATGATTTTTTAGTTTCTGATGGTGCAATTCAGCAGTATATTCATTACTTGAGGTTTTTGACTGCATTTATTTTTCCTGTAACCAGAAAACTTCCATACGCTGGCTCTGGATGGCGTACCGATTTTCGGGCTTCATAATAAAACTGCAGCATACCGGTTTGTGACGTTGGTTGATGTTAGTTCTCTTCTTCTTGGCTAGCTTGATCACTTGTTTTAATTTTCCGAACTCATACATTGAAGAAGCTCCATGTCAAGAAGCAAACTGAATTTTCTCTTTGATTTTATCATTAGGTAATGTATGAAAATAGAGCTAGACTTTTATGCACGGCTGAGGGATCTCCTGTCGAACTTTTTGAAAAGATCGTGACAATATCCGACGCCCAACAAATGGCACCTAGAACATCTTCAAGGTCACGGAAGAACGATGATTTTGACCTTTGTGTGGACAACGAGTTGGGTTTTGCAAAAGATCGCACCATTAGTAGGTAAAATGCTATCTTCTTGAATTGTATTGCCACCTCATTTAAAAGAGCAAGCTGCTAGAAAAGATGCGCTTTTGTTTGTTCTGTTCTTTTTTCAACACATCCCTCACACGCGGGCATGATCCTTTTCCTGTGTCAAGCACGTCAAAATTCTTTTTGATAAATAGGAAGTCAGACTTATCCCATAACCTCTGTACTGATACCATGTTAATAGAATGGGTGTTCAACCTTCACTCAACCCGAAAAACTTGCTATAGATCATGAGGGAAACAACATCCCACTCCCTCCCTATGAAGGGCTTTTCAACACCCCACACTCATGGAACTGGACATTTGAAACATGAACAATATAACATGGGGTTCAGCCGTCCAACAATAGGTAAAAATATCACGTTGAATTGAGTGACCACCTCATTCAAAGCTTAAGCTATTAGAGAGGGTTCATTTTTATTTATTCAATATTCAATTATAGTGTCAACCGTCCTCTTGTTGCTCTATTTGGCCAAAAAGTAGACTTGTATGTTTATACAAGTTGCTGTCCATTGTTTGGGCAGTCCAGTGCACTAAGTTGGGGTCCGGGAAAGGGATGGACCACAAGTGTATTGTATGCAGCGTTACCTTGCATTTTTGTCGGTCTGTTTCCACAGTTTGAACCCGTGACCTCCTGATCACATAGCAACAAAGCAACAACTTTACTAGTCACTCCAAGGCTCCCTTTCACTAGCCTCCATTGTTTCATCTTCTTATTTCATTCACAAAACCGTCTTCCTTTCTTCGAAATAGTTCAATAACCTGAAACAATGTAAATTTCGCCATCTAATGCAGGTTGACAGAGATGAACAGCAGAGAGTACTTAGAACAACATGCTGAAATGTTAGCCAAGAAGCAGCAACTTCCATCGGAAAATCACTCTGAGAAGGCCATAGAGGTGTAATTGATAGGAATTCCATACATTTTCCCAATTCAAGGGATCAATTCTTGTCTGTAAAATTGTGCAAAATAGCATCATAAAAAAAAAGGTGAGGTTGGTTAAAGTTTTGGCTGGCAATGAGATGAAGAAATGTGATACATGGTAGTTGATGGTTTAGTTGATTAGTAATATTATTGTTTGTAATTACTGAGCTGATTGTGACAACATCTTCAATAAGAATGACATTTTATGAGCATTTCTGCTATTGAAAATGTTTGCTGGTGTACTCTTAACAAGAATTCAGGACTCTCATTTTGTGAGTTGATTCGAAAAATTCACATATATAAGAGTTGGTCACATATTTTGAAAAATTCATGAATTAATACATGTGAAAATTTGAGATAATTCACCAATCTACTTACAAAATTTTAGCTCTAACAAAGTCGGTTATATATTTTGAAAAATGCATGGACTAATACATACAAAAAATGTAAGATTTTCTTGAATTCTAGTTTTGTGACACATAAAATCCAAGAAAGAGATGTTCTCCTTTTCGAAAATAATGAGTATCAGTCAAAAAAATATTCTAGAAAATCCATTAACTAATGTACATGAAAATTTGAGATAATTCTGAATTTTTATTTCGTGAAACAAACTGAAAAAAAAAATTGGTGTTAGACTTTCAAAAAAATAAATAGCATTTAATAGGCTTTCATCAATGAACCCATAAAATTTAAGTTCAAATAAAATTGTCATCGATTCCTTTTTATATGTCGTCTTTATTAAAAATAAATAATTTTTAAGTAGTATTTGTTATTTCACAAAATGAAGCATTGAAGAATTTGCTTCCATAAGCTTTGGGATTATCAATTCTTATAAACTATTGACATTTAACATAAACAATTTTTGCCGCCTGCTTAGCCAAACCAATATTTATGTTTTAGACAAGTTTTTTGTTTTTTCTTCTTTGTGGGGTTGTAAAAAGAGGATTTTTAAGCTGACCCAGATAGTTTTCTTGATATCTCTGTTGATAAATAGTATGTTTTTTTGTGTGTGTTTTTCTTCTTTATGGGGTTGAAAGAAAGAGGATTTTTAAGCTGACCCAGATAAGCTACTTGTTATCTCTGTTGATAAATATGGGTTTTTGTGCTTTTAGAAAAAGTTTTAAACTTTTAAAATGGTGGGGTTTTCTCAGACCCTTTTCTGTAATGTTGATTGTAGTTGTAATGGTGGGTGTTTTGCTAATGGTACAAACAAAAATGAAGAATTTCATACATAAAAATGGAGTCTTTGTTCAGTTTGATGTTAAAGAGAAAGTGGGAATGAAGAATCTTGAACTATTGAAGGTGAAAAATAGGTCTAACAAAGGTGAAATTTTGTCAACTTGTGTTAGTCCTTATTATGATTGGGAGTTATTTGCTGCTGATTATGAAGAAATGATGAAAACCCTTAAGATATTTGTGTATCCTGATGCTTTTATGAGTAACAAGTTTTCGACTTTTTCGAGTATTTTTCTTCCACATACAAACCCCTTTGATCCCAAATTAGGAAATTACTTTAGTGAACACATGTTCAAGATTGCTCTTTTGGGTAGTTCCTTTGTTACTAAGAAACCAGAAGAGGCTCATTTTTACTTTATGCCCTTTTCAATTAACGTTATGCGAAATCACCCTCGCGTGCATTCTGCCTCCGTGATTGAAGATTTTGTTGCTGGATATACTGATAGAGTTAGTTCAGAGTTTAGTTTTTGGAATGCTTCTGGTGGTGCTGATCATTTTTATGTGTACTGTCATTCTATTGGTCGAGATGCTGCCTCTAAGCATCAAAAATTGCATCATAACTCAATTCAGGTTACTTGCTCGTCTAGCTACTTTCAGAGGCTATACATTGCCCACAAAGACATCGGGTTGCCTCAAGTTTGGCCTCGCCAACATCAGGAAGTGGTGAACCCTCCAGATGCGAGGTATGATGTCATTTAACTGCATTGTGTTGCAATTGTGAGTGTGTGTGTTTGGGGGCGGGGGTGGGGGAGGGATGAGCTTGTTCTATATGCAAGTTGATCTTCGCTTATTGGAGTATAGAAGCAATGGTGTGCGTCTTTCATATTATATAACTAGAAACAGTTGATCAAAGACAAATATAATTGTGCTTCATTGGAGGTTCGTTTGGACCCTTTGTACTCATAGATGCATTTTGGATTTCATAGAGAAAGACGTGCTTGTCGATTTAGGAACAAATATAATGTGCTTTATGGATTTAGAATTATCAGTATTGCAGTTATTCCTGGATAGAATTAACATATAGAAGGGTGATGGGTACAAAGTTGATGATCATCAGTGGGTAATTGCTTAGTGGAGAGATATTTATAATAATGTAGCTAGGTAGCCTATGGATTGTTAAAAAATGAGAAGGAAAGAGATTTTGCAATCGGTATAGAAGTTTGTATCACAACTTATTAGCCATGTTATAAGAAGCAACATTAACGAAGTAGCAAAGAGGACAGGTTTGAAAATAGCTCGGTAATCTTCTCTTGAAGGTAAGTGTTCTCTCTAGGCACTGATATTCTGAGTCTCTCAATGAGCAAGCATCAAAGCTAAGAGAAAACTTCCCTCATCGCATCATTAGCCAGTATAGGATCAGAATAACAGAATAAGGGTGTTTCACTTTTTCACTCGACTAACCATATCAAGCAGATATGTTACTATGGGAAGAAATAGATGATACTCGATTACAAAAGTCTGAATTGAGGAAAAGTGAAGGTGAAGGCTCTTAATAGATGCTAGCAGTTGTTCTTAGAAATTGAAGCGTAAAAGATGAGGTAGATCACACGTATCGTGGATAAGTCTGGCTCAGTTAACACGAAAAGGATATATGCAACTGTTGAAATATTTATAGATGTAAAACACCAGTAAACTATTACCTTCCCCTAGCCAACACCCTTTCTCCGCGATCATCGGATTCCTCCATAGAGTTAATGAGTTGATTGAGCACTTAAGTACCCTTTTCCCAAAGGGTGTGTGACCTAGTGATGTATTCATTTGTTCACTTCAAATGTTGATACCGCTTATGAAAAATTCTGGGTACACTATTGCCCTAGTTGAGTTCATAACTGAATTGGTCAAGCTGTATATTGTTTCTGGTTGTAATTCATACTCTTTACGAGTCTGACTTTATCTGTCTTGGATATGAAGATCCAATCTATGAGCATATCGCGGACTTCTGAATCTAGTGATGTGAACACTGCTATTCTTTTAAGCTCATGTCCTCTACCGTTGCAATGTTTTATTCGTTTTTGCAGACACAAGCTTGTTTTCTTTGCTGGTCGCGTCCAAAACTCTCTTGCAAGACGAGATTTATTGGAGCTATGGAAGAACGATAGCTCCTTTGATATATTCTCAGGGAGTTCATCTTTCCCTTACAAAGAAGGATTTCGGAGAAGCAGATACTGCCTCCACGTCAAAGGTTATGAAGTGAATACAGCTAGAGTCAGTGATGCTATTCAGCATGGCTGTGTCCCTGTACTTATTTCAAACTACTATGATCTTCCGTTAGCCAACATACTAGATTGGAGCAAGTTCTCAATTATTGTTAATGAAAGGGATGTTCCACACCTAAAGAAGATATTGCTCTCGGTGCCTAAACAAACGTATCTCAACATGTACAAGAATCTAGGCATCGTGAGAAAGCACTTAGCGTGGTATAGTAGCCCAAAAAAATATGATTCCTTCCATATGACAGTTTACCAACTTTGGCTCAAAAGGGGACTACATCGAGTCGATTGGTGATATCTACTACTGTGAACTTAAATGAAGCAACATGATAAATGAGGATTCATATTATCGACCTCCTCAGTTTTCTGGAGATTGAGGCATAGTTGTTGTATTTTTGCTAGATGTAGCTGTATATATTGTGGTGTCTCATTACAATCTACCATAGTAGAAAGATGGGGTATTCTCATGGCAATGGTGTTTGTAACTTTTTTACGCATTTATGTAATGTGCATGTGACTTGTTGCTTTAATTATACTTCTTTGTTTCATTGCTTTGTTCATCTTCCTTTTTTAACATCGTTATTTTCATATCAATCCTGTACAATCCTATCTAAATCCCCTGGACTTATAAGATTACACAGAAATTGTTATTGCATGCGACTTATTATTGGCAATAAAACTATGGTCTATTAGACTACTATCAAATTTGTTAACATTCATCTTCTAAGACTACCACAAGGACAATGTTGATAATGTAGTACAAGGGATAGAAAGCATTGACATCCTCAAATTTGTCGTTTTCATTTTCGTCAGGGGTTTGACATCTCCCACTAGCACAAGTATCAAGTAAGTCACATCTTGACAATCACCAAGACACCAAGGCTACAAAGCCATCTGCTTTTATAACATTTAGAAACCTAAAATATCAAGTTTTTGGTCAACACTTATATACTTTAAAAGCAATACCGTGATACATTGTTCAAAACATGCACACCCAAATGTCCTGTTTAATTAAATCTTTCATTCAAGAAATGCAAATTTTGCCAACATGAGAAAACCCCTCATCACTTCTGAAATTGAACCGAGTAGGAACCGGTGTTTGGATCTTTAACTGTTTTGAAGTTGTCAACGCTCATACCAAATCGGCCCAAAATGGAATTTCCCATTTCTTTGAGCTTGCCTGTAACGTAAATACAAATCATTAACATCCAAAGAACCACAAAATAGAAGTGTGAGCAATGAGCATGATTGATGCCTATACTCCTTTGAAAGTAAAACAGAGAATCATCATAAACAGAAACCATATGTTGTCTCAGATCAAACAGGAATAAAGATGTTAATCTACAAACCAAAACAAACTCCCTTTAGAAGAACTTGAGATGATTCAATGACAATCAGTCGAGAAGAGATCAAATAATCAGGACCTAAGATTAAAAGGCAATCTCATGGATTCCAGAAATTAAAAGGCAATCTCATGGATTCCAGAACAGTAGCCATAGTACATTTTAGCACGGAAGTGCATTTAGCCACTAACACACACAATTAAAGTATTAAAGCTAACAGCATTTGGTCTTCCTCTTTTCCTTCTTTTTTTAGGTTTCTTGGTGAGTCATACTAAGTGAACTATAGTGGCAGAATGATTATACGGTACATAGGATGAATTATTCTAGCAGATAGTTATAAACCACTAGAAAGGCAATTTCTTCAACTGCCGGAAGATGAGTCAAGTATCAACTCTACAAAACAAAATGAATGATAATACAGCTGTGTGCAACTGTTTCTGGAAGAGCATTGGTCTAGACAAACTGATGCTATTTTTTTTTTAAATTAAGGTAATATACTAAACAGATGCCATTACTACACCACCTTTTTTCAGAATGCAGATAAATGAATGATGTAAAATTTTAGGAAACTAATTGCTAAAGCATGTAAGTCCACAACCATGTGAACGACACACTTCTATTCAGCATTGTGATGTTCATTTCCATATTCTATTTTATTTTATAACTTCGGTGTCCGGACCAGCTTGTGCACACCAATGTTTATTACCATAAATGATTGGCTAGGAACTGGTGACATGGACTATATACCCTTCCTGTTGACTAACATAAATAAGCGGAGAGAAATGTCAAACCATTAAAACAGTTGCATAGGGAGGAATCTCTACTATTTTACAGAGTTACATTAGAAAAGAAAATAGAGCATTAGTCAATGCAAAGACAGGAGACTATTAAGCTCACCAATCATCTCTTCTTTCATCTTTTCTCGCTTCTCATCAGCTAATGGCTTTAAACGCATCACAGTTCTCCTAGCTTGGTCATGTGAGGGTTCCAATTCCAAGATTTTTGTCATGTCTGCAGGATTTGAAAAACCAAACGGGAATAAGAGCAGAAAAAAAGAGCCGAAGTAAAACTCTAGTTATTTAATTATTCACCAATAACACGAACCATTTGAGTGGTGTGCAATTATTACCAGAGGCATATGAGTAACATAAAAGGACTTTTTTTCTAATTTCTCAGGTCAGAGAGTGGGAATAAGGAGAAGACATAGGAGAGCCTGACGGGAAAACAAGAGATTTCCACCAAGTAGCCAGTAAATGTGAATATGGGTCTACTTATTTAGTGATGCAGCTAAGAAGTACCAATCACAATGACATTGTACAGCATAATCATAATACAACTTGAGAACGCGATGTTTACCAGTAATGGCCTCTTCAAAGTGTTCAAGCTTTTCATGTGCCTCTGCTCTTCTAACCAGAGCCTTTGTATATGTAGGATTTAGTTCTAATGCTTTTGTGCATTCCTTGATCGTCTCTTCATGTTTCCCCTGTAAATGAAAAGGTACATTCACTATCATTAGTAGATGCAACAAAAACTCAGACAGATAAACAAATTGGTACCTTACATACTACACAGGAAAAGTATAAAACAAAGATATGGGAAAAGCAAAGAAAGCAGTGGAAATTGTTTCTAATATGTGCAAAGTAAACTACTACTTTTTTGAAGTATGAAACTTATTTTTTGAAATTGCCGAAAAATAGTGAGACAACAATTGTCACTTGTATGCCTTTCACTTGGAACAATACACAAAAGGATAGGTACCACATTGTTTCTCTAAGCTACACATCTTCCCACCTAGTCTTTTTCCTTGCCAATAACTCTAATATAGAGCCACACCCGATGCTCTAGAGTTTCTATTCCAAACATTGAGGTAGTTAGATAACTAGTGTCAAATGATTCATGATTGCAATACCCACTCAATGACTTATTGGAGCCTTTTAACTACTAACTAATAGAGAGTTTCACATCATGCCAGTGTTACCCCCAGCATACAGAACCCTAATAAGGAAGATGCTAGTAGCTTATAATTGGATAAATAATACTAAAAGCCCCTTTTATACTACTCCTAGAGCAGGAAAAAGATAAGAACACGTATATCGTTTTCATGCCCTCTCAACTTCTAAAGATAAACACTCTTTTGGCTGGATCTTTCCCTTATCCGGCAACCCACCTATAAAAGGGGCAACAAAGCCCCATTACTAGGTTGGAGCTATAAAGAATTTGTAACTATGCATGATAAGAACTCATTGCAATCAAGAAAATCGTAAAACAGTTTCCCAAAGCATGGTTGCAACGAAAATGCGTCTATTTGCCAACAAAAAAAATTGACCACTTGAGGAAGTCATACAAAAAAAAGTGCAATAGATAGACATTTAAGAAAAAGCAAAGGTGTAAACCTCCTATTACAAAGATCAAAATACAGACTACTCTCTTCAGTACTTTTTTGTACTGTCATCACACTCATCCCTATCATTCAGCGAGACACAAGAACGGAGGTGTAAAAGGAAAGATAATATAATTTAATGAATAGAGACAAGAAAAAATTATTAGGTTTTTACAGATTTTGAGCAGACTGAGTTTGGGGGTCAATAATTAATACTACAGTTTTTCTTAGCGGCTTAGCCTACTGTATGAGTCTGCATGCTCGTTATTTTCAGGTGCTAACTTCAGATAAAGCAGATATCTACAAAATCTGCTCTGAGCTAAAATTGAACATTCACACAAACAAGTGCAGATGGAACAGCATATGCAGAAATTATATGAAATCACCTATGAGTAAAAATAGCTACCTGAAAAGAAAAAGGAACAAAAAAAGAACCTGAGATAACCACAATGAAACAGTATGGTTCACCACTGAGGACACATCAGAGCAAATGAAGTTGGTAAAAGTCATTATCGCTAAAATACTAAATAATAATAGAACAGTAGTTATCATATAAAGGAATCTCGCAATCCACCTATCAGTTGATGTACTTTCATCATAGGCTACCTCAAAAGAGATGAACTATTTCTACATACCATAGAATTTAACTGTTTCATAAGAATGGTAAAGCATAAAACCATACTAGCACTGATTATCTCAAATATGATGTGACATCTTTCTCATAGACTACAAACATCTCCATATGTTTAAGTTTTCAAGTTTTGCTTTAGACATATTCCCCAAGCAATATGACCATCATGTGAACTTAATTATCAGGTCCAATCAAAACAGCTTTAAAGGGATATAGAAGACAAAACTATTATTAGTTTGTTTTTAGCCCGTCAGAATTTCTTTTTGATCAGAAAAAGGTAATTCCGTTGATATCCAGCAACAATAGTGTGTGGAGAACATATATAGAATAGCTCTTTTACAGGTTGTGTAAAGGCTCAAAAAGTTAAGCATGGCTCCTACTAGCCAGTCAGAATTTCTAATATATCCAATATATAAAAGGACGAAAGATGTCTTTTGAATGTTCAAATGATCAGCAAAAGCTGCAAACTTGATTTCAGTATTTATTTGTGACCTAACTAAATTGATAAACTAAAAAACAGTAAGAATCTGAGCAGAACAATGCATATCAAAAAAGAGCTATACAGTCATGAACAAAACAGATGCTAAATGTAAAAGCTTCTGACAATTTCAGCGAGAACTATTCTTTAAAAAGTCTAACCTATCTGCACTTGGAACGCATGGCAGAATTTTGACATTATGAATCTGATGCGGAGTGTACAAAATGCATACACTGAGCTTACCAGTTTGGTGAAACAAGCTGCACGATTAGCATGGCATATTGAACGAATTTCAGTACTTGAAGGAATATCTGCTGCAACTTGCAAAGCTAGCTCATATTTTGACAATGCCTCTTCATAAAGCCCATCCTTAAACAATGCATTGCCTTCAACTTTCGCATCATTTGCTTGAGCCAAGGCTTTCTTCTCCTCAAAATGAAGGGATCATATCAATAATTGTTGAGAGCTATTATCTTAGTACAGTTTCACCAACTAAGAACAACGACATACCCAGTGTACTGTAATCCCAGAATAGGCAGTAGTGATAGTTAAAATGGCAATGGACAAAACCTTAAAACATATTAACAAGAGAAAGAAGGCCAGGAGATTGGATTCACACAAATACATTTATGATGAAATCCCTCAATGTCGAAAGGGAAAAATCAAACGGAGAAAGAGAAATAGTAGTTGAATTTTCATGTAGATAACTTCCCCATAGCTGCGAGGACATTTTTTTTCATTAATAATACACCAAGAAGGTGTCAAGAACATACTAGTAACATGTTACAGAACCACAAGACATTCCTAGCTGCAAAAAGGATATTAATTATATCAAAAGACTCCTGGCGTTTCATATAACTTTCTGGTGCAAGGAGAAAATACTATTATGCAGAGATGATTCAGCTACTTGATTGTTTTCAGTTATGGTCGAGCCACTCAGTAATCATGTAAACATCTGTTAACACCACCTTTTGTAATATCAATGAAATGAAATTTGTCTCGTCAAAAGAACAGAATCACTAACGAGCATGTAACAAACTGAGAACAAATTCCCTAATTCTACCTAGTTCCTCTGAGACACTATCTCAAGAAACTAAAATAGGAATCTCGAATTTGCAGGCTTTAAATTCTGATCACCGCATTTTTTCCCGATGCACCATTTCAAGGAACCACGATCAGAACCTCAAACTACAACCTTTAATCAAAAAACAATAAAAAGGAACTACAGAACTCAAACATTAATTTTTTTATAACCGTGATGTCCGGGCCAACTTGCACGCACCTCAACTAATTCCACGAGATACTTGCCACCATTGCCACCTCCCACCGATAACATGTACTAGATAACTCTGCCCACAAACAAATGGGGAGAAATCACCTATGTCTTTATTTGTGTTGTGGTTTGAATCTAAGACCTAATGATTCTCAACCTACTTCATCAACCACTAAGCCACACCCTTTGGTGCAAACTCGAAAACATTATGTTTTGATAAACATAGTATCCGGACCAACTTGGTTGTCACCTCCCACCAACAACAACATGTATTAGGTAAATCTGTCCTGCCCATCAAGACTAAGACAAATGAGAAGAAATCACCTAATGTTTTTATAGAATATGAGACCTTATGATTCTCTCAACCCACTTCATCAACCACTAGGCCACACCCTTGGTGCAAACAGGAAAACACTATTTTTTTCATAATCATGGTATCCGGTCCAGCTTTGATTTCACCTAAAATATTTATCTCGATTGAGATTTGAGCCTGAGACCTCAGGATTTTCAACCTCTTCATCGACCACTAGCCACTAGGCAAACTAAAAAACATTATACGCAATGTACAACTGATTAAACCAAGCTAAACTTACCTAAGCTCCTCACAATCACTCTCAAATGCCTAACAGCAGCGAAAAATAAAAACATCAATTAATAAATTAAAAAACTATGAAAGAATAAAACTTTACCTCATTCAACTGTTCCTGATTTACTTCAGGCTGCTGCTCTTGCGTCTTCTCCTTCAACAAATCTCCATCAGATGAAGACGACGCCGTATTGATAGTATTTTCAGATTCCCTATTACTTCCATTCTCGGTTCCGTTCAGTTCCGTATCGCTCGCAGTCTCGTATCCATCGGACACGTAACCAGACGGCGCCGCCTCCGCTGCTGCCGCCTCCGTCGAAGTTTTACCGGCGGCCGGTGAATCTACTTGTTCAATCGACACCATTTCTATGAGCTTCTGGAAGTTTCTTCTTCGTCTTTCAGTCTTCTCTGTGAAAAAATAATTTGCTTGTGAATCCAGAAAGCTCTGATTTATATATGGATGTAAGCAGTGAATCTAACGACGCCGTTTTTGTATCTCGTGGAATTCGGGTCGGATTGGGTCGGGTCAAATAACACAAAACAATATTAGGCGAATCCAAGTTTATATAGGAAAAAGAACCAAACGAATCTTACGAGAAATCTAAATTCATGTAGGAAAAGATACCAAACAGATCTTAGGAGAAATCCAAATTTATGTAGGAAAAAGTATGGATTTTAGAAAAAATTCAAATTTATGTAGGAAAAAATACCAACGGATTTGAGGAGAAATCCAAATTTACATAGGAAATAGTACCAATCGAATTTTAGGAGAAATCCAAATTTATGTAGGAAAAAGTATCAAACAAATTTTACGAGAAATCTAAACTTATGTAGGAAAAGATACCAAACAGATCTTAGGAATAATCCAAATTTATGTAGGAAAAAGTACGGATTTTAGATAATATTCAAATTTATGTAGGAAAATATATCAGATCGATCTAAGGAGAAATCCAAATTTACATAGGAAAAAGCACCAAGTGAATTTTAGGAGAAATCCAAATTTACGTAAAAAAAGGTACCAAATTAAATTTGAGAAGAAATCCGAATTTATATTGGAAAAGGACAATAAACGATTCCTAATTCTCAAAGGTTTATGTTAAATAAATTTATCTATAAATACACTAAAACTTCATTAATTCAATCAATCGAAAGTTTATAATTCACAAAGCTTCTCGAAAATTTCTTCATCATGGCAAAAAACAGTTTTTTATTACTTTTCTTTATTTTTTCTCTTAGTTTTTCAACTTTAATAATTTCTTCATCTTCTTATAATCCAACAAATATTAATATTATTAACCCCAAAAATAATCTTCCAAATACATTATTAAAAAAAGGGTATGTTTCTATGTCAATTATTCTTGAAAATACCCTAAATAATTTTATTTCTTCTTTACCTAATACCACCAATTTCACCATATTTTGTCCTACTGAAAAAGCTTTTTTAAAAATATTTCCAAAATATCAAGATCCTCCAAATAGATTAATTCAATATCATATTGTTCCTTTGGGATTAAATAAAAATGTTCTTGAAACTTTTTTTCATAGAGGGTCCAAGTTAAAAACCCTACTTCTTGATCATTCAATTGTTGTTACTACATTGCCTCCATCAGAAAAAGTTTCTATTAACAGCGTTGATATTGCTGAATGGGATGTTTACAATGATGGACGTGTGATCGTGCATGGGATTGATGAATTTTTTGATCCAGTGTTGGAGACATTATTGTTTTATGGACACAACATTGGTAGTTCATCCGAAGTGGAGAAGAAAATTGAACAAAAGACATATGGTTTTACGTATAGAGATTTTGTCAACTATTGGCTTAAACATCTTCGGTCCATTGTTCAATTAATTTGGCTTCATATGGAAGTGGGCCTTGTAATTGTGTTCCTTTGTTACATATATAGATATAGATTATCATGTTTTGGAGGCCGAGGATTATATAGACGATCATAATGTTCAAGGAGGAAGATTAGATCAAGGTTCAATTATTTAAATAGGTATAGTTTAATTAGATTTCTATTTTTTGCAATGTTGTCTTCATTTTAATTTGTTTGTATAGTTGAATTATTGATATGGTATTTTTCTTTCATCATAAAATAGTTAGTATTACATTATCTGTCAACTTATTGCTTGTAGTATTTTTCTTGTCAATGTATATTATTTCATTGAGCTTCTAAGAGTTTCTCACATATGTTTAAAAAAAAAAAAAAAAAAAACAATAATGGTATGCTTATTTATTCGATTTCTCAACAAAACCAATGAGCCTAATTAAACACACAAAAAAGTCGATAAATTTTAACATCTACTATATATACACTTAACGTTGTATATACACATAATTTTTCATCGAAGAGGATTCAGATAAACGTCACGCTCCTACATATTGAAGTGATACCAAACTGGATTCAGATTGAAAATTTTCTCATCAGTTCTTTTTTTTTTTCATGTATTTTGACATACATTATGTACTGTTTCATACATTTTATTCACTACTTGCAAAAATAATTGAATATTAATCATCTAATGCCTGCCCCTTTTAAACTTGTCTTTCCCTCCATAAAGACAATAACTATGCCTACCATAATGAATAAGGACATGTACTATAATCACCCAAAACGCTAATTTTTTCTATATCGTTCCAATTTTATCAGAACACTAGAGTCTAGAATACCGATGAATCTACCAAAAATTTAAGTGATTTCTTCCGGAGAATGGGGTCGTTGGAGATATTCAGGTCACCATAAAAGTTAGTATATTGATTTAAGATCTCTTTGGGCATTGGCAATATGATTGATGTAGTCAAGTTCTGAACAAATTTGATGAAACCTGTAAAGGAAACTTTCATATCAGTATAGGGACATGAGATGGACAAAAAAAATCATATAACTCATGTTAACTGCAATCAATTCGACGTGTAACGTATCAGAGGGGTGAAAACTTGATGAAAATTCATTATCTAGAACAGCATGAATTCTAAAATTTTTGCATCCAAGTTTCATGATTCATTGTTCTGGAGAAAAATGGATAACTTAAGTACTAGACTTCACAAGAACTATTTCAACTGAGAATGAAACTTGCCAAACTAAAGCAAAACTTTTGAAGATGAAATAAACTTTTATTTTTCATTTTTACCCCTCCCTAGGAGCTCCCACCTTTTTTGCTCCCTTGGTGACTCGAACCCAAAATCTTAGAGTTGGAGGTGTAGGGTGCTTACCATCTGAGCAACCCTCTTGTTGAAGATGAATAAACTTTATTAGGCCTTCAACATGAAGAAAGCTTCTTGATAATCTCATTTTGCCTATTCTACTCCCTCCATCCCAAACTACTTGACATATTTCCCATATTTTATTTTTTTATATTAACCATGGTGTCTGGACCAACTTGCAGTTTTGCACTCACATAGACTTTTATACCGGGTACTTACTACCTCCTACCAATACAAATATTTGATTTACTTCCTTTTTTTACCTTTTCTTTGTAACGATGGTGTCTAGGCCAAGTTGCGCTCACATGAATATCCTACCGGGTACCTACCACTAACCTACAACCAAGACAAATACTTGATCTACTTCCCTTTTTATATATGCAGATATATTTTTGTTATTCCTACGCTTATTGCAGCATCTTTTCGCCTTTTTGATTGGCAAAGGTAAACAACATCTTTTCATATTTCAGACCACCTTTTTTAACATTTCTATACCAAACTTGATATGAATTAAATTCAAGCATTTGTCATAGATCTTAATAACTGCACAAATCAAACTAAATCATACAGATTGAGACGGAGGGATAGATACTTCAAGAAAGTTATAGATGAACTTTTGCACACGTTGTCTAAAGTAGTAAAATAAAAGACATGACTAAACCTTTTTAAGGGAAAGAAAAGATTACCTTTAGATGGTGTGGCATGATTTTTATATCATAGGGCACATGAAGCCAAGCCTCGGGTGGATAGTACAAAAAATTCTCAGGCTTACTAGTATAGATATCTGCATATTGATGAATGTGGTAAGCAAAAGCAGATTCCTGACCAGTATCAGTGAGGAACGTAGCTCCAAACGATTTATTGAACATTCCCTTCATTTTGTAGCGAGTCTTTTGTCTCTCATCATTGAGCTCCCTAAGGAGAGACTTGTATGCTTCACTTGTCATACTACTAGTTGCGGTGGCATGAAGCATACCAAGAAGTTCTTGCATTACGTGAAACTTCGCCTGAATGGGGGAAGGAGGGGAAGAGATTAAAGCTAGTTAGTAACGAAATGGATATATCTGACGGAAAAGACAATCTGCCTTTAGAGTACAAACGTTTATATAGTGTGTGGATAATGTAGGCCTATTTACAGCAAACACATTCGGATAAGACATATGGCCAAATGAAAGCAAGTCACCAATACATCGAGAAAATTCTGTGTTAAACTCATTTGAAGCAGTTTATGAAGCAAACTTTTGTCCTAATTAAATAATCTGCTTAGACAGTGGCAGTTCATTTAAGTAAGAGTGCAGGACAAGTCGATGAAAATAGGTGGCGATCTCTCTAATGAGACAAAACAACAACATAATACCCAGTGTAATCCCACGAGTGGGGTCTGGGGAGGGTAGAGTGTACGCAAACCTTACTCCTACCTTGAAAGGTAGAGTTCTAATAAGACAACAGCCCAAGGAAACTCACATGTAGAGCAATTAAATTGTTAGCCATTCCAATGTGAATGCATCCTAAATGCATAATTAGGAAAACCATGAATTACGATATGGTTTAGGAAGGTGAGGATGCTTCGTATAGATCTTCCAATGTACATTTAAAACCTTCTAAATTCAACGTAGCTACAACAAGATACCTGCATCATACCATGGTCTTCGCAATTCATGAAATGTGGAAATTACAGAATCAAATAATCAAGTCATATACACATGCAATCAACATCAGGACCCTTCTCTCAGCACGTATCATATAATTCTATAACCGAACGTGCAGGTTCAAGTGATTGATGAAAGACCATCAAGTTATACCTGTTCAAATCTGTAAGAATTATCATTCTGAATCATGATCTCACTCTGGAAACAAAAAAGACAACAGGAGTTAACTAAACTTTTGATCAACAAAAGACGGAATATAGGACATTTTGACAAAAAATAGAAAAAAAAGAGGACATAAACCTCCCTCCCATCATAGATTCTGAAACAAGGTGTTAAATAAGGATAACAAGTGATGCATTTTATTGTACCCAAGGGTGCGCCCTAGTGGTCAATGAAATGGGTGCAAATACGGGAGACCAAAGTTCGAACTCCAGCAGAGACAAAAAAAGCATTAGGTGGTTTTTCCCCAACTTCAGATAGGAAAGTATGGAGGTCGAAGATTATGGTAGAAGGTTAGCAGGTAATTGATTGTTGTTGCACTTTGTGTGGAAAAGGCAGGGAGCTAGCCTCCTCTTCTTCTATTAGTAGTATCATTTAGTTATTCTGTAGTTCCCTATTATTCAATATGTATTACTATTTGTATTTGTTTTGTATATTGCTATTTTGGTGTTTATTTTTCTTGCAATCCTGCATCAGACACTTTTCTTTTGAGCCAAGGTCTACAAGAAACAACCTCTTTACCTCACAAAGGTAGGGGTAAGGTCGGCATACATCCTACCCTCCACAGACCCCACTTGTGGGATTACACCGGGTAAGGTGATGTTGTTGTTGTCTAAACTATAGTGGGTAGAGTTAGTGGAACATTGCAGGTATCCGATGGAATAGTCAAGCTGAGGCAAGCTAGCACGGACACCACCGCCATTATAAAAAAAAATGAAGCATTTCACTAAAAGTAAACTATATATAATCCAGATTCCCAGTCCCTATTTTAAACTAGTAATGCCTTATACAGTTTATAAATATGCTTCATATTGATATCAAGAGTTTACGCTTCAACAACTTCTGCAATAAACAAGCAGGAACAAAGAATTCTTGGTCGAAAACAAATCATCTATTATAGCTAAGGGTAGTTTTTATATGTTAAATTTACACAGTAAGAAGCTTATATAAGGAGCAGTACAAGTTAATACTATTTTTTAATGGTTAAGTTATTTAGCAAATATTTGAGAAGATCCATTATACAAGAAAAATTAGTTAAATCTCCAAATAGTAATAGTACGATGTAAAATGGTACAGATGGAGACTATGGCTAAAATAGAAATAGGCATAACATAAACAGAATAAAAACTAAAAGAAAGCATACCTTCAATTCATGGATGATGGCAGCAGTCCGCCACCCCGCTATTGAAGGACCTCTGAGATCACTAAAGAGGTGATCCCCAAAATATATCACCTGAAGTTTCATGAGAGTTTATCTCAGTAATGTAATGAACAAGGTTGGGAGATGAAATGGAGATATGCATAGAAACGAGACGGTCTGTCTTAAGTTAACTTGTCAAACTTGCATATATATAATAACAGAAAACAAAGTTTCCTTGCCATGAAAAAGCTGTAGTATTTTGTTAAGCATACCTCTGGACCTTTCCACTTTGTAATCTGCAAGAATGCTTTAAGGCATCCATGGTAGTAAATTTTACCGGGCAAGAAAGCATCAACTTTTGTAAAAGCCAATGTGTCCTTCTCCACATCATAGCGGCTGCAGAACATTCAATAAATACAATGAGGCAATACTGTATGTGATAGTAGCACGAGACAGTTAGCCTTAAGAAGAGAATATTGGTGGAAAATGTTTTATATAGTGAATTGCAACTTAGAAGAAGATGTGCTACGTCCTAAAAACCAAATCAAAATAGTCATAATTAAAAAAAAAAACAGAACTCTCTTATTAATCCCAAAAACAATGATGATGGGCGGGAATGGCATAGTTGGAACCAGTGTTATATGCAATGAAAACTTGGCAGAGAACTTAATGGTAGAGAACCAAACCGAAATGGATGGTCAGATTTGTAAAACTCTGGCTTGTTTGCTTTAGCAATTACGACATCAAAAAGTTCCTTCCAGGAATCTTGCTGACCCAAAGAATCCTAATGAAATATATACCAAAAAGAAAAGGTGTCAAGTTTGAGAACTCATTTTACTTCCAGACTAATAGAACAAAGTAACAATAGACAATACAATCAAAGCAGACACGAAAAGAAAGATGCAAGTATCAAACTGTATTCCCTAGGGGAAAATGAGGTTATGCTCATCCTAACCACAAAAATCTTGAGTAATCTAATAATATTACCATAATTGTGAACTACAAGAAGTGGTAATATAGAGTGCATTTCGTTAAAAAATTTGAACTTGGGACTAACTTGGAACCAAAAGGCTAGCTAGTGGTGAGACCTGTTCAAGATCATATGAAGAGACTACAACCCATACTCAACTAAATTAACACCCTCCAGCACAGCCAGGATTTGGACATTCAGAAGGAACGATACAACATGGGTGACCTCAACATAGGCTGGCCAACATCAGGGAAGGGTCCACCTCCAGAACATGTTAAAAAAATGGACCTTGGGAGTTGGGACAAACTGAACTCCAAAAGCTAGCTCAAGTGATGTAATTTGCAAAGACCATGTAAAGACACTACAACTCATACACTTAACAGGACCGACGGGGAATTCTAACATACCAAGCTATACCTCAAACTAATGAATTAATGTCACAAAGAAAAGCAACTTGCTTAACTTAATGTGCAGCTCCAGAAAAAAGGAATTAAGAAACAGTTGCAGATGTATAAAATTTAAAGCACTTAAATGAAGCATGAAAAGAAAGATTGCCACAGTGCCAAAGAATCAAATAACACTGTCACTTTCGAAACAGGCTAGACCAAACATTAGACATGCAGATAATGTCCGGGAGTGGCATTACCAGAATACACACGCACCGTGAAAAGAATCACAGAAATACAGAGTCACAGATATATATAGAGAATTCAAGGGGAAGTGGGAAAGAAAGAATAGATCGCCAAAATAATTTTCTGCTATGGATCTTCTAAATGTCAAGTAATTAAAAAAAGGACACCAGCACACTAATTTCCACCATAAGTTCCCAGCTCCTTTTTGCACTTCGTAGTCCACTTATGCAACTAAAACTAAATCACCAGTAAAAGACAACAATGTTTCAGCTAGTTGAGGTCAAAATATTTCAGTGCAAGGAGTGCTCTTATCTTCTCTATTTACATGCCACAGATAAACACAAACTTACGAACACACTCTGCTAATGTCACATGTAAACTAAAATGGTAATGAAGTTCCAAGAAAAGTAGAGCTGATCATAAAAATTATCTAAGGAAGGTAGAATCGCAGACGAAGCAAATGAGCGATCCATATTAAGCCAAAAGATTACAAATTTGTATTGTTCCACTTGAAAATACCTGCAACATAAAGCGCATCCCTCCATCCACAAAATAAAAGGGCGAGTTGGTCAACAAGAAAAGTTTCTTTCCTTTATCCTTCAGCATCCTTAGAAAGCGTAGCAGCTGATCCTGGAAGAGAGATGGGTGAAATTAGGCCTAGAAGGTGAACGTTCTGAAAGTTGCTATATGTACAGAGCAACTATGGTAATACTTACATTCTTTACAAGGTATCTGGGGGGATCAGCAAGAATTCCTCTGTGAACTAACCCGCTATTATGAACATACTGTATCGCTCTATTCACATCTTCATATACGTAACGAGCATCAAATTCCAATTTAGCGTCAACAAAATGTTGCACAATATCAGCAATAAGGCATGCCTGCAAAAAAGAAAATAAAAGAGAACCCAACAGGTCAAAAAGCCACTAATAAAAATCTTCGGCAACTTATCTAATGCATCATTTTACTTTAATTGAAGACAACATTCTTGAAGATAAGAGAATCATTAATCGCCCCTAATCCCTATTACTCTGTACCTTTACTTTACACTACACAATCATAAGGTATGACTACCCAAATGTCCAAGATATTTGGAACAAACTAAAAAGGAAAGAATGTCATAGAAGATGGAACAAAGTGAGTATTCTTTTCAATAAAGATCAGTTTGCTGTGGACTTCAAATGAAAATTTTCAACTGCTATTACTTGGATCAGATGAGGGAAGAACAAACTAAAATTAGATCAAACCAAAAGGGTCTGCTATGCTGAAAAATGCTGCGCGGAAATCCAGAAGAAGTACACTTATGATCAATTATTTTTTCAGAAGAAGATTAAAAAATAAAAAGAGAGAGAGACTTGAGTTTAATAATTCCGCATTCCATATCTTCCTCTTGTCTGTTCCTTTTTATTTTCTTGATCAGACCCATCTTCCTTTTTTATTCTTCTTTAAATCTGTCACACATACTTCTTTACAAGATTCACATTTTACGAGAAGTGGAGGGCTGTTTATGTTATTCTAATGCCCTTTTATAAGTAATCAGATGAGAAGCGTAAGGTGTTAATGTGTTGTAAATAATCTAAAGAAACCAACTCTAGAAATGTGACAACCCTTCATCCATAAAATATGAGCTACAAAAACTATGGGACGAATAGAGTACAACATTATCCGCTTTTGCTTAATTGATAAACAAAAAAGGATCTTTTAATAGAAGCCAGCTGATCATACAACTAACACATACATCAGATAGCATAAGTCAAATAAAGAGCTGACCTATGAGCAGTTAAAGACGGTTTTAAACTATCCAATTGGAAAACTTACCAATTTTGTTTTGAATGGGAATATAGAGACATGAAGATGGCAATATCCACCTGTAACACCCTACTTAAGAATTTGCTCTTGAGCATTTGACTATAAATTGTGGTAAGAAGTGATTTTATTTTATTTTTTATGTTTTTTAGTTCAAGAAGAAAACAACAAGTTTGCACACAGTTGCTGCAACAAACAGCTTATATTTGTATTCCCATACTGCATAGCTGGTTTCTAAAGCATGTCCACTCTTGATGTCTCTTAATTTTTTAAAACATTTGTCACCAATATTTTTCATGATTTGGAGACCCATGCAGCTAAACAAAATACATATACATGCCTGATGAGTGCAATCTTGTTAGTAATGTGGAATGAGTTCTTCAATGCGTTAAAAAGTCAAATGTTAAAAGGGAAAACTGTGTTGATTGACAAGTAAAAGCAAGTGGTCAAGCAAGGAGCAAGAAAACTGAAACTGGTAAAAAATATAAGAGATCAAAACACTATAAACTAACCTCACTGAAACAAAAGAAATCCATCAAACAAACTAGTTCTCGTGCTTGATCACGGCCAATATGTCTTGTACCGTACATCTCATCTATTTCCTCACGGCTGAGCTGCAAAATTTAACATCAGTGAGCATCAGATTATCAACTATCAGATGCTTTCGGGTGTCAATTTTGTTTTGATACATACATGATACAACAAATCAACAGCAAGGCATCCAACTTCCAAGAGAAACCCAATATTGAAGAAGGCATTCATATCTGGTAAAGACAGCCACCACCACCACCCCCCAGGACATTGGATGGAGAAGTGTAAACGGGTTTTAGAAAAAGAGGTATTAGCTTCCCCACCTTGCGTTGTACCATCGATCCTCATTATGTTAGAATATTTGCTCAATTTTCTAGATTTTTTCACTTTATTCATTATTTCTTGTGCTTTTATCGCATCTTCTGAACTACCTTTTGTAATATCAGAAATCAATAATAATTCTACTCCTGTTATAAAAATAATATTTTTTGAAATGGATAATCCATTTTTAAAAAATTGCTATTCCTTCAAATGTTAGAAAAAAAATATTAAACAACTACTATTACTACTAACATTCTCTAGAAAAGGTAGTGTTAATATGGACTTTATATGGTTAGAGGCAGTGGTGGAGCCACCCTTCTTCAAGGGATGTCAATGATGATATACTTGGAAAAAATGAGGATGTTATATGGAACTGAATGGGAATGTCTTTTTTTTTTTTTAACCGAGAACCCACAAGGACGTGACACATGGTTTGAAATTTGACCAATAATAGGTCTATTCCTCTAGTCTTCTCCATTTAAATATGGGAGAGTTTGAACCTGTATGTGCATTTAACATACACATCACATGTCGCACTCTTAATTACATATCAAAGCCCTAAGGGCTTGAACACGAATGTGTCCCTCCTTACTGACATCCCCACATTCAAAGTCTTCATGTCAACCCTTCAGCGTCTTGCATTACGAGGCTGAACAAAAAGTGATGCCATTTAGCCTCGCACTACCAGAATACCAGTTGTCCCCAAAGAACAACAACAACAACATACCCAATGTAATCCCACAAGTGGGGTCTGGGGAGGGTAGGATGTACACAGACCTTACCTCTACCTTTGCAGGGCAGAGAGATTGTTTCCGATACACCCTCGGCTCAAAAAAGCAGGAAAGTAAGATATCCCCAAAGAATACAAGTGTTTTAATTTATTTAATGAAATAAATAACTACATAAATAAGGTATTCCCGAAAAAATCCATGGAAAAATCAAAACGAACATAATAGGGAGCTTGCTGAACTTCACCTTGCGCCTGCCATAGTAGCACCCGTCAAGCTCAATTGACCCAAAAAAGTCCAACTTCATAAGACAACCCTTTGATTTGTCATAGTATAACCCTCTGATGGGAAAACTTGGATCATACTTGAACTCCAAGCAAGTATCAGGATATTTGAACTAAAGCACAAAATGAAAAAGAGAGCAATCCATCAATGGTCATTTACTTTAACCGCAAAACACTGCATATTCTTTTTTAAAGTATATTCTTGGAATAGCTACCACAAGGAAAGTGTACAGAAACAAACCTCATTAACTAGATGCTGTTTTGCAAGATCATAAATCAAGCACTGTAAATTGGAGGAGTAATGCGCCAACGTGTAATCATAGTCGAATCCATAGACTTGTATGCTGTCCAACCGCACGTTCTTATTAACGTATATACCTAATAATAAACATTATCCCACCTAAATTCAATCCAATCCTCAAATGGTAGTAGAAGTTCACATAGAAGGTTAAATGCACTACAATATGACAGAAGAAAACGTAGGCAACCTTTAGGATTCATTTTGGGCATTTGTTTCAATGCATCAGGAATCTTTAGAAACTTCTCCTTCGCAGCATTATATTCTTCCCTAATTTTCAAAATTTCTTCCTCAGAAAGTGAATCTTTTGCATTTGCTAACAGTTTTTCTTGGTCTTCAAACTTCAATACTTTTGGTTCTGAAGACGCTATACTACTACATCGACGATAACCGCCTCCTAAAAACCATGTGTTTCCAAGAAAAAATGTTCATTAGGTTTTCCGGTACAGCAGAGCTACTTACAAATCAAACACAACATGAAAAGATGTTCAACAAACACACAACAAAGGAGAAAACAAGTACCTTCTTTACATCCATAATGAGAATAACTTGTCCTCTGCAGCAAAATTTGCTACTATCAGTGACACTATCAAAAAGGGTATTCATATCTATGATCCAAACGATAATACACAAACACCTACAATGACATACGTACATACACAAGTTTATATAGGTACATGAGCGAGATATGTTTGTTCAAAAAAAAAAAACATATAAGCTAGAAAGGTACTCTATCATCTATGCAAAATCCATAAACTATAAAAGTGTCAGGTACTCTGAAATAAAATTTGCCTACGTTACTCAAACTCTCAAAATTGTCACTGCACCCGTGCCGTATTCTCCAAAATGCACTACTTTTGGAGTATCCAATACACACCCGTCAACATTTTTGAAGAGTCCGAGCAACATAGAAATTTTCCACCATAAATGACACCTACTGAAAGGGCTAGACACTCCTACGGCCAAAATGTTAATTAAACCATTTAGGTATTTTAATTTTTTTAATGTGTATATATATATATATATATTGAATCCAGTGAACATAAGAATATAGGTTGGATCAGTGGTTTAGGGATTCAAACTTCACGTTGAGGTTTCAAATTCAAATCCTAAGAACTACATTTTATTTTTTCGAACCCCTTAGTGAAAATCCAGGATCCACCACCGAAAGCTCCACACAATATAAACAACAGAGGTACAACTAATAATAAAGGAAAAACGATTTGCTACTATTAGTGAACGTATCAAAAGGGTATTCTTATTCTCTGATTACACACAATAAAACCACAAAGGAAATAATAGATACATAAGATTATAGGGATATGAACTTCATATGTTTACTTATAAGCATTTTTTCCACAAACGCACAAAATACTTAACCGAAAAAAGGCCACTAATCAAAATATACATACACAAGTCTTATGAACTGCATATTTTATCAATAAATCAGTATTTTTACAGAAACCCACAAAGAATATAAACAAGACATTCATAAAAGTTCATCTTAGCCATTAAATTGTCAAAAAAATAAATAAAAATACCATAAGCGACTCCTATCAAAAGGGTACTCAAATCTATAATTGAAATCAAATAAAATGATGATTTACAGAAAAAAAAAAAAAAAAAACGGAGCTGCAGAAAACCCAGAAAGAATAGAGGTAAAAGAGAGAGCTTACAAGAAGAGATGAACGAAAGGGGATGATGAGCCTGCGAAGGGTTGCCATTGCAAAGATGGCGCCTTCACTCCAGAACAATGAAAGCTGAATTTTTTAATAGTACTATAACCACCAACCATGATACAATTTGGGTAATACTCAATTTATCAATTGACGTGACGTTATTTGATTAGATTCATAACTATCTTTTAATTTTTAATTAAGATTATACATTTTACCCATTTTTTAAGTATCAAATAAGTTTGAGATTCAATATGAATAAATTATTGATAGTTTCTTCAAATATTTGTCAAATAAAGAACGTGTTATTCTATTTTAAACATACTAAAAAAGAATGAGGACAAAGGGAGTATCCGGAATCAGGTGTTCACATCAAATGAATGTAATTATCATGATTAAGTGATTTAATGAAATAATTACATGTTTTGTTTATCTTTATTTGTTAATCATCGTTAAGTGGTATTTATATATATACTAGTTTTTCGACACGTGCGTTGCACGTGATTATCAATTCAGAAAATTTAAACAAAAATTTGAATAATAAGTTTTACACAAAATAATATTGCAGATTCTTTTGTGAATGTTCAATATGGATGATATATCTCTTATTCACACGAACATATGATGATGATCAATGAAAAATTTCATTAGTTAAATGCAATAATTTATATATTTATTTCAATTTGATGAGGTTCAATCATGTAATTAGTCGTATATCACTAATATTATCTTATACACGATATTTGCTGTGTATTTTTCTTATCATCTAACCAGATGTGTTTTGTACGTGTATTCTACTTAATATGTTTAGATGTCATATGAACATGTGGAGAATAACTACATTTTATTTTTTAGAACTATTTTTGTATATTAGTTTTTATTTTATAAGTTATAACATAATATATTACGTTCTTTTTGTTGGCTCTCGTATTTGCCTTCTTGATTGATTGTGTACATAAATCAAAGATAGTTATCTCACTGTCCATAGTTAACTGAGAAAAGTTTTTTTTTTTTTTTACCGAAAAACCTAAAAATTCAAATTAAAGAATGTATTTTATTTGTGAAATCATATATATAATCACATGTTTATCTTACACCCAACAAAAGGACAATGTTTACATAGTAATAACTGTTTTAAGCAAATTTCCTGACCATCTAAATCACATAAGTAACATTAATAAATAAAGTCATTATTTTGTCTTGAGCATCAAAGAAACAAATCGTGATAATTCTCTAGCTCTTGAGAAGTTTAATAAATTTGAAAAAATATATTCAGAAACATATATCTACATCACAAGAGAAATTGTTAACAAAAACAAATGAATTTAGACTATAATAAAAATTAAACTAATACAAATTTTCTTTGGCGTTGTTACAAGTCATGTGAACTTTTCTTCGTCGAAAATACTGAAATATTAAGAAAAAGTAAATAAGTAAAACAAAAGGGCAATGTTTATATAGTAATAATTATTTTGAAGCAAACTTCCTGACAATCTAAGTCACATAAGTAACATTGATAAATAAAGTCATTCTCTTGTCTTGGGCATCAAAACAAAAATCATGACAATTCTCTAACTCTTGAGAAGTTTAATAATTTTGGAAAAAGATATTCAGAAGCATATATCTATATCACAAGAGAAATTGTTAACAAAAACAAATGAATTTAGACTACAATAAAAATTAAACTAATACAAGCTTCAACTAGCGTTATTACAAGTCATATAAACTTTTCTTTATCGGAAATACTTACATTGAGTAAGAAATAGTAAATAAGTAAAACAAAAGGAAAATGTTTATATAGTAATAACTATTTTGAAGCAAACTTCTAACAATCTAAATCACATAAGTATCATTGATAAATAAAGTCATTCTTTCGTCTTGAGAAAAAAAAAACAAATTGAGACAATTCTCTAATTCTTGAGAAGTTTAATAATTTTTGAAAAAGATATTCAGAAGCATATATCTACATCACAAGATAAATTGTTAACAAAAACAAATGAATTTAGACTACGTCATGTTAACTTCATATATTGGAACACTACATACTGATGTATATACTAAGCAAAAAAATAATTATTATATCATCAGAATTATTTCCTCAAGTACTCGAGGTTAAGGAATATACCCTCTTAGGATAGAACAATTTACTTCTTCAGAATAGTGGTACCTCATAGTCCGCTAAACTTCGAACTCACTCAACAATAATAAATCACATGACATTTTTTAAAATGCAAGAAAAAGAAGAGTAGAAGATTTAAAAAATTGTGGTTGAAAATGAGAAAAAACTCCACTATTTATAGTCAACAAAGAGTAGTATGAGCAAGTGTTTTTTATGTCTTATCTAAAAAGTCATAACCTTTCCAAGAAGTCACAACCCTTTCAAAAAGTCACAACTCATCAACAAATCACAATCCTTTAAAAAAAGTCACAACTTATAATAAAAGTGAAGACTTATCGAAAAGTCACAACCTAAGTTAGGGTTATTATAATAATTTAACATCCAAGTTAGGAGTTCATGCTTTTAAGGTAATATAGATATATGACTTAATACATATCCAACCTCTTAAATTCGTCAAGTTATTATATTGAGACACACAAATTAAGTTATGTTTCAATTGAACACCTCAACTCGTAATTTGCATGATCTTTATAAATTTGTTACACACGTGCTATAATGACAATTATAATGAGAAACAAAACAATAAAATGAAGCAAATCTGAAAAGATTGCCTCAATTTCAATTGTTTCTTTATATATTAATATATTAATGCACTATATTTATTTATTTGATATAAATATCGAATGAGAATAAGTTTTTACCTACCATTTACAACATGGCATGTTAACACAATAAGCAAAATTGCGTTTCCCTTGTTCTGGTTGCGGTGGAAAAGTCTGGTGCCAACTGCCAGCCTTTGCGCACATGAGCTACTAATACAAAGTTAGCGAAATTTTGGAGCATATCATTTGATACTTTTTGCCTTTTCAGTAAAAGTGCTTTATATAGGCTTTTACATTTTCTTTGTCCCAATCTATTAAAAAAAAATTAAAATTTATGATCTAAAATAAATTATAAATATTTGTGTAACTATAAATCATTTTATTAAGAAATAAAATAATCATGTTACAATTAAATTATTACTAAATATAGAAATGTAATATTTTTTTAAAAAATAACGAACTTAAAAGAAAAGTGAATCACATAAATAAGACAGAGAAAATATAATTATCAATACACGAACTATCAACTTAACTTTCAACATATATAATAATAGAAGGGTCTCCTCTTCCTTCATTTCGTAAACTTGCTAGCTTACTAACTGAACCATCAGCTTGCTTGATCACTTTCGTGATGAGGCACTTAAAAAGATTCTAGATTATATATATTTTGGGGGAGGGGAATCTTTAACATTTTTCTTTATAGAGTTAGCCAATTTTTAGATTTGAGTTGTGGGAATTAAAAAAACTCTGAAATCACCAAAGTTTAGCATTTTCCTAATTGCAGAACTTTTAAAAGCAAAAAGGCAAAACAAATATGCAAACGTTTCTTTTAAAGTTGAGAGAATCCATGGGGCTAAATGTTCCTGCTGCAAATTGTAGGAACCCTTCTATTTCAAGTGATCCTGTAACCTGGAGAAAAAAAAAAAGAAGAGAAAAACTAGAGTGATAAGTTAGATGTTTTAATTTTCTGAAGGGAAAACGTCAAATTTGCCCGAGTACTATCCAAAATAGACCAACTTTACCCTCCGATTAAGAGTTTTGATCTAATATTTACCCCATTTGTTAGGGAAAAGTCTCGTTTTTTGCCCTTGAACCTTAACAGGGCAGCAACTGAGGGTAATTACAAACCAAAACAAAAGTTAGAAGGGTAAAATTTGGATCTTTTTTCCTCAAAGAACTCGGGCATGTGGAGTTTACCCATTTTCTCGATGGAGCTTCATTAATGGCAAGGGGAAGGGTAAAAAACACACTTAAAATATCTCAGTTTTTTGAGTTTCTTACCTAAACTATCACCAAATGTTTGTTGAAACATACCTCAACTATCGACTGGTCACTGATAGTTGAGGTGTGTTTCCATAAACATTTGGTGATAGTTCAGGTAGGAAACTAAACACATGTGATAGTGTTTTACCCTTAACTCGACAATTTTTAACCACGACGACGTGAATGGCCCAAAAAGTTTAACGGAGTACAAGATTGAACAATTTCAACTAGTACAGTGCAAATTTTAGACCTTTTCCCTTTCCTAAAAAGCAAGAACTAAAGCACTGATGATAACACCAACCTTTAGAATTTGGGTCATCAGCAATACAACTGGTGCAAATTGCCATCCAGCTTTGACTACTACAATGATTCAGTTGGATTTCTTTCGCCTTGACGCTACCTCTGAAGCCCAAGCTTTGCCCACCTCTGTTTGGAACTTACCTGGATGCATTGTCAAAGATTTCATCAGCTGAAGGCAAGGGTTATTATCAAAATTGATCCATGCAAAAGAAGAAGATAATAACCTCCAAGTCTCAAAGCAAGGAAATTCTCCACTTCATTAAACTAGTAACATCATAACTTCAATGACTTCGGACTGCCAATTTCTTGGAGTTATATTTCTCTATTGCAACTAGTTGTGTTAAATGTGACACAAGTGAATGTGTTCATCAGGGGGACCAAGTACACATAAACACCTACCATATATACACACAATCTGATCGAAAACAAGAGAATACAATGAGTATCTTTCACGTCCTTTGTCTATTTTAGAAATTTAATCTCCAAATCTATGCTACATAGTTCTACTCAATCTTTTCGTTATCAAAGAATCCTTTCCATGAGAACCTAAATCCACTGGTGGAAACAAATATATTATATATGCAAAATCTACAAACTTAAACTCTCCAAGGAAAATATTCAAAACAAGTCGCAAGATTTCTCATGTTAAGAAGGGGGAGGGGGAACTATCCACAAAAGTTCAATACCAACTTCCAACAACTTGATTGTCCAATCAAAATGACAATATTGTGTTATTCACTAATCGTTTCAACGAATTAACATATAAATGTCAAGAGTTTTAGACAATAGAATGTACTTCTGAATTCAAGCTCAATGTTTAACCACTAACTTGGCAATCTAAGACGAGATACATTATAGACAGATTTGGAACAGCAAGGTATGATGGAGCTAGAAGGGACAAAGGTCCAGAGTACACAAAGGGCAGCACAAAAAATAGAATGAGTAGAATTTAAAACTTTAAGACTTGAATTGTGAATAATAAAAATGTTAAACGTGGCACCTGCAGTTGACTGGAAAAATTCTTCCAAATCCTTCCCTTGCTCTGCATTACAAAGATAAGTACCATTAGCTAAAAAAAAAATTAAAATGCAACTTCTCATGGTAAGAGGGAACCAGTCCATACATCAAGAGACGAACAACTTACAGCCCAAAATCAGTATTAATTACAATAAGAGATTATTGTATTTTTATTTTCTGAATGTTTAGTAAGGTAAATCTTAAAAAGTATAAACTGAATCAAGTAAATATAAGTTTACATTATTTGAATGCTAAGATATGTGTCTTGATTAATTCTCAAGACAAGTACTACAATGTAATAGCACAATGATTAAATGCCAAAGGTATTACCATCGTGTGTATATTTCTCATGCTGAAGGATGCAGTATGACAACTAAGTTCAGAAAATAGGAAAAATACAGAAATTTGGAGAAATATGATTCTCAACATTGGTCAATTTCACTCCCTAAATATGTTGACACCTAATATGTGGGGGGGGGGGGGGGGGAGTGTTTATAATGGATCTTACATAGTGTTTTTTTTTTTTTTTTGACAAAGATGGATCTTACATAGTGTTGTTTGACTGGGCATAGAGTTTAAGATGTAAAGGAAGACTTTTGGCACATGCCAATAGTGCACAAGAAGGTCATCAAAAACAAAAAGTGTGCTAGAACATGCGGCCTTAAATATGCCATGATATTCTTATGGCTATAAGATTTATAAAATATAGAAAAGTGTCATTCTCTTTTGGAAGAAACTAAAAAAGAATAAGTATGATACAAAATGGAACAAAGGGAGTACTATATATCCAGTGTACATCCGAAATCCAGTGGAAAATAGAGAAACGGGAAGTTACCATTTTCATATTCCAATGCCTGAAGTATCATCTCCACCTAAAAGAAAGCATATCAGTCAAGAGGAGAGCAGTGGATAAAGTTAACGGAAGAGATAACTATCACAGATAGTATTACAGCACAGCAACTGAGCAAAGAATGGACATCCTTCAGTCACCCATGGATAGCAATTTTGTTATCACAAGGCAAGAACTTTTATTAAACAATCATGCATGAAGTCTAAGCGAGTTTTTCCCGAATATCTTGTCATATTGGCTAACAAGATGCAGTAACATGACATAAGAAAAGGAAGACACAATACAACTATGAGTTGTTATATGTTTATCGCAAAATAAAATGAAACACATCCTCATAAACACCATATTTTTTATCTTTTATTTTTGATAACCATGGTGTCCAACCCAGCTTTCACGCACCTCGACTAATTCCACGGGATACCATCACCTTACACCATCACTAGGAACTAGGTAACTATGTCCACCACAGTAGGACAGATAGGAAGAGAACACCTAGTGTTTTTGTCTCCACTGGGATTTGGGATTTGAACCTGAGACCTCATGGCTCTCAACCCACTTCAGTGACCACTAGGCCACACCATTGGGTGTATCCTCATAAACACAATCTAGATGGGACATATAAAACTTTGGTAACAGAAACAATACCTTGTCGAAGTCCTTTACAACTTTGGCTTCTAAAGAAGAATTTTCTTCATATTCCATCCACAAATCACTGATCTCCTTGGCTGCTTGCCCAACAGCAAAGAATCAGCATGATAATAGATCAAAGCTCAATCTTTCATAATATATATTAGTTCACAAGAAATTCAATGGAGAAGAGAAGCAATACCTCGGGATCCTCCACCTAAAAGTTTACACATGTCTTCTAGTGCTGCTCGCTCTCGTCTACTCTTTTCATCCTTTGGAACCCCATCAGCAGGAGTGATATCCCCAACAATTGCTGTTCAGTAGGAACACAAGAAAATATTTGATGAAGAAAATTAAATAAGAAGCAATCAAATTTTTCAAGTGAAAAATCCCACAGGATGAGAAGACCAAAGACGCAGATGATTTGTCCTACCGAGTCTATACAAGACACTGGTTCTAGGGAAGATCATTTGAGTGGAAGTATTCATAAGTGAAAAAGATTGATTATGCGAATAGACAGATTATTTCAAGCTCATGTTCTAATGGCTGTTTTATGTTCTTCTCATTGAAGTTAAATGTCATACAACCTCTACTAATATTTTTCAACAAGTCCTCTAAAACCATTAAACTTATTACTTTTCCATTTATCTAATTAAAAACCAATGTTACTGGATCATTCATTTACATTGATGTAACTGTCTAGAATGGTTGTAACTAGCTAGGTAGAGGGTAAATCATGCAAATTCTTCAAATATAGTAAAATTAGCTAAAAGAAAAGGAATACAAGTACCTAAACCAAACACTTAGACACACCTGTGAGTTCATAATTCTTAGACAAACAAGCTTCATATTTTTAAATTTTTCTGAGAAGTAATAAATAAGCTTCCCACAAGTCAAGTGAGGCATTAAATTTCTAGATGTTACTTCCATTTTCAGTTGAAATTCTGCCATCATCTATGCATTCACAGTATAAGAACAATGCACACTGAAAACTGACTTATTTCTTTTTTTGATTTTCTTTTTCCCCTGAGCATCGTCTGTTCATAAACAAGCGTTGAATTCTTATGAAAGCACTTGAGAGTAAGGGGCTTGCATCATTTGACTCAATAAAACGTAAACAAATTTCCAAGTCCTTTGTGATAATGAAATCTGAATTCAGCAAACATATTATTTATACATCCATCTTTTCCCATTACAGAGTTAACTAATTCTACTTTGGACTCTCTGACATGAATGATTTCAGATAAGTTTTAATTCATCTTTTCCAGGTACAGAAAATGATGTAATTCAGGTTTAGTAAGGTTTGTAGATCAATAGTCAATGCCATTATGCGAGGAAGTAATACCAAAGGGCAACCTTAAAATATTTTTCCAGATTATAAGAGGTGACAAGCTTATGTGATTATAAGTAATCCATCATTTTTTATACCATACTTTTTACTCTTAATTAAATCTTGTTCCATAAAGCTTGTAATAACACAGAATTATTATTGATACATGTACAATCAAATACGCAGAGAAGAATCCCAACAGAAAGAAGAATTTCTCTAGGAAGATGCTACAAGATAATATCAGCCTATTTCATGTCATAGCCATAAAAGCAAAGAAGATAGAAATGGAATACTCATATGTGACAGACTCACCTTCTGCAATGTCATGCACAATTGCCATCTTAACACACCTAAATTTGGAAAAACAAAAAAAAATACATCATCTTTTATAAGAATCCATATGTTTACTGGAAACACAGTACTACAGGAATGTACCAAGTGCCATAAAAGCTAAAGTACAAATGTCAACTAATAAAAACACTTACTTGTCACGATCAACTCCAGGAAGGTCAGCAGCAATAAGAGCCATTACTCCCATACGGTACATGTGATCAGCTATAGACTCAGGATTATTAACCCCTCTACGTACCCAACCTTCTCTCTTTGTTGTCTGTCATCGAAAACACATTTTTAGTCAGAGTGCATAAAAGATGACAATGGAACCGAGAGATAACATGGGAAGATATAACAATATGAAAAGAATGTTGCAGAACTTGTAACTATATTTTGATGCAATAGCTTACTGTTTATCCCTCTTTATAAATTACCTTTTCACTTATCAAAAACACAGTATGAAAAGAATGGTTATGTGAGGTTGTAAGCATATAATTAGAAGTTGCTATAGGCAATTAACACAACACAGTCATGTATTTAAAGATACACATATATTCTCTTAAACAATGCAAGTAGAGTGTGGTACAATGCACAGAGTACAAGTCTCTGGAAACAACACACACTGCTATCCTCATATGTCATGATTCCATATTCATACACAAAACATCCATGTAAGTAAAAGCATAATTTGAAAAAGGAAAGCATAAAATAGACAATGATTGCATTTAGCATTGTACAAACTGCTGCATTAGATACCAAACAAACTGAAATAGAGCAAATGCAAACACAAAGCAAAATCCAATACAAGTAGAGCTTAATACAACACATAATGCACAAAGTACAACTCTCTCTGAAAACTACGCACTAGGATACTCACCTATCACAATTTCATTACTCATACGCCAAAACATTCATCAATACAAGCTGATGCATTAGATACTACACAAACTGAAATAGAGAATATGCAAATGAAGTAAAATCCAATGCAATGCACATAGTACAACACGCAATGTACATAGTACAACTCTCAGCAAACTACAACACACTACGATCCTCATACATCACAATTTCATTACTCATACACAAAACATTCATATTACAATCTGCTGCATTAGATTAAATGCAAATACAAAAAGCAAAATCAAATACAAGTAGTGCTTAGTACAACGCCCGATGCACAAAGTCCAACTCTCTCTCATCAAACTACAGCACACTAAAATCCTCATACATCACAATTTCATTACTCATACACAAAACATTCATCATTACAAGCTGCTGCATTAGATATAAGCAAACTAAAATAGATGAAATGCAACTACAAAAAAGAAAAATCCAATGCATGTAGAACTTAGTACAACTCGGGATGCTCATAGTACAACTCACAGCAAACTACTACACACTACTATCCTCAACTCCTCATACACACAAAAACATTCATCATCATACAATCACATTCAAAACACAAAAAAAAACAGAGCGCGGCGTACGGCGTACCTTGAGGCGGTGACAAAGGGTTAAAAAATCGATGGCAGACGAAGGAGACGGAGATGCAGATGACGACGATGAAGATGAAGCTTCGGTTGCCATACGAGAAACCCTAGGAGATGATGAAGACGAAGAAGTTGGAAAGTGTTTGAATCTGAGCTGAGCAGAAATGGAAGAAGAAGAAGAAGAAAGTAATGAAGGGATGAGTGATTTACAAAGCACTCTGCTCATTTTTGCTCTTTACCCCCTTTTGTTTCGCTCTTTTTTCGTTTAAATAAATTTAGTCAAGTCATTTTGCTTGACTTTCAAATTATTTTACGATAAAAGGACGTAATGTAGTAGATTGAGTATTGTATATCAATATATATTTTGAATAATTAAAATTAAACTTTTATATAATTTATATAAGAACCTATAATTTTATTAAGAGAAATTTATAAATTAGTACGCTTCTTGTTATATGTTGAACAATGAAAAAGTTAGTAGATAAGCTTAGCAAACTCAAGTATACACAAACGAGAAGAAAGAGAAACAAAAAAATAAATATATAAATAAATCATCATAACTTTAAATTTTGAATCTGCTTATGCCCGATAGAATTAGAGGTGAAAGGGTAAAATAAATGATCGTCCTCCTTGTTCGACTCATTTTGTTGAAATTATTACATATTAAATAATAAAAACTTCTTTCTTTAAAAATTCAAGGAATATTTGAAATTAGTTCAGTAAACTCAACTTAAACAAATACAAAATAAAAGAAAATCAAAAAAATATAAATAGATGATGTTTTTATTCTGAATCAGTCATCATAATTTTAAATCTTGAATTTGCATTTGCTTAAAGTTCATCGTGGTATTGGAGGTGAAAGGGCAAAATGATCCTCCTCCTTTGTTGTTGTTGATTTATTACACGTTAAACAACAAAAGTTTATTTTCTTAAAAGTCTGAGGCATATCCTAAACGAGTTCAACAAACTCAACTTATACATATGCAAAAAGAAAGAGAAACAAAATACAAACATATAAAAATTATTCTAAAACGATCATTATCATTATTCTAAATCTTGAATCTGCCCTATACTTATGGTAGTATCAGAGGTGAAAAGGTAAAATGATTCTCCTCCTCCTCCTTCTTATTCTTCTTCTTGTCAAGAGCAACACACCTCTTAAAAACTTTGCTAGCATTAGACTTAACAACCTTAGAATCAATCTTATCTTTAACCTCTGGCAAACCAATATAAACTTTTATCAAAGTTTTGTAACACTTTAGTCCCATTCCAACAAGATCATGACAACATTTCTTGTCAATATCTTCCTTGTCATGAAGTGTGGCATTTAGAACTTTTATACCACAATTATTAGGCAAATACTTGGTACAATTCTCTAAATATTCTATCAACTTTTTTGGTAAACTATTTATGTATTTTTCATGTGCATTTTCTTCTTTTTGTGAACGTGGAATTGTTGGTGGAGGGTGATTTTTGTGATGATGGGATTTGCAAAGTGAAGGAATTGCACTAGAAATTATCAAAATTGTTATAAAGGATGAGAGGATATTGAGTCTTGCCATTTTTTTTTTTGTGTGTGTGTTGTGATGTTGATTTAATTTGTATTTTATTCCCCACAAAAAAGTTGTTATTATTTATATAGAGTGAATTGAGATTATTTATTTTTATGTTATAACAATGTTATCTTTATGACTTTGAATAACATTTGGTTATTAATTAATGAACTTTTAAGTTACAATTAAATGTCTAGAATATTAATGTTACACTATTGAATATAGAGCGTTAGTTTTTCTTTTTACAAACTTTTATTTTTCCAAAAGTAGCTATAGTAAATGTGGTATGGCACCACTCTTATTTATCCTATTTCAAAAAGAAGAAGAAGATATTATTTGTTAAATATTTATCAAGTCGCGATAGGGTATTGAAAGGGAAATTAGGGAAAAGAATAGGTGTCACGATTGGAAGTACTGAAAGAAAATCGAATTATCGAACCAAACCAAAAAACCTAATCATATTGATTTAAAGTGATACATAAATACATTTATTTTATCATAAGATTAAGCGAGCGATATATAAATATATTTATTTTATAACAAGATTAATCGATTTTTTTAGGTTCATACACCTTCTAAATAAATTAAGTTTTATATTGACTTTTGCGTCTATATTTAAAAAAAATAAAATGTATTTATTCTTTTAAGTTATTAAAATTTGATTAGACTCGGAAGTACATAGTATAAACGTATGGTAGATTAATGAAAAGGTATATTTATCATGTGTCTCCTAGAAATTGTCTCACATAATATCATATCAATATATTGTAAATAAAATTTCATGGTTGAATTCATGTTCAACATACATTCATTTTTTTAAAAATAGTTTTCTATAATAGATTGAATTTGTATTAAATTATGCCAATTTTTTTTTTTTGATAAAATCGAATCAGACTAGTTGAAAATTAAGTATGGTTTGATTTTGGTTTTACCGACAATTAAATGGTGATTTGACATCATAATTCGTTATATTTTGAAGACTTACCATCAAAGAAATCAAAAAGGAAATGTATATATCAATTGATTGAAGATTAAATATACTTCATCGAAAATTACAAGAATTAAAATCATAGTTTATCGTATTGAGGTATTAAAATGGTAATTTTTCCCTAGAAATAACTAAACCAATTTTTCAGTAAGGATTTCTTTTAAGATGGTGTCTACACAACTATCAAAAACTTTAATGCTATTTTCCAAAATTGATTTAGATTTCTTCTCATATTGTGGCAAACGAATGAGAAGTTTAACCAAAGTAGCATGACATTCAAGACCACTTTGAACAAGCTCATTACAACAATTGGATGTGATATTTTTATACTTAAGTAGAGTCGTAACAATCTCTGGACCACAAGGTTGTGAAATGTTGTCAGTACAATTATCTACAAAATCTTTAGTTTTCTGCGATAATCCCTTAAGAAACAACCCATCAGGAGTAGCGATACTTGTGTGGTAGAGATGACGGTGGGGCTTAAGCGGTTGGACAACAGGGTTGTCATGGCAACAGGCCCAGCCCGACGTAAGGGCCCCGCTAATAATAACCAACATTGCCGCCATGGTGGAGAAGCCACAAAACCTTGCCATATTTTTTTAACTATGCTATTTAGGTGATGAAGAGTAATGTTCACAATAATGGGGTTGTTATTTTCTTATTTATTTTTGAGTTTCTTTATTGATCAGTTACATTTTGCATTAATTAATCAGATGTAAATACATTGTACGTTGAGGGAGAAAGATATTGCGATAGTTTCTTTAATTTTACACATCAACTTCACTAAGACTAAAAGTTCATGTATGTTTCAATATACACTATTATTGTGTACAATGTGACTAGCTACATAATGAACGTTTGTGAATATCTATAGAATATTTTTTCAAAATATAAATTAAAAACGTATAACAAATACGCTTTATCATGTATTCTGGGCCCAATAGGAGCAAATTATAGTTTGATATCTATTAGATTCATATCTCACTAAAACAATTTTATTGATGTTTTCCATTCCAAAAACATGGGCTAAATCTTTGGGCCCAATCACAACATAACAAGCTTGAATAACATCTTACTTTATTTTAATAGAAAGTGTTGAGAAATAATGCGATTTACGAATGACATTTTTTTTCTTATTTATTTTCGAATTTATTGTATTACTCTCCATTCTATTTAATTTGACTACTATTTTTAAAATAAGATTTCTTTTTTACTCATCCTTGTATTAAGAAAAGATAATTATTTTTCTATTTTATACTCAACATTAATTGCTTATTTTTTAAGATTTAAACTATTCATCAATTAGTATGACGTATCTAGAGGGGTTTACGTGAACATGTGTTCTCCTCCCAAGATCATGTATATACTGGTGTTATATTTTTTAAAATATTCAAATAAAGTTGCGTGATCCCATACTTGAAATATCATATATGCTATAAATTATAATGGTTAGCTACACCTCTAGGTAAAAGATTTGAAATTTCAATTTTATATCCTTCTTAATTTTTGTCTTTCTAAAATCATGTAACAATCTAAGTGGTTATTTAAAGTACTTATGGCGTTTTATTATATTTTTTTATACTATAATCTTTCAAAAAAATTTAAATCCGTCACATTGAAATTTTATAATATTTTTAGCACTGTAATATTTTTTTATATATAATTAAATCAATGTGTATATTAAAACTAAACTATTAGTATTGGATTGTATATCATACAATCAATGGGTTTGACGGTTTCATGATAAGAATTTAAAGATCAAACTTGTATAATTTATATATTAGATCAACTTTTTCTGATCCTCTCAAAATCTTTAATACGCCTCTGAGAATCTTAGCATCTCAATTAATTAGCTATCTATAATTTCACTTAATCGGTGAATATTCGATTCTCGAGATGGTAAATCATCTCATCTATTTTTCTTTTCTCGACCCAAAATTTTATTTTTTTATCTTTTTTAAAATTGTCATGTCGTTGAAAACTTGACAAAATCCTTCTCAGATACCTAAATAGAAAGAGCTAAGAATGAAAGGCATAAAACTCATTCAATGAATACGATTTATGAGTAAAATTATGTGTCTTATTATTAATTGTTGAAATTACTATATTACCCCCTACCATTTAGTTTTATTTGTCCATTATTTTTAAAATATATTTATTTATTTTATTTATTACTTTTATAATACAAGAAAAGATAATTATTTTATTTTTAAAAAAATCGTCATGTCGTTGAAAACTTGAAAAAACCTTTCTTAGATACCTAAATAGAAAGAGCTGAGAATGAAAGGCATAAAACGCATTCACCGAATGAGATTTATGAGTAAAATTTTCTGTATTCTTATTTATTGTTGAAATTACTATATTACCCCTTCCGTTTAATTTTATTTGTCCACTATTTTTATAATATATTTATTTATTTCTTTTATTTCTTTTATAATATCAAGAAAACATAATTATTTTATTTTTAAAAAAATCGTCATGTCATTGAAAACTTGAAAAAACGTTTCTTAGATACCTAAATAGAAAGAGTTAAGAATGAAAGGCATAAAACGCATTCACCGAATGCGATTTATGAGTAAAATTTTGTCTATTCTTATTAATTGTTTAAATAACTATTATTCCTTCCTGTTAATTTTATTTGTCCACTATTTTTTAAAATATATTTATTTATTTCATTTATTACTTTTATAATATCAAGAAAAGATAAATATTTTATCTTTTAAAAAAAATGTCATGTCGTTGAAACTTGAAAAACCCTTCTCAGATATCAAAATAGAAAGATCTGAGAATGAAAGGCATAAAACGCATTTAGTGAATGCGATTAATGAGTAAAATTCCGTGTCTTCTTATTTATTGTTTAAATTACTATATTACCCCTTTCGTTTAATTTTATTTGTCCACTGTTTTTAAAATATATTTATCTATTTCATTTATTACTTTTATAATATCGAGAAAAGATAAATATTTTATCTTTTAAAAAAAGGTCATGTCGTTGAAACTTGAAAATCCTTCTCAGATACCAAAATAGAAAGAGCTAAGAATGAAAGGAATAAAACGCATTCAATGAATGTGATTAATGAATAAAATTATGTGTCTTCTCATTTATTGTTGAAATTACTATAATACCCCTTCAGTTTAATTTTATTTGTCGACTATTTTTATAATATATTTATTTATTTCATTTATTACTTTTATAATATCAAGAAAAGATAAATATAATTTTAAAAAAATCGTCATGTCGTTGAAGACTTGAAAAATCCTTTCTCAAATACCTAAATAGAAAGAGCAGAGAATGAAAGGCATAAAATGCATTCAACGAATGCAATTTATGAGTAAAATTTTGTGTATTCTTATTTATTGTTGAAATTAGAGAAAATGGCCAAAAGCCCCCCCAACCTATAGCTGAATTTCCAACTACACACTCATACTTTACGGGGGTCCTATTACCCCACTGAACATTTTTTTTTTACTTATTATCACACCCTTATTTGCTGACATGGCCACACAAACTAGATATAATAAAATGTTTTATTGACACGCGCTGCCACATAATGAGTGGACCCCAGAACCCACAAATTTCCCTTAATCTTTTCATTTTCCTCTTTCTTCCTCTAAACCCTAACCTTTTCGATCTTACCAAATTCACCCCCATTCTCTTCATGATCTGAGATTTTCTTCTAATCGAAGTTTGCTGGGAAGGTTGGGGAAGGTTCATTTAGGTTTTTTCGTTTGTTGGGTCGAAGTTTTCTCTAAGTAAAGGTTAGTTCTTTTAGTTATTTATAAGCGATTTTGAACGATATTGATTATTGTGTTTGATTAGGGTTATGAAATTGACAAAAAAATGAAGAGCAATAACTGGGTTTTGGTATAATAGCATTCTATTGTTCAATTTATACCATATTATCTTCATATTGTTAGCTATGTGGTGTTTCCTTTCTCGTTTAATGTTATATATGCTCGTAATGATATGATACTATGGCATAGTAAGTTTACAATTTTCGTTGTTATAATGATGATATGTTCATATTTACCTACCGTGTGTGTGTTTAATGTACAATGCGTGGTTTAAATATTCTCTGTTTTTTCATTCCATTCAGGTAGGAGAAGAGTGGGTTCACTTTGGTTACCTTAAGATGGTATCATGGTGGGGTATAAGATTTAAGTAGTGGACAACCAATATATAAGGGTGGGCAAGCTACAGAATTTTTAGATGTTGATGTGGATAAGATGTCCTATTTTGAATTAAGAGGCTACGTTAAAGAATTGGGATACACCACAAGTTGCACATTTAGTATTAAACCCCCTGACAGTGGCATTTTGGAAGATATAGACAATGATATGGATATTTTAGACCTATGTTGTTTTTTGGAAGATGGAGATATTGTGGAGATATATCTGAAACACATGATTGATAAAGCAGTTGTGGACCCCGACCTTATTTTATTAGAAAATGTTAGCCATGAAGATATAGAGGATTCTGGTTTAACTTTCAATAAAGGGGCTGAACCAAATTGTGGTCCAAACATTGTGGTTGGTGATGAAACTTTATCTGGTGAGGACCCTTTTACTACAACACCTCAAACTACAACTACTACTGCTGCTAGAGCATCTTCTACCTCAACTCTAATAAATACTACAAATACTTCCACTACAAATCCTGCTACTAATCCTGCTAGTACAGATCCAGATCTAGCTACTGCAGATCCTGTTAGTGTAGATCCAACTACTATAGATCCTAATAATATAGATGTAGGTCCAGTTGGAGCTGATTTAGTGGAAGGAGATGGTTCTGATTACGCAACTGAAGAGAGTGTTGATATTGAAGGTGAATTAGTTGGAGATGATGATGAGGATTATGGTAGTGATGTGCATGAGGAGGTTAGGGAGTTGAGGGCTGAAAAGAGGACTTTTCAAAGAAGAAAAAGAAATGAGAGAGTACAAGCTGACCCTGAAGAGGTACCAGTAGGTGAAGCTGGACCAGATTTAGGTTTTGATGAAACTGAAACGGGAAAAATAAGTGTTGAAGGAAGGTTAGGAGGTGATGAGCCATACTATCCAAGTTCTGATGCTGGCAGTTTTGAAATAGATAAAGATGAGTGTTGTGATGAAGATGAACACAATTCTGATGCTGACAGTTCTAATTCTGGTTGGGTTAATTTACCTAGAAGGGTAAATACATCAAGAAGGAAAAGCACAAAAAAAAAAAATTGTTCATGACCCTACTGCTAAGAAAGTTGTATGGCAGTTGGGTATGGTCTTTTCAGATGTGAATGAATTTAGAAAAGCTGTAAATAAATATGTTGTCCAAAGAAGAGTTCAAGTAGAGAAGTGGGTGAATGACCCAAAAAGAGTTAGAGTTAGGTGCAAGGATAGTTGTCCATGGCTTTTGTATGCATGTCTTGACAACACAACAAATGATTTCATGATTAAGACTTACAATCCAAAGCATACTTGTAATTCAACAACCAAAAATTATTTGTGTAATGCAAAGTACATATCTACAGTCTTTAGACAAAGAATCCTTGAGCAGCCAGGTATAACTTGTGTTGTTAAATTGGATGAACCTGATGCACATGGTAGGCCTGTATTTAAAAGCTTTTATATCTGTTTTGATTCATTGAAGAAGGCATTCTTGAATTGTAGGAAGTGCATAGGTTTAGATGGTTGTTTCCTTAAAGGGGTTTGCAAAGGGCAGTTGTTAGTTGTTGTTGCCAGGGATGGTAATAACCAAATGTTGCCACTAGCTTGGGCAATGGTTGAGTATGAGAACAAAAATACATGAACATGGTTTGTCAAGATATTAAAGATTGATCTAGGACTAGGAGATGGTGGAGATCTCACCTTGATTACAGATATGCAAAAGGTATGTGTACTTTTAAATTTTTTATTTGTGTTTATTAGTTTTAATGTTGCATATGTTATTATAACACAACTACATATATTTATAGGGATTGTCTGCAGCCATTCAAGATTTATTGCCTGCTGCAAAACATAAAATGTGTACTAGACACATCTTAGCTAACTGGGCTAAGGACTGGAGAGGCCTCCAAAGAAGACAACAATTCTGGAGGATTGCCAAAAGTACTTTTGAGTCTCAATTAAGAAACAATGTGGAGAAGATGAAGTGTCTTGGTCCAAAAAAAATAATGGATGACTTAATGTACTACAACATAGAGTACTGGTGTAAGGTTTACTTCAATACATCATCAAAATGTGATTCTGTAGATAATAACATGTCTGAGTGTTTTACTGCATGAATATTGGCAGCAAGGCACAAGACAATTATTACTATGCTTGAAGAGATTAGAGTGAAGATGATGATAAGGATAGGTAATTTAAGGGAGTTTACAAATACTTGAAAGTGCAATTTCTCTCTAATGGCTCTAAAGGTACTACAAGAAAATATTGACAGGTCAATAAATTGTAGTATTGAATTTAATGGAGTTGCTGGGTTTGAAGTAAGAGAGGAAATATGTCAACACACTGTGGATCTTGGCAGGATAACTTGTAGCGTAGGGTATGGCAATTAAAGGGCATACCATGTGCACATGTTATGGCTGCAATATACTTCAAGAAATGTGATCCTGTTGACTATGTTGATAGCTGCTATAGTAAGGAAACTTACTTGAGAACCTATGCTAATGTTCTTCAACCAATCACAAACATGGAAATGTGGCCTATATCTACTAATCCAACAGTTACACCACCTGAAATTAAAAACATGCCTGGAAGGCCAGGCAAGCTTAGAAGGAAAGAAGCTGGAGAGACAAAGAAATCAGGAAAGATGCCTAGAACTGGACTTGTTATGACCTACAGTAATTGTAATGGTAGAGGTCATAACAATAAAGGTTGTCCACAAAATGTTCAATCATCAGCAAGGGAGGAACCATCAGGTTCAGGTAAAGGAAGAGGCAACACATCAAGTTTAGGTAGGGGAAGAGGCAACATATCAAGTTTAGGTAGGGGAAGAGGCAAAACATCAGGTTTAGGCAGGAGAGAGGCAGACCAAAGGTAATATTTTTACTTGTATTGATATTAACTATAATCATTTTCTAACTTCTTCTTTGTATATTTAGAATCCATCAACAGAAGGTGAGCCCCCAGCAAAAAGGGGAAAAGGAAGACCAAGAAAAACAGCTACTGCACCTCCAGCACTTTTTACATATCCAACACTTAGTGCTCCTTCTCCACCTATTGCAACTTCCTTGCCTACTACTAGTAAAAGAGGAAGACCAAGAAAAACACCTTCTACACATCCTACATATCTTGAACATCCAGCACATCTAGCACCACCTACTTCATTGCCAACTACTAGTAAAAGAGGAAGGGGCAGGGGAAGTGAAAGCATAATCCCATTCAAATGATCATCAATCATGGGAATAGGTGTGTTTCAAGCTGAAAATGGATTCAAAGCATTTAATGCGAGTATTTGCTACTAATTATATCAATCATCTTCATAAATTAAGTTTTTGCTACTATAATTCATAAATTGGGTGCAGCCTGGCATGCCAAGCTTTAAGATACTCTCTGCTGGTGCAACCAAAGTGACAAGATCAGCTGACATAACTAGTGATATTGGTTTCAAACCAAGTACGGCAAGCAAGTTTAAATGGAAAGGGAAATCAGCAATATCAACAAGAAAACTTCAAGAAATGAGTGAGCAACAAAAAAAAAAACCAAAAGGAAGTAGTTCAAACAATCCAAGTCAATCCAAGGAGCCATGGAAAATGTAGTACCAAACGAATTATGTTTTTATTTTGGGTTGTGACTGACAATATTTTCTCTATCCCTTTAGTTTTTGATGTTGAATGTTGATGTATTAGTACCAAACGACTTCTGTTTTTGTTTTGGGTTGTCAATGACATTCTATGACAATATTTTCTCTATGCCTTTTGATTTTGGGTTGTGACTAAACGGTGTATTAAAGCATTTAGACTGTTTTCTCGTTTGCTTGAATAACTAATTTACAATTGCACAATCACCCCACCCGTTGGAATCTTCATTGACATAAATAGAGACATAAATAGAAAGCATTACAAGAAAAACAGAATTCCTTGTTACATCAAAATTTAACATAGGGTACCTTGTTATGACAAAGCAAAACGTAATTTTTTATTATGCCAATTCAAGTAGATCAATACTTGATTCACTACTTTGGAATAGGTTGTTGATAAACATAGCAACAACACAAATCAAAACACACAAAATGATCTTCCAATAGAACCTACACCATTATTATTGTTGATCACTTGCTCATTGATTTGTGTCTGCCTCCTCAAAACTTCTTCTTCCAACTCTTTGATTTTGTTCACCAATTTTGGGAGAATAAATTTTGATCTTGGGTCGACTTCTTCTTTGTCTCTCCATCAAAAAAACTTACAATTCTTAGACTGAAATATCAAATTAGTATATTAACATCAATTAAATTCAACGAAATAAATAATAGAAGAAGAGAAATCACATACACCATAGTAGGGGCACGACCAAAACCGCCTTCCGGGATTTGACTTCGACCAAAAAGTTTGCATATGCAGTAAAACATCATGTTTGCACCGCACAACGGCTTTGAGCATTTGGTCTGATTCTTCCATACAAAGCTTATTCAAGTCCGCATTTGCCATTATTAACCCTAACAAAGCAAAAAAACAATGAATTTGAAGAAAAATTTTGAACCCTAACTATGAAATCAGAAAAATTACAAGCCCTAAAGCTTCAAGCTTTTTCGAAATTGAAACTACGGTTGAATGCTTTGACAAGTAAATTCAAGTTTTAAGCTGATTTGGGAGAGAATGAAGGAATATACCGTTGGAGATTTTTCAACTATTAGAAGAATTGAGAAAAAGAGGAAGAAAAAGAGAGTTTAATTTTGGGAGAGATGAGATTATACCATTGGAGATTTAATATAGCTGATTTGGACTCACACGTGTAGTTTTCTTCAGCTTTTAACGTTTGATTTTCACTTCTTACGCGCCTAAGGGAGTTGGTCTCACCTTCTTGGCCATGTCAGCAAATAAGGGTGTGATAATAACTAAAAAAAAATGTTCAGGGGGGTAATAGGACCCCCGTAAAGTATGAGTGTGTAGTTGGAAATTCGGCTATAGGTTGGGGGGGCTTTTGGCCATTTTCTCTTGAAATTACTATATTACCCTTCCGTTTAATTTTATTTGTCCACTATTTTTAAATATATTTATTTATTTCATTTATTACTTTTATAATATCAATAAAAGATAAATATTTTATCTTTTAAAAAAACGTCATGTCGTTGAAAACTTGAAAAACCCTTCTCATATACTTAAATAGAAAGAGTTGAGAATGAAAGACATAAAACACATTCAGTGAATGAGATTTATGAGTAAAATTTTGTGTCTTCTTATTAATTGTTAAAATTACTATATTACCCCTTCCGTTTAATTTTATTTGTCCACTATTTTTAAAATATATTTATTTAATTCATTTATTACTTTTATAATATCAAGAAAAGATAAATATTTTATCTTTTTAAAAAAAGTCATGCCGTTGAAACTTGAAAAACCCTTCTCAGATACCAAAGTAGAAAGAGATGAGAATGAAAGGCATAAAATGCATTCACCGAATGCGATTTATGAGTAAAATTTTGTGTCTTCTTATTTATTGTTGAAATTACTATATTACCCCTTCCGTTTAATTTTATTTGTCCTCTATTTTTAAAATATATTTATTTATTTCATTAATTACTTTTATAATATCAAGAAAAGATAATTATTTTATTTTTAAAAAAATCGTGATGTCGTTGAAAACTTAAAAAAACCCTTCTCAAATATCTAAATAGAAAGAGCTTAGAATGAAAGGCATAAAACGCATTCATCGAATGCAATTTATGAGTAATATTTTGTATCTTCTTATTTGTTGTTGAAATTACTATATTACCCCTTACATTTAATTTTATTTGTCCACTATTTTTAAAATATATTTATTTCATTTATTACTTTTATAATATCAATAAAAGATAAATATTTATCTTTTAAAAAAATGTTATGTTGTTGAAAACTTGAAAAAACCCTTCTCATATACCTAAATAAAAAGAGTTGATAATGAAAAGTATAAAATGCATTCAGTGAATGGGATTTACGAGTAAAATTTTGTGTCTTTTTATTAATTGTTGAAATTACTATTTTACCCCCTTCCTTTTAATTTTATTTGTCCACTATTTTTATAATATATTTATTTATTACTTTTATAATATCAAGAAAAGATAATTATTTTATTTTAAAAAAAATTGTCATTTCGCTGAAGACTTGAAAAAACCATCAAAATAGAAAGAGTTGTGAATGAAAGGCATAAAACGCATTAATTGAATGCGATTTATGAGTAAAATTTTGTGTATTCTTATTTATTGTTGATATTACTATATTATCCCTTATGTTTAATTTTATTTGTCCACTATTTTTAAAATATATTTATTATTACTTTTATAATATCAATAAAAGAAAAATATTTTTTCTTTTTAAAAAAAGGTCATGTCGTTGAAAACTTGAAAAACCCTTCTCAGATACCCAAATAGAAAGAGCTGAAAATGAAAGGCATAAAACGCATTCAGTGAATGGGATTTATGAGTAAAATTCTTTGTCTTTCTATTAATTGTTGAAATTACTATATTACCCCTTCCGTTTAATTTTATTTGTCCACTATTTTTAAAATATCTTTATTTATTTCATTTGTTACTTTTATAATATCAAGAAAAAATAATAATAATTTTTTTTTAAAAATCATCATGTTGTTGAAAGCTTGAAAAAAACCCTTCTCAAATACCTAAATAGAAAGCTGAGAATGAAAGGCATAAAACGCATTCAACGAGTGCGATTTATGAATAAAATTTTGTGTCTTTTTATTTATTGTTGAAATTACTATATTACCACTTCCGTTTAATTTTATTCTCCACTATTTTTAAAATAAATTTAGTTAATTTATTACTTTTATAATATCAATAAAAGATAAATATTTTATCTTTTAAAAAAAGTCATGTCGTTGAAAACTTGAAAAACCCTTCTTAGATACCTAAATAGAAAGAGCTAAGAATGAAAGGCATAAAACGCATTCATCGCATACGATTAATGAGTAAAATTTTGTGTCTTTCTTATTTATTGTTGAAATGACTATATTACCCCTTCCGTTTAATTTTATTTGTTCACTACTTTTAAAATATATTTATTTATTTCGTTTATTACTTTTATAATATTAAGAAAAGATAAATATTTTTTTAAAAAAAAAATGTCATGTAGTTGAAACTTGAAAAACCCTTCTCTGATACCACAATAGAAAGAGCAGAGAATGAAAGGCATAAAACACATTCATTGAATGCGATTTATGAGTAAAATTTTGTGTCTTCTTAGCTATGGTTGAAATTACTATATTACCCCTTCCGTTTAATTTTATTTGTCCACTATTTTTATAATATATTTATTTATTTCATTTATTACTTTTATAATATCAAGAAAAGATAATTATTTTATTTTTAAAAAAAAATCGTGATGTTGTTGAAAACTTGAAAAAATCATTCTCAAATATCTAAATAAAAAGAGCTTAGAATGAAAGGCATAAAACGCATTCACCGAATGCGATTTATGAGTAATATTTTGTGTCTTCTTATTTATTGTTGAAATTACTATATTACCCCTTCCGTTTAATTTTAATTGTCCACTATTTTTAAAATATATTTATTTCATTTTTTTTACTTTTATAATATCAATAAAAGATAAATATTATATCTTTTAAAAAATCGTTATGTCGTTGAAAAACCCTTCTCATATACCTAAATATATATATATATATATATATATATATATATATATATATATATATTACTTTAATCATATCAAAAAAAGATCATGATTATTTTTCTATTTTATACTCAACATTAATTACTTATTTCCAAATTATTTATCAAGACGCAGTATTATTCGTCAATTAATAAAAACATTATATGAACATTTCTTGAAAAACGTGTAAAATTTAAAATGAACAACTAAAAACTAACGAAGGGGTAATCAGTTACATTTGAATTAATTACTCAAATGTAAATGATTGTACGTTGAAGGAAAATGCAGTTGTGATATTTCTTTTACAGTGTTAGTGGACTGAGTATATATATAACATTGAAATGTTTAAATGGTTTATTTCACATAAATTCATGTAATACTAATTTATCGGTAATATTTGGGCACTCATATTATGGCATATTTTAAATGAACTCCTGTACGTATGATAAATTATACGTAATTCATATTAAACACTTCGACTTTATAATTTGAAAAAACTTTTACGCATATTTATAAATGTCTGTTACATAAATAAGCCTGTTATTTTTTAAAATATGTTATTTTCTTTAATTAATTGTATGCATTAACTTTACTAAGCTTTAAGAATTCATGCATATTCACTAAGATGTCGTTTCGATGAATGAAATGTAACAAACAAAAGTGAACGAACGAAATATTTTGAAATTGAAGGAGTATTAAAAAAATTCATCATCAAATGGTGTGCCTTGCACGATGTCCTATCGATAATTTTTATTATGTAATTGACAAAAGAAAATATTAAATATGTTTAGTTGATGGCATGTCATTTTTGTGAAAGCATCGTCATGAAAATGTTTTTTTTTTTAAAAAAAAAGAATGTTTTCCTGCTTTTTATTTGGTTGAACAACAAAAAATATTATAAATGTGTAATCTATAAAATAATTAAATGGTTTTAAAATGTAAGTAGTTGGCACGTTTCAATTTATTTACTTTTTAATTTTCGCATTCAGTTCGTATTAAGATTTGATTAAATTTAAATTCGTACATTACAAAATACATTTCTAGGAACATCGCTTCTAATATGACATATTTTGTTGCATTCTCATTACTCAATTTCAAAATGTTAGTTACAAACTAAATAATCATCACCAACTTCACTCAACATAATATCGTTTTAAAAATTGTACTATATATATAGTCACAAAATACATTGAGGTTATGATAGAGATAAGCTACTTTTTGAAAAATATGAATTCACGATTGAATAATTTTATAGCTAAATAGTAAAATTGTTATATGTAATTCTATTTAGCGATGGATTATCATAAAATCTTATTAGGTTACGAGTTATTTAGCGACAGATTAACGATGAAGTTTGTAGGTATTTTCAATTATATTAGGTTACGAGTAATTTAGCAACAGATTGACGACAAATTGGTAGGTAATTTCAATTATATATTTGACTAAGGAGATAATAAAGAGTAATAATTCCAACTAATTTATACAACTTGCAAGAATTGATTTGTAAGTGCAAATTTAAATTCTCGTGACAAATTTCAATTACCTTCACCAACTTGATTGAATTCTATCAAATTTCTCTTTTTGTATGTATATATTAGTCCTTTATCAAAGTTGTTTAATTGTCTCTTCCAAACATAGTTTAACAGTAAAGAAACGACATAATTTAATATGATTTGACTCTTACTTAGTCAATAGTCATGACTAATTAGATCTTAATTAGTTGCCAATTGGCAAATTAGTCGGATAAGTAGGTTTAATTAGGGTTAAGAATGGATATTCAAAAAAACAAAATAAAAATTAAACTATGTCTCTATCACCTAGGTTTCTATACATATTTTCAACCGATGTTTCTAATGGACGTTAAACTTAAAATAGATGTATCTATATAATTAAACCTTAATTCCAACTAATTATTAATTGATATAGTGTATATAGAATTATTTGTTTCTTCCATTGTACTCTATTTTCTTATCATGATGTATCTCAAGAACATACGTGTAACTAAGTCATTCACTGTACTTGTCGAAGTTTTTACCTAATATATGTGTTAGTGAAAAATAACAAATATCAATAGAATAGTTTAAAGTGTGCATAAGCTGATCGAACATAGAATTTATTAAAAAAAAAAAAAATAGGGTTTAGTACTCACATGTTGATGAAGTGGCAATGATTTCAACTATACTAAAGCATGTGAGAGTTATTATTTCCAGGAATTACAAGTTGTTCACATGGATTTGTTGTTTGCTCCTAAATATATGGTTTTATTCACATGATTGAGATTTAGTAATTACTATGTTTCCATCTTTCCTTTTAACTTTTGAATGAATGAATCAAAATCCCTTTATTTTATTTTTAAAAACTTGTGCTCAAAACACATTAAATTGAATTGAATTGAATTGAATAGAATATTATTATTTTTTCATAAATATGGATGTATAATCATTTTTACATATGTACAAATACTAAAATTCGACCGAAACTTGATATTGCTTAGTATGATAGAGGAAAATCGGAGCGAAAATAGTGAACCTTACTAGGGAATGTGAATGCAATATTATTAATAATATTGAGGTTAAATATAATAATATTTAATCTCAAAATTTATATCTATTTTTACTACGCCATATTCAATTAAAACTTTCACATAAACCAAAGTTGTATAATTTTGTTAAATTCGTATAAAAATTCAAAAATGTTAAATAATTCAAACTTTCAAAACTTTATCGTTGGAATACTTGAAGAAAAATATCAAATACTATTAAAGATCAATCACATTAAAGTTTTAAAAAAAAAAAACAATGGGTCCAATAATATAAACTGTCGGTGGATGTCTAGTCCTTTTCCAAATAAATGAGTCATATTTTGAAAGAAGGAAAAAAAAAAAAAGGGAATATAATCACTACATTTTTTTCCTTTTATTTTTTGTTCGATGTCCAATATTTGCATTAAAGTACAATTAAGTTAAATTCACATATTAATTGTAGAGCCTATTTTATGTGTGACGCTTTCAACACAATTTTTAACCTTACCAAAGTTCAAACCTCAAAAAACTTCATCATAAGTTTGTGTGAAATGGTTAGATCCTTCCACACTTCATTAAAAGTTTCGATTACAAACCATGAGAATGAAAATCAAAAATAGATTCTACGTCGTGAATTCAAATTAATTAATCTTCAATTCTGATACCACACATCTAGTAAAAGTGTAATACATTAGATAAACTCCACCCCTCCCCCACCCCCAAACACACACCTCATTATATGAGTCGTGATGTGATGCTTAGGAATTAAGATTTCTCTACACTTTACTAGAGCTCGCAAATTCAAGTTTTGCATATGAAAAAATAGAAATTAATTTTGCAATAGGTAAATCTGAACTAATCAGACTTCAATACATGTCCAATATCGAGTGAAAAAATAAAAAATAAAAACACTTCCACCACAACCCCCCACCCCACCCGCACCCAAACATCATAGGGCCCACAAAGCCCAATTTTTTAAGTGAAAGACCCCAAATAAGTGTCGGTAAGAAAAAGCCAACAAATAGGAATACAGTTGGATCAAATTCACACGTTTGAGTCCTAATCATTCACATGTTGTGGGTCCCAAACAAAAATACTATATTATATATATATATATATATTTTTTTTTTTCTTAAATATAAAAAAACTCACCTGTTATCTCGTATTCATATTGGAACCTGACTATTCCGGAGTTAGTGAATGACAGCTCGTTTATGATGATAGCTGCACTCCTAACAGAATTTTTCAATATTGAGAACTCGAAATTATCGGAGAGGAATCTCAATAGTTCCAACACAATCCGATGAGTTATAAATGTATTTCACAGTCAAGCTTAGCTGTCCATCTCCACTATTTAAGGCTCAAACTTAGCTGGCTTTTCTCTCCAATAAATCCTAACCATTTAATTGTCAACAAATATCCCTCCATGTGCCTACACAAGATCTCACTAATATAATTAAATATTTTAACAAAAATAAAATAAAAATCATAATCTATTTCCTTAAAATAGAATAATGTTTTAAAAAAACAATATAACAATCTAATTCAAACTATATAGCAAATAAAAATTTAGATAACATTATTTCATATCAAGAGTGGAGATAGTATTCAAAATGCACATTCAACATAATTTTAAAATTTTAGTCTAATAAATCATATATATTTGAAATTATCGTCTTAAAATAACAATTAAAAACATATATCAGATTAAAATCTTGAATTTTCCTTTGTTTCAAACTTTCATACATATGAATTACCTTATGTACACCTCAATCAGCTTGTACATACTTCAATTATTCATAAAATACTTGTTACTAATAAAAGTAATTAGTTATTAGATATTGTTATTGTACTTCGTAAAAATTATCATATAAAGAAGGAAACAAGAATATACATATCAATTATCATATAAATATACATAAAAAAAAGTAAAAGACAATATATGAGACAAAGAATAATAAACTTCTTTTATCCTTTACAAGGAAAGCAATAACAAGTTGTTCTAAAAAAGGGGAAAGGGAGTTTATCAAATCTTTTCCCCTCCTCTTTCCCCAATAATAATAATTTTTTTAAAAAAAGAATTGGTATTCACCTTTTCTTTTTCCTTTTTTTTTTTCTTTTGTAATTAAAAAAAAGAAAAAAAATCTAAAATAACCACAACATGAAATAAATAAATAAAAATTAATTATCAATTTACAACTTTCCTTGATCATAGCCATAATAAGAGAGATACCATTTAACAAACTTTTTCAACCCGGTTTGCAAATCGGTTGTGGGTTTATACCCGAATTCTTTCCGGGCCGAACTTATATTCGCATGAGTAAACGGAACATCGCCGTTTCCGGGCATTACGACGAAATTCTTCTTAGCTTTAACCTTCAAATGCTTCTCCAACATCGCAACCATCATCGGAACTGTCACCGGAGACGTATTACCCAAATTAAATATCCGATACGGAGCGGGTCCCCGTTTCTTCCCACCCGACCCGGTACTTTTACCCGAAGTATCAAGTGACCCGATACAACCTTTTACCACATCATCAATGTAGGTAAAATCCCGGGCTAAATCGACCCGATTCTTGCCCCGATAAACCGTAATCGGTTTCCCTTGCAATATGTTACGGGTAAAGCTGAAATACGCCATGTCGGGTCTTCCCCACGGTCCGTAAACAGTGAAGAATCTTAACCCGGTTATCGATAACCCATAAATATGGTTATACGTATGTGTAATTTCTTCACCGGCTTTTTTTGTGGCGGCATATAACGAAGCGGGTTGATCCGTCCGATCCGATTCGGAAAACGGTACTTTTTCGTTTAACCCGTAAACAGAACTTGAGCTCGCCCAAACAATGGCGGGTTGCGGGTTCGAATTTTTACAAACTTCGAGCAGGGTTACCAGGCCGGCTATATTACTGTGAATGTACGAACCTGGATTCTCCATGGCGTAACGAACTCCAGCTTGAGCTGCCAGATGCATTACATGTGTAAATCGAGCAATGTCAAACAGCTTAACTAACAATTTCGAATCGTTAATATCACCATCAACAATGAAAATGGAATTCTGGTTGAGTAGATTCTTCCGAGCTTTTTTCAACGACGGATCGTAGTAATTGTTGAAATTATCAATTCCTACAACCCCGTCGCCTCGTTTCTTCAAGGCGAGGGAGACGTGGGAACCGACGAAACCGGCTGCGCCGGTAACCAACACCGACATTCCGCCGTGAGAACGGTGGATCTGAGCAGAATTGATAACATTTTTCTCCCAGTGATGACCACCCCATGTAGCGGTGAAATACCGGTTACCGGAATCCATAAACGACTGAAAACATAAATATGAAGCTGTTAAAGCTATTAAAAACAATGCCCATAGAAACATCGTGCTTGTTGATGCAAAACATCGATGAAAATGTCGATTTCTGTCCTTGAATTTTCCCGGTGTAGACGGAAACAACTCCTCCTCTAACGAAGGCATAATTATAATTATGGTGAATTTCTACAACTATTTTGTTTATTTATTTAATTTTTTTCAGCAGATGCAGAGAAAATTGTGAGTCTGCATCTGCGGAAGAAGAAGATAAAAATGGAGGAATATATATAGTGGGTGACCACAAATAAGGCGACAAAATTTAACGCGTGAACGCGTTGAGAGGTTAGAGAGAGAAAAATAGGAAAAAAAAATTATATTTGTTTAGTAAATAAAAAAAGAAAATAATGACTAGAAATAAGGGGACAAGTAGTACAAACTACAAAGTATAAAAAATGTAAAAGTTTAAAACATAGGGGAATTTGGATTTTTAGTGGGGTAGGGTTGGGGTAAACATGGGATTATAGGTGAAAGTTTAAATTTAACGATAATAATAAGGTATAGAAAAGATAGTGTAAATAAAATTTATCTTATCATAAGAAGATATAGAGGTTATTTTCGATAAAACTCTCGAATTCAAATTTTGTAGTTGGTATTCGAAATCATTAGTTATGAGGTGAAAAATTTTAACGTTGTATTGTGCGGAACTTAATAAGGATTATAGTAAAAGATTATTAAGATTTAAGAGATGTTTTCTCTTTTAAAATTAAAGATTTTTTTTTCACCTTTAATAAAAAATCAGCAATCCAATTAATCTAAATTTACGCACTAAGAAGCTCACTAAAAACATTTTTGGTATTTAATTTAATAAAATACTTTTTAAATTGAAATTCAAAATTTCTAATTAAAGTAAAATCGTACTTGGGGATACTTCATTTATTAGGTAGTAGAGTAAAAACCTATTAAGACTTTTAAAAAATAAATAAATGATGGTATGATTAGTCTATGTGTGGTGTAAATATTATGGAATGTGTTTTTATTTTGTTTTTTGGTTTTTTTTAAATGATTTTCTATCTTTGCTCAATTTTTTTGGAAGATGGTGTAATTTGTTTATAAATCTTAAATTAATGATTCGATATTCCAACGAATCTTAATTCAATCATTGTGTTTTTTTCCTTTTGTATTTTTTCAAAGTATTACTGTTTATAGTTACTCCTATTAAAATAAATTATTTCAATATATATTTGAAAAGTACTTCAATATTTCTTATTTGTATAAGTTTACTCACTAAAATTTCGTTAGTGAAATCTGAAAAATATGAAAATATGAAATGTACACAGATTTTACTCCTACCTCGTGAATCGTGAAGGTAAACTATATTAATATTAGATCCTTTTTTTCTTATTTATTTCACATTAATATTGCTTTCTGCTTATTAATCTTTATTAATTATTATAATGAGGGGTTATTGTCAATAAGTGATTTGAGTGAATATCACTTTATACACGTAAGGATGTTGTATTTAAAGTGAAGTTAATGATTGACCTTATTTTATATAAGATTTCAATTATCATATTGTCTCTTGCTAGTATCAAAGAACTATTTAATTTCCATAAATTGAATGAATTATATTTAAACACGTAATTTGATTGTTAAATTTGTCAAATTATTGTTATATTTGACTAATTTAAAAATATATTACAATACTCATTCTATATATCACACAAGTAGTTAATTGGTGGAACTATTAACAATTATGGTAACTTTATAAATATTCACTTGTAAAAGAACAAAAAATTTAACGATCTAACTAACTAAGAATAAAAATTAGCATGCTTAGTGAGATATTATATAAATATTAGACTCATTTTTTAAACAAAAGAGTGTAATTTAATTGTTGACGCAAGTAAGTAAAAGTAATTCCTAATTATTGATACTAAAAATTAAGGAGTATTTGTTTTAGTAGAGTGAAATGTGATAACGAACATAGTGTCATTATGATATCATAAAATTTATTGCACTAATATAAATTATTCGATTTTATAGATATTTCAATTCCAGCGAATAATGAATTCGTTAGGCATTAAAAACTATGTTAAGTTGTAATATTATGAAAGATACTCAATAGATATGCTTATTTAAAATATTACTTGTTGCGTGCTTAAGTAATAAGTACGTATAATGTGATAATTAACATAACTTATTTTAATTAAAAAAATCTTCTTAATGGGAAATCATCACTCATAATGACATATTCACTGTTTTTAGAAATAAATCTTGACTCTTCAAAAAGTAAATAAATTCAATTAATGTTAAAATATTATATCAAAGTGAACATACTCTTTATGTGGAAATATTTCCTCGTTTTCCACTTATTCTATTAAAAACTTGTTATATTAAATGTATCTTAGTTAATTATTGTATCTCTAATGGTAGATAAAATTGCAAGCGATTATAACGCATTATTAACCAATTAATTATTGAAGAATTAATCTAAATAATTATTTATCTAATCGTTTAAATAAAAAATAGTTGACAGATGTAGAACATAAAAAATAATTATGTATATAGTTAAAGAGAAAAAGATAAACAATTAATATGATAGACTGTTTGGGAATAAACCCTCTAGTTAGTTTACCAATTAGTTCACGCATCGCATAAAAGAAGATTTGAAAAAAAAAAATACAATTAATTCATACTCCCTCGATCTCAAAATTAGCATCGCTTTAACAAAAAAAAAAAATTCAAAATAAATATCATTTTAGAATTAGCAGTATTTTGAGCCTTAATCATCAAATATTACGATGATTCGCTATTTTACTGAGTAAAAACTCATGATATAGTAATCAATTCGCTTTGTATTAATATAATTGTTAGCTTTGTATCGATCCACGCTATATCAAAGCATGGAGATAGAGTGCAAATCAATATAATTCCAAACGAACAAATACAAAACAAAATAAATAAAATTCGAATTTTCATTATGTATTATTATTTTATTAAATTGTCGTTTATTTTAATAAATACAGAACATATATTTGCTCTATCGGTTAGTTGTGCTCATCGAGAGGTGGGACCCAATATATAAATTTGAGAGTAAATTAACATAACATGGACACCATTTTGTTGAACCGGTTTAGTACAACGCGACAAACAATGTGTACACGTTAATTATTGCTTCAGTTTTCTTTTTCTTACTAATTTTGATTGATAGGTTCACAATCGGTTGAACCGGTCACTACCTTTTTTTCTATTACTATCTCCATTCACTTTTACTTATCAATTTAAGATAACTCTCGTATTCAGTTGAGATATAAAAGGATAAGTAACTTCAAACAAGTGTAAATTATTAGATTTTAGTTTAATCATTGTAATTGTAGATCACTTAATCCTTAATCAGGCCCCGAATTCAAACCTCTAGAATTGAAAAAGAGCAACTTTCACGTATAACAAACACAAAAATCATATTTGTATGTTATAGCTATAGTTTGCATAATTGCGCTCCATAACAAACTTTATGTTTGCTATGGCTATTAATATGTATATTTCGCTATGCATATATACAAAAGAAACAATTGTATAATCTGTTTCGATATACATATACAAAAGAATCAATTGTATAATTCGTGTTTGTATAAAGCGAGAAAAGAGAGAAAGACAAAAGAAAACTGGGCAGGGGAAGATCTGTATTTGTGTAATCATAAGTGTATAAGACAAAAATATATGTATTTGTATTTGTATATACAATTTTCTCTCGCTTTATACAAACACAAGCGCAATGTATACATTTGTGTTTGTATAAAGTGAGAGAAGCGAGTGAGAATGGCGAGCGAGATATGGGAGAGTGGAACATAAATATATGTATATATATAATTTTCTCTCGCTTTATACAAACACAAACACATTTTATACATTTGCGTTTGTACAAAAACAAGAGAGGCGAGGGAGAGACTGTCGAGCAACAGTTTGTTACGAGAAACAATTAAATCAAACAGTGGTTATGACATTTAATTTGAAATAATAATTTATTATTATATACAATTTTTTCATTGAAAAATGAACTTTACAGTACGTGAACTCGAATTTAATCGACTCCAATACTAATATGAAAGCTAAATGGAAAACTAATAAAAATACCAATTTTAGCCCTAAGGGCGGTGGCAATGTTGTCATGGGAGCCCATATTTTTCTATTTGTTTTTTGTTTCTGTATAAAAACAAAAAAAGTCTATTTGCCAGCTTTATTTTGCAGATAGTAATAGTCAGTCCAACCTGAATATTGACTTATTTTTTAAAAAACTAAATAAATTATCATATAAATTATAGTTATAAATTGAGAAAATGACATAAATAGTGCCTTAACTATAGGAGTCGATCTAAAATGATTCATTAACTATACACTTAACAGATTTAGTCCTTTAACTGTTCAAAAACTTATCAGCTTTGGTCTCTTAACTATACACTTATCGGTTTTAGTCCCTTAACTAAAAACTTACCGATTTTAGTCCTTTAAGTATTCAAAAACTTATCAGATTTGATCTTTGTCCATTTTTTTTAATACAAATAGTTTTAGGTTTATATTAACGAAATTCATGACTCGAGAAATTAAATCCTTTAGCAATTTTTTCTGTTGTTTCTCTCTCTTCACTAGTTTTTCTTTAAATTAACCTTATGCGAAGAACCTTAACCTCAACAATTTAAAATAAAATTCACGAGGAAAGAAAATATAAGTCATAATTTTATTCAAAAGAGGATAAAATGAAGCATATTTATTGGTACTAATGACTTGAATATGCTAAACTTTGTTATAAAAAGAAAAAAAATACTACCAGTTAAATTCAAAGTTTGTACTCCAACGACTTCATTGAATGGAATTTTTTTAATTTTTTAGAAATTTGAATTTATAAAATTGTAGATTTGCAATTTTTTAATTTTTTTTTAAATAGATCAATTCTTTTATTCTATTCATTTTATTTTACGTAAAGAAATTTGAGTAAATTAAATAAAATCCGCACTGATTAACATATTCAGGTGTGGATTCAAGTCATTAACAATAATTGTATGCTTAATTTTATCCTCCATTGAATAAAATTAGGACTTATATCTTCTTTTCTCATTAATTTTATTTTGAATCGTTGACGTTATTGTTCTTTAAATAAGAGTAGTTTGAAGAAAAAAGGACGAGGATGAAGAAAAAGCTTAAAAAATGGGTTAAAGATTTAATTTCATGAATATTTCCGTTAATATAAACCTAAGCTATTTATATTAAAAAATGGACAAAGACCAAACCTGATAAGTTTTTGAATACTTAAAGGACTAAAATCGGTAAGTTTATAGTTAAGGGACTAAAACCGGTAAATCTATAGCTAAGGGACCAAAGCTGATAAGTTTTTGAATAGTTAAAGGACTAAATCCGTTTAGCGTATAATTAAGGAACCATTTAAAACCTACTCCTATAGTTAAGAGACTATTTATGTCATTTTCTCGTTATAAATTCATTGAGGAAGGTTCTATGAAACTGTGAAGACTGAACTTAATATTTTAATATAATTATTAAATTCATCACTCCAAAGAGCAGTGACTCTTGTGAGAGAAACTCCAAAAGTATCGATGCTCAATCAAAAAATTAAAATATTTAATTATTAGCGGATGAAGTAAATATTGATTGCAAAAAAAAGATGATCAAGCCCTAGTTCTCAAGGTTAGAGGAGTAGTCAAGATTTTCGTTGTGAAATACATAATTCGTCTTAACAACAAGCTTCACAACTACATATTTAATGAATTTTTAATAAAAAGATTCATCTGAACCAAAACGTAATCATCTAGCTCCCGCTTTGCTCAATGTTAGGGTATTTCTATTGCTTTTGGCATATAATTTCAGCACAAATTTGATAAGTAAATTTGTTAAATTTCAAAACGAATATCAGATGTCTAATGTTAATTGAAAATAAATAGATATAAGCCGACCAATGGGGCTAAATTGATTCAGATAATCATTAAAATTTTCTAGGTTATTCTTTCATAATTTAATTTAGTTTTTTTGTTTTAATTTTTAAAATAGGACATTTTATTTATTTATTTGTTTTAGTTTTTTTCTTCTCAAAGAAAGGATTAAGATGCCAACATTTGGTGGTTGGAATGAGATTTAATAAAATAAAATAAAGAAAGCTTATAGAATAAAGTTCAATGTGAACTTAATGACGTGATTGCTTTAAAGTAAAGTCTTCTTTTGACCTAACTAAGCACATCTTCTCTCTTATTATAATAATAATAATAATAATATGAAGGAAAATAAAAAAGTAATTAGTACATACATCACTTCACATGTTAGGAAAGAGTTTCGTTTACTTTTTCTATTCGATATTTGATATTCATTTATTTCAATTTATGATGTTTGTCATTTCCTACTCATCTAACGATTATAACTCATATAGTTGCTAGATCACTACAATATGTTTTTATTATACACCGCCTCATAACTTGCTCCGAAAATGCTTTTCTAAAACATTTGGTGAATAGTTACTATATTTTGACTAACAAAAATAAAGTCAAGAAGAGTTTGGCATTTCTCAAATCAAGAAGAGCTAAGTTATGAATAAATAATAATTAATGAAATAGGTGTAGCACAATAAATAGATATAAATTCTAACTTTGATGAGATAGATGTATCCAGTACCATATGAGCTGTGATGTGTACTTTACCTTTACTACTCCACTAGTTTTAATTAATGGCATAATTATCATGTTTCGCTTATCAAAAATTAAATTATATAAGTATTTGAAATATTTTTTTTAATCAAATTAATAAGCAAAAATTGCAATTTATGGTATAGATTATATATTGTATATAAATGAGTTCATTTGAATTTCTAACAATAAAACACGATAATTAATTTGAGACGAAAAGAGTATTATTGAGATTCTAACAACAAATTGTACGGCTAATATGGCTGATTTATCCAATGAGACTTGAAAATTTAGGAGTGTTTGGTCTTACCATTAGAATTATTCACTTGATCTTAATAACTTTCGCTTACCCTCTACTGTATAATAGCCTGCAAATCACACACGGAATGTAAATCGCACTAGGCAAGCCCTATGCGACAGGCTCGACTCAGAAGGCATTGAGGGGAGATCGATCCTGGATCATCCATGTGGATGACTACCGTCCAAACCAACTGAGTCATCCCGAAGAACAACTTCCGCTTTATTTCTAATGTTTTATTATAAAATTTTCAAATCTAAATTTGAATTGGCATACATATTTGAAAAAATATTTTAAATTCATTTTTCAACTCTATCTTCGTAAATTCTAAATAAAGCATTCTTTTTATCATTTACAAAAAATATAATCAAACACAACCTCGTCTTTAACTCTAACTTCATAAATTTCAAATAAAGAGATAAATATTTGAAATCTATGGTCAAACGTCAACTTAGATTAGCTAGAAAATTTATTGATAGTATACTGTTTGTGCCAAATTAGTGGTTCAAAAAGTGAATATTTGCCATTTTCTAATCATTTTGTGATTGGGCCATGGCCCATTTATTAACAAGAAAGGCTTTATAGAAGTCTAATCTTTGGGCCTAGTTCTTTTTCACAATTAGCAGGCCTTGAACTCTGCAGAATTTTGGCTGTATGGGCTTACTAATTTTCTCAATTTCAATTACTCATTTTTTTTCAATGGAATCAAATACTGTGTAAATGTAAGGAGTTGTTTGGTATGAGGTATAAGGTATAATAATTCGGGATAAAATGTAGAATTATTTTATCTTGCTTTTGGTTAGTGTTATTAAGTAGTTATTGGATTATTTATCCCACCATTTATATATACCATAGTGATGAGATAAATTATCTCATATAGATGGTGGATAACTTATCCCAAGTTAATTAATTCCTAAATAACTTGTTCCCAACCAAACGACCCCTGACCGTTTTATAAGCTAAGACTATTGTTTCTCTTGAACATTTGCGAGATTATAAATCATTTAAAAGATTTGACAAGTACCTCGTTAAACTCAACACTTAGCTTTGCTCCCTCCAATCATAGCTAACACTATCACCAAATTTTGTATCATAGAAACTATATATATAACAATAACATATTCAGATCTTATATATGTCTTTATGAGGATAGAGTTATTTCCGATGACATGATATACACGAATGTAGAAAATAAAACTTTAACATAAGGTGAAGAGTGCACCAAACATAATTCCTTCCATTTAAACCTTAAACACACAAATCACAATGATCAAACTAGTAGTACAAAGTTACATTACGTAAAGACTTCACCATAATATTTATTACTTAATTTTTTATATTTTTTTTTTGAGGTGGTGAATTTTTTTCACTGGTGAAAAAATGACATGCATGCATGGATTTAATTAGTTGCCACCATTTCCTCCACCATATCCACTGCCCTGTCCACCTCCATATCCACTACCACTGGACCCACCTCGGTTCCCAGATCCAGAACCGGCTCTTGATCCAGCGTATGACCCTGCCGATGAGCCCGCCTCAGAACCACCACCTCCTCTTCCTCCTGAGGAAGATGAACTAGAACTAGAACTCGAGCTTGAACTTGAACTTGATCCTGAACTTGAGCCAGCTCCTGCACCAGCACCTGAACCACTTCCACCACCTAACCCTAACCCTATCCCAATACCAACACCAATTCCACCCAAATCCAACCCTAAATCCATCCTTGCCACTCTACTTTCAGACAACACAATAAAGCTTGAAAAAACAAGCAAAACAAGAAGAGAAAAAGCCTTCACCTTAGCCATACTTGAAAAATATAGCACCAAAATAGCAAAGCTAATGTTTTGTGTACTATTTTTAGCTACTTGTGTTATGATGTTTTTGTTGAGTAACACATAAGGAATGTTAGGGCTATTTATAGTTGTAGATACTAATTAGGTCACACCAAAATAAGTGGACCACATTTTAACTAATTAATGCATAAGTTAAAGTTAAATATACCGTCATGGAAGAAATTTTTACATCATCAGATCACTTTTATTTGTTGTAGATATATTGTAACAATTTTTTATTCTCGATATTATAAATTTTACATTGTAAGAAGATCTATCTATAGATATTATACATTAATTCTAAATATATGTGTATATAACTTAAAGTTTTAATGTATCATACTAGGAAAATATTATGTTGATTTTTTTTTTAAAAAAAATATTGGGACCAAAATTTGTGGATGAGAATGCTAACCATGTCTGTCCAAAAAATAAATTAATTAATGCCAATCAAGCATGCAATACAAAAAGGTTATTGCAGTGCTGATTTGATGGTGTATACAGTATACTATGATGATATTATGACAATCCACCATTCCACTATGGTAGTGGAGTTTTTTTTTTTTTTTTTATTATTAATTTTAAATTTTAAAAATAAATAAATAAAAATTATTTTTTTATTTTTATAAAATATATAGTAGAGTTAAATAAAATTCTGCACTTTAAGGCGACTTACATATATGTTTCTTTAGATGAAGAGTATTTTTATCGATGTAACTATTTTTGTTAGAACTCAATTCATCGATTTCTTTCATCATAAATTATATAATTATTAATGTTTTTCCACGAAAAAAACATGTGTGTGTTTTTTATAGTAATAGTATAATCAATAATGAATATTTTATATTAATAATGCACATAGATTAAACTCTTTTTAATAATATGTAACCAAATATATACAAAGTGGAAATATAATACAAATGAAAATGCACATGCCACGAGGAGAATTGATTAGTAAACTATTTTAGAAGGAAATAAAATGCATAAAATATTGTTCAATGGAATGATGAGAAAGATCCCAAAAGATGATTTTATAAAAATAATGTGTAGCAAAGTTCTAGATTTAACTTGGACTTAATTAATCTAGGTGTGAATTCAATTTTGGGGATGTAGTTCCCTAGGTTATAGTTAGTGCACAAGTCAAATGATATAATATATGGTCATTTGCTATAATGGAATATCACTATATATTTAGATCGATATTGAAATGTGACAAATAACAAGAAGAAATTGACAAGTGATGAAATTGGTTAAAGCAATAATGGAGTACACAAAGGATTGTACATGTAAGAGGCACATTTATAATTTAAATTAATTTAACAAATTTAATAGAGAAAAGATATAAAATAACACCTTAAGTTATCCTAAATTTTCAAAAAGACACCTAAAATTTGCGGGCGTCCTATTACCCCATGAAACTATTTCAAATCGCAATAATTATACAATTTTGACCCATTTTCACAACAGTTGTGTTCTCACATCTGATAGGTGCGTGGAGAAGTAAAAATACACCCCCAAATCAGTGTAAAAATGCCACATGGCACTGACAATTTGAATTTTCTTCTTTATTAAAATACCTACTTCCCATCCTCTCCAAAACCTCCATTGATATATGTTAAAGAACTTTCCATCTACAAAAAAAAAAAAAATCTCGATTCTCAATGAAATTTTCATCTAGCTTTACTAGCTTCAATTTCTTTCTTTTTTTTTTTTATTTAAAAGTTATGAGATCAATGAATTTGTAAATCATGAAAGTGTAATTGCAAACAAATTTCACCAAAATAACATTTTTTAACCAAAATCTGCATTCAAATCAAGAAGCAATTAACACGTGAGCCTTCACTTCTTCGTTTTGACTCCATAATTCAAGAAATTATCACCGTAAAATAAATTTATTGTGACTATTGAAATGCTTAGGGTTTTGATCATCAAAGAGAGAGACTAGAGTGATAATTTGAAAGGGGTTTAGGGTTAAATGGAGTGGGTCATGATTAAAATGTGAATGAGTCAAGATTTTAATCCAATTTTCACTAAATGGGTTGGAAAAAATATGTAATTATATTATTAATTGGGGTGAGACTCAGGCTCATACACTGAGAATGTAGATTGTGTAAAAAGTGTGTATTTATTGTGATTTTGACATGTTTTGTGGGGTAATAGGACACCCGCAAAGTCAAGGTATTTCTTTGAAAATTCGGGACAACTTCAGGTGTCACTTTAAGGTCTTTTCTCAATTTAATAATTAAAGTTTTCACAATGAGTTTATTACACTTCTAAAATCATATGTTTACAATTTAATATTTGATAAAATAATAGAGAATTTTCACTTATATACATCTAATATACATGTAAAAAATACTAAATTTAATTTAATTTGTCGATGCTATAAAACTATGTATACCTTATTGTATATATACATGCCATTAATTTCAATAATCTTGTAACTTCCTAACCAATCGAAGAAAAGACAATAAAAGATTAAAAACGCCAACCAAAATCATTCAACTCAAAATAAATATGCTTACAATTCAGATGTTCAAGACTGTGATACATAAAAATAAATGCATCGTATTACAATACAAAATCAAGATTTAACTGATGAAAAGTTGCTACATGTTCATATAATTGAACTATCTGTATTGAAGAATTATTATAGCAATAGACTTGTATTTACGTATAAACTAAATTCTGATAATAATTAATATTATTTACGTAAAATTCTACATACCTTGATTTTTGTATATACATATCATCAACTTCAACAAATTTGTATCTTTCTAACTCTAGCCCCCACCCAATCCAACCCAAACCAAACAACTTAGGTGGGAATTGATTGTTTGGAAAAAACTAGAAAATAAGAAACTTAAAAGGAAAGGGAAATGATGGGAAATTTCCCTTGTTTTCATGGACCAAAGAGAGAGTGTAAATATTGTTCTTAGTTTATTGGGCATGTGATAGAACAAGAGTCATTTTACGTCATATCTAAGGGATTATTCTGGTTGGATCGAAGATACAATGTCATTCAATCGTTATCAAATTGAATATGGAGTAATATTTTTGTATTCGTGAAAAGGATAGAAAGTCAATTTGATAATAACATTTTCTTATATCGTTAGAAAAATCTCATTTCATTGAACTTCTGAGTAGAATCAAATAGACAATTTCAAGATGTTATAATTTAGGAGCTTAGCTTGTGTGATTCAATTAGAAAAATCTCAATTCATTGGATCTCCAAATATAATCCAATAGAAAATTTCAAGATATCATGTTTTAGGAGTTTAAATTATATTTTAGGAGTTTAGATTATATGATTGAATAAATATTCATACGAATGAAGGAATCCTTTTTTTTCTCCCTTTCTTCAAATTACGAAGAGCCATTTTGCTTCCTATTTAAGGGGCTACTTGGTTCGAGCCGTAGAAGTACTGCCACAATCTTTACTAAATTAAATGTATTTTTTTTATTTGTGAAGATTCTATCTGAGCGTCTTTTGCCTCTAATAGGCCATGAACTAAATCAAAATCATTTCTTATAAATCCATATAAAGTAATCTCATTTTTTTCATCGGATTTGGGTAAAAATCAAAAATCATTTTCATACTTGTCTAAATAAATATTCATATTAATTTTTAAGCATGAAAACTTATTATTACTTTTGGATGCAATTATTCTTGTATACTCTAATTACCATCAATATAATATAATACGTGATATTTGTATCAATTCAATAAATACACTACATATAATTTTTTCATAAATTGTTACCATTGTTAATTCAATAAATACACTACATATAATTTTTTCATAAATTGTTACCATTATTAAATTATAATTAATTAATACACATTTCTATTTTTTAAATTTTATTTATAACATAACTATATTAAATTCAATGACGTTTAATTTAATTTTATTTTTTGATATTTTTGAATATATTAAAAATTGAGTAATAAACAAATCCCTAATTCAAAATTTTCAAAACCTTAACTGAAGACCGCTGGTCAGAGAAGAACTGAACGCCGCTGAGCCTCTCGCCGTCGCCGGAACCTCACGCCTCCGCCGCTCTCCGTCACCACTTGCCGTGGCCGTCTTCGCTGAAGCTTAGAGGTATTGTTTGTGACTTATCGTCAACTGGAAATTCATGTTTTTAAGGATTAGAGGAACTAATGTATTAATTGAGATATAGTACTATCAGAGACCGAGTCAGAGTTTGAAGTTTATGCTTTCTGAACTTACGGTTTATGATAGACCTTCGGCTCAAGGAACACTTGAATATTATGAATTATGTATAAAGATCACCTTTTTTTGGTGTCCTATTGATTGATGCTTGTTTTTTCCTTAAAAATGGTGGCTAAATGCATATGAGCACTTTTCATATTCTTATAGAGCTGTCTATGCCTGATTTTTAACTTTTAATCATGCCATCAAATATGTTCAGTAGCTTGTTCAACTGTGTTAGTCTTGTTGTAATTAGAGGACCTGGTGATATTTTTTATTTCTGTTGTTAACCTTGCTAAATACAAGGTGAAACTGCTCCATAGTCCTATATACGAATACTTAATGCTCTTGTTAATGCATATGAGAAGCATGAGAAATTTTAGAATGGAGAGAATGAGGGCCAGGGTTAGCTGCCCTATGTAGTATGTTCGTAGGGGCCATTGTTTGCTGGGGCGATAGGCTGACACTCCCCCATGTGTGTTGCTAGATATCTCATGTACGTAGGGTCACAATGTGTATCTCAGTTTCTATTACAGTTTAGCTATTACCTTAAAGTTCTAGTTTCAGTTGTCTGCTTACATGTTCAGCTTACAGTTTCAGTCTTGAGTCTGTTTTCAGTTTCAGATCTTGAATTGTTTACATGCTTTCTGTGGATGCATTTTCTTCGTGGTATGTTTATCCCAGAAGGTCTTGCCCTGTCTTCTTAGGAGGTAGCTTATGGGACTTACTGGGTATCCTTCAGTCCAGTGATACTTAGCTCGTTTAAGCATGTCACGTCATGTGGCAGGTGTTGAGAAGAAGCACATGTCTACGGGCAGTGACAGGGTCTGTTGATTCATACCAGTGGTAGCAGATCTTTCCCCATTTTTTACTTTTAGATATTTTCATTATTCTTGGGAGATGCCCCAGGTTCATTTATTCAGATTTTAGTTAGAGGCTCGTGACTGGGTTAGCTTTCTAGATGTTTTGAAGTTAAGTTCCTTATTTAGTTTGATTGCAATATTTAATCAAGACATTGGGGGTGTGACAATCCAGGCTAAGAATTTTCTTTGATGGGGTACTGCGTGGATCCGTGCTGATAGCAAAAAGAAAAAATGAACTTGCTATAGATTAAAAAGACCCACATGGGATAAAGAGCCATATCTTGTAGTCTTTGTTTTGCAAGTCTACCAAATTTTGACTTTTCGCAAGTGTGTATTTTTGTGCAGAACTTGATAGATCTTTTTGGTGTGTATCTTGCCTCAGATTTAAGGAGGCATGTTTTATCTGAGTGAAATAGAACACAAACTGAGGTTGCCACCTCATCTCCTAAACCTTCCACTTAATGAAGCAATCAAAGGAGAGCTTGAGGGTCTCTTCGTGGATAAGGTTCATTTTCTTCTTCTCTTTTGAGGCTGCATTACTGTTTTCAATCCATTTCCCAACTCAAAAAGATTTGGCATTATTACAAGACACTAACTTTTGGACACGATGCTAAGGTTATTGCAAATTTGGGCCTCATCATATCTATTTACGATGTTCGCTCCATAGATGATGGTTTTATCTATCCAAGTGAAGGTGCCTCCACATATATGGTATTCTACTTGTTGCTGCAGTTAATTATATTTTGTTTAACTTGAATGGATTCTACAAACATGTATCATCGTCCCTCATGAGAGATTCCCATTTTCCAAACCCGCTCGTTGAAACTGTTTTCTTTTGACATAAAATGATTTCAATTGATATGTTCTCTCGCTTTATGAGTATCACTGCCCAGTACCAGGTATTGTATTTGCACTTTTTCCTTGCTCTGAATATGAATTTGTGATTATGTGGATCTCATTCCTGGGCAGGGATGCAAAGCGACACAACTTCATTCTAAATTATATCTTCCCCCTTCACTGATCCAACCAAAAATAATAAAATGAAGAAGCTAAATTACCCCTCAAATTTTTAAAGAATAAGAGATGTGGACAAGTGTAAGTATCTTTGGTCTTCAATAAATCTGTTACTACCTTCCTTGATACGATCAATATGAAAATCTGATGTCTCATTGATTAAGAAAAAGTGCTCAACATCCTTGTTTTTGCCTACAACAGAAACCTTTCAATTAGAGGAATAATGATGAATCCTGGCTTGACAACATAATAACCAAAGACACTTATGTGTCAACTATTTTCCGTAATATTGATTTTTTCCTTCAAGGCCAGAGTTAGAAATATCCAATAGTTTTGCATGAAGGGGGTGCAACGCCATCTAAAAATATAGAGAGCATATACAACCCTGCAAGGGTAACATGGAGCAAGTCCAGAAATATAGCTTACAAAAAATATCAACTTAATCAGTTAGCTATACGAGCAAAGCTGAATCAGTAGCTAATGGTTTCATCCTGTAAAAACAGCCTAAAATTGGTAAGGGACAAATACTCATCTTGATAAGAGACCAATTAGGCTTTCGAGTGTATTGGCATTTGAAGAAGCAGTTGTGAGATCCTACTTACAGCAATGCACTTACGAGTTCCAATGACATCTTTGGCATGCTAATATGATGTTCTTAGTTGCAAGAAGTTCCGTAATAGTTCTATAGTTTATGAGCTAGTTCTGGACTAGCATTTCGGTGGTATTAAATGTGTCATGTGACTGCAGGCTATCATCAATCTGCTTTCTATTGTTTGTAGTATCTTCTGTGATAACATGTTCATTAATACAGAAAAATCATGGTGTCTTGCAGGTCAAGTTTAGACTGGTAGTATTTCGCCCATTTGTAGGAGAAGTAATAACTGCTAAACTCAAAGAGTCCAAGGCAGAGGGTTTGCGCTGTAAGCCTTGCAGAATGTTTACAATTTATGCTCATCTAATATCCTGTCATATATGTTGTGAGACATATTTAGCCAAGTATTACAATCTGCAAGAGAACTATCTAGCACCGGAAACTATTAGTTGTTGAACCATGCAAACCATATTGAAGGATGTATGGTTCATAGTTTCTTAAGGCGTAATACATAAACAAACACTTGAGCACACCTAGACACCTCAAAGTTGAGGTGTCTAGATGTGCACTCTCAAAGTTGAAGTGCTTACCTGCCAGCGGAGGCCAAATTTGACTGTCCGTTTATACATTATACCGTTTCTTTATGATTTTAAATATGTAGTTTATGAAGTGAGATATTCTCATTCTAGATATTCTTCACATCCCAAATCTTTCAGAAAAGGCATCTTAATGTTTGTTCTGTTTTGCGCTTGACAGTGTCACTTGGTTTTTTCGATGACATTTATGTACCCGCACCTCTATTGCCAGATCCATCACGTTCTGAGCCTGATCCTGAAAACAAGTAAGTATTTTTTGTCGCAACGTCTAATTTTTTGGTGGGATCTCATGTACTGGTTGGTCTTTCTGAATCATACATCTTAAGTTTCTTTGCATATGGTTTTATTGTCCATTTCAGGAACCAAGTTAGGTGGATATGGAAGTTTGATGAACTAGATTATCCTATTGATGGCGTAGATGAGGTTGTTAGACCGAACAATTTTGCTAATGTTGCACCATTTTGTCAAATGATGTATGTTAAAATTTTGACGATTGTATAAACTGCAGATTAGGTTCCAAGTCCATAATGTTAGTTATCCATCAATGCCTCTTGAGCAAGATAAAGATTCAAAGCCATTTGCACCAATGGTCATAAAGGTATGTCAATTCTTAACTTCATTCCTGTTGTATACTATTTTTTTTTTTGTTTCCCACCGTTAAATTGATATAATTGAGCCGCACATATTATAAAGGAAAATGTCTTGCAAAAATTGAAACTTCAGAGGATTTAATCTTGGAGTTTTAGATGAAACAATGTTGTTTATCAGTAGCATTTGGTCACACTAAGTAGCTATATCTTGAAATCGAGGTAAAAATGGAATGATTATTTTCAATTAGTTGACAGGGGAATTAAAATTCCTATGAAGCAGGTCCTTTAAACGTTGTGTGGTATTCATGACTCAAACTGGAACTTTTTTTAATAATGGTGGTGTTGGGGCCAATTGTGCGCCTTGGTTATTTCATCGATTACCTACTACCTCCCACCAATATAGCTACCAGATAACTTCGCTATCAAGGCTCAGGCAGATAGAAAGAGATCACCTATTTTTTTTTTTTGTGCGTCTGTTTGTATTTGAAGACTTCTTGGGTCTTGAGCATGGGTGAATTTATAGGCTTTAGTACAAGGCATGAAAACCAATGGCCGCTTCGTAAAATTAGATATTTTATGTATATATTTTCTATAATTGGAATAATATTATCTTTTCCTTTTTCTTTTTTAGTGGTGCACCCATTTTCTAGAAATCTTAGAGTTGTCTCTTGTCTCAAGGCCACACCCTTGGGTGCAAATTGAAACTTCCAAAAAGGTTACCTCAACATCATGTAATAGTGAGAACTCTAATGGAAAGATTAGGAGCGACTGTCGATACCTAGTAATCTCATATGAGATATTTACCTGGACAGTGTCAATGGACAATCAAGAAGGCTCATGGCCTAGGTTGGTGACTTCCTTTTTACTTTCGAGGGTGCTCACTTAAGGTCGGCCCAAGTAGTCTGGGGTGTACCCAAAACCTTGTAATCTCATATCAATGATCCTTAGTAGATAACGACATTCATACCCTTTCCTTTTTAGTTTTCTTTGTAATGTTGAAATGAGTTTTTGTCCCTATTATGTTAATCAAAATAATCTTGCATTTTGGTGTGTTTGAAAAATTCTCCTCTGTTATTCTTATTTCTCTAGTCTTATTTTATTAACTTTAAAATTCTGTTTTTTTTTTGTTTGTTTGTATATTACTAGGGATCTCTTGATGCTGATGGTCTAGGACCAATTTCATGGTGGATATAGCAGAATTGTTGTATAATCTTGAATAAGGAAATATACAACTATATTTTTTGTTGATAGAGAGAAAAACAGTGACTGTAATTTTGACATCATGAGAGAGCAGCAAAATGAGCTAGAAAAGCCATTTTCAAGTAGTGTTCGATTGATTATGTATTAATCAATATTCGATTGGTTGGTCTGAGTTTATCGACACAAAAGATTTGTCTAAGTCACTTCGATAGAAAGGAAGGAATAATCTGTATATTTCGTTGTGGATTTTTGAGAAAAAATCGTTGCAGATTCCTCCGATTCCTTATAAAAGATATTCAATCCGTTAGAATAAAGAGGATATTTATGCTTGTCATACTTGTTGATGTAGAATCATCTTCCATTCAATAAAATATCTTTCAAAGTGACTTGGATAAAATGTACCTATTGGGATATGGTTATAATAATCTTTACCATAAGGTGGATGATTTACTTTGAATAAAGTGGAAATAAAATCACTATTTCCAGTATCAACTGTTGAATCTCCAAAACAAAACTTAATGTGAAATTGGGCATTGATTTTATGTTGATGTTGAGACTGATACTTTGATTATTTCTCGTATCTTTTGATAATAAAAATTCATTACTTATCTTGTCGACGCTAAAACTCTTTTGGATGGTGAAATATTGGAGACATGTCCACATGATAAATATATATATTTTTTTGTGGTGAATTATTGGAGAAAGATACAGGGAAAGGAAATTGTTATTTTTAGAAAAAATTAATAGCAATTAATTAAGGGAGGAACAAGTTTTGAGATGAGCACTTCATGAAAATGAGCTAAATATATTTTTTATATCTAATTTTTTATTTTGACCCACCAAACAGGAACACACAATATCCCTTCCTTACGTTTGTGTGGTATTGGTATTGAAATATGATTAAATTTAAATTTGTATCGACAATTTTTTGAAAGGATTCACTTAGTAATTGATTCACTTGTTCACACAAATTCGAAAAAGTTATCGCGGATGAGCCACATGCAGGTTCGACATATAAATCTATGCAACAAAAAATGAAGCACACCACGATGACAACCCTTTTCGTTTTGTGGAAGTCTTTGATAGAGTAAAGGATTGTAGGTGATAACGCGTTGTTGCTTCTTATCTAGAGAGGGGCATCAAAATACTTTCTCTTGGTTCTTACATTGAGATAAAACACTCTCTAATAAAGACGATTTCATATCCAACAAGACTCTAATTCAAAATTTCTAATTATAAATGATTGAATACTTATCGCTTCTTAAGTTCTAAACAATGGACAAGTATGAAAAGCCTACTGTATATTTGAATGCTTCTTTGATTGTAAAACTAAAAAAAATGCCTTTGTGGATTTTTTAAAATTATCTTTTGATATAAGTTTTTTTCTTTATATGATTATGAAGTTATATGGAACATTCATGTGTCAATATTTCACATAATACAATATTCTCAAAGGATTTTCAACTTAAGTTTTTTAGAAATCTAGATTTTTTTTCATTATTTACTTGCTTTAAAAGACAAATTATTTAGTCATCTTTTGCTTTAAAGTGCAATTTATTTCGTTTATTTTAGCAAAAAAATAATACTTTTGGTAGTATTATTTAATCCCTTATTTAGTCATCTTTTTAATTTATATAAAACTAACACATACATCCTATTTGGTCCTATTCTTATATATAGTAAATCATGGAAATTATTCACATTTTTTTTACTTTATTTAAAACTTAGTGTTTCGTTATGAAAACATCCAAATATCTGTTCACTTTTAACAAATCGAGTATCATTCACACTTATAGCATGAGACATAATATGCTGTCCCAAGGTAGCTGATGGACTAAATGTGACTGATATGTGTGTGTGAAATAAAGCAACTATACTGAAGCATATATGCAATCTTACAAAGAAAATGGATAAATTATGGATTGTCTGGGTTCATACCTACTATCTAAAGGGCATGAGACCATGGGAAGTATTAGGCAAGCAAGCTTCTTGGATTGTGAGGAAAATCATCCAAGCAGGTCATTGGTTTTCTGAGGCTGGATTATAAGTAACAGAGATCATGTAGGTAGAAACTTTCATTATTAAAGAAATCTACAAGAAACTTTGGGGGGTGGGGGGTGGGTTAACAAGGTGCCATGGAGAAGGTTGACATGTAATAATCAAGGCAATCCTAAATGGAACTTCATATTCTACTTGTCCATACAGAGGAGATTATATACCAAAGATAGTCTGAAAAAATAGAGGACACACACTGATCATTGTGCAATGCAGAATTAGAAACACATCATTTTTTCTTCTTATGTACTGTCTTCTAGGATATGACAAAAGCTATTAAACTGGCAATGCACTACCAGAAGCAGCATAGGATGGACTGAAGAAATGGAGTGGGCTATAACACATACTACTAGTAGATGAAGTATATAGAATGACCCTATCAACAACAGTGTATTACGTTTGGCACGAGATGAATTATAGAATTTTTCAGCATAAGGAAAGGACCACAGAAATGATCACAAGGAACATAATATAAGAATTCCATTGCAGAGGCAGTATGCAATCGAAGCTGGCTAATTTTATGCTTAAATTTGATTTTTTTTCCATCTATAGCAAAATAATGGTTATACAAGATAGAACAAGCTCTGAGATTGGAATTATGTCCATATCCTGAGCTTCAAATATGTACATATTGAAACATCTGGGAATAAAATTTACAGTTATAAAAAAATATCATTCGCAAAAATTATAACCAAGTACAATTTCATCTTCGACTTCAATTTAAAAAATTTCAAATAAAATGATCACATATTTCATTTCTATGACCAAACGTCTACTAATACATCCTATTCAATTCTATTCTTATTCTAATATATCCTATTCATTTAATATAACATCAATAAAAATTAATACCAGTATAACTCTATTATTCAATATTTTATATACCATCCCAAACGAGGAATTGGAATTTATCCATATCTAAGGGACTAGAAGTGCAAACTTCAAAAAGTTCCTATAAATTACTACAAGCTTATTGTGATAATTTTTTCTTCTTCAATTGAAACAACACAACCCTTGAATGCCTCGATACCCTTCGCAATTTTGCTTCTCTGATAGAAATTTTTTCCTTAATGGGCTGTTATTAGTACAAAGGTATGATCTTTTCCTCTTTTATTCTTATGGGTATGTTTTAATTTGATGAAAAAAATCTTAATTTGTCCAGCCATTGTTGAAGAACTAAGTTTTTTCATTTCTTTTTCTTGTTTTAGTCTGTTCTTGTTGATTTGGGTTTTGTTTTTATCAGGGAGATGAAATTGTTTTCTTGTTTACTGATTAAAAGAGGTGATTGTGTTTATGTTGAAATGTTACATCTTTTTTTTATTTTTTATTATGTCATTGATCGAGTAGGGATGTATATTTTTGTTTATTTGTTTATGCCCCTCTTTGATTTTCTTGATCTTTTGTTGTGTTTATCTGTTTTGCATTGACCCTTTTAGGTTTTCATCCTGAAAAGATTTGTTTTTTGGATGACTGGGGTGTTGGGGTTAGCTTGAGTTTGTACTCTGTTTGTCAAGGAATTTGGATGAATAGGTAGAAATCACATACTGTTTTTTTGGCTTTGTTGGGATTTGAACCTGAGACCTAATGGTACTCAACAACTCCATTAATCAGTAGGGTGTCCCTGAAAAGCTTTGTATCTGTGTTTTGGGGTTGATAGGTTATGAATGGCCCGCAAGAAGAAAAATAAAGGTGTGGTTGTGTGTGTGTTGTTGTAGTTGGTGGGGTTGTGTGTTTTCTTTTGGAAAGTCATCATGGAGGCAATGGTAGTAATTTAAGATTCTGATGCACATTCAGTTTGTTTGTTTCTTGAAATAGGAAATCGGTGCAAGTGTTTGGGGGACGCTAGGTTATGAATAACCAGCAGGAAGAAAAAGCGCGGGAAGGAAGGGTTGTTGTAGTTGGGGGGTTGAGTGTTTTCGTTTGAAAAGTCATCGTGGAGGCAATGGTAGTAATTTAAGATTCTGATGTACATTCAGTTTGTTGTTTCTTGAAATTGGAAATCGGTCCAAGTATTTGGGGGTTGGTAGGTTATGAACAGCCAGTAGGAAGAAAAAGCGCGGGAATGGGTTGTTTTAGTTGGTCGGGTTGAGTATTTCCTTTCGGAAAGTCGTTGTGGAGGCAATGGTAGTAATTTTAAGAATTTCTGATGCACATTCAGTTTGTTTATTTCTTGAAATAGGAAATTGGTGCAAGTGTTTGGCGGTCGCTAGGTTATGAATAGCCTGCACGAAGAAAAAGCGCGGGAAGGGGTTGTTGTAGTTGGTGGGCCTGAGTTTTCTTTTGAAAAGTCATTGTGGAGGCAATGGTAGTAATTTAGGATTTCTGATGCGCAAGTCTGTTCGTTTCTTGAAATAGGAAACCGGTGCAAGTGTTTCTGGGTTTGGTAGGTTATGAACAACCTGCAAGAAGAAAAAGCGCAGGAAGGGGGGGGGGGTGTTGTTGGTGGGGTTGAGTGTTTTCTTTTGGAAAGTCATCGTGGAGGCAATGGTAGTAATTTAAGAATTTCTGATGCAAATTCAATTGTTTGTTTCTTGAAATAGGAAATCGGTGCTAGTGTTTGGGGTTTGCTAGGTTGAAGAAAAAGCGCGGGAAGGTGTTTTTGTAGCTATGTAAGTAGGTCTAAGTTTTCCAAGGATGCCCGATGCCATTGTTATTACTCCCTCCGGTAAAAAATAATTGATGTTTTAGCCTCTAAAAGTTGGTCCAAAATAATTGATGTTTAACATAACCAATTCTTTTCCCCAAATTTGTCCTCGATGCATTCCTAATCCTGTAATCCCGATGATAATTATGTCAACCAAAAAATAAAAGAAAATCATAATTAAGGGTATTTTAGTCAAACCCCTTCTTAGTTTTTAGGAGTAAGTGAATTCCTAATTCATTATTCATGTGCCCAAGCCTAAAACATCAATTATTTTGGACCAGAGGGAATATTTATTAATTTTAGTGAAGTGATTCCAGTAGAGAAATGATTCTCTCAGGTATTAGTACATTAAAGCTGTCTTTCTTCTCATTGTGTATATATGCTAGCAAGTTGCTGAAGTTCCTTCAACACGCTGGGCTCCCTATTATTTGTAATCCCGAAAGAGCCGCTAAGTGACTGTACATCTGTCTTCTTCTCTCCCTCAATAAAAAAATTGAAGGTTGTGAAGAAACCATATTGTTTACAGAATGACTAACCTCATTATCTGATTCTCCGTCACTGAGCTGCAACTTGTGCCTACCTGCCTAGTCATGCTCGTTTTCTGTTCTGAAATAAATTAAATTAGGAGACACGTAACTGGTGTGACATATAGTAGTCGTGGTATTTCTCAAGTAGCTTCTTGTCCATCAATTTTTATTACTATCTACTGTCTCTTGTATTTTGATTATCACACTTTTTTGGTGTAGTTAATGTTCCTTTTTTTAGAATGTTTAGTATAGTATTTTGCCATGATCTCTTCACTTCTGTTATTTTTTTTCCGATCTGCTTTGATACGCTTTTCCTTGAGCCAGGGGTCAATCGGAAACATCCTCTCTACCTCCCAAGGTAGGGGTAATGTCTGCAAACATTCTATCCTCTCAAGACCCCAGTTATGGGATTACACGGGATATGTTGTTGTTGTATAACTGATATGATTAACAGTACATGTAGTTTCGTCTGCTTAATTTTCCACAACCCAAGAAGTGCACTGTTTTAGTTCTATTACCCTATGTTTTCTTTTTTGATAAGGCGTCCTATTACCCTCTGTTAAAAGGTTGCACTGCTGGTTTATGATGTCGATCTTCCTCAAATTAGCATTGCTTACCCTGTATCCTCAATTATTTATGATTCATAGTATGAAACTTAAGCTCCTAGCCTTAAATTGGTAAGCTGCAGTTATTTAGAATAATAGTCTCATAGTTTATTTTCTCTCCAAAGCAGGTAAATACTTCCTAATATTGAAACCTTAAAACAAGTATTCGCCATTTTTAGTTCTGGGGCCTGGTGATAAGATGGCTTCCAGAAGACAAGTACCAGCATCATATGGACGGTCACTACAAGCTCCAGGGATGGTGCTTCATGAAGAATTGGCTGCTGGCAGCCGCCGCATTGATCCATTTCCTCCTCCTGAGCTTCGGCACAACAGATTTGCTGCTAGGGCTGCAGAGCTAGAACACCTTGCTGGAGACCATCATCGGTTGGCAGCTACATATGTTGCCTTAAAGCAGGATCTTTCTGCTGCTCAGCGAGAGGTACTGAAACTCGATGAACATATAAGAAGTACTCAAACAGAAAGTGACATCCAGGTCCGGTTGTTGCGTGACAAGATTGCCAAGATGGAGGTGGACCTTAAAACCATTGAGAGTACGAGGAAAGATGTGGAAGAGGTCCATTTGGAAGCACGAAGCTTGGTATCAGCCAATATGGAACTGAGCGGAAAAATACATCACGTTATGCAGGAATTGGAAAAGGCTCATGCAGATGTCAAGAAGCTACCTGAGATGCATGCTGAACTTGATTCCTTAAAGAAAGAACACCAAGAGCTGCGGTAAGTTGAAACATGTCTCTTTTATCAACCTTCCTCCAGGAAAAATAAACCACAGGTCACTACTATTTAATTGTCTTGACTTGCTGTTTAGGTGGAAGCATGAACAGATTCCTTACCCATTAATTACCCTTGAAAGAGCTTCCCCTACCCATTACCCTTGAATGGACTTGGTTGGCTCTTCAAAAATTTCAATGGTTGTGTGCCGGATACTCCAAAACTAGTGTATTTTTGGAGAATCCGACATGGGTGCAGCATCATTTTTGGAGAGTCCGGCAACATTGATGTCTATATATCAATCAAGTATGCATCATTTCCAAACTAGTCGGGCTGGCTTTACAAATTCTTCGTATTTGTGTTGCTCTTTTAGACACATTTTATTCCAATATTAAATATTTTGTCTTTTAAGACTAATTATGGGTTCTATGGAACTAGAGGGTTCTCTAAATCTTACACTTACTCCTATTGAATGTACAAGTTTCTAACTCAAATAGGAGGACTCGTGGAAAACACTGGATCTAATGTGAGTGCAACAACAATAACTAAAGCTTTATGATCAACTGTCATTGCTTTTATGGATCCTTTGTTTCTCTTTGCTCTTAACCAAGTCCACAACGATTTCGAGAGATTATAGGTCGTTTGAGATAACTTTCTCTATTATATTTTAGGTTCACCTTGTAAGTTTTGATCAGACTCAGTCATTACGGTGTCACACCTATTCACCTATGCGTAAACGTCCAAAATTCACTTAAATATAATACTGCCTGGAATTGTTAGGGTTTAGAATTTGGATCCTGCCATGTTGATAAGATGTCTTTATGACTGCATGCCATGTGAAGCATAACTCTCTGGATTCCGTAATCATGATTGTTTTACTTTATTGGAACATGCAGCAAGACCTTTCAGTATGAAAAAGGTTTAAACATAGAGAAAGTTGAGCAAATGAAACTCACGGAGAAAGAATTGATTGACATGGCCAATGAAGCGGAGAGATTGCGTGCTCAGGTGGTAATTGCCGAGAAAAGAGCTCAAGGTAATCAGTATGCTATTATGCTAATTTGGGCTCCTTTTCTGTATCTATTGTTCATTTTGAGCCGAGGGTCTATCGGAAACAACCTCTCTTCCTATTTAAGGTAGGGGTAAGGTCCGCGTACACATTACCTTCCCTAGATCCACTTGTGGGATTACACGGAGTATGTTGTTGTAGTTGTATTTGTATTCTGTATCTATTAATCATAATATATGCCGAGTATTTTCATGTTCCATAGGTATTGATCCTTATGGTCACCCCTACATGAACTCAAATCCCATATATCCAGCTCCTCCTATGCATCTACCGGCCCATGTAGACAGTTACCAGAGATCTCATATTCCAGTAGCCCTTGGCGCTATGGGAGACTCAACGTATCCATATGGCAGTAGCGTGGCTGCAAGTGCTCAGGGCGGAACGGGAGCTCCACCTCTCCTCAGTACTGATGGGATGCTCCACAAGCCGGGAGCTGAATTTTCTGCTGTGTAATTTTTGGTCTGCTTGGCAAAGGTTGAATCTTCGAGATGTCAACCGGTTTTGCTTTAATCCAAGTTTACTTACGCGATTCTTTTTCGCGTTTAACTTGGGAGAGGATTTTAACAGCTCTAATGTAAAATTTGCAGGGCTGAAACAGTAGTTCATGGGACTAGAGAATTGTACATTTCAGTATGTCAACTTAGTTTACCTGCACATTTTCTAGTCCATGGAATATTTTTTGTTTTATGGATTATTAGTAAAGGGTACTTCTTTTCATATCATTTTTATATGCGGTTATTTGGGCCGAGAGTCTTTTGGAAATGACCTCTCTACCTTCATAAGGAAGGGTTAAGGTTAGGTATACACAATCCTTCTCAAACCCTACTTGGGGGACTACACTAGGTGTGTCATCGTTGTTGTGGCAAATGATGCTTCCCTATTTAAATGTGTGGTTGAATTCCCGATGCAAAGGCACTTCAAAATTAATTTGCAAGTATTTTTAGTAACGATACGTATCCGGGTCAGTTTGTATGCACTTCGTTGGTTCCCAGAGGTAGAGGTGGAGCTACTTATGGTGAAGAGGTTCAATTGAATCTACATCAGTAAAATATAATACTAATTTTTAATGATACAATGTCTCGTCTATTCCAAATTGTCCAATTATTTTAGTTATACTCTTTTAGGGTTGTTTGTTACGGAGATTAGATAGACAAAGTTATTTCATGGATTATAATATTCGACCACATGAATAATTAATTTCATTATTTTTATAAATAGTGGGATAAACAATCTCAGATTTAACTAATAAACCTAATCAAATGGATAAAATAATAGAAAATAATCTTGTATTTTATCTTGAGAGTATTATCCTTTAATGAAAGAGATTATTATCCTTATTACTTGTACCAAAATCGTTCGACCCAAGGAAGCTATCACACACTTTTCTGAATTTTCCTACTTGATCTTTTAAGGGAAAACATACCTTCTATTAGTTGTTTTTGAAATGTCGATTTTCTTGTCTATGCTAAGGCAACAACAACAACATATCCAATATATTTTCACAAGTAGGATCCAAAAAGATTAGAGTAAACACATATATTATCCTTACCTCGTGGAGACAGATAAGTTGTTTCCGAAGACCCTGACTCAAGCAATTCATACCAAAGCAATTTGAAAAAGAAAATACAAAAGAAAATATTACAAATAATAGATAAAGCGTAACAATAACATTCAGAGCACCCAAAACGTTAGATAGTAACCAAAGTCAAAGGACAAAGAAAATATAAAAATAATATTAATAATACTAGTATGCAAGGAGAAAGAAAAAGACCCTTGGTACGCGAAAAAAGAGAGTCAAATAGAACCAACAAGTTTTGATTTCGAGAGACATTTCACCTCTAACCACAACTCATAGCCAATTCTTCAATAGATTAATTTTTTATTTATTTGTTTCTCCAACATAAAAAAAAAAATACCTTTTTTGGTCAATGAAACAAAAAAAGAAAAGAAAATAATTTAGAAAAAATAAGAAATAAAATTTGAAAATAACACCCAAATGAATCGGATCCAAAATTATAAACTTATAATTAGCCATTCACTAATTTTTTTTATTCTTTTCATTTTGAGTCAATTTTGAAGCTTCTTTCTCTCATTGATTTGCATCAGCCATGGCCGAGGTAATGCAATTTTTTTCCAAGAAAAGACAAACCCTAGTTTTATTTTGTTTTAATTGTTTATTTCCCCCTTTTCTAATTTTTTTTCATTCGTTTTTGATGATTCTATAGTTATTCATGGATTTCAAAGGATTTAAGATATATGGTAGAATAAACATAAAAGAACATATTTTTTTTCTTATGGAAATTTCTGTGCTTTCTTGGCGATCTGTACAGCTTTTCTGTAGAAATCATGTTGTTGGTTGTTGTGGTTGATGTGTATGTGCTTAGAAAAATATGTATAGATGTGGGATATTTTTTTTTGGATAACTATGGTGTCTGGCCAAGCTTGTGCGCACCTTGACTAGTGGTTGGTGTGTATTTGTGTTTAGATAAATATGTATAGATGTGGGAGTCTTTGTTTAATAACCATGGTGTCCGGGCCAACTTACGTTCACCTTGACTAATTCCATGGGATTCATGCCACCGCCCACTAGGAACTAGGTAATTCTTTCCACCAAGGCTAGAACAATGGAAAGATATCGTCTAGTGTTTTGTCTCTGTGGAGATTTGGACGTGAGACCTCATGGTTCTCAACCTATTTCATTGACCACTAGGTTGTGCCCTTGGGCGTAAGGTGAATTTTAGTTTTTTTTTAAAGTCAAAGAATTGCTCTTGTAGAGGTTTTTGGTTTTATAGGTTGTGGATGAATATGGAAATTGGTGTATGGAAAGGTGTAAAGTCCAAGTCTTTGATCTAAGCGTTTTCATGTGAGAAATAACCAAAGAACTAAAACATGAAGGGGGTAAGGTTGAATATTTTGGATGAATAGGTTGCTTAATGGAAGGATTGGAGTATTGGATTCAACTAGAATGTTAATGGTGATAGAACAAGGAATTCTTAGCCCTGTTGCGATTTGGTACTAAGCTTTAGCAGCAGTTTAGATTGATGTTTGAGGTTCCATCTCCAGCTCATAATGAGTTCTAGAAATTGTTAGTTTGTAGCCTACAAGCTTCGAGTATTTTGCCCTTTTAGTGAGATGGTGATATATGATAGAGTTGATATAAAAGAACAGATTTCTAAAGAAAATTTCTGTAGGTTCTTCGGCAATCTATGCAGTTCTCTGTAGAACCCGTGTTGCTGGTTGTTGTGGTTGGTGTGTATGTGCTTAGATAAATTTTTATAGATGTGTGAGTTTTCTTTTGTGTGTAAAGGTGAGATAGTTCTTTGTTAAAGAATTGCTTGTGGAAGTTATTAGTTTTATGAGTTGTGGATGAATATGAAAGTTGGTTTCTGGAAAGGTGAAGTCTTTGATCTAAGCCTTTTTTCCTGAAAGAAATAAAAAAAGGAAAAAAAAACTAGAAGGGGAAAAAAGTTGAAGAATTTGGATGTTGTATAATTGAAGGATTACGGTATTGGATTCAACTATAGTGCTGGATTGTGATTGAGTGGAGAGAATTTTTTGGCAGTTTTGTGAAATATTACTAAGCTTTAGCAGCAATGTAGATTGATGTTTGAGGTGTGAGGTCTCATCTCCAGCTTAAACGAGTTCTAGAAATCGTTAGTTTGTAGCCAACGCGCTTCAAGTATTTTTCTTTTTCACTGAGATGGTAGTAAGTTAATCGAAAACAACCTCTCTACCTCCCAAGGTAGGGGTAAGGTCTGCGCACACTCTACCCTCCCCATATCTCACTTGTAGGATTACACTGGGTATGTTGTTGTTGTTGGTTGTGATAAGTTAATCGAATGTGTAATCAGGTTAACAATTCACTTAAGGTCGATAACATGTTCAAGGTTTTTACTATAGAGATTATGTGAGGCTTGTCTGTGGAAATGACTTCTTATGTTTCTCTCAGTATTTTTGATAACAAGGTTGCTCAGTGTCACTGCGTTTAAAGGGTGGGTGATGTGATGTTACCAGAAACTACTGTGATGTTTTCAGCATCGTGGTAAAGATTTTTCTTGGTTTTAGATTTTTTTTTCCTTTAATCGGATTCCACTCCAAGTAATTTGAATATGTTTACCTGTCACATTAAGTTTCTCAATTTAACTTGCAGTTTGGTCTAGATCTTCTGGTTTTTGTCATTCAGAAAGCTTCAGGTAGAAATAGAGAACTTTACCATTCTTGTTGTAGTCAGCAAGTATTATATTGATAAAAGGTAAAAAACAAATCGTAACTAAAAATGGAAGATAAGTGGCAATGCTCTCTTTTTAAGGTGTTTAAGAATTTTCTGCAACTTTGTGAATGGATTTACTTCAGTTGGATTACTTCGGTACTTGTTATTTACGTTTTATTTATGCCTTCAACTCTGTGTGCCTTTCAGATTGAACTTAAGACTGCCCCAGCTGATTTCCGGTTCCCAACAACCAACCAAACTAGGCACTGTTTCACACGCTATGTTGAGTTTCATAGGTAAATTCCCATGTTTTTTGCAGAATTTGGTTCTTCATAGACTTGTTTCTCTGTTGCTTGTGTAAGCATGACGTTTAAAGGATTAATAATCCCTTTAATAGACTTGGGAATTTATCTTTATTTCTTCTCTGAAAGAGAACAATGAAAGGCTTGGTCTAGGCTAGTGTCCACTAAATTAAAATCATCTGCTAAACTAGGGACTGAACTCTCAATATTGAGATTTTGCTTAAGACGGTTTGAAATCCTGCTTAATGCATGCCTTTCTGCAATGAAACAAGAATTAATTTTATGACGTAATTAATTGTGCATCACTCGAACAAGGGTCTTTCGGAAACAACCTCTCTACCTCCTCGAGGTAAGGTAAAGGTCTGCGTACACTCTACCCTCTCCAAACACCACTTATGGGACTACACTTTTTTTTTTATTGTTGTTGTTTGAAGATGCACTTATCATCCTCCATCCACCAACCAAAAAATGGTTAAGAGAAGAAATAATGGATTTAATCAAGTATGGGGTGGAATTGGTTCAAGATCTGATAAAGTCTATTAATTTACGCGTCCAACCTTTAAAAGGAAAAAAATGTTGGTCCAATATTTGTGGTCACCTTTTAGAAGATCGTTTAACTTGATAGTGCTTTTTCTAACCTTGTGAACTTGAATTGTTCTTGCAATATGTGGATCATCAGAAGTTGTTACTTTGAGGCATAGTCATTTTGTGGTTGTTTTACCAACTCTTGCTTCTTCACAAACCTCAGGTGTGTTGCTGCAAAGGGTGATGAGGCTGCTGACTGTGAAAGATTCGCAAAATACTACCGTGCACTTTGCCCTGGTGAATGGGTGAGTCATGTGCTTATTAACCTGTATTTTGGTGTGTTTTAAGTGATAAGGTATCTTGTATTTTGTGGTGGGTCATACTTCATCCCTTTGCTTTATCGCATTACCCCTTTAATTCCTCGAGTGTTTTTTTTTTTTTTAAATTCCAATTAATCAAGCTTGGTTATTGGAGCTTTACTTGCCTTTGAAAATTTTACAGAAGTTTAAGCCATAATTGAGATGAAAGGGCACTTCAATATAGACAATGACTTTGTGAATTTACGTAGGATCTTTGAGTTGGGATTCTCTGCCTGACCAAAGTACTTTTCGTTATCTCTTCAAATAGTACATCGTGGATGTGTGAAATACATGTATGAGTCTAAACCAACCTTTTCTAGTTTGAAACCAATGTGGGGGAAAAAGGTTCTCTATGGCATAAACGCTACAGGGATCTCATGCATTCAGTTTTATTATGTTTTCTGTTCTCTCAAGCTTTCAGCTAGTGGCCATTAGGTGAATTTTGTCATTGGCACAGAAGATTGACGTAAATCTGGACAAATAGAAGAGACATCTAGGTTGTGTGTGTGAATATTGAGCAGTTTATTGAGTGCCTACCACATTCCTCCATCTTTTCTTGATGTGGGAGAAGGACTAGGTGATTAGGTGTGTCATGACATGCTCCGTGAATACATCCTATTCTCGTTCACGATATGCCAAAGTTCCAGGCTTTTCATCGGATTAGTGATCCACTCTATTACTATCAGATTGTGTGTTAGGTATCTCCTCTTTCGGGTGACAATTAGCAGTCTCGTGCATTTATCATTTGTCAATCAAGTCTGTGGGCATGTCTGCGGTGCTACAAGTATTACACAGGAAATGATTCTAAAGCCAGTTTCCGGGAAAAAAGAGATAATGTGATTGGTGATTTGTGTATGTGATTGCTCTGTCGTTTTTGACTCCTAATCCTTTCTATTTTTTTAACACATTTGGATTCATATGCCTTTACCTCCTAATTTGATGTCAACTATTGTTAACTAATTCAATTTACATGATAATCTACAACTTGGATATGTAGGGGACTCTCAATTTCTTAAAATCAAAACACCACCCAAATAATTTGTTATACGCAAACCAAAGGATTCTACCTCCACGAGGTAAAGGGGTAAGGTCTGTGTATACTCTACCCTCTTCAGACCCCGCTTATGGATTACACAAGTAAATTAAAACGACTCCTTATAAACAATATTGGATTTAGTGCAACTATGCCAATGGTGAGTAAGACTTAGTCCCAACTAGCTGGCATCATCAAGTCCCTTGCTTCTATCGTGTTGTGTTTTTATCTAAATTAAAGGTTTTACGATCCAGTGATTTTATTTCCTTTATTTTGCCACAAGTAGATATCTCATGTCATAACCTATATATGACATTTGTCATGTTGTTCCGACCCCCTACTGTTCGACCTTTGATGCTAAACTAAGCTAATATCTATGGCTGGTTTTGTCATGCTGCGAATTCCTTTATCTTTTCTCATTATGGATATCGTGTTTTCTTAATTCTCGCCTGTTTCTGCAGGTTGATAAGTGGAACGAGCAGAGGGAGAACGGGACTTTCCCAGGCCCTCTTTAATTAATAACCATCAAATTTGCAGCATTCTTTTGGTTATTATTATGAAGAAGCATTTGTTTGCATTGGTGTTGTTCTTGTTTGAATTTTCAAGGGATCAATAAGGAAAACTTCTTTCTACTTGTTATTTTCACTTGAAAAAGCCTTGGGAGCTTTATACAGTTTCTCAGTTTTTATTTCATGGATATTTATTCTTATTCAAATGTTTAGAGATATGGTCTTTTTCTTCTCTCATGTTGGGAATAAGTATAGCTCTTTCATTAAGAAAGAGAATTATATGCTGAATTTTGCTTTTACTTGAACCGGGGGTCTTTCAGAAACAACCTTTACCTTCGTAAGGTAGGGGTAAGGTCGGTGTGCACACTAATGAAAGAGCTAATTAGACTCCACTTGTGAGATTACACTGGGTAAGGTCTCCTCATTGATTGTGACCTGTCTGTCATTTGGGCATGGCGCCACCTCGGTGGAGGGGGGAAATTGCATATGGAATAAAAAATGAACCACTTTTATTCTCGGAGCTTCATGTTCCCTTTCGTGGAGTAGTTAGGACACATTGTCTTTTCATGTCTAAAAATTACTAGTTATATCATCCGCTTTAGTCTCTCTTGATTCAAGGGTTCGCTTGTTGTTGATGACTCTAGGTGTTTTTGGTTGGGTCATGAAAATCGAGTTGATTTAAAAATCAAATAAAATTTATACATACATATATGTAGCTACACCCACATATGTGGTTGAATATATAAGGAGTTCACATCATTATGTATAGTGACTAATCGACGACGTTTGAATATTAGGCGCTATGATGCTGAAGTAACACATGCTCACACATGTGTTGACACAAATTCTAGTGAATACATAACGTGTTTTTACACGTGTTATTATCACTTCACCATAGTAAAAATTGACATTGGAAGTAACCAAGGTGTGATTTAACAGTCAATGAAGTGGGTCGGAAATCATGAGGTTTTATCATCTCAGGTTCAAAAACCAACGTAAGTAAAATTGTCATATAATTTCTTTTAACATCTATTCAACCTTGATGGATAGTTGATAGGAAATAGTACGTACTTTGTAGAATTAGTCATACATAGATTGATTTAGGTATCTTGATTTCTTTTTAAATGTTGGAATATGTATTCATCAACATGGTCAAGTGTCTAGTTGGCATAATTAAAAAGCAATATTCTTAATTTTAATTCATTTATTTGTTAATTATGTAGGTCTTAACTTATGTGTATATTTAAATATGGAAAAAAACTTAAGTAGACATTTTTTTATTAATACTCAGTACACCTTTCTTCTCTTTGCTGTCTTGGTCAAATTCAAAACAATAATAAAATGAATATTTTTTAGGATTATAACTGTACTTTTGTCATTTAATCCAAAAAAATAATAATTAAGGAATTAGGTTTATCTATGCTGTGTTATACATGTGATATCCCTCAAGTCAATGGAGTTTTTTTTTTCTCACTTTTTTTTAATATCTTCCCTTTTTTTTAAAAAAAAAAATTGGTGGGAATTTTAAGGTGGCTTTTGTTTGAAAGTAATTGAAAAATAGATGTATATGAATTGTGGTAAAATGATGAAATATCACACATTTAATCAGAAATATTGAATCTGTGAATCAAAAAAATTCTATTGAAAACGTTATTCTAAAAATAGGAAAATGAGTCCAAAATTATATAATATGATAAAAAAGGAAGAGTACATTGAATGAATTAATGACTGATATTTTTAAGAACATTCCAAGAAAGTTCATTATTAGTATCATATGTTAAAAAAAAAAAAAACTCAAGAAACTTTGATATTTTATACGTTACGCGTACTATACCAAATCTGGTCAACATTAATATAAACTTTATAAATATCCCTTTGCCTATGTGTGGCCTATATATGGATTAATTTTATTTTTATTGTCATATAAAATATTTGTACAACTATTATAAAAATATATTAATCGCAACGATAAACGTTTATTGTTGTATGATTAAAAGGTTATTGATTTAAATAAATAGAAAATAACTTTTCTGAGTCGTAGAACTTAGTGTACCAAATTGCTGCTTTATTATTAACCTGACGAATTCAGAATTTTCAATAAGGAGAGTCAACTAATTCTTTCTTCTAACCTATTTACATAATAAACTTCTCGACAAAATCACTTAATCCGAAGATTTATTGAAAATAACTTTTTTATTGTTAAAGTAAAGTTGTGTACACAATACTCAATTATTCAGACTCCACTTATAAAATTGTTATATTATTTTTCTTCTTTTGTTTCCTTAAAAGACCTTTTCAAGTCATATACGTAATAATTCAACTACCTGTGTAATGAAAATGATATTTTGGAACTTTCAAGACTTCTTCACCATTTATATATTTAGAAAAATATAAACAAAGAAAACTTCTTCACCACTAGTGAAAAAAGACATTATTCTAAAGAAAATTATTGCAATTTAAGATATTTTAAACCTTAATGAAAGAACATTAAATTGTAGGACCATTTAATTAGAACGGTAGGTATGGTGTAAAATCATACTACTTTTGGAAGCTTATTAAAAGATAAATATGAGAGATCGAGATTAATTGAAAATTCGTTATAAAAGTAAAGGAAAGAGCGGAAAAAATTTCACGAGGAAACCAAGCGAGTCTATGGAATAATTTTTAAGTGTCGTTGCAAATTTGAAAGATTAAAAAACACAATTGAACAATATTTATGATATTAGATTGATCATGCTAAGGCGGACTAAAGCTCAATACTACTACATATAAAAGCTAATAAATTTATGCACGACTTACCTTTTCATAAAATTAAAGTAATTTAACATCTTTTAAAACCTTAATACTCTATCATAAATACTATACGATCTTATAAAAATCAATATCGTCCATCCGAATCGTCTCAGTTATAACTAAAAGAAGTGGATGAAGATACATATTTTTTTCGTTTGAAGATATTTTTCCTTACTTTTTATTCTCTTTCCATAACAATAATTCTTTTTATTCACAAAGTTGCATAAAAAATTGACGGTTACGTTTTGCTAACTAAAGTGGGACCCACACTTACGCATAACGTAATTGATAAAGTATCAAAAAATTACAAATTCGAGTGAAAACAAATTTCTTGTGGAAGTACAGAATAAAGACTACATATAATAAATTAATTAATTCTTGTGATTAAATATTTTTATTTTTTTTAAAAAAATTAACCGTATAACAAAAGTTTAGTGCATCGACCAGATCTTTCCGACCCCAAATTAGTTAAATCCATGCGCTACACGTCTTGGTAAACTTCTTAGCCCCTTCCTCTCTCCCTTCCCACTGTGTTCTTCTCCATCTCACCTATAACTTCTCCAGTTTTACATATATTTATATTTATATATATATATACCTACAACTTCACCACAATCATCTTATTCTCTCTGAAATTCAGTTTTCTCATCTGGGTCTGTCTTGTTTTTGATCATTCTTGAGTCTTTCTCTTGTGGGTATTCCTTGATTTTGCTCAAAACCGTCAAATTTCGAATCTTTCTGTTGTGGGTCTGTCTTGTTTTGCTCAAAGTTTGAATCTTTCTATTGTGGGCGTCTCTTGATTTTGCTGAAAACCTTGAAAAATGGTGCGTTGTAGCAACAATTTAGTGGGGATTCTGAATATAGTGACCCTTTTGTTGTCGATCCCAATTATAGGAGGAGGGATATGGTTGTCAAGACAAGCAAATACAGAGTGTGAGAGGTTTCTTGAAAAGCCAGTAATAGCAATAGGAGTTTTTATATTGCTTGTTTCATTGGCTGGTATAATTGGATCTTGCTGTAGAGTGACTTGGTTACTTTGGGTTTATCTACTTGTTATGTTCTTGTTGATTTTGTTGCTTTTCTGTTTCACAATCTTTGCTTTTGTGGTGACTAATAAGGGTGCTGGTGAAACAATTTCTGGTAGAGGGTATAAGGAGTATAGATTTGGGGATTATTCTAATTGGTTGCAGAAAAGAGTTGATAAGAATTGGAATAGAATTCATAGTTGTTTGCAGGATAGTAAGATTTGTGATACCTTGATTCAAGGATCTAATACTAAAGCTGATGATTTCTTCAAGGAACATCTATCTGCTCTTCAGGTATATACATATTTGATTTGAGTTTTTAATGTGTATGTCTGTGTTGTGTACTTGATTTGCCAAAATGTTACTTTTATATGTATATAGTAGATGGTGTATGTAATACATGATGAAACCCTTGATGAAAATCCTGTCTCCGTCGCCAGTTTTGTTTGCCTTAGGGAAGGAATATCACACTGTGTATATATGGTCAAAATAAGTTTATGTGTATATAGTAGATGATGAATCTCCTTGATGAAAATCCTGCCTCTGTCGCTGGTTTTGTTTTGTACATGAAAATCATGCCTTAGGGGACCCCTTCACCGGAATATTACACCTTATATATAAGGTCAAAATAAGTTTATGTGTATATAGTAGATGATGAAAAATACTTGATGAAAATCTTACCTCCATGGACCCCGACGCTGGAATATCATACTAGTAAGGTCAAAATGTTATTTTTTTAGGTGTATATAGTCGCTGCTGGTTTTGTTTTGTTCATGTTGTGTGCTTCTCTATGGTATCTGTTATTTTCTAGATCTATATATGTTCTTGAATAAGCTAAGAGGTAACTTTTGGTCTTGCTTTTATGAAATCTAATTATTTGCTTATGAATTTGGGGGGGTTTTAGTCAGTCCTTACAAATGGATTTGTTCATATTCTTTTTTTCAAATTTTTGTTGTTTAATTGAATGGAAGGACCTACTTTTGACTAGGTTGTTCGGACTCTCCAGAAATTATTGTCACATTGTCAAATTGCACTATTTTCGGAGGATCCGACATGCCTTTGTCGATATTTTTGAAGAGTATGAGCAAAATAACTTTTGGTAGTTGAACTATACTTGTCTTGAGTATAGGTCATGCAAATAACTACTCAGTAACTTTTCTCTAGTTAGTTATGAATTTTTTTGCTTTTTTAGTTATATAAAGTTGAAAAAACTTTAGGAGTTTGACTCCATTGGTGATAGTGGTTATAATGGGGCTTTTGTGTAAAGGATTACACCTTTACAATCATCTAAATCAGTTTGGTGAAAATGATGATAAACCTTTTTAGTTTTTCAGAACAGCTTTTTCTTTAAAAAAAAAAAATGGGGCATTATGTATAAAGGTATTCATACCTTTGAATATTCATTTCTAATGTGGTTGTTGAGTTAAAAGAGTTGATCCTTTTTGTTTCCTCAAAGTAAAAGCTTGAAAATATTGTCTTAAAGGTTGAGTCTTTTTGTAAAAAAGGCAAATACTTAAAGCATTCATCTTAATTAAACTGCAGTGGTGGAGCCACATGTTGGAAAGTTATACTACGCGAATAGGAAAAAAATATATTTTTGTATGTATATGAATTTTTGAATACCTTTGACATTATATAACTACATGTTAACTTTTTGAGTCCCCTAGTTAATATTTCTCTCTCCCACTATCACTCTGTGGTTGTAAAAATCTATGCTCTATTTGGACTCTTCAAAAATGTCGCTGCACCTGTGTGTGTTGTAACATTTGTGTAACTTTTTGACTCCCCTAGTTGGAATTTCTTTCTCCGCCACTATATGTTAACTCTTAGGTGTGACATTTATTTAACTTTTTTAGTCCCCTAGTCGGAATTTCTTTCTCTGCTACTATTAGGCCGTGGTCGTAAAAATCTATGCTCTGCTTGGACTCTCTAAAAATGTCGCCACACCCGTGTTGGATCTTGCAAAAAGCCGTTGCTTTTGAATGATCCACACACCTGATGGCATCTTTGGGGAGTCTGAGCAACATAGGTGAAAATGCATCATCATTCTTTTTTCCTTTTCTTTGAGATGGAATCTTATATCTATAATTTATTTTGCTAGTGCCTACTAGTAATTGTTGCTTTTAGTATATCAATAGTTCTGTTTTATTACATTGTGTGATTGAATCTAGTGTACAACTTGCACATGTTCTGTTCTTGCTCCTCTAATGTGACCCCCCGTCCTGCGGCCTTTTGTTTTTAAAAAAATAAGTTTCCAAGGGAAATTGTGTATGCTTGTGTGTGTGTGTGTGTATTGGGAGTTGACGTGCCTCGTTGAATTTGTTTCACATAGTTTTCTTATTATATATCCTTGACACGGTTATAACTATCTTGCAGTCTGGTTGCTGCAAGCCATCAAATGACTGTAACTTCCAGTACGTGAGCCCAACAAACTGGACAAGTACATCGACCCCATCCGCTACCAATCCAGACTGTTCTAGATGGAGCAACGACCCGAAAGAATTGTGCTATGGCTGCCAATCCTGCAAAGCTGGCCTGCTAGACAACATCAAGAGTGACTGGAAGAGGGTGGCTGTGCTCAACATCATTTTCCTCGTCTTCCTCATCATCGTCTACTCTATCGGATGTTGTGCCTTCAGGAACAATCGAGAGGACAATGCTTGGAAGCGTTATCCTTAAACACTCTCTGTCGACTGCTTTGTGTTGCGTATCGTATAGACTATAGATCACTTGGTATGAGTTTATGCTCTTTCTTGTACAGAGTGTATTTCTTCTGCTAGACAGTTTACTTTGGCTTTTGGATATATGTGAATTCCTATTATTGAATTCTTTGTTTAGAATTGTGTTTTTTGATTAGATGGAGACTTTCATCAATTCCTATATTTTTTCTGTTAAACAAACTTGTGTTAGATTTATATGGTAGAGAGTTTTGCATTTTTTTGATATTTTGTGGGACACACTCGTTTGGTATTTGTATTGAGGTTTGATTAAGTTCAAATTCATGTAAAAAAAAAATCATATCGAGAGTAAAGCGCTTCCTATCAGAACCAGATGTGCACTTCTTTGATTAGATGGAGCCTTTGTATGGTGGGAAATTTTGCATTTCTTGGTAGTTATCTTTCGATTCCCCTCGATGTTTGATATTTGAATTTTCGTCTCACTAAATGAAAGTGTATTTTTCAGTATACCACAATTGATTTTAGTCATTTCTTGATTTGATGTTGTGGATGAATGGTTGAGCAATAGTTAGATGATAAATTCTATCCAAAAACTTTTTTGTCAAAGATTATCTTTGAAAAAAAGAGAGAAGGAAATATGGCAATTTATTGAGTTGGGGACATCTGTTGAGACATGTCTTGTTAATTATTTTTGACCCACAATTTCATGTTCAATTTGCTGGATATGATGTGATGTATCTTTTTATTATTTTATTTTCTCTTTTGGTTGATTTAATTTTTATTTATCTTTTCAACAATGTAATACTAACTCATGTAGTGTAGCTACAAGTGCATGCATACTGGTTTGAATCTTCTCTTTAAGGCATGATATTTAAGTTAGGAGGATTTACCAAAATATAAGATTTACGGTTTGTTTGGATTGGAAACAAGTTATTTTGAGATTGTTATCTCATTCTCAATGTAAGATAAAAATAATACTCTACTACAATTTCAGGATAAATTATTTCACGAGTTAATTCCAACTAAACATGGAATAAATTCATTCTGATGTCATGAAAGGCCAATAAGTATTCATCACCATAATTGTTTTGGATGTTGAGAACAAATTTAGGGCAGAACAAAGTCGGTCCAAAATTTTCAAAAAAATTATGAACTAACAGATCTCAAGAACTCAAAATTCAGTTTTTTTTTATCCGAACACTATAAAAATGCTCAATTCACTTACATTGAGAAAAAGATCGAATTTATCGTAAGCCATATCGATAAAATAAGTGAATCTCTAGAAAGATCCTTTTTGGTGCTTTGTTAGTATTGTTCGGTGGCGGAATTAGAACTTTTACGATGAAAAATTAAAATATAAAAAAAATAACCATATGAAAAATCACGAGAGTTCAATATTTTTAGTATGTAATATACGAATAAATAAATAAATTTCTAAGGATGATAAATTTAGATAACAAAGAGAAACTTTATTATTAAAAGAGAAACAACTATCCAATGAAAAATATAGTTCTAAATTTCCAAACAATGGTACATATGCATCACTTTTATTTATTAATAGAGGAAAACAAATATAGTAACTATAACAAATTTTATAGAGAAGAGAAAAAAAAAATTGCTAACTGCATACATGATACAACAAAATAAATACTCATACATATGAAGGAATTAATTAAACAATAACTACTTGTAATACTTCTTCCCTCCGAAGAAATGATTCATCGAAATAATAAGTTACTAATGACTACTGATATCGATACATCGTCGCTGAAGACTTCCTCTATTTTTAAAATTATTTTTACACTATTTATCATCTTCGTTGTTTGTTGATATTTTAGTCAACAGTGGTTCCTCTAAATCTATTTTACAACTTGTAATCAAATCTAAATTAGAATCTTGAATTCTAATTGTAGTTTCTTGAATATTGTGTTGCTTCACTGGCTCTTCATCCACAATAATATTTTCCTCTTTTTTATCCTTTGATTTTCCCCATAATACCACATATAGTCCAAAAATCACAGCAAGTGATCCCACCAAGCTGAAATTCAACAAATAATAAAAATCATTAAACAATCTTATCATAATACATAATATATAAATCCGTCATTTAACTTGATCTCAACTGGTATCTATAGCTTCCAACTTTAGGTATGCACAAGTAGACACCTAAACTTGTAAAAAAGCTGAACAACTAGACACACACATCTTACGTGACACAATACATGTTGGACACAACGTAGGACGTGAATTGCCACGTAGGACTCTATACAAGATACATGTGTCTGCTTGTTCAATTTTATACAAATATAAGTGCCTACTTGTGTACTCACAAAATTGGAGGATATAACTGTCAGCTAAAGTTAAAGGGCACATTTAAAAATTACCGACAGATAAATTTTATAGATAAATATAAAAATCATCGCTAATTTTATTTAGTAATGAACTTTTACAAAAATATATTAGCTACGAGTTATTTAGCGATAGATTTACCTTCCAGTGTACATTTCTTCTTTCATAAATGTTGAGGCAAATATTGTTACTATAACAGTGCATAATGGATTGAACATTGCTGAAAATAATGGACCTCTATGTGAAATACACCAAGCTTGTCCAAAGAAAGAAACTGCTGATGAAAATCCCTATTCATAAAAAATAAAAAAAAATACAAAAATGTTAGAATAATATAAGTCATTTTTCAAAAAAAAAAAAAAAAAATTCAAAGAAAGTTATTTTCTGATATTTAGTTTGTAAACCCGTTCAACTTTATACAAAGTTCATATCAATAATGTAATAGATATTTAGTTGCCACGTAGGACGCAATGCATATTATATATAACAGAGAATTTACAAGCAAATATTGATCTTTGGTCTCATCTTTGATACTGAGATATATTATAAGACCAATAGGTTGGTTTGAATTTACCTTTTACTCACCAACTAAACATCAAAACATTTTCTAAGAAGATATATTTTTTACTGGAAATTAAATGACTTTTGTCGTATCTGAACAATTTTCAATTGTAATTTACCAAAAAAAATAATTAAAAAAAAAATTAAGAGAAGAGAATACTTATTATACTTACAGTGTATATGCAAGAAATGAGCTCTAGAGATGAAGTTATTTTCCAGCTATTAATATTAGGTTCAATGAAAATTGTTGCAAATCCAGATTGAATTGCAGCAAATAGACATAACCAAGCTGTTAAACATAAATGATCTGGACAATTTGCTGATAATGTCACCTGTTCACGAGATTCAAAAGTTTTTTTTTTTTAATTTTTCAAATTATAATTGATGTTAAAATAAGTCAAATTAAACAAATTGAAACGGAAGAAGTAATAATTAGCATCAACAACAATAATAACATGCCTAATAAAGTTCCACACGTGTGATTTAAAAATTGAGCGTACATAGATCTTACCTATACGAGATAGAAGAGTTGTTTTCAAAAAATACTGGACTTATATATCGTATTTTAGAAGAATTATTTTTGGTAATGAAAAGAATTATCCTTGTTCGAGTATTCCTAGTTTGAAATACTCAGCTTTGACGTCTTTTTTAATAATAATAAAAAATAAGCTAGTTTGAAAAAAAGGATTTTTTTTTACTTCAAAATATTTCACTAATGTTACGTAAATAACATCACCTATTAAAGGACGAAGCTCAATTCTAAGACCTCTCATTATAATTGATGAGATTCTATTCATCTGATCACAATTTTTAATGGTTTTTAAGTTGATTTTTTTTCCCATTAAATATAAGACGTTTTGTTTTGCTTTATGTAATTGGTATTCAAAATTTACTAGCCTCACTAATCCAAACACACATTGCATATAGAACCTACTAAAATAGGAAAGCGCTTGTTATCAGAAATTATCAACAACAACAAAAATAATATAGACTCGGGAGGGTGAGTTTACACATGCCTTACTCCTACCTTCATGGAGCTTTGACTCAGAATACAACACTATCGTATAATAAAAATATCGAAGAAAGAAAAGTATGATAGATAAAATAATACCTGCAAAATGAGCCAAAATGACCAGCAAATAGCACTTGCAATGAGCAAAATTACACCAAGCATCCAATTAGACTCCAAATTATCACTATTTTCTTTGCCAAGAATTAATAATAATCCATTTGTGGGAGTAAATTGTGAATTTAGCAACTTTGGTCCTTTAATTAATGCCATTGCAACAGCTCCAACAACACATAAAATTGTTCCAATCACCTTTGCTATACTCCTCAAGCTTTTCATTTGCAGTTTCTCTAACCTAATTTTTTTTTAATAAAAAAAATTACAAATAAATTAATTGAAATATTGACGATAACACTACTAGAAAATTGCTAATTTTCGATACAAAATTCCATCAAAATATGGCTTGTCGACAAGGGATTTTTAACCGATATATCTTTAGGAAATGTTATTGACGAACCAAATTCTGACGAATTTCATCAAAATTAGCAATTCTCTAAGCTAAATTAAAAATATTAATTGAAATATTCATTGGTAACAATATTAGAAAATCACTAATTTCCAATAGACGTCCTGTCAGAATTTGGCTCATTGGTAAGAGATTTTCAATAGATACTCTACCAGAAACATTACCAACGAGCCAAATTCCATAGAATTAGCGATTTTCTAGTAGTGTAAACCATAATTTTCGACGATATTTTTAAAAATAAAAAATTTGAAAGTTTTTTATTTTTTTTTATCTTTTGAGTTTTTGATACTTACCCCATGACCCATGCCATGAGAAAAGTGAATGCTGGAACAAGATTTCCAGTTGCACTTGCAATAGAAGATGAAGAATAGTACAAACCAGAAAAATATATATTCTGATTTATTGTTACACTGCATAAAAAATAGAGATAATTAAAATTAATAAATCTTGTTATTTATGTACATTTATTAAAAAAAAAATTATGTTGGAAAAAAACATATTATTTGCTAACTTACCCAATGAGAGCAGCCAAGAATATCAACCAAAAATTTTTCCATCCCAAGCAAATACTATTGCCTTTTTTCCTTCTACAATTAAATTTAAAACACATAAATAATTAACAATTTTTAGTATAATTTAGAACAATAGAATAAGTCCCTACAACCACAAAGATTGTGATGACTTCCCACATATTTAACTAGACGTCTCGGGTTCAACATTTTGAAATGAAACCCCCTAGTAGGTAGCACTTTTCATTTTAAACAAATTCTGAAGAACGTGAATCTGAATTAGTCAAATCAGTGAGCCTCAGATACTAGATGATTTATACCAAAAGTACTTAAAAAATAGATCATAAAGAACATGAATCTGAATTAATCGGATCAGTGAGACTTATATACCAGTTGGTTATAACCACAAGTACTATAAAAATGCAAGTTCATTCTCTTCGCGACATTCATAGCATATTTGGTACGACATAAATCATTTTCTTAAAAATTATTTTTCGAAAATAAAAAAAAATCCAAAATTTGACTAGGATGGGTATTTGCCTCTAGTAAAGTGTCTTCTATCAAAAAAAAAAAAAAAAAAGAGGACTCAATGATTATTCAGTTTCCTAAAATAAAAAATTATGATCTTAATAGACTGAGATTCTGTAAAAACTTCTTTCGAAGAATGAACCAGACAGAGTGTGTGAGTGAGGGAGAGTAAAATGTATGCATACCTTGGCCCAAAAGCAATAGGGGCAATAAGGAGAAATGCTATAGTTTGCCTATAAACAACAAAAACTCTAGCACTCAATCCTTGTACAAGAGTAACTCTAGTACATAAAGTAATAGCAGCATACATAAATTGCAAAGCAATCATAACAATTGTGGGCTTGTAAGTTTCAAACCCCATTTTTTTTTTTCCTATATAAAAAATAAATAAATGTTTTAACAAAGACTTATGCTGATTTGCTATGAGAATTTTCTTGATTTATAAGCAAACCAAAGAGAATAAAATATAGTATTAATTAATTACTTTATTAATACCTTAGTACAACTGTATATTTTATGGCATTACCAAGCAACTAGTAGGAAAAAAATGAAAATTCAAAGTAACATGATGTGGATCCATGAAGGTTCCTAGCAATAGTTAAAGATATGATATTTTTGGGTGATTTTACATAATTTCTATGTATTTTTGGGAATTTGATGAAAGCTAGCTTTATAATACACGTGGCGCCATGAGCATAGCGTGCAACGATGTCTCTGTCACTGTGGCGCCACATGAGCATAGCGCATAAGGATGTCTTTGCCACTGTGGCGCCACATCATGCAAAAGCAAGAGAGTTACTATGATTTTTTATGATGTTATTTATTGCAAAATTGTTATGTGGTATAATTCATAAACTATTAAATAAAATTGGCGGAAAATGATATTGTTGAAATAAAATTTATAACCATATTGAATCGATTATAAGTTACAAATTCATAGTCTAGTTCTCAATAGTGAATGTTATATTTGTCCTTCATCGATTGTATATCTATTACAACTAATAAGCTATGCATGATGATATGTGATGCATGCTTTGACTTATAAGGTTTGACAGGTCCTTTTGATCGATTTTCAAATAATTACCTCAACCTATCGATTGAGTAAATTGGAGAAAAAAGTTTTAGAAGGCTACGACTTTATTTTTAAAAAAAGTTCATAATAATGGTTTGTTGTACACATATCCTAAATATTTTGAATTTGATGCACATATATCGTAGTATTTCATGTTGTATAAGAGTCAAATTTTAGCGAGCACTTTAATTTATCGCGATCAACTTATCTATTCATGTTCTATATATTGTTATAAACTTTATGCTCACTCACAGTAATTTCTTGAGTTCAATCTCTCTTTCTAGTCCACACCCTTCGAGTCCATTGATTATGTTATTAATATTATTTTTGTATACGTATAGAATTTAAATTAAGGCTATTAAATTCTGCCGAACTTACATTCTGGCTTTGAGCTCTACCCCGGACCTATCATCTAACATATGATCACTTAGTTTCTTTCTTTTTTTTTTTTTTTAAAAAAATAAAATAAATTCCATCCAATAACTTTTGAGTTGGATACTGATCAAGTTGTTTCACTTCCTACATAAAAAAAGATTTTTTTTTTAAAATCAATTGTATCAAGACTTTTTAAAGGAAAATATAAGGTGTCTATGATGAGTAGCTGAGTCAGAATATTTGGAGTTTAGCAATAAAATAATATCAAAGAGTGTTATTTGGCATGATATATAAAAAAAAAAAAACATTTATTCTGTCATCTCTCTAATATATGATGACTATGTTTCTTCATTTAAAATATTTAATAAAAAGAGATCTAATATCTAAATAATATATAATGTCCCATGTTCAATTTTATCAAAACATTTTTGAAAACATAAAGAGTTCCATGTGGGACTGCGTAAGTATGAAGTGCACTTTGCTAACAATAAAATTAAATATTTATAATAAAACAAAACAAATCATAATCATATATGGGATAAATATTATCAGTAGCGGAGTCAGAATATTTATTAAGAAGGTTAAAAATGGAAAGAAGTAAACATACAAATTAGCTGAAGGGGTTCAACATTCATATGTAAACACAAAAAAAATAATTTTAACCATGTAAAAATAATATAATTTTTATCGAAGGGGATTCAGATGGATCCCTGAGCATAAGCTGACTCCATCCCCTTGTACTACATTTTAATATCTTTGTGTCGATGCAAAATTTGTAATAACTATTCTTTAGATGCATATAAGGTATATAAATCTCATTCTTGTGTATTGGCCAGCAACTCTGTCATGACCCAGACCATCGTGATTGGCATCCACCCTAACCCTCCGGTGGAGAACCACTACTACAACCCAAACCAAATAAATAATCTAAAAACTAATGCATTTAAATCAACACTAAGGAAATAAAAATAGAGTTCCCATAAACTCTAACAAAAATCTAACAATAATAACTAACAATGCGGAAGAATAACCTATAACCTGAAAGTCAATGTACCAAAACATTCTAACAATGAACCATGTCTAAACAAGAAGGGATACAACCCCAACTAATGAACTAATCAACTAGCTAAAACAAATGTCTAAGTTCGGAAATAGTGGACATAGACGAAAGAGAATTCTATGGCAGTCCGAAAGAATTGGCTCACCCTTGAATTCGAACAATCACTGATCTTCTAAGCGAGGTCTATCAATAGTCGCCGGAAGATGCCCTGTACTCAACAAAAATAAGAGCAAGTGCAGAATTAGTACACAACCACAGTGTACTGGTAAGATCACGCGGCTATCCCACTAGTGCAACATCAACAAGTCAAACAACATTATAATCACATGCATATTATCAACATTTATGAACAACGAACAACTTCACATTTTATATCAAATCATTAGGTCTCTCATGGAACCCAAACCCAAACAGTTAGCATGCCAGAACGTGGCAACCGATTCCATATTTATGCCGAAATGTGGCAACCGATCCAAGTTAGTTATGCTGGTACGTGGCAACCGATCCCATTCACACACCACAATCACAATCACAAGTATATCATCACAATCATATATTTAAGTCATGATTTCATGGCATTCATCAATTATCTACTCATTTACAACAAGTGTGATCAACATTATAACATTCATACACATACAAGTATCATAATGAAACAAGAACAAGCATACATCACACAATCATAAAATCACAACTATCACCTACCTCGAAACAAGCTTGAAACCCTAAGAAACTTGATCCTTCCCTTTTCGGATTCGTTCCGCTTGTTCTTGGTCTACAAACAATCAATATAACACGGGAATCAATAAACAATAGCTAATTACCCAAATTACTAACAATTCTATGAACCCTAGATCAAACCCATGATCCCAATTATCCAATTTAGGCTTGTTTCCACCATAGCATCTATAACAAAACCTTCCCCCATCAATATTCACCTATTCTATTACGTTCTACGGATCGAAAAACAGATTCGGGGAGTGAAAAGCTTACATTTAGCCTCAAGAATGGTGAAAAACGAGTAGGAGTCGCCTGGTAGTTGTTCCTTAGCTCAAAAAGTCGAAAAGTGCATAATGAGGTCGTTTAGGGGTTTATTAACCACTTTAATTAGCGTCTGGCCCGCCAAAGCGGCAAAACCTAGCGCCAAAGCGGCATTCTCGAGACAGAGAGTTATTTCAAGAATTCCAAAATTCTCATTTCACAACACACCTCTAACCCAGAAGCTCAATAAATATCCTTTACGCTAAGATCGATTCCAGGAGTTCTACTCGCCCGAATTCAATTTCGTAAAGTCGTACGGATTCCTGAACGAGTTATCTAACTACTCATGTAATCAAAATCATAAATGATTCATCCGATTGTTACCAGATTTTCCTACACCTCAATAACTTCAATTTCGTCCAAATCTGGACAAGGTTGGAAAAATTCAAATACTACGAAAAAGTTTTCCGGCACCAAATTTTTCCCCGTTGACTTTTCTATAACGACGGGAATAGATTGTTACAAACTCATAAAGTAAAAATAAATTGTACTAGACAAGTCTTATATAACGAGATCGACTAAAAAAAGTATGTAAAGGTTTCGAACCTGAAATCCTTCATTTTGAAAGATCATTTGCTCAATTAACTTGATCATGCAAATACTAGAACTTAATATTAATCATTAGATTTTATTCTATTGTTACTATGAAAAGCTTTATACTAGCGGATCATTTTCACCTATTTGTAGCGGTAACTTATTTTACTTTCAATACCATAAATTTCACATTTTAGTTTGATTTTATTTTTTAGTTTCCACTTGGTGTTTCATATTAATTATTATATTAGATCTTCGACTAATTCGATTAATTTTTTTTAGTTAGACACGACCAATTAGTATGTATACATTAGACATTGTGGATACAACAATGATAACAACAAACTGTTACGAATAATTAAGTAGTGTAATTTTTTTTAATCGTTTGGCTAAAAATGTCAAGATTGCACCGAGTAAGGCCTATTAGTGGGGAAAATATTTCGTAATAACCTTTTTTTTATTTATTTGCAGAATTAAAATTCAAACACTCTGCTTAAAAATTAAAAATCTTATTCATTCTATCATAAATCTTCAACGGCGGAAAGAATAGTTTGAGAGTATATAACTTACTTAATACTTTACAACATTAAAAAAAATGGGTTCTGTCCAAGATGTTGTACTTGGCCAGTGGATAGTTACTATTATTTTATCTTATTGAAAATAAATAATACTTTCTATTATAATTGGAATCTTTTATGTGATGATTTGTCACTCGCAATTCAATTAACTAATTAAACTTTTATAATTGTCCTTGACTATAATACATGTGAATATTCTAGAAGAAAAATTATGATTTGACATTTTAGATCCTGAGAAAGAGAATATAGAATAGATCATTCTTTTTCTCATATAAGTGTTTTTTTAATACTATTTTTAATATATTTATAATAGTTTGGAATATTCAAATAAACGTAACAATAAATATTTTTAGAGATGAGAGGAACAACGATTAAAAGAATCGAAGAGGTGATTCATATCTTTGAATACCCCGAAATCCATATAATCACTATTATGTGTGAATGTGTTGATCAGAATAGTTGTTTCTTGCATGCCCGCGATCCAATAATGAAGATGTTGCTCGAAGAATTTTTATTTTATAATTGTTTTAAGATGCATAAAGAAAGAAATTGAGGAATGAAAATGAAGCCCAAATAACAGTTTTTGGCCCATTCAAACTTAAGACTTTTAACCCAACCCTAAGGCCCAAGAAGTCTGCTAACATTACGGGCTAGGCCAAGTCCGGCCTATGAGGCCATATACAGAATTTTAAAAAATATCCAATAAAAAAAATTAATTAAATGTCCAAATGTTAATGAATAAAAATATACATTCACCTTCCTTCAAATCGATTAATACAAATAAAACTATACTGAAAAAGAACCTTAAAATATTAGGTGTATATTGAATATTATAACTTTATAAATAAACAATTACGTGTTTGAATAATATGTTAAATTCAATAATAACCTGTTAGATTGATTGGTCAAGCTAAAAATATTTAAATACCGTAAAATCATAGATTGAAAGTGATACCTAATTAAGCATTTTTTGAGTTTGCCAATCATATAGACAAGGAAGAAAATATTTATAATTAAGCTGACTTGATCAGCTTGTAAGCTTAGTCGAACTCCCTTTTTGATTAGTTAAAAAATGTATTTCGACCATTTAAGATGATTGAATGCAAATGACAACTTATGCACTTATTAATTTTTTTTGCGACTGACACCTTTTTTTTTCCTTTTTTTTTTTTTTTTTTTTTTTTTGTCTTTTGACAGTGGAACATGTATTACTTTAAGTCTTAATCTGGGCCAGGGGCGGATCCAATGTTATGACAGTGGATTCATCTGAATTCGAAACTTTTAACTTGGAGTATAAATTTATATGTAGAGTTTATAAAATTTACAATAAATAATAGATCATATAAACCTATAACTTTAAAATACAACAGATTTAACGCTAAAAAAACTTAAATATTATACTTATAAAATTTAAATTTTGAATTCACCTCTTTTCCGAGAACTATTCATGATAGAAAGGACTCACTCACATAGTCACATGGCATTTAAAATTGTTTTAATTATCCAGACTACAATTGCTGGCATGTCAAAATCATGAACCCTCGGACGTTAATTAATTGGCAACTTGTTTATTTTAAATATTAAAATAGAAATTTATTTTAAAAAATGGGATTTATTTATAAAATAAAACATATGGCTATTATTTCTTCATGTCGATTAAGTGATTTTGTGTAGGGACATAAAAAGTGAAATACAGTCCAAGGAATAATACAGAATGTTGGAAGTAGCAACTTGCTTGATAAATAAAATTTGTTCCCTTATAAAGGATATTATAGAATAAGTAAACACAAAATAAGAATATTTTAATTTTTTCGTGTTTCAGTAGTAATATATTTTTTCATGGATCGCGCTAAGGTTCAAAATATGTTATGCATGATATTTCATATAAATAGAAGGTAGTAAAGAAATTAAATACTATTTTCTATTCTAATCGTGTAGCAAACACATATATACATTCGTAAAGGTTCTCAAAATTTTCAATCATTCTTTTTAGTGGAGAGGAATAGTGTAAGAAGAGAGCGAGATTAAGTTGAGCCACTAATATAGAAAGTCCTTCCCACGTGATAAATTTTATTTTTACTGATGTAACTAATTACATCTCTTAGAGTCCCCCTATGTTCTAAAGCCCAAATAATGTTCAAATCTTGAATTCGTAATGAATCGAGTTGTGAGATACGAGTATATGATATATATGACAAATGCAACTCAAGGATCCCTTTTTGTTAAGCATCAATAATGTTCAAAGTCATGAATCCGTATAGGATTGAATTATGAGACACAAATACCTGATATATTATAACATGTCTCTCAAGGGTCCGATTTTTCTAAGCATCAATAATGTTCAAATCATGAATCCGTGTTGGATTGAATTAGGAGACACAAGTATCTAACAAACATAACATGCATCTTAGTGATCCCTTTTTTCTAAGCATCAATAATATTCAAATCATAAATTCGTGCTGGATTGAATTATGAGACACGAGTACCTAATATGTATACCATGCATCTCAATGGTCCCTTTTTTCTAAGCATAAAAAATGTTGAAATCATGAATTCGTGTCAGATCAGATAACGAGACAAGAATACTGATATAACATGCATCTTTAGGTTTTCTTTATTTTAAGTATCGATAATAGTTAAATCATGAATCCACCTTTGTCTAAATAACGAAACAAGAATATTGGTATAACATGCATCTCTAGGATATCTCCCTTTCTTCTAAGTCCCTTTCATTACTTATACATGCATGTGATAGTAGCAGCTGCAACTACTATAGTACTATTATGGGCCATCGAAGAATTGATTAAAGTTAAGCAGATATTAGTAATACAAGGAATAAATATGAGAAAATTTATGTATTAATGTATATATTAGTTATGCATAGTTTAGTTATTCATGTATTAGTTATCCCACACATTCTATCATGCATAAATAATACATAAATTCTCTTATAACTTACACATGTATTGCAAAATTAAACACCATATTAATTTTATAAATAAATAACGTATTTCCTAACCAATTATCAAACATGATATTACTTATACTGAATTTAATACCTGTCTAACTCACTTCCGAATCAGCCACCAATTGACCCCTAGTGTGAGTAGTTGTGCTTATATGAACTCTGATATTTATTTTTTCCTTATCCAAGAATCAACTTTTTTACTGTATTTTTCCAAACATTATTCTAGATTTATATCACTAATGATTACTATGTTCAATAATTATTAGTCTATGATCATCTTGTTAGGATTCTTAGAAATTGAAATTCAATTAAATTTTGCTTTTATAGTACTAGCTAACAACAGGAAAAACAGCTGCCATATGTGAATAATTGTGTTCAATTATTGTTTGTATATATGTACCAACTTGTTCAAATTCTAAGAATTAAATTTCAATATGAATTTACTTTGATAGTAACAAATTGGGACATGAAACTCAGCTGCAACATGTGAAAACTTTTATTACATAACATTGAAAGAGTTGGTTTATGTCTCTTCATGAATTAACTCCTAGTTGTTATCATTCAGTACACCTATAAGGACAGTAGCAAGTAGTTGTTCTTTTATTTTTCGCTCGGTATTCGATTTTTATATTGAGGTTCGATTATGTTTGGATCGCTTCGAGAAATCCTACATCGAAGGTAAATCAATGCTTTAGCAATACATACTACACAAATAAAGGTAATAATATAATTATCGTTTTATTGTATCTAGCAATAATAATAAATATTGATATTTATAATTAGTACTTTGTATAAATGCAACTATGGAATTTAGTGATTTTGAATGCAAAGACAATAACTTAATTTTCGCAGAATATTATTGCAAATCTATTGTCACTAAATGTCTCTTTTGTTGCAGTGACAGTTTGTTTGGATGGTTGTTACTTATTGTTTCATACTAATATATATTGTATAATACTATATTGTGTTGTGTTGTATTGTATATATAGTAGTTTGATGAATATAATATTTGGATATATAGATTGTATCATTTATGTTATTATATAATGTTGCACATTAGCCAATGACGGATTCCTTCATAAATAATAGTGTTGGCTCCAAATTGTAATGGGTGCTCAAGCACCCATAAACCTAAATGTAGATCCGCCACTAACATTAGTAGTCGAATAATAAATATACAAGAAAAGTAAGATAAAGCTATCATAAAAATGCAAGGTAAATGGTTAAGTAGAGACAAAAAGATAAAATGAGGAGGGGGGGGGGGGGGAGGAGGTAACGACACCTGTGATCATATCAAATTAGTCGGTATACAAAAGAGATTTTTTCCCTCGTTACGAAACAATGATATTTTAACAACATAATACAATAAAATGTAAGTAACAATTAAAACAAATATTGTTTTTAAACTAACAATACAATAGGTAACAACTAGAGCTGTCAAAATGGGTTTGACCCGCTAGGCCGCCCAACCCAACTCTTGAATTAAATGGGGTTGGGCTCAAATTTTTCAGCCCATTTAGGAACGAGGCTTTTTAGCCCAGCCTCATCTGGCCCGCTGGCCTCGTAGGCCCAACCCTCAAGCCTCAGAGGCCAACCCGTAGGCTGTGATTTTTAAAAATATTTATTATATAAATTTTAAGTAGTGTTTTATTTGTTAAGATTTTGTCAATAAATATTTTTAAAATATCAATATAAAATCAAGACTATATATTTTTACATATCTTTTACATTTTAGGGTCATTAGCCACTAAATTTTTTTATTTGACCAAGTCCATTACTCTATTATAACTATGAATCTTTGACCTCTTTTACTTTTGTTTTTATGCCTAATTTTTCACTTCTCCTTTATTGTCTTGTTTATGAAAATAGTGATCGTGTAATTTTTTGCTCGGATGAATCTTATGAATGTTGTATCTTGGCTATTATGTATTTGTTTTGTGAATATTCACTGAAATATGTGTAATTCATGAATGAATTTATGTATGTATTGATGTCGTGTTCATCGGACATCAACGTTCGTATCATTTCTAAGAGGAAAATGTTGTCCCTTTTTTTGTTGAAGGGCCAAACCGTCCCAACCCGTTGCCCGCTTAAGGCTGAGTTGGACTGCTATTTTATAGATCCTTTAATTAAAAGGGTCAGCCCATCCCAACCCATTTAACTCTCTAGCCAGTTAGGGTTAAATTGGGTCAGCTCATTTTAACAGCTCTAGTAACAACCATCCAAACAAGCTATAAAAGCGACTCTTCAAAATCACTGACTCGAACCTGAAACTTATAATTAAAAATTAAAAAATATTTATCACTCTCCTAAAATCTTGGTTGGTGATAATAGTACTACTAATTTATTATTTAGAAAACAACAATGTAAGAGTCAGAATGATTAATAATTGTGGAGTACAAATTACCAAAATTGTGAACTTTAGATATTTTGCTGAACTTTTTGGTACAGTACGAATTGGAGATATTTGAATCCAATTCCCTTTGATCAATTTCAAAATGTACCTATCTTCAAATTATATATTAACAAGGGGTATATATAAACTAATTTGATAAATTTATAAGTAAATTTGGATTTTTTGTTTGTTTAGTTACGAAAAATAATAAAGAAGGGTCGATTTTTCACTTCAAATACTACTCAAATAAACTTTAAAATTTTATCAATATTTTTAAGTACTTACGAGTACAAAAAAAACTATTACTCTTTTCATCTCAAATTATTTGTCGTAATTTTTTGCACGTTGTCTGAAAAATCTTAATTAAGTTTCTTTCCCTCTCATTCATAATATTATTCGTAATTGAGGTATTTGTAGTCTTAGAATAATAATCACTAAGGATAAAATAAAATGATTTTGTCTTGATATTCTAAAACGCAGATAATTTGAGATAAATATTATTAGAAATAATGGTAAATAATTTGAGATGGGAGGCGTACTACTAATAGCCAAATGAAGGATTAATTGTTACTACACCCTTCTTTTCAATTACGTTAAAGTATTTAACTAAACACGAAATTAAGAAAGAAAGTATAGAGATTTTTAAAATTTATGGACTAACGAAGATGCTAAAAGTCAAATTGACAAGTAAGAGCATCATTAAAAACTTTGGTGAGGGCCCAAAATTTCTGTTGCTTTTTAAGATATAATTTCTCAAAGTTTGCAATAAATGCATCTTAGCCCTGCCAACTATTTCTTGCCATGAAGCTAGCATGCTCAATTAAGATGATGGGCCCAATATTAGGTATAGGACGGTTGAAAAATATTTATAATGGTATTTATAAACTATATACTAAAATAAAATATTTATTTTATTTCAATTATTATACAATGATGTAGAGTTTGATTGAGTACGAAATATACTTGAATATTATTTATAAGTTTGATTGAGCACGAAATATACTTGAATATTATTTGTAAAGCACATATTTTTCCTCTAGTGACATGCTACACTTGTGTTACCTATTCAATATTGATGATCTACGCGTTTCATCGTTCCTTACTCTTGGTCGACCTCCCTTAGCTCTACGTATCGTGGAGGGTCAGCTTTGCCTAATAAAGCTTTACGAATCATAGAGGGTCGGCCTCCCTCCTCTAATAGGGTTTTACGAGTCATAGAGGAGGAACTAAACCTTTATGATAATAGATATTCTGCATAATAATGTATCATTATAACAATTAATTTTCTCTTTTTCTGAATTTTTCATGTTATGTTATAGCCTATAGCAATAAAAAACTATTCAAACTAACAACGTTATTATAAAAAAAAAAAAGTTTGATTATGTATCCTATTATACACGAAAACTTGAATGGGATAAATATTAATGTTAGAGGGAAGCAAATTTGTACTGTGTACTTTGTATTATACCTGAAAATTGGCATAACATTGAAGGTGACATCAACTGTCCTACACACATACATGAACCATAATTAGGTTCAAATCAATAAAAATATTAAAATTTGAGGTAAATAATACTCGAATACTCGAATAAGTTAATTCAATACGTGTGAATTGGTCTAAAACTACATAAAATTGATTATAAGATCACATTTTCATATAGCTTTGACTTTAGCTAGTACTATTTATAGACTATAGTGTATACATATACAAATACTAGAGGAGACTATTGTGTTTTTGTCTTCAAATTGAATTTGGATGACATTAAAAAGCGAGAATATTGACTAGAAATGATTTTTTTTTTAAATAGAGAAATATGAGTAAGTGAAGATGTTGTACCTTGTTTGGAATAAAGGCATATTATTTTATTTTTTGAGGAATTAATTTATCATAAATTGACTCGTTGAAAAAAAATATTCAATGGATATTTTGTTTTAAATCTCACAAGTCGCATTTGAAGCTAAATTTTTACATTTTTTAGGTTTAAGTTTTAGTGGGGCGGGCAAGAAAGAGGGGGATTTGTATATGTTGTTCAAGTTAATTAAAAGGTGCAAAAATAGATAGAACTAATTATGAAAAGTATGAAAACCACATCTTACGATATTTTTACTCCAAAAAAGTATGTCATGTTTCTGCGAAAATATCTACTTATTAAGAATTCAAGATGTCACTAAAAATTGTTACAGTTACCTAATAAGTAATTAAATTATATAAATACATTTTACAAAGTCATTAGATAAATTGGTCAAATAATCAAGACATAATATATAAACGTGACATTAACCTACATCTTTCAATTTTAGATATGCACAGGTAACATTTAAACTATCATAAAGTTGAATAAGTAGATATACGTGTCATACATGCATGACAAATCTCACACGATTTGTTATGTAGGATGCGTGTGTCTACTTGTTCAACTTTATCAAATTTAAATGCTTATTTATTCACACATAAAATTAAATAATGTTAATACCAGTCGAAACCAAATTAAATACGTTTGATGTATTATGTCAATAATCAACTATACAAATCCATATATATTGACTACCCATGACACTAGCTATGAGCTAACCCTGTAATGTGTTTGTATGCATTTATGAATGCAAATTAAATGGAGTCCAACAATAATCAACACCAAAGTTTGAAATAATTAGAAAACAACAACAAAAGACCAGGGAAGAACATGCTGCTACCGCTGTATAATTAAAGACCGATCACATTCGAGGTGTAGTCTAATAGTCAATTAAATCAACGTAAATTTTAAATAGTTCAAACTTTAATAGATTTTTGATGGAAATAGGCGAGTGCTCAAGTTGATCTTGACACATGTATAGTGGACTATTGATCGAAAATAGTAGCTATCTAATTCGGTGACATAATCTCAAATGTACAAGTTGATCTGAACATCCTATATATTGTACTTGTAGGAAGTAGTTTATACGTATCAGTGGTTAAACTAGGGGCGGGGAACAAGCTGGATAATTCTTCCATACCCTATCACTAGAAAATTATATTATATATATATATATATATATACTATAAGGTTAAAGTTATATACGTATAGCAAATGTTGATGAATCTCCTGTTTAAACTTATTCATGTGTTAATTTCTTTATATTTTCAATCCCACCATGAAAACTTTTATTCTGTAACCTGCTCTCATAAAATCAATAAGGCGCACAAGAGTATCCGCAGTGGAATAATCAAAGAACTTGTAAGATGATCAGGACAATATTGTTATATAACAAAATTAAGACCTATATGTTTTTTTTTATGAGCTTTACATGATCTATATTTAAATTTATTAACTCTCAATGTGTTTATCAGATACCAAACAAGAAAAGTGTAATGGTCGGTCCAATATGGACCTCCCCCCCCCCCCCCCACAACCCCATATTGCTTCTCTAGAATACCCATCTTTAATAACCACATGCAAATTAAATTGAAAAATAATAAGTATCTCGAAGCACTTACAAGACAACCAGATCAATGTTATGAAATAAAATCAAGATTCATATTTTCCCTAGTGAGTTTTACATGATCCATATTTAAATTAGTCGACTCGTAAAATAATTATCGACAACAAAAAAAAAAAAAAAATTTAAAAAGGGTAGTGGCCACTCCAAAGTTTGCACCAACCCCCATCCCACCTCCACCCCACCTCAACCCATATGGCTTCTCTAAAATTCCCATCTCTAATAACCACTCACGAAATAAAATACTTATATAATATTTCCTCATTAAATTCTCACCATCTCTATACAGCTGTGCTATTTCACTCCTAATTCAATGAAAAAAAAATAAATTTTGACGCGTTGAATTTTATACGAGTAGTTTTTTTTAATTATTATTTATTTTTGAAGTTCATTTTTCTGTTGCAATATAAAGGACTGATAGTGACAGTAAAAGTTAATTTTTCTAACAAGTAGATGTAGAATTTTTATAAATATTTCTTCACTTTGAAGCTCGACTAAATCCAATTTAGCGTCAAAAAGTTTTACATGGGTTAAAACACTTCTTAACGAAGGCAATTTCGTATTCACGAGGAACTCGAACCTAAGACATCTGATTAAAAATAAATGAATACTTTTTTTGTTTCCCACCCAGTTCGAATCCCGCATTAGAGCTCCGACTAAATTCTGATCGAGCACTACAAGGCCCATTCGGGGTGGCGCTCCCAACAGGATTTTCTCCATACCTAGGGCTCAAACCCGAGACCTCTGGTTAAGGGTGAAACACACTCCCACCAGTGCACCACAACCCATGTTGGTAAAATAAACAAATACTTATCACTCCACTATAATTTATATTGATAATTTAAATATATTTTTTATTTTTTAAAACTCTATGATAAGTCCAAATCAGATAAATAAATTAAACCGAAGCTTTTTCTATTTTATAAGATCACATATTTCCATTTCCATCATCTATATAAGTGAGAATAGCCCAATGCTAGCATAGTTGAATTATTTTACTTTCTTGAGAAACTAAAGAAAACTCACAAAACAATCTTTTCTTTATATTTAATTAAAGAAAAACAAATTTTTTAATTTCCCTTTAACTTTCTTATATAGGGATTTGTTGTTCTTCAACATATTTTTCTCTTTAAGAGGAAGAAGATTTTAAGTATTTTTTTTCTTGTTTAACAATGGAATCTTCATTGTCAACATGGCCATGGGATTACTTGGGAAGTTTCAAGGTACTTATTAAAATTTCTAATTTTATTTTTTAATCTTTTTTCATATTGTTTCACTACTAAAAACACGCGTTTTTAGATAGATTTTCGTTAGAATTCCATCGAAAATGTTCTATTCAAAATTGTTTTTGCCAATTTTTCATCGAAGATTATTCCAATTTTTCGATGAAATTCTGATAAGAAATGTCTATAGGAAAAACTCGTGTTTCTAGTAGATTTTTTTCTTTATGGGGAAATAATTTTACAAATAGCCACTTTTCAACTCTATAATAGAAAAAAAAAAAAAATAGTGAATGTTTTAGAGTTTCAACTTAATAATGGCTTTTCAACCCTTAATTAATAGAAAAATAGTGATTGGTCTGGAGTTTTAACTTTTATAAGTGAAACTATATGATGCTGAATTGTCATGGAGTTTCACTAGGACTTAAAACTCTAGAAAAATGATTATTTATCGATTACACGATTGAAAACTGGCTAATCCATGCTATTTTACTAGTATAATAATATGTGCTTACTCATTTTTTTTTATTTTTTTTGTTATTTTTGGAACAGTATTTACTATATGGACCTTTCATTGCAAAATGGTTTTACTCAAGATCTCAAGAAGAAAACAACATGAAAGAAGCAACATGGTGTTTACATATTCTCATCATATGTTTACTTAGATGCACTATTCATAGTGTATGGAATACTTTCAGTAACATGTTGTTCTTAACTAGAAATAGAAGAATAATCAAAGAAGGTGTTGATTTCAAGCAAGTTGACAATGAATGGGACTGGTAATTATCTTGAATTTATATTCTTTCAATTTTTATTCCGTAGAATCAGCTATTGATGCTTGCGTCAGCGACATATGTTGTTTATGTTTATAATTGTTTGGGGTATGATTCTTTTTTGGACCCTACATGATCGTTGGATGCTTTGTATACCAAACACAGAGTGGTGAATCCGAATTTTTAAGTTTATTGATTTTGAATTCTTAAAAAGCATGTTGATTGAGTTTTGGACAATTTATGTATACATATTAAGTGAATCTCTTAACATAAAACATAGTTTTGACCGACTCTAGCTCCGCCGTTGACACCAAGTTGTACCCCCTTTTGGATCCTTTTCTATAATTTATTTGCAATTTTGAACTCTGTGGAATCAGATATAGATGCTTGTGTCAGTGTCTATGTATTGCCTATATGACAATCCATCCGCGGGGGGTGGGGGTGGGGGTTGTCCTTTTTCGAATTTTGTATTATCACAGATGCTAGAATTTTGAGTGTATGAATTTTACATTTTAGAAAATGTAGCTCACTCTATTCTTAATAATTATTTATTCATATTAAGTGATTTTCTTAATATAAATACAGGATTTTAATCAAAACTATTAAATTCTCTCAAATGTGTAACTTTTTCTCCAGCTCTGCCAAAGCATCGGGACCCCCTCATTTTTTTTTAAAAAAAATCTTGAACTTAAATTCATCTAGTTTTGTGAATTTCGAAGAAATTCTATCATAAGCTTTTACCAATAATATATCGAGGGGTGTAAATTCCTTGAGAACACAATGATAATACTACCAAATCATCTATTTTATGTTATTAATTCATGCAAACTTTTACTTGACAAAAGATTGTTATTTTTTTCAGGGATAATTTCATATTACTTCAAGCTATGATTGGTTCATTAGGTTTCTACATGCTTCAAGACCAAATAAATCTTCCTTTATGGGATTTTAGAGGATTTTTGGCTATTATAGTTCTCCATATAACAATTTCAGAGCCACTTTATTATTTCTTGCATAAATGCTTTCATGGAAACTATTTATTCAACAATTATCATTCACTTCATCATTCTTCACCAGTACCCCAACCATTTACAGGTAATTTATTTTATTCACTTATTAAATAGTATAAAGAATTTTTATATTATCAATATATTTTAATTTGTCGTAGTAGAAAATATTATTTGCCTTTTTTTAGATGACTAATTCCACTTATTATGATCGAGTTCTTATTTTTAGTTACATTTTAAGTGATTTCATAATTTAAATGTTATAATTCGTCTATAAGATAACTACATGTCTCATATTAAATGGAATTAGCTACATGGAAACCAAAACATATACTTGTCGTCAGCAGTGAATTCAGAAATTAAGACAAGATGATTTTAGAAAATACAATAATTAATGTTACACCTAAATTTTGAACCAATGATCTAAATTAACTTTTGAACCTCTTTATTATATTATAAGTTTGTATATCGGAGGGATTTATCAATTTATATATAAATCATAAATTTTAAAATCACTTATGCTTGATTTATACAGTATAATTCTTCGTCCTTATAACTTTGCCTTTATTTGCTACAACAGGTTAAACTACAATAATAATGTAAAAATATTTTTATTTTGTCAGTATATATAAGATAAATCCATACTCATTGTATTTATAATTATTATTTTTTAATAACTCTTTGGTTTTTGGATGGAAATTTCAGCTGGTCATGCTACATTTTTTGAGCACATAATATTAGGTGGAATTATTGGAATTCCAATTCTTGGATCTTGTTTATTGGGATATGGATCATTAACTATGATTTATGGTTATGTGTTGATATTTGATTGGCTGAGATGTTTGGGACATTGCAATTTTGAGATTATTTCTCATCAATTATTTGAAGCAATTCCTTTTCTCAAGTATTTGATCTACACTCCAACGTAAGTATACTCTCTCTTTTTTACTCCGTACACTGGATAACTACTGTTGAACGTGAGAGTAATAATTTATACATAAATTTTTGTGCAATTTATAAGTTACATATTTTGTGAAATAATTAATTAAAATAGTATCTATTACACTTTTTGAGATGCAACCCTAGCTTCGAACACAATTAACATGGGAGACTTTCTGCATCGATTTGTCCTTTACTTTTGTTTAAAAAAAATTATGTATAAATTATTGTCAACATATTGTACCAATGTGATTTTTAACTATTGTTTTGTGTAGAAAACAAGATTAACTTTTCAGTAATTTGTGCAGAAAGTTTCGTGTCTATTGGTTTTGTGGCCAATTATAATTTTTTTATTTTTTATAAAATCAAATCTTAATAGGTCGTTATTTTGACACATAGGAGATTAATAAAAATCATTTTTCTCTGTTCAAAAATTATATAAAATATTTGATGTTTTAAAAATATATATATATATTTATCACTTTTTAAAAGTTGATTATTTGTATTATATTGCTATAACTAGTGAAATGTTTAAGAGAGAGAGAGATATTTCTTTTTAAGATTAAAGTTGGTAAATATTTTTCTTCAAAAATGTGCAACAATTATGAAAGATAGATACTATACATGGATATGTATTATTTTACCTTGAGAAATTGTAAATTGAATTTAAATATTTATTGAAATCAGATTATTATAAATTAAATGCCCCAATTTCCTTAGGAATTCTTTACAGAATTTCTAACAACATTTTTTTGCATATTGACAAAAACATTAAATACACTCTTCAAAAAAATTTAATGGTTGATAAAAGTTGGTGTACCTCTGTCATAGGCAACAAAGAAATTTAATGCCATAATGTAAAATTATTATTTTTATATAAAAAAAGTGCCTTTATTTTGCTCATTTATTTCTTTAATTATTATTTTCTAATAACCAATTTATTGTTTTTCAATTTTTTGGCTATAAATTTGACAGGTACCACAGTCTACACCATACAGAAAAGGAGACCAATTATTGCCTATTTATGCCAATTTTTGATGTATTAGGTGACACACTTAACCCAAAATCATGGGAAATGCACACAAAATTAAGTATTGAATCAGGTAAATATTTCACTCGATGTTTGATATCTACATTGATGACAGACTAGATTTAGATTTGCACCTAGTTGGTTGCTAACAAGAAACATGCGATTTCATATCTATTTTTTGAAAGAAAAAAAAATGAGATAGGAGAAGGGTAAACAGGAAAGAGGATTATAAAGTGGGGAATTGAACCCTAATCAATACGATGAAAGTTCAGATAAACAACCAATTGAGATACTAAGATTTTCCAATACCAACGATTTCATATTGTGAGATCAAATCCATACCCTCTAATCAAGAATGAAAAGTACTACTTACCATATATAATACATATCTTAATATAATCTAACGATATCGAATATAACTAATTATGTAAATTATTAGGAGTATAATAATATATTTTAATTGTCATAGCAATTTAATTATTCATGTTCTAGCCGGTTACATGTCTTAATTTACAGATTACTAGCTTCTTTTTTTAAGATTAATTACATATAATTATTTTTACTTGATTTTATAGTGTAAATTGTTTTGTCAATTTTGTAGTAAAAAGTATATATCAATATGGAAAAAGGAAAGTGTTAATTTAATACTACAAGGACAACTATGAATTAAATATTTTGTTTCTTTAAATTGAAAATGAGACGGCTACTATTTAATAGAGAAAAAACTAGTTGGATAATTATTAAATTTATATATTTGTATTATACTCATATAAATTGTCATAAATAAGTTGTGGGTTAAAGTACAAGAAAAAAATATATACCCACTAGGTGTATCAAATGTATCACAAAATAAACATTATCTTAGAAATTTAAAACGATAAAAACATATAACATGTGCTTTTCAAGTATAACTTTTATCATAATTTATTAACTTAAAATTTTAAATCCATCTCTCAACTGCTAAATTCACATAAATCCTATCCCTATTGCAAATATTTATTTGACTATGCATATTTTTATTGAAAATACAGATTTTCAATTAAAACATCGGTCGAAAATTTATGTCCAAACTTCAAACACATCTTGACAATTCTTAAAAATGTCTTTCGTCTTCAATCTTAAACTTCTTTCGCCGAAAATCTATATCCATGCGTCAATTTCAAATAATTTTTTGTTATTTTTGACTTTTTACTCGAATATCATTCAAATTCTTATCTAATTTTTAAAAAATATATATTAATTTTATTTTTTTTGCAGGTAAAAATGGGAGGGTACCAGATTTTGTATTTTTGGCACATGTAGTAGACATGACTTCTGCAATGCATGCACCATTTTTATTCAGATCATTTGCTTCAACACCATTTTGCACAAGAATCTTTTTGCTTCCATTTTTGCCATTAGTTTTTGTGTTCATGTTTGTCATGTGGGCATACTCCAAGGTCTTTTTAGCAACTTTTTATAACTTGAGGGGTCGATTACATCAAACTTGGGTTGTTCCTCGCTTTGGATTTCAGGTTTGTTAATATTATCCTTTTACCCCCTCTATTTCTCTTTTATTATACTTTTAACCCGCTTAACTTTCTTTTTTTCATGAGGTAAACACATGAAATTTATTTTCTACATAGAGGTGAATCTAGCTTGTAACCTATACACACGTGAATACAATTAGTTTTATATATATATATATATATATATATATACAGACTATGTTTATATATTAGTAACAAATATTCCACTATTTTACTATGAACAATCAGTATTGTATATTAATTTGATATTGCTATAGAAATTCATAAATTTTAGTACATTTTAGAAATGTGTCTGTTTATGACACATATATGATTAGTTAATCACGGTTAAGTGCTATGTATTTTGACTTTAATTTTTAACTGTTAAGGTGAAATTGGTTGGGTTAAAAAATCTGATAAAATATAAGTATTAATTGGACTGATTTTGTAGTGATTATCTCATTTAAAATAGAAAAAAAATACTTCTATGTACTTAATTATATTTTCGATGATACTTCTATAGTTTATTTTTTGAAGAAGATTTTAAAAGAAAAATTATTATATTTTGAGTGTTATTTAATTCTGATGATTTATTTGTTGTGGCAGTATTTTTTGCCATTTGCAGCTGAAGGAATTAATAACCAAATAGAGCAAGCAATTCTTAGAGCTGATAAATTGGGAGTCAAAGTTATCAGCCTTGCTGCATTAAATAAGGTATTTTTTTTAACCCCCCACCCCACCTCACCCACAATTTTTTGAGGCTCGATTATTTCAAATTTTACATTTATGTGTTAACGTGCTGCTTAATAAAAGGCAATTTTATTTAAAGAACAGAAATCTCAAGACTTTAGTTAAGAATAGAGAAACACTTATCATTTGACATCAATCTTAATTTCTTAATTTAATTACTTATAAAATTTGATCATTAGGCATCCAGTTCTTGTCACATGGTAATCAAATATATAAAAAAGACTAATACTTGTGCTACTATATGATATAAAAAATGTAGCAACGTGCCATTTGTGCAAAGTTAAGTTCAACACACCTATCAATGAAAAATTACGTTACAAAAATATTTTTTTATTCTTAAATAAATAGATATCTCGTAAAATTAATCATGATACATAAAAATTGATCCGAACATCGCGATCATAAAAAAAAAAGTGTAAGTTTAAAGTGTAATTTGTTTATTTGCATGTGATGTTCACTTAGGTTGGTTGAAACTTTTAAAATATGGTAGGCAAATGGACCTTTCATTCATTAATGCTACAATAAAAATAGTGAAGGTGCGTAGCTGTATAATAATTATTTAAATCCATTTATGATGAAAGTAACCTACACTTCAAATATATACTATTCTATCTATACTTTTTATCATTAAAGAGGTGTCTCAAACTATATAAAAGATATAAATTTCCCAATAACTTTCTCTAGTCTTTTTGCTTTTTTCAATAGGACTTATATAAATAGATGATAGCGTGTATATCATTTTTTTTATATTATTAATGCAATTTAACCTCTTGTAATAGATTGTACGTTTTTATTTCGTAACTGACTTGATTATGTAATTATTTATTATACAAAAATACATCAAACTTAATTATTATTTTAATCTTATTTATTTTTGTATATTTTCAGAATGAGGCACTAAATGGAGGTGGAACATTATTTGTGAACAAACATCCTAACCTTAAAGTTAGAGTTGTTCATGGAAATACATTAACAGCAGCAGTAATTCTAAAAGAAATTCCACAAAATGTTAGTGAAGTTTTTTTAACTGGAGCTACTTCTAAACTTGGTAGAGTTATTGCTCTTTACCTATGTAGAAGACAAGTTCGAGTTCTTGTAAGTATCTCGCAATCCTTGTTCCATTCGTTTCAATTTATATGATGTAATTTTATTTATCGATGATAAAATTAGGTCAATCGCAAATTTGCATATGTAAGTGTAGACATGTTAATTAATTAATGATTCGCTTATTTATTAGCTCAGTGTAGCTCATTTTGAGCTCCACACCTAATTTTTGAATAGATTAATAACCTGTTTATTTATTAATTCAGTATTGTATAGGGGATGTAAATTGTACAATTTTTTTTATTTAATTTGGAAGTTAAATAATTTTCATCTATAATTATTTTTAATGCAAAATTACAGATGTTAACTAAGTCTACTGAAAGATTTCAAAAAATTCAAAAGGAAGCTCCTGTTGAATATCAAAAATATCTAGTCCAGGTTACAAAGTATCAAGCTGCCAAAAACTGCAAGGTAAATATATATTATTTATTTAACAACTTGTAATTTTTTTTTTTTTTAATTTTATCGTGACTTCTTTGATCTGTATTTTTTTAATTTCTATTAAAATGTTTTATTTGAGCCAAAAATTTATTGAAAATGACCTTTTTCATTCATTTGAATCCCCTTTTCTTGGTTTTAGCTCTGCCCCTACATGTATGCCACAATTATCTATTAGATAACCTAATAAACTAGAATATAAAAACAATTATACTGTTATTGTATAGAAGTTATACTCAATCGAAATATAGGATAAAGTAATAAAAAATGTTACAATTATTTATCGTTGCAGTTGTCCTTTTCAGTTAGAAAGGCATTGTATGTACGTAGTTATCTGTTAGGTGACTAGACATAGCACATATAAATAAATAAAAATTAGAAGAAAGTGAAAGAAATAGTATTTATTATTGTCAATTAAATATTTTTTTTGTTTATTTGTTTTGTGATATTTATAGGCATGGATTGTTGGAAAATGGATTACACCAAGAGAGCAAAGTTATGCACCTAAAGGAACTCATTTTCATCAATTTGTGGTTCCTCCAATTTTGGCATTTAGAAGAGATTGTACTTATGGTGATCTTGCAGCTATGAGATTACCAGAAGATGTTCAAGGAGTTTCTTCTTGTGAGGTATGTCTTAAATACTATTTTCGATCTATATTATCTGTCTTTTCAGATCTTTGCACACGTCTTTAAAAAAAAAAACGTTTAGTGTAAGATTAGTTGTCTAAACTACACTTTTATCTCTCCTCAAACGTCTTATTTTCGTTCCAATTTATGTGACCTAATTCCCTTTGTTTTAAAAGAATGATCCATTTCTAAATTTTGAAATGATTTTACTTAAAATTTTCGATTTATCCTTAATAACAATCTCTTGTAGTTAAACAATTATTATTGTTGCATGCTTAATATCATAAGTTTCTAAAGTATTCATTTATTTCTTAAACTTTATGTTTAGTCAAATAGGTTTTTATTAGAATAGGAGGAAGTGTATACTTTCGACAAATGGTTAAAAGTACTATTCACTCCGTTTCAACTTGTTTGACATTATTTAGTATCATTTAACTTTAAACTTCTCATTTTTCCTTAACAACAAACTTTACTACCACACGAATGTTACAACTTGTTAAAGACTACGTCTTTCAAAAGTCTTATAGTTACACAAATGTTACCACACCACAAGGTCCAAAAAATTACAGTCACCACACAAATGTTATAACATGTTTGAGACTACAAATTTTCAAAGTCGTTAATTTTTTCTTAAAATTTCTTTCTCATCAAACTTATACCATTCAAATTGAAACAGATGGAGTACAAAAAGTTACACATTCGGCCGCTCAGCCAAAAATATTTACTTACAACTACTAGTCAATATACATATACTATAAATATACACTAATTATACATTTGTCGGTTATGTTTCTGGACGGACGACTATTTAAGTTAATTTCTATATTTAATTTTTTCATTCAAGATTAATTTTTTTTTTCTTAATTTTTTTTTTTTAACAGTATACAATGGACAGAGGGGTAGTCCATGCATGCCATGCAGGAGGGGTGGTGCATTCATTAGAAGGATGGACACATCATGAAGTTGGGGCAATTGATGTAAACAGAATTGACTTAGTTTGGGATGCAGCTATGAAACATGGTTTAAAACCAGTTTCATTTCTCAAAAAGACAGATTAATTAAATTAATTATTTAATTTGTGAAGTCATGAAAAAGCCACAAAGAAAGAAAAAAAAAAAAAGAGGACTGGCTTAGAGATCACTAATGATTCAATTCAAAGAGAGAATTTTTATGATTTTATAAAATGCATATATATATTATTATATTCCAATGACTATATACATTAGATACTAAATCTTTGAATTCCATTTTATTTATTTTTTTGCCATGTCTCTAGTGTTTTGTTTGTTCAATTACTTTTCTCAATTCAAGATATCATCATAGAACAAAAACAAAAAAAAAATTTAGTTATTGTATAGAAGGAAATCTTTCTATTTGTTCAGATATATTTTGATCGTTATAGCTAAATGTTGAAAAATCGATTTCAGAGAACCTTGATTGCTATAGTGAAATATTGTTAACAAGAATGATTGTTATATAGAGAGGTTTGACTGTACTTATTAACGTCAGATATGAATTCAAGAGTGAAATTTATGAATTTTTATAATTCTTTTGTATATCATCGAACTCTTGATCCATTTATACTATTCGATTTGAAGTTTATTATACGTAGATATTCAACAGAATTGGCTTAGTTTGGGAAGCAAACTATGAAACATGGCTTGGGAACGGAGAATCTCTTGTGGAGAACACTCTCTCCATTAATGGATTTTATACGATGCTAACTTGAATAAATTGTGTCACGAATATCAGATGATTATACTTATAAAAAAAAATAAAAATTATAAGACAAAAAAGGATGTTGCATCAATGGCCCAATGTGTTCCTTTTACTTTTGGCCCATTAATGACTATCCAAATAGTAATTTATTGGGCTATAAACAGTTTATTTTGAACACCCAAGATAATTTAGATGAAACATAGAAAAAACTAAAACACAAGAATTTTTTTTTTTTTTTTTTGTTAACTAATACTCCTTTCTTCTGATTTGAAGTGCTGCTTTAACTTTTTTCACGCTCGTTCAGAACACGAAGAGAGTTATAGTGTAAAATATTTCTTCGAAAATAAATTAGGGTTCAAATGAATGAATTGGACTGAAACCATACAAGGAGACAATCAGTGGCAAACCTAAAACTTTTATTAAGGCACTTCAAAAAATAAAAAGTATACATATGAAGAAATCAAGAGCATCTAATTCATGCTAAATGGCTCTAAATGTCAAAATATGTCATGGATCATGGTGATGCTATACGTATTGCTCCCCAACTCATTACGAAGGGTCACATAAATTTTTTTTTCAAGAAAATCGTCTGGAAGCCAAAACACCAAATATTCATGGACTAATACACACAAAAACTGATAAAATCGCTTAATTCATGTTAATGGACCCCTAAATGCTAAGAATATGTCTTGGTTCATGGTGAGGCTACTCGTACTACTCTCTAACTCATTACGGAGGGTCCCGTGAAGTTTTTTCATAAAAATCTTTCGGAAGCTATATTACCAAACTATTCATGAAAATCAAGAAAGTCGCCTAATTCATGTTAAATGGCTCCTAAATGCCCAAAAATATCGTGGATAATGGTGAGGATACACATACTTCTACCCAACTCATTATAGAGAGTCCCATAAAGTTTTTTAAAAAAAAAATTCCCAGAAGCCATCTCACCAAAATATTCATGGGCTAACACACACGAAAAACTAGAAAATCGTTTGATTCATTTTAAATGGATCCTAAATGCTTAAAAATGTCGCAGATAATGGTGAGGCTACACGTAGAGCTCCCCTAACTCATTATGAAGGGTCCCGTAAAGTGTTTTCAAGAAAACTGCCTGGAATCCTTATCACCATGGGCTCACACACGAAAAACTTAAAAAATTGCCTAATTCTTGTTTAATAGCTCCTAAATGTCCAAAAAATTGGTGAGGCTACACATACTGTTCCCCCAACTCATTAGGATGGACTCGTAAAAATATTTCAAAAAAACCATCCAGAAATTTTCTCACCAATAATTTAATGGGCTAACACACATGAAAAATAGCTAAAATCGCTTAATTCCTGTTAAATTGCTCCGAATTGCCAAAAATATTTTGCGGATCATAGTGAGGCTAATATACATACAACTCCCCTGGCTAATTACGGAAGGTCCTGTAAAAAAATTTCAAGAAAATTATCAAAAAATTATATCATCAAAAATATTCATGGGATAACACGCAAAAAAAAAAAAAAAAAATTGAGGAAATTGCATATTTTTTGTTAAATAGCCTCAAATTGAATTGTGAGACATATTCAAGTTTCAACAATGTCATACATCAAACTTTGACATCGTTTATCTGAATATTTTTTAATTTTCTCTTAAAATGAAATATTATTAAATAAAATATATAATATAATATAAAATTAATTTAAGTTTTTTAATTTTTTATAATAAAATATTATCATAAAAATATTATTATATCGAAGATATTTTACAACTTGACCAATATAGGAAGATACATATAAAAGTTACTACTTCCCTTTCTAATTTATTTACCTTTGATTCGAAATACGAGAGTTAAATTAATTTAATATTTAAATTAAATTTTCACATAAAATATTTGAGTCGCTTAGATAAAATTTACATATTTAGACATTATATGAGTAAAAAATATTATAAATTATAATAGTCAATAATTTAAAATATTTTTAAAAATTTATGATAAAAAAATCATTCGAACTATTTATTAATTTGACCACTTACCTGTTTCTGTTCCAGCCACATAATTAAATTACTTAGAACTAACATCTGAGGTCCATATGTTGTCTAGGCATAAATGCTATTTGTAGGTTTCAGAAAAAGAAAATTGAGTACACCCTAGTTACGAAATTTTAGTTTCCAACTATTTGGATCTAGTTCAGAGTTAATTAGTTCAGAATGAATGTTGTTGTATTTTATATTTCTAAAGTTTTCACTTATTAAATGAGAAGAATTTCAAAAATGATGTTATATATCGTTATAAGTTCATCAAAAATCATGGGATTTATGAAAAAACAAATGTTGAAAACGTTTATGACGAGCAAATTTTTGGTGAAATATTCAATCAGAAATTTTCCATTTTTAGTAGTATCTATTTTTGTATATGTGTATATAATACATACTTTGTGCCGAAAACAATGTTGGAGATCTTGAATCTTAGACATAAAGAATAAAATTTAACGATAACATTTTATGATAAGAAATTTTTCGACACATTTTATCATAAATTCCATGAAGTTTGGTGGAATTTGATTCAAGTTAAGAATAATGATTTCAGTTGAATCTACATTATCCATACATTTGCCCTTTGAATGCGAAGCCACTCACTCATCCCCTTCCCTACACCTCAACTATTGAACATCAAAATTTAATTAATGAGACAAACATTCATTATATATAATAATTTCACTTGAATCTACATAATTTGTTCTAGATCCATCCTTTTAGACGAAAGCATTAATCATTTTCACCTCAACCCCTCCAAAATTGTTGAACATCAAAATCAAATTAAGGAGATACACACGCAATATATATACATAGTTTGAATTGATTATATTTCAATTGAACTTACATAATTTATTCTAGATCCGCCTTTTCAGACGAAACCACCCCCCACCCCACCCCACGCAATGAACATCAAAATCAAATTAATGAGACACACGTGCATTAGCTTCTTGGTGATAAGTCATGGCTCATGGGCAAGTAGCTAGGTTGTGTTCCTCTCTTGTTTGAGTTTAAATAATATATGTCTCTTTCTTAAGTTCATATATTAGTTGTATATATATCCACACCACACGTGCATGTATTTATTAGAGTTGCATGGCCACTATTCTTTAATTTAGCACTTCTCTTTTAGGCTATAATTATTTAGATTATTCGAGACTTCATGATTTTTAAATGTATTTTTAAAAATTTATCGATGGGTCAAATTCATTCATCTCAGAATTAGATATATAAATACTTATTATCTAAGCAATTCTCACTTTGTCTTGTGAAGCTTAGGCTGGTGGACCACGTGTATGTGATCTCATGAGAATGTAAAATGTGTCACATGCATAGTGTAAACAAGATTCGTAAATAATTAGATCACTTAAATAAAATAAAATAGTAATAACGTTATCAAAATATAAAGAAATTTATATATGAAAAAGTCAAAGAGATTTGATATAATTGACCTGTCTATTGGAGAGCCAGTGGAATGCAAGAGGTTTGGCTTAGCTCAAAAACTAAATTGTATATACAAGATTAGAATTATTATTTTTATTTTTATATAAGTAAATATCGAATTTTCTTTGTTTCTTTGTATATTTATCTTTTAATATATTTTAAATTTTCTTAATAAAGTTTTTGATTCCTATATAAATTGACTTCCATTAGACGATTAAATTATTTTAAAAAATAAATTCTTAAGCAAAATTAGTAACCTAAAAAATAAGATAGGTAACATTTTATTGCAGATTAAATTACTCAAATAATTTACAAATTTCATGAAAATTATTGGTGAATACAGGTTAATAATCTAATTGATTTCTTTCCATTTCAAAGTGAGATTTGCCTGGATTATCATCCGTCTTTGTGACATGTTATTTGTCCTCTTCATCATGAGCGTTATACGTATACTCGCTGTTTAATAAATTCAACGAATTTAAAATACTAAAATTGATATTTCATTTAACTCGTCTCAGTCTTGTCATTTCCAGCCCAACTTTTGACTGTTTTAAAAAAAAAAATCATCTTGTCTCGTTCTATTGTCTTCTCTTGAGATAATTTTCATTTACACTTAATATTTATTCAATTAATAAATGCAACACAATATTTTTTTTATTATAGCATAAGTAAAGTCAGTCTTCTCTATAATAGTCACTATATATTGTTAACAGAACTACTTTAATTGAAGAACAAGACGCAAGAGTTGTATTATAATATAATAGAACTAGTCTAAATACAAAAAAGAATAGGACGACTATATATAAGCATCCATTAACTAAACCTAACCTAATAGGAATCAATTAACTAAACATAACCTAATAGGAAATAGACCCAATAACAAAAGCCCAAACATATGGGCTAACATATATCACAATATTTTAGTATAACAATCATATTTTTTCAAAATTTGATCTTTGATGCTATGTTATATATGTTTTATTATAATGTTCTCTATAACAACCAAACGATATAAAGAAAAATGATATTATAATAAAGATGTTTGATTATATTGTTTAATCATGATTTATTGATATGGATTCTAACTTTAGTTGCTAAGGTTAAATTACTTAATAATGATGCAAACACTCCATAATTAAGTTTTTATGAGGTAGAACTTTTGAAAATCTTAAGTTTTTAATTCATTCACTTCATAATTAATAGGGCTAAAATGGTAAACTCACTATGTCAATAATTGTTTTCTTAATAGGTGTGGTACATTTAAGCACAATAATTTATCACTTTTTTTCTTCTCATATAATTGTTAGCATGTATGATTATTTTTAATTGGTGTTTGATATCGTCGTTAGAGTTTGATTAATTAAATTCACGTTATATAGAACCTATTTAGAAAAAAATGCTCCCTACCGAATACTTTTTCCCGAAACGCAAAATGGAGACATCTTTTAATTATTGATGGTGTAGGAGAAAATAAAAGAATAAAAACCCTCTAATCACGGACATAGTAGAAGCTACTTCTTTTAAAAAATGAACCGTTGATTGTGGAGTTTTTTAATAAATAGACTATAAATTATTTATTTGAAACCTTTAAAGGAAAAACAAAGAAATTTATGTCAACCTAATAATCCCACTTGTACCAAGTTAATTTAATGCTGATTGAATTTTTTTCGAATATAGCTATAGTTTTGCTCCTAATTATGAATTATTATGAGATTTTGCTTAATTACGAAGTGTAACAATATTTTGATTCTAAATATAAAGGAATATAGATATTTTTCACATATAAAAAAGTGTACTAGCGCATATATAATATTTCTATAGCGAAATACACTATTTTGACATATTGTTTTTCAGTTTTTTTAAAAAGAAAAAGAAAAAAAAATCATCAATTGATGTGTGTACAGAGTATTACGTGCATTGGCCTTTGAGAAAATACATAAAATCCCCGTTAAACTTAGACCTTATTTTGAAATAGACACTTAAAGTTTGCGAGGGTCCTATTACCTTACTGAACAATTTTCAACCAAATTAAATATGCCATTTTTAGCAATTTCTACTCCAATTCTCCACGCGTGTCTCTCACCCCCTAGTAAAATAATATAATTATTTATATTTTTCTACCCATTTTTATAAGGTCGGGTTGTTGACTTGACCCGCTCACATTTCAACCTAATCAATTTTTTTCTATCTTTTCTTCCTAATCAATTTTTTTTCTATCTTTTTCTTCCCCAAAATTGTGATATTGAGTGATCTGAAGTAAGATTGATGCAATTTTCACTCTTTGGGTTGTTTCAGTTCTTACATAAAATTAATATTAATGAGTTCTAATTTATTTGTATCGGTTAATGAGGCTGCTTTGAGAGAATCTAGTGGAGTATGAACAATAAATATTTTTAAGGTCAATCTCTTTTTTTTTTTGCTTTCGGTGTGTTTTGTTTGAGTTTTTCTTCAATTTTTGAATAATATTATCAGTGGACAAAGGAGAAGCTAGCATCTGCGTGTGGTATCCTCTTTCTGAAAATGGGTTTTTATAAAAAAGACAAAAGTTCGAGGATTGTTGTTGATTTTATGTAACTCATCTTGTGAAAGTGAATCGAAGTTTGAGAGATATTGCAGTGTTGACTCGTCATGGCACAGTAGCAAGCTTCAATGACTATCAATGGTGTTTGAATTAATTTGGGGAAGATGGGTCTTTTTCTAAAATAAATAATTCAATTTACAATGACACGTGACCGTTTTATATTGGTTTGGGGTTGTTTTTTCACGTGCCCTGGAAATGTGAAAACACAGCAGGTGTAGAAGCGGGTCAAAATGACATTTAGATTGATAGAAAATAGTTCAGTGGTATAATAGGACTTCTGCAAACTTTACGTGTCTATTTCAAAATAAAGTCTAAGTTCGATGGGGACTTTATGTATTTTCTCTTGGCTTTTTTAAATAATGTGATAATACAAAATACTTTTACACCATCAAGACATAATATATAATTAACAAAAGAAAAAGGTTTGATAAATTCATATACATCGTCAATGTAAATAACTTCTTACATCATCAAGTCATTCAAAAGTTATCAATAATGAGAATAAGTAAGTCTCCTTAGAATCGAAACCTTATAATTTTTAAAATAGAACAAGTTATCCTTGAATCTTGATATAAACAAATTCAAGTGATATAACAGTATAAAAAGAATTAATGAGTTGGGACAGATATGGCCAAATCCAATCGAATTTAAAGTTGTAACTAACTTTTGAGTCCAAATATCGTACTACAAGCGAATGGAAAAAATGAAATTATTAAATTTTTTATTATCAAAAAGACATCTAATAATATATATAACTTAAATCGAAAAAATTGATATGTTACAACAAAGAGCTACATCTAAACTTTTGAACCATAGGAATTGAAAGGGGTGGGGTGGGTGGGTGGGTGTGGGGTGGCGTGGGTAATACCCCCTAATATAATGATTGAATGTGTAGGACTTTAACTTTGTTTTAGTATAAATGCAAAGGCCCCATCCATGTGTGCACATGTAATTTTATTCACCTCTTTTCTCTTTGATACGACCATTTCATTTCATAATTAATAATAATATGTTTTTTTAAACATATAACTAACTATGTTTTGTATGTGTTATATTATAACAAGAATGCTCACTCTATTTTATTTTTTTGCTCGATATTTGATATTTATATAGAAATTGTGAATTTACATCATATAAGATTCGTTAAAGAAAGAAATGTTTTCTATGATATCTATATTGATGGAATGTATGATGTTAATAGTCTGAGGTGGCCACATTTCGTGTTATCAATTTCTATTTCTTGATTTTGTTCTTAGATTTTTCAACTAACCTAGTAAGGTCAGATCACAGCGCATCAAAAATAATTTAGTCATAGTAATCCTCTGATTTAATTTATTAAGATTTATTCATGAATAATTAATTTATTAAGATTTATTCATAATTTATGGAACCATCTCATCGCGTATTGTAGCTTTCTATTGCTATTATTTAGGGATTGTTGAGCAACAATTATTGTTACGAATTTAGTAAAACTCCATTTTTTTGTTGCTTAAATCTCATATTAATGTTAAAATAAGAATTTATCTAAAAGGTACGGCTCTGCCTCCAATGCTCCCTAACTGTCTGGATTTGCTTTATAAGTGGAATTTAAATTTGAAATATTTAATTAAGAATGAAGAGATTTTATCTGAAAAAGAAGGCTTACTTTAATTTACTTCATTACAACTTACAAGTCCACTCCCTCTATTTATTGCTAGGACAAATAGCTAGGCCATTATATATTTAATTTATTTTATTCCCTTTTAATTAATTAAATTAAAGAAATAGCTTTATTTCTTACTTTTGTGGAAAAGACAGTTTTGATTCTAACGATTGAATTGTGAATTTCTTGATTATTTTAATTATGTTCATGATTAAATATAAAAATACAAAATTATTATAATGTTATTTTTATGTTGAATTTGGATTTACTTGAATCGTTGTGGATTTATCTAATTATTTCTTTAATTCAATCATATCAAATCTAGTTGTAGTACCAGCTAAATCTAAGGAATCAAATAAAGTCTATATTTGAATTTCTAGGTTGTTTAAACTCATGTTCAATGAAGATTATTTATTTATTTTTAGAAAAATACAAACTTATTATTATGTTATTTTTATATTCGGCATGGACTTATAATTTGAGTTTTTTTTTATGAGTCTAATTAATTATTTAGTTCACTCAAATCTAGTTTTGATTATGTAGTGTAATTTCACAAATAGTATTTCGAAAGAATAGAATGTACAAAAAATTATTTTTACCTTTATAGAATAAAGAAATTGTTTTTAATAGATCCTCATAACCTTCAATTCGAAAGAATCCAAACGAATCAAATAAATCGTGTCTTCATTTAAGTTTGACAATAGCACATATTTGACACATGTTAAAATTGACTAAGCCTCTAGTGAACCTTCAGTATTCTTCAAGGCTCAACATTTGTTTGTAACTATTTCCACGATCGATTCCCTCTATCAAACATTTATTCCTATCATTTTTTACAATCGGAATCAAAGACATGAATGCCCTTTAGTCGCGGGCCATGGCACTCGTCTGTTAAACCTATGATACCTTCATAAGTCGGACCTTCTTATCACACTATTACATATATATGAAAATGATGATCAAAATTAATTTCTACTGTCAACTTCTTCTATAAAAAACTAGAACAAGTCATCTCTTTTAGAATTAAAACTCGTAAATTTAAAATTTTAGCTCTACGTCTTTTAACTGTGAAATATAACCAATTTAAGTGCAATATGACTATAATGGTTTTGTCATTATTTTTTAGTCAAATTAATTGCACTAGAAAACGTATAATTGTGGATATATTTTTTGTCAATTACATAATTAACATGCATGAAAAATATTATCGTTTTCATTGTTAAAGACAACTCCCCTCTCCCTCCCAACTACCAATTGCCCAACACCTTCCCATACCACAATTAGTTGGGTAATTTAAGAAAATAAATAAATAAAATTGGTTGTTACACCTCTTATTAACGTTTTTTAATAGGTGTGTCAAATCAAGAGGAGTCAAATAAGAATTGAAGTTTATGTAATTTGACTCTCAAAAACAAAATGTGATTAATATTTTGAGATGATTTTTTTTTTTCAATTTTGGGGGTAGGGGAAAGGAAAGGGGAAATGCAAAGAGTATTACAAGGTGATGAATCAAACTATTTGTCAATAAAGTGGAAGTTTAGGTACCTAACAACTACGTTTGGCCATGTTTTTTTTTTTTTTAAAGTTGAAATCCGAAAAACACGTTTGACCATAAAATTTTGAAATTCAACTCAACATTTTCAGAAATTTGAAAAACACCAAAAAACTATTTTCACTCAATATTACTCACAACAATTGAAAAACAACTTCAATTTGTATATAATCAAACACAACTCTAATTTTTAAATTTCATTTTCACTTGAAAAGAAAAACTGTTTTTTTTTTTTTTTCAATTTTCACAATAAAACATGGTCAAACGATTAGACTCCATTTTAAAATAAAATGAATAGTAACTTAATTATATCGATATAAAAACTTATTAACTTTATATTTTAAATTCGACTCAACATTTCATAAGAGCCTAAACTTTGAAAATTATATGTGCAAATATAATCAAATTGTGTGATTTTACAAAACTATTTTGGAGAAAATAAAACTCCAAGGGGTTCATGTGAGGATAGCCGCAAATCACGGGGAATCATTAATTCCTTTTCTTTCTTGTGTTGGACCCATTATTGTCTCACCATGTGGGAGTTGAGATATAATCCTTCCGTTTTAATCTGTATTTCTAATTTTGATGTGATACTGATTTTAAGAAAATGAAAAAAAATTTGAATCAAATGATTTTAAACTAAAGATATGTAGAATGTACTAAAATATTATTTAATCTTATAATTTTTAATGTGTCATGTGAAAAGTTAAAATTAAAGAATTATAACAAAAAAAAAAAAAAAAAAAAAGAATTATGGTAATTCTCTTTGATAGGGAGGAGGGACGGATTTATAACCTAGTTTACAGTACACGTGAACCAAGAGTGAATTTAGTACGTAAATTGTAATGCACGTGAATCTATAGTTTCTTCGCTAATTATCTGTTGGCATCGATGTTCCAAAATAATTAAATAGTGCTCTTGATTGAATGTTAAGTAACTTATTCAAATTTAGTTGAGGTAAATTTCAAAATTTTAGATTAGCCTCTGACGTGAATTCATGATCTTACCTCTAAACTAGACTAGATATTTTATTTACGTGTATTTTCTAGAATTGTTTTGATATTATTTGTCGATGTTTGTGCTCTCAAAAGGTTAAATGATGCACTTAGTTGAATATTGAGTTATCTATACATAGATCCAATTGCCTCATAATTTTTACTTTTTTCTCTTTCAATTGTGCATTCATATGATATGAATCATATATCTACCTCTGATAGAAAGTATTTTATCTCTAAAATAGAACTTTTCGGAAGTAGCATTCGGAGGATTAAATTCACCTTTTTAGCTTGTGTAATTGGTGAATGGTCACCATTATAAAATTTCAAATTCTACGTGAATATTGAACGTCTTAGAATTTTATCTTGAATTTGAAACTTTAATACAATGACTCTCTTAAAGACGGAGCCAAAAAAATAATTACTTGCCGTTGTTTCTACTAAACTTGAATTAATTTGACTCCAAATCAAATAGTATTAGACAATAAATTTTAAAATAAAATAAAATGAATAAGATTACATTTGGATATTTCATTGGTTTCCTCGTATGATCTTTCGAATTCCAAGGTTATATGGTCAATTATAAAGTATTATAATATTATATATTTATGATGTAAAATATATGAGATTTTTATAGAATTATTTTTTTAAGTTTAATCACAAATTAGATTAATAAGGTATTGCTCTCCGCTTGCCGTAATAACAACAAAATTCTACATCAAAAATTTATTACCTTATTCTAGTCAATTTTCAAATTCGTTGACTTAGACTAATCTACATAATTCAACATAATTCAACGATTTCAGATTCAAAAAGTCCATAAACCTAAATATATATATATATATATATATATATATATATGTTTTTGTAACGACTTGATTCCGTCGTTAGAGAAAAACCAATGGGAAAGAATTGGGGCCAGAAAATTTTTTCATAGTAACTTGAGATTTTCCAACTTAGTCTAGATTTGAACGAAATCGGAGTCTTTGAGGTGTAGGGAAATCTAGTAACAATCGGGTGACTTATTTATGATTTTGATTACATGAGTAGTTAGATAAGTCGTTAAGAAATTCGTACGACTTTACGGAATTGAATTCGGGTGAGTAGAACTCTCGGAATCGATCTTAGCGTGAACGGTATTTTCTGAGCGTCGTTGGTAAAAGGTGTGTTGTGAAATGAGGGTCTTGGAATTATTAAAATAGCTCACTGTTTCGTGCAAGCCGCTTTGGCGGTGATTTCGGTCGCTCTGGCGGTGCCGCTATGGCGGGGTGAGGGCCGCTGTCAGACGCGACTTAAAGTTGTAAATAAACCCCAAAATGACTTTATTCTGCACTTTTCGACTTTGAGAGCTAGGAGACGACCCCATACGAGTTCTTGACCCTTTTTCACTATTCTTGAGGCTAAAGGTAAGATTTTAACTCCCCGAATCTGTTTTTTGATCCGTAAAAAGTAGTTTCTTGGGTAATTGTCATGAGGGAAGGGTTTTGATCTGTGATTTATGGTGGAAGAAACCCTAATCTGGGTATGAGGATCAAGGGTTTGACCTAGGATTGATATTATTGATTATGATCCGAGTAATTGGGTCTTGATTGTTGATCCTTGTGTATAAATTGTTGTTTGTAAACCTAGAACAAGTGGAAAGAATTCGAAAAAGGAAGATTCAAGTGCATTGGGGGATTCAAGCTTGGATTCGAGGTAGGTGATGGTTGTGATTTCGATGATTGTGTGATGTATGTTTGTAATTGCTTCATTATAATGCATGTATGTATGCGAATGTTGCATTATTGATCACCCTAATCGTATATGAGGATAATTGATTGTGTGCCACGAATCACCTCTTGTTGTATGATTGTGAAAATATACATTGTGATTGTGATTGTGGTTTAGGCATAAATATGGGATCAGTTGCCACGTTCCGACATAAATATGGGATCGGTTGTCACGTTTCAGCATAAACATTGGATTGGTTGCCACATTCCGGCATAAACATTGGATCGGATACCACGTTCCGGTATGCTAACAATTTGGGTGTGGATTCCATGAGAGGACTATTGAATTGGGTTCCGTGAGAGGACCATTGAATTGTGTTATGTATCTACTTGTGATGATTTTGTTCATATCTAATGATGATTGATATTGGAAGACAGTATATTGCTCTAAATTGATATCACTGTGATATGTGAGAATCGTGAAACTGTTCGTTGTTCATAATAGTGACTAATATTGTATTGTTCGGTATATGCTTGTTTTATAATGTTGTGGTTATTTGCATGTGTTTCACTTATTGGGATAGCCGCATGATCCTACTAGTACACTGTGGTTATGTACTGATATTGCACTTGCTTGTTCTTTGTTGAGTACATGGCATCTCCAGGCGACTATTGATAGATCTCAGCTAGGTGACTGTTGAGCGTGATCAGATTCAAGGGTGAGCCAATTCTTTTAGGCTGCCATGGATCTTTCTTGTCTAAGTCCACTCTTTTCGGACTCAAGACTATTTGTTAAGGGTGTTTGTTTAGTTTCGGGGTTGTACCCCTTGTTCTTAGACTTGTCATTAGTAGAGTTTTGGTACAATGACTTTCAGGTTCTAGGGGTTGAATTTCCTCATTAGTTTGGTTAGTTGTTTGTTAAAACCTTGGAGTTTATGGGGACTCCATTTTTATTATCATTTAAACCTGCTTCCGTATCTTTAAATGCTTTATTTTTCATTAAGTTGTTTAGTCTGGATTGTAATAATGGTTCTCCCACCAAAGGGTTAGTGTGGGTGCCAATCACAACAGTCTGGGTCGGGTCGTGACAGTTTTTGTTTTTGTTACTTTCTTCTAATTTCTATATGTAATTTTTTTTAAAAAAAATTATCATTATTGTACACTTTTCTTAGATGATGATAACATTCTGTTTATGCTAAAGAGAAATATTTATTCAATTTGCTAAACCAAAATTTTAATCTAATTAAGTGTCTTGTTTCCGTTAATATTCAATATCATAAGCTTTTCAACAATATTTTAATGCGTCCATGACTTTTTTGCTTTTTATTATTATAATTATAGAGAGATCTTTGATGGTGAATGCATGACACACGGTTCGAAAATCGATGAATATAAATTTATCCTTTATTTTTTTCACTTAAATACTAAAAAAGTTATTTAACATCAGGGTCGAATCTCTAATGTGCCCCCATTTACACATTGTGTGTTTACACTCTTAATTATCACTACACTAGAATCTTAGGAGCAAGACTAATTATATATAAGGCTTCGAATTCAAATTTCAGCCAATGGAAAAAAAAATATTAAGACAATTTCTTTTCATCTGTTCAAATATTAATGAATAAATTATTTGATATTTATATTAGTAGAAGATAGCAATTGCTATAGTAAATATCCAATAACATAATCAAGATGCATGAAAATTGATCTGAAATTAATAATACACATAATCTTATAATTATTAATAACCTTTGTTCCAAATCTTACTATATGATATATATTTATATTATTATTAATTAGGAAAATAAATTTGTTGATTTATGCCAAGCATGAAACATGTCTAATCATTGAAGAAGATTTTGTACTAAAAATTTAAAAAATAGATAAAAAGGCCCTCACATTCTCCTATCTCTCATCACAAGACCATACTTTAAAATCCCCCATGTGGAGACCATGTGGGTGATTTTCTCCTTTCTTCCCAAAGCCAAAACCTATGCCTCTCTTTAAGAATTTTTTTCATTGCAATGGGACCCACTATCCACCCCCACCCCACCCCCAACTTCACCATGTTTTGTGGATCATGCCAAGTTTTCCTTTTTGTGATTATCCACATTATATATATATATATATATATATATATATATATATATATATATATATATATATATATATAACAAGTTTCGTCGCTTTAATTCTATTTAGAGATAGATTATTTTTAAAAAATTATGTTAGTTATGAACAATTCAATGGTTAATTAATGATAAAATTTGTAGCTAATTTTAATTATTTATTTTGATAAAATTTACTACTAAAGCTACATTTAAGGCTCTTTGACTTAATCTTTAACTACATATTCCTCAATCAATCATGTGTATCTATTTTCTATGGATTAACAGTGTTTAGATGTTGAATTTATTACTCACAAAGGATGACGACTTAGAGTAATATATGTACCATGTGATTTTTTTTTTAAAAAAGTAGTATAAATATTAAGAATTAGATATAAACTCATATTTTGGTTATATTGTAAAATTTGAACTCAATAAATTTGATTTATGAATATGCATTAATACTATGATTTTTTCATTTCAAAATTTTGTAGTTTCTTAAAGCTTCTTATTGCATGTATGGTAATAAATGTGTCAATGTTTTAATTGCATATATGTTGATTTAAATTATATTGGTAGTTAACAAAGTTTATATTGTAGCAAAACTAATTGTGTTCATAAAAATGTACTTATGTCAATGCATGCATTAAATAATTTTGAGATAGGACATTTTTGTGAAACACATTTATGAATAACTAGACCGATACTCCCTTGCTTTCATTTTTCTTTAATTAAGGTTATTTGACTTTGACTCTAACTACATATAACCCCTAAATCAATCATTTGCATCTAATTTCTAAGAACTAATAATGTTTGCATGTTACATTTAATATAAAGACACACTTGAGATTTCGGATTCAAGCTTTTGGATATAGAAAAAATTATATTGAAAGTGTTACTTTAAAAATGAGTTATATAATGCACGAATCTAAATTTAATCAAATTCCAATATAAATATCGAATATTGAATAAAAATATAATAAAAAAATAATTGAAGATAAAAATACATATATTATTTTTAATCGGTTAAAATTATTTGCATCTTATATTTATATCAACTTGATAAATGCGTCTCATGTGTCTTCAAATATATTGTTATAATTAACTATAAGTAATTAACACATATTTCGCCTCAATTATTTAGTTAATTTAATCCGGTAAATTAATATTATAAATACACCAAGTGTGTATAAGTTTTTGCCCGATTAATATTCCACCCCTACTCAACCCCACCTTACCCCCTCCTCATAGATTTGAACAAACAAAGCAAAGATAGGTTGTTTACAAATTTAATTTCCATTACTAGAAATTCACTATTTTTTACGGACATAATTTCATCGAAAATCAAATGTTATATGAAATTCAGATGTCATTTGCTTCATCGAAAAATGGTTTGTTGGCAATAATTTTGATCTGTAATAGAACTTTTATATATCAGGTCACTATGAAATATGTTTTTTTCAATTTGATGACTTATTAATATTCACAAATTTTCAGGATTATTAACCATTTCGATGTTTAATTACACATGACATACATCTAATTAAGGCTAGCCCAAATATAACACATTGCTCGCACAAAATGATAAAAAAAAACCATACATTTTAATCAATTGAAGGTTAATTATATATATGTCGAGTCATATATAAAAGGGTCAAAATAAGAATATATCTATAATCGAGGGATCAAAAGTGTAATTCTCCTTATAAAATAAAGAAACATGGGAAGAGAGAAAAAAGATAAGTATAGTTTGACCGCTAATGACGCTGATGTTTCTCTTTACCCCACATTAGCCCCTAATCATGTTTTAAAAGTCTATTATAGTGTCCCTATATTATATTATGTATTTATATTTGTATTTTTATATAGAAACAAACATGACTACAATTTTAAAAAGATTTTAGATTAGATTGTGCCAAATCATTTGTTTCTTTAGTCAAATTGGATGACAAAATTAAAAGAAAAAGAACAAACAATTCATCAACATGGTTTAATTTACTTAAAACAAAATTTCTTCATTTTTAATTTCTTTAATATAATGCAGCACTTTATCTCCTCACTTTCTATCCACTAAGTTTTCGATTATAGATATCGTTGTCAGTGAGGTGAACATGATCCCTCCACCTTTAACGAAAGGGTCTTGATTGAATTTGAATCTTGAGACTTGAAAATTTCTAGTGAAAGGGTGAAAATCACAAAATAAGGACTTTTCAATCTTTGAATTGAAAAATAGTCAAAGGTGAAAATTGAAACTCTGGATCCTACGTGTTGGAAATCTACATTAGTCCAGCCAATACTTAATCTTCTCACACTTAAAAGGAGAAAAAACATAGGAAGGGAATTAAGTAGAGATACTAATTAATCTTGGAAATTTTATTTGTTGCTATATATATATATATATATATTAGATTTATTTCTTGAAGAAATTATTCAAAATAAACAAAGAGAAAAGAGAAAAAGTAATTTTTGTTTTTCCTTAACTCTTTTCTCTTCCCTTGATGAAGCAATATAATTATGTGGGGATTTATGTTAATGTCCTTTTGTAGTCCAATTAAGTTACAAATGTTAGGTTTTGCATGGCATTTAGGGAACCTTTTTATTCTGTCTTAAACCAAGATTTTTGGATAATTATTATTATTCTCACTCTCTTTTCTAGGGTTTTATTTGCTTAGTGGGCCATGGGCCTCCATGTGAGAGCATGTGCTATGTCCTTCTCTCATTGGCCCACCATCCCACCACCCCATGTTACCCCCCGCCCACCCCACCCCTTTCATTTGAACAAATAAATTGGCTTTTTTATCACTTAACTTCTCCTTCAAATTCCCATTCTTCACATTTCTTCTTTGATTTTTTGTTCCTCCAATATTAGCTTCTTCAACAATTATATACATATTTTGTGACCTCTTTGTTTGAAAATTTTGTCCAATGAATAGAAGAAAATTCACCAAGGTATGTCATTTTTGTCACTCAAATTTTCATTACACATTATAATATATAGTCATAATATATTGTTCATGTTTATTTTCTTTCTTCTTGCATGTTCTTATCATATGTAACTAGCTTATAGGCATTCCTTTCTATTGCATCTTTCTTGTTCTAACATCAAATTGTCAACTTATAATAAGAACGTGTAAATCAAACTAGAGAGACTTTATATCACTACTATGAATAATTAACAACAAAATTCATCGCTAGTTCTGTTCAACGATGAATTATCAAAAAATTCTATAGTAGCTACAAGCTATTTAACGACAGATTGTCAATGAAGTTCCTAGCTAATTTCAATTTTTTTTTCTTGCTTCAAGAATCTCTTGATATTGCTAATCCTATTCAGCGATGAATTATCAAAAAATTCTAGTAGCTATGAGTTATTTAATGACAGATAAGCAACAAAGTTCATAGACGATTTCAGTTTTTTGTAGTCATTTTTTTTTCTTGCTTCAAGAATATCTTGATTTTTCTAACTCATTTCATTCTTCATATTTATTGGTTTTATAGTTATAAACCTAACATGTCTAAATTTTTTTCTTCTTCTTCTTCCCTTTTTTGTAGTTTCAAGAAATGGGGAATCCTAATTCACTCAAGCAAGAATTTCTCAAGAAATGGATAAAAGGTCTACAAATATGTAGTGCTACAAAGAAAAAGATGAGTATAATGGAAAGAAAAAAAGCTATAAAATTATCAGCAGATATAGCAATGGCTTCAACAAGAAAATCAACAATTTATTGGAGCCATGCCCTCATGAAAAATGCTTCAAAAGATGACACAAACAAAATCATCATAAAAAATATTCTTGGATCAAATGATGATGATGATGATAATAATAATAATAATAATAATTTCAAGAAAGCTTCAATGGGAATTTATAATTCTATGTCTCAAAATGGAATTATTAGAAGCAAGAAGATTATTAAAAAGAGTTGCAAAATTTCAAGAAGAGCAAGAAAAATTACTTCTCCAAATATTATTGCAAAAAAAATGATGAAAAAAAGAACAAAAGTTCTTAAAAGTCTTGTTCCTGGTGGAGAATATATGGATGATGCTTCATTAATTAAAGAAACCCTAGATTATATTATTTCATTAAGACTTCAAGTTGATGTTATGAGGCATCTAGCTAATAATGGTAGTTGTGAGATTAATGATCCTAAAACAAATTTGTAGTTTTTTTTTTTTTGGAAAAAAAAAATTAAATCATGAAGTGATCAATTCCTTCTTTTATTTCTTTGTTTTTTTTTTACTCTTGTGGAGTTTTTTTTTTAATTATTATATAGTACAAAGAAGATGTAACAATGTACATATGAGCAATATTATTATATGAAATTAAATGTACTTATTATTAAAGATTCTAATTGATTTATGTTCTCTTAGTTTAATTTGTTCTTGTATATATGAGTTTTGATTATCTTTTAGAAATATTGTTACTTTTTAATAATCAATATCTTCTGTTTATATGTTATTCATCATAGAATGGTGTAACTTATTATTTTTTTTTAACAAATAAAAATAAATAACAAATGCATGGCCATAATAATTAAGCATGAAATTCAGCAACTCTTTGGGATTGTAAAAGTATTTTTTTTTGCCCTTTTGGTAAGGAGAGGTTAAATTATTTATTAAAAAATGCAATTTATATCGTTCTACTAGAAACACACGTATTTTTTCTACAAAAGTTTAGACAAAATTCGTTGAAAATTGTACGTCGATAAAAAGTGTGTTTCTAGCTACAACAACAATAACAATAACATATTCAGTATAATTTCATAAGTAGAGTTTGCAATTTATTTTGACGTTGGTTATTATAAAATTATGACTTAATTGTTTAAGATGTGTGGGTGTTTTTAATAAAATATGTCTACCCCTACATTGTAAGGTAGAGAGATACTGATGTAGCCCAAACTCGAACTCGGATCGACACTCAAGGACCAAATGATCCAATCCAGCACACGTTTCTAGCAAAAACTAATATTCCTAATTAGTTGTTTTGATTTTTGAGAATATATATTTATTTAAAATTGCTACCATAATGATGTTGAAAATGAGAACACAACTTGCAATAAAATAAAAAAGAATAACATACTTTTAAAAAGGCATAATACATAAATTGGACCCTAAACTTTGCTTCGAATTTTAAGTATGACCTCTAACTTTTAAAGTGCACAAGTAGGCACTTCAACTATCCAATTCTTAAACAAAAAAACACGCGAATCCAACCTGGCATAACGCGTGATTGAGACGCAATTCAGGCGCGTCAGGGGTATTTTTCGAGGCCCACAACAGTAAAAAAAAAAACGGAAATGACAATTTTACCCTTAATGAATCCCTTTTAAATATATTTTTATTTTTTTCAAATCAAAATCCCATTTTTCTTCTTCTTCTTCCAAATTCTAGTACTCAAGCTTTTTTCCTCTTTTTGTGCACAATTTCTGGTCGTTTTTATGTAATGGCTTCTAATTTTTTTTGTCAAAATCAAGCAAATTGGGAAAAGAAAATACGACCCTACCCTTTTGTATTTTAATTTTTTTTTTAATTATAAAATACGTGTAATTTTTTTAATTACGTGGCAGCCACTGAGTGGCTCAATAAGCCACGTAGGCGCGTTTGTATATCACACAATTTGGCTGTTGGATTCGCGTGTTTTTTTGTTTAAGAATTGGATAGTTAAAGTGCCTACTTGTGCACTATGAAAGTTAGAGGTCATACTTAAAATTTGAAGCCAAGTTTAGGGTCCAATTTATGTATTATGCCTTTTAAAAAAGGTTTATGTTATTAAGGTACAAGTGAAAAATTAAAGAAAAAAGGAGAGAAGAAAATAGTGGTTGTAATAACTTTATTAATTACAAGTAAAAAAAAGTTAAGTTGTTTTTCTTATATTCCTTTTATTTAATTATTAGATTAAAGTTTCATGATATCATGTCAAAGATTTTATGAAACACCCGTGAAGAGACTTGGAAACATTAAATGATTATTATTGGAGACTTTAAGACAAGTAATAAATATCAAACTCACAAAATCATAATAAAAAAAAAGGCATCATCAAAAAACTTTTTTGGGGACGACCTAAGAGAGAGCAGTCTTTAGAAATAACTGATTAGGAAAAGTAAGAAAATGTGAAGCATTTTCTTATATCCTTTAGTTACTGATAAATATATAGTCTCGTTGTTGAAAATACTTTTTTTGTTGATTGATCGGTCTATATCCATTAACACAAAATGTTAATTTTTGCGGTACTTTCACAAAGTGATTGTTGATGATCACTCAACATGATTGTATGAAATTTACCTAACAAGATCATCAAGGGTGAACAAGAATTGTAGATCATATATTTGTATGTTAGTGAATTCCATTCAATAACTTAGGATCATCAAGGGTGAACAAGAATTGTAGATCATATATTTGTATGTTAGTGAATTCCATTCAATAACTGAGATGCTTAGTCGACTTCCTCTCTTTTGGTGCGGGCCCCGACCCCTATGATGAAATGAGAACGTGAGGTGCCTCTATCATCACATTTAAAAAAGAAAAGTCAAATGTTTAGGACTTGTAATTTTCCCTGTCTCCCTAATTGTGTTTCCATCAAACTTTATTGAGGTTTCTCTAGGTGAGTATTGGACTCCCCAAACATTTTTTGTGGAAGAAGCTACTGACTTGGTTGATTCAATAAGAGAGTGATTTTTAGTTGTCACAACTATATAAAGTCACCACAACACAAATGTCCAATTTCTAGTGGCGACTTACAATTTTTAGTAGCGATTGACTTAAATTCGCTACAAATGTTGATCAAAATTTTGAGGCAACTAGCTAAGGACACGCAAGATTAATTCTTTATTCTTCGATGTATGCAAGTTACACTCTTTCTTTAATTAATAATATTGTACAATTAACAATAACTATACCTGAGGTAGTACTTACTACGATGACTAACATGTTATTAAACAACATCGAAGAAAAAAGGGTCAAAGGTTTTGGGTATATAGCTTTTCCCAAGTAGTTGCATATCCATCAAACTCTATTGAGGTTTCCTTAGGTGTATTCGTTCAATAAAGAATTGGAATCCCCAAGAGATTTATGTGAAAAAAAGTTAGTACTGACTTGGCTGATTCAATAAGAGGATGATTTTAATCATCAAAAATATATAAAATCGCCACAACATAGACATCCACGATGGAAAACAATGTCGCAACGAATGTGACTTCTTCTCCTAGTGATCGACTTAGCATTGCAACAAATGCTAATGATTAGAATTTCGTTGCAATTAATGTCACCGCAAGATTCTTTATACTCCGATCCAATATGTACAAGTTAAATTCTTTGTCTTTAATTAATATACCGTTAACAATCATATCTAAGGTTGTATACAACAACTAATAAACGTGTTATTAGACAACTAGAAGCATCCTCAAATAGAATTTTATTGGCAAATTAGTTGATGTAGATAATATCAAAACTCTAACATGTCCTATAGTACCAAATTATGAAAATTATGTATAAGAGAAACTAAATTTTAATAAATTTTGTTCCTATTTATGATTTTGACCAAAGTAAAATTAGATTTTCCTCAACTTTTACTTAAGTGGGATTACAAAGCTAGGTGAAATATGCTCTTAATTCTTAACCACATGACAAATAAAATATAAATGTGTCTAATTAATTTTATGAAACGATCAATATCTAAAATAAACTGCATTGATTTATTCAGTATTGTACAACGCAAGGTTCATTGAGGAAGCACACCCTATGACTATGAGATAATATTCACAAATAGCCACTTCTTACTCTATGGAACTAAAAAATAGCTATTATCGTAAAATTTCAAATTTCAGGACGTTTCTTGGATTTCCGTTCGATAAGATTTGATACTCCGTGACTATTTTTTAAAACACGGGGTTGTAAAATGTCCCATGAACACTATATCTACTTATTTTGTTGGGCCTTGTACAAGTCTGTTTGAAGCCCACCATTGCAATGGGCCAAAACTTTCTTCACAAGTCTGTTTGAAGCCCACCATTGTAATGGGCCAAAACTTTCTTCTCTCACTTGCTTTGGTAGCGTTAAAGCGACAGACAAATTTTATATCTAAACAAGCAAATTCATCCCTAATCTTACTCAGTGACAAAGTATAAGAAAATTCTAGGCCTAGGGTAAACAACACAAGTCTTATTAGTTTAGAAGTTAATTACTTGCTTTCCCGTAAGTTTGCCATATTATCAATCGTATCATATTTTGGTCTCCAAATATATATATTCGGCGCGTCCAGATACATCTATCTCTGATACATGATAAGAAAGTACATCTAATTATGTATATCCAAATATGAAATGTAGCTGAAACACATCAAATATAGGAGCAAATCACACATTATTTCCTGAATTTCTTCTCCAAAAAAAAAAAAAAGAAGAAAAAACTACTAAATTTAACACACATAGACACCACAAAAAAAAATCTCTTTCATTTTGTATTTGTTCTTCTTGTTTTTTAATAGTCAGTCCTTATCAATATTGCAATACAAATTAACAAACATCTCTTGTTGTTTTTCCCTGTCCTTTCATGATAAACTGAATCAAAATAAAAAAAATTCAACGTTCACTATCAATAATTCAAATTTGAATTAACAAAACCACATAGGTCAATATTTAGGTTTTTTGCTTCTTCTTTGTTTTACTTCAAGCATTCGGTATCTTAATACACCAGTCTGACTAATTTAGATTTTCACTAGGTATATTGGTTGATTTATACAAATATTCCTTTCTTATGCAATTATTTGAAGTTGTCCATTTTATAAAAAAAGTTTTGCAAATATAATAAAAGAAAGAATTTCAACCATTTCGTCTCTTAGATATTAGTATCTTTATTTTTTCAAAAATAATTATTTTAAATTAATTTCTTTTTTTCATTTGGTGTTCAATATTCGTATTAAGATTTGACTAAATTTTAAATTCATGAATTATTAGATTCATTTCTAAAGGCAACTTAGGCTTAAATTCATTTATCCATGTTCATACTTGAGTATAATGGGAAATTGATAATTTCTTTCTTAACGTGCATTTTAATCTTCATTGCTATGATTAAAATTCAACTCATTAATATCCACTATATACTCTTTTTTTTTTTACGTTAGAGCTACTCCACTCCTTACATTTTTCTTTTAGAAAATTATATAGAAATAATTACTAGTATTATTAATCATGATTGAGAAATTTCCTAGAAACCTTCACCCTAGAGATATCTTAAATCTTAATCCTTGCTTTCTACTAATCATTCCAATTAAGTGAAATATAGAATTCATAAAGAAAAAAAATTCTTTCTCTTAATATTAGTTAATCATCAAAATTTCTTACTAATTTATGTTAGATTAATTAATTAATGGGGGACAAAAAGATTGGTGATATGAGGGAACATTCATGCATGGCTACAAATATGATTGATTTTTTTTCACTAAGTGGACCTTTTAATCACATAAATTAGCATTAGATAGCTAATAAATACTCTTCCTATCACATGAGCTCTAATGATCACAATTTAAATTAAACCCCACAAATCCAAAAAATATACTTTAAACAATTTTATAATATCACAAAGAAAAAATATGGTTGAATATGTATATTGACAACCTCGTAAGTAAACTTCATTTAGAATTATTCTAATTGAACATTTGAATGCATGACAAAGTGCTCATATTAAGAGAAAAAAATTGTGCATGCTAGCTCACAAACATCTATTACATAGATACGTTAAGCCTCATCCTTTAATTACGCACATCAGCATCAATTAGAACATGTGTGGGTTTTACGACTAATTAAGATTAATGTGTATAATTGAATGAGGTGGCATATTAAATGGTTAATTCTAAGGAGCGCTTAAGGACACAAGCAAAAGCTTTTTAAAAAATTTGAATCAAAAGCATCTATCATGAACACTTTATTGTATCTTCAGTTTAAGCAAAACAAATTGTAGTTTAAGTGTTTAAATAAAATTAATTTACTGACAAATTTAAAAAGTTATCAATGTATTCTACCAAAAGAAATTAGAGATCCATTATTTCACAAAAGGCATATATAGTGTACCACAATATACAATTTTAAAAGGAGAGTTAGTTGCATAAACCTTCTTTATGATCTAAAAAGCTAATCTTGTTCTTTAAAAATATTTTTCTTAAATAATTATTGTATTGTATAATAACATAAAAAGTGTCCTACAATATATACTATACATATAAATGTACTAACATAACCTAAAGTTGGCCCTGCGCATGCTTGGTTAATAATGTTTTAGAACATGATTAGTACTAGCTCTCATAAATCCTACACAAAAAGTTTTTTTTTTTTTTCCTTTTTTTACCCTCCCTAGAAGCTTCCACCCCTTTTTGCTCCCTTGGTGACTTGAACTAGCAACCTTTGGATTGGAAGTGAGGGGTGCTTACCATCCGAGCAACTCCCTCTCGTCACAAAAAGGTTATATTTCACTTTTGTAGAAAAAAGTTATTTTTATTCTTTGTTATACTTGTTTGATATATTTATTTTTTTCATCCGTAATTTAATTAAACTTCAATTACAATCTTGATCATTAATTTTTATTAAAATTAAAATGTCTGAATCTTAATAATTATATGGTCGGTGATTGGCTATAATTATTGTATAATAAGATTAGTGGCGGAGGTGGTGAGTGGTGGAGGTCATTAATAGTGAAGATGGTTGGTGGTGATAATGGTTGATGGTGATTATAGTACAATAAGACCATCAATAATGAAGATGGCTAGTGGTGGTAATAGTTGACGATAATTAATTATTGTAGAAGTGGCTAGCGATGAAAGTGATCGCGATGGTGGTTACAAATGGAGGTGGTCGATGATAGTGATTGAGAATAATGGTGATCATAATTCATAATTATGTGTTTGGTAATTGAGATCTAAATAATTCAGATTCAGACATTCTTATAGAAAAAAACAAATGAGACACAAATCCATCTTCATATAACTTCTAACCCATCCAACAACATAATTCCAACACACAAAAAAAAAAACTAGAACATGATGGCCCCAAAGACAACTCTTACCTTGTGATCTTGCTAGCTATTCTGCCATCTAGAAAGTAATTGATCTTAGCTTGAACACATGGTACAAATTTAAAGTTATAAAAACATTAGGGACCTAATGAAAGCTTATCTTTAGTATTTTCATTATCTAACAAGCTTTCATGCTTGTATAGTGGCTAGCATGTGTTAAGAATCCTCAAATGGAAAATATTTTGGCTATTTCCTAAAGAACATGTATTTGATTTGCAAAAATTTCTTTTGGGTCCCTTTTCTTCTACAACCAACATTATAACAATAAAATATCATGAGGGGTTAGCTTTTCATAATCTTTCTATCTGTACTAACATCTCATCAAGGCAATTACTTGGATAGCCTTTGTTGAGGGGACACAAAAAAGTCATATCGTGCTCAAGAGTGTGATCTAACGGTTAATGAAATAGGTAAAACTAAAATTAAAATCATAAAAAAGGAAACATCATGGTGCACGAAGCATCGCGCATTCATGTGGGTATGGGGGGACGGGCAGCACTACAAGGGAGTGTGATATGAGCAGTCTATCCTAAAGCAAGCATCGGTAGTTGATTCCACGACTCAAACCTCTAATATATAGGTCACATGGAGACAACTTTACCATTGCTCAAAGTATACCCTTCACCAAGGTTCACATCTCAATAGACAAAAAGTACTTGATAAACTCTTCCCATCTTCCTTAGAATTAGTGGGCAGAGTTATTCGTTACCTATAGAGGTAGCAGGTATCCAGTGGAATAGTCGAAGTATGCACAAGCTATCTCAAATGTCACGTTATCAAAAATAGAAAGAAAGAAAACTTAGCTTTTTTTTCAAGATCTCATATCCACACATGCAACAACAACAACATATCCAGTGTAATCCTACATATGGGGTCTGGAGAGGGTAGAGTGTACACAGGCATTAGCCCTACCTCGTAGAAATAGAGAGGTTTCCGATAGACCCTCGGCTCGTATTCACACATGCATTTTTGGAATTAGATACCAAAATAAACTTTTAAAAACTGTTATCTTAAAGTAAAAGGTGGATTAATGATTCATGGAGGCTGGCTTGGCTTTGTATTCATAATAAAGCTATGAATTGCCACTTTATAGATGTTATATGGACCCTATGATGATAAACCAACAAATTAGCTCAGAATAAGAGGTGATTTAACACTTTTAAGCTTTCTATCTAACACTTTTAAGCTTTCTATCTAATTCATATCTATTTATATCTCTCTTTAAGTGTATTTAGCATTCTATCAAAACTTCACTCACCTTACAACAACTGTAGAGCAACTGTTCAGTCTTGGTTGAAAAAAAAAAGAGAAAGATGGATCTTGATTCAAATCCAACAATCTCACAGGCACATCCCGAGACGATGGACTTCCTTTCGCGCACTTGGTGCAACTTTGCAGTTCAAGCGTTCCAGCCTGAGATGCAAGACCAAGCTCTCATTCTACATGAAAACTCAATCAAGAATTTAAACATTGATAATAAACTTCCTCTTCCTGTAAGTAATCGTTGTGAAATCATGTCTAACATAATAACAAAATATTGAGGTTTCGTATTAATATATCATATTGGTATCACAGAAAATGGAGAAGAGCATGAAGATGGATGATGCAGATAATTCAATTCCGCCATGGAAATCCAACGATGTCAAGGTAAGAAATAGAATACAAAATCTTGTGCATTATCACTACAGATTCTTCTCAGAAAAGGCTCATGTGACATACTTTCATGTGTTTCGTTAGTCGTGGATATGGATGCAGCAAGCCATGCATCCGGAGGTGAACTACAACAGCTATTTCCAGAAAAAATGGGTAAGTTGAGAATCATCCAATCATCAAGAAATTTTTGCCTGTTATCCCCTTTTTGAGACAGTTGTTTAGTAAATGACCCTTTTCTTGTATACTCTTGCAACTTATGGACCTTATCACGATGTAAAGATCCCCTACGAGCCAACTGTATGGGAAAAAAGTTAGAACACGGTCTAGAAATTTGTAAATAACTGCAAAACATTAGACGACAGTCTAATGTGTTGTCAGTAAGGTTGAGGAATATATAAGCAAACATTAGACCCAAGTCTAGCGTATTCTGGAAAGGTAATTTTCCAAAAGCTATATTTGCACAACTTTTAAAAATAAGGACAAACTCTAAATGGTGGCCTAAATAAGGGACATTGGCATAAATCAACCTCAATCATCAGAGCTAATTATTGGTTTAATTAAAGCAGCATGGTGAAAATAAACTCAGTGCGGAGAGCTTGTTTCATGCAGATGCCATGGAAAATAGGACCACTAAAGAATGTGTCAATCAAGAAATGGATCAAAGAAATTAAGCAGAAGAGGAAAGAAGAAAAGAGATTACAGAAGGCTGAAGTACATGCAGCGATATCAGTGGCAGGTGTTGCAGCTGCCTTAGCTGCCATCGCTGCTGAAAACTTGAACCATGATCAGTCAGGGCATACCAAGGAGTCAGCTGTGGCCAGCGCAGCTGCACTAGTTGCAGCACAATGTGCAAAAGTGGCAGAAGCTATGGGGGCAAAACGGGACCAAATCAGCAGTGTGATTGGCTCAGCCATGACCGGCACAAGTGCAAGCGACATTCTGACGCTTACAGCTGCAGCTACAACTTGTAATGACTTCTCTCCACCTCTTGAAATACATTGTGTTTACAAATATGACTCAGTTGTTAGAAAACTTAAACTTAGCAGCAGCTACACATAAAGATGACTGTTTTGGCATGCATCTTTCATTTTACATGAGATGTAAGTAATAAGAAGATTTAAACAGTTCGCATTCACTTCTACTAGTACAGCAACAATAACAACATACCCCTAGTGTAATCTCACAATTGGGGTCTGGGGAGGATAGAGTATACGCAGACCTTACCCCATCTCGTAAAGATAGAGAGGATGTTTCTGATAGACCCTTAGCTTAAATAAAGCAGATAGAATCTTACTTCTACTAGTACTCTTTAACAATTCAGATCTAGAATCTAACTGCAGCTAACAAAATCAAATAATCAAAGCTTCCTTAGCATAAAGTAAAAATCAAGCTGCTACTAGAAGAAATAAAGTCAAGGCAATTTTTTTGTATATCATTTGTTCGGAAACTAGAAAGAACTAACCTTTATAATAGAATTATATGTGCTTCAACTGAGCAAGCTCGAGGAGTTCAAAGAATGAAATGTTTTATCATCCAACAACTGGATTTGACTCTGCTGAAAGGACCACAATGGTGGTATCATGAAATCAACACCCAACATGGGTGTGTTCGCCATGACTTAGGTTTAAAAAAAAAAAGACAAAAAAAAAAAAACCTGCTGAAAGGAAGTAAATAAACAAAACTGTGTCATTTGGAACCAAACTCAGCCTCTGTTAGTCTCATCTTAAATTGTAAGTAAAACTCACCTATTTGGACTTGCACCGCTACTGTCTCAGCACTTAGAGGAGCAGAAACACTCAAAGCAAGATCTGGCTACAAGAATATTTTAAATGGAAGCACACCAGTTCTCCCAATTGAAGATAGCAACGACTACAACTTTAACTACGAGAAATGCAGATCAATTCTCTCCAAGGGGGCAGACCTCTATATTGAAAAATCAGAAGGTATGTCTAATTGTCTATTTCTCTATAACTAATAATTTTACCATACATGTCCTTTGATATCTGTTACAATCTGTTGTTTCTTGTACTTCCATTACCATCGGTTGTTTTTTCTTGAGTCGAGTGTCTATCGAAACAACTTGTCTACCTTTGAGGTAGGGGTAAGGTTTGCGTACACTCTACCCTCCCCAGATCCTATTTTGTGGGACTACACTGGGTATGTTGTTGTTGTTGTCTGGACATAAAATAACTGCAATAAGCACATCCGGAGAGGGGCCTATATATGGTTTTTGCAGATTCAGTAGTGACAATTGTACAAGGAAATGATTGTTAATGCAAAAAAAGAAAAAAGAAAAAAAAAGTGAAGTTTCGATTCTCAAAAAATTTTCTGTTGTTGGATCATCAGCTGATGCTTTTTTTTTGTGTTTTGCTATGTGGAACAGGAAGATCCAAGCTAAGGTCGGTGTCCATTGTCTTAAATAGTGAAGCCAAGGTGTGAACATTAATATCTCTTCAGCTGATAATCATGTACTATTACCTACTGTATACATTTGCTCCAACAACATAGCAGCGTCATAATTCAAGGAGAATGACAACGATTTCAAAAAGAAAACTAAACCACCATTCTCTTCTTTGTTTTGTTTCAAAAGTTAATGAAGTATCATGTTTTTGCGTGTTTCCTACCTGAACTATTATCACTAGCTATTTATCAAAACATACCTCAACCACAACCAAAAGTCGTGGACAAGATCTCAGTATGATGTGTTCAAATACAAAATTTAAGTTCTAATTCTTATGTTACAGGTTATCCTAAGAATAAGGAAGCCAACTATGTTGAAGACCTTCTCAAGTCAAACGGAAAGTATGTCCTTGTATTCAATACTGTTTCTTTACCTTAGTACTTCTTGCACTTCTCATATTAAATTGGTAACAATGCTTTCTGTTATGCTAATTAGATAGTTAACAAATTTATGAACACCTCCACATCTGATTGTAGGTGTCGTATTAGACCTACATGCCGAGCTGTATAAGGATTCAAATGGAGCGGAAACTGATAGTTGCTATCTTATTGTGCTAACAACAAACAGGGGAGTCATCAAGCTAGACATGATGGATGATTACCAGCAATACAGAATGTGGTCAATGACTATTAACCAAATGCTGACACTCTCTACTTCATTTACAAAATATGAGCTCCAATATTACAAAAGCTAATCTTAATAAAGATTTGTGGCATCAGCATATTTTTCACATGAGTTTTTTTGTCATGTATAGGTTTTAGTATTTAGCAACTTCAAAGTTGTCAGATCTGTTAATAGTTACATATTGTGTTCTTGTTTTTCTAATAAGTTACATGTTTGTTGATCGTATTGTTTGCTTCAATCCTTTATGATTTTTCATTTCTCACCTTGTTCACTTGGATATCAGTTTCTTGAGTCAATTATAATTATTCTATTTGATGAATTAATTCTTCTAATTACAAGAATTCACCTAAAGCTCCTCAACAACAACATACCCAGTGCAATCTCACGAGTTGGGTTTGAGTAGATAGGATGTACGCAGTCCTTACCTCTACCTTTGCGACCCTCGGCTCAAAAGAAATGTATTTGATGCAGGAAAGGAAGAAAGAAAAAAAGACAACAAAATAGAAGATGAACAAAACAAGTGCAACAACAGATTTTAATACACATTGGGGTAAAGGGGACTACATGATACTTAAGTCATACTACTAGAAGTACGACAACACTCGAACTCCAAACCTACTTTCCTATCTAACCTTTATACCTAAAGCTCCTCAAGTAATGTGGAAACCACATTCGCGTTCTCATAAAGCAACACCAAAACTTGGTCCTGTCTGGAATTGCGATCAAATTACAGATGTTCAAAGTCAAATTCAAACCAAACCAGGGAAGAAGTTCTAGCCACTGTAGTTCACATGAACTGATGTACTCACATGTATGCATCACATCACACACTAAAAACATATATTTTCTCCCTTCCAATTTATGCAACATAGTTTGGCTGGGCAGGGAGTTTAAGAATAAAGGAGAACTTTTGAAATTTGTGATCTTAAATCTACCATAACGATTGTGTGGCTATAAAAGCTAGTCATCACAACAACATACCCAATGTAATCCTACAAGTGGGGTCTGGGAAGGATAGTGTGCACGTAGACCTTACCCCCACCTTAAAAAGGTCGAAAGGTTGTTTTTGATAGACCCTCGGCTCAAAACAGACAGCAACAAGAAAATACAATAATCAAGGCTAAAGAATCAACCAATAGAAATAGAAATCTAAGGATACGAATATACAAGTTTAATACTAATACTCCAAGAATGGGAAAGCAAAGCAATCGACTACCTACTAACCTTCTATCATAATCCTTGATCTCCACACCCTCCTATGAAGGATCACATCCTCAGCTATAAAAGCTTATCATCAAGGGTAAAAGGAAAAGTTCAAGTTAAATTGTTTCCAATTTAGAAATATTGTGATCTTTTTGGGAGGGCTTATAAAAGAAATAGTATCATTCTTTTTGGAAAAGAGGAAGTATATTGTATGCATATCATAATCCCAACATAAATATCTTGATATGATACACAGTCAGATATACGAAACAGGTATTAAAGGGAAATAAAAAACATGGACGTAGAGGCAAGAAAAGTCAGTGAGTCAAAATTATAATCTTTTCTTCTTTCCATATATTTCCTACTTTTTCCTTTGGTGTTTCTTACAGAACTGTATTTAATCAAACCATGTGTACAAAATTGCAAAATTTCCGCTAAATAGCTGAAACTCCTATCCATTCTCTTCAGGAACAAAAGAAAAAAGAATGGAAATATAAATCAAAAGGTAAATGATACTAGAAAAAATTTACACCTAGAATAGTTAAACAAAATTTCTAGATTATTTTGCTCATCAAGGACAGAATCACTGGCCTTTCAGTGTATACACAGCAACAGATGCCTGAAGTTCTCGATCCACCTTGAAGTGAGCATGGAAGAACCGTTTTATCTGTCAATCACACGGACATACTTGAATGAGCACATTGCACTCCCACTTTTTCCACACACACAAAAAAAAAAAAAAAAGAGAAAATAAACTGTTATAGAAGTAGATCAAGACGAAAGAAAGCAACCAACCTCTTCCAAATTATGCAAAGCTAGAAAGTCCTTCAGTAGTTTTTCCTGAAAGTCAAAGAGCACAATGTGACTAGGTATAGACCAGTTCTTAGCAAATTCTGTTGCAAAACCAGCTGGATCCACCAGAAACTGATCAGACTCGTCTAGAGCTCCTTTCTCGTCACTGCAGAAAGGAATAAACAAAGGTTCAATTCTGTTGAAACAAAACAAAAACAGTATAGCCAGAGACGGTTAGACATTCACAGTACATTGGCAGTATATAGTACATACCTTGGTGTGCAATCTAAGAAACGCATAGGAAGGTTACGGTGAAGAGTTGAGTAGTAAGGTGTGGCATGGCACGGTGTAAAGAAAAGGACACTTTTCACTTTCCCACTGTCCGCCTCTACGGAGAGGTAGTTCATTACATCCTCTGTCCCTCTCTGTAGAAATAGGTTACAGATAGGATAATAAGTTCCACAGAAATTTAAAGTTTTGATGCTATAACGCTAGCAAAAGAAAAAGGAAAGAGAACTAGGCATCGAGCTTTTGCAAGAAAATATTGCTTTTGCAAAAGGTGAGAAGAAAGTCAGATGTCAAGATACCTGATGAACCATACTCATGTAAAATGCCATCGGAATATTACTAACTGCTAGGAACAGAACGGCCAGTTGCAATTTTCCTGAGCACCTATCATGACTGCTTGGAGATCTTTTACCTTGGCCGTTAGACTTATCAGGCCCTCCAATTGTTGCCAACCAGTACCCAGAGAACATTAAAGCTATTGGAAGCACAGGGAGGACAAACCTGTTTTTCGGACAGTTTAGAGAATATCAATCAACTATTCATTCAACTACACCTATGACATGGAAGTTATTCCGGAACATAAAGCTTAATGACTATTATCATCTTTGAAGGGAAGCCTTGGCGTTACTGATAACGTTGTTGTCATGTAACCAAGAGGTCACGGAAACAACCTCTTGTAGAAATGCAGGAAAGCGGCGTACAATAGACCCTTGTGGTCTGGCCCTTCCCCGGACCCACGCATAGAGGGATTTTTTTTTTTTTTTTATAATCATCTTTGACAGAGAGACATATATAATCTGAACAAATACCTGAACTCTTTGTGACCCAACAAGCTATAAATTGCCAAACACCAAGCAATTAGACCAGATAGTTTCCACTGCTTAGATTTGAAAATGCCAGCAAGCGAAAACGGCAAGAATGTGAAGACCATAACTGTAAAGCCCTGACTGAAGTACCAATGCCACACATGAGTTCCATAATAGTCTCCACCAGCAGAGAGAAAATTGAACTTCAGAAAGTTCAAAGGCACGAGGACCCAAGAGCCATACATCCAGCGATCCACCAGAAATGTAAATCCCAGAATTAATGTCCTGACTCCAAGTGTTAGAAGAGGTAAAAGATTTTGTGAGTATGTAATTTTATAGTTTGAAGAACAATAGATCAACTGAAACACAAATAGGAGTTCTATGAATTCTCCCAAATCAGAAAAATTCATGGATGAGAGCAAAGCGCTGAAGACAATGTGTGGTTTTACAGGTGTTCCTTTCCTACATTCATGTCTACATCATCTCTTTTAAAGCAAGAGAAACCATGAACAGTTTCAAGTATGATAGAATACAGATGTGGAAGTTGAAAAAAAACAAAAAAGAAAATGAATAAACCTTTTCCAATTAGCTTGGATAAGTTTCAAGGGATAGTGAAACTTCACTTGAAACTGAATGGTCATACTAATTCGTATCACCAAATCTTTAATATCCAGTTTACTCTAAGATAGAAGGGATTCAGCTAGCAATGGTGTACGACCATAGATCCTGTTATTGGGTTCGGTTAGACCCTTAGCTTACCTAGTTAATAAAATGCAATTGCATATCTTAAAAATAGCATGACGTAGTCGTGAGAAGTAATGATACTTACCCAATAGGAATCACCTCAAGAAGAACAAATTTCAGCTTATCACGTGTCAGGTACAGCTCTAGGAGGCCAATATAGATCCATGTAATGGCACTTGTAGGTCGGATTGCACATGCTAATGCAGCTGTAGCTAAAGCCCATTTTCTAGAACCCCGAGAAATTTTACTAGCAGTTGGTCTAATGCAAGGCCAGTAGTACAGGCTCACAACAGTAAGAACAGTCTCCAGACTATTGGATAAAGTACGTGTGATACAGAAAAACATGAACCAGTTTGTCAACTGGGCAAAAAGCTGCAGATAGATCAAGTACTTCAGCATCAACGATATTGGAGTGAAACATCAGCAATTAAATGTACAAACACTAAATAGAGCACGAGCACTTGCGGATCTTCAAGTAACAAAGAAAATAACAAAAAGGCAGGATCAAGAAAATGGTATGCGTTACAAAGGAAAAGGATACCGCGAATTTCGCAACACGGTCACCAAATATCTCTTGAGAGAGCTTAAACAAATAGAAGTCCCCAAAAGCTGAAAATATTGACTGCAGCAGTCGTGGAGTCCTTATCTGGGAAGAATTGAGACTTTGTTAAGCACCATGGGAAAGAACATCTAATGCATACGCATATAATAGCAACTATCAATAATGAAACTAAACGTGCAAAAATGCAAACAGACAAGAGAAAAATCTCCATCAAAAAGATGCATATACCAAATCTTACTTTTAGTTGCACTGTTTTGCATTTGAAGTATGGCAAATGGATAGTCCAGTAACAGAGATAAGATGTCTACAATGTGTACTCCAGAGTATAGCCAAGGAACTTACAGGAATGGTAGAATTGGTACTCCCTACTTCACACATATTAAGAGCCTGAAGAAGTGTCTGAAGATATCTTTTCTGTAGAACGATATTAACTTAAGTATTGGATAATGTATGAAAAATGTCTCTTTCTTAAGAAAAGAAAGTACACTAAAACTGTGGATAACCCAAAATAGGAAGTACGACAATCAGGCTTGAACGGAGGAGTAATATCAATAACCAATCTAATCATCTCCATTCACTTCCTAAAATTTCTAGTTTCATAAAGCCTATTAGATTCACACCACATGCTTCTGCATTCCCAAACACCACATACAAACCACAATACAGTAAGAAAAAAAATGTGAGAACATCTGCACTACTTTTCTTTTATGGATTTCACTCACGAAACGAGCTGATAAACTAAGGACAGAGGAAAACTATTAGAAGTGATAGCAGTTTCCTTTGAATGAGCTAGAACAAAAAAAATATATATTGAGGTTCTATGTTGCTCGGACTCTCCAAAAGTACTGCTGCACTCATGTTGGATCCTCCAAAATGCACATACTTTGAAGGATCCCACACACACCTGGCAGCATCTTTGAATCATCCAAGCAACATATCCATTTACATTGTCACATTAAGAGACAACACAAAAATACAATAAAGTTCAATTCTTGCAGAAATACACAATCAAGCATCAATCTTTTCAGATTCAATTCACATTAATCAACCCAAACAAAGCTGAAAAAAGCTAAAAAAAAAAAAAACAAACTCATAATTACCATGAACCAAGGTTTGTCAAGATGAAAAAAGGCAAGAACTTTATACAATCCAGCAAATATCACTGGATGAAGATAACTCCTTATACCCTTTTCCCATTCCCATGTCAAATGCCCATATCTGCCCAAAAAAAACCCAAATCAGTAATCAAAAAAATTAACAAAAAAAATCCAAGAATTGGAAAAAACACAAACCCAAATGAGATTCGATGAGCAACTTCAAGGGCTTGCCAGTGTTCATCTGGATTGAAATATGTTTGGACCAAAAAAGCATTAACAAATCTGACGAACAAACACAAGAAAAAAACTTTTTTCAATGAAGGGTGTGTGAATTTATTGTTTTTGGAAGATTTGGGTATGTTGGTTTTGCTATCAGTAGATGAAACATCAAGATTCTTCCTTTGTCTCATGGTGGAAAAAATGGGGATTTGATTTGAGTTTTCAAGAATTTAGAAATTGAAATTTTTTTGTTAAGAGAGGAGGGAGATCCCTCACTTTTCTCTTTAATTGGTAACTAAAAAAAAATCATGTTTATTTCAAATAAAAAAATTAAATTTTAGAAAAAATTATAAATTTGATAAAATAAAATCATATTTGATAAAGTATCTAATGATGGTGAAATGGTTTATAGTGATGTGGTAGTAATTGTTGGTGTTAGTGGATAGTAATGGTTTATGTTGGTCGCTAGTAATGGTGATGGTAATAGCTGTGATGATTAGTAGTAATTGGTATAATGATAGTGATGATTGTGATTATAAAGGTGATGGGTGATGGTTGAAGAATGTGTAGTAATTGAAGATACATTGGTGATAGTACTAGTTATGAGGATGGAGGTGATTGGTAGTAAAAATTGACCGCAATACTAATAGTGGTTGATACTGGGATGGAAGTGGCGACGGCAATGATAGTGATGGTGCTAGTGGTGACAACAAATATAATTATAATGACAAAAGTAATAAGTGTACTGAAAGCTACTGATTGTATTGGTTGACAGTGTTGGTGGTTGCTAATGGTGTTTAAGATGCCAAATTGGCTACAGTAATGATGGTTGACAATGACAGTGACGGTTGTGATGGCATAGGTGGTTAATGATGCCAACAAGTGATCATAATTCATAGACAAAGTTATAGTCAATATAATCCACATAAAACCTCTCAATGATATTTAAGACTTTATTCAAGACATAGAACTAGTTTAATATGATTGTCAAAAGTTATAATACAATAAGTACATTGAATACATTTTCTTTATGACTGTAAAAAGATGGACACAATGATACATTAAGAATCTACAAGATAATGATACAATGTGAGATTTCTTGGAGGGCCTTTTTCCTTTTCTTGAGTGAAAACACAGAATTTTGTGTACATTTTACATTGAAACATCAGAAGAATTGGAGAGATCTGTCCACAAGAGAAGTCTTCGAGGTCGATCTAAGAACCTTGCTTGCCACGCAGGTTCCTCGTTCTCTTGTACAAAGCCACACTTTATGTACAACTTTTGTGCTGGCTCGTTGTCGATGGCAACATGGACGTATAGATCACTTATTCCTGTAAAAAAAAACGCAAAAAGAATAACTTAGTACTGTAATAGCTATCTCAAGATAGACAGTAAGAAGCTCAAGAATTGGTAGAGAAAAATACTGGCCAACAATAGTTTGTGCTTTGTACATACACACAGATACACAACATATATAAGGTAAGTCGGTCAGTTTGAGCTTGCTTACATTGCCGACCTCAAGCCTGGGCAAAGGAGGAGGGTTGCAAATATACATATTACAAATCATAATGAATCCTCATGATAGATACCACATTCGCTAGAAGATGCAAGTAGCACACGTTCGACCTACAGATGCACCCATTTGTAGGTGTGAAACTAGATAGTTTATTAAAAGAGGACAAGCAAAACCTAAAACCTCATTCAGGGAAGTTGTCTAGAAAGACCTACAATTTCTTGGAATCAATGTAGACTTTAGCTAGAGATAGGGCATAAATCATAATGGAAGAAAAAGATCCATATAGGTGACATCTGCTAGTTGAGAATAAGTTATGGTCTTGTTAGGGGATTTATATGTAACTTATTTACTTTTATTTTTATTTGGTGAGACGATGACATGAGTTGAGCTTAAATGAACAATTAAGATTCCTATAGCTGACCCGAACTTGTTTGGGACTGAGGGATAGTTATTGTTGTAGTACACCTATACAAGGTAAAGCAAGCCCACACATTATATATGGTAAGGCTGAGGAATATCTAAAGAAGAGCAAGTACCCATGTCTTTAGCAACCGTCTTTGCTTTACAAATAAGAGCGTAGCCGAGGCCATTTCTTTGCAATTCTCCAGCAACGCATACATTACTCAAGTATCCCCTAGCAAAATCAGCTCCGATTCCCTGTTTAGATGCAGTAGAATGATATAATTACTTATACAAAGAGATTTGTTTATCTACATATGCAAGCAATAAGCACTGCAAATCTCGCATCAACGACAAATGCATTGAAAGAAAAGAATACACAAAATAAACGAGAAGGTATCTAATGACACCTTTGGTTTCATTCCTATGATTTCATCCGGAAGTCTGATGCACTGGTTAACGTCCAGGGTCCCGACAACAACTAGATCCGCGTTATCATGAGAAAACTGCAAGTAATGGAAACTAAAAAAATTTAATAGTATTGCATAAAAGTACAGTTGGACTTGACTCTTAATACAGATGCAAGCAATAATGGTGTGGAGATTACGTAATCGCAATCAAAGATGATTTCCCAAGGACGGAAAATGTAAAGAAGGAAAGAAACCAAAGTGTAAAGATTCTCACCTTACAAGAAGTACTCAAATCATATGCAACATTTGAGACTTCTGAAAATGGAAGGGTGGCATTGATGCAAGAAACTCTTCCAAAGCCGACCCTTTTCCCAGCAATACGTTCAGTCAGTGCTTCAAACTCACGTTCAGTCAGGTACTTTTTATGATCCTAATAGAACTTGATAAGGAGGATATAACAATCAGTATATACCTTTAACAGGATGAGAAAATATATAACCAAATTAAGGCATAACTTGAAAATGATGACGGCCAGCAAGTCAAACAAAGATCAATCAACATGCTAGTCGAACAAAGATCACATTTTTCTTTAACCGGAACAGATACTGCCACAAAAATAAACAGAAAGGAAGTAAAAATAAGACTTCTTGGATAAATAAAAGAAGAAACCCAATAATCCTGGAAAGGTCATATCAATTACAATAAAACTCAACACAACAACATACCCGGTGTAATCCCACAAGTGAGGTATGAGAAGAGTAGGATGTACCCTGACCTTACACCTACCTTTAAGGGGTAGGGAGATTGTTTCCGATAGACCCTTGGCTCAAAAGAGAAGTTATCGAAGGAGGGTTGAAAGAAAATATGACAGCAAAATAGTAAGATCTAAGGCAAATGAAGCAACAAATAATAATATACATTGGAGAATAAGAAACTATGCGACTACTAAATGCAAAAGGAGCTTTATTTCTTTTTCCCTTTTTTTTTTTTGGATAAACTATAAAGATTGATTTCGACTATTCTTCTTAAGACAAATTCACAAGCTCTCACATAAATTACAACAAAATCCAAATACTAACAATAAAGATACTAACTTTAACAATTCTTTGATAAAGAGGAAACAAGAAACACCCATAAACTGAACTAGGAATGGCCATTGTTGAGTCCAAAAGTAAATAACCCAATAATCTTTTGCAGCTAAATCCACAAACTCTTACATCAATCACAATAAAATTCAACATCATTAAGCAGAATCAGAAGAAACTACATAAATATAGTTTCTTTAAATGCAAAAGCCACAAATTCTTACATCAACCACACTGAAATTCAACACTACATTAACAAAAAGTAAATAACCTTAGCTATGGATAAAAAAAAAAGGGGGGCAAAAAGAGAGAAAAAAAAAAAGTGGACCTCAACTATGGTCAAAAACACTCTAAAGCATCCCAATTTTTTGAGATATATACCTGAACTATTAGGTACCAACAACTTATCAAAACACACCTCAATTATGAGTTGTTTCTTTTTCCTCCTTGAAATATCATCATCGTTAAGCTAATAAAAGGAAACAATTGATACTTCAAGTGTGTTTTCATAAATAGTTGGTGATGATCCAAATAGCAAACTCTGTAACTCGAAAAATCAGAATAATTTAGGTGTGTTTTAATCCCTAACTCATAAAGTCATTAACTTTAAAGTCCAATAGTGTTGTGCAGCTAAAATCCACAAATTTTTACATCAATTCCACTGAAATTCAACACTATATTAACAATAAGTAACTAAACTTAGCTATGGAGAAAAAAGGGCAAAGTAAAAAAATATGGACCAAGAAACTACAATTAACATGCTAGTCAAACAAAGATAACATTTTTTTCACCACCAAAGAATGTAGATGGAAAAATCCTTGGTAGAGAGTGTCACCCCTGATGGGCCCTATCCAATACGGATAAGGATTAAACTAATCGAGCTCCAATGCGGATACTAGACACGACACCAGATAGGAAACCAAATATCAACAATAAAGATATCAACTTTAAAGTCCAATACTGCAAAAATCCACAAATTCTTACATCAATTACACTGAAAAGTGAAATCCAACACTACATTAACAAAAAGTAAACAAATTTAGCTATGGACAAAAAAAAGGGGGAAAAAGGATCAACAAACTCACTTCTATGTTAAGAGTTTCATGGTGAAAGCCATAGAAAGTCCTAACACGAAGACAAGAAGCAGCCCACAACTCATTTTCAGATTTAGCTTCAGAGACATATAAAAAAGATTTATCAATCAAGATTGGTGATGGGGTTTGTGAAGAAATTTGGGGCTGTTGAGAAATTTGAGAAGAACAAAGAACAGAAGAATGAAAAGGGTTACTGCTGTTAAAATTATAGCCAGAGCCATTAATGCTGGAGAAATTGGTGTTGGATTTTTTGGGGAAGAAAGAGTATGAAAATGGTGTAAAGAGGATTGCCATTTTTTTTTTCTATCCTGGTTTGCTTTGTTATGGTGAAGCTTTTTCTAGCTTGTTTGATTTTTTTAATTTTTTTTTGTCTTGTTAGTTGGATTATGTTTTCATTTCGTATTCCTGATTCTGACTAATTTAAATTTGTATTGTATAAAATATTTGAATGATGTGTTTCACACTAAAGATTATATTTTTGGTGATTCAAAAGAGATCCTTATTTGGAATATTTTTTTTCTCATAGAAAATCTAAAATTAGTACTCCCTATTTTCCTAATTATTTATCCACTTTTGAATTGTCACACCTATTAAGAAAATAATTATTGACATAGTGAGTTTACCATTTTAACCTTATTAATTATGAAGTGGATGAATTAAAAATTTAATCTTTCAAAAGGTTTTACCTTTTTCAAAGTAATTAATTGAGGGTATAATATGAAGAAAAAAAATTTCCTTTCTTGATTTGTCAAAATAGACAAGTAATTAGAAACAACTATAAAAGAAAAAGTAGACAAGTAAATAGGAACAGAGGAAGTATTATTTTTTTCTCCTGTTTGTTTGTTTCTTTATTGTGATTAGTGATATTGATAGCTAAATGGTTATGTGCATTGATTAAAGATAAGATTTTGCAAGGTTGATAATGATGATTATGAGTAATAACTATTGGTGATAATAGTTAATTGTGGTGTGGTTGGTAAAAATTGATGATGACGGTAGTAGCTAATTGTGATAATTAATGATGGTCGACAATAATGATCAACAATAGTAATAAATGATAATTACCAATAACAATTCCCTTGTAGAGAGATCACAATGATGGTCGTTAAGTTTAAAGTTCTCTAACTCTTATTATAGTGTCCATTTATACATTATTTTTTTTCAACTAGTTAATCTTACTTCTAATCTTAGCCTTCTTTTCTTTAAAAACTTATAGTCGATGTTGTATTAGCTTCTATTCATTATTGAGATTGTAGTCGATGTTGTTCTAGGGTTATTGTTTAGTAGTAATAATTCATAGGTTGAAGAGAGTAGTGTTGGGTTATGAAGGGTGATTAGGGCGTCATGCGGAAACTTACAATTTGCAAATCATATAGTTGATAAATTAGATAACAAAAACTTAAACTAAAAATCAAAATATTATTATATCAAAACTAATAGAAATAAAAATATTAAAACTTTAGAGAGAATAAATCTCCCCATAAACAAGATTCTTAAACGACTACATTGTGGATGTTATTGTGTTGTGTTAGAAGAAACAAATCTATATTTATAGAGTCCTAAAACCTTTTCTTATTAGAAAATAACTAGCTACTCTAAAACTTTTTCCTAAAAGGAAAGAATAAACCAAATATGAAACATTTATGATAATATTTTGTCTTTTCTTTAAGGAAAAATAAGTCTTAAATTATGATAAGAAAATCAGGGCAAAATCCTAACAAGTAGTTGTGTGAGTGAGGTTTGTAACAAGAAGCGAGTTTGACTTCTTGGAGAGTAGTTAGAACAGTTTGAGTGAACTATTGAGTTGAGGTACTAGAGTTAGACCCTTAGATTGTCGAGTTGTAATATGAAACATTGCTCTTGAGAAGTTAGTGGAGATTTGCGGTTAAACGCCTACACGATGTAGGTCGTGATTTTTACTCCTTTCAGCAAAGAGTTTTCCATGATAAATTCGTGTGTTGTTAATTCTGTTCATTACGGCTTACTACGTTTTTAGGAACCAGATTCTAATAAAGATAATGGATAAAGTAATTTTTTACGGTATACACTCTATTCTTCTCGGACCCATTTGACCAAACGGCTCCCCGAAAATATTCTAAAAACAAAACCAAGAACTAATTGGGTTTTTTTTGTTATGGTTTTGTAGCCCAGCCCATTAGCTTGAGGCTGGCACTGAATGTTGGAAATCGGCCCAACAGCCCAAAACCAAAGTTTTGTTTAATTTATAAATGAGAAAATTTCGTAAATAGCGGTATTAGAATCCATTTTTTACAAAAAATAAAAATAGCGAGATTTTGCTACATTTCAAAGTATAGTATGGTGCTCAAAACCTAGTAGAATATATGTATTCAGGCGTATACAATATCTTTCCTTATCGAAGATCGTGTGAATACAATATAATTATAACATAATGTGTAACAAACTGTATATGAATGCAGACGTCTCTAACTTCTCTCACATAAAATGTGATAATAGTCAATTATGCATTATATATATATATATATATATATATATATAGATATATATAAATATATATATATATATATATATATATATATATATATATCTATATATATATATATATATATATATTAATAACACTGTAGGGTCTTATCAAAGATCTTACCTTTTTCTTTTTAACAGGTTTTGTTGGAATAATTGTTGTTTTCTTCTTATTTTCCAATTAGTTCCAATTTCCTACACCTATCAATCCTAAAGAATTATCAGGCCGAATATCTTTACATGCGTAATAGGTGTTAGTATAATATAAATAAGATACTTTTTAAAAGTTAAAATTACAATTTTTATTATATAAGTATATGTAAATTAAAATAAAATAAATTATGATTATTAATTTATCATATCGTAAAATATTGAATAAAATTTTAAAATATATTTATTTTTTCTAGAATTATCATTATAAAAAGGAATTTTCAACTAATTTTTATATCCCAAATAATGACTCTCTCTACTTTTTAGGAAGAGTTTAGGAAGAATTAAAGGCAATCTTGACAAATTAGCCTTTGATTAATATTTTAAAATGTCTTTTATGGTAGTGATATATTATTTTGTTCTAATTTATGTGACACACCTTCTTTTAATTTGTTCTAAAAAATAACAAATTTCTATATTTAGTAATAATTTAATTGAAAAATATTTAGTTTATCCTTGATGAGATGATTTATAGCCACCTACGCATCTAGGACTTGTTTTAGACTATAATTTTTTTATAGAAAAAATCATGTTTTCTCAAACTTTGTGTTAAAATTAAATAATATCGCATAAATTGAAATAAATTGAGTAATAATTTTAAAAATTAAAATTATGAAATTTAATTTTTTTTTATACTGTACCATATCATACCAGGTTCCTTAATCTATCAGCTAGTCTAGTGGAATAATTGCGTTCTTCTTCAATTTTCCAAGTTCCAATTTCCTACTTTTAATTAATCTACAAAATAATGTCAGGCTATAAACTGATTATACATGTTTCCCAATGTAAAAATTCTGAAAAAGAAATAACAAGACATGCTTTTTATCTTTTTGGATTGAAAACTCACTTACACTCTTATTTGATTTATTTTTAATAAATGTAATGCTAAATGGCCAGAAAATTAAAAAGTTTATAATATTTTTTTATTTTAAAATAAATTGATCTTTTTTCTATTTTTTAGTTAAAATATATTAAAGTTAAAAGAGTAAAAACATTCAAAATGGTAAAATAACATAGCTAAAATATCATTCTGGCCAAAAGGATTTTTCCTTTTAATAAATTAAAAGAAAAATTCTTTTGGCCAGAATGGTAAAATAAATATGTTATTTTACCGTTTTAAATATTTTTATCCTTAACTTTAATATCTTTTAATTAAAAAAAATAAAAAAAAATCAGTTTATTAAAAACTAAAAAGAATATTATAAATTTTTTAAATTTCTAACCGAATTTTCTAGTCATTTAAGATTACCCTAAAATAAAGCTAATTAGTGTACTTCTTGTTAGCAAAAAAAAAAAAAACAGTTTTGTTTTTATAAAGCTGTTTTATGTTTTACTTGTCACAAAATCTTCTTAATTGGCAGTGTAGATTCATCTATCCTTGGATATTGTGTTAAATTAATGGTGGAAAAGGAAATAAATAAATAAATTAGCAAACCATGGTGCATTTTTATAATACTTCATCTGTTTCATATTAGTTGATTATCTTATTAAAAATAATTATCACATATTAATTATTCACCTTACTAAATTAAGAAATCACTGATTAAATTTTCCTTTATTATCCTTGCAATTAGTTTTTTTTAAAGTGTTCACATTTATTTGTAAAATTCTCAAAAAGTTTTTTTAAGGGGTAAATTAGTAAAATTATCCTCTTATTTATGATTTTCTAATATGCGTGATTGCGTGTAAAAAAAGAAAGTGATCAACTAATATAAGACGGATGAAGTATATATATTGATTAGACAAACTTTGTATATATATGGGGCAAAGTGTTAATCGATCAAGAACTTTTATGTTCAGAGCATGTGAATTGCAAGAGTATATATATTAGGAATTAGAAAAATTAAAAATAAGAATATTCGAGACAAAGTGAAAATAGTCTTCGTGGTATACAAAAAGAAGGGGTGAATTAGTTTGAATATGTAAAGAGGAGATGCTCCGATGCTCCAAAGAGAAGGCGTGAGAAGTTGGATATAATGCATTGTAGAAAGGAAGAGATAGAAGAAATATTTGGGTTATATAATAAGACAACACATGATACAATTTCAGCTTATCGGAAACATGATCTTAGATTGCAAATGTATAATATGAGGATAGTAAATCATGTTAGAAGCTTAGTGGTTGAGCTTAATTTGTCTTCCTTTTCGATGAGATTAGGCTTGGTTGGAGTCTGGAAGCATAGTATCTGTCATACTGTTAACCTTATACATATAAATAGTAATGTGTCCACGTGGACACATATATACCTTTAAAATACACTATTAAATAATGCAGGGGATAAAAGTTCTTCCATAAAGTTTGTTATCGTAACAACAATTTCAGCCAAAGTTGAAGTATTTTTCAGGCCATTTTCCCTATTTGTTACCTTTTGTTTATCTATTGTGTTTTAGTTATTACATTTATATTATTTATTGTTATTATTGAGTTTTTTTCTCTAAAGCTTTATACTATCTTTTCTTATTAACTGACATACTTCTGTTTCCTATCGTATTTTATTTTTCATAGCTATTTTATTTATTACACTTAAGTCGATAATATCTTAGAAACAATCTCTCAGTGTCGTCTTGTATAACGACTTTGAATGCGATTTATGTAATATTCATAATGTGATTTCTGTAATATTCATAAATTTATTTTACTAGTCAAATGGCTACTGAAAATGACTACACAAGCATTAAATATTTCTGTGCACTGGGAAAATATTGAAATATCATTTTTCGCTTCTTCTTTTTTAAATATAAATTTTCAAAAAAAGAAAAAGGTCAATTGTTCTTTATATAATCTCCTAGTTAGTTTATTTTTTTATATATAAAAAAAATCCAAATCCAAATATATTGAAACGTTCACTTCAATATTTGATTATTTAATTAAACATCATTGCTCATCTTCAAATAGTATTGCTTAGTGGTGGAGTTATAATTGTGCTCATAGATTCCACAAAGTTTAATAGTTTTGATTGATTTAATTTATATTTAAAATTTTACTCAATATGAATAAATAATTTATTTCAATCTCAATATTAAGTTGTCTTTTATAAAACAAAAGAATTATAAACTCAAAATTTCTTTACTTCTGATTAAATCCATTTTCCAAAATATACAATAACATATATACTTATGTATACAATATTATAAGTATGATCTGAGAAAAATAACATGTACATAAATTTTATTTCTATCTCATAAACATAGAGAATTTGTTTCCAATATTTTAACTAATCACAACACATGTGAGAACTTGTCCAATACATAACAAACATTCTAATTTCACTTTTGATTAAATTTCCCATTTTCCAAAAATGTATAACAATAACAAATACAATATACATAATTTTATAGACAAGGTTTGAGAAGAGCAACATATACAAAAAAAAAAAAAAAGTAAAACTTATTTTTATTTCATGAAGATAGAAAAATTGTATCTGAGAACTCACATATCACAAATTGGAAAATTACTTGGAAAACACATAAATAAATTAAGAAAAAGACATTCATGCATGCAGAATAATTTTTCTTTTTTAGAAAATTCAAAGGAGTTTGCGTATAAAAGATAGTCAACAGTAGTAATTAATTAATTAGTACTACTACTTTTACTATTTTGAGATACTGCTACAAACCTATAGTACTCTTATTCATAAATCCCATCATGGATACTCACATAAATGAGTTTGATTTTTTTTTTTTTTGGAGAAAATAATAAATATAGTCCTTTAGGATAGATTCATTCAAAATGTCAATTGGATATATATTAATAATTCATTAGATTTAATAGGAATTATGAAAAATATTACTCTTTTCGTCCTATTTTATGCGAGGTAGTTTGATTTGGCACGGAGTTTAAGAAAGAAAGAAAGACTTTTAAAACTTGTTGTCTAAAATGAATGATAAAAATTTGTGTGACTGTAAATCATTTCATTAAAGATAAAATAAAAATTTTATAGTTAATTTGTTACTACTTAGTATAGAAATGTGTCATTTTTTTGGGACAGACTAAAAAATAAAGTAAGTCACATAAATTGAGACAGAGGAAGTAATTGATATATAGGATCTTGAATTTGAGCTCAGAGTATGAAACTAAAATACTACTAATAAAGAGCATTTTTCTCTTTAAATATGGGTTTAATATGAAAAAATATTTAATAGAGAATACTTTTTTTTAATTGGTTATAATCTGTGAATTTGAATTAATCGAAACAGTCCGAACCAAAAAAGTAAATACTACTACTAAACTAGTAGGTTTAGTAAAAGTTTTTTTTTTATCAGATAATTAACAGAAAAAAATGTGAGTCCCCATGCATGAATTCTTATTCTCTCTGATTTTTCTCTATTCATATATTTAGCGTAAGTTAGAGGGTAAAAGATTGCTGCCTTGTTATGTCACTTTTTGTTTACTTTCTTTTTGTGTTTGTTGTGATATTTTTAATAATGAAAGATTGTAATTATAAAAAAAAAATATAGTATAACATAATATGATAGGGGATTCCAAAAAAAATAAAAAAATTATAGTGAAATATTGTATAGAAATATTTGTTTGTATTCGGAAGAATATATTCAATAATTCTTACTTAAATTCTTTGTACTTATATAATCAAGAGCGGAACTAGAGGTAGTCGAGGGGGTTCACCTCGACAAATTACATTGTATATATAAGCAGAGGCGAATTCAGGATTTCAAGAAAACGGGTGCACCATTGCTTTAAAGATAAGATAAAAAAATTTATAATAACAATAACTAAGCGAACAATACATAAAAATTACATTACCACAAAACTTTCAGAATTTAGTTTTTTTTTTTTAATGAAAAACGTGTTTTTAGTTAATAAAAATAAATTGAAGCGAATTGGGGCTGCCTGGGATCGAACCTGTGACCTTTGTGTTGAAATCTTGCACCAGTGAACCATCCAGCCATCTTGAGAACTGGTTCAACAAGTTTTAATTTAATATATTCTTTAATAATTATAGAAGTAATATATCGAATTTAGTTGGATGACTACGGGTTCGGGTGACCCAAAATTGATACATAAATTCGCCCCAGTATATAAGGTATTTTAAGAATTTTTATGTTTATATATTGATTTTGGATCTCCTAAAGTAAGATTAGATGTTGACTTAGTGGTTGAAGGGTTCAAAACTCACCTTTGAGGTTCCAAATTCAAATCTCAGGCACTATTTTTTTTCTTTGAACCCCTTAATAGAAATCTTGAATCCGTCCCTGCTCTATCACGTGATAAGTTGTATTGATAACATAATTCTTTTTACTACGTCAAAGCATTCATGAATTTAAATTTAGAATGTTTTCCTATTATATGATATGTGTTATTTGAGTCGAATTTTTTTTTTGTTTTTACGTGATAAAGATAAAGTATGTGTACATTTTACCCTCGATAGATTCCACATGTAAAGTTGAATTTAATATTTTTTTTTTTGGTTTTTTATCCAGTGTTTAGTATCCACATTAAAGCTCGATTAAATTCAAATTCGCGCCGAAAAGTTTCACATTAAAGGTAAGACATTTTCTAACAAATGTGACTCCGTATCAAAAAAACTGACACCTAAATTAAAACATCTGATTAAAAACGAAAGAGTACTTATCACTCTCTACTTACTATGTTGTTGTTGTTGAAAGCATTTAATAACATTTCCAAAACAAAATGCTTATATATTGTAACTAATTAATTTTATAATAGTTGCATGCATGTAACATGCCTAGTCTATATATAGGGTATATATGAAGAAGGGATTATCAGAATCTCATTTATTTCTCATCAGTCTTTTCATTTTAATAAATTAAATAATCATAAAAAAATTATCACATGTACTTTCATTTTTTCCATCTCTATATAAACACCAATCCATCTCTGCATATTTCTATCAATCTTATCTTATTCACCTTCTATCACTTCACAGCATACTAAAATTTCCTAATATATATAGTCTTTTCAATAAATTAAAACCATGTATTTTAATTTTCTATCAACATCCAAATTTCTAGTAAATAGTATTATTTGTCCACTTTCTTATAATTATGAACGAGACAAGTATTCATGTTTGTTGACGAGTTGTAAGAAAAATAATTTTTCGAGGCTTGGACGGTCTTAGGTCTCTATTGGTGCTATCCTAGTTGAGCTTGTAATTTTATTTTTTCTTTATCTCTTACTTCATTTTTGCTTTTTTTCTTGACCTTGCAAGGCTTTTCTCAAGTTCTTGCTCAAGTCACTTTCTTTTCCGCTTTTCTTATGTAGTTCAAATCTCCCATCTTTTCTTTCTTTAGCTATTCCTTCTGAGCTTGAACCTAAAAAGTGTTTTGTTATCTCTTGATCGATAAAGAAGAAAATATTACGAGTTTTTAAGTGATTGTACAATTATTAGAAAAATGATCACATGAGAGATTATATAAAGTATGTTGTTCATTATTTTGTAACATTTTTTTTAACTTAATAGTTTGGGTAATGCTATATATTATTGTATCAAGAACTTCTTGTCAATGTATATTATATATTAATGTTGTGGATTTGATCTGTTAATTAATATTGCAATTGATGTATACATTGAAGTGATATACATATAATTCAACATTATTGTTAGCATGCAAATGGATTTCTTTGCAGGGGTTGGGAGGTTGGGTGGGGCGGGGGGGCGGGGGGGAGGGGGGCGCTGAAGATTTGGAAGGCTATAGTTGCTTGTCCAAAAAATTGTCTTTACACTGACATTGACACAAATAACCTCACTATTAGACTAAATTATGATACACAAAATACTAGTACTAAAAAAATTACATCTCAGTTTCAAGGAAACCTATATTTGCTATGGTGGACTCCACTCCTTTTGTTTTCTTATTATTATTGGACTTATGATATATGGTATGAAATTTATTTTCATTTTGAATTCTTTTGGTAAAATGAACAACAATATATTTTGTGTCATTAATTCATAAGTGGAATTTGAGAGAGTGATGTATACATGGTATTGTTATAAGGTATGAGAAATTATTTTTTATAAATAGGTCTCAAGTAAAACATAACAAAATTAAGTATGAAAAAAAATAATGGTAATGAAGAAGTAAATAATTGAGAAGAGAATAGGAGAAACAACAAAGTAATATGATAATTAAGCGAAGCAAAGGAAACAATTGCTAATAAAAAGTTGAATAAGATAGTAGGAGAGTAATAATAACAATTATGTAGAGGAAACATAGACAATGGTTGACTACGTACTTACTAACGTTTAATTCATGATTTTTATATTTTTCTATCTAGAATTATATTTTCGGTAAGTTGTAGGTAGGGGTGTGCAAAAATCGAACCGACCGATAGATCGAACCGATAAAAGTGTTATTGGTTTATTATTATCGGGTTATTGGATTAACGGTTATTTAATGGTTTTACAAAAAAAAATTATTGGGTTATCGGTTCGTTATTGGTTTTTAATATTGGGTTATTGGGTTAACCGATAACCCATTAAGAATATAATAATAATTTTTAGTTTTATATATATATATATATATATATATATATATATAATATTAAACAAAAAATATTAATATTAGTAGTATATTAGACTAAAAATATAAATATCCTATGCAATAAATAATAATTGACACTAAAAATATAAAAATCCTATGCCATAAATAACATTATGTTAGTATTAAATGTTGAAATACTTCACAAATCTCTTCCACTTTTTCTTCCAGGCTTGTGATTATCTTGGTTAGGAACTTAATGACGATTTTGTTGATTATCCGATGGATTTGGCAGCTGTTAAAGATAGTTCAAGATGAACTGCCGATTTACAATTGAACTTGGCTTTAATTAGTTTTAGTTTATAATTGACTAATATTAGTTTTTGCACAATTGTAACTATCGAAAATTGACCAAAGACTTTGTTGTGATGACCCTCGTTTGATATGATTATTTTGATGTATGCGTATCGCGTCAAATTATTGGATAAGTCATATAATTATTTTGAAAACATTTTCTTATTGGTTAAACCGAAAACCGAACCGTTAAAGACCTAAAACCGATAAACCAAAAATCGATAACAAATATCTTATTGGTTTGGTTATCGGTTTAGTATATTTAAAAACTGAAAACCGATAATACTTAAAACCTAACCGAATCGATCGATACACACCCCTAGTTGTAGGTGAACAATGTCCTGTCTAATCATCTATCTCAAATACTTCTTCGACTTACCTCTTATCTCCTCGTACACATTATAATCAACCTCTCAATCTACTCGTTAGGGGTATTTGTGCATCTCCTTTGCACATGTACGAAGCATCTCATGAACCCTGTCGTCTGTCTTATCTTGTCCACCACGAAAGTCACTTTTTGTCTTATCCCAAATATCTCCATTCATAATTTCTTTCTTTCCTAGTATGCACATACATCCATCAACATCTTCATTTTCACTATTTTCATAAATCTCCTAGACGTGTGAATTCTTGACCGGTCAACACTCCATCTCATATAACATAATTGATCTGACAACCACTTTATATATATATAACTTTTCTTGATGTCTCAGTGGCACATTCTTATCATACAAGTCACAATTTATTCACCCGGCTCGCTCCAATATGATAAGTAACATCACTGTTAATCTCCCCATTTTCTTATATTATTGACCCAATATATTTGAATTTTTTTTCTTGAGGATGACTTGTTTATTAATCCCCACATTTTCCACAAGAGTTACGTTATTGAACTTGCACTGAAAATATTGTTGTCTTAATCCTCCTCAACTTGAACTATTTATATTTTAGTCCTCAACCTGAACTCTTTAGACTCTAGGGTATGTCTTTAAACCTCTATTCTATCTTTAACTATGTCGCGTGTCTCATAAATCAATACTATGTCAATGACATATGCCATCCCTTAGATATGTCACGCATGCCCATCCATCACTAAGGCAGGTAGAAATGGTTTAAGAGTTCATCCATGGTGCAATTATATCACGACTGAAAAGTGTTTCGAATCTCCTCGTTCTTATTAGGTCTTGACTCCCTCATACTTCTTATTAATCACCCTAATATAAGCTACAATATATTTTAACCTCTAAATATCTACATAGGACTCTCTTTAGGGACTGGGTCGTACATTCAATGAACATCATATATATAAGTCCCTTTTTCTATACTGTTCCATTAATTTTCTTAAGAGAAAAAAAGAGCTTATATGAACGTTGAACGCCCCCAACATTAATCCTTGATTCTCGATAATAGACACACCCTTCGTCTCCATCACCCTCTCCTAAATATTTTTAGTATGAATTAGTAACTTGATATATTTATAATTATTTCAATTTTAATATCACTCTTATACTAATATAACAAAATTATTGTACCCCCACCTCTAAAAACTACAACTAATCACCATACAAGACAAAATAAGTGGAATAGTGATGTTGTCACATCTAGAAATAGCATTTCTGCCAATTAGAGGGTAACAATTTTTTAATGTCCTTTTTTAAATTTTAAAAAAAATGACCTCCTTCCTTTTTTTACAATATTTTAATTTTGATTTTTCACGTGACATATTTAAGGCCACATGATTAAAAGATAATTTTGTACATTTAACATAATTTTAATTTAGAATCACAGGATTTAAAAGTTTTCTTTATTTTTTTAAACTTCGTATCAAGTTAAATTAGATCATTCTTTGTGAAACAGAGGGAGTAGTTATCAAATAAGTTTTCACACTTTCCATTTTTTTTTACTTCTGTTGTGTAAAAGAGGACTAAAGTACCCCATTTTTGTACCCGCAAGCACTATGTTAAACAGTTTGATTATAAGAGCATCATTTGAGTAGGCCATTTGAAATTTTTGGTCAAATATTATAGTGAGAAAAAAAAAAAAACTAAATTACAATGTTACGTTATTAGTAAAGTAAAATCCATATTTTTATTTGATAATTCAATTATATTAATTTCTCCCTTTCTATTAAAATAAGAATAACAAGCTTCGATCAATTGAAATTTATACTTAACTTTCAACATCAAGTACGAAAAGAAAAAAAAATATAAGTGTGAATATTCAAATAAATGCCCTCACTATATAACATGCTAATTCGGGATCCTTATAATTTAGAAACACTATTAAAAGAGGGGAATTCCAATGAATGTCTAGTCGAAAACTATCAAAATTTAGCTCGATTGATAATGTGTTTCTGATAAATTTTTTGATAAATTTCTAACTGATTCTATCGAAAACTTCCTTTTTTGTTAGTAGTGAGATTTTTCACTCTTGTGGGTAAATTTTAAATAACACAAGTTTCAACTTTTTACCAATGCTCACAAGTACTACCAATTAATACATGCTAAGAGAGTTCCAGTTGGAGTGGAGTCCTTTTTTTCTTCAGAGAGTAAAACCTAGAAAATTTCAGTGTATGTTTCATTTTCTATTCTACTATTTGGAGTAATTTGGTTGAAGATATTGATGCAAGTTGAACATCTACGAAAAAGCTATCATAAAGTTTTGTTATCGATTAGTCTATCACTCAATCACAAGCCACTCTGTCATTGCCTAATTTTTGCATCAGACTTGTAGTACACCAATTAATGATTGTGACAGTTTTTACAGGATATGTGTCGCCTTTGGGGTCAAATGAACTTTTGGATGGTTACAATAATTACAAGCTTAAAGTATCCTTAGATCACTCTCATCTAGTAATTTTCTTAGAAGATTATAATACTCACATATTTGTGTATGGTCTGTCGTTTTCAAAGAATATGGATTCAACATTCTTATTTTCATGTTGATATCAACCATGCTAGGAAAATTCTTTTCAAATCTCCTCCACACTAAAGAGAGAATCGGGGCTAATTGCTTTGATTAAGATTCACATTTGGAAATAGAATGAATCGAATTGGCTAAAGCTGTCAACACATGCTTTCGAAAAGTTTAACCACACAATATCTCAGTGAATATAGTATCATAGTTATAGTTGCCAATTAAAACTCATGAACAAGGCAACAATTTTCCATCCAACAAAGTCACGTTAAAGGACATGACCTTAAATATGAGGTCGTGGACATGAATTACGATAGTAGATTAGAAGGCAGTAGATCATCGTCTAGTTAATCCTTCCATACTAATAATGTCAGTATTACTCTTATATTTGTTTGTCCTTTGATCGTTGTTACTATCTGTTATTTCTTGTACTTGGATATTCATTTTATTTTATTGTAGTTACTGTTCAACATGCTTTATTACACTTTCACTTCGTTACTTCTTCTTTCTAGATCACTTTGATTTATTTTTCCTTGAGCCAAGAGTCTATCGGAAGCCTCTCTCCCTCTGTGGTAGGGGTAAGATTAGATCTGCATACACTCTACCTTCCCGAGACTCCTGGATATGTTGTTGTATGTTTATACAGAGACACAGAACAGAAAACTCAATAAATACCAGCCCAGGATTCTTTTTCCATTTCACTAGTATTACATATGCTACTTATTATATACAGGCCAAACTTCATATTGATGAAATATTTCAATTACATTTTAGTGGATAAGACTCAAAGAGGTATACAAACAAAAGTTCTTTTGAAGAAATGGGAACCAAAAAAAAAAAAAAAAAAAAAAGAACAAAATAAAGAGGAAAACCTGTAGGATTTCTCTGTAAATTAATAGTTGAAATAGGCATAGGACCTAATTCATGCACCATTCAGAAACTGCTTCCAGTTTCTACAGATTGGCTGAAGGAACACAACCATCTTCTAGCTTCGACGTTTGACGTTGATCGCCTAAAGCTAGGTCGTGAGCATCGAGTCAGATGTTCTCGTTCACCGGTTCTTGGAACTAAAGATGGACTCGTGTCTGGCGTTCCCATACAAAGGCCTGGGCTGAATTTCAATGCTGGGAACTTTTGGCAGCTTAACGAGCGGAAGGAAGAGCCGAGAGGGGAGAGTCGGGAGCAATATAAATCAGGCTTGCATAAAGGTGTTTCTAATGTAGTTGGTTCTTGTCCATCAGCTGTACAGGAACAAAAAGGCAACGATAGACTCGTTCGCGCTGCTTCCTTGATGATTGGCGTCGTATCTGCCAGCTTAACGAATGAAACAATGCCGTGTCGACATAAAGGGCAAGGAATAGAACCTGGAGGGCCATGGGCCGCGGTTGAGGTGCTACTGGTGGAACACAGGTACAATGCACAGCGCGTGCAGAACTCATGAAAACAACCTGCAGAACATGACAAGCATTAGGTACTGCAGCAACTAGACTGGCATATCGGGTACATTGCTACCAAAGAAAAAAAGCAATATCATCACATAAGCTTCCATAGATTGAATATACCACAAAATAATAAACAAATCTAAAAAAAGGATAAATCCAGCTAGCACGAAAAAGATCAAAGAGGAACAGTAATCAATCATGTTGTCTATATCAATCAATTCACATGAAAATGTGCAGATTTATGTATATGACAATGGCATCGGCAAAAAAAGAACTTCCAGCCTTGAGCATATTATATTTCACGATACTGAAATTTCAAGAACTTCCGGAGTTCTAGTGCCATGTGAAGAAGGAAAACTCTATCCAGCAATGAGTATGTATTTTTGAACGGGAGAAAATCTTTCCTTAGTTTTAATTTTTGTGGAGTTACATGGTCTCAACTCGAGAGTATCTCAATAGAGGCTCATCACTCATCATAGGAAATTCTTCAATATACCATTACCATTAGAAAATAGAGTTTAATCTCATTAGACATCAATTGGAAGTAAAAGAATAAAACAAAAAACTACTATAGAAATCTTTATAGTAAATTATCAACCATTTCATGTTTAAACATCAATTTCATGCAGTTTCAGAAAGACATACCTTCTGCAGCAACTGTACACTTTCTTTCAAGACAAACAACACAAGGGTCTAAACAAGTTGACGACGGGGAATCAATTGTTCTGCATCCACATTCTCTGCAGGAAATGACAACTTATTTTCAGAATTCTCATCCCCGAGCCTTATCAATATGTAACTTGCACACGGCATAATGAAAGAGAACGATATTCTATTGAAAAATAACAAGAAAACAGAAACTGGAAATAGTGATCTTTCACCATTATATCATGAAGCTCAGATACTGGTACACCAAAAGGGTAAATCACATAAATTGACTCAATGATTAATGTTATCTGTGCTAGAATTTGGAAATGCATCATAATAAAGAGCTATCCAGATGCATACTGCCTAGTCACATTTGAATTTAAAGCTTGTGGGACAGCAATCAGCATATTCCAAATACTTTCATCAAAAGGAAGATGCATACCATAAAAGCCGAAGGAAATACACATTTTTCCCACTTTATAATATGCCATGAATATTTAGTACCTTCATGAGATGTAAAAGGGTGGTGCTACACAACACAAAGGTTTCGATAAAGATGCAAGAATTAAGTGACTGGTCACCCTTGGGTTCGGGCCTATGTTGCTCGGACTCTTCAAAAATGTCAATAGGTGCATGTTGGATCCGTCAAAAGTAGTGCATCTTTTGAGGATCCAACACGGGCATGACAACATTTTTAGAGAGTCCGAGCAACATAGGTTTGTGGCAACTTCGTCACAATAATTTAATCTTTTTTTCTTTATTCTACCTGGCACCCCACCCCGACAAAACCCAAAAGAATTTTAAGAAAACCAGCATACACAACAGAACTCCTGGACACAGATAGTCTTATTCTAAATATCACGGTGGTAAACGAGATGTGGAGACAAGATATTTTGCTTTGAAAATAGAGTCTTCAGATTGGATACCAATTGCCGATGGGTCAATTTACATGAATCTACTTCCTTATCGTCACCAGTACATAAACCCTTAAGATGAAATATGTCATTATAATGCCAAATTGATGAATGAGCATCAACGAGACCAATATTTGCTGAACTGGACTCACCTAGCAATCTTCACTATACTCATAAGAGGGAGGCATAAGAATGGTGAAGGAAGAGGACGTGGTTGTTTTTCTGGACGAGTACTTAAAATCTCCTCCAGCACATCTCTATGCCATGATCGAGCAACCATCAAAGATGTCCACCTTAAAACTCGTAAAGAATATGCAAGTTAGAAGATTTATCTAAGCCATGATAGAACTACTAGCAGAGTTACTATACGAGAATAAGAAAAGATTTATTTGTTTCAATAATTCAACACCGTAAATCCTTCTATATCATCTCTTTAATTCTTAAATACAACATGGAATAGAATGATTAGCAGTTAGCTATACTACTTTTAACTCTCCATGGTTGTTCCCTTTTCCTACCTGAAACATCACCATCACCATCAGGTAGGAAAAAGGAACAATTGATAGTTTAGGTATGTTTTGATAAATAGTTGGTGATAGTTCACATGTAAAACTTGAAAAAATGGAATACATTAGGTGTATTTTTGACCCTCTGCTCTACTACTAATAATATTGATAAGGGAAACTAGACCACACACTTTAAGTACATGTTGAAGATGTTAAAGCATGTAAAGATATCATACCCATTCACATTTTCTGCACTGAGACTGGCACCCCTGGCAATTAAAAGCTGAAAGATGGAATAGAAAACGATGACTTCAGAACTTGCACCAACTATACCAGAAAAATCATAAAGAAAAGCAAGCAGAAGAGGAACACACCTGGCAACACTGAGCATTCCCACCACATGCAGCATAATGAAGCGGTGTACTTCCTGCACCTGCAAGGCAAAGAACTTACCTTTTAGAAGGAAAAAAAAAAAAGACGATATTAACTCTTTTCCTTGACTCATGGCATGAAGCCTCTAAATTTTAGGCGCTACATATCAAGGACTTTTGGAACTGATGCTTAATAGAAGCGGAACCGAGACCTAATCTGCCACCGAATAAGAGTTTCAGGTGGTATTAACTTCCTATTTGTTATCTTCCTAAAGGGCATCCCAGTGCATTAAGCTCCCGCTATGTGTGGGGTCTGGAGAAGGGCTGGACCACAAGGGTGCAATAGGTGTCGGTCATCTCATATCTGCCTCTTTAATATGTCTTTCTGAAAGATATCGAGTAATAGTGAATCTGATGAGCGAGGTCTCTCTCTCTCAAATACAAGAGACGTTATCTTCCTTAAGTATAAAGTACATTACTTATGATTTACACTAGCTAAAGTGTCAAAAAAAAAAGCACAAAGTTTGCAAGGAAATGTCATAACGGTGATTAGTGCACATCATCAAAACCCAGGGCATGACAACCATGCAACTTCTTCTTTAACATCCCAGAAACTCCATGAACTAGAGCAAACTAATTTACAAGGTTGTGGATATTCACATATTTTATCAAGTCGACAGAGTTTGCGTATGCTTTTGAAAATGGAAACATGTTTTACCCTTCCGATAAAAGACTGTACTGAATAAAGGATTGCTATCTCTAATTTTTCTTTGAATGGAGAAACATGGTCAGTGATAAATTCATAAAGCCGACCCGAACTTGTTGGGACTAAGGCAAAGTTGTTGTTTATATATAATTCTGCTTCTTTTTTTTTTTTTTTTTTGAAGCACACCGAAGAATATCAATATTTCATTCTCCATCGGAAATTGATATTGCCAGTTAAAAGCTATAATTATTTCAGATCTTCCAAAATGTGTAGCTTTTAAGACAATTCTCTCATAAAGAACCCCGAGAAACGTATTAAAACAGTCGACCATACATCTCATAGTTTCCCTCAGAAAGAATAAAGTTACAACATGATATGTAAAAGATGGCAGATAGGCATTTACTAATTAAAGGAACAGATAATAAGAAACAATTTAGAAATTATCAGCAATTACAACAATCTTTAAAAGAAAAAAAAAATTATTGTGGGGGTGGAGAGGGGAAGGGAAAATGCACAAGGAAACAAGGCATTCAAGAGATCAAATGTGATATAAGAGTTGCATACTAGGCAGAACTTGGAAAGTTGTCTCACCTATCAAATCTATTGTAGACCCATCTTCCACAGTAACCTTGGTGACCGAAGCTCCCAAGTCCAAGAGTAGCTGCAGACTTTCGACATGGCCATTCAGCGCTGCCATATGAAGGGCGGTAATGCCACCATCAGCAGGTCTATTGATCACCTCATGTAGTGCACTACAGCAAGCACAAAAGAACTTCACGTTAATACAGTTTGATAGCAGTGGGAGATACCCAAAATCAAATGTAAAGCTTGAAAAAAGAGATTTACAAGTCATCGAATTCCTGGATAGAGTCTTCGTTTCTTGATCTCTTTCTCATGACATTACAGAAATTAGGGATGCTGGGAATATAATCAGCAAGGAGAAGCCGTATACATCGAGAATGTCCATTTAGAGCAGCTAAATGAAGTGCTGTACCTCCATTGAGATAATCAGCCTTATGAATCTACAATATAATGCAACTGTAAGTAAAGCTCGTAATCCATCTCAACACACTCCTACTACTCTAGAAAACCATTTAAGTTGAAATTTTACAAGGTAAGAACTAAGAACACTCTTAGCACTTCAAAGAAATCAACTTGAATATACCGCAATAATAAACTGTCATACATTGGCCATGAAAAGAATGAGAATCTGAACGACCTCCCAGTGACCATACTGACATGCTTGCATCAAAGCAGTCTGTTAACCATAAGACAAAATACTAGTTTCAATCAACTAAGAAGAATTACATATAAGATAAAGAAATGTGCTTGAGATAGAAAAAACTAAAGCCAAAAAAGGTAATGAGAAGAAAATCTACCTGTCCACGGTAGTTTCTGAGATTGATGTCAACTCCAGACTCAAGCAAGAGACTAACAATCTGATAATAAAAAGAACAGTCAAATGATCGATGCATACAAAATCCACTAAGTGCTCAATTAAACAATGTCACAATCAAGTTTATCTTCATATCCATCATGAATAAGCATTAAACTCTAAATATACCTCATGATGTCCTTGGGCAGCTGAATAATGGAGAGGTGAATTTCGAACACCAAAAGTCGAATACCTCACTAACCGAGGATTATAATCCAGTAAAGCCTTAGCTTCCTGGATATCTCCATCTCTAGCAGCAGAAACTAACCGCTCGCCTGACGCAGAGCATCCAAATGAATTTCCCACAAGGCTCAAAAATCTCATAGTTTTCGGATATCGTTCTGGCATGATGTTTAGCAGAAGATAAGGAACACAATGATCCTTAACCTTAAACTATCCCCTTCTGCACACAAATTTTTCCTTCTTTTCTAACAAACTAATAACAACAACCCCACAACTAAACCTTCCTTACACATAATTCTCAAAGTCAAATTGATAATAACAAAACCCCTTTCAACACCTCAAAACCAATATACTTTCTGACTTGATCAATCAATCAATCAACCAATCAAATAGACAAATTTCTCTATATACAAATATATGATATGTACTATGTTGATGGTGACCAATATCTAAAAAAACATAAAGGGGAAAAGGACTTGTCAACTTGAGGTAAAATAAAATTACCTGAGCTTATGAAAAAACCATAAAAATCAAATCTTTGATCACTTTTTCACCTTTTCTTGATTGTAAATGTCACAAATCCTCCAACTATTTCAAGATTCCTCAATAACCCCACCAAATTTTCCCAGAAAAATATCAAATATCACCAAATATTTTCCAGGAAAATTTACCAAGAATGAAACTTTCCACCCCCCAAATACACAAAATATGCAAAAACAACCAAATGGGAAGATAAAAAACCTCAATTTCCTTGATGGGGTTCACTAAAAAAACATTTTTTTTATCCTCAAGAACTCCCCAAAAAATCAAGATTAGCAAATACCCACATCCAAATTTTCCCAGAAAACAAGAAGAAATAATCTCCCAAAAAAAAAAAAAAACAGAGACTCTCAAAATTTCCAGGAATTTGCAACAGTTTGGGAGACAAAAACCAATTGGGAAAGTTGAGAGCCTCACGTAAATGAAATTAATTTTTTTTATTTTATTCACAAATACCAAGAAGGACAATGATCTGCCAAGAATCTCTCTTTTTTCTTTAATTTAAAATTTAATTTAATTCCTTTTTTTTTTAATAAACAAATTCTTTAACACCCAATGTGCTGAAATGTAGGTAGATATAGTTACTCATATAAAAAGTACATGAGATAATGGTTAAAAAAAAAAAAAAAAAAAACTCTCGCGTTTTGTGAGTTTTCCATCTAAATTATCAGGCGGTTTGTATTTTCTAATTAAATTGTCATCAATTATTTATAATAATATAACTCGATTAGTATATGATGGTGTGTGGTATACTTTCTTTTTATTTGTTTTAAAATGATATTAAATGACACTCCATGTGGGTAATTAAGAAATTAATCGAAAATTTTAAAAAATGGTCAAAACTTTGCGAGTTTTCTATCGGAGCTATCATATGTTTGTATTTTCTTGAAGTGAATTATCATCAGTTATTTATCAAAACACGTATCAAAATTAATGAGTCAACTATCATGTGGACGAAGTTTTATGTTTAAATTAAAATTTGTTACACGCTTTTCGATGTATGTATTCACATACGTGATTTGGTTAGTTTTTTGAAGTGTATATTGATAAACAATTAGTAATGATCAGATAGAACACATGAACACCTTGATAGTTTAAATATGAAACTTGAAAAAAACAAAATACTTTAAATGTGTGTTTGATTATTAGATCATATATCAAAGTGCTCCCCTCTTATTTGACTTTACACGACACAAATATATGTTAATAAATATTTTAATACAGATATCAAACATCTGATAAAAAAAAATAGAAGAAAAAAACATGATAAAAAGTGGGATTGAAATGGGGACAGACAACTATTTTGGGCAGACGTACAAAAAACAAAAACATGCCTACAACAAATGTGTGTACTTCATCATTGGGTTGTTTGGACTAGTAATGCCCAGTCAATATTTTGCTAGTTATTTTGTCTTTTTCTTTTTGTCAAACAATTTTTTTATTTTTTATTTTTGTAGAATAGAGGAGGATCTAGAAATTACAGAAATATATAAATGACATAATTGGTGACTATAACTATATGCTATATTATTATATATGGTAATGGTTTTAATTACAGCTTGTTTGAATGGTTGTTGCTTTTTTTCTCAATTCAGTGTTAGTGTGTCATATATATAGAAATCCAACTCTTTTAGATTTGTTTGGATTTGCGGCGTAAGACCCTATTTGGAGGAGAGTGTTCCTTATTTAGAATTTTTTTCATATCTTACACTCAAACCTGAGACATCTGATAAATAAAGGAGTATTTTGATCCACTACACCACATTCTTTGGTGGTGAATGGTTGTTAATTACCTATTGCATTATATTGTGTTAATTCCTTGCTAAACCTAGAAATCAAACTAAACCCAAAAGATTTAATCAATAATAGAAAGAAAAGATTTTGAATGTTTTGTCATGTTTTTTTAGTATATGCGCCTTTTGATTTATTTTTTTTTTGAGTCGAGAGTTTTTCGGAACGATATCTCTATCTCACAAAGTAAGGCATGATTTTTGTATACTTTTATCCTCTTCAAACATCACTTGTGAAATCACACTAGGTATGTTAGTATTGTTGTTGTTAAGAAAAGATTCAACCAAACAATGGGAAGAATTAATCAACACTTGTATATACTATATAAAATAATCTTACTCCATTAATTAACTAAACATTCAACTACATATAATAATCCAATGAGGAAGAATTTAATTGAAGTATTCATAAATAAATTATCAAAACACTAGTAAAGAAAATTCGGTTTTTTTAGTCAAAATCAAATGAAAATTATCTCTCTGTCCTATAATAATAATAATAATAATAATAATAATAATAATAATAATAATAATGTATACATATATTCTACTCTCCTTATTTCCCACTTTGTGAATTTACTACGAATATGTTGTTGTTATATTAAAGAGAATTTTTTATCCAAACATATATAGAATCAAATATCAATATTAAGCTTAAAAAAAAAACTTACTACTATTTATAGGCTAAGCAAATGGATTAAGCCCAAATACAAAATAAAGAAAATCTGAAATAATTAGGTAGGATATGTGGTCCAAGTGGGATTATGGTTGAGTCCACAAGTGATTTGATCGTGTTGAAAATAATGTTTTCGAAAGTCCAAATCAATGTTAATAATTAAACAAGTCAACCTCTTGGTTAAATTTGGTCATGTCTCGATTACGGCAAGGCGCGAAAGAGATGGATATATGAGTGGTTGAAAGAGTTGATATTGGAAATCGAGTTATTGTATTTTATTAGAAAAAAAGAAGAACGTTTTTAGCTTGTTGATTAGTTAAATAAATCCAAATTTTGATCAATCGATTAATATCAGACTGTTCTATCACTGAGTTATTGATGAACAATAAGAGATTCATTCTCTTTTTCTTTTTTTTTCTTTTTTTTTCAATCAATGTGTGACACATGTACTGAGGTTGACTAACTTTGAATTCACGCCCGTAAGTCTCATATTGGGGTAAAACACTTCTTAACAAGGTGATTTCATACTCGTGACTTGAACCTGAAACATCTGACTAAGGATCAACTCTTCTTAAAGCCTTGGAAGTATTATGTACTATGCCATGTCACCTCGAAGCTAATTAGCCCAACTATCAGTTATTCCCACCTATATGAATTATCTACTTAATTAAGTTTGTTTTGATATATAGACGGTGATAATTTAAATAGGAAAAATAAAACTGGTAATTATATGATTCACATAGAAAAACAAAATAACTAGTATGTGAAAATGGCGAAAAAATAATAATTCAAAGTGTATTCATGAGCTATTGTGGGGCAGGCTCTTGATTATCTATTTCTTTATAATGTTATCTATAGTTATTATAAAACTGTTAATTTAAAACTTAGGATTTAATTATAAACTTTTGAATAATTTATGGTATCTTCGCCAATCATGCTTTGCTGACTTTATTTAGGTAGCAATAAATAATGTCTAATTAGTTATTAGAAAATGACGCAAAGGAGGAAAAAACAACTAAATTGTAAGTCAAAAAGGTGTACAAAATTATTTAAAAATAGGTTCGAAGGGGTAATAGGACCTTAATTTAGTTAAAATGTGTCTTTGAAATTCCTATCATAGTCTAGGAGAGTACTGTTAGGGTTTTGCCATGATTTTCTTACCATAATTTAAGATTTATTTTTCCTTAAAAAAAAGATAAAACATTACCATAAATGTTTTACTTTTTTTGAATGGAAAGTATAATATTCTTTCATATTTGGTTTATTCTTTCCTTTTTAGGAAAAAGTTTTAGAGTAGCTAGCTTTTTTCTAATAAGAAAAGGTTTTAGGACTCTATAAATATAGATTTGCTTCTTCTAACACAGCACAATAACATCCACAATGTAGTCGTTTAAGAGTCTTGTTTATGGGGAGATTTGTTCTCTCTAAAGTTTCAATGTTTTTCTTTATATTAGTTTTGATATAATAATATTTTAATTTTTAGTATAAGTTTTTGTTATCTAATTTATCAACTATATAATTTGCAAATTGTAAGCTTCCGCATGACGCCCTAATCACCCTTCATAACCCAACAAGTACTTGTGTCTTATCACTATTTTAAAATCTAGATATGTGAAATGATCTAACAAAAAACTTCCTGCATAAATGTGTTGGGTTATGAAGGTAAATAGGGCGTCATGCGGAAGCTTACAATTTGCAAATCATATAGTTGATAATTTAGATAACAAAAACTTATACTAAAAATTAAAATATTATTATATCAAAACTAATATAAAGAAAAACATTGAAACTTTAGAGAGAATAAATCTCCCCATAAACAAGACTCTTAAACGACTACATTGTAGATGTTATTGTTATTGTTATTGTGTTAGAAGAAACAAACCTATATTTATAAAGTCCTAAAACCCTTTCGTACTAGAAAATGACTAGCTACTCTAAAACCTTTTCCTAAAAGAAAAGAATAAACCAAATATGAAAGCATATTATATTTTCCATTCAGGAAAAGTAAAAACAGTTATGGTAATGTTTTATCTTTTCTTTAAGGAAAAATAATTCTTAAATTATGATAAGAAAATCAGGGCAAAATCCTAACAAATCTCCCCTTTTGGCTTGAATTTTCTTGCATCATAATCTTGATCCTCTTTCTTCACACAATCTTCATATATCACTGCTGCTTACCATGATTTAAAAATTGATATGGGTTAAAATTGGAGCCTTGTGTTAAAAGTGATGAACAAGGTTGAAACTGGAGCTCATGCCTTAAAAGTAATATGCATGAGTTGAAAGTGGAGCTCATACATTAAAAGTAAGATACATGAGTTAAAAGTGGAGCCCAAGCATTAAAGTTTGCAGGGGTTGAAAGTTGGAGCCCATGCTCTAAAATAAGCATGAGTTGAAAATTGATTTTGTTTTAAAGAATAGAGTAGCAGGATGTTGTTGAAAATATATTTGAAAATTTTCTCCACATGTAGTAGCACAAAAATCTTTATTATCATCAAATTGATTACAAATTGATTTGAAACTATCTTGAGCCTGTCTTCAACCTCATTGAACCATAGGACCACCGGATCTTTGAACCATGTGCTCTAATACCACTTGTTGGGTTATGAAGGTAAATAGGGCGTCATGCGGAAGCTTACAATTTGCAAATCATATAGTTGATAATTTAGCTAACAAAAACTTATACTAAAAATCAAAATATTATTATATCAAAACTAATATAAAGAAAAACATTGAAACTTTAGAGAGAATAAATCTCCCCATAAACAAGACTCTTAAACGACTACATTGTAGTTGTTATTGTTATTGTTATTGTGTTAGAAGAAACAAACCTATATTTATAGAGTCCTAAAACCCTTTCTTACTAGAAAATGACTAGCTACTCTAAAACACTTTCCTAAAAGAAAAGAATAAATCAAATATGAAAGAATATTATATTTTTCGTTCAGGAAAAGTAAAAACATTTATGGTAATGTTTTATCTTTTCTTTAAGAAAAAATAATTCTTAAATTATGATAAGAAAATCAGGGCAAAATCCTAACAAAATGTGCTCAAAATCTTTCGTCCTTAATCAAAGTTCTTGAGTTGAAGCTCGAAAATAGAAAAACCTCTGATAAGGTGAGTTCTCCCTCTAGGAGATGATTTAAAATGAGCGAAAAGAGCGTCATAATCGAGTAAGAGAGAATTTTAGATGTTGATTAAACATATTTTTGTTATCTTGGTCAATATATTAGGCATCATCTTTATACTCAAGTAAAGTTTCAATGCAAAAGCGTTAAGTTTTTTTTTTAAATATCCTCGATGTCGAGTACACATCAACTATTTTATTGAGTAATGAATACATGTCACCTACTACCAGCACAAATTCTACATAAATTTGCTTACAAATACTTAGAATAATGTGAAAAAATTATCTATATTTATTTTTTATTTCTCTGTTGAAATTCGACGATGATCTCCCCTAATTTTTATCTCATTTCATTAATCACTAGGCCAAATACTTCGATGCAAGCTTAAGATTTTGAGAATAATTCACTTTTTTTTTTCTTTATTTGAAAATATTTCATTTAAGATGTTAAAATGGAGCTCACTCAAAAGGATAGGAAGGGAAAAACAATCCATAATTAAACAAATGGGCTTTAGCCCATGTTGATGGGCCGGGCCATCTTTGTATCTTGGGCCCACAGATCAAGTCCTAATAGTTCAAAGTATTCAAGCCATTAATTTGAGTTTTATTGGGCCTTAATATTTTGCCAAGCTTCCTAAGGATATTGAACTAGGGGTAAAATTGTCATTTTTCAAGCTATATTTGAGCCGAGGGTCTATCGGAAATTATTTTTCTATACAAAGTTAAGGGTAACGTCTACGTATATCCCACCCTCCCCGGACTCCATTATGGGACTATGTTGGGTATGTTGTTGTGGTCGTTCTTCAGATACTATAATCGAAAACAGTTAATATTATGGAGTTTCGAGTTTTACAGGTGAAACTCCAAGATGATGACCTACCATTTCACGACATAACAATAAGCTTACTTGTACTTGGAAGAAGTTAAGCATAACTATCGTATGTAGAAATAAATAACTTATATTTACTAATTACTAATAATTATTTCAAAAATTTACTTTTAATTATCTTTAATAGTGTCAATGTGTGTACAAAATAAACTCTACGTATAGTAATAACTAAGCAACGTAGGAAAATCAATCCAAAGAGACTAATGTAGGGTCACTTATTTCCTAATCCATCAAAGAACCACTTTGATTAAGTCAATTAATTAGCTAGTTTGATGGAAAATTAAAGTATTTGACTTATTATTGCATCAAGTCAATTAATGTAGAAACAAGGTGACCATTTTATGTCATTAACTCTATTCTACTAAAATTGACTATATAAAATTGTTTTTTTTTTCTTTGTTTGAAATCCTTACAATGTGGAAAAATCTTTGGAAAATCTATGACAGGTGCACTGATTGAGAAAGTATTTAGTTTTTGGCTAATTAGTTCTAAAACCTAATTGGATTAGGTTTAAATTTTAGCGGAGATAAGAGAAATATTCGGTTATCGTTTTTCATTTGTCTCTTAAACAAATTTAGGATATGAAAGTTATTAGTTTTGCATTCAAATCTAACTATTTCTTTTGAGTTACGTGATTCTAAATTAATAATTTGTCATATTAAATGAACTATTTGAGACAAATAAAAGATTTCAATCAAAGCTATTATTGGGATCTGTCATATCCACCATACCTCATACTACTCTACTTAAAGTATGAGTTAGAATTTTCAGTTTATGAATTTTGAACCATAAATTTTTTGCTTAATGGATTCTGAATAAATTATTTGTATATACTAAACAATTTTTTATAACATAAAAAATAGTTATACTTGTCAAGATTGCCGCCCTCTAAATCAAGGAGTAGTTGTTTTAATGTAGGGACAATTATAATTAATTAATAAAATCAACACCTCTGCATGCATATGCACATGGGAAATTAAAGCAAGGAGTGACTTCGGTTATTAATTTTCTTAGTTTATTAATTCATATCTAATATTAGATTAAGTTACTTTTATGTGTTTTAGTATATTTTATTTGATTAGGTAGTGATCATATTTTTCAAAAACTTTTGAAAATATAAGCACTTAAGACAAAAGAGTTTGTTAAATGGCAGGTAATATAATCTCACTTTGACAAACAAGATTGAATCATTTTATCGAAAAATTATATCATATATAAGGTGGAAAGGAATTCAGTTACCTCATAGTTAAAAATCTCACTTTGTTACTGTTTGAACTTTTCTAGACGGAAAAGTAATTATTTTATCGTATGTCTAATATTTATATTGAAATCTCGATTACTCTGAATTTACATGATATAAAAAGAAGCATTCTCTGTTTAAAAATGAGTGCTTCTATTTATCTAATCACAATCTTCAATAATGTCGGAAAAAGTTAATGAAGTTAGATTAAAAACATAAGTTTGAAATTTATTTATACAAAATGTCTTACTTCTCTCCATGCATATATGAACACGTAGTTTTTTTAATTTATATATATTTGATGAAATTAAATTGGAGTTAGTGAATTAATGAAAAATGAATAATTCTTTTGTTGAATGAGCAAAATGAAAATGACTTGTTAAGGTTGATTAGTGTTTTTCTTTTAATTATCATTCATTACTAGAAAATTAAATTCTTTTACCAACTTTTTGAATTTTGAGACTAAAGAAAGTCCAACTTAAAAGTAGACAGAAAGAGACAATTAATATACTAATTAAAGAAATATTCATTTAATTAGTAATAAAGAATGTAATAATTCATAAAAGAGGAATCAAAAGAGCTATTATTTTTATTTTGTATTTGTACTTAAGAATTTGTCAACCATTAAAAAAAATACTAAAAATATCCATAAACTCAGTGTGAATTATTAGTTTCATTCTCAAACTAGAGAGCGCCTTAAAACATCTCTTTATATGATTAACTGAACTTAAATGCACCAGATCTTGCAATATGAATAAAATACACCCCTAAATTCTTGCCAAGTTTAGGAATGTTTTAAACACATTTTCCAGATTTTATTAAGAGCGTCTCATGCTTTTACCAGAATTTCAAACCACTTGCTATGTCATGTGATAGATCATGAGTGTATCTAAGTTTAGTTAGTCATATAAAGTGATATTTTTAGGACAGTCAATAATTTGAGGACAAAACTAATAATTCGCGTTTAAAAAAACAAAAGAAAAAAAAGAAGAAACTTAGCACCACATAATGCTTATAGAGTACTATTTAATTTATGAAAGGGAACAAAAACTTAATTTTTTGATTAGTAAGAAAGTACTAGTCCTTTTCCTCTATGTCAATTTTTAAAAATAAATTAATGGTCCCCAAAAATAGCCAATTGTCAATATAATTTGTGACAATTGTGATAAATATAGTCATGATGTCATGGAAATTAAAGAAGGGGACAATGAAATCACAAAGAAAGGAACTTCATAATCCTAAAAGAAAATATCATAATAATAAAATGCCAAATTTTATAAGAAAAAAATAATTATTTTCTTGTGTTTGTTGTGGTCTTAGTTACCCTCATTGTCCCAAATCAAATAGGAAAAAGATGCCGTTTATTGAGAGAATGAAAGAAATAATCAAAAAAAAAATAATGAAGAAAATTGAAAGACAATTGAATTGAAGTATAGATATCAAGGCATCAACAAGAATGCCACTAATTAAGAACACATAATAATATTGGATACGAAGATGTTTTTGTCAGGAAATACTTCAGTGTGAAACTTTTTTTTCGAATTTGAATTTGGTAGATCCCCAACTGAAAATATTGGACGGAAAACTAAAAAATTACACAAAATAAAAATAAGAACATACTCAATGTGGTCCCATAAATAGAATTATTTGAAAAAGATTATAATGTGTACGAAAACATTACCTCTATTTTAGAAGGTCAATTGACTATTTTTAATAATCCCCCGATTTTATTTTTAAAAAAAACATAACATATAGTAATAAAAAGATTCATTAAAAATGAGAATCTATATATATTAATATATATAATATAGACTAGCTGCTTAAATCAGGGATAGAGACTTCCATTCATATTGAGCATTGTGCCAAAAAATACATGCACGAACATTTTCTTGTCAAAAAGATTCATAATATATTAATTTGTTTCCTCCATTATAAAATAGACAAACAAAAAGTCAATTGATTGATTTTTCTATATTTAAATCTTTTAGGGACTAAAAGCTAGTTGTGCATGTGGATCTTCAATTTTAACAGAAATTTTGTGTATATATATATATAAAAAGAAATAGAAACAAACAAAATGGAAAGGACAAAAACAAAGTTCAAAATGTTCACAGAAATCCCTCCATGTGTTGTGTGTTTGTCATCTTCATGATCAATTAGTGGATCAAGAATTTCTCTTTTCTCTTATAATTATAAATTATATAATAGGGAGTTTTGAGGCTAAACGTGCCTCCGTTGATATACCTGCTTCAGCAAAAGTATTTTCAGATTTTTTTAAAAAAAAATGTTTTTTGATTTTTTAATTTAATTAGTACACAAATATTTTGTGTGTTTGTCATCTTCATGATCAATTAGTGGATCAAGAATTTCTCTCTTTCTCTTATAATTATATAATAGAGAGTTTTGAAGCTAAAGTAGGCATGTCTCCGTTGATATACCTGCTTCAGCAAGGATATTTTCAGAATTTTTTAAAAAGAATGTTTTTTTTTTTGTTTTTTTAATTTAATTAGTACACAATTTTTTGAAATTATGTGGTCCATTTTAGATATGATCTTTAGTTTTAAATTCATATTCTTCAGTTATAGCTTTATTAATTTGAATGTCAATAATATTTATGTATATTTTATAACTACTTTGAGTAAAAATCAACGATCGATGATGAAAAATAGACTTATGGACATCTTAATAGACCTCTTCAAATTAGATTTGTGCAAAACAAAAGATGACTTACCACCACAGTACCACATAAATATAGTATAATTTATTTTAGAGTAAAAACTTAAAATCGTTTAATCAATATCGCTTAAATTTATCAATATTAGTAATATTTATCAAATATTTTTTTACACTTAATGAGATGATTTAATATTAAAATTAATACCACTTAAAAATAAATTTATAAATAAATATTGAGCCGGTACACCACCCTAGTAAGATTAGAAAATATAAAATCTCAGCACAATATATATAATGATATATAAAAATATATTTTTTTATAATGTTTTGGAGTTGATTCAAATCGTTCTTTTAAGTAAAGAAAATAACGGATAGTATTTAAAGTGCGAAACTTGCGGAAAAAAATATGCAGATATATAATTTAGATAGATAAAAGAAAATAATGAATAGTGGTGAAATATATTTATACCAATATTGAGCTCTCCTAAATTTTCTTTATCTTCTTATTTCATTTCAATTCATTTAGAGAGGACTATTAAAAGCATTTTTAAACTCTATGCAAATTTTTAGTTTCATTCTGAACTATTGACAAATGACAATCTTAAAATCATCCATTTACTTGACTAACTGAACTTAAATATATCCCGATCTTGTAATATGAGTGAAATAATACACCTCTAAATTTTTGCCAAGTTTAAGGGTTCAACACTTTTCTCGGTCGTTTAGTAAGCCCATGTTACTACAAGAGTTTGATCCACTTGCTATGTCATATTGCAAATTCGAGGTGTATTTAAATTTAGTTAGTCAAGTAGGAATGTTTTAATATTGTCAATAATTTAGGAAAAAACTAATAATTTGAATTAAAGTTGAAAAATATTTTATGAACATGCATGTAATGTGACATTCTTCTTTCATTATAACTCACCTCTTTAAAGCATTCTTATATGTATTTATTTTCAAATAGATAAGGTGGATTCATGAATGATCACTATTTGCTTTGATTATCGTATTATATGTTATTGGCTTGTTGCTATTATTCTTTTTTTGTTTTCATAAAATTTTATATGATTTTTTTACTACTATATTTTCTAGCTTTTTTTACTAATTTTATTATGTTTTACTTGAGCCGAGGGTTCATCTAACATAGTTTTTTTATCTGCATAAGATAGGATTATAAATAACGTATACACACCATTTTCATGCCTCACTTGTGAGATTACAATAGATTCGTTGTTGTTGATTGAGTTATCACTATTAAATAAATCAAGGTCCACCAAAATTAATTTCAAGATATATATTGTACCTTTGTAGAAAATTAATTAGATTGAATTGAAGCTAGCTGTAAACTATAATAAACTCTGATAGAGCCAACTTGGACCATAGGGTTCATCACATGCCACAATTATAGCAAACATTCAATAACACATTATTTCAAGCTACCCCACCCCACCCCCAACGGACGTTTGATAGAAAATCTATTAGAATTTAGCTCGATTGTAGTATTTTTGATGAATTTATAATAAATTTTGATCGAAAATCTATTGAAATTTAACTTGATTGTACTATTTTTGATGAATTTATAACAAATTTCTAATCGACTCCATTAAAAACATCAGTTAGAAACTCTCATTTTTTAATAATGTTAATGTTTATGTCAAATTAATTTGTATGAGTCTTTAAAATACACATTTATCATTTTAATCATATGATCAAGTAAGTTATATATTTAGTTTCAAATTTTTAGTACTTACTAAGGTTAAATTATTTAATTTAATGTAAGCATGGAGTACGAGTAAGAATTTACTCTATTTACTGGTATATTTTGATCATTGATTCATTGCAAACATTAATTCGACTAGTAAAGGTACTGCAGAAAAATGTTGGTAACAATAAATATACAACTAAATATTTAAGGTAAAAATATGAATTATTATGTACCGTCGTTACAAGTAACTTTTATTTTTTTCGTTTTTATTCGGTGATCATCAGTATTTCTTTGAAGTCCAATTAATTTAGATTCATGTTGAAAAGTTTTATTTCAGGGGTTAATACATTCCCTATTAAAAACGACTTCATATCTTGAGCTTGAACTCATGACTTCTGATTATGAATAGAGAAATACTTACCACTTCACCATCACCTTTGATCGTATTAGAATGTGTAATCATTAATGAGTAAACAAGAGGATTTTTTTAATAATACCAGTAAAAGGTGCTTCTTGTAGCTCTAGGAGAAACTCATATCAATAAATTACGATAGAGATGTTGAATATATGTGAAAATAAGTTATAGATTTAGTCGCGTTTTCAAAATCGCATGAGTTTAGATTCAATGCAAAATATCATTAGTATATTGAATTGTTAAAAGTGATATTAGAGTCACTTTATGTGTAAATTTCGGTAGTAGTAAGATAAATCTTAGTGAGAACACTTGTGACTTTGTAAGGAGGTGTATATGATATCCTAAGTTGGATAAAACCGCGTAAATAATATCACTCATAGTCTGAGTTGTTATTTTTATTATTTGATTGGACATCAAATTTTAAAAATAATAATAAACTTTTTAACTTATAAACTAAATATGCATAAACCACCAAAATATTTTATGTTTCTTTTTGGCATATAATGGATGACCAAATATGAAACTATAGATTAAATAGTTTCTCAATATAACAATGTCACAATATTTTTGACGTACCAAAAGGGAAAGCGTGTGAAATTAATTGAGAATTCTTCAAGCATAGATTTATATGAAAATAGGATTAATTAATTATAACCATATATTTTTGGGATAACCAGCTAACATTACTTTAAATATAAAGTTTCTTTTGCCACAAAAACAATAAATGCTCATTAATTAACATAATAATAGCCTTTAAATTTTAGAGTAAAGTTGGTCTAATCTTGGATTAGGTGCAAAATTTGGATAATCAAAATCGAGGGCTACGAAAATTGAGGTTACACACAAAAAGCAAGAAAATTAATTGAGTTAGAATTTGTTTTGTATCCTTCTTTAGAGTCAATCTGATTAATTTTTTTAAAATCAAATTAGATTAGATTAATTTAATATTTTAAAATTTTAGTTTATATATTCAAAAATTATATGAAAAGTATTATATTGTACTTCCATATCAATATGGTAAAAAAAAATATCTTAAAATGTCGGTCAAAGTGAAATATGACCCAAAAAATTGATTTTCCACCTGATGTTCGATATCCACATTGAAGCTTGCAAAACTCATTTTTGGGAATGATGCTTTCAACATATATTTTTTATTCCCAGAGGCTCAAACCTAATATCTCTAATGAAGGGTACTAGAGGGGTCTCAATCATCATCCCTTCACATTTTATGTTAGCCGATTAACATAACGGTTTTTTTTTTTTTTTTAATGGAGGGAGTAACATTCCAATGCCAATAAAAAAGTAATTCATCCAATAGTATTTAACATTCAAAAAAACTGCCAAATAAAACGTGTCCCATGCCAAAATACGACAAGTACCGTCTCGTCCTGGGCCATCGCACGGATCTAGAGAGATACTACAAGTCCATTTTGGACTCTGAGTTAAATATAGATTTTGATTATAATTTTTGTGATATATAGATAAACATAGTTAACCTTCCATATATACTTACTTTGAATTATTTTGCTCGTGAATAATCACAACTCATATCCCAAATTAAATATGTTGAGTCATATATATTACACGACCAAAAACGCTATTATCCCAAGTTAATTTACACAATTTTTTTTTTACACAACCTTTTCTATTCCCTTTGACATTGTCAAAAATAAAAATGTCTTTTCGATTAGTTAAATAATTAATACTACTATATCTTTTTCAAGATCATTGAATCCCAAAAAGAAATAATTAACAAAAAAATAAATTATCATTCTCAATGTCATTGTTTTAAAATATTTTCTACCTTGAGCAAACTTATCCTTATTTTTTTCTGTCTTTTTTGACTTTAAAATTGGTCATTCTCCTGAGTGTTTTAACTATATTATTTTTTTAGAAAAAAGTTTTTGGCAACTTCTTGCTGCCATCATCAATTTTTTATGTACTTTATGTGATTTCATTTTTCCTATAAAACAGTGTGCATTACGTACATTGTACTATAGTTAATAGAGTATGTAATAATGTGTTTAGTATAAAGCTACTATTTTCTATCCATATATAATTTAGTGTCGGAATTAGAAATTTAGCGAAGAATATATAAAATTAAATAGTAAATACACACGATATAATAGTTAATATTTAACCTTCTTATATTACATATTTTTTCAACGAAAGATGTGTGTTGGATCACCTTTCGCCTAAGGTGACTCCGCTCATGTATATATTATCTATCTTTTAAGTTTGTTGCATGTTATTTTTTTTAAAAATATTTAATAACCTTAATGTGCAACAGTGCAAGAGTTTTTGTTTGAGTCGTGAACTTGTTAATTCATAATGAATATTCCTTATAATAAAAATATCATTGAGATGTCTCAACCTTGACACTTCCCATATTCCATTAAGACTCGAGTAAATTCGAATTGATGTACGTATTGCATGACTTATTTCTTGACGCAATATTGTTAACATAATTTTTTAAAATTCAAGATCTCTAATTAAAGGGGAAGAGATTCTTTCGAATAAATTTAGTTTTATGAATACAATACTTAATATATAGATTAGTGATGCAAGCAATAATTGCACCAATTATAAGTTCATTTTTTATCATTAAAAATTTGATAAGCACTAACAATACTATATATTAGGGAACATAAAAGTAGAAGATCCGTGTTATATGTAAGCTAATTAATTTAATTCCATAGCTAACTGCACTTCAAACGGCACAAAAAGTTCAGAAAAAAGTCGTCATAATAATAATAATAATAATAATAATAATAATAATAATAATAATAATAATAATAATAATAATAATAATAATAATAATAATTGTTGTTGTTGTTGCTATAAAAAGTCATGAACAAAGGTGAAAATGGAGACACATTGGTCTAAACTTTTAGACTACCACTAATAATAATACTTTTTGAGATTATTATTTTTAATTACTTCCAAGACTATTGGGGTCCATTGAAGCCAGCATTGACTACTATTTCTTTCAATTTCTTATAGTATAAAAAAATAAAACAAGAAAAAATACTTATAAAATAAAGGGTTAATCGCATTTTGGTGCCTTGGTTATATGTAAATTTTAATATTAGTCCCTGTAATATCCAATTTAATAATATATATTTAGTTAGTATTTAATCATGGATTTTAGGATTAGATTTTGAAAATTATTTTCTAAATATTTATTTGACCATAAAATTGAAAAAAAATTGAAAATCTGATCTTCAAATATTTTTAAAAACTTGGCTCCAACCCGTTTTTGAATTTTTGGATATCTAATTAAATACATTTAATTAATATTTGACCATAGATTTTAGGATTATATTTTGAAATTTTATTTTTAAATATTGGTTTGACCATGGAATTGCTCAAATTTTGACAATCCGATCTTCAAATATTTTTAAAAACTTGGCTCCAACCCGTTTTTGCATTTTTGGATATCTAATTAAATACATTTAATTAGTAGTTCACCATAGATTTTAAGATTAGATTTTGATTTTATTTTTAAATATCTGTGTGACCATGAAACTAGTCATATTTTAAGAATCTGATCTTCAAATATTTTTAAAAACTTGGCTCCAACCCATTTTTGAAATTTTGGATATCTAATTAGTAGTTGACCATATATTTTAAGATTAGATTTTAAAAATTTATTTTTAAATATTTGTGTGACCATGAAATTGGTCATATTTTAAGAATTTGATCTTCATATATTTTTAAAAACTTGGCTCCAACCCATTTTTGAATTTTTGGCACTTTTATTCATAAAATTTTAATTTTTTTTTCAAATAAAATGCATGTCCAAATACAATTTTACATATTCAAAATTTCAAATTTCAACTTTAAAATTTATAACTATATTTGAGGGAAGTATATAATAAAGGACAATAAATCAATATCAAGACGAAAAAAGATCGTTGAGGAAGCATCTTGCCAAAAATAAAAGAGTTACGCCATTTGAAAATTCCGAAACAAAGTTCATATTCATCCTCAAAATCATAATTCACTAATAATTGAGAAATTAAAAATATATTTTTCTAAAATAATTTATTTTACTTTTTTTTTTAATAAAAAATATCATAGTTCCACATGAGAACAAGATTGTTTGACTTTCTGATTTTGTTTTCTTGCTTTTTTGTTGTCTCTACTCCCGAAGTGACTTTGATGGAATCAAATTTAGAAGTAGAATAGAAGCTCTGAAAGCAGAATGTATGCAAAAGTGGTAAAAAGTTAGTGAGACAAAATCATGAAAAAATAAAACAATAAAACACCATTCAATATCTTTTTATTGTTATTTACTTTGTAATATTAGATATTTATTAAGAATTTCGACTAATTTTAATTCATATTAAATGGTTTTCCACTTTAAAAATAAAGCGTTTTTTATTATGCGATTGAATAGCACTAAATAGTGATCTAGGCCAAATTAAATTCAAGAAACAAAGTGGGAAAAAGGACCATTTGGATTCACAATGAAAATTTGATTAATATTTTAAATTGAAATATTAATTTTGACTACAAGAGTTAATTTCCTTAATTTTGGAATTAAATTTATTTAGATTAATTTAATATTTTAAATTGAAATTCAAATGTTTGAAAATTATAAGAAAATTATTATAAGTTGCAATCTTTCTCATGTTAATCTGATGTAAAAACATATACTCCCTCCATTTCATATTAATTGAATTGTTGATGTGTTTTACATCCTTTAAGAAAAGAAGATTAAGACATAAATTAGGCATAACTTTCCATTTTTACCCTTATTAATTATTGTCAAATTTATGATTAAAATAACTAAACATTAATTAATAACTAATTCCAATACTAACTAATGAAGGGTAAAATTAGAAGAACATTCTAAAAGTAGTATTAAAAATTGAACAATTAAGTTAATTTGAAAAATGAAAAATGTTTCAAAAATTCAATTAACTTGAAATGAAGGGAGTACTATCAATCAAAGTTCATAAACATGACAAATAAAAATGAACACGCCAAAGTATGGAAACTGTTTCCTTTATTTATTTCTTAATTATTGCTAATTGTGAGACTTAAATGTGCATTGGTTTTGCTGCAATTGTTTACTCCAAAGTCAACCAAAAGAAGCCTTGCATTTGGTGAAAGATCATAAAGAAATCACCTGCCCCTAATCTCGTTTTATTTTTTATTTTTTTCAAAACTTTATTTTAAAATATTTTATCAATCTCATGAATCATGAAAGAGAAATGGTTGTCATTTATTTATAAAATAAAATCTTACAGATCGAAGCTTAGATCATCAAAAATAATGTTTCTGATAAAAGAGTTTAATTCCTTAAACAATTTTTAATTTTTCTTTCAACAATTATCAAAAACACATATGAAAGTATCACGTTTTTGCGAATTTTCTATTTGATAGGATAAAAAAAAGGAATAATTGATAATTGAGATATGTTTTGATAAATAATTGGTGATAATATAGGTAAGAAAAGTGAACATATACATATATTATAAAAATGTGCTTTTTAATTTAATTTTATTTTTAATAAAATAATAAATCCCTTTGTATGCATATCATTTACTCTTCTCAACTAGCACTTCCCAAATTTTCCTTTTGGTAAATTTGACCTTGCAGGTTCCTTTTTCTCGTAAATTTCATTAAATTTCATTTATTACAAATCACATTTGCTTAAATCTCTTTCTCTCCAACAATTCTTTCACATTTTCTTCACTAAAAACCTCTCAAAGACTCCACCTTTTTCACTCTGTCTTGTCAAAAAAATTGAATCGTGGTGAGTTTTTCTTGTTGTTTTCTTGAAAACATGAATTGGGTTGTTGTTGAAATTCATGAAAGTTGTAATCTTTTACATGAAAAACACTTGAAAGACTGAATCTTTTGTTCATTTTCTGTTGTCACAAATCAAAAAGTTTGAGTCTGTTTGTTCATTTTCTGCTGTCACAAATCAAAAAGTTTAAATCTTTCCTTGTTTTAATCAACTGGGGTCTTGTTGAAATTCATCAAAGTTCTGTTCTTTCACATTTCATCAATCTTTTGAGTCTGTTTCCATTGATGTTCTTCATTTTCTACTGTCATAAAGTCAAAAAATTACATCTTGCTGAGTTTTTCTTGGTGTTTTCTTTGAAGATACCAAATAGGGTCTTGTTAGAATTCATCAAAACCTCATAAAGATTGAAACTTTTGTTCATCCAAAGAATTTTTTTTGAATCTTGGTGAGTTTGTCTTGAAAACATGAATCAGCAATTATCCCTCCTTCAACCACCTCCACCCCCATTTTCTACTCATGATTCTAGTGGTGGTGGTGGTCTTTTCAATTTGAATAACAAGGTTAGTCCAAGTATACTTCTAGTAATCATTATTCTTGCTATTATCTTTTTTATATCTGGTTTGCTTCACTTAGCTGTTAGATGTCTATTAAGGCCATCAAATAGAGATCCAGATGATTTAGATAATGTGACAGCCCTACAAGGTCAATTGCAACAGCTTTTTAACCTTCATGATGCTGGTGTGGATCAATCTTTCATTGACACACTTCCTGTCTTTAATTACAAGTCCATTATTGGTGTCAAAGATCCCTTTGATTGTGCTGTTTGTTTGTGTGAATTTGAGTCTGATGACAAACTTAGATGGTTACCAAAATGTAGTCATGCTTTTCATATGGAGTGTATTGATACTTGGCTTTTGTCACATTCAACTTGCCCTCTGTGTAGAGCTAGTTTATTGCCTGATTTCTCTTCACCATCACATAACAACCATACTTGTTCCCCTGTTGTATTTGTTCTCGAGTCTGATAGTGGAAGTTCAAGAGAAAACAGCACTATTGTTCCTAATAGTCATGAATTGGTTGGGTCATTGAGGAGGAACAATTCAATTTCAAGATTGAGTTTGAGTAGTTCACTTTTTGATGACAACATTAGTGTTTCTGATATTGTTGTTGTCGCGAAATCTTGTGATGAAATCCAACCAAAAGAAGGAGAGATTGTTGAAAAAGTTGTACAAGTCAAGCTCGGGAAATTCAAGAATGTGGATCCACAAGAACATCATCATGTAGGTAGTGGTGATGATCAAGAAGGAAGTAGCAATAATATTGATATGAGAAGGTGTTTTTCAATGGGATCATTTGCTTATGTATTAGATGAGACCACAGCTTTACATGTCCCTATAAGGAACACACCATCAAAAAAGCAAGCAATCAAGAAGCTAAATCATAGACAAGCAATGTCTGAATGTGGTGGATGTGATTCAAGAAGGGAATTCAATGGATTTGAGGGATTCAAATTTGCTGAGAAACGAATGAATAGCAACAATGAAAACAAGATTCTTGAACAAGGGAAATGCAACAGAGAGAGCTTTTCAATATCCAAGATTTGGTTAAGGGGGGGAAAAGATGAGAGTACTAATCCAAGAAGGGCATTTTCATTCCGGTTTCCGGCCAATCAGAACATTCCAGTCGCGGCAGAGCCAGATGGCTCTGCCTCTGCCGCGACCAAGAATGGTTGTAGGAGGACAGTCTCAGAGATTGATCTTGGTACATGGGAAAACAATGAAGGATGTGATGAAGAAAATCAATGTTCCAATAGATTGGAATTTCAACCAAAGACACCATCTTTTGCAAGAAGAACACTTTTTTGGCTTATGGGAAGACAAAACAAAGTTGTGCACTCTTCTTATTCATCAAATCTCTAGTCTTTAAAGTTTTCAACTTTATATTTGGAATAGTATCTCAATACACAACATTTAGCATATTGTGTATCAAATTGATGGATTTTCAATAGTGAATTAATATAGTATAGATGAACAATTCTTTTATCAATGTCATGCTTAGTGGATTTTTGGTATACTATACTAAATTTTCAAGTTATTTTCCAATTGATTTTTACAGCTGTTCTTCTGTCATGTGTATTTATGAGGCAGTTTTGGTAGTAATGTTATAAAGGCTATTAAAGATGATATATAAGGTGGTAGTTGTGGTTAATTCTTGCATTCAAGAAGGGCAATGCTAGGTTAAATTTTGAAATTGTAACAACTTTTATGTTGTTCAAATTCAGAGTATACATAAATGTTTGCTGATTTGGTTTTAAGAGTACTTCAAGAATCAAGAAACATAAATATTAGTGTGTTTGGATATGCATTTTATTCAAAAATAAAATAAAAATTGTGAGTGGAAGTGAATTTTTCCCCCAAAACAGGTCTTGACTAGATTTTGAAACATTATTTTTTTTAAAGACAAATTTTCATAATATGATTCAAAATCTATGGTCAACAGATATTTAAAGTTGTATTTTCAAAATATGATTCAAAATTTATGGTCAAACAACAACTTAAGAGTAATATTTGATTGTATTGCCAAAATTTTGTGCAAGTTCTCTCTAGTAATTAATTTTAATTGTTGGAAACTTGATGATTTTAATATTCTACCAAATAGATGTCGATGCTCCCGAACTGCTATAGGAATCTAATTATCATTTCCTTTCCGCATCGCTAGAAAGATAAAGCTTTTTTTCTTTCAGTGAAGCTTAAGTTGTCTTGTCTTTATGTGCATTCTTTTTATTCCGAGTGGAAGGCTATCCCACAATCCTTCATGAAAACCCTTTTTAAAGCCTATATCGTATCTTTTAAAGTACAATAACCATTTGCAATTCTCATTAGGGTAGATCCAGGATTTTAAATTTTCAAATTCTGGATTATAATCATTTTTATTTATTAGATTTCGGATTGTTTATACATATTAGATGAAAAAATTAATATAAATATAGGGTTTGACTCAAAATAACTAAATTTTCCTAAACACATTACTATAATAGATTCTCATTTCATGAGTTAGGTTTCAAAGTTAGATTCAAAATTCATTTTCTTAATATGGTATCGAGCTAGAATATTGGTCTCCAAATATTTGGAGCTTCATGTTATTTTGTCCATGCACCATATACTAATCCCAAGTGCCTAAGAGGTATTAAGTGTGTCACGTAGATTAAGAAAATAATTTATTATTTTCTTCATATGATCTTAAATAATTCTCGCTTCATAAATTAAATTTTGATTGAATACTAAATTAGAATTATAGGTTTAGTGACATCAACACATTGCAGAAACACTAAATTTGTGTATAGAAATGCCCTTTCATGGGTAAGTGTGTGTAGAACATGTACTATCATTTATTTAATGGATTTATTTATCCATTATAATAGTAAAGTCATAAAATTATTTTTATCAAATTTAAATAATTGACTTTATCATCTAATATAGAACTACTTCTTTAAAAACATTTAAATAATATTTTATTAATTAATTCTGCCATGAGACTTTGCTCACTTTTATCTAATTGTTCAACCTTTGAAAGTTTAGTCGTTATGAGTAGTTGCACAATTGACTTAATATTTCTCTTTCCAAATGAAACATAAAAAACCTTGACTAATGACTATGGCTAGGTATTTATTTGGTTAAACCTTTAATCATCTGATATTCAAAATAATTTTTGGCCTGATGAATTAATAGAAATTCATTAAGAGGGTAGCATACTTTTTACAAGTAAATTTGAGACTGCTGATAAAAGATTGAGAAATCTCAATTATTCCAGTAATTCCATTACACATCTCGGTGGAAACTATGTACGCTTAGTTATATAGACTATTTGTGTTCATATCCGGAAAAAAAACCAGTGAGGTTTTGCTTAATTATGAAATCCGATAATATGAATACAATTTATTTACATGCATAATAATAATAGTAAAATATATTGTATTCACACTTATACGATATCGTTGTATAACTATATGCAAATCTAAAGTACTAATCAAGAATAAAGTGATCTTGACCATTTTACTACACACCTAGATGGAGACTATATATATGCTTAGATATGATTGTCAATATTTTTTTTAGTAGGTATAAAGAGTTCTCAAGGGGGGACACATTAACCTTCCATTTTGGTAAGTATTACCCAAGTAAATTTGTCCTAATTGCAATAGTAATCGATTTTATTAGGGAGAAGGCACAAGTATCTCCTCGACTATGATCGAAATTCCAGAGACACACCTTAACTAAACTAAGGTCCTATTACTCCTAAACTCATTTTATATATAATATTGTACAACTCTTGACTTATGTGGCACACCCCATGACTCCACACCGTTGAGGCGCGTAGGATATATTTGGATGCCACGTAAGCCAAAAAGGTGTACAAAATTACAAAAAAAATAAGTTCAGGGGGGTAATAGGACCTTAGTTTAGTTAAGGTGTGTCTCTGGGATTGGGTCATAGTCTAGGGAGGTAATTATACCTTTTCCCATTTTATTATATTTTGAAGTAGAAGAGATTAATTATGAACAAGGATTTATTTTCCTTAAGAAAAAAATGTTGGTATATATAACTTAATCCTTTGGGCATATTAATAAAATCAATTTTATTAATTCTGTCATGAGACATACACTATTCAAAAATAGTATTTTCTGATATAAAAACTAGCTCGTAAAATAAAAACGGTTCAAGACAATAAAAAGAGACTAAACTCTTATCACGTAATTGAGGTGGGACAAGTTAAGAGTCCTTTTGCTTTCGCATGGCCTAAACTTCTTCTTCGTAACCATCCATATCGCAAAATTAATCGATGCCAACTATAGTAGTTGAAAAATAGGGGGCCAATCAAAATTCCTTAATTAAAAAAAAAATCATGTTTCTACAACTTCTAACCAAAATAACCTCTTTAAATAAGTTGATCTTACAATATTGATCAAGTTGACTAATTGAGAATGAACGATTTTACGATTTTTTAATTAATTATTTAAGATCATATAAAAAGACTTATATAACACCCCCACAATCAATGACAACTTCTAAAAATTAATATCTATATGTAGCACAAAATTAGAAAAAGAATAAAATGCTTTATATTGCATTTAATGAAATGTCATTTTTATTTTTTATTTTATAAATGAGTATTGAGAAGAAAAAAATAACAAAAAAAACATTAATGGCTGATGTTATTATTTGTCACAGGTACAGTTTAAGAGCTGCTATCTTGGTGTTATGTGTATCTAGTCTTGGTCTAATATTTTAGACACCTCAGTATATTTGGTCCCATATAATAAATTACTACATACATCTATTTTTAGACCATTGATATTTAATACAATAATAAATATTTTGAAAAAAAAAAGCTAATTTTTTTTATTAGATAGAATGAATGGAAAATAAGTGTTTGTATTGTGTTTTTTTGCAAGATTTTGACAAGGTCACATCTTTCAATATTATAATTGAGTCGATCGAACCAGATCATAAGCGAATAAAAAATATATGTATATAATTATTCCAACTGAAATATTTGAAATAATTCTGTCATTTTTGTTAGAAGTAGCCTTCTTAATGCTATATAAGGTAATAGCTCCCCACGTATAAAATTATGAATGATTAACATTTTAAGATCATGTTCAACATTAAGAAATCATGCGGAAAAGATTAGATCCCTTCATTCATCTTTTAATAAGAGGATTAGGTCGAATAACTCCAAAAAATCAAGTACTTATAAAACTTCTCTAACTGAATATTAGAATCGTGAGGAAATGTCATAGGTAAACTCTACTTTTAAAGACGTTATGGATTATATGAACTATAATGTAAAGATATATCAACACTCCACTACTAATTAACCAATTTTACTTGAATTATCCAATTAAATATATGGAATCTGGCCTTAACTTTATGATTTATAACAAAAATTAGTTCAAACTTATTCATGATTGATTTTTTTTATTGGAAAATTTTATAAGAAGAAAGGGACAAAAGAAAAAAAAAAAACTTGTCAGGTCAAAGCTAGTGTCATTTTGTGGATTAATTAGTTTGTATTCTAGTTATAGAAAGTTTTTTTTTTTTTTTTTGGGAGTTTTTGATTTACCGTTTGTTTGAAGTAATTTAAATTTGTCCTTTCTATTGTCGTATTGAACAAACAGCTATGTCAAAAAAGGACACATGAGTCATACAAATAGTGGGAATTAATTCCCAATTTTATTCCCTTTATACTTACTGTTTTTTTGACATTTTGAATTTTGACCCCTTTTAGCAAAAGATTGGACAATGATAATTAAGTTCTTGGTGAAGCGATAAGGGGTGTTCGTTGTTCGGTTTGGATCGGTTATTAGTTAAAATTAAAATCAAATCAATTTAATCGGTTTTTAAATTTCTAAAACCAAAAAAAAAAAAATAACCGTCGGTTTGGTTATTGTCGGTTTTGTTCTGTTTGGTTTGATTTTTTTGTTTTGAAAGTAATAAGTTTGTTGCAGAAATACGTATCTCGATAGACACAAAAACCTAGTATATGAATAATTCACAAAAAAACTATTACATGAACAAAGTGATTCATCCAATGTACCAAGTTTCAGAAACTAAAAAAACTCATTGTCAATAGCATAAAGTTGTTCTGGAGATCTCAACATCTTATAAAATTTAAAATATATATAACTTCTCGGTTCGATTTGGTTATTTTTATGGTTGATTTTTAGAAAAACCAAACTAAATAGTATCGGTTTTCAAAATTTAAAACCAAACTTATCCAAATCAAACCAAATATCGGTTTTTTTTAATCGGTTTGGTTCGAATTGTTGTTCGATTTGGTTTTATAACCATAACCATGAACAACCCTAGGCCGATAAGTATTCTTTTATCCCTTATGAGAGGTATAACAACTTGTTTGAATGATTAATACACATTATTTCAGAATATATTGTAGTGTATTGTTAAGTACAATGTTTAAATGAATTGTATCGTTCAATAATAGGATTATTTAATAATAAGTAAGGTCAAGATGAGGAAACAAAGATAATGGTATCACTACACCAAATTAATAGTTACGTACATTAAATGACATTTCCATCGTTACACAAAATACGTGTGATAATACTACAATACAATAAGATTAAATGACAATTGAAACAAACATTATATTTAAAGTAACAGTACAATACCTTGCCCATATCTTTGCCTCAACAAACTCATTATCAATGAATTCCCGAGCAATTCTCAATCAACATATGTGATTCGGATCTAGCTTCATAGTTCAAACAAACTTTTGGCCCAGTATGCCAATATTGGTGTACATTTGGGCTTACATAAGAACATCAAACTGAGCCCATTTACTGCTAATGTGTTCAAGGCCCAAGGTCTTATTACTTTTACAATAAAGTAAATTACATAAATATCCACTTCTTTAGTTACTTTAATTGATAAATAGTCACATAATTTCAAATTCCACATGTGAAACTTCGAGACATAATTTCATGGCACCCAGAGATGAGGAAAGATGTAATAATCAATGATTCAGTTAGGAAGTAAAAAAAAAAAAAAAAAGAAGCATAAATCAGGAGATTTCCGAATAGGGCGTTGGTTGATATGCAAGATAATACATCACCATTATACATACTTAGGTTAAATACATAAATACGACTTTACATCTAAGTAGAGATCTTTGATTCTACTTTACTACAAAGTGCTTCAACCTACCTTCCTCACTACAATCTCAAGAGAAGCAATCGGCTTAGGATGATATCATTGGTTCTTTTCTTCTCTTTTCCTCTTGGGAGCTTCCTTTCAGAGTCGACATGCTTCCTTATTCATGAGGTTTCTATGGGGAAACTTGAAATTCAATGAAGCCCAAAGCTCTAGCAAGTTTTAAGAACAAGAAACATGAGTATATAGCTAAAAGCCCAACTCCAAAGAACTTATCAAGCCTCATATCTCTCTTGGGCAAGATTACCAAGGCCCAAAGTAAGCCCAATAGTAAAAACCCAATGGTCTCATAAATAGTTGAATCTATTGGCACAATATAACTTGAAGGAAATGCTTTCCAAGTTGTGAAAATGAGTGATGAGCCCAAGCCCACTAAGGTGTTGAATATAGGCCCAGCATAGCATCCACATAAAGCCACTTGGGCTCCTATAGGCCCACCAGTTTTGGCCAGTGTTACATTTGCTACCAAGTCTCCCAATGAGTTACCCCAAGCAAGAACAGTTAGGCCCAAAATTGATGGGCTTATCCCAAAGATTAGGCCCATTGAGACCAACAAAGAAATGAGTTCTTCTGCCAAGATGTAAGTCCAAGTAATGCTCATTAAAAAACCAAGCCCAAGCCATAAAAAGTTGAACTTCTTTGGTGGATGAAGCCCATCACTAGTGAAAAACACAAGAACCCCACAACAAAGCCCAAGAACACCACTAATTCCATAGGCCCAAATACTTGATTTAGGCCCAGAGAAATCCCAAATGAGAACCAATAACAAAGGAGCTAAAGTGATTGACACAATCCCAAATGATTTTGACCATTTCTCTTGTGAAACATTTGGAATTGTCAATTTTCTTGGCAAGTCAAGTGGTAATTCAAGAACATACCCAACTGTTCTCAATACACAAAACTTTCCACTTTGAACCTCATGACCTTTATCCACCAACAAAGGCAACTTCAATTCACATGACAATTCTTGACCTTTTTTCATGTCACAAACCGTTGGCAAATCAAATGAATCATCATCTGTCTCAATCTCTTCTTGTCGAACATGCATTTCCGAGGCGAATATGAAGCAAACATAGACAAGATACAACAAAAAGAAACCTAAACCACCCCACAAGTGAATCTTCCCAATGATGATCACAACAAGAAGGCAAACAACACAAAGAATCAAGAACATGACATTCCCTATAAAACTTGACTTCTTGATTTTCCTTCCATGTTGACTAATTGATATACTTGTAATTCCAGCCACTACACTTGAAACAAAGAAAGCACCACCAATTATACTATTGAGTCCAATATCATTTGTACCATCATTCATAAAAGAAACAATACTAGAGAAAAAATCAGGTGCACCATTACCAAGTGAAAGAAGTGTAACACCAGCAATTATAGGTGAAAGTTTCAAACTTTTTGATAATCCATCAAGTGAAGAACAAAAATAAGTACTAGCAGTATCACCTAATAAATAAAAAAGTAAAATTAACCAAAGTGCTAGTAAAATATAACCAAGAATTGGGCTAAAAGTGCAATAGAAAAGTTGTAGATAAAAAATATATCCATTAGGTTTACACCCTTCATGGGATTTAACAAAAGTGCACTTTTCATCTCTAGTAACAAATTTTTCAATAACTTTACAACCAATATCTTTGCTTTTCAAGAAACTGTTTTTTTGGGGAATTGTGAAAGTGGTGTTTGGATAAAAATTGGAATTTGAAGAGTAGAAATGAAATGTGAGACAAGAAATTATAACAAGGAAGATGATATTGAAGAATAAAGATAGATTCTTGGTTCTATACTTAGAGAGAATTTGTAAATTAGACATTTTTTTTAATAAAAATGAGAGATGATTTTGAAATATGAAAAATAGTTGGTATGTATAATGGACTTTTTTGTAAAATTTGGATTTGTAGGGACAATGAGACATAAAGATCCTTAGTGCTGTTTTTTTATGTTTAAAGAAAATCTCTTGGAGAAATAAATAAAACAGGCTGTTAATAATAAAAAAAGAAAAAAGAAAAAAAAGGCTAAAATTGCAAACAACTTGTTTGCTTATCAAAGGTGCTAAGAAATTATCCTACAAGGTGTCTAGCTATTACTAATTTGATTAATTTAAATTCATGTTAGGGAAATTCATTATAGAATTCAGAATCTATTGATCGAATGATTATTCAATTTTGAACAATTTATATCGTAGTAAAATATTTTTATTTATTTTATCATGAAAATGAAAATACTTTTCTATAGTCGTTTAACGCCAAAAATTATTCTAATTAATTTAATTTCTTTTAAAAAAAAACTAACCCCGCCTTGACAAGGATATTCGTTAACATAGATTTCTCACAGAGTTAATTTCATATAAAATAATTTTTGATACTGATTAATATATATATATATATATATATTCATAACTAAATAATATAGAATAAAACAATTTCGTATATCATGAGATTGTTACCTCTTATGTAATAACCAAACTACCCCTAAAGTACATCAATAGTGTCCACAAGTTCAGAGTAAAGTTGGAATTTCATTTCAATTTTGGAGTTCACTAATTTAAGTCAATGTGAACTATCATAAATTCCAAATTAAGAGTTGTGTAGTTGAAAATTCACAAAATCAGTCAGAACGAAAATGACATTATGTGACAATAAAAAGATAACGTATTATTAGAAATAAAGATTTTTTCTATCATAAATTAGTAGAAAAATTGTATTAAGAATGAAAATGACATTATGTGACACTAAAAAGATAACGCAATATTTCCAAAGAAGTCTCATTTTTTTCAAGATATTCAAAAATTCGATTTCATGTTTTAAAAACCTGACTTAAAAGAGAAGAAAAAATCAAACTAAAAGAAGTTTTACTTTTGACAATTGAACTTAATTTTTATATTAGCTGAAGTTAAACGTCTTCAGATCCTACTTAGAACTAACTTTCACTTTCATATTAGAAACGTATTCAAATATTATACATTTGTTTATGTATGTGAATGTGATTAGTTAAAGATTGATTCTATAAAAAATATATGATATGAATATGACTAGTCAAAACAAAAAAAAGAGTCCAAATACGAAAATCCTCTAGAAGTTACAAATGTATTAGAATCTGAGTGCACATGTGCCTTTAACCATTACACCTATTTGATCTCTTTGATGATCTAATCAAATCAATAAAACTTATTATTAAAATAAAAGGAATCCTTAATGAGTGTAAGATTTTCTTTTGGTATAATATAATGTTTGGGTTAGTTTATGCGTATTTCGATTAATTGATGAAGGGTGATAAGATATAATATGACGTAGCTTTAATTGAGGATATGATTTTAGAGTGTAAAGAATAATGACGGAGTCAGAAATTTCACAAGGGATATCCAGAAATAGCACAATAAAAACTCCTTTAAAAAAAATAGAACTAATGAGATTCAAATACACGAGCACTACCTCATCATTCCAAGTATTTAAAATCACTGGGCTACAATAACTTCTTGTGTTAAGGATGTCCAAAATATGTTATTTAATCATTATTGTGTATCATTTTACTTGTATAGACGATATTTTTTTCGATGAATTGAACACCTTGACAACCATATAACTATGTCACTGGTGAAAGACACATATTAGGGTAGAAGAATAGAAGGTAGTGTAATGGCGTCTTGCCTAGGGTGCTGGTATTGACAATGGTATCAATTCTATTATTATAGTTTTATCATTGTTTATTTTATTTTTTAATAATTTATCTTAGTAAATTGCTTATGGTATTTCAATTATCACATAATTTTATTTTTATTTTGGCTCCTCTCTAATAGACGTTTACATTGTTTCCTTGTTATTTACGTTTTTGTTTCAAATCTTTCAAAATCATGTCCTGAATTTCACCTATAAATTTGAAACTCCATATAATAATAGTTATCTTTTAAAAGATAACTAAAATGTGACTAATCGACATTGTTTTACATTTTGTTTCCATTTTTTTTATTAGACTCTTATCTTTAAGAGATAATTACCTAGAGTTTAACCTGCAATAATTAAAATTTTATATATAATTGTAAGAAAATTTAAAAAATAGAGTAAAATAGTGATCGATAAATTAAATGTTATTTTTACATTTTGTTTCTATTATTAAGCTCTATCTCTAAAAGACAATGACCTAGAGTTTAACCTGTAAAAATTAAAACTTCACTATATAATAAATACATTTAAAAAATAGAACCGAAATAATCAATAAACGTTATTTTTATCTTTTATTTCCATTTTCATTTAGTAACTCTTATCTTTTAAGTTTTAGGACGTTATGATTAGGAAAGTTAGAACTTCTACTAAAATACAAAACAAAAAATGTTGATTTTTTTTTTTTTAGGTATAGGTAGGAATGGGACAATGGCTGCTACAGTGATATATATATATATATATATATATATATATATATATATATATATATATATATATATATATATATATATATATATATATATATATAACACAAGTCATAATCTTATACCCTACACCCTTTAAATTGGGAACTAAACTCAACCTTCCCCAGTTGGATATATATAATAACAACAACACCCACCACTATTATTTTTGTCCAAGATGTAAATTCCCCTAGTTGTGCCCTACAAGCTTGGACTATATACAAAAAGACATGTACATTTTTTTAGGAACGAAGTCAGAATTTTCACACAGAAAATTTAAAATATAATGAAAAAATAAACAAAGAAAGCTAAAGAGGATTCAACATCTGTGATACAACATCGGAGCTATGTTTTTGTCCAAGATATGTAAATTCCCCTAATTGTGCCCTACAAGCTTGAACTATATATGCAACAGAAAGACATGTACTTTTTAAGGAGCGGAATTAGAATTTTCAACAAGATTAATTAAAAATATAAGAAAGTAAACACATGAAGAAGTTAAAGGGATTCAATATTTACGACATGTGTTCTGGCTCCATTTCCTCTGTCTCAATTTATATGGCATATCCTTTCAGATTTTTACATTCAAACAAGTCTTTCATTGAATGATTTTTTCCACACATCTTTTAAATATATTGGATTATCAATTATTATGATTTATAATACTTTTTACGTAGTACTCAACATGTAAATTTTATTTCAAAAAGCTTAAAAATTCTATACCTGAATTAAGGATCAAAATTAAATAATTAAACTCTCAAAATCCAAACGATACCATATATACTGAGACACAAAAAGTATATATGATGTATTCTTTTATATTATAAAAATGATAAATATTTAAAATAATCTTATTTTTGTCAGTGTCAAATAAAAAAGACTGGAGGAAGTAAAATGTAATTTGATTGCCGTGAAATAATGAAAGACTCTTTAGATCCTTACAAAAATAAAAATAATAATAATGCATATAAGTCCAAAACTTCCAAGAATGTGCATGAGATTGACATGACTTTACATTTATTTTAAAAAACTAAAATTATTAGTTGTATTTATAAGAATAGTTGTTTGATAAAATAGTAGGGTAAAGGAAGAATCTTTATATCTATCAATATCATGATCATAACAAGAAGCATGTCTGAGATGATTGGCATGTGTTTGATAAAGAAATGCCAACCTAATAATTTATTATTTAGAAAATTCGAGGTTAAGTTTAAATAATATACACAACGTGTTTGAAGTGTGATGGTTGAAATTGAGGCTTGAATATGATATCATGTGTGATAAGAATATATTTTTTTAATCAAATCTTAATGTAAGTTTTATGAAGTGGTGGCCAGTTAGACCAGATATGTTATATTGTACGGATCGGAGTGTTGGCCGGTCAATAACTTGCAAGTCCAGAAGATGAAAGTAGCAGAAATGAGTATGTTGAGATAAATATGTAATCATATTATGATTGATATAGTACTAAGAGCGAAGATATATGAGACAATGTGGAAGTAACCTCCGTGATGGTGATTGGTGAGAATGAGATGATTTGTATAGTGAAGCGGAGATGCACAAAAATTTCAATAAGGAAGTGTGAGAGGTTGACTATAGTAGGTAGAAGGAGAGGTAGATATATGTCAAAGAAGCATTGTCGAGAGGTGATTGGATCGAGAACATAACCTTAGATATAAAAATTTGGAGATCGATAATTAGGATAAAAAGTTAGTAGGTAATCGAGCTTTGTCTAGTTCCATTCTCACAATTATTTTTATTACTCTCCTAATAGTTTATTATTTAATTTTTTATTATACCTTTAATTTTGATTATTATATTATTTATTATTGCTACTTTCTCTTTTCTATTTTGGGTTCTTCATAATATCCTTTTTGAATTTAAATATAAAAGTTTCTAAATAGAGAAAATAATTATTATTTTTTTAGACAAATTAAAATAATTACAATATAAAATAAAATAGTGGTGAGTAGAAATTACAGCACAAGAAAAGCAAGTCTAATACTTAAGTGACAGATGTAAAGTAAGGTCTATCTTTTTATTATTTTGTCACCTAATTTGATTATCTTTTTCTCCTTTTGCTTTGTATAACCAATCTATATTTTCAATTATTATTTGGATTGTTTGATCATGTCAAGTCATCTAGACAATCATTACTTTCTCTCATTGGCCGGATTTTAACTTGATATTGTTTTTTTCTAAAAATTTTGTAAATGTTATAATTCAAAATTAAAGATATATAGAATGTATCATAATATTATTTAATTTTATAATCTTTATACTATAAAAAAATCTCATTGAAAAATATTTAGTGGCTATACCAACATAATTGATCTTTTTTTAGTTATATGAAAAAATTGTTATATAAATTGAAATTAAAAAAAAATTGTAATTTGCAATTGTAACTATTCAATGTCACATGAGGTAATTGTGTCAATTTTTGTTCAAGAACACAAGATCACATCAAAGTGAATTACAGGTGAATAATTTTATCAACTTAAAAATTATTGAAGGTTATAAAATTAGTCATAGAAAATTAGAATGATGTCAAATATTTTGAAACATCTGAAAACTTATACATAAGTATAATATAATTTTTATTATTTTAGTTTCGATCTTATTAACCGATTAAATTGCAACACACTTTCAAGGCAAAACAAGTTAAAAGAGATTTAAAAAGATATCTCATATAAATAATATAATCAATTAAATTATATCGTATAAATTAAAATAGAAAAAATATTCCGAACCGTCTCTATTCAATGTCACATGATGTTTACGTGGCAATTTTTGTTGTGCAGAGATGATGCTGACCAAACAATGTAAAGTCCATAGCAAAATTGATGTTGTACTAAACATGTGGAAAAAAAAAATAATATGCAAGTTGATATTATCACATTGGGTCACTTGGTGGACACAATCTTTTTGACGCTATCTGAATTCATAATTTTCGATATGGAGTATAAAATAAAATATTCTTTTTATAATATTATTATTTATCTGAATATTTGATTGTAATTATAAAATATTGTTATATAGAATATTGAATATCTTAATGAAATGTTAATATCAAAAATATTTATTATAAAAAGGTATGACTATCTATAAATTTTTTTGGTAAATATTAGATTTGTATTCATAATTTCACTAGTCCTAAATTTAAATTCTGAATCCACTTAAGATCATTTATTTAATTCTTGTTTAAGCGGGTAACTTGTTTAGTGATAAGAAAATAAAATAAAATTTCAAAGGTGTGTCTTAGGGTAAATATATCATTTCAAGAAAGGTTTTTGATTGGATTTATGGTTTAATAATAGACAAATTGGGCAAGGTAGATTTGGTTTTCGTGAGAAGTGATTTAACCTCTTTTAACTTATTTATTAGTTGATTGTGAGTTTCTTTAAAGTGAGATTTTTCATTGTGGATTCAGACTAGCTGAACTTCAAAACAGTTCACGAATACTTGATAGAAAATAATAATAAGAATGATAGAAAATTTAGTTCTTAACTCAATGTCATCGTGAAATATAGTAAGATAAATAAGATTGTTCTACTATTAATTTGAGGTCTCGATTGTATTCGAGTTTTAGGAACGTAAGAACTCAGACTAGGGAGTGCCTCCCTTTTTAATGAGTCATATATATGCCGTACAAATTAAGATTAGTTGGGGCAATGAATTCCATACATCGAAAAGGCAAATCATAAAAAAGAAAAAAAAAATAAAACTTGGATAACATGACCCTGTAACATTATAAACTCAATGGGCCAATTTGCAACTCAAGGCCCAATCTAATATTTACTTTGTCTTATTTTCATGGGCCTTATTCAAATTTATTGGGCTAATATATCACAATTCGCAAATCCTTTAATTTTTTTTTCTAAATTTCGTATTTAATCAAATCACTTCAATCTTTTCGACTTTCATTTGTTAGAATCGAGTTAAAATGATTGAGAAATAAAATCATCTGAATTAATTCATTCTCTGTAAGACTGTAACTATAAGATGATCATCTTAGGATAATCCCAAGAAAGAGCTAAACGCGAGAATTTCACTTTATGTTTGACTAGTTATTCATCTACTTTCTTTTTCAGCAAAAAATAATAATATAAAAATAACGAATTAAAAAAGTTTAATAAGTTTTTTACTTTTTCTGTTGAATGTTAAAAACGTGTCTATTGATGTACTAAAAAATAAATAAAAATCAAGTACTACTAACATGTGATTTTGTCATTTTGGCATTAGATAAGATGGTACGTTTAGGATCATTTGGATATTCATGAAGAAAGTAGGGATGATATTAAATATTTATTTTTGATTTCACATGCGATATTTGACACTAGTATTAGGATACGATTAAATTTATATTCGTGCGGAGAAGTCTCACATTAAAGGGTAAAATATTTCCTAATAAAAGTTACTTTACAACCATGACTCGAACTCGAAATTTGTAATGTACTCCCGCCCTATTATTTAAAGAGTGCTTTTTTACTTTGGATATTAAAAATTTGTCTATTGGCAAACTACGAAATTAAAAAATTCAAGAACATGTCATGACAATTTCGTACTAAAAATTCAAATTTGAGATCTCTTCTATTTGAACGGACATATTGAGAGTGCAAACAACTAATAATTGATTTCCAAAGGAAATTGCAAACCAAAATTACGATATATATAAAACATAGTATACTTCATGATCTAATTTTTAAATGTAGCATTCCTTATATTTTAAAGCGACGAACTCACTAAGTTGGTTTTTAGATTCAATTGTGTTACGACTTTGTCATTATAGATGGTTATGACGTTTATAAAAAGCATGAGGTAGCTTATTATAAAATGTTGCAAAAGTTTAAAGGAAGAAGGTGATCATAGTCGCACATTATATATGAATCTATAATGTAGATATATAATAGGAAGAGAGAAAAGGTAGATATTACTGCAACTAATATGCTTCAGTTGACTACTAGGTGGAATTTTTTAACGTGAATCTAAACTAATCGAACTCTAAATTAAGTACTTGACATCGAATGAAATATCAAATAGAAAAATAAAACTTCATGACCATGAGAAACATGCTATTTTTTTAAAAAAATCTAATAAATAATTCATTTGGTTGACTATCTGAACCTTTTACCTTATTGGTGACAGTTCGATTCTCTACTTTATAATTCCCTATACCATTTCTCCTTCCTCTACCTTACCCCTAACAAAACAAAAAATAAAAGAGGAACAATGTTTATCCGTGCAAAGAGGTCCCTAGTACTCTAAATTGTAATCTTTTTTCATTGGTGATGATTCGATTTTCTACTATGTAATCACCTACCTCAATTATTATTATTATTATTTTAAAAAAAGAAAGAAGAACCTCCATTGTGTTATTTGTTTATTCACAGCTCTAAATTGCAATCTGTTTTTATTGGTCATGATTCGATTTCTTACTATGTAATCACCTACCTCAATTATTATTATTTTTTTTAAAAAAAAAAAAAGAAAAAAAGAAAGAAGAACATGTTTATCCAAGCATTAAACAACCATTGCCTCACATATTGTTGGCATACTAAATTTAACTTTTTTTGGTCTTACTCTTATTTCACTGCCTATAAATAACCTTCATTGTGTTATTTGTTTATTTACCAACTCTAAATTGCAATCTTTCTTATTATTAAAAAAAAAAAACATTTCCAATTTTCATAAAAAAATATTAATATTACATACTTCGATTTAAAATATTTCAGTGCACCAATTCATCAAATTTTTTTTTTTTTTTTTTTTTTTTTTTTTTTTTTTTTTTTTGCTTATGTTGCTTGGAAAAAGTTTTGTTTATGTAATGCTTGGACACCCTTCGTAAAATTTCTAGCTCCACCACTGTCCATAGATGTTGGTAATTATAATAAAGCTTAAATCAAAATCAAATTAATACTAATGCAAAAAGAAAATCAATTCAACACTAAGAATGATAATAATATTGAATATTTGTTCTTTAATTTTACATTGGTTTAGACAATTAAAATACATAATCTAATTTTAATTTCCTTTAATATTTAATCATGCAACTAATTGTCACGACCCGAGCCTACACCGTGGACGTGGCCAACACTCGAGAACCATTGCTAGTCCTCAAGCGAACCCTCATCCTGGCTGACTACAAGTGGAAGACTAACTCAAGCATACATAGCTTAAAAACTAAATAAAATTCATGAAACTTACAAATCGTTAACTCAAATGAATAACTCTGAATAAAAATAGAATATTCAACTAGCTAACACTATGCAACTCAAGTCTTTAATACATTTAATAAGCTAAATGAAACAGACTTCTCAAACTCTACTATCAATCTATGAAGCCTCTAACTGACAAAGATGAAAGTCGGAACAAGACCCACGACATCCTAACAACTGATATAACTGAAAAGTAAATGAAATTCTCCGGAAGCAAAGAGGCTCACCATAGCTAACTCGAACTCCATGTGGTATCAACAAAGCTCTTGTTGATGATCCCGAATACCTGAATATGCATCATGAAAGGATGCATGCCAAATGGCTCAGTACATGAAATGTACGAGTATGTAAGGGGAATTCTAAAGTATAAACATAAGCTTGAACTTGATAAAAAGGAAACATACTTACCTCTTTTCAAACCTACTCAACTCAAGAAGTACTCAAGGATACTCTAAACTACTCATTTCAAGAATGCTCAATTCAGAGGGTTCATGCGGAATTATAAGCATGAACTACTCAACTGAAGGACTCAAATATACTTCTCATCTCAAGACTGTTCGACTTATAGGGTTCATGCGGAATTATGGGCATGAACAATTCAACTCAAGAACTTCATGAGTAACATGTAATAGTCCCATGATTAGAAATATAATCTCAAAGGGAATTAGAAACTCAATACTCAAGACTTAGAACTTGAAGATACTACTTCTTTCAAAAGTACTCAACTGATGGAGTTCATGCGGAAGTTATGGGCATGAACGACTCGACTCAAGGATCAAAATATCAATATGGAACTCATGTATACGACTCTTCTTATACTTACTTATTCAAAACTTAACTTAAATTGATGATGGATCTCAAAGGATTCACAACTGAACTCAAAGGCTTTCTTGAACTCTACTCTTAATTCTCTCTTGAATGTGAATGTGAATTATGAATTCAGGAGTTATGGTTCATGATATGAAAGATCTCATGATGACAAAGTAGACTCATGAATACATTCTCCTCATTCTCATACTCACTTGCTCGAGTCTTGAAACAAGTTACTAGAAGTTGTAGAAGACTCCTCAAAAAGGCTCAAAGGGACTTTCTTAGAATGTTCGAATGAATTCTCAAAAAAACTTAACTCTTAATTCTACCTTGAATTTGAATTATGAATTCAAGGTTATGATCATGTTATGAATGATTCTAGGTGTTTAGAAGTAGCTTACAGTAGTTAGGATCGAAAGGGAGTGAAGGTACCCTTCGAAAGAACTCAAACGGAGCAACCGATTGCAAACTGGACGGGAAATGCGACCCTGGCACTCTGAGTGGGGCGGGGTGCCAGCCCCTAAACTTTAGAACATGGTTTGGGGCGCTCTGGCTGGTGTATTTCCCCAACTCAGAAGACCCGACAAATTTCTTTGCTCGTTTTATCACCCTAATTCACCTAGAATAGAACAATTTCTTCTCCATCACTTGGATTCGATTACTTAACATAAGTACATCTAATATACTCAAAACTGCCCTCAAAACACTCACTTACATCTCAAGAAATCATCAAAACCACAACACAACAAGATTTAGAATGAACTTCAATAACACCTATCAAGAACTCTAATCTTTCAACTTCAAGAATGAAATTTGCGCTGAAAATAACATGATTGGCATGTACGTGAACAAACCCAACACTATAGAAGCTAACATACCTCTTAGGGATTAAGCCCATGGCGAAAATCCATAACAAAACGCAAGACTCTCGACGAACGCTTTGATCCTCTCCTCTTTTCTCTTCTTGAACTCTCAACTAAAACCCTAGGAGTTTATTAGGATTATAAAACTGAACATAATAGGATTAGACCTTTAAAACCTTACTAAAAATGAATTAATCTGATTGGGTAAGGAAAAGACCAAAATACCCCTTACTATTTTCGGGTAACTTTCCTTATTTGGACAATCTGACTTAAAAAAGGCATATCTCAATCATCCGAACTCGAAACTTAGCAAACTTGGCGGCGTTGGAAAGATAATTCAAAGACCTTTCATTGGATACCTTGTAGCTTACCTAACTCATCCTGTACTGAGAGTTATGGTCGTTTGAAATTGACCCAAAACTTAAAGAAACTTAGGAATGACTTGAATGAACTCTCTTTAGTTCTTCTTGGAACTCAAGGTGCTACATCTAGTGACCTTAACACTCAAGAAATTTTAATTTCCAAATCCTACTCACAACGTAGGATGGTTCGAGTCTTAGCTGAAAAATTTTCCGAGGTGTTACACTAATACTTATTTTAGCACGATTTAGTACTTTTAAATTATGATCATTTTCATTATGACTTATTAATTTGCAATATTTGTTTTATGCGATTTCATTATTATTTTTTTTGGATTTTTTAGTGTCATTAATCATATCATATTTTGTGTTATTTTCTTAAGAAATACCTTAGATAGTTGTATTTTGGTAGGACTAAAGAATATTTGAAGTACAAGTAAATTATATGTTTGTATGAATACTTTAACGGAAAAACTCGAAAACCCAAAAAACTCTGAAAAAACCCGAGTTTTATTTGGTTTGATTTATAAATTAAAAATCCAATACAAATTATTTAATTTGATATTTGAAAAATTCGAACCAATCCAATCATTTACACTCCCAGCCTTATCGACTCGCGCCCTCCCTAGTTTTAGAGTGTGACAGTAAGTAAAGGTGTATAATAATTGAATATGACATTTAAGATATTATGTGAACGTTTATAAAAAGCAAGAGGTAGCTAATTATAACATGTTGCAAAAGTTTAAAGGAAGAAGGTGATCATAGTCACACATTAGTAATAAAGTTTTTGTTATTTTTTTGGGGTGGGTGGTGGGAATATAGGAAGAGAGAAAATGTAGTTGTAAATATTTTTTCATTCTTAAATATTTTTGATAGAGAGTGCTTCATTTTTCATGTAAAATTTTTGCACGTCAATTTAAATTAATCGAGCTCCAAAATAATATCTGATAAGTGATACCGAATGAAATTAATATCAAATAGAAAAATAAAACTTGATGACCATGAGGAACATGTTTATTTTTTTTTGGAATCTTATAAATAACTCATTTGGTTGGTTCTCTGAACCGTTACCTAATTGGTGACAATTCGATTCTTAACCTTATAATTCCCTATACCATTTCTCCTCTTCAACCCCCAACTAAAAAAGATTTGGCACTCGCACTAGGACATGCTTAAATTTGTATCCGTGCAGAGAGGTCCCAAGTACTCTAAATTGCAATCTTTATTTATTGGTGATGATTGTGTAATCACCTACCTCAATTATTATTTTATTTTTAAAAAAGGGAAAAAAAAAGAAAGAAGAACATGTTTATTGTGTTTCTGATATATATCCAAGCATTAAACAACCATTGCTTCACATATTGTTGGCCTACTAAATTTTAACTTTTTTGGTCTTAACTCTTATTCCACTGCCTATAAATAACCTTCATTGTGTTATTTGTTTATTCACAACTCTAAATTGCAATCTTTCTTATTAAAAAAAAAAACATTTCCAATTTTTTTTCACTCATTAAAAGAGACTATGGCTCGTTCCATTTGCTTCATGGCATTTCTGGTCTTGGCAATGATGCTCTTTGTTTCCTATGGTTTGTCTTCATCATTTATTCCTCTAATTAAAACCTCATAAAATAAAATAATGTGTAAAATTGCTTTATTTTTTTGGTCAAAATATTAAGTACTTTATTTCTTGTTGTGTAGTTAATTACTCAATTACATAATTTTGCTTTTTATAGATAAAAAATAAAAAGGCTCAAATATCATCAATCTTAGAGAAAAGGCATGTCTATATATGCTAGGGACGGAGCTAGGTCGGAGTTCGTGGGTTCAAACGAACCCAACAACTTTTCCATAGATCTCATATTTGTACTAGAAAATTAAATAAATATATATATGTATATTAACTTGTGAAACCCTAATAAAACTGATTGATAGCTTAGTGGTGAAACTGTTTTCCACGCTAGAGTTATGGTTCCAATCCCACTATCAACAAAAAGTAAAGGAAATTTAGAACCCTTAAACTCTTAATTCTGGTTCCGCCTCTATTTCTGTGCCGTCAATTAAAAGTTGGGCTCATCTATGTCATTTTTGTGAGCAATATTTCTTTCGATTACGTCTCTCACCTATTCTAACATTTTTAGCTACTTGTGAATTATTGTAGAGGTGCAAGCTGATTGCAAATCACCAAGCAATACTTTCAAAGGATTTTGTGTTACCGACTCATCATGCAAAAAAACTTGTCTCAATGAGGGGTTTACAGATGGTCATTGTAGCAAACTCAGAAGAAGTTGCCTATGCACTAAGCCATGTGTATTTGACAAAAAATCAAATGAAGTTAAAACAACTTTGGGTGAGGAAGCAAAAACTCTAAGTGAAGCTTTGCTTGAAGAAGAGATTATGATGGAGTAATTAAGTGAGATTAAATAAGGATTTAATTTGAGTGTCAAAAGCAAAATTAATAAAGTGTTGCCTTTTCTTAAAAGAGTAGCTTATAATTATGTTGTGTTATTGGCCTTTAGTAGTCATTTGACACATTAAATAAGTTACGACACATCATTAATCCTTTGGAATCTTATGTCAACTTTATGTATGTTTTAATGAAAAATGATCGACTACGGTCTTTAATTTTATGTATGAACTATTTATTACATTTACTTGATCACTTTTTGTTACGATTCATTTTCTAGACGTACATGTATATAAAGTAGAGTACTATTTAACTTCTTTTTTTATGGTTTGATTTGGGCACTCAGATTAGGTTTAAATTCATATTAATTTGTACGAGAAATTTCACACTAAGGGTTGTTTGGTAGGCCACATTAAAATAAATAATTCATGTATTATGTGTGGTATTATTTAGTACTATATTTGGTAGGAATTTGGGTCTATGTATAACTAATCCATGGATTAGTTATACCTCCTACATGATATTATAGGGTGTATTACTAATACCTTCCATTTGGAGGTATTAGTCATACATTGGATATAATACCATGGATAAGTCTATGTAAAGACAAAAATATCCCTCAAATCATTTTAATTATTTTATTTATTTTCTTGATTTTATGTTTTATATTTGTACTATTAAATTTATTTAAATAAATTAGCTTACAAATTATTTAGAGAAAGTTGTTTGTTACTACATAAATCCAACACAAATTAATATAATATTTGAAATGTGAGTTGCTTAGCATTATATATATATATATTGTGTGTGTGGTTTCTAATTATTTGTATTTGAACAATTTATAAAATTGCATACATATTAAAATTATAACTTGCAATTTTTACGTGTAAATGTAGATGATTTATTTAGTTTTACTATTGTTTACGTCTTTTCAATTTTAAAAATTGATAGTTTATCTTTTTTTTAATTGAAAATTGACATTTTGTAAGTAATAAATTTACTAAGATGACAATTATTTATCCTCAAATAATTTAAGTGAAAGAAAGGCAAACATGACAAAAAAATTGTTCTTCTCATAGCTAGTTAGAAGACCATAAAAAAAATATTGTCCAGCAATTATTTATCTTAACCTAATTACTAATAATTCAAGGGTATAATTGGAAAGAAGTTTTTTATAAAGTTTTAACCTAATTCCAAAATGGGTAGGAACCAATGGACCAAACTAGGGGTGTGCATTTGTTTTTTCGATTTGGTTTTATACTATTCGGTTTGGATTTTTGGTTTTTTGGTTTTGAAGAAGTGTAGCCCAATCCGAACCAAAATAAATTTGGTTTGGTTTGGTTTTCTCTTTTTGGTTTAGATTTTTTCGGTTCGGTTAATCGGTTATGTCAATAATTAGAAACATAACAAAGTTATATTTGCAATTTGAAAAATTTATATATATATATATATATATATATATATATATATATATATATATATTTTTTTTTTTTTTTTTGATGTTATGCCTGGTATGATCCAAGTCTTTGACTTTACTGTTTATGCTTTGCTAGACCCAGGAGCGAGTTTGTCTTTTGTAACTCCATATGTTGCTATGAATTTTGATGTTATTCCTGAGCAACTTAGTGAACCATTCAGTGTTTCTACACCTGTTGGTGAGTCCATTCTAGCAGAGAGAGTTTATCGTGATTGTCCTGTTTCCGTCAATCACAAGAGTACCATTGCTATTTAATTGAGTTAGACATGGTAGATTTTTATGTTATTCTTGGTATGGACTGGCTTCATGCCTGTTATGCCTCAGTTGATTGTAAGACTCGAGTTGTCAAGTTTCAGTTTCCAAATGAGCCAGTCTTAGAGTGGAAAAGCAGTTCAACAATGCCTAAGGGTCGTTTCATTTCGTACCTTAAGGCAAGGAAGTTAGTTTCTAAGGGTTGTATCTATCACTTAGTCCGAGTTAATGACTGTAGTGTTAAGATACCTCCCATTCAGTTAGTTCCTATAGTAAAAAAGTTTCCAGAAGTCGTTCCAGATGATATTCCCGGAGTCCCTCCTGAGAGAGAGAGAGATAGACTTGGGTATAAACCTTCTTCCAGATACTCGTCCTATATCTATTCCGCTATATAGAATGGCACCAATAGAGTTGAAAGAGCTTAAAGAGCAGTTGAAAGACCTTTTAGAGAAAGGGTTTATTTGATCAAGTGTCTCACCTTGGGGAGCTCCGATCTTATTTGTGAGGAAGAAAGATGGTTCCCTTAGGATGTGTATAGATTACCGCCAATTGAACAAGGTTACCATCAAGAACAAGTATCCTCTTCCTAGAATTGATGATCTTTTCGATCAACTTTAGGTGTTCCTTTTTTTTCGAAAATGGACCTCAGATTGGGTTACCATTAGTTGAAAGTAAGGGAATGTGATATTTCCAAGACAACATTCAGGACCCGTTATGGTCATTATGAGTTTCTGGTCATGTTGTTCGGTTTAACTAATGCACCAGCGGTTTAACTAATGCACCAGCAGCGTTCATGGACCTTATAAATAGAGTCTTCAAGCCTTATTTAGATATGTTTGTTATCGTCTTCATTGATGACATACTAATCTATTCAAGGAATGAAGAAGATCGTGCTAGCCATCTCAGAATAGTTCGTCAGAATTTGAAAGATAAGGAATTGTATGCTAAGTTCTCAAAATGTGAGTTTTGGCTTGAGTCTGTGGCGTTCTTGGGCCACATAGTTTTCGGTGATGGAATTAGAGTTGATACCCAGAAGATAGAGACAGTGCAGAGTTGGCCTAGACCCACATCTCCAACTGATATTAGGTGTTTCTTAGGCTTGGCCGGATATTATAGAAGGTTCATAGAGGGGTTCTCTTTCGTCCCCTTTGACCAAATTGACTCAGAAGACAGTTAAGTTTCAATGGTTTGAAGCTTGTAAGAAAAACTTTTAGGATTTGAATAAAAGATTAACTACTGCCCCAATATTGACCTTACCAATGGGTACACAAGGCTTTGTGGTGTATTATGATGCATCTAAAGTTGGTTTGGATTGTGTATTAATGCAGAATGGCAATGTTATAACTTATACCTCCAGACAGTTGAAAGTTCATGAGAAGAACTACCCAACCCATGATTTCGAATTGGTTGCTGTAGTATTTGCTATGAAAATATGGTGCCATTATCTTTATAGTGTTCATGTGGATGTGTTCATCGATCACAAGAGCCTTCAGTTTGTGTTTACTCAGAAAGAGCTCAATCTCAAATAGAGGAGGTGGTTAGAATTACTCAAGGATTATGACATGAGTATTCTTTACCACCCAGGTAAGGCTAATGTTGTTGCTGATGCCTTAAGCAAGTTGTCTATGGGTAGTACCGCCCATATTGAGGAAGAAAAGAAAGAGTTAGCAAAAGATGTGCATATACTTGCATACCTGGGAGTTAGACTTATGGATTCCACATAAGGAGGAATATTGGTGATGAATGAGGCTGGATCATCATTAGTGTTAGAAGTAAAAGGCAAGCAAGACCAAAACCCTATTTTGCTTGAATTAAAGGCAAACGTTCATAAGCAAAAAGTATTAGCTTTTGAACGAGTGGAGATATCGTACTGAGATATTAAGGTAGATTGTGTGTACCAATGGTAGATGGACTCCAAGAGAGGATCATGGAGGGTGCTCATAGCTCCAAATATTTCATTCATCCGGGTTCCACAAAGATGTATGGTGATTTGAGAGAGGTGTATTGGTGGAATGGTATGAAGAAGAGCATTGCCGAATTTGTTGTTAGGTGCCAAATTTCCAACAAGTTAAAGTAGAGCACCAATGACCCGATGGTTTGGCTCAGAATATAGAACTTCCAGAATGGAAGTGGGAGATGATTAATATGGACTTCATCACAAGCTTGCGAAGGTCTCGAAGGCAACATGATTCTATTTGGGTTATTGTCGATAAAATGACAAAATCATCCCATTTTCTACTGGTAAAAACTACCCATTCAGCAGAAGATTATGCCAGGTTATATATTCAGGAGGTGGTAAGACTTCATGGGGTCCCAGTCTCCATTATTTCAGATAGAGTTGCAAAATTTATTGCACAATTTTGGAAATCTTTTTAGAAAGGCTTGGGTTCAACGGTGAACTTAATTACTGCCTTTCATCCTCAGACAGATAGGCAAACAGAGCGCACTATTCAGACATTAGAAATATATTGAGGGCATGTGTGATTGATTTCAAAGGTAATTGGTATGATCACCTACCCCTTATTGAATTTGCATACAATAATAGTTACCACTCTAACATCCATATGGCTCCATATGAAGCTCTTTATGGGAGAAGATGCAGATCTCCTATTGGATGGTTTGAAGTTGGTAAAGTTGATAGGACCATATCTAGTTCATCAAGCTATGGAGAAGGTGAAAGTGATTCAAGAGAGGTTGAAAGGGCGCATAGTCGTCAGAAATCCTACACTGATGTTAGGAGAAGGGCGTTAGAGTTCGAAGTAGACGATTGGGTATATCTAAAAGTTTCACCCATGAAAGGTGTTATGAGGTTTGGTAAGAAGGGGAAGCTTAGTCCCCGGTATATTGGACCTTATCAAATATCAAAGAGGATTGGCAATGTAGCTTATGAGTTGGAGCTACCACAAGAGTTAACCATTGTTCGTTCGGTGTTTCACATCTCTATGTTGAAGAAGTGCATGGGTGATCCTTCATTGATCATACAAACTGAAAATATTGAGATCAAGGATAGCTTATCTTATGAGGAGATTCATATTCGAATTCTAGATCGCCAAGTTTGCAAGTTGAGAACAAAAGAGGTAGCATCAGTCAAAGTCCTTTGGAGGAATCAATTTGTTGAAGAAGATACTTGGGATGCTGAAGAGGACATGAAGAAGAGATATCCACATCTCTTTAAGTATGGAGAAAATGCAGACCAAGGTACTAATTCTCTTCTTAGTACTCTTTAAATTATGAGTGGGCATGTAGTTTGTTGCATTTGCTTGTTGGGTGTTTGAACTTGATATTACACCCTTTGCCTAGTAAGAGTAATCTCATACGAGGACGAATGTTTTCAAGGGGGAGATATTGTAACATCTCGCAATTTGAAATAACTAGGAAGAAGCTAATTATTGGAATAGCCATTTTTGGAAAGAATGAAAATTTGGAAAATTTGTTTAAGTTAGGAAAAGTTGAGTTTTGGTCAACTTCAAATGGTTATAACTCCTAGACCATGATGAGTTAGGTATACTTCCAGATATGGTTGGAAACCTCTTGGAATGATCTTTCGAACGCTGCTGAGTTAGCACGATTCTGAGTTTGTATGAGTGAGTTATGCCCTTTGGAAGTTGGGCTGTGAGGTTAAAAAAAAGTCTAATCCGGATTTTTGAAGGATAGATTAGTCTTTTCCTTACCCAATTAATTTAATTCATTTTAGTGAATTAATTAAGGGTCAAATCAGAATGATATCAGTTTAGTCAATTGGAAATTCATGCTAGGGCTTGGAGAAAAGAGAAAAGAGGAGAAAGGAGAAGAAAAGCTCAAATTTCGCTAAAATCGTGTGATTTGGTGGTGAATTTCGCCAAGAAATTAATCTTACAAGGTATATGAGTCTTTCATAGCATTGTGTTCATTCACCCACGCACCAAACATGTTTAGTTCAGCGAAATTCATCCTAAAAGAGTTTGAAAGTTTATGTTCTTGACATGTATTCTTGAATTTGAATGTCGTTCTTGAATTGGGCTGAATTGAGGGGTTTCGGAGATCTTTACGTTCAGTTTTAGAGTTGTTTTGAGTTAGATTCTTGAGTACATATGTTGGGTATCGGAATCTAAATGAATTTGAGATCAATAATCTAGTTTAGGCAAATAAGGGGTGGAAAACAAAGAAGGAAAAGTTGAGCAGATTTTGACACGCAAGTCTGCGTCACGGACTTGCTTCCCCAGTAGACAAAAAGTTTCTTTGCGTCGCGGTTAATATGCGGACTCCTCTGTCTCAAAATTTAATTTCACGAATAATTATTGAAAACACCTCCGCGTCGCGAACTTGTTCCAAGACGGTGATTTCGTGACTTTTCTCATGTTTAGCTATTTAAGATCATTCCTAAACATGATGTGATCCTTCCTATCACAAATCAAAACCCTTGAATCCATAATTCAATTCAAGGACCAGTTAAGACTCAAGTCAAGAGCAGTTAAGATCAAAGTCCTGCGAAGTTCTTAAAGTTTTCCAAAAGTCCTTTGCAAGCGTTTTAACTTTGTTTTAAGACTTATGTTTTGAGTTTAGTAAAGAGTAAAGATTAAAGTTTGAAGTTCATTTCTTCAAAAGTATATGGGGACTACGTATTCCTAAAGAGTTTAAAATGTTTTCACATTTAAACAAGAAAGGAAACCTCGATTTCCAAAGAGCCTTCGGGCTAGTTTTCAGAAAAGAGTAAATGCTTTCATAATTAAGCAAGAGGGAAAACTTTGATTTCCAAGATAGTCTTTGAGCTAAGTTTTTTAGTAATTACCTCAAATCATAGAAAGAATTATGTTTTTAAACATAAAGAGCTAGTATCATATTTGGGAGTAGTATTGAGCACCAATATGAGGGAGCGTTTAGAGAACCCATAGCCCCCATAAACCGTGTAGCTATCATGGTAGAAAAGGGTCATACTGTTTAGATGAACCCTTAGTGCTTTTTAGCATAGACTAGTGGATCCACTAAGTAGTTTAGCTTCTATACCCTCGGCAAGGTATAGGACGGCCCTGACAGCGTGAAGCAAAATGCTGTATCATCAAAATAACTCTTACGTGATGGTTGTCGGTTAGAGAAACTCCCACAGAAGTTATTGTATTTTTATATACACAGTTATTTGTATTTTTACATACATTTTAGAGTTTTGTTATATCCTTGCATACACACAGAGTTGACATCATGTTTTTAAACAACTTTTCTTTATATTGCATTTGTTTTAAACTGCTTTATATTGAAATGAGTTCAGTTATGTTGAGCCAGGTAAGTTCTTCAGATTCCTTTCAAGCCTATGTTGTATTTAGCATTCAAACTCGCATACTCGTACATTTAGTGTATTGATGCCCAGTTGGCCTGCATCTTATTATGATGCAGACACATGCATCTAGGATCGGCATACATTGCATCGTTGATCCAGTGAACTCCAGAGTTAGTTGGTGAGCCTTCTTGCATTCCAGATGACTCTTTTTATTGCTTTCAGTTATTTTATCAGTTCAGTAGGATGTGTGGGGCTTGTCCCAACATCCATCTCAGTTGTTTTTAGAGGCTTTATAGATAGTCAGACAGCTAGTCGTTCAATTGTCTTTACTTTATCATTCAGATGTTGTTTAAAGACTTTAGTTGTCATTTTTTCTAAGTTATATCTCTTTAAAGTTATGTTTTGAGATTTTCTTGTTAAGTTAAGTCTTCCGTTGAGTTAAGTAAGCCAGGCCAAGGGTTCGTTTGGAGCCACCAATGATTCTTGAGTGTCAGCCACGTTCCGGGTGTAGGCTCGGGGCGTGACATGTGTTCTAGTTTTTTTTCTAAATTTTTTTTATTGAAGTTTGATGTACTGTATGGGTAGGCCGAGAACCTATCCTGTGCACTATGTTAGTTACTATTTAGAAGACGTGTATGTACCTTTTAGTTCTATTTAGTTTTCTGGCCTTGTCGGCTTTCGTTGCTTAGATCAGTTTTATTTCTCTATCTTTCCCCAAGAAAGAACTACCCTTCAAACGCGGGTGTTTCACTCTTTTTTCGACAAGTTGCCCACTTACTTTCTTTTTCAGCCAAAAAAATAATATAAAATCACGAATTAAATAATATCTTATACTCCTTTTGTTCCATTTTATATGACTTATTTTCCCTTTTTAGTCCTTTCCAAAAAGAATGATACATTTCTATATTAAGTAAAAATTTAACTTTAAAATGCTCATTTTACCTTAATAAAATGATTTATAGCCACACAAATATATCACTTATTTTAGACCATAAATTTAAAAAATCTTCATTTCTTTCTTAAACCTCGTATTGAATCAAACTAAACTCATATAAAATGAAATGGAGGGAATAATAAAGTCCTTTTTGACATATATGTTAGGTTGTACATGTTATAAAGTTACTCCAACAAAATTTATCATAATTTACAGAGTAGGTAAGGTTAATAAGCTTTTTCTTCTTCACTAAAAATGTGTCTATTGATTTACTGAAAAATAAAAGAAAATCAAGTACTACTAACATGTGATAAGGTTGTACGTTTAAGACCATTTGGATATTCACGAAGAAAGTAGGAATGATATTAAACATTTAGTTTTGATTTCACACTTGATATTTAGCATTCACATTAGGGAATGATTAAATTTGTATTCGTGTAGAGATGTCTCACATTAAAGGGTAAAATATTTTCTAACAAAAACTACTTTACAATCGTGGCTAGAATCCGAAATATCCAATGTACTCCGACCCTATTAATTAAAGAGTGTTTTTTTACTTGAATATTAAAAATGTGTCTATTGGCAAACAATTAAGGGAAAAAGAACAAATATATCCCCGAACTTTTGTAAATGATATGCGTATACCCTTCGTTATACTTTTAGGACGTCAGTATCCTTGATGCCAAATTTTGGAGCATATCTACCCTTTTAAGTTAATGGTGGTACACGTGTCTCGATCTTAACCACTGACCTGATATTTGTTAATTTTTTGCCCAAAATTTAAAAAATCCACCCGAATTAATCTAGAAACCCGCTCAAATACATAATACCCATAACCCAAAAATATTAACCTAAATTCCCAAATCAATTCACTTAATTTCAAATTAAGCAACTTAAACACTTGTTTAGCAGCATCTTTCACCCATTTTTATCCCCAATCAACACTAAATCCTCCAATTTCTCCTCAACTTTCTCATAGAAGAGGAAGACCCATCCAATCATCTTCATCCCCAGAATCATCCTCCATTTTCTCCTCAACTTCCTCACATGAGCCTTGACCAATTTAATCTTTCTTTTTAGCTAAATCACAATTTTTTTTGATATCTCAATGTAAATATCAAACATACAAAAATAAGAAGAAGACATTAATGGCAAAGATATATGAATACTTATATGAGAACAAGAACCGAAAAGTATCTTTCAAGAGATTATAAGAAAAAACAGAGTAAAAAATTACATATAAGATTTAGAAATACAGGAATACTCTATAATTTTTTAATTCTTGATTTTCATGTATCTGCTCATCTGTTGGCTCATTTCTAGTTCCCTGCTTCAATTTTTGCATTGACAAACAGGCGTATACACAAAAGTTAGTGGAAATTGCAATCGCAAACTAGGAAAATGTTGAAAAATCGGACAACGAGATTTCTATTAACGTATCACCCTCTCCGAGGATACGGGGCATGAGAAGATTTCACCTAGGAAATTAAGTGAATTAATTTGGGGATTTGGGTTAATATTTTTGGGTTATGGGTATTATGTATTTGGGCGGGTTTCTAGATTGGTTCGGGTGGATTTTTTTTAATTTTGGGTAGAAATTTAACAAATATCAGGTCAGTGGTTAAGATCGAGACACGTGTACCACCGTTAACTTAAAGGGTATATATGCTTCAAAATTTGGACGGCAAGGATACTGACGTCCTAAAAGGATAACGAAGGGTATGCACATACCATTTACGAAAGTTCGGGGATATATTTGTCCTTTTTCTCAATTATTAATAGATGTACTCACAAAATAAAAAAAAATCAAATACATGTATATAATGACTCGGAAGGTTATTTTTGAAAATTTTCAGAAAATGACCGTTTTACCCCTCTTGATTGTTGTCCCATCATTTTTGAAAGTTAAGTAAAAAGTTGTGGTTTTAGAAGTTTTGGAGTTTTGAAAGTCTTAAGTTGGTTAAAAGTGGTTTTTAGTGTCAATCGAAGTTTCGTGTCTTGGAATGTAATTTTATCAGTTCCATCAGCTCCGAAATGTGGAGTTTGGCCTAGGAGAGTTGTCGGTTTCTTATTCGGGGTTGTTTTGTGGATTTGAGATGTTAAGTTGGAAGTTTATGGAATTTTAGCCTTTGAGTTGACTTTGGTCAACATTCGGGGTTCGAATGCTCAAATCAGATTTCTGACAGTTTTGTTGAATTCGGGGGATGATGTTAGGTCTTAGGGAAGTCTTGGTTGAATATTCAGAGGTCCTGAGATTAGTTTGGCCTTTTTAGGCGTTTTGTTGGTTTTTTGCGACTTTCACGGGTTTCGGGTCAAGGAGACCTCCGATTCATATTTTGATGGTTTGTGTGTATGAGATTCCAAACGAATCCCAAGGGTCCATTCGTAGATTAAAGAGTTGGGTGTGTTTTCTGATATCCGGTGTCCCTCGCGTTCGGGAGGGGTGGGTCTCTTTCGCGAGTATCGTGTTAGTGAGACTCTAGTCGCGTTCGCAAGGGGTCAAGTCTCTGTGACCCTCACATTCGCGAAGGCCCTATTGCTTTCGCAACGTTCGCATTAACGAAGGCCATCTCGCAAAAGCAAGGTTGGTCTCTTTGGCGGGACTTGCTTTTTTGACCAAGTTGTCTCGTTCGTGAAGCTAGCATTCTCGAAAGTGAGACTTGGGAGTGTTTTGTCTGAAATTTTGGGGTTTCTCCCCCATTCTCCATTTTCAAACTTTGGAAGCTCGGTATTTGTGATTTTAGAGAGATTTTTCAATATCCATCGATTGGGTATCGATATATAACTACCTAACTCATTTACCTATCATTTAAATATGATTTTAATAATCAAATCAAGGTTATTAAATGACAAATTTGGGGGTTCTTCAAGAACCCAATATTTTTTGATAAATGGGTGATTAAGGGCTAATTCTAACTTCGTTTTCGAAATGGTTTTCACCAATGATTTTCAAATGCTTTGGGTGACATATTTATGCAATAGTTTCCAGATTCAAACATCATTTTCAGAATCAGGTTTTTGGTTCGATTTGACCCTGTTTTCCAAATAACATGATTTAAGTGTTGTTTGTTTCGAAATCTTTTTATGATTACTTTACTGATTAGATTGTTTTGATTCGGTTACCGTTCGATGTCAGGTCGTACATATGTATAATATTATTTCAACAAAATTTGTCACAATTTACAGGGTAGGTAGGTTTAATAACTGTTTTTTTCACTTGAATGTTAAAAACTTGTCTATTGATGCACTAGAAAATAAATAAAAATAAATTACTACTAACATGCATGTGATTCTGTCATTTTGGCATTCGGTAAGGTTGTATGTTTAGGATCATATGGATATTCATCAAGAAAGTAGAAATGACATTAAATATTTATTTTTAATTTCACACTCGATATTTTGACACTAGCACTATGACATAATTAAATTTGTATTCATGTGGAGAGGTCTTACATTATAAAATATTTCCGAACAAAAGCTACTTTACGGCCATGGTTCAAACTCGATATTTCTAATATATTCTGCCCATATTAATTAAAGAGTGCTTTTTTTTTTTTTTAGTTTGGATATTAAAAGCTTGTCTATTGGTAAACTACGAAATAAAAAAAAAAGAATATATAAGGATGATTTCGTACTAAAGATTCAAATATGAGATATCTCTTCTATTTGAGCGGATATATTAAGAGTGCAAACACCCTGTATATTTTAAGGCGACTAACTCATTAAGTCGAAGATGTATGAGCCAAAAACTATATTTTTATCATCTTACGTTGTTCGTTGATGCTGAGTTGTCGAGAGAATTAGGTTTTAAATAGGTGATCATAGTCTCACATTATATATGAATCTATAATGTAGATATATAATAGGAAGAGAGAAAAGGTAGATATTACTACAAGTTATATGTTTTAGTTGATGACCATGGTCACTGGGTTAAATTTTTTATTGTGAATCTAAACTAATCGAACTCCAAAATAAGTACTTGACATTGAATGAAATATCAAATAGAAAAATAAAACTTGATGACCATGAGGAACATGCTATTTTTATTTTTATTTTCAAATCCAATAAGTAGCTTATTTGGTTGACTATATGAACTTTGAACTTTTTATCTCATTGGTGACAGGTCGATTCTCCACCTTATAATTCCCTATACTATTTCTCCTTCCTTTACCCTACCCCCAACTAAAAAAGAAAAAAAAAAAAAAAAGAAAAAAAGAAAAGAGGAACAATGTTTATCAGAGGTCCGAAGTACTCTAAATTGCAATCTTTCTTTATTATTGGTTATGATTCGATTTCCTACCGTATAATCACCTACCTCAATTATTATTATTTTTTTCAAAAAAAGAAGAACATGTTTATTGTATTCTAAATTGCAATCTTTCTTTATTGGTTATGATTTGATTTCCTACTGTATAATCACCTACCTCAATTATTATTGTTTTTTTTTCAAAAAAAGAAGACCATATTTATTGTACTCTAAATTGCAATCTTTCTTTATTGGTTATAATTCCATTTTCTACTGTATATTATTGTTTTTTTTTTTTTCAAAAAAAGAAGAACATATTTATTGTGTTTCTAATATATGTCCAAGCATTAAACAACAATTACTTCACATATTGTTGGACCACTAAATTTTAACTTTTTTGTCTTACTCTTATTTCACTGCCTATAAATAACCTCCATTGTGTTATTTGTTTATTCACAACTTTAAATTACAATCTTTCTTATTATTAAAAAAAACAGTTCCCTTATTTTTTTCACTCATCAATTCCATGGCTCGTTCCATTTGCTTCATGGCATTTCTGGTCTTGGCAATGATGCTCTTTGTTACCTATGGTTTGTCTTCATCATTTATTCCTCTAATTAAAACATCATAATAGAAAAAATGTAACTAAGTAGGCAGCAAACTGTTTGAATAAAGCCTAAAGAATTATGAATTGATACATGCTTTTAAAGTTATTTGCTATACGTTACGTTTGACAACTATGATATAACCTTAAAATAATTTGTTTGTTTATATTTCTCTAAAGACTATACAAACAATATTTCTTTCGATTTCGTCTCTCTCATGTTATTGTAACTATTTTTGAATGATTGTAGAGGTACAAGCTCAGCAAATTTGCTAAGCACCAAGCCAAACTTTCAAAGGATTATGTTTTACCGACTCATCATGCAGAAAAGCTTGTCTCACAGAGAACTTTACTGGTGGACATTGTAGCAAACTCCAAAGAAAGTGCCTATGCACTAAGCCATGTGTATTTCACAAAATTTCAAATGAAGTTAAAACTACTTTGGGTGAGGAAGCAAAAACTCTAAGTGAAGCTGTGCTTGAAGAAGAGATTTTGATGGAGTAATTAACTGAGATTAAATAAGGATTTGAGTGTCAAAAACAAAATTAATGAAGTGTTGCCTTTTCTTAAAAGGGTAGCTTATAATGTTGTCTTATATTGGCCTTTAGTAGCCATTTGACACATTAAATAAGTTGTGACACATCATTAATCCTTTGGAATATTGTATCAAGTTTATGTATGTTTTAATGAAAAATGATCTACTACGGTCTCTAATTTTATGTATGAACTATGTATTACATTTATTTGATCACTCTCTGTCACGATTCATTTTCTAAACTAGCCAAGATATCTAGTTATGAATGAAATATAGACTGATCTTAAGCAGGAGCTAGCCTTCAAACATATATAGACATACATGTGTATAAAGTAGAGTACGATTTCCTAATTTTTTTTAGACAAAATTTGATTATCCATTTCTAGAGTCATTTAATAGCACATATATATACTTATAACCTTTCTGTTTTGCTTTATTTGTTTACTCTCATTAGCAGATTGTCTGTTGCATCTTAGTCTTAAAATTCGATGATCAATCTGCTATTGCATTATTAGAGGTAATACTTACATGTCGTGTTATCTTTTCTATTGGGATATCTACATTTTTTTTGTGATTGTAATTTTTGTCTTAGATTTTCATTTCCTTGTTTTGGTTGCTTGCACTATAATTTTTTCTATAGTTTTATGTAAATATAAGGCATTCTCAACAAACAAAAAAACATGTAAATAAGGACCCCTCGATTAATTATTGTCTAAATAGCACATAGATACCAAATTAATAACTGAAATATTGATGCTAAATGTTATGATTACTTTATAGGTCAATTTATTGCATTCACGATGATCCTGGGTTCAACAACACTAAAAGAGCCTTAAACACCCACCCATAAACCAATGGACCGATCAAGCCATTTGTTCATTAGGTGTTCTATGTTAATTTTATACAAATACCTGTTAATTTCTCTCTCTCTCTCTCTCTCTCTCTCTCTCTCTATATATATATATATATATATATATATATATATATATTCCTAGACAATATTAATAGATGCTCGAGCACCCGACGGACTCCATGTGGATCCGCCCTGTTTACCTGGCAATTTTTGTTATGCAGAGATGATGCTGACCAAACAATATAAAGTCCATAGCAAAATTGATGTTGTACTAAACATGTGGAAAAACAAATGCAAGTTGATATCATCACATTGGGTCACTTGGTGGACATAATCTTTTTACGTTATTTGAATTCATAATTTCAGATATTGAGTATAAAATAAAAATAAAAAAATTCTATAATATTATTATTTGTCTGAATATTTAATTGTAATTATAAAATATTATTATACAGAATATTGAAACTTAGTGAAATGTTTATGTAAAAATTATAAAAAGGAATGACTACATATGTAAGAATCTATATAAAAAAAAAAAAAGAATTGGTGAATATTAGATTTGGACTCATAATTTTATTAGTCTTAAATTTAAATTCTGAATCTACTTAAGATTATTTATTTAATTCTTATTTAAGTGGGTAACTTATTTAGTGATAAGAAAATAAAATAAAATTTCAAAGCTGTGTCTTACGGTAAAAATATCATTTCAAGAAAGTTTTTTTACACTTGAATGTTAAAAACGTGTCTATTGATGTACTAATAAATAAATAAAAATATAGTACTAGTAACGTGTGATTCTATCATTTTGGCATTAAATAAGATTGTACGTTTAGGATCATTTGGATATTCATGAAGAAAGTAGGGATGATATTAAATATTTATTTTTGATTTCACACGCGATATTTGACACTCATATTAGGATACGATTAAATTAGTATTCGTGCGGAGAGGTCTCACATTAAAGGGTAAAATATTTCCTAACAAAAGTTACTTTACAATCATGGCTCGAACTCGAAATTTATAATGTACTCCCACCCAATTAATTAAAGAGTGCTTTTTTACTTCGGATATTAAAAACTTGTCCATTGGCAAACTATGAAATAAGAAAAAAATCAAGAACATGTCAAGATAATTTCGTACTAAAGATTCTAATCTGAGATCTCTTCTATTTGAACGGACATATTGAGAGCTATCGCAAACAACTAATAATTGATTTCCACAGGAAATTGCAAACCAAAATTTCGATATATATAAAACATAATATACTTCATGCTTTAACTTTTAAATGTAGCACTCCTTATATTTTAAAGCGACTAACTCACTAAGTTGAATATATACGAGTCAAAAATTATATTTTTATTTGTTGATGAGTTATTGAAAGAATTAGGTTTAAAATAGGTGATCATATTGAGTATTAATTTTAGTACATCACCATAAGTGTTATAGTAAAATTAGAGGCCGAAGGAAGCCTTGAAACAACAGTAAAAGTTGAAAATCTCATTAAGACAATTTATTTCATATAAACGCATATATGGTCTGACTTGGGACGGGCATATCTCCCAACCTATAAGGAGTTAGAGGCCTATTTCTCATAATCTCGTATATATCTTCATGTTTACAACTTTCAGCCTTAATACCAGTACATGTCATGCGTATTGATGTTCCTTTAATTAGGGACATTGCATCCGTGTTGCAGGTGCACGTACATGCTTCGATCACCACTTGCATTAGGAGTCATGACTCAGTTGAGAGTTGAAGTAATCCAATATGTGGTTCGAAGGTACTTTATTTTGATTGTAAAGGTTCCTTGTTTCGGTTGTAAAGCTCGAAGATGGAGAATGAAAGAGGATGAGCTGGCCCTTTTGCTTAACTAACCTCCAAAGGACTCAAAAAGTAGTACTACAAAACTAATGTATTGGCAAAATGTGTAAATAACTTTCCAATGGGTACATCCCACGTCCACAGCCTCTCGTACAACTTCCCAAGCACGAAAACAGCTCGTTATCTTTGTAACATTGATTGATTAAAGTAACTCTTTTAAATGAAAACACACGCTTTGGTGTATAAAACATTCCTCGTTGATAAGATTCGGAGAAAGTCTACATTTTGAGATGTGATGTAGACAATTTATCACAATATAAGCTTTTTCTACACCCAAAATATGATATATTCTAATACAAATATTAGTAATTGTTTTCGTGACTTGAACATGCTTATGAATTGAGCCACTTTAATGGAATGTGCGTGGCTGCGTGCCTTTGAAGTCCTAGTTTTTTTTTAAAAAAAAATATTGAAGTTTGATGTACTGTATGGGTAAGCCGGGAACCTGTCTCGTGCACTATGTTAGTTACTATTTAGAAGACGTGTATGTACCATTTAGTTCTATTTAGTTTTATGGCCTTGTCAGCTTTCATTGCTTAGATCAGTTTTGTTTCACTATTTTTCCCCAAGAAGAACTACCCTTCAAACGCGAGTGTTTCACTCTTTTTTCGACAAGTTGCCCACTTACTTTCTTTTTCAGCCAAAAAAAAAATATAAAATCACGAATTAAATAATTTCTTATACTCCTTCTGTCCTATTTTATATGACTTATTTTCCTTTTTAATCCATAAAAAAAATGATACATTTCTATATTAAGTAACAATTTAATTTTAAAATGCTCATTTTACCTTAATGAAATGATTTATAGTCACACAAATATATATCACTTATTTTAGATCATAAATTTCAAAAATCTTCCTTTCTTTATTAAACTTCATGCTGAATCAAACCAACTCATATAAAATGAAATGGATGGAATAATAAAGTCCTTTTTGACATATATGTTAAGTTGTACATGTTATAAAGTTACTCCAACAAAATTTATCACAATTTACGGAGTAGGTAATATCAATAAGTTTTTTCTTCTTCACTTGAATGTTATACTGAAAAATAAATGAAAATCAAGTACTACTAACATGTGATAAGGTTGTACGTTTAGCATCATTTGGATATTCATGAAAATAGTAGGGATGATATTAAATATTTATTTTTGATTTCACACGCGATATTTGACATTCACATTAGGGAATGATTAAATTCGTATCCTTGCGGAGAGTTCTTACATTAAAGGATAAAATATTCTCTAACAAGAGCTACTTTACAGCCATGGCTAGAATCCGAAACATCTAATGTACTCCACTCCTATTAATTAAAGAGTGCTTTTTACTTGAATATTAAAAATGTGTCTATTGGCAAACTATTAATTAATAGATGTACTCACGAAATAAAAAAAAAAAAATCAAGTATATGAAAAGACAATTTCATACTAAAGATTCAAATATGTGATCTCTTCTATTTGAAGAGATTAATAATTGATTTCCAAAGGTAATTGCAAACCAAAATTATGATAATATCAATGAATTTATTGTCTTATTATTGATCAAGCATATGTATTCATTTGTTGAATTATACATTGATCAAATCAAATTTCCTAAGAAATATAATTTCACATAAACTATGGTACTAAATTATTTGGAATTGTAAGCTTCATCCTCTATGAAGAAGCATTTTATAAAACTTGTTGATATCCTCATTTAATCCTGAAAATCATAAAACAAAATAATCATATATAAATCATGCAAGTAATCATAAATCAAACTAAATTTTTCTATTATAATATTTACTTACTGGACGTAATCGATCTTGACTTCGAAAGCCATAACCATAGAAATAGTTTCAAAAGCTTTTTCAGGAAGATAAAAAGTTGCATCAGCAGTACATTCAGGACAATAATCAACAATCTTCACCACAGCACTTTTACCAGTACAAGGATGTAACAAATATTTATTTGTTTCTCCAGTACATGTCACATTAAATTTTTTTCCACAAATGGCACCACCATCCCATAAAGATTTAGAACCAACTTTTGCTACCATGTCACCTTGTGGTTTGGTTCCATAACACTTTGACGCTGTCAGTATATACAAGTTAAATTAATAAGAAAAAAAAATTAGAGCTAGATTTATCGTAAATATACAGTTCAGATTTCAAATTATACATTAATGTTTTTAGTCAAACATCAATCATTTGACTTCAAAAAAAACTCCAAAAGAATCAACAATTAATAGGAGACAACTTCTGTAGTTAAACAATAAAATGTTGTTCAATAACGAACTAGCAATGGATTATCAAAAGGCTCATGTTTAGCGATGAATTTCGTAAATAATTCCTTCTTTTTTTTTTTTTTTTTTTTTTTGTTAAAAAAATGTGTAGTGAAATTTAAATAGAGGAACAATTTGAAAGAGAAAGAAAATACTTACGAACATAGCTAATATTATAAAATGATGCAATTCCTGGTTTAGCCAAAACTATAGAGAAAGTAGCCAAAAAACCAATAATAACAAGAATAATATTTTTAGGAATTTCCATTTCTTTTCTAAACCTTTTATTTTATTTCACTAATGTATCTATCTATCCCAATAATCAACTACCTTTTTATAGTTTTTCATTGGCTAGTAAAATATGTAAGTTGTTAAAAGAATAAAATCAATTCATTTATTATTATTGATTCATAGAGTAAGTAGTTAATAAAAAAATATTTTGACGATATCCAGCAAATTAATATAATTTATTATTACATATCAATTCATGTGATACGATAAGGATATTTCCTGTTTATAATTTGATAATTTAAATTTTAAAATGTTAACATAAATTTTTACATGACAATATTATATGCTGTTACTATACAAATATTTGGGTACAACCATACAAAAAAAAATGATATTGGATATAAAATTTATATGAAACTAGACAACTTTTAACATATAAAAAGGCTGATATGACATACCTCTTTGGCCAGAATCTCTTATTATATTTTTTCTCAATTTTTTGAGATTCATTTCTTATAGTAGGATTTAAAATATTACATTACATTAATGGTGATCTATTTATATTATTCCTCACTATTACTATTTATCACTTCTCCTAAAATTCTTTTACTTTCTTTTTTCCTTAGTTACGTTTCTGAAAGGAAATGTAGAAATTAATATAGTAATTATGGGATTTAAAAGGTAAGTTTCATTGCAAATTAATACTCTTTTTGTCTTATATAGATGGATATTTTTTATTTTACAGAATAATTAAAAAAAATATTAATAAATTAATTAATTTTACAATTTTACCCTTTATTCATATTAATTACTCATTAAATTTGAAATTAAATTAATACATATAGTTAATACCATTTTATTTGGAATTAAAGTGTAGAGAACAAATGATGTATGGAACAAAGAAAAGAAAAGGAACAATATAATTGATCAATTAACTTTAATTGTTAGAATTGATAAAATACACGTCAAATTATGAATTGATCAAATCAACTTCCCTAAGGTATGAACAATTTTAGATGAATGCTACGTGTCCTTTGACACATATAAAATAATTTTTCATTTTTTAAAGTCAGTCCATCGATTTAACAAAAGCTACGAAGAAAAAATCGATAATGCACGCCATTAATTTAGCATCGATTTTTCTTTAAAAAAAATAATCCAATTATATTGATCTCTCGATTTTGGCCCTTAATTTTGATCCAATTTTAGTAGTGCCAAAAGCTCGTGTCTACGAGTCTAATTTAGTCTTGTCAAAAATTAATAAATAAGTAAAACATAGAGAACTTTCATGTCTTTTTAATTTTACTTTCAAAGTATATATCATATAATATTAGACTTATTTGAGATTAAGCGATATAAATAGTGAGAATTTATACAACATTTTATTTGGGATTAAAGTGTATAAAATGTTAATGTGGGGAACAAAGAAAAAAAAAAAGAGAAAGGAATATCAATGAACTTTTATTTTATTCATAAATTGATCAAATACATATATCAAATTGTAGATTGATCAAATCAACTTCACTAAGGGAAATATAGTTCAACATATACTATAGTATAAACTTTAATTTCCAAATTCCATGCTCTATAAAGAAGCATGTTAAAGATTTCTTGATATCCTTATCAAATCCTGAAAATCATAGAACAAAAAATCATAAAATATAAGTCATAAAGTATTTACTACACTATTATAAACATACGAATTTTCGATGAAATTTCTAATAAAAAAACTGTCAGAAATCTTTCTACCAGTCAAATTTCTGATGGAGGTCTATCAAATATTTGACTGTATTTGATAGGGATTACTAAAATTTAAATCTTAAATTCATTTACAGATACTAATATTACTTACTGGACGTAATCGATCTTGATAACACCAGCCACAGGATTAGCGATAGTCGAAAAAACTTCTTTAGAGAGATCTAGGGTTCCACCACATCCAGGACAATGATCAACAATCTTCACAACCATACTCTTGCCGGTACAAGGGTGTGGCACGGGATTTGTTGGTCCAGTACATGTCACATTAAATGTTTTTCCACATATTTTCCCATCAGCCCATAGAGGATCACTAGCTGCTGCTATTATAGTACCTTGGGGTGTACTTCCATAACACGCCGAGGCTATCGATCAAAAAAATATTTTTTAAATCATCAGTATATATAAATTAAATTCGAGCGATAACATGAATGAGATTATGTTGAATTGTAGCACCGAATAGAAATCTAAATAAATACTTACGAACATAGTTAGTATAAAATGTTGCAGTCCCTGGTGTAGCAAAAACTATAGAAAACAAAGTTGCCACAAAACCAATAATAACAAGAATAATATTTTTAGGAATTGCCATTTTTTTTTCTAAAAAAACTTTTATTTTGTTTCACTAATATATCTATCTATCCCAGTATTTTATAGGATTTTCATTGATAAAGTTGTTAAAATAATTAAAACAATTCATTTATTATTTTATGAGATAGGTAGTTAATAAAAAATTATTTTGACTATATCTACAAATTACTATAATTTATTGAGGTTTGTTAGTTAATTATTACGTATCACTTCATGTGATAAGGTATAGTTAATAATAAACTTTGTTTATTAGTCCAAACATATGACATTTTCAGATTATGGGTAATTCATACTCTAGTCTCTGCTAGAGCTATCAATATGACCCGATCCAGTTTGAAATTTATCGGGCCAAATCAAGCTAACCCAATAGTTTGATGAGCCGAAAGACATCAAATCTAATCCATTATAATGTGGGCTAGAAGTTACGTCGGGCCATTTAAATGATAACTAAAATGTTAACATAAATATCTACAAGATGATACTACATGATATTACTATACAAATATCTTTATTATAATCGTGTAAAATAATGATCTTCTTGAACATGAAATTTCTAATGAAACTAGATACTATTGGTTAGTTAATTATTACATATCACTTCATATGATAAGGTATAGTTAATAATAAATTTTGTTTATTTGTCCAAACATATGATATTTTCAGATTATGTGGAAATTCATTGTTGACACCCAATTTTGATCCTCCCTAATAACAATTAACTTCCGAGTTTCTTAATTCCCAAACGATTTAGAATAATTGGTTTTATAAAATTTAAATACTTTTCAAAGTCATTAAGTGATTTTAATCGATTTTCATAATTTATAAACAGTAAATATAGTTGGTATATTCCATAAATATTTGAAAATCATCTCAAAAAGATTTTATTATAAATATTCTATTAAAATTAGGTTAGTTTAAATTATAGTTAATTTTAAAAATCAATTGGTTTATAGTTGAATTGATTATTTTATTTTATTAAAATGAGAAGCTCCTAAATTAATTATATTAATTCATCATATTTATATTTAGACGAATTTGCAAATGAGTTCGATTTGGTTAAGTTCGTAATCTCAATTGGCCAATTACAATTCAATTTGGCTAAATTAGCAATTCAATTGGCCATATCAAAAACTAAAGCTTTGAGTCCGTTCCTTTAATTTCCAGCAGCCCACCATTTTCCATTCCCAGCCCAATTACATTCATCAATAACCTGGCCCAACTCTCTAATTCTCATACAACCCATCAGCTACATACAACAGGAATTGACCCGACCCAAATCGCTGCAAACCAAAAACGAGCCAGCGAAACCCAGAAGCAGTCCGACCAGTCGCGACTCAAATCGTGAGTCCAGTCGCACGTCCTCTCACTCTCCTCTCTCCCTTATCTTCTCGTACGAGAACGTTGGAGGACAGGTCCAGGTGTCTCCATCTCCTTCCGAGTTCGTTCTTGGCTCAAAATCGAACGACTCTCCCCTCTTTTCCGTTGAAGAACAGTACGAATTGTAGTTTTGGTTTCGGTCGTTTAAGTATTTGCCCCCTGTTTAATATTTCGCAGTCTATAAATCGATTTTTCAGCATGCCTTCGCTAGTTGCTAAGTATAGCACTTGTTCTTCTTTGTTTGTTGTAGTAGTACCGGGTCCTATTTCCTTATTTTTCATAGGTTTGATATAAATGCTTTAGTAATAAAATCTGTTTAGAGAAATGATGATTCACTATGGTCTTAAGGTTATTTACTTCAAATATCTTGTTATCTTAAGTTGTTGATTTAGGTTTGACATTGAGTGTTGCGTTTCAACTCAGCTTAGTATCTTGTATGTCATGGAGGATATTGCTTTCGATTTGGTTGAGATTGTTACTGGCTATTGAGTATTTGCTTTCTTTAAATAGCCTCCCTTCCTTTAATTTGTTGGAATTCCTTTAGCTTAATTTTCCAGCAATTCATTCATGCCTAATTCCCTAGAAATGGCGTCTTTGATCAATCAATTCTTAATTGGGAAGCATGAATATGTGTTAGAAATGGTTTCTAGCTACTGCAAATTGTGTAGCATTTTTATGCTTGAATGTTGAAGTAATTTTTGTTAGCTTAAGTCTTGGTCTCTGTTAGTTTGTGGTTTTTGCTCTAAAGTGTTCAATTATTTAAATTCTTCTTCTAGTTACATGATATACATTTTGATTCCCTTTTTTTTTTTTATTTGTCCGGATGCAATCTACTGTTGGAGTCTATTGGACTCTTCCTCCCATCCTTGCATTTCGAGAGGGGCCATAAGGGCCTAAACCCATTTGTTTTCCTTCGAGTCAGCCCCCATAGCAGGATATGAAACTGTTTTACACGTTGAAGATGATGGATGCGGACTGGAAATCAAATTTTCAAGCTCCGAAAATCCGGGAAGGGCTGATATACCTGCTGTATACACTGATATACAGTCAGAAAATATCATATACATGGAAAAACGTGAGAAATACAAGTGGAATATGCGGAAATACATAGTTAAAACAAAATTACAGGTCTGGGAGTCCAAAAATTGGTGGTATACATGGGGTATACCTCAAATATACACTTGGTGTATATCATGATCAATGAAGAGGGAAAAAGGGTCAAAGTCCCAATGACTTATTATTTTATTTTTCTTGCAGATTTGGGAATTTGGGCCAAAGGCCCAAATTCAATATTTCTTCCTTCTCCCCATTATTGTTATTTGTATTGACTAACACTTTATTTGTTTCTTATGGTTTAATTTAATTAAGTTTCCCAAGATAGCCTTTCTTATTTTTTGGAACATCTATTATTTACTTATTTATATATTCAGTTACATATAATTTATTTTGTCTTAATAAGAATAATGCCATCTTTCCCTTAAAAGTAACAACTTAAAATTATCTTCCCTTTATAAAAAAGCTTAGTTAAATTTTAAAAGTTAGTTGAAAAGTCATTTAGTCAAATCGTCGGTCAATCGCAAGTTAGTGGACATTCCGAGAGCCTAATACCTTCTCGGAATGTACATTGAACTCGAACCCCTTTATTTTCAACTGATTTTATCTGTTTAAGTCTTTTGGAAAACCTTAAGTTTTTTCTTGAATTTTTACTAAAAAATTAAGTGGCGACTCTGTTCTTTTGGAAATTCGATTTCTCTTAAACCATAAGTTTAATTGATATTTTGAAACTTAGTCATTTTTCTTTTTCTTTATTTTTTCGAGTAAAACATTCATACTCTAGTCTCTACTAGAGCTATCAATATGAGCCGATCCAGTTTGAAATTTATCGGGTCAAATCGAGCTAACCCAATAGTTTGATGGGCCAAAAGATATCAAGTCCAATTCATTATTATGTGGGCTACAAGTTGTGCCGGACCATTTAAATTCTAACTAAAATGTTAACATAAATATCTACAAGATGATATTACATGATGTTACTATGCAAATATCTTGAGTATAATCCTGCAAGAAAAATGATCTTCTTGGACATAAAATTTCTATGAAACTAGATACTATTGACATGATATCGGCGAACCAATTTGAGATATTAATAAGCAAATTTAACAGTTAATGAATATCAATATAACTAGCTAAGTAGAAATATGAACTTTAATTCTTACAATTGATAAAATACATATATCAAATTGTGAATTGATCAAATCAACTTCCCAAGGGAATATAGTTTAACATATACTATAGTATAAACTTGATTTCCAAGCTCCAAATTCTATAAAGAAACATTCTAAACATTTCTTGGTATCCTCATCAAATCCTGAAAATCATAGAACAAAAATCATATAACATGTCATAAAGTATTTAATACACCAAAAAAAACAAAATAAATATAACGATTTCAACTGAATTTAATATTTTCTTAAGATATACGAACCTTTGCATGTTTTTCATAGTGATCAATAAAATTTAAATATTAAATTCGTCTATTGATACTTTTAGTTACTTACTGAACGTAATTAATCTTGATAACACCGGCCATAGAATTAGCAATGATTGAAAAGGCTTCTTTAGATAAATCTAGGGTTCCACCACATCCAGGACAATGATCAACAACCTTCACAACAATACTCTTGCCAGTACAAGGGTGTGTCACATTAAATGTTTTTCCACATATTTTTCCACCACCCCATAGAGAATCACTAGCTGCTGCTATTCTTGTACCTTAGGGCCTTGTTTTCGTAACACGCTGAGGCTATCGATTAAAACAATATTTTTTATAATGTCAGTATATATAAGTTAAGTTCGTCACTAAATGGTCTATCACTAATTCTTTATTTAATGATGTTAGCTACAGACTATTTAACAACATGTCAACGGCGAATATTATAGTTAATTGATTTTAATTTTATTTAGTAAAATTTTTTAAGAGAGGATTTTTAAAATACTTACGAACATATTTTGTATAGAATGTTGCAGTCCCTGGTGTAGCCAAAGCTAGGGAGAACAAAGTTGCCACAAAACCAATAATGAGAATAAGATTATTTTTTGGAATTATTGTCATTTTTGTTTTCAAAAAGTTTTATTTTATTTCACTGATATATTTATCAATTCAACTAGTAATTCAATACCTTTTTATAATGTTTTAATTGGCTAAAATATGTTAACCACTTTACTAGAATTAAGGCAGTTCATTAATTATGTGTGCTTTTTATGTCTTTACTATATTCATATATGCATTAGTAAGCTAATAAAGAACATTGATTATTAGTCACGTAATATAGTTTTAGATGATTGACACGTGTCCTTTAATTTAACACATGTAAAATGCATAGACCTCTAAATTTTACAGTAGTTACTTTGATACTAAAGTATACCATCATGATACAATCAAATTATGATCAAATGATTAACCTTCTGAAGGGTTGAAATATAATTTTTTTTTTTTTAAATAGGTTAAGGTTGGAATGTGTTCACATGAATTCAAATCAAATTATTTTAAGTTTAATTTATAAAATTCTGGACAGGCTGAACGGATTATCCATGTTTAGATCTATTTTATAAGAGAGAGAGAAGGGATTTGGTTCATTTTTAAGTGTAAAATTGTAGTTGAAGAGTATAAATAAAAACGATGAAAATATTTCATTGGTGAGCATGTAGGTTGAATGGTAAAATTGACCAAAGTCATTGAAAATATTTGAGTTCGATCCTAAGTTGCTACATTTTTTATGTATATATTTAAAGACCAACCAAGTCCGTTGGTTTTTTAAAACTAAAGAAACCCGACATGTCGGAGAAGTTGTTCTCCGTCAATCTCACAACATATATGAAGTCAAAATCGATGATACACAATCCATTTAATTTTTATTAAAAACTGACTTTGTCCGTTGATTTTGACCCTCAATTTGACCATTTTTTAGTAGTGCCTTATGGGACAAAGCTCTTGTGTCTAGAAGTTGTTGGGATCCATATTAGATGTGTCTACTTTGTGTTATAAACTTTAAGGAGTCTAATTTTGTCATGTCAAAGATTAATAAATAAGTAAAACATAGAGAATTTTCCGTGCCTCTTAGTTTTACTTTTAAGTATATATCATATAATACTAGATTTATATGAGATTATATAAATAGTGAGAATTGGTATAGTTATCTTATTTGGAATTAAAGCATATAAAATATTGATAATGTGTGGAACAAAAAAAAAAAAAAAAAAGAATACCGATGACCTTTTATTCATAGAATTGATCAAGTACATGTATCAAATTGTGAATTGATCAATTCAACTTCACTAAGGGAATATAGTTCAACATATATATATAAAATTCTTGTTTTTAATAGTGATGCTAAAATTTAAATTTTAACTCGATCTATAGATACTAATTGTTACTTACTAGACGTAATCAATCTTGATAATACCGACAACAAAATTCGCGATGATTGAAAAAACCTCTTTAGAGAGATCTAGGGTTCCACCACATCCAGGACAATGGTCAACAATCTTCACAACATAGTTGCCACAATAGAAATAATAACAAGAAAAATACTTTTATTTAGCTATAACTTTTTGTCCTTAGTTAATTCCTTATTTGTTTTTCTATTTACCAAATTCTTGCTTAATAACATTTCCCCCCACCCCCTCCACCTCATTTGGTGAATATTTGGATCTGAATTGAATTTCCCAAATAATAATTTTGCATTCAATTTACTGTACCACACATATTTATGGCGCATGAGAGGACATATTTTTTCTTAATAATATATTTTTTTTTCTCACCCTATTCACTTATTTAAGCTAAAAATTTAAGTTTGCATTCAATATCAACAAACCAAAAAAAGTAAGTGTGACACACATATTTAAAGTGAGTGAGAGAACATAGTATATATTTGGAAATGGTTACACATAAATTTTTTCCAAATATATTGTTTGTCTCCATGAAAGTGCGTGATTTTTGTTGGTTAATTTTTATAGTAAAGTGATTATAAAATGGTAATTGAACTTTAATCAGCAAGATCATAAAAGTTCAGAAAAAAAAATATCTTAAAAGTTTAGATAGTCAATTAATTAACTGATTTTGTTTCAAAATATCTGACATTTTAATTAGAAAAGACAAGAAGCTAGCGTATGATTAAAACTTTTTAAACAAATACTCGAAATCTTTGATTGCCCTCTCATGAAATTTTGACAATCATATAACAATATACTCAGTCTCAGATAAAGTATATACAGTCAAACTTCATTATAGTGATAGTATTTGTTTGAAATTTTTCATAATTTGTTTGATTATGAAGTGTTGCTATTGAGTTTATACATAATATATTTAATCTTAGAAGATATTGTACACGCTATTTGAGTATGATTCTTATAGAAATGTAATTTTAAAAAGAGTATATCACTATAATGAATATCATCACTACTGTTATTGCTAGAAAGATGTCATAAAAAAGTAAAAATATAACATGAAAAATCAATTTTGGAGAAAATCAAACCATTATAGTGAAATATTGTCGTAGCAAATGATTTTTATAATAACGAGGATGACACTATAATGAATGTCAAAAATTATTATAATAGAATGTTGTTATAGAGAAATATATAAGTAATATCATGAAACATAGACTCTGGAAAAGATTTGATGATCATTATAATGAAATGTTATTATAATGAATGACTATTATAACGAGGATCGACTACTTACTTGACATAGTCAATGCTAACATGGCCTTGGACAACAACAGGATTAGCAATAATTCTATAGGCATCTTCAGAGATATCCATTGTTACATACTCAGTTGGACCACAACCAGAGCAATTATCAACAACTTTTACCACAACACTTTTTCCAGTACAAGGACTTAGGCACTTTTCCAATACATGTGACATTTAATAATGTCCCACAATTAAATTCACCCCTAGGTGGTCACTTGTTGCTAGGAGGCTACCTTGAGGTTTTTTTCCATAACATACTGTAGCTGTAACAATAATAATAATTACGTCTCAATATCAAATAAATTCTGATCAATTACATGAAGAAATAGAGGAGTATTTCATGGTATTAAGGAAATAAATAAATGGGGCAATTGAAATGTTTCTTGATACTTGAATAAAATGCTAGGCTCTTGTTGAATGCATTAAGTTTCACAAAGGTTTGGTATTTATGTTAGAGCTCAATTAAATTTAAATTCACGCATTTACAAGATTCATTTCTAGGAACGACGCATCTAACAGGCTAGAAGATGCCTCTTTTCTATTTTAGCAACTCTTTAATTTTTCATGTTTTAACAATTTTTTAATTTTAACTTTCTACATGGTCAGAGGCGGATATTAGGTTCATCTGAATCTGGTACTCTCGATGCATAGTAAAGTGTAATTTAAATGTGCAATAAATAGAATATATAAATACATAACTTTTGAAATATAACGTGTTCAATGCTAAAATAAATTAGAAGTTGAACCCACAAAGATTAATTATAGATTCGCCTTCGCACATGACATATTTAAGATTACAAAATTACAAGATGTTTTGATATTTTTAGTTTAAAATCGCAAGTTAAAATTTTGTATCGAATCAAAATCAGATAAATAAATAAAACGACAGGACAAGAAACTTAGGAACATTGTACTCCTTTCTATAAAATCCTGCAGTCCCTGGTATAGCTAAAGCTATGGAGAACAAAGTTGCCACAACACCAATAATTAAAAGAAAAATACTTATAGGAATTATTTCCATTTTTTTTTTCTTTAAAAAATATTTTACTTCTATTTAACCAGTAATTACTACCTTTTTATAGGTGAACCATTGGCTAAAATATGGTTAAGAGAATTAATTAAGACAATTCATTATTTAATTTCCTTTATTACTCCTATCTTTTACTTAAATATATGCATTGTAATATTTACATGATTGCAAGATAATCATAATTTTCTTAATTAAGACAGGTTAATTAATTAGTAGATATTTCCATCACTTCAGTATAAAAAGAAAATAATTAATGGTCAAAGCGTATTTTAATAAATGATTGATGGTAATTTATGTAAAAGAAATACATAAATAAATGATTGATGGTAATTTCTGTAAAAGAAATACATAAATGAATGATTGATGGTAATTTATGTAAAAGAAATACATAATAATTGAGAAAAGAAACTCACAAAAATACAATAAAAATGTGATACTTTAATTATGTTTTTCCTGGTACGTAATCCTTTTCCCTACTCCAATTTTTTATTTATTTTAAAAAATAGACCACATAAAAATAGATAAATATTAATATTAGTCTAAACAATAAACATAGGATATTTCCTGTCAAATCTGAAACCATTTTGAGAAAAAATCACAAAACACTATAGTTTGTAGACTAGTGCTCATGATCTATAGTTTATATAATTACATTTCGTAGCTATTGTTCAAATACAAATATGTTCTGATCTAGCTAGCTCTAGTCAATTTTTTGAAATAGTAGTACAAAGTTATCTTATTTGGTGCTTAATTTATGAGTATTAGTTAATTAAAATTTATTATTTTATCATTTGTACAAAAAATATGCTATATGAAATTAGCTATTCATATATAGAAGGTGAAACAGCTAGCTAATTTGTAATGGCTCAGCCCGCTAGGGATATTGTTCGCTTTAGACCTAGGCTTGTATGGTTTTAAAACGTGTCGCTAGTTGGTAAAGTCTGTTTATTTATATACCCAACATCTCTCATGTGTTTTGCCAATGTGGTCATTAATCTTAAGTTGGGGCGTCACATACACCTCTCTATAGACTCCGCGTACTCGCTGAGATTTGCCCCACTGTATGAAATTTGCCTATACTCAATACTAGGATTTGTCTCGTCTTACTGTGATTGTACAAGCCAGATGCAAGAAAAATTGTACGTGTGGTTGTGGTCATCCCCTCGGTATATTGTATTAATATGTTTATTGGAAATAATAAATTCAATGCTTTGAAAATTATTTTGAAAAATAACTGTAATTAATAATAAGGATAAATTCAGAATTAAGTGATAAATTATTTCTTTATCTTTCTGAACTTATCAAGTAAAATTTAAAAATTATTTTTAATATATTAAATAAAAAAAAGTGAACGATAAAATAATTCGTATAAGGGTAGAGTAAGCTCCATGTTTTTGGTGACCTTGACACTTTTTGTCGACTTTTGTTCTAAGTGGGAAATAAAACTAAGTGCATATTGTGACTGTTACTTTATTGTTTGTCATCATTAAAACGATTACTTCTTTTAATGAGTTAATTTCTTGTTGCAAAGTAATTATAAGGTGAAGAATCGCACTCAATCTAATTAATAAAATAGAAATCACTTCAAATTTATTTCAAATTAAGAAACACAAGAATGTATTTGATACATGTGATATTTAATGAGTTCCCACACGTAATCGTACTTCCTAAGTACGCGATCCGTGCTATGAGGCAACCTGGTGGTGTGGGTACATTACATACATGTCGATGCTGCAATAACAACAACAATAATAATAATTACGCCTTAATACCAAATAGATACATAAACCTACCGTGGCATTTTTGTTTAATAGAATTTAAATAGAGAGGAAAATTAATAATTAAACTTACAAGGATATTTATCATTGGTATAATAGAGAATTATTGTACTTGTAGGAGAACAAAGCTTTGGAGAACAAAGTTGCCACAAAACCAATAATGAGAAGAAGAGTACTTTTAGGAATTATTGTAATATATATATATATATATATATATATATATATATATATATATATATATTACTATATTCATAAACGCATTGATATAATAAGCTAATTAAGAACATTAATTAATATTAATCTCAATTAGGGGTGTATATGGGCTGCTCAAACACATCAATGACCTAAAGTGAAAAATAAATTGAATGCTCTAAATTTCCATCTTTTGTCTTTTTCTATTTAAAGTGTATTCTTCTAGTTTTTTAAAATGCAAAGTTAATAATATATTTAAAATTATCTTTGAGTTAAAAAGTTATTTTTTTCTTTTGAATGAAAAGGTTCCATTCATTTCAACCGTTTTGTCATTTTTGACTTGACATGAAATTAAAAAAATAAAATAAAAATTCGAATGTTATAATTTTGATACAAGACTATAGAGTGTGACTCATTGATCAATTCAACTTCACTAGAGCGTGTACTTCATTCCATGTTCCATCAATCATAGAACAATGTACTCATGATAGGTGGATCATAAATCGTACAGTCATATTATAGTAAGGTGTTGTCATCGCGTTTATACATACATGATATATTTAATCTTATAAAACATTGTTACACCTTATTGGAGTATGATTGTAATCGAGAGATAATTTTAAAAAGAGCGTATTGACCACTATAATAAATGTCACAATGTCATAAAAAAGTGAAAATATCACAGGACCAGAGACGGATATAGAGTGATAGTATTAACTTCATCTGAATCTGATTCTTTCGGTGCATAGTATGAAATTATAAAATTTGCAATAATCAGTATTTATAAACCCACAAGTAGTATAAATTAATTATGTGTAAAGGCTTATAGAAGTCCAGATATGTAGCCAATTAATCAACTAATCAAGAATATTTGTCTATCTTTCATTAAATATTACATATATTAAGTTGTAATCATCATTGATCAATTCAACTACACCAGAGAATATACTTCATTTCATGCGCCATATATCTTTGATGCCCTCTCATAATTAAATCCTGACAATCATCATAACAATATATTTAATGTCAGATAAAATTAAATATTTTAATTGAATTTTATATTATATTACTTACTTTTTGTAGTTGATGTTAATAACTTCCTTGACAGTGATGGGATTAGCAATGACAGAAATAGCTTCTTGAGTAAGAACCATGGTTACATCGCGACATGTAGAGCAATGATCAACAACTTTTACTACAATGCTCTTACCAGTGCAAGGTGGTGAGTTACCGATACATGTGACATTTAATGAGTCTCCACATGTAATAGTACTTCCTAGATACGTGATCCGTGCTATAAGGCTACTTGGTGGTGTGGGTACAGAACATTCTGATGCTACAATAACAATAATTAAACAATTACGTCTCAATATCAAATAGTTATATTAGTTAGCCATAAAATTTTGTTTTTGTCTAATAGAGTTTAAATAGAAAAAATAAATTTAACTTACAAGGAAATTGATCATTGGTATAATAAGCTGTCCCTGGTAAACCCAAAGTTATGGAGAATAAAGTTGCTACTACACAAATAATGAGAAGAACAATACTTTTAGGAATTGCCATTGCCATTTCTTTTTCTAAATCTAATATTTATTTCCAATAATCACCACCTTTTTATAGGTGACCATTGGCAAAATATGGCAAAATGTTAAGAAGATTTTGTTAATTAATTATTAATTATTACTTGAGATATGGCAAGTTAATAAAGAATTTTGATTATTAGTCAAACATAGGATATTCCTGCGGTAGCTGAAATAAATTTTTTTATCCCTCATTATAGTTTGGATTATTTAGTAAATCATCTTATATTTGACTTTCTCATTTATGAAACTCCAAATGTGAAATGAGTGGAGTGCACTAGACATATCAAAATTATACTTCAAGAAGAAAAGGTTCAAATTTATTTATTTTATACTTTTGGTTATGGCAAAATAATACTCTCAAAGTCAATGACGTATGTACCCTGAAGGATCATCAGCTGAACATCATCCTTTATAGAAAAATTATATAATATATATAGAAAAATATATGAAATATATAAGTCACAAACGACTTTTAATAAGTATATGTTAAATCTTAAATATCTTTACTGAAATTTCTAACTTTGCCTCACCTTGATTTTAAAAAATAAACAATGAAACTTCTCTTTGTTCTAACTATAAAAAGAATGCATAAGCAAAGTATATTATAGTATTTTTGTATTAATTTTTTTTCATTAATAAAATGAAATAAATAGGTTATTCTTTTCAAAATAAAACAAACAACCAAATATATCAAATAAACTAATACAAAAGACTATACCTTTACCAATTGATGCTCTGCGAAATTAATGTTCAAAATAAATTGAGATAGAAATGATATCAAATATAATATTAGCAAAACTGAAGATGAGTGATGCTTAGATAAATGTATGAGTATATTAAGAGAGATGTGATTAAAAATGAAGTTATATGAAATAAGACACAATTGGTTTTTGTGTGGAAAAAAAATGAGAGAAACCAATTGATTTGAACTTGTGAAGAAGAGGTGTGAAGATCCGTCAATAAGGAGGTGTGAGAAATTGATTGTAATAAGAGTTAGAAGAGGTTAAGGTAGATTGAAAAAGAACTTAGGGGTGAGGTGAAAGTGATTAGATAGGACATGATATAATTTTAGCTAACTGAAGACATAAGATTAATTAGATAAAAATGTCGAGAATTAGAATAGAAGATAAGTAGACAGTTGAATGTTGTTGTATTTCTTGTAGTATGATTCATGTATCTCACAATTTTTTTTTCTTCAATAAATATTAATATCAATTGTTACACTTATTTTATACATTGCTATTTTGTTATCTCTTTTTCCTTCTTACTGCCTTTCATTGATTAAATTCTTTTGAGTGGAAGATTTATCGAAAACAATCTCTTTTCTCTACAATAATAGATGTCAAATCTGCATATATCGTATTCACTCGAAGCTTATAATATTATAATTAGCACGTTATAATATACTGTTATATTTTCATACTATTTTCACCACTTGAACTCGTATATCATAAACTATGGGCCATTATTAGTGGTATATCCCCTTAGCATCTCTCCTCATCTCTTCTTTCCAACAAACCGACAAACCATAGCTGATCCGATTGAACTTTGCTCATCTCTCTCTCTCTGTTTCTCACACAAAAATCTTTCATTCTTCTCAATTCTTGAAATCACCCAAATCTCTGAAATCTTGAAAAAACGTCGAAATCCATGCCAATTCCGATTCAAAATCAAGAAACTAAACCGAAAAAGTTGATTTCCCTTTTCATAAAATGCGTAATCATGGCTTTATTCCTTTCCCTTTTCTTGATTTTCCTTCTTTTCCTTGGTTTCGCCGCGCTTGTACTCCTCCACTTCCTAATCACCTCCACCGCCTTCCACCGCCGTCATCGCCGTCGCCACCACCATCGATTTCCGGCGAACCAAACATCATCGTTTGATCTGCCTTGTGTTAGTTATTGTGGCTCACAGCAATATGTTAGGGATTGTGCGATTTGCTTGGAGGGATTTAAGGATGGAGAATTTTGTAGGAAATTGCCTGATTGTGGACACCTTTTTCATGTGAAATGTGTGGATTCTTGGCTTATGAGGGTTCTGAATTGCCCGATTTGTCGGACCGGGGTTCGGGTTGATTCGGGCAATTCGGGTTCTGTTATCAGTGATGAAGATTGGAAGAGATGGTGGGCTGTTGGTGTTACAGGGTAGCTGCTTTTTTGCTGAAATTTCTGCATTTTGTGGTTGTAAGTTCTTGAAAAAAAATCCCTCTTTTATCTTTTTTTGATGCTTTGTTTATGTTGAGCATTGTAATGTATGGTCATTTTAGTTGATTAGCAATGACATTATTGGCTAAATGATGATAGTAGCTAAGTATATGATGAAATTGTTTGAATTTATTCAATTAGGTTAGACAATTATGTGGATGAACCTTTTTTGATAATCGTGCCAGCTTGTGCGTATCTCTGACTGATTCCATGGGGTATCGATAATTTTGTCCACCAAGGCTTGGAGGGATAGGAAGAAATCACCTAGTGTTTTTGATTCATTGGCTGGGAAAAAGAATCAGCTTAAGCAATTGATTCATTATCGCAGTTGTACATAGTATATTGTGTGCTTGCTCTGGTAGGGTACTCTATCCATATTCGATAGGATTGGATTGAAACATTTGAGTACCATATATGCATTAGTTTAGTAGTGTTGCTCGGACTCTTGAAAATTGTCACTTAGTTCATAGGATTTGCATATACATTACAATAAAGTTTGGATGGAAAGATTTGAGTTCCATGAATGCACTAGCTAACAATGTTGCTCGGACTCTTAAAAACTGCCACTTAGAGGAACCGACATGAGTGCAAAAGCATTTTTGGATAGCTGAGCAACATGGCTAGTTAGAAGTAGATGATGTTCATCGATGGAGGTAAATTTTGTTATTATCATTTATCACTTAGGTAGTAGCCTTGCCGCAAATGGTATGTCATGTTTACCTATTAGAGTGTCATAATAGAGCTATAAATGAGAAATATGTGTCATAAGAGTTTTAAACATACTACGCGGAGATACCTAGTATCTTTGTCTGTGTTGTGGGGAGTTAGCACGTTTCGAGTGGAATAGTCGAGGTGTACGCAAGCTACCTGAACACCATCTTATTAGGAGGAATAATTTTGCACATGCTTTTCTGTGCAAGTATTTGTGTTTTGAGATGGCTCGGGCATGTGAAGATGAGTTATGCGTATGTCCTAGTTAGGTGGTGTGAGATGTTGGCCGTTGTGGGCTTGAGGCCGGGTAGAGGTAGGTCTAAGAAGTATCAGGGTGGTGAGGTGATTACTGGCTAGGCAGATATGATGCAGTTTCAGCTCACTGAGGATATGACCCTTGATAGGAAGGTGTGGAGGTCAAAGATTAGGGTAGAAGGTTAGTGGGAAGGCGAGTGGATTTATTTCGATTCTCAAAGTACTAGTGTTCTTCTTGATTTTCCTTATCTTTAGATTTCTATTACTACCTCTTATTCTTTAGCCTCAATATCTTATTTTCTTGTTGTTTCTACTTATTACTGCTGCCTCATTTTCACCAATCGCTCTACCCTCCCCAAACCACACATGTGGGATTACAGTGGATTATTTGTTGTTATTTGTGTTTTGTTTTGTTATCTAAATGGATGATTTGAGAATTTATAAAGTATTAGTCTTGGAAATGTCTAGTCGATTGAAACATTTTGATTTGCTCTAGGGATTGGACCAAGAAATCACAAAACAAGACACAAATAGTACAAGTTGGAGGAGCTAAAGATTTGCTGACATCAAGAGGAGAATGATGGACTGGAAGTGCAAAGATTTGCTTACCCCGTGAACTTATGGAGGTTTGAATCAATGACTTCTGATGTGAATTTCACTGCGTAAAACAACATGAACTGTAGTTTTCTTTTAGTGTAGTTTCTTCCAAATTAATTATTTGGAGATGATCATATGTATAAATATAAATGCGTACCCATTCTAGCGGGTTGCAAAACATAAATTTTTGCATTAAAACTGTGTATTGTACATGAATGAGTTTCACACTTTTCCTGGAATGTGCAACTTTGTAATGCATAGTGTCTCTTAATTGAGTAATGCATCTCTGTTTGTACAAATGTTTAGTGGGAGCAACGGGCGTGAATGAATTTTCATATAGTTTTTTATCAGCTTAGTTTCTACGTGCAATCGAGCTCTATTCCTGCAAGTTTGCTTCTTATTTTTGCCCGTGCAGTTTGTTGTTATCTGTTTTTTCTAAGTCCTGGCATTTGGTAGTGTCTGAACATCTTCTTTGGGCAATAGCTGTGAGTATAATAGCAATATGGCCTATGTCGCTCGGACTTTTGAATAGTATCATCGATTGTGTTGGATCTTCCAAAATATATGCATTTTTAGAGAATTACTCCTCTTGCTACTTCCAATTGTTCAGCGGACACGTGGAGTTGAATTTCTCTCTATAATTATGTCCGCATAAATAAACTGATTATTTTAGGTGATTGTCTTTGATGGTTTAGAAAGTATTAAGCTTTTGAAGGATTCAGGTACAATAACATTTTTAGATGATTCGAGCAACATAGATCATAGTTGGTTTATTCAATCTAAGGTTCACCTAGTTATTGAGTAATATCATATTAATAAGTGGCAAAAGCGAGAAGTAGACAATTTCAGGGTATTTTTGGAATTTCAGTACTTTCTCTGTTTAATTTAATTGGCTCTCCATATATTATTAGTAACATAAATTGAGATCGATGAAATAACATATATTGGACCTGTGCTGGTACGAATGGTAGCTTTTACATTTCAGTTATTACATGATACATAGCATTTTGAGCCTCAGGGAGCTGTGGGATTGTTTGGTGGTTGAGGGACAACTTGGAAAGCTTATCTTTATCCAAGTAAATTTTGGATACAAAAAAATAATGGCAAGATTTTGTATGTAACATTTTTCTTGTCAAAAAAAAAAAAAAAACAAGGGGAAGAAGATTATTGTTGAACACATTTGTTGTTTTTCATGTCTTAAAACTTATGAAATATTATTGACCGGCTTCTTTTTTATCTAAAAATATTTAGAATCATCCGTAATGACCTAGAGAATCATACCCATAATCTCTAAAGAATTTATGCCATTCTTTTTAGCATTTAGGGGTCACGAAACATGAATTTAGAATTTTTTTAGTTTTTGATGTGTGTTAGCTCATGAATTTTGAAAAATATTACTGACTGGTTTTGTTTCGTTCAAACTTTTTTTTTTTTTTAGAATTATCCATAATGACCTGGTGAACTATATTTATAGTCTCTACATGATCGATGCCATTTATAATAGAATTTATAGGCCACAAAATAAAAGTTCAGAATTTCTTAATTTTTTGTGTGTAGTCGGTAGCCTATTGATCTGGCGTCTTGGAGTACTCTATTTTTTTATTTTTATTTTTTCTAAAAGAACTTTTGGAGGACATATGTAATGAGTTGGGGAAGCATTGTGTATAGTCTCATTATTTTAAAGGTATAATTTAGCATTTATGGGCCAATTTTTGGATAGCCGATTTTTTTTTCATGTGTATTAGCCCATGGATCTGGCGCCTTGGAGCACCAAATTATTTTTTTGAAAAAACTTTATGAGGATCTCCGTAATGAATTGAAGAAACATTGCGTATAATCCCACCATTTTAAGGCATCATTTGCATTCATGAGTCAATTTTTAGGAATTAGCTATTTTTTTTGGTTTTTCGTGTGTATTATTTAATGGATCTAGTGTCTTGGAGCATCCAAATTTTTTTTTTTTGAAAAAACTTAATGAGGACCTCCGTAATGAGTTTGGGAAACATTGTGTATAGTCCCATTATTTTTGAGGCATTTTTTCGCATTTTCGAGCCAATTTTTAGAAATTAGCGGACTTAATTGGTGTTTGTGTATTAGCACATGGATCTGACGCTTTGGACCATCCAATTTTTTTTTCTGAAAAAACTTTATGAGGACCTCTATAATGAGTTGGGGAAGCATTGCATATAGTCCCACCATTTAATGGCATATTTTTGCATTTACGAGCCAATTTTAGATGTGTATTAGCCCATCTGGCGCCTGAGAGCTTTTTTATAAGGACATATGTTATTAGTTAGGGAACCATTATATATAGTCCCATTATTTTTAAGCATATTTTGGCATTTACGAGCCAACTTTTAGGAATTAGCCGTCTTTCTTGATTTTTCATATATACTAGCCCATGGATCTGACGCCTTAGAGCACCCAAAAAAAATTGTTTGAAAAAAATTTATGAGTACCTCCGCAATGAGTTTGGGAAGCATTACGCATAGTCCCACTATTTTTAACATATATTTTGACATTTACGAGCCAACTTTTCAGAATTAACTAACTTTCTTGATTTTTCTTGTGTATTAGCCCATGAATGTGGTGCCTTGGAGGAACCAATTTTTTTTTCAAAAAAAAACTTTATGAGAACCTCGGTAATGAATTGGGAAGCATTGTGTATAGTCCCACTATTTTTTAAAGTATATTTTCACATTTATGATCCAACTATTAGAAATTTGTCATCTTTCTTGGTTTTTCGTGTGTCTTAACCTATAGATCTGACGCTTTGGAGCACTCAAAATTTTATCTGAAAAAACGTTATGAGGACCTTTATAATGATTTGGAAAATCATTGTGTATAGTCCTACTATTTTTAAGGCATATTTTCGCATTTACAAATCAACTATTAGAAATTGACCGACTTTCTTGATTTTTTCGTGTATTAGCTCATCGATCTGTGGCCTTAAAGAACCCAACAAAATATTTCAGAAAAAACTTTATGTGGACCTTCGTAATGAGTTGGGGAAGCATTGCGCATAGTCTCACAATTTTTAAGGCATATTTTCGCATTTACGAGCCAACTTTTATAGTTGACTTTATTGATTTTTCGTATGTATTAGCCCATGAATCTGGCGTCTCAGAGCACCCAATTTTTTTTCCTGAAAACTTTATGAGGACCTCCGTAATGAGTTAGGAAAACATTGTGTATAGTCTCACCTTTTTTATAAGCATTACTTGCCAACCTTTAGGAACTTACCGACATTCTTGATTTTCGTGTGTATTAGCCCATGGATCAGGCGCCTTAGAGCACCCAAAACTTTTTATGAAAAAACTTTATGAGGACCTTAGTAATGAGCTGGGAAATCATTGCATATAATCCCACCTTTTTAAAAAACATATTTTCTAATTTACGAGCCAATTTTTATGAATTAGCCGACTTTCTTGGTTTTCATGTGTATTAGCCCATGGATCTGACGCCTTGGAGCATCCAAGAAAATTTTCTAAAAAAACTTTATAAGGACCTCCGTAATAAGTTGGGAAAACATTGCGTATAGTCCCACTATTTTAATGCATATTGCATTTATGAGCCAACTTTAAGGAATTAACCGACTTTTTTTTTATTTTTCATGTGTATTAGTCCATGAATCTGACGCCTTTGAGCACCCAAAAAAATTTATTGAAAAAACTTTATGAGAACCTCTGTAATGAATTGGGCAAGTATTGCATATAGTCCTACCATTTTATTAATGCATATATTCGCGTATACGAGCCAACATTTAGAAATTAGTTCTATTTCTTAGTTTTTCATATATATTAGCACATCGATCTGACACCTTGGAGCACCCAAAAAAATATTCTGAAAAAAACTTTATGAGGACATCCTTAATGAGTTGGTGAACATTGCGTATAGTCTCACTATTTTATGACATATTTTCGCACTTACAAGACACCTTTAGGAATTAGCCAATTTTCTTTATTTTTTTTTTGTGTATTAGCCTTTGGATCTGACGTCTTAGAGTACCTAAAAATATTTTTTTGAAAAAAAAATTTATAATAGAATTTAGAGGTCATAGAACATGATTACAGGTTATTACGGATGATTCTACAAAATTTGGAGTATTTACAAAATATTCATAGGCGAATAATCACGAAAAAATGAAAAAAAATGCTAAATTTCTATTTCCTAACCTGTAAACGTTAAAAAAATATTGTGAATTCTATACGAGCTATGAATATCATTTATTACTTAATTACGGACGGTCCTACATAATTTGGAGTCAAAAGATTTTGAAAATGTATATCTACAAAATATTCATTGGCGAATGCTCATGAAAAACTTAGAAAAAAATTCATAGACTAATACACAAGAAAAAGCAAGATGATCCCGGAGACTTGTTTTGTGATCCATAAACTCCAAAATGAGACTCTGCCCCTACGAAACTATAAATATCTTTTACTAGGCTCTTACGAATGGACCCACAAAATTTAAGTTCAAATAGAGTCGATCCGACATATTTAAAAAAATTTATAAATTTAACTACTCCCTCTGTTTAAAAAAGAATGACGCAATTTCCTTTTTAGTCTGTTTAAAAAAGAATTGGTAACATTTTTTTAACTTCAAATTTTCACGTGGCATGTTTAAGGCCACAAGATTAAAGGACATTTTGATACATTTGACATAAATTTAATTTAGATCCACAAGAATAAAAAATCTTCTTTTTTTTTTTAAACTCCGTTCTAAGTCAAACTAGGTCATTCTTTTTTAAACGAAAGGAATAATAAAAAAGTGAGATAATTCAAATTTTTTATTTCATGAGATATAAACTCCACAAAAAAAAAAAAATCTCCATCCAAAAACTATTAGTATTATTTACTAGATTATTACACATAATAAAATATTTTCTATTAACGATACACATATGTCGAACCCAAGAAATCTAGTTAATATTATTTACTCTGCTCCAAGTTAAAAGTCACTATAGAAAAAAGAAATAGCTATCCACGGCACTATTATTAAAGCAAAATAGACAAACGTGGTCCAATGATTATTTATTTCAAAAGCTTACATGGTCCTCCATTTAATTTGGAGATATCAAAATGGATGGTTTCACATCTTCCCTCTTGTCCACAATTTGTATTTTGAATTTTCTTTGCATACATCATAAAAGCATTTTGTAATTTGAATAAGAATATTTGATTTGTATCATTTATCTCTTTTAAAATATAATAAAAATTTGAGGGGTAAAATCAAATTCTTTTTTCAAAGAATTAAGTATCATTTTTTTTTTAGTTTCTTATTTAAATTATCAAGTGTACGTTTCTTACTTTACTTATAACATCAACTATTTATCAAAATATTCTCCAAAATTAACTAATCGAGTTAGCATTTTCCGTATACCAAATATTACTCCCTCAATCTTGACACACTTTTTTTTGTCAGTTCCAAAAAGATAAATAATATATTTTTATATTTAGTGACAATTTAACTTGAAATATTTTTTTTACTCTTAATAAGATACTTTATAACCATATAAACATGTATAACTTATTTTAGACCACAAATCTCATAAATCTCTCTTAAACCTCTATATCAAATCACACAATATCTTATAAAATTAAAACAGTAGAAATCTTATAATTTAAAAAATGAATAATTAAACCTAAGACCACAATAGTCAACACTGTCAACTCCATGTCAATTTAGGTAATTATATTTTCTAAAAAAAAAAAAAAGAGAGAGAGAGAAGATACTCATACTATATTTCCACAATTCCAAAAAGCCAATAGTCAAATTATTACACTATATAATAGCTCCACAATCCACTTCCATCTTTCATTTCAAATCTTATAACCTCCAAAAAAAACCTACCAAAATAATTTTAAAAAAATCCAAATAAAATAAAAATGCCTACCGGAGAAAATTCCGACCATATTTCTCAAGAACCAAATAATATATATCTTCTTGCTAAAATTATCATCAATTCCTTCAAAATTTCTCTATTTTCCACCAAAAAAATTTCATTTTTAATTTTCTTTTTCCTTTCATTTCCACTCTCTTTTTTTCTCTTCTTATTATCCTTCCTCACTTTCCCTTTAAAAAATAGAATTCAACATCTTGAAGAAATATCATTATTTTCATCTATACATGTTGAGTCCGAACATTTATTAGAAGAAGCAAATAAAGAAGCTAAGTCTTTGCTATTTTGGAAAATTTTATTTCTCTTTCCTACTTTTTTACTCTCCTTTCTTACCGCGGTCACCACGATAAATGTCGCGTTTTCCGTATGTTCCAACGGAAAACCGACTATCCTAACGGCTTTTACTACGGTAAAAGTCGTTTGGATACGGGTCGGGGCTACTACGATGTGCGTTTACGTGATCATGCTAGCGTGTACCATTGTGCCCGGGATGCTCGCGGCGTTTTTCGAGACCCGCCCGTTTGTTCGGGTGGTTGTTGAGGTTATCGGGTCGGGTTTGGAGCTCCATATGATGGCGGTTACGAGCTTGGCGCTCGTGGTATCGGCTAACGAAGGAATGTACGGGTTTGATGCGATTCGGGTGGGGTCAGGTTTGATGGAGGGGAAAAGGATATGCGGGTGGGTTTTGTCCGGGTTGTTTGTTTTGTTTTCGGGTTTGGTTCGTGGCACGATGGAAATGTCGATGGCGATGGACGGTTCGGATTTCAGGAGGGTTGAATCAACGGTTGTGATTAACTTCTTGTGGGATAATGTGGTTAGGATTTTTTTGTATGCTTTGATCGTTCAGTGGAGCTTTGTTGTTACAACTGTTTTTTACTTTAATCTCAAAAAAAGAGATTCCATAAAAAGTGATAGAGATAGTGAAATTAGTTTAGTCTAAAAAAATATTATTTGTATGTAGTATTGTTGTAGTTAGTGTAAGATGTAGGATTTGTATTTACGACGTAAATAAGTCGGATACTGAATTTGAAATCGGAATTTCAAAATTGTATTATAGTTCATTTAGTTTAATTTCGAGATATAAGGCGCAATTGTTTTGTAGGTAAGGATCAAAACAAACGAATCCACATTGAACTCTGGATCTACTCATTTCAGCTTCAGAAGATTGATTGAGCGATGGATTCAATGACGAAAACAAAAGCCAAGTTTTCTTTCGCTTGAAAAAGAAATGTATGTATACTTGTCAATATTTTAATATTGTACCAAGTTCAATCGTTTAAGCTGAAGGTATAAACTCAAATAAATACATAAGTTTGTATAATATCCGTTCTCTCATATAATGATCAAAATTTCTTCATTCTTAACTTGCAATTAGTTCAAAGTTATAAGTTCAAAGTAAACTTAGGTCCTTTATATATTGTGCGTTTAGACGTGTCATTCTTGTGTTGTCTTTCTCATGTTGTGTCTTTAGAACATGTCCTACGTTGTTTCAGAAGAAAAATAGTAAGAATTTCAAAATGACTTTAAAAAAAAGAACTTTAAACCATTTTTATTGGATTTTGTTCCAAAATTCTTTTAAGAGAATCATATTCTCTCATGATAAAAAAGTTAGTCATGTCCAGGGGCGATTCTAGACCCAAAAAATGGGTCAACTGAACCCGTAGTCATCCGACAAAATTCGATATAAATACTTGTATAATTTGTAAAATATATCAAATAGCAACTGAATGAACCCGTGCTCACAAATAATTGGATGGCTCACTGGTTTGAGTGTTTGTTTATATTCATTTCTTGCACCCGTCTTCTTGAAATCCTAGATTCGCCTCTGGTCATGTCTACTTTAAATATGTATGGGAATAATATATGACTCAGTAATAAAGAGTTTTCATTTCACTTTTCATAGCTCGAAATTCAAGATTATCATTAAAAAGTTGAATTTTAATTATTTTTCTTAATTATGAACTTCTCAAAGTGTGTGTGTGTGCGTTTTTTTTTTTCAAAGTGTGTGTTGTGTGTGTATTTGTATAAAATTCTATGCAAATTTAATTTTGTGGTTTCAATGGATGATAACTTGGGAAAACAGTCTTCAATTTTGTCACGTATTGTATAACTTCAAATTTATACAAATGCATGCATATACTTCATAAAACAAATCTTAAATTGAAAGAATATGATGCTCAATTATTATCTCTTATTGGCCAAATACATAAACGTGTCCCTAATTAGATTGACACTATTTTTTATATAAATATATGACCATAAATAGGTTGATAAATACATATATGTACATTACATGTCAACAACAAAGAAAAAAAATGCAAAAAGTGAAAAGAAGTGGAGTCAAGGTGATGGTGGCCAAATCAAATAAAAAAAGAATTTAAGAAAATAAATTGAAAAAATATTAAAAATAATATCACATAAATTAAAATGAAGAAAATCAATAACAATAAAAAAAAACTGAATTATCACTTTTAGAACAAACTAACTAATAAAAAATATTATCACATAAACTGAGAATCTAGAAAAAATATATTCTATCAGTACACTGAATTTAAACTCAATTTAGGACATATAAAGCAATGGGACCATAAATTAGTTATCCTTAACTAGTTAGTTAAGCTTGAGTTGTTATAATCAGGACATGTTAATTTCTCTTCTTAATTATATTTCGTGCGAAAATAGAATAATTTTTTAATTACAAATAATAAAAGAAATTTAAGTTGTAAATCATACTTTTTTATTTAATAGTCCACAATATTTTTTTGTTCGTACGAGAAAAAAAATTTGTGCACATAAATTATATTAAAGAAGTAAATTACACTAAGTAGACTCTATATAACGTGTTCGATCAAAAATACATATAAAAATTTCAAACATATAATTCTTCATTTAAAAAATTACCTACTCAATTAACTTGATGACTCTTGGGGTAAAAAAAACAATCATTCTAGTCAGGGAAGATTTTCCATTACTTTAGCCACTAAACTTATAATATAATTTTTGTGAACCTTTTTTTTTAGCAAGTGGAGAACTTTTGAAAAGTAAAACAAAAAGAAGGAAAACACTAAAGATTTTTCTTAAGAAGTATATTTATTTGCAATGAAATCCTTGTACCTCCATTATATATACATGAACTCTACAATACTACAAGAAAAATATGAATTACATAAGGATTTTTCTGGGGATTAATATAAAAATTTGTTGGAACATAAGTTTCCTACGAGTTTTCATACTAATTTCATGTAATTTACACTTTTCTTGTAGTGCAAGTACAACTTCAATTTAGTTGTTTTAAAGTATTAAGCTTTTAAAAATAGACAATTATATGATTAAATTTACCCTAGAGTTGTGGTAAATAAGTAATTTCGAAATGATACTCATATTAAAGTTGTGGTGTGTCTCGAAGTAGGTCGTATGTCTACATAGTAACTTTTAAATATCTTTTTTAAATTATGTTTTTCTTTATTATCTTTATTTTGACTTTAGCTTCATTTTTCGTTGTTATACTTTCACTTTCATTTCATTTGTATTTATTAGTTGTTTACTATTATCGTATCATCTTTAGTATTCATTTCAATTATTGGTACTTAAAATATTTATTTTTCATAATTATTATTTTCTTGTTTATCGTTAATGTAATCTATTACCATTAACATCTTCATTATTATTGCTACTATTAACTATTGTTGTTATCATCATAATACTAATTATTATTGTTTTATTCCCAATTAAAAAAAGTTGTAAACCTAAAAAGGAAGGAAAAAGAGAAATCAAGGGGCCTTAAAGAGAAATCCTAAAGGACAAAGTGCACATGGGCCAAATTGACAACAAAACAAAGACGGGAGCCTAATTCTAAGGACCTAGACTTTAGCCCATTAATCAAGGCCCGGGCCCATCAAAATTAATTTGAATAATAAAAGACATAATTCAAATTCTACCATCAAAACCTAATGAGAATTATCGAGATAAATAAAAGTAAAAATTACATGAATTTCATATTATTAAGAACTAATTACATCATATTCCTATTCTTTCCCAAATTACAAAAATCTCTTAAAATTATAGGATCTCAAATGCATCAGCAAAATCTGCAGATATAGCTCAAGAGATGTGTTCGAGAGGGGAAAATGTATCCTATAGGTGATAGGGTTGTATCCGAGATAATAGAAATGAACCAAAGTACACGATGACTAAAGAGATATTGACCAACTTAATTATATTTCTGAAATCATTTGTTGACTTTTTCAAATTTGAACATGGTTGGAGTAATCTAATATATGGTTATGCATGTTCAATTACTTTTTTATTCATTTTCAATACTATTAGCAACAAGTTGTTGAGGTCTGAAATTTGAAGATTTTTCTTTTGCCATAAATATTGTTTAGTATTATAATATCTTTGAGTAGTTTTCCACAAGTAGGTACTCAGACGTACAACAAAGAGAGTAAAATAGGTCCAAACATTGACCTATTACAAATTACATAATCATCTTGAGCTAGATTTACTTTTGTACAAATGATAGAGACGTAATCAACTCCAACGAACAATTCTCATTGAAAAGTACATAGTCATAATCGACACAAATTGATGACTCGTTCATACTATATGACTTAGCTTCCTCGTTGAAAACCAACAATTGCAACGATTAATTTGTACCATCAATAATTAATTGTAAATTATAGATCTTGCTATATTCAATACTTTCTTGTAATTCAGTAATCTCTTCTTCCTCTTTTTCTTTCTTGCAATGAAAATATAAAACTGTATAATTCACTAACTCAAACACCTTCAATAAACAAGAACCATTAACCAAAATCAACATTGAATTCTTGTTATTAACATTGCATTTCTTAATAATAATTTGAGTACCCCAAAAAATAAATAAAGCCAATAAATTGAACAAAATATTTAAAATAAACCCTTTCATCTCATTTCCCTTAATTATTTTTCTAGCTTTTCCAAGAGCCATAACTCCATAATTACCTTCTTCAACAATTGAAACCACTAAGGCCATCACCCAAACCATCGATAAATAGAGATAAATAATATACGCGAATATTGCGAAAATAATAACCATTGAAAAATCATATATATTAGAGGTAGCTAAAAAAGGAGTTGCCATGGAAAAACAAAAGAAAAAATATCCAATAACAATAATTGTGGTGTAAAACATTGTGAAAATAAGCCTTTTGCATGATTTGAAAATCATGATACCTAAATCTTTGAAATTTAAAGTTTTATTATAGTATGATATAGAAGAAATTAAAATTATTGTGTTGGTGGAGAAAACTGAGATGAATAAATAGGAAAAAATTAATGAAAAATCAATTGCTAAAACAAGTTTAAAATTTTGGTTAATACTAGAAAGTAGACTACTTAGTGAAGAGCCATTTATACTAGGAATAGGAATGAAGGACTCTTTAATAAACATATCTCTTAACAAAGAATCAGAGGTGAATTTGAAAAATAAAAAGACTATTGAGGTGAAAAGAAGATAAAAAATGGTAATTAATCCCATGATTTTTCCATTTTTTGGAATAAGTTGAATGGATTCTTTTAAAATTCTCACAAAACCAAAAAACTGCCAAAAATTCATTTTTCCCCTTCTTGATGTTCTTGAATTTTTTGGACAAGAATAATTTGAGATCTAGATAGTGAGTTTGGATTTTTGTACTTTTAATTCAAAATCCATACATTTTATAAGCATTTGAAGATTTTATGAGTATAAAGCTTTTTGACGTTGTCAATGGAAGTAGAATTATGCTGTTTATATTTTATTTACTAGATATAATATGCCTGTGCTAAGCGCAGGCCCAACGAATTTAGCTTCCTTGTATTAGCGTAACATTTATTCTTACACTTGGTAAATATAGAATAAATGAAATTTCATAAATATAAACTGACAAAATGATAGAAATATTGAGACAACACATAACAAACATTACTTGATAAGAAAAATAAACTTTTAACTTAATTTCAAAAGATAGCTCATACGGAGAGAATTATTCACGATCATAACAAAATCAAGTCCCTATTACAAAACCAACCGCGGAAACTTCATATGACACGAGATACTTCTTTGTTATACTATAAAATAAGATTACAATAATACTTTCCATTCAAATTGAATAATCTACAAATTTACAAGTGTTGACAATATTAGCAAATCGTAATATGAGGCTTGTAGGGAAAAGGAAGCGGGTTATGGTTAATTTGAAAAGGGAAAAATATATCAAACCGCAAGGCTCTTCAGTTTGAATGAGGTAGGTCAAAACATTAAGGTTATATCAAGCATTGAGGTCTCATTAACTGTGATCATCCATACAACCCAACTGTTTTTAAAAAAACTTGAAATTTAACATTTCCAGTAGTTGATCAAACCTAATTAACTATGCATTGCTCTGTCACCAAATACCCCTTGAACACATGTTCCATGGCTTATCTCAGTCCTCTTCTAATAGAAGAGGAATTGTAAAGTTCGTAGCTTGTTGTTCTCGTGCTCTTCCCATCACATGAGATGTAGAAACCCATCACGTTTAATTAGCATATGGTTTATGTTCAATGTATATAGGGTTCATATATTGTTCTCTTTCCTCTTCCTTGGGTCCCTGCGATGTCATGTCATCATATATATCTGCAAAAATTAAATACAATGCATCATTTAGTACTTAAACTAACTATATATCAAAAATTCAAATGTATCGGAAAAAAAATTTAATCAACAAGTTCACAATTCATGTCCAAACTGCAAAAAAAAAACCTCTCCATTCAAGAACTTAAAAGTTAAGTTTCACCATGTTTTACAAATAGATTAATAGAACTTATTTTCAATTCTAAGACTTTATTAAGTAAATTAATTCAAACAGGAATAATGATTATGCATTCTCTCAATTCTAAGTTGCAATACTGCTTCAAATTAGAAAGCAAATGCAGCTGAATTTATAAACAAAAGATTTTAAGTGGATTAGGAAGATTGGGAGTATCTCTATTCATAGACAATCTGCATCCACACAACAAATTCCGAGATAATTAAATAACACCAATGAAATACCAAAGGATAAATGGAGAACAAAATAGAAAAGGACAGACAACGAAGCATAAACATAAAATAAAGTACTCAGTGTAATACTACCCAAATTTCTATGAAATTTATAGCAGAGTACTTAGAACCCCACTTATTCTAAGGGTCAAGCTTGTAAGAGAATTTTCATCTCAAAAACAAGTATACAACAAACAATGAACATAGTATAAATATCACTTAGATGACACACCTTTTTCATTCTCACAGTTCTTATAAAAGTAACACAATATCAGGCATACCAAGATTGAAGTAAGGAATAAATGTGAGTCTCTATTTCACATTAAATTCTTATAAATATTATTAAGAATTATAAGAAGGGGGAATAGAACCCATGTGATGAGAGAATTGATTTCCTAATATATAACTCACATGGAACTCACAAATATATTTTGGATTTTTTTGGCTTTTTTACCTTTTGTCCCGATGTTGAGTATCAACATAATGTCCAACTTACTCAGATTTGAGCTCTCAAGCTCAAACTCGCGACTTCGGGGTACTTACCCAACTATAACATTAGCAAGTATATATTTTGGGCCCATAACAAACATCAATAGATACAAGAAAAGATATCACATTGACACTGACACCTGATATTTACTTAGAAAAATTCACAAAAGAAATTTACCCCAAAAAAATTTACCAGAGTCGGTACAATGTCAGACCATCGAATTGACAGACCCATTGGGACCAGTGTCCGACTTTCCTACAAAATCCTGACCATAAAAATTGACATGAGCAACAATAAACCTCATTAATGTATCTAATTTTTTTAGATTTGTTTTTTCAACCCATGTATGATACCAGCTTGAGGCCCAATTAATTACATATACTTGAATGAATTGAGGAATGCTCTAAAGAACAATACACATATATGTCTAACAATACAAAATTATAATTTAAAAAATCTACGAATACATTGAATCATCATCAAATATTAGATAGAAGACAATATCATGAGCCTCAATATGAATACTAACTTTTACAATATTATTGATCTTAGTACCAAGTAAACTTTGAATTTGACAGCACTTCCTTCCACACTCTTGCTCCGTCGAATAGATATTGACCATTATGCTATTAGAATAGAAATATAAAAGGTAAAGGATGAAAACAAATATGTACCTTTTCAAGAAAACATAATTATTCTTGTAGTATGTTGAAAGTCCTACTATAAGAGATACCCCAGACATTAGACAAAATGAAATTATTTTTCGGGTACACTGCTAAAAAGAAGTCATTAGAGAATAGTATTGGATAGTAGATAAAACACTGCTCAGATCTATTTTAGGTCACATCTATCTGATGAATGTATTGAGGCTTTCCAACAGATCATTTATTTTCCTGATAAGTGAGAGTTTTATAAAGTTGATTAAGATGGCAAAGTTACAAAAAAAAAAAAAAAAAATTAATTGATAACAATGTCACAAAATTAAGGGACCTAAACGATACAACTATTCATGAAATTTATAGTGCCTCACCATAAATTGTAGTATTAAGCATCTATAACTTCTTCAAGTGAATAAAATATTAGTTCAGTTATAAATCAATCATTCGACCTCATCATTCTCACATTATTATATAGCATTAATGCTTAGTAAATTGTAGAATTGGTGCCCCAAAGCTTTAAGTTCTTAGATTATAGCACTTCTAGAAAAGTGACTTTTGTTAATCTGTAATTTTTGAAATTCAGAAAATACTGCTAATTATTATTACTAACATTGTATACCTTAGGGATTTGAAGATAAGTGATTTTTATCCTAGGTTTGCACATGACAAATTAAAGATACAAATAAATTATTGAGTTGAAATAGTATAATTTTTTGTTTGGTGTCTTAACTCCCTCAGCCCAGGTTTCACATTCCTCTATACTAATTGAGTAGGATGTTTGTCTGCAGGCTATAGTTTATTAGAATTATAGAATCAACTAAAATAATTGAGTCAAGAGTACAAGTATGTTTGTGTTCTTTTCTCTTTTCTTTCCTAAATGGTGCTCATAGTCGAGTATCATTTTCAACTTCAGATATGTGGTATTTCAGAAGCAATACAACATATAATTCAAGCTTACAGGAACTAAAATCGTTTGTAGATTTTGATGGTCTAATGGATACAATATCCTGGTTCTCTGATCATGGTGTGACATTAAAAGTAATTTCCAAAACTACCTTTTTGATGTTCCTTCTATCCTTGTTGATGTTAACAAGTAGTTTCTGATTTTGCATGAGACTGAGAAAGACGGAAGGGTCTTTCCCACCAGTGATAATTCATCTATTATAATTGATTGCCTCATGTCTGAGGCAAAGAGGAGCGGAGGTAGATAAATCATTCTATTACAATTTTATTTTGTATTTTGTCATAATTATTTGGGAGCATGTGTGGTTGCATAAGCTTTTACTTCTATTCACATTACTCCTTGTACATTCATATCCTTTGAAGTTCTCCAGGGGCAGGGGTGCCTACTTCCATTATTTAAATTATCTATTTGAATAGCTTTAGACTTTCTACTCTTGTAAGGTCACATTTCCCTGAAAGCAAAAGTTTTTTGTTAGCTCGGGTGTGTCTGCATATCTCTCCATACGGACACTCACTTATATGGAACTTACCAGTCAACTTGAAGCCAAGTATATGCCAACAAAATCTTGGTATTTGCGATATGAGATCCTTTAATTTTCTCTCATTGTAAAATATAGGAGATCGGAGACAGATAAGTTAAACAAATTGGAATAAGGAAAGATGAACCTATCTCTATTCAGACTACAAAATTATTAGCCAACTACTATCCCTTTTGTAATCAACAACAACCCAGTATAATCCCATAAGGTGGGGTCTAAAGAGGGTAGAGTGTACTATGCCCTTACCTTAATTGTGAGGGTAGGGAGGCACTATCCCTTTTATAATCATTTTGCCTAAAGCATCCACTGACAAGATGTTTATGAAACTGTTTCATGGTTAGAAATAATATAAATTAGGGCTAGATGTTGAATAATCATGAAGCTAATGACTATGTTAAACTTGGTCACTTAAACAAATCGGAATAAAGTAAAGGAACACATTTACATGTTGTTTACCTGTGTTATTAAAGGATGTTGCAATTCCAAAGATGATCTTCGTGAAAATTAAGAAACTGCACCGGCCAAAGCAACCTTCAGTGATGTAGGTTTCCCTTGTTACCTAAGCATCTAACTTCATCTAACTTACCATCAAAGTTTGGAGACCTCTGTTTTAGTAGCCCTGCATCATCATCACTATAAAAGTTGATTAAAAATTTCAGTGACCAGTATGAAGTAGATAACTTAAGGGAGAAGAGGAATGCAAAAAAGTCACAACAAGTAGAAGAATTTAGCTAAACTATAAAGGATGCGACGATGTGAATGAGAATTGTTTGCTATCAATTAAAAGTAAGGAGATTTTCTGATTAGCTTTAAGCGTTTGTTTTCTTTGTTGATACTTACATAGATTACTACTAAGAGTGATGTATAGCATGCTACATATTTAGATGCAATTATGTCTCAGACTGACTCAACGCTAAGTATAATGTGTCAGTTTAATGCTATCAGTTTGCTTTGACTACTTGAGTTTATGAAGCTTAGCATTGTATGATATAGATATAGTCTTCTAAAAAAACATAATTCAAAAGGGTTCCTTTTAGAAGTTTACAAAGTTTTTATTCAACTAAATAAAGCTACATCTTTCACAAAGTACAATCTTCAAGAAAAATGACTTTACCAAATAAATAAAATAAAGTACGGCTATATATAGATCTTTAAACCTAAACCTAAGATAAAAGACATGTAATCTAAAGTTCTGTTCGATGGGATGTAGCTTATTGACTGCTATGTGCATACTTTAAGGGAAATGAACAAGAAAGCCTTGAAGGTGCGGAAAATATGTTCATATCAGGATCTTCGATTTCTAGTGACTTTTTGTGCACTTATAAGGACCCAGTTAGTATAGATGCTAGAAAGTTTTTTTTAGAGAACCTTTTGTTTCTTGCTTATTTTTGGTTGTGTAGGGGTGTACAAAATGATTTCTTTAATTTTTTTAAGGCGATGTTAATCCTACCCAAATAATGTAATGTTACTGAAGTAATAAAATTAATATACCTCTTATAATAAATTGAAAAATCAAGAAAGTCGAAATGTCACCATAACCTTGAAGACCAAAGCGGATGTGTTTCTTCGTATCCATCACGATTGAAGAATAGATTGCATTCAATTGTTACCTAATTCTACAAATACCAGTAAAACTATTTTATCTCACTATAACTAACAAAAGGTATAAGATCATCAATTGATTTTTGATTCAACAATATGATGAAAAGTATAATACAAATGAAAATTGTATTCAGTTCACTGATTGACCATATCCCACAACACTATTATATACTGAAAGCCACCCGTATATTTACGAGCAATCAAGAGACTTTGATTAACGAATCATGGGTAGGAGTAGAATTAGCAGAAACAGTGGCAACAACACCTGAAGCAGCTACAGTACAAGTAGTGTGGCTGTGTTAGCTGATTATCAGTACCAGAGTTTGATGGAGCATAAGTTGAAATCAGCACAGTGTTTTCCATCAGCCCAGATGGATTCCATCCCTGTTTATTGGGGGAAGATTCTCAACATTTGCTCTGGTCCGATAGTGAAAATGCCGGGGAAGAGATGGTATTTGGATCCTTCTAGATAAATGTGTAACTATATATGCGATTGTACATCTTTTTTGTCTTTAAATAAATTTTTGGAAGATTTCATTCCTATGGATAAACAAACACAGTTCAATTTCATAAAATGTGAACTCTTTGTTAGATCAGTCAGTAGTTAGTAATATGTTATTTTCTTCTTATAAATCTACAAAATCGCAGATATATGAGTAGTAATATGTTATTTTCTTCTCGATAAATCAACAAAATCGCAGATATGTGAGGACAACATAAACCTTCACATCAACAATGGATTTTAGCCATAAATTTGGGACAATTTCATGAAGACTTGCGAATCGATTAACTGTTGTTGGAACAAGAGATGGAGGAAATGATGCTATTAGAATCATGTTTGAGTATTTGTGTTTGGAATGAGTTGAAATCTTTTGTTTAGAGTGTGAAAGATTGAAGACGGATGGTTCTAGCAGATGGAAGATGAATGGGTCTAGAACTCTTGCGTTTGGAATTGAAATATGTCTATTTGTTAGTGTAAAATTACCTATTTGCCCTTGGTCGTCCTCTTATCACATTTCTATATAATAGAAATATGAGGTCTTTGTTTGAAGTAATCCATTTTAAGACTAGATTTATGCAAATATCTTTATATAAAAAGTTACCACATAAATTTTATCTTTAATATTTGATAAATTTTAATAGACTTAAATCTCTTGAAAATTAAGTTAATTGTGATTAAGACAAAGTCAACTACGAAAAGGTCAAGAAGAATATAGTCATTAGTCAATTATAGTAATTTCTAGGAAATAAATATTCAACCATCAATTATATATATATCAATCTTGTTTGACAAGTTCCTTGAGGAAACTTATTATGCACGGACTAATTTTGGCACTTTCTTCTTTTATTCCATATGAATTTTGACATTGCGAGTCGATCAAAAATAATATTTCTTTTCTTGTATAAAGTTAAAATTAAATTACATATATATTATTATTTTTAAATTTCATTTGTAGAATTACATTGAATTTTGAAATTAAAGTTAAATTTTAATACCATTAAATGATTTCTTTAAATTTAAGGGTGGGGGTGGGCCTACTTCTATATAAATAGTGGATAATATTAGTATTTTTTTTTCTTTCTACCAATATTATGGGAAGACTTAAAAAAGAAAATTCAAAAGCGTGTTGAAGGGAGAAAATTCACAAGCGTGTTAAAGGGGTGTGTTTTTGGTAAGATAGAAAATGACTTTTAAAAAAATGTTAGCAAAAAAAATATTTTTCATCAAAAAGAAGAAAAATGACATCTCTCATTTATAAGCGGAATCATTTTTCTTGTGACAATCTTTCATATTACTTGTTTCACATAATATTTATACATTATTATATTAGTATTAATATCTAGTACTCAAAAATTTAATCAAAGCACTCTCCAATTTGTTGATAGTATTAATTAATTATATTCTTCATGAAAAATTACATTATATATATCGATAAGTAAGAGAATTTTTTTTAAATATATAATATATATTATATTTAATTTTCTTTAGCTTCATTATATATTTATTTTTTATATTTTAATTTGACTTAATAAAAATTTAATTCCCCTATTACATCAATTTTTTATTTTTGCAAAAAAATGACTTCTCTTGAGTGGAATCATTTTTCTTGTATCAATCTTTAACTTTTTATTTCTCATATTACTTGTTTCAACTAATATTTATATATTTATCAGTATTAATATCTAATATTCAAAAATTTCATCAAAACACGCTCTAGTTTAGTAATATTATTAATCATATGAAAAAAAATACATTGTATATACATAGGTAAGAATAAATAAATTATGTAATATATATTATATTGAATCCCATTAATTTCTTCGTATACATATTTTTTAATTTATACTTGATTTTTACTAATTAAAATTTTAACTCCTTTATTATATAATAATAAATATACAAAGATGGAGTTAATTCATAGAATAGTCAAAGTTCCATATAAAAGTACGAGGGATAAGGCACATGTGCCTCCTAGATTATGACGTCGAAATTTCAGAGATATACTTTAATTAAACTAAGGTTCTATAATCCTATCGAACTCATTTTTTTTTTTTGTAATTTTATACACTTTTTGGCTTACGTGACACACTCTGGTGACTCCACGTAGTTGAGGCGAGTGAGAAATGTTTAGATGCCACATAACCCAAAAAGCTGTACAAAATTACAAAATAATGGATTAGAATTAGTTAAGATGTATCTTTGAAATTTCACTAATAATCTAAGACGTGTCTGTGACTTATCCCAAGGTATGATGTTGAAACATTTTGACCAACTTATGAAATAGGAATTACAGCGTAACTTCTTGTACTCTACACTTCAATTCATAGAATATTAAAATGTTGTTGACTCAGTACACATTTTAATATTTTTACTAATTAAATAAACTTGAATGGAGTTTTATGATACCAATAAATTAAATATCTTACACATTTTAATATCTCACCAATCAAACATAGAAGCAATATAAGTAGCAAGCTCATCATTCTATTATTGAATCCAAACAAAAAGAATAGACTCATAAAATTATTAATGGAGTTTTATCATATTTTTGGTTTTCTCTCAATTCTCAAAGAATCCCTTCAATTAATTCCAAAAAATGGAAAACTATTTGCATTAACATATTTTCTTCATATTCTATTTTCTTCCATCCTTTTATCAATCTTGAATTTTGAACTTAAATTCTTGTTCCATGATATTATTTTAAAGGCATCAATTTTGTCTACTTCAATTGATGATACCTTTAAAATCATGAAAATTATTGCTGATATTAAAGCGGATTTTAGAATTTTTCTAATTATATATGTTGCAATTCTTGTTAGTCTATCTTTAATCTCTTTTCTATGCACAATTGCAACAATTATATTATCATCAAATATCAATATTTCTCTCAAAGAATTTGTTTTAAAAATCTCAAAGGCATTTAAATATGCATTTATAACTAGATTATACACAAACATGTTAGGTATTGGTTACTTTTTTATTGCTTTATTTTTATTAAGTCCTATTTTAATTTCATCTAGCAATATTTTCCTTTTCTCTATAGGAATTTTCGTTGGAATAATATCTTTCATATTCTTTCTATATTTATCAATTGTTTGGATATTGGCTTTGGTTATTTCAGTAATTGAAGAAGATTTTTATGGAATTAAAGCCATAGCAAAAGCTGGAAGACTCATTAAGGGGAATAGATTAAATGGATTTATGTTAAATATTTTATTTTCTATAATTTCATCATTATTGTACCTATGTTATTTGAAGATTAATAAACCTAATAAAGGGGTAATTAACCAGATACTTATGTCTATATTTCTGGTCATTATTTCTTCTTTGTTTAATTTATTGTTATTAGTGGCATATACCGTATTATACTCTCATTGCAAGAAGAACCATGGAGAAGAGGAAGTTGAATTGGATGGGAGTTTTGAGTATAGCAAAGTATAAAAGAGGGAATTTGTCATTACATTTTGGTTCGAGTTCTGGGAATGAAGATATTCTTGTTTGGGATCGTATCGAGTATTTTCCTCTCAAAGGAGATTTATGCTGCACAAATCTGCATTAATCGATGGAGTGGATTTTAGATATCACATGGTTATATACAATTTGTATATCAGTTTCTTAATAGTGCTTGACGCATTTGGATTTTGCTCCTTTTTTTTTTTTTAATGTATTGTGTTTGTGTAAATGTTGTTATAACAATTACTCTCTTGTTCAAATTACTTGTCATGTTTTTTACGGAATCAAATTATATAAACTTTGATATACATTATTGCATCTAATAGTACTTTACGTGTAGCTTTCAAACACTTCAACTCTAAATTAGTTAAACTGACACTTGAAAAATGAAACATGACAAGTATTCTAGGGCGGAAGGGTTATATCAAAGAATAAGTGGTGTATGACAACCTATGTTGTCTCTTTATCTTGACTTGGTCATATAATCAATTAGCTAGAGTTAATGAATTAAAATGACCTAGCCACTAGCTAAGACAACTCATTCAATAATGTAGTACTTCAGTCTTCTCCTTTTGGAAAGTCCAAAATGAAAACCAAGCAAGTCAAGCATAATATTTATTTATTTTTAAAAAAAGAAGAGAGATTGAATGATTAACGTCAATAAAAACAACTCGATAAATTTAATAGATCATTTTCTTAATAATTATACAAATTGAATCTATTCAAATTTTATGCATGATAATTGACATTTACGATTGAACCAATTATTTTCTTCGATTAATATCAGCAATGACAACGTCTATCAAATATTAAGTTTTTAAACAAATAATTAAAATTATTTTTTTCCACTTCCGTATGTGAGCTATTTATATAACAGTAGCAGTATATCAACTCTAAATAGAAAAGTAAAGGAATATGTCAAACCCTTTTCCCTATTTGAAATATTATATCTTGAGCTGTCTATGGACGTGCGTTTGCAGTCGAACGGTTAGAATAATTGCTTTCCAAGCAATAGACCTGAGTTTGACTCCTGGCAGACACATTTTTATAAGATTTTTTTTTTTGGTTTTCCATAAACAATTTTTTCTACATTTGTTATATTAATAATTCAACAAAAAGTAATCGTTGCATTACTAATAGTCTACTTATAATACTAGCCACTATATTGTGATTCTCATATTGTTAATTTTTGCATAACTCATTTTTGAATTAAACAGTTTAAGAGTTTAAATTTCACGTGTTGACTGTGTAAATTTAGTTGATGTCAAATGATTTGGTGCTTGTACGACTGTCTTTTGATAAGTTTAGAGGTAAATTTAGTAGGTGTTTGGTATAAAAGAAAATGTTTTCGAGGAAATTAAGTTTTTTTTTTTAAAGTTCGATATGTATATTTAAATACTATTTTAAAAACATTTGTATACAATTAAGATAAATATTATGGGAAGTGGAGTTGGGTGGGGGGGGGTAGGGTGTGGAGTGGTGGGGATGGGGCTATGAGGGAGGAGATCATCAATATTGAATGTTGGTTGTGAAACTTTTTTTTCTATACTTCCACTAGATAGGAAAATCATTTTCGTTATTTTTAAGAAACACATTTTCCTTAAAAAAAAAAAAAAAATTTTTTTACAAAAGGTTGACCAATTGAACTTTTCCTTTCGTACCAAACACACTCTTAATTGACCAATATATTTTTAGTTTAATTTGTTGTTTCTTAATAAAAAAAAAATGTGAATTGTGAAGCTACACAAATAATATTCCTAAGTTTTATAGATCATATTTCATGTTTTATTTTAGGAAATGGTTTTTTTGCTTTAAAATATTCATTCATTTGACAAAATCAAGAGGTGCCAAATACTGATCCTCTTAACAATTTCAGAAAAGGAAAATAATTAATTATTGGCTTTATTGAGAGCACTAATTAATCCCTTTCTTAGTTGTTCACGCTATTACTTCTCAATGACCATTAATCAAATCTCTATAATTAATTAATAATTATGATGTTTTTCCTTTTTATTTTTTTGGACATAAATTCCCTAGAAATCTAAATCATTATTATAATTTTTTTTATATATAGATAAATAAATAAATGAAGTAGTGAACATATTCAAACCAAATTTTCTTTACCAATGGAAAATCTCCTCCATATTCACCTTTTGATATCAACAATTTTCTCAATTTTGTTTGCAATATCTTGCAATGAAAAATATATTTCACCCCTTAACTCCACTTATATTAAGCAAGCTAAAGAAAGATTTATGTCTCTTGATCCATCTAAGCTTCTGGACCCTCCAATGCCATCCTATACTTTTGCCATCTACCATCACGATATATTTGAAAAATCAAACTCAAGGACTATGACTAGTTGTTTGAAAGTAGACTTGCTCAATCTCATGCTAGAGCAAGTTATTTAGCCTCAATGTTTGAAGATGATAACAACATTAAAGAAGGTAGAAATTCAACCTTCATACAACAACAGGTTGCACGAGGTAATAAGATCCGTGAAAAGGTCCCAAAACAACAAATACTTACTATGCGAATGGTGCATCTTTTTTACTTGGCAGTAACGAAGTCAGAAGTTTCTTGCTAATAGATAGTGGTAGTGATTTGCTTTGGTGGCAATGTGGACCATGTGATGCAAATAAGTGTTACAAACAAAAACAACCTTTGTATTATTCTACTACATCCAAAACATTTTGAAAAATAGATTGCATTCGAAGACCTTCAAGTTGCATGATTAGGGATCCAACTTTACATTGCGATCAAATTAGTCATGAGTGTATCTATGATTTAAACTATACCGATGGATCAAGAACAAGAGGTATTTTAGCAGACGATGTGATTACGTTTGTTCTAGACCATCGACCCATTAGGGTTACGTTTGGATGTGCTGCAGATCAAATGGGTCAACAAAATTTTAGTGGTACGTATTCTGGAATTGTTGGCCTTGGACGTAGTGTGGGCCCACGAAATGCCATCTCACTTATTTTCTATGTGTCTACCAAGTTTTTATTCAAGAGAGGGGTCAACTATTAATTTTCATAAAACCATATGGCCAAGAGCAACATCAGCAAAAATATTACCAAATTATAGGTACCCTACACTTTATTATCTTGACCTTTATAAGGTCTTTATTAAAAGGCACAACTTTTACTCATTTTCCTCATGATTTTTGTTTCATATTTAGATCTGCAGTAGGAGATATTCCTATGGTTGAATATCCACTTGGACCTTTTGACACATGCTATAAGGAGGATCCAAATGGTCATGATTTGTACTTTGGAAGTATAAATCGGAGTACAATGTTGCTTCTAGCACTAAATCGAGTTGTTGTGCACTATCGCAGGCATTATTGCCTGGCTTTTATAGGGTGGAAAAGCGCAATATTAGGAAATAATCAACTAGGATTAACTTTTGATATCAGTGCAAAAACTTTGTCCTTTGACATTGATGCATGTAATTAAACTAAGAATTGAACAATGTTACAATTTTAATTTCTTGTTCCTCATCTAATTTCAGTATTCGTATTGACATTTGATTAATTTGAATTACACCATAAATAGACCAAAATTAGCAAATATTATACTTTAATCTAAAAATTGCACTAGCCACCAAAAATAAACCTAAAATAGAAAAAACAGTAAAAGTGCACATTTAAATATGAGTTTACCAAAAATCTTTTTTTCCCCCTCACATGAGTTCTCATTAAAATTAACAATCATAATTATGTTAGAAGGAAAACAAAAGTAATCACATTTGACCATTTTAAATGACTAGCTAGACTGCTCAATAATATATTTAAAAAACTATTTAAGACTATCAATGAGGATTGTGGTGAGATGATTGACTTGAAATACCTCCACCTTTGACCAGAGTTCTCGAGTACAAACCCGGGAATAAAAAAAAATCTATCAATTTTCATACAAAATCAAATATTTTCTTTCATTTGACAAGAATAAATAGGAGTCAAACTTTGACCCTCTTAATAGTTATAGTGAATTAAAATGGAAAATAAATAAATAATATTTGCCATATTAAGAAATGATTTAATTCCTAGTTGTTCAAAACTACGACTCATCAAAGAGAATCATATCTCTATAATCAACTTTTGGTATTTTTTCCTTTTTTGACATAAAATTAAATATTTTCAATAAAACTAAATCAGGATATATAAATGATTGAAAAATACCTTTCCTGTACTAATTTCAATACAAAATGGAAAAATCACTCCATTTTCACCTTTTCATATCAATTTTTTTCTCAATTTTGTTTGCAGTTTGGGGCAATGAAAACTATAATTCACCCCTTAACTCAACTTTTATTAAACAAGCTAAAGAAAGATTTATGTCTCTTGATCCATCTAAGCTTCCGGATCCTCCAATGCCATCCTATGCTTTTACTATTTACCATCGCGATGTGTTTGAAAAGTCAAAGTTCAAGAACTATGACTCGTTACTTAAAAATAGGCTTTCTCGATGTGAGGATAGAGCAAATTTTATTGCTTCAATTCTTGAGGACAACAACAATGTCAAAGAAGGTGCAAATTTTAAAATCCGCGAAAAGGTTCCAAAATCAACAAGTATTTATTTTGCACATGGTGAGTATGTTGCGTCTTTTTTGCTAGGCAGTAGCGAAATTAAGACTTTATTACAAATAGACACTGGTAGTGATTTAGTTTGGTGGCAATGTGGACCATGTGAGGCAGATAAGTGTTACAAGCAAGTTGATCCTTTATATTTCCCTACAAATTCGAAAACATATCGAAAAATCGATTGTATCGTACATGGTTCAAGATGTTTAGATGATGTGGACAAAACTTATAAATGTAATGTTTATAATAATGAGTGTACGTACGATATTAAATTTGTAAGTGGACAAAGATCAAAGGGTTTTATGGGAGATGATGTGATTACTTTTGTTTTAGACCATCGACCCATTAGGGTTACATTTGGATGTGGCAAAGATCAAATGGGTCGAGCCAATTTTAGTGGTTACTATTCTGGAATGGTTGGTCTTGGCCGAAGAGTAAATGTCGGTTCATATTCATTACCATCACAATTCGAGTCGGATTTAATGTCCATATGTCTACCCGGATTTTTTTCGGGTAAGTCATCTTCACTTAGTTTCCATACCGCCACGTGGCCAAGGACAACATCGGCAAAATTATTACAAAATTATAAATTCCCTCTATTTTACTATGTCAACCTTTATAAAGTTTTTATTAACGATAAGGAAATTCCGGTCCACCCATCATGGTGGACTTTTACAAAAGGTGGTGTTGGTGGGGTTCTCGTGGATACAGGTACATTTATTACTCGATTTCCTCAGGATTTGTATACCGTATTCCGTTATATATTCAGAAGTGAAATAAAAGATATTCCTCTGGTTGAAAGTCCGTACAAGTCTCTAGACACATGCTTTAAAGCGGATTCAAGTGGACGAGAGTTGTATTTTCCCGTTGTGAAGTTGTACTTTGGTGATGTAAACCCTAAGAACATGTTGTTATTGGCAAAAGAACGAGTTATGATACACTTTGATGGATATTATTGTTTGGCTTTCATGGGGTGGAATAGATCTCATTCAATAATAGGAACTAATCAACTTCAAGGTATAGGATTAACTTTTGATACATCAGAAAATACTTTGTCATTTGATTTAGATGCATGTAGTTGAGATTTATAAATTTCAAAATATTACAATTTAAAGTTTGTATCTTTTATTTATTAGTGAAATCATAAAAGCTATGGCCATATATATATAGATGTTGTTTTTATTTGGTTCGAATCTTGTATATGTTACTAGAAATATGGTTCCATTGACATTCGCGCGTGATTACTTATTGTTGTTTTTCTTTGATTCGAATCTTATATATGTTCCTAAATAGCATCTATTTCCATAGTATTTCATGATATTCAATGCACCGTTTAGGAATTTTTTTTATTGCAAAATTAATTATGTTTCTTTCTTTGATAATATTAAAATCAAAAGGTATCAAATTCTGATCCTCTTAGTGATTTCAGAAGTGTTAAAAAGGAAAATAAATAAATATTGGCTTCTAAAAGAGAATCAAATCTCTATAACTAACCATGTTATTATTATTTTTCCTGTTTTGGCATAATTACAAGAAATTTAAACTAGTATAAATAATTGTAACCAAACTAGCTAGTTGGTTATAATTTAGGTAGGTGGATATTCTTTACCATTTGCACTAGAAAAATGTGGATATTCTTTACCATCACAATTTAGGATGAACTTATTCTCTATGTATCTACCAACTTTTTATTTAGGAAAATGATCAATTTGAGTTTCCATACAACCAAGTGGCCAAGAGTAATGTCATCAAAATTGTTACCAAATTATAGGTACCCTACATTTATTTCGTCAACCTTTATAAAGTTTTTATTAATAATAAGGGAGTTTAGATAAACCCTCTTGATGAAAGTTCAAAAGAGATACGAATAATTGAACCTTTTGACACTTACTATAAAGCGGATCCAAATGGTAATAATGATCTACAGTTTCCTGTCGTGAAGTTGTACTTTGGCAACGTAAGCCAAAGTACAATGTTTCTTCTAGAACATGAACATCTTATGGTGAAATATCGTGCTTGGTTTTTATTGGATGGAAGAATAACAATGAAGTAATTATATATACATAACATATTCAAATGTTGAGAATACAAAATGTCTTAATTATTTAGTATTTATGTTTTTAAAAAATATTATAATAATCAGATATGTAAGAGAGCAAGGGTGTGTTGTTCTTTTCAACGCATAAGTTACTTTGTACAGTTGTTTGATAGAATTAGTTAATTACTGTGTTATTAGTCATTAGTTACAGTTGAATTTTATCATTAGTTTAGTGCTGCTCTTTAACTATTTGACTAGGTCTCTACCAGTGTTTAGGCTTAGCATCATCTCTCCATTTTGGGGAGTTAGCTTACAAAATTGTTAGACCACCGTGTATATTTATTCTCATTCCTGCAATAAGAAGAATGAAGTTCTTCTGCAACTTATCTTGTTTTTTATGGTATCAGAGCAGGCAGAGGTCTTGGGATCGAATCTCACTGCCACCCATATAAAAAAAAATTCCATGTGCTTGGTCCATGAAAAAAAAATCAGACCCGCACACAAGGGATGTGTTGAGAATATAATTAGCTAATAAAAATATGTCTTTTCTCACAACTTAAGCTTTTAGATGAGATTGCTCACATACTTCAACATGATATTAGAGTACCTATACAAGTAATAATATATTGCGTGAGGAGAATATGGTTGATTGCAAACTCCAATGAGTACTACTGAAGTACTCAAGGCCAATGACGGTGGATTATTAGCTGATGCAACCAAATACAAGAGGGTGATAGGGAAGCTTCAATATTTGTCTTTCACTCGTCCAACCATTTGTTTTGCAGTAAATTAACAAACTGTCATAATTTATGCAAACTCCCTCGGAGATCCACTGAAAAGGTGTCAAACGGGTACTAAGGTATCTTCAAGGGACTGCTCATTTTGGTTTACGGTTAATGCACCATAATGATTTCTCTGATGTGGATTCGGCTGGAGACTACATCGAGATTCCACTACTGGATATCTTTTGTTTATTGGCCAAAATCATATGAGTTGGTCCTCCATAAAGTAAAGAATGATTGCTCGTTCTTCCACTGAAGTTGAATATCAGGCAGTTGCAAGTGCCCTTGCGGAAACAAACTGGGCAACAAATCTTCTCGCAAAGCTGCAACTTACACTACAACAAAAACAACTTTTAGCGGCAACACATATTGACATTAATAAAGAGTGCTAAAGTCTTTATCGGCATTAGTTAAGTGCCATTAGAATCAATTTCGCTAAAGGCTTTAGGGACATATACAAAGAGTGCTAATTGTCGCTAAAAATACACATTTAGCAGCAATTAAGAATTAATTACCGCTAATGATCATTTTTGATGTAGTGTTAAACTTCAAAAAGTCATCTACTGTGACAGTGTTGGTGCGACGTATTTATGTGCAAATCCTATTTTTCACAGCTGCATGAAACACATCGCAGTGGATTTCCATTTTGTACGCAATCAGGTTCAATTAAAGAAAGTTCATGTTGTCCATATACAATCGCAAACCAACTAGCACATACTCTAACCAAGGCCCTTTCCAAATCAGCCGTTGACAGACACATGTTCAATTTAGGCGTTGTTGCATATTGCCCCTTGAAGGGGGGGGCGTATCAACACGTAAATTACTTTGTACAATTGTTAGATATAATTAGTTAATTACTGTTTTATTAGTCATTAGTTACTCTTGAGTTTTACCATTAGTTTAATGTTGCTCTCTTACTATTTGACTATGTCTCTAGAAGTGTTTAGGTTTAACATTATCTCCCCATTTTGTGGAGTTAGCTTAGGAAATTGTTAGACCATCATGCATATTTATTTCCATTCTAGCAATAATAAGAATGAAGTTCCTCTGCAGCTTATCTTGTTTCTTTAGTTCTTAAATAAAACAAATAATGGCTTAACATGCCACAATACCTAGTCATTTGATTTTTATAAAAATGTGAACAATACATTAAACAAATACATCAAACTTCTCTATAATAACCTTATTTGTCCGAAATGTTTTTTCCAATTAATTGTTAGAGCTATGATATTGTGTCATATTTAGACCTTATTTAGCCATCATAGACAATAATTATGCTAAAATATTCTTTTTTATTTTGTCAAACACTATTATTCCCAAGTGAAAAATATTATAGATAGCACAAAAAATCATATTATAGATAAAATGTTGTTACAGAGAGTGACTAATTGTTATAGAGAGGTAACATGTATATACGGAATATGAGAATTTCACCTTGTTGAGGAACTAGTGATGCTACCCAAATACTTAAATGACTAGACATCGCTGTTAAGAACAATCGAGATCCAATGAGAATTTGTGCATAGCTTCTAATATGATCATATAACAGAAAAGCTATAGTAGCAAAGCTCCTTAATAGAATATATTAGCTATCAATATGAATCAACTTAGCCTACAAGGGCTGTGGGATAGGTTTGCTCATCTCTTCTAAAATATTTTCTTTCTCTGACAATTAGCCTAATCATCCTCGTTCAGGCCTCACACACCGACAAACTTACTTGACCCGGGCTAAAAAGCCTCATTTTTAAAGGAAAAATTACCTAATTATCATATCTACTAATTCAATCAGTACTAGTTTTTCAATTTTATGTCAACATAGGAGTCAAATTATACATGTATATTTAGTTCTCTTTGACCAACTACAAAATGAATTATATTCCTTATTAAGACATAATGAATACCAATGGTAGATTTTCTTAGGAGTCAAACAATCTGGACTTTGACCTATATTTAAGATGTATTTATATATATTTTTTATCATAGTGATATAAGAAACAATTGCAACTTTTAGTATATTTCACATAGTTTTTGAATGTTTTTAAATTTTAAAATTTAAAAAACATTCAAAAACTATATCAATATGATAAAAATATATATACATCATAAATATTAGTCAAAGTCGAGATCGTTTGACTCCTATGAAAATCTACTATTGGTATTTATTATGTCTTAATAAGGAATATAATTCATTTTGAAGTTCGTCAAAGAGAACTAAATTTACATAATAATTTGACTACTATGTTGACATAAAATTGAAAAACTAGTGTGTATATATATACATATATATATTTCAAACCAAATCAAGCAATTAGAAAAATAATTTCTATACCAATGGAGAAGTTTCACCTTTTGATTTCAATTATTTTCTCAATTTTAATTGTAGTTTTGAGCTATGAAAAATCTTTTTCACCCCTTAACTCAAGTTACATCATGGAAGCTAGAAAAAGATTTATGTCTTTTGATACAACTAAACTTCTCAATCCTCCAAGGCCATCCTATACTTTCTCCATTTATAATCGCGATTTGTTTGAAAAGTCAAAATTTAAGGACTATGACTCATTACTTGAACATAGGCTTGCTCGTTCTCAAGCTAGAGCAAACCATTTGGCTTTGATTCTCGAGAATGGTAACGTGACAAGGCCACACGGAGCACATGAGAGTAAAAGGAACAATGGAAAGGTTCCCACAACAACAAGTATAGAATTCGCAAATGGTGAGTATGTTGCATCTTTTATTCTTGGCACTGATCAACAAACTACAAGGCACTTGCTAATAGACACTGGAAGTGATTTAACTTGGTGGCAATGTGGACCATGTAGACCAAATAAGTGTTATGAACAAAAAAATGAACCTTTATATGATTTTACTAAGTCAAAAACATATCAAAAACTCGATTGCCTTGTACAAAGTACAAGTTGTTTAATCGAGACCAAGATTTATGACTGTATTCTGTATGATAATACATGTATCTATGATTAAAAATACGCGGATGGATCAAGAACAAGAGGTTGGATGGCAGAGGATGTGATTACTTTTGTTTTAGACCAAAATCAGGTAAGGATTTTTTTTGGATGTGGCAGAGATCAAACGAATGGAACGGCTTTTACTGGTGAATATTCTGGAATTGCTGGCCTCGGACGAAGAGATAATATAGGTTCATTTTCTTTACCATCGCAATTTAGGGCGGATATAATGGCCGTATGTCTACCGGAATTTTACTCCACAAAACCATCAAGACTTAGCTTCCACACAACGCCATATAAGAAAACAACATCAGCAAGACTATTACCAAATTTCAAATTTCCTACAATTTATTTTGTCAACCTTTATAAAGTTTTTATTAACGATAAGGTAATCCCATTGTTCCCATCATTTTTGCGGAATATTGGAAATGACATGACCGGTGGTTGCATTGTGGATACAGGTGCAACTATTACCAATTTCCCTCCAGATTTTTATTATGTATTCCGCGATACATTCAGACAGGAAGTAAAAGATATTCCTTTGTATGATGCTCCACTTGGATCATTTGACACTTGCTATATGGTGGATCCAGGTGTGGTACCAACTTTCCCCATTGTGAAGATGTACTTCGGTCACCAAAACCCGGAGAATTTGTTGTTACTAGAACAACAACGAGTTGTGGTGCATGAAAGGGGGCTATTCTGTCTGGCTTTTAAGAAATGGAACCACCCCCTCGCGATTATAGGAAGTTATCAACTGCAAAGTATAGGATTAACTTTTGATACTGCAACAGATACTTTGTCTTTTGAATTAGATGCATGTAACTAGTTACTAGTTTGTTTTCATCTTTTTTTGATTATTATTGTCGATTGACACCAATGTTGCTATTATTCAAATATAAATTCTCGATTTTAGGAATTTCGTTAAGGGTGTTCAGAACTTTAGTATATATCTCTAAAATGTCATTTTTGACCTATATACACAGTATTAATTTTTTATATGCATCCTTAACGGAGGGTGTTCAAGTGACCACCCTTGGGTCAATGCAACCATATTTCAGGGTCCCCTGTTTGGTCATAGAATCGAGCAACTGTTCAAACAGAACACGACAGCTCCATACGTGTTCGATATGGCTTGTTGTTTGAAAGATGTAGAGAGGTTAAAGCAGAGCAATTGTGAAAAGTCGCCAATTAGTTCCATGCCAGGAAGACTAATGCCTAAAACTTTGTTCTCATCAAGATACCAGCAATGATAAGTTTGAAATACGAAACCTTTTGTCTAATTGTGACCAAGAAGCCAATATATTAAAATGTCAGGTAGCAAAAAGGGTAAATATGCACCATTTATTAAATGATGGGTATATGCATCACTTTTTTAACAAAGTTATATCCGCTCTAAATCACAAAGTTAATGGGCATATTTTGTTAAAAGTCCTACATTAATTGGGGAATGAACTAGTGATCTGCTCATATGCATTTGTGCAATCGTCCCCTCATGAGTTAGCTTTTGGGCTGAGTTAGGCATAGGTGTCAAATCTTTACACGGGCTTCCGGTCCACGCTCCAATTGGGCTTGAATGTGAAGGGGTTGTTACAGTGGGTTGGGTGTGTTTGATATGAAGGAAAATGTTTTTCATGGAAAATGATTTTCTATAAAATGTTTTCTTGGAAAATAAGTTGGTTTCTAATTTATTTTCTCATGTTTGGTTGATGAGTGAAAAATATTTCTAGTGTATGATTGGTGAATGAAAAATATTTTTCAGAAAATATCTTTTATTTTTTGCCTAATACAAAGCTCGGAGTAAAAAGTTATGCCCGTATTAGTGAAGCCCTGTTGGGCAGAGTTTCTTCACGACCCACTTGACAGGACATCAAGATCTAGACGGCCCGTGATGCCCCTCGTTGGAGGCATTTCGGCAGTTTCAAGTAAGGGTCATATGGGTCTTTTTCCAATTGTATTAACTCAAGACTATGTCGTTTTACCTTCTATCCTCGACCCTATATAAACACGTTTACCCCCAAAATCACCCAATTCAATTCTAATAGAATGTGTCCGTCCACTATCAGTCAGTGGACCAGGTCCCTTGACTCAGCAAGAACAATAATGAAGAGTAAACAATAAAGAACAACCAACACAAGCAGTTTACGTGGAAATCTCCTTGCTCAAGGGAGTAAAACCACCACCTGTCTCACAGGATTTTCAACTGTTTCCACTAATCTCTTCAAACAAAAGTGAAACACAATTACAACCAAAGTGAGAAGAAGTTGTTAATCTCACAACTAAGTAATAACTCTATTACTTACTGAGCCTAAGCAAATACCATACTGCCCACTAAGCTATCACCACTAGACAACTTAGAATTCAACTAAGCAGATACCATACTGCCCACTAAATCAACTAGCTCCTAGATGACTTAGAATTTGACTACGCAGCAAACAATGCTGCCCACTAAATCAGTTAGCCTTAACTAACTTAGACGTTTACAAACGAACACAAGATCTGAATCCTTTATAGATTAGGAACAAATTTACAATGTAAGTGCGGAAGATACAATCCTAAGACAACTAGATAGCTTCCACCTTTATCAGGTCCCTGTTGTTCTTGAGGATGATGCTTCTCTTAAGTGTTTGCCTTTGCAAGAGTTCTTGAGAGTTTTCAAGTTGCAAAAACTAAGATAGTGTCTATTGGACATATCCTATATGGAGAATAGATGCAATCTTTGAGGCCATACCATTGGCCGAGGTTTCTGCCACAATTGGAGACTATGCACCAACCAATTGTACTTTTTACAACATGGCATTTGTGTGTATATTGACAGAAGGATCAGGTTCCTTCACAAGGTCCCTTGGTTTGTCAAATCATCAAAACTGCAAATAATAAATTCATTCTCTTAAATTTCCAAAAGTTGATCAAGTCATCCCCTCAAATATTTCTCTCTAAGGAAGAAGTGCAAATCCACCATTAATTGCAAACTTTTGGCATCAAGGTAGGATAGTCTTCACCTATGGTGCTTTTTCCTCCACAGGGTTCCTAAATTCTTCAATTTTGGAAAGGTAGATTCCCCAATCAAATTAGGATTTTATTCAATTGCCATGACATCCTTTCAATGTTGATCAAATTGATTGCTTTATGTCTTCTTGTGCATGAATTAAATAATTGCATGTTTTAAGTTGAATTCCCCCCATGAACCCATGTTTTCTAGACTATGATGATATGATGTGGGTTTTGAATTATAAAAGATGAAGTTTATGAAGATATGCATGCCGCCTTTTCTTTATCAAATTGATGTAAAAGAATTTGAGGATGCTTTGACTTTGAAAACATGATGAAGCTTATGAATTATTGAAAAATGCATGTGTTTATGAAAATAATGCTTACGATTCAAGTAAGCTTATAGATGAAGACATAAAACCCATTGTGAAGATGTGGTACCAACTTTCCCTGTGGTGAAGATGTACTTCGGTCAACAAAAACCCGAAAATTTGTTGTTACTAGAACAACAACGAGTCGTGGTGCATGAGAGGGGGCTATCTTGTCTAGCTTTTACCAAATGGGACCAACCCCTGGCGATTATAGGAAGTTATCAACTTCAAGGTATAGGATTAACTTTTGATACTGCAACAGATTCTTTGTCTTTTGACTTAGATGCATGTATTTGAGTATCGAAATCTACTATTTTACTAGTTTGTTTTTGCTTCATCTGTAATCAAAGACACCAATGTTGCTATTATATTCAAATATGGGAGACCATACAAAAGAAGTTTCCAAGAGGATACTAGAAAGAATATCGAATTCCTGATCAAGCCTATGTTGAACTCGTACCCCTGCTTCTAGTTCTCATCTAACTGTATTTCAGGGTCCCCTGTTTGGTCATAAAATTGAGCAATCGCAGAAATAGTCCGATATATTTGTTACATTTCGTTGGCCTATCGATCACCATTGCCTTTAAAACTATATGAAAATCTACTATTCCCTTCATTCAAAAGAAGTTGACAAGTTTCACTTCTCAAGAAGCAAATTGACTAATTTCAAAGCTAAACTAGATTAGATTAATATATTATTTTAAACTTAAAAACATTTGAGAACTATACAGAAAGTACTATAAGTTGTGAATTATCTTATATAAATATAATGAAAAAAATAAATGCATCTTAAGTATTGGTTTCCTATGAAAATTTACTATTTGTATTCATTTAGTACTTGTTCAAACTATTGATTTAAAGATGAATAAACATAATTTCCCATTTAATTACTAGGAAAATTGAATTTATATCACTTAATTCCTATCTTGACATAAATATATATATATATATATATATATATATATATATATATATATATATATATATATATATATATATATATATATATATGAGTGCAAGGAGTGGTAGCCATATCTCAAACCTAATCAAGCAATTAGAAAATGAATGGAGAAGTTCCTCCATATGCACCTTTTTATTTCAATCATTTTCTCAGTTTTGATTGTAGTTTGGGCAATGAAAAATCTTTTTCACCCCTTAACTCAAGTTACATCATGGAAGCTAGAAAAAGATTTATGTCTTTTGATACAACTAAACTTATTGATCCTCCGAGGCCATCATATACTTTTTCCATTTACAATCGCGATTTGTTTGAAAAGTCAAAGTTCAAGGACTATGACTCTTTACTTGAAAATAGGCTTGCTCGTTCTCAAGCTAGAACAAAGCATTTGGCTTCGATTCTCGAAAATGGTAATGTGTTTGGTGCGAATGGAACATCTGAAAGGGACAATGGAAAGGTTCCAACAACAAGTGTACAAGTTGCAAACGGTGAGTATGTTGCATCTTTTATTCTTGGCACTGACAAAATTAGAAGGTACTTGTTAGTAGACACTGGCAGTGATTTAACTTGGTGGCAATGTGGACCATGTAGACCAAATAAGTGTTATGAACAAATAAATGAACCTTTATATGATTTCACTAAGTCAAAAACATATCGAAAACTTGATTGCCTTGCACAAAGTACAAAATGTTTATCCAAGTCAAAACCTCAGTATATATCTCTAAAAAGTTGTTTTTGACTTGTATACACAGTATTATTTTTTATATGCACAATATAGTTTTTCAACATTGTGTGTTTGAGTTACCACCCTTTGGTAAATGTAGCTTCATCCTAGATGGGACGATGTATTCTTGATCAAGCCTATGCTGAACTCGTACCTATAATGGTGGCTCTACCCCTGCTTCTAGTCCACATTCAACTTAATTTATTTCAGGGTCCCCTGTTTGGTCATGGATTCGAGCAATCGCAGCCACATTCCAATATATTTGTTGCATTTTGTTGGCCTATCGATCACCATTACCTTTGTTGTTAGCCAAAGCAGGAAAAAAAGATGTACACAGAGTAAAGTGAAAAGCGACTAACCCATCACAAAACTACAAACAAACAGAACACGACAGTTCCATATGCGTTCTAAAACAGGTCCAGTTGAAAAAACATCATTGACAAAACACGACATCAATGTTTTGCCTGCATCTATTGGTAAAGAACATGATTTTCTACCTCATTATCCACCGAAACCAATTCATTGGGAAAATGCATGGTGCAGAACAGATTCTCACAGAAATTGTGGGATAACTTTCTATTTTTTCTGTATGAAAACATTAATAGGACCTTAGTTTAGTTAAGGTGTGTCTCTAAGATTTCGGTCATAGTCTAGGGGCTACTTGTGCCTAATCCCAATCTTAAATAATAAAGTTCCAAAATAGGATAGAATCCATTAGATGTTCTTTTTTTGGAATGTCTTTTATTAAATTAAATATTTTCCTTAAGTTTGACCAAAATATAAAGAGAATCAGATCTCCATATTTAACTGTGTTTCTTCTTATTTACATAAGCAAATCGAAGCAATTAACAAAATAACAATGGAAAAGTTTCTCCATTTTCACCTTTTGATATCAATTATTTTCTCAGTTCTACTTGTTGTGTTGGGAAATGCAAATTCTCTATCACCCCTCAACTCAACTTACATTATGCAAACTAGAAAAAGATTTATGTCTCTTGATCCAACTAAGCTTCCAGATCCTCCGATGCCATCCTATACTTTTACTGTTTACCATCGCGATGTATTTGAAAAATCAAAATTCAAGGACTATGACTCGTTGCTTGAAAATAGATTTGCTCGATGTCATGCTAGAGCAAGTTATTTAGCTTTGGTTCTTGAATCCCAAAATGGTGCACAAGGAGGTGAGATGTCCGAGCTGGTCCAAAAATCAACGGATATTTTCTATGGGAGTGGTGAGTATGTCGCGTCTTTTTTGATTGGCACTCAAATGATAAAAAATTACTTGTTATTAGACACTGGAAGTGATTTAATTTGGTGGCAATGTGGTCCATGTGAGGCATGTTACAAACAAGATCAACCTCTATATGATTCTACTGCATCCAAAACATTTCAAATAATCGGTTGCAATCAACATGGTAAAAGGTGCAGGACTGTGAATCCAGCCTATTATTGCAATCTAGAAAATTTCGAGTGTAGATATGATATGCATTACGGTGATAATTCACAAACAAAAGGTTTTATAGCAGACGACATGATTACTTTTCTTGTAGAACATTGGCAAGTTAGGGTTACATTTGGGTGTAGCAAAGATCAAACTGGTGAACTACATTTCAGTTCTTTCGCGTCTGGGATAGTTGGCCTTGGACGCGATCTGCCAGATGGATATTCGTTACCATCGCAATTTGGGGGAAACGTAATGTCTATGTGTCTACCATCTTTTGATTCAGGAAAAGGATCAGTACTGAGTTTCCATACTAGCAAGTGGCCAAGAGCAAAATCAGCAAAATTATTATTTAATTATAGGTACCCTTCATTTTACTTTGTCAACATTTATAAAGTTTTTATTAACGATAGGGAGGTTCCTGTGAGCCCCTCGTGGTGGAATTTCAAAGGACCTATGATGAACGGTGGAATGTTCGTGGATACAGGGACAAGTTATACAACTTTTCCTCATGATTTCTATACTGTACTCCGTTACATATTCCGAGCAGAAGTGCAAGATATTCCCATGGCTGAAATTCCTGTCCAACCTTTCGACACTTGCTATAAAGAAGATCCAAATGGTCGTGATTTATACTTTCCTGTTGTGAAGTTGTACTTTGGGAGCGTAAACTCGAGTACAATGTTGCTTCTGGCACAAGAACGAGTTGTTGTGCACTATCGCGGGCTCTACTGCTTGGCTTTCGTTGGATGGAATAGTGAGAGATCAGTATTAGGTATGACTCAACTCCAAGGTGTAGGATTAACTTTTGATACTATAGCAAGTACTTTGTCATTTGACATAGATGCATGTGATTGAGTATAAATATAAAGCTAGACTCTGTTTATCTCTTGAGAATCTTCATTTTTTAATTTCCTACCAAACGGTAACATAGATGATTATTTCGTAAGTTGGAGTATTTAGCTGACAAAGTGGAGACGACTTGAGGTGTCATAATTGCAAAGTTGGAGTGTTTAGTTGTCTGCTATGACAAAGTTAAGGTGTCTGTCTATGTATTATGACTTTAATTGATTTGTATTTCCTGCCACATTTTTCTTAACAGACTAAAAAAAGGAAATTATCTCACATAAACTGAAATAGAAGGAGTATTGTACTTTATTTAAGTTGAAATCGATCACAAAACCACCAATTAACAGAGTATGGTAATTCCATGCGTGTTCTGAAGTACATGAGTTTTTGTTGGAAAAGTGGCCATTGACAACATTAATCTAGAGAAACAAGTTCGCGGAATGTTCTGCTCTGCAAATTTCGACAATGATCCTGACAAATCTACGGAGAAGTTGGAGAGAGAATCCTACAAAAGAAGCATTTGCTATAGCTTCTTTTCATTTGTTTGGTTGCTAATTTGAAGAAATCATATACTTGTGACTACATTTTATATTAAATCACCACAAGCTTTGCAATTGCATCCCCGTTATCGTGGCATTCTACTCTACATCTCCAAGCCAAAGTGGTGAGGGAGTGTTTTACCCCCAATGTGTGGTTTCTGGTGCAATCAAATTTAATCAGGCTACAATGCCAGTATCGATCACTAGATGTGAAATCAAAAAAGATTTGTTATTTCTCTATGATCGAATTATACATAAAATGATTTTTTTTTAAAACACAAACAGGATTTAGAAGCAAAGCAATTAGATTGAACCGAACTTGCACCTACAACGGTACCTCTGCCCCTTAATGTAGCCACAAGCAACGGTACTTCAGGGTCGCCTTTGATTTCATCTAGTGTGAAATCAAACGCGTATTTTTATATTATATCGTCTATATCTCATTATTAGTCCAATGAATCAAGCATCTATCAATAAAAGTATATCAATTTTCATTTTATCCTTGAATTACATAATTCTGACATTATAATACCAATATAGCTTGTTCACCAATCAAACGGTCAAAAGTATATCATTAAATTAGCATGTCCTTGTTTAATATCGACATTATAATTTTTATGTAACGTGTTCACCAATCAAACTATCCTTACGTGGGGACAATGATTTGATTCATTTCCCTTGAAGTGGACAAATATTGTTGGACGAAGAGAGTATATAATTGATGAGATGTAAATAGGAATTTAATTTAATAAAGTTCCTAAATAGCATAGATTCCCTAAGATTAATTAATTCTCTTTTTAGGAATGTCTTTCTTGGAAAATAAAATATTTTCCCTAATTGGACAAAAATATAAAGAGAATCAAACCTCTATATTTAACTATGTGTTTCTTCCTATTTGCATAAAAAAATTGAAGCAATTAGCAAAATACCAATGGAAAAGATCCTCCATTTTCATCTTTTCACTTCTATTATTTTCTCAATTCTATTAATTGTGTTGGGAAATACAAATTCTCTATCTCCCCTCAACTCAACTTACATAATGCAAGCTAGAAAAAGATTTATGTCTCTCGATCCGACTAAGCTTCCTGATCCTCCAATGCCATCCTATACGTTTACTGTCTACCATCGCGATGTATTTGAAAAATCAAAATTCAAGGACTACGACTCGTTGCATGAAAATAGACTTGCTCGATCTCATGCTAGAGCAAGTTATTTAGCTTCGGTTATTAAATCTCAAAATGGTGCACAAGGAGGTGAGATGCTCGAGCTGGTCCCAAAATCAACGGATACTATCTACAGGAATGGAGAGTATGTCGCGACTTTTTTGATTGGCACTCAAATGATCAAAAATTACTTGTTAATAGACACTGGAAGTGATTTAGTTTGGTGGCAATGCGGACCATGTGAGGCGTGTTACAAACAAGATCAACCTCTATATGATTCAACTGCATCCAAAACATTTCGAATAATCGGTTGTAATAAATATGCTTTAAGGTGCAGGACTGTAGATCCAGCCTTTCATTGTAATCAAGAAAATTTTGAGTGTAGATATGATTTGGTCTATGGGGATCGTGTGCAAACAAAAGGTTTCATAGTGGATGATGTGATTACTTTTAATTTAGACGACCATCGAACGATTAGGATCACATTTGGATGTAGCAAAGATCAAACAGGTCAAAAAAATTTCAGTGCTTTCTCTGCTGGGATTGTTGGCCTTGGTCGTGGCGATGGTCAATATTCTTTACCATCGCAATTTAGGGGTCACATAATGTCTATGTGTCTACCAACTTTTAATTCAGGAAAAGGATCAGTTCTTAGTTTCCATACAAGCAAGTGGCCAAGAGTAACGTCAGCAAAACTGTTATTTAACTATAGGTTCCCTTCATTATATTATGTCAACATTTATAAAGTTTTTATTAACGATCGAGAAGTTCCAGTGAGTCCTTCATGGTGGAAATTTAAATCAGATATGGGTGGTGGAATGTTGGTAGATACAGGGACAACTTTTACCCTTTTACCTCATGATTTTTATATCATATTCCGTTACATATTCAGAGAAGAAGTACGAGATATTCCTATGGCTGAAGATCCAAGCAATACTTTCGACACTTGCTATAAAGAATATCCAAGTCGTGGTAATTTATACTTTCCTGTAGTGAAGTTGTACTTTGGCAGCGTAAACTCGAGTACAATGTTGCTTCTGACACAAGAACAAGTTATTGTGAACCATCGCGGGGTCTACTGCTTGGCTTTCGTTGGATGGGATTACGATTTTTCAATATTAGGCATGACTCAACTCCAAGGAGTAGGATTAACTTTTGATAGTTGAGCAAGTACTTTGTCATTTGACATAGATGCATGTGATTGAGTATAAAAATTGGTACTAAATGTTATTTTGTTTTGTTAGTCGCATCAATAGGTGCCTTGGAACAAATTCTTTAGTCATCTTACCGTCCAACCAGTCTTTCTTCCATACTTCTTTTTGGGCCAGCCCAGCATATCAAGCCCTTTACCAACAAATTCATGCTCTCAATTTAAGAAATAATTTTACTTATTAGACAAAATAATATATAGGAGTCAAATTTTGCAGTTATGATAAGAAAATCTACTATGGGGAAAATTGAATTTACATATTAACTCCTTTTCGATCGTTTTTGCTGTTAGTCCAAGAGAATTGAATTTACATATTAACTCCTATCTTCACGTAAACTAGTATATATATATATGAGTGCAAGGAGTAGTAGACATATCTCAAATCAAATCAAGCAATTAGAAAAATAATGGAGAAGTTCCTCCAGATTCACCTTTTGATTTCAATTATTTTCTCAATTTTGATTGTACTTTTGGGCTATGAATTTTTTTTTTTTCATGCCTTAACTCAAGTTACATGGAAGCTAAAAAATGATTTATGTCTTTTGATATAACTAAACTTGTTGATCCTCCAATGCCATCCTATACTTTTGCCCTTTACAGTAGTGATTTATTTGAAAAGTCAAAGTTCAAGGGCTATGACTCGTTACATGAGAATAAGATTGTTCGTTCTCAAGCTAGAGCAAAGCATTTGGAAATGACATGAACAGTCCTTATTTCGTGTGGATACTGGATCAACTTTTTCCTTTTTCCCTACAGGTATTTATAAAGTATTCCGTGATACATTCAGAAAGGAAGCAGGTTTTCCTTTGTATAAATCTCCACCTCCACAATTTGATGCTTGCTATAAGGCGGATCCAGGTGTGGCACCAGATTTCCCCACTGTGAAGATGTACTTTGGTCAACAAAAACCGGAAAATTTGTTGTTACTAGCAGAACGCCTAGTCGTGGTGCATCAGCAGGGGCTATTCTGTCTTGCTTTTATGTCATGGAAGAACCCCGTCGCAATTATAGGAAGTTATCAACTCCAAGGTGTAGGATTAACTTTTGATACTGCAACAGATACTTTGTCTTTTGACATAGATGCATGTGGTGCTGATTGAAATTTTTTATAAATGTTGTAATCTAAAGTAATATCCAAATTTTGATCCTTTTTGCAGTTATGGTAAGAAAATCTACTGTTAGTCTTCATTTTGTAGTTGGTCAAAAGAGAATCGAATATACATAATATTGACATAAACTTGTTTATATATGAGTGCAAGGAGTGGTAGACATATCTCAAACCAAATCAAGCAATTCGAAAAATAATGGAGAAGTTCCTCCATATTCACCTTTTGATTTCAATTATTTTCTCAATTGTTCTTGTAGTTTTGGGCAATGAAAAATCTTTTTCACCCCTTAACTCCACTTATATTATGGAAGCTAGAAAAATATTTATGTCTATTGATACAACTAAACTTCTCGATCCTCCGAGGCCATCCTATACTTTTTCCATTTACAACCGCGATTTATTTGAAAAGTCAAAGTTCAAGGACTACGACTCGTTACTTGAAAATAGGTTCACTAGTTCTCAAGCTATAGCAAATCATGTGGCTTCGATTCTCGAGAATGGTAACGTGTTTGGTGTGAATGGAGCTCTGACAAGGCCACACGGAGCACATGAGAGTAAAAGGGGCAATGGAAAGGCTCCGAAAACAGCAAGTGTACAATTCACAAATGGTGAGTATGTTGCATCTTTTATTCTTGGCACTGAACAAATTAAAAGCTACTTGCTAGTAGACACTGGCAGTGATTTAGTTTGGTGGCAATGTGGACCATGTAGACCAAATAAGTGTTACGAACAAAAAAATGAACCTTTATATGATTTTACTAAGTCAAAAACATATCAAGAACTTGATTGCCATGCAAAAAGTACGAAATGTTTATTAAAGCCCAAGGTTTTTGAATGTCGAGAGTCTGATAATACATGATTACAAATACGCAGATGGAGCAAGAACAAGAGGTTGGATTGCAGAAGACGTGAGTACTTTTGTTTTAGACCAAAATCCGGTAAGGATTCTTTTTGGATGTGGCAGAGATCAAACAAGTGGAACAGAGTTTAGTGGTGAATATTCTGGAATTGCTGGCCTCGTACGTAAAAATATGGCTGGTGGATATTCTTTACAATCGCAATTTGATGCAGATATAATGGCGATATGTCTACCGGAATTTACTCCACAAAACCATCAACAATTAGTTTCCATACAACACCATTTAAGAAAAAAACATCAGCAGGACTAATACCAAATTCCAAATTCCCTACATTTTATTTCATCAACCTTTTTAAAATATTTGTTAACGACAAGGAAATTCCATTGTTCCCATTATTGTCGCGGAATTTTGGAAATGGCCTGACCGGTGGTTGCATCGTGGATACAGGAGCAACTGTTACCAGTTTCCCTAAAGATTTTTATGATGAATTCCGTGATACATTCAGAAAGGAAGTACGAGGTATTCCTTTGTATGATGCTCCACTTGGAAATTTTGACACTTGCTATATGGTGGATCCAGGTGAGGTACCAACTTTCCCCATTGTGAAGATGTACTTCGGTCACCAAAACCCGGAAAATTTGTTGTTACTAGAACAACAACGAGTCGTGGTGCATGAGAGAGGGCTATTCTGTCTGGCTTTTACGAAATGGAAATACCCCATCGCACTTATAGGAAGTTATCAACTTCAAGGTATAGGATTAACTTTTGATACTGCAATAGATACTTTGTCTTTTGACTTAGACGCATGTAATTGATAGAGTATCTATGAAAAAAATTTATAAGTTGTACCTAAATCTACTTTTACTAGTTTGTTTTCATCTTAAAGATATGTCATATGAGTCTCATTCGATCCCAAAAGCTAGCTCATGAGGGGATCAGGATTGTCCAAGTTCATATAAGCAGACCACTAGTTCATTCCCAACTAGTGTGGGACTTTGACCCATTCTAACACCCTTCCCCCTTCACGCCCAAGTCCAACTGGAGCGTGGATCGGGAGCCCAAACGGGGATGGACCTAATTCTGATACCATGTAAAGATAGACATTTGAGCCTAACTCAACCCTAAAAGCTAGCTCATGAGGAGAGGATTGCTCAAGTTCATATAAGCAGATGTGGGGGCTTTGACACACTCTAACAATTATCAATGAAGCGTCTTCTTACATTACATCATAAATGATCTCTAGTGACAATTAATTATCGACAATAGCTTAATTGCCAAAAAATAATTTTTTTTAGAGGCAATTACTAGTGATAATGTACTCTTTGTAAATGTTGCTAAAGTCTATATATAGTGACATTGGATCTAAAGAAAATTAACTAATGCTGGTAAAGGTTATCAGTCTTTGTTAATGTGCATATTTGTTGCCACTAAAAGCTATTTTTGTTCTAGTGTTAGCACCAAGTAAGCCAAAGGAATAAAAGATGTCTACAGAATAAAGTGAAAAGCGACTAGCCTTTCACAAAACCACATACAGACAGAACACAACAGTTTTATATGTGTTCTAAAACAAGCTCCAGTTGGAAAGCATCATTGACGAAACGCGACACTATCCCTGTCAACGTGTTGTTGGCAACACCAAAATGTCCTGAGTCGAGGTAAGGAGCCAATTTCAGGTGGGAATTGAACCTTATAGATTATTGTTGTCTAATTTGAGGACATTAGGAAAAGAGCAATTTGCAATGTCACTAGGAAGCTATCAACTCGACTTAGTGCTAGAGGTACCTTAATTCACATCCAATTCACTTCTTTCGAGACTTTTTTCCTCAAGTCTTTAAAAGAATTATAGTTAATGAGATGTAAATAGGAAGCTTAATTAATATTTGACCCAATGTGAATAGGAAAACTACATAATTAAAGTTCCTAAATAGCATAGATTTCATGAGATTTATTAATGCTCTTTTTAGGAATGTCTATCTTGCAAAATTAAATATTTTCTTAATTTGGCAAAATTATTAAGTGAATCAGATCTCCATATTTAACTTTGTGTTTCTTCCTATTTGCATAAAAATTTTGAAGAAAGTAGAAAAATACCAATGGAAAAGTTCCACCATTTTCACCTTTTCACTTCTATTATTTTCTCAATTCTACTTATTGTGTTGGGAAATTCAAATTCCCCCTCAACTCAACTTACATAATGCAAGCTAGAAAAAGATTTATGTCTCTCGATCCAACTAAGCTTCCCGATCCTCCGATGCCATCTTATACTTTTACTGTTTACCATCGCGATGTATTTGAAAAATATAAATTCAAGGACTACAACTCATTGCTTGAAAATAGACTTGCTCGATGTAATGCTAGAGCAAGATATTTAGCTTCGGTTCTTGAATCTCAAAATGGTGCACAAGGAGGTGAGATGCTCGAGCTGGTCCCAAAATCAACGGATATTTTCTACGGGGGTGGTGAGTATGTCGCGTCCTTTTTGATTGGTACTCAAATGATAAAAAATTACTTATTAATAGACACTAGAAGTGATTTAGTTTGGTGGCAATGTGGACCATGTGTGGCATGTTACAAACAAGATCAACCTCTATATGATTCTACTGCATCCAAAACATTTTGAATTATAGGTTGCAATCGACATGCTTTAAGGTGCAGGACTGTTGATCCAGCCTTCCATTGTAATCAAGAAAATTTTGAGTGTAGATATGATATGATATACGCGGATCATTCACAAACAAAAGGTTTCATAGCAGATGATGTGATTACTTTTAATTTAGACCATCGTCCGGTTAAGGTCACCAAAGATCAAACTGGTGAAAAAAATTTCAGCGCTTTCACTTCTGGGATTCTTGGTGTTGGTCGCGCTGTTCAATATTCTTTACCAACGCAATTTGGGGGGCACGTAATGTTCATGTGTCTACCGCCTTTTTATTCAGGAAAAGGATCAGTTCTGAGTTTCCATACTAGCAAGTGGCCAAGAGCAACATCAGCAAAGTTATTATTTAACTATAGGTACCCTTCATTTTATTATGTCAACCTTTATAAAGATTTTATTAACGATCTAGAGGTTCCAGTGAGTCCCTCGTGGTGGAAGTTTAAACCATATATGAGCAGTGGGGTGTTGGTGGATACAGGAACAAGTTTTACCTATTTTCCTAATGATTTTTATGTCGTATTCCATTACATATTCAGAGCAGAAGTACGAGATACTCCTATGGTTTAAAATCCAAATAAGCCTTTTGACACTTGCTATAAGGAAGATCCGAGTGGTCGTGGTTTATATTTCACTATTGTGAAGTTGTACTTTGGCAGCGTAAGCTCGAGTACAATGTTACTTCTGGAAAAAGAACAAGTTGTTATTAACTATCGCGGGCTCTACTGCTTGGCGTTTGTTGGATGGGATAGAGATCAGTCAGTATTAGGAATGATGGAACTCCAAGGTGTAGGATTAACATTTGATACTTTAGCAAATACTTTGTCATTTGACATTGATGCATGTGATTGAGTATAAAAATTGGTTGTGATGATAATAATAATAATGCTCTATTTATTTGCATGAATAAAGCATGGTTCTACGTTACTACTTCTAATCAGAGGCGGAGCCAGAATTTTTTAAATTATTCATACGTATTAAAAGGTATGTTAGCAAAAAGGATAAATACACACCATTTGTTAGATTACAGGGGTATTTCCACTCTAAATGTGAAAGCTAATGGATATATTTGCCCCTTTTCCTTAATGGTATGACACGAATAGCTCTTCACAAAAAAATCTTTTTTCCTAAAATTTGGTCTGCTAAGTGCGAGAAGGAGAGCCTTGGAGCAAGTCAAAGTTATTTCCATGTGATTTATAGGTCACAGGTTCAAGCCGTGCAGTTGAAAACTCCTAAGAGAATATATCCTTTTTTTCTAATGTTGTTCCTAAACAAGCAAAATATGGAAGGAAATACCCTTCTTTTAAATGGGCTCTAATAATTTTAGCCCAATCCTATCAAATCACGGGCTACGCTAGCCCAGCAATACAAGCCCATATTTTGCCAACAAATTCATGCTCCCATTTAAGGAATGATTCCTGAAAAAGAAATACTTCAATTTTATTTGACAAAATAATAAATTATGGTCCTTTTTGCATTTATGGTAAGAAAATATATTATTTGTCTTAATAGGGAATATTAATCATTTTGTAGTTGGTCAAAAAGAGAATTAAATTTACATATTAACTAGTATATATATGAGTGCAAGGAGTGGTAGACATATCTCAAACCAAATCAAGCAATTAGAAAAATAATGGAGAAGTTCCTCCATATTCACCTTTTTATTTCAATAATTTTCTCAATTTTGATTGTAGTTTTGGGCTATGAAAAATCTTTTTCACTCCTTAACTCAAGTTATATCATGGATGCTAGAAATAGATTTATGTCTTTTGATACAACTAATCTTCTCGATCCTCCGAGACCATCCTATACTTTTTCCATTTACAATCGTGCATTATTTGAAAAGTCAAAGTTCAAGGACTATGACTCGTTACTTGAGAGTAAGCTAGCTCGTTCTCAAGCTAGAGCAAATCATTTTGCATCGATTCTTGAAAATGGTAACACGATTGGTGCAAATGGAACTCTGGCAAGGTCACACGGCATACATGAGAGTAAAAGGGACAAAGGAAAGGTTCCGAAAACAACAAGTGTGCATTTGGTAGAAGGTGAGTATGTTGCAACTTTTACCATTGGCACTGAAGAAACTAAATCTTTCTTGCTAATAGACACTGGAAGTGATTTAGTTTGGTGGCAATGTAAGCCATGTAGACCAAATAAGTGTTACAGTCAAAATAATCCTATATATGATTCAACTAAGTCTAGAACATACCGACAACTCGATTGCATTGTAGAAACTTCTAGTTGCCAAGTATCGTCCAAGGTATATCAATGTACTGAGTTTGGTAATCAGTGTCTCTATGATTACAAATACGTGGAGGGATCGATAACAAAAGGTTGGATTGCAGAAGACGTGATTACTTTTTATTTAGACCTAAGTCGGGTAAGGATTCTTTTCGGATGTGGCATAGATCAAACGAGTGGAACGCAGTTTAATGGTGAATATTCAGGAATTGCAGGGATCGGGCGTAGAGTGTTGAAAGGTGGATATTCTTTACCATCGCAATTTGAGGCAGACATAATGGCAATGTGTCTACCGGGGACTTACTCCACGAAAGCATCAACAATTAGCTTCCACACAACGCCATTTAAGAAGAAAACATCAGCAGGACTAGTACCAAATTTCAGATTCCCTAATTTTTATTTCGTCAACCTTTATAAAATTTTCATCAATGATAAGGAAGTCCCATTTTTTCCATCATTGTCGCGGAATTTTGGAAATTATGACATGACCGGTGGTTGCATCGTGGATACAGGAACAATTATGTCCCGTTTCCCAAGAGATTTTCATACTGTATTCCGTGACACATTCAGAAAGGAAGTACGAGGTATTCCTATGATGGAGGTTCCACTTGGAGCTTTCGACACTTGCTATATAGAGGAACCAGGTGTGGTACCAACATTCCCCGTTGTGAAGATGTACTTCGGCCACCAAAGCCCGGATAATTTGTTGTTACTGCAACAACTGCGAGTCGTGGTGCACATTAGGGGGCTATTCTGTCTGGCATTTTTGCCATGGGACCAAAACGTTGCAATTATAGGAAATCATCAACTTCAAGGTGTAGGATTAACTTTTGATACTGGAACAGACACTTTGTCTTTTGACTTAGATGCATGTTAGTGAGTGTATCTATAAAATTTCTCTATGTCGAAATTTAATTGTGTCTTTTTGATCTTTAATTCAATCATAACATAAAGCCATATCCACATGGGGTATTTTTTTTTCAAAACAGTGTATGTTATAATGATGATGATATAGCTTGTGATTGTGGCGTAGTTATTGCATTCTAGAAAACAACAATTCAGGAAGGCATACATTTCTTGCTAAACAAAGAAACCATAGAAAACAAGTTATACACATATAAAATGGTTCTTCAACATAAATACATGGTTTGAGCCAAAGCTACACGTCCCCGTGGTGCTCCGCCCCTGCTTCTAGTCCAAGTGCAATTGTATTTCAGAGTCCCCAGTTTGGTCATGGACTCCAGCAATCGCAGCAACAGTCTGATACACTTGTTGCATTGTTGGCCTTTGATCAGGAATGAATTTCATGCAGTTACTTGCAAGTTCAAGTAGCTGCATTACCATATTATCAAATCCTTGGCCTAACAGTAGTTTATCCACATCAAGAGGACTGGCAAAAGAGCTGCTCGACAAATTTAGACTCGAGCAGCTCAATATGTAAGATTCTTTCCTCGTTAAAAGCTCGAGAAGAACAACCCCAAATCGATAGACATCTTTTTTGTATGTTGTAAAGTCTAAACACTCGACTATTGGAAATAGACTGAGGTTTGAATCTATGTCATTTGTTTTTGCAAGTGTTGCCTCCCAAAAATTGGATAACTTAGGATCAAAATTTTCATCGAGCAAGATACATTGTGTGCTTATGTTACTATGCACAACATGGAAATTTCCACCATCATGAAGCCAAGTCAGGGCTTTCGCGACACCTAAAACAATTTTAACCCTTAGAGGAAAGTCCAAGAGTCTTGCCTTGTCGTCGGTTGAATGCAACCACTCATGTAAGTTTCCATTAGGCATGTATTTGTAAACCAGAATCCGCTCGTCCCTCTCAGAACAAAAGCCGATTAAAGGCACCAAATTCGGATGCCTCAGACTACCCAGAGTTGTGATCTCGGAAACAAACTCTTCCTCCAAATCCTCTGAAACATGGAACCTCTTTATGGCAACTGTCCATCCATTTGGGACCAGTGCTTTGTACACTTTCCCTAGCATTCCGTTCCCGATTTCATTGTCTTGGCTGAAATTCATAGTCGCTTTTGATAGTTCCATAAAACTCATTCTTGTAACAATCTTCTCCATCTTTAAAATCTGAGGAAGAGAACATAGCTACCATATTTAGCAATAGTTTGATTAAGTAGTACTCTTTTTGTCTCAATTTATCTGAGATATGTAGTTTGACTGGACACAAATTTTAAGACAAAAGAAGATAATTTTTAAACTTGTAGTCTTAAACGTCCCATAACACTTGTATGCCTATAAAAGCTTGCGACTAAGAGTAAAATGATAAGTTTAAGGAGGCGTTTGGCCATAGATTCTAAAGATTTTTCAGTTTATTGGGAAAAAAGACGATTGAAAGCAAACGTGATGTTTACCTTTGGATCGTTGTTTACTTCTTCTCCTCGAGGCCATTCATTTCCATCAATCACCATTACCTTTGTTCTCTTGTTGATGAATAGAAGCATCTTCTTTACGCCAGGTAAACCAAAGAAAAAAAGATATATACCAAGTACAGTAAAAAGTGACCAACCAGTCACAAAACCACAAGCAAACTGTACACGACGGTTCAATACAGTACTTAACAACCCGATGGGTTTTTTAGCACATGATTTCAGAGGACCACCACAAAGTCCTGCATTATTTTCATAACTTTCAGCTGGAAAAGTTGCATTGATAAAATTTGGCACTGGCCCTGTCAACATGTTGTTAGCAACATTAAAGTTCTTGAGTCGACCTAATAAGCCAATTTCAGCTGGGATTGGACCTTCTAGTTTATTGTTGTCTAATCTGAGGGAATTAAGAAAAGAGCAATTTGCAATGTTGCTTGGGATCGCGCCTGACAATAGGTTGCTTGAGAGATCAACCAGTACAATAAATCCAATTAATTTTGATATATCCGAAGGGATGGTTCCATATATGTCGTTGTTTGAAAGATCTAGACCATTTAGAGAAGTGCAATATTTTATGCCACGAGGAAACTCACCTTTTAGTCCCATGTTTGGAAGACTAATGGATAAAACTCTGGTCTCATCAGGATGCCAGCAATCTATTCCTCGAAATTTGCATATGAAACCTTCTGTCTGACTATCGAACCTCCACGTAGTATTCAAGAAATTGAAAGGGTCCTCGAACGAATCTTTTATCGATTTCAAGCAATCTATGTCACTTTGTACCGCGTTACATCTTAGAGAAAAGCTGCAAAGAAGTAGGAAAAATGGTAGTACTAAGTAAAGAATGTTGTATTTGCACATTGTGGAAATGGATTTTTTTTTTGTTATTTGCTTTGGTAATTGTGGTGTAATATACTACTGATTTTTCGCAAAAATGGACAAGAGTTTACTTGGTCAATTGCATGGTAGGATATTTCCAATTCCAACAAACTTTCCACAACACGTTTGATTCCACACAACTTTGGGTGCGGTCCTTTTCTGGAACCATGAAAACATGGATTCGTGGGACACTACTGATCTATGGCTACGAAAATAGAGTTTAACTAATATGTATTGTCCGTGGAGACTTGTTGTTTTTCATTTACTTAAAACGGAAGGATCTATTAATATATACTTAAGGTTCATCCATACAAAAAGAAACTGTTTTAAGCAATAAATTTCCAGTGGCATCTCTTTCGAATGTGTTGGATATAAATTGTGATTGGTGCCTAATGAAGTTTTCAAATAATTCTACTGCATAATTAAATCAAAAACTAATATTTATGTCAATTTAATAATTAAACCGTTAAAATTGCACTGAGACCACAAGAAATACAAATACTTAATTAAATCATGTTGAAGTTAACTAGAATTAATAATTTGTAAAAATGATTGCTAAATTAATGAAATATTTGCGAGCGTTTTTGAAAGCGCTGTAACAATAAATTATGGGGATTTTAAACCCCCTCAAAATGCAATTATAACCCCCCACAAAATGAGTGTTTTTTATTAGTGATTTTAAATTAGGTATAATGCATAAATGTGTCATTTAACTTAATTGACATCAACTAATATCTATGCCCTCCAATTTTGAGTGTGCAGAAGTAGACACTTTAATTTGTATAAAATTGAATAAATAGACGTGTGTCATAATACACATAAAATTCCACGTAGGCTCACTAATGTATTTGTATATCACGCATACGACCTGCAATATTCAAGTGTTTATTTGTTCATATTTTGACTAGTTAAAGTGTCTATGCATTGACAATGGTAGTGTCATTTACTGATTGATTTTTGCAAAAATGGACAGCAGTTGAATTGAGTCAATTGCACATTTTTCCAACACATTCTTTACTCAACATCTTGACTTCACAACTTGGATCCAGTCGGTATGAAATGTTGTCTATATTATCTCGGTCCTTCCCCGAACCCTACGCAAAAACTATTACTTGAAGAAACAAGTCTTCCACGCCATCTTCTATTAAACTATTACTATAGATCTGAATATTAAATGATTCACAGTGTTTATTTATTAGCATCTAAATTTATTTGTTTATTTATCAAACATGATAAATACACTTTATTTTGGTTCACTATATATATTTTTTTTTCTAAAGCAAATTTATACCACTAGATAGGGAGGCTAAATAGGAATAAATACAAGCAAGGGAGGCTAGACCTTACCTTACCAATCCTAATGAGATATCTATCCTCTACTAGTTAACCACCATGAAGAAAATACAAGCTAGAGAGAACTAGATATTCTATGAATCATCACAAAGTTTATAATACACTCTATGATGATATTACAAGTGAGGATTCTTAAGTAATAAAAAATCATAAAAGCCAAGGAGCAAGTTGAGTTATCAACCTCAAACTTCCTTTTACAAATGTATGAACTAAAAAAGATAGATTGGCCTTCTAAAGGAAATTGAAGTATGTTTTCTTGCCTTCTTCTTCAAATCTGTCCAATAACACTTGATAGTTCATCACTTCTTGGCTTTATTGGATCTTATTGAAGTTGTTGACACTATCATATGATTCTATTTCGTCAGTTGCATCGGTAGGTGCCCTGGAACAAACTCCTCAGTCACTTTACCATCCCAACTATATATGCTTTCTTCCTTGCTTCGTTTCATTGTTGCCTAGGAGAAATATCAGCATTCCTAGCTGCATTTGCAAAACAATAATCCAGCATTTCCTCTTCCTCTTCCTCACCTTCCTCAGAGATGTCCCCACCATCTAGGTTAGTAAATTTATTTGGGGACAAAGTACTACTACTGGCCACCAACTTGTAGTTGTTTGTTAGTGTGTAAGAGAATCCAACTTTTCAATATTAGAACTCACCAAATGATTACTTAAGATTGTAGCAACATTTGTTGATGATGACAAACCTTGTCGGGGAGTTACTAACTTGGCACTACTGGTTTGTGATTACAAAATTATTGGAATTTTTTTCATGCGGACACTAGAGTGCGAATCAAACCCAAGTTTGCGCACAAAGGGGTCTTTTGGTCGATGTGAGTTACGTAGGTATTAAAGTTGCATTCTGAAATGTCACTTGGGAATTGGTTGCTCGAGAGATCAACCATTATAGTAAATCCGATTAATTTTGATATATCCGATCGAAGGGATGGTTCCATATATCTCGTTGCTTGAAAGATCTAGAGAAGTGCAATTTTTTATCACATTCTCACTTGCACATTATTTTTCATTGACACTGAAATACACCAACACATGGGGGATTCGTGGGACACTACTGGTCTATGGCTACAAAAATAGAGTTTAACTAATATCTACCGTCTGTGAAGACTTGTTTTTTTTTTTTTGTTTTTTTTTTTTTTTACTTAAAACGGAAGGATTTATTTATATATACTTGTGAAATTTGAAGTCGCTTTTGATAATTCCATAAAACTCATTCTTGTAACAATCTTCTCCAACTTTAAAATTGGAGGAAAAGAACATATCTACCATTAACACATTTTGTTTCTCCTCTACAACAACAGTTTGATTAATTAAGCCGTACCCCTTTCATTCCAATTTATCTTACATAGTTTGATTATGCATAAATTTTAAGGGAAAAAAAATAATTTTTTGAAACTTATGGTCTTAAATGTGTCATAAACTTATATGACAAGAAAGTAAAATGAAAAGTTTAAGTAGATGTTTGATCATAGATTCTAAATATTTTTCACTTTTGAAAAAAAGACTGTTGAAAGCAATCAAGCAAAATGTCTACCTTTGGGTCGTTGCTTACTTCTTCTCCTTGAGGCCCAATTGTGGTGTAATATACTAACTAATTGATTTTCCCAAAACCAACCCAGGCCTGATATACATAGAGGCTGAATGAGGTGGGTGTCATTGATTCTGACGAATCCAAAGAGCCTTTGTAGAGACTCAGATTCAGTTTAGAAAATTATTTAAATATACATATATATTAATTTGTAAACTCCTAACAAAATTGATTGACAATTTTAAAGGAAATTTAGAACCCCCAAACTCTTTATCCTTGTTTCACCTACATTAACAAATCTTATAAATAATGGATCGTAAAAGAAAGGGAAAAATCATAATTAGAATGGTTAGCTACTTGACTCTCTGGTTAGTAGTAACAGTAGTACTAGTTCAGCTTTAATTTCCTTCGCTAGTTCAACATTTCTACAATGGTCGTCTAATACAACATCATCAGAAGAAGAATGGTCGGAGATGAATAAATGTATTTTCCTGTCAAATTGAAGGGAGGGGAAAAGAAAGAACAATGAGGGCAGAATAGAAAGCAAATCTGGCAACCAAAATTAGTGGTCACTTTTTAGTCCTCTATTTTTCTGTTTTATGTGTTAGGATATTTTTTCTTTTCCATTAATTATATGATTACATTATTTGAGCACATCATTATCTTTTCATTTGAACTGATGATACATTTATCAAATTTAGTATCTATTTAATGCGATGACGATGTTTGATTGAACTCTGCATACCTCGAGACTCTAGTAACGGGTTGAAAATTGCGGCGTGCACAATGAAACCCTAGGTGTGTGTTTATCATAGGAATTGCAGTCATACTTCACAGATGATAGATAACAGAGAAATTGAAGTTGGAGGAGACAAATGATGGGATTTCGTCTGCCGAAAGAGAAATAGATTCTTCAGCGCTCGAAAAGAGTTGAAGCAATGACTATTCCTTGATTTCATTTTCTGATGCGGTGTGTGAGAGAGAGAAGCCATGTGGATTCTCCGCTATCCAGTTGAGCAATTTGGGTGGGGGGTTTAAATTTTTGGTAGAAAAATTTAATAAATTTTGGGTCGGTACATAGGATTAGGATACGTGTATCATTGTTAGTATAAAAGGTATATACGCTGAACGGTAAGGTCATTGATGTACCGAAAGTATAACGAACAGTATACACATATCATTTATGATATCTATCCTTTTTTCCCTTTTAAAATTAATTGAAAAAGTTTTGACTAACATTTTTAAAGTTTATTTGAGGGAAAAAAAAAAACTTTAACTTAAAACAATTTAAAGTGAATAAAATGATTAAATGAAGAGGCATTAAAAACATATTTTTTTAAGAACGAAAGAATTAAAATATAAAATTTGACCAATATATTTGATTAAAAGTAAGCCAACACAAAGAAAATAACTCATCGTTTGGAGAATTCAATTAAGTTAATTAATAATTTAAGGTTAGTTAAACAAGAAATAATCAAATACAATAAAAGAGAAAAGGAGATTATAAACTTGGACCTTTTCCCAAATTCCAAATTGATGGGCTGGCAGGCCCAACTTCCTTCAACCTGTCCTAAACTAAATTCATGGGTTTCAACCCACATTTTTTTTTAAAAATCTGATTGGGCCTACTGGAATCAAAACAACCAAGTAGATTTGGGCCCTGGCCCAGTTTTGTGTCAAAGCAAGCTGTGTATACATAGTTGTATACTGATGTATACGGGCTGTATATCGAATGTTTACAGCCTTCTTCTGAGCTTCCACAACCTGTATTTTCAGTTTTCGACCCCATATAACCCTAGACCTGTGACTGCTGCTTTTTGACCATGTATATCAGTGTATATCGGTGTATACAGGAGATGTATACCAGTGTATATCTGCGTATATCGGTGTATACAGGAGCTGTATACCAGTGTATATCTGCCATTTTTCTGCATTATTTCTTGTGTGACCTTATTAACTTGTAGTTCTTTTATATGGGGCCATTGTCCTCAAGCAAATTTTGAATGGAAGATTGCCAAATTTCCCTGGTGATGCTAAAACTTTTATTTATTGGAAATTCATCATGTATAATGTGCAGAAAAAAAGAAAGAAGTATTTATTCAAAAGGAAACTACGTTTATTACAATATTTAAGTATGGTCTTCATCTTCCCGTGCCGCCATTTGGTGTGGGAGGTGTGACTGTACGCCACAGCCGATTTTCCTCGAGGAATTCAGCTGTCATTATTTCTTCGGTGCTAATAAAACAAGAATAGAATATAATTAGTTTCAATACATATTGGAAAAAGAAAAAACTAATTAAAAATTACCTGTTTGTTGACCGTAAACGTTTACCACTCATCTTTGTTTGTCCCATACAACTCTCATTACCACTCATCTTTGTTTGTCCCATACAAAATAACAAAACAATCAAAAAAAGAGAAGAAGAGGAGGAAGCCATAATTGTTTCTTGTTGGATTGAATTCTAGCTAGTGCTATATATATTTTTTGAAAACAAGAAAGTATTAGTATATTGATTGATTCTTAAATTTATTCTTCTTTTTGTTAGGGTTTTGCCCGGATTCTCTTATGAAGTTTATTTTTTCCTTAAAAGAAAAGTTAAAGTATTACCATAAATGCTTAAACTTTTTCTGATAGGAAAATATAATTTTCTTCAATATTTGGTTTATTCTTTTCTTAGAGGAAACGTATGGAATCTTATAAATAGAAGACCCCTCTTCTCACACTTAAAACACAATAAAATCCACAAAGTAGTCGTTTAGAGAGTTTTGTTTATGGGGAGATTTTTCTCTCAACAGTATTAATTTTTTTTTAATTAGTTTTTAATTATGTAGGCCAATTAGTCATATCATATAATAATACTATGTCTTTTAGTATAGTTTTATGTGTCGTCTAATTTATCAACCATATGATTTGCAATTGTAAGCTTCCGCATGATACCCTAATCACCCTTCATAATCCAACAAGTGGTCTCAGAGCACATGGTTCAATGATCCAATATTGGTTCAACAAGATTGAAGAAAGGTTCAAGTGGTTTCAAATCAATTTGCAACAACTTTGACGATAATGAAGATTTTTGTCAAGATACATGTGGAGAAAAAGTTTCAACCATATTTCCAACATTTCTGTTGCTGCAATTTTTAAAAATAAAAATGAAATATTTTTAAACAATTTTTAACCCATATATTTTATATCTTATTTTTAACCGATATATTTTAAATCTTATTTTTAACCCATATATTTTAAATCTTATTTTTAACCATGGCAAGCAAGCAACAATAATGAAGATTTTGTGAAGAACAAGATTATCAAACATAGAAGAAGGCGGATCAAGTTTTGTTAAGAAAATCCAGCCAAAAGAGGAGATTTGTTAGGGTTTTGCACGAATTCTCTTACCTTATTTAAAGTTTATTTTTTCCTTAAAAGATAAGTTAAAGTATTACCATAAATGTTTAAACTTTTTCTGAAAGGAAAATATAATTTTCTTCCATATTTGGTTTATTCTTTTCTTAGAGGAAACATATGGAATATTATAAATAGAAGACCCCTCTTCTCACACTAAAAACACAATAAAATCCACATTGTAGTCGTTTAGAGAGTTTTGTTTATGGGAAGATTTTTCTCTCAACAGTATTAATATTTTTTTTTTATTAGTTTTTAATTATGTAGGCCAATTAGTCATATCATATAATAATATTATGTCTTTTAGTATAGTTTTATGTGTCGTCTAATTTATCAACCATATGATTTGCAATTGTAAACTTCCGCATGTTACCCTAATCACCCTTTCGAACCCAACACTTTTCTCACTTAGCTTGCCTCCAAATGTTAAACATCCTAATTACCTACGTTTAATAGTAATACAAATGCTTTTAGATCTAGTTAGTTACTACTATAATCCTAATTAGCTATTGGTTTCTTTATGTTGTTGTTGCGCAAAATATATGGGAGTCAATTTTGATGAAAATTGTTGGTACGACAAAAGTAAAACAAATTTCTAAATTTGAAACAGTTTAAAAGAATATCTAAACATGCAAGGAAGCATATAAAATTTGAAATCTCCTGAACTGCCATCAATAATTGAGGACATAAAAATCTTCAACGCTATTCAAAGAATAAAACTTTAATATACATATATCAAAAATTTAACTTAGGTACACGGTATGACATTAAGTTATGAACGGACCAGGATCAATATGGGCAAAACCGCCCAACACAAAGAGAGTATGTTTGAGATTCGGGTTGATAAATACAACTTGGTAGAGCAAATTGGACTTATGCAAATTGTTGAGAAAAATGTCTACTCCTCTCATATATCCATCCCCCTTTCTATGAGTTCCGCTTCTCATATATCCCCTTTCTTCTACTTGTGTTGTTTAATTTCCATTTAGTTCTTAAATTTCTTTGTCGGCTGTTTGAATTTGAATTGTGTTGATCTTGTTATTAGGTTTGTTACACTTTATCTATGAGGCCCGACAATGACCTTTTCACTAGGCCTATCTTTTTGGCCCAAACCCGAAGCCCATAGTTGAACAAAAAAGTTATTTTTGGGGAGCATAAAACATTAACAAGAAAATATTTATATATGACTTAATTATAAATAAGTTTATTAAAAAGTTATACTCTGAACATTCCTCAAATCAATAAATACCAGATATGCCTTTTTTTATATACAAATCACAATATCATGATCAGGTGATGTATTTTATTTTAATTTGTAACGGCTAAGATTACTTTATTGGTTTAACATAAATATTTGTGGCAAATAAATATAAAAAAAAGTTTGTGGATAAGATTATTGACCAAAGTAGGAGTTTTTGCAGTTTTATCGGTTCATTTTTTCATACAAATTGTATCCTTACCCACTATATTCAATAAGATACCTTTTTATAACCAAAAAAATTTATATTTCATAAATATATAATTCAAAAAAAGTCTAAATTATATCAACACGGCCCGTGCCAACGTTTAAGTTAATTGAAGTTGAACATAATTGTGTGCATGATAAATTATTTATTGTAATACATTTGATTTTTGGCTAGATTGAGGACTTTGGAGGTTTGACAAAAGTTGCGAACCTAATTTTATCGAATGACATTTAATTCAACTGTAAATATGAAAACAAACGTATCAAAGCTAATTCATAGTATATAGTAACATAGAGTTTCAAAGACGGTCACATCTTAAGCACCTATATCTATGAAAAAAATTCACATAATCGTTGAACAAAAAACACAGATGGTGAGTTGATTTAAAATGTTCAGTTTGATTGGTGACGATAGTAGTATAATTTTTCATGCTCGTGAGTTGATTTAAAATGTTCAACTATCATTTCTCTATCTAGTACCCAATAAAATTAGTCTTCCATAAGAGGTGGGTGAACCTCTAAACCTTGCAGTGGAGATCATGTATGTATGTTCAAGAGTGTCTGTATAATATGGAATATCATCACCAGATACAACTCTTCTTATATATTTGTGCTCCTTGTAAACAATATTTGAATCATTGTGCATATGTTGTAACAGTGAGAATATTATTTATAACAAGTATTACGCAAATCATATCCAAAGAGACAATAGAAAATAAAGGAGAAGAAAGAATATCATTAGAGAATTCCAAGGAAAAAAGAATTTCTACAATTACCACATGCAACCAACAATAATAATATTTGATGGAGAAAAGCATTATATTATATTATATTTGGAGAAGAAGAAAGGAAAAAAGGTAAAATAAACTCACCGATTGCAAGCTTGGAAGAGAGCTACATATAGACTATTTGTTCAGTTTGGTTGAAATGAGAACTTGCAAACTTTTTAGCATGAAAAGATTAAAACAGTAAATATAATGAAAATATTTAAAGGGGATTCGGGGTTCATATTAACATTTCGAGAAGGGTTTGAAAGCATCCTAAATGTCCGCTAACATGCGGTTATCCGATAATTAACTATTTGGCTAAAATTTTAAGAAAATAAGGATACTACTTAAGTAGAAAATACTAGATATATATTTTAAGTTAAATAAAATGTACTTATTTGATTTTAACAGTTATGGTTAAATCATCTTTTGGGGAATTGAATTAAGGAAAAACCTTAGAATTAACTAGTAAATAAATAATTAGACAAATACGAAAAATGAATAAAATAAAGGGAGAGAGGGTGTGGGCCCAAGTTTGATTTTTTGTTCGTCTGGGTCAACACTTGAGCCTAATTTCTATTTTGTGAGCTTTTAGCCCAACATTTGGTTCCTGTCCTAGACTAACTTGAAAATGACTTTTCTTTGGGCTTTTGACCCAATTTCACCTGTCCTACAAACTAACAAGATAAAATTGACAAGAGGCTTAGATCCAAAATAACAAAATACAATTCAAGGAAAGTGATGGACTTTTGGGCCTGATTTTGCCATATATACAGCATATGCACTTGGTGTATATTGTTGCATATCCTCGTATTTCAACTCCAATTTTCTGTATTTTATTTTCGACACCTGTATGCCGAATTCATGGACTTATTCTTCGGTTCCCCTTGACCCAGTTGACTCAATAGAAGGAAAATTGGGCCAAAGGCCCAATTCAGATATGCAAGGAGGAAAGAGTCCATTATGGACTCATGTACATGCGAAGAAAGTAAAAGAAAAGATTAGAAGGAAATTAATACCATTCACTTTATCCAAAAACACATAATAGGTGATTAGTGAAATCCTAAACATGTAACAAACTAATAAAAATAAAGACAACAGTAATAAATTTATAAGCTGCCAATAGGCGACAAAACAACTAAAAAGAATACTAACCAAACTTAAGACCCCAATAATAATAATAATAATTTAGCATACTAATAATAATAATAATAATAATTTAGCATACTAGCTAGTCACTATCTAATCTTGTACAAATGTCATTAAACAAGATGAGCTCACACACATGCTAATGAAGGGATTAAAATTATTCAAGTTGATCATTCTTAAAGACAGGGAGCAACAGCTACTCGAAAGAAAAAGCTAAAATGCATCTCATTTGGATTTAACTAAGCGCAAACCCCTCATTTATTTCAAATAAACAAATTGAAAGACTAAATAAGGTGTAATCGAATTACTGGCAGCTTATGTTATACTTAAAGAGATCGGCACGCTATACACATGAAAGACTAACAACAATAAATTCATGCTTCAAGTAATCATAAGAACAAAACTCGAACTTTAGCGAACTAAAATATTAGGCAGAAAAATGGTTCGGACTGTCAAAACTGGTAACTCTAGGCAGCGAGATAATCACCCTAAGCAACATGAAGAAGGGAAGAAAGGGATAGCCAAATACTAATTGAGTTGAAGCTAACTTAGATACATACAATAAAATCTCATTTTTAACCTGTTTTAAGCGTAAAAATGATGAGGATATATAAGTAAAAAAAAAAAAATCAGCATAACAGAATACTTTGACAGTGAGAATTTAACACAAGAAAAATGTTCCAACAGTTTGAAACAAATAGCTTTCCGACTCAACTTAAACTCAGCTTTAACCCAATCAAACTCATCATAAGCTAACTAGGCATGAAAGATAACAAGGAATATACCACCAATATTATTAGAAACGAGATTTTAAAGATGCAGAATACTAACAGATAGACTAAGATACTTAATTCTATACATAAAAGCGCGGACATCACGAAAAGGAAAATAAAGCAGTAAACAACTCAACTCATACGACTTCTACTAGCTGAAATAAACAGAGAATAAGAACAACCTTCATATATATAACAAAAAATAAAAGACAAAATCATGACCTACCAACCCACAGCCAACAAGACGAGACTAATAGCGAGATAAGAGAGCTTAAATGGGAGAAATTAACCCGATATAAGATGGAATCATCAAAGACTTCAAACAAACGAAAATAAACAATAACATTTGACTCGCGGACGAGCTACACCACGGATTTACAGTTGATGACCAGTCAAAAATCCCAAAATTCTAACACTCAAATTCCCTATACAACCCAGAATCATACGGTCATTTCATCGATTGAGTGGAAAGATCACCACATCAAACCAGAAAACCAAGCAATTCTTAACTCACGACAATGAAAACAAAAATCAGAAAAGGAATGTTACCTTTCCAGGGGCAGCGAACTGGAACGAACGAGTTAAGGACAACAAACTTTTACCACTGAAAAGCGACTCCGACGGGAACTCAAATTCCAAACAGAGAACCAGAAATTTCAGTCTGATATAAACCCTATCATTCTAAAGACCTACTTTGATTTTTTCTATCTATTTTTTTAGAATTTTTCAATTCTTTCCTGTGTATTACCACTGTTCCTCTGTGTGATTTTCTGCCAACTATTTTCTCCTGTCTCTAACCACTTACAATGAAGAAGATGGGGGCTATTTATAGATGAGAATCAGGGCTGAAAAAAAGGAGGAAAACGGAAACAATTGGATGAAATTTTCAAATTCGAAATTTGAATTTTTTCCTTGAGGATAAGGTGCCAGCTCGAATATTGTACCACTCTTGTACAAAACAAACGGATTTCTTAACGGGAAATTGTTAAGAACCGTGCGATTTTGAGCAAGGACGAACTTGCAAGGAGATTTCTCCATCTGGATTATTCCCAAAACGATTTCGTGCGGAGAGGATAAGGAGAGAGGGAGAGGGACGAGGACGCTGGATTGGGCTTGCTGGATTGGACTCGCTGGACTCAGGTTCTGGTTCGTGTCCAGCGAGTGAGATGTTGAGATACCTAAGGAAAATGTAAACAACAATCGTCTAAGGAAGAGTTGAAAAACAAGGATTCAAAGCTCAAACATCATACGAAATTGAAGAACTGAAAAACTTCAAATGGAGAAGGCATGATAAAGTATATATGGAATTAATATAAAGTTGCAAACAAACTGATGCACCTCAACATAAGCTAGTAGAAAAGTTAATGTGGAGTAAATTAATTATATGAATAAGACGAATGTACTCTATCCAAGTTTACATTTAATATTGACCGTCATATTTCCGAAAACAATACACTTAATTGTCAACTCAAAATTAAGTTCCATGAATAGCTCCACGTGATATACTCCATTCCATTCACATTTTCATTTTGGTATTAACAACATTGAAATTATGAGCGTGATTCAAGGCTCCTATGTCATTAGATCTTACAATTCAACATTCAAGTATACCAACAACCATGGTTCTAGCATGACAACAAAGTAACACAATTTTATTCTCTTCTCCAGGTGAGTTACTACGCCAAATTCCTTAGATGACTCATTGTCACATATGTTTCTTGCCCTATGGTAGGCACCTACGTGCTGCTCGTTTCATTGTTTCTTTCAATATACCCTCATCCAAGTATGAGGCAACGCGTTACAACAAATAGAATATTATTGCTATTGAGGGAAAGAGAAGCTATCAGGAGGGAGAGAGTAATAGAGATTGTACAAGACAAATGAAGAAAAAACTTATTATACTTGAATTTTACAACAATATGGTGAAGTTATATTTACTTAAACGAAAGTCAATTCAACAAACTTAGCTGAAAGTGGCATATCTACCTGCTTTTGAATCTGGAGTGTTGAGGTGGCCAAAAAAGATGGAAAACCTACATATCATCTTTGTTACTCCCACCTTCCTAGTTCCGAATAATTGGTCCTCCATACCAAGTGAAGTTGTAGATATTGAGAATCCAAAAAGACTATTCTTTTCCAGCAACATCAAAATCAGGAAGATACTTCCTGCAATTAGACAGAAGTCAAACGTCCAGGATCATAAGGGTAGAAGTGGAGTTAGGGGATAACAAATTTTAGAAAGTTGCGACATAATTCACATAAACCTATTTTGCTCTCACAATCTGCTATTTATCAACCTAAATTTCAAATGTAGTCACTTAATCTGAAGTTGATCTCGAGCACCAAGAAAGATTGTCCATTCGCAACAACAATAAGGGTACTACGATGCTGACGTTTACAAATTTCATTCACAAATTTTCAATCTAATACAGATGAAAAAGAACTTGAAAGGAAAATAAAATGGGGGAATGAACCTACAACAAATTGTATGTGTTAAATACATATATGATCAGCAAAATCTAACAATAACATGTGACTAACACGGAAAACGACAACACTATCTTATGCATTATCAGCTAATAAAGCTATGTATATTCTGATGGGAAAAAATAAAATCATATCTTCATCTAAATGGTAGAACATGAAAGTCATAAGAGTGATTTTTCTAGTGAGTTTTACTGGAGAAACGCATAAGAAATTAATTCAATAGAGAATGAGACATTGCTTACTTATCTACCATCAAACAAAAGGGGATAGAAAGCTTATTAATTAATTTATATTCTTGCCTAATTAACGCGTGAATAAGAAAATGTCATTTGAGGCAGATTGAAAAGGTCAATAACTACAAAATTATTTTAAAAAATGAGGGAACAAAACTTATTGCGACCAAACTTAACTTCCTTAAAATGCTTATCTTCCAAGAATAGATGCATTTCTGCTTGTAAGATACATAAATCTATTCGAGAATCATTTGCATTGGTACAAATTAAAACTAAACGACTCACATTTTACAGGTTTTTTGTTGGTCTCGGTGGTTCAACTGACAGCTCGACGCTTGAAGATTCAGATTCAATAACTGATGGCTTCATCTCCACTTTGCTTGTGTTGAGTGACATTAGCTTTTTAGCGTTCCTCACGTTAATGCTAGGCTGAAAAACATGTTCCTCTTTCGTGTAGGACAAAACTATTATAATTTTTGAGTGACGCTAGAGATTATCCAGGATGACTTTCTCAGATGAATGTGGAAGTCTATTTGACAATGTCTATTACACATGGTCAATACGTAGAAGTTGGTGCTGAAAACAAAATTAGTCATTTGTAAGATTTAAAAAATCTAATGAGAAAAAGCTAATGCGAAATAAGAAAATATAATCAGTCAGTACATGTATAGAATTTAAATTTTAGCTAGCTAATAGTTAGTAGGGGAAGTGCACCAATTTCTGCAACAGGATCAGAAGTCATATGAGAAACATAGTAAAAAATTGTAATAGATAGCTTGATCGACGGCAACAGGGGTTTCTGAAGCTTGTTGGTTAGTTTGACATTTTCAAATATAATTTCTCTGTCAAATATCCAATAAAATCTATGTGTTAATCTTTTGATTGAAGTTGGTGAAACTTTTACTCTTGTAGCGGAGATCAGATATGTAAAGTTTAATAATTTTTTGGCATGTAGGGATGTAACAAAATTATGTGAAGAAAATGAGATGATACTGCTATAGGTAAACGTACCTCTTCGTCTTCGAAATCAAAATTTGAAATTTGATTTTTCTTCTCCAGACTTTCTCGCTCTCGACTCATGTCCATAATTTGGACTCCGCAAAATCCAATCAGGATGTCAGTCATTATTCGATCGATACTGAATCTTAGTACCATTTGTCCATCCAAGATATCTTGACAATAATATGGGCAGGAAGAGTTAGAGTACCACACCAATTAGATTTCTCTTCAATTTGTGACATCTAATTAAATTAAGATGCACATTCTTTTGCTTATGTCTAAGTTCTTACAATGTTTTTCCTCCTTGCGCAATCAAAAACAAAGTGCCGTATACATATTCTAAACACACATATGCAGTTCCACAAAGAGTGTATATTTTGTGTTGCCTTCCGTACAACCAGTTCCAGCACAAAGTACAACTTTTATATGCAGTGTTCATACATCATGTCCCATTTCTATATAGGAAGGATAGGATAGGATAGGAAGTAAAAGTAAAGTAATAAGAGAATAACACATTAACAATCAATTCTTTTTTGTTAATCAATCATATTTTAAAAAAAATATTTCAATCAAAATGGAATAGTCATGACTTCAACTTCTAAACATTTAATTTATATTAGTACTAGACTGCATATTTGTTAGTATTATTTTAATAATATATATGTTATTTATGTAATTATATGATTCGGTATTTCGATATGTCACCTCTGAATATCAATTACCATATTAAATACCAAAAAAAATTAAAATATATACCATATCAAATACCATAATATCAAAATCACGATATCAAAAATTTCTGTATAGTATGATAATTCGGTATAATATCATACCATGCCCAGCCTCATATGTGTTTACCAAATGAGTAGATAAGTTATAAATCAATTTGACCAGTTTATAAGTTTAGTCAAACATCCTCGTAAATCATAATATCTTTGGCACAATAAAAGTTGAAGGAGTCTATATGTAATTACTATAATCTTTTGGGGGCTCAAGTGAAATTATCTTGTACAAATGCTGACCAAATATACTAAAAAGAGAAAGAGGAAAACTGAAACATAGTGATAAAGAACTCACCACAGAGAGAGAGGAGAAAAGGTAAAATGGTGCTTAGTGCTTCAGTACCCATCATCAGTGGAGGTATCAACATAAGGGCAAAATCGGAATTTCATCATTCACCTGTTAGAAAGTGAGTTTGCCCTTGTTTTTGATTTGTTACAAGTTTTATTTGCCTGTATTTTGGTGGGTGTTTTGTGTTTATGCTTACTATTAGAGAAATTTTAGCCTTTAGAAATTTCAAGAAAAGTTTTTGGTGCGTTAAGTTATAAAAAGATTGAATCTTGGTTGGAAATTTGTGTTTTCACTGTTATCTTTGTGTCTGTTAGAGCAGTTTTGAGTTTTTAAAAATTGTTCAAGAAGAGTGTTTGGAGGTTGAAAAAGAGAGATTTGGCAAGAAGATTTCATTTTTAGAAATTGTTTTAGTGTGTAAAATTCTGAAAAGATTTTGTCTTGCTTAGCTATTCAAAATGAATCTTTTTTTAATGTATGAGAATTGAGAAGTAGTGTTAGTCTGAATGTTTGTGGATGGTTTGTGTTTTTGCTTATATTTTCTTTGTCGACGTGTTTTCGCTGTCATCTTTTTGGCTATTAGAGCATTTTCAGCCTTTAAATTGTTCGAGGAAAGTTTCGCTTTAGGCCCTCAATCTTGTTGAGTCGGCACTGTGTATATAGCTGATCAAATGAAAATAGACATTAACTCAAACTAATTACATTTATCAACCTAACACTGGATGGACATCATATTACCGGTATTTCTGATCATCAAATTCATCATACGAGACTGATAGACTAAAAGGTCAAAGAATGAAGTAGTGTTTTAGTTTTGCTTGGATCTCTTGGTGTTGCATGTAAAGGCAACTTCCTTAGGTATCTGCTCTATCTCCTTGCTTCTCTGTTTGAAGACCTTTGATTTCTTTCAATACAAATTGCATGAATCGCCTGTGTCTGTGTGTATATCATTTTGAACACTTTGAGTTGATTGAGTCTTTCCCTTGGTATGCTGGATAGGTCATCTTAGATGTTGCTTCCAGCCAGCATTCTGCCAGATGCTCTTCTTTAGCCACTGCGTGATTCTGTCCCATACTATCCTAGTGATTGTACATATAGTTTCAACATTATATCCCCATTTAATGTGCCTGTCAACTGTGAGAACCCTATTTTGATGTTGTAACCATAAAGTAAATTTTTCTACCCCACAAAGGTAGGGGAAAGATCAGCGGACAGCCCTGATCCCACCCTCCCGAGTCCCCACTTCTGGGACTATACTCGGTATCTTAATGTTTAATTATAGAGTAATCAAGCTTTGGGCCTTGGCCTCATTCCCAAACATTAAACACTTCCATTCCACTCTTGCATTGTTTCCAATCAACTGTAGGTATATGTGCCTGATTGAACTCTATTGTCCTCTATCTGACATTTGCACGTGCTGCATTGTTTCTCTTGCCTGAATGATCTTCCTCATTTGCCAGCTAGCTTGCTGTGGTATACTCGTACTTTCAATCTGCTGCCTCTTTATATAATATGTTTATATCTATTTTGTTTTGGTTATGTGTCAAATCCCAATGTCTTGGCAATAGTTTCTTTATTCCATCAACACAAGTTAAACGCGTCCTAGGCCCTCAAATGATTTTGGCAGACAAACTTTATCCCAGGATACTAATGCCTTCTTGGTCATCACATTGGTTCCAGACCAAACATAGCTTCTACTCAGATATTCTATAAAGATTGCAAACAGGAAAGGTGACATGGGATCACGGCCTAAGACCTCTAGCTGCATTGAGAGGTTCTGTTGGCTCTCCATTTAACACTATTGAGTAATTTACAGTATTCACATATTCCCTAACCCAAGTGATAAATTTAGTAGGAATTTGAGCTCTTCCGTTACTTGTTGTAGAGAAATGCATTCAACATAATCATTTACTTTCCTTAGATCTATCTTGATCATTCATCTTGGGGACACATGCTTTGTAGTGTAGGCTTTCACTAGCTCATGCGCTAATATGTGGCGTTGTCTACAATTCTTCCTAATATTTAGCATCCACTAAAAATCTATGTTACTCGGACTCTTCAAACATGTTGCCGGGTGCGTGTTGGATCCACCAAAGGAAGTGCATTTTTGAAGGGTCCGACACAGGTGTGCAACATTTATTGAGAATCCGAGTAATGTAGCTCAAAATTGTTCCGATAGAAAGGCGAATATCACATGACTATTCTGTTTTTCTCCTTTTAATAAAGCAGTTTTTATGTGTCTCAGGTTTGAATATGGACGTATGCAGAACACTGATTTGGCTTCATGGAAAACCAAGAGTCAAGCAATCCGCGTCCTGGCAAATCCCAATGTATGCATTATGAAGGCTTCCATGTATGTAATACTAGTAAAAATTGGTTAGATTATGCTCTTCAAAAAAATAAAACAAAGATAGTTTTTGTTATATGGCCGGTGGTAAAATTATGTGAAATGGTGATTTAGTAAAACTTGTTTCTACTTTCTACTTACTTGTTTATGTGGGCTATTATATCTTCATCTTTAAGTGTGTGCGCAAGCCAGCCTAAACACCACGGTCATAAAAAAGAAGTTAGAAATACTCTATGCATATTTACAAAAAGACTACCCCGTTGATGTCGTTTGTTTGGTATTAGAGATATCTTCATAGTGACTCAAGGTCGTTATCTGTCAACTTGAGCTTCTAAATGAAAACTTCTTTGTCTGCAGGCATCTCCAGGGAGAGAGAGAACAAGGAAGGAAGTGATCATGGTGGATCCTTTAGAAGCCAAGCGATTAGCTGCAAAGCAAATGGAGGAAATCAAAGCTAAAGAGAGATATCAAGTGAGTAAACCTCAATTATATTTTCATGTGATCTGAATCTCTGTAACTTGGCACTTCTCGACTCCTAGGTGCCTCTTAGCAGATTCAGTAGTTTCGGCTATTGAATTCATAATATTAGCTCAAGGTAATTATTCCCTCTCTTGTCTCTGGTATGTTAGTATATCGACATTGAACATAATGCTTACCTCTAAGCAAATTGAGTATAGGATGTTGAGTTTACATTATTTGCTAAAAGGCACTTAGTGCTCTGGTTCTCATCTACCGAATGGTAGTAAAATCGGCCCTGAATGTCAAGTTATTAGTTTATTTCCACTTTATGAGAGATAAATCTTCCAGCAACGTTAAACATTTAAGTTGGCCGTTCCCTATAAACTAGGTTGCTTGAACTCTCCAAAAAATGTTGTCGCAATCATATCAGATCCTCCATAAATATACTACTTTTGGAGGATCTGACACGCACCAGTCGATATTTTTTAAGGGGAAAAAGGACAAATATACCCCGAATTATCATAAATGGTGCATCAATACCCTTCGTTATACTTTCGGGTTGTGTATACCCTTACCGTCAATATTTTGGAACGTATATACCCTTAAAATAAACGGAGGGACACGTGTCATGATCTTAATGGTCTATCCAAATTTAATTAGACCATTAAGATCATGACACGTGTCCCTCCGTTTATTTTAAGGGTATATACGTTCCAAAATATTGACGGTAAGGGTATACACAACCCGAAAGTATAACGAAGGGTATTGATGCACCATTTATGATAATTCAGGGGTATAGTTGTCCTTTTTCCCTTTTTTAAGAGTCCGAGCAACATAGCCTACTAATGCATACTTCTACCAAGCGTAACGTAATCCCTACATCCTACCTTGTAAATTTCTGCATACTTAAGTCTTGAATGATGTGACCTGGATAAAATATCATGTCCTTTCCACCTTGAAGATTCTTGTACTTGTACAAATGCTCTTGAAACTTGTTACCGTTGCATCGATTTTACATTCTCTGCTCTGAATTTTCTTACAGAGACGGCGACAAATAGAAGCAATTAACGGTGCATGGGCTATGATCGGTCTCACAGTCGGATTAATCATTGAAGGACACACAGGACTCAGCATTCCATCGCAGGTAAGAATACTACAAAAGGTGCATTTGTCCTCATTCACAGTTACCTATGTTGCTCGGTCTCTTCAAAAATGTCGACAAGTGTGTATCAGATCCTCCTGCATTTTGGAGGATCCGACACGGTGAAGCAACTTTTTTGGAGAGTCGAGCAACATAGACAGTTATACATAAATGAAGTTTTAACTTAACACTTCTCAAAAAAAACATTTTTCAGTTGGAGAGCTACGTATCTGCAGTCGTTGGGATCTTTACGAAATAGATACAGGCCAAGATGAGGAACCAAAGAGACTATGATCGAAGCATTCTTTAACTCGAAAAACGTGAGATCGCGCAAACTGTTAATTCTTGTGCAGGATTTTGGTTTTCAATCCTCTGCTTTCTTGAATTGCTATGGTTACCATAGTACATATCTTTCCATTCAGGCTAAATGTCAATAAAATGTATGATCATACTGTTGTGTATTATTTTTGGAGTTTGAGTTCATTTAGTAAAAAACTCAGTTCTTGTCACCATTAGCAGAAATTAGTTTCATAATGTATGGTATTGGATTTGGATTATACTATATTGTTTTGATGAATATAATGTTTAGATAAATTGTTGTTTTTTGTCTTGCAATAATGTGACACACCAAGAATTTGAAGAATAAATTCTTTTTTATTATTTTCCACCCTCGGTGTCTGGTGGTTGGAGCTTTGATTAAATTTGAATCACGCTCTGCAAGGTCCATTTGCGGTGGTGTTTCCAACAGGATTATCTCCATACTTAGGGCTCGATTTCGAGACATCTGGTTAAGAGTGGAGTAATCCTACTACTGCACCACAACCCACGTTGATGACGATTAAACTTATAATGTATTAAAATGAAAAGGTAGGGTACGAGGAATAGTTATTTATAAAGAAAGATAGGATAAAGGGTAAAGTGTATTGTTAAACATTAAACAATAAGGACAAGATACTATGGGGATCATGTCAAATTGATGGTACGTCTCATCGTTACGTATTAATGGTTATTAATATCGATATGACGAAATGTAAATGACAATAAAAAGAAAACAATTTTGTATATAAAGTAATAATTTGATACACAATACAATAATGACAACTAAACAAAATAGTTTTTAGGGAGTGCGTCCCCTTTCAATAGGAGGCTACACACGGTGCGAGTCTAGATTAATCGGATCGATATACTATATGGTTAAACTAAAAATAATCTACATCACAATTAAATTCTTGAGTTTAATGCTTTTGAGGAAAAGCCCATTGGGCTTAGTCCTTAAGAAGATTTCAACCACTTCTTCACTAGGCCTATCTTCTTGGCCCAAAATCAAAGCCCATAGTTGAACAAAGAATTTATTTTTGGGAAGCAATTTTCACATATAGCAAACGTAAAAATCATATTTGTATGTTATAGTTATAGTTTGCATAATTGCGCTAGCTCCATAGCAAATTTTATGTTTGCTATGAAACTTTTGATTTGTATAATTCGCTAGATACATCCAATTTTATACAAATTGTTCAATTTTGTATAAATTCATTTATACATTGTAATTTGTATAATTATAAGTGTATATGACGAAAATATATGTATTTGTATTTGTATATACACTTTTCTCTCGCTTTATACAAACACAAATGTATTTTATATATTTTATACATTTGTATACCGAATGGGTAATCATATACCGAAAATGGCTAATTGTATACCCAATCAGATGGCAAAAAAATGGGATGTTTGCTGCGAATTACAAATAAAATAAATTATGGCTATAGCATTTAATTTGAATTAATAGTTTGTTATTTCATACAATTTTTCCTTTTTGGGGAGCATATAACATTAACAAGAAAAATATCTATATGACTTAATTATAAATAAGTTAATTAAAAAGTTATTCTCTGAACATTCCCTCAAATCAATAAATACAATATATGTCTTTAATATACAAATCACTATATCATGATCAGGTGAGATGTATTTCACTTTAATTTGTAATTGCTAAGGTTAACTTTATTGATTTGACGTAAATACTCGCAACAGATAAGTATTAAAAAATGACTTAAATGTTTGAATAACTCACAATTAAATGTTTGTGGATAAGATTATTGACCCAAAGTATGAGCTTTTGGACTATTATTACAACTTAGATAAACATGTTCTTCAAAACTTTGAATTAAGAGAAAAACGTGGTGGAAGTTAGAAGACTTTGAAAAGACTATTTAATTGGAATATGTTGTTAGTAGTCCAATTTTGACAAATTAAAACACAATATCCAACAAAAAAAATATTTTTTCCCAAGACTTCAACTCAATGTACGTTATGTATGAATGCAAAATATTAACTTATATTTTATTATCAACGTATAAAAGTTAAACTAGTTGCAAATAACAAATCGTTGAATGATCAAACTTTTGTTTCATTAGTTAACTGAAGAATGATAGTTTCAATCAATTTGAATTTGCGTTGCGTATGATAATTTCATAAGTTTTTTTTTATCTAAAATAACTCATCTTCAGATATTAACTTCAAGACTTTTAATTAAAGGTGAAAGAATCATATTCATTGCATCATAACCCTTCGTGGTAATCAATGAATGATTACATTAATTCAACCAATTATGTGATAGAGAAACTATTGTAATTTCCAAATTATTATTTATGATCTTTTGTTCATTGTTGATAAACCTTATCACAAAATTTTCCTTCTTCAACATAATGGGACTTTTACTTGTCAAGTCAATTATAGTTCGTTTTTTTTTAGCTTCTTCCACGTTTCTTCTTTTAATTTTTTTTTTTTTTAAAAAAATCTATGTTACGTTGCATCATTATCTTTTTCCCCCAATAGTTAGGCTAAATGAGTCAAATATAATGGGTAAATTTTTTTAAAAAAAGGTCAACGTGGATAAACATAACGCGTCTGTGATATTTTCCAACAAATAAAGATGAGACCCTTTTATTGTCTTTATCCTTACAAAAAAAAAAAAAAAAAAAAGTGAATTGAAGTATAGTAGTTTGATTTAGTAATTAATCAAATATTGTGTTGATCCGTTATAACTATTATTTTAATTATATGATCTTTTTAAAAGATATTGAAATAAATTTTTATAATATTCTTTTATATATAGGAGATCATCTTTTTTCGATGATCTACTGCTTAGAAAAAAAATAATAAATAGGATCAGATTTCTTTATAATGATATCATTTGTCGTTTTTTTTTTATTGGTATAATGAAATATTATTATAAAATTATTATATCACTTCAAAGTAATATTTACGACAATATGTGTATGAGATAATGACTTTCAATTCCTTTAATTACAACGTTGTAATAATTAGAATTTTCCTTTGAAATATGACTATGGAAGTTGAAAGTTTGAATGTTGAAACTATATAATGTAATAAAATGTTATCCACTTATAACTTTTCTAATTTATTATTATTATTATTATTTTATTATGTAGTAGATAGATAAGAGAAGACATTTGATGAGAAAGATACATTTTATTCATAAAAATGGGAAACAAGTTTCCTAGGATTGAACAAGTAAAACAACTCCAATGAATTTATATATAAAATTGTAGATAAGTGTAAAATATTATTATCTCAAGTTTAAATTTTATGTAAAAATATATATTATATAATCAGATCATTCATTAACAAATAGCTTTTAATTGATAACTAGATTTGATAACATTAATTGGTAACGTTATAACATAAAAGGTAAATCATGACTTATTATAACATGTTAAATTGTATGAATTGTGTATATAAATTAATCATTCTTAGTTCTTTTTTGGCGTTTCATATCCATTTTGAAGTCTCGATCAAAAAAAATTACTCATTTTTATTATTTTGTTTCAAAATAGGAAATTTCAACACTATTATTTCATTCTCGGACAAAAATAACGTATCCTTATACTATTAATTAATATTAATCGGTATACTTATTTTAGGATAAATAATCAAACGAAAAAAAAGATAGTAGTGCCAAATTTTTACCTCACAACTATTCATGTTTGTCTAACCTACCAAACGCCTCGCCGGGGCCTCCCCCTAGTATATTTTTAAAATTATATGTACTAGGTATATTTTAATTTATTTTTTTCTTCTCTTACCAAATAATTGAATAAACCATGGGGTTTCTTACAGATCACAGTTGTACAAGACATGAGTTATCTTTAAAACTAAATTTGAAAGGACCATTCCAAAGACTGCCACGTGGATCAATTACAAGACAACAGTCAACATCCTTGTAAAGTGTACTTTTTATAGGATAAAGAATTGAAATTTGTTTTTGTAGTTAATTAAAAATAATATTTTAATTATAAGATTATTTTTATAACAATATCATATTCAACGTGATTTTATAACAGAAGTTTGGAAGGAATGATGTCTATTTTAAAATAATACAAGTTATTTTCGTAGGATTATTTTTCTTAATTCAAATTGTAAGTACGTATAAGAGATTATTTAGGTCATGAAGATTGATCAAAATTAAAATCATCAATGCACACTTACTAATTAATCAAGTAAATATTTTTATTTTTTTTGTTATAATTCTTTTTCTATTATATAGCGATACTTACTTAACAAAACTGGTCTTTATATTAAGACTGATTATAATAAAAATAAATCATAAAGATAACTAAAAATAAAGAATATTCTTTTAATTATGATTTATTCGTTCTATAAGAAAACAGTTCTATTGATTTAGCAATCAGATATGAAGGGAGTAGAATTTTTTTATCTATAAAAAGAAACGATAGACAATTATGTAAAAGACTTTTATCGATATTACTTAGAGAAAATTCATAAATTAAATTTTATAAGTAATATATGAACCAAACGTGTCTAAGTTTGTGATGGAAACAATTCATTCAAGTCTAAAGTCTATTCAATTAATAAGAATTTTAATTTCAATTTTGGAGTGTAGAAAAGGAAACTGTATCGAGTTGGTGGTGGGGCGATTATAACTTGTTTAGATAGTCGTTACGTATTCAAACATATGCCATATATTTATTTAATGTAATGTAATATAAACAAAAAAATAATTTATTATTTGTAATGCATATTTAGTTGACACGTGTACATATCAACCTCCCATTAAACATGATAATCTTAGTTGTCATTTCTAGAAGCTTATAATTCTAAAATGAAAAGATTATACCAAAGGAATATATATATATATATATATATCAATTTTAATTTCCATATTGATAAGAACTACTTATATGATTGCACAATTTAATAAAACAAAGACAATTAATGTTTATTTCTTCCAACTTTCCTACGCACACAAAAAAGTAAAATAAAAATACAAAAATTGTACTTTTTTCATATTCATTTCATATTAGATACATTTAATGATAAGTGTTTTCTATTTTGGGGGGATTTTTTATATTTAAACTTTCTATTTCTTTCTTAGTGTCATGACCTAATACATATAAGAATGATAAATTATTCAAGATAATATTTACATATGTGAAGTTGATATGAAATGTAATTTTCATAAGGGATAACTAACAAGAGGTGATACATAAATGGAAGCAAGTTTCCTATGAGTGAGTATTAATTACTCAACCACAATCCACAAAACAAAAATATCAAAAATCTTAGTGTAATTGATAGCATGAAATTGACCTGAAATTATCCACAACCTCTTCATTTTGTCAAACAACACTATTCTCTCAAGATACTTCTCTCAAACGTGGAAAATTAATATACATATATATTGTCCTTTTTGTCATTATTATCAACATTAGTTTTCAAATTCTAGAGATTCTTAGAATAACGGTAGAGTTAATTATTTTTGTATAGTCTATAGGTCACGAAGCAGTAGCATCAGTCACTAATGCTTGCTGATGCATGCATTAGGATAGAATATTTACATCACACCCTTTTATGTGTCTTATTCGAAATCTACTAACATGAAATGCTTTGGGTATCGAAATTTTTTTTTATTATTAATTTCTTATCCTCTATATATATATATATATATCCTAATCTATGGAAGATAGTAGAAGTTATTCACAAGTCACAATTGCAATATCTATAACCAATTTTAAGGGACCATTGATAACAAGCAAGCAAATTTTGGCTTCTCAAGTGACCAATTACATGACAACATGTCAATGTCCATGTAAAGTAGGCTTTGATGGGATGGAGCATTTTCATTGAAAAATAACTATACTTCAAAACTAGATATTAAATTTTTTATGCTTTCTTAGACCACTTCATTTCTTTTCTTTAAAAAAATCCTTTGGAAAATTCCAATATTTTATTAGCAAAGGGACAAATTTGAGGTTTGTTGGACCAAAATGGATAACATATATGATATGAGCTTGTGTTCTGCCTTTTTTCTCTTCTTTTTTATCGACATACGTAGAATTTACTCAAAATATTATTTAAAATTCTTTTTTAGAAACTTATTAGTCTAACTCATAAGAACTACGTTAATATTTAACTAAGGACACTGGTGAATTTTTTATCCAATTTTCTTCATTTTTTTAAGGGAAAAGAGACAATACTATTAACCTGATGATCGAAAGAACAAGGATTTGAGCTCTAAGAATACAAAAAAAATCTAATAAAGAATATTTTTTTATTTAATCAACCTCACATAATGTGAATCTTAATTAATCGAGATCTTAAAACGAATATCAAACATCAAAATAACTAAAAGTTATTCTTATAACCGATATCTAAAAGTTCAAAAATCTTAGCACCTAATCAATTTCACCACTTTACTAAGTACCCATTAGCTACAAAGACTTGAAATGTGATTTGGTGGTTGAGATTAATTATACTAAATATAATATTATCAAATTAAATACTAGTATATTTTGAAGATATATATCAAAAGAAGTTGACAGGAGATAAATATAAAATTTAAATATATTCTTCACGTGATTGAGAAAAATTCAAGAAAAAGTTGGCGTATGGAGTTGAGTGTTGAAAAAACAACTAATTCTCCTATTACTTTTTTATTAAAAAGAAAGTTCCTTATATGTATAAATAAATATTTCAATAATTATTATATTTTATAACATGACAATATTGTCAACATCCCAAAAAAGTACTGTTCGATGGTATAGATAGAATGAAAAATTTCCAACGTTGAAACCAAATATTCTTTTCTTTTATAAAAATTGTAAGTGTTCGTATTTTAAAAATACACTTACAATTTAATTTAAATATGTTATGATACTTTTATGACTTTTAGAACATAATATTAAAAATAAAATGAAAATTTAGAATTAAAAGAATTTTTAGGGTGTTATTGTCTAAACAAACTTATCAAGGGTCTCATATATATATATATATATATATATATATATATATATAATGGACAAGAAAATTTAACTTAAATGCACACATTTGTTATTAGTATATTACTCATTGTTTTAATTTTATTTCTCTATTTTTCTTATGAATCCGTTTTTAAAAATATAGTATTTTTTTTAAATTCCATCTATTTAATATATTTACGATCCTAAGATTAAAGGGTATTTTGGTATATTCAACATATCTTTAGTTTAATACCATAAGATTCAAAAGTCTTTTTTATTTTTTTAAACTCTGTATCAAGTTTTTTTTTTTAAAAAAAGACAAACAAATCAAGACGGGGGTGTGTTTTCTTCTCTCTTTTTTTAAAATAAAGTTTTATGTGATTTGTTACAAGATGTCACGAGGAATTGTTTTTTAAACAAGAGACAAAATTGGCTACTGTGTTCCTCAAATTGTTACAAATTAATCCAACAAGAATTGATAAGAAGAATAAATCTAGACACATGCATGTTGTTTAATTGACAAAGTTGGAATTTGAAGATTTTATGAGACATTTGACTTTGAAATCCAACTATTTGTATAAATGTTGTAGGAAAGAGTGATCATGAGGTGTGTCAAGATTTTAGGGCATTCAATAAATGTTCATGTGTTCTATAGTATATGATAATTTGTAAATCTATAATAATATACCCATGCAATTTTATAAATAGAATTTGAAAAGTATAACATATATATATATATATATATATATATATATATATACAATTCTTACCTTTCTCAAAAGCTATTTAAATATATTAAATTTGAAATATTTTATCTATATCGATCTATTTTGTAGATTTCTTATAAGTGCAAGCCAAAAATAACTTTGGTTTATTCAATAGATTCACGTATATATGGTGATCTAGGATTTTAGGTCATACGATATATGTATGTATTCAAAATTTAAATATTATAGATTCTAGTCGGAAATTTTGTCACAAATTAGTTGACATACTTAATTCAAAAAAATAATTGTACTTATTTAGTATATTTCTTAGGATATATAGAGGATGAGAGCAAAAAGCTATTGAATTTGAATAAATTCATAGTTACTCTTTAAATTCATCGATGCAGATTAAGAAATTTATCCAGCCATGCTTATCCCAAATACATATCTACTATTTGAACGTTATTGGATTGAGTCTGAAATTCTATCACAACATATTTGATTTATTGAATTTTAAAAAAATTATTTATATTTATTTAATAATTTTTTTTGATATATGATATAAGGTCCGCATAAAAAATTATTAACTTGGGATAAACCTATAGTTATTTATTGGATCCGCCCCTATGGCTAACCCCTAAATTAATGGCAAATTGAGCTATATATGTAGACTTTTGAGTTCTCATATATACATGATATTTAGACAAATTTGACTTTTTGTTTGTTTAGGATAAGAAAGTGTTGATATGTCTTATCATGACGGTAAAATAAGGAAATGATAATATAGATAATCACATGTTATTTTTCGAGGGGAATTCAAGATTTAAATTATGTGAATTTAATTCTTTAAGATTTTTAATATTGAATTTATTATATTTTAAAGTCATAAATTCATGTTTATAATTTTGATTAATTTTTATACATAAAATTTGTGTTTCGCGTGAAAAGTTATGGATTCAATTGAACCAGCACCAATAATGATACATTCGCCATGGTTAGGCACTAGGAATATCGTGCAAGTTAGTCCTATTTAGTTCCAATTGTATTTTACTTATCCAAGCACTAAAATTGTTTTGTGGGTATTAGATGTGACCTTTTTTAAGTTTAATGTTCAAAGCATTTTGTATTTATGTAAGGTTTGGAGAAAAAACGCACCTTAAAAGATATGATATAAACAGACTACTCTAATGCAATTATTGATGACAGGCTTTCATGATTTGAACTCTATGACCGATAAGTCAGAAAATTTTATTATTACCCCAAGACCATCTTAATATTAGATGTGGACCAATAAACTTGAAGTTATCAAAAAACAAATCTTCAAAGCAAGGAAGAGACAAATATTGGATAATATTCTTTGGTATGAAACCATTACTAAAAAAGGCCTTAGATAAAGAGAATGAATGGCATTAGTTAATCTTGTTCTCTTTTTTTTTGGCCAAGGGTGATTTCACTCTTTTTGGAAATTCCAATAATTGTTAGATATCTTTGGACACTATTTTCTTAATATATATATATATATATATATTTCGATTCTTTGTATCTATCACTTTAATTAAAAATTTTGATTCATAAGTACTTACCATTTTAAAAAATCAAAAAAACGTTCTTTCATTTCAATTTCAACCATACTATTTCAAGAAGGCATTTGATCAAGTATAATACCTTTATGATTAGTGAATTTTTAACAAGCATACCAAAACTATAGTTAAACAACATATCAGAAAATACCAACGAAAATTAATACTCCCTTTCCTAGACTCATAGGTATCAAATATTCAAACATCCACATCTAGTTTTTGTCATAGAAAGATTACCCATTGGTCTTGCTTAATATTTCATGTCAAAGTTTGACCATTACCATAAAAAAAATAAAGAATTAATCTAAAAAGTTGTTCATTCATTGTTTAAGCTAAAAATAATTGACGAATATCTAAAATAGGTATAATTCATGTATAATATATATGTGTATGATCATATATAATTAAAGATAAACAGTAAATCTGTGTAACTATTTATGTAAAGATTCCTAAAATATTGAATTTAAGCTCTTGACATAAGAAACATCTTGTTAAGGAACACTTTCTCCTTTAATATATCTTGTCTGGTGTGAATTCAGATTAGTTACTCAAATTGAATTATTTTTTTTTAAAAAAAAGAGTACTTGATGTTGGAAACCATACTATTGAAAAAGCATATTATAAATTTGGTCCAAGAAACAAATTAAGGTTATTAAAAAAAGGAAAAGGTTCCACTATTAATCCTCAACAAGTATGAAACTTCAATTTTTGAGTGATTTTGTTTGACTATTAGCAAAGGTGTACTTGTACCGCCAAGGCGCCAACTTGTTTGTTTGCTTTTTGCATATGAGAATCATTTTATAGGGTTTGAAATTTGGGACATTGATTACATAAATTAAGCCGTTGATATTTCAAAAAACTATATACTAAAATTAAATCCCACCTCAAGATGTTGCTTTTTTTAAAAAAAGAAAAAAAGAAAAAAAAAGAGAGCAGCATGATATACTATAAATTTTCACATGGGATGTTAAAAAATGTTGGGCCACGAGTCCATTATACAGTCTTATATGATATTTTTATAAGAGACTATTTCCACAATTTGAATGTGTTTGGTTCCTCATCACATGATAGCAATAAGGCTTGCTCTTTTGAGAGTTATATATATATATATATATATATATATATATTGTTATTCCATCTCATGTCGAATTTCCTCTTGTAATTTCGTCTAATTTGAATTCGCGAGGTAAGGCACACTAAGGGAAAATGCATCTTTCCATTAGGATTTGTTTTTATTGCCCAAATTTAAAATCTCTAAGTAAGGATTGAACTGCATCCGCCCTGTAAATATCGAACGTCGAATAAAAACTCCCAAAAAACCTTACCACAATGTTTTCAATTAGGTCATAAAAAGGAATTTCGGCTAGCATGAGCATCATGGAAAAAAGGCATAATAAATAAAAGGGCCCAATAAAAATTTAAAAAGTGCAATTATTCTATAGTATGAAAAGTATAAAGGATAAGCTTTTAATAGATATTACGTTACGCTAAGGAATAAGGATTCTTATAATACTTTAATTATAATGTTTTTGACAACATTTTTTTGGTGAACAATTCTTTGTACATGGATATTACTCTACTATAGAAAATTGATAAAAGCAATTTCAAGATTTTATGCATGAAACATATCACGTACGCCGCACGAATATAATTAATCAGATTAATAAATTTCGAAAAAAAAAAAAAACCACCATTGACTTATGGATTGCAAGTAGAACCTCAAACTCCTCCACCTTCAAAGTTATATGAAGTACGTTACAATTTTCACTATAAAATTCATGATAGTTAAAATTATACGAATTTAGAATCACTCTAATATTACAAAAACTTACAGACCGACGAAGGGTGTGCATGATGGGTGGTTTATTGAAATTCCCCTTCTACCTTATCTAAAGGTTTCACATTCATCCTGAGATTATATAGATCTAAAACTTCTCCATAGTAAACGTTTTAATTTCCTCCTTAGGTAGGAGCTTATCTGGTGCTTACACAAAATTCATCAAATTCATTATTAAAAATTTGCTAACTTCTGACGTTGATTTTTCATGGATATCTCATCAGAATTTGGCTCATCAGTAACACGTTTACGATTTTTTTTGTCAAAAACTCTTTATCAATAGGCTAAATTCTAACGATACATCTATCAATCCGATAATATATATATATATATAGACCTCTTATCCTATCTAGTCAATAATAATTGTCCCAACTCAATTGGTAAACTCAAGTCAAGTGGAAAAAGAATGAAACCCCTTCAAGTACGTAAATAACTAAAAGCATTTAATATTAAAAAGCATACGTATATGCGTGTCCTTTGTCTAATCCATTAGATTAAATAGACATACATGCATTTTCTCCATATGAAATTAAAAAAAAAAAAGATTTTAATTTATTATGAATTCTTGGTTGACTTCTATATATCCCAAAAGTTTTATTTAATTTGCCGCATCTATTTATACCTAATTCAATGAACTTAATTTAGGTGGAATACATCAATAATCTCTTAAAATTATCAGTAATTTTTTCATTTAGAAACTCAAACTATAGTATGTTACAATTGAGCATCTGAATACGTGATATTTCCAACTCAAATTTTGAAAAAAGTTTATGCACGTGTTCTAAGCGCTCATTATGTAGATAAAATTAACCACTTAAGATATGTGATCATCTCCTTCAATTATACACATTAACTTCGTAAAACTCGGGCAAGAATGTGTAATTAAAGGAGTGTTATTTCACTTCAAATTAAAAGAAAATAATCGTGGAAATTCATTTTTTGGTAGAAATGAATATATAAATTTATTTATTTATTTATTTGGTTTTTTATCGGGTGTGCAGTACCCACATTGGAGTCTGACTGAATTCGGATTCGCACTGAGAAATCTCACATTAGGGATAAAGCACTCCCTAACAAAGACAACTCCATACCCACAAAATTGATATATAAGTTTTATCATATAGCAATGACCACACAATAATCATTTTTTTATGATCTTGGTAATGATATTCATTATATCCCATAAATTGTTTCAACTATATGATAATTGGCGTCTCATTTTAATGCTATGTCTGCAAATTGCAATCTTAGACATTCAATTTAAAGAATCAACATTTCATCAAATTGATATAAAGTCTATAGTTTTTAGCCACTTTTTTTCTTCCATAAAGTTGATCTACACATCCAAATTACTCTACTAGCCTATACATGGTTTTTCCTATTAATGATTTTTTTTAAAAAAAAAAAACGTGACCTTTGATGTGAAACATAAATTTAACTAAAATTTTTCGTTATTATACTTTGATACGTAATAATAAATCGTATTAAAATATTGTTAGTTAATAAAGGCAAATCGATATAACACACTTTTATAACAATAATAAGGTGCGTCCGGGTGCTCCGATATTGACATCAAGGGTGGACCCACATTGGAGCTTCCGGGTGCTTGAACACCCATTAATCTCGTATCGAACTATATATATTTATATAGAAATTTTAACGAATGATATAAAATTAAACAGTGAGCACCTAGGCAACAAGTAGTTGATTGGTGCGGTGGCCGTTTTTGGGTGCTCAAAGTTGGATGTTGCATCTGTTGTGGAGCACCCACAACACGTTCAAGTAAAGAAATATCGAAAAACAATAACAAATAGTATGATAACTAAAGTAAAGGAAGCTACATATAGTATTATAATCAAAGAAGTAAGATACTAAGGGGTAGTTTGGTAGGAAGTATTAGAAGAAATAGTCAATGTATTATGTATGGTATTATATAGTACTATATTTGGTAAGAATTTGGGCCTATGTATAACTAATTCATGGATTAGTTATACACCCTACATAGTATTAGAGGATGTATTACTAATACCTTCTATTTGGAGGTATTAGTAATACGTAGAATTTAATACCATGGGATAAGTCTATGTAAAGACAAAAATATCCCTCAAATCATTTTAACCATTTTGTTTATTTTCTTGATTTTATGTTTTATATTTGTATTAGTAAATTAATTTAAATAAATTAGCACATAAATTATTAGAGAGAGTTGTTTGTTACTAAATAAATTCAATACAATTTTTGAAATGTGAATTTAACATTTACTAATTAAAAAGGTAAATATATCACCACATGATGTTTCTTAATTGAATGTATAATATATGCGTGTGTGTGGTTTTCTAATTATTTGTATTTTGAACAATTTATAAAATTGCATACATATTAAAACTATAACTTGCAATTTTTATGTGTAAATGTAGATGGTTTACTCAATTTTACTAAGTATTGTTTACCGTCTTATCGGTTTTAAAAGTATATGATTTATCTTTTTTAAATTGAAAATGTCATTTTGTGAGTGCTAAATTTATTAAAATGACACTTATTTAGCCTCAAATAATTCAAGTGAAAAAATAGCAATCATGACAACAAAATGTTCTTCACCTAGCTAGTTAAAAGGTCATAAAAAAAATAACATTGTCCGGCAATTATCTACCTTGACCCAATTACATAATAATACAAGGGTATGATTGGAAAGAAGTTTTTTATAGAGTTTTAATCAAAACACAAGATGAAGTAGGAAACAATAAACCAAACACTTAATAAAAATAAATCATACATTACTAATCCCTACACTATTAATCCCTGCATTACTAATTCTTGCGTTATTAATCTTTGTACCAAACGACCCCTAAGTGAGTAATAATAATAATACTAGAAAGTGAACTAAACAAACGCTCAATCATCCACTAACCTTTGATCTTAGTCCTCTCTTCTTGTTTAGAATTATGTCATCGATAAGTTTGCATGTCTAATTACCTTTCTCCGCGATTTTGTTTGACTATCTCCACCTCGGCACCTCTCCTGGTAATCGATATAAAGTAATATAATTTGACGTAAATATCGAAATATTGAAATATAAATACTTCAGATTTGAATATATATATATATATAAACAATCATAATGTGAACACAAAAAAGTGGAGGATCTTCAACTTTTGAAAATGAAATGAAGCAAAATCTATATATGATAATTACTAGCACATAATTTTATTTAATGAGCCAAACCCAGCCGACCTTTTTTTTTTATTCATGTTGCTACTAGACCTTCTACTTTCTAGGACCTAATTATTTTGTAATAATCATTTACAAATTTCAAATAATAAAAAATTATAAACTAAATATATAGTTTTAATTTTATTTTTTTTAAATGTTATCATCAATGTCTGAATTCAGAATGGATAAAGTGGGACCTAGTTGGGCAAATAGCTACCTGGCTATTTATTGTAGGTCCTACAAGTTGGCCTGTTAATAAGTGGATAACTACCTAATCCAACCAACACAAGTAAGAGAAAAACAACCCATTCTGGTTCGGTGGTAGAACTATTTCACTTTTAATTAAAATTTTGAGTTTGAGTCCTAAATGTGGAGAAAATTTTGTTAGGAGCGACACTCTTAAATGGACCCTGCAATGCGTGATTTCAATTTAATCAAAGCTCCAATACAAGTTTATGGAAAAAAAGAATAATTTAATAGTTGAAATAGAAAAAAAAAACAAGTTAAGTTCGATAACACATCTAAAATATCATTTTTTTTAATGAATTTTCTATTTGTACGATCAAGTATTTATATTTTCTGTTTGAGCTATCATTAATTATTTATCAAAATACACTTTAAAACTGACTAGCTGGATTTAAACAATACTTTCTTTTGATACATATTACTTAGTCATGATTATTAAGTGATACTTTCTTTTGTTTCAATATATCTCATGCCTTACGTTCTTTTTAGTTTGTTTCGAGCATTGCGCTGATTATGAAATTTAACTCAATATCTTACGACATGAGTTGACGACAACTATGAACTACTTATGTTCATATTCTTGAAGACACTTCTCTCTTTCAAAAGAACTCACAAATTAAGGTCCTGTTTTCTACATCTAGCTTAATAACTTTTTAACTACAGTTTTTTCATATGACATATTTCAAATCATAAAATTTAAGCATATTTAATACATTACACATTTTTAATTTAATATTATAAAATATTTTTAAAAAATGCTAAACTAAACAAAAAATAAAATAAAATAACTTATTCAAGTTTCTTACATATAATAAATAGCCTATTATAAAACTAAATAAAAAATTCTAAAAATTATAATTTCGAAATAATTTAATCCACTAACGATAATATAATTAGATGACGTGTGTGAAGGAAAACTGTGGGTCAACAAAAAAGTGCGGTGAGCTACTACGTGATATATTCTAATTTTATCCGACCAAAACTGGACACTGCCACGTGGCCATTTTATAAGCGACACGTGGCTACTTGTAAATGTGGGCTTCTCCTGCCTCCATGGAAATAGTACAAATATTTTCTTGAGAAATAAAAAATACAATTAAACACAATAATTAACAATTTAGGCATATAAAAGATTTTGACTAAAAATAAAATAAATTGACTTTTAAAATTTTAATTCTATCATATAAATTAGGACAGAGAAACTACTAATAAATAAACAATTGTGCGATGTGAATTAAGATGTAAGATTGAATTTCTCTAAGCTATGGCATTAGAACATTAGAATCGAAAAGACTCGAAGAAATTTCTATTCGTTCAATACAATGCTTGTGAATGAAAGAAATTAATGTGCCCTCCAACAAAAAATAATGTTATATATATACATTTTTATTGTTGAGTAGTGATTGACTGATCTCATGATATTTTCTGAAGATTGAAAAATAGAATAACTTTGATCTAATCCATTTCTCATATTTGATATTGCGCTTTAAAATATAAACGGGCTATTGTCATAACATCGACTAGTAATGAAAACACACTAAACAAGACCGCTTATCACTGATGGTCAAAACATATATTGGAAACTGGTCCAATTATATTTATATGATATTTTTCATTTTTTAAATTTAAATTATGTGCATTTTTAATTTTAAATATTATTTAAATTAACTTTTAAGAAGTGAAATGTATCGTATATATTATAGGACAAGGGGATATAATTTTTTGGGTCAAAGAGATATACAATTGTTCAACTACATAGCTGTTAACTTTTTTTTTCCTAAATAAATGAGAAGGCAGATTAATTAAATTAACCAATTTTAGGTAGGGATGATAAACTTCTTTCATTCTATTATTTTCTCTGTTGAATTATATTTATTTTGAATTAATGAAATGACCTAGTCTAAATTGGAGTCATAGTTTTGGTTTTAATTTTTCTAGATATATTAGAAAATTTTTGTCTTGATTTCTAGATTGACAACGATAATTTATTTTAAGTGAACCAAAAGAATTAATTTTATAATTATTAAAACTCAAATTATATGAATAATATAAATACCTAAATTATAATTATGTTATTTTGATCATTCGATTCACGATTTTAATATTTATTAAAATAATATAAATTTTTTTTTTGATGATTATAACGATAGAGTACGATAGTCACTAAATATAAAATGTCTAATATATATTCTATATGATATCAAATATAATATTCTCCAATAACAGTTCTCCAATAACAGCACGTCAAAAATTACTGCCAAAGTTGGAACTAATCTTTATAATTGTCAAAAAGTTAACAAATTGACCTCATCCAACTTGGCATCACCTATATTAGGTGCCTAATTACTTAAATTGATGATAAATTTGCTAAGAAAAAAAGCTTCGAATGGTCCAAAATTGGAATAATGTTTGAAAAAAAAATCTAATTTTTTCAACACACAAAAAACATTATCGAACACTATAGGGGCTCTATCGAAATTCAACGATGAACAGTTGTCTAAAAGAAAAAATAATATGGTTCGTATGCCTATTTTACCTACTTGATGAAAGGTTTATTGTTAATGCATTGGTGAGAAGTAACAAATATCTCACATAAAATTGTTTGATATTTACAATAGTGAGAGATAACAACCTATTAAATACCTATAAAATAAATCGAAGTGAATACAAATTGATCTGAATATCACGATTACGGTAAAAAAGGCACAAAAATTTCAAATTGTCCCCACCCCCAACTCCCCCCCCCCCCCACATGGCCAATTTACAACTTTTATTTTTCTCTGTTTGGTAAAGCACACAATTTTAATTATAACATTTACACAACCAACTACTATAATCTAATAATGCCTTTTGCCAACTCACTTATATGAAGGAAATATATAAACTTATATGGACATAATGTTAGTATCAAAATAATTAATGCATTATATTTCTCTTTTAGATAACGTTTAACGGATTAAATTTCACTTGCTGAATTTTATTTATTGTAACGGCAAATTATTAACTTTATCCATTTTACAATAAAGTCAATAATTTGTCACGTTAGAATACTGAATTTTATCTATTATAACAGTAAAATTGTTAAAACTCTATCTACTCCTAAGTCCTAATATAGAACAAATCCCATGGATAAACTTCAGTTATTTTTATACATATTAATTTCTTTTCCTCATTTTTTAAAATTCTCTATTAAACTAATATATATATACCTTTTCCAAGAAAATAAAAAAAAAAAAATAAGTGAAAAAAAATTAGTCAAGATTTCACTAATTAATAGTCAAAACTTCTAGATAATCACAATTTTCTCGGTTCACGTTTGCTTATTTAGTATATTAATTTTTATTTTTACTTGTCATTTTTATCATATCAAAAACAAAATATTTTTTTCTTGTAGTTTATCATCAACATTAATTACTCATTCCATAAATTATTTTTTACGATATAAAATTATGAATAAGTTAATATAAGTATAATATTCATATTGATCATCATTTTGTGTATAAAATTCAAATTGAACAAGTAAAAATAAAAATAAATAATTATTAACGTAATTTAAAGTTTCACTTTTCTTAAAATAGAGAGTGAAAAGAAGAATGTATATATTAATGAACTTTAAATATTGTACATTTCTAATTTGTAAGGTAGTAATTCTCCCACGAAAAACATCAATCCTATTTTCATCATCGATTATAATAGAATTATAAGTTTTTTTTTTAACAAAGATTTTGAGTTCGAACTTTAAAAATAAAGTCATCTTTAGAAGAGAGCGATTTGTTTTCAAAAGGAAACTTCATGAAACAAAATATAATTTAATCAAAGTTCAAGACGAATATCAAACACTAAATGAGAAATCAAAAGTAAAATATAAGTAATTTTATTCAAATATTAGGGTAGGTTTTTGGCTATTAAACACATGAACTATAATATTTTCTTCGTCTCATAATCGGTATTATATCAACCAAATTAATTTGATCTAAAATAAATGTCGATTTAACTATTAGAATAAATTAAAGTTGCAAATATTAAATATTCTATTTAATTCTAATGTATATCTTAATTGAAGTCTAATCTAATTGTAGGCTTTTTTGCTATTGAAACATGTGATAAATAATATTTCCTCATGCTCAAAATAGGTGTTATTTTAACCAAATAAAAATCAGGTTCAAAATAAGTGTTGTTTTAACTAAATTAATTTGATTCGAAAAAACATCGTTTTAAAAATCAATAATGTACTTATATTTTAAAAAAGTAATTATAGTAAAAAAAAAAAAAACTCTTATAATTAGCGTACTTAAATGATTCTTTTAAAAGATTGTGTCAAAATCTTAAAAAATAATTATTTTGGATCTAAGGTAGTAAATTTTCCTAGCGGAGATGTACTATAGTGTACTCTTGACATATAGTACACAAAATAATTCCATTTAGCGACTTTGCATTTATAAATAATAAACATGTTAAAGAATAGTTCGATAAGTAGGGGTTGAAGAGGGTAAATCATATAGAAATTTTATCTCAATTATCTTATAGAAATAAAAAAGTTATTTTCGAAAGGATAAAGTGCTTCAAACCTTACCTTTAACCGTGGAGACAAGAACACAATTTCGAAAAGTTAAAATATAGGCAGATCTTATACTTATTTTTTGTGTTATAGATAACTATTACTTAATTCCAATGCATAAAAGAAAGTAATTACCGTGGAGACAAGAACACAATTCCCTCATACTCCCTTTGTCTCAATTTTGGTGGCACAGTTCGAATTTCAAAAATTAAAGTGTAATTTAATTTTGATCGTAAATTTGTATATTGAATTTTGCCAAAATAAATTTTACATATTTGAAATTAGTTTAAAAGTATTATTCTAACTTATAGTAATATTTAACAATTCAAAATATTTTTAAAAAAATAAAAAACATATAATTAAATAAATTTGATTAAATTTCGAAATCCAAAACGGATGGAGTAATAATTTTGTCGACATTACACGCTTAACCAGCTGTTCTCTTTATTTATTCAATTCACAGTGTCGATTCGTCACAGCTGTTAAAACCCAAAAGGTCCCCTTCAAAACGTGTTGCTATTATTTATTTATTATTTGCCTTATTAAATATTCTTTTTTTTACTAACTACTTTAATAAAAAAAAAAAATTTAATCTGAAGTCCGATATAAGTGATGAATGGAATCCCACATCGGAGATGAAGAATTTTCTATTGGTTCTTAAAATATAACTTGTAACAAACTTCAAATTGTAAATTAATTTTTAGAGTTGAGTTAGACATTATAAGGTTTATTTCTTTAACATTATGTATATTTGAGTCAGGATTATGATATTGTGCAATAGATTGTTCACACATTTAGTATAGATATATGGAGAAAGATCCTCTCATAGATTGTTCACTTCATTTAATATTGAAGAGTGTCTAGACTAGTGGCAGAAAATTATATAATATATACATGATTAAAATAATTTTTTAGGTATATATAGTAGATGTTGAGCCCCCTTCGACTACTTCATGTGTCTATTTTGGCAGATTTTGAACCCCCTAATTAAAAATTCTGACTCCGCCACTGGTCTAGACATGCGTCGAGGTGACTAATGGAATCCCACATCAGAGATGGATGAGTTCCTTGGACTTTTTGTATCGTTTAGGTAACTATTATCTCCATTTGAGCTAACTTTTGTGGTTAAGTTAAACGTAATGTTTATTTAACAATAGGCATTGGGCCAGACTCGATTAAATTCAAACTTGTATCGAGAATTTCATATCATGGGGTAAAACGCTTGTACACTCTCTTCGTCAAAAAATAATATTATAAATATAAGGTCAAAATTATATATATAATAGATGTTGAATTTTTTGACTTCTTTCATATTGATTTTTTTTATATATATATTTTGAATCTCATTAATTTGTAAAAGCTTTGACTTCACGAGATTTTTAGTTAAAGATGAACGAAGTATTTACTACAATCACACTATTTAAATTGCGTTAAAAAATAAATAAGAACACTATTGATTTTCCGTCGGGTGAGGTGGGAATTTTTTTTATTATAAAAAAACACTTTATTTTTCCTATTCATTTTCAAATTGTGTCTCCCTTTATTGACTTCTCTATTTAATTCTCCAGCTTGTTACAGGCTTAATGCTTTTAAAAGATGAAAGGGAAGTAGTTGATACCGATTAATTATATAAGAAAAATTCAACAAAGCTTTTAAAATAGTATTTTACCTATTATTGTGTATAAGTTAATATGAATAAAAATTTATTCCTACTCGATATTTATACTGAAATATACTTCAGTTGATGTAAATATCGAGGTGTGAATAATTTTATTTCATATTAAAAGATAGTGAATTTTGTCAGAAGTAAAACATATTCTAGATATCCTTATAGATTTAAAAGAAAAGTGAAAAAAATTGGATTTATATGTGTTTGTGAAGTCACGCAATATGCATTTATTCAATTGGTATAAATAACGAGGTGTAAATAATTTTATTTCATATCAAGCACTGGTGATTTCTGTCATATCAATAAGTGAAACGTATTTAAATATCTCTATTGAGTGAAAAGAAAAGTGAATTATCTTTAAACTACAATTTTTTTAAGTTTATGTTATACTTTAATTTGGATCAATTCACACTTTTATTAATTACTGATTCTTGAACACGTGTGTTGCACGTGTATCTCATAGTATTAATGTTCTAAAATAATATAAATATTGACATATGTATGTGATGAAAATTGTAGGAGAAAAATACAAATGTGAATTGACAAATGATTTGCTACAATTTGTTTACCAACTCTTTCTTGTAATGTACCTCAAATTTCGTTGAACTTCGAACTTATTTAGCCAATGTAGATCACACTAGAGATTTTTTTAAGAAGAATAAAGGTAGAAAACTTAAAATTGTAGTTTGGAAATGAGAGGGCATCCCTCTATTTTTAGCTAACAAATGATAGTATGAATAAGTGCTAATTGTGCCTTATCAAAATAGGCTCAACCCTTCCGAAAAGTTATAGCTCATCGGAAAGTCACAACCTTTCGAAAAAGTCACAATCCTTCGAAAAAGTCACAACTCATCGGAGAAGGCACAACCCTTTAGATTATTTAACTTTGAAGTTCGGGAGTTCATGCTTTTAAAGTAGTATAGAAGATATAGATAGATAGATTAGCAAATCGTCTTATATTTTATCTTTAACCCTAATGAAAATCAATGACCACAAAATATAATGAGTCGTAAAATTAAGATATTTCGTATAGTTTAATAGATAAATTTTACATTTTCACTAAAGAAAATTGTCATAAGCCTCGTTTAATTGTCAAAAATAATAAAAGCCTATAAAACATGAAAATGTTTTGCATACTAATATATAATAACAAGAATTATGCCAAAAATAATAATTACAATTTCAACTTAATTATATCTACCTCTTTTTCTTTTTCTTTTTTTAACAAAAGAGGGTGATAATAAGAATTGAACCACGATTATTTGTCAGACTTTCATCTATGTTATAGACTAATATTCATATCATATCATTTTATTAATTATGAACAATTTAATAGATTAAGGACGATGTTCATAGTTAAGTTCAGATAGCATGTTAAGAAAGGGGAAAAAAAACATTTTTGGTGAAATATTTGTTTTTAAGAACAAAGTTTTGATTAGTGTTGAATGCCAAATAAATAAGAGACAAGTCATATTCAAGTTACAAATTTGTGTATTTCTTTTCCTGTTAATATAATAAAAACAAATAATAAGATAAATTCATAAGGCAATACGTAACTCCTTTGCAATTATATTTTATGCATGAGATAAAAAAAATTTAAAATATATATTATCAACAATAAGTTGGGAGAATTTTGAAACTATTATTCATAATTTGATTATTATTTTTTACTAAATTGATCTAAGAAAATAAATCAATTTCTAAGTTTTTCTTCATCATTATAAAACTTCAAGAAAATCGTAATATATTATTTCTCCAAATAATCTCTAACAGCTCACCCAAACACTATTATTGCACGCCAATATTGTTTTTATTCAATATTTGAAATTTATTTTTTAAATTATTGAAAAAATATAAATAAATTAGGCAGATCGAATTCAACAAAACAACCATTGTTTTTTAGTAGCAAAGCTACCAACCTTGTTTTCTTTTGATCATTATATAACTCCATATAGTAAAATTGTAATATGTTTATTTTCTCTAAATAATTTGTAACAACACTCAAATATGATAATAGCGCACTAACATTATCTTTATTCAAATTTGAAATTCAAAACTTATTTTTTAAAACTATTAAGAAAATACAACCAAAATAGACAGATGAAATTCCACAAAGCAATCAGTTATATTTTATTACCTACATAATTATTATTATCTTGTCGTTATATAACCCCATAAAACAAGAACGGCAAGTAGTAACATCACGTTATTTTTACTCTTTTCGAATATTCTCCGACAACTGACTCAAATCATGTGATCGCACGCCAATTTTCAAAATTTATTTTTAAAATCATAAACGACAATACAGTCAAAACAGACAGATCAGACTCGACAAAGCCGCCGATTGTCCTTTACTAGCTACATTGTAACTACTAATCCTTTCTCTTTTTTTTCATTATTAACACATAACTCCATAAAAGTAAAATTTCTGAATTAGATCGCAGTATATTCGTTTTTCCAAAATAACCTCAAACAACTTCCTCAAACATTAAAATTATACATCACACTCCTCATTTTTTTTCAAACAAATAATTTTCTCCATATTTTCCTTTTTCCTTCCTTTTTTTTTTTCTAATATTGAAAATTAATTAAAATATATATTGTTTTATTCCCAAGATAAAAAAAGAATCATAGTGTTAAAATTTTAGACCAATAAGCACCACAAGTAAACTTCGTGTCTAAAAAGACCACGTTATCTAACATGTGACCTAATATATAATCTTATAATAAAAATCACCCCAACCCCCCAAACCCCACATTAAATTTTTACATACATATTGACCTCTTAAACATATAATTATACACAGTAGATATAGTGAGAGAAAATAAAGATCTTCTAGAGAGATGAAGGCGTTACAACTCACCAAATAGATTATTTGGAAATAAATTTATTTATTGAATTTTTTTTTTATAAAAAGATATATTTCTTGTTTTAATTAAGAAGATATATATATATGATCTTGTCAAATCTTGACCATCAAAAAGTAATAAAAATCAAATCTTGGCCATTCATTAGTACTCTTTACCCCCACCCACGCCCTTTTTACCCCTTACCCCCGCCCCCACCCCGACCCCCTTTACCCCCTACCCCCATAGCCCACAAAATCTCAAACCTTCCAAAAACCCATTCACGTAGTAACCCATATTGGTGTAAAGTCGGTCTTGTTCCCCTTCGTTCTTATCCTCAATCACCACCACCTTCCTTGTGTAGAAAATATATACATATATATATATATATATATATACATATATATATATATATATATAAATATATATATATATATATATATATATATATAATATATATATATACATTATATATAAGGGGTTAATTAAGTTTTGATTAACTTTCCATATTTGGTTTCTCCATGAAACTTTTATATAGTAGTTCTTGGTTTTTAATCAAGTATAAACTTTTCATTTGTAACACCCATCGATAAAAAAGAAGCAAAAAAAAAAAAAAAAAAAATCCTGAAAAACACCCTTTTTGAATTTTCAAGAATCCATTGGAGTTTGCTGTGTTTATTGGTCTAAAAATGGTATAAAGCTCTAAACTTTATCTTCAAAAAGTAATTTTTTTGCATACCCAAGTTCTTGATTTTGTGTTTTTTATGTGTGTTGTGTGGTTTTTACTTGTTTTTTAAAATACCCTTTTGGTTTCATCATTTGAAAATTCAAGAATCTTTGGTGTTTGCTCTGTTTATGGAGTAAAGTTTTAAACTTTATAATTAAAAAGTGTTAATTTTTGATACCCAAGTTTTGTTTTTGTTTGTTTTTTGTGTTGTGATTATGTTGTCAAGATCTTGTTTCAATCTGCTTAATCTTGATGACTATTCTGTAACTGATCGGGCTCGAATCCCAAAGTTGATGAATGTTCCAGGGATTATAACAGATTTTGGTGGAGGAGGAGGAGAAGGAGGAGATGAAGAAAAGGGGGAAGTTTCACCTAGTGTGAAAAATGGGAGTAGAAGGATCATTGTAGCAAATCAGTTACCAGTGAAAGCTTTTTGTAAAGATGAAAAAGAGGGGAAAAAATGGTGTTTTGAATGGGACAGATATGCTTTAGATACATTGATTTTGCAGCTGAAAGATGGTTTGTCACCAGATTTGGAGATTGTTTATGTTGGTTGTTTGAAAGCTGATGTTGAATTGAATGATCAAGAAGAAGTTGCTAATTTCTTATGGGAGAAATTTAGGTGTGTACCAACTTTCTTGTCATTAGATTTGATAAACAAGTATTACCATGGCTTTTGTAAGCATTATTTATGGCCTTTGTTTCATTACTTGTTGCCTTTGACATCTAGTCATGGTGTAAGATTTGATAGGTCTAATTGGTTGGCTTATGTATCAGCAAACAAGATTTTTGCTGATAAAGTTTATGAGGTGATTAATCCTGATGATGATTATGTTTGGATTCAAGATTATCATCTCATGGTTTTGCCTACTATGTTGAGGAAAAAGTATAGTAGGATAAAAGTTGGGTTTTTCCTTCATAGTCCTTTCCCATCGTCTGAAATTTATCGAACATTGCCTGTTAGGGATGAGATTTTGAGGGCTTTGTTGAATTGTGATCTTGTTGGTTTTCAGACATTTGATTATGCTAGACATTTCTTGTCATGTTGTAGTAGGATGTTAGGTTTGGATTATCAGTCAAAAAGGGGTTACATTGGTATTGACTATTTTGGTAGAACTGTGACTATTAAAATCCTTCCTGTTGGTATTCACATGGGGCAGATCCAAAATGTTATGTCTTTGCCTGATACGGCGAAGAAGGCAAAGGAATTGAAAGAGAAGTATGAGGGGAAAATTGTGTTGTTAGGTATTGATGATATGGATATGTTTAAAGGGATTGGTCTGAAGTTTTTAGCGATGGGACATCTTCTCGAGCAATCCCCGTCCTTGAGGGGAAGGGTAGTGTTGGTTCAGATTACGAACCCCCCGAGAAGTAGAGGAAATGATATCAGAGAGGTTGAAGAAGAGGTCAAGAAGATTGCCAGTGAGATCAATATGAAATATGGAAAACCGGGGTATGAACCGATTGTCTGTATTAACGGTCCTGTTTCTACGCAGGACAAGATAGCTCACTATGCGATTTCTGAGTGTGTTGTTGTTAATGCTGTTAGAGATGGAATGAATTTGGTGCCTTATGAGTATACAGTTTCTAGGCAGAGCAACAATAATTTGGATAAGGCCTTGGGTCCAGGTTTTAATGGAGAACAACGAAAGAGTATGATTGTTGTTTCTGAGTTCATTGGCTGCTCCCCGTCTCTCAGCGGTGCCATCAGGGTCAATCCATGGGACATTGAGAGTGTAGCCACTGGTATGACTTCAGGAGCCATGATGAATGATAGGGAGAAAGAATTGCGTCATGAGAAGCACTATAGATATGTTTCTTCTCATGACGTTGCATATTGGGCAAGGAGTTTCGATCAAGACCTCAAGAGAGCTTGTGAAGAGCATTATCACAAGAGATGTTGGGGTATTGGCCTTGGTCTTGGCTTCAGGGTTGTTGCCCTCGGACCGAATTTCAAGAAGCTTTCGGTAGCCCATATCGTCTCTTCTTATAAATTGACAAACAGCAGGCTCATCCTACTCGACTATGATGGTACTATGTTGCCAGAGGATAAAGTGGACAAAGCCCCAAGTGCAGAAGTCATCTCAATTCTGAATGGTTTATGCAGTGATCCAAAGAACATCGTGTTTATCGTGAGTGGTAGAGGAAGGGATACGCTCAGCAAGTGGTTCTCTCCGTGTCCGGAACTTGGCTTATCAGCAGAGCATGGTTATTTCACTAGGTAAAAAGCACAATCTTTATAATTCAAGATTATATTTTTATCTTTGTGATGTTATTCATTTTTTCAATTGCTTTGTATTTCGTTAAGGTGGAGTAAGGATTCCGATTGGGAATCTCGTCCGGTACCTGCAGACCTTGACTGGAAAAAAGTGGTGTTGCCTATTATGAAGAAATACACTGAGGCAACAGATGGCTCGTCGATAGAGCAGAAGGAAAGTGCACTAGTGTGGCATCATCTTGAAGCAGACCCTGACTTTGGCATTTGGCAGGCTAAAGAGCTTCTCGATCACCTCGAGAGTGTGCTCGCTAACGAGCCCGTGGTTGTTAAACGAGGCCAACACATTGTTGAGGTGAAACCACAGGTATGGAAAATTAACCCTAGTACAATGATCTTTCAAATAGATGCAAACTCATCATGTATATGTACATTAATCTATTGCAGGATGTAAGCAAAGGTCTGGTGTTTCAAAGCCTCTTGGCATCGATGCAGAGCAAAGGGAAGTCTCCCGATTTCGTGTTGTGCATAGGTGATGACAGATCAGACGAAGACATGTTTGAGAGCATTGCAAGCAACAATTCTCTGCCTGATAATGCAGAAGTCTTTGCCTGCACCGTCGGGCAGAAACCGAGTATGGCTAAGTACTATCTTGATGATCCAGCTGAAGTTGTAAAAATGCTTCAAGGCCTTTCAGCAGCTTCTACAGCAATGCAGCTACCACCTAAGTCGCCGGTCCATCAAGTCGCCTCTGTCGAAGATCTCTCCATAGTTAAGAATCATGCATCCTTTGTATAGACAAAACTTCATAGAATTCAGAGGTCATCCAAAAGAATCAGTTGAAAGAAACATAGTTTTTAGTTTTCAGCAAATTTCCATTTTCTTAGCCCTCTAGGGAGTTATAAAATTTAGCAAATTTCTTGGTTCATAGTTGCTCTTATATGACTTGCCTAGGCAAGTTATACATAGTGTAGTTACTGGATTATCAAGGTGATAGTACTACATTTTTTGGGTAAAATTTATATAAATGGCTCTTTTGAACATTCTTGTTTTTCCTAGTTGTCTCATGTTTCAAATACATACCAAGTCATCATTCCATATGCATCACCAATGCTATAGTAGTTTTTCTTCTTTTCCCCTGCCCCAATCAGGAGTATTAATAGTGTTTTCACTTACCCTTCAGCGTGGCTCGAAATCGGTAGACAGGTTGATGTTGAAGGTGTTCAACCACTAGAGTAGTTATACACCAAAAAATTGGTTCTTTATGTTGACTTAGAGACTTGAGAGGCCTCCATTTGGTACAATGCTTGGTTATGACTCTTGAGGAATATTGTTAAGGCTTTTCCTTTTTGATGAGATCGATATTGATAATGACAATCTTGGTGCTAGTGATGATATGCTAAGTCTGGACTCTTTGCTCGATTTTCGTCAAGCAAGGGCTCTTGTTCGAATATTGTCGTGTAGTCAAAAAAGTCGGCCTTAGAAACCCAATGGTGTCAAATGGAAGGGTTGTTGCTCAACTAATAATTTAGGCTGTTGCTCGAGTTTCATCTAGCAGGGACAAAAGTGGGCTTTAGTAATTTGATGATGTTGAGTGGAAAGGTCATTGCTCGACAGATAAATTTTCACTAAATAAGTATATTCATATAGAATTCAAATCTAGTAAATCAACTACGTGATATCAGACTATCAAATATGAACCTAGAGTATTTAAATTCTGAATTTAGTTTGGGACATACATAATTGGAAGAAGTCCTCAATTGACTAGATCCCCAAATGCTTATCCATTTCTTGGAAATGACTCAAAATAGGGCATACTAAAAGCATATCCTAATAGATAATAATGTACTATACCAAGAATGTTCCAAAATTTCGCTTCTTCTTGTGAACCTCTTTTGGATGCTGTCTCAAATTTCAAACACTTGCATTTTTGTACCATTTAAATATTATAATTGCCTTCATTTTTTAATGGAAAAAGAGTCTGAAAAATACTTCAATTTTGATCGAAATTGTTGTTACGATACCAAACTTTATGAAGGATCTTTTACCTCCTGTACCATTTAATAGTGTACTTTAAAGGTATATATGTGCCCACATGGACACATTACTATTTATAATGATACAATACTTATGATGTACACGTGGGCACATATATACCTTTAAAATACACTATTAAATAGTGCAGGGGGTAAAAGGTCATTTCTAAAGTTCGGTATTGTTACAACAAAATCGATCAAAATTTGGATATATTTTAGACCTTTTCCCTTTTTTAATCATCAAGTCGTCAAAGCGATCACAAATGCTTATTGTCTGTATTACATCTTTTGCGGTACGAATCCTCGCAGATTATGATAACGCGAGATGCTTTGTGTGGCTGTCTTTTTATATATAAATATGGACAAAACAGAAGCTGTTGGTTCAGTTGTACCAATTCAATGAAAACATAAAGTTTAAAATAGTTTGGTCTTGGCATGCTTAGTTGCTGGTCATTTTCTTATGTCTTTTGTTAGTGTGTGTGTGTGTGTATATATATATATATATATATATATTATTTTATACATAATATGCCAAAAGACTAGATACAATGAAGAAAAATTCATATTTATCTATAGATTTTGTTTATATTTGTTTGTTTTTTTTGGAAGTTAAGTGACTAATATTTTAGACTATCATTTGGTACTAATTGTTGTCACAATTTACTATCTAAATGCGTAATATGAATTTTGAATTTTGGAGTACTTATTACTTTCTTGATTTCATTTTATGTGATGTGTTTTTTTTATAAGTATGTTCCGCAAAAAAAATACCTTTCTATATTTAAAATTAATTTATTTTTAATTTTTTTATTTTATTCTTTAAAAAATATTAATAGTCATAAAATATCTATAATTTATTTTAAACCATATATTTTTATATTTTTATTTATTTTTTTGTAAAATTTTATATATGATCAAACACGATGACATAAAATGAAAAGAAAAGAGCATTAATTGGGAAACCTCTTATAAAGGATAAATCCTGATTTATTGTCAATGAAAAGATTGGTTCAAACAATTATGAATTTGTGATAGGAACATACAAATAAAAAGAAGAAAAAGAGAGGAGAAAAAAAAATACTTATTAAGATCAAATATGAGAAGTTTTTTCAATAAATTTATAAGCTGATCACATTTATTTATAAATATTTTTTTAAATTTATTTATGTGTTTGAGAAATTAAAGATTTTTATAAGTTAAATTTTGTTGAAAATTGTAAGTTACGTTGGTCATTTCAAGCTTATATTAAAATTTTCAGCTTACGAGCATTTTATATTTTATTCCTAAAATCTTTTATAATTTTCTAAATATCCTTTGAAAAAATGAATTTTCTAACTCACTCTCTATTTCATTTCAGTCGTTTAACTTTCTCCAATTTAATAACTTTTAACCATAAAAACACATGTTTATCAATATATTTTACCTAATATATCAATCAATTATTATCAGTTTCATCACATCTATTCAAGCGCGTAAATATTTAGTTATAAAATTAATTTCATCATGTTATAATATACACTAAATGCCATGGAAATTTTAACATAAATGAGATTATCTTTATTATATCTGTTTGGTTTGGAAGATAAGTATCCAATATTTTTTATTCTATCTTTAATTTGGTGCTTGTTTGTTAAATTTTATATTCTTTTAGTAGGAAAGTTATGTAATAAAAAACTTTAAATGTTACATGTGTTGAAGGTTATTAAAATATTATAAGTATAAAACTTATGATATGACAATTTGCTAAGATGATAAGAATAAAAAAAATATTCTAATAAGTTGGTAGTACTACTAAGGATTAGAATTATGTTTCTAACTTTCTTTTCAATGGAAAGATGGTTTTAATAACACCATTCAAAAACATGAATTTTCGGTGAATTTTATTCGTCAAAAAATTCTACCTATACTTTTATTCATTTGAATCATTTTTTTGAAAAATTACATTATATATATGTGATTTTTTTATGAATACATATAATTGATGATAAATACTTGAATGAAAATCTCGCTTCAGCCACTAATGAACGGTGACGAAAATTATCGTAAATTCGTGATTGATTTTTTTAATCTAGAAAATAGTTGCACAATCAGTGAAAAGGAAATAAAATTGATCATTCCATTAACCCATAATTGTTACACAATAATTGAGAAATTCTGTCATATAGTGTCCTCTCAATATTGGATAAATTAATTATTGATCTCCTTTTGTACTTCTTTATAGAACGAGGGTTCGATTCTTCGATTCGAGTTTATCAAATTTTGATTCGATTTTTTTTTCAATAACAACACATCAACATGTAGCAGCAACTTGGGTTTGGAGTGCTGCTGAAAAATTGGAACAAATTAGGGGTATGGGCATGGATTGTGAAAAGTTTTGAGCCCAAATACGAGTATCAACAACTTTAGAATATTTTCTGAAAAATTTGAGCTCAAACAAAGTTTATGACACTTGTTCCAAAAAATCACGAGGAATTTACATAAATTTCACTAGTTTAGGAGCTAATTACTTAGATATATTCGAGTTCACAAATCACAAGATTCGTCCAGATACATGTATCTCAGATACATAGGGTCAAAATTAGGTGTAATTTATTCTAAATACATTGTATCCAAGTGTATTCGCTTGTTTCTAAGTTACATAAATTCCACTCTCCCAAGCATTTGGTATTCCATATACATGTATCTAGTGTGGTTCACATGTATTTGGGATACATACAAATCTCGCTCGCCTCCCTCTCCCATCTCGCTCGCATCTTTCCCTATTTTTGTGTAGCTGGTAGCAAAAATACATGTATCTAAGTATTTTTTTTCTTCAATATATGGCAAAAACTTTTAATTCGTGATAAAATACGTAATATTTTAAAAATATAAGTAATAATAGTATATACAGTAGTGAAGTGTACCTAATTATGTAGTAATTCCAAAAAATCAATGAACGAATATATATGAAAAATCGAGATAATCTTGAATTCTTATTTAATGACACATAAACTCCAAAAAAAAAAAAAAAGAGAAGTCCACTTATCGAATGTAATAAATATAATTTAACAGGTTTTCATCAATGGACCAATAAAACTTGAACTCTAACAGAGTTGATCACACATATTTCAAAAAGTTCATAGATTAATAGAGACAAAAAAAATGGGATAGTCCTTAATTCTTATTTGTTGACACATAAACTCCAAAAAATGACTCCACCTTTCAAAAACAATGAATATCATTCAATAGATCGTCACCAACCGATCATTTCTTTTTTTTTTTCATTATGGGGAAAATTAAGAATAAACAAAGAAAAGATTAGTAGGTCCACTAGTAACCATGCCTCCAATAGGATAATCAATTTTTTTAAGGAAAAAAAAAAAAATTCTTCATGGACCCCACATTTGAATATGACTTCACATGATTTTTTTTTTTTTTGTAAAAATGCAATTTCTTATTACTATTACTTATTTATACATATAGTCCTGTTCTGGTCAACATTTCTTGACTAATTGCATCTGCACCTTAATTAACACCATAATTTAATACTAACAACTAACTCTAATTTATTAAAATGAATTAATTACTTTGAAAATTTCCAAATCTAAAATATCAATCACTGACCACACCAATTCACTCTTCCTCTTCACACTAAAATTATTTATTTTATCAGAATTTTACAGAACTCTGCAAATCTTAACTACAAAACATACTTTCAAGAATGTTTTTTATTTTTTATAATATATTTTTTTTTTTTTATCTTTTTTCTTGATTAAAGGGCTTTTTGGGTATTTTAATTTAGTTCACTGTTCCCTTCTGACCACTTTTTTTCTGAAGACTTGTGTTGTGTTCACATTTAGAAGAGATGAAAGAGTAAAGGGGGTTTAAAAAAACCTTTTCTTGATTATTTTTTTTGTTACCCTTCTTGGAATGGAGGTGAAGAAGGAGAGGTTTGTAAGGTATGTGATATTTTTTTTTTTTTTTTTGGTGTTTTTGTTTGTTTTTGGTTTAGTTTCTGTGATTTGATAAATTCTTGTGTAGTAATTTGGAAAAAGATGAGATCTTTTTTGTTTTTTTTTTTTGGTGATATATTGTAGAAATTAGAACTTTGGGTGTTTAAAGATTGGTTTTTCTTTGGTTCTTGATTGGTCTGGATGCTAGATATTGAGATATTTTGTGTTCATTTCTGCTTTTCCAAAATATGAATTGGAACAGAAGCTGGATTGTGCAATTTTGTGTTTTGATTTCTTTGCTGGAAGATCATTTTGTTAGTTCAATGAGGTTTTGTCGACTGCGCAAAGCGCGAGCAAGTTTTCCTAGTTTTATCATAATCAAGGACCTACTTTGATTTGATATATTTGAGCTGAGGGTCCTCTGGAAACAAGTAGAGGTAGAGGTAAGGTCTGCGTGCACTCTACTCTTCCCCGACCCCACTCGTGGGATTCCATTGGGTATGTTTTTGTTGTTGTTGTGTCATAATCAAGGACTTTCTTGTTTAGCTCATAGTTGATTTGTGCATTTTTTGGTTCCTTATTGTGCTGGATGCTAGATATTGAAATATCTTGTATTCATTTCTGCTTAACATGACTTGGAACATAAGCTGGATTGTACAATTTTGTATTTGATCATTTAGTTAGTTCAATGAGGGCAAAATTTTCCTAGTTTTATCATAATCAAGGACCTACTTTGATTTGATGTACTCGAGCCGAGGGTCACTGTACCCTCCTTAGACTCCACTTGTGGGATTTCACTGGGTATGTTGCTGTTGCTGTTGCTGTTGCTGTTGCTGTTGTATCATAATCAAGGACTTTCTTGTTTAGCTCATAGTTGATTTATGCATTTTTTAGGTTCTACTCTGGTGAAAAGCAACAAGGTGGTTTTTTGGGAGGAATAGCAGACAGTTCGAACATAGAGAAAAAATTCTCACCTCCATTATTGAACTCTGATGGCAAATATAAAGTCACTGATACTCTTAAGTTTGGGAGGCCTAAGAAGGTGTATCCTGAAGACCATGAGTCCTGGAGGAAGCGAATACTTGATCCGGGGAGTGACCTTGTAATCCAGTGGAATAGAATATTTATTATATCATGCTTGCTGGCACTGTTTGTTGATCCATTGTATTTCTTTTTGCCCATCGTAGAAGGAACGAAAGAGTCGAGTTGTGTGAAAACAGATTTGAATTTGCGAATTGTTGTCACCATTTTCCGAACTATAGCGGATTTTTTCTATCTATTACATGTGTTCATTAAGTTCCGGACTGCTTATGTTGCCCCAAATACAAGGGTATTTGGGAAGGGTGAGCTTGTAATGGATCCTGGAGAAATTGCTCGAAGATATTTAAAATCTGACTTTTTCATCGATCTGATTGCAACTCTTCCTCTACCTCAGGTATGTTGTTCCACTAGAAGCATTTTACCTCATAAACATTTCACAAACTTCTGTACTTAATTGGATTGCAATTTTATCTCTTTGTTGACTTCATTGATCTCTTTATGGTTTCAAGAAGTCTCCTAGAGCATGGTTTGGTTGTGTTTGAACTGTCGTCCAACAATTTGGAATGATTCAAACATAAACTGATCATTAAGTATTCTATAGGCATTAATCTCATGACAAACATATCATTTTAACTGTTTTATTTGATGACATTGTTATCACAAGTAATGGTCATGAAGGTATTGCATAACTTAAGCAACATCTATCAAGTCAATTTCATATTAAGGATTTGGGGAAGCTTAAATACTTTCGAGGCATTGAGGTGATACAGTCTGATAATAGCATTGTCATCTCATAAAGGAAATAGGCCTTAGATATTTTGGAAGACACAAGTATGGTGAACTACACACTTGTGGACACTCCCATGGATCCAAGTACTAAGCTTGTTCAATGATAGGGGGAGCCTCTAATGGATCAAGGTAGATATTGGGGACTTGTTAAAAAACTTAACTATCTTACAATCACCCAACCAGTTCTCCAATCACCTTGTGATAGTCACCGGAATGCAGTATTTCATGTCCTAATATATTTGAAGGGCTCTCTAGACAAGGTTAATTGGGGAATGGAGATGCAAATGTTGGGTATTCTGATGCAAATTAGGCAGGTTGTCCCTTTGATAGATGGTCCACTTCAGGTTATTATATTTTATGTGGCAATGTTTGACCAAGCATAAGTTTAAGAAAGAATGGAGGACTTTTGAAATTTGTGGTCTAAGACAAACCTTAAACATTTATGTGAAAGGGGAATTTTAAAGTTAAGTTGTTTCTAATTATAAAAAGGTAACATTCTTTTTGGGATAAACAAAAGAAAGTGCCACATAAATTGGGACGAAGGATTGATTTTTGATAATCAACCCATACTACATATCCTTTCAAATCTAGTCTTTTATGAAAGAACGAAACACATTGAAGCGGATTGTCATTTCATTCACAAAAAGATTGAGCTTGAGTGCATTGTTACGAGTTTTGTCAACTCAAAAGGCCAACTAACTGATGTTCTCATAAAAGCACTTTGAGGATCCAAAATTGACCACATTTCTGGCATGCTAGGGTCATACTTATATACACCCATTTTGAGGGGAGTGTTAGATATGGTAAAAATATATACCATGTAAATATTGAAAGATTCTCATATACCGTAATTAGGATGTTTTGTAGGAATGATGGCCTGATTTTGGACTAGTCACTAGTGATTTTGCCGCATAGTTCCAGTTTCTTGATTCTAGTTGGTAACAGGGTATTTGAATCATATGCTGGTTAAAGGTGGTAGCCTTACATGTGAAGAAATTGATAACACATTTTTCTAGTTTATATCTCATCCGTCCTTAAAATTTCTCTATTTTTACTGTAATAGAGCAGGGTATGATGAAACAGTAATCTTTCTTGCAGATAGTCATCTGGTTCATTATACCAGCGACGAGAAGCCAGCATGCTAATCATAACAATAATGCTCTTGCGCTGATTGTCCTAATCCAATACATTCCCAGATTGTATCTTATATTTCCATTAAGTTCACAGATTATCAAAGCTACTGGAGTTGTCACAAAAACTGCTTGGGCAGGAGCTGCATATAATCTACTTCTCTACATGTTGGCAAGTCATGTATGTAGCTCCAACAACCTTATTTCCAAAATTGATGCGTTAAAAGTCCAGTTAATTGTGGTATTAACCTGTGACCGTCACAAAGTATTGGTTGATAACCTCTGCATTTATGCAGGAGTTTTGCTTCTCTTTGTTTCTTTTTGTTTTCTTTTCTTAGAGTTGATATAACGACAGAGTATTTGTTTTTCTTTCTTTTTCTTCAGGTTATAGGTGCAGCTTGGTATTTACTGTCAGTTGATCGATATACTTCTTGCTGGAAATCAATATGCCGAAAGGAAGACAGCTCTACGCAGTGCGTGCTTCGCTACTTGGATTGTGATACTTTTGACCTAAATCCTCGTAAGAGTTGGGCAAATATCACCAAGGTATTTGAAAGTTGTGATCCAGATGGGGATAGTACTTTTAAATATGGAATATTTGAAAGCGCAGTTAAAAAGGATGTTGTCTCCTCAAGTTTTATCGCAAAGTACTTCTATTGCTTGTGGTGGGGCTTACAACAGCTGAGGTAATTTTCCTATGTGGTTGGACCAAATAATGACATCATTTACATTTATAATGTTCTTATCTAGTGTCTTTGGCTGTAATTTATTGAAATGATAAACCAATTAGGCATTTCCAAATTTGAAAGTGCACCTCGGGGTGTGGCCTAGTGGTCAATGAAGTGGATTGAACACCATAAGGTTTCACATTCAAATCCCAGTAGAGACAAAACATTAGGTGATCTTTCATCTGTTTTAGCCTTGGTGGATAGAGTTACCTAGTACCTGGTGTTGGTGGGAGGTGGTAGGTAGCCCATGGACTTAATCGAGGTGCGCGCAAGCTGACCTGGACACCATGGTTATTTTTTTTTAAAAAAACCTTGTTATCTGGCCTTGTGAGTGACATATTTCTCAACACCTAACATGGATGGTATGAGTTCCAACTATCTAATTCATGACATCTTTTTCAGGGAGTTTCTGGGGTGATATGATTATTCTTGTCATTCAAAGAACAGTCGTAGACGTTTACTGATTATTGTGGGTACTGGTCCATACAGCTTTTGTTTCATTAAACAAGCTAGCACCTAGAAATGTTGCTTGCAAGATGTATAGTCTATCAATCATGGTTTTGTCTTCTTTGTCTTGAAAATACATGATGGAGCCGTTGAAAAAGTTTCTTAAGGATGTAATTACATTGAGAGAGTAAATGTGCCAGTTGCCTCTCTAATCCCGGAAGATCTGAACTTCAAATCTTTCCTTTTCTTGTGTTACAGTTCTTATGGGCAGAATTTGTCAACGAGTACATTTATCGGGGAGACTTCCTTTGCTATACTTATTGCAATTTTGGGTCTGGTTTTGTTCGCACACCTTATTGGGAATATGCAGGTAAATCAAAGGTTCTGCTGCTATTCATTCTCCCTCGATATGAGCTTGTTTTATTAGACCTTGTACTTCTTTCTCTTGACTGTTTATTAACAGCATGATCTTGACCAACACGTGGACAGTTGTAATTGTTGTTCTTGATTTGACATATCCTAGATTATGCTTGATTGGTAAATTTTCTTGCATATATTATTACTCTCTATAGATTTATTTGTTAGTAGAAAATGTAGAGAACTTCTAGAGTTAAAGAAACTATTATCGTTTTATAAATGTAATGTTTGATTCATATTGGGTTACTACATGGACCTTGAAGGTTCAACATAGCCGATACCAACTTGCCTATTATCGCACCGGGCTTGCCTAGTGTGGGTTACCTCTCCTATGTGGTTTGCGAGCTATTGCATAGGAGTGGGGGGTTTACCCTGTGCGCACCAAAAGGGTAGCGGCTGCGGGTTTCCCTTGTCATAAAAAAAAATAACCGATACCAACTTGCTTGGTAGTAATTTTATAATTCCTCTTTACATGCATAAATTTTGCATGAATGCCATGGGATGCTTAAGTTTTTGAGTACAAGTTAACAATATCAAGGTTTGCATAATAACAATTGCTAGAATATCGAACTGCTAGTTCATGCAACTTATTATTAGTATGAGATGGTTTGGTCTGTGTTGCCCTCTAGGTGCACTAGTCAATAGGCATGAAACCATGGTGAATATAGGTGTTTAAAGGGATGAGGTAGAGTTGAAATCACATGGAAGGGGAAGATGTTTGAAAGACTATCATTTCTTGGAATCGATGCAGACTTAGCGAAAGATAAGACACTACAGAAGAAAAGATGTATATAGGCATAGGTGCTAGTAATTAATCAGGGATATATTTTGTATATAGGCAGTACTAATTAATTAGGGATATATTTTGGTCATGTTACTACATTTATATTAAGTGCTATGATTTCTAGGAGTTCTTTTAGCCTTATTCGAGACTTTATGCCAATAGAAAAGAACTTGTAGTATTTTTATCTTTTAAATTTTTTTGTATAAAGTTGGCCTGAGATAGTATTTAAATGGAGAAACATGATCACTAAGGATTCATACGGTCAACCTTAACTTATTTGGGACTGAATCGTTGTTTGTTTGTAGCATCATCATGAATAAAATTAGTAGTATCTAGTCATATAGTTTTACAATTTATATGATTTTTAGGCTCTTCTTTTTAGGTTTTTAAAAATAATCAATCAAAATTAATACATGTTGCTCTTAAGAGCATGTAATCACGCACTTTATCCAACTAAGTAAAACAAATGACACATAAGCTCGATCAACAATCAGAGGAATTTAAAAACAAGCTTTTAACGAATTCAGGTGCTTTAGTGAAACCCCAGGGAGTAGGAGGGGCGGGATGTCAACACGGAACAGTAAATGTGTCAATTAGGCTATCTAGCCTTTCAAGAATGATCTTTTCTGCAAACTTCAGTTATAAGGTGGGGGATAGAGGAGCCATGCTCAAGTCTTACAAGTTTGGTTGGCCTTGTTTGATAAAAAGAATGATGTTAGTTTATTAAATGATAAATAGTGTTTAACTCTAGCGGAAACAGCTTCTTTATCTCACAAGGTAGGGGTAAGGTTTGCGTACACACTACCCTCCCCAAACTCCACTTGTGGGATTACAGTGGGTAATGTTGTTGTCATGTTAATACTCTAATTGGGTGCAAACTGCAAGTTGTACATAGCTTTAGGACTTTGCAATCAACTTCTTCTCTTATCATTCTTTTTGGATATTAACTCTTAATTTTTTTTCTTGCATGTAGACGTACTTGCAGTCTTTGACGTTGAGGCTCGAGGAATGGAGACTCAAGAGAAGAGATACTGAAGAGTGGATGGAGCATCGTCAACTTCCAGAAGATTTGAGACAGCGGGTTAGACGTTTTGATCAGTATAAATGGGTTGCTACTAGAGGAGTAGATGAAGAGACAATTTTACATGGCCTGCCTACTGATCTTCGTCATGACATCCAACGCCATCTTTGCCTGGACCTTGTCCGAAGGGTATGATTTTCCTTCATCTGAACTGATTATTTCAGAAGTGTTTGGTATATTTATCAAAAAGCACGTGCTTGAAGGATGCACACTTATATTGTTGGTCTTTTTTCCATTTCTTGAGTTGTTCTCAATATGCATCTCTATTACACCACCCTTTTTGGCCCTGGTTGCTTGCATATGTTTACTGCTTTCAGATAAACACATTTTTATATTGAGCTAATGGTAAAAAAGATAGCTGAAGTTTCACGTTTTTGCGAGTCTTCTACCAACTATTCATCAAAACACACCTCAACTATCAGTTGTTCCCTTTCCCTACCTGAAATATCACCATCGTTCAGATTGCAAAAGGGAACAACAGATCGTTGAAGTGTGTTTTGATAATTAGTTAGTGATATAGTTCAGGTAGGAAAAGTGAACAACTTTCGATAGGAAACTCGCTAAAATGTGATACTTCAGGTGTGTACCATTATCTCTGTTATATTTTTACACTTTTCGATCCGTATAGGACAGATGTTTGTTGATTCAGTTGCAATTATAAAAACATTTGTTACAGATGCATTCTTTGTCGTTGTTGATTCCTTCTTGCATGTTAAGCTCATCTTGACTTATTTTGTTTTAAAATTTTAGGTTCCATTTTTCTCCCAAATGGATGATCAATTACTTGATGCAATATGTGAACGTCTAGTCTCGTCCTTAAGCACAGAAGGCACTTATATTGTCCGTGAAGGAGATCCAGTCGCGGAAATGTTGTTTATCATCAGAGGTAGGCTCGAGAGTTCTACAACGAATGGTGGTCGGACTGGTTTCTTCAATTGCATTACATTGAGGCCTGGAGATTTTTGCGGAGAGGAGCTACTTGCTTGGGCTTTGCTTCCGAAATCAACGATCAACTTGCCTTCTTCGACCAGAACAGTCAAGGCGCTTGTTGAAGTAGAAGCATTCGCATTGAGAGCTGAAGATCTCAAGTTTGTCGCCAACCAATTTAGACGCCTTCATAGCAAGAAGCTCCAGCATACATTCCGGTTCTATTCTCACCATTGGCGCACATGGGCAGCCTGTTTCATACAGGCTGCATGGAGACGACACAAGCGGAGAACAATGGCAAAAGATCTTGCAGCACTGGAATCATTTTCTCTGGATGAGAGTACGGTCGATGAAACAGAGCAAAATGAGGAGCATGATCAAGTTAACGCTAGCTCAAATCCGTCCCCGAGAATATCACACCTCGGAGTCACAATATTGGCTTCAAGATTTGCTGCTAACACGAGAAGAGGAGCTCAAAAGCTTAAAGATGTAAGATTGCCCAAGTTACAGAAACCTGAAGAGCCTGACTTTTCAGCTGAGCCTGATGACTAGATTACGACTAATAGTTTCATTGAGATATCGATACGATGACCAACTCTGAGATTGAAGTTTTCTGCGATACATTCTTACACTCAGGATCATCGTTGTACATGTGGAAAATGCGTTTATAAAAGATAATGGTGTTGTAAGAGAGGGAGTTTTTGGCTAGGGAATGTGGTTTTTCTTTACCTTTTTGGTTAATGTAATTGTATTTAAGATTAGTTTTTTCAGTAGCAGGATGCTAATATGTACTTATATAAACTCAATAACATCACAAGTCATTTGTAAAAACTTAAAGAGTTGCTAGTTCCATAGCACAAGTAAATAAGTATTTTTATCAAAATTTTACAATGCTCATGTCCTTTTTTTCCCTGTCTTGCTTCAAGGTACTTGGAATCTGATTTTGGTTATGCTTATAAATTTGTATCCACTGAGGTTCTATCGGAATCAGCCTCTAAGGTAGGAATAACTGGATAAGGTTTGTGTACGCTCTCTCTTCCTAAGATCTTACTTTGTGGGACTACACTAAGAATGTTGCTGCTGTTATAAATTTGTTTTCAATTATTTATGCTACGAGGTCATTTGGTTCACATGCTAGTTATATGAGGTTTATGATGCAAAGATTTTTTATGCGATGAATAATAATGTACGATTTTTATATAGTGAATAAGACCATCTCCACCACACCTCTATTTTACTCTCCATTCTCTATATTTGGAGAGTAAAATAGAGAATGGGCACTCCAACGCACCTCCAAATCACCCTCTATTCTTCAAATTTAGAGAGTTGAATAGTAGTTCTCCAAATTTGGAGAACTACTATTCACACTCTCTATTTCATTTTTTCATTATGTTATTATTATTTCTATTACTTTCTAATTAACATATTATTTTACATAAAATTCCATTAATTAAATATCTAATATTCCTAATTCTTTTTTAAATGTAATATAATATTTTAAAAAAATATTATTTAATATATACTATTTTAATTTCAAATTAATAGTATTTTAAATTTTTTCTAATTTTCGTGAATAATAAAATTTATTTTATTATTAATTTTCATTATAAAGAATACGCAAAGCAAGATGAAAAAATTTAATTTAAAAATACAATACATGATATGATAATTTAAATACAAGATAACAATACAATACATAACATAATAATTTAAATACAAGATAACAATACAATATAATCCATAACATAATAATTTAAATACAAGATAAAATACAATACATAACATAATAATTAATTGATCACAACAATAATTTAGTAATCCGGTAGGTCGTTTCCAAATTTAGCACTATTCGGAAAAAAATTAGGATATGATTCTGAGAATTGTTGCGATTGTGGTTGTGATTGCGGTTGTGACTAGGTAGTCTAGATTGCATGCATTGGAAATGAAAAAATTGTCCAATGGCATGGGCTGGGCAATACGCTGGTCATAGTGGATCACCAACAATTATTCTTGAAGATTATGATTGGATATGGCATGCTTATTTTGGTTTGCTTGGCACCAATAACGATATTAATGTTTTAGAGTCATCACATTTATTTTCCAATCTTGCTAGCGGTATTGCGCCTCCCGCCCATTATGTTATTCAAGGAAAAGAATACGATATGGGTTATTACTTAGCTGATGGTATATATCCTAAATGGTCTGCAATTGTTCAAACTATTCGTGATCCTCATTCCCAAAAGAAGAAATATTTTGCGATGAAACAAGAATCGTGCCTAAAAGATGTTGAACGTGCATTCGGAGTTTTGCAATTATTGCAGGACCGTCACGTTTTTGGAGAAAGGAAGTGCTACATGATATAATGACTACATGTATTATACTGCACAACATGATAATTGAGGATGAACGTGATCTCAAAGCACCAATTCAAGATGTTGTAGAGGCTCCAACTCCAACTATAGAAATGGTGGTAGATGGAAATCTCCGGTTTGAACAATTTTTAGCTAGACATAAAAAAATTAAGAACAAAAATGCTCATTTTGAACTCCGTAATGCATTAATAGAGCATTTGTGGGAGCAACGTAATAATTTTGAAAATTAAGTGTTTATGTAATTGTATGTCACTTTTATTTGAATTTGTCCCCTAATTTATGTATTATATTATATTTTCTTGCAATTTATGTTATTTAAAAAATTAGAATAAAATATAATTTCATATCACATTAAAAATTATACAAAGTAATTATTTGGGAAAAAAGAAATAAAGGATTTATATTATGAAATAAGAAAATAAGAATGAAATAGAAATAATAATATAATATTGAGGAGAAAGAAAAAGATTCCTTTTTAGAGAGTAAAATAGAGAATTGGGTTGAAGTTGGTTATCTGAAAAAAATAGAAAACTCTATATTTGGAGAGTAAAATAGAGGATTGGGTTGGAGATGCCCTTGATAAAACACAAGCCTTACCTACTTTAAGGGTAAAATAGAAAAAATATTATAGATTTTTGCATAACTTAAACATGTATATTACTGATGCTTCCAAGTAAATGTTCACTTAGTAAGCAATTTGTTCTTTGTGAATGAAAGAACTCTTGGTATAGGTTCTTTCTCCTTTTAAGGGTAAAGTCTATACGTTACATTACCCTCTCTAGACTCCGCCTATGGAATTACACCAGATATGTTGTTTAAGGTTCACATTTTCTTTCTTCCTGACAAATCTGTCTGGAGCCAACCTTTTGTGTCAATTGTAGCCTTTGAAACTCGAGGATGATGAGCTCACACATCAAGAGTTAGTTCACTTGGCGCATGACACAAACCTGTGACTTAAGACACAAGTCCCTTAACCTTTGGTTCAAGGCTATAAGTTTCACATTTCCCCTCAATCTACTACTTAACAGAAGTCCAGAGATCTTGGTTTTCTTGTCTTTGAATTCAGATCATTGAGACACTCCAGAAAATTGAATAAAAACAAATAACACAAAAAGATGGCAGTTGTGTGTCTGCATTTACACAGAACTAAGAAACACGTACATCTAAGTTAGTAATACAGAGAAACTAGAATAGGATGATTATGAAAAGTAGGGGGTGGGGAATCGAAAGTAGAGTCTCTCACGTCCAGATCAAGTTTGTGTCGTGGCCTTTATGTTCTCTTTATGTAATACAATCTCATTTCTCCAGCTTTGACCATAAGTCTTGTTTCAATATTTATTATCAACGTCGTAAAACTCTATATTCTTGTACTTTTGGGATATGATCTCCGCTTGTACTTTCCTTGCAGTGTCTGTGGCACAACCAACAAGAATAAGTACTGACGTGCCTGCAAAGCCTCGGAAAGCAGTGAGGTGTGTGGCTTGTTCAATCACAGCAGGGCCAGCAGCGAGAAGTGCCAAAAATGCAGAACCAAGAACTGATATCCGGCTGAGTACCTGTAAATCCCCATTTATGGCATGAATCAAGACAAAACACTTTCATCTTTGAACCTTAATAAGATTACAGTGTGCAGCTATTTATACGGTATATATGCGGTACATCAATTACCGATTCTAGAGAGTCAAGTATACAGAAAAGGGACACTATCCTTACTAGAAAAGAAACAGTGAAGTGAAATCGCACTACCAAAGGTTGCGGTGGGATGGATAGTATCCTTCGACCCTTAACCAAAGATCTCATATTCGAGCCTTGAGAATGGAGAAACTCCTGGTAGGGAGCTTCACCCTTTAATAGGCCTTATGCGACACAAATTCAGATTAATCAGGTCAACGATTTCAAACACCAGATCCACCTTGCTTAAAACAGATGAGGATCCCAATATGGTGGCTAATCTAACTATTAAAGGTAATATATACAGGCTATTGGCGTTCCCCAACAAAGTCACCAGGGGATATGACACTATAACTATGGGGGTCAATCATTTTTTTATTTGACGACAATTTTTCCATCAAATTATCTTGAATTATTCTTATTTTACGTCGAGGATCTATCAAAAACAACCTTCTGTGTACTCTCTACCCTCCCCAAACCCCACTTGTGGGATTACACTGGGTATTTTTTTTGTTGTTGTTGTTATTAACCATTGTGACTTCTATTACTTTTATGTAGTTTCGCATATACGTATATTTTCTTCCAAAAGTTTGATAAATCTGAGTCCAAATTCCCACCGAAAATTAGGTGCTTTGACCCTCGCTCTCCGACTTTATTCACATAGAATGGGACAGAGAAAGTACGTCATTTATATAAATATCTAACTATATCTACAGTTTTCTGATATCTCCATCAAAAGATTCAAATACCGAAAATGCTTATTCTCACTTAAGAAAGAGCGCCGGTCCTGCTAGATTTATTCTAGAACGATTTATAGTTTCTTAGTGCAGTAACAACTGAGCTTACCAAAGCTGTGGGTTAATTTCCCATTAGATGTATCACGGTCGTTTCAATGTTTTGAAAATGATGGTGAAGAGCTATATTTGAGAATCAAGATAGGCATTAAGCAGAAAGAGAACACGACTATCAAAGAAACTGGAGAAGGCAATAATACCGTTTTGATGAATGCCGCTGTGCTTTTACCCGGTCGAACAAGTGGGATTGAGGCACCTTGTCGTTTCAACTGATCACTAACATCATCAGGGTCCAATTGCAGGAATGTGTAATAGTAATTGAAGAAGGCAATCAACAAAATGTTTGTCGGCAGATAGAAAGAACCTACAAACAAACAGCTGTTTAGTTGTAGCCCTCAAAATGTTACAAAGTGAGAAAATTAAGTCCACACATGCATGTGCCGAAAGAAATGCACTATCAATAATAATAAGCTAATTCTCATTGTTTTGCTTATTTCCTTTTGTTGAAAATACAAAAACCAGTTTTTATCTTTTTCGTTTTATTTCCAAAATGACAGTCACCGACTCACCGATAATCTCCCCTTGGGGAGAAGATTTAGACCACAGCACCATGTAAAATCAAATATTCCTCTGTAGTGCAAGGCTTTAATAAAAATACCACCTAGTCCACCTTAGACAAGTCACTTTCCCATTTCTGCCTCTAGTTGCTCTATCTTTTACGTATTACCACTAACTCAAAAGTATTGCACAACAGGTTTTACAAAACTTACCCTCTTCACTTAGAGATAGTCGGCAATTTGTTTCAGATTTTTTGTACATCAGGAAAGGAGATGTATATGCATCATAAATTCAGACGGAGTCGAGTTTAATGCACAAAACTTTTTCATTGAAAAGTGAACGTGAAGTAAGGTAACTGCACTATTTTTTACTTACCTCCAGGGTTTAAACCTGCTGCAGCCTTTCTCAGGAAACCTACACCAGTGAAACGTGCCAAAGTGCCAGGAAGGGCAAGTGATGATGTAGAGAAAATAATCGGCATTACTCCTGAGCTGTTCACCTGTTCATTGTAACTATAACTGTAAGTTGTAACTAAGAAGGATCATAATTTTCTAATTGCAAAAGAACTTCACTGCACACTTTCATCACAAACATAAGAACTAGCAGGACTGATGTGTCTCCTTGTCTTATTCACTTGAGCTACCAAAAAATCCATAAAAAGCACCAGAGATTCCATATAACGACTCTGATAAAAGCATGTGCATGGAAACAAAACAGGACTATTGCCTAAGTTGCTCGAATTCGGGTACAGGAATCCGATACGGATATGGATCTAGAGGTCGGATCCTTCATGATCTAAATTTTAAGATTCGGGGGTATAGATCCAAGTGCCGATATGGGTGCGAGGATTTGGCTAAATTTAATTCAAATATCTAAAGGAGAAAATATTGATCAAGAGGAGAATCCTAGAAGTAGATATAACGAAGAGGATTGAAAGAGAAATTTCTATATACAAAGTATTCCATTTTCTTCAATTTCACCTTTAACTTTTGTTTTTAACAAAAAAAACCATTGTATCGGTCCCAATTTATCGGTCCCAATTTCTCCGTCGATTTTGGTCAAAGTATCCAAAATTGGTAGCCAGATCCAGTAAGGATCCCATACACACACCCACACCAACATCGTGTTGATACGGGTGCGGCACTGAAAGTGAGAAGTTCGAGCAACTTAGACTACGGATGTAGAGTTGGGGTTTCTACGATGTTCGGAAGATAAATTAATTCTGAACCTATGACGCAATTGTCACACTCACTTCTCCCACACATGCTTGCATGTAAAACGACTTATCCGATGACTAACCACAAACAAAGCAAGAGGAAATTTAAAACCAGTACTAAGTAACTTCTTCCACTGGGAAACAAATTTCAACCTCACACTTCTCATAAAATAAGAGTTGACACCTCACGTTTATTTAGCATTACAATCCTTCAAAATAAACTAAATGAAACGAGAGGACAAAAGAATACTAACTTTAAACGGTAAGTATGCAGATTTTTGAAGTCCTCCTCCTGTTCTGCCAGTATACCTTGATGCATAATTTAGCGGAATTTTCCTCTCTGCTTCCTGAAAAACTTGGTTGAGAACGCTGTTAGCAATCAATGGTATGGCAATAAGTTAAATGCCAAGCAATTCAGACATAAGAACATACCTGAACATATACAATGCTAAGGACTAGCAGGAAGAATGAGACTAGGATGCCAACGAGCCCAACATAATTACCATCTTGATAGGCCTGTGCGACTGTCCTACCAAAGGATGCTGGCAAGTAGGAGATGATATTTGTAAAGATCAAAAGAGATGTACCATTTCCAAGTTTTAAATCAGTGATTCGCTCCCCAATATAAGTCGTAAATACTGAGCCAAGGGTCAAAAGAACAACGGAAGAAATTGCCCACTGGGTACTGAAGTCATTAACATAAGGACGAAGGAACAATACTTGGCCAATTGCCTGCCACAGAAGTTAAAGATAAGTGTAATTTTCCAATTGATTCTGCAATTATTCGACCACAACATTTAAGTGAGAATCAGATTAAAAACAGACTACAGATATGTTTTGTTCACGAAATATCTTATTCAAAAGGTATAATACATAAACAGATACTCAAACTTGGCCTTAGATGGCAAGTAAGCACTCCAACATTGAGTATGCACATCAAGACACCTCAACTCGTCACCACTGTGTCAGTTGAACACTCCAACTTACAAAATGATCATCTAGACAACTCCAAAACATATGTGCCATGTCAGCGTCGAGTGTCCACAAGACACAGAGGGGACAAGTTGGAGTGTCAAGTTGCAGTTGCGACCAAGTTGAGGTGTCTAGATGTGCATTCTCGGAGAGCTTACATGCCAGTTGAGTTCAAGTTTGAGTGTTTGGTTGTGTATTATGCCTAATCAAAATGCTTCTTCATTCAAGTAATAACAGTTTTTCTAGGAAATATTACCTGTACTACGGCAAATCCAACAGAAGCATAGCGAGTATACTGGAGAACTTTCTTTCTTCCAGCTTCACCTTCTCTTTTCTGAAGTTCTTGCAACTTGGGGTAGATTTGAGCAAGAAGTTGAAACACAATTTGTGCATTAATGAAGGGAACAATACCTAGGGAGCATATTCCAAGGCGACCTATACCTCCACCGGAAAAGGAATCCAAAGTACTTAAAATACTATTCTCATCTAAATTGCCAACAAAGGCCTCCCGATTTACTCCACCGAGCGGTATATAAATCCCGAGTCGTGACAAAGCCAAAAAGCCTAATAGCTTTAGAAACTTTCCTGGTAACGGGCCTTTGAAGAAGTCTCCAAAATCAATGCTAGTATCTTCAATTGCAGCTGACAGTGACAAGAAATCCTAATCAAAGGTTAAGATATGCTGGGTGTTATCAAAAATATAAGAGCACGGTATCAAAGATTAGTTAGACTACCTGCCAACCCTCTAGCTGATGAATTTTTCTCTTTTCTAGTGTTTGAGGAGCTTTCAAATGTCTGAGAGAGCAAGCTCACTAAATTATCCCAGGATGATTTACCTGAATTGATACCCAATGGATCAAATACTGAACTATCACAGCTGGAGAAAGAAGGTAACAGTCAGAAAGAAGAAAAAACTAAAGATTTAGGAAATTGGTGCAGAAATAGTTAAATCAATGAAATGGATCGACAGAAAATAGTAGCACAAAGAGATCAAGGAAGGAGAAAGTATATGTGAACAGCACATAACAGTTCAAGATTTCATGCACAAATCCAACTACTTCACAACCTCAAAATCATAAGAAGTATGTGTATGATCAACACACAAAAACAGAGAAATAAAAGTTGATATTCAACCATGACAAACTTTGATGTCCCGAATAAGCATATTCTTCTATAGTTCAAGTATACAAGTTTTCTTTCTAGTGAGCAAGTGTCTCAACACTATAAGTGACTAGCTTTTTAAATAAAGGCCAAAGTTCGAAAGAAGAAAAAAAAAAAGAACTTCTGAGCACTACTTAAATCTTCCCATATGCAGTGTTGTCAAAGGCGCACTTAAGCCCTAAAGCGAGGCTCAAAACGTGTTGAGCGCTTCACCTCACTTAATGTGCATTTTAGTGTCGTCAACAAAGCTCTAAGGCATAATTTCCCTTGCCAATGAGCCTCTTCTAAAGAGGCGGGACCAAACAATTGATATTTCACTTTATGGTATAAAATTTTCAATTTCCTTGTTCATATATTTGTCATTCATGCTTATAATTAGTCTTGGACTAAGCATATATCCCTTTGAGCCTTTTCTCATTAAAGCTCACACTTTATTTGCATTTTGCGCTTAAATCCCCAACGGACCTTAGAGCTTTTTTGTGCTTGATAACACTGCCCATACGTCGCACCAATCTCTAGGTCTGTACTTTCTCTAGATTCCCCTCCCATAAGTCCCTTTATCTAGTTTCAAGATAAGGGCCCTTTAGACCAACTCTTACATTTCCTCTGTTGTTCTCAGAAAAAGAATATACTCAATAAGTCAAAGATTTATTGAACTTCCTCCACGGGAGAAAAAGAGACTATCCGTCTCATGCTTTTAACAGGAAAAAAACCTTCAGCTTATAATTTAGCAATAGGACCATAGTAAAATTCTCCAAAACAACAAGCATTCAGATTCAGTAATTCTTTTCAGGGAAAACACTCAACATGAAAGTAAATAACACAATCCCAGAAAAGAAAAGGCAACACAAATGTCTTAAATTCCACAAAATTAGATGCTCTATACAAGAATCATCACAATAAACAGCATGGAAGTTCAAGACTTTTTTGAGGAATCAATGAATTAAAAGTAAGAAGTTTTAAACATGACCCATTACAACAAACAGTAAGAAAGTTCAAGTCTTTATCTGCATAACATATTTTTATCGAATTGAGCAAAAACCAAGGAATCTAAGAATAATGCGACCAAAAGGGTATATTCCATTTTTAACAAAGGATCTGTTTGGGGAGTGAATAAGACCAATATGAACGTTCAAGTCTTTCTTTTTTTTGATAACTGTGGTGTCCAGGCTAGCTTGCACGCACCTTGACTAATTCCACGGGATCCTACCTCCTACCAGCAATAGGTACAACGTAACTTTGTCCACGAAAGACAAGAACCAACGGAAAGATATCACCTAGTGTTTGTCTCTGCTGAGAGTTGAACCTAAGACCTTATCCAACCCACTTCATTGACCACTAGCCACACCCTTGTATGCAAAAAGTTCAAGTTTTTATCTTCTTCACAGCACATTTTCATCAAATTGAGCAAAACCCAAGTCAAGTAAGAGCAAAGAGAACAAAATGGTACATTTTGTTTTCAAGAAAGTACCTATCTTTGAAATAAAGAAGACCAAAATGGTACGTTTTATTTTCAAGAAAGTACCAAAAAAACATTACAACAAGCAGAATAAGAAAGTTCAAGTCTTTTATATTCACAGCATATATTTTTATCAAATTGAGTAAAATCTGAACGAAGATACCAAAAGAGTACATTTTATTTTCAAGAAAGCACCTACCTTGGAGCAAACATAACCAGGATTAAACAAAAAACATTACAACAAACGGAGCAAAAAGTTCAAGTCTTTATATTCACAGCGTATAGTTTTATCAAATTGAGCAAAAGGGTACATTTTATTTTCAAGAAATTACCTGTTTGTGGATTGAAAAAGACCAAGATTCCATGGTGGGGCAGTGGATTTTTTATGGAAACTGAGGCTGCTGGCTTTACAAATTGGGGCGACTCTATTAACCTTTAAAGAGTGAAGCTGCTTGGAATTAGTGTTACAAATAAAAGAATTGAAGCACAGAGAAGAAGAAGAAATTTCTCTGACTGTTATCAACATTATCCTCTCACACAGACACACACTCTTCAATTTCTATCTTGAATTTTATTTATGAATTACATTATTCTTGAACTAGAAAGAATATATACTTTAGCTCTTTCTATATAAGTTCATTGATGATCACTTGGGTACTTACAGTTTAGAATTATTGGCTTTTCGGTTTCCTTAGTTTGAGAAAGTTTTTTTTTTTCCTCTTATTGATAATCAAATCAAGAAATTTTTGAAGGTCCAAAACGCATCATTTGAAACTCAATGGATAATGAACCCGTCTTTTTATCCTTTTCACTTAAATAAATATCTTTATTTGATTTGAATTTATAGTGTATACTTAATTCAAACATCACGTGATGTGCTCGAAATTAAAGGAAGTTGGTGATTTATATTAGTGTAATTTGAAAATCAGTGATTTTTCTTGAATTCTTTTTCCAATTTGTATACTTTTTATTATAACATCAAATGCTACTGGATAGATAATATGGAGAACATTTTTTAATTTCAACTTTTCACATGATATGTTTAAGGTCACAAAATTAAATGACATTTTAGTATATTCTACATCTCTTTAATTTAAAATCATAAAATTCAAAAATCTTCTTATTTTCTTAAATTTTGTGTCAAATTAATACTACAACTAAGAGGACAATAGATAAGCTAAAACACACAAAAAGGACCACAAACACTAGGAACTATTAGATATTGATTCAAAGAAAATAGTTTCAAGACCAAAATCGAACACTTTTGGAGATCGAGATTTTATTTTCATCGAAAACGAAGAAGGCTGAGGATGGCCTACGGTGCATTCCTGCTTTAGCCTGTGAGGGATTGCTCTTGTTGTTCTTTTTAGTTTCCTTCTTTTATTGTTGTTCCTCCTAAATACGTTGGAAATTGGGAATTGTCATGTAAAACGAGTCAACTAGCATTGGTAAGTACTTATTGTTTTGATTTGACATGAATTCTTTTTAAAAATTAAAACTTTCAAATTTTATATATATATAATATATATCAAAATATCTTTTAATCTTGTAATTTTAAATATATATAATATAATTAATTTTTCGGAAAAGGGCCAAAAATACCCCTGAACTATTCGAAAAGGTTTAAAAATACCCCTCATTCACCTATTGGGTTAAAAATACCCCTCCATCCACCTTTTTGGTCCACAATTACCCTTAAAACTAACAACATTTTATTTTTTAATTATTATTAGTATTAATTATTATGTGGCATCTTTCTATTGAATAAATTTAAATTCCAACCCACCAAAATTTTTTCTGCCCATTTGACCCATATCCACATTCTTGACCCAAACCAAATTAAAAAATTAGTCAAAATTAAAAGATCTGATTATCTCTTTTCTCCCCTTCAAATCCAATTACTGAACCAACAATCAGCCTTCACCCAAATTCCAGTTCCTACATTGCATACATCTCAATGGCCCAGTATACACTAGAGGGTCAGAATACTTAGCCACCAGTGCTACAGGATCCCTTGAAACAGAGATTCCCCTTTTGTGAGAAACCTAGGTGCAACCAATGAAAAAATTGGTGCCACAGCCTGCATTTGGATAACAAACACAAAGTTAATAACCTATTTTCAATGAAGAGCTGTATGCAATGCAGGAACTGGAATTTGGGTGGAGGCTGATTGTTGGTTCGGTAATTGGATTTGAAGAGGAGAGAAGAGATAATCAGATCTTTTAATTTTGATGAATTTTTTAATTTGGTTTGGGTCAAGAATGTGGATATGGGTCAAAGAATGTGGATATGGGTCAAATGAGTAGAAAAAAATTTGGTGGGTTGAAATTTAAATTTATCCAATAGAAAGATGCCACACAATAATTAATACTAATAATAATTAAAAAATAAAAGATTGTTAGTTTTAAGGGTAATTGTGGACCAAAACGGTGGATGGAGGGGTATTTTTAACCCAATAGGTGAATGAGGGGTATTCTTAAACCTTTTCGAATAGTTTAGGGGTATTTTTGGCCCTTTTCCGTTAATTTTTTGAATAACACTAAAATGAAAAGTAAGACAAACTGACGGACGTTGAGCATGTTTTTATACCCAATTTCCCTTCCCAATCATAAATAAATAAATAATAGGAAGTATATATAAAAAATAAAGAAAAAATAATACTAATTTTTAGAACAGTAAAAGAGAACACTTCACCAAAAGCTAAAACCCTACTTCTCTTGTAGTCCTACCAGTTCAGCTCAAAAAAAAAATGGAACTTGGAACTTCTTTCAGTGCTTCAGGTGTCAACAAGAAGATGTTATTATGGAACCCCATTACCCAAAAATCCAACGTTCTTCCAAATTCTTGGCTAAATCAATTGAATTTTTCGTTTCCAGCAAGAAAAATCTGTTCTTGCAGAGGAATAGCTAAAGGGTCTACTATCAGCTCTTTGAAAACTCAAGAAAAGGTTAGGTTTTTCTTAATGGGGTTTTTTTTATATGAGATGAAGTTTCAATTTGTGGTGCCTTCTTTTAACAATTCTTCCTTTTTATTTGTTTGGTTTTTATGCTGGAGACTGTTTTTTTTTATGTGTTTGTGAATTAGTTTTATCAGTTTTATGTATTTAAATGATGTGAGCTAACACCAATAGTAAACTCCGTGTTGGAATGTTATCACACAAGTGGGGTCTGAAGAGGGTAGGTTGTATGCACACCTAATGCTGTTTGAATCTTAAAGAATCCAGATAACAGCAAAATTGTTAGTGGTTTACAAGTTCATAGGGAAATAATGTTTTCGAAGATGCTTGCTTACTAGCTCCGAGACTACTTAGTTTAATAGAAGAAAATAGTTTTTGGGAGCATTCTTGTATGCATATTTTCAGATGACAGGTTGCTGATTAACCTTCAATGTGTTGTTTGTGTCTTTTTTAACTATCTTTTGATAGAAAGAATCTTCCCATTGTGTGAGAGACTGGAAAGTTGCACATGGAAAATGGCTTTTTAGCTCTCGCATTTACTCATTTTTCCTAATTTTAAAAGCACTAGTTTGATTGGCATGGAGTTTAAGCGTAAGATACGTGCATCTAAGGGTGTAGTTTATTGGTCAATGAAGTAGGTGCAAACCTTGGAGATCAGGATTCAAATCCTAAAGAGATAAAGATATCCCTTTTAGTTGTATGTTTTCGTCCCAACTTACTTTAGTGGACTGTCTAACTTTAGTTCCTTGCAAACACATCTGCTAATGAGAACTGATCTTTATAACATCAGCAACTGCGGATCAATACCAATCAAGTTGCAGGCTGCTATATGGATCTTCATTGTACATGGTGTTCCATTTAAGTTTATCTATCTATTTTGAGGATTCAACATAACTTGACTAGTTTTATTCTGAATGTCAAGTTACCACAACTTTTCTCCTTTATCATGGCTACCATCTAGGTCAATTTGCTATATGGTATATGCAATTATGCATATTACAGTAAAGGTGCAATCTTGATGATAAACAGTTGGGTTTTCATTCTTCTTCTTTTAGGATTCTCTCCTCTTTTGCCACTGCTGGCATGATTCTTGTCAGCTTGTTGGGATGAGACAAAACTATTAAATAGAATTCAAAAAACCACCTTTCACAACAACCATCACAGTTCAAAGCAGTAAAACAACAGGGGGAAAAAGTACACAACTTCAACCCAAAATCACCAGAGTCCTCCTTCAACAGCAATGCAAGACTATTTATTTTTTAAGAGAAAAAGTATACACCATAAAATAATGTATTTAGAGATCATTTCCACTAAATTTCACTCTCTCCTTTCTCTCTTGTTTGTTGTCGCTAGATCTATAATTCCATGGTTTGAATATTGGTCATGTATATTTACATCTACTTCTATCCGAACCTAGGCCTTGCAGAATCTCTGCAATTTATTGAACAGACTGTCCAATAAAGTGTCTATTCTTGTTACCCGCTAAAACAAAGAAAAAAAGAGATGTTAGTTCCCTGTTTTGTATTCCTAAGTTGACTAAGAAGGAATTGCATAGTTCCGGATAGGGGTGGGCATAAATACCGGAAAACCCGAAAAACCGAACTGAACCGAACTATTTCGGTTCTTCGGTGTTTCGGAACTTCGGTTCGGAGTTCGGTGTAAGGGTCCCGAAACTACGGTGCACCGAAGAACCGAAGTTTTATTAAATAAATTTAAAAATATTTAAATTATATTATTTAATAATACTTATATATTTTGACTCAAAATATTTACCTGGTCCATTTCAATTTTTAACTTTACCTGGCCATTTCAATTTTTAAATTTTGGAACCTAAACAAAACAGTAAAGGGCACACTTTATCATTTACACTCAAAACAGTAAAGGGCACCTAGCCTAAACAAAACTATTTTGATGTTATTACTTTTATTGTTAGACTGTTAGTTGTTACTTTGAAGTTTGAAGTGTGAAGTTGACAACAATTGTTACTTTATCATATTCCCTCTTTATTTTTATTCACACCGAAAAACCGATTTAAAAACACCGAACTAAACCGAACCGAACCGATCTAGTTTGGTTTGAAATATGGTGCACACTTTTCTAAAACCGAATACCGAAGAACCGAACTGAAATTTAATTAAACCGAACCGAAGAACCGAACGCCCACCCCTAGTTCCGGATGCTTTTGTGGGTTGATTTACCATGTTGCAGCAAATGCTCTATGGGAATTGGTAATGTAAGAGATGTGTCATTGCTGGGGTAAGATTCAATGATGGAAAGACTCATTATGTTATGGAATTTTTCTTACAATTTCATATGTGCATGAGGAGTTCATTGGTACTCAGCTCATCTTATTATTATTATTATTTGTGGAACGATGTCTCTTTCTTTTTTTCTTTTTCTTTTTTTGAGGAATTAATGCTTGAATATGTATTGTTATGGTATCTTCTTAAACTTCTCAGGTCACAGGGATGTCTTCTAATCATTCTCAAGATCTAGAACTCTCAAGTTTAACAGCTTTATGCCCATTGGATGGTCGTTATTGGGGTAAAGTCAAAGAATTGGCTCCGTTTATGAGCGAGTATGGATTAATTCGGTTCCGCATTTTGGTTGAGGTGGTTACTTTTTCCTCCTTGACTATCTAGTAGTAAAGTTTAATTTTGAAATATTCCTTTGAGAATTTTTCAAATAAAATTAGATTACCCTTGTGGATAACATTAAGCAATAATGAAATTTTTGTGATGTCTCTTTTTGTCAGATTAAGTGGTTGATAAAAATGTCTCAAATACGTCAAATTGTTGAAGTTCCAAGCTTCTCTGAAGAAGCTCAGACATTTTTGCATGACTTGATTGATGGATTTAGTATGAATGATGCCTTGGAAGTTAAGAAGATCGAGAGAGTCACAAACCATGATGTGAAAGCAGTGGAATACTTCTTGAAACAAAAATGCCAATCACATCCAGAGATATCTAAGGTATGAATAGATTCTTGTCATACAATTCCTTGGGTTGGGGGGGGGTGGGGGGGCTCAGAAGATTTGGCTTGGGACTTCCATTATGGAGGTCTCAAGTTTCCTCTTTGACTCCAACAGCAGGGGGTTGGTCTCCTGGGTTGAGCTCGTCGCATGAGGCTTACCTAGTGCAGTTTACCTCTCTTGTATGGTTTGCGAGCTATTGCGTAGGAACGGGGTTTACCCTATGCGCACCCAAAGGGTAGCGGCATTCCTTGTCATAAAAATAAAAATAATTCCTGTCATACTTTCCACGTGCATCTTCTTTCAATCTACATAGGAAATTCGAGCTAAAAGTATTTCTATGAGACCGACAACCCCCGAAAGCTTTATTTTGCACATGCATCTTTCCTATAGTTGTCTCTCTTTTTATGGTAGGTGCTCGAGTTTTTTCACTTTGCATGTACATCTGAGGACATCAACAATCTTGCCCATGCATTGATGCTGAAAGGAGCTTTGAACACGGTCATCTTGCCAGTCATGGATGAATTGATTAAAGTAATTTGTGACATGGCCACAACACATTCTTCTGTTCCTATGCTTTCTCGCACCCATGGGCAGGTATACTTTTTTTCTCCACAGTCGTCTAGTTAGGTGTACTTTGAATAGGTTTTGATACAAGAAGCTTAATGTCCGTGGAAAACAGTGGTCTTATAGATATATCCTCAGTGACTGCATAATGTGGTTTGCTCATTCTTTTTGCACCTTGTAGCCAGCTTCACCGACAACCCTTGGAAAGGAAATGGCAATTTTTGCTTATCGATTGAGTAGGGAAAGAAAGGAGATTTCTCAAATTGAGATGCTTGGGAAATTTGCTGGTGCTGTAGGAAACTACAATGCACATGTAGCTGCGTATCCTGAAATAAACTGGCCAGAAATTGCAGAGGAGTTTGTGTTGTCACTAGGATTAGAATTCAATCCATATGTTCCTCAGGTTTGTTTTATAGGCTGATTCCTTTTGTTCTTTTCAATCAGCACCATTGTAGCTTTACTTTCCTTTCTTTTTTTCTAATTTATTGTATTGGTTGTAGCATAATTCATTTCGTATTGGAGCTTTATGCATTAGTCAGAGGGAGGTTTATAGCTGTTTGTGTATGTACTCCAACATGTTAGTTTATACGATGGTGTATACCTTATGTATTGAGTTTAAGAAATAAAGACTTTTAGTGCATAGGCCAAATATATATAACACACTAAATTAACCCTTAGAATCTTGCGGTCTTCAACATGTCATGTCATCAGGGCAAAATGTGAATGTTAAAATCGAAGGAATTCCAAATATAGACATGTGTTGATCTTTTCGGAACAGACCAGAAAGGAACATGTGATATAAAATGGAAAGGAGGGTGTATTACCACATTAGCAACTGTTTTTCAACTTCTAACTCAATATCATTGTAATGCAGATTGAAACTCATGACTATATGGCCAAACTTTTTCACTCGATCGTCCAGTTTAACAACATTTTGGTTGATTTTGATAGAGATGTTTGGGGATACATTTCTCTGGGTTACTTTAAACAGGTGACTGCCCTGTATTTTAGATATATCTTCTATTATATTCTTTTGGCAGATAATGGAGTTCATAATTCTTTTATGTTACGTAGACAACTAAAGCTGGTGAAATTGGGTCCTCGACGATGCCTCACAAAGTAAATCCAATTGACTTTGAAAATAGTGAAGGCAATCTTGGAGTAGCTAATGGAGATTTATCCCATTTGAGCACTAAACTACCTATTTCACGCTGGCAGGTACGTCAAATCTGGTCATGTTATCTTTATCTTGTTAGTAAAAATATTCTACCAAATAATTTTAAGCTTTATTTTTCGTTGATTAAACACATATTTGGGTGCTACAGTAAGACCTTTCTTATAACAACATTTCACTATAACAGCCAAATTCTTTTGAGAGCTGATTTTACATGTTATGGTATATTATATAACATTTGGCTATAGCAGACAAAAAATATCGAAACGAATGATGCAATTATAGAAACGTTTGACTGGAGTAGTTTTCTACTCGTGAATCGTGATGGCATGTTAAAAAGTTTGAAGCCCTTAAGACTTGTATAACAACATATTTTAGAGCATGACAATTTGTGGGCTGTGCCCTTATACGATTCCTTTAGTTGCTTGTCTGTCTTGTTCATAAATTTTTCTTGATCCAAATTGTCATTTGCAGCGGGATTTGACAGATTCAACTGTTCTGAGAAACATGGGAGTAGGACTAGGGCATTCTCTTCTTGCTTATAGAAGTGCATTACAGGGAATTCAGAAGCTTCAGGTAAGCAGTACTAGTTGAAATTCTACGGATTAAACTACTGTGCTGCACACACTTTTTTTATTTTGAGAATGTAATGAAATACAACCCAGGCTGAAGCATGAACTCATCAAGTTGTTCCGACTTTGCTGACTTATTGGTTTGAATATAGGTGAATGAAGCTGCTCTGATGGAAGATTTAGACAAAACATGGGAAGTTCTTGCTGAACCAATACAAACGGTATGCTGCTTTTGCTTTATCTGGACTTTTATCGGTAATAGTCAAGCCTGAAAGGCATATGCAATTACTTTTATCCGAACTTGAGCTTCCATATATGACTGATGAAATATATTAGGTATAATGCTGGTAGTGCTTGCAAAGATATGTTTCAAGGTCTGGTCTTTCGGAGAACCGAGCACCTAAACTACTAGTCTTTCAATATACGGGAATATAGAAGTAACACATAGTTCACAAATAGATTTGTTTCAACCTATCTATTGATATACAATAACGCCTCCAATCCCAAACAAGTTAGGGTCGGCTATATGAATCATCACCGACAATGTTGTTCTAATTAAACTCGTCTCAGACTAATATTACACTAACTAAATACGAATAAAAGGTACTAGGATTTCTCTATTTTCAACTGGCATAAAAATGTCTGAAATGACTAGTAGACTCGTAGAAGACATAGGACCTAAAGTAAACATAACATACTAACATGACCCAACACATTTCTAACTTATTGATATCACCCTATATAGATCTATTTTTTCCTTCATTCCCCATTTTTCGCTAGATTTGCATGGATTCCGAGGAATTGTAGGTCTTCCGAGATGACTTCCTTAGCCGTGTGTATGAAATGATCTAAATTTATATCCAGTCTGGACTAATAAGTTCCCATCCCCGACACCCATGTTTCTTGATGAATTCTATGATAACATTTTCTATTTTTGTTCGGTATTTAGGTGATGCGAAGGTACAGTGTGCCAGAGCCTTATGAGAAGCTGAAGGAGTTAACCCGAGGAAGAGCGGTGAACAAAGAAAGCATTAGAGAATTCATACAAAAGTTGGACATACCAGCTGATGCAAAGACATCTCTCTTGAACTTAACGCCTCATACTTACGTTGGAGCAGCTGCAGAATTGGCTAAGAACGTAAACGAGGCCATATTTCTGTTGAGTAGTCCATATCTTTTGAAATGAGCGCTGAAAAACCTTACAGCCCTCTGCATCGATGGCGTATGGAGCATACAGTCAACGGGTTCAAACTGAATCCAAGTAGAGATTATATGTGAAAAGTCACTAAAATTTCAAAAAATTATTGAATTTTGATTGCTCAACTTCAGAAGAGATGCATTCAGTTGCAAGAACCTAAATGTTGACTCCGTCAAATTTAAATTTTGGATTCGCTTCTGCTCTCCGTTATATGCAGATGCAGAGTTGTTCGAGATGTTGCATTCTGGAGATAGGGAAAGCAGAACAACATCATTTCCAGTTTTCCATTCATGGGAAGGTAGCCAGTTAGATCCATATCTCATTTTTCGAAAAACTTCATGTTATTGATCTCTGCGCGATTGGAAGAGAGACACTAGATGCTATCGACAACAATTATATTCTAGGGTGATGCTATGCACTCTGAGAAAATGGAAAATTATGCTTTGATAAGACATGTTGAGATGTTCATGAATTTAAGTACAATTTTTACTCTACCTATCTTTAGAACATTTACATGTCATGTAAACTTGCTTTAGTCATTCAGTATGACCTTAAGTACAATCTTCGTTCGACTTTAAGTACTTTGTGTATATTGTGAAATAATGCAAGTTTTGACACAATGGTAGAAATTCTATACCAAAATATTATAGATTGAACTATACCACTTGACCCTGCTTCACCTTAATTGTTATTTGAACAAGTAAAAGTTCTATCTTGGTCCAAGTGGGGATAGGAGGAAAAGGAAGGAGAAGAAAACACGGAGATAGAAGTTACACTATTTGAGTCTCTAGTTACACAACTTTTTAAAAATAAGGATACACTACAACAAAAACAACATTTAGCGGCATTAAATATTGACAGTAATAAAGAGTGTTAAAGTCTTTACTGGCTTTAGTTAAGTGTCATTAGAACCAATGTCGCTAAAGGCTTTACGGACATATACAAAGAGTGTTAATTGCTGTTAAAAATACATATTTAGCGTCAATTAAGAATTAATTGCCGCTAATGATCCTTTTTGGTGTAGTGACAATAGTTAATTATCGGGCCTTAAAAGGACCCTCCGTGAAATTTTTGCCTAACGCATTAGGTTAAAGAGCAGTTTGATGCATGAAGCATCTCATGTTAGTAGAATCTGAGGAAGGGATGCACCCCAAGGTGGATGATGATGTAGATAGTCTACCCTTTACAAGCATTGCGCGAGCCTTATTTATTAGTTTAGTAAGGTCAAGCTTTGGCAGTAGGGTTGGGGTGGCTTGCTGGGGCACGAGTGCCCTCACTAGTTTTGGGGCTTTGGTTGGCAAAAGTGATTTTCAGGCTGCAGCTTGTCTTCAAGAAAGTGATAAGCCTCCTTTCTTATGTTTGAGTAAGGGGATTCATTAATATAATAATAGAGGAAATATTCTCTTCTTCAAGCATTAAGTTAAGGAGTTTGTCTTGGACAAGGCTCTTTCTCTCTAATACTTGAAATTTACCCAGTTCATATCTTTGTTTTGTGTGTTCCTGGGAGGAATTTGATCTCAGAATACCACCTAAATAACTACTGCCAGAGGGTCAAATAGGTCGGTTTCCACTACTCGAACCTGTGATAAAACATTAGTTTCAGCCATGACAAAGATGGACTTGGACCAAAGCAACAAAAATGGTTTTATTTATTACAACTTAAACCAATAACTTTTGCATAACTTAGCCAGAAAAATCAATGACTGGATAAGTACAAAATTTGGGCCACATTGTATGATTATATTCAAGATATAGCAGAAATACAAAAGGGTCATAATCTAATAATAGCAAAGGAACATGAATGTAGGCGAAAATGAGTCACTTCAATGTATCTATTTCTACTAGTTAAATGTAATAAACACTTCATCATAAATTCTCTCAACTCCTTTGAAGTAGTCAATGCTTCATCAACCATAATCATAATTATAATGTGATGATTGGGATCTTTCCGCGTCTAGATAAAAATTTCAAATTTAATCGAACTCTGGAAATTGGAAAATCTCTTATTAGAGAGCCTTTTTGCACTCTTCACTGTTCATTTATTATTGTATAAGACTATGATATTATTAATACGTGGGCCTTTTCAGTATGATTTGAATTAGTCGTATTAGTGAATTTTGAATATCGTAAAAAAAAAAGTAGTCAATGTTTTGTGTCAAGTTGTCTTCAATACAAAAGACAAACAAAGACAAGTTGGCAAGTTTTAAGCCATGCCTTAGCCAACTCTTCCATGGCTCCCCACATATTAAATCATGTGGTTGATCCTTTTATACTTAAAAGCTTAGATTTTTTTTTTTCACTCGATATTCAGTATTTATATTAAGACTTTCTTATGAAAAAATATTCATAACTCGAATTTATGATCTTTGCTTTAGATACTTGTTTTTTTTTTAATTTTCCATTCAATATTTAGTTTCTATATTGGAACTTCAACTCATCTGAATTCACCGGTATGAAGTCTATTAAAAAATCACTTTGTATCATAATGTTTTCACGTTCAAAATTCGAATTTGAGATATCTGAGATTCTTATAATGCTAAAATCTTTTTAGTTGATTCCATAGCTTTCTACAACCTGGATATGAAAGAAGAAAAGAAAAGTAAAGATTGTATTTTTGTGTGTTGGGGATTTGTGCCTTTACTTGCTCAATGTCCCCTCTATTTAATGCCTTACCCAACACATGCATGGGCTCTTTACCTTTTTATATATAAGACCCAATCAACTCTTTACTGCTTTTGTGTCCAATTCAAAATAAGTGTTGTTTTAGCTCATTTTACGTTTATTTAAAAAAAAAAATAGTAAATATAAAATTGAATTGTTGAGACATTTTTCAAATTAACTTAATTGTTTAATTTTTAAGACTTTTAGAATGTTCTTTCAATTTTACCATTCATTAGTTTGTATTGGAATTAGTTACTTATTAATTAATGTTTAGTTATTTTAATCATAAATTTGACAATAACTAACAAGGGTAGAAATGAAAGGTTATGTCTAATTTATGTCTTAATCTTCTTTTCTTAAAAGGTATGAAACACTTCAACAATTTAATTAATTTGAAATGGAGGGGGTAATTTATTAAGTTTCTCTTATTTTAGAAAGGAATGCCAATATTAAATTTTGGGGTACAAAATGTGATAATTAAATGGAGACATAGGGGTTGTTACCTAAAAGTACCTTTATAAATCTTGTTTTCTTGTGGGGGGTAAAATTACAAGAATAGCCAAACAAGATAGGGTTAGGAGATCGTATCAAAATCAAGAATTTCGTTAAGAGTGTTCGAATTTTTAAGAAGTAAATAATTTTTCGATGACCGAATACATTATTCACCATCCATATAATTTGATGAGTTACTTAATATGGAAAAATCCTTTTGGCCAGAAAATTTGGCTAGAATTTGGTCAGAATGATATTTTACCTATGTTATTTTACTTTTTTAAACATTTTTATCATTTTAACTTTAATATCTTTTAATTAAAAAATGAAAAAAAGATCAGTTTATTTTAAAATGAAAAAAGAATCATAAACTTTTTCAATTTCTGGCCAAATTTTCTGATCATTTAGCATTACACAATTAATATTAAGTTTCATGAAAGAAAATTTTCAAATATTATTATAGTAATCGATAATAGCAAAGCAAGTTTCACTAAACTGATACTCCCTCCGTCCCATTTTATATGTCACCTTTTTACTTTGCACTTGCATTAAAAAATGATAACTTTACCCTTCTACCCTTATTTATTTTTTTTGGAACTCAAGTTTTCAATCAATGAATATGAATTAATTAATTTAACCAATGAACATGTATCATTTACTTAGTTTTTCTAAGTTGGTCAAATGTATATTTTCAAGGCTAATAACTCACAAGGGTAAAAAAGGAACAATATGGTAATTTATGCATTGACTTTATGAAATGACAAGTATTATGGACCAACTATTTATAAAAATGGATGACATGTAAAATGGGACGGTATATATTAATAATTACCTAAAAGTGCCTTTACTAATTTTGTTTTCTTATATTAGATAAAATTACTAGAATATCCCCAATCAAGATAGGGGTGGGGTACAAATTGCTAATAATGTATTGACAAAAAAATAATAAGTGAGTGAAAAGAAGGTGATATTATAAAATATATTTTTAGAGTTTTGGTTAGAGGGAACATGTAAGCATGGTACTAAAAAGCCTGCATATCTACAAAAAGATGAGCAAAATATAAATTAAAATAGAAGGCATGTTCTGATTTGTCCTTTAATAACTTGTTTCAAATAGGCACTCACATAAAGGTGTTAACATTCCATTTTATTATTGTTTAATCAAAATTTAATCTTAGTTTATTTGATTGATTAAAAAGTAAGATCTATAAAGTTTAGTAACCTAAAAATAATTAATTAATTAGCTAGTTGCTTCATTAGGTGGTTAATAGAACTTTTTGTTGTTGTTTGTATCCTGTCCATAAAAGATATTATTTTTAGCGCCAAGTCATCGACGCTCGTCATGTCGCATAATTCACTTGCATAACCTCAACTAAGATTTGTACCATCAACACCAACATCTCCCAAATTTGAACCATCTGAACATTTTTTTGCCTACATGGCACATTGTTTGTGATTCACTCCAAAGAGGTGCGTGAGAGGTCTTTAGTTAGCCATTTTTTTGGAAAAAAATGTTCTTTCTTCTTCCTCCCCTCTGCTAATCACTTCCTCCACCACACCAGTCATCGCCGCCATTATACATCCATCTTCTTCCTCGTTTTTTCTCCGGATACTTCACTTCTACCTCCATCACCGCTTTTTGTTTCTCAATTGCCACCATACGGTACCATCATTGCCTCCATGGTGTGTCGCCATCATTATCGCCATTGAATTTGTGGAGAGCTTGAAGTTTGGAATTTTTTTCTTTGTTGTTAATGTAGTGTTTTGGTGTTAAATTGATGTAGATTTGTGTGAATTTTGTTAAAGTATTTTCCTATTTATTTTTTTGCTTTGTTCACATTTTTGTGAGAATTGATATATATATTTGTGCGAATGTAAGGGTGTTCTTCAATCGAAAAAAATAATCAGCTATAGAACTCAAAAAAATCCGACATAACTCTATTTTTTCGACAATGTCCATCGGAATGATTAATTTTCCGACGAAATTCATCTTCCTGTCAAAAATGGAACGAAGAAGGCAATTAATTTTAATTTTTTTTTTTACCGATGGCCAACTCTTCCGCAACTCATCAAAAACAGCAATAAATCTTTATCCTTCTGCTTGAAGAAGGTTCGAAAATAACATATTTATCGAGGTGGATTGCCGTTGGGGGTGGGGCGCCGTAGAGGGAGAGGAGTTTTGGACTCCGATGGAATAGCAAGGTAGGTAAGTTACAGGATTTACATGATTTCTTTTTTAATTTTAACTTAAAAATAATTTTTTTTTCTTGTACTTTATAATATATTTTAAAATAATTTTTTGGACTAAAAAAATACCATATGTCAGTATTTAATTCGTCAAATTGCCATGTCATCGCGATTGTATTTCACACACTTTATACTTTTAGCTTATTGTCAAAAAAATGTTCAAATGGTTCAAATTTTAAGGGGTAAAGGTGTTTAATAGGTACAAGTCTTAGTTGAGGTGTCTAAATGAATTATGCAGACAACTTTGAGGGGCTGTAGATAACTTAAGCCTAATTTTTATGTTGTCACATATACATACAAGAGAGTTGAAATTTAAGAATTAATTTTCACAACGACTTCAAATTTATGAATTGAGGAAAAGTTATTGAGTACATAGGTGATACTCTAGATTCATCTATCAACTATTAAAATAATCAGGAATTAGTGATAGATAAATTCTAGCTAAACAATAAAATTTGTAATTAATTATATTTAGCAATGAATTAGTGACGAACTGTTAAGAAAATTGTTAGCTACGAGCAATCTAGCACGGACAGACGATGAAAAGGTGTTGTTACAATTAAAATGGTGGCTTTTTACACATTTCTAAAAGTGAAAAGGTAGTGCATTATTAATCTTTTTTCTTGAGAAGCAACTCTTTTTACTTTTTAAATGTTTACGTAACTAATTAAATGGTCCTCCTTTTACTTTTTATTTTTTTATATTTGGTGAAAATATGATTGATTGATTCTTGGGGTTGGGGGCCGGGGGGGCGGGGGGGCTGAGTATTAGGTTATAAGAACACTTTAGTCTTGATTAATAATTAAAGAATGCTTTGATACTAATAATGAGTATTATTTAAATCATCCCATTATTAAAAATGAAACAATTACTTTTAACAATATGACTGGATAATATTAACACCAAAAAAAAATTGCAGTTCATTTTACTAATATAGTATAGTATGCAATTTATCATAGTAAAAACAGTAAAAATAGTAAAAACAACAGCAAATACTACAAATATACAGTAAATACAGTAAAAATAGTAAGTACAGTAAAAACAGTAAATACAGTAAGTATAGTAAAATAAATATATAATATATATAGTAGTATATAATAATAATATATATAGTAGTAGATATATATATAGTAGTATAATATATAATAATATTATATATAGTAGTAGATATATATATAGTAGTATAATATATAATAATATTATATATAGTAGTAGATATATAGATAGTAGTATAATAATATTATATAGTAGTAGATTATTAATGTAATTTAGTAGTGCGGGTAAGTTGTTCTGTGTCCAGTCTTTGTTCAGTGTCAACTATGTCCAGTCTTTGTTCCGTGTCAAGGCTTTGTCTTTGTTCCGTGTCAAGGCTTTGTTTCTGTTCCGTGTCAAGGTTTTGTTTTTGTTCCGTGTCAAGGCTTTGTTTCAGATATTTTTATGCGTCTCTCAGTACTCCCTCTCTCTTTTAGTTTAATCAAGCTAGTTTATGACTTAAATTCCTATTTTTCCCATGTTTTATTTTTGTTTTTCAATTTTTTATCTTTGTTTTTATTTTTTATATTTGTTTTTGGATTTTGTCTTACCTATTTCATATCTTCTTCTTAACCTATGTTCTTAACAACTTCGTCTTTAACCACACCCCGAATATAAAACTGGCAACAAATTCGTCCTTTCATCAAGCGGACTATAAAGCCAAGAATCCTAGGAATTTACAGGTTAATCCATAGTCGTTATTAAGAAGTTAAGAAGTTAACCATATACTAAGGATAAATTTTTAAAACATATATACAATAATTACATTAAAAACTAACAACTTAGAAAATTAAATAACATATTTTTGAAGGGAATTTTGGGAAGTAAACATCGTAATACTTACATGATAAACTGAGAGAGGTTTTCTTTTCGAGAACTCCCCAAAGGGCCTTGGAAACGCTTTCAAAAACTTTAACACACAAGCACACTTATTTTTATTTCACAAATTTTAATATACAAAAGAGAATTTTTGGTACATAAAGAAATATGGAAATAGGATGGAGGAAGTATGGAGAGAGTTTTCTAACTTGTATTCTTTCCACTCTTTTTTCACTCTTCTTTCTCAACTCTTACTCCTCCTTATATAGGCAAAAATAAGAAACTTAAAAAGACCAAAATGACACTACTAAGTGGCCTTAATTATTTAATGGCCGACAACTTGATAAGATTCGTTTAATAATGCAAGTCGAGTACACATTGGGCCCCATCGTCACATGCATTATTAAGTTCATCTTTTGACTTATATTACAGACTCAATTTTTAACTAGACGCGTGTTATGTCAACAGTTTTTCCCTCTTTTGAAGGGTAGTGATAAAGTGACAACACACTCTTTTTTACAGGACACGTAGTGGGTGTCCCCACCTAATACTTCTTACATACTAATTATTTACAAGACACGTAGTGGGCATTCCCACATGATATTTTTGACTTTAATATATATATATATATATATGTATATATATATATATATATATATATATATATATATATATATATATATATATATATATATATATATTGCCCATGCTTTGAAAAATTCATGCCATTCTTTACTACGCCCCATGTAACTTTGGTCTTGTTTGTATTTGTGATGAAAGTGAGCAGAACTTAATGAAAATGACTTTTGTCTTGTTCTTGAAGTCTCTGAATTATTTCATGTTCTATTCCATTCTTGTATTTTTGTCTTCTTTGTGATAAGAAATGAAGCTTTGAAATGATTAAGTGTCTAAATTGTGTAGTCTGATAGTGTCAAAACTCATGCCCAGTCATCATCTTCATAAGTCTTGTGAGTCTTGAATATTATTTGTCTGTTCTTCGTCTGAGCTGTGAATATTGTCTTCTAAATTATTACTTGGACTGGGATTATTTTTGATAATATGTTTATCCTGGCTTTTGTCTTGAAAAAACTTTTCTAATGTTTGCTTAATTATATTTTCTAATTTTTCATTTTTTTTCTTTTTTAATAATTCATTTTTTCTTAATGTGTCTTTTTGGAAGTATTTAGGTAATCTCCTTCGTGAGGAAGAAGACTCCTTTATTTCACTTTTTGGCAAAGTGACAGCCATTAACGGATTTGATAAGTCTTTCACCGTCCGTTTGAGCGGAGTTCTTTGTATCATGCTCCGTCTGATGAGAGTTCTTAGCATTCAGAGGGGAATGCACACCCGTCTCATCCATTTTTAAGTGAGATGGAGAACTCATGTCTTCTTGTTGAGTTGTACTGTCTGCTCTTGGAACATATTTATTTTGGAAAGTCTCGAGCTGTTTCACAAGTCTCATGTTCTCTTGGATAAGGATTTTATTTTTTGTATTGAGTCTTTTGAAACCCTCAGTCATAGAAGAACAATGATCACAAAATATTATTTTGTTTGAGTCTTTTTGGATATTGTATTGAGGTATTTGGTTTGAGTTTTGTCTGAAAGCTGGTGAAATATAATAATTAGGCCCAAGTATTCCTCTTGTATAGTCTAAAGCTTCAGTGAAATCATTAAAACCTTTAAAAAGTGGGTTTTTTATCCCATTTATAGAATCAATTACTTCTATCCAAGTTTCGAAAATACTTTTGATTTTACCATGTATAACTACATAATATTTAAATTTATTGTCTTTATTTTTATCTGAAAAATATTGACATAAAGCATTAGAAGCTGCTATAAAATACTTAGTATCTTGTTTATTGTATGTCATCCATAAGTTATCTACTAAACATTGTTTAGTCTTGTCTATATTACAGTCTAGATTTACTCTGAATGATAAATTACACTTAGGGTAGGAAATTAAATTGTACTTACCGAAATGGATTCGCTCCATAAAATTTATGCATTGTATTTAAAGTCCAAATTTTGTCCGCCTAATAATGTCGAGCATAAGTATCCGTTGGCGATGCCCTTGCCTTTGTCTACTGTCTGTTGACTTGTTGGTCTCATGCTGTAATAAATATTAATTAGTCTTTAATTGTAATCTACTTAATCTATCAGCTAAGTCATTATCTTTGCCTTTAACATATTCAAAAACAATATTATTATAGATAGATATTATATCTATAAAATTTAACCATCGTCTTTTACTACTAGCTTTACTATTTATTTTTTCATGAAATTTAACTATGGCTTCGCAGTCTGTTCTTACTAATACTTTATTTTTGTTTAAAATGTATAATTTAAAACTATTTAATCCGTATATTACTGCTAATACTTCTGCGTCTATACTACTCATATTACCTTTTTCTTTGTATTGTCCACTTTTGTATGCACATATTTTTTCTTCATTTTTTGGACTGTATTTATTTGGTCTTGATTTTAAGATGACTCCCCATCCTAATTTACTACCATCTGTTTGAACTATTAAATAGTCTGATTCTAGTGGTATTTGTAAGTCAGGTATATTTTTAACTTTTTCTTTAATTTGTTGGACTAATTTAATGTCTTCTATATTAAAATGTTTTTGTCCTTTACTACCTATCTTTGCATATAATGGATCTGCTATTTTTCCTAAGTCTTGAATAAAATTTCTAGCATAATTTACTAATCCTAAAAATTTTTGTAATTCTTTTATATTATCTAACTTATCATGCATATCTAAAACCTTTTTAGCTATATGTGGTTGTAATTTTACTTTTCCTTCTCCTAAAGTTACTCCTAAGAAATTTATATGTGTCTTACATAATTCCATTTTCTTTTTACTAATTATTATCCCATATTTTACAAATAATCTAAATACTGTCTGTAGGTGTCCTAGATGTTCTTGTATATTTTTACTAAACACTAGAATATCGTCTACATATACTAACACGAAATTTTTATAGTCTCCAAACATATCATCCATCTTTCTTTGGAAGATAGGCGGAGCTGTCTTTAAATCAAAAGGCATAGCTAGCCACTCAAAATGTCCTTCAGGACAAGTGAATGTTGTCCATTCTATGCTTTCCTGGTGCATTTTACCGCCAAAGATCACGATTCTGATCAAATTTACTAAATATCTTTTTACCTTGTATTCTATTAATTAACTCATTTTTATCAGGTAATTTATATGCATCTGTTCTAGTATTATTATTTAGTCTTTTATAATTTATTACCATGCGAGCTTTTCCTCTTACTTGTTCGCTATGGTTTCTAACCATAAAGGCTGTTGATCTATGTCTAGATGTGGATCTTCTTATTACTTCTAGTTTTAGTAATTCTTTAATCTGTTTAGTAAATTCTTCAGTGTCTTCATTATTTGCTTCTATTGTTGCTGTTTTTATAGTATACTCGAGATTTATTATGTCTAGTTTACACATAAGTTTATTACTTCCCCAATGTATTAAAGGTTTTTCTCCTATTATAAAAAAAAACAATCCTATTTCATGCATATACTAATCTTCTTTGAAGTACGATTTAATTATAATTTTTATTTTAGTTTCTTGATAATTGAAATGCTATATCGATTATTTTGACTTGACTTTTTATAAGTTAAAACAGAACAAAGCTTTCATAATAAAATGTTTGATATTTGTTCTTGATTCAACACACGTATGTTGAGTATGGTATACGCGTTAATATTATTACTTTCTATCAAGCTATATATATTATTATAATTACTTAATCAAATTGTCAAATCTTTTATTTTTCTTGAATTTTTTTCAATATTCAGTTTTACATATTTTTTTCTCTAAAAGTTGTAGTAAAGTGGATGGTACCTCTTCATCTCAAATTAAAGGTTTCGAGTTCAAAATATCATTTCATATTTTAATTTTTTTATACGAATTTAAATTAATCAGCGCTAGATATAAATAAAATGTGAAATATTAGTTGCTTCGATTTGATTTTATCTGTCGGCGCAGAAGGGCTTATCACCTTTCTTTTTCTTTTTTTTTTCTTCTTCTAGAAAATTATTATTTGGCTTTTTAGTTCAAACTTTCCATTTAATTTGACTTTATAAAGTTTTTTTTTCCTTTTTCTAAAACGCGTTTTTATTTATACTTTTACCAAAAATCCATGTTTTGTTATCAATCATTATTATGATGTGCATGAATGAGAGAAACAATACATGCGTAAGACGTTTGGGCTTTTTCTAAAAAATAAATTAATATTTTCTTAATTAATACAACAATAATAATATATCTGATATAATTACATATGTAGGGTTTTGAGATGTAAGTGATTTTTAAAGATATAAAAATTATTTTCGATAAACAATCAATTCAACGAAAAGCATATCAAAGAGTTCGAAGAAAGAAACACATAAGTGAAGAAGCCTCAATAAATATTATAAATAATATGACAAAGTATTTAAAAAAACAAGAAGGGTTAAGTACAACAAAATAATATTATAATATATATTTTATTTGTATAAGTATTCTGATTACTTTATTTCTATTACTTTTAAGTATATTAATAAATTTATTAATCCATATGTCTTTTTTTTTAATTCCTAATTCTGATAGTGAATTAGGTTGGGGAAGTTGGATTTTTTTTAGGATAAACTAATATACATATGAACATAAAAATGTGGGACAATTTTATGGTTGTCGCTAACTTGCTACAAGATAAGGATTAAAAATAAAATCATAATTATCTATGTCGAAGTATCATTAATTAATGACGGAGCTAAAATTATCACTAAAAGAAATTAAAATATAAAAAAAGTATATACATAATATTATTGAGATCGATATTCAAATATAGTATATATACATTAAAAAAGAATTTGACTTATTTATATAGTGTATTTTTTGACGAAGTAGAGTCAATTTACAGATCCCCTTGGCAAAGGATAGTTTCACCTTTGATATCAATGTTATTTTGATATATAACATGTTAAATTACACTTCTAATATAAATTTATTTTACATAATCAATATATATCCTTTTAAATGGTTTAAATTCAAACTTGAAGAATATAATCCACAAAATTGCTTCGGAGCAATGAAACAACTAAGAAAGTACAAAATGACATTATATTCTTCCAACAACTAGCAAGAACTCTAACAACAATATTTAATTTATGCAGGAGGAGAATTTTGAAACAATAATAAAGTTTTTCATGTGATTTATAGGTTACGATTTTGAATCATGAAAATCATCGTTGATATTTATATTATAATATATTGTCTACATCATATCTAACAAAATATAATTAATTTAAATTCTGCTAACACTAAAATCTCTGTACATCAAAATTAATTAATAAAAATGTCATAGCAGATAAAAACAGATGAAATAGTGGGGTTTGGTAATTAGGTAAAAGAGTGAAAAATATGTACTATATAACATAATATATACTATAATGTTATATAAAGAAAATAGAGTGGTTGAGAGAGTAGTTTGTCTTTATATTAAAAAGGTTGATTTGACACAAGCAATAGGACAAATAATATTGTAATAGCTTTAGCCTTTTACAAGTAGTTGCAGCATATAATAAAGTTGTAAAGGCAATATTTAAACTACTTTTTTCTGATCCAAAATAAAATATTCTTTTTTCAGGCAGACATGTGGTAACTTTCTTTGCCAAATAATATCATCAACATATATACATGTTTGTTGATAAATTATTTTACATAATTTACAATAGCCCCATAAACAATATTCAAATTTCAAATTCTACTTTTTTAGTTTGAATAATGCTATAATCACCCTTTTATGAGTTTTTTGAATTTAGTGATGTTTTGCCTCGATGTGGTGAGAAAGTCATCAGTTCGAACCTAATCTAATTAATAAACTCAATATTGTGAATTTTTCCTTCACTATCGAGAATGGATTAGATGTGAGTAGGTAAATATAACTCCTATATACTATTAAAGAAAATAAGAAATTAATATTGTCGTACTCTTTTTGATTCAAATTAAGTGTTGTTTAAGATCTTGACGCATTCTTTAAGAAAATCATTAGCATTAAAGATAAGAGTTGTTTGGCTAATAATATTTTCTTAATTTTTTAAAATAATATTTATTATGGACTAAATAAATTTGTAGAACAACACTTATTATAGACCAGATGAAGACTAATTATTATTATTTGTCTCTTTATCTTTTTCTTTGTGGCAATAATAAAGGCTACTTGCATGGAGTGGTTGGAGAAAGGCAATATTGGAGTTTTATGATAAACTTAATATATTATACAACCCTTTTAACAAATTAGTGGATCCAACAAGTCCATTTGGCCCTATCCATTAAGGATCGTTTGGTTTAAAGACGAGTTATGCATATATATTAGTAAAATGTAGAGATTACTTTTAGATGTTTAGGTAGTTAATATATTAGAAATTAAAATACAATGTGATGTAAATATGTGTTTACTTTTTAAAACGAAATAGAAGTTTGTTTACTACTAAGAGGGCTAGTTGTGTCATTTTAGTTGGTTTTTTTCATATAATATAAATATTGATACTCTTATTTTATATTTGTTCATTATTACTCATGTCATATTTAGTTTGTACTAATATTTTCTATTTGAGGGTGATATATTTCTAAAAGTATTACAATTATGATATATTTCATATATAAAGGGAAAAAAACATTTTAACTAATTAAAGGTTAAATGTATTAATTCTTATATTATAAGGATCAAAATATAATTTTTCAATAATCGAGGGACCAAAAGTGTTTTTCTCTTCTTCTTTGATGTATCATTGTAACAATAATAATATGTTCAGTATAATCCTGCAAATAATGTTTGGGATGGTGCGTACGCAACCTTACCTCTTGTGAAGGTACGTACAGTGGTTGTTTTCGATAAACTTCCGGTTCAAGTAAAGTATGATAAAATCAAGTATGAAAGAAAAAATACGATAAGAAATAAGTCATGCTGAACATAATAGAGAAGAGAACAGTAGCAACAATTCATAATTTTGTATCATAACAAAAATTATTAATATTCATTTTTCTCTAGAGGTATTCTCAATCTTTTATTAATCTTAAAGTTTCCCCTCAATCACTTTCAAAAGTTGCTTTCAAGAGCCAAATGTGTATGCATATTCAATATAAGAGGCTACCCTATTGAATTAAAGAAAAATAACATCTAGGTATACTAGCAATTAATTGTTAGAAGACTAAAATTTCCCTTTGACATTCAAAAAATGTATGCTTTTTGCCGTTTGCATAGTGAGAATTTTTCTTACAAAACACCAAAACTACAAGTAGCTATCTTTTTGACTTCTTTGGAACATCCCATTTAATTTATTTTTTGTGTGCATAATTTACATCACAATTATGTATACCCACAAAACTATATGGCATACAATATACATGCATCATAGTCATTATTGCAAAGCAATAAAGAAAGACCTAACATATTGTCATATTTGTAGATTCACAACAAACGTTGAATAAAATAGATAGTTCATATAATCAAAAAAATGTGATGAAATGAATACAATTAAAAATTTATAACATATCCAAAATATTATCTTCACCAAGTTTATATGGTCTAACCTTCAACACCATATTAGTGACTTAGCTTCTCCGCTCTTTCCACACGATCTTTTAAATAAAGAGAGTAAGTAAAGAGCTAGGCGAGTGGATATAGAAGGTTGGTGATCATCCACTATGAAAAGCTAAGTTTTTCGGTCTACCCCCTCCCCTTCGGACTCCCATGTGATCGGTCTTCTTATTAATCTTTCGCAATCTTCATCCATGAAGGGTGAGTCAAGATCAAGACTTAAAATCAAATCAAAAGGCATAGTCAATAAACACCATGTTTATATACTATATTGTACTATCCTTAATCAGAAGTCTCAATTCGAGCTTCTAAGTTGGAATGGAAAAAAGCTTATGGGATACTAATTTAAATTAATCAGATCAATGAGCGCGGAATTGCTAATTTTGTCCTCTTTCTCTTATTTTTCAGTAATCACATTAGAGGAGTATTTGAATAACTTATTTTCCTTTGGGAAGATTCTTAATTTCTTCTTTTAGATGATAGACTTATTGGCAAGTGGAGCCTTTTGAGAGGCAATATGTGCAGTTTTAATGTTATTGGCCAATATTGCATTGATGGTTGAAAAAAAGAAAAAAAAAATAATCAATAAATGTGAACACATGCATGGTCTTATAGTCAATCCTCAATAGGTTGAGTACTAATAAAGAAGATATTATTAGTATGTCAAAGTCTACAACCACATTATTCACGAATAACCACATACATACTACCCTAAAATAGGAAAATCATGCGTGAAATTCGTCTATGATCTATCGCTAAATAATATATAGATAATAATATATAGATAATAATAATAATAATATATTCATTATACTATTTATATTTTATAAATAGCGTTAGAGATTGGAGTAGTGTATACAAAGTCGTATCTTTACTTTATAAAAAATATTGTTGATAAATTCTTAACTCAAATAAAGAATAAAGAATAAAAAAATTAATAAAAGAAATATAGTACGTAAACATTTCGACATAAATATTGTCATATTTGAAAATGACTAATAAAGAAGATATTGTTAGTATGTCAAACTAAATACACATTATACTAAAAAAAAAAAGAAGGAAATGTATCAGCGAAATTGTCTTTGATTTATCGCTAAATAGTACATAGGCGTTTGACATTAATATTATGAAATTTGAAAATGACTAATAAAGAAGATATTTTCAATATGCATGTCAAGTCTATAACCACTTTATTCGCGAATGTCCTTCTAAATTGTTCTATATATGTAAATCACATAGAATTGTATGACCCTAAAGAAAGGGAACAATAAGTTATTGATAAAGGAAATTCCTCTTTGATCTATCGCTAAATAGTATGTTCGTAGGACATTTCGATATAAATATTATGATATTTGAAAATGACTAAGAAATAAGATATGTTCAGTATATCAAGTCTATCACCACATTATTCGCGAATGTCTTTCTAGATTGTTCTATAAATGTAGATCACACAGAATTGCCTGACCCTAAAGAAAGGGAGCAATTAGTTATTGATAAAGGAAATTTGTTTATGATCGATCGTTAAATAGTACGTAGGTAAGGTATTTCGATATTAATATTATGATATTCGAAAATGACTAATTATAAAAAAGATCAAATCTATCACCACATTATTTGCGAATGTGCTACTAGATTGTTCTATAGATGTTAGAGTGTAATTACAAAACATTCTTTACCCAACAATCTCATCCTTAAAATAAGTACTGGTTATTCATCAAAATTCACTGATATTATTTATCGATCCATCAACAACAAAATATTAAAAGAATCCATATCATTACTCTGGCATCTTGATAAACATCTTTAAACGCGTATTCTTTTCAATTATATACAAACAACACAAAAATGGAGGGAAGCAAGGTAATAACACTTTTGTCATGTCAATTATTTGCTTCTTTCCCCCACCCCATACCACCCAACCCCCCCAACCCCACCCCCCACCCACCGCAAACACTTTGTCATTGTTGTTTGTTAAAGTTGTGTGGATACAAATTTGCAATTAATTCGGCGGAGGAAGTGGGTTTAAGGATATGGAGGAGATTTATTACACATTACATTAATTGTTTGTATAGTGATAGTTTTGTTTTGTTTTTGTTTGTTTTTTTAACCAAATAATATACTGGTCTCCACATTCAAAGCTCCTTCTAATGTGCATTAAAGAGGTCGGTTGTCTGTTTCTTTCTTTGTTTTTTTTTTATTGACGTTCGATATCTATATTGAAATTCAATTAAATTAAATTTATATATGGTAAACCCTAATTTCGGTGAAAGACGTATGGGGTGCGTAGGAGAAGGGAGCATATTTCTAACATAATTTTTTTTCATTTAGAGACTCAAACTTAAGACTTCTGAAAGGTAAATCTGATTCATTAAGAATGGAAGGATTTCAACTTTCGTCTGATTTAATCATCTGTGTATCCTGATATATTTGTTACTGATTTGATTACTTCTCGTCCTTAATCTAGGTTCACCTTGGCCCTCACTACGTATTGTCTGATTCAATCACTATTATCATGATTTTTTTTAAATTTTAAAATTTGAACTCGAAATTTCTAATTAAAAATAAAAAATAAATTGTATCTATTTTATCGTACTCTTTGATGGTCTAAAGAAAATTCTTTGTAATTTCCTCTAAATAAAATGTCAACAATAAATCATTTCTAGTTTCTATCAATTCCTATCACTTTCTTCATGAATTTAAGACTCTGCCGTCCAATTAGGTTAAATTTTTTTTTTAAAAAAAAATGGTCCATATATATCAGGGCTGACTAAGAAAAGTCTTTACAATATTAATTATAATTTATAACAAAATCTACCTTATTAAATTTTGCATTTGTCTTATGTCATCTATATGTAACTCTCCAAGAAAAATATCTTAACATATTTGACTCGGAGATCACGAGAGTTCGAGTTTTAGAAATAATCTCTTATAATAAAAATAGAGAATAAAATTAAGTATATTAATAGACACTTATATAGTTAAACCTTTCATCCGACGCTACGTATAGCATAGTTCACTATAGATTCAGTACGGTATTGAAAATTCTGGTTCAGTAATTTGAGTTTTGACTTTCAAAAATCGCTATATTATTGCCACGCAAATTATTGCGGTATTTTTAAGTTTAATTTTGTTATTTTGCAGTGTAGTAATTCAATAGCCATGGTTTGTTCGACTTTAACCTATATAATAGAGAATTATAATTTGAGCTTTTCAAAAAACGTCTCAATTAAATCATACTAATACCTTACGCATGTTGAAATACTCAAAAGAAAAGTATTCTCTTCGTTAATTAATTACACAAGATGACATGTCAATCAAGTTAAGGGTAGCTAAAATTCAAATAACGTGTAAACAATTAATTTTGTACAAATTCTAATTTATATATTTGTTAATACTATAATAATATATATAAATTGTATATATATAGCTATATATTTCTATATGATATTTAATATTTTGGTAATTTTCTTATAAATACCAAATCATATACCAACATTTTCAAAATACATATTAAAATACCATATTACCCTTATAATATCAAAAATTTCTATATGATTTCAATATTTATCGTATCATACCTATCCCTACCGACAATTTATTTTTAGCTCTTTTTGGCTGACGACTTATTTTTTTAAAATAATAATAATAATAATGTATATTTGGAGTGAAATAGCTATGTAAAGTTATTTAATTGTATAATAATAACTGAAAACTTAAATGTACACATCATCAATGACGATATTGTCCAAAAGTTTTGTTATTTTGGTATCCCAAGGGACAATTGGTCTTAAAAAGAGTATCATTTTGAAAGTTGCAAAAGGCACTTTCATTATTAACTTTTTAATTTGTGAATATTTTTTCTATTTATAGAACTAAAAAACATAGAAGAAAATGCTTCATATCTCATAAGCATCAAAGAGTTACTAAACATGAATTATCGTGGAATAATTGATACCCCTTCAATTTTAATAGAAAATTTGTGTTCAAGCTTTAAGAATAGATAAAATTTTGTCAAAAACGTTGTTTCCAGAAACGGACATAATATTTTCTATCAAAAATTTCTTTATTTTCAAAATCCACATATTTGAATCGCATATAAAAGAAAGTCTGAATTTTAGAATTAAATTTGATATATATTCTCGTCAAAAAGAAAAAGAAATAAGTATATATGGTGAATGTGACAATGAGTAGGATCTTTGGGTAACCAAGTGTGTTCACATGTACAATAGATATTTTGGCAAAATGAAAAATATATTTTAAAAAAAATTAAATAGGGTAATTTACCCTTCATTTGTCTTAATTTATGTGGTAAAAACTAATTTAGTAGTATAGAAATTTTATTGCACTATCAAGTTATTTTAAAATAGCTACTAATAATTAATTCATAAAAAAATATCTCGCATTCATAAAGTGTAAAAAAAAAAAAAAAAAATTGCACTCCTAACACTAATACTAACTTAAAAGAAATAGCAAATATTTTGTTATTATAAGAAATTAATAAATATATAAATAATATATAAAATTAAATTATTTCTTTTTCTTTTTGTTATTAATTAATTAATTGCATGAGACACGTGTAACCACTAGCCATATCACTTTTGGTATATATTTCATGGTCCACATTCATACACTTACTTACAATTACAGCTTTTTTAGAGGGGTGGCGACACGTAACACATGCATGAACGTAGTATCCATTACTTTTTATTCGCATCCGTATTGAGATTCGATCAAATTTGAATCGTATCAACTTTGAAATCCGAGCATTATCAAGCATATTTTCGAGTGTGATAACTTTTTTCATTGTTTAAGCAACTTGAACTCGAAATATCTTATTAAGAGCGAAGGAATTTTAATCATCTCTCCACGATTCGTAGTTGGTGCATGGATGTGTCTTTTTTTTAATTAGATATTAATATTGAGATTCGATTAAATTTACATCTGATTAAATTTGAAAGTCTGGCGCTACCGGACATATTTTTGAGAGTGACTACTTTTTGCCAAGATAGATGATTAAGAGTAAAGGAATCTTAATCATCACTCCACGTCTTGTGATTGGTGCATCAATGTGCCCTTTTTAGCTTCATATCAAATATTTATATTGAGATCTGATAAAAATTGAATTTCGAGCATATTTTTGAGAGCAACAACTTCTTTCAATTTTTTTAAAAACTCAAATTCGGCTGAGATATCTAATTAATTAAGAGTGAAGAAATCTCGATCATCTGTCCACAAGTGGTATTTGGTGCATGAACTTGTCTTGTGTATGAGGCCATTTTTTTATTTCTGATTTGCCCCTAACTTTAGGTTTTATTTCACCCACAGACCATTTAAACCAAAAAGTTCAATTTTGACCGTTTGATCTCTGCCACACATGTGCCTTTGACCTGTCACCAGAATTCTGTTTTTTAAAAAAAAAATTGTAACTATAGATAATTAGGTCTGTTATTTGATGGAATCGAGTAGTATTTAAAGTTTATGAATTTTATATTAATATTTAGTTAATATATAATATATTTTTTGTTTTAGTATACGTAGTACGTATTTTGGATTTCAAATTTTAAACAAGTCTTTTTTAAATCATAATTTTTATGTCTTTTAAATTGTCAATTATTGTAATTTATGAACAATTAAATTAAAATATAAGGAATAATAACTAGGTTTGGTATTTGTCAAAGTCTTCTTCATTTTGGTAAATCTTGTATCTTTGAGTAATAACAAATTTGAAATCTACCTACCTTTTAATTGGAGGAATCGTTTGATACGCAAACTAAATTATCTCAAGATTATAATTTTTAGATTGATTTATCTCATCGGGTGAAGTGGAAAAAATAATAATCCCAAATACAATGAAATAAGATTCGATATATAATTAATTGACGATGTAAGTTCAACTCTGAAACATCTCACCTTATCCCATTTACCAAACTTATTTTTCATTGATTCCTTCTTGAATGATTGACTTTGTCCAAAAACCTATAGAAGTCTTCAAACTATGAAGAAATGTGTAAAAAATACAATAAAATATGTATATATACTAAAGTTATGATTACATTGGAAAATGGAGAATTTCCTAAGGATGAATTCCTCCATTTTATTAATCATGGCTTATATAATAATATAAGTATCTAGTACAACAATACATTACTATAACAACCAAACTATTAAAAAAAAATTATGTGGAAAAAATAAAGGTTCTCTAATCTATCAACATCTCACTCTTTTGGTAATAACTTCTTTTTTTTTTTTGCTTCTTTACCCCCGCTAATCTTGTTTTGTTTGTCCCAAAGCCACACAATTTTCCCTATATACAAAATGTACCCAAGTGGAATGAGGAAAATATCACTTTCACTACTGTCCATCTGCCACTATTGTGACTTTGCTAGGTAGACATTCTCCATTGTTGTGGCTATTGGAGTCTCTATGCAGTAGTTCAAGCTGAAGTCGAACGATAGTGTTTTCGTCGGAAGAGGGTAGCCGGGGCTGGATTTGATCGAAACTCGGACCTAGAACTTTCTCCACCCATTGTTCTAGGCTAGTTTGACCACGCCATAAGCCACCTAGGATCCGATCTACTATCTCGTCTTCAACTTCGATTGAGACCTTGTCATCGATGACGACCATGGAGAATTTCTTGCTGATTGTTTTCTTGATCTCACGTCGAGCGAACAGGAATTCAATCGGCTTGAATGGGATGGTGTCATCCACGGAGCTGACAAGCTCGTGAGGAACTGATGTAACTGAGAATCGCCTGTTTTCAAGGCTAGGATCTTCTTCGCGCTCAACAGTTAGATCACTTGAATTGTGTGATCCATCAGTTCTATAATCCTCGAACTCTGCTGCTTCGTTTAGATCGAAAGAGAGACCTAGATTCAATTCTTTTCTAGGTCTGTCTTGATCATGCAACCAACTCGCTCTGCGCTTAGCGCTCTTTTCACCAACTGTTAACCTTAACTGCCAATCGGAACTAGCTAGCGAGACCAGTTTCTTTTCTTCCATCAAATACTCATTCCTGTAGCTCTCGGGGCTCATTGTAGACCAATTTCCAGTAAGAATGAATATAACATTGCCGAGACTAATCTCACGGCCATGTGAATCCGTAAGCCTACCTCTGTCCATGGCTCGTTTTATGCTCCCACGAACTAGCACATTTGCTTCGTCTATATCCTCGAGCATAATAACTGAAAGTGGATGCCTCCGAACAGCCTCTGCAATACGATCTACGGCTGTTTTACCACGGAAACCTACGTCTGACTCTTCATCATCTCGCTGTGAACCAAGGGAGATCATTATAGGACTATTTCCGCACATTTGCTCTGCAAGAACCGATGCCATCTTTCTCTTGGCATATCTGTCAGGACCCGTGAATAACAGCCATATGTCACCCTTTGGTGCACCACCTCGCAGTTTCCCATTGCCCAATCTGCACCTCGACACAGCAGAAGCAACAGAAGAGGCTGCATCTTGCTGCCACCAAGCTTTCTCCATTAGACCCTTGAGAAGCCTTTTAAACGTATCAGCATCTAGTGCACTAGCAAATTTGTCAAGTAACTTGTTCTGAGGCACGGAAGAAATGCAGCTGAGGAAGTCCTTCGCTTGATCTTCCAGAGTTTTCTCCGGGGCAGTTTCACTTGGTTTTGGCCCGAGAACCAAGTCGGTCCTTACAGGGCTTCCAGGAGGGGTAGCTACCTTTTCCAGAGATTGGCTAGCCGTTTGGGTGGTGTTCAGTTGCAGGCTCACTCCCAGGCTTCTACTTGGAACAAGCTTGGGCTGTAAAGGTTGACGCAAAAGCAGGTTCGGATTATATAAGCCTGGCATAGAGAGAACAGGTGGTACCGTTCTTTGAAGCCCGACACTGTGCTGGAAATTAGGATGAAGTTGCAAACATGTATCATTCCACTTCTTTTGAAGTTCTTGAGTCTTTTGCTGCAAAAGACCTTGATCCTTAATCTGTAAAGACATCAAAAGACGAAATGATTCATCCGCTTGTACGTACGCAATTTAAGTTATTCTAGGTTTCCAATAATTAAGTAAAAAATATACCTGTGACAGAGCAGTTGCTTTACTATCATTCTTTAGCTTGGCACTTTGCAACCATTGAGGCAACTGAGGTCGAGGAGGAGATTCTGATTTAGCTTCGGATGATGAATTCTCAAACTCAGATACAAGTTTCGCCAACTCATGTTCAAACTTCTCCTTGCACTGGGGACAACAGGACGTCCTCAATCTCGGATTTAAATTCTCCGGTACACGCCTCGGTAGTGAAGGCACTGGACCAGTAAAGCTCTTCAGCGGATTCAGAGGATCCAAAGAACTTCCAAGAATTCTTTCATTTCCAAGCCTAAAAAGTTCATAGGAGTACCACATCAACAGATCGTACTAAAAAACGTAATCGGAAGAAAATAGGCAGAAAATTTAGCAGAAGCCACGGAACCACACAATATGCTAAAAAACATAGTCAGACAGTGCTTACCATCCGAGCAACCCCAACTTGTCAATCATCGAATGAAGGAAACAAATTTTCCTAACATTCTTGAAAACTGTTGTGTTTCTTTAAAAATAAATTGACAAGTGTATGAACAAGCATAATAATCCCAGAAATAAGGAAATGCAAGATCCTAGAACATTTAATCCAAGCAATTCTAGAGCAAAAAACAAGTTGTTATCTACACAGAGGACACTATAACTCCAAGAATAATTCCAGACAAAAGCATCTTCTTATACTAGATTATACACAAACAAAATATTCAAAGATTCAATTTTTATCCAAAATTGTACATATTCCAAACACAGATCAATTCCAAAAAAAGGATTACAGCAATTCAAATACCTTGGAAATATTCCTGGATGAGGAGATCTTGAAGCTATAGGAACAGCTTGAAGATCCCAATCATTTTCCATAGTAGAATGATAAACTTGACATCTCAAATATGTCTCACATGTTGCAGTACCAATCAACCACAACCTATTATTATTATTATTACTATTACTATTATCCTCTCGAAATCGCGCTAAAAACTTCCCCATTTCAGCCACTGCTGCTTTCCCAATCTCCGACATCATCGGTTGTTGCTGCTGCTCAACAAGCCATTTCAAATCACCTAAATCAAGAATCACACCTCCAGTACCATTACTCATCTTACTGTCAATTACCCCTTCTAATTCTTTAATCTTATTAAGCATCTGGATTTTATCACACGAAAACGAAAACTCCTTATCGATTTGAACAATTTGTAAGTTCTTCAAATGCCCTTCACTCAATTCCCCTTTCTCAATCTTCTTAAAAAGTTCTTTCACTACACTTTCTGGTTCACCTTCACCAACCAAAACTGGGTTCCTTTTCTTGCTTCTCAACAAAATCTCCAACACCCTTTTCACTTCTTCACCTCTTTGTAGATTACCCAATTGCCCTCCTACCCCCACCCCACCCCCACCCCCACCTCCACCTCCCTGCAACTTCGGATTCAAATACATATTTCGAGTTATCTGTACTGGTGTCACCGGATTTGTTCCGAGAATCCTAGACCCACCACCCATCGCGGTGAAAGGTGATAAATTGATATTTGTTTGATGATGATGCGAAGACGAGGAGGTTTGCGTTAACGATTGTTCAATCGTGTTCTTCACAGCTGGGCTAGAAAAACTAGCTTCCCTCATCACCCTGCTCACACTTGGGTCATCGAGAATCGAAATTATCAACTGTTCTAATTCAACTTTCACAGCTAAAAGCGGTTGTTGTTGTTGTTCCGGACACCCTCTTCGTTGATGAGCTTGTGCCCTTTTCAAAGCAGCCATTAACGCATTTGAAATTGGGGGTTCTGTACCTTGAAGCATGTTTTGAGCAGTGGGTAATCTTTCTAAAGCAACGCTAAAGCATAGCTCAAGTGCACGACACTGAAGTGGGTGTGATGAATTTGGGTGTGAACGGATACAGGCTTGCCGGAGATACCCTGACGGCGACGACAATAAAGTCGCCGCCACGTGTAACGGCGTTGTTTGGCCGTGATTCCGGCGACTTGCTTCAGCTATTGAATGGTTTAATACTGTTGCTGCTTCTGGGGTTAATGTTTGTTGGATTGTACTTAATCCTGCCCTCATAATTGGAATTTTTCTTCAAGAATTGATGATAAATTTGAACAAAAGATTGAAATCAAGAGAGAAATTGTTGGTTTTCTTCACAAAATTTTTGAAATTTTTTCTGTTTTTCTCTCTCTACAGCTAAGTCTTCTTCTTCTCTCTCTAAACAAAAAGATGATGATGAAGATGATAAAAGCAATGAACACATGCATACCGTCTTCTTCTAAACTTTCTTTTTTTACATACTATTAAATACCCAACTCCTTTTCTTCTCTCCTCTAAGAAAAAAATATATCCGTCGAAATTTAAATTTTATGAATTAACGATCAATTATGATTTGGATTTTATTAGGATGTGTTTGATAGGAAGGAAAATGTTTTCATTTTAAAAGTTTTTATGTTTCAGAATTTGAATTTTATGTGTTTAAGGTGATTTTAGAATTTGAATTTTATGTATTGAGGGTATGTTCGATATGAAGGGAAATGTTTTTTTAATTGTTTATGTTTGAGAATTTGAATTTCATGTGTTTAAGGTGGTTTAAAATTTGTATTTTATGTGTTTGGAGTAATTCAGAATTTGAATTTTATGTATTTAAAGTGTGTTTGATAGGAAGGGAAATGTTTTATCATTTTTCATGTTTCAGAATTTGAATTTTATGTGTTTAGAATGTGTTTGGTATGGATATAATTTCTATGTTCGGTCTGTTGAATACTTTGAAAAAATATTTTTCTTTAGAATAGTAAGAAAATATTGAACTTCGTAAACAAGATCTACTAGTGATATTCTATATTGATTGTGTGCTTCGTACTATTCAATAAGCATCATATTTATCTTCACCCTCATAACCCTCATCTCCATCATCCAATATCTCTACCTCTTTAGGCTAGTGGTTTTACTTATCTATTGAACACAAAAAAATACGTGTAAGAAAATGCACGCACTTATTTTCTACAAAAATGTTTTAGATTTTTCAAAATTATATTCTACAAAAATGTTTTAGATTTTTCAAAATTATACTTACTTATTGTGGATTTTCTACAAAATTGTTTTAGATTTTTCAAAATTATACATACTTATAGTGGATGTTATATTTTGATTGAAGGTTAATTATTATAATTATCAAACTATTTATAATAATTATTAAAAAGTTGTTTGTAATTACCTTTTGAGTAACTTGATGCATAGAGATTAATTTTTTTCCCAAAAAATCTATTTCATCACATGTTTCATCTTAAATTCTTAATGACACCTTCTCTTTTTGTTGTTTCAAACAATGACATGTTTTTACATTTTAGATTTTAGTTTATATTTTTAAATTTTAAGTTTAATGACATTTCTATAATGATAAGAATATCAAAATTTATTTAAAATTAAAATTAAAAAAATCTTTAACTAAATTTTAAAATCTTTTTTCTTTCTTAAATTTTGTATTAGATTTTAAAAAAAAACTATTGTAATAATTTAACTATTAATGTAAAACAAATTCATTTATGATAAATTTTATAATATTAAATGTTTGTATGTGACAAATAATTGTTGATTGCAAGAAAACAGAAGAAAACAAAGGAGGCAAATTCTTCGTTAATGAGGCAAAGAAAAGAAGGGTATGGCATTGTTTGTTTTTATTGTAATGTTCCTTTCTTGAGTTAGGGTAGGGGGTTTAATGGGTAGGTAAGAGGGATAGAAATTTTATTAAATGTATTTAAAGGAGTCAACATGAATTGTAATACAGTAATGTAATTGTTTCATTCTTACTCAGAAATTTTGAGTTCGAGCCTCCTCGATATGAAGAAAATCTTGTTGAGAGTGTCATTTTCAAAAAAAGTTCTATAATCCGCAATTTAAATTTAATCAGAGCTCTAATATAAACAACAGTCACCAAATAAAAAATTATATCGTTCGATTAAAACCCCTAACCCCAATGACTCCACCCTAATTGTAGTGTGTGCTTTGGTGGTGGTGGGGGGGGGGGGGTTGAAGGGAATTTATGGAAGAAAGGGAGATAAGTGAAAGTACTTTCAGTTGCAAAGATTTCTGGAAAATGCTCTATGGACAGAGGAAAAAAACAAAATTACTCTACTTTTTGTGTCATCTTTTTCTTTATTATTAGTAGTACAAAGTATTTTTTTTTTTCTAAATTCTTTAATTAAATTAAAATAATGAAAATGGTTTCACCTTTTCATTGTATTCTTTATTGTTTTCTTCACTAATAAACAAAACAATGTTATGTCATTGTTATATTATTTTCAAAAGATAATAGGAAAGAGTGTGAGAGAGAAGCAAGAAATAAAATAATACTAACTAAAAGTTGAACCTTTTTGAAGAGTAGGTTGAGAAAAGTGACACTTGGGGTTTAAATTTCAGCGGAGACAAAAATATTATTTTTGCTATCTTACTTTTTATATTTTTTTAATTTTTAAAAATTTAAATTATGTAGACTTTGATTAATAATATAAATCTTCTTATATTAGTGTAAAATTTTATACGTAATAATTTTTTTGTACAAATTTTAAATTTAATTTAGTTTATAAAATTAATTTTCGAGAAGCGAAAAGTGCTTTAGATGGAAGGCATGTTTTGTATTGTTTTTAAACTTTAATGGATAGAGTTATTTGATACTTATTTAAGATAATAACAATATATTCACTGTAACTTTATAGATGAGATTCGAAAAAGATAAAATGTACGCAGGTCTTATTTTTATCTTGTGAAAATAAAAATAAAAATTATTTTTAAAAGACCGTCAATTCAAATAATGCACATCAAAATAATTTATATAATGCTTATGTCAAATACAGTAGCTGAGTTAAAATTTTGATAAGAAATTACATAAAAGTAAAAAAAATATCAATATGTAGCATACTCTCTCTATCCCTAATTATTTGTCCACTTTTGAATTGGCACACCTATTAAGAAAATAATTAAGGACATAGCGAGTTTACCATTTTATCTCTATTAATTATAAAGTGGATGAAAAGTTCTATATTTTTCAAAGTAATTAATCATTTAATTGAGGGTATAATAGGTAAAAAAAATTGTCATTTCTTGATTTGTCAAAATAGACAAATAATTAGAAACAACTATAAAAAAAATTGATAAGTAATTAATGACAGACGGAGTATATAGATAAAAATAAGATTAATACAAACTTAAAAAGTTGAACCTTTTTAAAGTGTGAGATGAGGAGATTCATGAGTAGCTAAGATTACTTTATTTTTTGTTTTTTATTATTATCTCTAAAAAGTTTTTTTCTCTCTCTTTTTAATTCACTATGACTATAAGTCTATAGATTGACTGCCTTTTTAGTCCCTTCATTTGTTTTGCAATTAGTTGTTTCTCTACTTTTTAATGATACATACAACTTCCCCAAATTACTTTTGTAGCGCGTGTATTATACTTTAAAGTAAGATATTTTCTTCGTTTTGATTTATTTGATCTATTTTAATTTGATAAAAAGATAAAATATATATATAAGATTTTTAAATTTTATGTTTTAAATTAAAGATGTGCTAAATATACTAAAAAAATATTTCATTTTGTAATCTTAAGAATGTCAGGTGAAAAATTAAAATTAAATAGTTGCTACAAAGGCAAGAATCACTATTTTTGTAACAGACTAAAAAGAAAAACAAGTCAAACAAATTAAAATAGAAAAAAACTTATATTATATCCCGCTCATCTCAATGTACATGATATTTTTTTATTTTTAATTAATTACAAATAATGATATTTGTTAAAGTTAAAGGCCGGTCGAAAACAGATCTGCATACACCAACTTTATTCAGCACATTATTATTATTATCATTGTCGTAATGATATAAGTATAGTAATTAATTCAACTTTAAACTTACCATTTTATCTTACTGAAATAATATATAATCACATAAATATCAAGAAATTATTTTAGATCACACAAATAGTGTTCGACATCGCAATTCACATAATATACACTCGAACTGATTTGCTTATGTCACATAAAATACATATATCTTCTTCTTATTAAACTTTATATAAATTTAACTATCTACTATGAACGTCTAAACAAATACATTTATATATTACGTCTTTTATAGTGAAATAACCCACTTAATTCCTCCGACCAAACGATATTGGAAAAAAAAAGACTATTTAGAGAGTGAGTGAGACGATTTTGTATAGAAGCGTGGAGTTAAGTGTATGCCGTGTTTGCCTTTAAACCAATTTTCTGCTTTTCACACGCAATTGCTGCTAAAAGGTGTCGCACGGGTTATTCATACTTATTATAACCCCCCACCCACGCCACCCCACCCCACCCCATCGGGTCCACCTATCTTTTTCTGAAAAAAGAATCAACAAATACCTTTATGGTAAAAGTTAAAAAAAAAATATTTAAATTTGTTTTGTTATTATTTGAAATTGAGCAATTTTGTCGTCCGTTAAACTTTTGATCTAATATTAGACCTGTTGTTAGCAGGGGTGCAGGGGTGGAGTCAGTGTATCATAAAGAGGTTCATTTGTATCGCCTTTGTTTGTGTGTTTATTGTCGAGTAGACTTTCAATATGTATTAGAAGTATTGTAAAGGGTTAGGGGTTTATTCGAAATTTTCTTTGTTGGAAAAAAATATTTTTATGTATATATAATAAATATTGAGTTGTTTTGATTTTAGTGAGTTTATCTTTTTGTATTTTGAATTTTCTTAATAATAATCTTGGATTCACAAATGGTTGTTAGACAAAAGTATAATCTTATACTTTTTCTTGATTCTAAGTTAAGGTAAACGTTGTCGATTCACATGAAGTTTGATGTGTCTCATGTTATTCAGGTCAATGTCTGAGTTAGTGAAATTTTTGATTATTGAACTTTCGTCATCTAGCGTGCATTATTCAGATTGATAGATAATAACGTTATTCTTTATTTTTTTTAAATCATTATCAGGAGGTTAAATTTAAAGTTACTTTCAATTTTTTTGAATATATAGAGTATACTTACTTTAGGTTGGAGTTCTGCTAATATCAAATGAAACACAAGGCAATTCGATAATAATATGATCATTTCAGGAGCTCTTTTCATCTTTTTCTTTCTTTACGACTTTGTGAATGATCACTCAAAAGTACTTAATCTTACAAAATGGTCCTTGTTGATTAGCACGATTATTCACATGTTCTATGCTACTCAGCTCAAACTCTTTGCATCGTATGACTTTTTCGATAAAAGACTTAAATTATAGAATTAAAAAGATAATTTGTGCAAACATCATAAATAAAACGATCTCTATCAGAATTTAATTTTTTATTTATTTTCAGAATTGACACGAGACTTCTTATTAAGAACAGAAAAATTATAACTATTTCAACCTAATACATAAATGGTCCCCTGAGTTATTCTTTTTCCATTCAGGTTCTTCCTGAACTTAAAAGATTTTATTGACATTAAAACAGTAAAGTGCCTTGTCCCCCCTATAATAGTAAGTCAAAAAAATAGAAAAAAATAAAAAATAAAAAAGAGAAAGAAAATTGATATAGTACAATAAATTCCATTTCATGTTGTAATATATATGGCAAATAATTATTGCGCCAAGTTCTCTAATGTCATAAGATGTAAGTAGTTAAAAATTATTTCAACAGGTAAAATAAATATACTTATACTAATATAAGAGTCTCAATCATTTTAATAACAATATATATCACATATAATTTTATAAGTGGAGTTTAAAAATGATAAAATGTACATACTTCTATCTTGTGAAGATAAATAAGTTATTTTTGATAGACCATCGTCTCAAATAAAACATTTCAAAGCAAATCTGAAAAGGGAATACAGTGATACATAAATAAATGTTTTTGAAAAAACAATAATAATAACAAATAATACGATAACTCAAGTAAAGTAAACAGCAAATAATAATAACAATCGAAGGATAAGTTAATATATATGAGAGTTATAATAATAATAACATTGAGAAGGAAAATAAAATTAAAACAACATTCGACTACATACTGGCCTTCTATAAAAATGTTGGACCTTCATATCCTCCTATTAGGATTATGCCCTTGATTAGTAAGCTATAAATGTATCACGTCATATTTAATCACTTCTTATCAATATATTTTTTTTTAATTTATCTCTATTCTACTAAAATCTACCATAATCAATCTCTCGTACCTCCTCGTTGAGATTTATATATATATTTTTTACATATTTCGAACCATATCAGACTAAATAGGAAAAAGAAAGTTGTTTGAAAATGACGAGTGTTAGGCAATTAATAAATACCTAACCATATTTTCTCATCTACTATAGACTAGTACCATTTTTAGTAAACAAAATTAATTAAATACCTCATAAGCTCATTAAGCTTGCCTAATTTATTTATCTTTTTGGCACTATAGGCAATATTTTTTATTATTATTTTTTGTAGAGAGCTTTCAATTACCTTTAATGCTCCTAACTAACATTCTTTTATTTAAATTTTAAAAATAAAGTTCGTGATTATCACTAATAACATTTGACTTTTTTGTACTCTTAGCTTTAAAGTAGGTATTTGAACTAATTCATATTAGGATTAATAACATTTCAATCCCTCAATTATTAGCAAAATATAATTTTAGCCCTTATAATATCATACTCATATTTAATTTTTAATTAATGGAAACATGTGTTATAGTCATTAAATAGTAAATATGTTACATTTGAACAATTTTTAAAATAATATTATTGCCACAGGCTTAACATAATACATGAGTAACTAAGCAGTAGATCAAATGATAACTATAGTAAATTTGAAAATACTTACAATGAGAGAAAGGAAAAATGTGTGTGGATATATATATATAAATATATAAATCAACTTATGTTTAAAATATGAAACATATTCAATACCACTTGCATCAAATAAGAAAACGAGCTTGGAAACATAGAGTAACTCTATCTAATTTAGATAAATGTATAAAAGATTTAGAAAATGCTTATATGACCGTAAGCATGAATTCTATGTCTATGATAATAGCAATCCATGAGATAAGAACAGGGGCGGCTGGTTAGTTATAAAAAAAAGGCCTTGGCCTTAGGCCCCCAATTTTAGGGGGCCCCATTTTTTAGTTAATTAGGTAGGATTAAATTAAAAAAAATATTAGAACTAAGACAATGAAGTGTTAAAGCAATAAGGTTTCAAACTCCACAAATAAGAGATGCTTTATTTAAATTAGAAGAAGTTAGTGATGATCCAAAAATTAAAAGTGAAGCTAATTTTTTAGCAATTTTTGAGCTTGAAAATTTTGAATTTTTATTGGGTATGACTATTTGGTATGATGTATTATTTGTTGTAAATTCAATTAGCAAAAGTTTACAATCAAAAGATATGCATATTGATGTCGCTGTAGATCAATTAAGAGGTTTAGTTTCTTTTTTTAAAACATATAGAGAAGAAGGATTTATAAGTGCTATGATTTCGGCTAAGGAAATTGCATTAGAGATGAATGTAGAACCTGTATTTCGTAAGAAACGTGTAATTTATAGAAAAAAATAATTTGATGAGAATGTTGATAATGAAATCACAAGATCTCTTGAAGAATCATTTAGAGTTGATTACTTCTTATACATAGTAGACCAAGCCATCTTTTCACTTCAAAATAGATTTGAACAATTTGAAGTATATGAAAATATTTTTGGTTTTCTATTTAGTGGGAAAAAATTGAGATCATTAGATGATGAGAATTTAAAAAAATATTGTCTTAATCTTGAATGTTCCTTAAAACATAATACTCACTCCGATATTGACGGTTTAGACTTATTTTCTGAATTAAAAGTTTTAAGGGAAATCATAAAAGTAGAAGACAATACTCTAATTGAGATAATCAAATAAAAAGACTTGATTCTTTTCCAAATGCTTACATTGCTTATAGAATAATGTTAACAATTCCCGTAACAGTCGCCTCAGCCGAAAGAAGTTTTTCAAAATTAAAAATAATAAAATCTTATTTAAGATCGACAATGTCTCAAGAAAGATTAAGTGGTTTGGCTATATTATCGATTGAAAAAGAATTATTAGAAGAGATTGACTACACAAAAATTATTAACAACTTTGCATCTCAAAAAGCTAGAAAAATAGATTTAAAATAAAAACATTTATAATTTTTTTTTTAAGGCCTCTAATTTAATTTTGGCCTTAGGCCACCAACGGGTTTGAGCCGCCCCTGGATAAGAATGATCATAATACAAGAGTATTTTGAATACAAAAATGCCGTAGGAATTTTAAAAAGAAATATCCTATATACACCATTTTCATCTCCTTTTATAGATAGAAGGAGGGACTAATTATTACAATTTGATTTTGCAGGGATTTCCCACAAAAATTTAGTAATTCTTCTAAAATTAGAATATTTCAGTATTTTACCAATAGAGTTATGGTTTTGAATTTATTTTTCAATTTATCCCGAGATAAAAGGGCATAAATAATGTCCAAGTAAATAATTATTTGGAGATTAACACAAAACAAAAATGATTTAATTAATCAAGTTTATTATAATGGACCAAACTAAATTAATGATTTTTAAATAAGCTACACACCTACATCTACTTTATTTCTATCATCCCAACATTACTTAATTATTTTAAATTAATTATTAGGAATAATTACTCCAATAAAAACAAAGAGAGGAATTTTATTGAAATTTGAGAGTGAATTAATTAATGAGATAAAATCAAAAGAGGATCATGCATAATCCAATATCATTGGGAAAGTTGTAAACTTAAGCATGAGAACAAAGGAATTTTCATTAAAAGTTGAAACCATATGGTTGATTCTCATGTACTTTTAATAAAACTTCTTTTTTAACTTTTAACTTTTTTTTTTCTACCTTTTTTCAGACAACTTTTTCTTTGTGTAAATTAAAAGCATCAATTTTAAAAGTACTCTATCAAGGACGTGACCAGATAAGATGAATAAGATTTATCTGTACTTAAGCAGAAGTTTTCGCTTGAAAATAGATGAGTCTTTAGTTGAAATTGACAAATAATTTATTTTATCCCTTTATGATTTAAAAATAATTATCATCATAGAGTTTTAATTTTTATAGGTGAAATTGAACTTTGAAATTTAGTATTTCACAAAAATGACTTTTTTTTATATAAAAAAAAAAAATAGAGCCGAAAATGACTATATTATTATAGAGTTTCACTTGTGAAATTTGAAATTTTACAACAATTATCTAAAAAGTAATAAGTTAGGTGTTATTTTTTTAGCCTTGAGAAAGAGTATCTCTTTTTTTAATCACGTACAAAATGAAAACGATACTATCATATAGTTTTATACGTGAAATTTGAAACTCTATGATAATAATTAAGTTTCAGAAGATGAGACCAAAAGGTATCAAGTTTGGTGCTATTTCTTAGAAATTCTTGAAAGATTTCGTTATAGGACTTCACATACAAAATTTAATTTAAAACCTCATAATACTGATTATATTCCAAGAACGTAGCTAAAAAAATGATCAATTGATTCTATTTCTTTGGAAGTTCTTGATAGAAAACAATTTCATTTTTAATAAGTTATACATGAAGCAAATTTAAATTAATTGAATCAGTGTCAAAAAAAATATCTCAAAAGGACGGGTATAAAAACAACGTATATCTAATGTGGGCCATATGCTAAAGTTCTAGCAGTAAAATATTGTACCCTCAAATGGTACAAATTGTAAGCTTTTTTTGGATTCTTAACTTTCTAGACAACTTTTTTTTAAAAAAAATAAATATTTTTTTAACTTTCTAGACAACTTTTTTTTTTATTAATTAATTTAGAAGATTACTACTTTTTGTGGAAGAAGTCTTCACGAACAAAAATCATCATCATATTCCCTTTTTTATAACGCACGCTTTCACTTGCCTTTTACGCGTTTTTCGAAACTTCACACTGCTTTTTTATAACTTTTTTTCAACTTTTCTACCGTCCCAAAAAAAAAAAAAAAAACTTTACTTTTTCTTGATGTTGATAATAATTTGTGTTCACTTTAATATCCATGCAATACAAGTTTTAGATATTGTTGTTAAAGTTGTATAAGTCTAGATTTAAAACAGATAATATGATTATTAATTGATCAAACTCCTATACGTCATGTTGTTTACTGTGTTTCTATTATTATTCTTTTTTGTTGTATTCTTGTTTCTTTCTTGTAAGCTTTGCACCACTTTTTTTTTTGTTGTGTTTAGTATACTGTTTTCTTCGTCTTTGTACTTGAATAGAGGGTTTTACGAAAATAGTACCTCATAGAGGTACTGGTAAGGGCGTAATTTTTATCCTTTTCAGATTTTATTTGTGAAATTACACTGAATAAATTATTATTGTTGGTTGGATTACATATTCACTTCGTGTGCAACTATATGTATAATAGTGAAACAAATCTTAGTGGTTCAACTGAGTGATAGCTAGACAAATTCCACATCTACGTACTTCAATGAGCACGTTGAGTCCCTAAAAAGAGGGTGAATGCGATATTTTAGATAAATCGACAAAAATGTAAGAAAAATGATGAGTATATATACAACGAAATAAGTCTTAAATTCTATTGACGTGTTATAAGGTAATATGGAATGTAACTAGACCAAAAGCGAAGAATATTACTAGTGAGAATAATAATTTTGAGGGTGATAACACCAAAAGTTTACTTTTGGTCCCATAGTAACACCAAAAGTTTACTTTTGGTCCACTTTAAAAGTACATTAGTTTATCTTTTAAACATAAGAAATTATAAACTTAGAAAAAGCATAGTATTATGAGTGTTGATAATGGATTATCTTAGATTTGTTCATGGTAATCTAATTAAACCTAAACTTCAATGTGACATTTATTTTATCTTCTAGATTTGAATTTTATATTCTTTGATGAGCATCTTTTTATTTTAGATACCTAAAAGAAAAAGATATAAACGAATATGCTTAGTTTAAGAGATGGAATCAACATATTAATTATTATTATTTTCTAATATTTATATATATTTTAGTGAGTTGGTCAATGTTGACCTTGTAAAGATCAAAATCAACCTTTTTTTAGAATGAAGGAGAAAATATTAAATTAGTTTGGTAATTTATTATTATAATAAATGAAATAGAGATAGTGATTCTTGTTAACGGTCCAAATGTAGTCCAATTGGGCAATTAGTGTTAAGTGTTAACAATAATTTATTCTAGTTGATATGTATCTTTCAATTCAATATGACAGCAGTTCAAGATTTTTATTAATGTGTCCTTTACATCATATTATATTACATAATTTCAAACAAAAGTTTATAATATATAGTTTAGTCGTGGAAGGACACACTACTAAAAAAATTTCTAAAAAATGACCCAAAATCGATTTAAAAAAAGTGGGTAAAGTTTTTGGTAATTATTTAATTTTACAAAATTCAAGGACAAATTTTATTTTGTATACGTATTTATTCAAGGGTAAAATTGGATTATCTTACATATATAATTCTAGAGCAAATTTAATTATTTTTTTGTTAATTATAAAAAAAGTCACATGTACTAGGCAACTTTGATTGTTAAGTGAATATAATCTTGTAATGATAGAACTCCAATTATTAACGGAGGCAAATTTGAACTATTTTACAAATTTCAAAGGCCAATTAATCCTTTTTACATAGTAAAAATGTCACATGTGTTGAAAGCTTCCGTTATTAAGAAATAATGGCATATGTATTAAATCGACCGTCTCATGACAAGAATATATTTGATTTCAATTATTAATTGAGGCAAATTTAGACTAATTGACAAAATTTAAGGACAAATTTGAACCTTTTTCACAGATGAATCAAGTTGTAGATAATGTTTTATCTGTGATACGTGTTTCCACATGTATTCCCAACTAATTTTAAAGTGACTATACACATTCTAATTGTATATTAGTCTCAATTTTCGCATGATGGAGTGTGAAATTGCTTATCCTGAAAATGGAAAATCAAAAATTTTTAAATTGATCATACACATTCTAATGACATATTAGTCTTAGTTTTATCATGATGAGGTGTGAAATTATTCATCCTAAAAAAGAAAAAGTAGAATTTTTGACGTAGATCGATCTGCCCTATTAATTCAAATGTTTAAAAGAAAAAGTACCTAAGTTACAAGTGAGTAAAAGTATATATTAAGCTTTTGAAATATCTTTTCAAAGAATATGATGACATTCATATGCCTTCAAAGCTGAGTTGGCATTTGGAAATTCAAAAGTGTTGCTTTCAAAGAATTCTAAATAATTGTCCAAACACAATGAGCAAAATTGGCTATATTTCATTTACCATTTTCATTTGTATTTGAAATAGTCAAAAAGTTCACTATTATCTTTTCTAGCTGTATTTGGAATTTTGGTATCTTTCTTAAAAAGCATTGACTTTATATAAATTAGATGAATAAAAATTGAAATGATCCACAAAATGTTACTTTTTCTACTAAATAATTGCAATTTATTAAAAATAAATTGTTAGAATTACTTGTATTTAATTTTTCCTCGAGGTATTATATGAATCTAAGATGAATTTAAAAGGCGTGATTTGATTAGTTAAAATTCATATAGTTGATCCAAACAAATTTTTGACGTTAATTTTTAAAATTATTGCAACTTGAAATCCATCTATTCACTTGTAAAGGATGTGGTAAATAGCCCTAAAATTAGTTTTAGTTTTATTATAGATATTTGAAATTGAAAATTTATATTTTAATGGTCCATTTCTAATGAAATTTACTCTATTTGGCAAAATATTTCAACCTTTCCACCCTTTGGGTACTTATTTTATTGAAAACTGAAAACTAATTAATTTGCTTTTATTTGAACATATATATATTCACACCTAAATCATGATACCATAATATTTCTTTTACACATCAAACCCTAACTTTAAGACTTTTTAAACCATCCATTAGATCTTTTTCTAATCATTCATGGTCCAAAGAAAAGGAAAAAAATTAATCAAATTACACCATAATATAATAAATTAATTTAATTCTATGTTAGGCCCTATCATCAATAATGGAGGGTACATGATTGTCAAAAAGGCCCTTTTTTCTTCCTCATAACAAAGTTTGCTTTATAAATTATATATATAAACCAAATTGGACCCCATTTTGCAAAAAGTTTTTGATTTCTTTCTAGTCATTGCTAAGGTGTCATTGGTTTTGTCCTATAAAAAAATAACAAAAACATGAGGTCCCTTTTTCTTCCTTCAAGTTCAAAATTGCCATTGATAGGATTATGATCAAGAAGAAAAGCTATTCTCAAAGGCTAATTGATGGAGTATTATGAGACAATAGGGCCCATAATTCAATTTTATTTCACTAGTGCAAGTGAAGCCCCACTTTTCAGCTTTATGCACAATACGAAGAAGAATAACATATGGTAATCATGTCATCCAAGGTCAAACTTTAAGCAAACATATAACAACTAACTTACTCACACCTTGGAGGTAATTGATACCTTCTAACCCCACCACCAAGCCCCCTACCCCCCACCCCACCCCAAAAAGTTTTTGGTAGCTTCTTGTGTTCAAAGCAAGAAGACTTTGAAGCTTCCACTCCCTCCTTTTTATCCTTTTACTTAAAGGATTAAGTCTCCTTAGATTAACTTATTTTTAGGTATTTTTGATTTTTAAGTAATTTTTTAGTGTTAGAGTTGTTTGGAAATGTTATAAAATGCTTTTAAGCATTCATTTTTAGGCCAAAAGAAGTTTTAAAATAAGTTAAAAGTCAAAAAGTAGGGTATCATCAGCTTATTACTTTTAACTTTTAACTTATAAGTTACTTTTTATAAGTTCATCCAAATATGTCTTAAATAGTGTAACAAATTTTTACATTATTACAGTAGTATTCAGTATAATTTATCGATTTATCATCTTTTTATGATAACTAATCCTACTAATTATGGATAATTTATTTGTAGTTATTTTTGAGGTGACATAATAATGTAGAAGGATTTAAGCTATTCATGTGTAGAAGTTAAACTTGACTGATTTATGCAAATGTCCCTTTTAAGGCCATTATTTAAATTTTATCCCTATTTCTAAAAATTATGCAAATAAGTTCTTTCGAAAATTACCCTTATGGATAATGTTAAACTCGATTTAATGTTTGTTTATACATTGCTAAATGATATAAGAAAAATCAAATTGCTGTCTAACATTTGCAAAACACACAAATTTAGATTGAGGCCTAAAGTTCTTTTCATAAGATTTTTTAGTTTGATTTCATAAATTACAAGAGAAATAAAAAAGTTATTTATTAAATAATTATCTCAAAAAAGAATAACCAGCCAAAATTCCATGTTGAACTATGTTATTAATTTGAAAAAAAAAAAAGAAGAGGTAAGTGGACTTACTTTTTTATGAGAGAAAAAAGGAAACAGATGCACCAATCAAGCTATGACTATTGCTTTTCACAACTAGAAGAATTGTGTCATCATTGTTGAAAAGAAAGAATCTAATAGGGAAAAAGTTGGATTTTTGTGATGTGAGTTTTGAAATGAAATGTTTTTTAATCTTATGAATAATTATATAGGCAAGAAAGTTATTGATTATCCTTTTCCTTAATGTTTCTCTTGAGGCATTAAGTGTTCTCTCTTTTCATTTTACCCCTCATATTTCTTCTTTTTGTTACTTCCATCGTAGAAATTATTTATAATTTACTTTCATTTTTTCTTTATATCTGTTGCATGAGTTGATAATCCATCCAATCTCTCTATCTTCACAAGATAAAAGTAAAATTATGTATACACCGCCCTCTTCTGACTCTATTTGTGGGATTACACTAGGTATGTTTGTTGTTATTGCTCTACTTTCACTTTTTGTTAATGTTAATATCTTTTGTATTTTGATGCTTGAGTTGAGGATTCATCGGAAATAATCTCCCTATCTTCATAAGGTAGGAGTAAGACTATGTGTATACCACCCTCTTCAAACTTTATTTATAAGATTACACTAGGAAGGTTTGTTGTTGTACTTTCACTTTTTGTTGCTGTTCATATTTTTTGTACTTTGAAATGTGTGTTTCGTATTTTTCATAGGTCAAAAATTGTTCAATTTTGTATTTTTTTAAAATCCTAAAAGAAAGTCGATGTTATCCAAAAAAAAAAAAAAAAAAAAAAACGAAAGAAGAAGATTGACCAACTTTTTTTTACAATAAATTAACTTGCATTCTTCATTAGTTTATTTTTATTCCATTATGATTATGATCCTTCCAAAAAGTACTTTATTTAGTCCTTCTAGTAATTATGCCGTTTCCTGAATGATGGAATTTTACAACATTAATCATTTTCTTCAACATTCTATAATTTATACTATAAATTATAAATTTAAAGAATCATTAATTGAGAAAGAGAAGCATATAAAATCAAAAGTGTAGAATATTACGAGATTTTTTTTTTTTATAGTGTTCCATCTAATATTCGGCATCGACATGGGATGTCGACTAATTCAGATTCGTGTCAAGTAAAATTATAAAAGAGGGAAGTTTTTCCTATTAAGATTTTTATTCTCAATTTTCAAATTCGAGACTATTGATTAAGGGTGAGCTGTTACATTCATTCCACCACAATCTTCTATTCCTAGTACTAAATCCGCTTGTTTCCATCAAAGGTGAAGGTTATATGGTCTAAACTATGATAATACATGGGCCAAAATTGACATAAGCCAAATTTCAAGGACCAAAAGAATGCAAATATAATAGTAATATAGTTTTAACCGCTATGTTAATATATTTATTCAAATAAAATACTTGGATTGAGTAAAACTAAAACTAAAAATAGAAAGAAAAAAAAAAACTTACTTTCGAAAGTGGAAAAGGCAAAATACATGTTAGTTTGGTAATTTTTCACCAAACTTCATCATACATATCCCTTCACCAAAAGAAATATTTTAAAAACGTCAAAAACAATTTTCTTTCTTTTGGAGGAATAAGGGCTTCTAATTACCACCGAGGGATGTCGTGCAATAGATGAAACAATTTCTACCTTAACTAGAGGTACGGTTCCGAGCCCTAGGTATAAAAGATCCTTGGTTGGAACTTGGAGCACTGTCCCCCAAATGAGATCCTACGCGACGCAAATCCAAAATAGTCAGGCTTTAATGCGGATACTGAACGTTGAATGAAAAACTAAAAAAAAGGCTTCTTATTAGTTTTACTATGAAAGGTTACTACTAAAGTAGTAAGTACGTTTATATTCTTAATCAAAGATTCGAGTAAGAATGTTAAGTATGGAGATATTTTTGATAAAAAACAACTTTACTCCTAATATATAACTTCTTGATAAGAATTTAAATTAATCGGAATCAAAATATATATCGATCACCAAAAGGAAAGACAAAAAGGACTTGGAATTCAACACAACCCTATAAAATAAAGTTTATTTTGACTCATCTAATTATTTATTATTATATCTTTCCTCTCATCTATTTGCTAGGAGGATTGTTAAACTTTAGATTATTTTTGAAATTCAACTAAGTGACTTAATGTGATGGAATACGTAACTTTAAATGAAAAAAAAAATGCTTTTTTCTTAATGGTGAAACACTTTTCCAACAATATTCAACTTCACATGATTTATTTTCCCATTCTAATATTTATAGTCAAAGATCAAATTAAAGACACTTTCTAATATTTACGTAGGACAAATTCTACAATATTTTTTATAATATTGTACTTTAGTTCGGAGGATGAAATTATCTTTAATAACAAGCGGTTAGCTTCCAAAGTCGAGATTTCCAAACAAACGGATCTCAAACACCGAATTAGTAGTAGTCTAAGCGAAATGAGAAGAAGAAAAAATTAAGAAATTTGAGTATTAAGATAAGGGGTGGCAGTCATTTCTTTTATGTTATGTATGTATATTAATATTGGACTTCAAATATTTTGTTTTGATCCAAAAGAGATATCAAATATTGAAAATATTGAGCAAAAATAACAAAAATATAATTAATTCGAATGAGCGAGATAAGGGTGGAGGGGTTCATTGCTGTCATGATTTTATGTATCTTAATATGAGGTTAGAAAATTTTGTCTTGATTTTTTTATGTTGATTATAAAGTTAATTTGTTAAGCTTGTTTACATCATCTATCTCAAATTTAAATAAATTAAATAAGAGGGTAATAGTAAGCCAACACCCTGTGTATAAAACTATTTGATATTTAGGGTGGCATAGTTATTGTTATTTGGTGTTGATTCTTGAAGTGTCAAATAATCCTAAAGAAAGAAAAAAAGATTTATTGAGTTAAAATATAATCAAAGGCAGAGTTAGAGTACAATATATTGATTCATAGAAAAATATGAATCCCCTTTATCTAATTAATATAATTTTAAAAATTCATAAACTTTATATTCGGAAGGTATCTGCAATTAACTTCTATATTTCCACTATAATTTTCCTTTGCATTATGTCAACATCTCATACTACTCATTTAATGGCCGTACAATCCCATGAAATATGGGTTCTTGCTTTAGCTTGACAATTAAATTATTCACCAATTGGAAAAACCACAGTGAAGCTTTTTTTGATGATTATGAAGCCACCACCCATCATATCTATATGTATATATATAAATATATTATGTTTGTCCCCAATACTTTTCATCCTCTTAACCCCCACCCCCCACCCCCCACCCCCAAAGAAAAAAAAACTCAATTCATGTACTTAGTGACAATGAAGAGATGCCAAAACCCCTTTTGTTTGAAACAACATGGCATCTTTTTTCTTCCTTTTCCAACTTTTGAAGTTCAACAAGGAATCCTCATATAAGAAGAATTATACTAACAATAGAAAATCTCACATGAAATAGGCAAAGGAAATAAAGCTACTTTAATTTTTCTCCACTAATGTTGTGGAAATTATTATGGATTTGCTTGAGGATATAATCAACTAAACTTTACACACTAGCATGCAATTCAACTTTATATATGTAAGAAAATATTTAAGAAAAAGTAAAGTTTGTTCCAAGAATCACACTTATCCTTTTGGATAGATATGTAAAAGGAAGACAAGCCTATGTAAGACACTTAAAACTTACATTAGTGAATAATAATATAAGTGATTATTGGTGTTCAATATAATTGAACCATAAAGTCATTCTATGAAACGTGCTTTTTAAAAGGTTAGATGTATAGGTACTAGGATATGACTAGATTAATGTTTTATTTATTTTCCCATTTTAATTTATGTGACTGTATTTGACTGGACATAAAATATAATTTTTTTTTTTTCACAACTAATAATTTCAAACACGCATTCAATTTTTTTGTGGTAATAAAAGCCTACCAATTGAAGTAATATGAGTAGTTTTAAATGAAATTGTCTCTAAATATAAAAATTTCTGAGATAGACTAAGATATGACTAGATCAATGTAACATTTATTCATTTTATTTTTATTTATGTGATGATGTTCAATTAAGCATTGCAATTTACAAAAAAATGACTTTTGAGTTGTAGTCTTAAACATGTAATGAGATTTATATGATTACAAAACGTGCAAAAAAGATAAGCAGAGAAGTTTAAATTAAATTATTTTAAAATATAAAAAATATTCTTCAAAAATAGATCAAGAAGTAAAAATGCCATATAAAATGAAATCGAGAGAGCACTATCTATTGCTTCTTCTCATAATTGTTTTAAGGTAAATTATGCCATATTAATGTACAAATAGTTTTTAGGTGACTATTTAAATGGTCACAATATGTCTAAATGGCCATATAGTGCAAACAGTCCGGCAAACTATGGCTAAAATGTTAAGTCTCCAAATTTTATTGTAAACAAGAACTTTTGGACGTGGGCCGAAATTGGTCTAATATATTGGGCTTCTTACAATGGGCTTGAACAATAAGGAATTTTTATATAAATAGCCAATCGAATTTACTGTTTTATTTTTCGAACCGGTATATATAAATTATACACTTATTATAAATAATTATACACATATTGGGCTGCTATCTAGGTTAATTCTTCAAAGAAAAAAATGATGTGTGTTGATGTAATTCCGTTATTGATACTTAATGGGTCATTTGCACTTTTACCCCTGTTTAGTGCTAGTCTTTAATTTTTGCCCCTTAGGAAAAATAAAGATGGGAATAAGTTTATATTCTCACAAGTTATATCATGCGCGGGTAAAGAATCCATATCTCATTTGGTATAAATTTAATATCTTAAGGCGAAAATTAAAGATCGGTTCACAGGCCCAAGCTCCATTAACTCCTTTGGGCCATAAAATACTATTGCCTAAAGTGTAAAACTCAATTTTTAACTTTAAAATAAGATGAATGGCCCAATGGACCTAAGATGGAATTTCATGAAGGGAATTCCAAAATTCGGAATCTCTCAAATCTAAATGTTTATGTTATAAATAAAAAAACCTCCTCTAATTCAAATTATTTATCATGATTTTTAAAAATAGTTGTCTCAACTTATTTATTAGTTTAGAAGTTCAAGTTATTTTTTGTTTATAATTTTGCCCTTAGTAGTAATTATTCTTGAATACTACAAACATCTGATCGATCAGAATAAATATTAAATGAAGAGAGACTATATTTTAAGACATAAATTCAGATAAAATAGTCAAAACCTCTTTTAATTATTTTTTTCTTAAGAGATGAGTAAGAAAAAGAACACGACAAACAATTTGAGACGACGGAGGTAGTAATGCCCTAAACAAACCTTTAATCAGATGGAAAGTTGGATTTATTATAGTCTTGAAATTGAGGGCCTAATCAAGTTTTGGTTATAACTTGATCATGTATGGTTTTTTTTTCTCAAATAGTAATTGATTAACTAGTATTATGCTAGAATATAATCAATTTAATATTCTTTATTTTTATTTTGCCTTTGTTGATCTCAACTTCTTAATTAACTAAAAATATAAATTATTTATCTAATTAATGAGAAATGTAAATTTTAATTTTAATATTATTTCTGTTCTAATTTATGTGACATCATTTTACTAGGTATTGAGTTTGAAAAAGAAAAGAAAACTTTTCAAACTTATATTCTAAAATAGATATCACATATTTTTGATGATTATAAATCATTTTATTACAAGTGGATTAGAAATTTTAAAGTTAAATTATTTGAAATTATAAAAAGTAGCATTCTTTTAATAAATTAAAAAAAATATGTCACATAAATTAAGATAGAGAAAATACAAATATTGTGCCCATGTTCAACACAGATTATATATATATATATATATATATATATATATATATAGATATAAAAATCTCAGTAAAAGGTGTTTTAGATGTTCGGGGATCGAATTGATTATAGAAACATGAGTTTAATTAGTCGATTTATTAGTGAATAAGGAAAAATATTATCAGGACGTGTGAATAGATTGGCCTTGAATTTATGTTGGACCACACCTTCAAAATATTTAATTGAGTGAAAGAGCCTGCACATTTATGGCCTCTCTCATAAAATTAAGTATTATATATATATATATATATATATATATATATATATATATATATATATATATATAATACTTAATTTTATGAGAGAGGCCATAAATTCAAATGCATCATACTTTAGAAAATAAATCGGTCCCTTGTTGAAAGTACTTTTCATTCACGTGAAAATATATCTTAGGAGATCTACTTAGTTAATTTCTACTCCCAAAAATATTTAGAGGCAATTAAGTTAGTGTCATTATATTCGGAGTTGCTAAAGTCTCTTAGTGATATTTATATATATAGAGTGTTAGATATAAATACTTATATTTATTATTGTCGCTAAATAATAGTCACAAACTTCTTTATTTGTCGTAGTGAATGACTCATTTATTTAAACTTAATAAATTTCTTAATTTTTTAATTATATAGATATGAGTCATTTAGATGTATCCTTTTTTTGTTTGAATGTTCATTATTTACATCTAAATCAACAAAGGTCTTTGTTTTCTTATTTTAAAATTATTTAATGAATCTAAATAGATCTGAATGTGTAAGATCTATAACAAAGTATTGATATCATTAAGGTACTATCACCCCCTTTCACTACTAACCACACCCATCATTATCAACTATCATCCATAACCGTAGTCATAACCATCACATATCGCCGCTCAATTACCATAGTCAATAATCACTATGTCAAAATTATTATCGCCAATTAATATTATCATACAATATATTAACTGTTGGTCTTTTAAGCATTTTAATATTTGTTTATTATTAATTTGTCTCACATAATTATGTTATAGGCTAAAATAGCCATTCTGCCACAATGGAATGAAATTGAGGACATGGAAGTTATGGCCGTTGCAATGCTTTGTGCCTAATTACTTAGTGGATAATTAATATCCAAAGGCATTATTGCTTAGGCTTTGTGATGAACGTTTGGAAAGTTGGCCGTTGTGCAAATGCACGTTAGAGGCATTGGTTAGCCCTCCCATTATTCCAATATTTACTCCTCCATTATCCTTGTAACCTATGTAACTCCTAAGACCATTATCTTCACTATTTACCACTCCATTATCTTCCTATTTATTTTTAGGAAGACTTCTTCTACTATAAATAGTGATGGAATTCATTTGGTTTGTGATATACAACACACAAGAAAAATATAGAGTGAAAGAGTTAGTCAAAAAAAAAAAAAAAGTTCTTATTAGTTGAAGGGAGGTGTTCTTTTTGTGGAGCTTTGGACTCAACTCTTGTCCAGAGTTGTTGAGTTATATATTGTGATTAGGTTTGGACCGGTGAAAACATTTGCTGCAGTGGGATTGAATCTCCTTAAAGAGAGCGAGATATTTGCGCCTCAACCTGAAGAGATTTATTTCTTCAATTTTATTTTTCAATTGTAAACTTGTATTTTTTTGTTATCTTGTAAGTTTTTCACTAACAATTTTAAGGAGATTCATAGATGGCTACAATTGAAAAAATCACAAATGTCAAGATGGGAGACCTTAACAAGCCATTTCGGTTCAATGGTAACCATTTCAAGAGATGGAAGGGTAAAGTACTTTTCTACTTAAGTCTTCTCAATGTTTCTTATGTGTTAACTGAAAAGAATCCTAATAAAGTTGATGACACCTCGATGGATGATGATGAACTTATTTCTCATCATGAGAAAGTGGAAAAGTACCATGGTGACTCTTATAAATGTCGGTATTATCTTTTTAATTGTCTATTTGATAATTTTTATGATTATTATGATAGAACTTACTCTAGTGCAAAGAAAATTAGGAAAGCATTGCAGAGTAAGTATGATACCGAGGAGGCGGGAGCGAAAAAATATGCGGCTAGTAGATTTTTTCGTTTCCAAATGGTGGACAATAAATCAGTGGTAGACCAAGCTCAAGACTTTATAATGATTGTTGGAGAGCTTAGGTCCGAGGATGTGAAAATTGGAGATAACCTTATTGTTTGTGGCATAGTAGATAAACTTCCACCTTCTTGAAAGGAATTTCAAAAAACTATGCGCCACAAACAAAAGGAAACCTCCCTTGAAACCTTGATAATGAAAATCCGCATGGAAGAAGAGGCAAGAGACCAAGATGCACTTTTACAAACAGAAGAGAACAACATCACAACGAAGGTAAATTTAATTACTTCAAATAATGTTACTCCTGAAACTCACAATAATGGTAGACCTCCCAAGAAAAATAGTGGTGAAAATAACCAAGCACAAAATCAACAAGTTGAAGATAAGGGACCGTGCTTTATTCGTGGCAAGAGTGGGCATATTGCTCGATTTTGCAAATTTCAAAAATGTGGTCCTAACCCTCAGGCAAACGTTACCGAAGAACCTTTTGTGGCGGTGATTACCGACATAAATATGGTTGAGAGTGTTGATGGATGGTGGGCTGATTCCGGTGCAAACCGTCATGTCTGTTATGACAAAGATTGGTTTAAAAAATATACTCATTTTGAGGAGCCAAAAACCATCATGCTTGGTGATTCACATACTATTCAAGTGCTTGAAAAGGGAGATGTCGAATTGTGTTTTACTTCTGGAGGGGTATTAACTTTGAAAGATGTACTTTATACTCCTTCTATGAGGAAAAATTTGATGTCTAGTTTTTTTCTTAATAAAGCAGGCTTTAAATAGATTATTGAATCTGATCAATATGTAATTGTGAAGAAGGGTATTTTTGTGGGAAAGGGGTATGCTTGTGATGGAATGTTCAAACTAAATGTTGAAATGAATAAAGTTTCTACTTCTGTTTGTATGCTTTCTTCTACTAATTTTTGACATGCTCATTTGTGTCATATTAATGATCGTTATGTTGGAATCATGAGTAGTTTAGGATTAATCCCAATGATTAAAAAGAATTTTGAGAAGTGTGAGGCTTGTAGTAAAGCCAAAAGTCACTAAAATGCCTCATTTTCAAGTTGAAAGAAAAACTGATTTGTTAGAATTAGTTCATACTGATATTTGTGAACTTGGTGAAATTTTAACTCGTGGAGGTAATAGATATTTTATCACTTTCATTGATGATTTTTCTAAGTTTACATATGTTTACTTGATGAAAAATAAAAGTGATGCTTTTGAAAATTTCAAAACTTATCTCCATGAGGTTGAAAATCAGTTTGGAAGAAAAATAAAAAGAACCAGAAGTGATAGAGGCCGTGAATATGAGTCAAATGAGTTTAATTCTTTTGTTAGATCATTGGGAATAATTCATGAAACTACTCCTCCTTACTCTCCTTCATCTAATGGAGTAGCGGAAAGGAAAAATAGAACTTTGGTTGAATTGACTAATGCCATGCTTATTGAGTCACATGCACCTTTAAGTTTTTGGGGTGAAGCTATTTTAACTGCTTGTTATGTGTTGAATCGTGTGCCTTATAAAACGTCTAAATTGACACCTTTTGTATTGTGGAAAGGTTACAAGCCAAGTTTGGGATATCTTAGAGTTTGGGGTTGTCTAGCCTTTGTGAGGCTAATGGATCCCAAGATTACAAAGTTAGGTAAGAAAGCTACTACTTGTGCTTTTCTTGGTTATGCTTCAAATTGTATAGCCTATAGATTTTTTAATCTTGAAGATAATATTGTGATAGAATCGGGTGATGCAATTTTTCATGAAAATAAATTCCCTTTTGATTCTAAAAATAATGGGGGTCAAAGGATTGAACAAAATATTTTGTCACTATCTAGTTCTTCTACTTCTACTTTAAAAAATAAAGAAATTGATGATTTTGAGTTAAGAAGATGTAAAAGAACTAGAGTAGAAAAAGATTTTGGTCCTGATTTTTATGTGTTTAATGTTGGAGATGACCCTCTCACTTTGAAAGAAGCATTCTCTTCGCATGATTCTATATTTTGGAAAGAGGCTGTAAATGATGAAATGGAATCACTGATTTCTAATAAAACTTGAAAGTTAGTTGATTTACCACCGGATTGTAAAACTATTGGTTGTAAATGGATCTTACGAAAAAAATTGAAACCGGATGGATCTATCGATAAATATAAGGCTATACTAGTTGCAAAAGGTTTTAAACAACTAGAAGGCCTATAATTTTTTGATACTTTTTCACCGGTAACAAGAATTACATCCATAAGACTTTTAATTGTTATGGCTGCAATTTTTGATTTGCAAATTCATCAAATGGATGTAAAAACTGCTTTTTTAAAATGGAGACCTAAATGAGAAAATTTATATGGAACAATCCGAGTCTTTTGTTGAAGCAGGCCAAGAAAGCAAAGTGTGTAAACTTACTAAATCCCTATATGGCTTGAAACAGACACCAAAACAATGGCATGAAAAATTTGATTCCTGCATGATTGAAAATGGTTTTAAAACAAATGAATGTGATAAGTGCATATATCATAAGTCTTGGAATAATTCACATGTGATTATTTGCCTATATGTAGATGATTTATTGATCTTTGGCTCTAACATGAATGTTATTGATAAAACTAAAACTATTCTTAGAAGCCATTTTGATATGAAAGATCTTGGTGAGGCAAATTTTATTCTTGGAATAAAAATAACAAGGTCATGTGATGGAATTTTTCTTGACCAGTCACATTATGTTGAGAAAATTTTAAAAAAATATAACTTTGTTGATTGCAAGCATGTTGCTACACCTTTTGAAGTGTTCACTTATTTCTTGTTAAAAGTGAAAATGATGTAATAAATCAAAAGAAATATGCTAGCATAATCGGAAGTTTGAGATATGTGACTGATTGCACCTGACCTGATATTGCATATGCATTATGAGTACTTGGCAAGTTTACAAGCAAGCCAGGTAATGAACATTGGCATGCTGTAACAAGAGTTATGAGATATTTAATTGGAACGAAAAATTATGGTTTGTTCTATAAAAAATATCATGCTGTACTTGAAGGCTTTTGTGATGCAGATTGGAACACTTTATCAAGTTATTCATGTTCTACCACTGGTTATGTCTTTACTTTAGGTGGTGGTGCTATTTGTTGGAGATCAAAAAAGCAAACTATAATTGCTAACTCTACCATGGAGGCTGAACTAATTGCTTTAGCTTCAGCTAGTGAGGAAGCGAATTAGTTAAGAGATTTACTGTTTCAAATACCTTATTTTGAAAAACCAATTCCTCATATTTTAATACATTGCTATAGCACCGTTGTGATTGGTAGAATTCAAAATCATTATTACAATGGTAAATCCAGACCTATAAGGAGGAAGCACAGTAATGTAAGATCATATTTGACAAATGGTACCATTAATGTAGATTATGTCAAATCTCGTGATAATCTTGCAGATCCTTTTACTAAGGCCTTAACGAGAGAGAAGGTCTTGAGCACATCGAGGGGGATGGGATTGAAGCCTACAAATCCTTGAGTCATATATGAGGAAACCCAACCTGGGGACTAGAGATCCTATAACCAGGTTCAAAGGGAAAAACTAATCATATGATGATTTGTTGTGAAAAATGCACTATAATTTTATTCCCTCCCTTTGATGTGAGTGCATTGTTTCCTGTAGTTTGTGAAGGTTGAGTTAATAAAACTCTTAATGAATATCTGTAGCCCGTATGGGAGAGTGTTAAACTTACAGGAGCACTCTCGACAGATTTCACCTATGTGATATGTGGAAGTAGGTCGCTTCCTATGAGAGTTAGGCTTATTCTCAAATGCACTCATGAAATCGGGATAGCACCTAGCCATAACGTGCTGGCTTTTAAAGCTCATGTCAACACTTTGATTATTATGTGTGAGCAGTAATATTTTATTTCTCTTAAGGAGGCATAGTTCAAGTCTGAGACCACTACAACTCTGGAGTAAAAGTTACTGTTTTACTAAATGGAGGTTCAATGCAGAGCACACCTTCATTATGCATAGTAGTCTTCCTTCAGCTGATGGACTGTCTTATCTAATATTAAAATGAGTGAGGGATTGTTGGTCTTTTGAGCATTTTAATATTTGTTTATTATTAATTTGTCTACATAATTATGTTATAGGCCAAAATAGCCATTCTGCCATAATGGAATGGAATTGAGGACATGGGAGTTATGGCCGTTGCAATGCTTTGTGCCTAATTACTTAGTGGATAATTAATATCCAAAGGCATTATTGCATTAGGCTTTGTGATGAACGTTTGGAAAGTTGGCCGTTGTGCAAATGCACGTTAGAGGCATTGGTTAGTCCTCTCATTATTCCATTCTTTACTCCTTCATTATCTTTGTAACCTATGTAACTTCTAAGACCATTATCTTCACTATTTATCACTCCATTATCTTCCTATTTATTTTTAGGAAGACTTCTTCTACTATAAATAGTGATGGAATTCATTTGGTTTGTGATATACAACACACAAGAAAAATATAGAGTGAAAGAGTTAGTAAAAAAAAAAGAGTTCTTCTTAGTTGAAGGGAGGTGTTCTTTTTGTGGAGCTTTGGACTCAACTCTTGTCCAGAGTTGTTGAGTATATCTTGTGATTAGGCTGTTGTATCCTGGAGGGGACAAGTCAAGAAGAACTACTGCTGGATCGGTGAAAACATTTGTTGCAGTGGGATTGAATCTCCTTAAAGAGAGCGAAATATCCGCACCTCAGCCTGAAGAGATTTATTTCTTCAATTTTATTTTTCAATTGTAATCTTGTATTTTTTTGTTATCTTGTAAGTTTTTCACTAACATTAACCACTACTAATGATGATCATCACAATCAACCATCAATATATATATTGTCAATCATCGCTATTATTCACCACTATCATTAGCTATTACTATCATCCACCACCATAATTAATTATTACTGTCGATTACTACTATCAACCACCAACGTACCGTTGTCTACTATTGACAGTCACCAATGTATCTAGTCAATTATGACTATGTTTACCATGAATCTATAAGACATTGTGTTGAATATATTGAGAATTAATGGATTATATGAAGTTTTGTAAATTTCAAAACCTTAGAACTTATGTTTTCGGCGTTTGATTGATAACTAACGAGATTTTGAAAAAGAAAAAAAATTTAAATATGTCATTAAATTTTAAGAAAAGGTATATTTGTGTCATTCGTTAAAAGTTTGGCTCATTTTTGTCATTTATGTTTGAGAAAGGCTCATCCATGCCAATATTTGTTAACTGAAATGACATAGATGAACCAAACTTTTGTAGATGACATAGATGAACCAAACTTTTGCAGATGACATAGACGAGCCTTTTCTCAAAGTTTAATAGTATATTTGAGCCTTTTTTCCTTTTAAAAAACAATTCAATTTATGATATGACCAAATCATAATTGACCACGCTTACAAAGTGGTTTTACAAAATCAAAAATATTTTTAATTTACAAATAATGGCATGGTGAGCATTTTCTCAAACGAAAATGACATAAATAAACCAAACATTTAACGAATGTCATTGATAAACCTTTTCTCAAAATTCAATACCATATTCGAACCTTTCCCTTTAAAAAGAATACACAGACACATGCAAAGGTGGTTTTGGAGTTATTAAGTAATAATTCCATCAATAACTTAAGCTTAATCAAGCAATTAATTAAAGAATTTATAACCATTAAGCAACTCAACAAAATTCCACATCTTATTTATCTTCTTTTTCATTCAAGAACCCTAATTTTATAAACTTTGAGTTGTAGGTTATCCACATATTTTTTCATGCTTAATTATTATATTTCTTTTTGTTTGTAATTTTGGTCTTAGCTTGAATAGGAAAAACGTGTCTATTGAGAAGCCATTATTGGATGTACGTTTGGAGACGTAGCTTTTATGTCTTTTTGTCATTTTCAATTACAGTATATATCACGTCCGAAAGTTTCATATTGGGTTTTGGTAGAGGATGAGGAGGTAATGCTCTCTCTTACAAAAGATATTTTGTGTCGGGCGAGTGTCAGTTCTGAAACCTCTAATTAAAAATGAAAGAGTATTTAGCACTCCACCACTCCACCACAATCCATGTTGGAGTCATTAATTAAGTCATCATAATATATTATATTTTTATCTTAATTATTGACATTATATAAGTGATTTTACCATGAGTTAGCATAAAATTATAAATTCATCTAAACAAAAGGGTTTCAATGGAAGATGGAAATATATCGATTATCAAGGAATAAAACAAATAGTATGTTAAAAAGGGCAAATTAGTCATAATTATAATTCTTCATATTAATAAATAATAAGTGAAATGAATTGTTACCAAAAACTCAAAGTAAGAGAGGTAAGTGTAATATCGTTAATATACAAGGGAGGTAAGTGTTATTGAAACAAATATGAGGGGAAGAAAACTACGTAAATTTTGACTAGCTGTATTTTAAAATAATTGTTTTTATCATATGACAGGATAATGAATTGCAACTTATAGTATTTTTTATATAATTTTCAAATATCTAAAAAGTGTCACATAAATTAAAACGCTAAACGGTATTCACATCGTTCCTATATTATAATTGTTCATCTTTAGCTTGGTGTAATGGTTGACACATGAATAAATTATGAGTTTAATCTAAAAGCACAAGACGATTCAAGATAATATAGTCCTATACCAAATAAATTATATTTTTTCATAATATATCGAGAAAAACACCAAATCAACACGTTTTCTTTACACATTTCTAGACAAAATCACTTAATTAAGAGAATTCAAACAGATTATTAAGTTCAGGAAGCACTTCATAAATTACACGAAAAGCCTTAAGCATCAAATATGTATAACACACACACACAATTTTACACAAATTCCATTTTGTTAAGAGCTAATTATATTATATTTTTTTCAAATTACAAAAGTCCCTTAAATTTGGTAGAATTCGGATACATCCCAAAACGTTTTGATACATCGCGTTTCGATTTCGAATACATCGCTCAACATCTCGATATATCGTGCCTCAGTTTCAAATACATTACTCAATGTCCTGATACATAGCGTACATGATGTATCTTACCGATGCATCGCGTAAAGTGATGTATATCGAAATAGGGGAGAGTAGAAATTTTTGTGATTTTTTCAAATAGTAGAAAATTTTAGAAAATATGATAAAATAAAGGAAAAATCCTTTTGGCAAGAAAAGTTGGCCAGAATGGTAAAATAACATATTTCATACTATATTATTTTACCTTTTTGAATATTTTTATCCTTTTAACTTTAAAACCTTTTAATTAAAAGGTGGAAAAAGATTAGTTTATTTTAAAATAATAAGGATATAATAAACTTTGTAAATTTCTGGTCACATTCTGGCCAACACGTAAGAAATTTAAAAAGTTTATATTATCCTTTTTATTTTAAAATAAACTGATTTTTTTTTAATTAAAAAGTATTAAAGTTAAAGGGTAAAAATGTTCAAAAAGGTAAAATAATGTCACGACCCAGACAGTTGTGATTGGCACCCACACTAGCACTCCGGTGGGAGAACCACTACTACAATCCAACCAAGCAAATAATCTAAAAACGAAGACATTTAAATCAAATACTAAGGAAATAAAAATAGGGTTCCCATAAACTCTAACAAAAGTCTAACAATAACAACTAACAATGCGGAAGAATAACCTAGAACCTGAAAGTCAATGTACCAAAACATTCTAACAATGAACCAAGTTTAAACAAGAAGGGATACAAGCTCATACTAATGAACTAACTGAAACAAAGGTCTAAGTTCGGAAATGGTGGACATAGACGTAAGAGGATTCCATGGCAGCCCGAAAGAATTGGCTCACCTTTGAATTCGAACGACGATCACTGATCTTACAAGCGAAGTCTATCAATAGCCGCTTGAAGATACCCTGTGCTCAACAAAAATAAGAGCAAGTGCAGAATCAGTACACAACCAAAGTGTACTAGTAGAATCACATGGCTATCACACTAGTGCAACATAAACAAGTCAAATAACATTATAATCACATGCATATATATCAACATATACAATATTATCAACATTTACGAACAACGAACAACTTCACATTTTATGTCAAATCATTGGTCCTCTCATGGAACCCAAATCCAAACAATTAGCATGCCGGAACGTGGCAATCGATCCTATTTTAATGCCGAAACGTGGCAACCGATCCAAGTTAGTTATGTCGGAACGTGGCAACAAATCTCATTCACACACCACAATCACAATCACAAGTATATCATCAAGATCATACATTTAAGTCATGATTTCATGGCATTCATCAATTCTCTATCTCATTTACAGCATGTGATCAACATTGCAATATTCATACATATACAAGTATCATATTGAAGCAAGAACAAGCATACATCACGCAATCATAGAATCACAACCATCACCTACCTCGAAACAAGCTTGAAACCCTAAGAAACTTGATCCTTCCCTTTCCGGATTCGTTCCGATTGTTCTTGGTCTACAAACAATCAATATAATACGGGAATCAATAAACAATCATTAATTACCCGAATTACTAACAATCCCTAGATCAAATCCATGATCCCAATTATCCAAATTAGGGTTGTTTCCACCATTGAATCTATAACAAAACCCTTCCCCATCAATATTCACCTATTATATTACGTTATACGGATCGAAAAATGGATTCATAGAGTGAAAAACTTACCTTTAGCCTCAAGAATGGTGAAAAACAAGTAGGAGTTGCATAGGGTTCATTCCTTAGCTCTAAAAGTCAAAAAGTGTATAATGAGGTCGTTTAGGGGTTTATTAATGACTTTAATTCTCGTCGGGCCCGCCACAATGGCCACCACCCTGCTACAGCGGCCCCGCCAGAATGGCAAAACCCAGCGCCAAAGCGGCATTCTCAAGACAGAGAGCTAATTCAAGAATTCCAAAATTCCCATTTCACAACACACCTCTAACCCACGACGCTTAGTAAATACCCTTTACGCTAAGATCGATTCCGAGAGTTCTACTCGCCCGAATTCAATTCCGTAAAGTCATACGGATTCCTTAACGAGTTATCTAACTACTCATGTAATCAAATTCATAATTACTTCACCTGATTGTTACCATATTTCCCTACACCTCAATGACTCCAATTTCGTCTAAATCTGGACAAGGTTGGGAAAATTCAAATACTACGAAAAAGTTTTCCGGCCCCAAATTTTTCCCCTGTTGGATTTTCTATAATGATGGGAACAGGTCATTACAAATAACATAGTGTGAAATATGCTATTTTACCATTCTGACCAAATTTTCTAGCCAAAAGGACTTTTCCTAAAATGTTAGGATGACGATTTCAAGAAATTGCGTCAAATATATATTTTCAAATATATAGTATATCTTAAATTTTGATAATTACATAAATTAATAATATAACAGGAAATGTCAAGATATGTTCATGTACTATTCGAAATTGAATAACGTAACAGAGTTATTCCATTAAACACAAATCTAGTCATTCTTTCTATTTGAAACTAAAACTAATGTAAGTTTTCTCTTATCATTAACGAAGTTCAACGTAAAACACGCAAACTTTATTTATCCAAATTCTTATTAAAAAAAAAAAAGGAGGTTAACATTTGCTATAATTTTTTTTACTATAGTTTAACACTTGAGATTAACTAGTATAGTGACAATAAAATTACAAATATTATTAAGTATTTTTACAAATTATCAATATTTAAATAAAGATAACAAAAAGAGATTTATAAAGTAATTTGGACTTTGAATTAATTAGATGGAGTTTGCTTAGAATTCTTAATTGGCTTACCAAACATAAGATTGATTTCTTTTACCGCGAGTCTTCATCGTCATATTATTTGTCATGCTCGTCTTCAACACCAATCGTCATTGATCATATTATTTGTCATGCCCGTCTTCAACAACAATCATCATTGATCATATTATTTGTCAGTCTTCAACACCAATCGTCATTGATCGACAGTGTATGAGAAAATTTAACCATTTTGCTTTATTATTATATTTGATCTGCTAAGAGTGTTTAACAAGGTAAGACTAGACCAATTGAGAAATATGGAGAAACTATTGGTAGAGTGAACTTCCCGATCAATTGAGTCATGTAATGGTGAATTTAAATTTATCGATGTTGTGTATATGACTCAATAGAGGAAAACACACACTAGCTAGCTACCAAGAGTTTCCTCATTGTCAAACCTGGACACCAAGGTTTATGCATTCATCCTTAATCAAATGTTTCAGTTTCAAGCTTTGAGTATGAAGTCACACAAAGGCAAAACTAAGATTCTAATACTACAGGTTTCTGATTTTTACAATCACTAAAAATCATAATTTCAGTGATAATATCTGAGTTCTAAATTTAATGTTTGTATATATTAATGAATTTATTGATACAAACACACAATAGCAAAATCTATTGAGTAGATAGACCGAATATCTTCATGCGGACTACTAGCTCCGCCCCTGTAATCACATTTGCTAGGGAATGTTTGCGCTTTAAATTTAGTCAGGTCTCAATAAGGATATCAAACATCGGATGAAAACCTAAAAAACCATTTTTTAAAAATTGTAATAATCGAGCTAGTTTTAATTTCTAATATCAAATGGTTATGAATAAAAAGAAAAAAAAGAGAAAACCATTATAAATGTTTGTCACTTATTTGTTATTTAGGTATCTCGATCTTTTGATTTTTATACCTAAACTATGAATAATGCAAGTTTTCTACTTAAATTATTAAACAAAAATAGGCGCCCGGGTGTGGTTCCCTTCTTTTGTGTCGTCATCCACGCGGTGCTACTCATAATGGTCGAACCAGTAAATTTCAAATATTGAATAGTTAGGGAGACCCCCTATAAATCTCCCACTTCATTGCTTCAATCAACTCAATCAATTAATCCATCTCCACACACACACACAAAAACATGAAGAAACTTCCCTTCTTTCTTCTCATTTTGCTACTTATAATAATTTGTGTTCACTCTCAAGTAACCCCTCCTACCCCAGCAACTCTAGAATGCAACTGGTATATATATATTCTTATACTAAGCGTTTAAGTTTTATGCACCGACGATATTATATAAAACAAAAATATTCATATAATGTTTTCTTGTATACTGCATTTAAAAATAAATTAGAAATTAGCTATAAAATTCATCGCTAGATAGCTCGTGTCTAACAAGATTTTTTGATATGCTTAATAGATAGATAGATATATAAACTTGTCTTTAATTGACAACTAATTAAACACTTCAACTTTAAAAATGCACATCTAGATAGCTTAACTCGTCTCCATTGTTTCAAATGGTATAACTAATGTTGACGTGACATATAAATTTTAGAGATGTTTAGATGATCATTTTGTAAGTACAATGTTCATCTAACACAATGAGACGAGTTAAGTTATCTAAATAGGCATTCATGAAGATATACTCCTTATATAAAAATTCATTTATTTTAAGTATAGTTTTGGAACATTGCAAAGTCCACTACTAGCAAATTAGCAGTGGTCTTTCCATATTTTTAGACACCTAACATTTTTCAGTGAAAAATCAATGATATTTTAATTAGTAGTAGTCTTTTCATATTTCTTAAACAGTATACCCATACAAATTACATCGGATATAGATTGAGAAGGAGAGAGTAATTGATTTGCTTGTACTCAGGAATACATGACCGGATTGGTTTGGGTTTTTCAAATATCAGATCAAACCATTTGTGTCGGATTTTTAAATTTATAAATCAAACCAATAAAACTCGGGTTTTTCAACCTTGGGTTTTTTCATATTTTTTTAGGTTTTTCAAATTTTTGGGTTTTTTCGATAAAGTATTCATACAAACATATATTTTACTTGTACTTCAAATATTTCTTTAGTTCTACCAAAATACAACTGTTGACACCCAATTTTGAACCGCCACGATAGGAATTAATTTTTGAGCTTCCTAATTTTCAAACAATTAAATAATTGGTTTTGTGAAAAAATTCAAAATATTTCTCAAGTTTTTAAAATGATTTTGCTTATTTATGTGATTTTTAAATAATTAATGTGTTTTATATAGGTACATATATTCAATTAGTTTGTTTTTTTTAGTAGTTGAGATGCGTCACAAAAATATTTTTTATGCTTATGAGTTAAATATTTTATTAATTTATTTCAGTCTTAATTATAGTTATACTCTTGACAATTAGTTTAATTATTTTATAATTAATATCGATTATTTTATTTCGCTAAGGTTAAGAAGCTCATACATTAATTATATTAGTTCATATTATTTTGATTTCTAGCCGAAGTTTCTAATTATTTCTTTCGGTCTATATGGCTAAATTATTAATCTATCACAAATTTGGCCAAGTCGGAACATTTGTCTGCAATTCACTGAAGGATCGATTTTCCTTTTGGGGATGGGCCTTGAACCCAAATTTTTCATCCGGTCTCCCCTGCACCCCCCCCCCCCCCCGGCCCCAAAAACCTGCCTTAGTTCTTCTTCTATATATATTCTGTTGTCTTTGCTGTTGAAGAGGGGGGGGGGGGGGGGGAATTATTAAAAAAAAAAAAAAAAAAAAAAAAGAGACAGAGGTTGGGAAAAATTAGAGTCAAAAAGGGGGGATTTCTTTGAACAAATTTACACTAAAGGGATATTAGACGATTCTCTAGTCTTAAAGAAACAAGAAGTTCTTATTGGAAGTTGGGTCGATCTTTTCTTTGGTCTGGTGCTCGAGTTCAAGGTTGTGGGAGAAGTCGCCGTCCTTTCAAGCTGTTCTCATCCCAGTTTTGCTGCCCAGGAAGAGGTAATACCTCCTCCTTGGTTTACTTTTCATTTCGGTTCCGAATGTTATGTGTTAAATCTATCTCTGTTGGGTTCTTCTTGGCTTCACTCTTGCTTGGTTTGAATATGAATGTTCATGGCTTATTCCCCTTGGTTATTGGGATTTCTGGCTGATCAATATGTTATTTATGCCCCGTCACAATTAGACGTTCGAATCGGGTTATAGTTGTTTAAGATTGATTTTTGTGTTGTTTTGGATCATATGTTCGTTTTGTCTTGATTCCTATCATTAACATGTCTTCAAGCATCAATGTTTCTTCATCTAGTTTGTTACTGTTAGCGTTACTGCCTATATAGGTCTGAGTTTTTGAGATCAATTGACAAAGCCATCATGTGGTGTGATTGTTTTGTTCCAATAGTTTAGTTCTATCTTCGTTTTCATATATCTATGTTGTTTTATCGCTTATAGCAAATTATTTGAGCCGTTTTTATGTCTCCATTTTTGTCTAAGTTTTCTCTTAGTCGGAGGAGTGTTAGCTATTTGCAGTCGAGTTCTCAAAATATGATGGCTCCTGTTCTTAATTAAGATGTGGTTAAATCATATCTAGATCAATGAGATTTATATCATTTTTAGGTATATGCTTCTTGGACGTTTTTTTTAGTGTGCGCTAAAAGTTACTGTTTGAAACCAACTTCATTATTTCAGCTTTTAAATATGACTTCTTTGACGTGTTTCTTCTTTAGTTTTCATCAACTTAATTAGTTATATAGTCCAACTATATGAAGTTCTTGTTTATTCATTTATCTTAGTGTCATTGACTATTTAAAATGTGACTAGTTCTCCATATTAAATTTGCTTAGTTCAACATTTGTTGTTTTGTCTTATCCATGCCTCTGTGCAATTTTTTAAATGTTAGTTTTTCTTTTGCTCGCCACTGTTAGTGCCATTCTTGGGAGTATTAATCCTTATCCTTTTGTTTTGTTGCATGTAAATTGGCCCGAGTTCACCATGAACTCCCATATTTTTCCTTGCATTTCGAGAGAGCCATAAAGGCTCAAACCTTTATTTTCGAGTCGGCCAGCCCCTTTGAAACTGATGAACAGGTCTCAAAAATGCAAGAATACACGTCCGATGAAAAAAATACAAATCAAAGTGGATATACAGGGATAATACAGGAAAATGGACATGAAATACGATCCGTATACACTAGTATACGCTCAGGGTATACAGAATCTCAAAGGCGAAATGGGCCAAAACGCAATGAAACAAATCAGAAAATTGAAGGAGAGTAAATGGGCCAAAACCCATCATGTTGGAAATTTTAGTACTAGGACAGGTTCAACAGATTTGGAATTTGGGCCAAAAGCCCAAATCCAATATTCTTTTCCTTTATTTTTATCTATTTGTTATCATATTCGACTAACTTTGTATATTTTATGGTTTTAATTAAATTAAATTCCCAAAGATAGCCATTTCACTTTTTTTTTATACTCAAATAAAATTTATACTTAGCTTTAATTTTTATTATTCATCTTGTCACTTAATTTATTTCCCTTTTAGAAAAATTCCTCTTTATTTCATTTCCCCTTAGGATAGTTAAAATAACAACAATAATAAAATAATAATAAATAAATAGTAAAATAAATGAGTTCTTTTACTTAGTTAAAATTTTAAAAATTAGTCAAAGTCATTTTAGTCAAATCGCCAGTCAACCGCAAGTTAGCGGACATTCCGAGGGCCTAACACCTTCTCGGAATGTACATTGAACTTCGAACCCTTTTTATTTTCAATTGATTTTATCTATTTAGGTATTTTGAAAAATCTTAAGTTTTTTCTTGATATTTTACTAAAAAATTAAGTGGTGACTCTGTTCTTTTGGAAATTTGATTTCTCTTGAATCATAAGTTTAATCGATTTTTCGAAAAACCAAGTCATTTTTTTTTTATTTATATTTTCAAGTAAAACAACAACTATCTAAGGTGTTTCTTAAGAAAATAACACAAAGTATGATATGATTAATGACACTAAAATATCCAACAAAAATAATAATAATGAAATCGCATAAAGCAAATATTGCAAATTAATAAGACATAATGAAAATTATCATAATTTAAAAGTACTAAATTATGCTAAAATATGTTTAATAAGTATTAGTTACATGACTAAATATTAAAGGAAATTAAAATTAAATTATGTATTTTAATTTTCTAAACCAATGTAAAACTAAAGAACAAATATTCAATATTATTGCCATTCCAAGTGTTGAATTGATTTTGTTTTTGCATTAGTATTAATTTGATTTTGATTTAAGCTTTATTATAATTACCAACATCTATGGATTATAATCTTTGTTATACCATTTAGAATTCTAAATTTCAAACTAGAAATAATATATTAAAAAATAACAACTATGAAAAAGTATAAGAAATATTTAAAAATTATATCAAAGTAAATATTTTTATATATAAAATAAAATTTTAAAATTATATATATCGGTTGGTTTGGGCTCGGGTTGGATTATTTTAGGTAAAATCAAACCAACCCAAATATAATCGGGATTTTTTTTTTCAATACCAAACCAAGTCAAACCAAATCACTAGTCGGATTTTTTTGGGTTTGACTCGATTTGCGATTTGGTTCGATTCGATTTTGTACACCCCTACATTTCATTATTAGTTTACTTTTGTGTGTTTGAGAAATATTATGTAATAACTGACTTGATTGTGTAAATATTTTTTTTCCTGATCGATCACACGACAGGTCAAACCATTGGAAGTTTACCTTGTACCCTTCTGGAGATCACTTAAAGAAAACTTCAACAATATGGGGTTATATAAGCATGAGTTTAAAAGGCATGGAATATGGGCAAAAACAGGTGTAAACGAATACTTCAAAACAACAATAAGGATCAACAACATCTCTTTTGTAAAGATGAACTTGTACAATTACTTGGAAACAAGTAATATTATTGCCTCTGATACCTCGGGTTATACTGAAAATGATATTGTTGATGCTATTCAAAAAGTATTTGCCTCGCCTACTCCTCTATCGCCAACACCTGCACCACCACATGACCCCTTTCTCTCACCGGCTCCAGCACCATCACATAACCCCTTCAATATTTACCTCTCTTATACTTTGATTAACGCAAAACTTTACTTGAATGAGGTTACCTTTTGCACTTATCCCAATGGGACTAAATTTATTTCATGCCCTCATCAAATACTTCATCCTCTAAGACGCTGCGCTGGAGCTAATATTATGCTACCTCTTGCAAGAGCTCAACCGTAAGAATTTAATTCTCTACAAAATTTACTCACATTCGATATTGAATTACTCAATTTAATTTTCCAATAGTTTGATTGGAAAATTTAAACATGTCATACATGTACATTTATTTATGATTAAGTAATATGTATATGCATTATTATTACTTAATTATTATTTAGTGACGCATATTATCATTGATATTTCTTATTAATTTCTTTGTAGGCCAATTCCACCACCACAATCACCACGACCTCCGAAAAAATTTCAGGAAGAAGAATATGGGACATTTCCAACGTTTGAACGTTCACGGGCTAAATATATATTCAACGGTTGGATTTAATGTTTCAATTTTCTAAAAATAAATAAGAAAAGAGAATGGAATATGTTGTATCTGATGACGTGTAAGCATATATAATGCGCACTCACTAAGTAAAATTATAATTTATTACCTTGAATAAAAGCTTTATTCTATTCTCTCTTTAATATTTGATTATTTCCAACGTACTCAAATCAAAATTTAGTACAATATTCATGTTTGTCATTTTTTTTAATTAGGTCAATCACGTTCACTAGAAGACGATAATAGAATAATTTTACCCGTGAAAATGAATATACATTTTATTGCAATCTCTATTGATGTAATTTATAGTGGGCTAGACATGATCATTTAAACAAAAATGAAAATAATGTGCGGGAACCACTTGAAAGAAATTTATTTACGATGAAGTCAAAATTTGAAGATTATGTGTTTTAAATATATCAACGAACTCATCAACATCATGATCAATGATTTTGCGATAATATATATAAATAAATTTTCTAATACAAATAAAAGATGTAAACAAAAGTTGTTACACTTAGATCCTATATTTGCGCCAAATCATATTAATGTTGACACCAATTTTGGACCCCCGCATATAGATTAATTATCGAGCTTCTTCAATTTCAAACGATTTAAAATAATTAGTTTTGGAAAATTTCAAAAAAATAAAATAATTTGCAAGTTATTTTAAATAGTTTCGTCACTCTTATAATGTTTAAATAATATACGTGTTTTATATTTTTTATATATAATTAGCACATTTTATAAATATTCAAAAATCATCTCAAAGAAGATTTTGTTTTGTTTAGATATTTTACTAATTAGTTTAGTTATATAATAGTTTACATTTTTTGAATTAATTAGTTTATAATTAAGTTAATTATTTTATTTTGTTAAGATTAAGAAGCTCGTTAATTGATTTATATTAATTCTTCTTATTTAACTTTTAGTCGAATTCCCCAATCAATTCAAATCGGCTATATCTTTAACTCTAATGGCTATAATTATAACGCATGTGGCCATTTCCTAAACATAAAATTTAACCCATTCTTAAACACTCTTTTTTCCAGCTCATTTTTGCAAACCCCAATTCTACATTTAGCAATCCCATTCCTGCAATACTAAAAGACCCAACCAATTAAAATCGCGTCTCCTCTCTCCCTAATCCGTTTTGTTTGTTTTTCACCGTCTCTAAGCATCGGGTTTCATTCAATTTTGCTGCTGTTAATGTTTTTTTTCTTGCTTTTCAAAATAAGGTAGAATCTTGAAAGCTAATTAATATGAATGTTGTATGTTGAATATCTTTGGTATGTGGGTTGTTGTTATTGCTATGATTTTCACTTGGAATAAGCATGTCCCTCCTTTCTCTTTTTCCTCTTTAGTCTTTACTAAATTTGCAAGTGTTAAAGGTCCTAGTTTTGCTCACCCCTGGAGATAATGCTAGTTTTGTCTTACTTTGCTAATATTGTGTATCGGTTCGGTTCATGTCTGAAATATTTAGCTTCTTTAGTATTATATAGTTCTGTTGCTATCTCTCCCAATTATGCAAAGCTTAATCTTCATTTATTCTTCATTATTTGCAATCTGCTACTGATTAGAAAGAAAGAATGGTTACTTGGATGACTTCGAGTTATGTCAATTAGCGTTTGCTAATTATGTTTTTTTTTTTTTAGATTAAGATTTCTATTAATTCCATGTATTTCGATTTGAATTCGGTGATATCGTTTTCCAGCATAGGAGGCATGTCTTGGCCTAATTGCTTTCTGTTAATCATTGTTAGAAAACCATATTTGCTCTTTTTTTGTGATTACTATAACTTAGTGTAGGTATAAAGTGTGTTTATTATGTTCTAAAGGGGTTTGTTTTGAGATGGATTTTGCAAAGCTTTGTGTTGATTCATTGTCTAAATTAGTATTTTTTTTTTCTCTTGTTTCATTTTAAATATGTGTTTTTGGATAGTTTCTTCAAATCTTAGGGTGCAAAGAATTATGCTAAAGCTTACTGTAATGTTTGGCACTTTAAAATAATTAGTTGAGAGCTGTATCTCTTTATTTCTTTACTATTAAATTATGGTATATGAGTCGTACATTTTCTTTAATACACTGTTGATTGGTTTGATAAAATACAATAGTATTACATGTTCCACAAAGAGTGTGTGAAATTGATCCTTTAGTGTCTTGCATTGTTCTGTTTCATTGGTGTATTTCATTATTTTTTTTAGAACAGAGTTTCCTCAAGTCTTGATGTAAGTGTATGAGCAGTTGTCTATTTGTGCCTAAGTGTCTGTTTGTTTAATTCGATTGATAATTACATTTAAATCAGTTTTCCATTAGTCACTTACTAATTGCTCTCTCTTTTGTTTTTCTTGCATGAACCTTTGAGTGAGTCCATTGGACCCTTTCAATCTTTCCTGTGCACTTCATTTCGAGCCAAGGAGGCTCAATCTTGTCCTTTTCGAGTCAAAATCGAAGTACAAGGTTGCCGATTTATTTGTGGGTCCCGGGAAGTCCCAAAATGGGGTTGTATACGTGCTATATACAACAATATATGTTCATTGTATACGCTGTAGAAGTGCTGCAGAAATGGGCCCAAAAGTCCCAAAATTTCAGTTATTGTATCGTACTATAATTGGGCCAAAGGCCCTTTTATTTTTAATATTATTTGCTAGTCATTAGGACAGATACATGTGGGCTCTAATGGGCCAAAAACTCAAAGAGAAATTAGGCTCAAGTACTGGCTCAGGTGGACAGAAAATCAAACTTGGGCCCAAAACTCTCTCTTTATTTTATTTGTTCTATATTTGTTCAATTACTTTTATTTGCTTATGTGTAAGTCGATTTTAAAGTTTTTCTAATCAATTCCCCAAAAGATAACCATTTTGAATTAATTACTTATATTTTAAAAAAAATTAAATAGTTACACTTGTCTTCTTACTTAAATTACTTTGAAATAATTTACTTAAGTAACCCCTTATACTATTTCCCTTTCTCCTAAAAAATGATTTCAAGTCTTGAGTTTGTTTATTTCTAAACTAATTATGCATGTTCAATTTTGGCCATATAGTTAATTATCGGATAACCGCGTGTTAGGGGGAATTTCTGGTGCTTTCAAACCCTTCCCGAAATGTTAATGTGAATCCCGAACCCTTTTAAATATTTTCATTTGATTTCTGTTTTAATCTTTTGAAAAAAATAGTTTTCTTAATTTTACTTTAAAAATTAAGTGGCGACTCTTAAAAATCCATCGTTTCTCCTTTTTAAATAAAACAATTAATATACTATAATTAGGTAATAAATTAAGAGGGAAGTATCTATTATCAAGTAACATTAATAAATGAATAAAGTTGCATGTAAAATTTTATATTATGAACTCATTAATGTGATATAAACATGATATACTGCGGCTTTGAAGGTTTATTATTATATTTTACCTTATATCATTATAATAAAAATGAGCTTTATCGGTAATAACTATGCATATTAAGTAAGAGTTTTTTAGTCTTTATTGACATTAGTTAGTCATTAGATCCAATAATACTATAGACTTTAGCGGCATTTACAAAGAGTGTTAAAATGTAATTATCACTAGCTAGTAATTGCATCTAAAAAATATATTTAGCAACAATTAAGTCATTATTATTAATTAATTGTTGTTAAAGATTGTTTTTGGTATAATGTATTTATAATGAAAAAGAGAAAGAAAAATCTCGAGTCACAATAAATATAAATAAAATAGAAAGATGATCATTTTATTGGAGTCATTATTCAGTACATATCACAGTCACAATTGAAACATTATTCATCTTTCTATTAATATTAATAATATTATTATTAGTCACTAAACTTTTTAATAAAGCTTCACATAATTGACCAAGGATCTCCATAAGCTATTGGGTCCAAGCTTTTCTCCTGTTATTTGAATAGGCTGCACAAAAAATAAATAAACCATATCTTAGCGTTTAGTATGGAATTGTTTAAAAACTCAATGAATAGTTTTAAATTAATTTTCAAATATAACAATTTTTTTTTTAAAAGAAAAAAAACTTGAAAAATTTCATAGTTTATACTCAAGTTATGTACATTGGAGATTTGTAGTTATGACCAACATTCTATATATAAATGTCAATAAAGACTTTAATGATTCTGAATGTAACGACATTAACACAATATAATTGTCCTTAAATACTTTTGCGAAAAAAATCTATTGTCACAAAATATCTTTTTTGTTGTAGTGTGGAAGAAAGCGCGTACCTTTGGAGGTGAAGGACGAGGAACAATAATGTTTTGAACACGACAACGTTTGTTAGTAACAGAAGTTGGACAATCCACAAAATTCTTTGCATCATTTGTGTAGCAAAATGTAACTTGATTCAAATAAGCATGAGTTGTATTAATGCCTTTGCAAGTGAAAGACACATCCTTATTTTTTGAAACTTGTTTGAATGAGTTCAAGATTTCATCATTGTTGTATGTAGCAGAGTCACAAGGGACTATTCCAGTTGAGTTTATTAAATGACTTTGTAATAAATCTCCAATTTCAGTATCCAATCTTGATGCCCTATTGAAATATTGTATTGGAGTTTTGAACCTTTCTATTGTACATGTTCCATATGTATTCCATGCTTCCTTCCACATGTCTTTGGGATCTTGTTTAGTGAGAGAGGGCCAAAATAGGCTGAGTTTATTTACCATCGCGGTATCAAACTGTGACAAACAAAATTGAAATTATTTTGTTAGCAGCGGCGGAGGCAGGAATTATTTTCTGTCTAAGGTGGTTTGGTGAACCCCTTTAATAAACGTGAATGCTTGTTAGTATTGTTGAAGATTAGTTATATAAAAATATCACCTTTCTGATCTTTTAATCTTTTAGATGAAATAAGATGATCGAGGGTCTGAATCTCATAACCTCCACCCATTAGAAGGAAAAAAAAAAAAAGTTTTTCATGTGTTTGACTTAAAGAAAACGATCAGGCTCACATGTGAAGGGAACTTCATTGAAATTGTAATAAAATAAATAAAAACATATTTTACCTAACAATATGATCGAAGAAATACTCACCAAATAATATTTATACTTTCCAAATCATACAATAGTACCGCTTACTAAAAATACGTGTATTCTCACATCGGTCAATTAGCAGTAATTTTTCTGTAACTTTCGGAAATCAGTTTCAGACAAGGAAATTTTAGTATATATAATAAAAAAAACCATACCACTTTGTTCCAATCACGTATTTCTGGATCTTTACAACCTTGGTGAATATTTCCATTGGAATCTGTGCCCCAAAAACCATTCAAAGTGAATTTGAGAGGAGGAATTTGCTTACATCCCACTGGGGTATCCTTATTACAATAAGTTTCTGACCATTTATAAACAAATTGTGTTTGTGCTATATTTTGTGAACAAACACAAATGAAAAATAGTGTGAGATGAGTGAGAAATAAGAGTGAAACATTATTCATTTTCATATATATATTTTTTAAGATATAGTCTATGAGGAAAAAACTTGCTATGAACCACATGAGAATATATAGATGTCTTTATAACGTCCTTTGTCTATTTTAAATAAACCACCCCACCCCACCCCACCCACTAGGGCCTTTTCTATCGAAAAACCCAATAGGACGCGATCTATTTTACAGGATTATTGAGTAAAAATCAATTGAATTTGGTGGGTTGGAAAAAAGTTGATCGGTATGAGAAATGACTGATTCGATTGGTAAAAACTGACTGACTTGGTTTTTGAGCAAGACATGAAAGAAACTCGCCCTTTGATATCAAAAGATAAGAGTTACTTATTAGCAATGCCTTGGTGAAGGAAATCTATGATAGAAGGGTCTCGAACTGGGTTACAATCAACATGGAATCAATGAGTTCAGTCGAACAAGGTAACAACGTCAGTTAATCGGAGAGGAACAAAATAAATTTAACTAATCGAAGTCGGTAAACCAATTAATTTTGTAAAATTAGTTAACTTAAGGTGTGGACCAAAAAATCGACCCTTTCTATCCGTTGTTTGAAAATTTTATTTTCAATTAAAATTATTCTCTGATTAATATTACCGATTTGTTTGATCGATTTTATTAGTTTTTTATTTTCCTTAAAAAGATCGATGGAGCAGGACAAAAATCGGAAGAACGGTTAAAAGGAACATGACAAGGCAAATTAATATTATATGAGTTACAGTTAGGGTGTGTTTGGTATGAAGCAAACTATTTTCCTAGAAATTCTTTTCTTGGAAAATAAGTGGATGGCGTAAAAAATATATTTTTTTAAAATTTGAAATAGTTTTCAAAAATAATTAAATTTTAAAAAATTAATTATTTTTTGGATGGGGAGGGTCAGGTTCGGGGTACACGGTAGGGTAAGAAAAAAATATTGAATGATGAAGTAGAGTTTTGAAAACTGTTTTCCTTGATTTTGAAGGGAAGTCAATTTCGCTAAATTTAAAGAAAATGAGTTGATTTGAAAAACATTTTCTAAAACATTTAAGCCAACCAAATATGAAAAATTGAAAAACATTTTCGAGAAAATATTTTCCTTCCTATCAAACACACTCTAGTCTTATTCTTGGCTTTCACCATTTCATTTTATTTGTCATTATCCAATCTTCTTATACTTACTTTATATTTTTAACTCCCTTGATAAATAATATTATGTATCTTAATTCAGATTTGTTATTGAAATTGTGACATAATATTATTTTTACATCACAACTTGTGATATATTATTTTGCAAAAAAGATTCTTTAAGAGCTAAGACTACACAATACTATATGTTTTTAGTTCAGATCTGTTTTTGAAATTGTAACATGGTAATATATTTGTTCATATTACATGCATGTGAAAAACTATATTAATATTAAATAAGATGAATAATTAATTAAAATAAGATGAAGAGTTAATTATTACCATACCTAGCTCATTATATATTATTTTTGTAAAAGATTCTTTAAGATTAAACAATACTATATGTTTTAGTTTAGATCTGTTATTGAAATTGTAACATAATATTATATTCGTTCACATTATTTGCATGTGAAATATTAATATTGAATAAGATAAAGGGTTAATTATTGATCCACCTTAATATTATATATTCAATTTATCAAGAAATTAATAAGATGGATTGGAGGTATCAATTATGACACCATTTAAGGCAAGAGCGTGGTCGTATATATCCCATGCTGTAACCGTGGTTTTAGAAGAGATACAAATTTCAATAATTGATTCTATGTTCTATTGGGGTAAAAAATTTCCTAACAAAGAGGACTTTGTATTCAAGGGAATTCGAACTGACACCTCTTAGTTAAGGTAGATAGGGATGGTAATGGCCTAATGGGTAGGACAGATATGCAAGGCGGGATGGGTTTAAGGCTATGCGGGGCAAGGTAGATTTAAGATTGTGCGGGGCGGGTGGAATGTGAGGCGGGTTTAAGTGAGTTTTTTAAAACTAATGCGGGGCGGGGCGGGTATATGTGATTTTATGTGCGTTCAAGTTTAATTTTAACTTTTTACATGTTATAAGAGTGATAGGGCATTATTATTTATTACGATAATTAATTAAAACTACTAAAATATTCAAGATAGTAAATGAAAATGGTTCAATAAAAAATACTACAATTTTTTGCATGTTACCCAATTGACCTCTAAAAAATAAAATTTTAAGTCACTATCCTATTAAATTGATACAACTTGATGAAAAATGGATTTATTTATATAATTTTCAAATATCTAAAAAGTGTCACATAAATTAAAACGCTAAACGGTATTCACATCGTTCCTATATTATAATTGTTCATCTTTAGCTTGGTGTAATGGTTGACACATGAATAAATTATGAATTTAATATAAAAGCGCAAGACGATTCAAGATAATATAGTCCTATGCCAAATAAATAACAACATATCGAGAAAAACACCAAACCAACACGTTTTCTTTACACATTTCTAGACAAAATCACTTAATTTAGAGAATTCAAACAGATTATTAAGTTCAGGAAGCACTTCATAAATTACACGAAAAGCCTTAAGCATCAAATATGTATAAGCAATTCATATAATATCTTTTCTAATTTATCCTTTGTTAAGCTCCTTGGTCACACACACATACATATATAGAATCTTACACAAATTTCATTTTGTTAAGAGCTAATTATATTCTATTTCTATATTTTTTTCAAATTACGAAAGTCCCTTAAATCTGGTAGAATCCGGATACATCGCTCAACATCTCGATATATCGTGTCTCGATTTCGAATACATCACTCAATGTCCTGATACATAGCGTAGTGATGTATCTGACCGATGCATCGCGTAAAGCGTAAAGTGATGTATCTTGAAATAGGGGAGAGTAGAAATTTTTGTGATTTTTCAAATAGTAGAAAATTTTAGACAATATGATAAAATAAAGGAAAAATCCTTTTGGCAAGAATGGTAAAATAACATATTTCATACTATGTTATTTTACCTTTTGGAACATTTTTATCCTTTTAACTTTGAAACCTTTTAATTAAAAAATGGAAAAAGATTAGTTTATTTTAAAATAAAAAGGATATGATAAACTTTTTAAATTTCTAGTCACATTCTGGCCAACAAGTAAGAAATTTAAAAAGTTTATATTATCCTTTTTATTTTAAAATAAACTATTTTTTTTTCATTTTTTAATTAAAAGGTATTAAAGTTAAAAGGGTAAAAATATTCAAAAAGGTAAAATAATGTCACGACCCAGACAATCGTGATTGGCACCCACACTAACACTCCGGTGGGAGAACCACTACTACAATCCAACCAAGCAAATTATCTAAAAACTAAGGCATTTAAATCAAACACTAAGGAAATAAAAATAGAGTTCCTATAAACTCTAACAAAAGTCTAACAATAACAACTAACAATGCGGAAAAATAACCTAAAACCTGAAAGTCAATGTATCAAAACATTCTAACAATGAACCAAGTCTAAACAAGAAGGGATACAACCCTATACTAATGAACTAACTAAAACAAAGGTCTAAGTTTGGAAATGGTGGACATAGACGTAAGATAATTCCATGGCAGCCTAGAAGAATTGGCTCACCCTTGAATTCGAACGACGATCACTGATCTTCTAAGCAAGGTCTGTCAATAGCCGCTTGAAGATACCCTGTACTCAACAAAAATAAGAGCAAGTGCAGAATCAGTACACAACCACATTGTATTGATAGGATCACGCGGCTATCACACTAGTGCAACATAAACAAGTCAAACAACATTATAATCACATGTATACATATCAATATATACAATATTATCAACATTTACGAACAACGAACAACTTCACATTTTATGTCAAATCATTGGTCCTCTAATGGAACCCAAACCCAAACAGTTAGCATGCCGGAACGTGGCAATCGATCTCATAATTATGTCGAAATGTGGCAATCGATCCAAGTAAGTTATGTCGGAACGTGGCAATCGATCTCATTCCCACACCACAATCAATCACAATCACAAGTATATCATCAAGATCATACATTTAAGTCATGATTTCATGACATTCATCAATTCTCTATCTCATTTACAGCAAGTGTGATTAACATTGCAATATTCATACATATACAAGTATCATAATGAAGCAAGAACAGGCATACATCACACAATCATAGAATCATAACCATCACCTACCTTGAAACAAGCTTGAAACCCTAAGAAATTTGATCCTTCCCTTCACTGTTTCGTTTCGATTGTTCTTGGTTTACAAATAATCAATATAATACGGGAATCAATAAACAATCATTAATTACCCGGATTACTAACAATTCTATGAACCCTAGATCAAACCAATGATCTAAATTATCCAAATTAGGGTTGTTTCCACCATAGAATCTATAACAAAACCCTTCCCCATCAATATTCACCTATTCTATTACGTTCAACGGATCGAAAAACGGATTCGGGGAGTGAAAAGCTTATCTTTAGCCTCAAGAATGGTGAAAAAGAATAGGAGTCCCCTGGGGTTCGTTCCTTAGCACTAAAAGTCGAAAAGTGCATAATGAGGTCATTTAAGGGTTTATTAACGACTTTAATTCGCATCGGGCCCGCCACAACGGCCACCACCCTGCTACAGTGGTCCCACCAGAACTGCAAAACCCAGCGCCAAAGCGGCATTCTTGAGACAGAGAGCTAATTCAAGAATTCCAAAATTCTCATTTCACAACACACCTCTAACCCACGACGCTTAGTAAATACCCTTTACACTAAGATCGATTTCGAGAGTTCTACTCGCCCGAATTCAATTCCGTAAAGTCGTACGGATTCCTTAACGAGTTATCTAACTACTCATGTAATCAAATTCATAATTACTTCACCCGATTGTTACCATATTTCCCTACACCTCAATGACTCCGATTTCGTCCAAATCTGGACAAGTTTGGAAAAATTCAAATACTACGAAAAAGTTTTTCGGCCCCAAATTTTTCCCCCGTTGGCTTTTCTATAACGACGGGAATAGGTCATTACAAATAACATAGTGTGAAATATGCTATTTTACCATTCTGACCAAATTTTCTAGCCAAAAGGACTTTTCCTAAAATGTTAGGATGACGATTTCAAGAAATTGCGTCAAATATATATTTTCAAATATATAGTATATCTTAAATTTTGATAATTACATAAATTAATAATATAACTGAAAATGTCAAGATTTGTTCGTGTACTATTCGAAATTGAATAACGTAACAGAGTTATTCCATTAAACACAAATCTAGTCATTCTTTCTATTTGAAACTAAAACTAATGTAATTTTTCTCTTATCATTAACGAAGTTCAACGTAAAACGCGCAAACTTTATTTATCCAAATTCTTATAAAAAAAAAAAAGAGGTTAACATTTGCTATACTTTTTTTACTATAGTTTAACACTTGAGATTAACTAGTATAGTGACAATAAAATTACAAATATTATTAAGTATTTTTACAAATTATTAATATTTAAATAAAGATAACAAAAAGAGATTTATAAAGTAATTTGGACTCTGAATTAATTAGATGGTGTTTGTTTAGAATCCTTAATTGGCTTACCAAAAATAAGATTGATTTCTTTTACCGCGAGTCTTCATCGTCATACTATTTTTCATGCTCGTCTTCAACACCAATCATCATTGATCATATTATTTGTCATGCCCGTCTTCAACACCAATCGTCATTGATCATATTATTTGTCATGCCCGTCTTCAACACCAATCATCATTGATCGATAGTGTATGAGAAAATTTAACCATTTTGCTTTATTATTATATTTGATCCACTAAGAGTGTTTAACAAGGTAAGACTAGACCAAAAGTTAAAAGATGATATTTACATCAAATCATATTAATACACTATGATTAGGTGATAAGCTAAGTGAAAGAAATAAATAAAAGTGCATGTAAAAAATCAATATTACCAATTAATTAGTTTGATGTGATCAACATGATATTCTGTGGCTTTGAAGGTCACTATTACAAAGAAATGGACAATTCCTACCCATATCAAATAGGACCATCTAACTATATGTGAACACCAATTTGTTAAATTTGTGTAACATATATAGACAAAATATGTTTTATTCATGTATATAAGAGAACACTATTTCAATTGGTCCACTTGGAAGATAAGGATAAGAGTTATCGTCGCTTGATCACGGACTAATTATTACATACATGGTACGTTGTAAAAAAAAATTATTACAAAAATACAAGATGAGATGTGTATATACATATATATATACACACATAATGTGGATAGCGGCGAAGCTAGATATTTTATCGAGTGTTCAAGAATGATGGTGTGTGGCTGTCCAAAAAAAAAAAAAAAAATATTTGTGCTATTTGAGATTTAAACTTGGAACTTAGATTCAAATGAACACCCATTACCACTATATCAAATTAAGGCGTAGCTTCTATAAAAAAATATCCAACTCTAAATATATATCCTTTAAATATGAATATGATTTTCATAAATATTTATATTTTGTGCTTCACTAGAATTCTCTAAAACTAAACAATACTATATATCTTTGTTTTAAATTATTATAAAAATTGTGACACAATTCCTTCACATTTTGTGCATGTGAAGAACTTTCATCACAGATTGAATAAGATGAAGAATTAGTTATTACTCCACCTTATTATATATTATTTTTTTATGAAATTTCTTTAAGACTAAACAATACTATACACTTTTATCTTACAAAATTAGATTTGTTATTTGAAATTGTGACATAATATTGTTATCTCATGTATTCAGATTAGCAAATCAGAAATAATAAAAGATGAAAATAAAAACACAAAGAACTATCCGAGTCCACAGAACCCACTGTGTGTCCTTAAGAAATTTAATCCCCTCAAGTACCCGAGGTTGCAAATTAATTCCTCCCAAGATAAAATGGATTAACCATTAAAGAAGTAGCGGTACCTCAAACTTCGATAATTTCAACGAACTCAAAATGACAGCAACAAATCATACACACAGACACGATCGATCGATTTTGTTTTGTAAGAAATGCATGCAAAAGAAGGGAAGAATTCAATGCAGAAAAATGAGAGAAAACCTCTCTATTTATAGCCAACAAAGGGTAAAGGTCACAACCCTTTAGAAAGAAGATAACATTTCAGAAAGGTCACAACATTTTGGAAAATGCATAACTTTTCAAACGGTCACAACCCTTTAGAAAGGACACAACCTTTCATAAAGGTCACAACCTTTCGGCATAGTCACAACTCTTCAGGAGAGTCACAACCTTTCATTTCCTGTTCACACCTTTAAAACCCAACAATCCCCCACATGAATAGGGAATGGCTATTGTTAAAACATATTCATGAAAAATTGTGTTATTCGTAAGTAAAGGTTAACCGCATCTGGATAAGTAGGTTTTTATTTATACTTTCCATAGTGAACATATATCGGATATACTCGGTCAATCGGTAGATTTGATATCTTTGAACCGTTAAGCTTTGGTGTATACCTAGACAACATAAGTCACACAATCAACCCTGGAACTGTTTTTGGTTCTCATTGTTTTGTTCGTTTCAGCCATGAACACATATCGGTTAATAAATGCTTAGAGAACTGGCCTTATCGGATTCTCCTTGAAGCGGCTTACACTTCACACTTACATAGGTGATTTCTAAATGTGTTATCCCATAGATACACTATTTGATATACCCTGTATCAAACTTAGAAACCATTTAAAAGTCCTTATGCCTTTATCCTGGTTACTAAACATTGTCTCATCATGAGAATAGACATAAAATAATTGTTGACAATGTTGAACCGTCATCTATGACTTTGTTTTATCTCCTTGAACCTAGATCTTGGGATCTCCAGTCTTCTAGATAGAGTTACCGCCACGATGACTTGTTCTCGGCCATAGTCCCATTCCCGTCGATGATCTCTCAACTCCTTCTCTGGTTAGGCCTTTAGTAAGTGGATCCGACACATTATCCTTTGACTTTACATAGTCAATTGTGATAATTTCACTAGAGAGTAGTTGTCTAACAGAGTTATGTCTTCGTCTTATGTGACGAGACTTTCCGTTATACATAACGCTTCCAGCCTTTTCTATTGCAGCTTGACTATCGCAGTGTATACATATAGGGGCCATTGGTTTGGGCCAACACAGAATATCTTCTAAGAAATTCCGGAGCCATTCAGTTTCTTCACCTGCCTTGTCTAAGACGATGAATTAAGACTCCACTGTAGAGCGAGCTATACATGTTTGTTTGGATGATTTCCAAGATATTGCTCCTCCACCAATAGTGAAAACATATCCACTCGTGGATTTCGTTTCAATTGACCCAGTAATCCAATTTGCATCACTATATCCTTCAAGAACTGTTGGATATTTGTTGTAATGCAAAACATAGTTTTGAGTGTCTTCTAAGTACCCAAAACTCTCTTCATTGCCAACCAATGATTTTGATTGGGATTACTAGTGTATCGACTAAGTTTACTTATAGCACAAGCTATGTCTGGTCGTGTACAATTCATGACATACATCAAACTTTCCAATACTTTGGCATAATCCAATTGAGACTGACTTTCACCTTTATTATTTGCAAGATTAAGGTTTACATCAATTGGGGTCTTTGCCTTTTTGAAATTCAAATACTTGAACTTTCAAGTACCTTTTGAATATAATGAGATTGAGACAATGCTAGACTGTTAAGAGTTTTGTGAATCTTAATACCCAATATTAAATTGGCAACTCCTAGATATTTCATATCAAACTTACTAGCGAGCATACGCTTAGTAGATTTTACATTGGCAATGTCCTTGCTCATTATCAGCATGTCATCCACATATAGGCATACAATGACTTCCTGATTTGGAGTGTCTTTAATGTAAACACATTTATCACACTCATTGATCTTAAATCCATTTGCCAACATGGTTTGATCAAACTTTGTATGCCATTGTTTCGGTGCTTGTTTTAGTCCATAAAGTGACTTAACAAGTTTGCATACTTTATTTTCTTTATCGGGAAGGACGAAGCCTTCAGGCTGTTCCATGTAGATCTCTTCCTCTAGCTCTCCAATTAAGAAGGCGGTTTTCACATCCATTTGATGAATTTCAAGACCGTATACTGCAGCTAGGGCAATTAACATTCGAATTGATGTAATCCTAGTCACTGGCGAGTATGTGTCAAAATAATCAAGACCTTCTTTTTGTCTAAAGCATTTGACAACAAGTGTTGCTTTATATTTCTTAATAGTTCCATCATCTTTCATCTTCTTTTTAAAGATCCATTTGAACCTAAGGGTTTGTTCCCTGGAGGAAGATCAACCAACTCCCAGGTATGATTGCTTAAGATTGATTCAATCTCATTATTGACAGCCTCCTTCCAAGAGGTTGAGTCGCTAGACAACATCGCTTCCTTGAATGTTTGAGGCTCACTTTCAAGTAGGAATGTTACAAAATCAGATCCAAATGACGTAGTTGTCTTTTGACGTTTACTGTGCCTTGGACTCTCTTTATTGGTTTCATTATCTTTTGGTTCTTCTCGAGGTTGTTTAGACCCCTCACTAGATGACTCAAGTCTAGTTTTATACGGGTGTCTATGTTCAAAAAATTCAGCATTATTTGATTCCATTGCCGTATTATCATGAATATCCGGATGTTCGGACTTATGAACTAAAAATCAACATGCCTTACTATTTGTGGCATATCCAATGAATACACAATCCACAGTCTTAGGCCCTATTTTTACTCTCTTAGGTATAGGAACCTGAACTTTGGCTAGACACCCCCACACTTTGAAGTATTTCAAGTTGGGTTTTCTACCTTTCCATTTCTCATATGGAATAACATGTGTCTTCGTGTGAGGCACTCTATTGAGTATTCGATTTGCTTTAAGGATAGCTTCCCCCCACAAGTTTTGTGGTAAACCTGAACTTATAAGTAAGGCATTTATCATTTCCTTTAAAGTTCGATTTTTCTGTTCCGTAATTCCATTAGATTGGGGAGAGTAAGGAGCAGTAGTTTGATGGATTATTCCATTTTCCAAACATATTTCTGAAAATGGAGATTCATATTCTCCACCTCTCACTTATAATCATTTTGATCTTTCTATCCAACTGATTTTCAACTTCAGTTTTATATTGCCTAAATACGTCTATTGCTTCATTCTTACCATTTAGCAAATAGACATAACAATATCTAGTGCAATCGTCAATAAAAGTTATGAAATACTTTTTTCCACCACGTGTTAGTATTGACTTCATGTCACAAATATCAGTATGAATCAGTTCTAAGGGATATGAATTCCTTTCAACAGATTTATAAGGATGCTTAGCATACTTAGATTCAACGCAAACTTGACATTTTGATTTATTGCACTCAAATTTAGGCAAAACATAAAATTAATCAGTTTTCGCAAGGTTTTGTTATTAACGTGTCCCAAACGTTCATGCCAAAAACATTTAGACTCAAGCAAGTAAGAAGAAGCAGAATTTTTATTCATATCAACTGCAATTACATTAAGTTTAAAGAGGCCCTCAGTGAGGTAACCTTTTCCTACATACATTTCATTCTTACTGACTACAACTTTATCAGAAACAAATACACATTTGAATCCGTTCTTAGTCAGAACTGGTATAGAAACTAAGTTCTTTCGCAATTTCAGAACATATGAGACCCTGTTCAAAGTCACCACCTTGCCCGATGTCATCTTTAAAAGGATTTTGCCAATTCCTTCCACCTTTGCAACAACGAAGTTTGCCATAAACAACTTCTTGTCTGTAGGTGCTGGAGAGTATGATTAAAATAATTCTTTGTTGGTACATACATGGCATGAGGCACCAGAATCTATCCACCACTCTCTTGGATTTTCAACCAAGTTGCATTCTGAAAGCATTGCACAAAGATTGTCCATCTCTCCTTTGGATTCAACCAAATTTGCTTGATCCTTCTTCTTGTCCTTCTTGGGACCTCGACATTCAGTAGCCTTATGACCACGTTTGCCACAATTGAAGCAAAGCAACTTCCATTGAACTTCTTCTTAGGAGGATTGCTCTTTGGACCAGATGCTTTCTTTCTTTTCTTTGATTTTGTGGGATCTTCTTCAACAATATTTATTCCAGATGTTGCTGAATTACCACGTGACCTATTTTCTGTGGCGTTCTTGTCCTCTTCAATTCTCAGCCTTACCATGAGATCTTCAACAGTCATCTCCTTGCGTTTATGTTTCAAGTAGTTTTTGAAGTCCTTCCACAATGAAGGTAACTTCTCAATAATGGCAGCCACTTGAAAAACATCATTCACAACCAATCATACATTAAAGATTATGTGAGTATTAAGAATAGAATTAATATTTCCAACATAGGTATTAAATAAATTTATACCTTCAGCAAGGAGATCATGGATTATGACCTGCAATTCTTGAACTTGGGTGACGACAGTCTTACTGTTTATCATCTTATAGTCCAGAAACTTTGCCACAATGAACTTCTTCATTCTGACATCCTTTGTTTTATACTTCTTTTCTAAAGCATCCCAGAGTTCTTTTGAGGTTTTGACATTACTGTACACATTGTACAGATCATCCTGCAGGCTACTCAAAATATAATTTTTACACAAAAAATCAGAATGTGTCCATGCTTCTGTTACCAAGAATCGTTCTTCAGACGGAGTTTCATCTGACATAACAGGAACACTCTCATTAATGAACCTCCGCAGACTCAACGTAGTCAGATAGAAGAACATCTTTTGCTGCCATCTCTTGAAGTTGACTCCAGAAAACTTTGCAGGTTTCTCAACCGGTGCTAGGGCAGTAATTGAACGATTGGGTGCAATCGATGTTGTTGCAGCACTTACTGTTCCAACATCTACTTGACTTGAATTAGTCATTTTTTTTCTCTGTCACAAATGGCAGACAATTTTAGTATGTGAAACACTAACAGTAAAGAATAAATCCTTACACAGACTATTTCTTATGTAACGATAAAGTTTTTATATTCTTTTAATCGTTAATCGAATGAATTTTAAAAAATTCAAACAGAGTAGAAAACCATAAAGATTTTAATCTCCAGAAACCTCAAGTACAGAAACTCTAAATTTCTTAAGATTCTTATCTCCTGATTCAGATTAGCAAATCAAAAATAATAAAAGATGAAAAGAAAAACACAAAGAACTATCCTAGTCCACAGAACCCACTGTGTGTCCTTAAGAAATTTAATCCCCTCAAGTACCCAAGGTTGCAGATTAATTTCTCCCAAGATAAAACGGATTAACCATTAAAGAAGTAGCGGTACCTCAAACTTCGATAATTTCAACAAACTCAAAATGACAGCAACGAATCTTACACACATACACGATCGATCGATTTTGTTTTGTAAGAAATGTATGCAAAAGAAGGGAAGAATTCGATGCAGAAAAATGAGAGAAAACTTCTCTATTTATAACCAACAAAGGGTAAAGGTCATAACCCTTTAGAAAGAAGACAACCTTTCAGAAAGGTCACAACACTTTAGAAAATGCATAACTTTTCAAACGGTCACAACCCTTTAGAAAGGACACAACCTTTCATAAAGGTCACAACCCTTCGGCATAGTCGCAACTCTTCAGAAGAGTCACAACCCTTCATTTTCTGTTCACACCTTTAAAACCCAACAAATATTCCTTCACGTTTTCTGCGTGCGAAGAACTTTCATTATGATCTTGAATAAGATGAAGTGGTGATTATTGCTCCACCTTATATAATTAAATGTCCCTACTTTATTTCAAACTTAGACCAAAGTAAATGAATAAATAATAAAATTGAAAGAATTATTATTATTATTATTATTATTATTATTATTATTATTATTATTATTATTATGAGTGGAGTAAAAAAAATGAAATTTTAAAAATTTGAAATATTTTTCCAAAATAATTTGTTTGTGGGGGGTGGGGGGAGCGGGGGGATAGGGGGATAGGGGTGGTAGGGGTTGGGTAAGGTTACAAAAAATCTTAAAATTTGAAATATTTTTCAAAAATAATTTTTAACTTTTTTTTGTGTGGGGGTAGTGCGGGGGGGGGGGGGGGGTTGGGGGTTGGTTTAGGGGTAGGGGTACAAATATATTTGAAGTTTAAAAAATAAGAAAATTAAAAAAATTAATTATTTCTTCGGATGGGGAGGGTCGGGTTCGGGGTGCACGGTAGGGTAAGAAAAAAATATTGAATGATGAAATAGAGTTTTGAAAACTGTTTTCCTTGATTTTGAAGGGAAGACAATTTCGTTAAATTTAAAGAAAATGAGTTGATTTGAAAAACATTTTCCAAAACATTTAAGCCAACCAAATATGAAAAATTGGAAAACATTTTTGAGAAAATATTTTCCTTCGTACCAAACACACTCTTAGTCTTAGTTTTCACCATTTCATTCTATTTGTCATTATCCAATCTTCTTATACTTACTTTATATTTTTAACTCCCTTGATAAACAATATTATGTATCTTAATTCATATTTGTTATTGAAATTATGACATAATATTATATTTACATCACAACTTGTGATATATTATTTTGCAAAAAGGATTCTTTAAGAGCTAAGACTACACAATACTATATGTTTTTAGTTCAGATCTGATTTTGAAATTGTAACATGGTATTATATTTGTTCATATTACATGCATGTGAAAAACTATATTAATATTAAATAAGATGAATAATTAATTAAAATAAGATGAAGAGTTAATTATTACTCCACCTAGCTCATTATATATTATTTTTGTAAAAGATTCTTTAAGATTAAACAATACTATATGTTTTAGTTTAGATCTGTTGTTGAAATTGTAACATAATATTGTATTCGTTCACATTATTTGCATGTGAAATATTAATATTGAATAAGATAAAGGGTTAATTATTGATCCACCTTAATATTATATATTCAATTTATCAAGAAATTAATAAGATGGATTGGAGGTATCAATTATGACACCATTTAAGAGAAGAGGGGGGTCGTATATATCCCATGCTGTAACCGTAGTTTTAGAAGAGATACAAATTTCAATAATTGATTCTATGTTCTATTGGGGTAAAGAATTTTGTAACAAAGAGGACTTTGTATTTAAGGGAATTCGAACTGACACCTCTTAGTTAAGGTAGATAGGGATGGTAATGGCCTAATGGGCAGGACGGATATGCAAGGCGGGATGGGTTTAAGGCTATGCGGGGCGAGATGGATTTAAGATTGTGCGGGACGGGTGGGATGTGAGGCGGGTTGAAGTGAGCTTTTTAAAACTAATGCGGGGCGGGGTTGGTATATGTGATTTTATGTGGGTTCAAGTTTAATTTTAACTTTTTACATGTTATAAGAGTGATAGGGGATTATTATTTATTAAGATAATTAATTAAAGCTACTAAAATATTCAAGATAGTAAATGAAAATGGTTTAATAAAAAATAATACAATTTTTTACATGTTACCCAATTGACCTTTAAAAAATAAATTTTTGAGTCACTATTCTATTAAATTGATACAACTTGATGAAAAATGGATTTATTTGTATGAATTTTATTTTTAGTATCAAATTTAACTAGAAAAAGAAGATATTATAAAAATTATGCAGGGCGGGGTGGATTAAAAATTTTGCGGGTTAAGCTCAACCCGCCCCGTCCCGGCTGTTAAATTAGGTCTTAGGCCTAACTCACACCCCAAAAGCTAGCTCAAAGGGAAGAGGATTGTCCAAGCCTTATAAAGAGTCCATCCATCTCATTAACCATCAACGTGAGACTTTATTTTTAACATCGACCCTGCACCGCCTCATTGCCATCCCTAAGAATGAAGGAGCATTACTGCTTTACCACAATTCTTATCGGTAATTATTATTTTGAGATCGGCTAGCTCATTAATTATTACTCCACCTACCTCATTATATGTTATTTCTATAAAAGATTCTTTAAGACTGAACAATACTATATGTTTTAGTTTAGATCTGTTATTGAAATTGTAACATAATATTATATTCGTTCACATTATCTGCATGTGAAATATTAATATTTAATAAGATGAAGGATTAATTATTGCTCCACCTTAATATTAAATAATCAATTTATCAAGAAATTAATAAGATGGATTGGAGGTATCAATTATGACACCATTTAAGACAAGAGGGTGGTCGTATATATCCCATATTGTAAACGTGGTTTTAGAAGAGATACAAATTTTAATAATTGATTCTATGTTCTATTGGGGTAAAAAATTTCCTAACAAAGAGGACTTTGTATTTAAGGAAATTCAATCCCGAGACCTCTTGATTAAGGATGGAGTACTTACCATTTCATCACAATCCTTATTGGTAATTAAATTTTGAGATCGGCTACCTCTATCGATCATTGTAGATCATATCGTAATTGTTGTCCATATTTGACATTATTTAGCTCATTTTGATAAATAACTCATACATTTAATTTAATAAGTCAACTCATTTTAATCCGACAAATTCAGCTCAATCCATCTATTTGATACCCTTAAAACAAACCTATCTTAATAATTGATTTCATGTACAAGTTAAATTCTACTTCAAACGAGAATTTAATATTTGATTTTAAAAAAAGATTCAATCTTCACGTAAGGACCTGCTACATACATAATTAAATTTATAAATATGTTCTAAATTTCAAGCAACCAAAATCATGTCCACAACATCTTATTAATAAGCAACTGAAATTACGTTTACGAGTCTTAAGAATAGAGAAACTCTTGGAAGGGTGGGCTAGCTCTTCCCCCTCCATTGAGTCCTATGATGTGGTGAATCCAAACTAGTTGAGCTAGTAAATTTTGAGTATTGAATGGTTATGAAAACAATAACAATAAAAAGTACGTTATTTAACCTCAAACAAGTTAAATTGATTGTAGGAATCGTCACTTTTTCATTTAATCTTAACTCGTATCATCATCAATATATATATATATATATATATATATATATATATAAACAAACAATTGAGCCTGTCGTTATTTTCATGAAAAAAAAATGAGCTTGAAGAGTAAAGATTAAAAAAAATGAAAGTCTTAAACCAACAAGCATTAATGATTTAGTATTGCTATCACGGTAAAGACAGGAGTTCGATCTAAGACTGCTTATCAGTCGAATTGGACGGATAACTATTGCTTTAAGGTTTTACTTATCGGTTAGCGACTTTTTAATGTACTAATATACTAACCAACGGATAAGATATTGTGATTAGTTGATATCAAATTAGGAATTATAATGTGATTTCAGGCGGCGTACTATTAATTATCATCTTAATCAAAGAAAAGTAAAATCACAACAAATAGTCCAACTTTCACCAACAAAATTAAAAGGGAAAAAAGTCTGAAATATATTTAAACTTTGATCGAAATTGTTGTAACAATACCAAACTTTGGGTAAGACTTATTACATCCTGCACTATTTAATAGTGTATTTTAAAGATATATATATGTTCTACATCTAATTATCGGTTACAATTTAATTATCGATTATGATTTAATAACAATCCCCGAATGGTGCATTTTTTTAGTAGTTATACATATACAATAATAATATATTTCTTTTTTCATCTGGTAATCGATATCTGCTTTAGAGCCCAACAATAATAATATTAAATACTATGAAAGAAAAAAAAACCTATAGATGTTCTTATAAAGCTCCCACTCAATTGCTCAACTAATCAATCAATCTCCACACACACACACAACATGAAGAAACTTGTTACCTTCTTTCTTCTTGTCATTTTGCTACTTGAAATAACAATTTCTGTTGACTCTCAAAATCCATCACTCTTGAAATTTGTGCTTCAATGGCCACCAACATATTGTATTATATTAAATTCTGCAACACAACCAGGCAGGTGCAAAGAACCAATTCTTCAGCATAGTTTAACACTCCATGGAGTTTGGCCAGCAGATCAAAGAGGATATAGTCTTACATGCCCTGCACAACCAGATCCAAATTGGAATCAAGTGGTACGTACCGACTTTTCAGTCACCAGAGTTTATGCTTTATGCACTGATCATATTAAATTAGTTTTTTATTTTATATATAATCCGGCCATATACATGTAAGTTTATTAATTAATCTTTGTAAACACCTATTTTTTTTTATTGAACATGAGTTTTTACCTTATTTTTTGTGTTTTAATGTTTCTTTAGGTCAAAACACAAAGATATTTATATGTAATTACCTATAAAATGATTTGATGGCGTAAATATTTTTTCAGTTTACAACAGCGATAGAGAATCAACTCATGGCATTCTGGCCACCACTTAGAGAAAACGCTCAAAAAAGGGACCTATGGAAGCACGAGTGGCGCGCGCATGGAGTGTGTGGAGGAACAACACCACAAGTATACTTCAACACAGCAATAAAGATCAACAACATGCTTCAAAAGGGAAACTTGTTCAATTACTTGAAAACAAGTGGGATTATTGCTTGTGATAGTTTGTCTTTTGCTAAAAAAGATATCGTTGGTGCTATTCAAAAGGTGTTTGCTCAACCACTTGATGTTTACCTAACATGTATTCCAATTGATGCAACAAACAAAACTCATGTTTACTTGAGTGAGGTTACCTTATGCACTAATTTGGGTGGCACTAGTTTCATTTCATGTCCTTCACGAGCTGCTCCAACAAGTTGTTCTAGTGGAGCTAAGATTATGCTACCTCATCCAAAACCTCAACCGTAAGAATCTGCAACGTTACTCACACTCGATATTTATTTAATATGCGAATAAATATTTTCCATTTTAACTTAATATTAGAGTTTAGTTTAATTATATACATTGACTATATAAATTTTTTTATGTTACATTAATTTACCTCATTCATTTCTTTGTAGGCGTGCTTTATGGAGTTTTCATGAAGAAATTAATGGACGGGACATATCCTAAGTTTGAACTACCATGGGCTAAATATTAATGTTTGGCTTAGAATAATAAATAAATAAATAAATAAATAAAGAGATAATGGAATATGATGTGTAAGCATAATCTTGAATAAAGTTATATTCTATTGGTTTCCAAGGTACACAAAGTCTCAAACAAAAATTTAGCACAATATTTATGTCTGTGAATTTTTTCAGAATTGGATCAATTACGTTTATTAAAATTTGATTATAAAGTAATTTTATTGGCAAAACGAGTATATGTTTTATTGTAAATGTTTGTTATAAGCTATTCGTGATTGTTTAGTTGCGTACTTGTTTTATTTTTATTTTTTTAAAAATAACGTAACAGTTCTAAAAATATAACAATTCTTTAGAAAATTGACCGATTCATCAAAACTATATATTATCTATTGAATATTACATAAATTAGTATAATAATGAGTTGGATCAAAGTCCTATTTTGATTTTAAAAGAATATTAATATAGCACGGTCAAAGTATATATTCTTCCTTTGCCCAATAAATTGAAGTTTTCAAGTTCATTTCATTTTTTCCAATTACAAATAATAATTATTCTAAGACTATACTACAAGCCGTTTTAATAAGTTTGGAATTTCATAGAGAGATCTTTTTTTTAATTGACATAAATAAATCAAATAACTAAAACATACTCAATGTAATCCTATAAATAAGGTCGGGAGAGAATATGATATACACTACCTTATGAAGTAAGAATGTAAACTATGTAAATTTTCAATGAAAAAAAATGTAATGTAAAACTAGAATAATAAATCTGACCTGAATTTTTTTTATAATGATATCGAAATAGTATTGTGCTAAATTTGATAAGTTAATATAGTGATGTTGAAATAACTTTTTTTTCCAGTATTTGAAATTTGAAAAAGATACCAAAAATAAATTTGTTCTTTTTATAAACACACAACAACAAATTATAGATTCTGTATAATGTAGACGTTTGACTGTTGAGAGACTTTAAAATATTCAATAATGAGAGAATAAAAAATATAAATATAAAAATAACAGAAGTGTAAGCATAATCTTGAATAAAGTTTTATTCTATTCTCTCTTTTAAAGATTTATTGGTTTCAAAGGTACTCAAAGTCTCAAACAAAATTTTAGCACAATATTTTATGGTTGTGGATTTTTTCTGAATTGGGTCAATTACGTTTAATAGAATGTGATTATAAAGTAATTTTATTGGCGAAACGAGTATATGTTTTATTGTACATATTTGTTATAAGCTATACATGATTGTTTAGTTGTGTAATTATTTTATTTTTATTTTCTTAAAAATAACGTATCGTTCTAGCAAAATAACAATTCTTTAGAAAATTGACCGATTCATCTAAACTATCTATTATGTAATGAATATTACATAAATTAGTATAATAATGAGTTGAATCAAAGTCCTATTTTGCTTTTAAAAGAATATTAACATAGCATGGCCAAGTATATATTCTTCCTTTGCCCAATAAATTGAAGTTTTCATGTCATTTCATTTTTCCAATTACAAATAATAATTATTCTAAGACTATACGAGCCGTTTCAACAAGTTTGGGGGTCTAAAGCCAAATTTCACAGAGATATCTTATTTTTAGTTGACATATATAAATTGAATAACTAAAACATACTTAATGTCATCCTATAAATAAGGTTCTCATAATCTGACTTGAATTTTTTTTTATAGTGATATCGAAATAGTATTGTGCTGAATTTGATAAGTTAATATAGTGATGTTGAATAATATTAATTTTTTTTTCAATATTTGTAATTTGAAGAAGATCCCAAAAAATAAATATAATCTTTTTATAAACACACAACATCAAATTCTAGATTTTGCATAATGTAGAAGTTTGAATGTTTTAGAGACTTTAAAATATTCAATAATGAGAGAACAAAATAGTGAAAGGTGAATAAAAAAAAATATAAATATAAGAATAATAATGTGGGTTAATGACAATTGTCACGATGTAAATGAGGCAACAAATTTGGTAACCGCGTAAAAAAGATGCTATAATTAACTAATACTATTTATTTCTCAATTATTACAATGATTCCCACATTCAATAAGGTCAATAATTATTATATTTTCTAACCCAATATTTTTTCTCAAATTTATCGATACATGAGATTTTTTTAAACAATATATAATACATCTTAAGAAAAAATTGAAGGTCCTGACAAAATTAGAACCCAAGCGATTACTTTAATGGTCTTATAATCGAGATAATCGTGCTACACTAATCTACTATTCCATAAATACTTTTTAAATCGTCAAAACTCTTAACATATGTTGGATCAATTAATTGTAATAAAGGAAGGGAGGGGATATATTGCATTAATTAAAATTAAAATATAAATTTTAATTGTGTATTTAATATTTATCCTAAATTTTATTCAAATATTAACTTTAAATATTCTTTTCTTAAAACCAAATTTAAATTCCATTTCAATGCTTTTCTTCATATTCACTTCCCCCCTACCCCACCACCCTTTTCCTCCTATACATATTTGACACATTTTTTAGCTTTTAACTAATTATTGATAATAATTTAATTTAGAAAAAGGGGTAAGGAGTAATTTAGTCATTTCACATGGGTTCGCCGGAGTTCACGACGACAGATTTATCAACGAGTCGGAACACGGCGGCGTCAGGGAGATCATCGGTGATAGATTCAATATGGGGATGTACGGGGTCGACGATACAGAAGGATGATTTGAGGAAGAGGATTACGATACCGGAGTATTTAAGGGTAGCAATGAGAGAAGCGATTCAAAACAAGGATGTTGATTCTGTGATGCGGCATTACGATATGGCTAATGCCGCCGGAGCTGAACCTCCTCAGCCGTCGGAATCGCCGATCATCGTTTTTATTAATGCGAAAAGTGGTGGTAGACATGGACCTGAACTTAAAGCTAGGTTGCAGGATCTTATGGGTGAAGAACAGGTAACATTTTGCTATATGAATTATGTGTTTGTAATCTGATAAAGGATTCTTTTTTTTGTGTATCTTATTTTTTGGGTGTCAATTTTATGAGTTTAATAGTAAAGTTCTGTCTTTTGTTTGGTTTTCTTTTTGTTATTATGGAATTTTTTGTTTGCTGAGTTGTCTATCGGAAACAACTCTCTGAGCCAGGATTTTCATTAAATGAGTTCAAAATAGGAAGAAGTTAACACATGAAAGAAGTTGAAGGGTACATATATGTATAAAAATAAATAATTTAAATCATGTATGAAGTATAATCAGTGTAAGTTTCTGCTGAAGGGAGTTTGAATGAACCCCTGGTCCTTACTAGCTCCGCCCTTGCTAGCGTTCCCTGACCTCACTTGTAGGATTACACTTAGTATGTTGTTGTTTGTTTGTTTGTTGAGTTGCAGTTTTTTCTTTGGACTTGGTTCCTTTTTCAATTTATTATTTCTGGGTATTTATTGCGCAGCTGTTTTGGTTGGAGTTATGATCTAGGGATGTACTACCTGAGGAAATGATGCAATTTTACTTTTTTTTTTTTTTCTGTGGGTTTCCTTTATCTAATTCTTTCTCTGACTGTTCATTGAAAATTCAGTATACGATTTTTGGGAATTGATCCATCGATTTTTGGTTTCAATTATTATTGAATATCTTTATAGTGGTTACTTCGCGTTACTACACACACTTTAATTCAGGAGTACTTTTTCAAATTAATGGAAGTGAAAGGTTGTTGAAATAATGGGACATTGTAATTCAAGACTCAGATTCCAGCATATGATAAAAGAAAGTTTTTTTCTTTTGATTAGTTAAAAGAAGTACTCCTTATAGAAAAGATGATAGAAGAAGTGAACTTTTCTAGTTCAATTTTGGGTTTCTTCTTAAAACTGCAGCTACTAAATACTAATGTATGTAACCAAAATTAACAAGAAAGATGGAGGTGTCAGAATTAACTTTCAACTTCAGGCTATTTTTGAGTTGCTTATGGAAACTTCTGGAATAAATTGGTTGTAATCCATGTTATAATGTTGCTTTTTGACAACGTACATTTGAATTCCTGTTCTCCTCTCGACACTGTGGTCAATTTTCATGTAAAATGTGTATATTACTTAATGGGAGAAACTAGACAGGGTTCATATGAGTTGTTTCTTGTTGAACGAACTCAGAGTATTGAGGTACACTGTCCTCTAGTTCTCTTTTTTTGGTTCGTTAAAGCTCGGTTTAGCTGTTAAAACCACGACAAGAAAAAAATAAAAATAAAAACATTCCAGGTAGTGAAGAGAGACACATACATGAGTAGATGGTAAACCTATTTAATAGAGCTATTTAAAGTTAGAAGGTTTAACTTTTGTTATCTCTTTCTTGGAGTTTCTTTTACTAAGTAGCTTAAGTGCTCAACTTGCTTTGCGAATGTGATGCCTAAATCATTTATCTATTGGCAAAAGTTGTTCCAACAAACTTTCACGGACGAAAAAGTTGTGTTAATGGAAAAAACTTGGTTATGTTGGCTGAAACGAGTAACAGATGTAGCACATGAGTCTGACTTGGTAATTTGCGACGTTTTTAGAAGGTTTTTAATAGATTCAAGGGATACTTCAAGCACAGTCCCTACGGCTTAGTGGTTGGTAGAGCGTCTGTCTTGTAAACTGAAGGTCTGTAGTGTTTGATCTTGTATGGGGGCGACCATTTATTTTGGTTATAGAAAAAGGGGATACTCCAAGATCAGTTTTGGCATGTACTGAACCACCTTAGGTTTTAATTAAATAATATATGTTCTTCTTCCCGACCCAAGAAAATTAAGAACCAATTCAAAGTGTCTACACCCAGGTCATACCCTGTGAGACATTGATGCAACACAACAACAACACATCATACTTAAAGAAGTTGAGGTTTCCTATTTGAATCCTCACAACCATGCTTTCCCATTTAAATTCATGTCATGCCAACATTATACAAAATAAAAATACATATAAAAGTACTAGAAGTTCTCTATATTTTATACTGACATAAAAATATCTAGTAGCGTTAAAAGACTCTTAGAAGGCATAGAACCTAAAACAAATGTACATTATAACTCCAAAGGTTTAGTTCAACTGGCAAAGGTTGAGGGACGTGTGACTTAAGTCACAGGTTTGAGCCTTACACCATGCGAACTAAACTCGATATTTAAGTGAAGAAGGATACCAGAACTATAACTTTTGAGTTTCAAGCCTGCGATTGATCCTAATGGTTGGCCCCAAATGGAATTTTCTGGTCATAAGAAAAAAGCATGACTAGAGCATATTCCCAACTATCTTTCTCTCTTCCATTGTGCCATATCTTTCTCTAAGACTGCATAGATTCCAAGGAATTTTAGGTCTTTTGAGACAACTTCCTTCCATTGATTTTTGGTCTATACCATCCGCTTTTTACACCTTCACTCATCATTGTTTCATATATACTGACTGGTGCATCTGGATGTCGTGCAGGACATGACCGAAACCATCTCAAGCGACATTCTCTGATTTTATTCTCAATGTCTGCTACTTGCACCTTTTGGTGAAAATTATCTTATCTAATCTTGTATGGTTATCATCCACATTACTATGAAACTCATCTTGGGGATGTGTTAAGACTTTAACGACTTAATGTTCACTCCCATGTGATATTTCTGGTCTCATAACTGTTCTATATAACTTACCTTTCATTTGGGTAGGCGTACTTCTATCACATAACACCTCAATAGCACTTCTCCATTTCAATTATCTGATTATGATTTGACGTGTAACATCTTCATCTGTCATTCTATTCTCCTGGAACAACGACCAAGATATGTCCATGTCATTCATATATCATTCCATTCTCCTGGTATGAGCCTAGAAATTTCGAAGTGAATGATGCATCTGAGCAAAATAAAAATCTATTTAATACTGTGGAAAGGATCAGCATGATACCAAAAAGAGAACTAGGAAGGATAGTTTTCTCTATCTATCTGTTTTCTACTTACTGAATACATAATTAGTGATTGAATTATGTGCTGCCTGAAGTGAGAGAAACTGCTCATATTTGCGATAGCAGAAATAATTCATTTCTTTTTCCTGAAAATTGTTCATTTGCACTTTGGTTTCTTATTGTCTAAACTTTGAGCTTTGTGGGTTTTTCTGATGGGGCAATTATACTCCTTGGGAGGGGGAAAGTAGCTGGTTGTGTTGTTAGTAGGTTCTTTCTAACAAAAAAAAGTAGGTTCTTTCTACGAAAAAATCTAGTTAAATCTAGACAAAATCTCTATTATATATAGTCATATCTTTTAGAAATCACATTGATTCTCTTTTCTTTTGATCTTATTTGTGTCTTTGCGTTAAACTGTGCCAGGTTTTTGACCTTTCAGCTGTGAAGCCTAATGAGTTCGTTCAATATGGATTGAGTTGCCTGGAGAAGTTTGCTGCTCTTGGTGACACATGTGCGAAAGAGACTCGTGAAAAGATAAGGGTCGTGGTATGCATACGATGCAACATAATTATGGCCCCTTTTTTCTTCTTAAACAGTACATATTCTCTCAGTGCATTCTTATCAAGGAGTTACATGTTCAATTTTCTGGTTTTGCAGGCAGCAGGAGGTGATGGTACTGTTGGCTGGGTTCTTGGCTGCCTTGGTGAGCTTAAGAGACAGGATCGGGATCCAGTTCCACCGACTGGCATAATTCCACTTGGCACAGGAAATGACTTGTCCAGGAGTTTTGGTTGGGTAAGCTCCTATTGTTGTCTTTTTCGGACTTGCTTAATCATCAGTTCTTACTGTCTTCTTGTAACTAGTTTTTATGAAATTTTTGGAGCTTCACTTTTCAGGGTGGTTCTTTTCCTTTTAACTGGAAGACAGCCACAAAAAGAATTCTTGACAGGGTTGCCAATGGTCCTATCTGCCATCTAGATAGGTGAATATTTTATTTCATAGGTAGTTCTTGATAAAACATTTTCTATTTCCATGGTGTTAGTCTCCTAAAACCATAAACACGATTTGCTATTTGCCTTTTGAAGTTTATATAACAACTATGCCTCGATCCCGTTCAACTATATCAATCTTCACTGACCAATAGTGACCATGTTACTCCATTTAAACTCATCTCAAATCAATATTACATAAATAAAAATAAACATGAAAAGTACTAGAAGTTCTTAATATTTTCTAGTGACATATAAATCTCTGAAGGGCTGAACAACTCTTAAAATGCTAGCATGACTAAAACATGATCTCAACTATTAGGTATTTGCTATATAGATCTATCTTTCCCTGTGTCCTATCTTTTGCTACACTTGCATGAATCCTTAGAAATTATAGATCCTTTAAGACAACTTTTTTCCGAGTGATTTTAGATCTACCTAGTCTTTTTCACCTTTACCCATAATGGTTTCATATCTATGGAGGGGTATGGTGGTCGATGCAGGACATGACCATACCATCTCAAGTGGTATTTTCTCATTTTATCCTCTGTGTGCTACTTGAACCTCTTAAAAATATGGCCATTTCTAATCTTTTCTAGTATTTTATGCACATGTATCTTAGTATTCGCATCTATGCCCATCTTGTAAATGTGTTGGATTTTAGCGACCTAATTTTTACTCTCATGTAACGTTGCTGATTTTATAACTTCCTATAGAACTTACCTTTCTATTTGGTAGGCGTTCTTCTGCTACATAACATCCAGTAGCACTTCTCCATTTCAACCATCTGATTTTGATTCTATATGTAGCATCTTCATTATTTCTCTCTCTTGGAACAATGATCCTAGATATTTAATTGTTTACATTTAGGAACCGCAATCCCATCTAATTTCACCTCAATTTCACTTTTCTTATGTTGACTAAACTTGCGGTGCATATTTTCAATCTTTTTTTCTACTTACCTAAAACATTACTCTCTAGAAGGCTCAATTGACAGTGCATATATTTAATTTTGTTTCTGTTTATCCTAAAACACTTAATTCTGTAGAAGGCTTCTCCACAATTTAGGTTGACATCTTTGCTAGTTTTATCAATTAGCATAATATTGTCAACAAATGGCATACACCATGAGATCTCATCATATATTGTGTTAATTAACTCATCCATCACAAGGGGGCAAACAAGTACAAGCTCAATGTCGATCCCTGGTGTAAACCCATGGTTATGAAAATACCCTTTGTATCTTTTACTACTTCTCGCACGTTATTGATGCCTTCACACGCCCTATATATCACTATATGTAAAATATAAATTCCTTTTTTCTCAATAACTCACCAAAGGACCTTTCTTGTTATTCTTATCATATATTCTTTCTAGGTCAATGAACATCTGGAATCAGTAGCAGAATTTGCTTTCTGAAGTTCATTTTTTTTTTTTTTTTGATAAAGGTAACTTGTATTATCAACTGAGGACCCCAGGAGTAGTCCAGTAATACTTACAAAACAAAGATCACTGAAGTGTAAAAACTAGCCGTCTATAATCTTACAAGTTATCTACAATGCTAGGAATTTCTTCTTCTTCTTGAGGATATTCATGTTTACACCAAACATAGAAAAGAACCAAGCAATTCATCTTCTTTTTCTCAAAAGAGCAGCTCTTATTTTCAAAACATTTTTATATTGTTTATTATATTGTTTAAATTTCAACTTCTATGCAAAAACATATCCAGCGCAATCCCACATGTAGGATCTTGGTAAGGTATAATGTACAAAGACCTTACCCCTACCTCTTGTTTCTGGAAGACCCTCGGCTCGAGTAACACATACCAAAACAGTTTGAAAAGTAAAATACAGAAGTACAAAAGACATAGCAAATAATAGGGACAACATCACATAACATTCAAAAAACGAATAGTAACAACAAAAATAATACAATAACCGAAGCATAAGAAACAACATGTAGTAATAGTAATCAAAGGACAAGAAACTATAGAATAGTATTAATACTACTGTTATGAAAGGAGAAACAGGTACAATGCACCAAACTACCACCAAGCCTATCCCGCAGGAAAGTGAGACGACGCTCAACCTACCTACTAGCCTTCTACCCTAATACGCGACTTTCATATCCTTTTATCTAAGGTCATGTCCTCGATAAGCTGAAGATTCACCATGTCCATTCTAATCACCTCTGTAGCTCTGTCCAATACTTATTTAGACTCCCTCTACCTCTTCTTAAACCCACTATAACCAACCTCTCCGACTATCTCATTGGGGCATCTGCACATCTTCTCTTCGCATGTTCAAACCATCTTAAGCCTCGCTTCCCTTATCTTGTCCACAACCGAGGCCACCCCCACCTTGTCCTGAATATCTTCATTTCTAATCTTATCTTTTCTATTGTGCCCACACATCCGCCTCAACATCCCCATTTCGCAACTTTCTTCTTCTAAATATGAGAGTTCTTAATTGTCTAACACTTTGCCCTATACAACTTAGTTGGCCTAACCACCACTTTGTATTAAGATTTGGTGGTACATTTTTATCACACAAGATTTGGAGGCAAGCCTCCATTTCGTCCACTCAGCATTGATATGATGTGTGATGTCATCGTTGATCTTCCCATTTCCTTGAGTTAAAGACCCAAGATACTTGAAACTTCCTCTCTTGAGGATGATTTTGTATCTTGCCTCGTGTCCATGCAAACCTCACGAGTTACATCACTGGACTTGCACTACAAGTATTCAGTTTTGGTCCGGCTCAACCTTTAGACTCCAGGTTTGTCTCCAAACCTCCTGCCTAGCGTTAATTCCACTGTGAGTCTTGTCAATCAGTATTATTTTCATCCACAAATAACATACACTATTATGAATCTTTAGGGAAGGATCGATTCACAGGGCGATATATAATTCAGCTCGTTAAAGGGAGGCTGAAACCTTAGAATTCATTAAAAGAGAACTCTGATCTCTTCAGCTCTTCAAAGGGAGACTGAAACCTTAGAGTTCAATGGAAGAGAGAACTCTAATCTTTTGTTTTTTGCTGAATTATGACTTACTGATTTATTCATCAAAAGCCCCTTTAAATAGGAGTCTTATTACATCTGTGAGAAATATAGGAAAAGAATATTATTGAATTGTTGTTCTAAATTGTTGCATTAAAACCCTATTTATAGACACTACATTGGAATCCTTTTCCAACTAGGATTCCTATTCTTATTCCTATTCCTATTCCTATTCCTATTCTAAGTAGGAAATACTTATTTCTATTCTAACACTCCCCCTCAAGCTGGTGCGTATAAATCATATGTACCTAGCTTGTTACAGATGTAATTAATACGAGGACATGTGAGGGACTTGGTGAAGATATCTGCAAGCTGATCATTTGACTTCACAAATTTCGTAACAATATCTCCCGAGAGTATCTTTTCTCTGACAAAGTGATAGTCAATCTCAATGTGCTTAGTCCTTTCATGAAACACTGGATTTGATGCAATATGAAGAGCCGCTTGGTTATCACACACAAGTTCCATCTGATCAATTTTGCCAAATTTTAGTTCTCCCAACAACTGTTTGATCCAAACTAGTTCACAAGTTGCTGTCGCCATTGCTCGATATTCTGATTCGGCACTAGATCGAGCAACCACATTCTGTTTCTTACTCTTCCACGACACCAAATTACCTCCTACTAAAACACAATATCCGGATGTCGAGCGCCCTGCCGAGGTGATCCGCCCAATCAACGCGTCAGATATCCAATGATATGCTCATGGCCTTGATCCTCAAAGAATAGTCCTTTACCGAGAGCTGACTTTATATATCGCAGAATACGAACAACTGCTTCCCAATGACTATCACAAGGCGAAGTCATAAACTGACTTACAACACTCACAGGAAAAGATATGTCAGGTCTACTTACTGTGAGATAATTCAACTTTCCAACAAGCCGTCTATACCTTTCAGGATTACTAAGCGGCTCCCCCTGTCCGGGAAGGAGTTTAACATTCGGATCCATAAGAGTGTCAATAGGTCTACATCCCATCATTCCTGTCTCTTCAAGAATGTCTAAGGCATACTTGCGTTGAGAAATAACAATACCTGATTTAGACTGAGCAACCTCAATACCTAGAAAATACTTCAATCTGCCAAGGTCTTTAGTCTGGAAGTGCTTAAAGAGATGTTGCTTCAAATCGGTGATACCATCTTGATCATTACTGGTGATAACAATATCATCAACGTAAACAACCAAATAGATACATTGACTTGGTGCAGAATGCCGAGAAAACACAGAGTGATCAGCTCCACTACCAGTCATGCCAAACTCCTGAATAACTGTGCTGAACTTCCCAAACCAAGCTCGAGGAGATTGTTTCAGACCATAGAGTGACCTACGTAATTGACATACAAGGCTACTAGATTCCCCCTGAGCAACAAAACCAGGTGGTTGCTCCATATAGACTTTTTCTGCAAGATCACCATGCAGAAAAGCATTCTTAATGTCCAACTGATGAAGAGGCCAATGACGAACGGCAGCCATAAATAGAAAAAGACGAACAGATGCTATTTTAGCCACAAGAGCGAAAGTGTCACTATAATCTAGCCCAAATATCTGAGTATACCCTTTGGCAACAAGGCGAGCGTTAAGTCGATCAACCTGACCGTCTGGACCAATTTTGACTGCATAAATCCAACGACAACCAACAGTAGATTTACCTGCAGGAAGGGAGACAAGTTCCCAAGTACCACTCTTATGTAAAGCAGACATCTCATCAACCATAGCTTGCCTCCATCCAGAATGAGAAAGTGCTTCACCTGTAGTCTTAGGAATGGAAATAGAGGACAAAGACGACACAAAGGCATAATGGGGTGATGATAGACGATGATAACTTAAGAAGGTATAATGTAGGTTAGTATTTCGAGTGGATCGTATACCTTTTTGAAGTGCAATCGGTTGGCTAGGAGGAGGCAAGTCCGCAGTAGGAGCAGGGTCCGGCACCTGACATGAATCATCTGGAACTAGGGTTGGACGTGGACGACGATGATAAGTTAGTAGTGGTGGCACTACAACTGGAGATGTAGGAGTAACCGTAGATTCCTCAAAGGTTGGCACAGGTAAAACCTGAGGTATGGGTAAAACCATAGATACATCAGGATGATCAGAAGATGTATAGTAAGGTTGAGACTCAAAAAATGTAACATCAGCAGACATAAGATATCGATAAAGATCATGTGAATAACAACGATACCCTTTTTGGACTCTAGAGTAACCAAGAAAGACACATTTGAGGGCACGAAGAGCTAATTTATCTTTTCCTGGGGTTAAGTTATGAACAAAACATGTGCTCCCAAAGACACGAGGGGGGATAGGATAAAGATGTGACTGAGGAAACAGTATAGAATGTGGGACCTGATTCTGAATAGAAGAAGAGGGCATTCTATTTATCAAATAACAAGATGTCAGAACTGTATCTCCCCAAAAACGCAACGGAACATTGGATTCAAGGAGAAGAGTACGAGCGGTCTCAATAAGATGCCGATTTTTTCTTTCAGCTACACCATTTTGTTGAGGGGTGTATGGACAAGTAGTCTGGTGAATAATGCCTTGGTGAGTCATAAACTCCTGAAATTGGGAGGATAAGTATTCTAAGGCATTATCACTACGAAAAGTACGAATAGAAACACCAAATTGATTTTGTATTTCAGCAAAGAAACTTTTGAAAATAGAAAATAACTCAGAACGATCTTTCATTAAGAAAACCGAAGTACATCTGGAATAATCATCAATGAAACTAACAAAATAACGAAATCCTAAGGTGGAACTGACTCTACTAGGACCCCAAATATCAGAATGAACTAATGAAAAAATAGACTCTGAACGACCCTCAGTACTACGAGAAAACGTAGCACGAGTGTGTTTCCCAAGTTGACACGACTCACAATCTAATGTGGGTAAACTAGACAAACTAGGCACCATCTTTTGCAGTTTGGATAGACTCGGATGTCCCAAACGTTTGTGAATTAGATCTGGGGAATCTGTAACGGAGCATGCTGTTAAGGAATTTGAAGAGGTAAGATAGTAAAGGCCTTGTGATTCATGTCTTGTTCCAATCATCTGTCCCGTACTGTGGTCCTGCATGAGAAAAAAATCATCAAAAAAAGTTATGCTACAATGTAGGGCTTTCGTTAACCGACTATCAGATGTAGATTAAAAGGAGAACCAGGGACATAAAGAACAGTCTAGGGTGACAGAAGATAGGGGTTTTGCTTTTCCAACCCCTTTTGGTTTTGTTTGGATCCCATTGGCTAAAGTAATACATGGAAGAGATTGTGAATAAACAATATCGGATAAAAGTGATTTATTACCAGAGATATGATCAGAAGCCCCAGAGTCCATGACCCATGTTCCAAGAGTACTAGATTGCGACACACAAGCAAAAGAATTACCCGCAACAGACACATCAGGTTGTGCAACCGAAACTACTTGTGGAGACGTTTGCTTATTTGCTCGATACTGAAGGAACTCATCATATTCTGTTTGAGCAATATGAGCATTATTGGATGGTGGATTAGGTTGAGCACCATATGCTACTGGTGGAGATGTCTGTTTACTTGCGTGATTTCGAAGGAACTCATTATATTCCTTTAGAACAATAAGATCATAACTGGGTGGTGGACCATGCAAAATATAACATATGTCACGAGTGTGTCCAGGCTTATGATAATGACTACCCTTGGATCGAGGTTTCCCAAAACGCCCTCCCTCTCGCCGATTCTCCATAGACTGATATGTATGCTTTTCAAAGGTTTGAGATGCGAGAATAGAGGAGTCAACAGTGGGTGATGAAACTACTTTATGACTGGGAGGTGCAAGAGGCGAAGAGACGAGAATAATTCATCGATCAGGAATCGTAGGGCTAGCTAAAATCTGATCACGCACAGAATCATGATCAGGAGGAAGTCCAGCAAGAGTAAGAACTAGAAACAATGTTTGTCTGTGTTCTTGTTGTTGTTCCACATTCGTAGTAACTGGCATCAACGTGTCGAATTCCTCCATGACTGCCTATACCTGTCCCAAGTAAGTAGACATATCGGATTCTTGTTTCTTTAAGTTGGTCAATCAAGATATCACATCATAGAATCGAGATATGTCATTAGTGTATAAAGCACGAGCCTTTTCCCAAACTGTATAACACGTCTGGAATGGGCGAAACAAGGGCATCAATTTGGAATCAATAGAACGCCATATGAGACTACATAATTGAGCATCTACTTTCTCCCATTGTGCTTTGGCTTTTGCATCTTCCTCACTAGTCTTTGCCTTTACATCTACCACATAAGTCTTGTTCGTTAAGTGATCTTGGACACCTTGACCCTTGCACCACAGCTCAACCGAGGAAGCCCAAGATAAATAGTTTGAACTTCCCTATAAAAGTTCTGAAGTGATTATAGGGCTAGAACTTCCAATCCCTATATTTTTTAGAACCAAAAACATCACACCCAAAAGACATTATGCTAAATTTGTCTTGGAAACAACAAAAATAAAAAACTTGATTATTGAGATCTGATTGTCGGAAACAGCCTGGAAATAGCCGGAAATAGCCTGGAAATAGCCGGAAGTAGCCGGAACCCTAATTCCGGCGATCGAATCTGGTCAAAAACAGTATGGGCCTGGTCGGAATGGCTAGACGACCCAACTGTCAAAAAAAACTCTCAAAAAATATGATCAGAAAAGGCCTCACGTGCCGGCACGTGAGCCAGATCTCGCCAGAAACCACCTCCGATCGGCGCGTGAGAGCGCGTGGGGTGATGTTTTCCGGTGGTTCTGGCTGGGTTTGGTCGCGGGGGCTTTCTGAGTCTCGTGGTGGTGTTAATTTTCGCACAACACCCACAGAAAGAAAAAAAGAATAATAAAATCAGATCCAACCGTCACCGGAAATTGACATAGACATAAGGTGACTTGTTTGTTCTCACCAATGCTCTGATACCATGTGAGAAATATAGGAAAAAAATATTATTGAATTGTTGTTCTAAATTGTTACATTGAGACCCTATTTATAGACACTACATTGGAATCCTTTTCCAACTAGAATTCCTATTCTTATTCCTATTCCTATTCCTATTCTAAGTAGGAAATACTTATTTCTATTCTAACAACATCAATAGGAAGTTTAACTCTTATGGAAGTAGGAGACTATAATCCTATTCCAAACTAATAACTATAACTTAACCTAATCCTTATGAAACTCTGAAACATAAATCCTATTCTAGAATAATAAATAAAGCAACTAAAAATATAATTAAATACTTAAATTAATGACTTCCAACGCATCCCTAACAGACACCATGACACCTCATTTTAGATATGATGCATCACTAAGGCAAATAGAAACAGACTAAAAGTTGTTTCCCAGTGCAATATTTCAAACCTAGTGTCATTTATCGTAATGTACCTGGAAACAAGAGTATGGCTCGTATTGCTTTGTAATAATGGTGGAAAGTATTTTTATTTATTGTTTTTGTCTATCAATTGTAAAATCAATGTGTCATTTCAGACAATTAGTAAAACAGACATGATTTAACATCAATTTCATGCGGTTACAGAAGTGTTTAATTTAGGATGAATATATGAGACTTAGTTGACATTTTTTCCTTGTCTTTTACCTGAATTATTTGAGCCTCATTTATGCTCTTAGCAACTTTTTCAATTAGCAGCTTTCCTTTGCAGTTGGAATCTTGTAATATCAATGCCAGCTGGGGAAGCTATGGAGACACCTTATTCTCTAAAAACTTCAGACTGTGCATCTCTTGATCAGGTAGTTGACGTACCTATTGTGTTGAAACTCATACTGGTATCGCGAATGGACATGTATTGGTCCTAATCTGTCATTATCGCCCTTAATATAGTAATCTGGAATCAAACTTTTTCCATAGTTTCATTGGTCTCTGGTCATTTCTCCACTTCTTGTTTTCTTCATAAAGGTTATCACGTTCAGTCAGAAGTATATTTGAACTTGTCTTTTTGATTTTCTATTATACTTGGATGGGTGACTTATTTGGATTTGTAACTTTTTTTTTTAAAAAAAAAATCTTCTTCTATCCATGTGTAACTAGTACATCCAGTTAGTGATTACTTAATCCCAGTGCTCCCACCTACTACATGGTGTCCAAAAGCTTCCACCCAGACTTTCCTGGCTCCTAGAAGTACTTGTAGCTTGTTACCGTTTGTTGTTGATCTTGTTAGTTTGAGCATCACATTTGTTTTAGTACTTTGCTTAAGTTTTATTCCATTCAACTATTCTCAACTTATAATTGGCCAACTAGCATGCAGCTGCTGCCTATTAAATCCAATGACCTTCTCACCAGCTAGAAAGGTGATACTGATAGACCTACAATCTGAGGCATGTGTTTATTGAGCCATAGAGATCACTCACTGCTATTTTCCAGTATGCTAGATTACTCTCTAGAAGCTAGATGTTTTCATGGTCTGGTAACTTTGGTTTTTCAAAATACTACTACCATTACCATACCAAATTAATTCAGTTTGGTTCGGTATTTTTAAGTTCGATTTTGGTTAAGTGCAGTACGGTATAGTAAGTCGGTAATCATAGTTTGTTCAACTTCAACTTACGTATGATGAGAACTATGACTTTGATTTTTCATGAAATATCTCAATTATATCATATTAGTACCTTACACAGAGAAATATTCAAGGAAAGCTAAAGCAATTCCCTTTATTAATTAATTATCACAAACATGACATTTCAATCAAGACAAACAATTGTCTTAAAATTTACATAATCTAATAAATAAGAATAAAATGTATACAACTCTAACAATAAAAGAAATCAAAAATACAAAGATAGTAAATGCACCCAAGGGTGTGGCATAGTGGTCAATAAAGTGGTTGAGAACCTTGAGGTCTCAGGTTCAAAACTCAGTGGAGACAAAAAACACTAGGTGATTCTTCCCACTTGTCTTAGCCTTGGTGGATAGAGTTACTTGGTACCTGTTATTGGTGGGAGGTGATAGGTACCCCGTGGAATTAGTTGAGGTACGCGAAAGCTGGCTCGGACATCATGGTCATAAAAAAAGGATAGTAAATAGAAATACCATTATTAAGTTGGATGTCTGTAACAAATACTGCGACAATATCAAGATGACATAAAATGAGATTTGATCTGCACTTGTAGTATTTTATTATTTAATCTTTTTATAAATATTTGTTCTTTCTAATCAAATATATAATTATGTTACAAGTCTTTAATATTCTCTAATCAATTAAATTTTATTAGCTTATATCAGAATTTGATAGGTGGGATGTTTTACTTAGTACGGGTGAGACATAAGTATTGAGACATGCCCCATGGATCTTTAATCTTTTAATTTACACTTCTACAAAATAGCATATTAGCAAACTTTTTACAGGAAGTACCTTAAAAGTTAAAGAAAATTAAACAATTCATTCAAAACAAAATATCTAGAATATTTTTACAAGTATAACAACACAATAATGTAAAGTTATCAATAGATACAAATAAGTATATTTCTTAACAACAAGAACATACATAGTGAAATCCCACTAAGTGGGTCTGGTACTCTTTCATGAATAATTACAAAATTGCTTTCAAATAGCAAAATAATAAAAAGTAAGATAATTCTAAGACATAGAAATAAGATATGAAAATCAATCAAAATGAGGGATATGAAATTTAAGTTATCTAGCTATTTTTGAAAGGATGTTCCAATGATATTCATCCTCACTATGTTCTCAATTAGTAAATATGCAACAGCAATACTATGACTCGTTATTTGAGTTTATTCTCAATCTTCATATTTCTATAGATGAATTGAACATTATTATTAATTTGTTAAAAGAATTTGAGGGTTAACAATGTTAATTAGGGAATTTGACTCATGATTTTGGTATGAACTATGAGCAAGCCCCGAATGTTGAGCGTTAGATGTGTTTAGCAGTCGAGCGTTTGGGGCATTAGACTTGCAAAACTGAGCCCCGCAAATGAGTTTCCAGGGTTCTACAAGTGCCCCATTCAAGGGCGAGCCTCGGGCGAGTCCCAAAAAACCTTTAAAAACAGAGGCTTATATTTAGATTAAATTTTATTTTTTCTATATCAATATAATATATATTAATTGTATAAAAACAATAAATCTAGTGTAATTCAACAAGTGGGGTCTAGGGGAAGGGTGTTGTGTACTAACCCTTACCCCTTACCTTGTGAAGATAGAAAGTTTGTTTTTGATAGACATCGGCTAAACTATCAAAAAACACGTAAAACAAATACAAAATCGAAGAAACCGTGCTGAAAACAATTAAGAATAGAACAAGTGCCAGCAACAAATAATACGATAATTGAAGCAAATAAAACATGTAATACTAAAATAAAAAAATAAGATAGTAGGGAAGTATAATAATATTGATAAGGGAACTAGACAACACTCAACCACCTACTAAGCTTCTACCCTAATCCTCGAACGCCATGTCTTCTTATCTAGGGTCATGTCGTCGGTAACTTGCAGAAGTGACGGTTTTGTCTAATCACCCCTCCCCAAGACTTCTTCAACCTACATCTACCTCTTTTATACCCACTAAAACCAACCTCTCACACCTACTCACTAGGACATCAATGCATATTCTCTTTACATACTCGAACCATCTCAGCCTTGCCTCTCTTATTTTGTCCACCGCAGAGGCCACTCACACCTTGTCCCGAGTAACTTCGTTCGTGATCTTATCTATCTTAGTATGCCACACATTCATCTGCAATTTGTCCTAGCCAATTTGGAGTTCAAGGAAATCTCACTGTTATAAGTTTGTTAATATATAGTAATGCTTCTCCAAGTGGAAGTCATTTATTGTTTGTTTGGTGATATTTTATAGGGTCCTAAGGAAATCAATGCGCTGTAGACGTGTTAATAGATACTTATGTTCTCTTGATGAAAATCATTCATCATTCATTCAGTGATACTTTGTAGGTCCTAGTAAATTAGTTGAGCTTTGGCAGGTGCTTCACTACAGATACTTGTCTTGGGAATTTAGCGTCTAGTATCACTTGCAAGGTGTTCATTCTAAATGTATTATTACAGCAATTCCTATATAGTCTTGCTTATGTGAGCTTGCTTATGTGAGTATTGTTTTGCTTATGTGAGTATTGTCTTGTCAGCTTATGTAGGGAGTGTTTGCAAGTTGCAAGCTATGGTATGCTTGTTGATTCCATTCCTTGTTTAATTGAATGGATATTCCAAAAGTTCATTTTCTCCATCAATTGTCTTTAAGGATAAACTTCTTGTGCCTTTTCAATTATTAACTATAAATTGAGTCATAATGAACACTTCAAATTTTTCCAGCAATTTTTGTTGATTCATCCATGACATTGGTTGTGCAGGAACTGGAAATTGATGGGGAATTACCAGAGACGTCGTCCTATTATCAAGGAGTATTTTACAATTACTTTAGCATAGGTGTGCAACAGTAACTTGACCTAACTAAAGCATCAATACTTTCCATGTCATGATTCATTACTTTATATACATTTACTGTTGCTATCTTGGCAAGGCATATGACTGGTCTATATCAGTGCTGATGATCGAAGATCTTATTAGAAATTCATTTTTCTTTTAGATTTGTATGACTATTTGAAAATCTTTAATCAATTCTGGCAAAACCTCTCTTAAATCTTTTTATGCAACTTGATCAAATCTTAATGCTTAATCTGATACTACTATTCTTAGTTGACAGTGCTTCTATTAATGCATATATTACCACTACCAACACTTGTCCTTCAGTGTCAATATTTGGAGTTGCTGCTAACAGAAGAATAGTCTCTTTCACCACCATTGTACCACCACTTTTGCTAATTATGAGAGCAGTAGTTTTTGGAGTTATAAACTATAATTACTGCTATTACTGAATTGATAGGGACAGATGCTAGATATGTTTTGGTATCTAAGAAGTATTTTCTTCTTCGTTAATTTCTAGCACAATTTAACATAAACAGAAAACCGTCTTTTGCAAAATCTGCTTACTTCCTGAGCTCCTAGAGTCTTTTATGGAAGTAAATCATTACACCCTCTGTCCTTTAGTTCTTTTAGTTTCTTTTTTTCGTTGTTGATAGTGATGGTGTTTGAGCCAGGTTGCGTGCACTTAACTGACCCAACCAAACCTATTACCATCCACTAGCACAGAGTTATCTTTCACCACTCTTTTATTTTAAGAATTTCTGGTAGTGTTGTCACATTTCAAAAAATGGTTGGACATTTTTATTTCCATTTGTGAAATCTTCTACTCCCTTTGTCCCAATTTGATGGCGCTATTTCCATTTTTACCCATTCGAAACACCTTTCTATATTTAAATTTTGCTAATATTTATATTCACCCTATTGAGATGCTCTGCCAAGAGTTGGATGAATTGTTTTGGACCCAATTAGAAGGTTGCTTTTAGTATTTTATGCATACTTAGCTTCTGTGACAAAAGTTCTCATTTCTTTCTTGAACTCCTTATCTAGTGAAATGATGCCAAATAAACTGGGACCGGGGGGGGGGGGGGGGGATAATATATTAACCACTAAAGAAAGAAACGACTCTTGGTGTCTTAACACCAACTTACCCTGACTCAAGAAGAAAAGACATTCTTTAGACAAGTAAACAAAATCATAATTAGCAACAAAGAAAATTGCCTATTTGTTCACTTGCCAACTTTTACTTCTATTTATGGTCAACAATGCATGATGAACAAGCAGCTGTGACAGTCTGTCTATACCACAACTATTGCAGGGATGGATGCGCAAGTTGCCTATGGTTTTCACCATCTACGCAATGAAAAGCCATACCTTGCTCAAGGTCCTCTATCAAATAAGGTTGATGCTCTTGTTCTTGATTATAAACTTGTTTGCATATTTTAGTTTTAATTTTATGAAGTTGCTTGATCTTTTATTTTCCTAAATCAACTTGATAAAAGCATATACTTGTCAAAATGAAAAGAATGGTGGTACCAGCAACACCTCCAGCAAGGAAAGGGATATAGAAAATTTGATAAAAACTTGTCTGGAGTGAAGCATAGACAACTTTGAAGTGTATACCTGTCTTTTAGAGTTCTGTTACAAAGGCATAGACAACTTTGAAGTGTATAGTAATTGGTGTTTTTACTTTTCACAAGTACATTATATTTGATTTCATGAAGTACAATGTTCTAGATTCTGACAAGAATGATTTCTGCAGTTGATTTACTCAGGATATAGTTGCAAGCAAGGCTGGTTCTTTGCACCTTGTAGCAGTGATCCTGGTTTAAGGTTCAAACTTCATCACTCAGTTATCCACTCAAATTCCGCATGCAACAGCTGTTTGTTTTTATTTGTTTTTTTCCTACATGCTTAATCATACAATATACTTACCTCACTTGTCTGGTTCATCATAGATTGGGGTCAGAGTAAGATAGAGATATAACTATTGCTTTCATCCATCAGAAAGGCCCTGCTTGGTCACTTTTTTAGCTGGGATTGACTAGTCCTTATCTTAGAAAGACATATTTTTCTTTGCACCTCAGATCAAAAAGAGGGGTTACTTGTTTAGCTGGCCTATCATAACTTACATCTAACAATGAATGCAGAACACTGATATTGTTAGGCATGAAAGAAAGCAAATGTTGACAGGTTCAAGATCATTTTGTATTAGAGATCAATTATCACGGACCACAAATGTCTTTGTAGATTGGTTTAACATGTGCTTTTATAATCTTTTCATGAAGTATTACTTAAAACTAATGATTTTTTGGTCAAAATCACGCATAAGAAACCACTTCCATTTACTTTCTAACAACTCAATAACATGTAGCTTGTCTTGAAGATTTCCCTGTCTTAAATAAAATACATAGATACTGATTTTGAAATTCAATTTTCAGCTTCATCTGTTTGTTGTGGCATGATAATTATTCTTTAGAAAAATCACATGTATCAGTTATCTGTCCAAAAAGATATACTTATTCGTGATGCAGTTTATGTTTCCTGTGCTTTTCTCCTTCCTTTTTTTTCCGAGTATATGCTTTTGCACCAGTCAATTTATTGAGTGCATGAATAAGTATGCGTTTTAGAAAATATCTAGTGCAATAGAACCTCTAATTTGTCTGAAATAAATTATTGAGTATAAGGATGGGGTGAGCCCTAATAGATGGAATGGTTATATAGGATTCATACAGCCGATTCAAACTAGTTGAGATTGAGGCATATTATTACTAGTAGTGTCCTCTAGTAGTCACTAGACTCACTATAGTAGTCTGACTTTGGGTCCTCCTACTACAAGACATTTTCAAGAGCTTTCCTTCCCAGTGTCCAAGTGTCAAGTCCCGAGGGCCTTTAGCACATAGCAGTTGACGCAGAAGAGAGCAGCCCTATTATGCATTTGTACTTCTTTTCTAATGTTATTTATTGGACATTATACATCATCTTAAAGTGTTAGAAGTTCGCATTTGTTGTGCTGCAAATTTGAAATTTCTTCATAAAAAATAGTTGCAAATTTGAGAAGGTTTGGACAAATGAATGCACAAGTAACGATTTGGGCATAGTGAGTTCAACATTAATATTATATCCTTCAAACCAGGTAGTAGATAATGCTTTAAAATGTATTTGGTATGTCAGTAAATCACGATGCAAACTCACTGTATTCGATATGAGAGAAGGACAATCGCAAATCTGTGAGTATTTAGACTTTTTACCTGTAGGAACGACTCATGAGTGCACAAGCAGTCCTGGAGTCCTCATAGTCTTCATAGTTATATTTATTGATGAAAAAGAACAAAGAAAGTTCCAAAAGCCTGGCATGCCTGTCAAACTTGCCAAAATATAAGGGAGTGGGAGTTGCTCTCATCCTATCATAAAAGTGGAAAGAACTCGACATAGTGATACATTTTACCTTATTCCCAGATTGGAACAACGTTGGTACAGCAGGTGGCTTGAGAAATTTTGCTTGACACATCGAGATTTACACTAACCTCAGTGTCTCCTCTGGATTCTTGGATCTAACGCACAGGAAAGCTTCAAAGCATTTATTAATTATATCGTCTGCTTATCCTTGCTGAAGCCTTGCAACCCAGTTTGAAGCCGCTAGAGAAGTGTTCCCCTTAGGATTCCAAATAGCAGGGAAGAAAGCTCCCTGGCTATAGACAGCTCATATTTCTCCATCTATCAACCTCAGGGGTGCGAGTTTGCTTCTTGCACTTATTAATGTCGCATTTGCTGATGCAGAGTGCTAATTTTACTTGCAGTTATTACTTGCTGAATGTGAATGCTACTATAGCTATATCATTAGGTATTACTTTGGAAACTTTTGAGTATCATGAATGGTCATATGTGATGGATGCCCTCTTCCTCTTCTTTCGATATATCATGGCTTTTGATATGGTGTGTTTGACCTTCCAAACTTGTTTTGGAAACAATTGTACTTGCTTTTGGTGTCATGTAATTACTTCATTTAGAAAATATCTTGGGAAAGATTTTTTGCCATTTTTTAAAATTGTTTTCTCTTAGAGAATCTAATGGTTACTGAATCTAGTATGCTGAAGCACATCTCTGATTCCTAAATGAATTTTTGTGATGCAGGGGATTAAATAACATTCTGCGCTTATATGTCAAGAAGGTCAATAGCTCGAAGTGGGAGCAAGTTCCTATACCTTCAAGGTTGATATTTGTCCTTTGGCGTCTATTAAACGGCGCAATATATTTTAAATAGTTCATAGCAAAATGCAGAATCGCTTGGATTACCTCCACATAATATTTGTCCTCTTTTTCTGATTTGGGGGCAAATATAGTCAATCATACTGAAAAATAATGCTAGTAATAGTGCTCCTAATGAGTTGTTACATGTTTTGAAGTTTTATAGTTCTACCTTCCTTATGCTTGACCTCACATTCCTAATCCTTTCACGTTGCAGTGTTCGGTCTATAGTGACTTTGAATCTTCCTAGTTATGGCAGTGGGAGGAATCCATGGGGGAATTTGAAGCCAGAGTACTTGGAGAAGGTATTATTTTTTTTGGTACTAGGCACATAGGATGGTAAATTTGATCCTAGTGATACACTTCCATTTTGCATTTGTCTGTTTACTCCTAGTATTATGTCTGTAGAGGGCTGTAAGAACCTTAATGGACTTGAATGATGCCCCTGGTAGACAAATAGACTTGTTTGGGCAGTTGAGATCATGATTAAGCAGAACACTTGGAAGACTTTTATATTGGAATGTGAACTTGGTGATTACTTTCTTCTTTAAGAAACTTTTTTAAGTTAGTCACCACTTTACCAATGTCAATCAGGATGTTTGCTTGAAATCTTTTGGGAATTTCAGTAGAACGAGTTGATGGTTCCTTTAATTTTATCAAGCGCTTTATTTTGAGTCCAGCTTCTGCTTCAAGTACTGAATATGGTATAATTTCATGTTTATTGAAAAAAAAGAGTGAATCAATTTAGCCACTGTAAAACGAGTTGAATTTGGCATTATTTCTATGCTATTGTAAAAATCTTTAGAGCACAGTTAGAGCCAGAATCCCCAAGTGCCAAATTGTCCCAATGTTTGTTGTTTCTGATATTCTATTACACTGAACAAACTGCATATCAGTGGCCTGGGCACTGCAGACTCTTTATCATAAACTTCAGGAAAAAAATCAGAAAGCTGTATTTTGGGGTGATGAAAGGGTTTCCCATAATATTGTGATCCCACTGAATAGTCGGATTGATCAGTTGCCAATTTCCACAAATGTTGAGGGAAACCAATGTATTATCCGCTGTAATATCCTTTTAAACAATAATATTGATTTCTTTTCTCTTGCTTTTGAAATTTCAGAAAGGTTTTGTTGAAGCCCACGCGGATGATGGCTATGTTGAAATATTTGGCTTGAAACATGGATGGCATGCTTCTATGGTTATGGTTGAACTCATCTCTGCCAAACATATTGCCCAGGTATTTTACTCACTTACTCACTAGAACCTGTTCTCTCTGTCATATGGATTCATCACATGCATTGCTTCACAGAGTTTCCTGTAGAATGCTGAATGAAATCGGGAGAGTGCTATAATTTTTCATCTCTTCTTGGTTACTGTCCTCTCTTTAGAAAAAATAATAATTCAAGAACCTCCATTGATCATTGATGAACAAAAAGTTACAAATTGAGTTTGGCATCCCTAACTTTTATACACGATCATTGAGATGAGACTAATTATATTTGCACTAATCTATCTAAACCAAAAGAGGCTTTGGCTTATTTGTTCAGGGGGATAATAGATGATGTTGCTAGGCATATTTTGCTAGTTTCTGAATGATGGCAAGTTTCATCTGTGATCTGTCCATGGTAACTAACTCTTTGATCTGCATAGGTAATTCAGAAAAGGAATCTAACACTTGCATTGACTCTACTCTGCATGGGTAATAGAAGCTAAATTGTCAGCAGGTTTATTTATTTCTATGAAGCAGTGGCTTATGGGAGGGAATCCATGATCCTCAACTAGCTTCTGAATTTCCTCTATGTACTTTTTGATCCTCCAAGGTGGTTTCCATTCCTTGTTGGCACATTTAGCAATCAGTATGGAGTCTGTTTCTCCACAAACATGGTTGATGCCCCATTGTTGACACGCCATTTGATGCCTAAGAGCAATGCAACAGCTTTAGCCATGTTGCTGGTGCCTTGCCCCAGTGCAATAGAGTATGCAAAAATGGTGCTGCCAAGACTATCTATGATAATCTGTCCTCATGCAACCCCCATCAGTAGTTAGCTTGATTCCAGTCTCCCTAGATCTGATCCATTTGACTTCTGTGATTGTTCTTTGGTGTATGTCTGCATCACATGCTTGACATATGGACTCCCAAGTGTCTCCAACTCTGGCTCATCCCAACTGAGTCTGAGTACCTGCATATGTTAAAAGAAAATGTTAGTAGTTGATCTTGTACACAGAAGGTTTTTCATCATCAAATTTGCTATTACACCTAGACCTCCAGGCTGCCCAGCAAATGAAAATGGGATGTATCCTAGCAATGCATGCCAGGAAAGGGGTTGGGGGTCTTATGATTCCACCAATTAAGGAGGGCCACTTTAAGACTTGAATTGCTCAAGTTAATGCCTAGAGGACTACCAAAATAAATTCACAGCTTTTTAGCATGGTCACCCTGGCATTATATGTGGTCTGCAATCTCAAGTTCCTCCCTAATGTTGGTGACACTGCAGCAGTTGCATTTGGGGACCATAATGATACCAAATCTAGCTCTTCTTTGGTCAGTAGCTAGTCTATTATGAAGGCCCGTCAAGTGATATAAGACATCTTAGGAAATATGCTTTTGTACCAGACCTTGTTATCAACATGATTAGGAGCCCACTTCAGCCTCAGAAATCAGATTATATCAAGCTGAACCAATAGAAAACTGTCTGTGGAGGTTGGCATCCATATGGCCCTGTCATCCTTTGCAATAATCAGGGAGATTTGAAGCTCCCTGATCTAGTTCATTGTGTCAATAGGGAGTTGAGTGAGCAGAACCCTCCTGTTCCATCTTAATGTTCCCTAGGTTAAGGCCAAGGGGAACCATCTGGTGAAGAGGTCCAATGCTAGACCATATATCATACCAAAAGGATGTTGGCGTCAGCAGTCTTTTTATCACTCTTTTTTTTTTTTTTTTTGATAAACAACTAGAAATTAATATCATAATTTCCAGCTATGAGAATGAATAATCTGCTTTTATATCAAGATAGGATGGATATTAGTGAGGTATTTGGCTTTCATGAACTCACTCCAAAGTGAGTTGGTAGTTCTCAAAATCCACCATTTCTTAGTGTTGAAGGCTTGGCATGTATCAAATGATCTCCTGAAATTGGTGTCCCCTTCTTTGTAGGGGTAACAAAGTGTTTGCAAAGCCACACAATGGTGCTTAATCCCACTATCTAGACCTGACCAAAAGTCCTTGCAATATAGGTTTCAATTAAGTCTATGGTCCTTTTGGGGGGTGTCACAATAGAGGTCGTGAATAACACCCCACCCATTCCCTACCTCTCCGCTCTTCCACACACATTTGCAAAGAGAATGCCATGGCTCATATTCATGTTTCCATCAGTTCATTTGTTTGACATTGTCACCGAAAGCTGGTCCAAGTTGTTTGAATTACAAAATATCTGTTCTATTTTATAGGCTTCAGCAATTAGGTTCGAATTACGAGGCGGCGAATGGAAAGAAGCCTATATGCAGGTGGACGGTGAACCATGGAAACAACCTATGAACAAGGAATTTTCAACCTTTGTGGAAATCAAGAGAGTACCCTTTCAGTCTGCTATGGTCCATGGAGAGTAGTATATATATATGCAATTGTATTTTACATTTTTTTTCTTTTTTATTTTCCTGTTCTAGATTTTGTTTTTCCTCTCCGTAAATTTGTGTAAAGTAATTCTTTTTAGCTCCTGTGATCAGGAAACTGAATCAAATCTGGGCTATGTAATTCAAGAGGTAATTTGCCAAACATGTTAACATTGTAAATTTATTCATGATTTGGTTATGTAAAGAAAATAGTCGAGAATTGACGCAGCTTGATAGGTACAATGTATGATTTATTTGACTGTCGAGTTGTTGCCCAAATTTGTTCGAGACTGAAGCACAATTAATAACATTATTGTTATTGTAATGTTGGGTTGTCATTGCTTGTCTTCTCAGTAGATTTGTATGTCAAAAAATTGAGAAATAAAATTTAAAAAAACTTTATGAGAATTTCCGTAATGAGTTGGGAAGCAATATGTATAGTCTATTCATTTTTAAGATATATTTTCACATTTATGAGCCAACTTTTAAAAAATTACGCGACTTTCTTGATTTTCGTAAGTAATGGCCTATGGACTTTGTGTCTTGGGCATTTGAAAAATGATATAAAAAGAAAACTTTATGGGAATTTCTGTAATGAGTTGAGGAGCATTATGTATAGTCTCGCCATTTTTAAGGCATATTTTTGTATTTATGAGCCAACTTTTAGGAATTATGCGACTTTCTAAGTTTTTCATGTGTATTAGCTCATGGATTTGACGTCTTTGACACTTCAAAATGAAACACAAAATTTTTTTATGCAGACCTCCGTAGTGAGTTGGGGAGCATTACGGATAGTTCGTCATTATTTTAAGGCATATTTTCTCATTTACGAGCTAACTATTAGAAATTATGCGATTTTCTTATTTTTTTCGTGTGTATTAACTCATTGATTTGGCGCCTTGGAGTCGAAATTTTTCATGAAAGTCCGTTAAGACCTTATTAACGGCGTGAGTTGGTCCCAAGGGGCAAACAGACGCATTTTCAAGTTCAAACGAGCCCAAAAGTAGTAAAAACCAGATTTTCCCGATTTTCGTATGCTATAGTCCATGAAATTTTGGTGATTCGGGATTTCAGCTTGTTTTTTGCCAGGATTTTTCATAGAAGACCGTTAAGACCTTATTAATGGTGTGAGTTGGTCCCGAGGGGAAAACGGATGCCTTTTCAAGTTCAAACGAGCCCCAAAGCAGAAAAAATCAGATTTTACCAATTTTCGTGTGCTATAGTCCATGAATTTTTGGTGATTCGAGATTCCGGCTTGTTTTTTACAGATTTTTTCATGGACATCCGTTAAGACCTTATTAATGGTGTGAGTTGGTCCCGAGAGGCAAACATGTGCATTTTCAAGTTCAAACGAGCCCCAAAGCAGAAAAATAAGATTTTACCAATTTTCGTGTGCTATAGTCCATGAATTTTTGGTGATTCAAGATTCCGGCTTGTTTTTGGTGTTGACACCCAATTTTGGCCTAACATTTCAAAATTCGTAATTTTTAAGTTTTATTTATTTAATAGTTCAAAACAATTTTTTATAATTTTAAATAAGTTTATCGATAACTATCCTTATTTATCAAAATTTAAGATTTTTTATCAGTTAATTTTAAAATTGCATTTTTTACATGTCATTGTTACGTTCACTATATTTTTTTTAATATTCATTTTATTTGTTATATTTGTTAATATTCATTTTGATATTTTGCACAATCTAAAAATTCATTCAAATAAAATTTGCATACACAGATTGACCGATGATTTTGGGCCACAATTCCAAGCCCACAATTTGAGCCCATTGTATAATTATTTTCCTATTTAAGTTATTGATTAAGTCAAAAATAGGAGGTGGTGAATAAATTTTAGAATTGGAGAGTGAAATTTTCAGATTATTTTTAATTCGCTAAATAGGTTCTTTTCACTGATTTCCGGCAAGCCGTCGAAACTCTACTAGTTCACCCAAAACCCCTTCTATTTTCTCCAGCCAAATTACAACCAGCTCACTCCCAAGCCACCACCGCACAACAACCAACTGAAACAACACCAATCGAACCAGATCCGCACTAAAAAACGACCCAAAACCATTACCCTATTCCCGACGAACAACACCACACCACCTCCGATCGCCACCAAAATGCCATCGAAACCCATCACAAACAGCAGCACCTCGCACCACCAAAACACCCTAGTCGTTCTTCCTCCTGTTCCCTTTTCGCTGCGATGAAATAGTAGCTAAAACAGCCAACAAAATCGACCAACAATACAACCAAAAACTTCAGCCAAACCTGATCCAAAACCTCACTGGAAACAACTACCAAAGTCGCCTAAAAACAGCGACTAAATGACCATCTGAAACCACCATTTCCGGGTGAAACTCCAACAGCGAGCTCGTAACCACCATATCTCCACCCACGAGGTTCTCCAAGCAGCAAACAACAACTGCAAACAGTAACAAACAACAACAAACAACCCATCTTCTCCAATTTTGGTGAGAACCAGTAGCTCTGAGCCCCATTGAAATCTGTCGGTTTCGGTAACACGAATCTTACCCGACTCGTTTTTTTTCTCTATTTTTAATCATGTTTTATTTTATTTATTTTGCTTGTTCTTCCTTAATATGCCATATTTTTGTTAGATTTTATCTGTTACTCATTTAAAACTGGTCGGTGGAGTTCAAACTCCAGCCATTGTTATTTCTTCTTGGCGTTAAACTTTGTGCACTGCATTGTTTGGTTCATATCTGTTTATATTTTTAGTTTATGTTATGTCTATCTTACTTTACTCTTATAGCTTTGTTTTCTCTCTCTTTATGAGTATTTGCATATTATATTCCTTTGTTGATTAGTTTTATGGTTAAATATATTCGTTTATTTTATTTATTTTCTAGCAATATCTTTTTTTTATATTCAATTTGTCATTGTTAATTATGTTAGTTGCCTTTACTGTTTATGTTAATTTGGCAAACAAGTTATTAATATTTGAATTATTTTGATGGGTCTGACATGAAACCTTATATTATAAGGTTATTTCCTTTATTTATTGTTATTGTTTCTAAGTTGTTGTCTTTCTTGGATTATTTTAGGGTCATTTTAATTAATTATTCATTTTGTTGAATTGTTAATAAGCAAGTTAAAATTGGTCAATGAAGAAATTACCGTCGATTTTCAAGGCCTTTCATGTTAATAAGACGGATGTTTATTTTTAAATTATTGTTTAATTCATTTATTTTTAGTCATATTAACACTTTTACTAATTGTCTTTACAAGTATCCGGAGTTGCTTCCCATTGAAGCTAATCAAATGGAATTCAAATTATATTTTTATTTATTATTGTGTATATTATCGATGTTAGGCAAACCTTAGGCAGTTTGTTATATTATTGTTTTATTTTATTACTTGTGTATATTGCATGTTTGTTATACTCGTATACTACTTTATCTCCTCCTTAATTTGAAAAAATGATTTCAACTGGGACCCACAGATGTGAATTTCGAAGGATGTCTAATACCTTTCCTTTGGAATAACTTGAACCCCTTACCTAGAATCTTGATTTCGTAGATCATTTAAAAATTGGTTTCCAAGTTTTTCCTAAAATTAGGTGGCGACTCATTTAAAATTCGTTTATTCTTGAATTTTTTTAAAAATTGAGTTACTTGTTTATTTTTTGAGTCACAGCGACGTTTCTCCTTATTTGAATAAAGTAGGAATGTAAACAGAATGACGACTCCGCTGCAGATATAGAGGTTCTAACCATTATGAGTTCATTTTTTCAAATTGAGGAGATTTTTCTTTTATTGTATTATATCTTGTATCTTCTATATTTTTTTGATTATTTATATATTGTACTTGTTGTTTATTCATTTAACTGTATGTATATTGTCATTGCATTTCATGACATAATTTTCTCCAAATGGCAGATAGAATGCATTAGGACAAAGGCGGTTACATGACTTTCCACGACTGTCCTTCAGAAAAGCACCTTCGAATTCTTTTGAAGTGATAAACGAATAGTTGGCTTGTGGTCATCCAACGTCGTTTATTATACTTCACCCCATAGTTTGTCCGATTCGGATAACCAAGTCTTGTCTAAAACATTCCTAGTCAGCTAATGTAAAGCGAAGCCAAAACCTTGAATTTAGCGCATTTGCTTGAGATGACTTAACATTTAAGGCACATTTGTATAAGACATGCATTCATTGTTTGTATGTTATGTGATATACTTATTTTACGTGAATATGTTGTATGATATTTTATTATTTCAAAGCTTTTTTAAGAGTCTCATAGACATAAATATCAAGTCATTTTCAAGTCACTTTTACCTTTTAAGTTGTTTTTGAAAGCTTGAAGGTTATAGCTTGTTCAGGGTGACAGTGGATAGGAGACTCGCGAAAGCTGATTTGTATTTCACAAGACATTAATACTCAATCAATAAGATAAATCAGGGGAGTCTTTGACTATGAAGTCACTCATTTATTTTTTGTTATTTTTGCATGTTGGCCCTGCTTTCACACATTTCACATATTTTTGCAGGAAAATCGTATTCGACAACAGTCGGGGATGGTCATAATAATGTGTGGTTCTCATAGATAATTAAGAGAACACACAATTTCAAGAGACATTCAGAAAAAAATACAACAAGTGGTTACTGTAGGAATTCAGAGATCACATTCAACAGACAGTACAAAGATGGACAGTTAAGAGGATGCAAAACATATTGGTGCAAACATTCAGAATGCACTCTTTGACTAAAGATGTCAGCGGCACTATACTTACGAGTCATTACTCTAAGTTTGTCTAAGTTTCTGAATAATTTTATACCCTGTTTGAACGAACTACGCGAACCTGATTCTCATCTCGGTGAGATACATAGGCAACCCTTTTTGGGTTCAGTATTCATTTATTCAATTTTAAAAATAAACTAAAATGATTTGTGCAAATTTTTAGAGATATATTTGCATGAACTACGCGAACCTGATTCTCATTTTGTTGATATACGTAGGCAGCCTTTTATGTGTTCGGTATTCATTCTTTTAAGTTAAAAAAAATTCAATAGTTTATGCATATTTTCAAAGACATATCTGCATGAACTATGCATCTCGATAAGATACGTAGGCAGCCCTTCTTGGGTTCGGTATTCATTCTTTAAAAAAAAATATTTTGTACATATTAAAAGAGTCATGTCTTCAGCTCAAATGTGACCAATGCATTTAGGAGCATGTAAAAATATTCGATATGATGAGCAAGACTAACTTTGTGGTAAACCATAGATTTTCGTGGTACCTCTTATTTGTACTTTTGTGATTCTTGAAAATTCTCTTGCATGCATTCAAGATAAGAATAAAACCAATCTTATGATTTCATGTGCATTGTGTGGTGAGGTTTTAGATCAAAATTCATTTGCATCGCACTGTTGATCTAAAACTTGGCTTGAATGTTTATTAAACGAACCCTAAAGCAAGAAAAACCAGATTTTATCTATTTTCGTATGTATAGTCCATAAATTTTTGGTGATTCAGGATTTTGACTTATTTTTTGCCAAAATTTTGCATGAAAGTCCGTTAAGACCTTATTAATGGCGTGAGTTAGTCCCGAGGGGCAAACAGACGCATTTTCAAGTTCAAACGAGCCCCAAAGCAAGAAAAACCAGATCTTATCGATTTTCGTGTGCTATAGTCCATGAATTTTTGATGATTCAAGATTCCAACGTGTTTTTGGCTAAAAATTTTCATAGACGTCCATTAAGACCTTATTAATGGCATGAATTGGTCCCGAGGGGAAAATAGGAGCATTTTCAAGTTCAAACGAGCCCAAAAGCAGAAAAAACTAGATTTTATCAATTTTCGTATGCTATAGTCCATGAATTTTTGGTGATTTAGGATTCTGACTTTTTTTTACCAAACTTTTTCAAGGACGTCCGTAAAGACCTTATTAATCGAGGGGCAAACAAGCACATTTTCAAGTTCAAACAAGCCCTAAAGCAAGAAAAATCAGATTTTACAGATTTTTATGTACTATAGTTCATGGATTTTTAATGATTCGGAATTTTAGCTTGTTTTTTGCTAAAATTTTTCATGGAAGTTCGTTAAGACCTTATTAATGGCTTGAGTTGGTCCCGAGCGGTAAACAGGAACATTTTAAAATTCAAATGAGGCCCAAAGCAGGAAAAATAAGATTTTACTGATTTTTGTGTGCTATAGTCTATGAATTTTTGGTGATTCAGGATTCCGACTTGTTTTTGGATGAATTTTTCATGGAAGTGCGTTAAGACGTTATTAATTGTGTGAGTTGCTCTCGAGTGGCAAACAAGCACATTTTTAAGTTCAAACGAGCCCCAAAGGTGGAAAAACCAGATTTTACCAATTTTCATATGTTATAGTCCATAGAGTTTTGGTGATTCAGGATTCCATCTTGTTTTTGGCCAAAATTTTGCATAGAAGTCTGTTAAGACCTTATTAATGGCGTTAGTTGGTCTCGAGGGGCAAACATGCGCATTTTCAAGTTCAAGTGATCCCCATAGAAGGAAAAACCAGATTTTATTAATTTTCGTGTGCTATAGTCCATGAATTTTTGGTGATTCAGGATTCCAGTTTGTTTTTAGCCAAAAATTTTCATGGACGTCCATTAAGACCTTTTTAATGGCGTGAGTTGGTCCCGAGGGGCAAACGGACGCATTTTCAGGTTCAAATGAGCCCCCAAGCAATAAAAATCAGATTTACCAATTTTGTGTATTATAGTCTATGAACTTTTGATGATTTAGAATTTCGACTTGTTTTTGGCCGAAACTGTTCATAGAAGTCCGTTAAGAGCTTATTAATGGACTGAGTTGGTCCCTAGGGGTAAACATGCACATTTTCAAGTTCAAACAAGCCCTAAAGTATGAAAAATCAGATTTTACCAATTTTCGTGTGCTATAATCCATGGATATTTGGTAATTTGGGATTTCGACTTGTTTTGCCAAATTTTTTTATGGACGTTCGTTAAGACCTTATTAATGGCGTGAGTTGGTCCCGAGAGGCAAACATACACATTTTCAAGTTCAAATGAGCCCCAAAGCAGGAAAAATCAGATTTCGACGTGTTTTTTGCTAAAAATTTTCATGGACGTCCATTAAGACCTTATTAATGGCGTGAGTTGGTTCCGAGGGGTAAACATGCGCATTTTTAAGTTCAAATGAACCCCAAAGCAGAAAATACTAGATCTTATCGATTTTCGTGTGCTACAGTCCATGGATTTTTGGTGATTCAGGATTTCGTCTTGTTTTTTGCCGAAATTTTTCATGGACGTCTGTTAAGACCTTATTAATGACGTGAGTTGGTCTCGAGGGGAAAATGAGCGCATTTTCAAGTTCAAACGAGCCTAAAGTAGGAAAACCCATATTTTATCAGTTTTTGTGTGCTATATTCCATGAATTTTCGGTGATTCAAGATTTCGGCTTTTTTTTTGCTAAAATTTTTTATAGTAGTCCGTTAAGATCGTATTAATGGCGTGAGTTGATCCTGAGGCAAAAACAGGTGCATTTTCAAGTTCAAACGAGCCCCAAAGCAGGAAAAACTAGATTTTACCCATTTTCGTGTGTTATAGTCTATGGATTTTTGTTGATTCGGAATTCCGGCTTGTTTTTGGCTGAAATATTTTATGGACGTCCGTTAAGACCATATTAATGGCGTGAGTTGATTCCAAGGGGCAAACAAGTGCATTTTCAAGTTTAAAAGAGCCCCAAAGCAGGAAAAATCAAATTTTACCGATTTTCGTGTGCTATAGTCCATGTATTTTTGGTAATTCTGAATTCCGGCTTTTTTTTTGCCAAAATTTTTCAATATAAAAGTCCGTTATGACCTTATTAATAGCGTGAGTTGGTCCCGTGTGCTATAGTTCACTTTTTTCTATTATTTTAAGATTTGTTATTGGATATTCAATTTCCATTATAACCACTAATAATAAAAAAAAACATCACAAGAATATCATTTGTAAATGTTTTTTTAAATAAATAATTTTCAAATCTATCTATTCTGTAATATGGACATAGTTTGACAATATAGTTTGACTTCAATAAGCCACAACTATGGAAATAAATTAATTTTTAATATTAATATACAAAAAGGATGGTGGGTCAAGCAATTTCCCAATCAATATGATCAAAATTATAATATTTATAAAAAACAGGATAACTTATTTCAGATTTTAGCTTTACAAAATCTTGTTCCTTTTATTATTAGTTTTGACTTACTATACAGTGGAGTCTACTTCATCCTCATTAGTGTTTCTATACTGATTTTCAGAAATTTCTTCTTTTTACTACTAATAATGCCGTATTGGACTAGATTAATTTAAATTCACATTCAATAGAATTTATTTTTAAAAAAATTATTAAATATTTCTCAAAGAAATAGTTAATAATAGTAATTGATATTTATTGTGAACAATAGTAATAGTTAATAACAATAGTGTTCAATAATAGTAATTAACAATATATATCGACTATTATCAGTTATGATTAGTGATTATTGTAAATAATTTTGTTGTGATAATGATTATAAATTACATTAGTGGTGTTAATAAATAAATGTGGTAATTGACGATAATCAAACTGAGGATGATAATAGTTAATAATACTGAAAAACAATTATAAAGGTGTAGTTGATAATGAATGGTAAGGGCGACACGATAATAGTTAGCGGTGAAAATGAATGAAGTAGTGTTAGGTATCATCTTAATCATTCAAATTTATTCAGATCTACTAAGTAATCGTAAAATAAAAAATAAAAAGTGCTTAATAATTGTTCTGTCTTGCTATTGCAAATTGCAATATTTCTTTTTCGTGTTGTCTTATTCATTACTTCATCAAATTCGTTATCGTCTATGTTGTTCAATGTACTCTATTTTTTTCTTTATTAATTTAAGTACTTGACCTACTTTTCTCAATAATAAAAAATTAAAGTGTGTAAATATTGCTTAAGAAAGAGATGATCTTGTGGTACAATCCTACCTAATCATGTGGTCTGGTTTGTATATATTTAAAATTCTACAAAAAGGGATCGATTTAAAATTTAAATTTAATAGAATTTGATTTTAAAATTTTTAATATTGGATGCCTTGAATTTCTAAAATTATTATTATTATAAGAATAAAAGAAATTAACTATAAATTTCATTGTTGTTCTATTGTAAAATCATTCATAGCTAATATTTTTTTCATATATATAATCTGTCACTAAATAAAAATGGGGACCGATACAAATTTATAATGACAACTCAATTCAGTGTGTAAATAAAATTTGTTCGTCATAAAATTGATTTGAATACTTTTCACATATATATTTTAACTTTATATTAAATTCTCGTTATAAAGCTTACCTCCGCCACTAAGAATATATATATAAAAAAAGTATTTTTTTCCTTTTTCTTGTGGTCCTATCGTCCTAGTGTTCTAAACACGGATTATTGGCCCTTAAGAGTGGCTTTTTTAAAATCTTTTAAGTGAAACTTAGTGTGGAATATTAGTGCCTAATTAACCTTTAATTTATGAAAAAGAATTTCAATAAAAAAATTACAATATATTATAAAGGACTTTCCTAATGGTTAGCAAGTGTTCTACTGTCTTAGTCCCATCTTTTAGGGAAAAAAAAGAAAAGTAATATAGCAAAACATTACATACTCTACCCATCTAAAAGACTCAAATTTCAATCATGATTGCGGTGGAATGATAAGAATTTTTTTAATTCATAATTAGAAATTTTAGATTTAATTTTTGGAATTGAAACTAAATTTTGTAAGAAGTGTTAAAACTTTACACATAATTTTTTTATCATATAAATTCATATTAATCAAATTAGTATAACTTTGAAACGAATTATTTTTAAAAAAATAATAACTTAATCATTAATTTCAAGTCATTCGAAATTAATGAAATTCCTATCCTAATAAGTCATGGAATCCTAGTTTTAGACTGATTTTTTTTTTTTATGATTAGATGTGTGAGTTTTGTTAAATCAAATGTAATATCATATTAAAAAGAAATGGCATTTTTAACGGCCTTTATCCAAGTTTTGAACTCATTTTTTTATCGATACGTTTCAAAAATGAATTCTTACCAATTGAATCTGAGTTTCTTGCATGTTCTAACCATTATTAAATATATATTTTATTTAATATTTCATGTGCTTATGTTACGTATATATATTTTGATTTATCTAAAAGAATGAAATTTGAAAGACTAAGATCAATTGTATTTTCTCAACAATCTACACCTTGTACAATTATGTACTTAACAAATATTTTACTTTCTATTTCTCATTAATTTACCTAAATCTCCACCACACACAAAACAAAAAAGAATTAACATTAAATGTTTGAGTGATCATACATTGATCTTTTCTAACTAAACAAATTATAAGCAGGCAGCTTTGTCGGCAAGTTGGCTTATCAATAAGACCCCACTAGCAAAAACAAGAATAGTGTAGAAAAAGAAAGAACTTTTTAAGTTTTATACATGGACAATATAAATAATTTATATATGATTAATATAATTTAAGTAATTTATTATGATATATTATTATTTTCTACTTTTTAAGTTATCTTATTACTTATTAGAATAATATACAGATTTTATTTTTTTCGAAAGTGTAATCGTAATTTTAATTTTACCTATTTTAAATTTTAAGTAGTAAATATTTTATTTTAAATTTAATATTCATTCATAATAAATATATTTTTTTAAATCGTATCTAAACTTCTAACTCTATTTATATATAGACCCTTAATAATTAAAAAAATCACAAAGTAATTTTTTTAAAAATTCTTAAAATTTATTATATTTGGCCAAACTCATATTTTAACACCCTATATACATTTGCAATAAAGAAAAACTCACAAAGTGAAAGTCCTCAAAAGCAAAGCACCCATATAAACTTTACCTGATAACTACAAGCACTAGCAATTCCACCACCGAAAAAAGAAACTATTCTATCAACTTGTCCCAATATTTCTATAACTCTTCAAAGAAAACAAACTCCATTAATAACCTATCAGCCCTTTATATATATAATCATGTGGAGGTTATTAGTATCAATAAGGCAAAATTTACAAAATATGGGAAAAAGTCCAAGAGTAGCTGATGAAAATATGACAAATATTTGTAGAGGTGAAAATAATAGATCAACAAGGCAACATAATTGGACCGGGTTTTCGATCATTTGTGGCGTTTTTCGCGCACCATTAGCCTTATTTTCGTGCTTAAATCATCCTCGAATCAATGGAATGGATGGAGTTTGGGTTTCTGGTGAATTTTCACAAATTTCTGAAATGAATCATCTTATGGTTAGTGATAGTATGCGTTATGCAATATTGATGTGAAGAAAAAAAAAGATTATGGTAAGAAATGAAATGAAATTTTTAGTTGTGAAGAGACTTTTTTTGTTTTTTTGGTATTTTTTATGTATGTTGATGTATGTGAAGTTTGGGATTTGTTATTTTTCCTGAGGAAATCTAGGGTTTGTATAAGTGTTACTTCCTTGATTTTGGTTTATACGATAATGTTTGACTTGATAAAGAATTTTAGAGAGAATTTTTTTTAAAATTTGCGGACATAACATGGTATTTTTGTGATTATATAAAAAAACACGCATATTTTCCTTTGAAAACATATATACTTGTCGAAAATCTCAAAATGAAATTGACCGTGGGAAATTCATAGAGTTCCAATAAGGGTTATTGATGTTTAGTAAGTTATCCATTTAAAACTTGTGATTTAATTATTATTATGATGTTTTTGTAATTATATACTTAAAAACATGTAATTTTAATTTAATTTGTCAGAAGTAGCTAGCTAGAACTATTTTTGTATTTTTTTAAAACAACTTTGGACTGAAGTTTGTAAGTGAATAATAATATGGATAATAGAGTGAATAATGGAAGTTGAAAATTTTTATTTTTATTTTTCATTCTGGTTAATGCTTATGTATAGAAAAAATGAGAAAAATGGTCTCTTACGTTTGAGCGTAGATTTAAAATAGTTTCTTACATATGCACTGAATAATTTAAATAGTTAATACATGCATGCCATGTATTTAAATTTATAGTTCATTTTACTTTGTAATAATGGAAATTGCATTGGCTTGGTGTAAACACCCGATGCGGGTAGTGGTTTCCAAATTTTATCCATTAAATTTACTGAAAACTATGAAAAGAAAAAAAGAAATTAACGAAAACTCACTTTTAGAGTACATTTTTGGTAGTTTTGTAATTTTTTATAAGAGTCTAATGCAATTTGTCGAGGGGTAATTTATAGAATTTTTATATAATTTGTGTCTCATACAATTTTTTCTGTTGAATATTTTAGGATTGTTTTGGTGTTTATGACTAAATTTGCTTCCTTTTGTTATTGTCAAATCTAATGAATATAAATTATTAAATATTTGACGGAGACTAAAAATGTTAATTTTTATCAAATTTAAAAGACCAAAATTGTAAATTGTGTACTTAAGAAACTATTTAGAACCTAATCTCAAACATAAAGGGACCATTTTTGACATTTTCTTCTTATGTGTACCTAATTATTCCTTTCTTAAAAGTGCTTCTTCATATATATATTTTCCTTAGCTTATAATACAGATCTTAGATTAGGAATATTTTCTCTAAACGGCTAGCTTAATTAATTAGTTTGATGTGACATACCTATCAATTCTCTAAGTGCTTTATATAATAAAATAATAAAAAATATATAAAGCTTTTGAATTAAATTTTCAAGTTGGGCCAAATATATATAATATAACTTATTGATGAAGGAGGCTCGAATAAATTTCTTTTCGATATCCCTAGTTCCACCAATGGTAACGGATTCAATTGTACCATTACTATAAATTGAAGACAAACATATATAAACCTATGTGGAAATCATTAAAGAAAATTCAAATATTAATTATAAATCGATGATTTTAAAAAAGTAATGAGTCCAACGATTTAACTATTCAACTCATAAAAGATATAATGGCAACTGTTTTCTAATGCATAGGTGCTTTCTGGATTCATTTAAATGAAAAAATATATGCAACTTTAGTTTCATTTAATTTACTATCAAAAATAAAATAGATTGAACTAATGATAATTCCAACTATATGGAACTTATTGAGAATCTTACTTCTTGTCATTTCATTTTGTCTTTAGAAAAAGAAAAAGAATACTTATTTCATTTGAAAATAAGGGTAAAACATTTATACCATAAATCCAGAATAAACCTTAACATTTGAGATGTTTTTGGTTTTTCATCGGGTGTTTGATATTTACATTGGGACTCAATAAAATTTGAATCCACGTATTGCAAGATCCATTTGTGAGGGCAACACTCCCAATAAGATTTTTTCCATTCTCAAGCATTCAAACCTAATACATTGATAAGGACGGAGGAATCTCAACTATTCCATCATAGTTGATATCGGTCTTAACATTGAGATAAGTACATAGGTCATGCAAATAACAATGTCATAATACCTTGTGATCCCTTTGAATTTAGCATCGTTAATTTAATATATAATTGAATGATTTTTGTCCTAACTATCGTCTTGAATGTTGATATGACAAAAAGCGCGATTACACTTTTTTAGACGCGTGAAAATGAGGTATATTTAATTTACTTTTTAAAGTTTGGAAAACCAAACAAATTGTTACAAGTAATTGTTTGATAGATGGATATTATTCTTCGATAATTCTTTGTATTGATAATAATTATTCTTTGTATAGTGACTGAGTTGACCTCAACATGTGATTCATATAGTTTTTTTAGAATATGAGTTGATAAAGCACCCAATTAACCAATTAATTCCTTGGCTCCAAGAGAGAACAATCATTGCTAATATTATGTGGTCCTAGAAATAATTCTTTTTTTTTTCACTCAAAATGCTATGTTTTTATTTTCCACTATTGTATACTTTTATGAAGGAAAAAAAGTGTTACTATCACACATGGTAATGGAAAATCATTTCTATTTATTGGTAATACTAAAAAGCATGGAGGTCTAGGAATCAATACCCTTATTTAGTCTTATATATATTGATGTTTTTTCCTCGAAACAACTTTTATTATAATACAGTGTTTTGAAATCGTTTGATAGGATATATAAGAATAATACTGAATATGATATATTAATAATGTTGGAAATGGTAACGCTAGAACTATTTTTTATCGACTATTTTGCTTGTTATATAATATCAATGAATAGTATTTATTAGAAAAGAAATAATTATTATTGAATTGTTAATGCCATAATTTATTACATATAAGAAAAATATTGGTAACCAATAGTGATACATAAATTGAAAACACTACCAAATAAAAAGTTAAACAATATCAAAGCTAATACCAATATTATTTTCTCTAATACTTCCTATCTAACACGGAGTAATGATCAATGAAAGGATCGCAACATAATATCTTGTTTGATTACAATACTATGTTCATTATATTGTATATAAATACATGAGGTTGGGCATACACAGGAAATTATTGAAATTAATACAAACGAGTTTCGACTCTATCTATTTTATGATTCAATATGATACTAAATCGATGATGCTGGAGAAATTGCAAGATGGTGGCCATGTAGAGGACTTGTTAGTCTGAAGTCCTATTGTTATGCTCGTGCATCAGCAATGTTCTAGGTCATTTACAAAACAGTTATTCCAAAAAGGACTATTAATAAAATTTCTAAGCTAGAAGGAGCCTAGGTCAAACAAGGACTTATCTACAGCTTTTAGTTATGTATTAATTATGAGAAACTTGTTGGCTCAATTAAAGTAGGACACATTAAAAGGAAAAACATTATGAAGTAGAAGTTCTCTTAATCAAGAGGTCTCGGGTTCGAGTTTCCTTGGGTACGGAGCCGCCGGGAGAGTTTTACCCTCAATGTGGGACTTTCCGGCGCGAATCCAAATTTAGTCGGGTTCCAATGTGGGTACCAGACATCGAATGGGAAGCCAAAAAAAAAATTCTGTTATAAATTAAGGACCTTTGATTAAGGATGAAGAGATCTTATTTGTCGTACTATCCCTTTGTGATAATCATCATATTGTCCGCCAAGTCTCACTCCACTATCCTAAAAGCCCATGAACCTTCCCCATGTTCGGATAAACTACTCAACTGACTAAAGCTAAAAGGAGAAACTTTTCCAATGCTCGAATAAGCTACTCGATTAACTAAAGCTAAAAGGAAAAAGGGAGATTACTCTAATTGTAGTTGAGTCCACAAGGACTCTTTCTCAAATGTGTGACCAGCCAACATTCCAATAGACTTCTTGCTCATGGCATCCACCACTCGAATAATATAAAACGGTACAATCATAATCCTTAATCAACTCTAATTATGTTTGTTATCGAATTTTTTGAAAGTTCGATAGAAATTAATGTGTACTCTAATCTCTTATGAATTTGTGTAAATTACACATCTCTTTTCATATAAATAATGTCACTAAATCTTTGATAGTAAAAATAATTGAAGTCAACTCCAAATCATGAGTATGATTTTTCCTCGCGTTTCTTCCACTATCTAAAGAAGATTTTTTTTAAAAAAAAATTATTAGTGACATCAATATGTAGGTAAATTGGGCACGATCATGTAACTAATATTCCATTTTATTTTAGATTTTTTTTAAAAAAAAATCTTAGTGACATCAATGTCAAGTAAATTGGGTACAATCATTCAACTAATATTCCATTTTATTTAAGTCAACATCACTATTTATTATTTTAGAGAAAAGACTTTTTTTTTTTTAAAGAGATATTATTATTATCAACTTGAGCTTGCGTGAGCATACTCCGTTGGTACAAATTAAACTTTTTTGTTGTCTTTTATTTGAGACTAATTGTGTGTGGATAGATTCTCAAGATTAATTAATGTGTATTTATGCTAAATAAATGGGTATGTACTATCTCGTAGATATCGATAATTTTTTCCATCATGATTTGAAAAGATAAAAAGAAATCGCCTAATATTATTGGACAAACATATTTGGTTTAAAGGGACCAAACAAGATACAACTACTTGCGAAACATGCATTTCACATTTACCAACAATAATAACTACGTTCAAGTTCTAAAAAAGTTAGCGTCTGTTATGTGAATTTCATTGACCATGTTACTCCATATAAATTCCTCTCAGGTCAATATCATATACAAAATAAACAAAAATAAAAAAGTACGCAAAGTTCATTATGTTTTTCTATGAGGTATAAAACTCTTAAAAAGTACGCAAAGTTCATTATGTTTTTCTATGAGGTATAAAACTCTTAAAAGAAAATAACTCTGAAAAAGCATAGGACTTAAAGTAAATGTGTTATAATAGCTAAAACATATTTTTAACTAAGAGGTATCGCCTATTTAAATCTTTCTCATTCATCTTGCCTTATTGTTGTTGAATAATTAAGTTTGTAGAGATTGTACGTCTTTTGAGAAAACTTCATTATAGTGAATAGTGATTTTAGGCCTACAACTTGTCCTATTTTAATACCTTCACAAATCATAGTTTCACATATATAAATTGGTGTATCTGATGATCGACACTAGACATGATGAAATTATATTAAGCGACACTCTTTTATTTTATCCTCAAATGTGTGCTACTTCATCCTTCTCGTCGATACGATCGTATGGCAAATTGTCATTGATATGTGTACTTTAATGTCATGTTACCAAACTAAAAAATATCAAGTAGTTTTATTCCAAATGTGGTGAAGAAACATGATGAATCCACTATGATAAGAGTGGAAGAACCAAAAGGAATGGCATGCAGAAGTTGGGACTTGGGAGGTTCAATTAGTATATGGGCCAAGAAGGTCCAATCCATCTAAAGGCCCAAAATATACAAACACTCGTGGATCAAATGTGGCCCTATTGAATATTTAGACCAAATTAATATCCAATAAACCATACAACAAATTAAATTATTTTTTATACTGGCGATGTATATAAGTTAAACTCCAACCATAAGCATTCTATTCACGATAGCGATGAAACCGTGAAAGGTATTCTGATCATAAAAAATGTAACAAATATCAAATAAAATATTCGATCCAAGAAGAAGGATCCATATCCTATATTTCATAAATTTCTCACCTTGTATTTTTATTATAAGGTGCATTTAACATTGAGAGTAGATTTTTCTATGCAAATACAAATTATTTGGGAATCAAAAGAGAATAAGTGTACCTAGTTAGAAATCAAAATACATTTAAGGGAATATCATATATCAAATGTTAGAATTTAGAACTATAAATTAGTGCTAGCTCCATTTTCAACCAATCATTAATTTAACATCAAGGGAATATATATAAATAAAATAGAAGATCTAGATATTCAAAGATACAAATTAGAAAATGAAATAAATAAATAAAAGTGGGAATGGGGTTGATGATGACATATATCCACTACAAATAGTGTGATAGGTACAAGCCAACCAAAGCCAGGGTGTAGGAAGAGGTGAAAAAAAAAGTAGAGATATTGCACTAACAAACAAAATCAAATCCATAGAAAGGTAGTCAGAAAGAACCTTGAAATGCTGTTTTTGCAGTAAGATTGGCTGTAGATAGGTTGAGGGCCTGAGTGGGGTTTGGAAGGGGGTATGGTGGAATAATATGTCGGTATTCTTAATCACATGTTTTAAATTTGAGTTTTTAAAACATAATCGAATTTGTGAGCTTCAGACACCAAATGTGAATGCACATAAAGACCGTTAAAAGTTGTGATGAAAAGGTAAAGACACTTTCATCCTTAACCAAATGTTTCATTCGACTTTGAGTCCAAGAAACAAAGTTTCCTTTGATAAGAACTGCTTAAACTTAAAATGATGAGTTCTCTACGACGTGAATTCACTTAATTGACCGAACAACATGATACAAAAGATGAAAGTTATAGAACCTAAAACACAACTCAAGTACTAAAACAAACCATAGGTTATTGCCCAACTCAATTCTTGGAAAATAATGACGGAGTTACATTTTTCACTAACAGATTAACATCAATTACATACATATATTCTTAACGTTTTATATATAACTTAATATTCTGATAAAATTCGGATGAACCCTTCGACTCTGTCACTATGAGAGAATATGTGTGGGGTTGGGGTGTTGAACCCTAATGATCCCCTTGGCTCATTTCTTCATATTACTAATAAGTAGTAAGACCAAGGGTCTCCCAGCTAGGAACCAATAGATCTGGCATCTTCTTTTCTTTTTATAAAATTATAAATAATAATATTCGACAATGATACTCATGAAGAACTCAATTATCTTCTTTTTATCTGTCCCCATTGAATAATCACAGGGACTCAATAAGTATTTATTTAAGTTTTATGTTTATCGATAGAATACATTTTTTTTGTAGAATAGATGTAGTTTCAACTTTTAAAGAAAATCAATTAGTATTATTTTTATGAGATTAGTGAGTGCACCAAATGTCCCTTTTTAGGGTAGTCATTTAGATTTGTATTTCTAATTTTTTTTAAAAAGTTGAGAAAATATAGCCTTTCGAAAATTATCCTTTAAAATAACATTACTTTCAAGTATAGTTTTGATCATATATCGAAAGATTCTCATTCATTCTATCACGTTTCTCATTGATCAACATACACATTATTTGTTGTGAGCCTCAATTTCTTCATTAGTTGTCAAGAGTATAGTTGCAAAGTTTTGCCATTTTTACTTGTTTATTATATTAAAAATATTTTTTAATTTTTATTGTCATTTTTAATTAGCATATCAAAAGAAAAATATATTTTCTTTTCACGTAGCATTTTAAAATTATTTCTCAAGATCTAAGACTAAATATTACTTACTCTGAATATTATAATAAAATATTCATGTGATCAATTATTATTCTTAAGAGATATGCAAATTTCAAACTGAACAAGTTAAAATAAACAGAGTGACTATCTTCCCGATTCTCTCCAACTCTTTGTGCTAAGAATAATAATAATTTTCGTCTAAAATAGAAGATGAGAAAGATAGAAGGAAATTAGTTCAATAAAATATTCTTGTGGACTTGAAATATATGGATAGTAGTGCACCAACAAACCCAAAAAATTTATATACTTTGATATCAAATATAACTAAGACAACAAAATAAGATTAGTAAGATTTGCAGGTTTGGCACTTTTTTTGCCAACAACAAAAACTCACAAGTATTTTAATCTTTTTAATAATAATATATAGTGAGTAATATATTCCACTGAGATATGTTTTGGCTTTAATTTTGTTGCCAATTTCTGGGCAAAATGCCAAATGAGTAGCACTAAGTGCTAAACAAAAAAAAAAAAAAAAAAATAGAAGTAGAAAAGCTAGAGCAATAATATTCAATCATATATACGGTGAATATATAATAAGCTTACTCCTATTTTTTAATAAAGTTTTTGTAAAAATGAAGATTTTTTTTTTCCTATCTACGAAGGTGCCTGTTGAAAGAACTGTCCCACATTAAGTCAAGACAAGATTTCGATGCTCTTTATATGACTCAGATAACCTTCCTCCCTTTGAGTTAATTTTTGCTCATATTTTTATCAGGAAAAATTCCCTATCATTTAAAAAAGTACAAAAAGCCCCTCTCGGATATATCCCTCACATTAGGTAATGTATCATTTGCAATGTCTTGGACAGTCAAGGAATGTATCAGAGAGCAACTATTAAGTAATGTATCATTTGTAATGTATTGGACAGTCAAGGAATGTATTCGAGAGCAATGGAAAATTAGGTTGGACAGTCAAAAAATGTATCCGAGAGCAATGGATAATCCAGAATTTTTATAATTGGGGAAACTTCTAGGATATAATTAGCCCCAAATGTATGAAATTTTTGTAGTTTTCCCTTATTATCATGGTATCACAAGCAAATTGGGTCCGATTTGGGGGCCCAAAGCGTGCGGGAGTTTGTGAATATATCCCCAATCTAGGATTGTGTACGCTCCAGTTCAAGAAGTGTCTGACGTGGTGGAGGTGGGGGAAGATCCCATAGGGACTCCTTATATGATTTGATCAATCCTCATATCTTTGAGCTGGCTTTTGTGTGTAAATTAAGTTCAAGATCCATTTATCAAAGTCGTTTTACTTTTGAGTAAAGGTTTTTGGATATATATACACACAACCACACAAAAAAATAATTATAAAAAAAAAATGATGAACTTATGTGTATCAATTTTCAGAAGAAGTACTATATGCTTGGAATAACAATTCAGGAGTAAGTAAAAGATATCGTATTAGAAGGGACGAATATTGGCCTTGGTCATCCAATGGTACCAAATGGAAGGGTCGACGTTCAACGAATAAAACTTACTCTAGAGATAGGCCAGAGTTTGAGAAGTTTAACTTTATACTTAAATCATTTCACCTTTAATCTCGTAAATTTAAAATCAATTTTGAGAAGAATAAACTTACAAAGATTATTAATGTTGATCATACCTTAGATAATGATATTTCCAAGGAAGTATAAACAAAAATAAAATTCTCACACTTACATAATGATAGTAACAAATTTCCAAAATTGTTTTTTTTTCTCCATTAACACATGGAAGAAATGACAATAATATTTAACTCTTCATCAATGTGCATATAGAATACCTCTATTTATAGAAGTGTGTATCTTTTTATTTTCTTTCTTTTTTTTTTAGAAAAAGAAATTCATAAGTTCTAATTTTTATTTAGTTTTATCATTTTCCCAACCATTTTGTTAATTAAAACATAAGATAAGTAAGGGCGGGGCCGGGCTGAATACCACTTTTCCTTAATGGGCCTACCCTTTAAAAACCCACTAAAAATTGTATTTCAAATTTAAATATTTAAGCCGATTGTTATATTAGATAGCTAAATTGTATACCATATGAAATATATCGATTTGTCGTGACTTATATGTGGTAGTTCACCCATTTTGGTTCCTCTCGTCACCATCTCTTCACTCAACTTAAAGGATATTTCAGTCTATATATTTTAAAAATAAATTATTAAAAGGTTATCTCCGCACATATATATTAAAATTAGAGACGATATTTAAATAGCAGCGCAAATATATTTCTCTTGGACAAATGACCTCTCAAATTTCTTCTCTCCCCCCCCCCCCCCCCACATGAGGACTCCCAAGCAAAAAAAAAAAAAAAAAAGATGAAAAAAAAAAAAAAAGGCTTTAAGTTATATACACTGTATAAGTGCGGAGCCCAAACTTTTAACAAGAAAAATAAAAAAAGGTAAAAGAATGTCCCTAGTGCAAATCAGGCTTGCAACAAAAGGATAGGCTAATGTATCGCAATCTCTACATAACTAATACATACATAATTAATACATATGTAACTAATTTCTACATAACTAAACTCTGCATAACTAAACCCTACATAACTAATACATGTATAATTATAGCTAATACTCATATTACTAATAACTGCATAACTAATACCGACATTATTAATACTTGCATAACTCTACTAACTACCAAACGACCCTAAACCCTTCAGCCACTGGGCTAAAGTTCATAATGTGTAAGTTCTCTACTAAGAACAAGTAAAAGATGATGTGATGGTGCGTAAATTTCTATAATAATAGTACACGGTCAAATATCTTTATAACACCGTCCATTGTTTAGATACAATTTGACTATTATAATGAAATATTGTTATAGAACACATATAATATAACATAATATGGAAGTCGGTTACAAAGGAACCTTGATCGTTGTAGTAAAATGTTATTATTTTTACTTATTATATATAAAGGATGATTATTATAAGTCTGCACATATTATAGCTTAAACTACAAAATATACAATCTTAAATAAAATACATAAATGAATTGATGTTTGTTGACTCTGTCAAGCAAATGGATTAGAAAGGAGCAAAATAAAGTAATAATGTCATAATAAGGAGTCATTATCACTTTAATTGTGAAGATTAGCCAAAGCTACCAAATGTCCCTATTACTATGAGCAAAAAATTAATGTGAATTAACCAAGAAAAACGAGTACACTAATTAGATTCACTTGCGTGCCTAAAATTTTCTGCTTCGTCTTATTATGGAATAAAGTGCCTCAAACTTTTTATGGTTTGAGAAAGAAACTCACGGCAAGTTTTGTGTGTGTATATATATATATATATATATATATATAAGATTTAATTAGAATTTTAACTACCAAATTAGTGATTGGGTGTCTTCTTCATTTTGCATAATACATCAATACCCCCTAGAATAGTCACTAATTTATCGTTAAATAGTTCGTATGTAATATGATTTTTCGAATTTGTTGTTGTTCCATCATTAAATAGGATCAACAATATATTTTTATTGTTAATGATAAACGTTGTCTGTATATGTATTATGTAAGAGATGTTTATAAATATTTGATTGTGAACTCAATATATATATATTCCTTCTGTTCTATTTATGTAGTACAATTCAATCGAAAGTCTAACTTTTATTTTTTTATTGTGAATTTATTTGAATACGAGATCTCTTAAAAAGATGAAATAAAATTTACATATTTAAAAAATACATTAAAAATTATGAACCCACAATAATTGATAATTTAAAATGTTTTTAAAAACATAAACAGATCGCTGTCAAAGAAAAATCCTCTTAACTCTCATAATATAAAGGTTCTATATAAATTGAGATGGTAAAAATACTAACTTTAGATCATAGTAAAAGCAAAAAAAATAATAAACTTTTGAATTCCATCTTTAACGGTAGGTTGACTTTGAGTCCTGTTAGAAGTAAATATGCATATGTTGATTATAAAATTTTCACATATTTTTTTAAGAAAAAATTGAGCTTGTTCTGTTTGAATTATGATAATGTTTCTGTTTTATTTCAGATAAATAAATGATAACAAAATCCAAGTCTATCTTATCTGATGATGTTGCATGACTCTTAGTCCAAAAGCACTTCTGATTATAATTAATTAATTAATTAATTAATTATTGGTGCATCCTTAGTAAGCGCACAACAACAATAACTAGTGTGAATCCTTAGTGAACGCAGATCAATATTTATTATAACATAACTTATTAATGTAGCCATAAAGCAGTGACATAGTCAGAATTTTCGATAAAGGAATTTAAAATATAAAGAATAAATATGAAAAAAAAACCAAAGAAATATATGTATTTTATTAAAATATAATTTTAATTTTATATAGACAGTATAATTTTTTAATGAATGAAATTTAAATAAATCTCTTTCGATGTCCTAGCTACGACCGTGCATACAAGTACTTCAAGCATTTCATGTATGCATTGTACCAACGGATTCCAACATTATCCCATACACTTGAACTATAGGTGGGTTTAATTAATTATATTTTCTAATATCAAATTGAGAATAATTAATTAATTAATCACTGTTATCCAAATCCCTTATCACCTCCTAGCCATCTCATCCAAGTGCTCTCTCCACCACCACACATTTTTTTTTATTAAAATGAAATCATTTGTTGGAATAATAATTTAAAACTGAAGTAGAAATACTATGTTATTTAATATTTATTTAATTCATGTCTAGTTAAAATTTGTTTGTCATTCTAATTTGATTTGATTTGATTTCTTACTATTATAAATAGGGATGTTATTAGCTACTATTTTCAATAGAAAGAACTAGAGAAAATTATAGCGAGACTCAAAACTATTAATCAATGAAGAAAATTAGAATAAGATTTTGTAACGATCTTGCTCTTGTTAAGATATTGTTTGCTTTGAATCTAGGCTTACACGCACATTCCTTAGATTTTAATCCAAAAAAATGCATCAACAATTAATTCTAAACGTATTCTTATAATTTTCCTAACTTTTGTTTTCATTTCGATATGAAATTCACATAAAGTGTAATGATTAGTTACCCCTTATTCGAAGACTTGCCTTAGCATAATACAATGTGCTTAATGTGGTATTTATATACATATGCTAATTCTGTGGACTTCTACATTATTAGTCCTCTAAAAAAACATTGGGTTATTCTTAAAACTTTAATAAAATATATTAAATAAATATATAATTGGACTGACTTGTTGACTTGTAGTTGGACAGAGAGAAAAGCAGTTGAAAATCAATTATTATTTGTTGTGGCCTACATCCATATCAGATTAGTTAAGCAACCAAATATAATTATGTAAAAATATATATATTAGAAAGGTAGTGGAAATCCCACTTCAACTAAAGATTATATGAGTAATTAATTTCTCCCAAGTGACATCAATGTCCAATAAATCTATCTAATCTTCCAATATTTTAAGAGTATCTTTTCTTTTTTCTATTTATTGTTATTGATTGAGAATACATTGAATTCTTTAAAAAGCATCAATATAAATCGTGCTAAAATGATTGAAATTTCTTCATCTTTAATCAGAGATTTCGATTTCAAAATGAAATTTTTTTTATTGAAAGTATCGCCCAAAAAGGTGGGCCCTACCAAATTTAATCGTACTTCAATATGAATAACGAAGCTAGAAAAAATAGATTATTCAAAGAGCAATTGTTTGTAATTTAATTAGGCTCACGTGAGCATCTGAAGATATACCTCATCACTTGGCCTAATGAGCGAAATATTTATTGCAATCCGTTGCATAACTTTATATTATTTTTTTCTCTAGTTTTCTTTAATTATAAATTAATTTAGTACAAATGAATCTTTTTATTCGTTTTTCTTTTTTGTACTATGTTTTTTTTAAGAGTTTTAAAAAGTTTTATATTTAAGATATGATACAAATTCATGCGTTAAGATGATTATGTAGTCTAAGAAACAACAAAATCAGTAAGATTTATTTAACCAAAATAGATAATATGTGTCATGAGTTGGATCGCGCAATATTAAAGAATTCTAAACATGCAATTCACATTTAGCTTAAGGAATTAAATAGTTAATTTACGTGCTTGATGCGTGTCATGTTATATACTCTAATTCATATTACAGAATTTGATTCTTGCATCAATTATTTTATATTAAGACATGTGAGAATCAAATACTAAGTGGAATTAAGCTAACAATATCCTATATTATCATATCATAATTATAAATTAAATAAATCCCGGCAATGTATCATTAGATCATTTAATATTAAAAATTCTTATCTGCTAATTAAGTACATGGTGGTGTTAGTCTTTATTTTGTACAAGTCTTCTCTTAATTAATTCGAAGAAAATATTCTTTGATTCACATTCATTGTCTCTTTCTTTTATTTTTAAGTGAAATGAATCTCTAACTTCTTTGTTTTTTACTTCTTCGCTATTATATTCCTTTTTATACTCATTGTTTCTTATATGTTTTGTTTCAGTCGAAGATCTATTGAAACAATTTTTCTATTTTTATAAAATAAAAATAAAGTTACCTACACAATATAATTCACTATGTGAAACTATATTAAATGTTATTATTATAGTAAATGATGAAAAAAAAAACAAAGAATTAAGTATGGTGACATATTACCTAACGACATCACTATTATAATTAGTAATATTGTCAACAACTTTATATTGCATTTTGAACATTTTCTTAAGCAGAACAACAGCAATGTTTTTAAAAATGGGAAGAAGCAATAATTAGAACTTTCTAATGCCTTTTACTATTTTTCCTACAAAAGAAAAAAATAAAACTTCTAATATAATCATCTTTTATCTTTCTATCTAATTAATTAAATTCAGAGGATGTTTGACCAAGTTTATAAGCTGATCAAATTAATATATAAGTATCTTTTTGCTTATTTACACGCACGATAAATAATCAAAGTGCTTCTTATAAGATAATTAGTCAAAAGCTATAAAGTAATCATTCCAATTTATTATTATTCAACTTATAAGCACTTTTAATTTGATCAACGTGTTATTAATTTATTTTTAATATATTTTCTGATTTTCTATTTTTTTTCAAAACAAAACCCCTATTGTCCTCCTCATTTCATATCCATCATTCATCCTTTTCTTTACGATTTATTTTTTAAGATTATAAGTTTTGTAATAAAATTGAGGGGATATAAGAATTTAGCTCCAAAACACACTTTTTGAACACCACGGACTAAAATGTACTCTCTTTATAAATACAAACTAAAACGGACATTTTGCTCATTTATAGGCAAAATGTGACAAACAAATTTAATTCCGTTAGTCACTCCTAAAACCCAAAAAAAAAATCACAAAATTTCTCATAAATGGACGAACTACATTTTTTAATTAACTTCTTACGTGTTTAGCAAACGCATCAATTGCTTATTATCAGTTTTAACACTTTTATCCAGACACATAACTACTTTAAAATTGATGTAGGAACCCATGCATAAATATTATACTTCATTAATTAGAGATACATCAACTTGTACTTTAGTTGCTTGATCAACTATTGTGAGTGGGATTTGGTTTTGGATTAGGACGTCACTTGTATTATTGAAGATTAATTTAACATATTAGTGGTTAAAAAAACAGTAGAAGATAAAATTATACAACTATGATTACTCCACACTTTCTTAGTTGTAAGACTGAAATATATAATAAAAAGTAATTGGATTTCACATATCCTCATTGGACGTATCTTATGTGTTAGAAAAATTATCTTAAATACTTTTTTATTTTTATCAAAAATTTTGTGTTCAACTTCGAAAGAGATACTCTATTTCCCGACTCCAACACAAATTTAAATTAAATCAAATTTTGATATAAATATCAAATATCAAATACGAAGTAGAAAACATAAAAAATACGTTAGAAAAATATCCAATCGTCCTTGCCGTGTACGTCCATTTTCAGAATGGAAGCTGACGCGATGAAAGGGGCTATCTTTTCGGTGGGACCCATATTAGTCATTTTATTCATAATGAACATATATACTCTAACTTTTATTTGGGTCCTACTATATTAATTAGCGTACAAATATTGCTTCTACTTTTTTTTTTTCTTTTTTTCATAGCTCTTCCTTTTTTTTCTTTTCTTTTTTTTTTAAAAATAAAATATTTGTAGATTTTAATTGTTTGTGGTTGAAAATCACAGGATATGAGTAAGGTTTGTGGCGCATCTCACTTGACATATTTATGGGGATCACATTTGATATGTTATTTTATTGTTGTTTATGGTTGAAATTAGTTTTTTTTTTTTTCTATGAAAGAAATAGATGGTGTGTAAATTAAATAATTGAACTGAGAATTACAATGTGAAAATTTAATAATTGATGGTTCTCTTGCATTAGTAAGTCCCTTACATGTATATTGGTGTGAGAGAAGACGCTAACTTCCTAAATAACATGTTTTTTGAAGTAGAGGTATGGCCAGGCAAAGTAATAGGAAATTAAATAGAAATAGGTTGGATCAATAAAGAAAAAAGTGCACAAGACTCTAAATTAGGGTTACCTTTTAAGGAAGGTGGTAAAAAACTATGAAGGATATTTTGAATCTCAATCAAATAGTGTTATAGGTTGTTCTAATTCAAAACAAGGACCTTGCGTAAGATGACGTAACCTCAAGCTTGAAAACGTGTGATTCAATTTCTCTCATGAGAGAAACATTAAAAGTGTTACGATATATTTAAGATCATAAATTCTAATGGACACATCATATAATAGAAGGATGTATTATTGATCAACTAGTAGTAGAATAATTTGTACTTAAGTTATTCAAAAAAGTAATAGAGATGGTGCATGAATGACAGAGGGTAAAATAAAGGGGTGAATAATAGAACTTCTTTTAATCATTTGGGGCAAAAATGACATTAACAATTATTAGAAATGAAATAATGATGATTGTCTAGACTCTAGGGGTGGCAGGCCAAGAATATTATAGTAGTGGAGGGTCTTTACAGTAGACCCCCCAAAGTTTTTGGGGACCCATTTTCCACCCTAATCTTATGATGAATACTCCTAAAGTCATCCAACATGATCAAAATTGTAATGAAATCTTACTCTACAGCCCAAGATTTGAGATGCTTCTTGTGCATATTTTCATGTCATATCTTTAGCATTACATTTATTAAAAAAAAAAAAAGAACTACTCTAGTTTGATAAATATTTGATACGAAAATCTAATCGTTATGTTAATAAAGAATTTTAGTTGTTCAGGAGGTGACTGTTAGAACTTTTATTGTTGTTGAAGAAGATTCGATTCTCCACTTTATTAACTCCCTCTTGTTTTTTTCCTTCCTCTCCACCTTATATATAATTAAACTTTTTTAAAAAATTATTCTGTTAATAAGTGGGAAGAAAAAAATCATGGTGGGATAGGTAAATCCCTCGTAACCCTTAATGGGAATGGGGAATTCTTAGTAGAAAGCAATTTCTTATTAATGAGTTCTAATCAATAAAAATCTAAATTAGTCGAGTCATAAATTTTAAGAAAAGAGTTGAGGAGGAGGGGGAGGAAGGAAGGAACCTCATTTTCTCTTTCCTTTTCTTCCTTTTTCTTTTGTTGCTTTCAAGTGTATTTTGCTATAATTGATGTCTTTATTTACAAAAAATTATTGAGGCAGCCTTTTATTGATATGAGGATACTTTATATCGTATTCAAGTTGAATATTTCTTCATTACAATGATACAATGTGAGGATTAGTATGAATCCATTATTATCTTATAGGAGTAGTTCATTTAGGATCTACAAGAATATGCTATTAATTTCTTAATAAAAGGATTGCGTTCTTAAGAAATTGGTTAAAAGAATGTTTAATTAACCAGAGTTAAAGGGTCAAAAGAGATTTATTTTACTTTCTTCATCATTAAATTATAATACTATTTCATATCACATAACAAATGTTAAACTATCTCCGTTAAAATTCTACCTTCATCTCTACATATTCAATATTCATATTATATTCATAAACATAGACAAGTGTCTTGCATTGCACACACATATCCAAGTAAAATATGTATATAACTTCTCATGATTATAGTTTTTTTATTTTTTTTATCTAATATAAATATCGAACACAAATAAACTCCCTAGAAAAACAAGGGAAGCAAAAATGGTGTGAGAATTGCAGTTTCCAAGACAAGAGAATACATCAGCATAGAAACCGCTTCCTGTCTTTTAAGAACTGTTACACATTATGTCATGAAACTGTCTCAATAGCTATTTTCATCAAGCAACACCCCACCCCATCCCCCTCTATCCATCCCTCCCCTTCTAAATCATGTTACAATTCCTAATATAGCCAAACACAACTAATGTACTAACTAATTTACCATATAATAAAAATAAAGTTATTAGTCTTAAATAGAAATCTTTTAGCGTTGTAGAGTACAACAATAACATATTCAGTGATATCTCACAAGTGAGGTAAAGAAGGTAGAATATATGTAAACTTTACCGCTATCTGGTAAAAAAAATTATTTTCAAAAGGTCATCAACTCAAATACAATAAATTCAGATACAAAGATGGAGACAATAATGAGAATGTATTGTTGAGTACTGATTATTAGATGGGCTCCTTTAAAAGGGATATCAAATAAAAAAGAAAAATAAAAAATAGTTACTCGTTAATCTGTCGCTAAAAACCTCATAGCAAATAAATTTTCAAGAACTTATCATACAACCAAGATTTTTGTTATTGCTAACATATATTATTCTTCACTAGATCATTATTTTTTTTCATAATGAACAAATATCTTACGTGTATTATTACGTAGATATAATTGGCTTATATAGTTCTTTTTAATTACTATATACACATGAACTATTTGTGAAGAAACTATAATTAAAGACGAATATCTCTCAATTTGTTTTTAGGTTTTGATAAATTTAGACAAGAAGAATATATTGTACCTTTAATTCGGATTTATGCAGAATATGAATATATGATAAGAAATTGATTGGTCAATTTCAAATATTATTTATTAATTTTATTTTAGTTTTGCTTTTTTCATAATGAGGGTATATTTAGAGAATTTTTGGGGATAAGTATTCACCTGTTAAAATCTCCAGCTGCCAAAAGCCTGATAGGGTGGGGTTACAGAGTTACACTATGGAAAATTGTCTGTTCCATTTGTTTTGTTTCATAAAGTGAAGAATTTTTAGATAAAATCAAAAGTTAGTAATTGAGACTTGTAGCTTTCAATTTTAAAGTACGTTTTTTTTCCTTTTTCGTAAACAAATTTGTAAATTGTTTCACGTAAGTGAGTTTATAGTTTAGTGATATCGATTAAAGTTACTTGACACCTAGTGTACTATCCTCTTCTTCCTTTTTTTCATCAAGCTTGATGCAATAGAAAAAAAGAAATTGAAAAATCAATAAAATTAAATGCAATTTTATCGAATGACAATTTTGTTTTAATTGTTAATAACTTTATTTGTTTATCACTAATGAGTAATGAACATGTGATGAGGTAGATGGCAGAAGCGGAGTCATAATTTGGGGGTTCAATTCTCCACCTTAATTGTGAAAGAGCAAGTAAGCTAGGTCTCAACCCCTATGGCAAGAAAATTGTTATTATTTTTAACGATCTAAGAGAATTTCAAAGGAAAAGTCAATAGAAATATTATAAACGAGCTAAATGTCGATAGAACATTTGTTGAAAAATTCAGACCTAATATTACAGCTTCATTTCTATGGATGGAATCAATCAATCCTTAATTAGAGGTGTTTGATTATAGTTTTGGAAATTAAAAAATTCTTGACAAAAATGTTTTCTGCCTAACTAATCATACATAATAAATTAATCAGAATAATCAGATCAGCAAATTTTAATAGTGTGCGATTAAATTTACCTTCAAAATCGACTTTGCACATAAGATTTTTTTTTCAATTCTTCACTTATAAAACATGATAACCAGTTGGGGATCATATCTTACTTACCTTTCACAACTTTAATCCGAGCAAGTTCTCAACCAATTATATATTCCCCTAACCTTCTATGCAATCCTTTAGGAATGGTCCCAATATGGATCTTAAAAGCCAACTCTAGTAACTTTAGGATGTAGTTCTAAGTATTGCTTTATTCTTAATTAGAAAATTCAACTTGACTTATAGATGTGAAGTCATTTTTATAAAGAGTGTTTAAATTCTCACTATGAAAATTTTTAAATATGAGTCACGTTTAATTACACAAGCTCTAATATAAGTACCGAACACATCGATCAAATGAGAAACAAAAATAAAGTTCACAACTAACTGATTTGAGTCATGGATATGAACACCTTTGGAAGAAGCATTTTAACTCTCGCACCACAACTCATACTTAGTTGGACGTTAATGTAAATATCAGACACTCAACATCGGACTCAACATTGGATGAGGAATAAAAATGAAATTCACAACCAATTGATTTGAGCATGGATATGAACATGGATAGAGAGGTTTTAGCCCTCAATTAATGTGAGATTTTCCTACGTGATTCAGATTTTATTGAATTCCAATATGAATATCGAACATGAGCGACCCGAAAACAAAATTCACAGCCAATTATTGGCACCCCCAACCCATGCAATCCTCTAGGGTTGGGTCCACACATGTATATGAAACTCAAAAGCTAACTCTACTAAACTCTATGATGGGTGATTCAGCAATTTTAGACTTATCTTAAAAGTAGAATAAATGATGAGCCTAATGAAGCTTTTTATGGACACCCTCTCTCTCTCTTTGATATTACGTATAAGAAATCCCTCTTCCCTATTATTGTAAAATTGAATTAGTTTCAGAAACAAAACAAAATGAAAAAGTTTGATTTAAAGTCTAGGAATTAATTCTTAATTCAATTATGGAGAAAGTAAATGGAAACAAAGTTCTATTGTGATATCAAATCCGTTGGACATATGCGTATAATATAGGTGAAGAAATAGTGTTTAAGATTTAATATATACATATACAAGTAATTTTTTTATATATACTTGATGACTATAATTCTCTATATGCATAATCTACATTATCGATAAAGAATATTTAAGTGATTACCTTTCATTGTATGTAGTTTCGTAACTACGATAGAGTTAGTTATGTTTACTTATGTTCTATGCTTTTTAGGAACCTTATGATCCTATGCGAGAACAAATTTTATAAATCAGTAGAATATATAAAGAATTTCTAGTATTATTATTTTAAATTTTATGTTCAATTAAATCATAAAAATAATTAAGTAATATTTTCCTTATTTTAATGGGACCAAGATCATAGTTAGTAACTTAAAAAATATATAATTTTTAAAATTTTATTTCATCAACTTATATAAGTTAAATTTTAATTACATCACTTGATCTCAAATTTGATTTTGTATAAATCAAATCCCTTCAATTATGTTCAAGGACTATAATCATTATTATGCTATGCAAGACTAAATCCAAAAATTCCTACTATATATCTTTAAGCAAAACGACTAAACGAAAAAAGGTTCTCTATGAAAACATAAATTAAATTTAACAAAAAGTTAAAAAAGATGATTGGGTCCCTCTTAACTCATTCACAATTATCAATCTTCTTTTTTCCCAATTACCTTTTTATTATTATTTTTCTTCTTCCAAGTGTAGTATATTTTTATATACATATAGATTGTCCCTCAAAAAAAAAAAAAACATAAATAAAATAGCAGAACAAACAATATATATATATATATATGGACCCCACTTTTCATGCAATGACGAAACATTTCACTCGAAATAAATAAATAAAATAAAATTATAAAATAATAATAAATAAATCCACTCTCTTTAGTCTCTATATATAACCACCTTCCTTTACTCATCATCTTCATTCCATACCCTTTCTCCTCCTCCTCCGTCATCACTAACACCATCCCCATCATTCGCCCCAAAAAAAAAAAATCCAAAATTTTATAAAAATTATTTTAAAAATTCATCATACAAAAAAATTACGAGTCTACAGCTACCTAATAGCTAAGTGGTAACATAACTACTCTATTTGGAACGAGAAGATTATTTTTCACAACGATGACGAATTTGGAGGCATCGTCATCCGCTATTTCACCGGTGGGCCCGCCACGATCACCGTGGCACTCACCGGTGCCGTATTTATTTGGGGGATTAGCAGCCATGTTAGGGCTAATTGCATTTGCTCTACTAATTTTAGCTTGTTCTTATTGGAAACTTAGTGGTAATCTTGAAGAAAATCAAGAAGGTGATCTTGAAGAAGGAAATAATAACAATAATAATAGTAATGGTGAAGATGGTAAAATGGTGGAACCACCAATTCTTGAAGAGAAATTTTTGGTGATTATGGCTGGACAATTGAAGCCAACTTATATTGCTACACCTAGTTTGTCTAGTAGAGCTTCATCTTTTGGTAGCAATAGCGGTTGTACCACGAGCAGTGAGAGTAGTACGGATAAATCCGAGGCTGAAGAAAAGGAGGAGGAAGAAAATGATGTCTCGGGTTCAAGTCTTGAGATTCATAAAGAAACACTTGTAGGAGAGAGAGAAAAGGAGGAGGAAGGAAATGAGGTTTCGAGTTCGACTTCTGAAAATGATTTTGTGGTTAACGTGACACAAATGCCAATTAATTAACGGAATGAATTTCGAGTCATATGGTAAGCATGATGAGATTAGATCCTTTAGTTTCAAAGAGAAAAAGGAAAAAAAAAATTTAATTTTCTTGTTTTTTTTTTTTACCTTTTTTCCCTTATGTGGGAATTTCCGGAAATGTATATATTTTTTGGAGAATGAATTGGGAAAACTTTATATATCTTGGTGATTTTATATAAGGAGATCATACTTTTTAATTTTGAAACATATGCTAGGTATGTTATAGCTCATTATTCAATGCTTATACACCTTTAGGGGTAAAAATTTATCTGTGTTAGATGTTTATATCTAGTCGATGAATAAGTAATATATATTTTCATTAAGATTCATTAATTTATAATGTTAATTATTTAGTTAAATATAAATACTCAGTGTAAATATTTATCTACCCTCTCATATGGATTTCAATTTCAATTTCAATAGTAAATTATCATTATATTTTTCACATAAGTGGTATGATTCATCCACCTTAAGAATAGTTAGGTAGACCGTAAATTTGATGTGGTCCTAAGACCTGAGATCCCAAATTCTGAAAATGCTTGAATATCATGAAAGTCACACACCCTCCCCCACCCCTACCCCCCACACCACCTTTATTTATTTTTTACTAAAGTAATAATTTTGTATGATTAATAAAATTTGTAACGCATATAGAGTTTGGAGTAAAGTTATCTTACTACAAAGCTCTCCTTATTTATCAAACTCAAAATTTCTACCATGAATCCACCCCTATTTATTTATCATCTTATATTTTATCGATCTTCTATAAAAAATAAAAAAAATAAAAAAAAGAGTACAATTTAACTAAAAAATATATTTATAATGAGTTGTAAAATTAATTTTCTTTTTTGATAAGTTCTTTTTTTTTTAATTTTTTAAATCCAAAATGATCTGTCTATTTGGTACAGCTTTAACCAGGGAGTAGTTCAGAAATTCACATGAAAAATCCAGACAGTTATAGCTTTTATCTGAAACTGATCCAAACAACAAGAATTTTCATGCATTAAGTTTTTGTAGTGTTGTCCTAAGTCACGTGACACTTGTATGAACACGTGTATTCCATTAATTCCTACCCCCACCCCTCTTCATCAAGGGCGGATCTAAGATGGCGGAAGCAAGTTTTCGGAAACTCAATAATTTTTTGAAGTTTTTATATTTATATAAAGAAATTTATTAAGATAAAAGAATTTTTGTTGGAAATCTACTGATAAAGTAATTTCTTGGTTTCACTACTAAGAAAATATTATTTCTTACTGAAAAATGTTTAGTAACTATACAAATATTTGAGTGAATTAGTGAAAAAGGAAAAAAAAATAGTGGTTATTTCTAATATTTCAATGAAAATCTATTTTTTTTCATCATGTGATTATCCGATGAGCTGGTTTAATGGGATTAGGGTGGAAAAATCATGTTTTGTAACATAAATTTCACATTGATTTGCGTTGAAAAAAACTTATGTTTCTAGTAGTATCTGGTGGTAAAATGAAACTTGTTCAAGTTTTGTTACTCTCCTTGTTGAGGATTTGATTCCTCTTTGGCACATATTATTAAGAAACAATACATACTTTGAAATCCCGAGAACCTATAAATTTCAAAGTTTCGACCCACACTTTTGTTGGGAAAAAAATCTTATTGAAAACACTAAACTACCTCTAAAAATGATTTCTAAAATATTCAAAATTTAAATTTAATCGGATCACAACGCAAATATATTACATTTTTTTTACGGAGGGAGTAGTGACTTAGTGTTTCAATATGATTAGACTGAATCTAAATAAAGTTAATAACAAATCAAAAGATTGATTTTGGTTTGTGAAATGGAGATCAAAAATAGGATAATCATACAAGTTTTAATGATGACAATTTTATTTTGTTCTTGGAGAAGTGGTACACAACAACACGCATTGTCTAGTTGAGTGGATGCACTCTATGAATAATACATCCACTTTAATTTGTTGAGTTATATTAGGACTGTACACTATTTTTGTGGAACCATTTAAAATGACTTGTAACCATAATTATCTTTCACATAACTTATAGGGCAATGCGCTCCATTTGAATATCACGATCAAGTGATAAAGTCAGAATTTTTCATCGGAATAAAATTTATATATAAGAAATTTGTTTGTGTATATGTAGTATATCACAAATTTTTTTATGATGGGATTTGAATAAACTCCCTTTAACTTACTAACTAGATCTATTCCTAAAGACGTTAGAATTATTCGTCAATGTCAAATTTATATGTATATAAGGAATTTGTTCATGTATATATAATATATTATAATTTTTTGATGAATGGATTCGAGTAAACCCCTTTCAACTTACTTTGTTCCTAATGACCATAGTGAGTATGGATAGTGAAGAGAAATTTAGTTATGTGATAAAATGGAGAGATTAATTTTTCTCTATTTGATTTTTTATAAATAATGGTACCTAAAAGGGGTTTGTGTCGATCAAAATTATAGAAGGTCAAATCTAAACCTTAAATCAAAAATTAAAAAAAATATTTAATTTATCCTTCCTACTCGTTATTATAACCTTGGGTGATTGTGTATATAAGTTTAAATCTTATAGAAAACGATAAATTAACTCACCAAATTCATCAATTGAATAATTTCCAAAAACTTAATGGTGTCTCCATTTTTATTCGCTTATTTGATTTTTGACTTCCCCCACAATTTTAAAAAGTAAAATATTTTTTAATCTTATAACTTCAAACATGCAATGTAAAAAATTAAAATTAAAAATATTATAAAAAAATATTCAAACTAACAAAACAAATAAACTGAAATGGAAGAAGTAATTAAAGATGAAGAATAAATAAAGATGAAGAATAAATAAAAACATGGGAATAATCTCAACCATAAAAAGCCTAAATCACCTCAATGTGACACAAATTAAAATGTCAATCATGAAAAGAAGCACAGATAATTAAAAAGATGCGGCATCATGAAAATGTTGCTTAATTAGTGTAGTACACTTCTTCACTGTATATTATGAACAAAAAATAGTGTAACCTTTGTCTTTGTCCTATATATATATTACTCAAGTCCTAAACAAGAAAATTGTAAAGCACTTCCATTTTAATTGCTTACATTTGTTAGGACAAACAAAAATTTGACAAGTGTTTGTAAGATACTAATTCAATATATTCTTTTTATTTGAAAGTTGATTTTTAACTTATTCTTTTTTTCATCTGTCTGATATTCATATTAAGATATCCTTATATTCGAATACGTATATTACAAAACTCATTTCTGAATACAACGCTTCTGATATGAGTTTTTTTCACGTCCAGAAGCTCAAACCCAATCTTTAGCTATATGCAAGAAAGATGCTTGTTCATTTTCTCTTTGTTCCATACTTCCTAATTTCTTGTCTAATCTTATCTTTTATTTATGGTTTTAAGTTATAAACATTATTAGTATAAAATATTTATTATATCATTAATTTGGTTATGTAAAAGATATTTATAAGTGTTTTCTTTAAAATGTGTGATTTATTACATTGAAAATATGATAACAAAAATTTAATAGGCATACATACCACATTCATAGGAATGCTCATTCATTTTTCAATATTTTTTTTTCTAGAATTGTCTAATCTTGCCTTTTGCTTAAATCACACCCATGGTTACCTTTTAAGGTTTCAAAATTATGCTCTTGTTCTTCATATTCATCCTCACCAAAAAATACCCAACACCCAAAATATTTTTTTCTTAAAAATGAGAGAATAAACCCCATTAATTCTTTACTCTCTTTTTTTAACTCTTTAATAGAATATTTCAAAGTTATTCTATATTTAAAAAATAAAAACAAAAAACTATATTTAAGGTGACATGACATAGAACAACTGCCAAATGCTATCACAAACATGTCCATTTAATATAAAACTATTCATTTCACAAAGTTCATGAATCAATCTACTTTATAAAGTTTTGATTAAACCTTAGTGCAAAAGAAAAAAAGTTATCTTGATCTTTACGTGGTAAATGGTTTGAATAGTCATCTCTTAGTACAATTCAATGGATGGATAAAAATAAAAAAAAAAGAATACTAATAGAGTTATATTTTGCATACATGCATGTCATTTGGACTTCATTTATTGATGTATGAGATTGGAAGAAGAATTGATGCTTTCAAGTGAGAATTAGATTCAAGATTCAAATTGGGAATTGCTAATTTATCAAATACAAAATTAGCTCTATTTCATATCAAAGGCATATCCAGAGTTTAAATATAATTATGCGGATAATAGTTATTCCCTTTTTTACCTTACAAAAGATTATACACCAACCCCTATGGACTCAATATTTGAGTTCTTATCACTAATTAAACTCATGACACATTTGAAATTATAATATATATTTTTTTCATATGTTAATCTATGATTAGTGTTGACAATATTGAATTCAATTAAATCTGATAATACTCTCCATCAGCCTTTGGCCTGAAGACATGGTTACCTTATCTTATGCCATGGGTATCACCAATTTTCTAGACTTCGATAAATTTGCATATGTAGCCACTCTTACCAACAATTTTCACTTTTTTTTTTTTATTGTTAAGTAGTGTAGGCTTCGATAAATTTGTATAGTGATTCTCACCAACAATCTTAGTGACCTCTAGCATAGAATATTGTTCTTGATTAAAAGCAAGTGCGCTTAACCAACATTTTCATAGCATTAAGTGAGTATGTCCCATTCAAACATTAATTAGAAAACTATCAATTACTCAATGAGGGAGAAAAAATATTCGAGTATAACACTATATGGTGTCCAAATGAAACCAAACTATTTTTGAAGTGTGTGCTACTGTATATGATCCCAATTATATAATTGCATAAGCCATATCTAGTCCACCTCTCAACTACATTTAGCCCATATAGAGAATAATATGAGGTCATTTTGCTTATTTCAATTAATGAGAAGTCTTCATCAATTTTATGTTTTTAGCACAAACTCCAATTGCTTACTACTTATGAACAGTTCAAAGTATGATGTGATAGAACTTTTGTGAAAAACAAGAAATGTTCTTGATCTTAATTATGTGGCAATAATGGTTTGTATATTCATATTAAATGGATGGAAGACAACTAAGAATTTTATTTGCATATACATGTCATTAGGACTTTATCTATCAAGCACTTTAAATAATGAAATTGGAAGAAAATTTGATGCTTTCAAGTGAGAAGTAGAGTCCGGATTCATAATAGGAATTGCTAGTTTATCAAATGCAAATTAGCTCTATTTCATGACATAAGAGAGACCAATCCAGAATTTAAATTTTATAGGTTCAACTTTGGGTTTTCCAAAATTTAATATTTATTAAAATTTTAAACTTACGTAGCAATTATTCTAACTGATAATCTTAACCAGAGATGCATCAAATATTGATCTAGATTGAAATAAGTGCATTAACCAAAACATTCATAGCATTAAGTGAATTCCCACTCAAACAATATCCACAAAAACTAGCAATTATTGCATCAGGCAGAAAGAATATTCAAGAATAACACTATATGGTGTCCAATGAAACCAAGCTATTTTTTGAAGTGTATGCTATGTGTGATCCCAATCAAAGTTCATCATTAATTAAAGTTATGGCATAAACAATATCTAGTCAATTTCTCAACTACATTTAGCCCATAGAGAATAATGTGAGGTCATATTTCTTAATTATTTCAATTGATGACAAGTCTTCATCAATTTTTGTCTTACTAACACAATCTTACTGCATTACTTATGAACAGTTCAAAAGCATATTAATGCAGCATCCACTAGAATCTTGAGGTAGATCAATGAGCTTAATTTCATATTAAGCTCTATTTATCAAATCAATGACTTTAGGGTTTGCAAAAATTGTACCATATCAATGATTGATAGGCCAATGACCTCATCAGTCTAGACATGTGTCATGAGCATCAGAGTTACCCAAAGGCGCGACACTAGTTAGGTCTTCTGAACTTAGTATTTTCATTTCGAACTATATAATTAGGTGTAAATATTCAATAAAATTAAAAGAAATAGTAGGAAAAATCATGATAAAATTGCAATCAGTTCAATATGAAGAATCTTAAATTTTGAATCTATTATAGGGTTTGAATTGAGAATCTGCAAGCCCCATTGGAGATTCTTGTGACTTATGATTTCAATTTTAATGTGTTTGATATTTTATAAATGGCAAAGCTTTGTTGGAGAAGATAAAAATGAGGCATTTCCTAATGATTATGACAGCCATTTATATTTGTTTGGACAAGAGTCATGTCATTTGAATTCAAATGATTTTTTTGATGAAGTAAGCCAAGAAAATATGGAGAAAAGTAGAGTCGTGTCATTTGAATTCAAATGATATTTTTGATGAAGTAAGCCAAGAAAATATGGAGAAAAGGTTCATGAATAATTCAACTCAAAAAGTTATGAAAATAACAAGTCACAAGCTTCATTATTATATGTAATCCATTTGGACAATTTGTGGACAAGATGATCAGATTCAGGATTATTCTTTTTGCAAACGTCAAAATTAATTATGCAGAAACTAGAGAAAGCGTCAATTATTGGGTATATATCTACCTAAAATTATTAATGTGTTTTGTGGACAATATTAATAGCACATGACCCTAGATAAAAAGGTATGAAATCGAGGATTAGGATAGAAGGGTAATAGGTAATTGTTGACATCCAATTTTGGACCTCCACAATACATATTAATCATCGAGCTTCTTAAGTAATATATATGTTTTATATAATTAGTATATTTTATAAACATTTCGAAAATCATTTCAAAAAGATTTTAATTTTAGTAAGTATTTTATAAATTATTTTAGTTTAAATTACGTTTATAATTTCGAATCATTAGTTGGAAATTAAATTAATTATTTTATTTCGTTAAGATTAAGAAGTTCGTTAGTTAATTAATATTATTTCATCTTATTTAGGATTTAGCCAAATTTGTTAATTTAACTCAATTTGACTATTTCTTAAACTCTAAGATCTAACCTATTTTGCCAACATCTTAAGATCAAGTTTGGGCCTCACTTCCAATTTCCAGCGGCCCAATTCAATTTTCCCTGCAATCCAATTCTACCAATAATCAGCCCACTATATTTTTCAATTCCATTAAAAAAAAAAAAAAAAAAAACCCAAGCCCAATTTCAGTCTCACCGAGTAGCAGACAAAACCGACGCCTTAGGCGTCTTCTACTTCATTGCGCGAACCCAGAAACGAACGCAGGCACGCAATCCCGAATCGCGTCCAGCAGTAGCGCGTCTCTCCTTCTCTCCCTTATCCATTCGTACCAGATTTCCTTAAAAAGCAGGCTGTCCTCGTCCTCGACACAGCCAGGTGGAAGAATCTCATCGCTCCTTCGTCCTTCACTCGAGAATCGGACGGATACATTCTCATTCCATTGAGAATGGTACTAATTCCAGCTGGTTTTTACTCAAAAAAAAAAAAAAAGGAGAATAGGAATTTCGAATTTAAAAATTCATCCAATCCCTTCCGTTCCCCGCCCCCCCCCCCCCTTAGTTCAACCCTTATTTCTTCTGTTGAGGGGGCGGACCCTCTTCATTCAAAAAGTTAGAGAGAGCTTACATTGAGTAGGGAAAAAAAAAGTTGGATAAAAACTTACCTCACAGAGAAAACAACTCATAAGATTTTGGAAGCAAAGCTGAGAATATACACCAAAAAATAGGCTCAAAACAAGAGAGGGGGGTTCGTTTCAAGTGTTGATCTCATTCCTTACATCGTTCATCACTCTTCCGATTCTGTTGAAGCTCGAAGTTAGTGGTAGAAACGCTTTCCAGCTCGTTTGTCCCGAATTCGCTGCTCCAAAGAAGGTACATGTTTCTTTGCTCTTTCGCTTTCCCTTTAGATTATTTCGAGTTAATAGTGACGGGCTGCCGTGTGAATAGCGAAATGCTGTTGGATTAGTTCTTGACTTTGATATGGGCCTATTTCGTTTCGAAAATGGCTAATTTTGTGCTTTGTTCTACTCGGAATGGTTTAAAACTTATTTGGATTTTCAATATTGAGCTTGTCTGTTGTGCGGCCTGAATCATTTATTGTGAGTTTTATCTTCTGTGTAGTTTTGGTTTTCGATTGCTTGTCTGTTTGACTCGTAGCTACAGATTTCTGCTAATGTTAGCTTATTATCATGTCAAGAGTAAGTCTGAGCTTTGTTGTCTTCTGCCAACCTAAGTGTTGTCCCTATTTGTTCATTATTTTGCTTTCCATAATATTGTATTGGGCTGGTAGTTTCTTCTAATATTTTGACCGATTGTTCCATATTATGCACTGTTTGATTAATAAAGGCTTGTCTTGTTTTTTTTTTGTCATAATTTTATTCTATCTAAAATGGTCTCTTAAGCTTGAGTTTAGATTCTTTTAGTTTGATTAGAGCCTTTTGTTAATACTAAGTGTAGTAAAAAAAAATAGAGATTTGTTAGTGAGCATGCTTATTAAGACTTGGTTAAAATTAAGAGTTTCCATTATCAATTCTAGACACTGTCTTGTTTATGTTTTTTCTTTTTATTCATTTGCATATTTATATTTGATGTAGCATAGCTTGTTGGTATTTTTAAACTATGTCCCTCCTTTGATATCTTTTCACTCTTATAGTATACATGTTCTGTAGTTTAGTGTTCATTTAGGAATATTTCCTTCAAGATTTCAATTTATTTTCTACATGTATACCGAGTCATTGTGGGTCCACTGATGCATAATACTTATATGCTTTACCATCTATCCTAATGCTCTATTATATATATATATATATATATATATATATATATATATATATATATATATTTTAAGAAAGGGGTTAATGAGTTATACTTATATATTTTATTCATTTGTGTTGCATGTGACATCCGTTATGAGTCCTCATGGACTCTTTCCATCGCCATTTGCATTGACAAGTTCTATGTTCAAATCCTTTCCTTCCAAGTCAGCCAGCCAAATGGAATCAAAGAACAAGTCCCCGAAAATTGATGTCACGGGATTGTATACACTAGCATACACCTAGTGTATACGAAGATGGGGACGTGGGCCTAAAGGCCACAAATTCAATTTTGTATTTTGTTATTTTGGGCCTAAGCCCCCTTGCATTTTAATTATTACTATCTTGCTAGTTTAGGACAGGTGGAAGATTGGGCCTAAGGCCCAAAGAAAAAATCATTATTTTTATGTTAATTTAGGACAGGTACAAGTGATTTAAATGGGCCAAAGGCCCAAAACAGAATTAGGCCCAAATACTAGCCCAGGCGGACAAGAAAATCAGATTTGGGCCCAAATCTCTTTCCCTCCTTTTTTTGTTTTGTTTGTTTACTTGTTATTATATGCTATTAATCTTAAGGTTTTAAAATTTCAAATTCCCAAAAGACACCCATTCTGAATAAATCACTTAACTAAATTACTCATCCTTTACTTGGCTTAAAAATAAATAAATAAATAAGTCTACAAAATATTTCGCTTAGATAATATTACAATATTTTTCTCTTTCTCCCTTAAAATGACCCTAACTCAAAATAGTTCAATTTTGCAATTCAAGTTAAGTTAAAATTATTTTAGCCAAATAATTAATTGTCGGATAACCGCGTATTAGCGGGCGTTTCGGGTGCTTTCAAACCCTTCCCGAAATGCTAATAAGAACCCCGAATCCCCTTAATGGTTTTCAATAGATTTACTGTTTTGATCTATTTGAAAATGAATCGTTTTCTTGATTTTACTTAAAAATTAAGTGGCGACTCTAAATCAGTCTAATTATATTTTTCCTAATAAAACAGTAATTGAGTGTTATCATACTTTTATGTTAGAGAGATAAGGGGGTGATAGTCTCCTCTTTTCATCTTCTCCTTCTTTAGTGGTATTATTTAGTATTCACGTCGTATCTTGTTCTTCAAATTTTACTACTACTTGTTGTTTCACTTGATTTGTTTATCTTGCTACTTTGCTATCATTATTTTCCTTCCAATCCCTCTTTGGTTACACTTCTTTTGACCTGCCTAAATTACTTAAGCTGAAATAGTCTAAAATGCAGGCATAACCCAATCCGCTCAATTCTTACTAAGTTTTAGTTTTTGTATTTGTTCTTTTATAAAAAAAAAAAAATTAGTACCTAATAAAAGTATGTTTCCTTTATTATGGCAATATATAATGTCTCAAAATGAAAAAAATGTATTTTGCAAAAATATTTTAACAAGATTTCTGTAAGATCAATTTAAACTGCATATCAATCCAAGTTTTTATAGGTTGAAATGGACTGAAAGAGGTATTTACAGGCCCAAAACATTTGCTCCGTAAATGCAAGCACTATCCAATTTGATTGGTCTTCATCTATGTAAATTTCAGGCCTAATGTGAAACTTCAAACGCCTATATGGGCATAATACATAAACATGACTCTTAACTTGGCTTCAACGGACAACTATGCCCTCCAACTCTGAATGTGCACAAGTAGACATTTAAACTTGTATATAATTGAACAAGTAGACACACATGTCCTACATGGCATAATACACGTAGGACTCCATGTAGGACACAAAATTGCCATGTAGGGTGTCATGTAGGACGAATGTGTCTATTTGTTCAATTTTATACAAGTTTAACTGCCTACTTGTGCACACCCAAAGTTAAAGGTCATAGTTATCAACTGATGCCAAGTTAAGAGTCGTGTTTATGTATTATGCCGCATATATGTGAAGTTGTTTTAAAACTCCAAACATTTATGTCTAGTTTTTAAAGTTAATTTCGAAGCTGTTAAACTTGTAAGATTTTATAAATTTTGGCTATGCTTTAAATATAGATCCTGAAATTGATAATATTCTAACCCAAAATTTTAGGACGTAATCAGCAGTGTGTAGGAATTGCAGTACGTAACCACTTGTAGTACGTACCTTTATTCAAATGACCATATTCAGTTCTTAAAAACTATTTAATATTTAGTCAATTTTGGAAAATTTTAGACTAAACCTACTGCTATTACTTAGCTTCGAGTCTAAAGTTGGCTACTGCCAATTCTATAAGGCAAATGGTTAATGTGTTGTTTTATAACACATTTATTTACATTAACAGATTAGTTAGGAGATTGGGTTTGATGATTGTCCACAGTCAAGACAATTAGGGGTCGTTTGGTACAAAGATCAATAATGCAAGGATTGGTAATGCAGGGATTATTTTTATCAAGTGTTTGATTCATTGTTTCTTACCTAGTTTTGTGTGTGGTTTAAAACTCTACAAAAAAAAATTCTTTCCAATTATACCCTTGAGTTATTATGGGATTTTCTATTTCAAGTAATTGGGTCGAGGTAGATAATTGACAGACAATATTATTTTTTTATAGCATTTTAACTAGCTAGGAGAATAAAAATTTTATTGTCATGTTCACTATTTTCTCACTTAAATTATTTGAGAGTAAATAATTGTCATCTTAATAAATTGGAGTTAATATCTCAAAAGGTCACACAACTATAATAATTTATAGAGAAAATTTATTGAACTTTGTTTTGTATCAATAAATTAAAAAAAAAAAAAAAACTCTTTACCATAAAATAAAATAAAAATAAATAATAAGTATAGCAAAATAAATTAAACTATTTTTATACTCGAGATGTTTTATATATATATACATGCTCTTGTTTTAGACTACTTGTGTAATGTTTAATGGACTTCCGTTAAGAGGCAATATTTGACTTATGAATTGTTCTTAAATTCATACATCAACATTAGCATATTAGTCGGATTATAATATTTTATATTATAATAATAGATTAAATAACTCATATTTTAGAAACAAAAAATTATATCTAAATAATAAAATTTGTAAGCTAATTTATTTAAATAAATTTATTAGTATAAATATAAAACATAAAATCAAGAAAATAAACAAAATGATTAAAAAGATTTGAGGGGGTATTTTTGTCTTTACCTAGATTAGTCCCATTGTATTAGAACTAATACCTCCAAATGGAAGGTATTAGTTATACACCCTATAATACCATGTAGGGTGTATAACTAATTCATGGATTGATTATACATAGACCCAAAATTCCTACCAAACATAGTACTAAATAATACCACACATAATACTTGGACTATTTCTCCCAATACTCCCTACCAAACAACCCCTTAAAGAGTAAACTAATAAGACAACTCTGATGATTGGAAAAATTTCAATAGCTCAATTGGTTGGTTATCTGAACATTCATCTGCTAGTTGATGAGGTTTGATTCACCCACCTTACAATCCCCTCTTCTATTTTCCCTTCCCTACCTCCAGTTTCGTTTTTTAAAAAAATAATAACAATAAACCTCGTGATTGGCGTTGGGTTGCGAGTTTCATCAAATGGGTTAGCCTGCAATAAGTTTCCACTCATTTTATGTTCGAGAGGTTGGAGATATTTAGTAATTACATAGTCTCTTATTTTTCATTATGTATTACTACATGTTGTCTCATTTGTTATATTTCATGCTATTTTATTATCATACTATTCTCGTAATTTTGCTTCAGAAAAAACAACATGGATGTCCCAAAATATAGATTTTAGAGTGCCAAGTATTCCTTCTTTCTCCCTAAGAGTTTGACTTCCCTACACAAGAATCCAGATTTTTGGGTCTCAAAGAAAGGTACTTGATGAAGAAGAAAGGTATGAGAAGAATTTCACATCTGGTTTTCCTATTCCCTATGTAAACTGGAGTATCTTTTTTGGAATTGGATTATGTAGCACAAAGCACTAATCTTATCAAATTAACAAGAAATTCGTACAAAATGAACATTTACTTTTCTTTTTTTTTTGTTTTTCATTCGGTGTTTGGTACCTGCATTGGAGCCCACAATTCAGATTCACTCCGCATAAATCCCATTCGAGGGAGTGCTCCCTACCAAGGATTTTTCATACCCCAAGCTCGAACCTGAGACTTCATTAAGAGAGAAGTAGCCTCATTCATTGCATCACATCCTTTAGTGATGTAGATCATGAACATACTTCCTCCCATTTGGACTTTCTTTATTGGACTTGGGATGGCACAAAGCACTAATTTAATTTTGATTTAACAAGAAATCGTCCAGTTCCTAATTGGTTTGTTGATAGTAACTTTTTGAGCTTGTGGAGGGATGGTTGTGATCCCTCCATTCTTAATCCGATGTCTCATGTTTGAACACCCTGACAAAGAAAATATTATCTGTATGGAGCATTTTACCCCTCATAGTGAACCTATTCGACACGAATTCGAATCAGTACTCTTTATATATATATGTCACACATTTTCACAAGCATTGGACACTACTTGTGAACCAGAAATAACTACTGGTGTAGCAGGAAACTTGCAACAAATAATTTGAATAGCACAGGTATTTACTTAACACATATTGTCATGGGCGGATCTATGAAGGGGTCAGGGGTGCCACACCACCCCCGAACTTCGACGGAAACTCTACATATACATAGGTATATATATATATATATATATATATATAATATTTATATAAATATAAAGCGTGGCACCCAGTGAACAAAATTGGCTTGTGGTGCCACGGCTAAAGTTGCGGGTTCGAATCCCATTTGTACCTGGCACATTATTTTTTAATTTTACATTATAATTGTTTTTTACTTAAATTAAATTTGTTAACTTCATGCTTTTAGTGTGGAGTGTGGATTTGTAATATCTTATTATTTATATTTTATTGATTGATTAATGATATATATCGAAAAGACGAATAATTTAATCAAATATAAAATTAATTTAATCGATAAGTCTATTTGGCACCCACGGACTCTAAATCCTGGATCCGCCACTGCATCTTGTTGCATCAATTAAAACAGAACAACGTAGTTGAAGACTCACGGGTTTTAACCTGTCAATTTTCATGTCCCGAGCAAATGGTGACAATGTCTGGGATGTCTAAGATTGGACCATGGGCGTTTAACGGATCCAGCAGCATAAAGTGGCAATGTGGTGCTGAGAATGCTGGCAAGGAATCAAATGTCAAAGAAACTAGCAGAAGAAATGGATGCATCTAAAAGGCACATATATAGAAAGCGTATGAACTTGCAAAGAACCACATAAGGAACAACAGGGAAGCAATCGACAAATTAGTGCTAGAAAAAGAGACTTTTTGATGCTCGATCCTCCCCACTCCTCTACAAAAGCATACGAATTAACATATCTTCTTGTTGCACCAATTCCTGTTCTTACTACTCCTCTGACCCTTCTCCCTATAACAATTTGATTTCTTTTCTTTTGATGCTCTCTTCGATGAAAAGTAAGTGCTCTTCCCTTGCTTCAAGATTTGTTCTTCTCTATATATGCATATATCTTAGTTACAATCGATATGATGAATTATCGATGTTATGTAAACCATGACATTGTTGTAGAAAAATATTGTTAATTATGAATCCAATAGAACCAAATGAATTTAAGTACCAAAAATGAAAGATGGGATCTTTCTTCCTTTTTGTACTTTTTTGGTTAAGGTATTTTGATCCTGGCACTTATTTCAGCAATGCCGTTTTATACCAGTGTGTCAATTGTAAGAAATTCATTTTTGGAGTCATTTCACTTCTAGCTGGTGGAAGTTCTATGTTTTTCAAGAACTCTTCATCTTAAGGTTAGAGTTAATAAATTTTATCCAACTCAGGCAGAAAGATTTTTTGTATGGTAAAAGATATGTACCTTGCAAGATGAAAGAATTTGCTGTCACTAATAGCATTCGCGGTGCTTATGTTGTTTGTTCATTGCATCTACTGGCATCAGCTATCAGGGACCTAGTAAATATCAACACATATTAGATAACATAATTTCGCTATAAAGCTAAGAAGGAAAGTTAAACATATTCCATTGTTTTGACGCCCAAATTATTTGGTAGGAGCATATTGCCACATGACTTGTCTCATCCATGATAGTTCTAAAACGACGGGCCAAAAGTTTCAGAAGGCTTAAACGCAATCACTGCTTGCATTCAAAGTCAGCTTTAGAGAGAATTTGAAATCTGACTAAACATGACAATACAAGTTCAAGGAGATGACATTCCTATAACATCAATAGATAAACTGTAAACACAACAAGTACTAAAAAAATAAGGATTCAACTCACAACTTAACTAGGAAGGAAGGAAGAAAAAAGAGGTTTAAAACATAAATCAGTACAGTGCACTAAACTCAGCTGCTGCAATCTGCTATTATCAATTACTCTTATCACAACTTATCAAGAGAAATAAAGAAAATAAGAATGACCAAGTACATTAGATCAGAATCAGTGTACAGGTTATAGTAACACAGCCCCAGGAACTTTAATACAACAACAACAACAAACCCAATGTAGTCCCATAAGTGGGGTCTGGGATGGTAGAGTGTATGTAGACCTTACCCCTACCTCGAGGAGGTTGAGAGGTTGTTTCTGGAAGACGCTCGGCTTGAGTAATGAACATCAGAGCAGCTAAACGAAAAATACAGAAGTAAAGAGGGCATAGAAAGTAATAGGGAAAACAAATCATCGCATTCAAAAGAGGAGCAATAACAGTAACCAACCAATGAGATAACTGAAGCACAGTAATAACGAGCAGTAACAAAGGTTGTAAGTTGCAGGAATGTTAATACAGTGCTAGAAATTCAGGAATGAGTTGAGCTCTTCTATAACTGCCTGAACCCAGAAATTTCTGGCCAGTTAATTCGATTTTAATGGCAACTATGAAGGCCCTTCACTCCAACAGAACTTCTTGCCTCTCATTAGATGCATTGGTCATAACACAGCTTTTAAATAGCTCATTAAAGGAAACATAATACATGAGAAAACATAGCAACAAGGCATAAACAGATCAGACTATTCCATCTCAGGCTAATTTCATTATTTTAATAAAGCTGTAACAATGACTGAATACTTGTTAGGGTTTTGCCCTGATTTTCATATTTGGTTTATTCTGTCCTTTTAGGTAAAGGTTTTAGAGTAGTTAGTCCTTTTCTAGGATGAAAAGGTTTTAGGACTCTATAAATATAGGTTTGTTTCTTCTAACACAAGAACAATAGAATCCACAATGTAGTCGTTTAAGAGTCTTGTTTATGAGGAGATTTATTCTCTCTAAAGTTTCAATGTTTTTCTTTATATTAGTTTTGATATAATAATATTTTGATTTTTAGTATAAGTTTTTTGTCATCTGATTTATCAACTATATGATTTGCAAATTGTAAGCTTCCGCATGACGCCCTAATCACCTTCATAACCCAACAAGTGGTATTAGAGCACATGGTTCACAAATCCGGTGGTCCTATGGTTCAACGATGTTGAAGACAGGCTCAAGATGGTTTCAAATCAATTTGTAATCAATTTGATGATAATGAAGATTTTTTGTCAAGCTACATGTGGAGAAGAAGTTTCAACCATATTTTCAACATTCCTGTTGTTGCAATTTTTAAGAATAAATACAAAATATTTTTAACCCATTTTTAACCCATATATTTTAAACTTTATTTTTAATCATGGCAAGCAACAGTGATGAAGATTTTGTGGAGAACAAGATTATTATGCAATGAAGAAGACAGATCAAGCTTTGTCAAGAAAATCCAGCCAAAAGGGGAGATTTGTTAGGGTTTTGCCCTGATTTTCTTATCATTATTTAAGGTTTATTTTTTTCTTAAAGAAAAGATAAAATATTACCATAAATGTTTTTACTTTTCCTGAAAGGAAAATATAATATTCTTTCACATTTGATTTATTCTTTCCTTTTAGGAAATGGTTTTAGAGTAGTTAGTCCTTTTCTAGTATGAAAAGGTTTTAGGACTTTATAAATATAGGTTTGTTTCTTCTAACACAAGAACAATAGAATCCACAATGTAGTCGTTTAAGAGTCTTGTTTATGGGGAGATTTATTCTCTCTAAAGTTTCAATATTTTTCTTTATATTAGTTTTGATATAATAATATTTTGATTTTTAGTATAAGTTTTTTGTCATCTGATTTATCAAATATATGATTTGCAAATTGTAAGCTTCCGCATGACGCCCTAATCACCTTCATAACACAACAATACTAACATGGTTAATAGCTCCAAAGATGTCATTTAAACAATAAAAGTTAAGTCATCTGAGATGCTGAGTTATTATCCTTAATAATACCGAAGCAATAACAACATACCCAATGTAATCCCACAAGTGGAATATGGGGAGGTTTAAACAATAAAAGCTAAGTCATCTAAGATGCTGAGTTATTATCCTTAATAATACCGAAGCAATAACAACAACATACCCAATGTAATCCCACAAGTGGAATATGGGGAGGGTAGTGCGTACACAGACCTTACCCCTACCCTGTGAGGATAGAGAGGTGGTTTCTGAAAGACTCTCGTCTCTAGAAAAGCATAACAAATCGAAGAAAAGGAAACAACAGGTAATAATAAAGTAGTGAATACGGGGACAAGTTTACCATTCTCCAAATAGTCACAAATTTTTTTTTTTTTTACACTTGCAATAAAGTGAAATAATACACAGTGCCCAAGCGTTTTACTAAATACTCAGGGGAATACTGATATAGATCCAAATCCTTGAGCAGATGAACATGAAGAAATATGCAACAAACAGTGAAAACGAACTCAAGTTCTATTAACGATTCATTCTTACGGTACAAGAGGAGAGCCTATTTATGCTTTCTGTACATGGAGTCCTAACCTCATACTAGTTTAATACAACTTTTACTACAATATACCAACATGAAATTGGCATCCAAACACAATCCTACAAGGAAAACACTAAGACATTTAACTAAAGCAGGTGATGGCTAATCCTTGGAGTCTACGAGCTGTGTGTACTTTTCGAGATGTTGTACATCACGTGACAACTCTCTAACAGAACAAGCTCATTTGCAGGAATATTGTTTCTCCATTGACAGAATTCTTCTATGTAAATAAAATAGTGAACACTTATTTGACTATCAAAGTTCACAAATCAAAAATCAACGAAGGCGATATAATTCACATTGACATTCAATAGGAGAACATACGAAATCCCAAACAAAATCAGTTTAAAAAATAGAATCAATTTTACAATCAGATGACTGATCTTCAAACTCTCACTGTTAATACAATACTGAATCACCTTCTTACCTAAGATCCACAGTAATTTTCTGAATCCGCATAAGATCCACAATAATCAAATCAATTTATTTAATTCAAATACATATAATCGATATCCGAAGAAGTGCAAAACCTCACATGATATTCAATAAAAAACATATGAACTTCCAAACAAAATCAGTTTAATAATAGAGTCCATTTTCCAATCAGATTACTGATCTTCTAGAGCTAATAGAACTCTCACTGCTAATACAGTATTGAATCACCTTCTAGAGTGATAACTAACATAACTCTCACGGTTAATTTCAATCAACAACAATCAAATCATTTTTTTCAATTCAGATACATAAGTTAGTAAGATCAGTGTCTCAGATAAAGAACAGAAGTTCACGTGATATTCAACAGGAGAATACGAAATCATGAATAGAGAACGGATTTTCAGTTTCTTTACCTCAAAATTTTTGACAAATCTCAGCTACTGATGATGAATCGAAGGAAAATCTCTGAATGTAGATTATAGATTTTGAGCTGACCTTACAACCTACGGAGATCATGGATTTTTTGAAATACGGAACAGAGAGAAGAGAGAGATCGTCAATTTGAATTGGCGGGATTTTTATAGAGAACAAAAATAATGGGAGGGGAGATGGATTGTATTGGTGTTAAAAGGGGCGGGAGTTCACGAAATATTCACCCGGCTGGTTCGTGGTCCAAGTTGGTTACCGGGTTGGGGCACAGGTTTCAATTGGGCTGGGTTTGTCTGATTCCATCTCCGACTATTGATGGGCTCATATCAACCAATTAGGGATGTACAAAACTGAATCGAAAATCGAACCAAACGGCAAATTGAATCAAATCGAGAAAAAAAACTCGACTAGTGGTTGGCTTGATTTGGTTTGGTATTGAAAAAAAAAACCGACTATATTTGGGTTGGTTTGGTTTTAACTAAAAAAAATCAATCCGAGTCCAAACCAACCCGACATTATATATATAATTTTAAAATTTTATTTTATACATAAAAATATTTACTTTAATATGATTTTTAAATATTTCTTATACTTTTTCATAGTTTTTATCTTTTAATATATTATTTCAAGTTTGAAACTTAGAATTCTGAATGGTTCAGTAAAGATTATAGTCCACAGATACATAATCAATTCAACACTAAGAATGACAATAATATTGAATATTTGTTCTTTGGCTTTACATTGTTTAGACAATTCAAATACATAATCTAATTTTAATTTCCTTTAATATTTAGTCATGTAACTAATACTTATTAAACTTATTTTAGTATGATTTAGTACTTTTAAATTATGATCATTTTCATTATGACTTGTTAATTTGCAATACTTGTTTTACGTGATTTCATTATTATTATTTTTTTGTTGGATATTGTAGTGTCATTACTCATATTATATTTTGTGTTATTTTCTTAAGAAACACCTTAGATAGTTGTATTTTGGTAGAACTAAAGAAATATTTGAAGTACAAGTAAATTATATGTTTGTATGAATACTTTACCGGAAAAACCCGAAAATCCAAAAAAACCCGAGGTTGAAAAACCCGAGTTTTATTGGTTTGGTTTGGTTTATAGATTTAAAAATCCGACACAAATGGTTTGATTTGATATTTGAAAAACTCGAACCAACCCGGTCATGTACACCCTTACAACCAATCCTTCGAGTGCCGTAATTAGTCCTAGGAATATTGAGTTTGTTGACATTAGTGACAGCTTCGCAGGCAAAGTGGTCAATAGTCATTTCGACCATCTAACTTGGTGATATTAGTTCACCTAAGTTGTGGTGCCACAACCTTCAAATTGGATATGTGTTCTCTGATTCAATTAGGTGGCAAATCATATAGTTAGGCCAATTTTCTATGTCGGATCGGGCTAGGCTGGTTTTATATTAAAATAATATTTTAAAACTTAATTAAAGTATTTAATACTTATTAAAAAAAATGATTGTTAAAACAATGCCAGTCTAATTAGAGTCGGGCCAGGTAATTAATTCAGGAGTGACGTGATACAATTTGGTTGAACCAATTCCGGGCCACTGTAGTCTAGCTTAAGCTGGCAACGGGACCGGAACCGGGATGGACCGGAACCGAAACGAACCGGGCATTATGGGCCGTACCGTATTGGAACCGGGACGGACCGGAACCGATAATTCTGAAAAAAAATATGTAAATCCGTTCCGGACCGGAAACCGGATCACAACGGCTATATTTTTAAAAAAAATTATTATTAAAATTAAAAAATTAGAACATTACTCAAATAATATTAAAACTTTTATAATTTTAAAGTTAAAAATTTATTTTAAAGTTTTAAATACAAACTTTAAAAGTATAAAAGTTTAAATTTCACACTTTAAAAATTTGAAAATTTAAATTCAAACTTTAAAAAGTATAAAAAGTTTAAATTTCACACTTTAAAAATTTGAAAATTTAAATTCAAACTTTAAAACTATAAAAGTTTAAATTTCACCCTTTAAAAGTTTGAAAATTTAAATTCAAACCTTAAAACTATAAAACTATAAAAGTTTAAATTTCACCCTTTAAAAGTTTGAAAATTTAATTTCAAACTTTAAAACTATAAAACTATAAAAGTTTAAATTTCACACTTTAAAAGTTTGAAAATTTAAATTTAAGATAATAATAAAAAAAATTAAGGCGAATAGCCTATACTTTTATTAATATTAATCAAATAGTACAAGTTGAGTTACAAAATATTAGTAGAGTATTAAAAAATCTAATCTACACAGCCACCTTCTAGGAAGGATTCTGTTTGAATTAGACCTCGAATTATTATACTTATACTAATAAACATTTAAATTTAATAGTTCATGCTACCAAGGAAATCTTTTTTTAAATCATTTAATATTTCTCTAGTAACATGCTCTGGAATTGGTTGATGAGATAGTTCCTCCATTGCATCAATGTCGTCGTCACTAAAATCTTGCATTATTTCATCAACGTCATTTTCAAATTTGGTCGGTAAAGGTGGATGACCATAACTCTTTCTCTCGCCATTAATCCAATATCTAAATAGAACTGATAACTCTATTTGCTGCTAATGAATATCTATGCTCTCCAATTTGAATTCTTGCTACACTAAAAGTGCCTTCCGAAGGTACTGAAGATGCTTGAATAGCTAACACATCTAGAGCAATCGGTTGAAGTTTTGGAAATCCCTGGCCGCGATTGCTCCACCATTCTAGAAGATCAATCGTAGTAGGTTCTGTATTTTGATTAATATATGCATCAAAATCATTTATATCATTATGAGAAAGTTCAAGATAACAATCTATCATATCATCAATATCATCTTCATTATATCTACTCCTAGAACTTTGAGGCTCTTCATTACGTACTACATTCATTCCATTATAATTATACAAGTCATACAATTTTCTAGTTTCAATTTTTATACTATCTTTAACATCTTGACAACTAGGTGTTTCATCATCTTCACTATCAATACCCAAAATAAAATATATTTTATCAATCATTCGTGATGCACCTTCATCTTTGTAATGTGAGTTTAACAAACAAGCGGTTAAATAAATTTGAGGAATATGAATAAAATATTTTTAAAATTTTTCAATCATTTTCTTAACAGATTCTTCAAATCTTGGTTTATTTTTGAATTTATAAAATTTACTAGAGCACAAATGTTAGGTAAAACAAAACAAATAGTTGGATAATAAAGTACAAATATTTTTTTTTTTTAGTTAAATAAAAAACTTTTAAGAATTCTATAAGTTATTTTATGTCATTCCAATCATTATCAAGTCTATATGTCATATTTGAATTATGAGCATTCCAAATCATTTGTAAAGGTTTCCTGTATTCATAAGCGACTTCAAACATTTCATATAAAGAATTTCATTTAGTACACACTGATTTTGGAATTTTTCTAGATGGAAGATTAAATTCACGACAACGATTTTTAAAATCTCTATGTCTAGACTTAACTTGACATTTAAAAATAAAATGACATGCAGTTTCAACTTTTATGCAACAATCATTATACATTGCTATACCATCTCTAACAATCAAATTATATATGTGTGCAGCACACCTAATATGAAAATCATCAATATAAATAGGGCAAAGAGACGGTTTTAGCATTTCAACAGCAGTTCTATTATTAGAAGCATTATCTAAGGTGACACTACTTATTTTATCACAAATTTCATAGTTTTGTAAAACATCTATAATTGTTTGAGCTATATAACTACCGGTTTTATGCATTTCACAACATTTATAACCTAAAATTCTTTTTTGCAAAGTCCAATTTTCATCAATCCAATGTGCAATAATAGTGAAATAATCATTACCATTTACACTGCAGCTCATATCAGAAGTGATAGCTATTTTACAATTATTATAATAAAATAAACAACGAAGATATTGAAAATGTTGAGCTTAATAATCAAAGATAGCCTTTTTAATTGTATTTCGAGTAAAACCTTTAAAATGTGATTATACACAATTTGAATATAATAAATAAAATCGAGATTTTCAGCAAAACTAAATGGCAAACTCATAACAACAATTATTTTAGCTAATTCTTCAAGATCTTTTTCTCTACTATATGACCGTCATATACTAGAGCCAAAAACATTAGAAGGATTTAATTGTGTTTGGACCATATTAGAGCCCTCTACTCCTACATTTTCAGGAAGGGTGGTACCATTCTTTTTAGCTTTGGCTACAGATTTAGCATGCAAAAATTCATCTTTACAACATGATATTAAATGATTACTCAAATGTCCCGTCCCACCCTATTTTTCTACAATTTTATGATTCATTTTATGTTTACATTTATTACAAATAACTTGTGTTTTATCTTCATTCTGAGTCATAAATTGCCACACAACAGATTTTTTAACGCGTTCTACCTTAGGCCTAGGATGCACGGGCGGAAGCAGGACAACGAAAGGGAGCAGGAGGGGAAGAGGGATTGGGAGTGGGAGTAGTAGCTAGCTGAGTTTCATCATCATCATATTCATTAACATTATTCTCAAAACTATCAATATAATCATTAACATCATCATGTTCATCATCTTCAGCTAATTCCTCATCAAAATTACCAAACCTTCTTTGTAAATGTTCATGATAAGGACCTAATCCACTATTACTATCAGTATTAAAAACAATTTCATCAACATGCGTATAATCATCCGTATTTATTCTTAATTGAGAAGTTTTTAGTTTTAGATTTAGAAGTACTACCCGTTTTTTTATTTTTCTTGGATTTTGAGCTCCATAAATTAGTGATCGAATCAACTATGGTTGTTTTACCCTTGTCAACATTGTTTTTACCGGAATCCATATTCAAATATAAAAAGTGAGTAAATTATATATAATACAAAAATGTAATGCAAAGTTTTAAACAGATAAATAACGAAATAAGTAGAGACTAGAGACCAATTACTCACAAAATAAATAATAAAATGCAAACAAATAAATAACTAAATGAAAAGTGAGTTGGAACGAATGTACCAAACGTCTACTTAAAAAAGAGACGTGTATGACCGAAAGCCAAAAATTGAAAGTTGAATTTTGAAGCTCCAATTTTCAAAGACCAAATTCGTAATTTTAACAAGAATAAGAGATTAGAGAGTAGAGACTTGAGTGAGACTTTTGAGAGTTGTTGAGAGAGTAGAAGATAATATTTTTGTGAGTGAAAAGAATGAAAGATTAGGGGTATTTATAATTAAAAAAAAGGATGAAAATGTAGTTTTCAGAAGGTTGGGGTATTAAAAAAAGTTTGGGGGGGTAGGGAGGTGTAAAGGGAAGTTATGGGGGTGAAAGAGCCGTTGGTGGGGCCCAAAACATGTTGCCCAACGGCTCTCAACAGCTATATTTAAAAAAAAAAAAAACCAAACCGGATCGGACTGGGACTAACCGGTATATCCAGATTTTCGTCCCGTTATCCCTCCCGGACCCCCTAGACACGGGCCCTAACTGGTACAAGTCGGAACGGAACCGGGACGGAATGGTACCGGAACCGGCACCTCCAGGTTCCGTTGCCAGCCATAAGTCTAGCTAAGACCATACCCGTTTGATTTTGTGATGAACTCGCCCTAACTGTGCCTCCTTTACGTGGGCCGATTTGGTCTGGTCCGTTCTAAGTGAAAATTGTTTTGTTCCAATTTTGAGTCGGGTCAGCCCATTTAACACTCTTAAGTAATTATCACAAAAAGTATTTTCTTTTATCCGTTTAAGTTTGTTGTCGCTAATACTTTATTCTAAAATACAATTTTAGCTATAATTAAGATGCATCAAGTTAATATTGAATGATTAAAAAAGGTACGTGTTTCCCATTGCGTCTAATGGAGAATGTAATCCGTGTTCGAATAGTTAATTATCTTCTTCTTTTTAAGAAATAAAACTAGTATTTAACTATAGAAAATTAAATTGTAAAATTAGTTAACTAATGATCAAATAGATTATCCTAAACGACAAAATAAGTGATTTTTGACAAAAGAATCATAAAAGATCCAGCATAAATCATTTGATCAGATTTGTCACAATTCATAATATGTCGGACATATCAATAATATTGTTAGGAAACAAAACAGTATAGTGTCTCTACTGGGTGTCTTTGATACCAATTAAAATGTTTTCCTCCGACATACATGAATTTCTTACTTAATTTATTGTATTATTCGATATGTAAAAAAAAAATATTTATGTATAATTCAAATAAATATTATCAAAGGTGTAGTGTAATTATGGAGTAGTGTGTGGGGGTGATGGGGATCGGGAGTACATGGGTGGATGGAGGTGAAGACGAGGTGTGCTAGAAAATCAGGGAGGCACAATCCATTAGGGAAGTTTTTTGTAGTTTTCATTTTCAATGTGATGAACTAATTAAACATTTGTTAGGAAAGAATAGTAGCCCGGTGCATAAAGCATCATTTTATCTTAAAAGGTGTAATGCAGACAATCTATCTTAGTTCAATCATTAACGACTGTTTCTATGACTCGAATATATATATGATCTACAAATCATAGAGACAACTTTAATATACTTGTACGTACTTCTCTATAGAGTCCGGAGCTAAAAGGGCAAAAAAAATTGTCAAAAATTTCAAAAGGGCACATCATAATTTTTTTAAACCAAAAAGGTAAAATTGCTCCTGCCTGAGCGATTTCCCTCTGACACATACTGACGCCGTTTATTCTGGTAAAACTAAAAATCGCTGTCAGGACAACGATTTTGTTCAATTTTTTTTACTTTTTTTTTTCACTAAAATCATTGACATAGCAGTGTTTATTTAACTCCAATTATTTTTCCTCCAACTAATAACGCTGTCATAGCAGCGTTTTCATAGAACAAAAAAAAAATTAAAATATCTTTTTCATGAAAATGGCTGCTTTGGCTGCTTTTTTATAAAAATATATATATATATATCTTGAAATCGCTGCTTTGGCAGCGTTTTAGTTAATTTTTTTTCTTTTTTTTTAAATTCGTTTCTCTTCAATTTTTTTTATTTATTTTTTAAAAATCGTTTTTCTTAATTTTTTTTTTTTCGTTTTGAAAACAAGGCAGCGTTGTTATTAAAAAATAATTTTTTAAACAAAAATCGCTCAAGGCAGCGATTTTCCAAAAAAAAGTTTTTACAAAAAAGCTGCCAAATTTTTTTTTCTATGAAAACGCTGCCATAGCAGCGATATTAGGTGGAGGAAAAAAAATTAGAGTTAAATAATCGCTGCTGTGCCAGCGATTTTAGTGGAAAAAAAGAAAAAAAAATTGGACAAAATCGCTGCCCTGCAGCGATTTTTATTTTTAATGGAGTAAACGGCGTTAATATGTGTTAGAGGGAAATTGCTCCGGCAGGAGCAATTTTACCCTTTTGATTTTAAAAAAATATGATGTGCCCTTTTGAAATTTTTGATAATTTTTTTTGCCCTTTTGGATCCGGACTCCTTCTCAATAGACCATTTCAAAATAGGCACTAAAAGCTCTTGCATATACAGACAAATAATATTTTTCGGGGTAATCGACTAATTTATTTTATTTTATTCTAAGAAAGAAGAGTTTCAACTGCATATTTTAATTACTTCTTTAAATTTCTATTGAAACCTCCTAGTACTACAAATTTGTGATTAGTCAAATATTATTTGCTTGTTAGACTAAAATTAAGATCCACTTGGCAATACCAAATAGTTAAGACTTAAGATGGAACTTTTTGACCATTTTCATTAAGCCAAATGAAAAAAAAATGAAAACAAATTTGTGGCTTGAGTTTACTAGATTTTCCTGAAAAAAAAAGTAATATTATATCTTTCGAAAAAATTTACATCAATTACCAACATTTTAATTGCAGTAATTCACATCATAGTTATGGGCGGAGCTAGGGGCACAAGGGATTTTAGTTTGCGAAAAAATTACATTATATATATAAGACTAAAGTTATATGTTTGTATAGTTGCATAACAAATATTGAATACCTTTAGCTTCTCTTTATATTTACGTTTTTATATTTTAAATTTCCTAATAAAATTATCTTGACTCCGCCACTGAATTCAAAATAATTTAGTCAAATATGAACTATAACTAGTATATATCTAAAAGTTGTACCTACTATTTTCCACACTTAATTTTCAAAAAAAATAAAAATAAGTTGCAACGAAATGGCACCATAAAATCCACTTTCATACTGAAAAAAATAATAAGTTAAAAGTTCATGATTTTGAAAAAGTCAACTTTTTATTGGCTTTCTAATTAAACTTTTTAAATATTTGACATATATATTAGTTTCATAAATTAAGCCGGCAGAGGACGGCAGTAGTGTTAGCCTATCCAAATGACAAATTATTAAATTGTCATTTTTTCAGGTTTAAAAAGGAGTCCACCAAATTAAAATTTCTCAATTGAAAGTTTAATATTTGTGAATTTAAAGCTAATGGGATCATCTTTCAGTTGCTGTGGTGATGAAAAAGTTGATGAAGGGTATGTGCACCAACAAAAAACTTTTTTAATTTTTAAGGATCATATTCAAAATTTTAAATTTTAAATACGATCTATCATGTCTATATATTTTTTTTTGTATTTTTTTACATATACATAATTTGAGTGAAAATTACCATGTGCCGCTCTATGAAGGATTTTCTTGGTGTCACTGAAACTAGGATCAAATGATGTTTATCACGAAAAGTTATAGCTCATAGAAAAAATGTAACTTTATTTCATAATTAAGCCTACCAAACAAGTGTCATGTTCGATCATGATTTCAACTCATGCCACCTAGTATCCTTGTGGGTTTGATTATAGGTAGGATGTAGATGTTACCCAATATAACACAGTACTTAGAAAAGATTTTCGACAAAATGTCCGTTGGAAATTCCCTTTTTTTAGTAGTGATATAGTTTTTTCTTTTTGTATGTTTTGAAGATTTATGTCAACTAGAAAAATTATACATAAGTAAATGAATGTGAAGTAATTGGGATTTTTGTAGGCAAAACAATGAATTGGTTGGTGAAAATTCTTGGAGAATATTCACATACAAGGAGTTATATACAGCAACAAATGGTTTCAGTGAAAATTACAAGCTTGGAGAAGGTGGATTTGGAAGTGTCTATTGGGGTAAAACCTCTGATGGTCTTCAGGTAATAAAATTAAGATTTTTAGGTTTTCATTCGATGTACGCTATTCAATATGAGGTTCCGATTCATTAATCTGGATCTGTATTGCGTAAGGTCCATTAAGGATGAAACACTTCATACCATGATTTTTTTCTATTTATAATGCTTGAACCTGAGATTTCTGATTAAGAATGGAGCGATCTTATCATAGACGTGGTGCTTCTTAATTAGTTAAATTTGGTAGTCCTATTTTTTCTCTCAAGAATTAAATAAAATACCTTCAATATTATCATTTTCGAATGGTATATAGAAGATACAAAATGGAAAATTAATTTCAAAAATATCGCGCTTATCCCTTCGATGCGTTCTATGGAACACGAATCTAGATTAGTCAACTTAGAACTTGTTTGGATTGACTTAAAAGTTGGTCAAGTCTACTTTTTAAGTCATTTTTAGCCTTTGAGAGTGTTTGGTAAGATTAAAAATAACTTAAAATAAGTTTAAAATGACTTTAAAAAATTAAAAATCAAAAGTAGGACTCCCCTTCTTTTTTTTTTTTTGACTCAAACGTCATTAAAATTTGACTTTTTATTTTTCAGACTTAAAAACTACTTTTTTCGGCCTATCCAAAGGGGCTCTTAGTTGTTAATACTAAAAAGAATTTAAAATATCAACAATTTTTTTTCTAAAGATAAATCATTTCCCATTTGTATCTAAGAATCATAATGATAGGAAGCATATAGAACAATGATAAAAGTTGTCTCAGTGTAACATATATGTCACCGTTATTAGAGTCCTGCTATACATGAACGCGAATGCTTCGTGCACCAGACTGCCTTTTATATCAAAAGGCAATTTGGGTCACTAAATTCTTGTTATGCGATCGATCTGGTGACGGATCGAACCATATATTATTTCTATTGTACACGATTTTATCTTGCATTTCTACGAGAGGTTAAATTAAATTAGACTAAAATTTTGAAATTGCAGATTGCAGTAAAGAAACTTAAGTCAATGAATTCAAAAGCAGAAATGGAATTTGCTGTGGAAGTTGAAGTTCTTGGAAGAGTTAGGCACAAAAATTTGTTAGGCCTAAGAGGTTATTGTGCTGGAAATGAACAAAGACTTATTGTGTATGATTACATGCCAAATTTGAGTTTACTCTCACATTTACATGGTCATTTATCAAGAGAAGTTCAATTGGATTGGAAAAAAAGAATGAAAATTGCTATTGGCTCTGCTGAAGGCCTCTTGTAAGTTTCTTTACTTCTTTCAATACTTTATGTCACTTTAAAACGGAATTAGCGACAGACAACTACTGTTGTTAAACATCAAGTAACAACAAAATGTCGAAAACTATTGTTAGTTGTGGGCTATTTAGTGACATATTAGCAAGGAATTCCGTCAATACTTCTTGTTACACTTTTTTTATATTTATTCTCTCCCTCCTAATTTATATGACATATTTTTTGTTCAATTTGTCTCCGATCCAAAAAAAAATAGTATACTTTTTTATTTAGAATTTTTTTTTGTTATATGCACCGTTTATGTAAATAAGTTTATACTATCATGTCACCTTTACTTACTTGTTGCTGTATGGTAACTTAACTTATTTTTAAGAAATACAACTCTCACTTTCCAATGAGACTTAGGTGTAAAAGTAGTTTACATTGATGGTGAAAACTACAATAATTCCTCCATTTTATTTTGAATAAGATGATTTATAGACAAACAAGTGTTTACAACTTGTTTTTAGACAACCATTTCAAAATTCTGTTTTTTTTTCTTCTAAAACTCCATGCTAGCAAATACCTCCATAAAATTGGGATAGAGGGAGTAACATTTTTCCATAGAATTTTATTTGTTATCATTACCTTATAAGTGATTCAATTATGCAAATCTTTTTAACATCATTATTGGTGTATAAAACTTAAACTCTGATTCAAAATAATCATAACATATACTCACATATGTATGTTTTTGGCTATATACATAGGTATTTGCATCATGAGGTTTCACCCCATATAATTCATAGAGACATCAAAGCTAGCAATGTGCTACTTGACTCAAATTTTGAACCACTTGTTGCTGATTTTGGCTTTGCAAAATTAATCCCAGAAGGTGTTAGCCACATGACGACACGTGTCAAAGGGACATTGGGTTATTTAGCACCAGAATATGCTATGTGGGGTAAAGTCTCTGAAAGTTGTGATGTCTATAGTTTTGGAATTCTTTTACTTGAACTAATTACTGGTAGAAAACCAATTGAAAAACTTCCAAATGGTGTTAAAAGGACAATAACAGAGTGGATGGAACCAATGATAGCTAAAGAAAAATTTAAGGATCTTGTTGATCCTAAGCTAAAGGGAAATTTCGACGAAATTCAATTGAAACAATCGATTCGTGTAGCTGCATTGTGTGTTCAGAGTGAGCCTGATAAACGTCCAACGATGAAAGAAGTTGTGTGTATTTTGAAAGGGCAAGAAGTGAATAATGTTGTGAAGGCAAATCATGAGAATTTGAGGATTCAAAGTGTTAAGTATGGAGATGATTTATTGGCTTTGGATCAAACTAGTGATCAAGAAGATGATGAATGTAGTAGTGATCAAGGGAATGAAAGTAGTGTTTATGGTGCATTTGGTGCTATGGAAATGAAAAAGATGCAAGATCCTTACAAGCGTTTTGGAGAGAAATAATGTTTGAGGTGTACGTAAGCTGACTTGAACAATATCGTTATCAAACAAGAAATTTTAGTATACAATGTTTTGGTTTAAATTTGTAATGACATTGCAATGCACAATGTCAAGGAATTGAACTTTTGAGGGCTTTTTATATGGTGTTTCTTTGTTATGGTTTTATGTATTCTTTTATTTTATGTTAGAGAATGGAACTCTAAGAATGTTACTACAACATAATGTATCCTAAATTTATTCCATTTTGTTCTATCTATCGACTATCCCGTCACAATCCTTGTTGGCGAAAATGTCATCTATTTAAGAAAGAATAAAAACAAAAAGAGTGTGTTCAATCGAACCCATAATCTTGAATATAGATATGTATGAGAGAAAAACATAAAATTTCAATAAATACATGATTCTGAGTCCAAAGCTACTATAAAAAGTTCAATGTTAAAAATCTAAATCACCACAAAGAATTATAGTGCATTAGATTGGATCGGCCTTATTCAGCAGGCTTGAGTTCGAATCCTTGTAATGAAACAAAATCATAACAGAAAGCATTTCTACTTTGATGGGCCTTACGTGACACGTGTACCAAAATTAATAGACTCAATAAGATAAGTCCATTTTTATTAATATTTCGTTGTAAAGAAAAAATCAATTTTTAACTAACTTTTTTATAGTTCAATGTATCTAAATAAGAAAGCATTAGCTGGAAGTAGCAATGAGACAGAAGCTACTTTTAGTCTGTGTAATTAAATTCTTCATGTTTGTGCCTAATTTACAAATCTAATATCATGAAACTATTAATTATATATGAGTAATAAACTTCATGATTTTATTACTTTTAGAAATGAAAAAGGGATGAACATAGCTAAAAGATAGCTATCCGCATGACTCATTAATCAAAGGTCTCAAATTCATGCTCAAAATGAAATCGCCTTGATGAATTGTCCCTCAAAATTGAACTTTACTGAACAAATCTGAATTAATTGTGTCCAAAACGGATAACGAACATCATGTGGGGAAATTAAAAAAGAAATAGAGTATTGCACTCTTACAAGTTAAATATTTAATTTTATGCTAAAAGACCATGAGGTGATTTTGGTACCCTTTTTTTAATTTAATTTTATTATTATATAATATTATTGATATTGATAATAATAATAATAATAATAATAATAATAATAATAATAATAATAATAATAATAATAATAATAATAATAATAATAATAATAATAATAATAAATAATAATAATAATAATAATAATAATATCATTGTTGTTGTTAATATTATTATTATTAGATAATTCAATGAACTTGACACCCTAAATTCTTTCCCTCGAGATAATTTTTATCATAGAATCTTCAATTTATTTCCTTTGTTTTTATTACTGCACGTTTTTTAGTTTTGATAATTAAGAATTCAGCCTACTTAAATCACATCATTTGGAAATGAATTTTAGTGAAAGACTTGTTCATTTGTCTAATTTCATGAGGTTAGTTATAATTTCTTCCTTCTCCACCCCACCCCCACTCATCCCGATATGAATTAAAAAAATAGCTCGACTTTAGAATGATACGATATCTAAATACTTTTCGTGTATGAAGAATTTGTTGTGTAATAGTTTCATTTTTTTTCTAATATTAGAAATACACAATTTTTCGATGAAATTTCTGATGGAATATGTTGAAAATATATTCTTCATAAACTTTTTTACGATAGCTTTTCATCGAAAAAAATTGAGATTTTTTATGAAAGCGTATATGTCATTGGAGAAACACATATTCTAATGATATATATGAATGTATGGATTAGTCTATTTGTTTACACTTGTTAAAGAATTTTATTATAGATCTCCTTTTGAATTCATAATTTCTAGTAATTTACATAGTTAATATCATAGTAAAGTGAATATTGATTTGAAGTAAAGTCTCTTCCATACCATACCATAATAATTGGGAAAATGTTAATGATTGTACAGTTAGCTGCATGTTTCAAACTGCCATATATATAATTACATAATCATCATCATCATTGTTTTCTAGTTATTTGTGTGTTAATTTTTTAATTTTCTCTTGGTGAGGAATGATAATGTTGTTGTTACCACATATAATTATTTACTAAAGTGGTGTTAGGTCTCAAAATTGTACTTTAGTTTGCATGACATTATGATGACCCAACCTTAGAGGATTATTATTTATTGTGAGATGAATAGATTTTTTTTTTTTTTATCTTAAATCAAGTATTTCATGTTCGGGCTTTATATATATTATGTGAATTCTCAATTAATTAAGATAATAAAGTGATGAACATCGAACGTCAAATGAAGTAAAGGCAGCACTATAAAGTTCCCACCAGTTAGGATTGTGCATAACAATGACATTTTTAATTAGAGGTTTCAAATTAAAAAGTGCTTTTTCTTTGAAGTTTCGAATTCAAATTAATCGAAACTTCAAAAGAGAACTCGAACATCAAATAAAATACACTATAATGACACCCAAGAGGCACATGTCAGACTTTGAAATAATCTTCTTCTTTTTTTAATTCCAAGGATGTAGGGATAGTTTATTAGTTTGGCAATGTGGACAAGTAATGATAAGTTGATATATTATTATTTTCTTTGCATCCAATTATCCCTTATCTTTGGGCCATTCTCTTATTTAATTAGTAGCCACAAAAAGACTTATGTTTCCTCATTTGCTTTTTTTCTTCTTCTTCTGATATTCACTGATTCACCAGTCAATTTATATGAGGTCATTATATTCTAAACCATCACCATTTATATTATTTTTGGGTGATTCGATTATTATAAAAAAAAAACTAATATTATCATGATATAAAAATTAAACTTTATTCAATATGGTAGATGAGATGTATCATTACTATTGTGCTTGATCGTTAAATCATAATCTTTCACTATTCATTATCGACTAAAAGATTGATCTCTATTTTAATTTTAACAAAAATTATCTCGTCATCAGAAACATTCACAATGAACTTTTCATCGGAAATGTGCATATTTTTATGACATTTTGGTAATAATGTCCATTGAAATTTCGCATTCTTTTAAGTAGAGTCTCCACCACCACCCCACTACCCAAGAATGTTCCCTTTCCATGAGGGTAAGGCAAATAAGAGTAAAAGGAATGACTTCATTTGAGTGGCACACAACTTTACCTACCAAACAACATAACAAGTCATGTACAAAACTTATGCAACAAGAGAAATCAAATGCAAAAAACCCCTTTACCTTTGCTAAATCCAAAAGTTACATTATACTTTTTTTTATCCTATGCTTCTTATGAAAGAATAATTGAATGAACTAAGGTGGTCACACTATGCACCCCCCCCCCCCCCGGTTCAACCACAAGACCTATTAAATACCACTAATCATTTAAATGTCTCTTACACAAGTTTTCTACAATTCTATGTGTTCATCAACAAAAAAGATAGTGAATAAGTAATAAAAAAGCAAAAAATGGATTTTTCAAGTATTACTAATAAACCATCAAAAATTCTTGTGGGAATTTCTTTGGATGTTGAAGAAAGCAAAGAACTTATTTCTTGGGCAATTAGAGTTTTAGCCAATCCTAATGATACCATTATAGCACAACACATTGTTGGTAAGTTTAATATTTTCCTTTCAATTATAGCCACAATTTTAATTTGTCTTTTTTTTTAATTGTGTGATATGTCTCACTTGAGAAATTAGAGTTTTAGCTAATCCTAAGTACACAATTATAGAACTACACATTGTTGGTATGTTTATTTTTTCTTTCAATTATAACCACAATTTTATTTTGTGATATTTTCTTGTTTTCCCCCGTAAGTGTGACAATAACCCTTGGAGAATGACACGTGTGACTTTTATTAAAATGATTTTATTCTTAAACCAATCAAAAAGAAGATAAGAAAGACAAAAAATAAAGATAAAAATAGGAGGGATCTTGATTTTTATACATCTCTTTGTGGAATATTTTCAATCATCTCATATGAAACATAGAAGCAGCTGTTCTTCAAAGTTAGCAATACAATTTTTATTTTTGTTTAAGATTTTCCAAAAAAATGTAGTTTTTTAATTAATCCTTGAAATTGTATATAAAAAATGTATTAATTTTGTATTTTTTGGTCATTGATGAAACAGTGGCCACAGAGAAAAACAAGAGATTTGGTGATCAAAGGAAAGAAGAAAGCAAGAAATGGCAATCTATATCAAAAAATCAAACTCAAATTCGCAAGGCAAAGGCATTTGTTATTTCTATGATGGGAGAATTTACAAAAACATGTCAATATAAACAGGTAACGTCGGAATCTTATTATCTTGTTGTTGTTCTATTTGTTGTTATTGCCTCTTTTTCACTGTTCGTTCAGTCGAACATCTTTCTAAAACATTTATCTACCTTTTCAAAGGTAGAGGTAAGATCTTCGTACACTCTACTTTCTCCAGACTCCAATTGTAAATTTACACTGAATATTCTACCTTTTTCAAATCTCACTTGTTAATTTACACTGAATTAGTTATGGTTGTTGTTCACTTATTTTTCAAAAACTTTTTTGCAATATATGTCTTAAGAAATTATTCTCCTTCATTTCGATTATAATATATAATAATTACATTTCAATCTCACATAATTTGCGGTTCCATTTCGATTATAATATATAATAATTACATTTCAATCTCAAATAATTTGCGGTCCGCTATATTGGTGGAATCTTAACATTTTTAGTCTGACGGCTAAAAAATATATCATTTACCTTGCCATAGAAGCTTGTAGTTGTCACCAGTGTATATTTTGTGTATAATTAGTGATTGTATGTTTGATTATACACTACATAGTAATTAAAATTAGTAAGAAATAAAAATTAGGTTTGTTTTTTTTTTGTTATGCATTGTAAAAATTCCATGTATTGACCTTTATTTTCCATGTTGTCCACCTAAACTGACCTTAATCCAATTTTGCTTCACATTTTGTGTCTAATACCTATTTTGGATTCGACTAATTTAGATTTTTACAATATAAAGTCAAATGCTATACCTACCAACATCTTTTCTATTGTCTTTACAATATAAAGTCAAATGCTATACCTACCAACATCTTTTCTATTGTCTAAACTCAAATCCGAGAACTTTAATTATCTTATATTACTCCCTTTGATATTATAAAATGTTTTGTCATTTCTATTAATTTAATTATTAATTTATTGAAAATCTTCAGGTAGATTTAGAGGCAAGAGTTGGTTTTAGTTCTAATCCAGGGAGAGGTCTAATTAAAGAGACTAAAAGTATTCCAGCTGATTATCTTCTCATTGGTGGCAAAAAGAATAAAACTTGCAGGTAACTTTAATTTACTCTAACAAATTAACTTCGATACACTGACAGTACTAAAAACAAATAATCTTTTTTCGTTTGCATGTCATTACTAGAAACACACGAATTTTCGATGACCTTTTTATGAGATTTGTCAGAATTGTGCTCGTCGAAAATGGTTTTGACAGCTTCACATCTTTGATGATGTTCTGATAGAAATATTCATCGAAAATTTTTACATTTTTAGTATTTTGTATTCTTAAAAGACACTTGTTATTATTATTTTTCAGATATCCATTCACAATTGCAAAGTATTGTTGTGAAAGAGTTCCAGATAATTGTTCACTAGTTGTGGTAGCTAGAAAATCAGGGCAACCACCACCACATAACATTCAATCCAATTCCATTCGAATCCAAGGTAATTCAATTTCCTATCACACAAAAATTAAGTTGATTTTACGTATGGTCACTGAACTTTACTCATCACGATAAAAATGTCACAGAATTATATATTTTATCACGTCAAAGTAACTGAACTTTGCCTACTATAACAATTAAGTCACTATTACTATACTTTTTTTGTCACATAAAAAAGAGTCAACTTTTATCAATCATAACAAGAAGTCATAGACTTTACTCACTATTACAGTAAAATTACTTATATCATTATAGCAGATAAAGTTCAGTTACTATCATGTACAGTTGATACAATTCAATTACTATAATGCGACACACTGAACTTTTACTTACTATAACCATTAAGTCACTATCGCTACACTTTTTTGTCACATCAAAAAAGTCAACTTTATCAATCATAACAAGAAGTCATAGACTTAACCCACTGTTACTGTAAAATCACTTCTATCGTTATAATAGATAAAATTCTGTTACTATTCTGTTACAGTTGATACAATTCAATTACTTTAATGCAACAAAAAATAGTTGTGCCATGACTTTACCTCTATATAGTGTATAAACTTTCCTTATTTTAACGTGACTATAAACAACTCATGATTTTACTTGTTATATTATACTGAATAAAGTTAAATAATCATACGTGAAAATAACATCAGAAACACAAAATGTATGCAGAAAATCATCAACCTAGTTCAAGATGGCTTAAAGAAAATAATTCCCCTTTTTCAGAAAAACAAATTATTACAAGGAATTCACCCAGAACTGTACTAAATGGCTGTGAAGGAGAAGAAAATAGTTCAAGTTTTGGTGAAAATTCCATCACTAAATCTTCAATATTATCATCATCATTAGTGACTAAGGAATTCAAATATCAACAAGATCAATTCAAGAAACCAATGTCTCCATTGAGGCGAATTTCGTCTTTTTTACGTTCGCCTTTTGATTCGAGCTCAAGAAAGAAGAGTTCAAGATTTCAAAATGAGGAAAATAAACAGCAGCCTCCATTGAAGTGTTTTAGCTATGATGAGATTGCAAGTTCTACAAATTATTTCCATCCAGGTTTGTGTTCTTCATGTGTAATTATATATTAGTATGTCTTTTACCTCTTTCAAAAAGGACCTTCACATAAATAGCTAGACAAATTTACTGTTTAATCTTTCTAATCGATATGTATAGATTATATATTATTTATGCACAATGATACATATGTTATACATGAATTATATACATATATTTGACCAAATGACCTTTTTAAGGCTACTCTTTGAATTATGTCCCCCTTAGTCCAATGGGCTAAGTTTGGCTTTTAAAATTAAGGGACATTTTTTTCTTTAAAATAGTACACAATGAAGGGTATTAGTCTTGAACTTTTGACTCCGATTAACAAAATTAATTTAAACTATGATCTATGTTGCCTATTGGGCATAATTAGTTGTAGTTGTACTATGTGCATAAGTTATTTTTGTCTATGCTGCGGGAGATTTAAGACATTTCAAGAAGTCATAAATAGTGAATATAATTCAATGTGTTGCTTATTAGATAGGAGTTTCAGTTGTATTGACTTGGAACAATCGAGCAACATATACAACTTCTGTCTATGAATTAAGCAAGACTTATTGTCGATTGAGCAGGTTCACTCTTTCTGATTAATTGAAATATCTCAAATTTATGTCTTTTAGATAAATTTAATTCATAGCCACTACTTATATCTTATGGAAAACAGAAGTGCATTTTCAAAAGATCTTTCAAAAATAGGTGAAAGTTCAAGATCACCCTTATTAAGGTCATGTTGCAAAGCATTGTATACCGCAACCCTTATGTGTTGAACTTAAATGAAATAGTAAGGATTTATATAATGTTTGGGACTAGACGTAATTATTATGTTTGGTACTGAGATGTAATTATTAGTTGGGGAAGGAAAATAAACCCCTTAATTAAATCATGAATTTAATAAATTAATGGTATAAAATTCAATTTTGTGAAATGTCATTGATTTATTTCTTCATTTTGTAGAGAATTTAGTGGGACAAGGAGGATACTCAGATGTATATAGAGGAGATCTTGAAGATGGAAGAAGAATTGCAGTAAAAAGATTAGCAAAAGACAGCAATAATATGAACAAAGAAAAAGAATTTCTAATGGAATTAGGTGTAATTAGCCATGTTAATCATCCAAATACAGCAAGTTTAGTTGGTTATTGCATTGAAAATGGATTCTATCTCATCTTCAAATTCTATCCAAATGGCACTCTCTCTTCAGCATTACATGGTATGTGCCTTTTAACCTAATTTACTCTTTTCATTTCATACTAGCTAGTTATATTTCGATCGATAGATTCTGTAGTTAAACAACAAAATTAATTCATCGTTAATCAAGTTGAATAATCCATGTTCCATTATATGGTTTTTTGTACGCACACCATGATCTTGTTAAGGGTGAATTCGTAATTTTAACCAGATGGATTCAAGTGTTCAACTTTAAAACTTATAATACCTTCCAAGTAATGGCATTTAATAGATCATTATTATTTCACCTCTGCAAGGTAAAGATGCAAGGTAAAGATTGACAACATTGTAAAATTACACATTATATTAGGAATTTGGAACATTTTACATTCTCGAACTGATGACCATCAATTTTTGACTTTTTTTTTTTTGCTTCTTTGCAGGAAAATCAAACAAATCACTTGAATGGCCAATGAGATATAAAATTGCCCTTGGAATTGCTAGAGGTTTACATTATCTTCACAAATGTTGTAAACATCGTATAATACATCGTGATATCAAAGCATCAAATGTTCTACTAGGACCAGACTATAAGCCACAGGTACAACTCATAAAGCATGTTTTTTTCACAATTTTTATCGGGCTTTCTGTATATTTACTAACTCTTCTATCGGGTAAAATTCAAAAAATAGCCATTTTCGAACTTGATTTGAAAAATAACCAAATATTCAAAAGTCATTGAGAAATAGATACGTTTGGAATTCATGAGACCATAATAATGTCCTAGTCTCATGAATTTCAAATTTAAAAAGGTGAAATTCTATTACAATAGCATAGATAAAATATACAAGACGTTGTCATGAAGTTTCATTTTTTCATAAGTTTGAAATTAATGTTAGTGTCAAGGATTAAAAAGTCATGAATATGTCCTGAATTTTTCACTTTTTTAAGTTCGAATTCTACAATAATTATCATGGTGTTTCTACATTAAAAATGATTATTTTTCAACAAATTTTCAAACATTGGCTAGTTTTTAAAAACTAATCCGAAAAGTGGCTAGCTCCTGCAATCATTACCCTTCTACTTTTTTTTCTCTTATATTCTTAAAATAGACTATCATAGAGTTTCACATTTTTTTATGTTCAAAATATATGGTCATACGTGTCATATATTTTAAAATACATAACAATATCGTGATATTTATTTCTATATCAAAATTGATTATTACTTAACGAATTTTCAAATACTGATTATTATTTTTTCAAAAAGTGGAACCACAAAAAGTATTACCCCCTAAAGCTCAGTTCTGCGAAGGCCTTTCGGAGATTGACCTTTCTTTCTCTTTTTCTCGATCTAATCGGTCGAGCTCTCGTAATCGATCGTTCATATGTCCATTTCGTTCTGGCAGCCTCTATATTTTCTACTTTTCTACCAACATGGAAGATTGAAAGATGATTTTATTTTATTTTGGTTTTTCACCCAATGTTCGAAGCCCACATTGAAACCTTGACTAAATCTGGATTGCGCACTGCGGGGTCATTTGGGGGTGGAAACCAAAAAAAAAAAAGAAAGATGAATGAAAAGTTTCTTCTTTTTTATATATCATTTTTCATCTTTTTTTTTTCTTTTTTTTTGAGAAGATATCAGATTTTGGGCTAGCAAAATGGCTACCAAATAAATGGACACACCATGCTGTAATTCCAATTGAGGGCACATTTGGATATTTAGCACCAGAATATTTCATGCATGGAATTGTGGATGAAAAAACAGATGTTTTTGCATTTGGAGTTCTTCTTCTTGAAATTATTACTGGTAGAAGGCCTGTGGACTCATCAAGACAAAATCTACTTTTATGGGTAAGTTTTATTTATTCCTTTTAATGCTATTTTTTTAGTTCATTTCAAAAAGAATATTTAATTTAAACCTTATTTTTAGTATTAGCAAAAAGCTTCTATAATCACAAATATATTATGACATACGTAAGATCATAAGTTTCAAAAAAATTTATCCCTTACAAAGATGTTATGGTATATTTATGTCCACAAGTTTCAAAGATATTACTTCTTCAATCACAATTTGTGTGGAGGAGTTTTAGGGACCTGTACACTATCAATAAAATAGAAATTTGTATAGGACAAATTTTGTGATTAAACGCTTATAGTATTGACTATTGAGTGATGGATAATTACAAAATTTGGTTAGCTACCAGCAAACTAATGTCGAATAAACAACGAAGTTCATAAATAATTGCACCGTCTTCTTCTTTTTTGTAGTGGCAGTTTAAGAAAGAAAGAAACATGACTTCTGAAACTTATGGTTTAAAACGATTAATATATATATATATATATATTTATGGCAATAAATCAATCATATTGTTAAGGATAACATGAGAAGTTTAAATTAAAATTATCTCTAAAGAAGAAAGTATGTGTTACATTCTTTTTTTAATAAATTAAAAGGAAAATATGTCATGTAAATTGAAACAAAAAAGTAATTTCTTTATTAAACAGTTACACTTTGTGCTTAGTCAAATATGTTCTCTAAATTAAAACGGAAGAAGTAGTTTGTTGTTGATTTTTTACTTTATTTGGAATTTCTTGAAAAAAAATCTAACGAAAAAATACAACATTTTGGACATTGGTCCATAGATTTAATAATAATAATAATAATTGCTCTCAGAAATATCCCATTGGCTTGTCTTTTTTAACGTTTTTTTCTTTCTTAAATAAGTGTGTACATTGGATGTGAAAATGACGTGTGATCTAATGGGGGCAAAAAAAATCTAAAAAGTATGATTTTTCAAGATATATATTCTGATATTTAAAAAAGAAAATTAATGACGGATGATAAGATATGTATAAACTTGTATTTGTTATGTATATAATTTATTTGATTTAACTGCTAAAATTTTACTCTCTTTTTTTAAGGCGACACCCTTGATGGAAGGTGGAAAATTAATCGAATTAGCAGATCCAAAATTGGAGGGTGAATTTGATATGGACGAATTGCATAAGATGGTTCTTACCGCTTCTTATTGTGTAAGACAATCTTCAGTATGGCGCCCGTCAACGATCGAGGTAAAATACCATATTTATTGTGATTAGTTAGATAGTATAATGTCTCAGTCTCAAGCAAATTGTGATCGATTATTTTTTTTTTTTTCTTAATTTTTTAGGTGTTAGAATTGTTGAGATATGGGGATGATTCTGAGGCAGCCAAAAGTTGGAGAATACCAAAATTTACAAGTGATGAAGTTAATGATTACTCAATGGTTTTTGGATATGATCTTCCTTCTGATTTAATTTTAGAAGACCTTTTCTAATCTTTAGTTTTCATCATAATGTTGAATTATTTTTCCTCATTTTTCCATAGATTTTCCACTTAATGTTTAGTGTATTATGGCTTCTTTTTTTCACTCGGTATCTATTACTATATTGAATTCACGTCACATAGAGCCTCATTCGGAGGAGAAGCATTTCCTATCAATGATTTTTTTATATTCAGGATTCAAACTAGAGACCGCTGATTATGGGAGGAGCAGTCTCATCCATTACACCATATTCTTTGGTGGTAGTGCATATATATATAGGTTTTGGGTTAGTACCCAATTGCAAATTGCCATGTGTAATAGATCAAAACATAAGAGTAGAGAATATTTGTAATCAAAGAACTCTCATAAGGTACTTTTTAAAACATTTTGACTCTTTAATTTGTCAATTATATATCCTTTTTGTTATGATTGTGTCATTTTCTTTGATTTCTCAAGTTTTTGTTTTTATCTTTCAGAAAATTTATCTACGCCGAATATTGACATTAGAAATAGCTGATAAGCATTAAATGTTAATAAATATTTTTTGGTGTTTAAACTGATTTATGCATAAGAAGTAAAATATTTGTTTGAAGTGCTTAAATTGATGAAAGACATTTGATGTGTATGATAAGCAATTTTCTGCCAAAAATAACTAATATGTCCTTAAAAGATATTCAAGTAAATAAGCTAAAAAAAGATATTTATAAGCTGATTCGACCAACTTATAAATTTTGGCAAACAACTTTTGGATTTTTCATCAATAGCCAAGCCGACTGCCCCCCCGCGCCACCCCTACCCACCCAAAAAAATACACAATCTCACGTGGAAAAAATTTACATTAGGTATATTGTGAGATGATTTCTTCTTATTTATCCAAGTATAGGTGAACAAAGTTACTTGGTACCTGTACTAGTAGGAGTTAGTAGGCACCCCAAAAAATAGTCCATATGCATGTAAATTAACCGATACACTATGATTACAGCAACAACGATAACAATATATCCAGTATAGTCCCACCAAATAGGATCTAAGAAGGATAGAATATATGTCAATCGAAATCTCTACCTCAAAAGTAGAGCAGTTATTTCCGATATAAAATAAATAAATAAAAAAGTGTGAAATAGCTTGGATGGATTTCAGACAAGAGAGTAAAAATGGGCTTGTTGGAGAAAGTGAAATGGGAGACCAACTTGTTGTTCTAAAATGGGCCATTATTGGGCCTACATAACACGTGAACTTCACGAGCTAACCTCGTGTAATTGGGCCCACTTTGTCTTTCTCTTGTCAATTCTGTAATGACAACAAAAGTGATAAGAACAAGAGGGTTTGGTTATTTTTTTTTTGCCAATTATCCATTTTCGGAATTGTTGTTTAGTAAATGACTCTCTTTTTATTTTATTTTTGTAATTGATGAATCATTTAGACTACGGTCTATAGAGTCATTTTAAGTAAGTTGAAATTTTTTTTTAAAAAAATTATACGATGATTTCAAATTTTATAAGATTCAAATGCTAAAAAACGGTCTAATATTTTATCAGTAAAATTGAATAATACATGACAAAATATTAGATTTGAGCCTAGATTGAATAATACATGACAAAATATTAGATTTGAGCCTACATAGTTCCTAAGGACTATCTATATTTGTACGACTTTAATAATAGGGATAAACTATAGATATTTAGTAAGTGATTATTTTTTAGACCATTAGATTAGACTATGAACTCTTAGATCATATATAGTCTAGAGAGTATTTCAGTGGTTTAGTATATGATTTTTTTTTGTTTATAGATCTTTTAGATTATGCTCTAAGGAGTCATTCTCAACAAACTGAAAATCTTAGGAGAAAACGTTATATGATAGTTATAAATTTTATAAGTTACTATAAACACTAGAAGATAGATTAATATTTTATCTATAAGATTAAATAATACATGAGAAAAAAATATATTCAAGTCTATCATTCACAGGACTATATGGTACAACTTTTAGAAATATGAATAAAATCTAGATGATAGCCTAAAAAATTTATGTGTGTACTGCTTTTATTGAGATGACTTATTATGCAATACTAAAGACGCAACATTAAGGGATGTAATAAGATTAATAACTGAAATTCCTTCGTACTTAATCAAATAATTTGAATTCGAATTTTAGAATTGGAAAATATTTTGTTAGGTAGCCTTTTATCCTATTTGTGGATCTACGCAACTTTGTGAAACCAAATTAATCGATCTTGTGGCAATATAATTTGATTTGTCATTTTTCCTAATAATATTGTTAGTATTTATTGCACTTGAACATCGATCACAGACAGATTAGTTAGGACAAATTATGAGACAAAGGTATTTATGAAGTGTCACAACATTAAAAAAAAAATATTGTATATTTGTACTATGTATTCCTTGAAACTGAATTCCCTAGTGTGTGGTTAGTAATCTTACAAAATATTAATTAGATTAACCTAACCATTTGTTTGTTTGGTATATATACGTTATCGGATCATTCATGAGATTTAGGCTATCATTAATGGAATTTTTTTTCAATTCGGCGTTTGATTTTTGTATTAAGATTTATTTAATTTGAATTTGCTTATGGCATGATCTAATTTGACCTTTTCAATAATCAAAAAGATTATTTCTAAAAGCTTGAAATTACTTTTTTTGATTAAAAATGAAGGAAGTCAGTGGATCAAACATATCCCACTACAACTCATGTGAGTTAAAGGCAAGGGTTAATAATCGTTGTGCTATAATATGTTTATTTGTTTTTATTTCAATCTGTCCATCGAGTATCTAGTGTTCACTAGTCGGACTAACGTTGATTGTTATAAATACAATTTTAAATATATGTTTAGAAACTATAAGTTAATTTCATTCTTTTCAAAATATAATGAATTTTCAAATGTTTTTCTAAAGAGGTAAATAATTATCAACAGGGTGTAATGTAGTCAATTTATCCTAATATAAAATATTATATCAAATTTCTTGACCTCAAATCACACAAAGATAATTAATTGTATAGTTGCTCGAATCCCTTCATATTTTAACAACTTAAGATATGTGTATAAACAAACAATTAGTATGGCCATAATTTAAGTGGCATTTTGGCAACAAAAATGCCATAGTTTTTTTTTAATTTCTCACTCGGTGTCCGATACCTACATTGAAGTCCAATTAAATTTGAATTCGGCCTAAGAAGTCCTACATTAAGGGGTAAAATGCTCTCGAACAAAAAAAATTTTGTAATCATGAAGACTCGAACTCGAAATTTTGATTAAGAATGAAAAGATATTTACCGGAGTTAAATCCTTACTAGTCATAGTATAGGAGGAAAAAATTAGTATTTATTTATCAAAAGTGGCTAAAAGGACAGGTGATAGTCGGTTGGATAAGGCAATTTTTAAAATATATTTATGATATAATTGTCCTAACATTATAAAATGTGGGACATAATACAGTAAGTATAAGACAATCAAATTTCAGAAACAGATATATCTCCACTGCCCATATTGATATTGACAACTCAAAAATGTTGGGTTGAGAATGGTTATGAAATAGCCAATAACATATAAGAAACAGATCTTCTTGAAAGAAAGAAAATAATATATTCTATAAAGGAAAAAAGTACAAATATACATCCGAATTATCGTAAATATACTATTCGTCATACTTTTGGGGCATTGGTGTTCCTGCTATCCAAAAATTAGAGCATATATATATGTCTTTCACTCTAACGAAAGACTAAATAGGGACACGTGGCGCAATCTTATCCGTCGATCCAATATTTAATAAATGTCATGTCAGTGGATAAGACTATGACACGTGTATGTTCGTTAGTATAAAGAGTATATATGATTTAGTTTTTAGACGGCAAAGGCATCAATATCCCAAAAATATGACGGGGGTATCTGCAAAATTTAACAATAACATACTTAATTTTATAGTGAAATTTGAAAATAATGTATACACAAATCCTTATTTTATGAAAATAGAATATTATTTCTGAAAAACTCTCGACTGAAATGAAACATAACAGGATATCTATTAAATATGTAAGAAAATATATGAGACTAATAATGGACTTGCAAAGGAGTCAAGTTACATTATTATCAGTGAAATTCAGACCCGGGCTCAATAAGACTAAAAGAGTTTTAAGCACCCACTCAAAGCCAATGGACTAGACGAATCATTTGTTCATTGGGTGCTCTATATTAATTTTATACAAGTACCTCTTAATTTCTTCATAGATATATATATTTAGAGATGAGGTTAATGGGTACTCGAGCACCTGATGGACTCCATGTGGGTCCGCCCTTGATTATTATAGTCTCTTTTTACTTTTTTTCCTTTTATTTATTGACCTAATTATGTCGATTTTGCATGCTCATTTAGATATTTTTACTTTTTAGGGATTTGAATTTAAGACGTTTTGTTAAGAATATTGAGAAAATCTTCATCACACCATATCATTTAATGATTCTTTTTGTTTTTTTTCTTTTAACTATCATATAATTAGTATGTTCAATAATATAATCAACTCAAATCTATGCGCCTATTGAATCAAAATACATTCCCAACATAAAAAATTTCTCTTTATAGAATTATATTTTAGGATCTAGACAATGACCATTGTATGGTGAAATTTAGCAAGTTGCCAAAAATCGACATCATCTATCCAGAGATTTTTCTGTTTTATCACATTATTTGGTCTTTTTTTTCCTTTCCTTCTTCATAAGCTTTATACAACTCAAAAAATATATAATAAACTTCTTTCAATGTTCAGATACAAAGTAGCTACGTATTTATATATTAAAAAATTGAAACCCCATAGTGGTGGTGCAGTTGGTTTGAATAATCAAAATCATAATTCAGAAACAGATCCCAAACAAACCAACTAGCAATAATAAAAAATAACATCTTGGTAAACTAAGCTTTCGTTATACGAGATTTTAGAAAAGATTAGATCACGCAAGATTTATTATACACAATTTTATCTATGTTTCTACAAACTACTGTTGAGTTAAGATTTTTAAATTTATGAATTTTAAAATTTTAAAATATAGCATACTCAATTCTAAATAAATTATTTATACTTATTAAATAAATTTCTTAATATAGAAATAAAATATTAATCAAAGTTATTTTGTTATAAAGAATCCGTAAGCATGCTCTTAGTTCAATAACTTGATTATATTGGTAATATTCTAATCATACAACTTTTTATTATAGCTAGGTAGCTAAACTTGCGGTTCCAATCAAAATAAACTATTAATATTTTCATATCATTTCCCAACAAGAAATTTCAGAAAAAATAACATAAAAAGAAAAAAAATGACTGAATCATTTTAATATTTTATATTGAAATCTACTACGTGTCCATTTTGAGTCAACAACTGGCTTCAACAACCAATCAAAATTTAATAATAGATCCTCAACAAACAAGTTATTAAAAAAATATAAGAAAAAAAAATACTTTGACTATTATCTCAGTTACCAAAATACCCTTCCATTAGTACATAAAAAACCCAAATACCCATTTGGATATTTTCGGGTAATTGGAATTTTTGGAAATACAACTTATAAACTAAAAATAGAAATAAAGCTATATTTCCTTTTTAATAATAATTAAATTAAGTTAAAAACGAAGGAACGACGCCGTATCGTGAGTCAGCCGCAATGAAATCGGCGCCGGAGAAAATCCCGTCAACGTCATCAAACTCGCCAGCGCCGGCGCCTCCGTCTGTTCTTTTAGCAAATCGACCTTTAATTCTTGGCCTTGTTTCAGCATAAGCTTTTCTTGAAGCATAACGAATAGTTTTGTCGAATTTTCTGTTTTTTTTCTTCTCTCTGTATCGCAAAACTCTTGCTTCTCTATCTAAACCCAGTAATTTTTCACCTTGATGATTTGCAGAATTCGATAAATCAATACTGCTGTTGCTGTTATTCATAGTTCTCATATATGGGTATGATATTTCTGAAATTGAGCTTCCATCTGGTACAATTCCAACATCTAAAGAAGACGAAGACACCTGAAAATTCCACATAAAAAAACGGAGAAATTTTAGCTTTAACAATGAAGAAATTGCAGAATTTGGTATTCGTAAAATGATGGGGATCTCAAAAAAATCAAGAAAATGCTAATTTGGGTGCTGCTAAAATGATAGGATTTCAACAAAAAACAAGAAAAATAACTCAAATTTGAAGAAAATGCAGAATTGGGTGCTCGTAAAATGATGGGGTTTTCATAAAAATAAAGAAAAATTAGCTTGATTTCAAGAAAAATGCAATTTTGGGTATTTGTAAAATGATGGGGTTTTAATCAAAAACAAGAAAAAAAAAAAAGCTAACTTTATTGAAATTGCAAACTTGGGAGCTGATATAATGAAGAAAATAGCTCAACTTTGAAGTAGTTGCAGATTTGGGTGCTGGTAAAGTATGAAGAAAGAGAGCTTAATTTTCAAGATTTGTTGTTTTGGTTACTTACACTGAGTGATGGGCTGTTGTAAGATTTGATGTGTGTTTGAGTGAAATCAATCTCAAAACGTTTCTCTTGATGATGAAATGGCAATGATTTTATTGCAGTATTAGTTTGTACTGGTACAACACTATCATTTGCTGAATTGTAATGAGGTTGAGATTGTGTGTTTACAGAAACAGGATAATCAAAATCAAGGAAGTTTTCTGAATCTGTGAATATGAAATCCATTGCTTTCATTTCTGTGTTTAATGGAAGTTTTGATGTGATTGTGTTTGGTGGAATCCATGGATCATTGTTGTTGTTATGGTGTCCAATACAAGCATCTACTTTACTCAAGTCAGGGGCTATGCCCGTGGTTGTGGTATCGTTGATCGAGACGAGGAGTGTGGGGGCGGTGGACTTCACGACCGATTCCACCGGGTCGTAAAACGGGACCACAGGAACCCGCTCGTGGCGCCGGGCGAGCGGGTTGGCGGAGTGGATATCATGGTCGCACGCGACGCATAGTGCGGCTGCGTCAGCCCTGCAGGTCACGCTAGCCGCAGCCTGCTCGCAGACCTCGCACACCCACACACGCTCGTGGCAGGCATGCAAGCGAGCATCACACGACAAGCAAACGAACGTGTTGTCCGTGCGACAGAACACCAGCGCGGCAGCCAAATGGCAATACTCACACAACTTCGCCATCCGTGCTGCCGCGCCGGTGTTCCATCCTCCCGGAAAACAATTGGGGACTTCTCTGAATATGCCCATAATTAATCTTCTTCTTTTTTTTTTTTTTCTCTAGCCTAATGTTGATGGCTTAGCTTTGTTAATGTGAGTCTTTTTTTTGCAAAATGAACGACTATTGTATCTTATTCTTAAGGAAAATCTTGATGCTGACTTGTATAGGTGTGACACGTGTGATGAATTTTGGCCACAAAAAAGATTTTATGACAAAACATGATATTATTTTGTATTAATTGTCATATGTCTGTGCCGACGTGGGGCCTACTTTGAGGATAGTGGATTCTTTTATTTATTTATTTATTTATTGGGGGTGGGGTTATTATTATTTTTTAAATTATAAAGATGAAATTTGGGTGGAAGTTGATTATGATGTGGAAACTTATTCAAGTTTATTAGTTTTTTTGTAAAAAAGAAGAAAGAAATCTAGTGTTAGATCACAAGAAAGAGAAGTGAAAAGTTTGTCTAATTTACTTTATCACAAAGATCAAATGTGAGTAAAGTTTCATACCTTTTCTAGTAAAGTTAGTTATTTCTAGATAGTAAATTGAGATCATAACACTATGATTTTTTCTGTTCAGATTTATTATCGATATTTATATTAAAATGTTATCTTATAATTCGATATTTATATTAAAAAGCTCCATGTCATAATAATAATATCAAATATAGTGTCTTTTTTTTTTGTGCTATACTTCAAATAAGATTGTACCAATCACCATGTTTTCTTGTATAGTCATGACAACCTTTACTATAATATTATTGTACAATAATTAATCAGTCGAAGGCTAAAAACTACAATTATTTTGGTTAACTTTTCATTAACTTTATTTTTTTCGTGTCAATTTAAATTAGCCATGGCCCGGGCGCAATATCTAACATTTATTACGTAAAGAAGATTACAAATTACATTTAAAAGATTAGTTGACACTTGACACTCGACATTTGAAAAGACTTCTTGGATCAACTTTATTTTTTTATAAGTTGTTCCATGAGGGCAAAGGAATTGCATGAACCCCTTTTTATTTTCCCTGCATTGAATTTCAATTTTATTTTTTTTAGGTTTCTCACTAGAATCTAATATTTAATATTTGTATTAGAACTCACTTAAATTTAAATTTGTGTGGCAATTATCAATATAATAGTATTATTTTCATTTTTATGAGCTCGAATATGAAAATTCAAGACCTCAGATTAGAAATTTTGAGATTTCAATCATTCCACTACAACTCATGTCCAGGGGCGGATGTACAGTGCTTCTAGGGGGGTCATCCGAACCCCCTCGGTAAAAAAATTACACTATATATATAAGATCGATTTTTTTTGTACATGTATATATTTAAAATTGAACCACCTAAATATATATCAAAAGAGTTGCCCAACGGTTGAAGGGATTCAAGATTTCACTTAGTTGAGCTTTGGGTCGTGGGATCGATTTCAGGAAACACCATATTTTTTGGTTGTAAGTTTTAGCTATTTTGCAGGCTTTAAATAGACCAAACGACCCCGTTTTAAAAGTCATAACTAATTAAAAAAATTATATTTTAAATCCTAATGGAAAAGTCAACAAATAAAAACATCCCTCTTTTCTAGGGATTGCAATATTATATTTTTCCTATTCTTGATTTCTTTCTCCTTCAACTTCACGCTGCTTGTTGGCTGCTGCCGCTGGTGGAGGAGTGGTGGTCCTCCGTGGATTAATTTCATTCTCTCCTTCAGGCTCCATTTGTGATGGCAACCTCTGTAAGTTTTCTTTTTTTTTTTTTTTCTAAATTCTATGCTTTGATTCTTGTATTTGTTGATGTGCTATTTTATTTAGCTGATTGAACTCGGATATTCACTTCTCTTAACAATTTTTTATTTTTCATATGAAATTTTCAATTCTATTCACTGATTATGAACATTATAATTTTATTTGTTTGGGCTTATTTGTTGATTTTATATGTTTATTATGGACATTCAACATTTGTTCAGTGAATATTAACTTTTATTTATGAGATTCAAACTTTTGTTCATTATCTATAATTTTGTTTTGGTCCTTATTGCATAGTTAATTTTTGTAAGTTCTGACTAAATTTTTATTTTACTATTCAGACTCAATATTCAATGAAGAAGTATTTTACACAAGTACCGAAATCAACTTTAGCCTCTCAAAGTCATAGTCAATTTAATCAAAAAGAAAATACTAATCATTCAGAAGTGTCATTAGATTCTTCTCAAGAATTTGATTTGAGTTCTTTAAAGTTTGATCCTGGTAAAAGAACAACAATATTGAACTATCATCCAAACCACCGTGATGTTGTTAGAAGAGCATACCTGTTGAATGGTCCTTGTTAACCTCGTTTGGCGGTGCAAGAGTATCCTCAAACAAATATTTTTGGATCAATGCGTCATTTTAATCATGAATGGTTTGATGATATATATCATGATTGGTTGTAGTATAGTGTTAGTAAAGATGCAATCTATTGTTTGTATTGCTATCTGTTTAAAGATCATAACACTAATCAAGGAGGAGGGGAGACATTTTCAACTATAGGATTTAAGAGTTGGAACAAAAAGGGTGGCCTTGACAAACATATTGGTCTACCGAATAGCATACATAATCAGTCAAAAAAGAAATGTCAAGATTTACTACAACAACGACAGTCTATTCAATTTGCATTTGAGAGGCAATCTAATCAACTCAAGCATGAATATTATATGCGCTTAAGTGCATTGGTTGATGTAGTAAGACTTCTCATAAGTTGGAAATTTGCATTTCGAGGTCATGATGAATCTAAATCAACTTTCTTGAAATTCTCTCATGGTATGCAAAAAAATGTGATAAAATTCGTGATTATGTTTTGAAACATGCTCCTATAAATGATCAAATGACTTCTCCAATGATTCAAAAAGATATTGTGAGTGCATGTAAGATAGAGACCGTTAAAGCTATTCTTGAGGAATTAAATGGTGACTACTTTGCTTTACTAGTTGATGATTCCTTTGATGTGTCACGCAACGAGCAAATGGCTATCGTATTTCGTTATATTGATAGAATGGAATTTGTAATGGAGCGACTTATTGACATTGTTCATGTTGAAGATACTAGTTCTTCATCTTTAAAGGAGGCAATTTTTAATTTACTTGCTCAACATTCTTTGAGTCCATCAAGTGTGCGTGGACAATGTTATGATGGGGCAAATAATATGCAAGGTGAGATCAATGGCCTTAAAATGTTGATTAGACGAGAAAGTAAACCGGCTCATTCATTCCATTGCTTTGCTCATCAACTTCAACTAACTCTTGTTGGGGTCTCTAAAAAGTGTGTTGAAGTGGGAAAACTTGTAGTATTGATCTCAAATATTTTTAATGTATTGGGATCTTCTTTTAAGTGTATGGATAATTTATGAGATTCTCAAAAATCAACAATTCAAGTGGCATTAGATATGGGTGAACTTACAACCGGTAGGGGCTTGAATCAACAACTTGGTCTTTCAAGAGCCAAGGCAATGGGACATCTTGAAGCTTGTCAAACATTTGAGATTGTGTTTATGTTGAATTTGATGAGAGATGTCTTAGCAATCACAAATGAGCTTAATAAATGCTTACAAAAAAAAGAGCAAGATATTGCAAATGCCATGCTACTTGTTGAAGTAGCAAAGAGAAGGTTGCAAGTCTTAAGAGATGATGAATGGGATTCTCTTATTGCCAAAGTATCTACATTTTGTATCAAACATGATGTTTTGATACCTAACTTTGAGGAGCCATATGTTAGCTCTTTAAGATTACGGCGGAAACTTGCTAGCTATACAATCTTACATCATTATTGTGTTGAAGTGTTTTACAATATCATTGATTGGCAACTTCAAGAACTTAATGATCGTTTTGATGAGGTGACTACCAATTTGCTCCATGGAATTGCTTGCTTGAATCCAATTAACTCATTTTCAAGTTTTGACATAAGAAAAGTAATGAGAATGGCTGAATTATATCTAGATGACTTTGATGAATCCAATATGAGTATTCTTGAGAAGCAACTTGCAAGTTACATTGTTGATGTTCGTGATGTTGATGAAAGGTTCTCCGATCTAAATGGGTTTTGTGATCTTTCCAAAAGATTAGTTCAGACAAAGAAACATTCAAATTATCCTCTTGTATTTCGCTTAGTGAAACTTGCTCTACTTTTTCCAGCTGCCACTGCCTCCGTTGAAAGAGCTTTTTCGGCAATGAAGTTTATCAAGAATGACTTGTGGAGTCAAATGAGTGATGATTTTTTTAGTGGTTGTTTGGTGCCTTATTTAGAAAAAGATGTTTTTGATAAGATTTCTAATGATGTTATTATTAAGACATTTCAAGATATGAAACCTCATAGAATACAATTGTAAAAATGTATGTAGTTCAGTAGTTGTATTTTCAAATGTATAGGTTTATCCGCATGTTTGGTTTCTTAACCTCCCTTCAAGGTTGTGTAGTTTTGTGATGTAATAAAGTCATTTTATGCCAAAAAGAATTTTTGTGAAGAAATAGTATTTTCGCTTTGATTTGTGTTTTTTGTTAGTCTTTCTAATATTAAATTTGTGCTTGCTCTCCATTTGCACTTTCAGGAACCGAAAAGAATTCTAAAAGAATTGAAGAACTTGTAGAACTTTTTGAATGAGTCGTGCTACTTTATTATCATTTTATAGATATGTACTTTAAATTTGTTTCTTAAAATAAGTTGTAATTGTAAGAAATTATTTGAACTAAGGATTTTTTTTTTGCCAACCTGTTTGTTAATCAATCTGTTCATATATGACCTGATCCGTTTATTTATGGATAATATTAGCGTGTTTAATTTTTTTTTTGAACCCCCTTGATAGAATTTCTGCCTCCGCCACTGCTCATGTTCATCGAAATCATTACTTCAATTTTGGATGCCAAATTTTTTAATTAAATCTTTCCCTTTCCTAACGTAAAATAGAAAGAAGTTTCTTGAAACTAAAAGTATATAATTATAGCTTTTTTTTTTCAAATGATAGAGACGGAAAGTTCTATAAATTTCAAAGTCTTTGATGACTTTGTTGAAAATAATAATAATTATAATAATAATAATAAGAAATTTGAAATTTAATTTAGAGGATAAGTCGAAAGTCTTGCGATTAAAGGTCATTAATTTTTCTTCCCTAAACGCACTCTAACACTTGAATATAATACTATTTTATTTATTTTCTACAAATTAATATATATGTTATGAAACTCGGTTAATCTAAAAAATTATTCAAGGCATTCCTTGCAAAGGTGGTTTCATTCCAACATCTAAATTTGCGTCAATAAATCTTAGTACTTTGTGAAGTAAACATTTCTTTCCTAAATAATTTCATTTTGATGGCTCAAACTCGACGTACATTTTAAGTAAAATTAAAAAATACTTAGAAAAGGACAGACTAAAGTTTTATAAAAGCAGTGCAAAACTTCACATCAAATTAATCAGCATGAATCAAAGTGTATCTAACATAGATTTTGCATCATTAATCAAATCCTTTTAATACCCAAAAAGAACCAAAAGTATACAATTATTGTTTTTTTTTAAATTTTTTTTAATCTTTTATATAAAGCTAGATGTATTTTCCAAACATTTTGCATTTGAAGATAAAATAACTATTCCACAAGTAATATGAATAGTTATTAGTCCAACTTTTAATAGAAACTTCCAGAACATGTACTTCAAAAGGTTCTTAAAAGTTGGGGCAAAGGCAAGAAAAGTTATAGTAATTAACTTATAACAACAACAACATACTCTATATTCACAAGTGGGATTAATGTTTGTGAATAATAGAGTGTACATATATTTTTATCGTTATCTTATAAGATATAAATATTATTTTTGATAGATGTGCGAATTAAGGCAGGGAAAGAAAGTTATATCATGAACATGTTTAGTCCTCATTTGTATACTTGAAAGTGATAGAAAATATCACATATGGGCAAGGGTAGATATAGAGGAATTGTTAAAGCGTTAGGTAAACTCAACATTTTTACCTAGATAATGTATATATTAATATCAAGAAATCTATTAAATATTTAAAAACATTTAATTGTAAATTTAATTATTATAGGTGGAATCAGAATTTAAAGCTTATGAATTTTAGATGGTAATCTTTTAAGTTATGAACTAGCTAAATTGATAATTTATACATATATAATGATCTTTTAAGATAAATACTTAATTTGAGCTAAGCCTATTGAGTTCAGCCTTCACCCCTGATCGTAGCAAGAAACTAAAAAGTTTAAATTTTGAATTCGCTTCGACATATGAGAATTAGTTGTACTGAGTTTTATACTCCCTTTGTCCATCTTTACTTGTCCACTATACTAAAAATATTTATCCAACAATACTTGTCCAATTTGGAAAATCAAGAAATAATTTACCCTTTTATGTTTGTTTTATCGTTGGTATTAAATATTATTCAACACCTAATACATATATATTCAAATTGTAATGTAATAATATTGCTCGTATTGCTTATTTATTATTTTTTAAGGTGTGTATCGAGTCAATAGTGGACAATTATTTTATGTCACTAAGCTCATAAAGTTAAAGTTGAATTATCAAAATACACATAAATTATTACTCTAAATGAATTTTTAATCATCATTATATCTTGTACCTGTTTAATGAAATTTTAATTTTTCCATCCTGAGACAGTATCTAACATATGCCATTAATTAAGTCAATAGAATAAACCTATTATGTTCATTAATTTTAATTGTACTTTTCTTTTCATAATTGTTTTGTTTGTATTACGATAACATGAAATTCACGTACAACACAATTATTTTAAAATACAGTGGCAACAACATAAAATAAATGAAGCAGCCAGGTCATGTATACTTGTAAAGTATGAGTAAAAAGGTAAGTGGACACGTGACCTACGAATTCCTATGCATTTCTTCTTTAAAAAAATCTTCTTCTCCTTTTAGTTTAATAATTAATCGTATTAAATTTCGATAACTTAGGATTAAATGAAATTTGATGATATTATAGAATCATCTTATGAGCTTTTCGGGCCTGCAGTGACGGAACTAAGATTTTTACTAAAGAGATTCAAATATGAATAGTTTGTAATTGAATAATGTAATTTTCTATTGAAGGAAGTTTGTTATTGAATGCGCCTCCTAATTCCTGAATGGTCTTTTTAAATCCTTTTATTTATCACTTTGATCAGTCATGTGATGGTAGATATGTAGAAATGAAAAGGGGAGGGTCCACGAGTCTCACCCGGTAAAAGTTTATTAGTATTCGATATTTACATTAAATCATACTAACATACGATGATAAAGTAATAAATTGAGGTGATAATGTTTATCAATTAACCATATGATTTAATGATAATCGTGTATATGAAAATCGTGTTTTGTATTAATTGGATTGACTTTTGTTTAGTTTGAGTTAGTTAATTCATAAAGGAAAAACAAAATATGCCAAAGAAATTGGAGTACCCAAAGAAAGCAACCAAGGGGAATTAAAGAGTGATTAATTTAAATTAGTTAAATTTCCAATTTTTGTTAGTAATCCCATTTTATTCAACACTCCCCATATATTATTAAGTATATAATATATATTATTACTATTTCTTAGCAATTTGTGATTTTTCATTTTGCTAAAAACAAAAAAAAAAAATATTTTTTTCACTTGATGTTCGATAATTATTATAGTATCAGACTTATGTAGAATTATGCCAAAAACTCGCCTTTAAAGATAAAGAAAAACCATTCAATTTTCATAACTCAAATTTAAGAACTTTAATTAAAAATGAATGAATACTTAATTATCACCAACCATATCCGTGGTCCACAACCTTTGATGATTAGAAGATATTTATTTGAAAGGATTAGGAAAAAGAAAAGAAAAAGATGATATTTGTTCATTTATTATTACTTATTTTTTCTTCTTTTTCTTTTCATTTTTATTTGATTTATCTATTTCATATTTAATTATTTGTTTTTATTGTCCATTTGTCGTTTGGTACAAAGTGGACAAGTGGGTCCCTTATGTGTTCTCGTGATATAGAGCAGGGTGGGTCCAGTCTCACGTGCTTCACCAGTTATTTGACGGGTCAGGTGAATTATTTTTTATTTAATTTTTTCTTTTAGTAAAACTTACCTTAAAAAAAATATTTTATTTGCACTCTATAGGTTCATTTTTATAATAATATTTCATTAATAAAAAGCGACATTGGTATTTTTTTTTTTTTAACCCCTTTAATCCACCTAACTCCGTCCTTGTTCTTTCCTAAGTTGATAAGCTCTATCGGAAAATATAACATTGAAGTAAAACACTCCTTTTTTGGAGGAAGGTGATTTATTCAGTGTTCAAGTTGGATTTAATTAGAATCGAATACACATTAAAAATTCTCACATTAAAGGTAAAATGTTCTTTAAGAAAGATAATGTTATATTCCTGATTCAAAGACATTGATATGACTAAATATGAATGAATAATAATTGTTCCATCATAATGGTGTCTTAATGTAAACATAAGTCATTTTTAACCTAGAAACATTGATGATTAAAGATTGTTGCAAACTGTTTAGAAAGTGTTGTTAGTGACGTAGTTCCAATGTACATGGCAGTACAGACTGGTTCATCCATATTCGAGAAGAAAAATATATCATTGCGATAAATACTTTCACCGATAAAGTAAGCAATTGACATACCGAATTATTAGATGATGCAAAAGGAATCATCAAAAATCATACGATAGAAGGATTCAAAAAATCAAATATATATATATATATATATATATATATATCATATCCATCCCACCACATCTCTTGATGAGATTTCGATCTAATTCTCTATCTAATATTTTAGATTGAGTAAAAGAAAAACAAAGAGGATCATTGAGGATATATTGATGCATGGGTGAAAAGTAAATATGGGCCGATTGGGCCAAATACATAGATGGGCTTGAACAAATATGTAAAACTACAAAAATGGGCTAGAACAAATGTGTCCAAACTATCACAACAAAAGTGCCCAATGTGTTAATATGAAATTAGCAGGTATTGAAAAAAAAGACCTTTCTTAGGTTTCATTTTTTTTTAATTACCTTTCGAACTATTGATGAACCAATGTGCAGGTAATTTTGGTGTTTGATTGGAGACGGAGTTTAAGAAAAATAGAACCTTTGATATATACTGGAACATCATCTCTAAGATTTGTAGTTTAAATATGTCATGTCATTCTAATATGAGCAACTTTTACATATAACAAACATAAAAATTATATTTGTATGCTATAACCATAATTTGCATAATTGCGCTCCATAGCAAACATAAATATGTAAATTTCGCTATACATATACAAAAGAAAGCAGTTGTATATAATTTGTTTCTGTTTCAATATATATACAAAAAGATCAATTGTATAATATGTGTTTGTATAAAGCGAGAAAGAGAGAAAGCCAAAAGAGAACTGGGCAGGAGAATATTTATATTGTATAATTATAAGTGTATAGGACGAAGATATATGTATTTGCATGTGTATATACAATTTTCTCTCGCTATAAATAAACAAAAACGCAATTTATACATTTCTGTTTGTATAAGCGAGAGAGGCGAGGGAGAGATTGGCGAGCGAGATCTGGGAGAGGGGAACGAAAATATATGTATATATACAATTTTTTCTCGCTTTATACAAACACAAACGCATTTTATACATTTGCATTTGTATAAAAGCGAGAGAGAACGAGAGTGGCGAGCGAGATTCACCAGGAGAGAGGCGAAATAGCAACAGTTTTCTATGTGATACAATTAAATCAAACTATGTTTATAGCATTTAATTTTAATTAATAGTTTGCTATTATATACAATTTTCCCTTCTAATATAGCAAGCTAGAAGAACATGCCATTTAAGATAAAATGTGAGAAATTAAATCTTAGATATCAAAGTGTGGATTTTATATAATGATAATAATGATAATAATGATAATAATGATAATAATGATAATAATGATAATAATGATAATAATAATAATGATAATAATGATAATAATAATAATAATAATAATAATGATAATAATAATAATAATAATAGTAATAATGATAATAATAATAATAATAATAATAATAATAATAATAATAATAATAATAATAATAATAATAATAATAATAATAATAATAATGATAATAATAATAATAATAATGATAATAATAATAATCATAATAATAATAATGACAATAATAATAATGACAATAATAATAATAATAATAATGACAATAATAATAATGACAATAATAATAATGACAATAATAATAATAATAATAATAATAATAATAATAATAATAATAATAATAATAATAATGACAATAATAATAATAATAATAATAATAATGACAATAATAATAATGACAATAATAATAATAATAATAATAATAATAATAATAATAATAATAATAATAATAATAATGAAGCAGGAGTTAATAAATTTCTAAATCTGGATTGTAAAAGAGAACCAGAAAAAGAATTAGATTTATGGGCACAAAATACATTTCTCTATTTTCTTTTAGGGAAAGAAATGGAATATACAGATGAAGAAAAATATGTTATAATGATAAATACTTTTGCGGGAAAAATAAATCATTGGTACTCAGGATTATCTGAGGATGCCAGAGCAATCATAAAAAATAGAACCTTAGAAGGTTTTAAAAAATCCTTGCAAGAAGGAATAGAAAATCTGCTAGGCATATATTTAGACCTACTGTTATGATATTGACTAACAAAATCATTGTTTCGTTTTTCTTTTTGAACATAGTTCTGTTCATTATTTTCTAGTTGTTCCTGTTTTACAGTTGAACTTTCTCTTTTAAAATTTTCTTGGGGTCCTCCTGTTTCCCCTTTATTCATAAAGACATTTAATTTTAAATCTGAAATTTCCAGATTTTCCATAGCATATACTAATTCATCTATTTCATTCATTCTGAATTTTGGGGTTTTCTATATTTTCCTCACTATGTTTTGGTATATCATTTTCTGGTATATCTTTACTAGATTCAATTATTTGTTTTCTCCAGAATTCTTCTATTAGTTTTTCATCAAAACTTCCTTTTTGATAATTCCTTGAAAATTTGTCTGACAACAGATCATTAATATAATTTTGACTTATATTTTTGTCAAACTTATCTGTTCTTTTGATTGTATTTATTAATTTTCCCGAAAAATTTTTCTTAATTGATTGTATTTCAATTTCTAATAATTTTAACCTTATGGCTAATTGTTTATGGCTTTCTACTAAGTCATGTAATAAATCTATTGCCTCTTTGAGACTCATTCAGAATAGTATTCAGATAAAGTTAAAATTTCTTCATATCCGAATAATATATAATCTATAGGAAATTCATCCTTGAATTCATCATTTTGTATAGATATGACTATTTGGTTTATTATTTTTTCTTTTATATCTCTATTTAATTTTTTCATTATTTTTAGTATTATTACTAAAACTTTTTCTTCTATGAAACATAATGGCGGTATAGCTGTCATGTATGTTGCTTTATTTGTTGTTTTAACTGGATTATGAACTTATATTCTAATAATGATATTTGTGTAATTAAATGATCTAGTTTATGTAGATCTTCCAAAGTTTAATTAATTTTTTTATTCAATTTTTTATATTCGACATATTTATTTTTTAAATCATGCTTGATTTGTTTGTATGTTTGAGTATTCTTATGAGGTCTTCTCATTTTAGTTTTATTTTATATCACCAGGGCTCTGATACCAATAGGGGGCTATGATGCAATCTTGCATGGTATGAAAATTTAAGTTAAGCGGTATAAAGACAGCTTTTTTTCAGTTCTTTTATATAAGCATTGTATTCCAATTTTTCTTGGATTCTAATCATTCTTATCTCATGGATGGCTAATATCATTGTTATAGAATGCTTATTATGTACTTTCATGTAAGCTTGTTCTAATTCTTTTATAGATTTATCTAATTTATATAGAGATATTCTATATCTCCATGCTCTTTTTCTTATTAGATGTAATTCAGCTTGAATATGCTTCATGTTTTATAATATCTCAAACTAAACATAATTAATTTTATTCCCTTTAGGTACTAAGTATGTTCTTTCTCAGGTAGTATATGAAAAATGACTTATAATGTATGATTAAAATAATAATTATGAAATATAGAGTTGTGACGTCTATACCTTTCTCTTTTTTATTGTCGGAATAGCTCTTATCACTACCGCAACAGTTCTCCTTTTCGGCTATGAACAGTTTTCGACTTCACGACCTCAGTCTAACACGGCTACTTCTCTACTGTTCCTCCGTTAGGCGGAAGATCGCAACCTTCACTTTAGAACTAATCCTTAATATGTGAGGAGAGAAATATACAAACCAAACTCTTTTATTTCATAATATTATTTTTACACACACTATAGTTATTTTACATATAACAAACTGGAAAGAAATACTTTTCCCTGACGGGAGAAGTGTGCTACTCACTAATGAAGGTACCTAGCATTTTTCTATTGGGAGATAGATGGAAAAATGTAGTCTGCCTTCTAATGAGATTTGCTTCTCCTTTTATAGATGTAAGGAGGGACTAATGTTACAATTTTTCTTTTGTAGGGTTGCTCCTCCAAATCCTTTGTATTTGTCTTCAAGTCCTTTAATTATTCTGATGGAGGATGGCCGACAATGGTGGGAATCTCTTTTTGAAAAGAGATATCTTTAGAGATAAGATAAGATTTCTTTCTCTTGTCTCTTTCTTTACGACGTAAGTGCTTACGTCGTCTTTTTTGTCTTCTTTTGACAGCTACATTATTTTGTTTTACAGCTGTCCTTTCTTCTTCTTGAAGACTTCAATCTGATGACTCCTCGTCTTGATTTTTATGTTTATGTTCCAAGAACTTGCACGCCATTTTTCAAGTTTCCTCTGTGGCTTCAAGTCTATGGAATTCAATGTCATGGATTTTTTCCTTTAGGATGGATGATTTTCCTTTTCCTTTTGTCATTAAAATCCAATAAGGAGTATGACTAATGACCTGATATTCTTCATTGTAAAATTTCTTAAGAATAAAATATAACGCTTTTATTCCTAAGGCTCTTTTAGTTTGGATCCATTTTTTGTTAAGATAAGGGATTTTTTTATCTACCCCTGTGGCCTTAACATTGAAATCTTTTAATTTTTTCATGGTAATATAATTAATTGTGGGAAAATATGATTGCAAGTATTTGTTTTCCATTGCTATGCTAAAGAATCTGCAGTAGACTCATTCTCCTTGTGCATAGGTTTTTATTGTATTGAACAATTGTTTAGGTAATTTGGACAGTTCTTGAAGGTCAGGTTTTGCATAAATCCTATCAAGGTATCCATATTCAAATAATTGAGTTGCGAAGCCCGGTGATCCATTAGGAAATATAGAAATTCTAGGAAATAAACTTGTATTTCCAAGAACTCCATAAGTTTCCCCACTTTCTTCAGGAAGATTATAGATATATCTTGAAAATTCAAGATATTCTTCTTCTTTTGGATTCTTCTTTTCAACCTGCAAAGAAGAAAAAACTTTTGTTCCCGTAGAAACGTTAGTGCTTTCTGATTTTCCAGAAATAATTTTTTCAGTTTTTGAAGAGGATGCGCCTTTTTCTTCTTTTGATTTTTTAGCATCTTTATTAGTTGCTAGGCTTTTACCTTCGTCCTTAGACTTAGGTGTCGGCATATCCTTGCTTACCGTCGAGATGTTTTTGGCACTATGTGCTAGTGGGACATCTCCTGCCACTTTGTTGGGAGTAATATTCCCGGCGGGTTTTGAATTCCCTTTTGGACATGTGTCCAAGTATTCACACAATAATATGAATTCACTCATGTTTTCAGCTTGTGTTTCACCAAGCTGGTTAATTTCGTATTGCAATTTTTTGCCTTGTTCTGATAGTTTTGTTAATTCATCTTGGATAACGAATAATTGATGGCTCTTGTCATCGATGGACTCTTCCACCTTTTTCATTCTTTCATATATCCGATTAACCAGAGTTTGAGTTTTATTGTCCATATTGGACATTCTTGGAGAGAAAATCTGCAAAAAAATTGTCAGTTCCTTTAATATGTTCAATCTTAAATGTATAGAATGATAATAAAACTTGCCACCTGTGTAACCTCCTGTATTGTGATTCTGATGGAAGTTTATTGAATATTATTATTATTATTATTATTATTATTATTATTATTATTGTTATTGTTATTGTCATTATTTATAAAAAAGGAAAAGATAATAGTCTTCCTGACTTTCTTACTAGAGAATACTTAAACTAATCATCAATGTCTTTGTTTTCAGATATGAAGCCATCATGGCCCCCCTACAAAGGGAAGGGGAGGACGAGGAACTAGAGGAAGAGGAGGTCATATCCTCGCTCAATTGGGTAATAAGCAATTGGTAGCAGCGTCTAGCTCGACAGATACAGGAGGTTTTAATACAAACCATCCGATGTATAAAGAATTTATGGAGTTTATGAAATCCAAACAAAGTCAGGATAATACACCTCCGACTTACTCCACGTTATTAGGGGATGAGGAAAATATTGAAGTCTTTGATCTAAATGATAGAAAAGAAGTTATACTTCTTTTGGAAAACCATGATTTAAGATGGAAAGATGATCCATGGCAGTTAATGAATAGGTATTTAGATACAGTCTGTTATACTACGACTGCGTATAAATATAGGATGCATTATGAGATGATACTCTCAGCCACAGGGTCCGCAGAGTTCCAGCACTTTTATCCTACTACTACTAAGAAAGTTTATAACTTTTCTAAAATTATTATAAAAATAATTCTTTCTCCAGAAGAATAGGGAATGAGTCCACTAAAGGAAAATGATTATATCCATCCTGAACAAAAAATCACAGTAAAATATAATTACTGGGATTATGTGGATAGCTTTAATAAAGCTTTATTATAAGAGAATGCTAATAAAAAGCATTCATGGTTCATAAAGATCTGTTCAAATATTTATACACAGACAATTTCAAATTGATTTTGCAAATGATGGATGTTATATGGTCCATCCATAAAAATTTTACCTGAACAATACAAACAGCTGTACTTGGAATGGGTAGACATCTCTCCAAAACTTATAAGTATGGGGAAAGATAATATCTTCTTTGAAGGGATGTCAGTCATGTACTTTTTCATAGAATTTTCTATCCCATGAATAATGAAATGGAATGTGGAAGTTAATACTACTTTCGAAGGATTTCCATGCTTACAACGAACTTTTTATACAAAGTTTTGGAGTAGGTTAATTAATAAAGATCCTGATGGTAAGATACATGGTCAGGAGATAATAGAATTGATAAATGAAAAAATTAATAAATATCATGTCCAGGAAATTTCTACACCACAAGATAATACTCTTAGTCCTTTTAAGCAGATCGCAAGGAAACTTCAAATGAAGAAGGGTATCATGTCTAAATCAGAGATTATTGCTTTATATATGGAAGAAACAAAGAAGGATTTAATAAAAAAATCTTGATATTGAAATTAGTGATGATATTTCAATGAGTTCAGCCAGTCATACAAATAATGATGATGAAGTATGCTTGGCAGGAGAAGGCCAAAGTGAAGAGGAAATTGATATTGACGCTTTGTTCATGAAGTTTCAAGAGCAAGTAGAAGAATCTTCTTCCGACAAAGCCACATGCAAAGGCAAGGGCAAGATGTGAAGACAAATACAGAAAATGACAACAAACTTTAATAAAGTTATCATCTTTAATAAAGATAGATCTTTAATAAAGATAGGTAGTGAGATAGTGACCATTTAAAGTTTGTCGGCCACATGAAAGTAGTGTGAAGGCCGTAGGAGTGTGTCGGCCTTATCTTATTATTATTGGCCATTGTAAAGAGTGTGGGCCATTGTAATATTACAGTTCTACCCTTTTAGTCCTCTATATAAAGAGGCTTAAGTTGTAGTTCAGGGGCAGGTTTTAGAACCCCCCCTCTCTCTAAAATACTCTCTATTGTAAAATATTTTCGGAGTTTAAATAAAAGTTTCCAATTCGGTTTGCATAATCTTGGAGTTCATCTTCATGTACTGTTTCTTTTATTTTCCTTTTGATTATTTCTTCTTTGATATAGCCTAAATGATAAGCTAAATTGTTGTGTTGAACTATATCATACTAGATTATTATAATTATATGGCAAAGTAACTATAAAAGATGGTTCAAATAGCAGAGTAATTAAGGTCTAATAAAAGTAATTTAAGGCATGTTAATAAAAGATGAGTTTGATCCGTTGGATTACCCTGTATAAGGGCGGACCCGGATATATCCGTTGAATTACCCTGTGTTGTGGGCGGACCCGGTAGAGACCATTGGATTACCCTAAGGGTGGACCTGGATATGGATTCTTAATTATCATGTTGAAAGTCACTTGAATTTGTAAATGACCCTTATAGTCGGCTGTGCGATCCGTATTGTATGGTATCAGAGCCATGGGATTATAATAATTATAGGTGGTATAGTTCAACACTTTTTCATTATGAATATTATAAAGAAGAAGTCTACTGTTAAAAATAATATAAAAGAAGACTATGATATACCGCAACAATTGGATTTACTTAATAAGTGGACTATTCCTAAGATTTCACCCAGAATTATATATCAAATGGGAACTTTTGAGAAACTTGGTTTAAAACAAGTGGTCAAAACCACTGACGAAACTATTACTATTGATAATGATCATCAGACTTTTAGACTTATATCTGAAAATGATCTTGCCCTTTATAGGGATACTTATAGATTTATGCATATTGGCTTGGTTCAGGAGGTGTTTAAGCCCTTTACCTTGCGTGGACTACCTGAAAATTTTATAGTAGCTTTACGTGATGGTAGAAATCATAATTGAAAAAAGTCTCTAATAGAGACTATTCAAACTAGTCTAGCTTATGGACCAGTTTATTTTAGTGCTTATCCTAATTTGCAGATTTCTTTGCAGGATGATAATTCATTAAGTTCTCTTATGCTAAATGTTAAACTTCATGGTTATAATTATATGCCTGACACTAAAGTTGTTTGTATTTGTTATAGAATTTACTATAAACTGTTGCATACTTTGAATCCTATGTGCAAAGTTATTGATTTTAAAAATGAGACTATTTTAATAGAAACTAATTTTGGAAAATCCAGAGTAGTTACTCGAAGACCGATTAAGTGAGAAGAAATTGATTTCCCACAAGAATGGGTAATTGAGGGAGCTACTCCTCCTAAAATAATATTAATGAAGAAATTTCAGAAATTGAACAGTTGAATGATGGAACTGTTAAAATAAAGTTTTCTGATTTTATGTCTAATAATAAAATTGAAAGTGAAAGCATGTCTTCTAGAATTACTAGATCTAATTCTTCATATATATCTCCCTTGGATTATATTGTGCAGGTACCATCTAGATCATCTACTTCTCAAATTAGAGAAAATGATAGATGTGAAAATATAAAAATTGATAAAGATAATATTGCAAGACCTAACTCAGATTTAGACATAACTGAATCTTAAATGAATTTCCCAGATGGGCTAAATACATAAATTTGTTTTATGATGGGTGATAAATCTATTGATTTTAGTCCTGGTTCCCAGGCAAGATCAAAAATAGCTAAGGAATTTCAAAAATCCAGATGAAAACCTTTTAGAAAATGATTTTTCAAAAATTTTAATAAAGAGGAGCAATTTCAGTTCCAAGAAGAATTTTATAGAGATCTTATTGAATCAGGAACAAATAGTTTAATTGCATTCGTTCCATGGTTTATGTGTAAACATGTTTATAACTACATTTCTATGTTAGAAAAAGATTTTACTTTAAGTAATGGAGAAATTACGAAATCAGTATTTCCACCATTACAATCGTTCCAAATTAATAAAGATGATAAAATTGTTCACTTTAATGCTTTTTCAAAATTATTTGAAAACGATACTGCTTTGGTTACTACTCAGCATATTAATCTAATTATAAAACAACATAATTATACAAATATTTATATGAGCATGTTAGGTGATCATATAGTGTCGTTGCATGATAAAGTTGATAAACTTTTATCTCAAATGAGTATGGATAAGAAAGGTAAAGGTACGATTGCTCAACCAAGCATTCAACCTCCCCCTGAGATTGACGATTTCAAATTAAAGGATTTTTCTGATTTAGAAAATTTCCTTGAAAAGGCTTTCAAAGGTAATAACCTTAAATCACTAAAGATTAATAATCTTTCTGAAGGAGAAAGTAGTAATAAGGAATTTTCTGATCAAATTAATAAAATATCAGAAAAATTTGCTAGAAAACCGATTCAGAGGATGTTCTATTATCCTAGGCCAACTCCTCAAGATATTCTAATAGAAGAACAAGAATATGTGTTGACAAATAGTTATAATGGAAAAGAAATCTATGAATGGAACATAGATGGCTATACAGATAGACAGATTTATACAACTATGCATAGGATGCTGATGTACAGTACTATCTGTAAGACTAATAAAAATAGTGATAGAACTATTGCAGAAATAATAACAGTAGGGTTTACAGGCCAGTTGAAAGGTTGGTGGGATAATTATCTAACCCAAGAACAAAAAGATAAGATCCTTCAGGCTGTGAAACAAGAAGGTGAAGGAGAAGTCCAAAATTCAGTTTATACACTGGTTTTGAATATCATATAACATTTTTCAGGGAGATGGTCAGATAATAGTGAAACCATCATAACTTTATTTCAGAATTTAAGGTGTAAGACCCTCACATCTTTTAGATTATATAAAGATGTTTTTCTCTGCAGGGTTATGAAATTGCCAGAGTGTAATAGTACTCATTGAAAATCCAAATTTATTGATGGATTACCATCCCTCTTTGCTGAAAGAGTAAAGAAGGTTCTGAGAGATGATAGTCCTAGTATTAATTATGGGAATTATACTTATGAAAAATTGATAAGTGCTTGTGTGCAGGAAGGTTTGGCTTTATGTAATGAAATTAAGCTGAATCAATAGATCAAAAGACATCGTCTTAATGAAAGACAATAGTTGGGAGATTTCTGTGAGCAATTTGCTCTAGATATTCCTAAGCCTGTTTCTAAGAATAGAAAAGAGAAGCAGAGAGAAAAGCATTCTTCTAAAAATAGATCTTCCAAAAAGGATTATAAAGAATGGAAGAGAAAAAGAATAGAAAGAAAAGAAAGAAGAAAGAATGAAAGAAAAAGCGATCATAGATTTTATAAATCTAAACGCAGATATGATAAGTCAGATACTTGCCACAAATGTGGAAGATATGGTCACTATGCAAAGGATTGCAGAGTCAAGAAAAAAATTAAAAACCTTGATATTGATGATAATATTAAAGAATCTTTATATAAGATCATTCTTAATTCTGATTCAGGAAAATTCGATTCAGGATATTGTAGCAATGAAGAATCTTCTTCAACAAGTGAAGATTTAAAGGCACTTCAACAAGAAGATTATTTGTCTTCAGAAGAGGAATGTCTACCTTGTCAACAAGGGTTGGAATGTGAAAAGAATGGAGAGGAAGATGATCTTTATAAGATCTACTCTCAGTTTAAAGAATTAAGTATCAATGGCATTGATAATGACAAAGTCATAGAGCTCTTACAGACAATTAAGGATCCTGAGATAAGAGCTCAAATTATTGATAAAATTAGTAATACAACCTCTACTTCTAAGAATTATAATCAAGAGGAGATATCAACTAAAGAAGGTGGATATACCATGGCAGATGTTAAAAAACTTCTACTAGAAAGGAGAAATTTTATAAGTACTCCTACTACTATTAATGATTTGAAAGAAGAGATTAATAATCTCAAAGATGACATTAGGCATCTTAAAGAAAAAGTTGTCATAATAGAAGCGGGTCTGGATAGCATGGATATTAGGCGGAACTTGAGTAATAACTCAGTATCTTCTTCTTCAGAAGAAGGGGAAACTAATAATATAGACTTTCTTACTAATTTAAATTTAGGTAATAATAAGGCTGATTTTTTACAAAGTTTAAAAGCTTTTACTTCTCAAAAATTTTATACAAAAATCACTCTTCTCATAGATTATAGTTATAAAAAAGAATTTCTTGCTTTAATTAATAGTGCAGCTGATTTAAATTGTATCCAAGAGGGACTGATTCCTTCAAGATATTTTCATAAAACTACTCATAGTTTAAGATCTGCAAATGGCAGTAAAATGAATATTGAATTTAAATTACCTAAAGCTTTTATTTGTAAAGGAAAACAATGTGTTCCTCAAAGCTTTGTTTTAGTCAAAGATATTACTAACCAAATTATTTTGAGAGTACCTTTTATTAATGATATTTTCCCTCTTACTCATTGGGATAATGAAAAGATTATAGGAACTTGGAATAATAAACCTTTTATATTAGAATTTATCACTAAACCTTTCACAAGAATGCAAAATCAGTTAACTTCAAAAATGATTTTGATGAATAATCAAATGAATTTTCTTAAAGGAGAAATTAATAGTATTGTGGTTGATTCTATTTTGCAGAATCCTAAATTACAGGATAAAATTGCCATTTTAAAAAATAAGTTTTCTATAGATATTTGTGGAGATCATCCTAATGCTTTTTGGAGTAGGAAAAAGCATGTTGTTAGTCTTCCATATGAAGATGATTTTAATGAGGATAATATTCCTACCAAAGGAAGGCCATGCCAAATGAATTCCGAATATTTGAAATTATGTAAAAAAGAGATTGAATCTCTACTTCAAAAAGGCCTTATAAGGCATTCTAAGTCTCCATGGTCTTGTACAACATTCTATGTTAATAAACATGCTGAACAAGAACGAGGTGCCCCCAGGTTGGTTATAAATTATAAACCGCTTAATAAAACTCTTAAATGGATTAGGTATCCCATCCCTAATAAAAAAGATTTGCTTGATAGAGTTTATGACGCTATTATATTTTCTAAATTTGATTTAAAATCAGGATATTGGCAGATTCAAATAAGTGAGTCTGACAGGTTTAAAACTGCTTTCAATGTCCCTATGGGTCAATTTGAATGGAACATTATGCCTTTTGGCTTAAAAAATGCTCCATCAGAATTTCAAAAAATTATGAATGATATTTTTATACCTTATAGTAATTTTATTATTGTATATATAGATGATATTCTGGTATTTTCTAAAAATATAGAAACTCATTTTAAACACCTTGAATTATTCAAGAAAATTATTATTCAAAATGGGTTAGTTATATCTGCACCAAAAATGGCTTTATTTCAAACTAAAGTTAGATTTTTGGGCCATCATATAGAGAAGGGAAAAATTAGTCCTATTAATAGAAGTATAGAATTTGCTTCTAAATTTCCTGATGAAATTACTAATAAAACTCAATTGCAGAGATTTCTCGGAAGTCTTAATTATATTGCACCTTTTATAAAGGATTTAGCTCAAGACACAACTATATTATATGACAGACTTAAAAAGAATCCCAAAGCTTGGTCGAAGGATCATACTGAAGCTGTTAAGAAAATTAAGTCTAAGGTTTAAAACCTTCCATGTCTGACTTTGGCAAATCCTAATTGGGAAAAGATAGTTGAAACAAATGCTTCTAATATTGGTTATGGAGGAATTCTTACACAATATTGTCTTGAGGATAAAAGACATTATATTGTTCAATTCTACTCTAGGAAATGGAATGAAGCCACCTGAACCAAGCCAATATGCATAAATCTATAAGTATCCCTATAAGGGGCAAGATCATTTTTCATATATAAGTCTAAAAGTCTGATGATCATTATCAATAATAATAGTTTCTTCAGTGGTTTTGACCACTTGTTTAAACCAAGTTTCTCAAAAGTTCCCATTTGATATATAATTATAGGTGAAATCTTAGGAATAGTCCACTTATTAAGTAAATTCAATTGTTGCGGTATATCATATTCTTCTTTTCTACTGTTTTTAACAGTAGACTTCTTCTTTATAATATTCATAATGAAAAAGTCTCTAATAGGGACTATTCAAACTAGTCTAGCTTATGGACCAGTTTATTTTAATGCTTATCCTAATTTGCAGATTTCTTTGCAGGATGATAATTCATTAAGTTCTCTTATGCTAAATGTTAAACTTCATGGTTATGATTATATGTCTGGCATTGAAGTTGTTTGTATTTGTTATAGAATTTACTATAAACTGTTGCATACTTTGAATCCTATGTGCAAAGTTATTGATTTTAAAAATGAGACTATTTTAATAGAAACTAATTTTGGAAAATCCAGAGTAGTTACTCGAAGACCGATTAAGTGAGAAGAAATTGATTTCCCACAAGAATGGGTAATTGAGGGAGCTACTCCTCCTAAAAATAATATTAATGAAGAAATTTCAGAAATTGAACAGTTGAATGATGGACCTGTTAAAATAAAGTTTTCTGATTTTATGTCTAATAATAAAATTGAAAGTGAAAGCATGTCTTCTAGAATTACTAGATCTAATTCTTCATATATATCTCCCTTGGATTATATTGTGCAGGTACCATCTAGAGCATCTACTTCTCAAATTAGAGAAAATGATAGATGTGAAAATATAAAAATTGATAAAGATAATATTGCAAGACCTAACTCAGATTTAGACAGAACTGAATCTTAAATGAATTTCCCATATGGGCTAAATACATAAATTTGTTTTATGATGGGTGATAAATCTATTGATTTTAGTCCTGGTTCCCAGGCAAGAGCAAAAATAGCTAAGGAATTTCAAAAATCCAGATGGAAACCTTTTAGAAAATGATTTTTCAAAAATTTTAATAAAGAGGAGCAATTTCAGTTCCAAGAAGAATTTTATAGAGATCTTATTGAATCAGGAACAAATAGTTTAATTGCATTCGTTCCATGGTTTATGTGTAAACATGTTTATAACTACATTTCTATGTTAGAAAAAGATTTTACTTTAAGTAATGGAGAAATTACGAAATCAGTATTTCCACCATTACAATCGTTCCAAATTAATAAAGATGATAAAATTGTTCACTTGAATGCTTTTTCAAAATTATTTGAAAACGATATTGCTTTGGTTACTACTCAACATATTAATATGATGATAAAACAGCATAATTATACAAATATTTATATGAGCATGTTAGGTGATCATATAGTTTCGTTGCATTATAAAGTTGATAAACTTTTATCTCAAATGAGTATGGATAAGAAAGGTAAAGGTACGATTGCTCAACCTAGCATTCAACCTCCCCCTGAGATTGACGATTTCAAATTAAAGGATTTTTCTGATTTAGAAAATTTCCTTGAAAAGGCTTTCAAAGGTAATAACCTTAAATCACTAAAGATTAATAATCTTTCTGAAGGAGAAAGTAGTAATAAGGAATTCTCTGATCAAATTAATAAAATATCAAAAAAATTTGCTAGAAAACCGGTTCAGAGGATGTTCTATTATCCTAGGCCAACTCCTCAAGATATTCTAATAGAAGAACAAGAATATGTGTTGACAAATAGTTATAATGGAAAAGAAATCTATGAATGGAACATAGATGGCTATACAGATAGACAGATTTATACAACTATGCATAGGATGCTGATGTACAGTACTATCTGTAAGACTAATAAAAATAGTGATAGAACTATTGCAGAAATGATAACGGTAGGGTTTACAGGCCAGTTGAAAGGTTGGTGGGATAATTATCTAACCCAGGAACAAAAAGATAAGATCCTTCAGGCTGTGAAACAAGAAGGTGAAGGAGAAGTCCAAAATTCAGTTTATACACTGATTTTGAATATCATATAACATTTTTCAGGGAGATGGTCAGATAATAGTGAAACCATCAGAACTTTATTTCAGAATTTAAGGTGTAAGACCCTCACATCTTTTAGATTATATAAAGATGTTTTTCTCTGCAGGGTTATGAAATTGCCAGAGTGTAATAGTACTCATTGGAAATCCAAATTTATTGATGGATTACCATCCCTCTTTGCTGAAAGAGTAAAGAATGTTCTGAGAGGTGATAGTCCTAGTATTAATTATGGGAATTATACTTATGAAAAATTGATAAGTGCTTGTGTGCAGGAAGGTTTGGCTTTATGTAATGAAATTAAGCTGAATCAATAGATCAAAAGACATCGTCTTAATGAAAGACAATAGTTGGGAGATTTCTGTGAGCAATTTGCTCTAGATATTCCTAAGCCTATTTCTAAGAATAGAAAAGAGAAGCAGAGAGAGAAGCATTCTTCTAAAAATAGATCTTCCAAAAAGGATTATAGAGAATGGAAGAGAAAAAGAATAGAAAGAAAAGAAAGAAGAAAGAATGAAAGAAAAAGCGATCATAGATTTTATAAATCTAAACGCAGATATGATAAGTCAGATACTTGCCACAAATGTGGAAGATATGGTCACTATGCAAAGGATTGCAGAGTCAAGGAAAAAATTAAAAACCTTGATATTGATGATAATATTAAAGAATCTTTATAGAAGATCATGCTTAATTCTGATTTAGGGAAATCCGATTCAGGATATAGTAGCAATGAAGAATCTTCTTCAACAAGTGAAGATTTAAAGGCACTTCAACAAGAAGATTATATGTCTTCAGAAGAGGAATGTTTACCTTGTCAACAAGGGCTGGAATGTGAAAAGAATGGAGAGGAAGATGATCTTTATAAGATCTACTCTCAGTTTAAAGAATTAAGTATCAATGGCATTGATAATGACAAAGTCATAGAGCTCTTACAGACAATTAAGGATCCTGAGATAAGAGCTCAAATTATTGATAAAATTAGTAATACAACGCTCTACTTCTAAGAATTATATTCAAGAGGAGATACCAACTAAAAAAGGTGCATATACCATGGCAGAAGTTAAGAAACTTCTACTAGAAAGGAGGAAACTAATAAGTACTCCCACTAACATTAATGATTTGAAAGAAGAGATTAATAATCTCAAGAATGATATTAGACATCTTAAAGAAAAGAATGTCATAATAGAAACTCGTCTTGATAGCATGAATATTAGACGAAATTTGAGTAATAACTCAGTATCTTCTTCAGAAGAAGAAGGAGAAACTAATAATTTAGACTTTCTTACTAATTTAAATTGAAGTAATAAGAAAGCTGATTTTTTACAAAATCTAAAAGCTTTTACTTCTAAAAAATTTTATACAAAAATTACTCTTCTTATAGATTATAATTATAAAAAAGAATTTATTGCTTTAATTGATAGTGTGACAGATTTAAATTGTATCCAAGAAGGACTTATTCCTTCAATATATTTTCATAAAACTACTCATAGTTTAAGATCTGCAAATGGCAGTAAAATGAATATTGAATTTAAATTACCTAAGACTTTTATTTGTAAAGGAAAGCAATGTGTTCCTCAAAGCTTTGTTTTGGTTAAAGAAATTACTAATCAAATTATTCTAGGAGTACCTTTTATAAATGATATTTTTTCCCTTACATATTGGGATAATGAAAAAATAATAGGTACTTGGAATAATAAACCTTTTAAATTAGAATTTATTACTAAACCTTTTACTAGGATATTAAATGAATTAACCTCAAAGATGATTTTAAAAAATAATCAAATGAATTTTCTTTAAGGAGAAATTAATAGTATTGAGGTTGACACTATTTTGCAGAATCCTAAATTACAGGATAAAATTGCCATTTTAAAAAATCAGTTTTCTATCGATATTTGTGGAGATCATCCTAATGTTTTTTGGAGTAGGAAAAACCATGTTGTTAGTCTTCTATATGAAGATGATTTTAATAAGGATAATATTCCTACCAAAGGAAGGCCATGCCAAATGAATTCTGAATAATTGGAATTATGTAAAAAAGAGATTGAATCTCTACTGCAGAAAGGCATCATAAGGCATTCCAAGTCTCCATGGTCTTGTACAACTTTTTATGTTAATAAACATGCTGAACAAGAAAGAGGTGTCCCTAGGTTGGTTATAAATTATAAACCTCTTAATAAGGCCCTTAGATGGATTAGGTATCCAATTCCTAATAAAAAAGATTTATTAGATAGAGTCTATGATGCTATTATATTTTCTAAATTTGATTTGAAATCAGGTTATTGGCAGATTCAAATAAATGAATCTGACAGGTTTAAAACCGATTTTAATGTTCCCATGGGTCAGTTTGAATGGAACGTTATGCCTTTTGGTCTTAATAATGCTCCATCTGAATTTCAAAAAATTATGAATTATATTTTTATACCTTATAATAATTTTATTATTGTTTACATAGATGATATTCTTGTGTTTTCAAAAAACATAGAAACTCATTTTAAACATTTGGATTTATTCAAGAAAATTATTATTCAGAATGGTTTAGTCATATCTGCTCCAAAGATGACTTTATTTCAAACTAAAGTTAGATTTTTGGGTCATAATATTGAAAAAGGTTGTATTAGTCCTATTAATAGAAGTATTGAATTTGCTTCTAAATTTCCAGATCAAATTACTAACAAGACTCAGTTGCAGAGATTCCTTGGGAGTCTTAATTATGTAGCACATTTTATAAAGGATTTAGCTTTGGATTCGGCAATATTATATGACAGGCTTAAACATAATCCAAAGGCTTGGTCAGTTGATCATACTGAAGCTGTTAAACGAATTAAGGCTAAGGTTAAAAACCTTCCATGTCTCACTTTGACAAATCCAAATTGGGAAAAGACAGTTGAGACAGATGCCTCAAAAATAGGGTTTGGGGGTATTCTTACTCAGTATTGCCCTGATAATAAACGTCATTATATTGTTCAATTTTATTCTGGGAAATGGAATCCATCTCAGAAAAATTATGCCACAGTAGCTAAAGAAATATTAGCTATTGTAAAAAGTGTTTTAAAATTTCAAGTGATCTTTATAATCAGAAATTTATAATTAAAACTGATTGTCAAGCAGCTAAGTTTATGTTTAATAAGGATTGCAAACATGATGTTTCTAAACAGATGTTTGCTAGATGGCAAGCTTTATTAGCACCTTTTGATTTTGAAATCATTTATAAAAAAGGAGAAGATAATAGTCTTCCAGATTTTCTTACTCGAGAATATTTAGACTGATTTCAAAATGTCTTTATTTGTAGATATAAAGCCATCATGGCCCCCTACAAGGGGAAGAGGAGGACGAGGAACTAGAGGAAGAGGAGGTCATATCCTCGCTCAATTGGGAAATAAGAAATTAGTGGCAGCTTCTAGCTCGTCAACAGATACAGGAGGTTTTAATATAAACCATCCGATGTATAAGGAATTTATGGATTTCATGAAATCCAAACAAAGTCAGGATAATACTCCTCCAACTTATTCCACTATATTAATGGATGAAGAAAATATTGAAGTTTTTGATTTGAATGAGAAAAAAGAAGTTATACTTCTTCTGGAAAATAATGATCTTAAATGGAAAGATGATCCTTGGCAGTTAATGACAAGGTACTTAGATACAGTCTGTTATACTACGACTGCGTACAAATATAGGATGCATTATGAGATGATACTCTCAGCCACAGGGTCCGCAGAGTTCCAGCACTTTTATCCTGCTACTACTAAGAAAGTTTATAACTTTTCTAAAATTATTATAAAAAGAATTCTTTCTCCAGAAGAGTGGGGAATGAGTCCTTTAAAGGAACAAGATTATATCCATCCAGAACAAAAAGTTGCAGTCAAATATAATTAATAATAATAAACTAAAGAATGAGGAATTGATTTAATTGATCCCAAAATTGAATATTGTATGTTCTTAATTGATCCCAAAATTGAATATCGTATGTTCTCCACTTTGTAATATGTGTGTGACGACTACTTGTCTTCTGGGATTCATTAGTATCACCCTCATTAAAACTGAACTCATAATTATTTTTTAAGAAAATAAGTCTTGTATTAAGAATACTAAAGATTTAAAATATAAATTCTAGATTTGGAAGTCTATTTTTTTTTTTAAAAAAAAGCACAAAGGTTAAAATCGATAAGAAAGTTCCTAAAGTATCAAAGTCTTATAGGGCTAAAGTTTCTGAATCAAGCTCTTCATAATTTGAACACCCCTAAAATTGACAACACTTGCTATCTCCCTTGTTAAGCTATCACTATTTGTGACGGTGCCCTAACAAATTCTAAAATTTCTTTTTTCTTCTCATATTGTGTGTTTCAATAAACTATAAATATCTAAATGAAATTTCTTGAAGTAGAATACACATCCAAAAATATTCAATATTTTCACAAGCACTATTATTAATCTTTCTTGATAAAAAATTAATCCAATCACTCTTCAATATTCTAATATTATTTTTTAAGAGTCAACCCAAATATATGAAAAACATTTTTCATTGAAAAATAACTTAAAAAAAAAAAAGTGCCCCCAAATCTCAATTGGATGTAAAAACCATTTTTTTTTCATACTCCTATATGTCTTTTGTGGTTGATCTACACTTTCTCTCTTCTAACTTAACCTTAACACTAATCAAGTTCCCAAAGCAGACCCTTGAGCTTTCTCTGGTAATTCACTTCAATAAAAAATCAAACTTTTTTCCTTCACTGGGTCACCATAATTTTGTCAAAATATTCACTACATTCAATTTTTGAACAATTTTTTTTTTTGCGCTTATTGGGTTTTTTCAAGATCTGATCTTTGATTTTGTATATACAGAAAAGCAAGCGAAGGGGGAAATGGGATTAGTGTTTTCACGATTGTTTTCTTCTTTATTTGGGAACAAGGAAGCTCGGATCTTAGTTCTTGGACTTGACAATGCTGGCAAAACAACAATTCTCTGTATGATTTACTGCTTTTTATGGATACCTTTTTGCTTATTTTGTGATTTGAATTCTGGGTTTTTATATTCAGTTTGATTAGTATGATGATTCCTTGTTTTCTTGCCTTTTTGGTATGCAGATCGTCTTCAGATGGGTGAAGTAGTTTCCACTATTCCAAGTAGGTTACTTGTGTCACTCTTTATCCAGATTTGTTTGTTCCCTTTACACTTGGCTCAGTTTTAGTAAATGTTTCAAACTAATCCAAAACAAATGATTGTACTTAGAAAGGAATAAGACATTCGAATTGATACAATAGTCAGTATAAGTTGCTAGTTCGTTTAAGAGTATTAGTTAAAAAGACTATTTTTTTGGGAAGAGGGAGGACTAGTAATCATGCTGAGTTGATTAGAGATAGATTTAGCCGTTTTCTAGTGGATATGGAAGTGTGAATTGTGAAATAGAAAAATGAAACTGTGGTGATTGTCCATGATCTCTTTCTTTTTGGGTCATGAGGTAGAAGTGTATCTACGAAATTTTATGTGCCATCTATGGGTGGGAAATTCATCCGCCTGGCAAATACTAGTAAGGTGTACATCAAGATTCAGATTTGAGAAACCCCATACTTCAGTGGGATTTGAACCTTGGCCGCCACCTTAATCATTGAGCTATAATTTCATTACCTTTTCTTACATTCTTTAAGTGAAGAAAGAATATTGGTTTTCTTTTGTATGTTCCTCCTGTTTTTCTTGTAATGGATGATTTTTGTTGATTTTCATGATGCAGCAATTGGATTTAATGTTGAGACGGTGCAGTATAACAATATAAAGTTTCAAGTTTGGGATCTAGGTGAGCTAATGGATTAGTTTGACGTTTGCTGTAAACTTGTCTTAGTTTCATTTCATGATCTTAGAATTTTTTTTTTGAGTGAAATTCAAAGTAATTTTTCTATATGTTCTGAGTTTTCCTGAACCTTAACTAGATTTTGTTATAAAGATGCTTCTCTCTTCCCAGTTTTGTAAGGAGCTCAATCTTTTCCAGCTTTATTCTCATAAGACAGTCATTTCATGCTCTTTCCTTGACGCTTTTATCTGTAGTAAATGTTTCCTGTGAAATTGCCTCAACTTAAAATAAGTTTTGTCAGACAGGATGGCTTCTGTTCTTCCAGTTTTCTGAAATTAGTTCAAGCTTTTGCAGCTTTTCGCACCAGACACTAATTTCAGGCAACTTTGATGCTTTTACATGGCTAAATATGTTCAATAGGGATGGTCACAGGCACTCAAAATTCAAAAACGAGTAATCAGTTCATGTAAATTGTAAATCTTTCATTTATCTCTAAATTAAGCTTTGTGTCAATATATGGGTTATTGGTGTCTGGCGTATTGTATTCTAAAGCTTGCACAGAAGGGTTGACCTAGTGTTTAGTGAAGTAGGGGGAGAGCTATGAGGTCTCCAAATTCCGGCAGAGGCAAAAAAACACTATGTTATTCTTTTCATTTGCCTAAGCCTTAATGGACTTACCTGATACCTGGGCTGGTTAGAGGTAACATCACAGGAGGTGCCCGGTTAAATTGTCAAGATGCACACAAGCTGGTCCAGAAACCACCTTATTGTTAAAAAAAATGTATCCTAAAGCTTAGTAATTAAGGTGCATGTCTTGACAAAGGAGGGATAACCTAGTGGGAAAGATATTCCACCTCCAACCATAAGATTGGGTGTTGAGTTACCGAGGGACCAAAGTGGGAAAGGACCCCACCACCATGTGCTTCATAAAAAGTGTGCACTTCAGATAATGACATGCAAAGTGATCTCAAATAGAAGGAATTAGTGTTATCAAGTGCAAAAAGCACAAAAAAGCTTTAAGGTTTGTTGGAGCTTTAAGCGTAAATAAAGTGTGGACTCTAATGAAAAAAGGCGCAAGCAAAGGAAAAATATAAACATATATCTTTAATTCAAGACTAATAATTATAATCATGAGTAACAAACATATGAACAAATAAATTTTAAAAAAATACGATAAAGTGAAATATCAATTGTTTAGTGTAGGAGGCTCTTTGGCAAGGAAAAGTATGTCTTATGACCCTTCGAGATTGGAGCACATGTTTAGTGAGGCAAAACGCTCAACACGTTTTGAGCCTTGCTTGAGCGCTTAAGCACGCTTTAAGTGCTCCTTTGACAACATTGGAAGTAATTAACTCTTTGGATCCCCGACTCAAGGACAAGTGAAAAAGAACTAATAACAAACAGAAACAACAACCAACAACTAGATAAAAGGATAATTGAAGCAAGAGAAACAACAGGTTGTAATAGAGCTCTAAGTCTAAGAAAATACAAGAATAATACTGATACTCCTGGAATAGAAAAGAAAAACGCTTCTATCCTAATTCTCGACCTCCACACTCTCCTATCAAGGGTCATATTCTCGATAAGCTATAGTTGTGCCATGTCCTACCTAAAAACCTCTCCCTATACTTCTTCATCTTACCTCTACCTCTCCTCAGACCGACCATGACCAACCTCTCACACCTTCTTACAAGAACATCTGCGCTTCTCCTCTTCACATGCCTGTACCATATCCGCCTCACTTCCTCCATCTTGTCCACCACGGAGGCCACCCCCACCTTGTTCGGAGTTTTTTCATTCTTAATCTTTATCTCTCCTAGTTTGCTCACATATCAATCTCAACATCCTCATTTCAGCTACTTTCATCTTTTGAACATGGATGTTTTTGATTGACCAACACTCCTCCTCATACGACATAGTCAGTGTAACCACCACATGGTAGAACTTACCTTTAAGTCTTGATGACACATTATTGTCAAACAAAACACCGTATGCAAGCCTCCATTTCATCCACCCGGCTCCAATATGATGTGTGACATCATTGTCAATCTCTTCATCACCTTGGATTATTGACCTAGATACTTGAAACTTCCTCTCTTGAGTATGACATGTGTATTAAGCCTTACGTCCATGTTCGCTTCATGAGTCCTGTCACTGAACTTACACTCCTGAATGTAGGATACGAGTCAGAAAAAAATTGTTTTCAGGTATTTTTTGATGAAGTAATTAGTTCTATTGCAGGCATCAAGTAGATGCATAATAGTTACAAAAGCTTAGTAGCAAAAGGTCAGCTCTCCTTTACATTGTTAATTAAGAGTCAGGGAGCTGACAAAGTTCAGAAATGAATCAGGGGTATCTAGAGGGGATAAATAAACCCAACTATACAAAAACATGAGGCATTTAGCTTTAGTTGATATTCCATCAAAGCATCTTCTATTCCTTTCGTTCCAGATACTCCAAAAAATGGCTGCTGGTATCATCTTCCAGATTCTCTTGATGGTGCTATCAACTTTCCAGCAACTCCGGCTTATCACAACTCCAGCTTATCACAACATCCCTGATATTCTGAGGCATGATGAGGCCAAAAAGAGCTAAAAACATACTCCACAAGTCTGCTGCTATTTGACATTGTAGAAATAGGTGGTTGTGTGTTTCTGCTTCCTTCATGCACATATAACATCTGGTAGCCATCTGAAACTTCCTTCTGGTCAGGTTGTCTTGGGTCAGGCAAGCTCCATGAAGTGCAGTCCAGCTGAAGCAACTAATCTTTTAGGAGGCAATTTGATCTTCCAAGGCCAGTGGTCTGTAATTGCATTTTGTGGGCCTAGAAGCTTGAAAGCTGCTTTAACTGAGAACTTCCCACCCCTTTTTTCTCCCCAGTTGAGTTGGTCTGGTGTTTCACTGTTAATTGCAACACTGTGAAGTGCTGCCAGTAGGCTGACCAACTCCTCCATTTCCCAGTCCTGTATGTTCCTTCTGAGGATGGTGTTCCAGGAATTCCCTTCTCTGTATTGCTGAATAGTAGAGTTTGGCTCCCTTGCTATCTGGAGTTTGTTAGGATAAGCAACCATTAAAGAGGAGTTGCCTATCCATTTGTCTCTGCAGAAACTGATATGTTGTCCATTCCCTGCAATTAAGTGTTTGTGTTGAGAGAACTCCTCCCATAGTTTGCTTATACTTCTCCAGACACCAACTCCATATGGCGCTGTTGAAACATTAGAACACCAGTGGTTTAGTGCTCCATGTTTAGCAATAATCACATCCTTCCAAAGGCTCTGCTCCTCTTGAGTGTATCTCCACAACCACTTCATAAGTAGGCATTTGTTGTGCAGTGCTAAGTCTCTAATGCCCAGACCGCCTAACTTTTTTGGTAACAAGACTATTGGCCACTTGACCAAATGGAATTTATGGCTTTTGTTATTCCCTTCCCATAGAAAATTCCTTCTGGTTTTGTCCAGTTGCTTCAAAGCCTTACTGGATATGGGATGTAGTGACATACTATATGTTGGGATACTATCAAGTACACTGTTTATCAATGTTAGTCTGCCACCCATAGAGAGGTACTGCATTTGCCATATAGCAAGCCTTTTTTCAAACTTTTCAATCATTCCACTCCAGATGCCTTCCGCCTTGTATTTAACCCCCAATGGAAGGCCTAAGTAAGTGGTTGGGAAAATTCCAGTTCTACAACCCAATATGTCTGCCAGCTCCTCAATGTTCTGCACCTCATTAACAGGATAGATCACACTCTTGAGCATGTTTATATGGAGACCTGAAACAGCTTCAAATATGAGTAGTGTAAGGTTTAGGTATAGAATCTGCTCTCTGTCAGCCCCACAAAAGATCAATGTATCATCAGCATAAAGCAAATGTGATATGTTAACTGCTCTATCCCTTCCTATATCAAAACCTTTGAGCCATTGCAGTTGTTTGGCTTTGTTCAACATTCTACTCAACCCTTCCATAGCTAGGATGAACAGAAAAGGTGAAAGAGGATCACCTTGCCTTAGGCCTCTTTGAACCCTTTGTGTAAAGCTATCTATATGGGCATATGGCTAACTTGCCACCAAAAAAATTACTCAAAAGTCTTGGATTTATCTCAATACACAATTCTCAGCATGTGATGTATAGTTATTGTTTTTTTTATTCTAGAATGCTTTGTCATGCTTTCTGTAGTATGTTTCCATGATATCTTCACTTCCGTTATTTCTTTTTCCATCTACTTTGATAGCTTTTCCTTGAGCTGAGCGTCTTATCGGAAACAACCTCCCTACCTCCCAAGGTAGGGGTAAGGTCTGTGTACACTCTACCTCCTAGACCCACTTGTGAGATACACTGTGTATGTTGTCGTTGTACAATTATCAGCATGTGATCTCACTGCTTACTGCTTAAAGAATGTGTAGTTTCATGTAGTGGACGTATATCCCAAGTGTTTACTGTAAGAGCTTCTGATTATTTTTATCTTCTAAAAAAGAGAGTTTCTGCTGATTTTCATTTAACAACTTCACTATTCGGCTTGTTTAATTTGTGTAGTATCTGATTCCTTTAGCTGCATTTCCTAGTGATTTATGCTTTTCCTCAATAAGTTTGTTTTGCTATATCATGTTAAGATTTCGACTAAGAGTTACATAATGAATGGTTAGTAAAGGGGATAGGTTGTGGTTGGAGAGCTTTGGGCAGAAAGGTAGGCATAATGTGATGAACCAAAAATGAATTTTGTTTCTGCTTAAAGGCAAACAGTGAAAGAGGAATGTTACCCTTCAGAGAAAATACTAAACTATGCCTCGCATTGTAATGAAAAATGGAAGTGTAATAGTGCAAATCTCTCTGATTGTTCAGACCAAAGATCATTGTTTAGGGTTCTTCTCATTCCTCTCATCTCAGTTCCCTTTTTTCTTTATAATTATTTCTTTACTTTTTTGGGTGTTTTTGACAGATTTGCTTTTGTTGCTTTCTTCTGCATAGCATCATTTCTATTTATTTTCCTCTCTACCTAGAATCAACAATATGACTTTCTTCTGATCATGTTTCTTTTTTTCACCTTTTTTACAATAATGCAGGGGGACAGACTAGTATCAGGTAACTTCTAACTGGCTCTCAAACTTATAATAAAAAGAATTGTACATATATATCTTTTATATCTATCTTGAAATCTACTAATGTGCATGGTGGATGTTAACTTCATTGATTAGTATGCTCGTCTCCCCTATCAGTCTTTCTATCCCTTTTTTAGTTGCGGTGCTAGTGCAGACTTTTGATATCTTTTATAAATAAAGGTCATACTGCACACACCTAGTCAATATCTAGAATTCTTTACTTGATGACCAATGTCATAAGTGGTTCACCAATGGATGGTAATGCATAAAATTGGATCCAGTGATTCAGGAATTGGCTCATCAATGTGGATGTGAAATAACAAGTCAATTTGGGATTATGAAGCTGAAAATTGAAGTTTGATGTATTCAAGACTTGCTTTTTCTCAATATATGCAGTGTCTAGAAATCAGATCTGTTTATTTTTAGTGCTTCAGCATTAATGTTAGGCAGCGAGACAACCACTTCCATTTCTTTAGCTTATAGAACATTTTACATTAAGTAATGCAGATCTTATCTACTATCCGTGTGACTACTTTATAGCCAAAATGCTTTCTGGACTTGGCAAATTGGGCATCTTCCTTTTAGACAAATCGTCTCAGTCTTAGGGTTGTAGGCTTGTAGCATATTGGAGAATTACTATATGTGTCCCAGTGAGCTTGTCTCACCCTTTTGCTGCTCTGTCTAAATATATATTCCTTGACAAAATATGCTATAAAGTGGTTTGGCCTTAACACATACTAGGAGAAGCTTGAATAAAGTTCTTTATGCAATAAATTTTACCTTGAAGATCTTGTCTCAGAAACCATATCAATTGAGGAAAAAGTTCTTTTAGTTTTGAGAACACTAAAAATTCTTCTCTCTGCTTAGTTTAGAAAGAAACCAGGGAAAGAGATGTCTTGTGTCCATCTATGGGCTTTTTTTTGTGAGCCAGATAGCAGTGAAGACAACAAATTTGAAGATCTCCATATATTTGGGCTCTACTACTGATATTCATGAATATTGGGAGGCTATAGCAGGCTTATGCTGTTGTCCAAATCTCTACTATGATGTTTTGACACACTGCTGGTAAGAGTTTAGTGACTCTTAATCAAAAAAGGAACAATATGTATTGGATTCCCAGGTTGTAGGCTACAAGCTAAGTTATTAATTCAGATATTCACGATTGGCATATTTTTTTAAGGAAACCGTCACATGTCTTTAGGAGCAGAAGGTGGCAGAGTTCCAAAGCTTGGTCTATTTGCTCCACAAGCTAAGTATGCTTGTATATTGTAGGATAGTCACGATGTATGCCTGTATGGAGGTGGGTACAAGGAATAATGCAGTGGTCTCTGTTAAAATTTATTATGAAATGTTTCTGATTAGGGGGGGAGATTGCATGTCCATATAGATCTCAAAAAGTATAGAGAAAGGTGTGTTCTATTTTTCTTTTCACCTGGCTAGCAGCAAGAGGGGTGATGTTTGCGGCTAAGAATTTGAGAAAGAGGAAGGTTGCTTATGTCAAAGGTGTTCATTGTTTGGCAATTTCGAGGTTATGGGGGGAAATCCTTAGTTGGTTTGGCTAGTTTGGGTGATGCCAGGCACTGTGAAAGAGGTTATTTTCACTTGGAACTATAGTCACTATGATAAAAGAAGGAAAATATGTAGGGCTTGGAATGTTGTGCTACCAGCACTTATGTGGATTATTTTACGAGAGACATAAGAGAGCTTTGAATTTTGTACGATTGAGTATTACCCTTTTATCCTTTATTTCGTTTCGGTGCCCCATGAAATTCCTTTATGTGTTGATGACTTGGTGTTTTTCATAGAAATGCCATTTATTTTTGTATGTTTTCTACTTTTTGGTATTCATGTTGTATATGGGTGTTTTGTTTTTTCCTCAAACATTAATAAAAATTTATTACTTTTACAAAAGATATCTTCAGGCATGAGTTAAAGCCGAGTCAAACCTGCACTTATTCTTTGGCCATTTTGGGATTGGGGCTTGCTTCTTCAATTTAGTGCCTCAAAAACTAAACTATTTAATGACTTTTAGATATACAAGGTCTATATCTTCCGGAGGTTCTTGTAAATTACTCTTGTTTCCCTGGTTAAGCCTCATACTGTTATCTCAGCATCTTTTGATACTGTGTACCTACTATGTATGAACTTTTAAATCATAATGTATATCTCATCTCCCATTTCGTGATTTTTTGAAATGTGGAAAGGTCCTTCATGGGTTCTTTTGCTGCTTAGGCCATACTGGAGGTGCTATTTTCCTAATACTCAAGCTATAATCTACGTTGTTGACTCAAGTGACACTGATAGGCTCGTGGTTGCTAACGAGGAGTTCCACGCCATATTGGAGGTACCTTTTCCTTGCTGCTCTCTCTCACTCTCTATACGTATATGTGTGTGTGTGTGTGTGTCTCTCTCTCTCTCTCTCTCTCTATGTATATATATATATATATCTTCCTGCTTGTTGAAAACTAGGTTCTAATTGTGACCAAATGCTGCTAAATAGGACATATCTTTTTATTTTGGATCCAGACACCGAATGCTAAGCAAACTTGATTTACCAAAACAACGGCTGTCGGCTAGTGTTGCAAAAGAAATACTTGTCCTTTTCAATGTTTTCCTGTTAAGTGAAGGAATTCTGAACACACAATAATACCCCCAAAATTGTCATTTCAGAATATATAGAACTTGTGAAACTACAAAATAGAAAGTTAACCAGAAGCATAAGGCATCAACAACAATATACCCAATATAATCCCATAAGTGGAGTTTGGGGAGGGTGGTGTGTACGCAGACCTTACCCTACCTTGGGAAGGTAGATAGGTTTTTTTTGAAAATCCTCGGCTTGAGTAAAGCAATTTAAAGCAAAAAGATGAAGAATAAAACAATAGCAGTAGCAAATAGTACGATAATTGAAGCAAAAAGAAAACAACACATGGGAATAAGATAATAGGACAGTATACTAATAACACTTATATGGGAAAGTCAGTTACTAATTTCAAATCCTCGATGGATTATGGTGCAAATAACATACACCATGGTACCTCCCCTTGGATATGACACATCAATTTATCCATCGCCAAGACAAATAAAAACAGGCTAAGAGCTGATCCCTGGTGTAACCCCATCATGATTGAGAATTGTTCAGAGTCTCCTCCTAGTGTCCTTATACGGATCTTGGCTCCTTTGTGCCATTGTTGTCAAAGGCGCGTTTAAAGCACACTTATACTCTAAAGCAAGGTTCAAAACATGTTGAGTGCTTTGCTTCACTTAGTGTGCACTTCAGTGTCGTCACAAGGCTCTAAGACATATTTTCCTTGCCAATAAACGTTTCTTGAAGAGGTGACATCAAACAATTAAAAATTCACTCTATTGTTATTTTTTTTCGTCCATATATTTGTTATTCATGAAGGGGAGCTTTGGCATAACTGGTAAAGTTGCTGCCATAGGAGGTCACATGTTCGAGCTGTGGAAACAACCTTGTGGTTCAGCCCTTCCTCGTACACGGTGCATAGTGTAGCTTAGTGCACCGGACTGCCCTTTATATTTGTTATTCATGCTTATAGTTATTAAATGAAAGGGGGAGGCTGAAGAAGGGGATTGAAGATGATGAGAAAAATGACAGAGGGGGAGAAAGAAGAAAATACTGGAGAGGGGAAGGAGAGGCAAATGACGCGAAGGGGAGATGGAAGAGAAACAAATAAAATGGGGAGGAGGGGGGGGGGGATATTCTGTAGAATTCTTTGAACTTTTTTTTTCCTTTTCATTACATTTTTTTTTGGGTATTTCAAACTTATTTTAATTTTACATGTTACGTGGGTTTGATGTGTCATCCATGTTAGGGCGAGTGAGGAACACACAACATTGAAGGTGTTTAAAATATTTATTTTGATTGAGTTGAGATGTTTGGATGAAACTCTGTGGAGTAGAGGGGAGCTGCTTGTCAAAACAGGACAAGTAAGGGTGTTTTTTGAAAAGCTGTTTTAGCAAAGTGATTTACAGAAAAAGCAGTTCTTAGAATTGGCTCTACAGAGGTCTTCTATGACTTTGTTTTTTCTCAAAAGGACTTAATGTAAAAGTTGTGTGATATATTTTTTTGGTGGTGCATGTTGATTGACAATGTTTTCTTCTAGTTCTCTTTAAAGAAAATGGATGAAAGTGGACTTATAATCATATGGAAGGAAATTCTCTCAAAATTCCTATAATCTAATTCATGTGGATTTAGCGGAAGTTACAACACAATGGGAGATAAAAATATATAGAGGCGACGGCAATTAGTTTGATATATGTTTTAGTCAAGTTAATACATTTATCAATTAGTTTGGAATATGTTTTAGTCATGTTAATACATTTCCTTCAGGCCCCATGGTTTTTAGGAGTCTTTTAGCTTTGTCAGAGATTTATATACCAATAGTAAGTATAGGAAACTTCTAATACTCCCTCTATTCCATAGTAGCTGAATTTTTGGGGTTTTTTTTCATAGTTTAAATAAGTGAATTGTTCAAAGTTCAAGATAAATGTTTGAACTTTTTTCCATTTTTGCCCTTCATTTACATTTTTTAGGTGATAAGTTTAAGAGAGTTAATTGCTCATATTTAAGATTTTATTTTGAGCTATTTCTATTTTCAAGAATAGTTTCACAATAACTTAAAGGGTAAAAGTGGGAAGTAATGTTCAATCTATGTTACTTTTTTTCCTTAATGGATGTGCATTGTCTCACAAGTTCACTTAATATGGAATAGAGGGAGTATTTTTTGTTTTTATTTTATATAATATTGGCTTGAGATGAGTTGAATGGAGAAAAATGGTTAGTGATGTTATATAGCCGACTCAAACTTGTTTGAGATTAGGTAGCTTTTTTGATGGAAGTTAAAATCTCTCCGAGTGATTTTTTAGTTGTGGTTACTCTGCTACCTGAAAGTGACATGTGTTCTTCAATTCAAAAGCTTCACAAAAAGGAACATTGTAAAGGACTTGACAACGGAAAGGTTGCTTATACATGTTTTTTTTTTAAAAATTTTCATACTATAACTTTTGATAAGTTAAAGAGCCATTTTGCTGCAAGTGGGGAATATTTTCGACTTATGGTAGAACTGTATTTGTGTGGGTGCCAGGGATGCGACTTTTTAAGAGTTGTACAAATAATAGAAATACAATTTGTACTACCAGGAAGCTATCTATTTTTTTCCTTTTGAATCTTCTAATTTCTAGTTAAGCTTTCTGGTTCCTATCTTTTATTTGACTTCTGAGGAATAGCATTTACGATGTATGTTACTTGTGAGGATGGTCATTGATGATGCATGTTTCCTTTTTTTTTTCTTCCCAGGAGGAAGAGTTGAAGGGTGCTGTCGTCCTCATCTATGCTAACAAGCAGGTTTGCGTCCTTGCTAGTTCTTTTTCTACATAGCTGCGGAAGAAGCTTTGGTCCATTTGATCCTGGAATAAATGCAATGTATTCTTTCATTATTCAGCTATAATTTTGAGTTACTATATAGTAGTATTAAATTTGCTACATAGTTAGTTCTTCTTTTGCTTCTTAGAGATTTGCATGCCAATGTAAGGATAGTCTGAGATTTATAGAACCTCTAGACTAAGAAAATCCCTAGTTTGTTTTGAAAGACAGATTATTGGTTATTGGACTGGAATAGGCCCAATGGAGCGCAATTGGAAATAAATGATTCATATAGCAGCCTCCAAATAGTTTGGGGATTAAGGTGTAGTCGTTGTTGTTCTTTCTTTTGCCAACTTGCATTCTCACTCTCTCATACGTGCACGTGCGACACAGAAATACCAACCCACATCCAGACTGACATTAGCTGTCTGTTCAGATAAGCACATAATCATTCACTATCATTTATTTTGAGTCTTCAATTGTTGACAGGATCTTCCTGGTGCACTTGATGATGCTGCAGTGACTGAGGCCTTAGAGCTGCACAAGATTAAAAATAGGCAGTGGGCTATTTTTAAGACTTCTGCCATCAAAGGAGAAGGGCTCTTTGAGGGCTTGGACTGGTGAGCTCAACTTCTTACCTTTTTTTTATGCTGCCACGGCAATTATATGGCATGAATGCAAACCATATTTTTATGGCATGAATGCAAACCATATTTTTGTGTTCTCATTTGTCATTAAGTGGGCTCCTTGGAAAAAAAAGGGCACTCCGGTGCACAACATCCTGCGTTCATGTAGGGTCCTGGGCCTAAGGGGATGAAATGTAGGCAGCGTACCATGATTCAAGGATCAGTGGCTAATTCCACAACTTGAACCCGTGAACTATAGGTTGCACGGGGTTAACTTCACCGTTGCTCCAAATCTGCCGTTCAATTGGGTTGCCTTTTTTGGAAAAGATGAGCAAAAATAAAAAATGAAAAGATTATTTGATAAACTAAGATTAACAAAGTCATATGTCAAACTTGGTAGTCTATTTGGATGAGAGGATCCAAGGCTATGCAAGCATTTTTCAGCCTCAACTTCTCTTCTTTTGCTTTGCTGATATCACATTTGCACTTCTTTTCTGAAATGTCTTCACATGAGTTGAACACACACACACACACACACACACACACACACACACACACACACACACACAAAAATGAACCTATCGTGCTCATTCCTTTTTTCTCGATTCTTCTAAATGTAGGTTGAGTAATACACTCAAATCTGGAGGTGGCTAAATTTTTGTAAACGATGCAGCAGATAAACTGTGAAGACAAACAAGAGAGAACTTGGTATTAATGTGTGAATCGATTTCGGCCTTCAATTATTTTTCTAATTGCCATAGTTTCTGATTAATGCGAACTGCTCGGATATAATGTTTATACTTATCACAGATAATGAGAATACGAGGCTTTATTTTGACTCATAGATTAAATTTACACTCTCTTTTCTTGAAAAGCTCAATGGTTTTGCTTTCATCTTTTCTTTTTCTTTCCTGTTTTTGTATATTTGTCTTGGTCTTGATTTTCATATAGTTTTTGCGGTATGTACCGAAAACAATGATGTTTGCAAGTCAGGAAAAACAAGTGTTTTATGATGAGTAGAAGTGAGACTGACTATATATTAATTATTAAGCTTAGTTAGTTGGATACAATTTAGATGTAACTCATAGATGAAGTTATAAAACAGATACAATTGGATAATTGAATTGGAGAAATGTTTATAGAAAATTATTTAACTAAAATGGAAGGCAAGTTCAACATAATGATTTGAAGACAACTTCATAAAAAAAGGAAGATTTTTAGACAAAACAATATTATACTGTGTATATAAATTAGAATATGATAACACACAGAGGATAAAATGAGACAAATTCACTTGAGGTGGCTTGACCAAGCCTACCATGTCAACTAGAAAAGAGGACGAAGTAACTCTAATTATATAAAAAACAAACGGAGAGATTAGGGAAGAAAAATATATATAGGCGATACTAATTAGTTTGTCATGTTGATATGTGTAAAATGTTAGGTAAGAGGGTTATTTAATCGATTTTAAATATATCGAACTAAATAACTCTCAAATGAAATGACCAAAGATTCAAATAGATTATCCCTTAATTGCTAGAGGATACAATTAGGACTAAGGCACTCTCAAATAAAGCGATTCAAATAGCCAATCCCTACTTGTTTGAGATTATAGAAAGAATTAGTCCAAACCTTTTTACATCGTCTACACATAAAAAGATATTTTTTTACATAGTAACTTGTATTAAAAAATATATATATTCAGAAGCATGGTAGTCATCGAGGTGGGGGTAATTAACATTCAACTTTCTGCATAATCAGTTTACTAAAAAATTCACTGGGAACACCCATACACTGAATATGTAAAATATTTATTTCTCAATTTTTCTTCCTACCCATGATAAAATATTATTTCCTACTGCTGCTGCTAAAAAGTATAAAACTCTGATTTCTACAATGCTGACTGAAAAATCATCTCTGCAAGCTCCTGCAATATTTTGAACCAAACAAAAAAATTAAAGTAAGATCACACACACAAAAATAAGTTCCAGATATGTGCATATTAAATGACAATGTTTGGTTGAAGGTTTAAAAAGAAAACGTATTTGACGTTAAAGTTGAATAAGAGTATTCGAAAGATAAGTGGCGTTTCAACAGTAAATTGACTTGAAAATGAGTGAAAACCATTATGTTACTTGAAATACGATTTCACTGGTATTTCAAATACTTTTAAGTTCAGTATTTGTAGATAATGATGACCAGAACGTCATTCGTTAATACTAAACTTTAGTATTAGCAAATAATGAAATATTATTTATGGCAAGTGAACATTGTAAGCATAACACCATTGTCTATAAAATGTTACCTGCTTTCCAGAAGGAACTTTAGGTTCTCCCCATTCTAGCGCCTTCTTCTCGAGCAGTTCAAAGTCTGCCTTCCCAGACTGTTGGAGAACACATAGTTTTACTCTCGAGCGTTAGTGAACGGAACACGGTAGATGGATGGAAAATGAAAAGGTGATAGTAAAACAATACCTCAATTGCAGCACCAAGTTCGGAGTCAAAACTCTGATATCGCTTTCTGACAAGATCACTCAACGAGCCATCCTGTTTGCAAACAAGGAAAATTAAGTACACTATTGCATATTTGATTTGTTATATTGGTTGATTGAAAATTTAGCTAGTAGTTGAGAAAGGAACACCACCTCAATTAGCTTGGCAGCATTTCTGAGGCCACGGGCTAGAGTGTCCATACCAGCAATGTGAGCAATAAATAGGTCTTCAACATCGGTGCTCTCCCTCCGCCTATTAGGAAGAATAAAAACCAATTAACCATCATCCCCAAGACTTCAAAATATACTCTTTTGATATGACGGATAACAAAACAAGTACTGTCTTTGGATTAGTTACTCTGTCTACCCAATCCCAAATAGTTTGGGATTTAGATTTTAGACACACTTCAATGATATTGACTAATTTGTTACTGTCAAAGTCGAAAATTCGTGATGGAAAATAAAAGGTAATAGCAGAGTATGGAACTAACAATTTTGCATCAAAGTTGAATCCTCCTGGTGCCAATCCTCCCTGTTCAAAGAAAAGATCAGCTGGTTAAAAATTAAGAATTAAGTGACTTTTGATGATCAACACTTTTCAGTTTTCTAGCAATTAAAAAGGATATGTCTAATCACGGACATTTTTAATAACGGTTTGCATCACCAATGTTGCCTCAGCGACATCCATCAAAAACTGATCTGTGTCCCAACCTGCATTATGGATAAGCTTTCATATCTTCAAGTCTCGTGGTATTATAGCAATAACAAGGGAAAACATTGACATATTCGACAAGTATTCTCATATTTCCATGTAACATACCAATCTGGGGATCGCCAGAATTTGCGTCAATGTTGCCCAGCAAACCGTTAATTCTTGCTGTTTCAAGCTCATGATGGCAGCTGCAAAACACAAATTTGTTTTAATAAGGTGCAAAAGATGGGCAATGGGCATACTTAATTTGCACTGAAAAAACACAAACCTGTGACCAGCCAAAGTGGCATGGTTGCACTCTATGTTTAATTTGAACTCTCCTGCAGAAAACGCAAAATGAAAATCACTATGATTCCCTCTTATTCGAAAATGTAATAACAAAGCTCCCATGCCACTTCTTTGAGAATGCACTATGAAGGAAATGAAGAATGAATTAAATACCTATAAGCCCATATTTGCGTAAGAAATTAGCAGAAGTTGCAGCATCCCAGTCATACCTAGATTAATTTAATAAGTAATTTAGGAAAAAATTTAGGAGATCACATTCTCAGCAGATGCATCACGTAAAGTAAACATACTGGTGTTTTGTTGGCTCCTGAGGCTTTGGTTCAATTAGTAATGTTCCTGGAATCAAATCAAATAACGTGTGAGGTTAACTTACAAACTAATAAGATTGGCGAGCTACACAAGATTCTACAATATTAGAACAGGTTAAGTTGAAATACCATTGAAGCCAATCTTCTTTTTGTAAGCGACAGCAGCTTCCATGAACCTTGCCTGCAAGGAGTTAAAATCACATTTTCTCAGTACACTAAGCAATCTTAAACAAAATAAAGAAATTCAGTAGCAGACACTCTCTTCTGAATTGGGCCCCAAACACCCTCAAAGCGCACACAAAGAATTATGGGATAATAGCATAGGGTGGGTTTTTAACTTGTTTACTAGAGAAAATCTGTTAATAGTGCAATCAACATATCTGAAATTTGCTGATAAGTATTAAGGTGACAATCTTACCATATGGTTTAGTTCTCTTTCCATATCTGTATTCAGGAGGCTCTGGTAACCTTCTCGACCACCCCAAAAGACATAATTTTCTCCCCCAAGATAATGTGTAACCTGAAAATGAAACACACGCAACGGTACTGTTCAAGCAAATCCTACTTCAGGTACTGTATTTGTTTTAAGTAATCAGAGTTCTCGTTCAATAGTCTGATCTCATTATATAAAGTCACATAAAGAGGAAAGCAGCAGAAGTTTGTACCTCCATGGCTTTCTTGACCTGAGCAGCAGCATATGCATATACACCTAATTCGGAGCTGCAATTCCACATTTTCCGAGCATGAGCACACTTTTCTTATACAGGGTGAATCAAAGGCAATTCTGTATGAATGCATACCTAGTAGCAGCACCATGCATGTAGCGAGGCTGGAGGAACAATTGAGCTGTACCCCACAAAAGATGAATTTTATCTCCCTGTAAAATCCACATAGAGGGAAGTATTCAAGATAAATCATAATTGAGCCTTACATGGTTCTTAGGAGAACCATTTGACAAAACATAACGAGATGAACTAGTAAAACTGGTATTAGTTTAAGAAGGCATCAGGAAATGTGAGAGAGCAGAAGGAAAATTCATGTTCTGTCGGAAAAAGTTATGACACTTGGTTTACAACTTAATTGTTCATCAAACTAATAACTAATTATTACCTGAAGCTCTTTGGCAAGAGCCACCACTTCATCCAAGTTTGCATTTGTTTCCTATAACACAAACCATATATTTTGAGTTAATGTCAAATTCTTCGGGATAACAAAGATTTTATGCTCACAAGAGACGAAGCTGGGATTAAACACAGCTGATTCAACAATCAGACATGAGCTTTGCCAATCCACTTTATTATTGGGATGGGGATGCAGAATAAAAGCTCTAGAAGCTTAGCATTCTCTCAAATTTACCTCAAGGGTCTTGCCCTCCGGAGCAATGTCCCTATCGTGGAAGCACCATCTTTCTACTCCAAGTTTCTCCAGGAATTCAAAGTTTGCTCTCACTGTAAATTAGTAATAGCGTGAGAAATAAGTTCTATTCAAAAGCTACTTAGAAATTATTGTTGCCTCTAAATTGGAGGAAATAGTAATCTATGAACTCACGTCTTCTCTTGGCCATAGCCAGGGAATTGGTACCATCTTCCCACGGCCACGTCTTTGTAGGAGCACCAAATGGATCAGCTCCTGTGCCACGGAATGTATGCCAAAATGCTACACTAAATCTCATCCAATCCTACATCAAACAAAGAAATTATAACTATTTATAAGTACAAAATCACATAGTTTTTGCCAAGAATCCTAGAAACAAGTGATCACAACTAACCTTCATCTTTTCCCCAAGAATCTCCTCCTCGGCATTGTACCATTTAAAGGAAAGCGGGTTCTTACTAGAAGGACCCTAAAATTAGCAATTAAAATTCAGTCAAATAACATATCCCAATTCACCAACAAGTTCAATACTTAAAATTTCTGTAACTAATGGGTATATATTAGTATTATTACCTCATACTTAATTTTTGGAATTCCAGGGAAGAACTCCCCTTCCCATTCACCTGAATCACTCCCACAATCACTGCCAGTATCAGCAGGACAAGTTGGTGGAGCAGCAGCAATCTACATTTGGGATGACACTGACGTACATTATGAGACATATATACTTTTTCATAATAACATAATTGAAAAACAAATATTAAAGAACTCAAAAGAATATGCATTGGTCATAATTAGACATCTAATAATATGTGTATACTCATGACAATCATACTAAGGAAGATATCCAAAGGCGCAGAACCGGAGATTTGCTTACCACTACACTTGAGACCACATTCAAACAAAGAAGGAATAACAAACACTTCCCAATATTCCTTTCTCTCATCTTTGTCAAACCTGCAATGCACAAGAAAATAAACAACTCCATTAATCACTAAACGTTCGTCAATAGTTAAGTACAATCTGTAACTAAAAGAGTTCTCAAATCCCATTAACTACTCAAGCCTCCACACCCCATCCTGGAGTAGATCTCAACAAAAATAATTCAAAGATCAGAACTTTACACCCATAACCAATCAAATTCTTTTTGAAAAAAAGATAAAAAAGCTCCAATTTTTAGCAACACCATTAATCACAAAACATTAGTCAATAGTTAAATAATCACCATATATCATGACACAATTATCATCACTATATAGCCAATACTAACACCCCCACCCCCCTTTTTAATCTCCAAAAAGAAAAAAACTTATAATCAGAACTACACTCATATCCATCTAAAAATCAATCAAAGACAAGCTAATCCAATTTCAAGAAATTTTTAAGTAATTTATACCATCACTAATCTACAACGTCACCAATCTCATGTAACCAAAAGATCATCAGCAGAAACAAAAATCAGCTCTTACCCTTCACTGATCTCAACAAAAACACCCCAAAGATCATAACTTTACCTCCATAGCAGATCAAAAATCACAAAAAAGCTCCAATTTTTATTAATTTTAAGAAAACCCAACATTTAATCTGGAAAAACAAGAATGATTAAAGAGATAAAAGGCTTACCAGTACAAAATCTGAGATGGGTTTTTAGGTTTCTTGAACCAGAAAAATTCTAGCTTCACACAATTCTATGTCAGCAACAAGAGTGTATATATAGTAAAAAAAAAAACTTATTGTATATTTTATTACTTTAAAAAATATTAAGGATTTGTGATTTATCCGTATCCTTATATGATTAATATTTCAATTGTTTAATTTGGACTAGAATTGCAATAATTGAAATTTTTTGATTTAGATATAAGGTATCAAAAGATATACTTTGACACGTGCTCATGACGTTATTTTCTCTTAGGTTGTTAAAAAGTTTTATTTTAAAATGTTTAATTACAGTATTATTATATTTCTGTTATATTTAATAGGTCCTAGACAGTATAGGAGAGGTAAATTTCACTGGTCAAAATTTGTGGGACGAGATAGATTGAAGAAGTATAAAGCTGGGTTAGGGAGGGCGGAGGGGGCAATTTCAAACTTATTTATTTAACAAAAATTACATGTTCAATCAGCCCGACCGCCTTACAATACACATTTATTGAAATTTCGATATTATATATTTTAAAAAAAAAAATACGTAAACCACTTTGATTTTATATAATTTTTTTATTAAATTTTAAATATTATCACATGAACAAATATTTATTTATGGGTATATTGCATCACGTGGATCCCTTGGATTTTCTTTGATGATTAGATGTTCTGTTATTTGTTTACTTTTTGATCCAATATACTTATAGCAAATTACATTGTCACCCCTTTAGTTTTATTTAATAGTGTCTCATAAATTATTATTTTTTCAAAAAAAAAAAACAACTCTTACTTTAATCACAAATTCATAATTAAAATGAGTTATGAATTCAATATTAAGTTCGAATTCATACAATTCAATTCCTAACTAGCGTCTAAACATAAGCATGAACTATATGATTTCTTGTTGCATAAACTTTATGTGATTGGTCTCCTTTTAGGAGGAGGAGACTCTTTGTCACATAAACAAATCCCCATAAAACTTGGTCAAATATTTTCTATAACCAAAACAAATAAGCAAGCATAGTTGAACATCTAATAGTTCAGTTAATTAAGCAAGAAAAAAAAGTCACATTTCCCCTATATATTCTAAAAAGAAATGAAATTTATTTGTTATTTTACCATGTTAAAGCGATTATTATATGTTATACGTCTTGTTTTTCTAACTGAATGTCAATGAAGTGTTTAATAGACACATTTTCTTTCCCAATATGTAGGTGTTCAATAGGTCGGTTTCTGCATGTATATTTGAAATTTGTTGACAAGTCTAAGGGGTCATTGATGTATTTGACCTTGTTTTTAACAAATGTAATATCCGAATCAATTTGTACAGAACACTACTAATCTATGACCGGTGGTGTACCTAGCTTGAACAGAGGGGATTCAATAAATCCCCTTTGCTAGAAAATTGTTAAAACAAGTGTTTTTTTAGTTATATATAAGTTGTTGAATTCCTTTGACATGAGGAAAATTCTTGTAAAATGATAAAGGGGTTTCAAAAGTTGCTTTAGGTCATACGTTTCAACTTGTATAAAATTCTGGTCCCGTCACTGTTTGTTATCACACTTGTTTGTGTATGTCAAGTACTATCCTGGATTTTCACCCACATACCAGAGCTTGGTATGCCAGCATGTACTACAAAGAGCAAATAGTATCCTGGTGGTGCAATTTCTTTAGTTGATGGACCAAATGCTGTGAATCTATAAGTATTAGCGGATACTGCAACAACCACGACTCCCTTCAACACCACCATTCGTTGGTTCATCGAAAAAGAATGTGTGGTGAATGAAGGCGCGATGATCCTGATTGAAACAGTCCCCATTCTCAAGAATCTAGGCACTGTGAAAGTCGCGGAAAATGCTTTTTTGTATATCAAGATTTCATCAATAGAGAGGACTGTTGGTTTTAGATGCTTGTGTTTTCGGGCTAGGAAAGGCGGGTAGAAGGCTTCCAAGCTTAGATCAGTTGGGAATTCCACACCAGTGAAGTTGTAGTTTTCCTGTGGATTGCTTCCTCCTACTAGAACCCGTCCATCGGTCATCAAAATGGCAGAGGAATGGTAAAGCCGGGGTCTTGAAGATGCTTTCATGACCGAAAACCTGTTGTATCTCTCCATGTTAGGCCGATAAATCACTGTCCTTGTGACAGGGGGACGCGCGTTATCCCAGCCTGCTGTTCCCCTTGATGCACCATTTATGATGAGAATATCCCCATTGGGTAGTATTAGCATATCACTCATGACTCGTGGCGTTGGCATTGTCTCCATTTTCCATCTACCATTATCATCGCTGACACTGATTCGTCCACAACTTGAAAGGGCTTTCATGTAGACCATATTAGCTGTAAGTCCATATGCACGACGAGGGGCTCCTCCACACACCATGATTTCAGCTTCCATAGGGCGATTTTCGTCTAGTGGAAGTAAGACTGCTGAGCCAGTGCTTGGATAGTTCCTAGGTTCATCACCTGGAATGGAAGGCAATTCCCTCACCACCTGATTTTTCTTGTAGTTAAGAATTATAGCTCGTGTATTCGCGAAAATGAGAAGGTTTCCATCTGGTAGTAAGAACACGAACGGATACAAGTTGTTCTCGTCTTTCCTGTCTCGGGTACTCTTGAGAAATTGTAGCCTGAAAGCAGATTTACCTCTGGAATTTTTCGGGTAGAACTCGTAGTTATACTGTTTTCTTCCCCCTATCACGATTATTCGTGCGTCAGGAAGGATGTGGTCAGTTGAATACCATCTTCGTTGAATTAAAGTCCGGGGAAGCTCAAACCAATCACAATTCTCACCCGTGCAAGGTTCTATAGTACGTATTATATGGTCCCCATCATTGTATCCCCCGGTTTGTACTAACGTTCCATTTGGGAGGACAGCACCAGAGGAGCACCAGGTATCCGTTTGGACCATTAGTGGACGAAACGTGTTGCTACCAATGCCGTATAAAACAGAGTGAGCAGAGCAGTCTTTGTGTAGGACCAAGTCATGGGAATTATAACGACAACGCCCTTCTGGAAGGGAGAGGTTAGAACGTCCAAAATCCGTCCTCAAATATAACTACCTTGTTATTATGCAGGAGTTGCATATGCATCGCGGTTATGCCAATACTTTTGTGCAACAATCGCCATTCTCCTACGAGGTGTCTACGAGAAACCAACATCTGAGAAGCTGTTGAAGTTTGAAGAGTGAAAAAAGTTAGTAATAGCAAGAAGAGGAAAATGATATTTTCCCTATCCATAAGTTTAGAAATGAAATGAAGAACAAGATGTAACTAGGAATATTCTTGGTGTTGTTATAAGTGTGTTTGATAAAACTTAGGAGTAAAAAAAATGATATTTATATATTATTATTATTCAAAGAAAGTATTGAATTCAAGCTGAATTACAGTAGAATACAAAGAAAATGACTTCTTTCTTCATGTGTCCAGGAAGTTGGGGGCCGCCAGAATTTTGCTGATATACAAGCACTACCTACTAGGTTACTAGTGTGTCAACTAAAAAAACCTATGTAGCTTGGACTCTTCATACTGTTAGGTGTGTTTCAGAACCTCCTTATACATTTTGGATGATCCAACAAGGGTGTTGACAACATTTACGTGAGGGTATGAGCAACATAGCTAAAAACTAAGGGTTGCTTGGAATTTTTCAAAAAGTACTGTCGGGTGTGTGTTAGATGCTGCAAAAGCTGTTACTTTTTCAAGGATCTAACAAGGGCATATCAACATTTTTAGAGAGTCCAAGCAACATAGCAAAAATCTAGAGACTGATCTTCTCCACTGTGGATACAATCAGCCTTTGGCCATACATAATTTCCTATCTTTTTTTTTGATAACTCTTCTATTCAAAACAAAGTATAGTTTGAATATAAGTGTATATCCACGGCTCAGGAATGATTCTTGAAATTTTATTTGTGCCATATAAATTGGATACAAGGGACTAATATATACCCTTTTTGTTCTTTTTTACATGTTTTCTTTACTAAAAATAGATTTTTCTTAATATTTGTCGTTTCACAAAACCAATGCATAAATTACATCACTCTTTCTATTTTACCTTTGAGAGTTATTAGTCTTGAAAATGAGTATTCGACCAACATAGGAAAACTAAGTAAATAAATCATGTCCATCGGTCAAATTAATTAAGTAAAATAAATTAATTCATGTTCATTGATTGAAAATTCGACTTTAAGAGAACACTAAATAAGGGTAAAATGGTAAACTTACCTAGTTTTTTAAGGGACGTGAAATCTAAAATGGTGACAACTAAATATGAACAAAGGGAGTGTTATTTGAAATTATGTGAAAAGTACTATAAATTACAATAATTAACAACTTAAAATATTTAAAAGACACATAAAGAGTTCGATTGACTCTTGAAATTCTACTAATGACACATGAATTGAGACAAATAAAAATTATGTAAAAAATACTATAAATTATAGTAATAATTAACAACTTAAAATATCAAAAAATCATATTAAAATTTGATCAACTCTCCAAATTCTATTTATATCACGTAAATTGAGAAAGAAAGCACATATTAGACCGGTACTAGCACGAGCTCTAATCTAGTCAGGGGCGGCTCTATGCTTTGTAAAATAAGGCTTATGCCTTAGGCCCCCAAATTTTTATCAAAAATAAATTATGTGTTAAATTTTTTATAGAAAAAATGGATTATTTATGATTAAAGGTATAATATTTTAAAAGATATATTTTTTACCCACTTTAACATTTTTTGTACTTTGTTAAAAATAAAAATTAATAGTGAAAAATGTTGAACAAAGTGAATTACAAATTCTTTATTATTTGTTTTTAAATTTTAGTTTCAAGCATTACAACAAACATATTAAAATGGGGTATACCAAGTCATCAACTTCTTGAGATTCTATGGTTAGAACTCTTATCTTTATTTAATATTTGTCAACTTATTAATCATAGAATTATGTTAACAATTCATATAATAAGAGATAATTACCTCACTGAAAGGATGTTTTTCAATATTGAGTTGATAAAATCTTACCTAAAACTATAATATTTAATACTAAATAATTTTCATCGTAAGAAAAATAAAATTTGAATAAATATGTATACGAAATTTGTTTATATTTTAGGCCTCAAATTAAAATTTCGCTTTAAACCTCCAATTACGTTGAACCGCTCCTGAATCTAGTTTAAGTTTAAACTATAAACAACTAGTCCACCACATGAATTCAGTCGAGTTGGTGTGTACATACATATATATATATATATTCAATGTCCATGTGATATTCAAGAATCTTTTATTATCATTAGAAATTTCAAGTGGAGCAGTAAAATTTGTATTATCATTAGAAAGGTTATTTTTAATTTATTAAACTAATCTTTGTTAGTATAATATAAAAGTATTTTATGAGAAAACTAGACAACTTTTTTAAAGCTATTATACTAAGTCTAGTTCCACTTATTCTTGCATAGGCTTACACGGTCAGTATATAGAAGTTAAACTCAGTTGATTATATAAAGAAGAAACAAATTACATTCTCCTCTTACATGTTCAAGAAAATAAAATGAAAATTGCCAAGATTTGTGAAGAGCTTATCAAACCATCATCCCCAACTCCACATGAACTTAGAGACCACAAAATCTCTCTCATAGATGAATTAATACCCCATTCTTCAATTCCACTCATTTTGTTCTTCAAAAAGAGTGAAAACATCACACAATCACAAATATGCAACCACTTAAAAACTTCACTTTCACAAACTTTAACTCAATTTTACCCTTTGGCTGGAAGAATAAAGTCCCAATATTCAATTGATTGCAATGATGAAGGAGCTTACTATCAAGAATCACCGGTGGATGCTTCACTTTTAGACATAATCAAGAATCCAAAATCCAATGAATTGGTCCAACTCACACCTTACAATTCAAATGGCACCTTATCAAATTTTCAACAACTCTTAGCCATTCAAGTTGACTTATTCAATTGTGGTGGTATAGCACTTAGTATCTCCATTTCACATAAGGTTGGTGATGCTTCTAGCCTTTGTAAATTCATTATGAATTGGAGCAATGCAAGTGAAGGATCAATAAGAAGCAACACATGTTGCACAGACTCTCCAGAAATATTGTTGCACTTGTGCCAGATCCTTAAAAAATATACTTACTTAGCATCCGACATGCACTTGAAGAACATGGGGGCCAACAAGGTAAGAAAAGACTCTATTTTCGTCTTTTTATCGTCAATTTTTCCATCGAGAGGGACAATTGACAACACGTTAAATGTAAACAACATGCCAATTCGTATTGTAGCTGAAAAATTAGTAGTAAAAAGAATCGTTTTTACTACTTCAACTATAGCTAAAATGAAGGCTAAGTTGATAAATGAGGGTTACAATGAGAACGCGACACGTGTAGAAGTTGTTATGGAAATGTTTCATGGCTGCAAAAGGGTGTAACTCTGTTGCAATTATTCCAGTGAATATAAGGCAAAGGATAGTTCCACCCTTTGATGAAAATTCTTTTGGTAACTTTTTTTTTAGTAACAAGTTGTATAGCAAGTGTGGAAAATGAATGGTGTTCATTGGTAGGAAAAATAAAGATTGAACTGGGAGAATTGATGGTAATTACGTGGAGAAAATACGCGGAGAGGATGGTTTTGAGTTTGTAAATAGTAATTTTAAACAAGTTGGAAAATTTATTATGAGTCAAGGGGATGATTTTTGCATGTTAACAATTTCAAGTTGGTGTAAATTTCCGATTTATGAAGCAAACTTTGGATGGGGTGAGTCTATTTTGACAATTGTTGCGACTCTTGGGGTAAAAGATAATATTGTTTTATTAGATTCTAAAGAATTTCCTGGTGGAATTGAAGCTTGGATTGTTATGGCTGATCAAGAAATGACACTTTTTGAACAGGATAAAGAAACTCAAGATTTTACTTCATTAGATGCAATTTGTGATCTCCATTTGAATATATGAATCATTGATTTGAAAAAAAAAGAAGAGGTTCTATATGTTAATCATCATGTTTGATCGATTATAATATTCAGGTAAAATTTTTAAAGCTTGAAATCAAGATCCCTAAATGACTGCTCGTAAAGGAGCTATGAGTGCAAGTACCTCTACTTTAAAAGAAACAAGTGGCTCACAAGAAATGTATTCTCATCGCGCTAAGAATAGTGTTGGGATAGAATTCGAACTTGCAGTCTTCAATCATGTCATTCACTTGTCACGTTTTGTTCGTCCAAAATCCGTGGTTGTTTTGATTTTTCTCCTCGCGGGGGATGAGTAGTGAATAATTTTTTTTTTTGTTGGATATAGACTAAGTCTACTTTTTGTTGAAATAAATTATTTTTAAATATTACTAGTGGTGTATAAGCACTAATTATATCAATCTATTTTTCTCCTCATGGGAAGTGAATAATTTTCTTTAGTATTAGTCTATTTTTTGTTGAAATAATAATTTAAATATTATTAGTGGTGGATTTGCACTAATAATATTTGTCTTATTTTTATATTTTATTTTTATATATTAGTCTTTTTTTTGTTTAATAAATAATTTAAATATTACTAGCGGTGGACAAACACTTATAATATTAATCTATTTTTTGTTGAAATAAACAACTTAAATATTATTAGTGGCGGATAAACACTAATAATATTAGTCTATTTGTTTTGTATAGATTAGTTGCTTTTCTCCTCATGGGGAGTGAATATTTGGTTGTATATATTAGTCTATTATTTGTTGAAATAAATAATTTAATATTATTAGTGACGGATGATCATGACAATATAATATATCGTCGGATTAGGTATGGTTGGTCGACATCAATCACTTGTCTTGTTCTATTTGTTTCTTTTCAACTCTAATTATTTTTGTGCACTTAGTACATGCTTAAATATTGATTTTAATATCTAAATATGTATTTGTTATGTGATTCAGATTTATCTTTTTGTATTTATTATTGTTACATCTAACTCGAATTTTTGAAACGTAATAGAATTCTTAGCTAAATCACTACGTTTTTAATTTGATGCTTGTACTGACCTTAATGTTTTAATTAATTGTCAAACATCGAGAACAAATTTTTCAACATTATCTTCAGACAACTCCACCTATTAATCGTCTTGATATGAATCAAGAAAGACGGGATTTAAAGGCATACAATTTTTTATCTTTTTATAATTCCGAAGGACATTTTCACCTTACACGAGAATATCTCTCTTTTCTTAGATTCCATAAGGAAAGAATAGTCCACTTAGGTGGAAGGGAAGGCCTAGTTTTATAATATATAGTTAGTTACTCTTAATTAAGTCATTTTTTATAACTATTTTTTATATATTTCTAATTTAATTAGGTAAAAAATAACTATTTTTTTAAAATTTATTCATATTTATTAGTAATCTTGAAAAGTAAGTATCACTTGACTAAAATTAATTAATGTCATGTCTGTATTATCTTTAATAATTAACTAAGAATCTGGTAAACTATTCATTTATTTTCATAATCTTGAAAAGTTAATTATTCCTTGACCTTAAATTAATGTGTTCCTATATATATAGCTTATAATAACTTAATTTAACATCAAAAGTTTCATTGACACAATTTGAGGATTGAATCATGAAGTACTTCTTAAGCATAACTTTCTCCTTATTTGTCCTCTATAGTAATGTTCACAGTAAGTTAAATATTCATTTATGTGATTTATATATTCAATGAAAATTTATAATTTATGATCTTTTACTAAGTAATTTTTTTTCTAACACAAAATTGAAGGTACTAAGATGAATGGATTAATGGGCTATTGTCATGTGTACATCCCATCACCAACACAGCCTTGTGATGCTTTGAAGTGCAATGATCTATGCATTAGCAAGTATGGTCACAGCCCTCCACCCCCAGGTATTAAGGGACCAATTCAAATAGGGGAATGTGATCCAGATGAAACTTGTGATTGCATTTTCTGTTGTGAAGCTCAGTGCCTGTACAAGTAGTTTTTTTAGTTTTGGAGGTGTTTGGAAGGCTTATAAAGTGTTTTAAGCATCAATTTTTAGGTAAAAATAGTTTTAAAACAAGTCAAAAGAAGGATATTGACTTATAAGTTACTTTTTATAAGTTTATCCAAACAGACTCTTATGTTCTGGTCTCCGTTCATGAATTTTTGTGTATTCGTAATAGAATAAATTGATACATTTCAGAATGAGAAAAGACATATATTTTTCTTTTGAACTTGTCACGAAAAGTCAGTTACATGTTTAAATGATTGTAACGATCTATTTAATAATCCTGAATTACTTAACAGTGATTTTATTTTAATCGTAATGCACATACAACTAGTCACATGATGAGAAATGTTTCATACTCGTGACATGTCATCACCATGTCACTGTCATATCAACAATTATGTCAGATTTTAAAATAAAATAAAATTCCACGTCACTCCAATTGCCTTTTAATTTCTTCTCTATACACCATCAAACCCACCATTAAACCAACACCATTGATGTCATTATCACCAAAGTCACATCTCCACCACCATTGATTCTAGCACCCACAAGTAAATTCACCACCGGAACCATAAAAAAATGTAAATAATCATAATAAATTTAACTAAATTCACTAACGGAATCAAATCACCACTATTGTCACCATTGAAATTCATCACAATCATAACCACCAATTTTAGTATCCACCATCAAAAGCACACAACTTTCATTGCCAATTATCAAAATTAAAAGTCATGCCCCCGTTAATTTTATCATCTACCACCAAACACACCACAAAAAAAATATCAAAATTACAAATTCGATTCAAGGTCAAAGAGGAGAATGGTGAAAAATAAGAAGTCGATTAATATTACGATCCAAAATAGATGTGATGACACTTGTCTCATCCCATCAAGACAAGTCAGCCTAAAACCCAAATATCATAATAAAATGCAGAAGTAAAATAAATAAAAGTTTAACAACTAATAATAATGCTGATAACAAGTCAATTTAACTAAATCCTCAAAACCTGGTTGTCACGTGCACACACCTCTAATATATTACAATAGATTTGAAAGAAAAACACAAGTCTCAAATGATATTGTCTCTAAAGTAGAACAAGATCATAAATAAGAGTAAGAGGGTCCGCTGAGATGACAATCAACTACCTCACAAGTCTCCATAGGAAGCCTCGAACAAGAAGAGAATAGCGAGTATCACGAAGATCCGGACTCATAACCTACACAAATATAGAAGCAAGGGGTGAGTACCAAGCAGCACGGTACTCAACAAACAAACTCCTAAACACAAAGTCAAGTAATATAGAATATGAATATTGTTATCACTCCAACCGAACCTCCACAACTACAACTTGCATAAAATCAGCCCAGCCTGACAGTGCACAATTTAAATGACACATAGCTCAATAAAAACACTCCAACAATTACAGATCAACAATACAGAGGATCAAATTTATCAATCACAAGTTTCACAGACCGACACTCATAAGTTCACAATGATATAGATATGCAATGCAATATCAAGTATAATGATGCATGTCTGACCAAACGATACACGTCGTTGTCTCCCAGTTCGGGATCCATATGGGACTTATTAGTCCATGTACGATATGACCCTCGAATCAATATATTCGTTACGGCGCATGACACTCTCCTCGAAATGATACATCCTCTATCATTCCTTATTCTTCCTCAATTCACATACCACTTGTCACAACCTTGTCTCAGAACCCATGCAAATAGGCATGTTCATGCAAATAATTAGGAGATGATCATTTTCATATCAATGCACAATTCACAACATACAATCGTGATACAACATCAATAATGAATCAACAACATTTCAAATCATTCTCACACATCACACATCAATAAATAATCAAGTTGCCTGTTTTACTCCTTTTCATCATTAGAATTATTCAATATGAACAAGTCAACTCATCACTAAGTCTCATTACTTCCCAACACATACAACAAGAAAATGCGAGATTCTATACACTTAACAAGGGCCAAGAAATCTTATAGTGTCCCTCCCATTTCAGTGACCAGTATGTCAAACCTTTTAATTGTAAAAGGAAAATCTTATTTTCCAAACCACTTAACATTTCAGTTTGAATTAGAAATTCTCATCCAACTCTAAGCTGTCCTTACCTACATATGCATTTGATCATATATGTATTATCTATTCCTACAAGTTAAATAACAAATACACAAAGTCAATCACATTCTACTTTAAGATAACATTAGTAATAGTTCCATAGAGGACATAACTCTAATAAATTTCAAATTATAACATGACTAATAATTCCTTAGCTGAACTAATGGTTGAAGTAGTACTACCAAAAGTTGTAGTAGGGTGATGATTAAGTACCATTTCATTCTAACGACAGGTCTCAGGTTTGAGCCCACGAATAAAATTGCTTTTGATATGAATTTTTTTTCACCCAAAAATAGGACTTACTGTGGGGGCCTCAAAGCTGATTTCGAGGGCGGGAAACAAAAAAAAAAAATGGTTGAAGTACTCTATTAGTTACTAATTACTATCATACAGAACACATGACAAGGACTTAATAGTTGAATATTCAATTAGTTCATTATTACTATCAGATACAATCACAAGACAAGGACTTAAAGCTCATTAATTTTATTCAATCAAAAAACAAATTGAATTATTTATCATAAGTACTGACTATTGTACTACTCAATCCTGTAGCATTTGTCTCCTCATGGGGGAAGAGGATTCCTTGTCACATAAAAAAATTCCGGAGTTTTTCACACTATCAGTGCAATTTAACCTGTCGTGGAAGATCACTTGTTTTATTTTTTAAATTACTAATTCCACTTATTATGATTCAGCATTCGCCTTTTTCTTGACAAGCTTACACAGTCAGTATATAGAAGTTAAACTCGATCACTTATATAAGTAAGAAACAAGCTACATTCTCATCTTACATGTTCAAGAAAAGAAATGAAAATTGCCAAGATTTGTGAAGATCTTATCAAGCCATCATCCCCAACTCCACATGAACTTAGAGACCACAAAATCTCTTTCATAGATGAAATAATACCTCATTCCTCAATCCCACTCATTTTGTTTTACAAAAAGAGTGAAAACATCACACAATCACAAATATGCAACCACTTAAAAACTTCACTTTCACAAACTTTAACTCAATTTTACCCTTTGGCTGGAAGAATGAAGTCCCAATATTCAATTGATTGCAATGATGAAGGAGCTTACTATCAAGAATCACAAGTGGATGCTTCACTTTTAGACATAATCAAGAATCCAAAATCCAATGAATTAGTCCAACTCACACCTTACTATTCAAATGGCTCTTCATCAAATTTTCAAGAACTTTTAGCCATTCAAGTTAACTTATTCAATTGTGGTGGTATAGCAATTAGTATCTCCATTTCACATAAGATTGGTGATGCTTCTAGCCTTTGCACATTCATCATTAATTGGTGCAATGCAAGTGAAGGGTTAATAATAAGCAACACATGTTGCGTGGACTCTCCAGAAATGTTGTCTCACCCATGCAAGATCCTTCAAAAATACACTACTTTTGGTGCATCCAACATGCACCTGTCAGCATTGTTGAAGAACCCTAGCAACATAGGGGCCAACAAGGTAAGAAAAGACTCTATTTTCGTCTCTTTATCATCAACTTTTCCACCAAGAGAGATATCTAATGACACACCAAAGGAAAACTGCATACCAATTCATCCTGTAGCTGAAAAGCTAGCAGTAAAAAGATTCATTTTTACTACTTCAAATATAGCTAAAATGAAGGCTAAGTTGATGAATTGGGGTTACAATGAGAACGCGACACGTGTAGAAGTTGTTCTAGCTTTGTTATGGAAATGTTTCATGGCTGCAAAAGGGTGCAACTCTGTTGCAATTGTTCCAGTGAATATAAGGCAAATTATAGTTCCACACTTGGATGAAAATTCATTTGGTAACTTTTTTTTAGTAACAAGTTGTATAGCAAGTGTGGTAAATGAATGGTTTTCATTGGTAGGAAAAATAAAGAGTGCAATTGGGAGAATTGATGCTAATTACGTGGAGAGAATCCACGGAGAGGAAGGTTTTGAGTTTGTAAAAAGTAATTTTAAGCAAGTCGGAGAATTGATCATGAGTCAAGGGGATGATATTAGTGTGTTAAGAATTTCAAGTTGGTGTAAATTTCCAATTTATGAAGCAAACTTTGGCTGGGGTGAGCCTATTTTAACGATTGTCGCGCTTCTTGGGGTAAAAGATAACATTGTTTTATTAGATTCTATAGAATTTCTTGGTGGGATTGAAGCTTGGATTGTTATGGCGGATCAAGAAATGACACTTTTTGAACACGACAAAGAACTTCAAGATTTTACTTCATTAGATGCAATTGGTGATCTCAATTGAAGTTTGATTGAATTTTTTACAAATCAAAAAGTAATATTATGTATTGGTGTTTATTCAGCTTTAACAAGTTGATTGACTATATGAATCATTAATTTGAAGAAATTGAGAAGAGGTTCTATATATTAATCATCATATTCGATCGACAATATTTAGATAAAACTTTCAAGATCTTGAATTAAGGAACCTAAATGACCACTCATTAAGGAGTGCTCAGGAGTGCAAAGACCTCTTGTTTCAAAGAAATATATGATAATGTTGGAATAGTATTCAAACTTGCCGTTTTCAAGTTATCAACCAAAAATCATGTCATTCACTTGTCACATGTTACTTGTCTAAAATATGTTTGTTTTGATTTTGCTCCTCATGGAAAGTGTATAGTTTTCTTTTGGATGTATACTGTCTTTTTGTTGAAATAAATAATTTAAATGTTATTAGTGATAGATAAGCACTAATAATATTAGTCTATTTTTCCCCTCATGGGAAGTGAATAATTATATATATATATATATATATATATATATATATATATATATATATTAGTCTATTTTTTGTTGAAATAAATAATTTAAATATTATCAGTGATGGATAAACAAGACTAGATGAAGTAACATGTATTATTTGGAAACACCATAAGAAATATTGTAAATTTCAATAAGTAATAACTAGAAATATTTAAAATTATATAAAAGATTTGGTTGACTCTTGAAATTCTATTTGTGTCATATAAATTGTGACAAGGGACTAATATATGTTATTTGAAATTTACTTAAAAAGTAGGGAAAAAGGTCTGAAATATATTCGAACTTTGGCCAAAATTGTTGTTAAGATACCAAGCTTTGGAAATGACCTTTTACCTCCCTACACTATTTAATAGTGTATTTTAAAGGTATATATGTGCCCATGAGGACATCATAAATATTGTATAATTATAAATAGTAACGTGTCTACGTGGACACATATATACATTTAAAATACACTATTAAATAGTGCAGGGGGGTAAAAGGTCCTCCATAAAGTTTGGTATCGTAACAACAATTTCGGCCAAAGTTGGAGTATTTTTCAAACCCCTTTCCCTAAAAAGTACTATAAATCACAATAATTAACAATTTAAAATATCTAAAGCACATATAAATAGTTCGATTGACTCTCGAAATTCTACTAATGAATAACTTAAAATATCAAAAAATCATATTAAAATTTGATCAACTCTCCAAATTTTATTTATGTTACATAAATTAAAATAAAAAAACACATATTGAATCTGTGCTAGCACAAACTTCTGACTAGTTTAACCTATAAACAACTAGTCCACCACATGAATTTAGTCGAGTTGGTATGTATATATATATATATATATATATATATATGTCTTATTCAAGAATCTTTTATCATTAAAAATTTCAAGTGAAGCAATAAAATTTGTATATCATTAGAAAGATTTTTTTAAAGCTATTAGACTAATCTTTGTTAGTTTAATATATAGAAGTATTTCATCAGACAACTGGACAGAAGTTTTAACAATGACAAAATTGTCAATATTTTTTTAGTATTTTCTGAAAGCCAGATACAGAACTTCACTAGCAGATAATTATAAAAAGTCACTCAACTAATTCCAGTAATTTTTTTATTAAATTTTTTTAAATTTAAAGCTAATTTTATAGGAAAAAAGAAAATACCACATTATTTTTTAAAAATTATTTAAAATTTGTCCATAAATATATAATAATAATGTTCAATAAAATATGATAGTATTTATTATAATTAATATGTATATTTATTTTTGTCCAAAATTACTATGACTTTATAAAGACATAATCCAACTTTTAACTTGAAGTTTTCCACTTTTAATATGATATAATATGATTATGCTAAAACTTTTGGGAGGATTAAGCTAAATTTGGAGGGGTCAAAATCTTGAATAAAAAAAATGAGTGAATTATTGACCCGCTCAAAAGTTACTTAGACTGAAATAGATCAAAATATGAGTCAACCTAATGTGTCTAACTCTTACTAAGTTTTAATTATTTTGTTTATTCTTTTATTATTTTTTAGTACCTTATAAAATTATTATTTTTAATTATGATGTACAGAACATATCAAATAAATTAAAGTAATTTTAAAAAATATTTTAACAAAATATTTTATTAATTTAATCCAAGCCAAATATCAACTCAAATTTTAATAAACTAAAATTAATTAGATTGAGCAAACTTATGAACAAATCAATAATCCATCCAAACAAGGAATACAATACATTGATATTCCCGTTATATTCCCGGTAGCTATTGGATATACACCAAGGGTCGTTTGGTTTAATATATTCTTAAAATAATATTGTTATTAAATTATACATTAATAAAGTAGTATCTGGTTGCTATTTTTCAGTCACTACAGTAGTTAGGAGCCGTTTGGTTACTGCATAAGAGTTAATCTAATACATGAATAACTTGGTTATTTATGTATTAATTTTATATATTATTTGGTTTATAAATAGAATAAAAGTTATTAATGTATTAATTTTATACCATGTTGGATTGGTAAGTTTTAAATATTGTATAAAAGTTATTTATGTATTAATTTTATATAGTGTTTGGTTAAGTTTTAGTAATTCTACATAATTAATACTTACATAACTTATGAGGAGATCTATATATAATATTATGCAACATAGAAAGTGGAATAGGTTATGTATGTATTATTTATACCTGAATTAAAATAAAAAACCACATGTTTACCCCTAATTTGTTTACTTATTTATTTGTAAATAGTGTATATTAATTGATTTACAAAATTGAGGAGGTCGATTAAGCTGTTTATGTTCCTCATGTTTTGGGTTTCATTATTTTATGAAAAATTATTGAAATGCACGTCTTATATTTTCCTTATTTTCAATATCCCCTTCTATTTTTAAAAATCTCTAAAATTCATTATTTCTTTAATGTACCCGACTACATATTAATGTATCCGAGCCAATATTTAATGTATCTGAGCTACATATTATATATCCGATTTATTTTATAATGAATTCGAGCTAGTTTTTAATGTATCCGGTTTATGTTATAATGTATCGAGATACTCTTTAATGTATCTAAGCTACATACTATGTATCCGGTTTGTATTACTTTTTAAGGGACTAATGTAATTACAACTAAAGAGGAATAGATTGTAATTTCATATTAAAAGTATGTGATTCCTAAAATTTACCCTTATTTTATCCCCTAATATTTTATTATTGCCGCATCATAGTAGTTTTTAGTTAATGGTGATACTTTTGTGCATTTTGGCTGGTTTATCAAGCAGTATCATTTTTTAGATTTTACAAATTTCACTTTTTTAAAGAAAAATATATTAATTCACAATAAATTAAATATTTAATAAGAAATAATTTATGTATTGCAATTTTTACATAACTAAATCCTACATAGATAATACCTACATAACTAATACTTGCATAACTAATATCTAGATAACTAATACCTGCATAAGTTATTCCTACATAACTAATACCAGCATAATTTATTCCTATATAACTAATATTTGCATAACTTTTTCTTACATAACTAATATCCGCATAACTATAACTAGTAATCGAACGCCCCTAAAGGTACATTGTTGTGGGCGTATTAAACTTTTTGACTCAAAATTTATCAGGATCATTTGTAATTACGTAATGAATCATATTCATAGCTTTTATAAGATCCACACCACTTCTTTTAGCATATAGGGTCATGAAACCCATGAACATTTTGATGATATGATTTCTAGACGAATTTTTAGTGAAACCTTTATGGAACCCTCTATAGGGAGTTTGTGGAGCAGTATGTACATTTTTATCATTTTAGAGTGATTTTGGGCATTTAGGGGTCAATTTACAGGAATTAGACAATTTTCTTAGTTTTTCGTGTGTGTAAGCCCAAAAATATATTGGTGATATAACTTTCGGATGAATTTTTTGTGAAACCTTTAGGGATCCCTCGGTAGGGCGTTAGGGGATAGTTACTTACAATATCACCATTTTCAGAGTCTATTTGGGCATTTAGAGACCAATTAACAGGAGTTAGATGATTTTGTCAATTTTTCATGTGTAGTAGCCCATAAATATTTTGGTGATACGACTTTTGGATGATTTCTTAGCGAAACCTTTACAAAACCCTGTAGGGAGTTGGAGGAGAAGTACGTACAATCTCACCATTTTCAGAGTCCATTTTGGACATTTAGGGGCAATATGAAGAAATTAAGTGATTTCTTAGTTTTCGTGCGTGCTAGACCATGAATATTTTGGTGATATGACTTCTAGATTATTTATTTCCTAAACCTTTTCAGAACCCTGTGTAAGAAGTTGGGGGAGCAGTTCGTACAATCTCACTATTTGAGTCTATTTTGGGAATTTATGGGCCAATTTAAAGGAATTAGACGATTTTCTCAGTTTTTCGTGTGTGTTAGCCCATTAATAATTTGGTGATACGACTTTCAAACAATTTCCTTGAGAAACCTTGACGGAATCCTCCGTAGGGAGTTGGGGGAGCAGTACGTACAGTCGTGATTTGGGATTCCGACTTGTTTTTGGCTGAAGTTTTTCATAAACGTCCGTTAAGACCTTAGTAATGGAGTCAGTTGGTCTTGAGGGGCAAATGAGCCTATTTTCAAGTTCAAACTAGCCCCAAAGCAAGTAAAACCAGATTTTGCCAATTTTCGTGTGCTATGGTCTATGAATTTTTGGTTATTCAGGATTTCGGCTTGTTTTTGGCCAAAATTTATCATGGACGTCCGTTAAAATCGTAGTAATGGAGCTAGTTGGTCCCGAGGCAAAAATGGGCCCATTTTCAAGTTCAAATGAGCCCCAAAGCAGGAAAAACCAAAATTTGCCCATTTTTGTGTGTTATAGTCCATGAATTTTTGTGATTCGAGATTTCGGCTTGTTTTTGGCAGAAATTTTTCATGGACGTCCATTAAGACTTTAGTAATGGAGTCAGTTGGTCCCGAGGGGAACACGTGCCCATATTCAAGTTCAAACGAGCCCTAAAACAGGTGAACCAGATTTTGACAATTTTTATGTGCTATTATCCATGGATTTTTGGTGATTCGAGATTTCAGATTGTTTTTGGCCGAAATTTATCATGGATGTCTGTTAAGACCTTAGTAATGGAGCCAGTTGGTCTCGAGGAAAAAACGAGCCCATTTTCAAGTTCAAACGAGCCCCAAAGCAAGTAAAATCAGATTTTACCGATTTTCGCGTGCTATATAGTCCATGGACTATTGGTTATTCAGGATTCCTACTTGTTTTTTGCCGAAATTTTTCATGGATATCCGTTAAGACTTTAGTAATAGAGCCAGTTGGTCCCGAGGGGCAAACATGCCCATTTTCAAGTTCAAACTAGCCCCAAAGTAGATAAAACCAGATTTTGCCGATTTTCATGTACTATAGTTTATGGATTTTTTGTGATTCAAGATTTTGACTTGATTTTGGTAGAATTTTTTTATGATAGTCCGTTAAGACCTAAGTAATGGAGCAAGTTGGTCCCGAAGGGCAAATAAACTCATTTTCAAGTTCAAAACGAGCCCCAAAATAGGTAAAACCAGATTTTGCCAATTTTTGTGTACTGTTGTACATGAATTTTTGGTGATTTGGGATTCCGACTTGTTTTTGGCTGAAATTTTTTATGGACGTTCGTTAAAACCATAGTAATGGAGCCAGTTGGTCTCAAGGGGCAAACAAATCAATTTTCAAGTTAAAACAAGCCTCAAAGCAGTTTAAACCATAATTTGCAAATTTTTGTGTGCTATAGTCCATGAATTTTTTGTGATTCAGATTTCTGGCTTGTTTTTACCAAAATTCATGAACATTGGTTAAGACCTTAGTAATTGTGCCAGTTGGTCCCAAGGGGAAAATGAGACCATTTTCAAGTTCAAACAAGCCCCAAAGAAGGTAAAACCAGGTTTTGCTGATTTTCGTGTGTTGTAGTTCGTGGATTTTTTTTATTCGGGATTGCGCCTTGTGTTTGGCCGAAATTTTTCATGAACGTTCGTTAAGACTTTAGTAATAGAGCCCGTTGGTCCAAAGGGGCAAACAAGCCCATTTTCAAGTTCAAATGAGCCCCAAAGCAGGTTAAACTAGATTTTACCAATTTTCGTGTGCTATAATCCATGATTTTTTTGTGATTCGGGATTGGACGTCAATTAAGACCTTAGTAATGGAGTCAGGTTGTCCCGAGAGGAAAACAACCCATTTTCAAGTTCAAACAAGACCTAAAGCACATAAAACCAAATTTTGCCAATTTTTGTGTGCTATAGTCCATGAATTTTTGGTGATTTGGAATTCCCGCTTGTTTTTGTCGAAAGTTTTCATGGACGTTCGTTAAGACTTTAGTAATAGAGCCAGTTGGTTCCGAGGGGCAAACGGGCCCATGTTCAAGTTCAAACGTGCCCCAAAGCATGTAAAAGCCAGGTTTTGTAGATTTTCATATATAGTGCATAAATTTTTTTTGATTCGGGATTTCAGCTTATTTTTGGCCAAAATTTTTCATGGACATCCATTAAGACCTTAGTAATAGATCCAGTCAATCCCGAGGGGAAACCAGACTCATTTTCAAGTTCAAACAAGCCCCAAAGTAGGTAAACCAGATTTTGGAAATTTTCATGTGCTATAGTCCATGCATTTTTGGTGATTCGGGATTTCAACTTGTTTTTGGCCGAACTTTTTATGGACGTCCATTAAGACCTTAGTAATGGAGTCAGTTGGTCCCGAGAGGAAAACATGCTCATTTTCAAATTCAAACGAGCCCCAAAGCTGGTAAAAACAGATTTTGCTAATTTTCGTTTGCTAAATTCCATAGATTTTTGGTGATTCAGGATTCTGGCTTGAATTTGGCCGAAATTTTTCATGGACATCTGTTAAGACCTTAGTAACTTAGCCAGTTGGTTCAAAAGGGTAAATCGGCCCATTTTTAAGTTCAAACGAGCTCCAAAGCAAGAAAAATCAGATTTTACCAATTTTCATGTGCAATAGTCGATTGATTTTTTGTGATTCAGGATTTCGGCTTGTTTTTGACCAAAAATTTTCATGAATGTCCGTTAAGACCTTAGTAATGGAGTCAGTTTGTCCCGAGGGGAAAACAGACCTATTTTCACGTTCAAACGATCCCCAAAGCAGGTAAAACCAGATTTTGTTGATTTTTGTATGCTTTGTGGATTTTTGGTGATCATGATTTCGGCTTGTTTTTTGTTGAAATTTTTCATCAACGTATGTTAAGACCTTAGTAATGGAGCGAGTTGGTCCCAAAGGGCAAACGGGCCTATTTTCAAGTTCAAACGAGCCCCAAAGCAGGTAAAACAAGATTTTGCCGATTTTTGTGTGCTATAGTCCATGAATTTTTTGTGATTCGGGATTTCGGCTTGTTTTTTATCGAAAATTTTCATGTAAAATCATATTTTTCCAATTTTCATATGCTATATTTCATTGATTTTCGGTGATTCAGGATTTTGGTTTATATTTTTTCGAAATTTTTCATAGACGTCTGTTATGACCTTAGTAATAAGTAAAATTAGATTTCTTTATGAATTTTTGGTAATGTTTTTGCCTAAATTTTTCATTAAGACTTTAGTAATGAGTCCCATTTTCAAGTTAAGATAAAATCAAATTTTATCGATTTTCATGTGCTATAGTTCATGAATTTTGGGTGATTTGGGATTCCAGATTATTTTTGGCCGAAACTTTTTATGGACGTCAGTTAAAACCTTAGTAATGGATCTAGTTGGTCCTGAGGGGCAAACGATCCCATTTCCAAGTTCAAACGAGCTCTAGAGCATCTAAAACCAGATTTTACTGAATTTTATGTGCTATAGTCAATAAATTTTTGTGATTCGGGATTTCGGCATGTTACTGGCCAAAAATTTTCATGGATGTTCGTTAAGACCTTAATAATGGAGCCAATTGGTCTCGAGGGGAAAACGGGCCCATTTTCAAGTTCAAACGAACCCCAAAGCAGGTAAAACCAAATTTTAGTGATTTTCATGTGCTATAGTCCATGGATTTTTGGTGATTCGAGATTTCAGATTTCTTTGGTCAAATTTTTTTTATGGACGTCTGTTAAGACCTTTTTAATGGATCCAGTTGATCTCGAGGGGCAAATTGGCCCATTTTTAAGTTCAAACGAGCCCCAAAGTAGGTAAAACCAGATATTGCTAATTTTCGTGTGCTATTGTCCATGAGTTTTTTGAAATTTGGGATTCCAACTTGTATTTATGTCAAAGTTTTTCATGAATGTCCGTTAAGACCTTAGTAATGGAGCCGGTTAATCCCATGGGGAAAACCAGCCCATTTTGAAGTTCAAGCGAGCCCAAAGTAGGTAAAACTATTTATTACTGATTTCTGTGTGCTATAGTCCATGGATTTTTGGTAATTCGGGATTTCGGCTTGTTTTTGGTTGAAAGTTTTCACGACGTCCGTTAAGACTTCAGTAATGGAGTCAGTTGGTCCCGAGGGAAAAACAACTCCATTTTCAAGTTTAAATGAGCCCTAAAGCAGGTAAACCAGATTTTTCTAATTTTTGTGTGCTGTAGTCTATAGATTTTTTATGATTCGGGATTTCGCCTTGTTTTTTATCGAAATATTTCATGGACGTTCGTTAAGACCTTAGTAATGGAGCCAGTTTGCCTCGAGGGGCAAACAAGCCCATTTTCAAGTTCAAACAAGCCCCAAAGAAGGTAAAACCAAATTTTACCTATTTTCGTGGGCTATAGTCCATGGATTTTTGGGGATTCGAGATTCTAGCTTGTTTTTGGCTGAAACTTTTCATAGATGTCCGTTAAGACCTAGTAATTGAGCCAGTTGGTTCCGAGGGGAAAATAGACCCATTTTTAAGTTTAAACGAGCCCCAAAGCAGATAGAACCAAATTTTGCCAATTTTTGTGTAGTCCATGGATTTTTGGTGATTTGGGATTTCGGATTGTTTTTGGCCGAAATTTTTCATGGACGTCCGTTAAGGCCTTAGTAATAGAGCTAGTTGGTCCCGAGGGGCAAACGAGCCCATTTTCAAGTTCAAACAAGCATCAAAGCATGTAAAACTAAATTTTCTCAATTTTCGTGTGCTATAGTCCATGAATTTTTTGTGATTAGGGATTTTGGCTTGTTTTTTGCCAAAATTTTTCATGGACATCCATTAAGACTTTAGTAATGGAGCCAGTTGGTCCCGAGGGGCAAACAGACCCATTTTTAAGTTCAAACGAGCCCCAAAATAGGTAAAACCAAATTTGTTGATTTTCATGTACTATAGTCCATGCATTTTCGGTGATTTGGGATTTCAACTTATTTTTTGCTGAACTTTTTAATGGAGTTGGTCTCGAGGGGGAAACTGGCTCATTTTCAAGTTCAAACGAGCCCCAAAGAAGGTAAAACTAGATTTTGCTAATTTTTGTGTGCTATGTAGTCCATGAATTTTTGGTGATTTGGGATTCAGGCTTGTTTTTGGCCGAAATGTTTAATGGATGACCGTTAAGACCTTAGTAACGGAGCCAATTGTTCCTGAGGGGCAAACCGACCCATTTTCAAGTTCAAACAAGCCCTTAAGCATGTAAAACCATATTTTTCTGATTTTCATGTGTAGTCCATGAATTTTTGGTGATTGGAGATTTCGACTTGTTTTTGATCGAAATTTTTCATGAACGTCCGTTAAGACCTTAGTAATGGAGCCAGTTGGTCCCGAGGGGCAAACGAGCTTATTTTCCAATTCAAATAAGCCCCCCAGCAGGTTAAACCAGATTTTTGCCGATTTTCATGTGCCATAGTGCATGGATTTTTTGTGATTTAGGATGTTGGCTTGTTTTTTGTCGAGATTTTTCGTATTTGTCCTTTAAGACCTTAGTAATGGAGCTAGTTGGTCTTGAGGGGGAAACATGTCCATTTTCAAGTTCAAATGAGCTCCAAAGCATGTAAAACCAGATTTTCCAATTTTCGTGTGCTATAGTCCATAAATTTTTGGTGATTCGGGATTTCGGCTTGTTTTTTGCCAAAATTTTTCATGGATGTTCGTTAAGACTTAGTAATTGAGCTAGTTGGTCCCGATGGGCAAACAGACCCATTTTCAAGTTCTACCGAGCCCCAAAGCAGGTAAAACCAGATATTGCCAATTTTCATGTGCTATAGTCCATGAATTTTTTGCAACTCGAGATTTCGACTTGTTTTTATGCCGGAATTTTTCATGGACGTCCATTAAGACCTTAATAATGGAGTCAATTGGTCCGATGGGAAAACCAACCCATTTTGAAGTTCAAGCAAGCCCAAAGTAGGTAAAACCGTATATTACTGATTTCTTTGTGCTATAGCCCATGAATTTTTGGTGATTCGGGATTTCGACTTGTTTTTTGTCAAAATTTTTCATGGACGTCAGTTAAAACCTTATTAATAGAGCTAGTTGGTCCCGAGAGGAAAACGGGCCCATTTTTAAGTTCAAACGATCCCCAAAGCAGGTTTAACAAGATTTTGCCGATTTTCATGTGCTATAGTCCATGAATTTTTGGTGATTCAGGATTTTGGCTTGTTTTTTGCTGATATTTTTCATGAACGTCTGTTAAGACCTTATTAATGGAGGTAATTGGTCTCGATGGGCAAACGATCCCATTTTCAAGTTCAAACGAGCCCCAAGGCATGTAAAACCATATTTTGCCAATTTTCGTGTGCTGTAGTCCATGGATTTTTGGTGATTTAGGATTTTGGCTTGTTTTTTGCTGAAATATTTCATGGACATTCGTTAAGACCTTAGTAATGGAGCTTGTTGGTCTCGAGGGGCAAACGAGCCCATATTAAAGTTCAAACGAGCCCCAAAGTAGGTAAAACCATATTTTACCCATTTTTGTGTGTTATAGTCCATGAATTTTTGGTGATTCAGGATTCCGACTTGTTTTTTATCGAAAGTTTTCATGGACATCTGTTAAGACCTTAGTAATGGAGCCAGTTGGTCCCGAGGGACAAACGTGCTCATTTTCAATTTCAAACGAGCCCCAAAGCTCATAAAACAAGATTTTACCGATTTTCTTGTGCTATAGTCCATGAATTTTTGGTGATTTGGGATTCAAACTTGTTTTTGGTCGAAAGTTTTCATGGAGGTCCGTTAAGACCTTAGCCAGTTGGTCCCCGAGGGCAAACGGGCTCATTTTCAAGTTCAAACGAGCCACAAAGTAGGTAAAATCAAATTTTATCGATTTTTGTATGCTATAGTTCATGAATTTTTGGTGATTCGGGATCCCGACTTATTTTTGGCCAAAATTTTTTATGGACGTCCGTTATGACTGTCACGCCTCAAGCTACCCCCGAGACGCGGACACAGGACCTAGGATCACAAGTGACCCCAAGCTAACTTTGCTGACATAATCATGAACATACTAAAGATAAACTGAGAAATAAAACTAATGCGGAAGCTAATCATAAATAAATCTAAAATGATGGGAAATACCCATGTACTAAAACTGAATATCAAGTCTGAGAGTTTAATACAAAAGAAACATCAAACTCAAATACTAAGATGAATCTAACTATGTCTGAAAATAGCCTCTAACTGACTAGAAGTGCTGGGACATGCCCCAGCTAAGTCTAGCAAAACTGAAAGATAACATGACTATTGTCCTTGAAGAATGAGGACTCACCACTGATGCTGTTGAACTGGAGATTGAGAATCGATCTAAGCGTGATCTAAATGCTGAGAATTTGAACCTATATCACAAGAAGATGTAGCGCAGAGTATGCATCAGTACTTGAAAGGTACTAAGCATGTATGATAGAGTAAAGCTAAAATAAACATATAACTAAACACGCAATGAAGCAAGAGTATAATCTGAAATGATATAGATACTGAATACTGAGCTAACAGAATGCAATAACCAAATTTAGACATGCTGATGTTGAGTACTGATTATACTGAAATGTGGTCAATGCAAAGGAGTCTGACTAAACTGTGGGAGCTACTAATAATCGATAATAAAACCACATGAGCTAATTGTGGAGTCCGATGTGTACGCCCCATTGAGAGGATTATCTATTATTATTAATTTAATCAAATCAAACCATAAGATAATACAAATAAACAATAATAGGAGAAGGAAGATTGAAGGAGTTCATGCAAAGAACAAGAAGATAATAATCAATATTAATCAAAAAAGATTATATCATTGACCAAAAATCTACTAACATAAAACTCAGAAGAAGCTGTATATAAACCTCATGCAAACTAATACAAGACAAATGACGAAAAAAAATGTGTTGTAGCTTACATTTAAGATTGTAAACAGGGAGGCATTTTCTGACTACATCTAAAACAAAGGGATAACTAAACTTACAGCATGCCAAACAAACAAAGGAGAATACAATCAGAACAGGGAGAAAGAAGTAAGAAGTATCGGAAACTCACTCAAAAAAAACTTAGGAGCAATCATAAGAAATCGTGAAAAAAAAAAAGAAAAAAAAAAAAAAAAAAAAAAAGACACAAAAAAAATAGACTAGGATAAAGGGGGAATAAAACAAACAAAAACAAAAAAGAAAGAAAAAGCAAAATATCATAAATATCATAGATAGACATCAGGATTTTATAGACGAATCGATTTTATACAAGTATATACAAGTAGGAGATGCAATCGAACTATGATTTAGGCCGAGAGAACAATACAAAGAAATCCTTATAATTTAAAAGAATCTAACACTACACAAGAATCTATATTCACCCCAAAACTCCCCAAACAATATAGGAGGAGGATCTTTATAGGAGGAACATCATTCGGCTAAACATAAATAAGATGAATTAGTATAATTAATTAAATAAAATAATTAATTCAACTATAAGCTAATTGATTTTTAAAATTAACCTTATATCTATAAAAAAAAATATATGAAATATTTCCACTTATTTATAAATTATGGAATGGACTAAGATCACTTAAAATAACTTTGAAAAATATTTGGATCTCTTAAACTAATTATTCTAAGAGAGTCAAAATTGGGTGTCAACAGGACCCACTACACCCGGCCAAAGGTGTAAAGGCATGTGATGATTCCACGATTTGGACTCATTTAGGGCTTTATTTTAATAGATTTAGTGTCCTCAAATACATATTTTGTGCCAATAAATGATGTAACTCCTTGAATTTCAGGTATTTGGATTAAGGAACAAAGCATGGACACTAATGAGCCAAATGGAACAAGGCAGCTGAAAGGACGAAGAAAAGAAGGCATGAGGATCGCCTAATCTATTGGGCGAATCGCCGAATGGCTGATGTCTCGCCTAATGTTCCAGTGTGCCAAGCCCTGAAGGAGAAAATCAAGTAGGCGATAGAAAGGAGCATTCGGCGAGTCGCCGAATAGTTTCGCGATGCAGTGCCATATCACCCAAAGTTACAGAGCTTGAAGTTGCTGAAGGCCAAAGCAAAAAGGCGATGGAATTGACGAAAGGACGGATCACCGAGTGGATCGACGATCCCGACTTATTGCGCCGAAAGATCCTTCACAGCACATTTTGGGTGACTATAAATACATTTTTAAACTCTTTAGTTTAGGATCGAGCATTCAATAGTTTTCATTATTATTCAGTTTTCAAGTTTGAGAGCTTAGAACTGAGTTAGAGATAATTTTTCTTTAGCTTTGAAGATTTTCATTTCTGAGAAATTGGAAGTGGGTGTTGAAGATTCTTCATCTTAGACCTTTGTAAAGACAATATCAAATCCTACCCAGTTGATGGAAACACAACTTGGTAACGATTTTTACCCTTTTATGATGTCTAGCTAAAACCCCAATTCTTAGGGTGTGATTATGTGATTGTGGGTTGATATAATTGCTGGGTATTGTTAATTGATAGTTTAATTGTTGTTTAAAGGTGTTTTCGTTCAGTAATTGTGGCTGAATTTAATAGGTTGTAGTTGCAAATACAATCTTAACATCGTGTTTTTGGCATTCTCGAGAGAGAGGTTTTAAAACCAAAATTACTGAATCGATGGTCTGTGGGTATTGGGTTGTTATAGGTTTAGCTCGAGAGAGTGAATCCTAAACCTTTTTTCACACATTCAACTCGAAAGAGTAAATGGACTAAAGCGAAGGTTGTAATTGCTGCTTATTGCTGTTCAAGAGAAACCAATTTGATTCGGGGTAAATTGTTGAGAGAAAGTTTATCCCCACTAAAGTCTAGCTTAATCACTGATTTACAGTTGTTTACTATTAATTGCAATTACCCGGTTGTCTATCTTAGCTAATAATCATATCACATACCAAGAATTTCATCTCCATAATTGTTATTTTCGTATTATTTGTTGTTTTAGCTGATAATTGAAACCAAACCCCTCTGATATTTTACACTTGTGTCACCCCAAATTTGAACTATGCTTTTATTCGTAAATATTTTTAGCTATGATTAACTTGAACATATTCTTACTTACCTATTGATTCTCAATTACGAACCACACCCTTAGGACTCGACCCCAACTCAGTAGTTGGGTTATATTACTAATTTACGATAGTTGACACTTAATATTGGATGAAGTGTCCTGATACGTGAAATTAGCATGCTGGCGTGATCACTAAAATAATACCCACAGAAGGGAATTACAACCTACTTGGCTCGTAGTTCTGGGACTATATGGTTGACTGACCCTAGTCCAACTGAGTATTATGCTACTCCCAATAGATTAAATGATTAACACATTATGACTGAATTTTGTAATATATTGGATAGCTCAAAACTGACATGCAAACTGAGAGTGCATATTAATATACTGATGACACATTCAAGATTGAGGCAAGTATATATGAAATACTGAAATATCTGACCTAGCATGTGTAATTCAAGGACTAAAGAAATGCATAGCTAGGGTTCTGAAATTCATGCGAGAAACGAAGTAATAGCATGATAATTTGATTTGGAACATGTAAATAACTAATTCATGATAATCTGCTGAAGTTCTAGAAACCCTAGGTTTAATTGATAATAGGGAATCAAGAATCTGATTAAAATCTAGGAACCTAATGGGCGAAAGGAACCCACTAGTGAAATCTCACATACCTGGTGATGAATTCCATGGAGAAATCTTTCGATTTCGAAGCTGGAACTGATGGAATCTTGTTGCATTCTTGAACTAGGGCTACTCGACTTTTTCTCCTCTTTACGCTCTAATTTCCTAAGTTTTTGAAGAGAGATCTGACTTAGGTAAGTTCTAGTTATGTTTCTAGGCTAAAACTAATCAAAACCACGTAATTTAGGATTAAAACGACGTAGTATAGGGGTCTAACGAAAAAGGAAAAGACCAAAAGACCCCTGACTTAAGTTACAAACGGGGCTGACCACGACCACTTTCACGGATCGTGAAAGGGACCACGGACCATGAAGTGGGTCGTGGTCTTTGGTCCAGGAGTTGGGGGTTCTGGGGTCTGATCCACGAGCCCCTACCACAGCTCGTATGGAGGACCACGGACCATGAAGGTCCCCGTGGTCCTCACTGGGCTGAGGTAAGGAGGCTCAGGTCTGGGGCCTACTAGATAGCCTTCATGGACCACTCCACGACCTGTGTGAGGGACCACGGACCGTGAAGGCCCTTGTGGTCTTCACTTGGGCGTGGAGGTCTGAGGGGCTGGCTAAAGTGGACTACTACCTCGACTGTACGGAAGCCACCACGGTTCGTCATCAAGACCACGGCCCGTGAAGGGTCCCGTGGTCTGATGTATGGCCTGGAGGGATCCAAGTCATAACCACGGGCAGGTTAACGGACCGTGGACCCTGTCACGGTCCATGAACCCTGCCGTGGTTCACTGCTTCAGGTAAGTTTCTGCAATTATATTCTTGGTCTGGTTTTTGAGGTGTCACAATGACCCACCATTTTTGGTATATTTTCACATTTAAAAGCCAACTTTAAGGAATTACATGACTTTTTTATTTTTCATGTATTATCCATTGGTTTGATATGAGGACCTCTGTAATGAGTTGGAGAAGCGTTATGTACAACCCCAACATTTTTTTCAAATATATTTTCATGTACCAGCCAACTTTAAAGAATTATGTGACTTTCTTGATATTTCATGTGTATTAGCCCATGAATCTGACGTCTTAGAGCACCAAAATTTTTTTTTTGAAAAAACTTTATAAGAACCTCCGTAGTAAGTTGGGAAAGCGTTACGTACAATCCCACCATTTTTTCTAGGAATATTTTCGCATTTACAATCCAACTTTAAGGAATTACGCGACATTCTTAGTTTTTTTTTTTTTTGTGTATTAGCACATGAATTTGGCGCCTCGAAGCAACCAAAATAGCATTGAGAAAGCATTACGTACAGCCCCGCCATTTTTTGTCATATTTTCGCATTTACAAGCCAACTTTTAAGAATTACGCGACTTTTTGATTTTTCGTGTGTATTAGCCCATTGATCTAGCGCCTCGGAACACTCAAAAAATTTCTGAAAAAACTTTATGAGAACGACCGTAATGAGTTGGAAAAGCATTACATACAATCCCGCACTTTTCGTATTAAAGGCAAGTGCACGTGACAACCAGGTTTTGAAGTGTTAATAGAAATAAGGGACCTAGAAAGAATAATTTTTCTGCTTTTATCTTGTTCTTATTTTATCTTTCCGCTCTTCTTTTGTTTCGTTGAGTTGAGACTAACTTTTCTTGGTGGAAATAGACAAATATCATCACGCCCATTTTTGGATCGTGATAGTTATGTCAAGAACATATGGGTAGGGAAATAAAATGAATAACAATATGATCATAGGAAGAAAAATCACTTTGTCAATGCAACAATTGGCCCCAATAAACCCGAATGAATATGAAAATGCAGGCACTCACAAATATTTTGGGATAGAAACTTATTTGATTGATTAATTGACTGAACATTTCTTTCCATTACAGTCACTCACAAATTAAAATTCCATCAATCCATCAACAAAATAAAGTAAAGCACAAATGAAAGAAAATGAGAGAACATGTTACAAAAATTCTGAACAAGGAAAAATTTGTGAGGTTTTTGAAGATACATTCACACATCATATACATACAAGACAACGATTTTAGCGATGATGATGCTCTGATTCGTGGCTATGCTTGTGACTAAGAGTCCATAGGTGTTACTGAAAATCAAAAGGAGATCTCACCATGACAGTCAATCCACCATGACAGACAATTAGAGAAGGAAGTTATCTATCATATGTTCAATCACATCTGCGCCATCTGAATTAAGCCAATAAGTTTTCACCTAAATTAAGCAAAATAAACAAAATAAGCACAACAGAACACTAGAAAGAAATTCCGAGAAGAAAGTAAAACAAAATTCACAATTTAGTTGCTACGGGGAGTTTAATATGCCAAAGACGGAATATACAAAGCACTTTGCAACGCTTACAAGTCCTGATATGTCTAACCGGTTAGATTGCAAACAGACAAAATACTGTTAGTTGCTGACTTTGCCTAATAGGTCTAACCCTTTAGATTGCAAACAGAAATTTGTGTTCACTGCTAACATCTGTTTGCACATAATAGACCAAGAAAAGGTGATGACCAGATACTACTCCCGCTATTTTGCTGCTGCTTACTGCATGAGGCGAGAGACAAGAGAATGCATGTAGAGATAATTGCAAAAAGAGGAAACTTTGAGTGGGAGCATACTGTTATAATTGCACCACAGCCAACAGACCATACAAATATAAACTAAAGTATTCACAACAAAAATTCTTCGCTCCATATCCTTAGACTAGAATGAAAACAAACAAGTTTTGCTTTGTTAATTACTCGGGCAAGGAGATCACCAAAAACAATTTACATTCTAACTCTGATGTAATCCTGCAGGTATTGTGAAATGCATTTTCAGAAAATGTCATCCACCAATTCGGAAATAAAAGCATTGTAAATTAATGGATACACATGCAGCAAAAGTGAGCTCAACATTGATAACAGATTTCCTTCTCTCTGTGTAAGAACTTCCCATTGTAACTGACCAATCAAGATTTTTTTTTTTTTAAAAAAACAGCTTCCTCAATATATACCGAACCACTTGTATCTCTGAATGTTCATCCATTTGAATAAGCTCAGGCATAGCACTTACAGTTGAAGCTAACAGTTTTCAGCAAAAGGCACAAACAATCTACTAAGTCAAAACTTGAAAAATTTAAAAGTCAAATACATAATAAGGAAAACAAATATAGTACATGTGGCTTAACTAGAACATATCCGCAAGAAAAATGGATCTAAAGCTTACCTGAATAGTATTGTGTGCAACATATCGTTGTCTGCTTTCATGAAAGCTAACATCAATTCGTTCCCATGGTACTTGTGTAAGGCCTTCAATCATCTCCTCTAAATGGGTAAAGAAAGGTTATGTGAGAACCCCATTGATGCAAAAGATCGTGCAGCAAATAACCACATAGTAGACTATTACCAAAAGAAGAAAAAGGACGGACAAAAGAAGAGCTGAATACTGAATAAAATGTACTAATTGTCATTAAGATGTTAGTAATCAACGAAGTCCTCTTCTAAAATCTCCGGGAGCAGCATGCCAAAAGAATGAATAGCTTTATTACATAATTTGCTGTTAGTTATAATAATCTGTCTGGAGAATAGATAAAGGACTAAGACTATCACCAACAATCTGCAATACCCAGGTCATCAAGGATCCAAATCACTATGGGTTTGACATCTGCTTTATTATTATTCTTATAGATGAATCTCGACATAGTCGAAGGACCTCAGTTTCCCCAAATCTTTAATCAATTATTCAATTTAATAACTTATTTTAATTAGAAAACTTTCAATATAAAGTATTCTAAGTTAAAATAGGAAAAAGTGTGTTGCTGACATCCTACTGCTCAAAATCCTGTACATATCAGTTAATGCAAAGGTTTTCTTTTTTTTTTTTTATGAAATAATATTAAAGGATAACTTACGTGATATCAAACAATTTCTCTGCCTGCGGAACCAGAAAGCATTACTGATCTCCAATAAGAATAATATATATTATAACCTTTATTACCAAAAATGAGTGATGCACATGTGATAAACTACAGTTGAAGTAAAAAATAGAGCAAGTATCGTACATTATTACTTTATTTTCTTCCTTTGAGTGGGGCTGGGTATGCTTCAAAAATAGAAGTAAAGGGTTTACAAACCTTCTAAATCAGCCATTTTCTTCCCTTCCAGTGAAGATACTTTATGGTTGATATCCAGAGAGGTTTCTTGCTCAACGTTTACGATATGTGGGTATTTCTGATCCTTTATTTGAAGGTTAGACTGGAGAAGAATGAAAAGAAAACCATTTACACATAACAGAACAAATTAGTACTCTAACACACAATGCAGATAATTCAACTGAATACCAACCTTTGGAAGTTCATCCTGACGACGGATCGACGATGTTCTCCATCCAACAACATCTTAGAGATGAGTTAAGGATAAAAATAACTCTAGTATTGGTAAATTTCTTATAACCATGTCATGTAAAACCTAGAACTACAGCCCACAGCTTCACATGGTACATAGAACCGAATAGTACCAGGAAAAGGTTACGACATAGGATTATAGTCAAGGGTGCTCACGGAGAATTCAAGATAATTCTACTGTGGAAGAATCCATATAAGGAAGAGATGGAAAGTTTGAACCCAAGTATTCTCTGCCAAGAAAGAGTGGCATTTGTGATGATCAACAGGCATGAACCAAATATTGCAGGTGACACCTAATAGAGAAGCAATGCGGAGCATATATGCAAGGAACCGTAACATCAACAACAAGGTGCGATCACCTAAACATAGTAAACAACATATGATAATAGATATGAAAAGCCAAAGACTATATGAATAGGCTAATACTGCGACAGACACAGTGCTCTAGACTATCACCAAGCCAAAGACTACATGAATACGCTATTACTAAGACAACGCCCAACTACCTACTAGCCTTCTACCCTTATCCGCGACCTCCAAACCCTCGTACCTAAGGTCATGTCCTCGATAAGCTGAAGGTGCATCGTATCCTATCAAATCATCTCTCCCTAATACTTCTTCAGCCTACTCTGCTTCTTCTCGTCCCTACATATCCAACCACTCACACCTCCTCACCGGGCATCTGCACATCTCTTCTTCACATGCTCAAACCATCTCAGTCACCTTTCCGTCATCTTGCTCACCACGGAGGTCACTCCCACTTTGTCCTGAATATCCTCATTCATACCCTTATCACTCCTAGTATGCCCACACATCCATCTCAACATCCTCATTTTCGCCACTTGCATCTTTTGAACATGGGAGTTCTTGACTAGTTAATGTTGCACCTCATACAACAAAGTGATCTAACCACCTTTGCATAAGCCATTTGTCTGCCTCTCCTCCTTGTCTTTGCTCTACACCAACTTTGCATAAGCAACCTTCTTTGCTTCCACTTTGCCTTGGACTTCTTCATTCCACCACCAATCCCCTCGATGGCCAAAAAAGTTGCCCCTCAAAACCCCTAATGCCTCTTTAGCAATCTAGTTGCTTCCCAAGAGCAACTAGTTGTTTTATCCCACATGTTGTTCGTCTCTCCACTACTCCCCCGAGCCCCCATCGTCATTAACTTCTCCCAATCTCCTAGGTTCGAGCAAGGGTCAAGCCACCCCATTTGATTCTCGATCGGTCATGGTCCTTTTTTTGGAAAGCACAATATAGGTATCACCAACTCAAAAAATTTAGCAAAATCCAGAAGCGAAGTTCCTCCTCTATTTCTAACCCTAAAACCAAAACCTCCATGCATACCATCAATACTGTAGTGGTTGACCCGATGTAACCATTGAAATATCCACCAATGAAAAGCTTTTCAGAGTGTGGTATACCCCTCACCACCTCATCCAAATATATACTCCTAGAAGTGCTTCTTGACCTCCTCATCCAAGCCCACTTGCAACATGTAAGTACTAATAATGTTCACAATAAGCCCTTCAATGACTAGCTTAACCGTCATCACCCAGTCATTGATCGTCCTAACCTCCACCAGCTGCTCCCTAAGTTCCCATCTACTAAAATGCTACTCCATTCTTTTCCCTCTAGTCCTGAGTACCACAACTTAAAGTCGTCCACATCCGAGGCTTGGTACCTACCCATTTGGTCTCCTAGATGCAAGCCATGTTAATCTTTATCTTCTTGAGAATCTTCACTAGATCTATGGACTAACCCTACTCTTAGTCTAGAAGACCCCTCAACCCACTTACCACTTCTGCCCCTCACCCCCGGCCCCGACCGAAGACATGACCCCAGTCCAGCATCGCTCACCAAAGCCACTAAAGTAGATGCAAACTAAACAACAAACAACTGGAATATATACTAACTCAATCACAAGGGGGAATCGATATAAAATACAAGTCAACTAACGAAAAATAGCAAGTGGCATGACTAGTCAGAAATAAATAGTAGCTAAATAGAAATTCAAACCAACAGTAATGTATACTAGTCATAAATAAAGAAAAATATCCCTCTAGAATTTTAAATGAGACAGTTACACAATTAATTAGGCATAAATAGATGTGTTGGGTTAAACTCATCGCCATCTATCAACAAAATATCTTAACGTACTTGGCCCAAAAAGAATTAGTTGTCCACTTGAAGGGGTGTTTCAGACCCAAATTTGATGAGTTAAAATAACCTACTCTAACAATTTAAACTTTTAGTTATAGACAATTCATTATGTGGAAAAAATTAAGCACGCAATCCAAAGCCTTAAGGTTATTGATGGAATAATGCAAGACCCTTATTAACTGCTCATATCTCCAACATAGGACATTGTAACTCAACACAATCCTGATCATAATGCCAAAATTTGGGGTTCACATGCGGACTTAGATGAGGAGTTAGTCATGAGAGAAGAGGCATAATAAATGCTGGCACAGATACAATGTCAGCAATTAGATAAAGGATGGTGAATATGTGCAGACACCTTTGGATACAATATATATATATTGTTTCATGTTATATTTCTCCATTGCGGGACAATATAACTTAATAGTCTAATGTTCAAGATGGAAAACCAACTCAGATTTTCTCTGTCATAAATACTTATACATAGAAGATATTTGTTAAAAAAGCGTGAATAATGTCGAAACAACATAAAAAGAAGATGAGTTAAGAGAGGGATAAAAATTTCAAAACTGAGACAGTGCAGAAGCATTCTGGTCTGGGCAATGTCACAGAAAAACTCTTAAGTTGTGTAGAATCTCGCAGGAATAACAGTTGGGATAATGACCGGAAAAAATGGACATAATAATGGCAGGACAGAGTAGTGTGCACCACAAAATGATAACAAAACATAAGCTCAGTTGCCGGAATGATCATCTGAAATAAGTGCAACCCAAACAACAACTGTACTACCAATCAACAACATCATACCCAGTGTGGTCCCACAAGTGGGGTCCGGGGAGGTGAGGTGTATGTAGACCTTACCGCTACCTTTGTGGGATAGAGAGGTTGTTTCCGATAGACCATCGGCTCAAGACTATCGTTTTTCATAACAGGCTTGAAAAAATGCAGGATTAAAAAAGTTATAATGAAAACATTGAAGAAATGAAAGTACGGACAGCAAAAATAGTAAAGATAACCAAAGTAAACGAAACAATAGAAGTAATAAAATTGAAGAATAAGATCTATCATAATAATAAGAATACTGGAAAGGAAGCAGGTAGGTGTTCCAAACTAGAACCATGCCAATTTGACTTGGCTGGTTAAAGGAATGTCATACAGATGGATAATGGAAAAACTAACCTTGGTAGAAAACGTTAACGAGATATCATTCAGTATGGTATGTAGGTATGCATATACTTCTACTAGAAAAATGAAATCTACTTCACAAGGTACACGAGTTAATAAAAGACGATTGGATGTCATCAAAGCTAGAACTCAGATCCCTTCTCAAGAAACAAAAATTCTAGAATGAGCAGAGCCATATTGAGAGGGATAGGAGATAGATCTATTCACTCTAGTGCATAAAAATAGGGAACACCAAACTAGCAATACCACACGTGGAATCTTTATCACCCTAGTTGAGTATTGGCTGTAAGAAAAAAGCTGACCCACTTTGACCAGTCTGTGATCAAGAGCAAAAAATCGTCTGGAGCTGACCCTTTGGGCCAAAGCAACCTTCAAAACTAGGGGAAGATGGGTTTGGCCCTCTACCCTTTCCACTTAATGCCAGAGTTAGTTTGTTTGGAGCAAGGCTGATCCTGTGACCTAAGACAACCTTTACTAACTGAGCTAACCCCCAGGGAGATTAGTTCACTAGCACATCGATTAAGAGAAGAACTTTTGAAATATTAAATTCCAGTTGGAGAGAAATATCTCATTAGTTGCTTGATGTGTCAGGGAAGTTAGTAGTCAGTTGGAAAGATCGCACACCAAGATAAAAACGATAGAGAGAAGTATCATTTAGATTAGTTTGAAGTTTTTGACAATAAGTCCTTCACATTAAGGAAATACACCAAGTTTTACAGAAAAACAAAGGAAAGTGGGTCAGTTATTGAGGATGAAGTTATCATTAGCCTGATGCAGATGGAGGTGTTAACCATGCGACTGGCAGGTGGCATCACAGCATGTCAGTATTAGGTGTCTACTTTTGTTGTAAGGGTCATTTACAGCATAGTGTATCGGTGAACATCCATATCAACATTACCTTTAGATTTCATCATAGAGCATTTAAAGGGTGAATATCTTCTCAAATCCAGCATCGTCCATTTTAAAAAGGTCAAATTCCCTGACCTAAACACTAAAATTTTGGTGGAAGCTTTAAGGAAGAACAATGACATAATCTTCAATCCTAACAGCATGTACTGAGGCTGTATTCAAGAATAGAAATTTTACAAGATGACATCAAATTATAAAAACCACACTGACATAGCAACATCTAACTTGTATAGGACACACCAATCAAATGAACATCCTAAACCATAAAGTTTTACTAGCCCAAATATAACTATTCTGAGGTTTCCCTTCAGAAAAATTTGCAGACTACACGAGCGTATTTATGTGCTTAAAGTATATAACATATAAAAGAAACCTGAAAAGAAAAATTGAACTCATAGGATACGGTCATAGTTTGCATTTGCATATGCCACACGACGCTTAAATGAGCGTAATCCTGACCTACACAGAAAGCCAAAGGCGGTGTTACATAATAATGCATTTGCCACTTTCCTCTAATAGAAAAAAGGTATTAAAATTGATACTGACATGAACATGAGATCATCTGAATCATTGACCATCCTTAGGAGGAGGGGAGGCTTCCCATTATCTTTATCAGTGAGGAATAGGTGCTTTCCAGATCTCCCGGCAATCCAGTGAGCAGTTTGTAATGCCCCTTTCTCCAGTAAAGGAAGACCGCAGAGAAGTGGCAGCTGGAGAAAACAGAGAAATTACAACGAAATGGACAATTAGTATGGTCTTTGAAGTGATCTAGGAAATAAATTTTATTAAGAGATCAGAGTTAACTGATTTATCGAGATACGCAAGCTTTTGATGAAAATTTAAACAACAATAGTTGCTTGACTCAGTCCCAAACAATGATAAAAATTTATAACATAAACTTACAAACAAACAAAAAGTAATAACCAAAATAGAGGAATGTTATGGGCAATCTATCCCATATGCAGGGACAGAACAAAGTAAAAGGCAAGCTCAATAGAAACGTTTTGAGGCAACAATGTTTAAATGGGTGTGGCCTCTAAACCAACAAATTCCCAATCAAAGAAACACATATATTAAAAATAATGTGTCTCCATACCTATTAATGAAATGAATGTGCAATCATACAAGATTGAAACAAGAAATAATTTGACAGAGCGTGCAAGTAGCACATATAAAGAATAAAGAGAGAAAGATGGTCTTACCATGTCCTACCAAAAGTTCAATACGCATTCGTTGTATGTGCAACATTGTAAAATTTGAATGTGCTAAAAGCAGACGAGATAGATTTCATATGGAGAAAATTTATCTTAAAGTACCTCCAATCACTTGGATCCAAGAAGACTTAGCTAAGAATAAAACTGAATAGGAGCAAATGATCCATCAACGTGATCAACTAGTAGGTATTAAGGTCTTTCTTATTGCTAAACTTACATTAGGTCCATTATTTTTTTAAACTGAACTTACAATAGGTCTATTATTTACCATGAATTTTGCTAGATTGGTTCGAGACATGTATCCCAATGTAGGGATAAATGCGAGATTGTAGACTCGTAGTTTGCATTGAAAGACAATGTATTCAGCATTGTACTGAAGTAGGCTTGATCAAAGCTGAAGTAATGCAGAAACTTCAAATAATCTACTTCAATTAATTTAGGATTGAAGCATAGATGATTGATTGCCAAGAAGATGAAAAAATTAAAAAACAGTTATGCTTGCAAGTTAGGACGGAAACAATTTTTTTAGCGTTAAGGATGGAAGCAAAAAGAAAAATAACCAAAAAAAAAAAAAAAAGAAAAAGAAAAAAGAAAAAAGAAAAATAACCAAAAAGACTGAGGATATCATCTTTCTATAATGAAGTTGCTTACGTTAGTTATTTAGTCGGTAAGAATGGAACCAACCAGAAAAAGTTGAATTGACAACTAATATCCACTAGTCACAAGAAAAAAGTTTGAAAATGAAGGCAGAAAATATATGTCCTTATGTGAAGCTTTTGATAGATGCCTACGCTCAAACTTGCCCAACTAAACTTCACTTTTCAGTAATTAAGCATTTGAAGTGGAATGACTACAATGAAGTTCGAAAAGCAGATAGTAATTGCTAAAGTTGGAGAAAAAATCGACCAATGAAGAAACTATGAGATAATGAAACACCTGTTTATGCCCTCTTGAGCCCAAATGCGGAGTTGCAACTGTTATGAAGTTCACAGGTTCCAAACCAGCAACAGTTTCTTCAGAAGACTGCTTGTGACACTGGTCAGACACATTCTCTTCCCTGACTAAGCAGGAGCCATTAAGACCAGCTACTTCTGTTTTCATTGGAGGTTCATACAACCTCCCAATAGCATATCTTGCTACAAGGCCACCCAAGGAGTGAGCAACAAAAGAGATCTTGCGCACCCCAGGCCACCGTTTGATCACATCCTCCACCTGCACTATAAAGCAGCAGGGTTTTTTCAAGCCTCAAATTACTTATTCTAACAGACTTACATTTGCTAGAAATTCATTCGATAAGAACCTATTAAAATCAGAAAGTCATTAGCAAAGTACCTCTTTTGCAAGTCTCTCGCCCATCCTGTCAACACCATCAAAGGTCAACATTGAATAATTGCACTCACTACCTGGCAAGTCACAAGATGTTATCGTCAGTTCAAACAAGCTCAGTTCATCTCAATGGCTAAGATATGCAACAATCAATTGCATCGCGAAATACATAGAAAGAGAAAAACAAAATGAAAATCTCGGACAGTATTATTAAAGGCACAATAGAGCTGTACTTCAGTCTTACAATTTGCTTCAATGCAGGATGTGAACTTTGCCTCACTTGCACAGCTTTTCAGCACAGGCAGTTATGCGCTAACTACTAAGTAGTGCTTTACGGGCTATAATTTGAAGATTCTACCTATCACCCCAACTAGATGGAAAGATAATATTAATGTGTAACAATATTTCTACTATAGATCCCTGATATAGCAAGACAAAGTTATATGCATAACCTGCTAGTTTGTCACAACCTAAAGTGATATAGCCCATTGTATACCAACTTCCCACTTCACATTTACCATGAGATTGATGTCCAAAGTCCACTTCCAAGAGCATAATACATAGATAAACACCTTAAATTGACCTCAACTGGCACCCCAACTATGAAAATGCACATTTGGATACCTTAACTTGGTTTCAGTTGGCCCTGTAAGCACACTTTTCTGGATGTGCATTCTCAAAGTTGGGTGTTCACGGGGCATATTTAGACCAAGTTAAGGTGTATAGATGTGCCTTTTCAAAGTTGGGGTGTGTAGTTGCCAGTTGAGCGCAAGTTGAAGTGTCTATCTATGTATTCTGCCAGTTTCAAATTATACTGACCAAGGAACTTACATTTTTCAACACGGATGCCTAATCCCTATTCATGAGATCACACGGACGAACTTTTCAAAAGTTCCTACAAACATTCCCTATGCATTTCATCCAAGTAGACCTAACGTAGGCCTCTCCTTCTACGTTAATAAAAACATCAAAGGGTCATGGTTGTCTTTCGGAACAACCCCAAATTACTATTAAAAATTCCCATAATTGTCGTGCACAGTGGTAGAGTAGTGATCCCAATGCTGCGCCAGATCTGGTGTACGCTATCACAAACAAATTCTTACATTGAAGTAGCAGCAGTAATTCTGATTCTAAGGAAAAAATGATACAACCCTGCTGCAACCCATTGAAGACTTTTGACAAAATCCAACCCACAAAAGGGAGAAAAAGGAAACAAAGATATTGTGAACATGCCAACTCTGGCTATTTGGACCGGATAAGATGCATCCACAGAAATAAGTAACAACCGGTGGCTGCAATCTGAAATTGATTATTACTAAAGTTGGACTTACAGTGAACAACAATTTTATCAGGGAGCCTTTTGACAAATTGCTCAGCAGCATACCTCCAATCTGCAGAACTGCAAAGGCAACAGAAATAAACTATTAAGAAATTTGGATTACTGGAATTAACATAAAAAGAGGATGTTGTTCCACTTATACCTGCTGAAAAAAGCAGGAAATATAAGACAAATGAATGACAAAGCGCATCATTTTGAAAGCACCACAGTTATAGACATATGAACTCCACAGATCAGACCTACCATTACAATGAGATTTGGTAGCACTCCAAAAGTATGCAACATTTTAAATTCTCATCATAAGTGTGTCGGGGGGTTCTTTGAAGCATATGCATAAGTGTTCTGATAAGATTTTCTTGGTTTCCTATTACTCTATAATTTTAGCACCAGTAAGAAATAGCATGGAACGTATGGAAGGAAAGAAATGGTAGAATTTTCAAGGCAGATCCAACTCCATTCAAAAGATCAAATGGAATTGTATTAGTTCCTTATGTTTTTCATGTAAAGAGCATAGTATAGATGATGAAATACATATAGTAGATTTCATAGGACTTTTGTAATTAACACCACTCTGTAGCACACTTTTTGGAGGTTGCAGCATATCCTTTAATGGTGAGGAATACAAAGTTACAAGTTTCAAAAAAAAATGGCATGACAATAAAGTGTCAATGAAAACCAACATTATCCCTCAATTTCTGATTAAAATGATGTTTTTTCTAAATTCGTAAGTTACATATATAACTTTGGTTGGATTTTTTGCTTCTAGTTTATGAAAGGAGGTAATTCCCTTTGTCAAGGCCCCTAACCTATTTCTCATTGTCTTCTGAAATTTTTGCAGTTATAACATGGACCCTCTGTATAGAAGTCAAAAGATACTATTGCTAACACCATCAATAAATCATTTCACTTTATTACTTCTTTTATGCTTTAATTATACAGAAATAAAACTTAAAAAAATTATACAGAAATATATTTCTCTTCCCTCTCCACTCCTTATACCAAACAAAAGATTTGAAAAGGAAAGAGAACACCATTCATAAAGGAGCTATGACATACCTACCAAAAAAGAAACTATTAGAGAGTAAAGTACATCAAAGAATTTTTTTCTCCGCATTTATGGAGTAGAATAAGCAGGTAGTAAAAGAGATCCAAGGACATTCGTCAGTTACTAACTGGTCATAAGTCGCGTTTCAAAGTCTTTCTTTTTCTGATAAAGGTAATAGTAAGTTGCGTTTCAAAGTCTTTCTTTTTCTGAGAAAGGTAATAGTAAGTTGCGTTTCAAATTCTTCATCATGCAATAAGAGCATAATGGACCTAATGTCGCAGTCCCTGTAAGTCTCCAGCTAGCTACAAGCACTTGTAGATTTTCTCTCACTATCATCTCTTATTACTCCAGCTTTTGGCCACATCACTTTTTATGTTTCACGGCGTCTACTTTCAGACAAAAAAGCACAATTGGATACCTTTTCCTTTTCTTGGGATACTTATTCTGGTTGCTCCATTTTTTAAACTAGTCATATCTTAACAATGTGCATGGCAAGTTTCCTTCCCTTGAACAGAAAGTCATTTGTGTGGGATCAAGATCATGTAATGATTCATAGGTTGATTGAGAAGATTGGGACCGAGATAACTTTTGAGAACTTGATTTTCCTAGAGGAAGCATCGTCAATGTTTATCTAACTCTCCTTCACTAATTGAAAATTGATTCATCTTGGATGCTTTCACTTTTGAGAACTTGATTTTCCTCGAGGAAGTAATGTCACGGTTCCTTTTAAGACTGTTTTGTCATGCTTTCTTTAGTATTTTGCCATTACTTCTTCACTCCCATTATTTATTTATTTCGAAATGTTTTTCTTGAGCCGAGGGTATATCTAAAACAGCCTCTCTTATCTTCTAGGGTAGAGGTAAGGTCTCTGTATACACTACCCTCTTCACACCCCAACCCCACTTATGGGATTACACTAGGTATGTTGTTGTTACCTCCCAATGAATACAATCCTCTTTCTGTTTTTGCAATCGAAAAGATAAACTTCAGCACGAATGTACACAAATGTGTTTTAAGTACCAAAGAGAAACTGAAGAAAAGAGGAAAAAGAAAGAAACTTTAGTTCCAGCCTACCATAATTATCACTCAAATCCTTAAACACAACAGCAAACAAATGATACCAAAACAAAAGAATCAAGAAAATCATACTATTTCACAATTTAGCAAATTCCTCAAAAACATCAACATGCTCCAAAGAAAAAGAAATCAATCTTTTTACCTCCCAACAAGCCCATTGACCATGACAACAAGATGCTCAGGCTGCAACTTAGCCCTAGCAGAAGCTGCATCAAACACATCTTCACCATCACTAACTGACTCAATTTTAACCTTCTGACCCTTCTTAAGACTATTCCTGAAACACCCTCTGCTTAATTTCCTCAGTAATTCCATTTTCCCTTTCTCATCCACCCACAACAGCCTACAATTACTGACACCCTTATTGTCAAATCTTGATTTTGACTTTGAAGAAAAACTCAAAACTGAGCCAGAATACTGTGGGACTGAAGTTGTTATTGATATTGGGATCTTGGGCTTAAAGGGTTGCTTAATTTTGGTGATCATAGGTGAACGATCGAGAAAAAATGGGCATCAAGAAAGAGTAAACGTAGCAAAGAATAGATTTTTATGAGAATTTATAATAACAAGTCAAAGGCATCAAATTATCAATGGAAAACAAAAGGGATCACTTTTATTGAATGCCCTATTTGGGGGGTTGTGTTCAATTTTTGAAACTCAAATTTGTGTTGATCAATTTATGCACTTACCATTTCATTTCAAGTAATGATAAAAAATTACTTTGATATTAATTTTTTTTTAAAAAATCCCAAATTAAACAAATTTGTTGGACACATGTTATTGTTTATAAGGCATAAGTTCAGTTTTAGAACGTTATAATTTAAGAAGTTTGTTCAATGAACTAACGTCACAAGGTACAAGTTATACTCGATATATTCAATTTTACATTCGATTATGCTTTAAGAAATTTATAGTACAAAATTTATATCACAAGGCACAAGTTATGTGGTATAAGGCATAAGTTCAAATTTAGAACTTTATGTCTTAAGAAGTTCATGCTACTAAACTTATGTTTTAAGATAAAAATTATGTATTTCAAGCATAAGTTTAATTTTAGAATTTTGTATCTTAAAAGAAGTTCGTACTATTGAACGTATGTCTCAAGGCACAAGTTATATCTATTGTACTGATGTTATAAATCACAATTTAAGAACTTTATATCTTAAAAGAAGTTCGTACTATTGAACATATGTCTCAAGACACAAGTTATATCTATTGTACTTATGTTATAAATCACAAGTTATGCAAACTGAATTTATGCATCAAGACAAAAGTTTTATCGTATTTATGTCCTAAGTCACAAGTTATGCAAACTGAATTTATGCTCCAAGACACAAGTTATGTCTAGTTATCTACTGAACTTATGATCCAAGTAAAGTTCTCTTTAAGGAATTATCTTATGAATTAGATAGTACTAAATTTATGTCTCAAGGTAAACATTCTGTAAAAAGGCTTGTCTTGCAAAATTAGGTCATTAAGAATACTTTGAAGCATAAATATTCATTAAATGAGCAGCAAATATCAAAATTAAAGACCACCAATTTGAGTGGTAAAAATTAAAGATCATTTGAAATAGGGACAATCCATGAGAAAAACTTAATGGGAAGGGGATAACAGGGTAGGCCAATGAAACATTTGCTTTAAACCCCAAGGCCCCCCCAAAAAATGGTGCCTCAAAATTTTTAGTTAATAGTAAATTTTATGATATTATTTTTGCTTAAATAATATAAAATAAAAATTATATTAAAAATATTGACTACTATTTTATATTAGATAGTATTTTAAGATTTTAAATTAGACAATCCATATCTTCATATTAGTAAATAAAATCTTATACAATATTATCCAACAAATTGTATTGCAAACAAGTGAATATTAAAGACTTTATGTTTTCGGATACTACTTTTTTTTTTTTTTGAGACAAAAATGAGGCATATATAACCTATGGTCTTGCAGGAGCTACATGCCATGTAAATTTTGAAAAATGAAAAGTACGTGTTATACCCATATAACCAGTTACTCCGCTGGATATGAGGAGTAATACTATCGAGGGTATAACTAAATCTAAGCATATCTCTCTATAATGCGTTAAATATACATAGACTAATACAATCAAAACCAAAACAAAACACATCGCCAACAAAATTAAGAACTCTGCGCAAGGCTGCTTTTCTTCGTTATCCTTACAAGAACACCACTCCAAATCCTTTGTGTGTTGTCTTTCTTGTTCTCTGATGGTGTTCTGCTTCAAGACTTCTGTGATGATATTTCTCAACTAGACTCATGTTGAATACCAGAACACGCTTGAATCTTGATTTCGAATGGATTTAGCTACAGAACACGCTTGAATCTTCAAGCTTGAATGTTGATTTCGAATGGATTCAGCTACAGAACACGCTTGAATCTTCATCCCATTGCTCATTCAAGAATCTTATGTGTTTGAGAGAAGATTTTATTTCTTGCATATATTAAATTATTACGCATCTTGGGAAATTAATCATTTCTTGCATATTAAATTAGCACGAATCTCTCAGAATCGAAGTAGTTACATTTCTATTTTTTTTCCTTATTCTTAACATATTACCCATTGCAATTTACGTAATAACCCTAAAAAATTGAATTAGATATTTTATATATCTTTTAAATAAAAATTCATATATAATTCTTCTATTTCAATTTATTTAAAAAATTGAATTGCATGTGTTTTATCAACGTGGGTTGAGGGCTGCTCAAAATCTGATTTTGCTACTATCATTTTATTTAATACTATTGACACATCTTACTTGTTTTGGATAAACATTCTTATTGGAGCTCCGCCATATGAATACCCAATAGACTTATTGGATATCTTTGATAGTGGCGTATGTGGAATTTGTCACATTTAAAATAGCAAACAGATAAATTTATAATGAGATTACATAAAAATAACTTAAATTATATCAATAAATCTTTTTCAAGAACTTTTTGGGAATATACTTACTATAAACTCGTGATACTTAGTGAATATAATTCATCATTAGTAAAAGTTTTGGCTACGTGGTCTAATTGATTTGAAGTTAAAATTTAAACGAAATCATGAATTTGAAACTTGCACACTCTGTATATATTTTTTATAGAAAAAAACTCAAAAAGTTTAAGAAGCACATATTTTTATAGTGCAAATTGCTCAAAGTGATTATTGTCATTTTATAATCACTAAGGGTGTGCTGTTAGGAAAGAAAAAAAATATATTTTGGAAATTAAGCATTTTCTCTGGTAATTCCCTAATATGAAAGTAGGGAAAACAAATTATACTAGTAATGTTCCATATTGATTGCGTCTTTATCACCTTTTAACACACCCCATCTTCATTCCTACCCATAGCCCTCATCGTTTATCCAACCTGAATATCCCCTAAGTAAGAATCAAATTTTTCTTTAATGGAGTTTATTCAATACAAATATAGATCAAATCAAAAATTCGAGATCAAATGATGATTATTATAAAAAAAAAAAATTAGTAAAATTAAAGTTCACTTACCCTTGACGAGATGTCTTGATTTCGAGCTCTAGAATTACAATTTCTCTTAGTAGAGAGTTCTAGAATTCCCCTAATGGGCTTTCTAGCTACCACACAAACACGAACTATTAGTTGAGCCAATGAATTTCAATAATATGTGACTCGATGTTTGTACTGAATCACCCTTATCAATTATCATACACAAAATGTCATTACATATTATCAAATTTTGAATCAAGAATAATGTTATAACCGCAAAACATCTCTATTCCAACATCAATAAGTATTTTCACCAACATAATTTCTAGGAGGAAAATAATTGCAAATCATGAAAACATCACAACTATCACAAACAACTCTAGGACTCTCCACACAATTTGTGTATAATGCTCACAAAGTTGCCCTTCAACACAAGAATTTGATGCATAATCATAGTACTTCTTCTCATCAGCCCAAGTATTAATTACCAACAAGACTTGACTTGCTCCATTTTCGTAGTCTATCAAAATTTAACTAGAAGAGCCGGGTTCAAGCCTTCAGAATGAAGATTCCCTTAGTAAGGATCATTTTTTTCTTTAATGGGTCTTACTCAGGATGAATCGGGTCAAATATTTGAAGACCAAATGATGAATATATACATATAAAAAGAATGGTAAAGGTTCATTTTTCCTTGACTAGATGTCTCAATTTCGAGCTCTAGGATTACAATCATCATCCGTAGAGCACTAGAATTCCCCTAATAGGCTTTCTACGACACAAACGTGAAATATTAGTCGAGCCAGTAGATTCCGCACACCAAATGTTTGTATACAAGAAAGTGGCATACCATGTGACTTGATACTTCTACTTAATTAAACACCCATGTCACAAACAAATTTATCAATTTGAATCAAGAATAATATATATAACCACTAAACATCATTATTCCAACATCAATAAGGTTTTTCACCAATATAATTTCCAGGAGGAAAATAATTACAAGTCATGAAAACATCACCACTATCACAAATAACTCTAGCACATCCGACTTTCCTAGTACTCTTCCACACAATTTGTGTATAATGCCCACATAATTGCCCTTCAACACAAGAATTTGATGCATAATCATAATATTTTTTCTCATCAGCCCAAGCATTAACAGCATCTGTTGGAGTCCAAGTATTTCCACTACCCCAATAAATATTTTCACCTAATTTAAAATAGCCTTCTTCAAATGAATGCATAAGTCTACAATCTTCTCTTCTTGAACTTGCCCACCATTTTGCATAATTTTCAAGATTTGAATCCCATGTTAAGGGTAATTCCATTTTTGTTGCTCTCACTAAATTGTGATGAAATAAGAATTGAATTGCTTCTCCTAAGCAATTCCAACATAATTGTTTTGAGATTTTGTAGATTGTTTCATTGTTAAGGTTTTTTAGACTTGTTTGATCAAGTGTTGATAATGATTTTGAGGGGATTTGGAGGGTGTGGATTGAGGTGATTGATGAAAGGAAAAATAGAAGAAAAATGAAGATTAATAGAGACTTCATAGTTTTTTTGGTTATGGAGAGATTGATTGTTTAATTTCTTTGGGAACTGAAGCAGTGAATAATGTGGCTAATGTCTTTTATTATATAAGAGTTCAGAAATATTTGGATCTACACCACACTTTTGGAGTGTATGGTTCGATCCCTACTGAAATGCTTTGTATACTGAACGATTTTTTATTGGATGATATCGATTAGGGTATAGGTTCAGGAATATTTGTTTTATATTGGAGCTTTACACCACACTTTGGAGTGCATGTCACTTTCTCGAACTCTATGTGAATGTGAAATGCTTTATGCACTAAATTATTTTTTTATTGGATGGTATCGATTAGGGTGTAGGTTCAAGAATATTTGTTTTATATTGGAGCTATACACCACACTTTTGGAGTGCACGTTACTTTCTCGAACTCCATGTGAATGTGAAATGTTTTGTGCATTAAACTATTTTTTATTGAATGGTATTGATTAGAGAGTAGGTTCAAGAATATTTGTTTTAATATTGGAGCTATACACCACACTTTTGGAGTGCACGTTACTTTCTCGAGCCCTACGTGAACATGAAATGCTTTATACACTAAACTATTTTTTATTGGATGATATCGATTAGGGTGTTTGCTATATATAATTGAAATCATTATCCATGAAAAATATTTTTTGAGAAGTATTTATGATATTTTGTTGGTGAGTAAATAATATTGGAGGAAAAAATAGCTGTTGAAGGCTAATAATAATATTGAGAAATCAGGTAGCAATATTAATTCTGACGAAATTTTTGTGTATCAAAGAATGATTATAGTATCTAAGTGTCGATTGGAGCAAGTGAAATGATAAAGTTAAAAGTTCAAATCAATTCTCTGTAACGTATTTAAAAAATAAAATAAAAGAAATAATAATTTTCTATATTTAGAAATAATTTAGCTTTAAACTTTCTATTTATTTTTAATGAGATAGTTTATAATCACACAAGCATTATTTAAACTATTGTTTTCAGAAAAAAAAAATCGTTATTTTTTTAAAAAAAATGCATAACATTAAATGAGACCGAGGGAGTAGTACAACTTTAATTTAATTTAGTTTTTAAATATGTAAATTTTATATAAACGAACTTGAGCAAAAAAAGTAAATGATATATTCTCGGATGTCCATACTTTTGGAGGACAGAATTACCTGATTTCTATGTTATTGAGAGATAGCAACAATACCCCATAAAATTAATTGAAATACATATAAGCTAAACTGATCCGAACACCACTAATATTAGTATTCTTTTATGTGGAAAAATATTGAATATAATTACTCGATATCTGAAATGCGCACAAACTGACTCAACATCGCTAATATTAGTGTTCCTTTAATGGAAAAATTGCCTGTTATGTGGGTCGATCACATACAAATCATTGTTGTAATATTGTACGGTTGTAAAGATAACAAAATAGTGGTGGCATTTGACAATTTATGCAAAGATTGGCCATTTTTTGTCATGGCATTGATTAATAATTGCTCGTGAGCTATGGCATCATGTTATATGTTGAACCCGTGAACTCCTTTTTTTCTTTCTTCTATCAGATGGTGACAACTTGACAACAATTGTCCATTAAAAAATTTCCACCCGGCACTACTAGAAAATCGACACGTTTCACAGCGGTTAGATGTACTATTTATCGTTGAGCCTAGAATATCTAGACTTTGCTAGCTAGGACGAAATGGACACAAGAGTAATCGATTATGAGAGCTCGACACTGATAAAATGGTCCATAATTTTCTACGTGGCACTACTAGCAAATTGCCACGTATTGCAGCGGTTTGAATACATATGAAAAAAATAAAGTATTATTTGTCACTAAACGCAGAATATCTCAACTTTGCTAGCCAATATGAAGTGGATATATGAGTGATAGGTTATGAGAGTTTGATGCATTAGACCGGAAGAAGAGAAGGAAAGGTCAATATTCGAATTACGGGCTTTCACAGAGTTGAGCAGCACGTTTTTTTTTTTAAACCGCTAAAAAGTTGTTATCTTTGTTTCATTTTACTTATCTAGTTTGATTGGAATATGGAGTTTATGAATGTAAAAAAGATAAAAAGAATTTTATGGTCTTAAATTAAAGATTTATATGTCATATTAAATTTACCTTTTGAATTTTATGATTTTAAACATGTTATATCAATCCTATGAAAAATTAATCGTTTTGTTTAAAATGAAATTGGAAGTAAGAACTTAAGTAAATTTTCATTCTTCTGAGGTTCAAGACCAGCCCAAGCGGAAGGCCCAATTTAAAGTCTAGTTAGCCCATATTGTTTGAGTTGATAGCCCTAGGATAGTAGGATGGTGTAAGCTTGAATCTAAAAATAAAAAATAAAAAATTCTACATCATTTCACATTAGAAGTTCGATATTCGCTTTGGGATTCGACACGTTCAAATTCACGTCAAGAATTACCACTTTGAAAGGTAATGATATCGAACTAAAGTCAATATCGTTCTCAGACTCAAATCTAAAATCGTTAATTAAAGATGAAATATTTATTAATGATGTTCAATAATCATTAGTTACAATGTATCCAACGAGTCATTATGACCAATTTGAGTGCATAAGGACTATATAATTATACATCCATAATGGTTTTCTTAAAATAATTAATTATGTATCATGTGCCAAATTATGGAAAATGATTATATTCCTTACAAACTTATAGTATTGTAGCATGTGCATTTGAGGTATGATTCTTAAAAATTAGACATATGGATAACAATAACATTTCTTACGTGTTGAAAATATTAAATTAAGTTAAAGTTCGATAATAATATCATAAAGGACATTCATGCATAATGTCCAATTAATATTTGACAAGCAATGTATATATATTATCTTCCAATGTTTGTCCAATAATATCGAAAGATAGTAGATACTTGATAAAATAATAAAGATGCACCAGCAGGTAGTGTTTCAACAACTAGATATGTTAAAAATATCATTTTCTAATTGGATTTATTTTGCATGAAGAGTTAGAAAAGTATATATTTGTGGATAAAGAGAAGATAAAGGGTTTGAAAGAGGGATTACATGAAAGACATGTGGCCACAAAAATCAAGTGGTATTTATTTCTACCACAAAAATAAGTTCCCACTTTGTCTTTTATTGGGTCTACATAATAATTATGAAAATGAAATGACAATCAAACAAAAACAAAAGAAAAAAAGAGAAGAAATATATATATTTTTTGAAATAAACGTGTAAAACTCGATAATTACTAATGCGATTAATTTAGCTTCGTATCGTTTAAGTCTTATAATAAAGAATGCATAATAAAGAAAACGTTCTTTACTAGAAATTTTTATTTTTTTTATTTTAGGTCCCAAATTGGACCATAATCATGAAGATGAACCATTGATCATTTAATTCATCTTATTTGTGTCTTATAGGGGTCATTCAAGGAAGAAATGCTCCATCTATGAAGGAATTCTCAATTCTCAAAGTTTGAATCCTACATTTTTAAAAAGTTCGAACTCAAAATCTTTAATTAAAGACAGAAAATAAGAAAATACATTATTTTTTAAGCTAAAAAGTTGGAAAACCAAATGTATATTATTATTATTATTATTATTATTATTATTATTATTATTATTATTATTATTATTATTAAAGGAGCATAGCCTTCAAGAAGTCTGCTCTTAACTAGGCTGGCATTTGGTCGGTTTATTGTTATGATGTTTTAGATAGCAATATACTCTATTAAACAAAGATATATATTTTTTGTATTTTTATTTGTTTTTCTAGTGTCCGATTTCAAATTAGAATACAATTAAATTTGAATTTGTGCATTACAGTTCAATGAAAATCTGATTCCTATATTGCGGGATCCATTTTTGCGGGTGATAATTCCAACATGAAACCTCTAATTTAAATGGAGGAATCTCAACCATCCACTATAACCAGTGTTGGTAAACAAAGATATCTTAATATATTTATTATAAAATGATTTATAATAATTAATGTTCTACTTTAGAAGATTTTTATAAACAAATATTATTTTATAAAACCTATGACTATGTTATGATTCTGTTAATTGGCCCCAAATATTCCTCAATTTTCTAAATTGCCAGCTGTTGTTCTGACTTATTCCCTAATTCCAAAACATAGAAAGGAAAAACAAACAAAAAAGAAATGGAAGGATAGAAAAAATAAAAATAAAAGTGTGAAAAAAAGAGGAACATAAATAATATTAAAATAAGAATTGAGCTATCCTTTTCTTACTTTTTTTGTCTTTGTTAAATTGTAAATTTGTTCCAGATGGATTTAGAATTTTATGTTTATAGGTTATGGTTACAAATTATTTTTGTTTATTGGTATTAAATTAATAATTTATATACATTAATTAGATGATTTATTTTACAATCAGAAATATAAAATTTGAGCTAAATATGTTGAATTGTGTCAAACTCATAACTTCTATTATTGTTCCGCCCCTGAATTTATTACTCCCTCCCGTCCTTCTTGTCTATCGCTTTTAAGCAAACAAATTTGGTCCATTATATTTGTTATTTTAGAAATTTAAAAGCATATAAATTATTTTTTATTAAATATTAATATTTTAATAGGTGATTTCAAATTTTAAACACCAATGAAGTTCATCATAACTTGAATTCTATAGTTATATTAATAATCTATAGCGAAGTAACTCACAAGATAGAGGCGAATACATGTAGTATACTAGTATATATCAAAATTCAATAATTTTAGCTCACATCTTGTATACGTATAAAAAATTCATCAAAAAAGGTTGTAGATTTTGAACATATTATAGAATATCAAATTCGAATTATAAAGTTTAAATTCTGAATTCACCTTCGTACCAGAAAACATATTTTCATTTTCCTCAATGGCTTATCTTCTTGAGATATGCAAACATCATTACAAAAACATGACACATACAAACAAACCAAAAAACCCTTCAACAATGACATACAATTAACTTCCACATTCACATAACTCATACACCATATAGTTAACTTTCAAATCATCATATTACACTTGTCATTATTGATACAAATTAATCAAGTAGCAATGAGAAAATATTCTTTCCTCAATCTCACAAAAAAAACAAAAAAAACTCAAGAAAACAAAAATAATAATAATACAAAAACCAATTGATCAATGCAATTTTTTTTTTCAAAAAAAAAAAAAAAGGTTTAGTAAGGTCTTTCACCAATGTAATTACCAGGAGGATCATAATTGCAAGTCATAAAAACTCCCAAGCCATTATAACAAGTAACTTTTGCACAACCAATTCTTCTAGTCTCTCTCCACACAATTTGTGTATAGTGTCCACATTCTTGTTCCCCACTACAACTATTGTACCCATAGTTGTACGAACGTCGTTCGCCAACCCAGGCTGCAACTGCCTGGATTGGTGACCAACCATCCCCTCCCCCCCAAAAAATATTTTCGCCGTAAGGTCCATTAGAATGTTGTAATTCACAATCATACCTTCTTTGATTTGCATACCATTTTGCATAATTCTCCAATTTTTTGTCCCATACTAATGGTCTTAGCCTAAGCATTGAACGAGCTGCATTTTGAGGAGCCAAAAATTGTTGAATCAAATTGTTGTTGTTGTTGTAATAATTTGTGTATGTTTGCATTACATAGCCACTTTGTTGTTGAGTGAGGCCATTGATGGTTGTTGAAGTAATGGATAGTAGCAAAAGAGGGGCAAAAAAATAGTAAGAATTCATTGAGGAGATTTTTTTTGTGTTTGTTTTTTGGATTAAGTACTTTTGGAGGGGGTATATAGTATAGTATTTATATGAAAGAAAAAAGAGTTGGTGGATTAAAGTGTCAACTTATTTGGTGGCACCCATGTTCGATAATGATTACCACACTTGTGTTTTGTAGATTGGAAAAAAGAAAAAAAAAAAAGAGAAAGAATTTAGTTTAAAGAAATCTAATCCCCTTTGACTATTTATATATAAGAATATTTTTTTTATGTTGCTAAATAGTTCTTAGACAACATCGCTTTTTGATAATCTATCACTAATCTGTCGTTAAATAAGATTAGCAATAGATTTTGTTGTTTAGAGACAGAAGTACTCTGCCGCTAATTCTAATGTTTTTTTGTAGCGTCGTAATTCATGTTGATTGGATATATATATATATATATATATATATATAAAATAGACATTTTACGTGGCTATAAATTATCTCGTTAAGAGTAAAACAGAAAATTTTAAGTTAAATTATTTATAAATAAGGAATGAGTATGATGTTATTATTTGGGGGAAGACTAAAAGGAAAAGAATGAGACATAATTGGGTTATAAGGAATAATTTAAAAAATGATATAAATGTTAGAATTAGTTTGTGATAAGAGTTTTTTGGAATTCTTCAAATGTATAGTCTCTTTGACTTTTTTTGTTTAAGGAATACTTTCTATAACATGCTCTTCACTACTTTGAAGTTTTAAAAGTGAAGAAAAATCATCCATTTAAAGTAAAACCATTTTTTTTGTCATTGATTTTTTCAAGTTTATAGTGCATATTGCACAAGTGTAGAAATTTTCATTTTCAACTATATAATTTTTAAATAGTTATACAAAACATTGTAGGATTTTAAAACACAACAATAGTAATTTATCTACCTTGTGTATCCATTAAGAAAGAACACAATTATTTACTTATTCAAACAAATATTTTACAGCAGGATGACGTATTATTGACAAAAGAAAATAACTATCATTATTTTTTTTAATTAATCATTACTGTATTTTAGAATTTTAATGTAGTTATTAAAAATAACTCTTGCGTCTGAATATTTTCTTACGTATATAAATTGTTAAGACTGATTTCAAATGCTAATAAGTGAGTTCTAGATTTAATTTTGCACATATCTTAAGATACATTCAAAGTACGAGTCAACCCTTATTGAGTTTTGTCGATACTTCTGCACCTTGTTTGTGATGTTACGTGTTAGTGAATAGAATTATTTGCTACTTGTGCTTTTAGAAGGTAATAAATGAACCATAAAATATTAATTGAAATATGCATAAATTGACTCGAACACAACAATTATAAGAAATAAATTGACAAAACTTTCCACTATAGTTGGTACATAGTATATATATATATATATATATATATATATATATATATATATATATATATATTGTCCAAGACTAATAATATGTCTAAAGTACCTAAATTAACGCAGGTGAATGCGACCTGAATTAACGGGAACTAATTTTATGGGACCTTACGGTATGTTTTTCTTGACTTCTTTTCTACTAAAAAAAATAAAATCTTGAAGAGTGAGACAAGATTTATTAGTTCTGAAATAATTATTATAAGACGTGAAGAAATTGACTTTTGTATATACAGGCTAATTTTTTTGGATAAAATGATTCAAATGAATCCTCTTTCACCTCTCTATCTCCGCCTTTCATGTATTTGCACATTATTATAAAAGTAGATTTTTATGAATTCTAATATGAAAATCTCAATTCATATGAAAACCGCATCTAGTGCTTTTGTACGTTAACAACTTAAATGATAATAAATAATTTCTCATGAGTTATGTGAACATTTTAATTAATATTACCACCACTTGATGAGTCACATGAAGATATATCCATATATATAAACCCAATGAAGAGTGAGTTAATGAACCAATGGGAGTAAACTTTTTTTGTGTATTTATTGATCATGTTATATATCTTCAAGAGTCTGATTATGATATCAAATTCGTCTTATGTGGTGTCTTACATGACAATTTTGTGTTGTATGTGACGTCCTAGCTACATGTATTACATACGTTAAATGTGTCTACTTGTTCATTTTTATACAAGTTTAAGTGTCTACTTATGCATATCCTAAGTTGAAGGACATAAATACGTATAGTTGTAGGCAAGTTTTATAATATATTTATGTATTATGCATAATTTTAATAAGCCACGAGCAAAGAAAATTCCACATGTTAGTGTAACGCCGTGAAAGAAGAATAGGAACATATGAGTAAAAGTCTAGTTTATCGATATTCATTTTGGGGTCCGATTAATCTAAATTGACGTGGGAAAGTTCTCAATCTCAAGACATCTAATTAAGAATAAAATAGTAGTACTAATTACTACTCCATCACAACCTTTGATGGTTACTAAATACTGAACAACATCAAGTTTTGTTTATGAATATTGATTTAAGATTGTTACATGAGATTACATAGCTTGTCCAAAATTTTTGAAATAAAAAATATAAGTGAAATTATATTATTTGCATAAACATTCACAAATAAATCTTACAGACTATTTGGACTAAGAAAGTGAACATAGACCAGCCCAAATTCGTCAAGCCTTCAGCCCATTTGCAACCTGTGGATGCTTTCCTACCCTCACCCTCCCCCCCCTCCCCCCAAAGAAAAATGAAGGTTGATCATAATTAATATTTCACCTAAAGATAGTTGATGGAGTTAGTTGAACAGGTGATTTTTCAAATGGGAGGTCCCAAATTTGAAATCTCTTGCACGTTCTTTCGATTGAGCTTGTTACAGAGTTACAGACTAACCTTGTGCGCACGAGAAGAATAGTGACGACATATTCTAATTTTTTTTTCTTCTTTCTAAATCACAAGATAAGCTTAGAAAAACCAACTGTTTAAATATGCATCTAAATTGCAACCATTCAACAATCCGAGAAAAGCTCATATTTTAAAGCATTTTTTAATCAATTATATAAACTTCTAGGTTAATATTTGTTTTACAAAACAAACTTTTTAAAGATCATAAAAAAAAAAAAAGCAACTAAATCTTTACTCTTCTCCATAATTGTTAATTCTATTATCACCATAAACTATTAAACTCCTCCAAGAAAAATAATAATGTCCAATTACCATGTTGCTGTTCTAGCATTCCCTTTTCCAAATAATTAACTTAGGTTTTTTTTTCTTTGAATTTTTGTGTTTTTTTCTGATAAAGTATTCATACAAACATATAATTAACTTGTGTTTCAAATATTTCTTTTGTCATATTAAAATATAACTATTAAATATGTTTATGAAAAAAAGACACAAAATATGATATGAGTGATGACACTAAAATATTCAACAAAAAAGTAATAATGAAATTGTAGGAAATAAAAATTGCAAATAAATAAGTTATAATGAAAATGTACATAATTTAAAAGTACTAAATCATGCTAAAATAAGTCCAATAAGGATTAGTTACATGCATGACTAAACATTTTTTTTTTAGAAAACTAAAATTAGGTTGTGTATTTTAATTGTTTAAACCAATGTAAAAATAAAAAAACAAATATTCAACATTATTGACATTCTTAGTGTTGAATTGATTTATTTATTATTGTTATAGCATTAGTATTGATTTGATTTTGATTTGAGATGTATTAAAGTTACTAATATCTATGGACTATAACATGTTGTACCATAAAAATCCTAAGTCAAACTTGAAATAATATGTGAAAAGATAAAAACTATGAAAAAGTATAAGAAATATTTATAAATTATAAATCAAAATAAATACTTTTATGCATAAAATAAGATCTTTTTAAGAAAATTATATATATGTAATGTTGGGTTGATTTGGTCATGGGTTGATTTTTTAAGTTAAATCAAATCAATCCAAATATATAGTCGGTTTTATTTTTCAATATCAAACAAAATCACTAATTAAGTTTTTTTTTTCTTGAATTGACTCAATTAGTGGTTTAATTGTAATGACCCGGTCGGTCATTATTGGTTTTTTCGTGGAAAGTATCATTTTACCCCTCCCATTGTCGGCCCCGAGTTGTTTTTGATTGTGTTTGAAAAGTTGGTTTTAAACTTTAAGTTAAAAGTTGAGATTTTTGGTAAGTTTTGAGTTTGAAAGGCTAAGTTGTTAAGAAAGTGATTTTTGGTGTCTTTGGAGTTTAGAGTATCAGAATGGGATTATGTCGATTCCATCAGTCCCGAAATGTGAAATCTGATTAGTAGGATTTTTTAGTTTTTGATTTCGAGTCTTTTTGAGCATTTGAGGTCCTAAGTTGTGAAATTGTGGAATTTTAGTCTTTGGGTTGACTTTTGGTCAACATTCGGGGTTCGGATGCTCAGATCGGAATTTCGAGAGTTCCGTTGGATTCGGGGGATGATTAGAGGCCTAGTTGAGGTCTTGGTTGATTTTTGAGAAGTCCCGAGTTTGTGTTAGCCTATTTAGATGTGAGTTGTGATTTTCAGAGAAGTCGGGTCAAGGAGGCCTCGAATTCGTGTTTTGACGATTTCATTGAGTCCGAAACATCGAGCATAATTTGATTTGCATGTGGTTTATGTGTACGGAGTTCCGAACGAATTCCGATGGTCTTTTCGATGATTTTGAGTTTGGCTGGTTTTTGATTCTGGTGCATAGTCATTTTGGTCATCGTGATTGCGAGACTCCCTCATCACGATCACATAACATCATCTTGGGGTGCATCGCGATCGCGTGGGTCTTGCCGCGATCGTGATGGTCAACCTTAATAAGTTGACTGCCTTACTCATCGCGATCGTGTGGCCCTGGGTCGTGATTGCGATGAGTATCTGTGACTTGGGTAGAATGTTTTCTAAAATATGGGTTTCAACCCACTTCTCCATTTTTGAGTTTTGGAATCTTTGAGGAGGCGATTTGGACCAGGTTTTGAAGTAAAAGCTTTTTGGTAACGAGTCTTAACTCTAAATCTTTGATTACCCATTATTATTATTAAATTTATGAGTTTAAATCGAGATTTGGGTTGATAAATTGGAAGTTCTTCATAAACTTGAATCAAAATTTTGGGTTGAAGTGATTGTTAATTGATTTAAAGCAAGTGGCTTCCTAAACCTTGCATTCTAGTTTGAATTTGTATGCTTCCTTTGTTAATTGCGTGTTGGTAGTAATTAGAATGACGTGAAAGGTTTAAATTATCTACTTGCTATATCTAAACAAATAAAAAGGGGTTGAAATGAAAAAAAGCTATGTGCTGACCATGATAATGTGAAAAAGGTAACAATTATATATGGGCTTTGTTCTTGTAGCTGCATATATAGTGGCTTGTGTTTGGATATCAATATGCACATGGTTGTTTATCTGTGTTATTAAGAGACTTTAACAATAACTTTGCAGAACTTTGTAAGAATCAATAAAATTTAAAATATATTTTTTAAATCAGAAAAATTAAATTCAGTAAAGAAAATATAATTTGCAAAAAAAAAAAAAGCAGAAACAATATTGAAGTATCACCTACCACTCCACCATAAGTCACGTACGGTCGGTAGGTGGAAACTTTTTATCTAAGCCTTAAACTCATTTTCTTAAATGACTTTTCAACCGCCTCAAGAACTTACCACTCTATTACAAGCCGTTATTAGTAGTGGAACCTTTTCATCCAACCAGTGATAGGATTTGAAAATTAGACCGCAAAGTTTTGGGACCTTACATTAATTATTGCTCCTCTTTTGATTAAAATAAGCCATTATTAAAATTAATTCATCAAAATAATAAATTTACCTGAAATTTTATGTAAATAGTATAAACGTTCACAGTAATGTTTTTGATTTATTTTATTCAAAAAACTTAAAGGAAAAAAGGACCCTAGGGTAACGGCGTTTCATACTAACACGTTACTGGAATAACATTTTAAACATAATACGTAACAAAGAATAATGTTTTAGCCCGCGTGTAATACAACCCATTCTTTCATATCAGTCGAACAAAACCCATTAATTGAACAAAACCTCATTTAATTTTATGAAATTGAACAAAAAGTCATGGAGATTCGCATCAGTCACCTGCAACCATGGCCAGAAAGAAAAAACCTTTGTTTTTAAGCACTGTGTGCTGTTAATCTACCTTATTAAATTTATAACACTAGTAGTCATTTATTATTGCTCATGTTCACTGTTGTGTGTTGGAGAATGTCGTCTTCAGCAAAAAAGAAAACAAATTAACAAAAAATACTAACAAAAAATAACAAACTAACGAAATATAAAATGTCACTATGAATGTAGCTGTAAAATGTGTGCTTCTCAGTAACGAATTCTAAAATGTTATTGAGAGTTATGTTTTATTGTCGGTTAGCTGTTATCTTTTATCGTTTTGTCATTGAATGCCTAAAACGTTATTGTGGACCACATTTATACTATTTTTTTAAAATTCCAAAAAAAAAATGTACTATTTTGATAAATTGGTTTAAATAATAGCTTCTTTTGGTAAAAAATTCCTCCTCTTTTGACCAAAATAAGTCATTATTAAAACCATTTCATCAAAATAGTACATTTTCCTGAAATTTTACGAAAATAGTATAAACGTGATTCACAGTAACATTTTAGATTTGTCTTATTCAAAAAACTTAACGGAAAAAAGGACCCAAAAATAACGGCATTTGATACTACTGGAAATAATAAATAGACTAGTACTATATAATAAATGATACATATTCCATTGTGTATTTATTCCCAAATTTTACCAGATCGTTAGTTATATTCCAATTATTTCTATTATATATATATATATATACACTATTTTTGTTCATTACCTTTCAGCACAAATAAATATGAGAGGCTAATATTATTTTTCTGTAACTTTTATAAATATTTATTTATTTAACTTTTCTTATACTAAGTAATTTTTTGAAATATAAGCTAAATTATGTTTAATCATAAAGGCCTGGACCTGTTTTGTTAATAATCCTTCAAGATTTTTTTATGTTAACTTTTTAGAATAATTTAAAAATGCTAATAAATAAATAAAAAATCAAATTGAAGAAATATTAATAATACATATTAATATTTTGGGCTTAATACTAAAGTGTAAAAATATTATTTTTTGAAGAAATAACAATTTTCTTTTATCTTAACCTCTCGTATTCATTTATACACGTGACTTACATCTACCACATCATTCAGAAGTAATGAACAAAACAGTAATGAATGAAATCCTTTTTCCTATATATATAATTCCATTGTAGACCTTCATATAAATTACAACCATACAAAAAACCTAGAAAATCTCCTATTTTAAAGCATTTTTTAATCAATTATAGAAACTTCTAGGTTAAGATTTTTTTTACAAAACAAACTTTTTATAGTTCTAAAAAAAAAAAAAAAAAAACACAACTAAATCTTTACTCTTCTCCATAATTGTTAATTCTATTATCCCTATAAACTATTAAACTCCTCAAAGAAATATAATAATGTCCAATTACCATGTTGCCGTTCTAGCAGTCCCTTATGCAAATAATTAACTTAGGTTTTTTTTTGAACTTTTTGGACTTTAGTGTTTTTTTTGATAAAGTATTTATACAAACATATAATTAACTTGTGTTTCAAATTTTTTTTTTGTCTATCTAAGGTGTTTCTGAAAAAAAGGACACAATATGATATTAGTGATGACACTAAAATATTCAACAAAAAATAATAATGAAATTGCAAGAAATAAATATTGTAGATAAATAAGTCATGATGAAAATGTACATAATTTAAAAGTACTAAATCATGCTAAAATAAGTTAATAAGTATTAATTACATGACTAAACATTTTTAAAAAAAAAACTAAAATTTGGTTATGTATTTTAGTTTTCTAAACCAATGTAAAACTAAAAAACAAATATTCAACATTATTGTCATTCTTAATATTGAATTGATTTATTTATATTTGTTATAACATTAGCATTGATTTGATTTTGATTTGAGATGTGTTAAAGTTACTAATATCTATGGACTAAACATGCCCCCAAACTATGCGAAAATGTCTAAATATACCCCGTTTGAAGTTTGGCTCACCGCCGTCCAACTTTTCGCATGTATATACCCATATAGACGTTTGTTGTTTTGCTGGAAATAACCAATTCATTTTCCCTTTCTTTAAATAACAAATGAAATTGTCACATCCCCTTTAATTACCACATGATATTTATATTTTTTTAAAAAAAAGAATACACCTCTTTTAAATAGGATATCTGACCCGTAAATCATACTTTAATCTTTGTTATTTATGAAAACTATTTGGTTTATCAATATGCACATCAAGGCAGCACTTCTTTTTAGAACTTGTAAATCCTATGGTTGAAAATACACCGCCTCCTCTGTAACATCTCGCAATTTGAAGTAACTAGGAAGAAGCTAATAATTGGAAATAGTCATTTTTGGAAATAATGAAAATCTGGAAATTTTGTTAAGTTAGAATAAGTTGAGTTTTGGCCAACTTCAAACAGCCATAACTTCTAGCTCAGGATGAGTTAGAGGTACTTCCAGATATAGTAGGAAAGCTCTTGGAATGATCTTTCCAACGCCGCTGAGTTTGCGTGATTCCGAGTTCGTATGAGTTTCCCTTTAGAAGTTGGGCTGTTGGAATAAGGAAAGTCTCATCCGGATTTTGAAAGGGTAGTTTGGTCTTTTCCTTGCCTAATTATTTTATTTCGTTTTTGGTAATTAAGTTAGGGTCTAATCAAAATTAGATCAGTATACGCTTTTACCAAAATATGCTAGGGCTTGGAGAAAAGAGAAAAGAAGAGGAGAAAGGAGAAGAGAAGTAAGATTCGTCAAGATCGTCGAGTTTAGCTTGTGGATTTCATCTGGGGTGATCCCTACAAGGTATGTGAGACCACATAGCGTTGGGTTAGTTCACCCACGCGCCAATCATGATTCAATTTCACCGAAGTTATTAGATTTGAAAGTAAATCCTTGAGTTCTTGATGAAATTCATTGAATTCTTGTGGGTTGTGTTGATTGGAGTTTTCTTGAGATTGATTCATGTTTTTAGTTGTGTTTTTGAGTAGAATCTGACGTATATTGAGAGTATAAATGATTCTAAGTGTTTGGGGAAAGAACCATTGAAGTTTAGAGGGTTTAAAGTTGAAAAACGAGCAAGAAAAGTTGTTAAACGCCTGGGGAAAAGGGTGGGGCGTCGCGCCAGCCAGCGTGCCCCAAAAGGTTCTCTGAATTTTACCCCTTGGGGCGACGTGCCAGACAGCGCACCCCAGGGCAGTCTCTGATCTTTGCCCTCTAGCGCCCCGCGCCTCTCAGAGCGCCAGGGACGCTAGTTCTTCCCATTCGTCCCCCATCTTTTCGTACTAGTTCCTAGCAATGTACCTATGTTTTCTAATTGATTCCAACACTCTTAGGTACATATAAACATCATGAAATCATCCATAAACATGCGATCCATAATCCAATTTAAGGAAAGTTAAGATCAAAGTCAAGAGAAGTTCTTAGTGTTTTCCAAAAGTCTTTTCCAAATGTTTTAACTTTGTTTTAAGACTTAAAGGATCATACTTTTTAGATGATTCCTTTAGTGTTTTTTAGCATAGACTAGTGGATCCACTTAGTAGTTCAGGTTCTATACTCTCGGCAAGGTATAAGACGGCCCTGGCAGCGTGAGGCAAAACACTGTATCATCACAATAGCTCTTACGTGATGGTTGTCAGTTAGAGAAACTCCCACAGAAGTAATTGTATTCTTATATACACAGTTTATTGTATTTTTACATACATTTCAGAGTTATATGTATCTTTGCATACATACAGAGTTGACATCATGTTTTAAACAACTTTTTTTTATATTGCACTTGTTTTAAACTGCTTTACATTGTAATAAGTTCAGTTATGTTGAGTTGAGTTGAGCCAGGTAAGTTCTTCATATTCTTTTTAAGCTTATGTTGTATTTAGAATTCCAACTCGCATACTCGTACATTTAATGTACTGATACCAGTTAGCCTGCATCTTATTATGATGCAGACACAGGTAACTAGGATCAGTATCCAGCACCTCGTTGATCCAGTTGAGCACTCAGAGTCAGTTGGTGAGCCTTCTTGCTTTTCGAAGGATCCTTTTATTGCTTTCAGTATTTTTGTTCATTAGGATGTCGTGGGTTTTGTCCCGACGTCCATCTTAGTTGTTTAGAGGCTTCATAGATAGAGTAAGTGATGTTAGTTCATGAGTTTTTACTTTTCCTTTTCAGTTAAGTTAAGACTTGAGTTGCCACTTTGACAGTGAATGTTATTATAATACATTCTAAGTTATATTTTGAGCAGTTCAGTTTACTTGTTTTAAAAGTATTTATCTTAAATAAAGTCTTCCGCTGAGGAAGTAAGCTAGGCCAAGGGTTCGCTTGGGGCTAGCAATGGTTCTCGAGCGCCGACCACGTCCAGGGTATAGGCTCGGGGTGTGACAAATTTGGTATCAGAGCACAGAGTTCAAGAGTCCTAGGGAGTCTATGAAGTCGTGTCTGTAGAGTCCTAGTCATCGGTGTAAAGCGCGTCACATCTATAATTAAGAGGCTGCAACACTTAGGAAATATTCTCACTTCTTTCATACTCATTTCGTGTGTTAGAGTTTGATCTCTAAAAAGTTTCTTTCTAATTCGTGTTTGCACGTGTTTTTCAGTTAATCATGCCTCCACGAAAAGCTGTCAGAGGTCGTCTTGCTGGGCGTAATGTTGAGGAACAAGAGTTACCAAATGCACCTGAAGTGCAACCTCAAGGAGAAGTTACCAATGTTGAGTTCCGTGAGGCTATTCGGATGTTGAGCCAAGTTGTGACCAACCAAGCTGGGCAACAAAAAGAAGCTAGACAAGAAGTGGCTGATACTTCTAGGATCCGAGAGTTCTTAAGGATGAATCCTCCAAGTTTCATGGGTTCGAGCACTATTGAGGATACAGAGAATTTTATTGAGAAACTGAAGAAGGTATTTGAGGTCATGCATGTTGCTGATACTGAGCGAATTGAACTAGATGCATATCAACTGAAGAATGTTGCTAGGACTTGGTTTGATCAGTGGAAAGAGGGTAGAGCTGAGGATGCACCACCTGCGAGTTGGGCTTGCTTTGAGGAGGCTTTCTTGGGGCGTTTCTTTCCCCGAGAACTGAAAGAGGCTAAGGTACGAGAGTTCCTCACACTTAAGCAAGATTCTTTGAGTGTTCATGAGTATGGGTTGAAGTTCACCCAACTGTCCCGTTATGCTCCGAAAATGGTTGTGGACATAAGGAGTAGAATGAGCTTGTTTGTTGCTGGGTTGGCTCGTCTGTCGAGTAAGGAAGGTAGGGCTGCAATGCTGATAGGTGACATGGATATCTCAAGGTTAATGGTATATGTGCAACAGGTTGAGGAAGAGAAGCTAATGGATAGAGAAGAGCTTAAAAGCAAAAGAGCTAAGTCAGAGAACGAATTCGGACAGCAGAAGAGTAATGCCAATCGGTCATCCTTCCAACAGAAACAGAAGGGACCTACTTCATCATCTGCTAGTGCACCTGCACGTAAGAACAAATGTGAGTACAATAGTCAGAATTTTAGAGTTAAACCCGCTTATTTTCAGGGTAGCATGGCACAAGGGGGTAGTAAGCCTCTTGCATGCGCCAAGTGTGGTAGGAACCACTCAGGTACTTGTCGTGAGGGCTCCACTGGTTGTTTCAAGTGTGGTCAGAATGGTCATTTCATGCGAGAATGTCCAAAAAACAAGCAGAGAAATGGTAATGGGGGCAATAGAGCCCAGTCTTCTTCAGTTGCTCCACTGCAATTTGCGCACTAGAGGGTTACTTAGATCTTGGTGGAGGAACAAACCATTTGTATGCTATCAATAGTCGCTAAGAGCAAGAGGATTCGCCAGATGTTGTCATTGGTATGATCCAAGTCTTTGACTTTACTGTTCTCAAATCACAGAAAAAAGTATGTGTCAAACATAAGAGCTAATATCATATTTTTGGGAGTAGTATTGAGCACCGATATGGGGGAGAGTTCAGACAACTCACAGCCCCCATAAACCATGTAGTCATCATGGGTAGAAAAGGGTCATACTTTTTAGATGATTCCTTTAGTGTTTTTTAGCATAGACTAGTGGATCCACTTAGTAGTTCAGGTTATATACCCCGGGCATGGTATAAGACGGCCCTGGCAGCGTGAGGTAAAATGTTGTATCATCACAATAGCTCTTACGTGATGGTTGTCGGTTAGAGAAAATCCCACAGAAGTAATTGTGTTCTTATATACACAGTTTATTGTATTTTTACATACATTTCAGAGTTATATGTATCTTTGCATACACACAGAGTTGACGTCATGTTTTAAACAACTTTTCTTTATATTGCACTTGTTTTAAACTGCTTTATATTGTAATGAGTTCAGTTATGTTGAGTTGAGTTGAGCAAGTAAGTTCTACAGATTCTTTTCAAGCCTATGTTGTGTTTAGCATTCCAACTCGCATACTCGTACATTCAATGTACTGATGCCAGTTGGCCTGCATCTTATTATGATGCAGACACATGTAACTATGATCGGCATCCAACGCATCGTTGATCCAGTGAGCACTCCAGAGTCAGTTGGTGAGCCTCCTTGCATTCCGGAGGACTCCTTTTCATTGCTTTCATTTATTTTATTAGTTCATTAGGATGTCATGGGGTTTGTCCTGACATCCATCTCAGTTGTTTTAGAGGCTTCATAGACAGTCAGATGTTAGTTCTTGAGTTTTCTATTTCCTGTTTTAATGGTTGAGACTTGAGTTACCACTATTGGTCAGTGAATGTTATCTTGATAATTTCTACTATTTTTCAGTTTCTTCAGTGATCTTTTATTTTTTTCCTCCATTTACTCTCACTTGAAGTATCTTCTAGCCTTCTCTTCTGTGAATTATCAGGAAAATTAGTATGTACGGCTCTTGAATCATCGATGTGTGTCTATACCAACCGTTCAAACAAGATGCTTCACTTGGCAGTACTGAGGATATAATGTATGTGTCTATATTGATAGATTAACCCATGTCACTATTAATCAATAAATACGTTTTTTAAATTTCTAAATTTGCATTATAACATAATTCTATACAAAATACAAATAGATAAATATTGAGCCCGTGCGTGCGCGCACGGGCAGCCACCATCTAGTAGTAAGTATAGGTTTGGCACTAATTCCTAAGTAAATTTTTTGTACTAATAACTACTTAATTTTCTCCATTTATAGCTAAGTAATTTCACCAACTAGTCCAATGGTAGGATTCTTAAAACAGGAAAAGAGATAAATAGCCTCATTACATCAAATATTTTGAAATAAATTTGATTTCTCAAGATGACTAATTAATATTTGAGACTTGAAGGAATAATTAATTTAATTAATCATATGAAGAATAAAATTCTTTAAATAAGTACAAATAAAGAACTTCATTTCTCCTCTTAATTTTCCAGGGTCCCAAACATACATTAATGGTGGTAGAAAAGTTATTTTCCTTTGCATTGATGGTCAATATCGTGGACATATAATATAGTATATAGTACTATATAATAAAAGCAATAATTTGGATATATGTGTTTCATCATTTGTAGCCTATATAACATCGAAACATTATAGTAATTGGAATATTAAATTCACAACACATTGTAGTCTTAAAATAATAGGATGCTAGTTAGTTTGCATGCAATTTAATTATTTTATAAAAATTAAATATCTATTCTGTTTATTTATTCTATTATATTAAAAAAATATTCATTTTTATTTACTTAATTTATTAAATTAAAAAATAATTTATTATTTTATATCTATTTTATTTTTATTGTTAATTATTATAATTGTTTTCAATTTATTTCCAACATATAATAATAAGTATGGGTGATATAATAAAATTATTATTTTATTTATTACTAGGTTATTCTGTCAAATCAAACACAGAAGTTTTTTTGTCTGTAGTGAAATTTAAAGCCTACGACCAAGTTTTTTAATGATTAAACCAATTAAAATTAGATGACATCTTCTCGTAGTTTAGTGTCAGATAACAGGAACGTAATCACTTGTCTTTGAGCTTGGTGTCTCACTTCCTCAAGATCCCATCTTATATATGGTGTGATAATATTGGTGCTTTTTTATCTCTCCATAAATTTCGTATTTTATTTTCGCACTAAACATATTGAAATTGACTTTCATTTTGTTTGGAATAAGGTTGTGCATCACAATCTTTACCCACTTAGTACTCGTCTTTTTGTTCGACTAGGATTTTATTTCCTATGTATTTATATTTTATCTGATCATTTAGGATTTCCATGTATATAAATATGCCCATTGTCGTATAGAGTAAAATAAACAGGAAAACTTAGGTATATTTCACTACTTTAGGAGTTAATTACTGAGATATATTCTAGTTTGCTATATTGCATATCTTATCAGATTTTGGTGTGTTCAAATGATACATCCAGATATATGAGGTCAAAATTAGGTGTAACTTGTTCTAGATACATTGTATCAAAGTGGATTCGCATGTATATGTGATACATAACAAATCTCACTCGCCTTCCTCTTTTTTTCCCATCTTGCTTGCCACTCTCCCATGTATCTGATATTCCAAATACATGTGAATCACACCAGATACATACCATATAGATACATGTATCTAGTGTGTATCTAGCGTGATCCGCATGTATCTGAGATACATAACGAATCTCGCTCGCCTCTCTCCCTATTTTAGTGTATCTCGTAGCAAAAATACATATATCTAAGTGTATCTCGTAGCAAAAATACATGCCAAGTTTTGGATCCCACAGGACAGCTCAAAGGAATAGATATCACTCATCATAATCAAATAATGCATGTGCTCCTGATCTTAGTTTTTTTGTAGGGTATACCCTATATTTATGGGGTTTGGAGAGGTCAAGTTATTGTTTCCTTGACCTTATTTGGACATGTAATTGATATATGATAGAGACAATGTTGTCTTTACAGCAAGAGAATACCCTCCTATATAAAAAAAGTAAATAAAAAAACAAGTGTGTGTATGGGTGGGGGTTGAGATGAATTCAGAATTTAAAATGTAATCGATTCAATCAACCGATTTCTTTGAGACATGAGTTCAATGTTTAATGTTTATACACTCTCCTTTCTATGTTTTAGTTTATTTGAGAACTCTGCTTAGCAATATAAGTAAAAACTATTTTCATAAGAAGATCAAGATATCAATGTTCTCTTGCAAGATTATATGTCGTCATTGATTAATGCTTTCATCTTGAAACAAATAGCAATAGAGATAAAATGTTGTATCTTTTGTTATGCTATATTCCAATCAATCATACGCATGAAACCATTCAGAAATAAAATGATACGAGTTCCATAAAAATCTGACTGAAGAAATTGATGATTTTGAGGTCGAAAAGGACCATTTTGAAGATACATTCTTCTTATTGCATCACAGTTATTCGGATGATATTTTCGAATTGATAACCTTTCTCCGGGATCAAATCCTGAGGAAGTTAAATCAACTCTTTCACTTTGTTGGCATTGTTCCAACTCATTAGCGTTTTCTTCTTCTAAGTTAAAAGAATTTTGAGATGTTGAACTTGATTTGAATGTTTCAAAGATACTTTAGAATAGTACCTCTACATTAAATTGATTTGAATTACAAATTTAAATAAATTAGATAACTCTAAACGTTTTCAAGAAATTAAATCTATAAAAAGTTGATCAAAAAATTTCAGCTAAAACTATAAAGATGGGAGATAAAAAGAAAAGTAAACTTGCAATTAAGAGAAAGTCGCAGTAACATCAAGCCTTCAACACAACAACACTTGTAATTTGCAAAATTGGAGATCTCTTTTCAACTTAAGTTTTACTTTATAACTTATCATTGTGTCCAATTCCAATTTGAACTAATAATAAAATTGCTATAACAGGTAATAAGTTGTATTCTAGTTCAATTGATTTGTTTTAGGCTAATCTAACTAGGAATAGAGAGACCGGTGGTTCGAATCATTTTGATTAACTTTTCTCAAACGCCCCAAAAATAAAAATAAGAGTCGGCATTGCTGGGATTTGAATTCGCACGCGCTAAAAGGAATACCCATTTTGCTCGCGGTGCTAACTAACGAGCCAAGGAGCTGAGTTGTTCAAGGAGTGTCATTAATAATATTTTTTTTATTATTATTTTAGATTTTTGTATATGTATATATGCTAAAAAAAATTCAACGAAGCAGTGTCGGTTGACATCCTCTGCCCCCGTCATAATAAGACCACGATTGGTAGGTGAAACCTTTTCATCCAACTGGTGATAGGACTTAAAGATTAAGACTGCAAAGTTCTGGGACCTTACAATAATTGTTGCTCCTCTACCTCCACAGCAAATCCCTATAAGTAGATTAGTACTATATAATAAATGATACATATTTCATTCACTACCACAAAAACATTTTTTAACAGCAATAAATATTGACATTAATAAGAGTGTTAAAGTTTTTACTAGCATTAATTAAGTGTTATTAAAACCAATGTCGCTAAAGGCTTTAGGGACATATATAAAGAGTGCTAATTGCCGCTAAAAATACATTATTATAATGATATTTTTTATGTAGTGATTGTATATTTATTCCCAAATTTTACCAGATCGTTAGTTATATTCCAATTATTTCTATTATATATACTATTTTTGTTCATTAACCTTCAGTACAAATGAATATGAGAGGCGAAGATTATTTTTCTGTAACTTTTATAAATATTTATTTATTCAACTTTTCTTATACTAAGTAATATTTTTGAAATACAAGGTAAATTATTTTTAATCATAAATGCCTGGACTTGTTTTGTTAATAATCCTTCAAGATTTTTTATGTTTACTTTTTAGAATAATTTAAAAATGCTAATAAATAAATAAAAAATTAAATTGAAGAAATATTAATAATACATATAAATATTTCGGGCTTAATATTAAAGTGTAAAATTTTTATTTTTTGAAGAAATAACAATTTTTTTTGTTTATCTTAACCTCTCGTATTCATTTATACACGTGACTTACATCTACCACATCATTCAGAAGTAATGAACAAAACAGTAATGAATGGAATCATTTTTCCTATATATATATAATTCTATTGTAGACCTTCATATAAATTACAACCATACAACAAACCTAGAAAATCTCCTATTTTAAAGCAACTTTTTTTTATCAATTATAAAAACTTCTAGGCTAAGAGTGTTTACTAAACAAACATTTTAACAAATCTTTTACTCTTCTCCATATTATTTTCATTCTATTATCTCAATAAACTCCTCCAAGAAAAAACAAAAATGTCTAATTATCATGTTGCTGTTGTAGCATTTCCTTTTGCAACACATGCTGGTCTTTTATATGGACTTGTTCAAAGGCTAGCAAATACATTACCAAATGTGACATTCACATTTTTTAGCACAAAAATTTCGAATTCTTCGATTTTTAATTCACAAAATTGTAATAGTAATACAAATATTAAGCCCTATGATGTCTCTGATGGCGTCCCAGAGGGTGAAGGTGGTCTCGAGGAGATTATAGGATTATTCTTCAAATCCGCGAAGAAAAATATTCATAATGCTATAATTTCTGCTGAGAATGACTCACGGAAAAAAATTACATGTGTTATTGCGGACGCGTTTATGTGGTTTTCCAGTGATATGGCTGAAGAGTTTAACGTTAGTTGGATTCCTGTATGGACTTCCGCGGCTGGATCACTCTCTCTTCATGTTGATACCGATGTTATAAGACAAAATGTTGGGATCCAAGGTATGTAATTTTCATTAAAATGATTTTTTATACATATATTAATCACTCAAATGACAGAATCCATAAATAGTTGAAACCCAAAAAGAGAATTGAGAATTTTTCTAGTAGGAGATCATAGTGTTTTTTTCCTTGAAGATGGAGAATTATTCGTCCATTATGTTTTTTCAATTTAGAAATTCTTACTCAGTTAGTATAAAAGGTATATATGCTCTAGTTTTGGATGACAGGGGCACCAATGTCCCAAAAGTATGACTGAGGATATCTGCATACCATTTTCGATAGTTTAAGAGTATATTTGTCTTTTTTTCCTTATTGAAATTCTTACTTAAGAGAATGAAATTGACTGATATTATGACGATATAAGGTAGGATAGGTATTATTAAAGGAGAAGTTGATCATTGAAATGATAATCGATACAACAGAAATAGAGAACTTTATCATGTTCATGACTAAACATTGGATGAATGATAAGACTATAGTATATGAAGATATTGTTTATAGAAATCCAAACTATTCTTTTGATTTATTAAATGTTGCATTTGCGCGTTACAATAAAAATCATTCATTTTTTTTGTTTCATAGGAATTGATGGACGCGAAGATGAAATTTTGAATTTTATTCCTGGAATTTCTGAAGTAAGACTTGGTAATTTGCCTGGTGGAATTGTTTCTGGAGACCTAAAATCGCCATTTTCGATGATGCTTCATAAAATGGGAAAAACCATAGGAAAAGGAAAAGCCATACCAATAAATTCATTTGAAGAATTAGACCCTCAAATGGTTCAATATCTCAAGTCTAAATTCAACAATATTCTTAATGTTGGTCCTTTTAATTTAACTTCACCACCCCCCTTAGCAAATATTGTAGACAAATATGATTGTATTGAGTGGCTAAATAATCAAGAACCAAACTCTGTGGCATATATTGGATTTGGTACTGTTGCAACACCACCACCTAATGAGTTAAAGGCTATGGCTCAAGCACTTGAAGAAAAAAAAATTCCATTTCTTTGGTCAATTAAAGAGAATTTTATGTCACATTTTCCACAAGGGTTCTTGGAAAACACAAGTGAGTATGGTAAAGTTGTACCATGGGTACCACAAGTACAAGTTCTTGAACATAGTGCGATTGGAGTTTTTATAAATCACTCTGGATGGAATTCGGTTCTGGAGAGCATAGCTTCTGGGGTACCTATAATTTGTAGGCCATTTTTTGGAGATCATCATTTGAATGCTTGGATGGTTGAAAAAGTTTGGAAAATTGGAGTGAAAATTGAAGGTGGGGTTTTTACAAAAAGTGGTACGATTGATGCACTTGACTTGGTTTTATCAAAAAATAGAGAAGAATTAAAGGAACAAATTGGAATGTACAAAGAACTTGCTTTAAAGGCTGTTGGAACAAGTGGGAGTTCAACTCAAAATTTCAACAAGTTGGTTGAGATTATCACTTCTTGTTAGTGAAATTTTAATGATTTATTACTGTGTTATTGTAATAAATTAATTAATTCCAATTTTATATGTGTATCAATTGTAATATCTTGAATTGATCATCAATGTTTGTCCATGTAACATTGTTTTTGGGAAAACAATTGTAATCAAATTGAAACTCATGACTTTCTAGTCGCACAACAACTCTTACCATTGTGTCGATATAATATACTCTCTCTGGTTAGTTTGCGTTGCATACTTTCTTACTATGATGTGTTTCAAAAAGACCGTTACCTTTATATTTTTAGAAGCGAATTTGTTCAATTAAAGACAATTTTTATGTCACATTTCCCAAAAAGGTTTTTGAAGAAAAAGTGAGTATGGTAAAATTGTGCCAAATTTTGTTGGAAATTATCACCTCTTGCTAGTGAAATTATGATCCCCTTGAAAGGGAATTCAATGATTTATTACTATGTGTTTGTAATACATTAATCAATTCCATTGATTTGTCATTAATTATATTCAGTAAATTATCAATGCTTGGTCATGTAACATTGTCTTCCTTTCCTTGGGAAAACTATCTTATTTAATTTGATGAGTAATTAAATTGAAAATTCTTGACTTTTTAGCCACACAAAAATAACTTTTACCGTTATGGCAAGACTCGCTTCACCTAAAATACTTGTGTTCAAAACTATGCTCGATTCCCATGAGTTTTCCATTTTTGTTAAACAACATAGACTAATCGTTACGAATAAATATAAGGGATGAAAAATTCGAATTTTTGGATATATCCTGAAATTCCAAAGTCACAAATAAAAAGTCCAAAGTCAAATAATGCATAACATTAATAAAAGTTAGTGTAGGGCAGAACCACTTTAATCTTTTGGTAAAGCAAGTCACCTTATCAATTCAAATCTCGCAAATTTCTACCCATTTTGCAATGTCAGATGCTGTTAGGGCAGATGTGAAAAAGAATAACTTTTGAAAAATGTATTCCTAGCATTTGTAATAAGGATGGCAATGGGGCGAGGCACGACAGGGCAGGGCAGAGCAGGTTGAGTTTTAACTTACATTTTTTTATGGGCAAATTACATAAATCACATACTTTTAAGGTAAAATTACCCCTTACAAGTTTATAATTACAGAAATCCCTCAAATGGATATGATAATATAAGCGCTGATACATTAATTTGATGCGCGAGATACATTACATTTTATACATGATACACTAATATGATGTACATTTTATACATGATACACTAATCTGATGGGCGAGATACACTAATTTGTACATGATATACTAATCTAATGTACATTTTATACATAATACACTAATCTGATGCGCAAAAATGAGGGATTTTGGAGATTTGTAAAACTTATAGGGGATAATGGTAATAAGTAAACTAAAATATGGAATTTAATTTTTCCTTTTTTTAAGCTCAACTCACCCGGCCCACATAACATTTTTATGTGTTTTAAGCCCGCCTCGCAAAATATGGTAAGATGCTCATCAAAGTAGTAATTATTGTTGGTTATACATGATGGGGAAAATCTAATGAACAACATACACAAAAGCAAACAAATAAAACTTTTGTGGTGTCATGGTTAGTCACAAAATCAACACAATACCGAATAACTTTGTCTACCAAGATTTGAACAACACCAACAAGCTATTAATTCAACCCATTTTTACCTTAGCAAATTAAATTTCGGACAAGTTGGACTGTGGCCCCTTTTTTGATTCGACTCATTTTAACAAGGCAGCTATTTTGTTTTGATAATCATATTATTGGAGACAACTTGCACGCACCTTGATTAATTTCAAGAGCTACCTGTTACTTCTCATCAGCATAAGTATCAAACAACTCTATCCACCAAATCTTGAACAGACCAACAAAGCTACCTTTTTTCTTTTTATAACCATGATATTCGTGTCAGCTTGCACACACCTCGACTAATTCGACTGATACATATTACCTCCCACCAGTTCCAATATCAGATAACTTTGCCCCCCATGGGCAGGACATACCAACAAAGCTACCTTTTTCTTTTCATAATCATAGTATTCACGTCAACTTGCACACATCTCGACTAATTCCACAGAGACCTACTACCTCCCACTGGGACCAAGGATAACTTTGTCCCCCATGGGGTGGACATACATACAAACAAAGCTAGCTTTTATTGCACTGGAGTACATATCCTCTGTTGTACAATTATTGCTTTGTGGAGGGAAGACTTTGAGAAAGACAAATGGATACACAAGACATTGAGTGTCCATTGATTAGAGAAACTGTAAATGAAGAAGAGTCGAAGAACAAGAAAAATGAGATTTTGGAAGAAATGAAGAGGTTATTGGTATTAGCAGGGCCTCTTATGACAGTTAATTTTTTAATTTATTGTTTACAGGTGATATCTATAATGTTTGTTGGTCATCTTGGGGAGTTAGCTCTTTCTGGTGCTTCAATGGCTACTTCATTTGCCTCTGTAACTGGCCTAAGCTTGATGGTTAGTCCTTTTTTCATTTCCTTATTGTCATTTGTCATCTCTTATTGTTGCTCTTGGTGTTTGGTTACTAATATGATCGTATCGATAAATCTTAAATGGACTTTTACTATGTCGAACATGATAATTAAGTGTTTCAAGAAGATCCTTCAAAGAGTGGTGGAGCCACCTTATCGAAAAATTACAATGTTTAGCTAGCTTAAAATTTTAGTTTTATGTATAAATACTGTATGTTGCCTAAGCCACTCAACCATCCACTTGAGGACATGTTGCATAGGTTTTGATTTAGTAGATGCTTTTACCTGCATCCATTATTGATACATATCTTCATAGAATTTTACTTTTTTAGTTATTTGATACGAACTTAAATGGCGTTTTGTCATCTCTGAATTTTGTAGATGGGAATGGGAAGTGCATTGGACACTTTATGTGGGCAATCATATGGTGCAAAGCAGTATCATATGCTCGGTATCCATATGCAAAGGGCAATGCTTGTTCTTCTACTGGCTGGTGTTCCTGTGGCCTGCATTTGGGCTAATGCAGGGCATCTTCTCATATTATTTGGACAAGATCCGGAAATATCAGCTGAAGCAGGAAGTTATGCGCGCTATATGATTCCAACTATTTTCGCCTTTGCACTTCTCCAGTGTCATATTAGATTTCTACAAGCACAAAACAATGTGATCCCCATGATGTTCAGCGCGGGGATCACTACTTTACTGCATATATTCACTTGTTGGATTCTGGTCTTTAAATCTGACCTAGGCAACAAGGGTGCTGCTCTTGCTAATGCGATATCCTACTGGATTAATCTCTTGTTGCTAGCGGGATATGTCAGAATATCGCCTTCTTGCAATAACACTTGGACTGGATTTTCAAAAGAGGCATTTCATGATATATGGAAATATATGAGACTTGCCATTCCTTCTGCTGTAATGCTCTGGTAGTGTTCTTAATCTATGTGAACATATATTCGATCGCCCTGTCAAATGAACGAACGAATCATAGTATTTTGCTTTTCTTGACACAGCTTAGAGATTTGGTCGTTTGAAATGATGGTTCTGTTGTCTGGACTTCTTCCAAATCCAAAGCTAGAGACGTCGGTTCTTTCTATCAGGTTGCAGTTCTTCTTATGTCATGTAACATACTAATTTCAAGCTGACATCTTAGCGTATCAAAGGGTTGTTAATTTTGAAATGTTTCAGCCTTAATACATGTGCCATGGTGTATATGATTCCATTAGGACTAAGCGGTGCCACGAGGTGAATCTCTTAGCATTTTAAAATCACCTTCTGTTGCATTTTCCTTTATATGGTTCTTCATTAGTTTGTATGCTTAATTGGCTTCCTCCTCAGCGTAAGAGTTTCAAATGAACTAGGCGCAGGACGACCTCAAGCAGCTCGATTAGCAGCTACTACTGCAGTATTATTGGTGGCTACAGAAGGGGTTGTTGCAGCAATAGTGTTGATTTCTGTTCGTAAACTGTGGGGCTACTGTTATAGCACCGAGGAAGAAGTAGTCGGATATGTAGCAGAAATGCTAGTCTTGCTAGCAGGATCCCACTTCTTAGATGGTATTCAATCTGTACTTTCAGGTTCGTCCAATATTATACAATACGAGTTTCCTGTTGCTGTGTTTCAAGAATCTGGACTATGATTCTTTGATTTGTTTAAAACAAGGCTCGAGGAGGCTATAGGCAGCTACGTTCAAAAATGTTGTCACACTGGTGTCGTGTACACAAAAAATATACTACTTATGAAGGATCTTATCAAGAACCCATTCTATATTTGTTTTTCACACACATACATATATGTTTCGACCCTGAAACACTGAGTTCTTCTGAATCCACAAACCCCCATGGTTGAGTTTTCCACTAGAGTTAAATGACTAGATGACCTTATCACCTATCAAAATACAGGTACTGCGCGAGGGTGTGGATGGCAAAAGCTCGGGGCAGTAGTCAATTTGGGAGCTTATTACCTTTTCGGAATACCTGCTGGTGTTATATTAGCTTTTGTCTACCATATAGGTGGAAAGGTACGTCCGTACTCTTTCAAGCTTCTCATTTACTTAGCATTTCCATATTCGGAACTATGGAAAAATCTTACGATGATATGATTTTCAGGGACTATGGTTGGGTATCACTCTTGCCCTTTTTGCACAAGCACTACTTTTTTTAGTTACTCTGCAGACAAATTGGGAAAAAGAGGTAAATTCATGTTTAACTCGGCTATATTCTTGAATTGTGTTACCAACTCATCATAAAATTTAAATGGAAGAACGATCACTTTTAGTTAATTATATTATGTCTCGAACACAGTAATAATGCAGGTCTTTTTTTGAGTTTTGTAGGCAAATAAGGCAGCTGATAGGGTGGCTCCAGAGCTAGCTAACATAGAAGAAAATGCAGAATGACACTTGATTAGGATGGCAATGGGGCAGGGCGCGGATTGAGCTTTAACCAACAAAATTTCGACTTTATCTGATAGTCTAAACACTGTTAACTCACCATATGTTTTTGAAGCATTAGTTAGTTATTAAATCTAGATTTTGTTCATAAAAAGGAGTCGTGTTTGGTATCAACCAACACAGAAAGGCTCAAGGAAATTGAGAAGGAATTTTTCGACTCAGCAAGAACTCAATGAATAAATTAGCATTCAAGTACATTAGCCTTGTATTCTTCATCAAAGCAAGCTAAGGAAACTAATCATAATCTTTATAGTAACTATTAGCTTATTGCAATCTTAGAAAACATGACCTGCAATTTGGGCCTGGTCTTCGCGATCACAGAGTTGGATGTATGGGCAAGGATCTGCATAGCAGACAACTCTTTGCGAAAGAGGGCCCTATTACGAAGATATCCTTTGAAATGCCTACAAAACACATAGCAGACTTGTGTATTTTATATCTTCCTTGATCTTGAGAAGACATAAATAAACAAAGAAAGTTACGTGTTTGTCCCAATTCGTCTGCTGAACAACAACCAAATGAATCAGCGTTCATGCAAAAAGAGCCATAATGATTCTCAACCATATACAATCCCTTTATATTATGATCGAAAAAGTTTGAGTATCATCAGTTGTGCGATAATAACTCAATGAAAATGAAATGCATGATAGATAATGCCTTTCCTCCGACATGGTAGACAAAAACTAGCGCCACACCAGCAGGCACTTCCAACAGGTAATAAGCCATATATACCTCTCACACACACGAGATGCACGTGTGACACATAAGATGCACACATGACACACGAGGTGCACGTGTGACACATGAGATGCACACATGACACACGAGATGCACGTGTGACACACACAAAACCTAATTTTATTGAATATACTTGAAACTTTAGGCCATCAATTTTATTTGAGTCACTCCTCACGAGCTAGAGCAACACCTTAATTGTCAAGGCCAGTTTTGAGCATGTGTTTTATTGCTTATTTTTAATTTGGGAAAGAAGAGTCGCCACTTAACTTTTAAAGAAAAATCAAGAAAATTTTAATTTTCAAAAAATTCAAAACATAAAATCAATTGAATTATCAAAAAGGGGGTTCGAGATTCACACTAACATTTCAGGAAGGGTTTGAAAGCACCTGAAATGCCCGCTAACACGCAATTATCAGACAATTAAAAATATTTGGCCAAAAAGAACTTGAAGAAAAGATAGGCATGCTTAAATGGAACAGGGGCATAGACAAGACAAAGGCAACAAATATTGAACCAAACAAATTTAACATGGAGAACTGATCACATTTCACATGCTTTTTTAATTGTGCTCCATTAAAGAGGCCCTATTACGAAGATATCCCCTCTGTGCTTGTATTGCCTACATAACACATAGTAGGCTTGTATAATATATCTTCCTTGATCTTGAGAAGACATAAATAAACAAATAGCATTTTGCTACATATCTCGCTACAATTGCTTCATTGATATAGCACCGCCCCCATACTTTATGAATCAAAATCATGAGTACAACTATTAGAGTGCCTTCTCTGGTAGCTAAGAGTGTTGTAGTATGTTCTGCAAGACAGACTGATTGTGGTTGTCCATCTTCTAGTTCATTCGACACTCTTAACACTTGTAGTCCCACCTAGACCTTTGTACAACGTATGAAACACAATTAATGTGTTAATGATGTAAATATCAAAAAAGTAACATTAGCCCGAGTGAAATATCATATCAACATGAGAGGGTAATGTGTGACAGAACGAATATACCTGATTGATGAACTAAGGCTTCTCGTTTTGGATTCAAAAGAAGTCCAGACAAAAGAACCACCAGCTCAAATGACCATATCTCCAAGATGGAAAGAGTCAAAATGCAATTATAATCGAATGCATTACTTATTTATTAAAAAGCAATTTTAATAAATAAGTAAAATACGATTTTTAGAATTTCTTACTAATTGACATGGGATGCACGTGGGACGCACGAGATGCATATATGACACATGAGATGCACGTATCATGCACGAGATGCACATATAACGCACGTGTCACACACACAACCTAGTTTTATTGAATATACTTTAAACTTTGGGCCATCAATTTTATTTGAGTCACCCCATGCTCCAAAGCAACACCTTTATTGCCAAGGACAATTTTAAGCATGTATAGTGCAAAAAAAATACTATATGCAAATAGCTCCATATAATTACTGCAAAAAATTGTCTCTAGTAGAAAAAAAGGAAGCCAGTAATAAATTATGAAGATATGTGGGAATACATATGTAACACCCCAAAAATTTTTAAGTTAAGACTTGAACCATTCTTTATTTGTGAATAAAATCATATTAGGTGATTCTTAAATTGCCCATATGTGTAAAGGTCAATTCTTTTGTGTGAGAATAATTTTGGATATCAATTAAGGTCACTAGAATCTCCTAGCACAAAGTTGAGTTGAAAGTTTCCTTACCGATTAAATTTTGATGTAAGATTTCACTTGAGTCAACTTCAAACGACCATATCTCTAAGAATATAAAGAGTTACGTGGCTCATAACCTATCAAATTAAAGGTGTTTGAATCTTCTTTCCAACGCCACTAGTTTCACGTCAATTCGAATTTGAGTAAAAAGTTATGACCATTTTAGCAACCTGATACAGAGTAGTGACGAATTAGCCGACAAGAAAACATTAAAAAGGGTATTTTTTGTCTTTTTACCTCTAAGAAAACCCTAAATGAATTTCTTGACTAATTAAAGGTCCAAACCAATCAGATTTTAATCTCTTAATCCCCATTCTCTTCTCTCTCAAACCCTAAGGCAAAATCCAAAGGAAAAATCAAAGTAGAAGACTTTCATTCAAGATTCTTTCAATCTTTTTCAAGATTTTTCTTCAAGGTAAGTCGTTCTCCAAGAATTTCATACTTTCCAACTCAAATTCTTTCATACAATTATGAATGAATAATAGAAATCTTAATTCTTGACCATATGGTTTTCAAGAAACTAATTCAAGAATCTCAAGAAAGGTTTTCTGGCTAGGGTTTCAAGACGTCTAATCAAGTTCTTCTTCAAGATTCTTCAAGAACCTTGTTCTTCAAGGTATGTAAGACTATCATAGTGTTGGACTTGTTCGTCCTCATGCCCTACATCTATTTTCAAATCAGTAAAAGAGTAATCTAGGATTCAATTCCTAGATTTGAGTATTCTTGAGTTTCTTATTCTTTTTGAAATTCAATTTCTAATTATTGAATTGCGATATCTATTGTCGTCCTTTCATTCAGTTATTTGTTGTTCAGCTATATTACATACTCGTACATTCAATGTACTGATGTCATTCGACCTGTATTTTTTAATGATGCAGAGACAGGTTCGTAGGATCATCAACAAGAGTCTGTTGAGATCACTTCATCCGTTCGTCAGCTTTCAAGAAAGGTCTCCTTGCTTCCGGAGGAGTCCAATTTTATGAATTGTTAGTATTAGTAGCATTTTGAGTAGTCATGGATCTTGTCCCGACACTCATCTATATATAGTAGAGGCTTCATAGATAGATAGTTTTGGAGAGTCTTTCAGTTCATAGGTTTTCTTTAAAACTTATGTTTCATACTCAGTATATCCAACAAAGTTTTGAGATTTAATAAACTCTTCTTAAACGTTTCTTCCAATTTGAACCTTATGTATGCTTGAGTTAGTCTTCCTCTTGTAGTCAGCCATGATGAGGGTTCGCTTGGGGACCAGTAATGGTTCTCAAGTTCCGGCCACGTCCAAGGTGTAGGCTCGAGTCGTGACAACATACATCATAAGTTGGCTGATACTACGTTACACGAATTTTAAAGTGAATATAATGAAGTTGTATTATGTAAGTGGCGAATACGTTATAGCATGTTAACTTAATTTTCATGATTATTTGGGGAATACGTACATACTCATATCAGAATATTATAGTTAGTACCTGAGTTAGCATAATTAATAAAGCTGATTAGTTGGCCTTGTTAGTGAGTTAGTTGAAGGATACAATTAGCGGGAAAGTTGGTTAAATAACAGAATTAGTTAGATAACAGAATTGGACTAAACCAACATGTTGAAATGTAATGACATGTTTAAAACAACGATTTCTGAAGCTTTCTTTAATATGTGGCGAAGTTCGCCTTTTTCTTACTCTCTTGAAGTCCAATTCCAATTAAACACTACTACATAAAATGAAACGGAAGGAATATTTCGTTTGGCAAAGAACAAACACAAAATCAATCCTTCCTAAAAATTTTTTTGGATGATCCGGCACGAGTGTTGCTATATTTTTGGAGAGTCTTAAGCAACATTGATTTGTATGGAGCATGAAATTGATCTGCTTTATGCTTTATGTCAATCTCATATTCCATTTTATTCTATGTTGATTCTTAAGTCACCCTAACTGCTGCTTTCTTTGCCTACAAAACACAACAAACTTGCATTATCTACAATGATTCCTTGATCTTGAGCATTGCTCGGACTCTCCAAAAATGTTGGTGTATCCGTGTTGAATCCTCAAAAAATGCACTACTTTGGAGGGTAGCATTTTTTGAGGAGTCCGAGCAACACATGAGACTAGTTCTTGCAAGTTGGCTATGTTGCTCAGACTCTTCAAAAAGTATTGCCACACTCGTGTTAGATCCTTAAAAATGCACTACTTTAAGAAGATCTGACATGCACCTGGTGACATTTTTGAAGAATCCGAGCAACATAGGTTGTTGAAATTGAAACAAGCCTTAAAAAGGAGCAAAAAACTAACCTGTTCATCCCAATTTGTTCTCAGAATAACAACAGAGTAAATCACAGCTTGAGCAGAAATTGCCAGAATGATTCCCAACCAAAGTCCCTTTTGCACAATTAGACAAGTATGTATACATCAATTTATTTGCCACATAATTCAACTCACATAGAGTAAAGAGTATAAGTTCTATGCAATTGACGTTGTAAAAAAGATTTACATTATTAAGTCGCTTAAAAAGTAACAACACGTGATTCTCTATATGAACGTTATATTAATTGGTAACCTCCAAAAAGGGGAAAACAATCTTCTATAACCGGTCACAATACATTTGATAACGTAAGAAAACTTAACACGGTCTGTTAGTGCATATAACTTAAACTCGAGAATGTAATGCAATGAAAATGAAATGTGTGAAGAAATAGTACCTTTCCTCCAACATGGTATACAAAAGCTAACACAATACCAATTGGTATTCCCCACAGATAAAAGGCTCCCAAATTGACATATGCACCTATCTTTTGCCACCCACATCCTCTAGCAATACCTAAAATATTTTTTATAAGGTCAATGACAAAGCAACAAATTTCGCTAAGAGTATTCAAGATTTATTATCTATGTATAAAAAGTAATATTTGTCTCATATACACAATTTAGACAAACCTGAAAATATAGATTGATGTGCATCTAAGAAGTGAGATCCTGCTAAAAAGAAACACATTTTCCCAACATATTTCACTATTTCTTCTTCATTGCTATAGCAATGGCCCCAGACTTTACGGATGGAAATCATGACAATAGCTACTAGAATGCCTTCTGTAGTAGCTAAGATTGTTGCAGTACGCGCTACAAGATGAGCTGTTTTTGGTCGTCCAGCTCCCAATTCATTGGAAACTCTTACACTTGTAGCTCCAGCTAGTCCTTGAGGCAACATATGTACCATAGCAGATGTATTAAGGCTGGAAAATTAAGTAATAGTAACGTTAGGCCGGGCAATCAAACATAATATAAACATCAAACATGATGTTTGCAAGTGAAATCAATGTGTTGAAAAACTAACTAACCTGATGGAAAGAACTGAGGTTTCTAGTTTCGGATTAGGAAGAAGACCAGACAACAGAACCATCATTTCAAACGACCATATCTCCAAGCTGAGTTTCAAAATATGGAAAGAGTCAAATTGACATTATTTTGTACTATGTTGCTCCGACTCTTCAGAAATGTTGCATTATTGGAGGCTCTGACACGGGTGTGACAACATTTTTTGGAGAGTCCGAGCAACACAATGATTAGATTAAAGGAAAGAAGTTGAGGAATACCATATCATAAGAGCGGATGGAATTGCTAGTCTAAGATATCTTGGGATATCAGAAAATGCTTCAGTTGAGAATCCGGTCCAAGTACTTTTGAAGGAAGGCGATATCTTAATATACGCAACTAACGAGAACACATTAATCCAGTAAGATGTAGCATTAGCCAGAGCAGCTCCTCTGCTTCCAAGGCCAGATTTGAGCACAAGAATCCAACAACCAAAAACATGCAGCAACGCGGTGCCTCCTGCAGTAAGCATCATAGGGACAACATTGTTTTGAGCTTGTAGAAACCTAATCTGGCATTCAAGTAGTCCATAGGCAAAGATGCTCGGTATCATGAAGCGTGCATAAATTCCTGCTTCAGCTGCTATTTCCGGATCTTGTCTCAACATTACAAGAATACGTCCTGCATTAGCCCAAATACAAGCAAGTGGTATGCTAACCAAAAGATTAACAAACATTGCCCTTTGCATATGAATACCAAGCATATGATATTGATTTGCACCATATGATTGACCACACAGTGTTTCCAATGCACTTCCCATTCCCATCTGATCAAAAGCGCGTACATAAAAAAGTTAGAAACTAGTTACTATGTACATATGTTACGCGCATATTTTCAGACATTTATTTATATTATGTGTTTAATATAACAACGTCTCACTATAGCAATACATTCAATAACTATCTTCCATATACAGTCAGACCTCTTTATAACAACATTCAATAAAACAACCAAATTTTCTTTGAATCCGACTTTCGTATTATGTTATACTGTATGTTCTCTATAACAATATCTCGCTATAAAAAAAAAAAAGAAGAAGAAGTTAAAGTAAGACTAACCAACAAGCCGAAGCCGGTCACAAAGGCAAAGGAAGTAGCCATTGAAGCACCAGAAAGAGCTAACTCTCCTTGATGACCAACAAACATAACAGAGATCACTTGTAAGGAATATAACAAAATATTAACTAACATCAAAGGCCCTGCCAATACCAATAACTTCTTCACTTGTACAAAAATCTCATCATATTTTCTCTCAATTCCTAAATTGGGACACTCAAGGTCTTCTTTCCTTTCTTCAATATCCATTCACTACAAAAAAAAAAAAAAAAAAAAAAAAAAAAAAGGAATTAGCAACGGACAAACTCTCTAGCTAGATAAAGTATTACAATTCATCGCTATATTATCAAAAAATTATGTTACCTACGAGTTATTTAGTGACAGTTTGACAATGAAGTTCATAGCTAATTCCAGTTCATTTTTAATGATTTTACCAACTAACTTATAGCATGTCCTTAAAAGTATATTCCGATTGATAATACAATATATTATTGAGGGATGTTACTACGAAGAGTTATTATATTTTTTGCGGTGAAATATAATAATAGCTAGTTGACTCTAGTCATGATTAACTTGTCCTAAAAAAATTGTTTAAAATAAAGTTTGGTGGTGGCTAAAAGGGTAAACTTTTATGATAAATGACTTTGCAATTTGTTAAATTACTATATAATATATAAAGTCGAAAAAAAAATTACAATTTAAAATAAATATAAGATCCTTACTGTATTAAATGAATATAAAATTCACCCAATATATTGTATAAATTTTTTTATAATAACATGTGTAGTAACTGGTATATGATTTTTTCTTTTGGAGGGGGTGGGGTGGGGTGGGGGTGGGGGTGGGGGGAGAATGCAAGCGTTCAATTTTTTATGAACATTTTCGTCTTTCTATTTTGACTTAACATCTTTTCATTTATTAACCAAAAAAAAAAAAAATCAAAAATCTTTTCATTTTTACTATAGTATGCTGATGCTAAATTGAGGAAGATAGTGTTGCACAATTATTTTTAAAAGTCGAAATTAACCACCCAAACCGATATTCAGAGGCGTATCCATGATTTTGAGATGATGGGTGCACTGTTATAAAAAGGTTGATCTATGATATAAATTTGATCTTGACATTTAGGTTTTTACTACTAAAAATCGTTAAAATTTTAAAATTATATATATATATATATATATATATATATATATATATTACCAATTACCACTTAGAGAAGTGTTATTTAATTTTAGAAAGAAAAATAAAACAAAATAAATATAAAATTCAAATTTCTAACCTCGTGGAGAGAGGTGCACCCGGTCATAATCGCATTATGCGATACTTCAAGTGTGGGTTCACACATCTATGTTTTAATATTTTTTTAAAAATATAACACTACTATATATGATCTCGGGAGGGGACCATGGGTTCACGTGAACCCGGTGACCCCCCTTAAATACACCTCTGCCGATATTCAAAGGTCGATTTTTGGGTAATATAGAACAAAATCAATTTTTTAAAGTTGAGGTAGATATTATACTAGTTGGTATCAAAAATCGCCCTTCAAAATATTAATTCTTTTTTGAAAGAAATGTCTTTTCTTTTTTTTTTTTTCGAAATATCGACCTCAGGCTCCAAAGATCGATTTTAATTTATACAATCATAAATTGTACCGTTGGTAGGATACATTCCTACTATTATACCATTAGTGCTTATTAGTTTAATTAAGAGTTTAATTTTGTTTTATTTATACTCTTAAAATTCATTTTTGCAGAAGTTTTTCATCTCGTAAGGAGATCGATGAAGTATTATATCTAGAGGAAGAGGGACATATATATATTGTGTATTGACCTAGAAAAGGAATATAATAGTCTCTCTAGAGGGTTCTATTGAAATGTTTGAAGGCTAATTTAGTGTGATTGAGGATATGTATAAGGGAGCCAAGACATTAACGAAGCTAGTAAGAGGAGACTAGGAGAATTTCTCAATTGTGATGGAATTGCACCAGAGATCAACTCTTAGCCTATTTTTATTTGTGTTGGTGATGGATGGACTGGTGCGACATATCTAAGCGGAGGTATCTTGGTTTATGTTATTTGCAGTTGACATAATTTTAATCGATGAGGCATGTGATAGAGTTAATGAAATGCTAGAGGTCTGTCTAGGTTTGTAGACAGACCCTGAAGTCTAAAGGGTTTGAATTGAGAAGGACTAATACATAGTATTTAGAGTGCAAGTTCAACGATGAAATCCATGTGGCAAATGTGGAGGTAAGGATTGATACACAATTCATCTCCAAGAAAGAAAGTCTCAAGTATCTTGGGTCAATAATTCAAGAAAACGAGGAGAGTGATAATGATGTCACACATCGTATTAGAGTACAGTGGATGAAATAGAGGCTCACATTCAATATCTTGTACAATAAGAATTATTGTGTCACCAAAACTTTTTTGTGAAACTGCACTGAATATGATCTATCTAAATTCATTTTTTTTTTGTGAAAAACCCAACTTTAAGAAGTCGGTTTCTTTAAAAATATTTTTGTAAAAAAAACAATATCCATAAGTTGGTATATCGTAAAAAAATTATAATTAAAAATCAACCTCTCGAGATCGATACCCAAAAAAAAAAGACCTCCAGAGATTGATTTATACTTTCTCGATTTTTAGCACTAAAAAAATTAACCTCCAAAGATTGATTCTTTTTTAAAAACAATTAATCTTAAATCAAGCTTCGAAGATCGATTTTATTGGAGGTTGATTTTTAATGTTTTTTTTTTTTTGAAAATTCACAACCTTTGTCATAACCTCTATTCAGATAACCATTTTGTGGCAACTTGTTCATTGTGTAATAGCTAGCAAACTACACCAAAGATGTAAACTGCACTTAGATAAACCTCATCCAATGTGTGCATGACCGAGTAGCAGATGGAGACTAAATTCGATTCCAAATCTCCCCGTAAGGGAGCCTCACCTTCCAACCACTCAACCATGACCTTGCCAATTTACTAAATTTTTTTTTGTAATAGTGAACATCCTTAGCATATACATTTATCAAAAAATCCTAATCACAAAAAATGAATACTCAAGCATGTAGAGATCCCTACAATCATCAAATGCCAACTTTTCTTTTTTTTCTTGAGTGATTGTTGAAAATAAAAAAAAATAAAATTGCACAAATGTATAAAGAACACATTAACCCCATTAATTATACACAGAGTGAATCTAACAAAAGAACATTTGTATAAAAAAAATCATCATTTTCTTAGACAAATAAAAAAAACACAAAATGTATATATAAAAACTTATCAAAAAGCTTAAAAGTAAAAAAGAAGTACCAAGTTAGAGTGATGCTCGTCTTATTTCTTCTTGGGAATTGAGAAGTAAAAAGATGAATTAATGATATTGGACTCTGTTTTGGACCTATTTATAGCTGTAAACTTGTTGAAAATTGCACTAATTACCCTTTTGTAGTGATTTAATTTTTGTCTTCTAGGAACTCGATATAAGTTCTTTAGAAACTGAAATTATGTTAAGAATTTCTTAGTTTTTTAGAAACTGAAATTATATTAAGTACAACTAGTGAAACATGTGATATAAAAATATATATTTATGTCCCTCAATTTTATTTTATTTTTACTTTGGTATAAATTAAAAATCAGTACAAAATAAGGATATTAGTATTAATGACCCTTATATATTTTCTTTGACTTATTTTAATTATCATGCTTAGTAAAAAATATATATAATCTCCAATTTGTAAAGTAGTACTCTCTCTCTCTCTCCTTTTTTTTAGTTCAAATGATAAGAACTTTGATTAATATATGTATTTTTTTAATTATATTAAAATGCAAAAATTACAATTTATAGTACTTTTCGTATAGTTTTTGAATATCTAAATTTCTAATTTAGGATATTCAAATCAATGTAAACTAAAAAAAAAGCTGGGTAGGGGGGTGGGGTATTACAATCAACAACTAATGTAATGAAAAAAATTATCAAAGAGAAAGGTGTAACTTCATGTTTATTTTTATTCTTTTTTGAGATTACAGATTTTTCCTCCCCCTATGTCACTTTACTTGTCCAAATACATTTCACAATTCCTTTAAAAAAATATATATTAAATGAAGTGAATATTTATCCTCTGATTTGTTTTACATGTCACATTTTTTTCACTCAACTTTTAAAAGACATTAATTAAAAGGGTAAGTTAACTAACTAATCATTATTCATTTATCTCAATTCAATAATATTTTCTTTTTTCATCATAGTAATTAATTCTTGTTATTTATTGAATAAAAGGTTAGGCTGGAATTAATAATTAATTTTATTTTAATATTTTAAAAAACAACTATTTGAATAATTATTTATTAATTATAAATGGTATTATTTAATTTCGAAATTGATAGAAAACAAAGTAGTACTATCATTATTGATTTTTTTCTTTTTTAAGACATATTTAATATAATTTCATAAATTGTAATTATAAAAAAAAAAAAAAATAGTTCCACCTAGTCAGGATTCTTTTATCCAATTCCAAAATGACCTTGCCCACACTCACAACATAAGTCACATTCATATACACACGTGTCAATGACATGCATGCATTAATTAGCAATGTTATTGGTTATAAAAAGGTGTCCCGTCACCTTGATTATTGGATAAGTTTTAATTAATCTTAACTATAATTTTTTGAAAATTTTCAATTTATTGGGCGAATGTATGTAATTAAAAAAGATACATATTTTATGTGATTTTTTTTATTTCCTTCCGATATATATCTAATATCCAATATTCTCATTTAACATGTACCAAAGTACCTAAACAAATTGATGAAATCCAAAAGTCACTCCAAGAACTACCAACATAACCATAAACATAAAAACATACCCCCAACAATAACATCCTTAAATGCAACAAGCAAAAAACACCCAACAATAAATACTATTCGAGATGCGCTTAAACAAATTCAAACATCGCGATTGTAGTTGTTGAATTTATTAGGGCTATTATCATAAGTTGCAGTCTTCTTGCACTTGACACTAATCTCATACTTGATCGTAAATTTAAGTAACCAAAATCGTATAATGGTATATTTAAATGATTATTTTAAACTCTTTCTTCAAACATAAGAGACAACTTTTTTTTTCATTAATGACATATATATCCTACCATCATAAAATTAAACCCATAGTGAAATCAAAGTACATAAATAAATTCGTAAAAATACCAAATCATTACTCCAACAACTTAGAACCAACACAAACATAAAAACATCAACCCCAACAATAACAATATCCTTGAAACAATAAAATGAAACCACTACTTGCACAATTCATATAGTCTACTACTTGAGGTACGCACAAGTTAATCCAGATATCACTAATAATAATTAACCCTATTATAATTCTTGGACTTGTTATCATAAGTAGTAGTCTTCTTACACTTAACACTAGTTTCATACTCAGTAGTAACACCATTAGCTTTGTCTTTCACTTTGTAAGTCGATTTATAATTAGCTTCCTCTCTATAACCTTCACGTCCACTAAGCCTATCTACAAATTCACCAGACCTATAAGTCGTTGTAACTTGTCTTCGTACCCTTTTGTATTTCACCAGAATTGTAACCTTTTGGTGTTTCAAGAATCGCTAAGCCACAATAGTGTACTCCATTGTTTTTTCCAGACATCTGGAACAAATTTGAAAAAAAAAAAAAGAAGATAAAAAGGAAGAGGAAAAAATGTATGTTTTTTTAATTTTATTTGGGACTTGGTTTTGGTGATTTAAAATGGGTTTTTTGGCTTGGTATTTATGGGGGTGGGGGGGGGGGGGGAAGGAATTGTAGGGTAACAAAAGGATATTGACTGTTTGGTTTCTAGTTTTTGAATATGAGACGTTGCTTTTTGATGTGCATGTACTAGTTTTAAAAAAATTAGGATATATATGGGAAAATATAAGAAAGAATATACAAATGTTATTTAAGTTATTAGGATATATGGAAAAAGATTTGATTTTATTCTGGTACGAAAATTATTTTAGTTCTTAGGATATATATGGAAAAGGGGATCATAACGAAAGATTTGATTTTGTAGTCGTTAGGGTTGAGCAGCCTCCAAGAATTCTAATTTGAGTTGAACACAATTTGTAGAGTCTCAACTCGAATTGAACATATCTTGTAGAGTACCACAAAATTTCAATTTCTACAATTAGATGAATTTATTGTTAAGACTTCAACTTAAGATATTTGGTTAAAGATAAAAAAGATACTTACAATCCTTCTTGTTTTTTTAGGCTTTTTCTTTGTATTTTCTACCCTAAAAGAAAGGGTAGAGATCGATTTCTTTCTCTCTCGCAAATAAATGAATATCAATTTTATGATTCATTTATAAATATTCTTCTAACTATATGATCATTTTTATAGGGCAAAGGCATAAATTCCCCCTTGAGCTTGTCCCGTAAAGTTAATTACACGTTTAAATTATCATAGTGATATATTACACATTTTTACTATCTAAAAGTGAATTTATTTACCCCTTTGTCACCCACCCTCCTCTAGTTCTTTCTTATTTGCTATCATTATTTATTTATTAATCCAATTGACTATTTTTTACTTTAATTAATTCCTAATTTCTTTTATAAAAAATTCTCTTTCACTAAGTATTTATCTTTTGATATTAGTATTGTGTATGTATTTTATATTAATTATTAATGACTACCAAATTTTGAATATCGCATTAATATAAATAAAAATAAATTTTAATAGTATTTTAATTAAAAAATAAATAAATAAAATTTTAAAAATGATGGATATTATTATATCAGAGTTTTTTGATTTTGAAGGTTCTTTCAATCTTTTAAGTCATGCTAAGCGGGTTGAAGTTATAATTTTTTGATTTTGAAGGTTCTTTCAATCTTTTAAGTCATGCTAAGCGGGTTGAAGTTATAATTTATTTTATTTTTTGTACTTTTCCTCAACTACATATCTTAAGCGAAGACGACTGGGTTGAAGATATAATTTTTAAATATTTTTTCTCAATTATATATCTCCAATAACACATTGAGGCAATGAAATATGAATTTTATAAAGTAATGATATTAGGTGATTTATACAAGTTCAAATTTTTAAGGTGGAGAATCTCTAATTTCCTCAAGGTTTTCTATAATACAATCTCATATTACTACAGAAAAAATTGAACTACTAAGGTATCTTTAATATAAGAATATCTAAAAGAAAAATTACTAAATATGCATATTTGACCAATTTATTTATAAATATTAGTAAATAGAAGGAACCGACCCATTTATCCTATTTAAATATGTGAAACTCACAACTGCCCTCACCCATTACCCACTTCTTCTTCATTCTTTATTGTTCATCACAATTTTTTTTTATTTTTCATCACAATGGTGTGAGTTTTTTGTGGTGTTTGTTAGTTGTTCCGGTCTGAAAGCATGAAGCTCATTAAAACTTCATAAGAGCCATGGTTGAAACATTGAGCTTGTCGGAACACCTGCAACAGAAAGCAAACGAGAAAAATCGAAAAGAGGGTAAGGAAAAGGGGTTTGGTTAGGTGTTTGTCGATGATTGATTTGGAACTTTTGGTGGTTGTTTGTGGTGGGTTAGGTGGTTATTTAGTGGCTGTTCTTTGCCGAAGATGGGTTGATTGTTCAGAAAAGAAGAGGTGATGACGCTGTGGAGATGAGTTTGTGGTGGTAATAGGTTGACTGTTCTTCCTTGGATAAAACGAAGAGAAATCTATATATATATTTAAAGGAGAAACAGAGAATGTGATGTGGCATCTCTCTATGGCTCCATTCATATTTATTTTTTTCTCATTTTTTAGGTATTTTTTTCATATAAATATAATAATTTACTCACTAAAAAAATAAACAATTAAATAATTTACTCACTAAGAAAACAATTAAATAAGCCCACGTACTTTTTCACCTTTAAAAGTTGTAGCTGCACAAATTTAATCATATACGTTTCAGTTGTAACTGTAGGTATTTTTGGTTCAAGGAACTCCAAAAGACAATTAACAATTAAATAATTCACTCACTAAAATGCATTTCTTTAATGCTCTTAATCATGATGAAAACTTCAAAAGCCTCTAACCAACTAATCAGAAGAAGAAACATTTTCTAAACGGTATGCAACAAAGAAATAAATGTTCTTAAATGTAACCGTTTTTATCTTTTACCTATATATCACCCAAAATTCACTTCAATCCATCATATGATAAATCCCTTTGGTGTCAGGTTAATCCCTTTGATTTTTTTTTTTTTAAATTTTTATTTGCTTTTTCTTTTTAAAATATTTATATAATATTATATAATTACTTGTGACATGTGTTTGTGTTTTTGTCTGGTGACTAATCTCATTGAATTCTTTATTTTTATTTTATTTTAAAAATATTTATATAATATTATATTGCTACTTGTGATATATGTTTCTGTTGTTTTGCAAATTGAAAATAGATGACTAGCAAATGGAATCATAGGCAGACATAATTTTATCTTATTTTGTTTGGTAAGTTATTTATTATTTTTAGTGGATTGATATGATTTTTTATTTATGTTACAGTAACATTGTTATTCTCATCTTCTTCTAAATGTTTATGAACTTTCTTGAAAGAAAAAAATAGGTACTATTGAATTCTTGGTGTTAATTATTTACTATATTTATTATAATAATGTGTTTTCTCACTCCTTTATCTTGTATTATTCTAGATAATATAAGCATATTTTTGTTGCTTAGATGTTGGCGGCTAAAGTTAAAAATATATCAACAATAATAATATGTTATTTTACAATAAGCTCTACCAATTAAATTTACGTATTTCCAGTTAAAAGAATTACGTAAATTATAAATTCTTAAGTTGACCAAAAAAAGATTGAAGCTTGAGAATTTCACTTGTATTTTGAATTCTCTCCTTTTTTTTCTAATGAGCATTGAATTTATAGACTTTTTAAAAAAATAGAAATGAGTAATGATTTTATGTTTTATGACTTGTTAATATAGCTTTAATATTCTTTAGGACTCACTTATTATTTTGCAGTAACCGTTGTTGATGAACACTTTCAAACTTTATTTTTTTTTTAAAAAAAATAATACATAAAGTGTAGTTCTTGGATGTTAGAGAAAAAAGTTAGAATATACTTAATTAATTTTAATGAATAGATGGGGAAAAGATGTTTTCTATGACAGTTCTGAAGTCATCAATCTTTATTGTATTCTCTGAATATTGGCTTATTACACCTTGTATACGAGAAGAAAACTGAAAATACTCCAAAATCCTTTACTTTCTTGAATTATTTCTTTGGTATGATCAAAGATGTAAAAAGTCATCTTCTCAAGAAATAAAAAATCTATGATGTTCAATGATCCTATAGATACATATATCTATGTGTTTGTTTGTTTAATTAACGAAGTAAAATTAAGTTTAAATTTGTACACATCTCAATATAAAAACATTACATTCTTATTTTGAAGTTCCATCTCTTTCTTTCAAGATTCAGCTTTAAAAGAAAATATAGATTACTGCTTCATTTATATAGATTATTATTATATATAATTCAAGTATTTGTCGATTATTAAAAATTCTAAAATTAAAGAAAAATAAAAAGAAAATCAATAACAATAACGCATTGCTTTTTTTTTTTTTTTGGTTAAAAGAGGAGATATTATATCATAATATTATGTATCAATACAAATATAATGCATGGCTTAAAGCTTAAGAAACAATGTATTCAAAAATTCAAGACTAAAAGAAGTTTTAATAGTGTTGATATTCGAGAATTAAGGGAATATTAAGAAAATTCAATAAGATTTTTATAATTGCGTGAACTAATTCAGTGTGATATAAATTCAAATGAATGATTTTTCAAGTGATATTAGAGATAAAGTGGGTAGAATTTAGTGAAGAAGAAGATATAATTATTAGAGAATTTTAATAATTAATTAGTGTAAAATAGAGTATAATACACCACATACTGTGATAGTGGTGTTAAACATCTCGTGGTGGTATTAAATTCACATTTAAATAGTAAGAATGTGTAATAGGTCGTCATAATAGTTTAAGCGTGTAACTGACTTTTTTGGTACAAGTTTGAGAGGGAATATATGCATTTTCCCTTTTTCATAAGATAAAATCATAACATGTATTTCTTGGAAAAAGACATAAATTTCCCCTCAAACTTGTAAGGAAAAGTCTGTTACACGCCTGACAACCTATTATACATCTTAACTATTCAAAAGTGAATTTCATACCATCCTAAGACGGATAACACCACTCTCATAGTATGTGGTGTATTACACTTGCTGTCATATCAGTGCCATCCCCTCTTCTTTTCAGAACATCCAACCCATCTCCAGGGAAGAACAACCACCAAACAGACACCTAAACAACCAAACAACCACCAAAAATTCCAAATCAGTCATTGACAAACACCTAGCCAAACTCCTTTCCCTTACCCCTTTTCGATTTTTTTATTTTGGTTTTTGTTGCAGGTGTACCGGCGAGTTCAAAGCTTCAACCATGACTCCGATGACGTTTCAATGAGCTTCGCACTTTCAGATCTGAACAACTAAAAAACAACCACAACAGACTCACGCCATTGTGATGCTTTGAGGTTGTGATGAAAAATAAAGAATGAAGAAGAAGAGGGTAATGGGTCGGAGTGTGAAGAAGAAAGATGTGTTTGGGCGGGCGGGGGGGGGGGGGGAGTGTGGAGTAAGAGGATTTTGATTTTTTATTTTTTTTAACTTAAACTTTTCTGACGCAGATTTTTTTTTGTCATGTCCGTTTTAGGGGTAAATAAATTTACTTTTAGATAGTAAAGATGTGTATATGTCATCATGATAATTTAGTAAATTTAAGTGGGAATTAATGTCTTTCCCTTTTTTCTTCAATCCAAATTCCAGATAATCATAAAAGATCATTAACCCACAAAAATAATAAGTCGTAATAACATTATATATAGCAAGTAATGTCTTTTATATATATATATATAGTAATCGAGAAAAATAAAGGATCTCCTGTGCTGATATTCTTACAGTTTGAGCATGAATAGTTGTTTCAACTCCACAAAAATAAAAATAAAATTTTCTTATATCTTACCTTTTCTGACTCCACTCATAAAATTTCACTGAATAGATTATATTATGATATATTTAACTAAAATTATATCCATAATGGACTATTAAAACCAAACATTCTCTCTTATCTTTTCCCACCTAATAAAAAGTAATTATTACTAGTACATGCACATAAATAAACAAACGTTACATATCCAAAACTAACAAATCAAACGTTCAGTACCCTTTTGTTACCCTACAATTTTCCCTATATGTTACAAGCCAAATCACCAAAAAAGAAATCCACATTTCTCTTCTCTTTTCACCTTTTCTTACTTTGTTCCAAATGGCTAGAAAAAACAATGATAATGTTATTCCTTGTGTTGGTTTAGTAGAATTTGTTAAAGCACCAAAAGGTTACAATTCTGGTGAAATACAAACAAGTACCAAGACAAGTTACAAAGATTATGGTGGCGGTTCGTCTAGCAGGGTCATCGAGACTTATTAAGTCTGGTGAATTTGTAGATAGGCGTAGTGGACGTGAAGGTTATAGAGAGGAAGCTAATTATAAATCGACTTATAAAGTGAATCACAAAACTCATGGTGTTACTACTGAGTATGAAACTAGTGTTAAGTGCAAGAAGACTACTACTTTTCATAATAAATCCAACAACTACAAGCTAGAAGGTTAATTATTATTAGTTGTGTTTGAATCAGCTTATGCACATCTAGAGTAAAATTTTCTATGTTATTGTTGGGTGCATGTTTTTATGTTTAATGTTGGTTTAAATGTTGGAGTGATCATATGGTAATTGCTTCGGTATTTTTCATGAATTTGTTCGTGGATTATGTTGGAAATATATATATAGGTAGGGAAATATAATATCACAATAATAATACAAGAATTAGGATAAATACTACTACAATAATATTCTTAAGTAATATATATGTATATATATATTTATATAATTCTTGAGTCGTGCTAGGCACTGTCTTAAGAAACTATTTCAGCGGTGTGAAATGTTTCTCCAGGATTAAACAAGTCTTCTCTAAATTAATTAGAGGATACATGTATCAACAAATTATACTACAAAAGAAAGCAAGTCGAAAGAGGATATTTGAAATTGGCTAAGTCTTACTCTTCATTTGGTTGTCCCTCCTCAAAACACCATCAATTACTATATATAGAGGAGCATTGGCAGTGGAGTAAAACATATTACACAATGTTACTTGGAGGCAAAGGGAGAATTACTTGGAGAGTAAGGAGTTAAACTTGGGGACAAAGTAGATTAATACTTGGAGTTTAAGTTTAATGACATAAGCACATTAGTCATCAACTTAATGACATAAGTGCTTATGTCACAAATTAATAGAGTCCAAAATATGTCTTAAATTATTTTAAAATATTCAACTGATTATTGACTTCCTAAACTAGTATATATGTTTAATTTTGTGTCTCAATAATCTTTTAATATGCTCTTAATTGTTTTAGCAAAAATAATCTCTCATCCTTCTTTTTCTCTTGAGTAAACACTAAGGGGTTGTTTGGTTCGGTTAAATTATTTATGGAATATAATTTTTGGACTAATGGAATAAAATTTATATTGTACTTAATTTATGAATAAATATGTAACGGTCACAACCAGATATATTATATAAATCTGATCTTACCTTATTTAGTGAACCAAACAATTCGTGAGAACAAAAAACTCTTGGTTGGTTGGTATTTCACATCATCATTTTATGCTCGACTAATTTAAATTTACACCAAGATTCTCACAAATTTGTTTTATGTAGTTTAATTTGACTGTTTCTGAAAATTTATGTAGGTAAAAAAGTAAATAAAAGACTTTCATACAAGTTCTCGTAATCAAGAATAAAGTTTTCATAGCAAACAAAGCATTGTTCAAAAGTAAGCCAATCTATTGGGTAAAAAATACTGTCAGATTTCATGTAAAATAATATTTATTTATTGGGAAAATAACCATTTTAATCTCTGAATTGATGCATAATTTTTGTTTTTAGTTCATGTATTATTTGACTATACATATTTAACCTTTAATTATTTAATGTGTTTTGGTTCGTAATTAAATGCTTGAAGAATTATGTGTATTAAAAAAATTGAATTTAATAAAAAATAAATGTTAAATGTTTAAAGACTAAAAATTATTAATTAGGACACCATTGATAGCTTTAAGGAGCAAACAGAGAAGCAAATGAGATCAATTTATATATTTAAAATAATCATTCTAATGGTATATTTTTAAAAAATATATGTAATGTAATTTTAATCTTATATACATAATTCTTCAAGCATTTAGAATCACCAATACTTTTTTTTATTTTATATATTTTAAAATAATCATTTTGTTAAATAGTTAATTTTTTGTTAATTTTAAGGACGAAAACCGCATAATTCAAATAGTTAAAGGTTAAATGTACATACTCAATTATGGAAGAACTATTAAGCTATTCTTCGAAAATACACTGAGTATGATATTGTTATTTTTGTTATATAACGTAAATAAATTAATATTTCACAATTTTCTCATGCTCATGATCTCTAGCTAACGTGTAAATATAGGTACTATTGATTTGATTCGATTTACTGGCATATTTTGCTGGAATCAGTTCATGCAGATTTTAAATTTATAGTACTTTATCTAGTAGTTAAAGAAAAAGATTTTGACAGTGAAAAAATGTATTTTTTTTTAGTTGTTTGTATATATTTCGAATAGAATGAAGACTAAAATAAAATTATTAGATATGGAATGTAATTATCAAAATCATATCATTTTATCATTCAGCATAATGTATATTCACCATATTTATAATATTTTCTTTTTTTGATATTCATTTTGAAGCTTAATTAAAATTATGAAATGAAAGTCGCATTGATAAGTTTTACTTTAGGTTATGTCAATATGATTTTATTATTAAGACTCCAACATGAGACATCTAGTTTAAGATGAAAGGGGATACTTATCGAAGCTCGATAATCTTTGAGGTATCGCTACTATTTTTTAGTCTTTTATTTTGGATTCTTTCACAAAAATGAAGGGTAGAGATCGATTTCTTTCTATTTATGTGCAATAATAGGAGATCAATCTTATGATTCCTTTATAAATATTCTTTTGATTATATGATCATTTCTCAAAAGATAAAAGCATAACATGTCATTTTTTTTCTTCAATTTCAAATTTTAGATAATCATAAAAGATCATTATTATAGATAGCAAGTAATCGAGAAAATTAGATTCAATGTTTAAGCAGTTATACGTTGTTGATCTCCAGTGCCACTTATAATTATACTAAAAAGATATTCTTACAATTTACATCGACAATCTACCAAAAATAGTCTTAGAATAAGAGTTTGCATATACGTTACCCTCCCAAACCTCAGTAGAAATTAATGTTGTTATTGTAACACATATATATATATGTTAAAACCAAACATTCTCTCTTATCTTTTCCCATCCCATAAATGTTAAAAGATCCAAAACCAATAAATCATATGGTCAAATATCCTTTTAGTTACCCTACAATTTTCCCTATATATACCAAGCCAAAGCACCAACCAAAATCACCAAAACAAGTCCCAAAAAAAAATAAAAATACCAATAATTTTTATTTCCCCTTCCTTTTTCACCTTTTTCTTCCAAATTTGTTTCCAAATGGCTGGAAAAAACAATGAAAATGTTGGCTATGTTGGTTACGTAGAATGTTGTGAAGCAGAAGCACCAAATGGTTACAATTCTGATGAAATACACAAGAGTACTAAGACAAGTTACAACGATTATGGTGGCGGTACGTCAAGCAGGGTCACCGAGACTTATAAGTCCGGTGAATTTGTAGATAGGCGTAGTGGACGTGAAGGTTATAGAGAGGAAGCTAATTATAAATCGACTTACAAAGTGAATGACAAAACTCATGGTGTTACTACTGAGTATGAAACTAATGTTAAGTACAAGACGACTACTACTTATGAGAATCCAAACAAATCCAACAACTACAATAGGTTTAATAATTATTAGTCGTGTCTGGGTCAGTTGGCATGCATCTCTTACTATAGAGCACGTATATCGAGGCAACTCTGTCTACTGAAGCTTGGATAATTAATATTCTCTATGTTATTGTTGGGGTGTTTGAAAGTAAATTAGGGATTGTGGTAGTAGTGGTTTGATTGTTATGCTTAAGTATTTTATTGTTGTGTGAATGTTTTTATGTTTATGTTGGTTGTAATTTGTTTGAGCTTTTTTTTTTTTTTTTTTTTTTATGATTTTTATTTCACTATGGCTTCCAAAACTAGTATGTTTATGTTTAATTTGTGCCCCACTAATCTTTTAATCTTCCTTTGACTAATTGGAATAATTAAATTATCTCATAATTATAGGCTTGAGATTATAATTTTTAGATTAATTGGAATAAAATGTATATGATGTTTAGATAAAGGATAAAATTTACATCATCAATCAAATATAGTATAAATCTAATTTCAATTCATAGGGCATCCCACTTTATCCTGCATACCGAATGCTCGTTAGACAAAAGAATATCTCTTGGTTGGTTGGTATTTCATCCGACCATTTTCTGCTTGATTAGTTTGGATTCACGCCCATAAGATTTTGGTAAATTTATTTTATATAGTTTGATAATTCACTCTTTTATGATGGTTAGGATACATGACAATGGCATTTGCTTATTTACATTTGTGAAATAATTCACGAAATGACCAATTGCAACATGTTAATTATAAGAATTTTAACAAATCTAAAAGGGGTAAAATGATGTAAATTATGATAACATTTCGAAGCATATCCAGGATTTCAAATAAGTAAATATGGAATAACATTTCAAATTGAAAATAATTAGACCATCAAAGGTTATAGTAGAATGATAAATCTCAATACATTCTCAATTAGAGGTTGCAGGTTCAAAATATGAAAATAAAGTTGTCTTTAATACATAGGAGCACTTTTTTCACCCTAAAATAGACTTTCTGACACAAATACAGATTAATCCATTCTAAAGCGGGCATCAGGATACCATGTAGGAAACATATATCTATTTAGTAAATCCAATAACTTTATACCAAACTCTATATTTGTATCAACACGTACATTCACTTAAGACATATACAAAATAAAAGGATAGCGAGTTCAAAACTTAAGCTTGAGCGTTATATTTATGTTTAAGAAATTCACTTAATATGTATAATGATTTATTTTCAAACGCAGCAACCAAAAACTAAAAGAACTCAGAAATCAGAAATCAGAATTCATAGACTTAAAATCTTGAATATATGTCTCGAATACTTAACACTTAACTTGAATCAAATAAACCATGAGGAAGAATATTAGAATACACAAAAGAAATCACTTAATATGTATAATGATTTGTTTTCAAACCTAAAAGGATTCAACAATCAGAACTCATAAACTTAAAAATCTTGAATATCTATCTCGAATACTCAACACTTAACATGAATAACAGATAAACCATAAGGAAGAATATTAGAATACATAAAAGAAATCACTTAATATGTATAATGATTTGTTTCCGAACACAGCAAGCAAAAAACTAAAAGGACTCAGAATCAGAACTCATAAACTTAAAATCTTGAATATCTATCTCAAATACTCAACACTTAACTTGAACAACAGATAAATCATAAGGAAGAATATTAGAATAAACAAAAGAAATCACTTCTCCAGGTAGAATCCTACTACCATTTTTCAAGAGACAAATTCCACAATCACCAATTCTTCTAAAAATTGATGGTTCAATAAAATTTGTAGAAGCAAATTCACCACAATTTATTTGAACATCATATACTCCATCAATATTTGATGCTTCATTCACAATTTGGACTGTATATTGAGGTATATGAAGACCATTAAAACCTGATGGGCCTTGGTATATTTGTATATCTGTTGGACAACATTTTCTTGTATAGTCAAGCCCACCTACAAAAAAAAAAAAATCATGTAAGTATAGAATAATAACAAGACGTTAAAAGGGCAATTGAAACTTTTCATTTTCAAATTTATACTTTGTTTATCTGATATACATATTGAGATCTTGATTAGCTCGATCAGTTAGATTCATTTAAGGAAAAAACGCTCCTTATCAGAATTGTTGGTTAATGGTGAAAGAATTGTATTCATTCCACTGCAATTCTTATTGATTTTATTTTCAAATTCTATTTATGTTTAATCGTTATGCTATGAAAAATATATAGAAATGGTATGAATCAATTCTATATTAAAAAAAAAATCAAATATTCATTACTCAAATGATTCACTCTTCCAATTCTGAATATAGAAAGAGAAGACTATATTTGTCATGAATAGTCTTAAAAATTCCTAGAAGGAATTAAATTATTTATAGTGTCAGTATATAAAAATTAAATTCAAATGTAAATCAATGTTCAATCTAAATTTTGAGATACTTCTTTCATCATACCACCCAATGTTGTAACGTCTATAAAAATTGGGCATGTTTGACCAAATTTATAAAATTTGCTTATTTTTTTAAAAATATTTTTATCATATATTTCATTCAAAGTACCTTTAATCCAAAACTCCAACTTCCCACTCAGAATTTTGAACAAATTAAACACCTTAATTGTCCAAAATAAGCACTTCATTTTATTTTATAAAAAAAAAAGAATTTTAAATTTGTAGTACCGTTATCAAACAAGCTCTATTATAGATGATAGAGAGCTCTTTCTTTTTAACGAATGTTACACTAAACAAATTTCAATTAATCAAACTCTAGTATAGATATCAAACCCTATGCAGAAATTCAAAAAGAAAAAACTCAAACAACAAGAAGACAAAAAAATACAATCAATTAATTAAAACAAGAGAAATATAGTGATATAAGGTGAAGAATTACATACATGAAGTTGTGAAGGGGAAGAGAAGCAAAAACACAAAAATTAGCCATAATTTTTTTCCATAGCTTGATGAAGGATGAAGCATGAGGAAAAATCTTCAAGTGGGACAACTTTAATTTAGTGTGAAGAATTAAAAATATAAAAATATTTTGGTTTGTGAGATTTGATGTGAAAATTGTTATATATATATATATATATATATATATATATATATATATATATATATATATATATATTTAAATTTTGAGTTTTAAAGATATAATGAGGAGAAAAAACGTGATTCTTGATCTTTTGCAATGATGAATTGAATAATTATCCAAGTGGTTGGATATTAATCAATTTTAATTAAGAAATGCTGAATAGTACACTAGCTGTTGCACATTAATATTCCATAACGAATTTGGTAAGAAAATAACAACTTTCACATTCTTTTTATTTTTGTAATCTCCCAAGAAAAAACATCGATTATATTTTGATTTTAACTCATATATATCGTTAGTATAAAGAATTTTGACACGGTCAAATCATCTTTACTTATTGTATCAGGTAAATTACAGATTTCATATTTTAAGGATGCTTGTTTATAAATATTCATTGACTGCTCTGATAATGTATTTAAAAATAAATAAATAAATTGATAGTGTATATATAACTTAAGAGGATGAATATGACAAATATCTCGTCTATTTCACTATTATATCTTAACCAAGAAAATAATCAAAGATTAGAGATAAATTCAAAATTTGTACTTTTATGAATTCTAGTATGAGATCTATCATAATTCATTTGATTTATTACGTTCATAATCAACCATGTATTCTTGTTTAATGAGTTTCTTGTAATACATATACGGTTGGTCTTTGATTATTACATTTCTCTTTAACAATGGAGCATAAGTCTTTTAGAAACTGATGTCATATTCGGACATAACTTGTGAAATCTATGAAAAATATAAATTTATACTTCAAAAAAAAAAAAAAATTATTATGAAAGGGATAAATTAAAGACTATTTGACAAAAGTGCAAATGACCCTATCAATGAACTAATTTAAGCCCATCAATTTGGTAAGCATACCCAGCTCACTAATAGGATATGGGCCTAGAAAAAAAATACCAACTTATATACAGGTAAAATTCACAAATAACAATATTTAGCTATTGTATTTGAAAATTCAAGAATTTTTTTTTCAATGGAATTTAAAATTCAAGAAAAGTGACTATTCTTCAATGACATAATCGAAAAATGATCAGTAGACGTTATTTATAAAATATAGTACGGTAGGTTAAAATACAATGAGTCAATGAAGAAATATCGATTATATTCATTTGATATTCAAAATTTATTATATCGACTAATTCAAATTCGCAGTGCAAAAGACATTGTTAAGAGGGAGGGAATTTCCCATCGGAGGTTTCTCCATTTCCTAGACTCAAAAGACGACATATTATCTACTCGTTAAGAATGAAAAGGAATTCCGGCCATGCCATCACAGACTTGATAATAACTCATCTCTCTTTTGTTTCTCCCTTGTTTAAGAAATTAAATCCTTCCAAAAAAAAAAATATTGGAAAACAAATTCACATACATTAAAGTTGTAACTCACGTTCATTGTGTGGAAATTTGGTTGGTTTTGTCTTGTAGTCTTTGGAAGAATAATTCAATTTCAAGTCTGAATACACATATATATACACACATAATTCTAATATATAGATAGAGAATCATACTATTTATATATATTAAATATTATTTTCCATACATAACGAAATTTCTAGCTTTGTTGTTAACCAGACAACAACTGCTACTATAAAAGTAAGGAGATATATATACAAGAACGAGCCTTAGCTTAAAGCAAATACTTAGAATGTGCCACGACTATGTATATATAATATACATATTCAAACTCGAGCTACTTGTGGAGATAGGTTTTTGATTCGTGAATTGAATACGTTAACTCTCAAAATGGACTTTAGATGCAAATATTAATTACTAAATGTTTTACATTAAGATAACACAAAACAAAAACAAAAACAAAAGTAATTGGCAGTCATGTCATACAAGTTATTTGGCTAGCTAGATGACAAAGAGAAAGCATTATTCACACAAAAATTTTTACAACATTTAATTAATTTACTCACAAGCTTTCCCTATTTCCCCCTTGCAATATTTATCAAATAACTCTCTACACCCTCATAATTATATTCTATTATTGCAAATTATACCCTAGTGCATAATCTTGATACATTCCTTCATGAGAATTTTGAAGAATATTTGAAGATGAACCCCAAGAATTTGATGAAGAAGCTGTATTTGTATCAAAATCATTACACCACCATGCTAAATTGTCCCTTGATCCTTCATCCATCTCTTTAAAACAATCGAATTCGGAACCTATTTGTTGATTCTCTGAATGCATCTTTAGGCATATTGATCCCTTGTTGTTGAGAATTAGGTCATCAATCTCCAACTGAGTGAAACCCTGAACGCCCTGAATCTGAATCTCTCTCGCGTTTTCTTGTCCTATGTTTGTGTCAAGAACATTTTTTTGATTGTTGTTGAAGTCATTAATTGGACTACTTTTTTCCACTTGATCATTCACCTTGAAATTAGTACTAGCAAATTCATTGATCCCAACTTTTTGCCCTAGTTCACGAGCATGGTTTTCACTAGGGTTTATCGGTGTGTAAAGGGGTGATTGATTCTCATTTAAGCCATTAGCTTGTAGGGTTTGGATCATTTTTTGTTGGAGAGGGGTTAACTTAGGCCAAAGTGATGGATTATTATAGAAAGAAAGAGGGTTTTGTAGGGTTTGAAGTTGCATATGAAGTTGAAGCCTTTCTAGAGCTGAGTTGCTTAGGTTTTGTAATAATGGATTTTCTTCTAATCCATTTATGTCCTTAAGATCTTGGCCACCATTAGCAAGCAATAATCTATTCATTTGAGATTGTTTTCTTTTTCCAAGAAGCTTCTTCTTAAGTCTAGTGTTCCAGTAATTCTTGATATCATTGTCTGTTCTTCCAGGAAGTTGTGCAGCTATTATAGACCACCTAAAGTTTTCACAAAAAAAGGGTTTTAAACACAATCAGATTAAGTTTGTTCTGATACACATTATAATTAAATAATCAGAAGTATGCTCTCTAAAGTAGCTTAATCACGCTTTCAGATGGGATGGTCGTCACATACTTAAGCAAAGTTAAACCCTCAGAAAGTAATTTGGATCATCAACAAGCAACATGAAGAAAAGGTCTAAGAGAACTAGTAATATGATCTCTCTATCAGCCTAAATTTTCATATGAGATGGTCGAAGATTTAAACAAAGGGTTTTAGACATAAGCAAATAAAGATTGTTTCGAGACATAATATAATTAGATAAATAAAAGATTTATTTTCTCTGACAGGTTAATCACGTTTTCAGATGAGATGATCGTCACCGTCTAAAACAAAGTTAAACCATGAGGATCATGAGCAAGAAAAAGTAAAGGTCTTAAAAACCTTATAGAGAAGAGAGAAATTAATTCATAACAATTATCTCTTAACAACAAGAACTAAAGGACAAAGTAATTTAGTTGGATTTCCATTACTTTTTGTTGTTATTGTTTTGTGTTTATCTATGAAATGAAAGAAAGAGATAAATATATTACCTGCTGCCAATACTAATATAGAGGCTACAAATGATATTGTCTTCTTCTTCAGTAAATCCACCATGTTTAATATTAGGTCTTAAGTAATTCAACCATCTTAGCCTGCAACTCTTCCCACATCTCTTAAGCCCTACAATAACAATAACAACGTCTCAGTTACAAGCAAGTTTTCGAGGATTTTTAGGTTTTTCTTAAGCCCTAAAATTAAAAAATATCTTTTAAACATCATCAATTAATCAAATTACTTAAAAAAAATTCCCAATAATTAAGTTTTAAAATTTTATAAAATTTGCATGTGTCTTAAGCCCTAACAACAACTAATACATCTCAATCCCAAACAAGTTTCAAAGGATTATTTGTAGGTCTTTGTTAAGCCCTAAAAACAATATTTTTTTAGAAAATCATCAATCAAAGTAGTCTTGAAAAACTCCCAATAATTAAGGTTTAAATTCTAATAAATTTCCATGTGTCTAACTTATGCCCTACGACAACAACAACTACGTCTCAGTTCCAAAACAAGTTTCCTTATAGTCTTTCTTAAGCCCTAAAAAAATTATTTTAAAGGTATTTTTCGATCGAAACAATCGATACGTAGAGAGACAAATAGAAGAATTTGATACCTATTTTTTGGGGAAGAGCAATCCAATTGTTACCAGTGCCATTTTCTTCAATATATGCCTTTAGTGTTGCATCTTCTTCTGGTGACCATGGTCCTTTTTTCACATTTGCTTTGTCACAACATGGAGCTCTCCCCATATTTTTTTAAATTTTTTTTTGTTGCTTCTAATGAATTTTTTGCTTCCAAATTCTTTTCTTAATACTTGAAATATTTTGTGATAATTGTTGGTTTGAAATATTTTGGGAAGAGAAGACTTGATTTTATAGGTAGAAAAAGAGTGGATGATCAATGATGTCATACTTTTGAAAAACCAAAAAAGTCTTCTCATTTCTCTAGGGTTTGATCGGTCATTTTTTGATTAGCTTACTACTAATATTATTTTAGTAATAACATGACAACTTACTATTGCAAATTTCTCTCAAAATATAATATTAAAATTGTGTATCTTTTTCTCATTATATGTTATTTTATTATGTGGATGAAATTCCAAAGAAAGCTCCATCCTTTTAGTTTGTCGCCAACGGTGCCCTAACATTTTTTATATTTAATTATGTTGCTCGAATTCTCTAAAAATATCATTGTGTGCGTGTTGAATATTCTACGAGTAATAAATTTTTTGATGATCTGATAAAAATATTCTTGCAGTATCATGTTTAGATCATGTTCATTCTTTGTTCATTCATTTATAAAAGTATTTGAGCATTCAATCGAAAGTGATGACGAAATGACTTAGGCTATTATAAACCTCTTTGAAAATCCTTTCGAGAGGGATAAGTGTATTACTTTTTAAGATAGTGGCTTGATGGACTAAATTGAGAGAGACACAATTGAATCGAAAAAAATGAAGTTTACAAAAAATTGACTCTAATATCATGTGAAAGAATTTGAGCGTTCAATCTATATTCTAAAACCTTAAGACAATAGGTGAAAATTTTTGGGACATTATAAACCCCTTTTACATTTTAAAGCAAATGATTTGTTTTAGAATTTGATGAAAAATTGCTTAAACAATAATGACAAAAAAAGTGAAATAAATTGAGATGGAGCGACATATTTATGTGGGTAAAACTATTTGGACTCTAACTTGATAGACATTTTATGTCAGCCAACATGCATATATTGGCAATTTATTAATATTCATTTTCTTTTCTATCGAGTCGAGTGTCTATCAGAGACAATCTTTTCACACATAAATTAAGATAGCAGTAAGGTGTGTGTACATTCTACCGTCGACAGATTTCACTTGTGAAATTACATTGAATATGATGATATTATTGTTTGATGGACCGATTGTTCTTGCGAACCAAAGTCGGTTAGTAGATTACTATTACATGCCAGAATATATCTAACACAACAATACATATATACCCAATGTAATTTCATAAGTGGGGTCTGGAGAGGATGGTGTGTAACGCAGACTTTATCCCTATATTTTGTGAGGGTAGAAAAATTGTTTTTGAAAGACTCTCAACTCATAAAAATCATAACATATATATTACATATCAGATTTGAAAAGGAAATACGATGATAAAAGGTCATGTTGAAAATAATGGAGAAAAGAAAATAATAGCAACAATAAATATTACGATAAGTGCATTAACGGTAAACAAGGGAAGAACTAGGTAAGTGAACGACATGCATTTACATAAAATTGGGCTATAAACTAAACTCTAATTTTCAAATAAGTTGATTAGTACAAAATTGTGATGAATTATTATATTTAATAAAATAAACGAACCTTAAAAGTCTTCTTTAATACAATAAATTAATAACATCTTCTCATTTATATCAACGAATTAAGTCGCTAATTACGGCATTAACGATAATTTACATTAATTATTTGTTGCTTTAGACACCCTATTTGAAACAACTTGGCTAGGGTTTTCAATCAAGAACATGGAATTATCTCTTGATATTATGTTATATGTGTATATAATAAATTTTAAATATCGTCAGTGTAATTTAACATGTTACTGATCATTTGTTTTAGATTGTCAATCGATTTGTTGAATAGATTACCTCTAACTACCTTTTAACCAACTTGCCACTACTAAAAACGCAATTTTCGTCTTAGGCTTTTTCGACTTATATTCTGTCAAATCTCATATTTTCGACATACATCCCTCAGAAAATTTCATCGATAAATTCACATTTTTAGTATTATACACTGTCAGTATAATAACAATAATAACATATCCATTGTGTGTAATACTCTAAATAGAGTTTGGGGAGCATGTAGTGACGCACTTAGAAATTTGATGAAGAGTGTGCAAAGTTTTTTTTAGTTGTGTTAAGAATGTTTCAAAATTACATATACACATCATAACAAAACAGCTAAAATTTAACCATTGTACGCCACATATATAATTTTTCAGCGAAGGGTGTGCAATGGACCACTCTTTGCGCCTAAGGTGGCTCCGTTCATATTAAAGATGATAGAATATACGAAAACCTTATCTCTACCTCTGCAAGAGAAACATAAGAAAACAAACAAATGAATATTTATTCTAAGAAAATCAAAGTTTTTTTTTCAGAGAGAGAATATTAGAACTTCATTGACCTTGGTCCCTCTACTACATTATATTATATTATGTCCTAATAAAAACATTTGTTTTAATTTGTATATTCAACAAAAGATTATTAGAAGGAAAAGAGGTCCAAAGAACCTCACTTGCATAGAAATAACAAGAAGAAAACTAACAAAATTTCTAAAGGTGTTTTAATAAATTAATTAATTAGTAATCAAATTGAGTCAGATCTTTAGGAAGAAGAAAACATGTTTCTGTTTGTCTTTATTTATAAACAAGAATCTCTCTCTCTCTCCATTGACACTAAACATTAATCAATTTTCATGCATCATCAACACTTGTCTTATAAATAATTATTATATTTATAACAAGATAAGTATGGCTCTATGTTGGCTAAACATATATACCAAAATATATAATGTGGTACCATTGGTGCTAGCTTAATTGACTTTACTTTATGTACCTTATAAATTAATATGGATCTCTTTACATAATTAAATAGCTGGTCGGATTTATCGTTTACTTTTTTTAGTAATTATATTGATATATAAAGTATATACATGATTATACATAAATTAATATGGACTATACATACATATGTTATATCTTGGGTGACTATTTTTAGTTTAAGTGATTGGTTTGGTGAACTGTTATTTTGGGTAATTTTTTAAAATTTATTATTCTTTTCATCCCAATTTATATAATGGTGTTTGACTGAATATAAAGTTTGAGAAAAAAAAATGAAAAAGAAGATGAAAGACTCTTTGAATTTTGTGATTTGAAATTAGTCATAAACATTTACGACGATAAATCATCTCATTGAAAGTAAAATAGAATGTTCAAAGTTATTTTTTTTCTAAATAAAAAAAATATGACATGATTCTTTTTGGGACAGACTATAATGGAAAGTATGATATATAAATTGAGATATAGAAAGTATTTAACTTGGCAATTAGCAAATATATGCTTAATTACGGGTTCAATTGAAATTAATATTTTCTACACGAAATAGACCATATATATATATGGTGACAAGTATCAAAAAATGGTGAATATATCATATCATCAATAGCTTTTAGTATTATTGATAATATAGCAAGATGAGTATGGCTGTTTGTTGGCTAAACACCAAAAATAATAATGTTGCATCATTGGTGTGAGCTTAATTTGACTTTACTTTATACACTTAATTTTTTTTTCTTACTCGGTGTCTAGAGTTCATATTGATTCAATTAAACTCAAATTACGCACTACAGGATTCATTCGGAGGTGCCACTCCCATAACATGATTTTCAACATACCCAAGGCTCGAACCCAAGACCTTTGATTAAGGGTAAAACAGTCTCACCACTACACCACAAGTCATGTCGATCTTTATGCACCTAATTAATATCTAGCTAGGACACAATACCTTTTTTGTCTACCAAAACAACCCCACAATATTAGTTTTTTTCCTAATTAATATCTCATATAGTACAAGTGATTGATTAGTTTTAATTTTTTTTATGCAAAGTATGTGTCTTTTGACTTATGGAATCTCAATTATCATAAGCTACCTAAGGCTAAAAGGTATAGTTTTTATTAATCTTGTGAAAGAAAATTGGAAAAATCATAATATGAGTCTGCAAATAGTGTAGAATAAGAGGGTGAGTAGAAAGTTTTTTTTTTAATTTAGAAAAAGTACTTTTGAACTTATATTAGTGTTCAAAATAATTAATTTTCAATTTAAAATCATTAATTTACACCCCTATTCTATGCAAAATTCTGCACAAATATATTAGCTTGAATAATATTTTTATTTTACGATAATGTTAAGTGTTTCTTAGTTGATCGCAGTAGCTAGCCCTTTCTTCTCTCAATAAATAAATTTCTTAAGACTAATACAAGATTCATATCAATATTACTGAATTTCGATGAACCTGTATGAACGTAGAACTAGAGGTGTACAAAATCAAACCGAAAACCGAATCAAACCGCAAACCAAGTCAAACCGGAAAAACAACCCAACTAGTGGTTTGGTTTGACTTGGTTTGGTATTGGAAAAAAAAACCCGACTATATTTGGGTTGGTTTGGTTCTAACTAAAAAAAACCAACCCGAGACCAAACCAACCCAACATTATATATGTAATTTTAAAATTTTATTTTATACATAAAAATATTTACTTTGATATAATTTTAAAATATTTCTTATACTATTTCATAGTTTTTATCTTTTAATATATTATTTCAAGTTTAAAACTTAGAATTCGGAATGGTCAAATAAAGATTATAGTTCATAGATGTTGATAGTTATAATAAAACTTAAATCAAAATCAAATTAATACTAATGCAAAAAGAAAATCAATTCAACACTAAGAATGACAATAATATTGAATATTTGTTCTTTTGTTTTACATTGGTTTAGACAATTAAAATACATAATCTAATTTTAATTTTCCTTAAATATTTAGTAATGTAAATAATACTTATTAAACTTATTTTAGCATGATTTAGTACTTTTAAATTATGATCATTTTCATTATGACTTTGCAATATTTATTTTAAATGATGATTTCATTATTATTTTTTATTGAATATTTTAGTGTTATCAGTACCCATCTCATATTTTGTGCTATTTTTTAAGAAACACCTTAGATAATTATATTTTGGTTGGACTAAAGAAATATTTGGAGCACAAATTAATTATATGTTTGTATGCAAACTTTACCAAAAAAATCCAAAAATCTGAAAAAATCCGAGGTTTATTAGTTTGGTTTGATTTATAAATTTAAAATTTTGGTTTGGTTTTGTATTTGAAAAACCCGAACCAACCCAGGTTGAAAAACCCGAAAAAATCCGAATTTTATTAGTTTGGTTTGGTTTATAAATTTAAAATTTTTACACATGATTTGGTTTGATATTTGAAAAACCCGAACCAACCCGGTCATGTACACCCCTACGTAGAACTATATTAATAAGTTTTATATTCTTATCCACTTAATGATGTTCATATATATGAATAACGTAACGCTCATCTAATAAAGTATATTATGACTATTATTTCAAGTTATATAATTAAATTATGATACTATGATCCCCCACAAGACAAAGATTAATGAATGAGACATTAGGGAATTAAGGGAAATTAATTTATTTAATTTAAATATTATAAGGTATTGTATATAGACCTAGGACTCAGAAAAAATATATTATATGGCCTTAAATACAATAGGGTTGACAAATATGCCCTAATATGTGGACTCTTGATACACATAATTAAACTTTTAAAATAATTAATAATTTATACAATCTATAACCAAATATTCTTTGAAGGAGACCTTTAATGACTTTAGTTTTTCTTCAACAATAATTAATCTGCAATCATAAATTAATATAAGTGTTATCATCACTTCAAGCACTTTTTGTTGGATAATACTATATAAAAGAATAAAAAATAGCTTAGCATAATTTGAGTATTCCTAATCCTTCAATTTTTTAACTCATATGTAACATTGTCAACCCCTCATTTTAACAAACCCATAATGAATTATATCATAATGTGGCATCCAAGGAAATTTACTTGGCCTTATCTCTTTGATCACTTTATATTTAAGTTACCACAAAATATCTTGTATTCAAAATTTATTGACCTAATTAATTGATCAAATCTTAGTAGCTTATGGCGTATTTTAAAATAAAATGTTATCTATCAAAAAGAAGCTCGAACCTGAAACCTTCAACTAAGGATAAAGGAATCTCATTCATTCAAGCACACATGAGGGAAGGTAGGGAGGTGCAAGGATGGTTATTAACAGAATATGTTCTTTAGAAATTAAAGTCGTGTATTCAAACATATGTTGAAGGACATTATGATATGAAAATATAAATTTATATCCTTAAAAAAAAAAAAAAAAAAAAAAAAAAGTTATTCTATCACAAGGACATAAATTAAAAATTATCGCAAAATAGGGGGCAAATGACCCTTTATTTTTTAATTATTTTTTTTACTGTTTTACTCTAAATATTTTTCACTTGACATATGACAAGTCAAAATGAGCATGTACAAGAATTTGACTTTTTATTGAAAAGTTCAATGCCGTTTCTCTATCCCAAAAAGTAAAAATAACAAAAAAAATAAAAATGCAGTTACATTGTTAAAAGTCAAACGAATGTGGTAATATACTTCATAAAATCATATGTTTTGCTCTTTAAATTAAATGGAGTAATCTTTAATTTTTGTTGTTTATTAACAGAATATGTTCTTTAGAAATTAAAGTCGTGTATTCAAACATATGTTGAAGGACATTATGATATGAAAATATAAATTTATATCCTAAAAAAAAAAAAAAAAAAAAGTTATTCTATCAGAAGGACATAAATTAAAAATTATCGCAAAATAGAGGGCAAATGACCCTTTATTTTTTAATTATTTTTTTTACTGTTTTACTCTAAATATTTTTCACTTGACATATGACAAGTCAAAATGAGCATGTACAAGAATTTGACTTTTTATTGAAAAGTTCAATGCCGTGTATTAGGTACACAAAAAAAGTAAAAATAACAAAAAAAATAAAAATGCAGTTTCTTACTTTCGAGAAAGATCAACAAGTAGAATTAATGATGATGTAATGGAATTTGACCTTTGATTTTACTATTTATAATATTCTTTTAATTAAAATTCTCTTTTAAATCTAATTGGTCCATGCAAATATCAAGAAACTAAATAAAATAATATATGAAAAAAAAGGGAATTAAGTCAACTAGGTGTTTCTACAAACACTAGCTTGTCTAATTAGGTTGGTTTGGTAGATTGGGACAATAATATAGGATCAATCTTTTTTGTGTATATTTTTATAAAATATCATAAAGTTTGGGCAAATTAAGTGTTGTTAATAACTTTATGTTTAGTTTCATGCATCTTTTTTAGGTTAGATAAAGGGATTGTATCCTTAAAAAGCTAAACAATAAGATAGAAAAACACATAAAAGAGAGTTAGTAGCAAAGTAAGAGGACAATCATTAATATATACTTTTGATACAAAAGCTTTAGTTAACTTGTATAAAAGAGAGATTTTTGGTGTCCATATACAATAGTATGTAATATGTGAATTAGGCATATGTCATGAGTTTAGATCTACCGTATACGATGATATTTGGATGAACCAATGAAGAATAGAAAGACAGAGTCTTTATTCATCGAGTTTCAATCACGTGATACTAATCTTTGAGGATGGTTCAATTAGAAAAAAGAGAGATTTTTGATAGATCAATAATCAAAGGTATAACAGATCGAAATTTTGACTAGCTTGAAACTGAGACGTGCTTTCTCGATAAACTTGAAAGAGTAGAGATAGAACACGAAGGACTATTAGTTCTCCATATATAAAATGAATCATCTTAAAAGCCTGCCAAAAAAAACTATGAAACAAATCAAAGCTCAACTATTAAGGTATTGTCAGCTTTTTTCTTCTTTTTTTTTTGTTTCCCATTCGGTGTCCGATACCCACATTGGAGCCCGACTAAAATCGAATTCACGCAGAAATGTCCTACATGGAGGGGGTAAAGCACTCCCTAACAAAAAGTATTGTCCGCTTTGATCCAACTTTGAGACATGAAATTTTGTACGTTATTGACCCACTGCATCACATACACATGTATGCAAGAAATACTGTAAGACCCTGTACATTATTTCATATAGCATCGGATGCATGTTCGATTCTTCAGATTTAGGGTGCCAAAAATATAAAGCATGATATACGAAAGAGATTCGCATCTATGCACCAACATCGTAAAATATATTTATATAATCACGACGTAAAACATGTTATATCAAGATAAATTATACCGATAGAAAGTATTTATAGTTCCTCAAGAGACTAAATTTGTGCATATAACACTACAAAATTCAAGTGGATGTAAATGTGATACAGAAATTGAAAATTCATGTAACTTCAGATGTATAAATTGTCATTAATCTATGTACAACTGCCTTTACCAGTTCCAACAGATATCTGAAACAACAAAATTCAATATCTGAATGAACTGCAATAGCACGTTAACATATACCGACCTTCACAAAGTTGAAATACCAGCCAACCCCAGTGGTCTTTTCCAGAAAATAACTTACTGGATGAAGAAGATGGATAAACGTACTAATCTGCTTCGAGATCACAGTAAATAGGCTGCTAGAATGTCCGAGTTGCAATGACTTCATAATATAAATAGGCATATGAAGTCATCGGACGGGAAAACATATATAAGAAATGTTTATTATAGCGACAACAACTTTGAAGCGAAAACACGGGATACCATTTATTTTGATCTTTATCGGTCAATATGTAAATGACTATATTGGAAGGAGCGAGTATGGCACGTCCTGAAACAGTATCATTTGACATTCATTGCCGCAGCCATAGTTCTCAATTTCTGAGAGATTTCTGAGAATGATGGCCTCTCTGCAGGATCAGGGCCCCAACAACTCTCCATTAGCGCTTTCCATTCGGGATCACACCATGTCGGAATTTGGGGACGCAGTGTATTGTTAACAATTCCTCCTACATATCATTGAAAGAAAAAAAACATGAGTAATCCCTCAAGTAACAGAGGTTTTCTCCATCAAAACACACCTGATACTTACGTATATAACCTCTATTACTTGAGGTAACCGAGGTTTTCTACATAACAATTCCAATAGCAGTTTGAGCATACTCACAAAACATCCTGCTATATTTCTGAAATTTGTCTAATTCTTTTTTAATTCCTTTTTGGGGCGGTGATTCGCCAAAAGCATTTGTTTTAAGGAAAGGGTAGGGAAGTCTCAAACTGATACAAGCAAGTAGAGGGAGATTGATTTCTCTAGCAAACAAGGTGAAAAGGAAAAACATGTATTAAGAAATGGGCACATACCTATTATTGAAGCACAATGCATATCTGCATATGGTTCATCACCAGTGAGCAACTCCCACATAACAATTCCAAAAGAATAAACATCAATCTGCATCACAGAAAATATAATGATCACTTCATGAAAGAGCACACACTAAAAGATGACTTCCACATCTAAAGACAAGACATTACCTTCTCTGTCACCTTAGTTTTTCCACTTAGGAGCTCTGGTGCCATCCAGGGTAAAGTGCCACGAACACCTCCTGAGACCAAGGTGTGTTGTTTCACCTTTGATAGGCCAAGATCACCAATCTAAAGGTAAAGAAATGTAGTGTCAGGAACTACAAATATCCAATACAGCACGAGAGCTACAGCTTTACTGAGCTCAACAAATCTAAGTGTCTTTTTAGCTTCAGATAATGGTACTGAAAATAGGTTCTTGTAGGTTAGTGGGTAGTTGAGTGTAGTCTTGCTTATCCTTCCTTACCAGTAGTCGTAGTATTACTCTTGTAGGTTCTTGTTCCTTTGATTTCATTTACTATATATTGTCCCTTGTAATTCATTCATCGTATTATTCTGTCAAAGTTACTGTTCCTTTTTCAGAATGCTTTGTCATGCTTTGTGCAGTATTCTGTCTTGGTTTCTTCACATTCTGTTATTTTGTTGAGCCAACGGTCTATCTATCGAAAACAGCCTATCTACCTCCCACGGTAGGGTTAAGGTCTGTGTACACTACCCTCCCCCAACCTCACTTGTGGAACTACACAGGATATGTTGTTGTATAATGATACTGAAATATCTAAACAACTAGGATGTGGTGCTCAAGAATATTGCCTATCAAATATGAATATGTGAGCATTCATCATACCTTGCAGACGGGTCGATGTGGATCCCGCATATTTACCAACAGATTCTCACATTTTAGATCAAAGTGAACAATGTTTTTTCCATGCAGATACTCCATACCAAAAGCAGCATCCATGGCAATAATAAGCCTTTTACGACGATCAATAGTCCTGTTGAATAAATATGTTATCAAAGATATGTTGGGGATGTAGACTATCTAGAAATATTGATAATGTCCTCTAAATTAACAGAAGTAGTTAAACAATGAAATCCAACTCAGAAAGATACCTTCTAGATATCTGAAAAGCAAAATGTACCTGTCCTTTTTCTGCAAGAACTGTTTCAATGATCCATTGACCATGAATTCTGTAACGGTTGCTAAAGATCCATCTGGTCCATCACGAACCACACCGTAAAAAGAAACAACATTTGGATGGTGCAGTGAACTCAATGTCAGAGCTTCCCTCCAGAAATCTGCAATCTAATGAATAGAAGAGGACATTAAGATCGGCTACAAAATCTAGACTAATTCTGGAGAATAAAGACAGAATGGAACTAAGAGACACTATAAGCAAAGGGTAGCTTCAAATTAATTTTCACCATAAAAACTCAAAAGTCATAAGTAGAAGTGGTAATACAAATCTTGACCACACTTGGCCAATGTCATTTACGTCCCTCTTTTCGAATTCTTCCTCTTATTTTCCTTCTAATTTGGGTAGAAAATGGCTAAAGTAGTGTTCAAAACTTCTGATTAGGTGTACAGGTTAGAACTGGCTTTTTCCTGTCAACACTGACAATATCTACCTAATACTAGGATACAGTAAAAAAATGCGAGAAAGTATGATGAGTGTAAAGGCATTCCTCAAAAGCCCTACATTCCGGATAACAACAACTAAAATGGCTTATTCTATGGATCTTTATGTTTTTACTGTGTAGACATTCAAAATAAATATGATATGAAAGAACGGTCATCTTAAAGCGGAAAAAAAAACTGATGCCAAAAAGAAAAGTGTCATAGCTCGCTGTAATATAACTTAGTGACAGTTGAAATCAGTGCTACCTACTGCATATTGATATAGTTCACAGAACAGGACTGTCTTCACAGTTCACTGCCTAAGCCAAAATTTGATTCACCTGGGTGAATATTCTTTAGATCAGATGTCAGTGTGCTTTAAGACCTCTGAGTCAAAGGTAAATCTCTTAAATTACAGACAATTTAGAAAATTACAGTAAAATTAGATTAGTCTCACAACTCGTAGTAACTTTAGCTATTTTTACAGGCACTCATCCACCCTTAAAGGAACTTGGTTTATTGCCTGTTCTAAAATATTACTACTCCTTGGTAACTCCTGAGCATCTTATCACCCGGACAAGTGCAATATCTAGTGCAAACAACTATGTCCCACATTTAGAACAGAATTACAGACAAGAAGTTTTGAGGGAAAAAAATATTGTATATATTAAGGACATACCAGACGTTCCCTATCAGATGGCCTACCAGAAAAGCAACTGGCTTTGATTCTCTTTATAGCGACATCTGACCCCTTCCACTTTCCATGAAAAACTGATCCATATGTCCCAGAACCCAACTCCCGGATCTCCTCGAGATCTTCATTCTTGATTGTCTGTACCAAAGCAATGCATATAGTTTTATTCCAATAAGATGTACGAAACAAACAAAACCTAACAAAGTATTCACAAAAAATGAATAGAACATAAACAAATAAATGAAGAAGGTTTTTCTGTACAATCTCCTCATAGATATATGACAAGAGCTGTAAATTAGCTTCATTTTGTTCTCCTAGAAAAATCCTCAGGAAAATCTAAGAAGCAACTAACACGACACAAGATTTATCTAGAAAAGGTTTTCCCCATAATCCAAGAAGAATCACAGTTTCAATGAGAATTAAAGTGTTTCAGAACGGTGAGGTAAGAGGAGACAAAATGAAGTGATTTTAAGAACCTGCAATCCCTTCTCAATAGCTTCTTCCTCGGCCTTTGTTGACTCAATCTTGGAATTATTAACATTGTCATTGTCTGAATCAAATTCCAAGCCCCCTTGGTCATCCTGTAAATCAATAGATTGTATTACATACAGAATAATGCCTTTTAAAACATACATGATGTACTAATAATAATAATATCATGACCCTCACTGCTAACTCAGCATCATTCTCATGCGCCACTTTAGCGGTGTCATGCTCATGAGCATTTTCTTGGACTTCGACTTTTGCATCCTTGACACTTTGTGATGCTACCTTTTCCGCAGAAGGAATCTCATCAGATAAGGAAGTCAGCTGATCCTTTTGCGGCTTCTCGTTCTTATAAGTTACGCAAGCATCTGTATCTGCAGAAACACCTTCTTTTACAGCATTTTCCGGGCACGTGGTCACAGGAGATACAGGGTTAAGTGGAATTGTGTCCATTAATGATTTGGTTGGACTGCTGCTGCATATATTAGAGACTTCCGCCAAACCTGAAGGATATAGTTGTTCCCCTTCCTGGTGAATAATACTCTCCTTCCCGCTGGCACATATATCGGCAGTTAACCTTATTCCAGGCCTACTCAACGTAGCTGGCCTATCGCCAAAGAAAGGTCCTGAATCAGATTTTAACACCGGATCCTGCAGAGTTGCAATAGTCTGCATGCCACCTGGGGCCTGAATAGCTTCTACAGTATGCATGGGCTGATTTCCCTGGTTGTGAGCATTTGAGATCAAGTTTTGGGATGGTGCAAGAGAATATTCAGGCACGGAAAAACCATCAAAGCCGATCTTTTTCTGTGAAGAGTCAAGCCAAGCATTTTGGTTCTCCATCCCAGATTGCAACCTAGGACTATTTTCCATTATGCCCCTGATAAATCCAGGACTAGCAGAACCATTGACCAGCTGTTGTGAATTAGCAACCTCGTAAGAAGGACCTCCATGACTTGGGCTTTGGATATTCCTCCACAAAGAATGTGCAGCTATATTTGCTTGAGGAACCTGGTATGCTGCATCTGGTCCGTAAGCATAAGGTGAATTTCCATAGCGAACTCCACGATCTTCCATGGAGGGGAGATGAATCTGAGATCCCGTGCCTACCACCTGATCATGATATACCTGACTACCAGGATCCCGTCCAGTTCGAATGTGACGAAGGTCTTCACTATTAAGACCTTGTCCCAGGACCTGATGGCCATCAACCAAATTGCTACCAGCTCCAGACGCATGGATTTGTGGTTCCTCAACTCGAGCATTTGCTTGATGCTGCACGCTCCATCCTCTTTCATGACTATGAATGTCACTCTGGCGGCTGCAAAGATCATTTTGTTCCACAGGGTAGTATGAGTGGTGCAAACTGGCATCTGTAGTCACTGGGAACATTTCTCTTTTTGGTGGGCACTCAGCACAAGGGTTTGCAACCTGGTGGAATCCATTTCCTGTATCGAGAAGGGAATGTTCTCCAGGCTTCCAAGAGGAATCAGGATGAGGCTGATTGCGCTGAAAAGTCATTCGGCAATGCTCACATATACTGTTCCCCTCGAATGCATTAGCACCATGAAGGATGTTACCTGGAAAGCCAGCCTTGTCTACTACAGGTCCATTCGGAAATAATAGTACGTTATCTGTATATTGAGGCTGGTGATCATATAGGGATGGATGATTAACCTGAAGACGACTGTACTCTTCAGGCAATCTATCAAAATTTCTCTCTTGAAATTCAGGGTATGGAGAATAGTACCGCGACGAAGAAGGAGAATTAGGAAACTCTGATAATGGCCGTGGATCAAGGTATCCCGGCTGTCTAGGAGAATAATATGCTGGACTCCACGGGGCCTCCATTTCATTATACCTCTGATTAACTGATTGTTGGGGCTGAGCTATACCCAAATGTGGTATGGTAAGGTGACGCAAATTGACCTGAGGTATAGGCACCTCGTTACTCCTCAAATTATGGAGACTACCATCAAGAGTCATCTGACTAAAGCACTGCTCTGCACCATGGAGATCATCTAATGGACCTGTAACCTGAAATTCATTATGTTGTCCCATTCTGTAATCTGGGGATTCATTGAGGCTATTCAAAGCATCCACATACCTTCTCTCATTATCCCTCTCATCCCCATCACAGAAATGCAAGGATCCATCTTGATCAGGGTGCAAAAACAGAAAGATCCTGAGCCTAGTAAATCCATCACCAGAATCCAACTTATCGTATTCCTCCATCATATTGACCACATCATCGTCATTCACTACTGAGACAAGAGCATCAAGATCCTCATCAGGCTGCTGATACTTCAGTACCATTGCCCCCTCATAGATCTCCCTCATTTTGGCCATGAGTTCCTCATAAGAAATATCTCGCGGAACACACACTATCCTTGTCTCACCACCCACATACCGAAGCTTCCCATCCTGTGGCCTGGGCAATATACTTCCTGAGAAACTACACAAAAACTTAACACGTAGAGTGTCATCGTTAGAACTAGAAACCGAGCCAGGGTTGGTCATTGTGGGACTATCCATGGAGTGTTACAAAGCTTGCTGCTCTCTCACTTAGCAGTCAGAATCCAAACATTTGGAGTTAGTATCAGAACTCATAATACACCAAAAAACACCCCTCAAACACTCCCAATTTCAGCAACTTGAAAATTCGAGCAAGTTAACAACCATGTCCACCAAGAATCATCAATAGCCTAGAAATATTCACCAAATACTTCAAATTCAAGAATTCTCCCAACAAAATAAAACTAAACAGAATTCAACAGCTAAAAAACTTCAGCTCACGTCAATCTAATAACACATCAAATACTAAGCCAACAAATCAAAACTCTACAAACCCTATTCATCAATAAATCAAAAACCCAAATGAGCATTACACATCAGTATTATCACAATTACCAAACCCCAAAAGAAATTCACAAAATACTTTCATATATAACTCAAAACGATTCATTCCCAAAACCCAAAAAAATCCAATCTTTCAGCTCAAACATCCAAAAAAACTCCAAATATTAAACAAACAATTCAATATACTCACACCCCATCAACTAAATGAATCAAATAAACATGAAAATCAGTAAAATTACCTTATAAAGAAAATGCCATTCTTGAATTCTGATTTCAACCAAAGCTTCCAACTTTTCAAGAATCTCCCAATTCCAGAAAAAACCCACCAAAATTCAAGCTTTCGTGTATTAAATCTCCTATAAAAGACTCTAAAAAATCGAATCTTTAATCTCTAAGTACCCAAAAATCCCATAAAAATAACAAATAGATATGTAAACAAATTAAAAAACTAGTTATTTGTTACCATAAAAGCTTGTGGAAATTGAAAGCATAAGGCTATATGTGTTGAATCTATCAATTAGAGAGAAATGAGAGAAGATGAAGGCGCCATGGCTGAGAAGATTGATGCTTTGCTCTGTGTAAATTGGTGGCGTGATGGGGTTGTGCGTGGGGGTGTTTTGACGGGGTGGGGGTGATGCCAGGTAGAAGGACACTTGGCAAATTTTGAGTACATGGAATCGAGGCATCAATTTATCTTTGATTTTGGGATATACTCTTCACTTGCTATGTCATATATGTATGTGCTGAAGGAATAAACACGACCAAAAATACAAAGAGAGGTCTCGGGTTCGAATTTCCATGTTGAAAACAATCAATTAGGAGACATATTGTGTTTGAGTTCCTATACTAAAACAATCAATTAGGAGACGTGTTGTGTTGAGTTCATATGCTAAAACAATCAATTAAGAAAGGTTTCGAGTTTAAATTTTTATATTGAAAATAATTAACTAGGAAAGGTTTCAGGTTAGAGTTTCTATGTTGAAGACAATCAATTAGGAGAGGTTTACATTCGAATTTCTATGTTAAAAATCAGTGGCGGAGCCATATACACTTGAGGGGTGTCAACTGACACCCATCGTCGGAAAATCACACTGTGTAGCTAGATATAAATATTTTTTGATGTATATATTACATGTTGGCACTTCTTGGCTTCTATGCAATTTTGCTTCTTTATATTTTGACACCCCTGATTAAAATTCTGGCTCCGCCATTGCTAAAAACAATCAATTAGGAGAGGTTTTGAGTTCGAGTACTATGATAAAAATAACCAATTAGGAGAGGTTTCATGTTCAAGTTCTATAATAAAAATAATTAATTAGGAGGTCTTGGGTTTGAGTTCCTTTGTTGAAGCGAGATTCAAAGAATGAGCTTATAGCGGTTAGCTTCCGGTACTAAATAATACTTCTTACGTCTTCATCTTACTAAAAGTAGTTACCTCATACTATTAGTTGATTACCTTACTAAATCAAAAAAGCATTAATTAAATTTTTTCTATATTACCCTTGCAGTTAATTCTTTGTCAAAGTGCTCATATTTGTTTGTAAAATTGTCAAGCAGTTTTTTAAGGTGTGATTTAATAAAAATCATCTTCTTATTAATGATTTCTTAATATGAGTGTAAAAAGAAAAATGATCAACTAATATGAAATGGAGGGAATAACAATTTGGCATTTTGAGCATACAAAGAAACTTATCAAGGATTATTTTTTAAAAAACTCGTTTTTCCCAATAGATAATTAGATTGATTAAAGCTTCTATATGAGTATAGAACGTTAGATAAAAAAATTAAAATTTCAATATGATTATTAGACACTGAATAAAAGGTTATATTATATGTGTATGTGATGAAGGAATGAACACGATCAACGTTGCTAAAGATTTCGAATTTGAATTTTGAGTGTTGCAATTTTTATTTGTATAGGACCATTTTTTTGCTTAAAAGACTTTATATAGTGAATAATCAAACTAATTAAAGTTTTAATATGAAAAATTAAAGAAAAGGAATAACTATCATAGGCACTATGGAGGGTCCAAATTAAATTTGGTGAATATGTTTTTTAACTTTTTTTGAGAATTTTCTTTAAGAAAGTACAACAAAAGTTGTCTTCAATTGAGATTCTATTTTTTGAAAAGAAAAAAAAAAGGAAAAAGGACAAATATACCCCTGAACTATCATAAATGGTATGCAGATATCCTCCGTCATACTTTTGGGACATTGGTGCCCCTGCTGTTCAAAAACTAGAGCATATATACCCTTTATACTAACGGACATACACGTATCATAATCTTATCCACCGACCGACATTTATTAAATATTGGACCGACGAATAAGATTGTGTCACGTGTCCCTATTTAGTCTTCCGTTAGAGTGAAGGGCATATATGCTCTAGTTTTTGGATGACAGGGGCACCAGTGTCCCAAAAGTATGATGGAGGGTATATGCATACCATTTAAGATAATTCAGGGGTATATTTATCCTTTTTCCCCAAAAAAAAAGTCTTCAAACATTTAACATTCCTTCTTTTTTAGGGATTTTAGCACTTTTAATCCTTCAAATATTAATAAATTCAATTATTGATCCTTGTAATTTTTGAATAAGTATATATTGTGACGCTTATGATGAAAGACGGGCTGATGAGGAAAGTTCAAGCAAGATTAACAAATTTTTAGACTGATAAACTTTTGAAACTAAGTTGGGTATGATATCTTAGGTGAATCTTACATTGAAATGAAAGAAGAATATGAAGAACTTTATAAGATACAATTAAAATTCACATGATACATGTATTTTTAAGTCTCAATATGATATAACTAGAAAAATAAATTCGTGTGAATAGAAACTTAAAGCGAATAATAATAAAAAATTTCATCCATAATATTATATCTAGTGTCAAATGTCATACTTCAACTTTTCTTAATTTTTCTTGTCAATGAATAGCAAAACAAATTGGGAGTACTGAGCCAAATAGACAATCAATATGAAACATTAACATCAAAAAAACAAAGCTTTGAAGACTATATATATCCTCTATATATTATTGATATAAGTGTATTATTATGTAAATGTGTAGTTGTTCTATATGTTTTAATATTAGTATTTCACTTTTTTTTTTGTTTTTTATTGTTTCCCATTTGGTGTTTAAAACTTGTATCGAAGTCTCAACTAAATTAAAATTGAGCACCGCAGGATCTATTCGGGGGTGGGGCTCCCAACTAAATATTTGGATAGAAAATAATGTTAAAATGTTTATATAGTACAGCACCTTCAACATACTTATTCAAACACAATTCTTTATTGATAAAATTAAATCAATTACAATACTTAAAAGTGTTTTTAATATTTTATACTTATCGATTACTTTTAATCCACTGACTTAATCAAACTCATATATAGTTGTGTCAAATGTACAATTAATACTGCTTCTTGTGTGACATGCTAGTGCATATTTTTAATATAAGTCAATAATAGTCCCTCATATCCATCTCAATTTACGTGACAATATTTGAATTTAGTAATTCAAGCAAAAAAATGATTTGATTTCTTTTCTATACCTTTTAAATAATTTAAATTTTTAATAATTATTTCACTTACAACATTTTAACATAATTGTCAAATATGTATAAAAATGAAAAATTGAAAAGTTCAATATTCAAATGCACTGTCAAAATTAAAAGATTTAACTTTTGAAATTCGAATTGGGAAAGTACTCGGAAATATTTAGACCCTAATACAAGTATTATTTTGACGACAAATCACCCTAATTTTGAAAAGACAGTTACTCATTTGGTGATCAAAAATATTTATTTCTATTATACTTTTTATGAACGACTATTTATATTAATTTTTAAATTTAAAAATGCTAATAACGTTCGAATAATGCCCAGACATTCCAAAAGAAAAACTTTAATTATTGAAGTATGTATTATCAATTTATGTGATATGTTTGTCAAAAGTGGTTCCATTTTTATACTTTTATGATGTGTGTTTTGTGCTTTTGTACCTGTCATATACTAAGAGCTTATGATTCCTCTTGTTGGTCATAAATATACAATTGAGACATATAATTATATTTCAGGTAGATGGATGCACTATTATTAAAAAAAAAAAAAAAATCATAAATTTATGTTTTAGATTTTTATTATTAACTTACTACACGTGAAATTGGTCTTTTTACAAATTTAGTAAAAAGAAACTAAGAGAAGTAGATGAAAATAATAATTAAATCGTGATTCATTATAGTGTTAAATCATTTTTTTAAAATAGATGTGGAGGCGTATTACCACTTTTGCCTTTAGGCCCATTTCTCAGATACGTGAGTCTAGTTTTTTACAAGTTCGTTAAAGATTAATCAGAAAAGGGTTAAAATATCCTTAAATTATGTGAAATGAATAAAATGTTTTATGTTTATTATTCGATCCAGAAATGTCTTTATCGTTAATACTCTGGTCCAAAATTGCTCTTGTTGGACCAAAATATTGAAGGCAAGGACAATTTTGAACCAAAGTATAAATAAAGAATATTTGTGTTCACTTCATATAGTTTAAGGGTATTTTTGACCCTTTTCCGAAAATTACAAATCAACAAGGGACATCAATATTATTGACAATTAAATTTCGGACACTATCAACAAAGATTGTGATGAAGTGACAAGTACTCTTTCACCCTTAACAAATGTCTCGGGTTTGAGTCCCCCTTGTTACGGAGTCACCTTTATTAGGGAGATTACCGTAATATTCTCCTTTGCTTCTTGGGGAAAAAATATATTTAATGTAATATTATTTTTAGCAAACAAAATTAATTATATAAATCCAGACAAGTCAACATTGTAAGAGCAACTTTAATGCTACCAAAGTGATGTACAAATATTAAAATACAAAGTACAACACATATAAGCATAATTCATATATTGTAACAAGTTAAACATTACTCTTGCATTATTAATAACCTATCTCTATCAATATGTATTAATTATTATGTATATATATAAGAAGCACCATCAGTTCATCAAATCACAACACAATAAGTAGTCCAAAAAAAAATGGCTAAAAAGAATGAAATTATTTCATTGATGACAATTATGGTGATGCTAATTTTGATCTCTAATTCAAAATTAGTATATAGTAAATTGGATGAATATTGTTTTAAGGAGTGTATTAGAGGATGCCAAGGTCAACAACCTGATTGTTATTTAGTTTGTGAAAAAACATGTGAGGATGCTAGTCAAATATTGAACTATTGCAATCTTGATTGTTCAATTAACAAATGTGCAAGTTTAATCAAAGGTACTTCTTCTTCTCTTTTTCAACTTCTTCTAGGGATTTTTTTTTGCTTTCATTACTTTTTTTTTAGAATCGGGGATCTATTGAAAAACAGGTTTCTATCATAACAAAGATAAGGGTAAGGTCTACGTACGTATATCTCATCCTTCTTAGATTCTCACTTGTGAAATTACACAAATGTTTATGTATGTTGTTGATTTAGGGTTTTGTTAGATCGATTTTATGATTTATCATAAATTTTATTCAAGTTATGTACTTTTTACATTTCAAGATCGATTAAGAATAAACTCAACGTCTGGGGTACAATTGAGAGATCGGTTTAATTTTATGTTGTTGATCCATTACAAATGTTTGTTTAGCCATATGATCCTTTCATAGGAGATCAAATCTATATCGGAAAGTCTCACTTTTGGGGCTAAAATGTTCATCACCAAAAAAAGACATCATTCTCATAGTTCGAACTCAAGATCTTTAATTAGAAATGGAGTAATATTTACTCCTCTACCACAATTATGATGGTTAAAATCATATATATTTTTCAACGATCTTTCGATCTTAAATAGATCTTAAGGATCTCAATATCTGGCAAAGATAGATTTTAATTTATGGTGCATTACAACAAATATTCTTGGAGTCATGTGGTGCTCTTCTTACATCGTAAAAATAACCACAATCAATCGTAAGATAAAATATCAGAGTGTGTTCATAGAATATTTTTTTTCTATTCAGCTTAGAACGGATCGTATGATATCATTTCCTCCTTGTCGTATTTTTTTAATTATTATTTAGTTTTCCTTCGATTTTTTACTAACATTTATTTTACATATTTATTTGCAGATGACAAACAATGGAAAGGTTGCATAAATGATTGTTCCAACAATTACTGCAAAAATTAGAGCTTAGAGGATATATATAGTCTTCAAAGTTTTATTTTATGATTATAGTTTTTGTCAAAATAAATAAATTAATCTATGAAATTATTGCTAGCATTTCAATGATATATGTTTTCCTTGACTCTTTACTCAGATTAATATTCACAATTTATTTTTCCTTTTTTCTAAAAGAAATTAAGAAAAATTGAAGTGGCATTTTGCAGTTAAAAAATATTATAAATGAAAATTTTAATTAAATCATGATTCTTTGTAATGTTAAATCATTAAAAGTAGACGAAATTAGAAAAGTTGATTAAAACATTAATTAAATCGTGATCATTATAATGTTAAATCATTACTCCATAACAATAATTAAATGCAATCTCCTCCATAACAAATTAGTCAAAATAAGTAGGTACCAGACACTAAATGCTTCTTAAAATATAATTAAATGCAATCTCCTCCATAACAAATTAGACAAATTTGATTATTTACACTTGTAATATCAATAATGTGTCTCTCTCTATAAATATGCATATATATTAAAGAAGCGCCATCAGATCATCAAATCATAAAACAATAAATTAGTTCAAAATAAAATATGGCTTAAAAGATTGAAATTATTTCATTGATTACAACTATGTTGATGCTAATTTTGATCTCTAATTCAAAATTAGTATATTGTAAATTGGATGGACATTGTTATAGAGGATGTCATAAAATATGTAGTGGTACTCCACTGAATAATTGCAATCTTGATTGCTCAATTCACAAATGTGCAAGTTTAATCAAAAGTATACATTTATTTTTAAACTTTTTTAAGGACTTTGAATAAATAATAATGATATTTATGATTCGTTACAAATGTTTTTTTTAATTATATGATGAGAGTAGATCTATAAAGTATTAGATTGATCTATTCGTAAATTTTGTAACTTTGTCCTGACCTTGTATATATCTAGGAAGGAAGGATATACTTTTGTGAGATCGATTTTATGACCTGTTATAAATGTTATTTGAGTCATGTGGTATTTTTCACTTGCAAGATCAATTGATAAGAATAAACATAGTTGGGGTTAGGAGATCGATTTTATATCGGTCCATTACAAATGTTTGTTTAGCGCCTTTCGTAGGGGATCGATAAACAAAATATAAGAGATTTTTATATGGTTATTTTCTTCACTTTTTTTTTTAAAAAAAAGTTATTGATCTGATGTCTGGTACATCACTTTGGATTCTCTGATTAATTTGAATTTGTGCTAAAAGTTAAATTTTTTGGGGTAAAGAGTTCCTAATTACCAAAGATAACTCTCTTCTCACGACTCGAAATCGAGATTTTTAGTTAAAAATGAAAAAATATTTCCCACTCTTTCACAAATATTGGTGGTTAAGATCATTTTTTTCTAACTATTTTTGGATTTGAATAGATCTTAAAGAATTTTTTATATCTCGAGAATATCATGTTTACAACCTGTTATAAATGTTCGTCCAATCTTGTACATAATGTTTTTCATAGGAGATCGGTAAAAATAAACAAAACATAGGACTATGTTCTTTTTAGAATAATGTTTTCTATTCAGCTCATGACTGATCGTATGAGATCATTTCCTCCTCATCCTATCTTCTTTATTATTATTATTATTATTATTATTATTATTATTATTATTATTATTATTATTATTATTATTATTATTATTATTATTATTATTATTATTATTATTATTATTATTATTATTATTATTATTATTATTATTATTATTATTATTATTATTATTATTATTATTATTATTATTATTATTATTATTATTATTATTATTATTATTATTATTATTATTATTATTATTATTATTATTATTATTATTATTATTATTATTATTATTATTATTATTATTATTATTATTATTATTATTATTATTATTATTATTATTATTATTATTATTATTATTATTATTATTATTATTATTATTATTATTATTATTATTATTATTATTATTATTATTATTATTATTATTATTATTATTATTATTATTATTATTATTATTATTATTATTATTATTATTATTATTATTATTATTATTATTATTATTATTATTATTATTATTATTATTATTATTATTATTATTATTATTATTATTATTATTATTATTATTATTATTATTATTATTATTATTATTATTATTATTATTATTATTATTATTATTATTATTATTATTATTATTATTATTATTATTATTATTATTATTATTATTATTATTATTATTATTATTATTATTATTATTATTATTAGTACTATTATTATTATTATTATTATTATTATTATTATTATTATTATTATTATTATTATTATTATTATTATTATTATTATTATTATTATTATTATTATTATTATTATTATTATTATTATTATTATTATGATTATTATTATTATTATTATTATTATTATTATTATTATTATTATTATTATTATTATTATTATTATTATTATTATTATTATTATTGTTATTATTATTATTATTATTGTTGTTGTTATTATTATTATTATTGTTATTGTTATTATTATTATTATTATTATTATTGTTATTATTATTATTATTATTTTTATTATTTTTATTATTATTATTATTATTATTATTATTATTATTATTATTATTATTATTATTATTATTATTATTATTATTATTATTATTATTATTATTATTATTATTATTATTATTATTATTATTATTATTATTATTATTAATATTATTATTATTATTATTATTATTATTATTATTATTATTATTATTATTATTATTATTATTATTATTATTATTATTATTATTATTATTATTATTATTATTATTATTATTGTTATTGTTATTATTATTATTATTATTATTATTATTATTATTCTAAGTCTCCTTGGTCATGCACAGCCTTCTATGTTAATAACGCGGCTGAAAGGGAAAGAGGTGTTCCGAGGTTGGTGATTAACTACAAACCTTTGAATAAACACCTAAAATGGATCAGATACCCTATTCCTAATAAAAGAGATTTATTATCTCGATTATATGATGCCAATATATTTTCAAAATTTGATTTAAAATCAGGATATTGGCAACATGATTTTTAAAGAACATTCGCATTAGAATCGCTTTTAATGTCCCATTCGGACAATACGAATGGAATGTCATGCCTTTTGGTTTGAAAAACGCTCCTTCTGAATTTCAGAAAATAATGAATGATATTTTCAACCCTTATATGGAATTTATTATTGTCTATATTGATGACATTCTAGTATTTTCTAAAACTTTTGAATTACATATCAAACATCTTGATATTTTCAAAAAGGTTGTGATACAAAATGGATTAGTTATTTCTAAACCAAAAATGAGTTTATTTCAAACAGATGTTCGTTTTCTAGGACATCAAATTTGTCAAGGGAAGATTACTCCATTCAAAGAGCCATTGATTTTGACAAATTTCTGATGTTATTACAGATAGAACTCAACTACAGAGATTTCTGGGAGTTTGAATTATATTTCTCCATTTTATAAACATCTTTCTAGATTTAGCTCCATTATATGACAGTCAAGAAAGATAATAAGTCTCTTTGGAATGAGACTCTTACCAATTTGGTAAAGGATATTAAGCCGAGTGAAATCACTACTGCTTAGCTCTAGCCAACCTCGCTGGCAAAAGATTATTGAGACAGATGCATCTAATATTGATATGGAGGAATTCTTAAACAAATTAATCCTCACGATAAGAAGGAATATTTGATTAGATTTCATTCGAAAATGGGAAGCCCGGTAAGAAGTATGCGATAAGAGTACATGAAATGCTAACCATTGTTAAATGCGTTCTCAAATTTCAGGATGACTTATACAACCAAAAGTTTTTGATAAAAACTGACGCTCAATCAGTCAAATTTATGTTTGACAAAGATTTTAAGCACGATGCTTCTAAATTAATATTCGCCAGTGGCAAAGCACGATTAGCCCTTTTGATTTTGATATTCAGATAAGAAGGAGTTGATAACTCGTTACCTGATTTCTTATCCAGGGAATATATTCAATAAATTATGTTTTTTAGAACTTTTTTAGATGATGATACTCTCATTTCTATATTGAGAGTGCTTAAATCTCTGCCTAGAGATATGAAAAATCTTATTGTCGAAATAATTGTAGATGATATCATGAAGGAAGAATTTCCTCATATTCAAATAGCATACTATTCAGATGATGATTATCTATTCGAATATTTTTCAAAATGATAACGGAAAAATGCTATGTTTGCAGGATGGATCCACCTTGGGTTCAAATCAAAGGAAGAGGAAGGGAAGAATAAATTTCTAGCAGAGGCAACTATGGTTCCTATGGAACTAGATCATCACAAGGATCTTCATACAGATCTGACTCAAATTCCCAGGTTATACCAACGGGAAGAAAAAAGGTACTTAATAAAAGAACCGCGTCTCAAGAAGAATCTTCGTCCAGTTCACAGCAATTGGTAAGTTTGGAAGATATTCCAAAAGATAGTCCATTATACGCTCATATGCAGGCCTATCTAGAAGGAAAGAAGCAAAAGGATACTTTTGTTTCAATAATAAAAGAGGATTGTGATGATATCAAGTCCTATGAAAAATTGCAAAAAAGAGAAATGATATTTCTCTTAGAGAACTCAGATTTACAGAGAAAAGATGAACCTTGGAAAATATTTCAAAGATACTTAGTAGATGGATTATATTTCCCAGGTGAGTCATATAAGACCCGATCTTATTACGAAGAAATCTTGATAAATACAGGAAGTGTGGATTTTCAGCACTTCAACACAGGTAATAGCCCCCACGAGAAAAGTTATAGCTTTTCTAAATTCATTATTAAACAGATTATATCTGAGGAGACTGTATGTCCGCTATGAAAGAAAGACAAATCATCTTACTAACCTAATGAATTTCACATATTGGGATTATATCCGAGCGTTTGATATGACATTATGTTACAATAATAACAAACATAAACATACTTGGTTTATAACGGTATACTCGAAGATATTCAGTGATACAATTCCTAATTGGTTTATTAAATGGTAGTCCTACCACGGTCCTACTACGCAGATTTTGCCAGCACCATTCTTGGAACTATACAAAGAATGGGCTAAAGTTTCTCCAGATCTTAACCAATTATATCATGAAGATCATGTATGCTGGATAGAAAGAATAGATCAAATCTATTTTTTCATTGAATTTTCAATACCATGGATTCATAAATGGACTCCTGAAGTAGGATTCAATGAGGAAGATATTCCTTGCTTATACAGGACTTATTATAATAATTTCTGGGATAAGCTTTTAAAAATGGATCCAAAAACCAAACAATTAATTGGTCAGGAGCTTATAGACTCCATTAAAGAAAAGATTAAAGAATATAAAGACATTCTTCCCAAGAAAATCATTGAAGATAATTCAGTCAGGAATATTGCTAGGAGAATCTCTTTCCAAGAAGGAGATAAGGAAAAAATGATTCAGGATTATTTGGAAGAAGTAAGAAAAAATTTGCTTCAGACTATAACTCAGATAGATAAATCAGACACTTCAATGAAGAGTGAAGCGAATGAACCGACGATTCACAAAGTGAGTCCGAACATATCTTGTCGCCACCACGAATTGATGGAAGCAGAAGATTTTTTGCTGCAAATGAAGGCCTTAGAAAAAGGCAAAAACGTGAAGGAAGCATAAACATGTGAAGACATGTGAAGAAGAGACCCACTCAACAGTAAAAACACCGCTGAAACAAAGAGATTTATCGCTCGTGACCTGCATGAGGGCCCTCTGCATCGTACATAGATGCTTTATGTTTTTTTTATTTTTCTATATAAGTCATAGCTTAGTTTGAGGAGAGACATCAGAAAAATTTCAGCTCTCTCTCTTTTGTTCTTTCTTTTGTTCTTTGTTTTAAAGTTTGTAAGTCTTTGTGTAAGCTTGCCGGAGTACTGTTCCGACCTTCATATATAAATAAATCGGTCAGTTATTCAGAGTTCTTTGGATCTTGAAGACGATCATCCTTTATAAGGTAATTAATTTCTTTTAGTCTTTTTAGTATGTTTCTTCTAGCCAGGACTATGTCCGGCTAAAGATTATCTATGTCGAATAACTAACTTCTCTCTTATATAGACCATGAACGGATCTAAGCTCTATTTAAATGTAAAGGAATTTTAGTATGGCTTTTCAACTTGGTTCCGAGATCGAGGCACAGTCGAATCTAGCACTACTCTTATTGGCTTTGTCTTTGTGACTCCGCCTGGCCAGCCGTGGTTTTAGCCTGAAAATGGGTTTTGATAAGTAAGGCACTTCATACCCGGTTAGAATTGCCAGGCACATGGGCTCAATAAGTAGTACGTATTAGATTCTGACAGGCCCTTTGCTTGGGTAAAAAGCATACCATGCAGTCTGAAAAACTATGCCAAAATTCTTGTATATTTCGATTCTTTCGCAGACGGACTACCGCTAGCTTAAGGATGCTTGAATTGCTTGATCTTTGACTGGGCGGACTACCGCCAGGTCCTTGATCCTGTAAAGATGATATCAGAGCCAAGAACTTTTCATGGAATATATTTGATATAGAGGTGAACTATTCGACATAGATTTTAATCTTTCACCCATGAATCTGGGAGATACAAGTACTAAAAGTACTAGACTAGAAGAGGTAGATATACCTCATAACCTTGACTTGTTAAACAAGTGGACGATACCTAAAGTCCCTATTAAAACTATATATGATTATGGTTGGTTTGATAAACTTTCTACTAAACAAATGATAAAAACAACTGAGCAGTCTCTTGCTTTAAATTCTTCTGAACAGACTATTCGCTTATTGAATGAACGAGATGTGATTTTTTATAAAAATCAATATAATTATTTGCATATTGGTATGGTTCAAATTGCATTTAAACCTTTGACTCTTAAAGGGTTGCCAGAGACTTTCCTAGCTGCACTTCGTGATGCCAGAAATTTAAATTTTCGCCAGTCTCTGATGGGTTCGATAGAATCAACGGTGGCATATGGTCCAGTTTATTTTAATACGCAACCTAATTTGCAATTATCTCTTACTGATGCGAATATTCTTGATGCTCTAACATTAAATGTTAAAACTCATGGTTATAACTATGCGCCCGGTTCGGAACTTATTTGTTTATCTTACCGAATCTATTTTAAGTTATTATCTACTTTAAATCCTAAATGTAAAATTTATGATATTTCCAATCAAACTATTTTGGTGGAAACCAATTTTGCAAGGTCCAAGGTCACTACTAGAAGACCTATTAAGTGGGAAGAAATAGATTTCCCTACCTCATGGACTCTAAATTCGGTTATATCCCCAAATCAGTTAACCAATGCTGTTACTAATTCTGATTTTTCTCATATTTCTCAAAATCCCGATGAGAGGATTAGTATCCAGTTTTCAGATAATAGTTACACGCCTTATAGGCAGTCTTTTAATGATAACAGGCTTATGTCTTCTGCTAGTATGAATAAACATTCTTGGTCTAGTTGTAAACTTATGCCTGTAATGCATCATATATCTCCTATTGATCCAATTTATGGTCCAGCCCGAGATCGTGCTGCTTCTTTACATACTATTGGTTCAGAGGTAAACTCTGTGGTCGAAAAGGTAAGGATCGACCCGAAAACCAATATAGTACATGTGAATGATGATAATGATAAGGATATTCCTACAGCTTCTGAAATGGAGTTTAATTTAAACGATTCTTAATGATTCCACACCAAATTGATTTTAGCCCAGGTTCACTGGCAAGAAAACATATTCAAAAAGAATTTTTTGATGAAAAATGGAATCGGTTTAAAACTTGGTTCTTTGACGCTTATAGCAAAGAAGATTTAAATTATTATTATTATTATTATTATTATTATTATTATTATTATTATTATTATTATTATTATTATTATTATTATTATTATTATTATTATTATTATTATTATTATTATTATTATTATTATTATTATTATTATTATTATTATTATTATTATTATTATTATTATTATTATTGATATAATACTAGCGAGAATGTTTATAACTTCTCCAAAATGATTATCAAACAGATTATATCTATTGAAGATTGGGGTATTTCCGCAATGAAAGAAAGGCAGATCAGCCTTAATAAGGTCCCTACAAACTTCACTTATTGGGATTACATTAATGCTTTCAGTAAAGTCCTCTACTACAACAATGAGAGGCACAAACATACTTGGTTCGTTAAGGTTTGTTCAAAGATATTTGCCGGACCAATCCCGAATTGGTTCTTAAACTGGTGGTCATACCACGGTCCGACGGTGAAAATATTGCCTGAATCATTTTTAAAATTGTACAAAGAATGGATTAAGTTTTCGTCTGACCTTAATAATTTATATCATGCAGATCATATCTGCTATATTGAAAAAATTGAACAAATCTATTTCTTCATAGAATTCTCGATTCCATGGATTCACAAGTGGACTCCGAAAGTAGGTTTTACCGAAGAACAGATTCCATGCTTGTATCGCACCTATTACAACAACTTTTGGGACAAATTGATGAAGAAAGATCCCAAAACAAAGTCCTTATACAGACAAGAACTTCTGGACCTTATTTCAGAAAAAATTCAGGAATATAGTGCTTCTCCGCACAAAAAAATAATTGCTGATAGTTCCGTGAAGGTCATAGCTAGAAGAATCTCCAATCAAGATGGAGATCAAGAAGAAATGATTAATAAGTATTTGGAAGACGTTAAGAAAAGTTTACTCCTTAATATCACAAATTATGCAAAATCCGACACTTCTATGAGGAGTGAAACAAGTGATGATATCCGGGATGATATTCAGGAAGCTCAACCATTTGAGGAAGAAAATCTAGCGACGATAAATATGCTAATAGAGGCGGAAGATTTCCTCCGACAACTGAAGAAAAAAGACAAAGTATAAAGATTACTTTCGAGATGATCAAGAATAGTGATAAGCACTAACAACAGTAGAAATACTATTCATCTACAGTAAAAACACTATTCATCTACAGTAGAATCGCTATTCATCTACAGTAGATACACTGTTACTAGGGCCCATTGATAAGGACCCATTATTGTAGATAGATGCTTTTCCTTCCCTATAAATAAAGGTCATTTGTAGTCGTAGAGGGATAGGTTTGAGAAACCCCCTCTCTCTCTTATCTCTCTCCTCTCTCTTTGTAATCTTTCTTTGTAAAGTTTGCTTGTCGGAATATATTCACTGGAGTTATAAATAAAGCTTTCAGTTTGTATAGGCCTTGGTGTTGGCCCTTGCTACAAGGTATTTATTTCTTTCCTTTTCTTTTTAATTTCTCCGATCTAGAGCCGTGACTATGTCCGGCTAAAAGAATCATATTTATGTCGCATATCTAACTTCACTTTTATATCTATCATGAAAGATCTAGACTTTATCTAAATATAAATAAATTTCTATATGGTTTCTTGACTTGGTTCCGAGATGGTGGTACAGTCAGATTTGATGCAATACGTTATTGGCTTTATCTAACCAGCCGTTGTTTTAAGCCCGATAATGAGTTGAGAAAAAGGGCGCCCTATACCCAGTTAGAATTGCTAGATACAGGGGCTTAATAACAATACATATTCAGATCTTGACAGACCCTTTGCTTGGGTAAAATGATTTATCCTTTCATACAGTCATAAAACTATATAAAAATTTGTATATATTTCGATTCGTATTTCTTGAATTCGGATGTTGACAAGCTAGATTGAATATGACCGTGCGGACTACCGCCCGTCTTCTGAGATCCTGTCTCGTTGGTATCAGAGCCTAGAATCTTTCATGATAAATATGATCCTAGACAAGGCATGTTTTTAGAACTAATGCAAATTGTAACTACTCATAAATGGTATGTTAAATGCACCATTTTAATTGATAATAGTTTTTCTATAACTAACATTGCTATGATTGATAGTGGAGCAGATGTAAGTTGCATTCAAGAAGGACTTATACCTACTAAATATTTTGAGAAAATAACTCACATGGTTAAATCTGCATCAGGACATGCTTTAGATATAAAGTATAAACTGCCTAATACTCGTATTTGCCAAAATAAAATTTGCATTCCGCATTTCTTTTTCTTGGTCAAAAATCAGTTATACCCTCCTATTATACTTAAAACTCCATTTATAAATTCTATATACCCTTTTACTAGCATAACTGCTAAAGGTTTTTCAGCTACTTATGAAAATCAAGATATAAATTATACTTTTATCACTGATCCTATTTCTCGTGATATTAATGCTTTAATTGATATGAAACAAAAGCATATTGATTCTTTATATTTAGAATTATTTAGTATGAATATATTTGACACTGTGAAATCCACTAAAGTACAGGAAAAAATTAAATTGATTTTCGAACAGATGACCGTTGATATTTGTGCCGATCACCTTAGTGCTTTTTGGAATCGTAAAAAACATATTGTCACTCTTCCTTATGAAGATAATTTCTCCGAGGATAATATTTCTACTAAATCTCATCCTTGTCAAATGAATGTCGAATTAGTAGAATTTTGCAAAAAGAAAATTGATAATTTACTACAGAAAGGTTTGATCAAACCCTCAAAATCTCCTTGGTCATGTACTGCATTTTATGTTAACAATGCCGCTGAAAAGGAACGAGGTGTCCCCAGGTTAGTAATAAATTACAAACCATTAAATAAATATTTAAAATGGATCCGATATCCGATTTCAAATAAAAAAGATTTATTGTCTAGATTATATGATGCTAATATATTTTCAAAATTTGATTTAAAATCAGGTTATTGGCAAATTCAAATCTTTAAAGAACATTCTTATAGAACGGCTTTTAACGTCCCATTTGGACAATACGAGTGGAATGTTATGCCATTTGGTTTGAAAAACGCACCCTCTGAATTTCAAAAAATTATAAATGATATTTTTAATCCATATTTGAATTTTACCATAGCTTATATTGATGATATTTTGGTTTATTCAAAGTGGATAAAAGGATTTATCCTTCCATACAGTCATAAAATTATATAAAAATTTGTATATATTTCGATTCGTATTTTTTGAATTCGGATGTTGACAAGCTAGATTGAAGATGACCATGCGGACTACCGCCCGTCTTCTGAGATCCTGTCTCGTTGGTATCAGAGCCTAGGAACTTTCATGATAGATATAAAAATGAAGTTAGATATACGACATAGATATGATTCTTTTAGCCGGACATAGTCACGGCTCTAGATCGGAGAAATTATCTTCATAAGGAAGAATGACAATATGCTTTTTACGATTCCAAAAAGCACTAGGGTGATCGGCACAAATATCAACGATCATCTGTTCGAAAATCAATTTAATTTTTTCCTGTACTTTAGTGGATTTCACAATGTCAAATATATTCATACTAAATAATTCTAATTGTAAAGAATCAACATGCTTTTGTTTCATATCAATTAAAGCATTAATATCACGAGAAATAGGATCAGTGATAAAAGTATAATTTATATCCTGATTTTCATAAGTAGCTGAAAAACCTTTAGCAGTTATGCTAGTAAAAGGGTATATAGAATTTATAAAAAGGAGTTTCAAGTATAATAGGAGGGTATAACTGATTTTTGACCAAGAAAAAGAAATGCGGAATGCAAATTTTATTTTGGCAAATACGAGTATTAGGCAGTTTATACTTTATATCTAAAGCATGTCCTGATGCAGATTTAACCATGTGAGTTGTTTTCTCAAAATATTTAGTAGGTATAAGTCCTTCTTGAATGCAACTTACATCTGCTCCACTATCAATCATAGCAATGTTAGTTATAGAAAAACTATTATCAATTAAAATGGTGCATTTAACATACCATTTATGAGTAGTTACAATTTGCATTAGTCCTAAAAACATGCCTTGTCTAGGATCAATATTAAGGGGTTTTGTCAGAGTATTTTCTTCAACGATATTTTTCCCTTTGTTATTAACAGTTTCAATCTGAGTAATACGATGATCACAAATCATTTGATTTTGTTTAAGGGATTTAATTTCATTTTTCAAGTTTTCAATTTCATTCTTCAAATCATCAAAAGAAGAATCTCTTGTAGAAACAATTTGTTTATTAAGTCTGTTATGAACTTCAGATATAGAATAAGGAGCAGAATAATCAAATTCAAAATCATTCTTTTGTTTAACATGATTTTTTGAAGAACTAGAAGAACTAGCAGTATTACTAACAGCTAATTGAATAATTTTTTCACGAAGATTATTATCAGTAACTTCTTTTAAAAGTTCTATTACATTATCAGAAGTAATAATGTTAAGATTTAAATCTTCAAATTGAGATTGCAATTTATAAAATTCATCGTTTTTGCAAGAACACATATCACCTTGACCGAATTTACAAGTATCACAAGCATGAAGATTGACAGGCTGAGCATTATCAGGCAAACTATTATCGTCAGAACCAGAACTAGACTCTGAATCATAATCTGATTCTAAACCAGAAGTATACAAGAAACTATATACCTTATCATGAATATCTTCATCTAACTCTAAAGTCTTCAGCTTTTCAAGCTTACAATTAGGAGCAATATGTCCAAAATTACCACATCTATAACACTTAATTTTGGCAAGTTCTCGCCTAGACCTATTTTTGGTAAACTTATTAGATTTTCGAGATTTTTTTCTCTCATCTCGCTCTTCCCTAGACCTTTGTCTATGTCTCCTTTTCCTATAAGGTTTATCGGGCTTGTGTCTGTCCGACTCTCTATGTTTGGTCTTGCTAGTACTTGGAATCTCAGGTAAACCAAACTGGGTACAGAAATCTCCTAATTGAGATTTTTCTCTAAGCTTATCTTCTTTAATCTGCCTAGATAAAGCCAATAACGTATTGTATCAAATCTGACTGTACCACCATCTCGGAATCAAGTCAAGAAACCATATAGAAATTTATTTATATTTATATAAAGTCTAGATCTTTCATGATAGATATAAAAATGAAGTTAGATATGCGACATAGATATGATTCTTTAAAATCAAAAGTATTTTCCATTTCATCAGCAAAGTTTTCAGATAATTCTAAGGGACTAGCTTTAAATTCAGAAAACTTTTTAACAAGAAGTTCTTCCAGATCATTAAATGATTTTAATTTAAAATCAGTAATTTTCGGAGGTCGCTGCACAGGAGGAGTCATAATGATAGCTTCAGAGCCAGTCTTAGAAGAAGAAGCTTTATCAGAAGTTTTTAAATCATTTTTTATCTGAATTATCAAAACAATTAGTTCATCTAACTTTTTATCAAGAGAACCAATATGTTCACCTAGCACTTTAACATAAAGTCCCAAATAATTATTTTGAGAAATGAGATTATTAATTTCATTGATGCTGACTGCCGCAACATTGTCTTCCACAAATTTTTGAAAGGCAGTAAAAGTAATACCAGTATTATTAAGTAAAACAAAGGTTGATTGAGGTGGATAAACAGCCTTGATAATATTACCAATTCCATCCTTATAAGATCGTTCCAGAATATTTATAAATAAGGGTAAATAAGTGGTTATAAACCAAGGTACAAAAGACATAATTTGATTATGTAAAGCACAAGTTTCGTAAAATTCTTGAGAAATATTATTCAAATCATTTGTACTATAAGTGTCAAAAAACTAAGTTTTAAACTGAGACCATTTATCACTTAAGAACTCATTTTGAATATATTTTCTGGCCAGAGAACCTGGGCTAAAATATATTCGATGTACATTCATCATTAAGTATTATTTAAATCAAAATTCATTTCGGACTGTAAAGGAATATCCTTATCAGAAATGTCAGAAGCAATATCATTAGCATGCACAATATTTAATCTAGGATTAATTTTGATTTTATTAACAATTCTGTCATTTTGATCCATAGATATAACAGATGGTAAAGTTTGCAACGAGGCTGCTCGATTACGAGCCGGACCATAAACGGGATCAATAGGTGAAATATGATGCATAGTAGGAAGTCTTCTATCAGAAGAAAATGAATGTCTACTGAAAGGAATATCATTGAACTGCATGCAAATTCTTCCGTCTGGATTTTGAGTAATATGAGAATATTATGCATTAGTGACTGCATCTGCCATCTGACTTGGAGGAATAACTGATTCTAAAGTCCAAGTAGTAGGAAAATTAATTTCTTCCCATTTTATAGGTCTTTTAGTAGTAACCTTAGATCTAGCAAAATTAGTTTCTACTAAAATTGTTTCAGCAGATGTATCATATAACTTACATCTTAGGTTTAACGTAGAGAGCAATTTAAAATATATCCTATAAGACAAACAAACTAATTCAGATCCAGGTGCATAATTATAACCATGCGTTTTAACATTTAAAGTCAAAGCATCCAGAATATTAGCATCAGTTAAAGATAACTGCAGATTAGGTTGAGTATTAAAATAAACTGGACTATACGCCACCGTATATTCTATCGAACCCATTAAAGATTGTCTAAAATTTAAATTTCTAGCATCTCGTAACGCAGCTAAAAATGTTTCAGGTAACCCTTTAAGAGTTAACGGCTTAAAAGCAATTTGTATCATGCCAATATGCAAGAAATTATACTGTAATTTATATATATCAATATCTCTTTTACTCAACAAACGAATAGTCTGTTCTGAAGAATTTAATGCCAAAGATTGTTCAGTTGTTTTAATCAGCTGTTTATTAGAAATCTTATCAAACCAACCATAATCATAAATAGTTTTTATATTAATTTTAGGAATAATCCATTTGTTTAACAAATCAAGGTTTTGAGATATATCTACCTCTTCCAATCTAGTACTTTTGGTACTCGTTTCTCCAAGATCCATGAAGAAAGGTTCATATCTATGTCGTATACTTCACATCAATCTCATATTTATCATGAAAGTTCCTAGACTTTATCTAAATATAAATAAATAAATTATTATTATTATTATTATTATTATTATTATTATTATTATTATTTAATTTTCCTTTTAGTTTACTACTTACATATTTATTTTATGTATTTATTTGCTTTGTGCAAATAACAAACAATGGAAAACTTGCTCGAATGATTGTTCCAACAATTATAGCAAAAATTAGAGCATAGAGGAAACTATTGTCAACATTTCAATAATACAAGTGTTTCTAGAATCTAAATTTAGATTAATATTCAATAAAAAAAATATTTTTTTTTAAAAATAAATTAAGAAAAGTTGAAGTGGCATTTTGAAGTTAGAAAATATTATAAAATGAATTTTTTTCTAATTTAACGGTAATTCTTTATAATGTTATAAATTCGAGTCTGAACCCTAAAGGGCAAAAAAATTTGACAAAAACTCCAAAAGGGCACATCAAATTTTATTAAGGAATGTATATTTACCATTACTGTAAAGATTAGGATGAGTTGTATAGATACAAATAAGTTCCCGTAATATGTGGATCACTAGTTTAGTGCCTTGAATTATGGAGATATTCTCCCATGTTTTTTTTATATTACTGTATATATGGCTGTGTATGTATTAAGAGAAAAGACAGACAATCACATATTCTGATCATCAATCTCCAGTTTTTACATCTTCTTGATACTTTTCATGGTATCAGAGCAACCGATCCTGACGCTCTGAAGAAATCTTTCTTTTTTTTGTCATAAACAGTCCAGCCATGCTGGAAGATGCCAAAAATTCTGAAAAACAATCCCTCACGGATCTATCACATCCATATCATGTCCACCACTCAGATCAACCGGGACACATGCTCGTTCCAACAAAATTGAATGGATCGAACTATCAATCCTGGAAGAAATCAATGACACATGCCCTCATCGCAAAGAATAAGCTTGGCTTCGTCTACGGCACATTAGCAATGCCCTCACAAGCCGAGAAGCCTCTTGAATTTGATTTATGGAATCAGTGCAATTCCATGATTATCTCAAGGCTTACCCATTCAGTTGAACAAGATATTGCTGCGGGAATGGTTCATGCGAAAACAATGCATAAGTTTGGGAGGATCTTCGCGATCGCCGCAGTTAACGCAAACGCCATCTATCAAATTCAAAAATCGATTGCAACCATCACGCAGGGTACCATGTCGGTTGCTTCATACTACATCAAGATTAAAGCTTTGTGGGATGAGATTGAAATGCATCGCACTCCCATGACTTGCAGCAATGACAAAGAACATCAAGAGGAACGAGAAATGGACAAATTGATGCAATTTTTAATGGGACTCAATGATTCCTACAAGGTAATTCGATCCAACATACTCATCATGAATCCATTACCTAACGTTAGACAGACATATTCTTTAATAATCCAGGAAGAGACACAGCAACACATGGTCTCGTGACCGTGAAAGCTTTTATTGCCACGCGTAAACAATCGATCGTCTGGATGGAAGTCATCAAAAGGCAAGAATTGTGATCACTGTAACAGGCCTGGGCACACTATAGAGGAGTGTAAAACTCTCAAATTTCATTGCACATTTTGTGACAAGAAGGGCCATACCGAAGATAGATGTCGTATCAAAAACGGGACATGGAATAACAGTAATCGCAATTCGCAGCAGCAACGCAATGGCAAGGGTAATGGCAGAAACCCTTCAGCAAATATGGCAGATTCCTCTCAAAATAATAATGAAGATAACCAACCTGATAATTGCATTGTACCTGGATTCTCCAATGAACAAATTCAGCAGCTGGCCAAGGCAATTTCTATGATGAATCAGAATTCTGGTAACAGCGACATATTCGCAAATGCAGCAGGTCTGTTATCAACTAATGCTTTTATTAATTCTGTTTCCACAAAGCCATGGATTTTGGATAGCGGAGCGACGGACCACATCTCTTTCGAGCCAAATTTTTTCACACACACCGCACCATCCACAATTCCTTTAGTTAATTTACCCACGGGTTCCACTGCACCCATTACTGCTATGGGCAGTGTTAACTTTAACAAGGCTATCACATTAAAAAATGTTCTTTGTGTACCATCATTCCATTTAAACCTTATGTCAGCTAGCTGATTAACTAACACTTTAAATTGTTGTGTTATCTTGCTTCCGAATGGTTGCATAATACAGAACTTGGCTACGGGGAGGACGATTGGCTCGGGTGAACAACACGGCGGTCTTTATTACATGTCTCTAGTCAAGAATATTCCTAGATCATTCCAAGTTTCCAACAGCACAAACTTATGGCATATGCGTTTAGGACATCCTTCCTCTTCGCGTCTCAAACTTGTTTCTTCTTTATTACCTTCAATTGTTATTTCTGATCACAATAATTGTAATATTTTTCCCCAGGCAAAGCAAACCAGGCTGTCATTTCCTAAAAGTGAAATAAAAACTCATTCTTCCTTTGAATTATTACATTGCGATATTTGGGGTCCACACAAAGTACCCACACAAACAGGACATCGTTTTTTCTTACTGCTGTAGACAACTTTACTAGGTGCACTTAGATTTTTCTCATGACTCAAAAATCTCAAACATCACATTTCCTAGAGTCGTTTGTAACATTTAGTCAAAATCAATTCCAAGCAACAATCAAAGTTGTACGCGTCGACAATGGGTTGGAATTCCTTTCTATGCAAGATTTCTTTCATAAAAATGGTATAGAACGTCAGCGAACTTGCGTATACACACCCCAACAAAATGGGGTGGTCGAACGCAAGCATCGGCATATCCTAAATACTGCACGTGCTCTTCTATTTCAATCACATCTGCCACTTGAATTTTGGGGAGAATGCACGTTAACGGCGGTTCACATTATCAATCGCCTTCCATCACCACTTCTCAAAAATAAATCTCCTTTCGAATTGCTCTATCATCGCCCACCCTCACTTTCACATCTTAGAGTCTTCGATTGCCTTAGTTACGCTATCGTTGTCCATCCCAAGCATAAGTTTGACTCCCGCGCTCGCCGTTGTGTCTTTGTCGGCTATCCGAGCAATCACAAAGGGTACAAACTTTTCGACTTAGAGTCTCACTACTTCATCATTAGTCGAGACGTTATCTTTCACGAAACTATCTTTCCCTTCCAACAACAATCCCAGCCGTTAGCTCCACCTTCCGTTTTACCCAATTTAGCACTTGAACTACCTTTACCCTACCCACCAGTCTCAAAGTATCAAGAAGATGTAAAAATTGGAGATTGATGATCAGAATATGTGATTGCCTGTCTTTTCTCTTAATACATACACAGCCATATATACAGGAATATAAAAAAAAACAGGAGAAAATATCTCCATAATTCAAGGCACTAAACTAGTGATCCACATATTACGAAAACTTATTTGTATCTATACAACTCATCCTAATCTTTACAGTAATAGTAAATATACATTCCTTAATACTCCCCCTCAAGTTGGTGAGTGTATGTTGCAAACTCCCAACTTGTGTCGTAGTGTTAAAAATTGATCCTTCCCTAGTGCTTTTGTAAATATATCAGTCAATTGATGCCGAGTCGGCACGTATGAAGGACTAATCATACCGCATTGCAGCTTCTCTCTCACAATATGGCAATCTATCTCGATGTGTTTTGTGCGCTCGTGAAACACAGGGTTGGCAGCAATGTGAAGGGCAGCTTGATTATCGCAAAATAATGGTATAGAAACATCACAAGAGACCTTCAAATCCCGCAATATGTATCGTAACCAAACAAGTTCTAAACAGGCATTTGCCATTGACCTGTATTCTGCCTCCGCAGAAGACCTTGAAGCGTTTGTTTGTTTCTTCGACTTCCATGAGATGAGTGACGTGCCAAGGAATACACAATATCCAGTAACAGACCTCCTTGTAGTACGACATCCACCCCAGTCAGAGTCGCAAAATGCCTTCAAAGTGAGGTCGTTCTTTGATTGAAAAAATAATCTTTGCCCTGGTGTCCCCTTGACATATCGTAGAACGCGTAATGCAGCGTCCCAATGGGGTTTGCGAGGTTCCTGCATATATTGGCTCAAGGTCCGAATAGAATAAATGATGTCGGGCCTTGTCACAGTGAGATATATCAATTTACCAACAAGACGTCTGTACTTAGTAGGTTCCTTGAGTAATTCACCATCATCACTTGACAGTTTTAAATTTTTTTTCTAACCAAAAGGGCAAAATCGCTATTGACATAGCGATTTTGTTTGACACTGTTAATAGATCAAAATCGATGCCCTATCAGTGATTTTGTCTAACTTTTTTTCTTTAGAAAATCGCTGCCCGGGCAGCGTTTTTGCGATTTTTTTTTAAAAAAATTAAAATCGCTGCTATGGCAAGTTTTTATAAAAATAAATTTATTTTATTTTTTTGGAAATTGCTGCCTTGGCAGCGATTTTCGTTAATATTTTTTTTTAAATCGCTGCTGTTGCAGCGTTATTATAAATTTTGTGGAAAAAAAATTTTTTTTAGAAATCTCTGCCTTGGAAGCGATTTTGGTGGAAATTTTTTTCCTTTGATTTCTTTTTTTGAAATTTCTGTCAACTAGTCAACATCTAATTGTAAAAAAATATCTATTTTTTTAAAATCACTGCCTTGTGGAATTTTTTTTCTTTTTTCAGAAAATCGCTGCCCGTGCAGTGTTTTTGCGATTTTTTTTAAAAAAAATTAAAATTGCTCCTATGGAAGCGTTTTTATAAAAACAAATATATTTTATTTTTTTGGAAAGCAGCGATTTCCGTTAATGTTTTTTTTTTTAAATCGCTGGGTTATTATAAATTTTGTGGAATTTTTTTTTCTTTTTAAGGCATCAATTTTGGTGGAAATTTTTTTTCTTTTGATTTTTTTTTTAAAATTTCTGTCAACTAGTCAACATTTTTCCTGCCTTCCATAATTATCTGTAAGACAAGTATGCGGTTCAATCATTTTGACTAGTTGACAGAAATTTTAAAAAAAAAAAATCAAAAGACAAAAAAATTTCCACCAAGGCAGCGATTTTTAAAAAAAATAAAAAAAATTTCCACAAAATTTATAATAACGCTTCAACAGCAGCGATTTAAAAAAAAAAAAAAATAACGAAAATCGCTGGTTTCAAAAAAATAAAATAAATTTGTTTTTATAAAAACGTTGTCATAGCAGCGATTTTAATTTTTTTAAAAATAAAATTTCAAAAATGCTGCACGGGCAGTGATTTTCTGGAAAAAAAAAGGTTGGACAAAATCGCTGATAGGGCAGCAATTTTGATCTGTTAATGGTGTCAAACAAAATCGCTACGTCAGTAGCAATTTTGCCCTTTTGGTTAGAAAAAAATTTGATATGTCCTTTTGAATGTCAATTTTTTTTGCCCTTTAGTGCTCCGGACTCTCATAAATTCATTAAAAATACAGAAAATTTCATAAATAGCACATTCAATTTGTGCAAAAACAAAATATTGAGATTTTCCTATATTTGAACATGTAGTAATGTTAGACTTCAAAATGTAATAAAATATATGTAACAACACGCATAAAATATCTTATCCTTATTGAAAATGTGAATACAATATCTGATTGTAACTAGAGCCGTCCAAATGGGCTTAGCCCAATCCAACCCATAATTGGGGTAGGGTCGAGATATGATTTTTCAAGCCTATTTAAAACTAGGGCTTATAAGTTCGGCCAAGGGCCCTTGAGGCTTGATCGGGGCTGGGCTGGGGTCGGCCTATGGGCCAAAACTTTTTAATTAAGGGTAACTTACAATAATCTCACTAATATATAATCTAATTACTTGAATACATGCTATAGTATAATATTATGAATCTTATCAGATTTTGGTACGTCCAGATATATATATCTCAGAATATATGGACTCTAAATTAGGTTAATTTGTTCTAGATACACTATATCCAAGTAGATTCGCATGTATCTAGGACGCATAGACAAATCTCGCGCCCTCGCCTTCCTCCAATCTTGTTTGTCACTCTCTTATCTCGCTCGTGTATCTGGTATGCGAGATGCATGCTAATTACACTAGATTTTTTGCTAGTGTTATTAAAACAACACCATTGTTTGCCATATTTGATTTGAAAATCTTCTCATTTTCTTGAGGGTTGGGGGGTTGAGTATTTTCAAAGGAAGGGTCTACCCACCATAGCCCTTCAAATTCCTTGGCTCGTGAGGCTTGGGCCGGGTGAGGCTGGGCCTGTCCTTTTTGACAACTCTAATTGTAACTATATGTATGTGTATGTAGGGTCAACTGTATATGTGGTCACCTGTATGTGTGGACAGTGACATGTAGAGTTTTTAGATACACAAACACATGTATAGGTATATATATGCTACAAAATTACAAAATTTTACTATGTTATGAAATTTTCTTCAAAGTAAGACTATATAAAATTAAAGAATAGTATATGATTGTCGATTGCTAATTCAAATAATTTTTTCATTAACAAACTAGAAATGAAAGCATACCTAAGTAAATAAATACATAATAAATTATATGTTTTTTTTTTTACTGAAAATACGTATTTCTCACGTTACATTTAAATAAAATCTATGAATTTTTTTAAAATGCTTTTATATATTTACTTGTATGTTGCATTTTTTTTTTTAAATATAGTCGCCTCACCTATCATTCATATAAAATAGTTTAAAAAATTATTCGAAATATTTATATGCAAGACTTTGAAGTTTAAACTATGTATATCAATTCGTTCGGTGTGCGAATTGGGACGATTTTTTTATATTTAAAAACTCAAATTCGAGACCTCTAGTTAAGTGAACCATTCACTCCAATTTATGACTAATCTTCTCTTTAAGTAAATAAATCAAATCATTTCAATCTAGCTACATCTTATAATTATTTTTTCAAATCTATATTAATTATATAATAGATTTATTGCTCTTACAAATATGTCAACTGTTTAAATAATTATCCTTTAATTTCCATAATATGTATATGACAGATTTGTTGCTCTTATTACAAATATGTCAATTATTTAAATATATATCCTAAAATAATCATGTGATGATATGTATATACCAAAGTTATTGCTTTTCCAAATATATCAACTGTTTTAAATATATATCCTTTAATTTCCACATATATATAAATAATAATAGATTTGATGCTCTTACAAATATGTTGACTGTTTAAATAAATATCCTTTCATTCTCATATATATGATATATACCAAAAAAAAAGTCAATTATTTTAAATATATTTAATTTAATTTCCATATAAAAGATAGTGGCAATATAATGCAAGATCAACAACAACTATATAAGTCACATATAATTAATGACTCAAATCTATATATTGTAAGGCATTCAAAAACATAAAGTGAGAACAAACAAGTTAACAAAAAAAAATATGGCAAATATTATTTCATTTATGAAATTAATGGTGATGCTTATTTTGATCTCTAATTCACAATTTGTTAATTGTAAATTGGATCAAAAATGTTTTAGGGATTGTATTAAAGCATGTTTCCAAAATCCTGGGTGTTATATATCATGTGGAAGAGAATGTCAAGTTTCTTCTCTTAATAATGTTTTTTCTCCAATGGATTATTGCAATCTTGGTTGTTCAATTGACAAGTGTGCAAGTTTAATCAAAGGTACATTCTTTTTTTCAATATTTTTTTTTGGAGTTTGAAGAGATTTTTATGTTCCGTTACGAATATTGTTTTAGTTAAAAAGATTGATAAGTAGAATGTATGAGATCTTTATCTGATATTTTTTTTAGTTAAGTCGTAACTGATCATAGAAGATCATTTTCTCTCTGGAATTAACGTGTGGCGTGTCATTTCTTTCTCTGATATAAATCTTAAAGAATTTTCAATATTTGGGAAGGTTGTGTTTTATGACTAGTTATAAATGTTATTTTGGTTATATGGTAGGGGCAGATCTATAGTATGGGGTATGGTTCATGCGAGTTCAGTATTTTTTGTTCGAACTCTATATTTATTTTAAGAAATTCATGAATATTTAGCTTGGAATTCAACTGGTTGATCTAGTTATTATTAGGTGTATACATGAACGAGTTGGTTCAGATTTTCAAATATCAAACCAAACCATTTGTGTTTAAATTTTAAATTTATAAACCAAACCAAACTAATAAAATTCAGATTTTCTCGAGTTTTTCAACCTCGGGTTGGTTCAGGTTTTTCAAATACCAAATCAAACCATTGCGTCGAATTTTTAAATTTATAAATCAAACCAAACTAATAAACCTCGAATTTTTTCAGATTTTTAGATTTTTTTGGTAAAGTTTGCATACAAACATATAATTAACTCGTGCTTCAAATATTTCTTTAGTCCAACCAAAATACAATTATCTAATGTGTTTCTTAAAAAAAACACAAAATATGAGATGAGTACTGATAACACTAAAATATTCAATAAAAAACAATAATGAAATCATCATATAAAATAAATATTGCAAAGTCATAATGAAAATGATCATAATTTAAAAGTACTAAATCATGCTAAAATAAATTTAATAAGTATTAGTTACATTACTAAATATTTAAGGAAAATTAAAATTAGATTATGTATTTTAATTGTCTAAACCAATGTAAAACTAAAGAACAAATATTCAATATTATTGTCATTCTTAGTGTTGAATTGGTTTTCTTTTTGCGTTAGTATTAATTTGATTTTGATTTAAGTTTTATTATAATTATCAACATCTATGAACTATAATTTTTATTGAACCATTCTGAATTCTAAGTTTTAAACTTGAAATAATATATTAAAAGATAAAAACTATGAAATAGTATAAGAAATATTTTAAAATTATATCAAAGTAAATATTTTTATGTATAAAATAAAATTTTAAAATTACATATATAATGTTTTTTTTTAAAACCAAACCAACCCAAATATGGTCAGGTTTTTTTTTCCAATACCAAACTAAGTCAAACCAAATCACTAGTTGGGTTTTTTTTCCGATTTGACTCAATTTACGGTTTGATTCGATTTTCAGTTCGGTTCTGTACACCCCTAGTTATTATATATCAATTACTTGGTTAAACAATTTATGTTGATTAGTAAATGACCCTTTTTTTTTTTTTTTTTTTGTATTTAATGGACCTTTCAGACCACGGTCAAAAAAATTCTTTTGAATAAATTAAATTTTTCTATGAATTAAAAATTAAATTTGTCTAGAAGGATAGCTTTCCAAGTGTTATATTTGCACAATTTATAAGAAAATTGGGACAAAATCTAATTATTTCCCTAAAAATGGAACGTAAACGTAAATCAATTCCAATTTGATATTGTTGTAGAAATTCATAAATTTTAAGTTTTAGATCTCTCTATGAGTGGGTTAGTCATTTTCATCTATTCAAGTTGTAACGGATCATATCTTGAAATTATTTTTTATCTTTATTACTATTACTTTTTTTTTTTTTCAAATTCAGTAACATATTTATTTTGTACAGATGACAAACAATGGAAAGGTTGCATGAAGGATTGTTTTGGCCATTATTGCAAAATTGGAGCTTAGAAGATAAATTAGAATATTAATTAATTAATGTGATATCATTAATTAATGTTGTGAATGAAAAACTACTCATAATGTCATCTTTTTTATATAATAAATGTTTTTTCTTGATTTAAATTAATTAGAAGATAGTACTTTTTTTTTCTATATTTGAGTAAAATGTTGATTTCACTGTCCGATTATTTTGAATTCATAAAATTTAAATTATGAATCCTTTTCTAACTAGTGAACCAAAATTAATTTTTTATTTCTGAGACTCAAAATCGAAGCCTCGGGTTGAGGGAGAGGAATCTCATAGGTACAAAGTAGAAAAGACCAAAAATAATCCCCTAAAGGTTCACTTGGTCGAAATAATCTTTTAGGTCACACATTTATCGACATCAAATTTGTAAAAAGATCCAGAAGTTGGTAAAAGGGAAGGAACAGTCAATAGGTTATAACTAGCCAATAAATGGTTAAAATAAGAGAAATTAACATAACTAGCCGTCCGCAGAAAAAGATAGCAGATAAATATATGATATATGTATAATTAGTGTATACAATATACATATATTGAATGACAAATAACTAGTAATTACAAATATTTTTGATCGAGCGATCAGATATGTAACTTTCCCTAAAGAATAACTAAACCATAAACTAAAAATAAACAAAATTTTACGCATAAGATTTTTTCTTCAAGAAGAGGTCCTCTTTAATTTTGCCAAGTTTATTCACTACATCTTTCATATTTACCCTCTCTTCTTGTCTTTCTTTTGTACATTCCAAAGCCAACTCCATCATACTAAATATGAAAATCTCATTTTCTCCAAATAAAATATTTTCATCAACAATTGTCTTCAAAGAACTTGGAAATGATTCACTCACCCATTGCTTCAAGTTCATGTTTTCATTGAAAAATTCACTTGTTGGTCTTCTTCTTGTCAATATCTCTATTAACATTATGCCATAACTATAAACATCACCACTCGTGGACACTATTCCCTCCAAGCCATATTCTAAAAACACACAAAGGAAAAGGAAATTAATATGTTATAACGAGTTAAACATAGTGTAAAAAGTTTCTATACTATAGTAATCAGTAGATATAAGTTAAATCCAGTTGATTCTACCCTAGTCTATCAGGGTGGATTTTCTTAGTTGAATTATTTTTTTGAGTGGGGTCCCCAATAGCACTTGTAGGATAAGCACGTGTTTCAAGAGACGGTATAAAAGTGGGTCCGATCTAATTAAAAAGATAACTCTTAACAAAAAAATACAAAAGCTAGAACTTTTCAAGATCAATAGGAAGCTAGGAATCTATTGACATAGTTCATGTCACAACAATATATGGAAGGACAGTTTAGTTGATACAACCAACAAGGGGCAAAGAGAAGCCCTTTTGCTACTGAGAAAGTGAAGAGTGAGCTCAAAGGTTCAAGACTTAGCCGAGCATTAATGAAGCTAGATACATGCATAGTAAGTAGCACCGAAGTCACCTTAATTGACCAATATTCTATTTTTCAGAGAGAAGAATGACCGAAAATATGCCTTATATTAGGAAGAGTAGTCAGAGAAGAATTGTTTACCTGGTGCAATGTAGCCAATTGTGCCCAATGTGTTAGTTTGTGCCATGGAGTTGTTTTCACCTAAAATCTTTGAAATGCCAAAATCACCAACATGTGCCACCATTTCACCATCTAATAAAACATTTTGAGGCTTCAAGTCGCAATGGACTATAGGTGTATCATAACCACAGTGAAGATATTCCAATGCCATTGCAACATCAAGCATTATGCTAACTCTTTGAAACATGTCTAAGACTTGATGTTCCTTACCATACAACCAATTTTCAAGGCTTCCATTTGGCATATACTCGAGAACGATGGCTCTAACGTATTGATTGGAACATGTAGTGATCACCTTGACAAGATTTCTATGTTTAATGCTTCTCATCACTTGACATTCGGTATCAAACCTCTTGCATCCTTCCTCATTTTGCATATTTAGAACCTTTATCGCGACCATAGTTCCATTAGCCAATAAGCCCTTGTAAACAGAACCAGAACCTCCTGAACCAATCATGTTAGAGCCACTGAAATTATCCGTTGCTTGTTGAAGTTCACGGTATGTGATCAACTGGTGTGTTGTGATTTCTGTTAACTCTTGATCATGGTCTTGAAGGTTTGTTCTTCTTGATCTTCGCTTAATCCATACGAACAGAACAAAAAATATGAGGAGAATTGATGCAATCACAGGAATGACAACTACTAGCACATGTTTTCTAGACTTTGATCGTTTCGTTGCACTATTCGTAGCACATTGAGAAACTTCTGATATAGGTTTTCCACATAAACCTCTATTTCCAACAAAAGATTGAGGAGAAGAGTTTGCAAACACACCACTAGTAGGTATTTCACCTTCTAAATGGTTGTAGGAAAGATTGATTTCTTTAAGGAACTGAAGTTTTTCTAAGGACTTTGGGATGTTTCCTGATAACTCATTTGAAGACAAATCTAAGAACTCCAAACCTAACAAACTGCCAAATGATGAAGGAATTGCACTCCGTAACGAGTTGTTTGAGAGTGAAAGATAACTCAGGCGTTCAAGGTCTCCGAATGTACTTGGAATCACACCGGAAAGTTGGTTGCTTGAAAAATCTATACCTTCAATAGATTTCAATTTTCCAATGTCAATAGGAAGTTCCCCTTGTATTGAATTTCGCGTCACGTTTAGAAAAATCAGGCTATCCATTTCCCATAGACTTGAAGGTAGGCTTGAGGTGAACTTATTGAAGCCAAATGAAAGCCTTTGCAGCCTAGTGAGTTTTCCAATGCAATTTGGAATAGCTCCAGAGAGCTCGTTTTCGTGTAGAAATGTGTCTCCTAAATATACCAAGTCACATATTTCCTCTGGAATTGAACCTTGTAGCTTGTTTTTGCTTAGATAAAGCCTCTGAAGTTGCTTTAGCTCACCAATCTCTGGTGGAATGGTTCCTGTCAATTGGTTACCGTTCAAGACTAGCGATAACATGCTGCTTATATTGCCTACTCCTCTTGGAATTTGTCCATTTATCTGACCATTCTCTATGTTAAACATTTCAATAGTAGACGAAAGATTACTAACCGAATCAGGCAAGACGCCATTCAAGGGGTTGTTAGCCAATATCAGAAACTGCAGCCTCCTACAATCCACCAAAGAGTTCAAGAATCCAAGCTCTTGTTGTCCTGGTTCATTTGTAAGCTGATTACCACCAAGATTCAAGAACTCGAGCTGGCGTAGATTTCCCAAATCACTTGGAACTATGCCTGTGAACAAGTTATAGGACAGCTCTAGCTCAATAAGGTTAGAAGCATTTGTGATATACATTGGGATTTGTCCTTCAAGTTGATTATCTGGCAAGAAAATTCCTTTAAGGTTTGGAAGTTTAAGTCCAAGAGTGGTTGGAATTCGCCCCGAGAGATCGTTATCACTGAAAGCAATGTACTCCAAAGAAGATATATTGAAGATAGATTCTGGTATTACACCAGTAAGATTATTGAAATCAAATCCCAACATCTTCAAGTTTGGTAAATTTCCTAATTCTTTAGGAATTGTACCACTTATATGGTTGTTCACACAACCAAGAGATTGAAAAGTGGAAATATTACTAAATGAAAGTGGAATTGTACCACTTATTGCATTCTGAGTTATATAAAAACTCTCAAGCCTTGATAAACAACCAATATTTCTCGGAATTTGACCTGTTAAATTGTTGTAAGACAGAACAAGAGTTCTTAGCTTACTGAATTGGCATAGTCTTGAAGGAATCTCACCGATGATTCGATTATAACTAAGGTCTATAACTTCAAGATTCATCACACCCTTCATTTCATCAACCAAGAATGAACCAGAAAGACTATTGTTAACCAAATACACAGCACGTAACGACGACATGCTGAAGATCAATCCAGGGATTGAACCTGAAAGCTGATTATCTGACAAATCTAACTCAACAAGTTGGCTTAGATTCCCAATCTCAGATGGAATTTTACCACTAAATCTATTTCCATCTAACCTCAATCTCTTTAACTTTGTAATGTTACCAACAAAAGGATGAAGAGTTCCTTCTAGTTGATTGTTATGAACATCAATGACTTCCAAAAGAGGCAAATTTCCAAGTTCAAGAGGAAGAGTGCCATGAATGATGTTGTTACTAAAGTTAAGTATGGTAAGAAAGGATAAGTTAGCTATTGATGGTGAAATTTTGCCTTGAAGATTCATGTTTGAGAGATTTAAAGCTATGACTCTTTGGTTTTGTGGATTACAAGTGATACCAAACCAAGAGCAAAATGAAGTATTTGATGTCCAATTCTTGGAAAGGAAAGAAGAGTTATTTGTAATGAGTTGTTTAAAAGATAACAAAATTTCTTTGTCTGTTTCATTTGTGGAAGTTGCATATAGGGAAAAAATTGATTCTTGAAATACTAATAAGATAAGGAAAAGAACATAGCTTTTCTCCATCTTGTCAAGGATTTTTTTTCTGAAGAAATTCATGATTTGAACCAGACTGACCAACTTCTCAAATGGTTTAACGAATCCACTTGAGCATAAAGATCTACTCTTCGAATAACAAGCAACAGACAAAAATAAGAAGATGCTATTGTTAAAGGAGACTAGAGAGTACTTATTTCAGTATGTATAATAATCAAGCTTCTTATAAACAATTTGTGATACTTGTTATGTTCTTTTATCATATATTTTTTTTCCAATGGGAATTTAGAAAAGTTTTTCAGATGTTTATGTTTGACCAAAGATTATAACTTTGAAGTATATACCATAAAGGATGTGGTGGGAAGGATAAGATTCGTCTATCCTTAATCAGAGGTATCAGTTTCGAACCTTAGCTATGAAAAAAAATCTTTGTAAAGAGTGCTTCCCTTTGAATGGGTTTTACGCAGCTTAAATTCAAATTAGTCAACTATGTATAATGAGAAAGGTTTAAACTCCTATTTAAGTGTGAACATTATTCAGTCAAAATCAAGGGCCAGCAAATATGCCAAAATTCAGTAGTGTGAAAATGGTGTAAATGTCAATATTACTGTACTCTTTACACATTAAAAATTCTAATTCTTGACTATTGAAAAGTAAGTTTTTAGAATACTATTTTTTTTCTAACTCATGTTAGGGGAAAAGATTTATTTTTGCACAATCAATTGTGTAATTTAAATTACTTATTATGGATAAATATCTGAAGTTATCTTTAATAATATTCGTCTTTCTTCTTGATTACAATTTTTTTTAACAAAGCAGGTGACTTTATGACTATCTGAGAAATCAATTCCAAATAAACAGTGAACTCAACAGAGAAATCGGAACGCCTTAATATATTTTTGTTTAATCATTTATAAAATAGTTAAGAAATGTCTAAACTGGTGAAGATTAGTCTTCCTAATTTAATGCATTAATTAATAAAGAGAAAAAATACACCTAACTTCCAACCAACATGATATTGACGTTAATATCGACAAAACAAAATAAAGAGATCAAATGTTACTAATAAGTCAAAGGATTCGTAGATCGATTTGATGTAAACAACTGAACACTGATATTGATGGTTTAAATTTCACCAAGAATATTCAACTTTGATTTAATAAAGCGCGAATTTCTCATTTGTGTTATATGTATGTATTATACACACGTTTATATGCATAATGTTATACAAGCAGAAGGAATGGACACATTTAAGAATGAATACTTTAGTGTTAATCTTTCTTGTGAGTTTCCAATTTTGTTATGTAATATTTGTTTAACTTTGAATTCTGCAATCATTTCGAAGTTATATACACCGTTAACGTAAAGAATTTTTCATATGACATGAACAAGTCAAACAAAATTCAACTGTACATGTGATAATAGTTGAATAGGTGAACATTTTCAAATGACTTCTTATACACTACATAATGTAGTTCAAATAAATGCAGGAGGAAGAGGAGGGGGACTGGGAACTGGTATCGCGCTTTCCTTCGTTCCTGGATGACATGGTTTGTAGCAATTTGGATACCAAAAGGCGCAACAACAATGAGGGAAAAACTCATGACAGAGCCTCGGCCATAAGTGAGCGATGCTTCTGTTGCTGCTCATAAAGGTCGCGGAAGATGCTGTATTTGGCATCGTGGTACTTCTTCACTTTCACGTCTTTAGACGGATGAACAACCTGCCATCAACCGCATGAGAAACCATAAGAACAATATGGCACAATGAACCTTAACAGGAAAGACATTTTTCAAAGAGGTAACAGCCAAGTTTAGTTCCATGGTGGAGATAAAAGATAAAATTACTAGAATCTGGTGTATGGCACCAAGAAGGGTGGCGGTGGAGGAGAGAAGACGGGTTGTCTTTCCATTAGGTCGTCGGGAAGAAGCAAACACAAGAATGAAGATAGCCTCTTTAAGCAAGTAACATGAAAGTGCAGTAAAAGACTCTGCGGAACATTTAATCTGTTGTCCCAACAAGATCTAAAAACAAAAAAAAGTTATTTTCTATGATTTTCTGCATCAGGGTGTGGATGGAATAGTTCCTAAAAGAGACAATTTTACCCAAATCGACCAAGCAAGGAGACGTAAAGTCAGAGCCGATGAACTCTAGAAGTTAAAAATGCAAAAGCATGAGCAAATTGCAAGAGAAAAAGAGAATGGACAATATAAATGAATGTTTTAAAAAGTAAGAAGGAAGGCAAACAGGTAGTGCAGGTTCCTCTTTTAGTAAGAAAAGTAGATGGTGTAAACAGTCGCACACCTGACCAGCTGCATTCATTGCCTTCATGGCGTCACGAACAGTAGAATATTTCTTTGAAGCAACAGCACCAAGAATAGCAGACCCCAATAGCACAGATTCATTTTCGCGAGGGAGAATGATAGGGTAACCTGCACAAGACATAATACAGCTTGAAATTGATTAATATATCCAAACACGGAGAAATCTAGGATTACTCAGTACCAATGTTGAAGGCTTCACGTAGACACTGAAAGATAATAAATTGAAATCTATAATACACTCTTTTCAGCAATTGGAAAGCTCAAGGGGAAGTTTAGGATTCACTACCATCCATAGAAGTCTATCACTTCCTAACTTCTTGTTTCAGGTTATTTCCTACTGTTTCATCGTTTACTGTTCTAGGGAGGTAACCAAGTTGTTGTAGTATAGTGGTGAGTACTCTTGCCCATCACGGTGGTGACTGGGGTTCGAGTGGCAACAAAGAGTTTTCATTTAGCCGACCCAACTTGCTTGGAACTGAGGCGTAGTCGTTGTACTGTTCTAGAGGAGACCCAGCAAGGATATTATGCAAGTTTTGATTTTTTGCGTTGGTAGCAACAACGAGGATATTAAGCAAGCTTTGCCTACTTTTGCCAGCGTCAACAAGGACGGTAGGACAATGTTACAAGTATAGCTAAACTGTGGTTCACTTATAAGAACTAAAAACAAATACCGAAAAGTTCGATTTGTGAAAGATGCTCTTCTAGACCTAAATGCCAGTTAGCAGCTCCTGGACCACTGGGTAACGCAATAACATTTTAGCTTTGTTTTAATTTGCTTCAACTGACTAACTGATTGGGAATGTTGCGTGAGACACAATCTACTAACTAATCTATTTCTTTCAAATGCCCCACTAGAAACATATCATAATTTCATTTTATAATACCTTGGGAGCTAATGAAACTATTTTAATAAATTTTAGTTCTCTCATTAATCTTTTGCAATCTATTTATGCAGAGAGTAAATGCATTACATTTACATCCACTTCATGTATATCACATAACTCATTGATAAATAGCATAAAAAGGGAATGAGAAAGAGAGAGAGAGAGAGAGACCAATAATATCCGCATGCTCTTGAACAAATAGGCGATTCTTTGCAAGTCCACCACAGGCAAGTAGTGTGTCAATCTGGACATAAAGAAACAATACAAGGAAGACGATCATTTCAATCAATCCGGTAATTATTGGTTCAGGTATCAAAATGGAAGGCATGTACACTTCATGTTACAAGCACTCAGCATAAGAAAAGCAACAAATAGAAGATCAAAGTGATGTTGGTAGTTGAGTGTTGTCTCACTTTCTACTGGGATAGGCTTGGTGGTAGTTTGGATCACCGTATCTGCATCTACTTTCTTACCAGTAGTATTAGTATTATTCTAGTAGTTTTTGTTCTTCAATTTCTGTTAGTATTATTTGTTGTTTCTTGCACTTTGGTTATCATATTATTTATCTGTGAAATGCTATGTAATGTTTTCTTACTATTTGTCATGGCTTCTTCACTTTCGATTTTATGCATCCAAAACTGCTTCGGAATGCTTTCCCTTTCTTTATTTTCTTTCTTTTCCTTTTCTTTATTTGAGCAGAGGATCTATCAAAACAACCTCTTCACCTTCACAAGGTATGGGTAAGGTCTACGTACACATTGCCCTCCCCAGACCTCATTCATGAAATTACACTGGGTTTTTTGTTTTTTGTTGTTGTAGAAGATCAAAGTGATCAATAAGAAACGTTGAGACACACAAACACTGCATTATCTAGGTTCTTTCTCAGACACATCCTAACCTCCCACCACTGTTACCAAAAAGCTTACATCATCTTTGCTTTGAATGACGGAGTTTCAACATTCAAAGTCTATTCAAAGATGCATTTGCTAGCCAGAAAAGGTCATACAAGTCAACAATAAGGAGAGCTCAAGCATACCAAAATTTACAGGTTCAAAAACTCTTCACTAAACTAACTAAATACAAGTAGTATCAGGAAATGAGTCCTCACCTTGTGTCCATTAGCATTGCAATGCTCTACTATATGGCGGGTTCCATATGCAATGCCCTGTACTGTGGCAAGGTAGAGAAGTGCCAGCTGCTTTTCACTAGTGTCAAGTGTTAAACCAGAAATCATACCTTTTGACTTTGGATCTGCAATAGGGGACCTGAAAGAAATTTTGCATGTAATTTATTACTGATAGTAGGCAATCAAGGTAAAAAAACAAATTAACCATCCTACAGTACTATACCTGTTGCCATGAAAATCAGGGAGAATATGCATATCATTAGTCAATGCAGCTATAAATGGCGACCCCTCATCTTGCTTCATTGATTCCAGTATCTCATTCAACAAGTCAAATATTGAGATTCCTAGCAAAAGATACAAACTTTTAACTTTTAAGCAGGAGACCACCACAAAAGGAGAGCAAAAAGCAAATTGCATGGAAGTCGAGAAAACTTTGACAAGGAGCACCAGACATATTTACATAAATGCCACATCAAGGTCATCTTACTTCGAGATGCAGCACGATTTGCAAGATGAGGAGATGCAACATGATTCTCAATTATATGGTCTAGCAATGAACCAGTAGCACTCTGTCCTCCTTCAGTAAGCCAGTACTCGGGCACCATCGCTGAAAATATTGCAAAGAGCAAAATGATGGAGCATCATTTGCTTGTAACAAAAGCAATAGCATTTGCAGATAAAAAATGGGAACCCTCCAAGATTAATGTTTCAACTAAATGCAGAACCTAATATCTAACCATAGGCATTTCTTTTACAGCTTTTCAGCATTACAATGTCAGTTTGACTATGCATATCCCGAGAGACATTTACATCATTTGAACAAAAATGGTTTGAAAGAACTGTACATTGCAAGTGGAAGTGTACCTGACCAGAAAGGTCCCCAGACTCCAGGGATGAATAATTTTGTCCGGGATACAGCCATGTGGCATGTGGAAGTACCACATACAAGCACCATACGCCTACTTATAGCATCCTCATCAACTTTCAAACATACAGGAACAATACGTCAATAAGTAAATATAGTCAATAATATAAGCAAAGATATTTTGATCATTCAACATATCCAGAAGAGTACTCAATAATAACAACCTATAGATTCAGAATCTGATGCAGGCACACTTTCCATTACACCAACACCACCAGCATGAGCATCTATCAGAGCAGTACCTACTGGTGTCCCTGCCATCAAACCCAATTCCTGAAACAGAAAGCAGCACCTTAGTAAAGTAACTCAATAGCATGAAGAAAGTAAGGTGACTTATAACCGTCAAAATCACAAATGCTTGCATCATTGGGAATGATTGTGTGCTTCTTTCACTTTTGCTAATAGTGAAGATGCAATGTGATTTTTATAAATACTTTACCTTTGCAGCATGTGGTGTTAAACCTGAACCCAATGCATGACCGGGGAATGCTACACTTCGCCCTGCACATGTTAATTATAAAATCATGAATAAGATAACTAAGCAGTTCTTCAGACTAAAAGATATTCCACTATACGAACAACACAATAAATATTGACCCTTTGCGATAATGTGCCTAAACAGTTCAAAAGATACTTTTTGTTAAGTAGGCAGGTTTTATAAATCTCAATCCATAGATAAATTAGAAAACAATACAAAACAAAAAGAAATACACGAAAATGGAACAAAAAAAGAAAATAAATAGGATGCTAAGCAGATCTACCACTGTTTCCCAGGACACGGATCAGTAAATGCTGATGGCAACCTAACATGAAAAAATGCATAAATTTGTGATTTTTCCTCTTCTTTTTTGGTGAGAGAAGACCAATCCCCAAACTAATCCCTAATATATGAGAGGTGACTGTATCTGTTTTCTGAGACTCATTGCTCAACTTTCAAAGACTCTTTCAACAGCCGCACATTGTAGCATGACTTCAAATAAGATGACGAATAGAGATTGACAAGTTTGCAACAAAGTCAGTTCCCTGAAATTTTTTCAAATCATACATTTTAGCAATTTAAGTGAAGCTTCAAAAATACCTATCTTAGCATGATGCCCATCAACAAGATCACCTAAGCCAATCTCCTCCCAGAATCCATCATCCCATCCACAAGATTCCATAGCACAGGAATCTTTCTCATTTATCTGCTGCATGTGCGCATGGCCTAGATATGTCCATTTGCATACAGTGGTGCATAAACTCCTCGTGTCATCTCCTGTTGCTCTAACAAGTTAACAGAATAGATGGCATCACCTCTTCCTGTTAAAACTTCAAGAGTTAAAGTTCAGGAGCTATTTCTTACTTGTATGTTAACCAATCACTTAGATCCATCCACCTAAATACCATCGACCAGGATTCTTGGAGATTTTCCTTCACCCACAAGAGCTGTAAAAGCAATTTTGTATTAGCAAGAAATAGATAGAGCATATCAAGATGTGATAATCAAGGAAGTAATTAAGTAGAAATTTCAAATTTTCCTTTTCGACTTCCTACAGTAGAAAGAAAAGAAGCGTAAAGATGTCAAGAGCAAGCACACAAAAAACACAAACTTATTCAACTTACTTCAGCAAAAAAAAAAAAATCACATATTTATTTGACTATCAGATTCAGCAGGAAAGTACAGGTGATATCGCTGATATTTATTCATTACTAGGTAAGAAGGTATGCATGTCATCATCCCCAATAACATCACTCCTTCCATACGGTTCCAAAAGTATCCTTCAGGAGCACACAAAAGCAAGTGCATGTTAAGAATTCAACATTGAAAAGCAAATTTCTGACAACCTAACCTCTAAGTCAGTCTCTTTACAGGACAGAACTTCTTCTATTGCTTGCTTACTTCTATACTCCTGCACCCTTTTTCTTGGGTAGTGGCAGGAAAGAAGGTGGATGTGGAACGGGGCTTAAAAGTTACACACTGAACAAGTGCTGCCCAGATCACCTCATGCCAAGCAACTACCAAGATAAAAGGGGTCATCCATATGAAAACTTCCACAAATTCACCCAACCATCAAAAGTGGAAGCATATAACTACTCTTTCAATGTACCCTACACTATTTAGACAGGTTTCACAGGCTTCTAGCTGAAATAAGTATCTTTTGGCTTTCAATTGTGTGATAAATTTCACCTTTGTGGCAAGACAGCTGAGACTAACAAGCATTTAGCTCTACATTATGAAGTAACTACACAAATATGGAAACATCTTTCAGCATATCAGATGAATATTGCCAAAAAGTTCCTTAGAATTGTTGAAATGTTGGATCAGGGGAGGAAGTCTTCAACAAGTATAACAATAATAATCAATATGCATGCAAGTATGTATGGAATATTAAAACATATATCAAAGATCCAAATAGAGTTCCTAAAGTAGGGTCTGTTGGTTTTACATCATTCTTTTCCTAGAGTTATCTTGGCTACGGGATCACCACTTCAACAGGTCTAAACGCCCCTAGCCAACGTACGCACTGGGTATTATTCGGTTACCTCGCACACTTAGGAAAGAATGACTACCTCTACACCAAGTATAGAAACAGTATATAGGAACATGATAATAGTTCTAACAAACATGTACATACGAACAACATATGGAAAATTATCAAAATACTACATTAAAATAATTTTGCCATGCCTTAGACAGTATATATACTTAGTTGCTCATACTAAGTACATACACTGCCAACATGGCTCTGATACCATTTAAAGGATCTTAAGTAATAATGTGGAATTATAAAAACATAAGTTTGAAAACTTACAAGGCAAATACTCGTGAAATAGTTGTTATCTATTGAGTCTATTATAGGCTTATGAAAACCACTCTTGCTCCAAAAGCTCGTGTTGAGAGTCTGAAAGGTGAGACTATGCTTATGGAAGCCAACCATGATCATAGTACCATTTTCGTCCCTCGTCTTCTCAAATGGAAAGATATACTTTCTAATAATGATTGACGTTTTGAAGCCATAACTCAACCTTTTGCGTCTCATTCTGAAAGATCTCAGATTGAAAAAGTCGTTCAGTTTCCCGATGGGTCAATAGAACTCAAATTTCTTGACAATACTATTAGGAGATCTTCCTCGTATCGAAGGTCATCCTGGTCTAGTCCGTCTACTTCGTGTCCCTCGAGACCGGTTCCCAGGACAACTTCTTCTTCAAAAACCCCGGAGGAAGCTGAAGATGAAACCATTTCAATTGCTGACAACTCAGTTGACAATGGCAAAGGTAAGGTTACAGGTGTGTTGACTTTTTAGGAGACATCCCCAAAGTCTTCTATCAAGATCCACCTACCAGTCCCACTGCAAGTGAGATGGAGCCACCCCAGGTGGAAAAACCAGGTTGGCTTGGTATGCTTAAGACAGGTAAAGTCTTCAATCCTGATTCGGACATCCTTTACAAGATGTGGACTCATCCGGATAACCAGACTAAGAGAAAATGGTATGTGCTACCTATACTCTTAAAGAAAGAGAATCGTTTAGAGATTCTTGGATGAATGATATGAGAAGAATAGGTTGTGAAATCGAATTCTTCAAATGGTTTGAGATGACAGGTAAGATTGAAAATCAGACCGAGTCACTTCAGGTTATCATTAACAAATAGTATACTACTTCCAATAAGGTTGTTGAATCTATTACTCCTCCTCTTGAAGGAATTGACATCCCTGTTGCAGGTACAATGATCAAAACTTCTCCTTTCAAAGAGAAAAGTGATAATACAGGTTCTTTGCTGACCTCTGCTGATATTGACCGAGTAGTAGAACAAAATAACTACTCAAACCAAATTCTTCATATTATCTCCAGACAAATAAAAGATACAAAACCTACCATTAGTAGAAGACCAACTCCGACTTCTACTTCATCCAACCATAATATTGAACCTAACCCAGGATTCAAACTCCCACAATTTTCCAAAGAAAAATCCCCCAAACTTTCTGACGCTTTTGAAGTCTCAGGAAATATCATTGACAGGATCAATGAACAACTTACCAACTTCAACATTTCCACGAAAGATGGAAACACCCCAAAAAAGGTTTCTACCCTTCAGGAGAAATTTGTTTCAACCACTCAGGATAAAGATATCCTTCTTCAAAAGCTATCCAATGATCGTTTCCATAACTGAAAAAACTATCATAGCCGTCCCTCTTTCCCAGACTTGAAGTATGAGGAAAATGCATTCTTGTCTACTTCTTCTCATTAAGGAAGAAGCATCACTGAATGGAACATTGATGGCCTAGCTGAGCATCAAATATACAACAAGCTCCATGAAATGGGAATTGCCATCACTGCTTATAAGATGAGAGGATCGGCAGATAGAGAAGCTGCTACCATGATTGATGCAGGTTTCACCGGTATGTTTAAAACATTGGTGGGATAACTACTGCAACGATGAGACCAAGCACCTCATCATTAATGCTACTACGACAGAGACAATTGTTAAAACTGAAGGAAGCACTCAGTCTACTTCTCAGGTTACCTACTTGTCACGACCCGATTTCTCAAGCTATGATGACACCTACTATAAATCCACCAGTAGGTAAGCCAACCCGTAACCCGAAACAACAAGTAATAGGTCTGAAGGCAGAAACTAAACAAGAGAAGGCAAAATTTAATATAACAATGTCACGCTTTGCAGGTAGGCTACAGCTTCCCTATCTTAGATTGAGCTCGAGAGTGTGAATGCATGTTGATTAGTTGGGATTTGGGTTGGTAGTTATTGAATAGTGCATAGGTGTTTAGAAATCATGTTTCGGCCTCTTTCGGGATTTATCGGTTATCTGTGAGCATGCTTGGTGTTATTAATTGACCCTCCTTGCTATGTGGAGTGCTTGTATGCTTGATTACTGTTTATTTGAAGCTTGTTGGGCCTTAGTTTAGGTTTGACTGGCTTTGACTTAGAAATTCATGATTCGGAACCGATAGGCCTTAGTTTTGCCCCGACGTCGCTCAGCCGGCTTAGATCCCTGGAGACTGGTATAGCAGACTGGAGTCTGATAGTTGGACCTTAGCTAGGCGATACGCTTACTTCGACGATAGTTATCCTTATTTCCTCAATGTTACGGCTTCACGAGTTACGTCGCTAGTAACCTGAGAACTAGACTGAGTGCTTCCTTCAGTTTTAACAATTGTCTCTGTCGTAGTAGCATTAATGATGAGGTGCTTGGTCTCATCGTTGCAGTAGTTATCCCAATAATGTTTTAACATACCGGTGAAACCTGTAGCAATCATGGTAGCAGCTTCTCTATTTGCCGATCTTCTCATCTTATAAGCAGTGATGGCAATTCCCATTTCATGGAGCTTGTTGTATATTTGATGCTCAGCTAGGCCATCAATATTCCATTCAGTGATGCTTCTTCCTTAATGAGAAGAAGTAGACAAGAATGCATTTTCCTCATACTGCAAGTCTGGGAAAGAGGGACGGCTATGATAGTTTTTTCGGTTATGGAAATGATCATTGGATAGCTTTTGAAGAAGGATATCTTTATCCTGAGTGGTTGAAACAGATTTCTCCTGAAGGGTAGAAACCTTTTTTGGGATTTTTCCATCTTTCGTGGAAACGTTGAAGTTGGTAAGTTGTTCATTGATCCTGTCAATGATATTTCCTGAGACTTCAAAAGTGTCAGAAAGTTTGGGGAATTTTTCTTTGGAATATTGTGGGAGTTTGAATCCTGGGTTAGGTTCAATATTATGGTTGGATGAAGTAGAAACCGAAGTTGGTCTTCTACTAATGGTAGGTTTTGTATCTTTTATTTGTCTGAGATAACATGAAGAATTTGGTTTGAGTAGTTATTTTGTTCTACTACTCAGTCAATATCAGCAGAGGTCAGCAAAGAACCTGTATTATCATTTTTCTCTTTGAAAGGAGAAGCTTTGATCATTGTACCTGCAACAGGGATGTCAATTCCTTCAAGAGGAGGAGTAATAGATTCAACAACCTTATTGGAAGTAGTATACCATTTGTTAATGATAACCTGAAGTGACTCGGTCTGATTTTCAATCTTACCTGTCATCTCAAACCATTTGAAGAATTCGATTTCACAACCTATTCTTCTCATATCATTCATCCAAGAATCTCTAAACGATTCTCTTTCTTTAAGAGTATAGGTAGCACATACCATTTTCTCTTAGTTTGGTTATCCGAATGAGTCCAACTCTTGTGAAGGATGTCCGAATCAGGATTGAAGACTTTACCTGTCTTAAGCATACCAAGCCAACCTGGTTTTTCCACCTGGGGTGGCTCCATCTCACTTGCAGTGGGACTGGTAGGTGGATCTTGATAGAAGACTTTGGGGATGTCTCCTGAAAAGTCAACACCTGTAACTTTACCTTTGCCGTTGTCAACTGAGTTGTCAGCAATTGAAATGGTTTCATCTTCAGCTTCCTCCAGGGTTTTTGAAGAAGAAGTTGTCCTGGGAACCGATCTCGAGGGACACGAAGTAGACGGACTAGACCTGGATGACCTTCGATACGAGGAAGATATCTTAATAGTATTGTCAAGAAATTTGAGTTCTATTGACCCATCGGGAAACTGAACAACTCTTTCAATCTGAGATCTTTGAGACGCAAAAGGTTGAGTTATGGCTTCAAAACGCCAATCATTATTAGAAAGTATATCTTTCCATCTGAGAAGACGAGGGACGAAGATGGTACTATGATCATGGTTGGCTTCCATAAGCATAGTCTCACCTTTCAGACTCTCAACACGAGCTTTTGGAGCAAGAGTGGTTTTCATAAGCCTATAATAGACTCGATAGATAACAGCTATTTCACGAGTATTTGCCTTGCTGTTCAAATTTTTGGTTTTGACGTTAAGAGTCAAAGAATCCATGACATTAGGATCATTAATGTCAAATGAAAAGTTAGGATAACAATTAAAGTAAACTGGCCCATCAGCAAGATTACTCTGCAAGACTCCTAACATCGAATCATCAAAATTCAAAAAGCGGTCATCTCTAAGGAGGACACAAACAAGGATATCAAGGTCTTTACGGAAAAGAGGCTTATCAGCCACTTGCACCAAACCAATATGCAAATAATTAAAATCAGCCGAGACAAAAAGCAGATGGAAGATGTCAAGATGATACCAGGTTGCATTTGGTGGACTGTTTGGAGGGAAAGAAATCTGAGATGCTTTTTAGGAAAGGATGCTTTTAAAATTTTGGACTGACTTAACTCTAAATTTTAACATATGCCTTGATACTCAAGCTGGTAAAACTTAAGTTTGATAATTTTGAACAACACTGGGATAATGAACAATCACCGAGCCTGAACCAGAACTAGCCAGGAGAATTACCAACGGGGAAAAGGCCCCTGCAAATGGAGCAGTCACTGAAACTCACAATCCCACCGGAACAGTCCAGCAGAGACTAGAATATAAAACTAAGAAACAGAGTGAAAATTCTAGACAGGTGAATGGTGTGAATTAGAATATATCAAAATTGTAGAGGCTCTGATACTATGTGAAAACAAGAGAAGAGATTCTTGGGATGCATAGATGACTCCATTAAGTAGTATGAGAGGTGTGAAATACCACATTCACTTAATATCTCTTCAGTGTGGCACTAACTAATATTTGACTAACTTACCATTAACATTCTAGTAGAAATGTTGCCATAAGGGGGTCAGCTAAACTAACCAATACATACTTTAAAAATAAAAAATCTCATTTAGGTAAAAGATCCAAGACATAAGCAGCAGTCCTTCCTACTAGTGTATGTACCTTTGGTGGCTCCATCTCGGGGGATACACCTCCACCACAATACTGTAGTACAGGTGAATTAGAGGCATTGATCCTCTCAGCTTGTTTTACAGCTCTATGGTCCATCCACACTATGATGTTTCTTCTAGTATCACCACTCCATGAAACCGTGACAGGTTCACCCTCAGAATCAACAGCAACTGCATAGAGGAATCAATTCATCCATGTTATTTACTACCGTAATTCAGCATGTATACCTCAATCAACACGCTGGACTGATGAACTGCAGAAGTTAGTGATTATATACCAAGAGAACAAGTAGCAGCGAACCCCAGTCCCTTAACTTCTTCCTTGGAAACACTGCCGAGGTCACATGCCGTTTTTACAGCAGTGCAGATCGCTAACCAAATATCAGTTGAAGATTGCTGAATTCGACAAACCACACAAATGAAATCAGAAGCACAAAGAACTGAAAAGGAAGAAATCAAGCACTACTTCAGCAAAACAGAGTATGGTTTTCTCATTGCTACCTTTTAAAAGCATATTACTATCAAGTAAACATATTGTAACGTGACACAACCAACAAAAGTTGACCAAAAGAGATTGAGAAAAATCAATCATATAGACAAACAACAAAAGGCAAGAACAAGGAATGTCCATTTAAAAATGGTTACAACATCTGACCTCAACACAGTCACCGTCTTTCCATATCTGTATTGGACTACTAGCAGAACCTAGAAGCTTGCCGTCCTCATTAAAGAGACCTGCACTCGATTGTGATCTTAACATTAGTTACATATGACCACTCAGTGCTGAAAATAGTAACAGAAGCTTAACATTTGAGAAGTGATATCATCGAGTCAACATAAAAAAAGAGAAACATAACCAACATCAAACCCCCAGGGAAAAAACCAATTTCACGATTAATTCATACCAACAAGCACACCATATTCATAATACTGCAAGATTTCACTCAAAAACAAAACCCACCAAGCACATTCATGAGACAGCAAGAATTCATTCAAAAACAAGCACTTCCAGTTCCAACATCCACACCATTAAGTCAACATCAACGCAAAAAAGCCATGATTTTTTCACCATAACCAACTTCAAAACTCCAGGTAAAAAATCAACTTTACACTTAATTCGAACAAGCACCATATTTACAATACTGCAACCATTCAAAAGCCAAGTTTTTTCAACATAAACAACCTCAAAACCCCATTAAAAAACCAACTTTACAGTTAATTCAAACAAGCACCATAATCACAATACTGCAAGCATTCAAAAGACGTGATTTTTTCACCATAACCAACCTCAAAACTCCAGGAAAAGAACAACTTTACGCTAAATTCGAACAAGCACCATATTCAAAATACTGCAACCATTCAAAAGCCATGATTTTTTCACCATAAGCAACCTCAAAACCCCATTAAAAAACCAATTTTACAGTTAACTCAAACAAGCACCATAATCACAATACAGCAAGCATTCAAAAGACGACTTTTTCACAACGACCAACCTCAAACCCCCAAAAAAGAATCAATTTCACAATTAATGCACACCAACAAGCACAATATTCACAATACTGCAAGAATTCATTCAACCCCCCCCCCCCAAGCACCACTTGCACGAGCACTGCCAGTACCAACATCCACACCATTAAGTCAACATCAACACAAAAAGCCATAATTTTTTCACCATAACCAATCTCAAAACCCCGTTAAAAAAAAACAACTTTACAATTAATTCATACCAACAAACACCAAACTCACAATACTCAATCAAAAGAGAAAAACCGCACCTGCACGAGCACTACCAGTACCAACATCCACACCAAGAAACACTGAACGAAGCTGCCTAGGAAGGATATTAGTTGTCATTTCCACAGCAAAAGAGTTGGAAATTGGAAAAGAATTAAAACGGTAATAGCTATGGCGCTGGTTTTGATGCGTAGAGTCAAGAAGTGGGGTTGTATCTGTCATGGATTTTCTTGAATCCAATTTTTTATCCTTTTTTTCTTTAAAATCCATTTTGTCCTTTTCCTCTTTCTTCTTTTTTTTTTCTTCTCTTTTTTGCTAATTTTGTACTGTCAGTATGATTATATGTATTCTGGTTTTGATTTATAAAGATCTGGAAAAAAAAAATAACTGTTTTTTTTTTTTGAAGAAGAAGAAGATGATGAGAATCTAAATCTGATTATCTCAAATCTTATTAATTTTTTTTGTTTTTTTTTTTATGGTTAATACACAATCCTTATTTGTTTGTGTTTTTGTGCTTGTCTTGATATATCATGATAAATAAAATGGAAAAGGCTCAAAAATACTCCTAAACTATCCAATATAACTCACATTTACTCTTAAACTATATTCCGGCTCAAAATTACTCTTTCCGTCATATTATTGGGTCATACCTACCCTTCTAATTAACAGAAGTATGTTAAGTGTCACGTGGACGCCACATAAGCACCAAACATTTCCACTTCCATGTAGACTAATAAGATCCCTAATATCTAATTTTCCCCTCATTTCTCCATTGATACGATTGAAACGATTTCACCCACCTCCAACGAAGTAAAACAAACTCTAACCTCCAACAAGCATGTTCCCTCCATTCAGCAGAGCAACATTGAGCCTTTACGTAGCTTCACTCATCATCATAGCCGGTCAGTAGGAGTTGTTCCGTTGACAGTTGAAGTAACTAAACAAGACCTAAGTCATGTTTCTAAAGTATTTGCCATTTGATTAATACATCTCAAAGAAAACATAATACAGATTCAAAACCAAAGAAGGGTATCATACATATAAAATCAAAGGCGACAAAGATTAGAGTACACGGGAAAATATTGCTTAGTTTTCCATGACATATGCTATTAACAAAGTCTGTTGGTTTTCAACAAACAACGTTATCACTTCATTACAAAATACAAAACTTCAATTCATACATCCCATGATACATAATACATAATACATAAAGCATTGTTCCAATCCATAAGTACTACAACTTCATTATAAAATACAAACTTTAATTCATACATTGAGTCCTAAAGTGTCTGATCATTACATACATTCACTTCGTGATCCTTGCAACAAACACAACGAACAAAGTACATGAAAGGGGTGGGTGAAATCGTTTCAATTGTATCAATGGAGAAATGAGGGAAAAATTAGATATTAGGTATCTTATTAGTCTATGTGGAAGTGGGAAATGTTTGGCGATTAGGTGGCGTCCATGTGGCACTTAACATATTTCTGTTAATTAGAAGGGTAGGTATGACCCAATAGTATGACGAGAAGGGTAATTTTTAGCCGGAATATAGTTTAAGGGTAAAGGTGAGTTATTTCAGATAGTTTAGGGATATTTTTGAGCCTTTAATATTTGCATTTTCAACTTTTATGGAACTTTCTCTTTGAGCTACGAAACTAATAAGTTTATTAGAAAGTTAAATTAGCCACTTTTATATGAATTTTCCACTGGATGAAATCGATCGAATGATATCAATTGGGGATGGGATTGCAAGTGTTTATGGATTGAATGAGATTCAAGCTACATAAATGATTGAATTTACCTGAGAACATGACCTTATATAAGAGGGTATGGAGGTTGCCGCCTAGAGTATAAGGTTAGTAGGTAGTAGAGCGGTGTTATTGCTTTTGAGGGTGTAGGCTTGTTGGTGTTGGTGTTGTACTAGTCGTATTATGCTTGCTTATATTATCAATCATCGTTTGTCGTTTCATGTGTTTCAATTATTGCACTATAGTATTTGGGTTGTTCTTGTTTCTTTGTAGGTTAGTTGATTAATGCTCGATACTCTACTTGTAGGCTAGTTGATTAATGCTCAATAATCAACTAACCTTCTATCCTAAATTCGCGATCTTCAGACTTTTATCTAAGATCATGTGCATAAAATTCAAAATGCGTCAGGTCATGTCTAATAACTTTTCTCAATACCTTTTTAATTGATCTCTACCTCATATGACGTCCCCTATATATTGCCAACTCTCACACCTTCCCACTAAGACATCTAACATTTCTTCTTTTCCTATGCCCAAAACCTCAAACAACATAAGAAAAATTTATCCAACAATTTTTTTTACTAATCAACGAAAACAGAAAGTAAAAAAAATCATTAAATAAATTTGAATCATATTAAACTAAGAAAATCGTCAACCCTTTCCTGCACAATATATGAATTTTTTCTTTAATATTAATTATATAAAAATATAATTCATTGAAGACCTACTTCGTTAAAATATTTGTATTAGTAGATATATATTTCATACAAATATAATTATTTTTACAATTACTATTTACTTTATAAAAATCAATTTTTAAATGAAAAAGAATGACATAGTGTACAAACAATTATGCATCCATACAAAGTATGAGAAAGGAACGATCCTACTCTAAACAACTTATTTTAGTGTAAATATTATTGATTATTTTCATAAATTCGAACCTACGATTTATAACACATTTTTATCCATTAAAAAAGTGTTGTATTTTCCAAATTTAAGAGCCGCTGTATCGCTGACCTTAGTAGCCCACCTACACACATTTTTGTTAAAAATAAATTTAAATACTAATAAAACAGAAAAACAGAAAAAAGGAAAAATAATTCTCCATTTTTAGAGCATCTTTTGTCTGCCCAATTTCGTACTCGAAAGGCCACCTTCCGCCGCCCCTTTCCGGTTGCTTTCTTTCACCGGAGAAGAAGATCAAAATCATGACTTACGCTACTCACGTTCTTCGTCACTCCAAAAAGGTGCAGATTCAGATTTCCTTTTTTTTTTTGTTTTTTTTTGTTTGTGTAATTTTGAATCCCTAAAATCTACGATTGTTTGATTGACGTGATCAGTAATTACTCTGTGGAGGTGCGGCATTTTATAGTCAATAGGAGTGCTTTTGTTTTCTTCATCGAAATAGACTTGTTATTGGTTATGTTTGATTTTGTATGAGATTTGGGAATCGGAGCTTAAATTTTGTGGTTGTAGTTGAGATATGAATTTAGGGATTGAATTTTATGAATTTAGAGTTGGTGTGATTTATATTGATGTTAGGTTGGATGAGATGGATGCATTTTCTCATGACTGGTAATTTGATAGTCAGAAGATGGTTTAGTGCTCAAACTTCGATGAAAGTTGCATTTTGCACATGTGGATTATTCCACCAGGTACCTGCTGTCTTCCACCAGCAACTCTGACCACCTAAGGCTTAGGGAGATTGGAAGAAATTGACTAGTATTTATTTGAACCTGAGACCTTATGGTTCTCGTCTTACTTTATCAGCCGCTAGGCTATACACTTTGGTGCAAAAAGGATAATCTTTTTGTTTTGTTGTAGCAGTTTTACTAGGCCACACTGTTGGATGCAAAAAATATATCTTTTTATTTTGTTGATAGCAGTTTTTGTCTTTTAAACTCTTGGCATATGGCTTGCTACTTGATATTAGTCATATGGTGAAATCACTCTGAATGTAAGCAATTTGGCCAAACCATTTCGTTCATGGAAACAGAACATACTTGCTATATGTATTTAGTTGTTTTTTTTCCAGTCCCTCGTCTTTCCTTTCTAGGTAATAAGTATTCCATCTTCTTCTGCGGTGTTAAAAAAAGGAGAAAATAAAAGGGATATACTTTAATCTCAATGAGAAAATAAATTGGAGCACCTAACAACACATCTTCACAGACCAAGAACAATTATATGCTCAGGGGTGCAGCTAATTCAGGTCATTTCTTTCAAATTCCATAGCCTAATCTAAGTCATTTACCTGGTATTTCCCTTGGAACATCCAAATGTGTGTTGAATTGTTCCAGAACCTGTTCATCTCATTTTCTTCTGTTTCCCTTGCTTTCAAATTATTTGCAGATCGGGAGGTCTTCAAACTTGATACGACATGACTCTGCTGTTCTTGTCCATTGGTTTAGTAATGGCATGAGGTCTTCTATGGAGAAGGGAGATGGTAAATTAGTAGATTTAATTATTGTTGTTTATGAATTACACATTATCAGATGTTTGTCATTGGTTACTTCTTTTTCTTGTTATTGGCTCTTGCATTGTCTGTTATTGGTGATATTTTCATTTTTTTGTATTTCATTATCCAAATATGTGTGGCTTTTACAGATATTTTAAGGTGCCAGTCTGGCCTCGCATCCGGAGAGAGACACAACATTCCTAAGTCCTTCAATAGATGCTACTCAGGTTCAGCTGTCTCCAACAACAGTTGTAGAACAGTATCTCCCAGGGTTGTGACTAAACCTCTATTTCTTTGTCACCCCCCTTTTACCTGTTGAATTTCGAGCAGTGATATTTACATCAAGTTATCTTAATGTGCTTCTAACCATAGATGTCATTTGGAAATGCTCTGAGAACTACAATTGCTCCATGCACCTCCACCGGTAGCGTGTCTTTCATTAGAAGGTCTTCGCGGTTTGTTCTGTGGCTTACTACTGCCTTTTTATTTTATTTTTTAAAAAAGAAGATAATGTTTGATCATTCTCTTGAAGCAGATTCTGATTTGTCTTCTTTGTGTCAGATCACAAGCGCCTTCAAGGAGGGGTTTCTCCACTGCTTCAGGTACTTGTTTTTAGTGTCATTTTAGCATTTGGCTATTTAATTAGAAACTCTGTCTTCAAGGCATCCTCCAAACTGCTTATAAACCATTCTTTATTTTAGTGAGCATTTATATAGTTGCTGCAACTTTAGTTCCTATTATCGGTTAAGGTTCATCGGACAACTTCATGTCAATGCGCACTGAGTAAGTCATTTTTCATTGCCATTTCCCCTATTTACTACTTTAGTTGTACTCTATAAATGCTGATAGCTATATTGATAATCTGGCTGAAGTTTTCGGATGTGAAGTTGAATAGTTTTCCAGCTGTATATTTAGGTCTGTTGCTTGGAGCCAACTGTAAAGTTGAATAGTTTTCCAACTGAAACTTTCGGATGTAAAGTCTTCTTGAACTCTGTGCCAAACCTGGCAAACAAATTGAAACAGAGGGAGTAATTTAGAGATTTGCAAGGGGGTCATTGGCAATTGTGAGAAGAAACTATCTCCTTGGAAGAAATAGTACCTGTTCTTTGGAAGGAAGACTGGCTTTGGTGAATAGTGTCTTGGATGGTATTCCCACATATTTAATGTCACTATGCCCATCCCAAAGATTGTAGAAAAAAGAAACAGGTTCCAAAGGTAGCTCAGAAAGTAAAAAAAAAAACCATTTAGTAAAGAGGAAAGAGGTTATGAAAGATAGAAGGGGAGGAATGGTCAAGAACCTCAAGCTACAGAACAAGAATCTTCCTTACAAATGGCTTTGGAGGTTAAATGATAGCAGGGAAGACATATGGAAGGAAGTTGTTATGACTAATTATAGGAAGTTGGATCTGAAAGCCCAGACAATCTGGAAACATAGATATTGTGGGATGAATTCCAGAAATCTGTTAAGCTGATTGGAAATGAGAAGTTAATTTGGATGGATAACTGGTCGGATATGGGGAGTTTGAAGGATGAATTTCCAGTCCTGTATAGTTTAGCTTTGAATTATGACTCTCATGGTGGCTGATTGTTTGAATAACATGGGTGACTGATACAATTTAGAAGAAAGTTTAATGAATAGGAAGTAGATGATATCAGTATATTATTGGGTCTGCTGGGACCAGTTACTGGATGTTACAAGGAGGGATTCACAGATTTGTCTGGCAAGTAAAAAAGAACTTTTACTGTTACGAGTGCATATATGTTGTTGGAAAAGAAACTTGGAGGCTCATTGACCTTGGAAATTGATCTGGAGAGCAAAAGCACGTCCCAGGATTGCTTGTTTTGGATGGATAGTAGCACTTGCAGCTAACCATTTATGCCTGGATACTCTTCAGAGAAAAGGAGTGTCTATATGCAGCAGATGTTTCTTCGCTGAAAGATCAGCGGAGACCAGTAATTTTTACTTCTACATTGTGACCAGACATGACAGATTTGGGCACTTTTTCTGGGAGTATTTTGGAGTGTATTGAATGTTATCCAAGGGTGTGAAGAGTCTAATACAATGCTGGCAGGGACATATTGTTGATTGCATGCAGAAACAGATCTGGAGAACAGCCTATTGTGCATCATATGGACTATATTGCTAGAAAGGAGTAAGAGATGTTTCGAAGAGAAAAAACAGAACTTATCTTTTGTAAAATATAGGTGCTTTCATTATTTGTATGTATATGGTGTAAGGAGAACATGTTAGAAAGGTTAGCACATCTTCCAGACGTTTGAACTCATTGGTGAAAAGATTGTATTGGAGTCATTGTTACTCTTTTTCTTACTGTAATTTTGCAGTACCTCCTTGATACTATCTTGAATAATAGTACCTCACCTTATAAAAGAAATTGCTAACGGGATCCTTCGTATCCTTGGTTGGTTTAATTTGGAAACATGGAACCAAAGAGGGAGAACCCTCGATTTTGGAGTCAAATTAATCTGGCATCTTCTCTGTTTCAGATCTTCCTCCACACCAAGCGATTGGGATGCCTTCTCTTTCACCTACAATGACAGAGGTATATAACTTCTCTCACTAAATCTCTTCGAGAATCATTATTTCTTTACACTTATGTTTGTTTCAGCGCCTTAGCGGTTCGATACTTGTGATGCAGGGAAATATTGCCAGATGGTTAAAGAAAGAGGGTGATAAAGTTTCTCCTGGTGAAGTGCTCTGTGAAGTGGAAACAGTAGGATTATTTTTAGCTGCTGTTATCATGATGTGCTAAGGGAGAGTTCTCCCTTATGTGTATTAGCTTCTTGATTCTGGTATTCACACTACTCATTCATACCCGTAGGATAAAGCAACAGTGGAGATGGAGTGCATGGAAGAAGGATATCTAGCTAAGATTCTTCACGGAGACGGAGCAAGCAGTATCAAAGTTGGAGAGGTATTGATGATTAAATATTTCAATTGAGAGTACCAATGGTGGAGTGTTGTATCTTGGTGTTAGATAATTTGGACTTCACGCCATGTGGTATCACTTGTTTATTCAGGACCTCCACTGTGTCGATGTGACATCTCTGCGTACTTGTATAGATCGGCTTCTTTATAGTTGATGCATCACACATCACTTTCTAATGCTTGGTTCTTCTAGTTCCCACATTTGACTTATATTCTAGCTGGTACTTCGTTTCTAGGTTGGCACTTTGCTGAACATTTGATACTTTAGCTGATAGCTGAATAATGAAACTGACAATTCCTCTATTTGCATCAGTTCAATCACAATAGGCTCCTAACCTCATAAAATTGACCTAGCAGAAATTTCTTTCCTTTGTGAATTTCATTGTGCCTTGAGCTACATGCCAACAAAAGCTACATCATTGTGAGAATTAATTATAAAATATTGATGAACGTTGAAAATTTTGTAGGTGATCGCTGTTACTGTTGAAGAGGAAGATGACATTGCAAAATTCAAAGATTACCAGCCTTCAACATCAGATGCCACGCCTTCACCAAAAGCTCCTGCTTCTCCACCTCCTCCCAAAGAAGAGGTTGCCGAGAAACCTGTTACTCCATCACAGCCAAAAGTTTCTAAACCTAGTGCTGTGGATCGCATTTTTGCTAGTCCGCTAGCTAGGAAAATTGCGGAAGATCACAATGTACTTATTTTCTTCAGTTAAATTTGTTTTGATAATATGATTCAGGTTACATGTTTTAGCCTTGAGGTTACATCTGCATTTGTATGAACATGAACAGATACCTCTCACAAACATCAAAGGAACAGGTCCTGAGGGACGTATTGTGAAAGCTGATATTGATGATTATCTTGGTAACCTTCTTCCTAGTCTGCATCTATACTTATATGCTAGTTGATGTTACTGTTGGTTTTATGTCACTGGACATATTTCCTTCTTTCTCTTATGGAAGGAAAGATTTCCCTAAAAAGTTGTGATATGATCGTAGAAGAATCAATAATCTTTTTTTCCCCCTTGATAATGTAGCTTCACGTGGAAAGGAAGCCCCTGCAGCAGCTCCCAAGGCTGACACATCTCTAGATTACATGGATATTCCTGTTGCACAGATCAGAAAGGTACTATTTACACCTCTAGGGGATGAATCCTCATGTTCCCAGAATTAGTCAATTTTAGATGCTTGTCCGTGTTATCTCCAATTCATCCCTTGTATGAAGTGTTTGGTATACTTTTTGTTTACCCACTTCTTTTACAAGCACAAGGTTTTGTCCTATTTATACCAGTTTTGGTTCACTCTGTGCAGGTGACAGCTTCTAGGTTGCTGTTGTCAAAGCAAACCATTCCCCATTACTATTTGACTGTTGATACATGCGTCGACAAACTTATAGAGTGAGTATTACTTTTATTGTCCAACAGCCAAATTTTATTTTTTTCTGTTATTTATCTTGCTCGTTGCTTGGTCCGCAGACTGAGGAGCAAGCTCAATTCATTGCAAGAGGCTTCAGGAGGAAAGAAGTTATCTGTTAATGATCTTGTAATAAAGGTAAGAAATACTCCATTAAGATCCACTGTACCACCTGACAAGGAAAAAGGAAAAGAAAGCCATGGTCTTGTTATCTCGTCTCAATGAGACAATTCCAGCGTTCTTTCTGTATTTTCATGGTGGGTCCAGAAAAGAGAGAAAAGGTCTTGTCAAAAAACAGAGACAGAGAGAGAGAGTGACTATGCATGGACCTTTGTGCCAAAATTGGAGCTGGAATCTCGTATATTTCTCGCATAAGAAGTCTGAGCAACTCCTAACTTACTTTCTTAATCGCTGCACCTTGTCAAAAAACAGTTGCTCCTCTGCCCCACAATATGTATGACATTTAGAACTATTTCGAAGTCGAACAAATTTTTCTGGATAATAAATATATTTAACTGTAAAAAGTGTTTCATTTGATTGACAAAGAGTTTCAACTTTCAGTTGTACTTTTAATATTAGTTTCTAAATATGTAAATTTCACACTTGTGTTGAAGAAATCAAATGTCTGAATGTGAACTGATACTTTTTTGACCACTGTTTCGACGTCATTTTATATTTTTCTTTTTTTTGAATGGAAGTAGTACATTATACAGGATGTATAAGAGGTATTGTCATCTGTTGTTTATAGTGACCTGTCTCAGAGAGAGATGACCTGGGTAATTAACTTCATTGCAGGCTGCTGCTTTGGCTCTTCGAAAAGTTCCTCAGTGCAACAGTTCATGGACCAATGACTACATTCGTCAGTAAGTGAAATACAAGAAGTGAGAAGACTTCAATAGTTTGCAATGTAAATTAATAGTGCATTCTTTCTTGCAAACACAGGTATCACAATGTAAATATCAATGTAGCAGTGCAGACTGACAATGGTCTTTATGTTCCTGTCGTCCGGGTTTGTTCTCATCCCAGTCTAGTGCTTATAATTGGATGTTTCTTGATTCAGACTACTAGTTATATTTCATGTTGGAAAATCTGTGCTGTTGGCAGGATGCTGATAAGAAAGGTTTATCCACTATTTCCGAGGAAGTGAAGAACTTAGCTCAGAAAGCAAAAGAAAACAGCTTAAAACCACAGGATTATGAGGTGGGCATTGCAGTTAAATATCTTCTTTTTCATTGGACAGAAATTCAATTCATTTTTTTCTTATTTCACAGGGTGGGACATTCACCGTAAGCAATTTGGGAGGGCCTTTTGGCATTAAACAGTTCTGTGCCATCATTAACCCTCCACAATCAGCCATCCTAGCAGTTGGATCTGGTAAGTTTGCATCTCATTAAATTGTTTTGTTTCAGCGAGGATATCTTGTGCTCATCATTGCTTCTTCTTGAACAGCTGAGAAAAGGGTGCTTCCAGGATCCAGTGAAGGCCAGTATAAGTTTGCCAGTATGATGTCTGTTACATTGAGCTGTGATCACCGGGTGATTGATGGTGAGTGACTTTAGATAGTGGGTTCTTCATATCCTCTTTTAAAAAAAAACAATTCACGGTTAACCTTTAATAATTTCCTTTTGTCTAGGCGCAATTGGTGCAGAATGGCTCAAAGCATTTAAAGGCTACATAGAGAGTCCCGAGTCTATGTTACTGTAGATTGATACTTCCTTTTTTTGGTCGATCCTTTGAATTCTTCACGTTTTCCTCAACAAATGGGATGTACTTGGATGTATGATAAATGGGATTTTACATGCCATGGCCTGATCTTATTGCTTGATATAAGCATCTTTATTAGGGAAAGTGGCTGAACAACTTGGGAATAAATGAGGCTGCAAGGCTAATTGTACCATTGATTTAGGCTTTTCGAGGCAGAGTGTAAACCTCCAGTTTTTTGCTCGAGATCATTGAGTTGATTATCTGTCTGAAGTAGATGGAATACTTGCTGTAAATTCATTTAAAAAAAAATAAGATTCACTAATCTCTCAAGTTTTGAGATTCATCAACATGAGTCTGTTGCTTGAATCCTTGATTATCTTCTTGGTTGACAGAAGCCAGATTTATCTGTTTGCTTTGATATCGTTCTTCTGTCTGTTTGAATCCTTGATAAACTTGCACAATGATCGCATTGAACCTTTGTACAATCAAATTATGTTCATTTGATGTACTTGATTAAGAAAATAAAGTTATGACCTTACTATCAAGTTATAACTTTTGATAAGCTTTTGATCCTAATACGCATAATATAATTTGTTTTATTCACTCAATCTTTGCCATACTAATAAAAAGACATACAACAATAAGCAAATTTAGTGCATCAACACCTGTTTTATTGAGACTCCCCAAAAAATGTTGCAGCACCGTATTAGATTCTTTAAAAATGTACTACTTTTAGAGAATCCGACATGAACCTGCAAACATTTTCAAAGAGTACGAGCAACATAGATCATCTATCTGCTAAGATGAGCCATGAAAGAACTAAGCTCTAGTTGAGAAACACCTCCTTCATCTCTTGATTGCCAAACTTGTCTACCCAACTTTTCAGCCCTGCTTCTTAACTCTTCCCCTTCTTTAGACACCATCAATCTGTTCACATCTTTCTCAATAGTTGATGAGTTAACAAGTTCCATTTGGTGTGCTTGTTCTGTCACTTGAATGCCAACTTCTAAAATTTCAGTTATTAGTGTAGCATTCCATGGTTGTTCAGAGTGCATTGGCCAAGCTAATATAGGAACTCCCATTGTCATACTTTCCATACATGAATTCCATCCACAATGACTCATAAATCCTCCGATAGAAGTGTGTCCCAAAATTTCTAACTGTGGTGCCCAATCTGTTACCACAATACCTGTTCCTTCAGTTCTTTCTTGATACCCTTCTGGTAATCTTGCTTCTCTCGTTTCGTCATCAAAAACATTACCTTTATCTGCATCTCTCAGTACCCACAAGAACTTTTGCTTGCTGTTTTCTAGCCCCATAGCCAGTTCTTGAATCTGTTTATCGGTCATTGTAGTCGATGATCCAAAAGAGATATAAAGAACAGATTTTGGACCTTGTTTGTCTAGCCACTCCAAACTTTTGTGCCTGGTGCTTGAACCCTTTTGTAGTATAGGTCCAATGGACCATTGCTTCTTGTTTGCATTCATCTCCAACTTGCTTAGCAAATCGACATAAGTTCCTTCGATCAATCTGCATGAGTTGAATATATCACCTGTCCTGTAGTGCATAAACTCATACTGATAAGCCATAAAGTTCATGATTTCAAAAGAAAAACACCCTTCCATTGATGGTATAACTTTTGGCATTCCCTCTACTGGAAAAGGCCTTCCAATAGCATCCCAAAAGCTAAAGAATTGAGTAAAAGCTGAGATGCAATGAAAGGCATAGGACTCAGCATTTGGAATACTAGAAAAATCTTGAACCACATAAGACATAAGAGGATCATGTATAACCACAATTCTCTTCACTTTATTGGAGAATTCATGGAGGAGATTCGTAAACGGTTCGTGTAACTGTTTAGATGCTTCAAAAGATGGTTGGAGATGTGTTGGGAACTTCATGATGGAATTTGGAATTATTGGAGGAGGTGAATCAAAATGTGGAGTTGGGAATTCATGAAAATGAATTTGCTGCGTATCTTGAAGGTTTCTTGATTTAGCTTGCTGAATATGAGTTCTGTAGCCAACAAAATGAACTGGAACTCCAAATGAAGATATCAGACATGAAAATTGTAACAGCTGGTTTAGATGGCCTTGTGCTGGAAATGGCACTACAAATACAACAATAGATTCTAAACTGCTTTTGTTGTAACTATCTTTGTGTTGATCATCTGCCATGGTTCTTCAAGACTTTTTGGGCAAGTTCACTGGTGTTACTTGTGTATATCTTGTTATATAGAATTTGTTAAACTTATCTCTAGATATGTTTCTTGGTTAATAAGCAAAAGAAAGTCAACAATACATATATTAAGGCAGTGATTTTAAAAAAAAACTGAACTTTGTCAGATTATAATATATGATTTTTTTAAAACTGAACCTTACTTACCTCATCATCCACATCATATGGCAGCAGCTGCTTGGTACTTGAATAAAACAAGGTCAAGGACAGCACAAAATATATTTTAAGCCAAAGGTGATGCTAGCACTTCTGTAAAATTGAATAGAAAATCAACTTTGTTAGACTCAAACCATTATTCTCATCTTTCTCTTTTTTTATTTCGAGAAACTATGTTGCTCGACTCTTCAAAAATATCGACAAATATGTGTTGAATATTCCAAAAGCTATGGATTTGGGTCCAACACCAGTGCAACAAATTTGTGTGCAAGGAAAATGGACAGTCACTCAGACCTTACACCAAAAATATAAACATCTAAATATCAATCAAGGATTGATGGTGCTTTATTTTTCTGAAATACTTGCTATTCCTCTCCAATCAGACTCTCTGTAGGATGCATAGAAGGTCTTTTTGAACCATTGCAATATCAAAATTATTCTCACGGTTGATTATTTTTTCAAAATAAATAATTTAGTAAATCTAACAATCAAAATAACACGTAATATCTACTTTATAGCATAGTATTCATGAAATGAAATTACTTAATGACTTGATGCATATTTCGAGTGTGCTATGCGTGCTTGGAGATCTTCATGAAAGAAACATGATATGTTTATCAAAACATCAGTTAAAATTCGAGCTATCCAGTAAAGACGATAATTTTATCAACTATACTTGGTTTCTACGTATTGATCGAACTTCTTAAAAATATTGTCTCACATGTAAGCAAGGTCAATATTTTTGATGAGCCCGAGGACAGAGAAATATAGTAATAAAATTACAATAATTATTTTACTGCTAACCGTTGAATTCAGTTCCACTCACACTATACAGTCTACAGAACTCTAGGGTTCCTCCTCCGCCATGTCACCATCCACCACTCTTTTCGCCGGAATCCTTCGCCGTTACCGCCGCCGGAACTCTGTACGCCGCTTTATTTCAACGCATTCACGACCAGCATTGCCCTCCATTGAATACCCACTCAGCCACCCAATCTATACCATATGGGCTGCCAACACTTCCTTAGGAAAAACCTTAGTCTCTGCTGGCCTTTCCACTTCTTTCCTTTCTTCCCCACACCGTAAATTCCTCTACTTGAAGCCTGTCCAAACTGGGTTCCCGGAGGACTCAGATTCCCGCTTCGTTTATAATAAGTACTCTGAATTTTTCTCCCAACATCGACCTGAATTCTCAGTTTTTGCATCGAATCATGTGCTCAAAGCATCAGTTTCAGCTTCTGAAGCCTTTTCGAGAGGCGGGTTTGAAGTAGAAAGGGATGAAGACGTGAGCTGTGGGAATGGGGTAGTGAATTTGGGGTTGTATGAGGAGAGTAAATTGCAAGGGTCTGAGAATTGGGAAATGAAGGGTTTTTCGAAGTTAGTTTGTAAGACGATGTACGGGTGGAAAGAGGCGTTATCGCCACATTTAGTGGCAGAGAGGGAAAATGCCAGAGTGGAGGATGATGAGTTGTTGGAGATGTTGAAGGGTTGCTTAGGGAGTGAATCAGAAAGTGAAAATGGTGAAGTTTTGTGTGTTATAGAGACTGCTGGTGGTGTTGCCAGTCCAGGACCATCTGGTTCACTTCAATGCGACTTGTATAGGTGCGTCCATTTTTTGAGTTACTTGGAATTTTTTAGCTTTCAATATGTCAAGAGTATTAACTGCAGATTTTAGGTACTTAGATACACAATTGGTTTGTAGATGAAAATATACTGGGAAAGATATATCCGGAATTTTAGTCTTACTGGTACTCCAATGTAAAGCTTACAGCTTTTGTTCTCATCTTGAAAAAGAAAACAATACATTTTGTCTAGCGTTGACTTGGTAGAACCATGGAAGTATAATGAGCTTAATGTTTTTTTTTTAATAAAGTATAATCAGCTTAATGTTAAGAGTGCTGTAATGTCAAGCCTACTTGACAGTATTATAGTTGCTTGTACATATGTAAGAAAAAACACAAACGAAGTATCTAGTTAGTTATCTATGTCAAAATCTCAGCTTACATTCCTAACAGTGATGTGACCATTAGTACTATTCCAAGAAATTTTCTTGGTGACTAATTAAGTGAGATGCCTCTTATAAGTAGGCAGCTTTTGCATCAAGTGCGCTATGTTAGTGACTACTATTTGATGAATTGAGTTGGCAAATGGAATTGCTTGACAGGAAAACTTGTAGACGAGGCGATGTGACTGTCAGTACTTATTTTTGAAGCAAATAGAAAAAATCTTCTATAACCATGAGAGGGTAGAATAGAAAAGTTGATAGCATATTAAGATTCTTCCTATTCTGTAGAAGATAAGGAAGCAATCCTTTCCCCAGAGCTTAACCTAGATTGGTCTGAAATGGGCAAGCATACCATCATGATTTCTAGCTATCTTCTCTTATTTTGAACCCCTAAAGTAGCAATCCATGATTACAAGCCCACTAAAGATGCTAAGCAAGAAAGATTTTTCAACCTGTACTTGTTGAGAATCTTTCTAAAAGTCAAGTTTTCTAAACTACTTCACCTATCAAGAAGGAGATCAATGGAAAACTGAATACAAACAGTAGAAATGTGCACTCAGCTTTAGGATACATGCTACTCACATTGTTCATTGTTCAAAACTAAGATGAATAAAAATGGCAGAGGTGGACACTCAACCTTATAATACTGCAAGCAAGCACTTTCTTTATTGGTTCTCAAATCATGGTTAATTGAATTGCCCAAAATTAGAAGCCGTTCAAAGAAAACAATATTAATAACTGTTACTCTTGTACGTAAATACTTTAGAGACTGCTGCATTTTACGTTTCAAATGTAACAGCTTCTTTTCGTTTCTTGTTTTGGCAGATTCACAGTTTTACTTGTTACGGCTCAACAGCCAATTTTTTATTTGCTTTCTGCTTTTACAGACCTTTCCGCTTCCCAGCTATTCTTGTTGGTGATGGAAGGCTAGGGGGTATTTCAGGAACTATTTCAGCCTATGAAAGTTTAACACTTCGAGGTTACGATGTTGTTGCTGTAATATTTGAAGACCATGGCCTAGTTAATGAGGGTCCATTATCATCTTATTTACGGAGAAGGTGAACCTTTAGCTGTTTTTCTATTGACTTGAATTTTTCTTTTGAAGTGGAAAATATAGTATAACACCAATAATTAGGCATTATCCGTGAGTATCTTCTACTGCTTCAGTTTAGACTCTAATAATATCGATGGGTGTACCACCCAATCTTGTTTCCATGTATTTTCATTATGAAACAAAAAGAGCTGAAAGTTCATTTCTTGGCCGACAGGGTCCCTGTGCTTGTTCTTCCACCTATACCAAAGGAAATGTCAAATAGCCTGATGGAGTGGTTCCAAGAAGCGCTGTCTACTTTTCATTCTCTTGAAGAAATAATGCAGTCAGCTTTTCTGGAGAGAACATCTAGATTGCGCAACATGCCAAGGAAGGCACATGATATTTTCTGGTGGCCCTTTACTCAACACAAACTTGTACCAGAAGAAAATGTGACAGTTATAGATTCACGGTGTGGAGAAAACTTTGCTGTGCACAAGGTTGTGAATGTTACCTCAAGTTATGAAAATGCTATTGTTTTTGTCATTGATCTAGTTCATTTCTGACAGTACTTTTGGAAATATATGCTCAGCAGTCGGTACTAGAAATAATTGTCCTAAAACTCTTCGACTGCTGCGAATTATCTATGTATTAGTGATATTATTGTTGCTGATATTCTTCTTGTTTTCCTCTATATCCTTTTTCACCCTCTTTTTTGATGTTATAACTGCTTCCATCTATCTACTGTTTCTATCAGGAGAGAAACTATTTATTCCTTTCTTATGCTGTGTGTTAACCTTCTACTCACACGCTGGTTTCATTTTCTGCTTCTGCTGTAGGTTAATAATAATGTTGATTTAATCACTCAACAATTCGATGCTTGTGCAAGTTGGTGGACACAGGGACCTGATGCTACTTTACAGGTCAGTCTGTAGATGTGTCCTTGCTAATAGCAATTTAGCCAACCTCAACGATCATTTTATAGCAAGTCACTATAACCGAGAACTTGTCTTTGGTATGTGCATGCTTGTGTTTGAATAGTGAACAAGGGGGGAATGGAGATGCATGTGATTGAACATGATTGGCATTTGTTGAAACAGTTATCCTCTTTATCACCAACTTATCAATCATAGATGCAAATTGCCATCATCTCCGATGAGCCTTAAATGAGCTAATTAATGAGGATGCTTTTCCTGATAGCTCAAGAGTGCAGAAATCACGAGCCTAGACATAATTTAGATTAGGTAAAGCCCTAACCTTGCTAATACTTTTTTCCCATGCTCTGAAACAGAGAAACCGAAATTCCTGAGAAAGGTAACACTTTCCTTATATGCTGCTGAATGAAGGTGGTTCTTACTTGCCAAAACAACAACCAAACCACAAAAATAAAATAAAACAAAATTAAAATTAAAAAAATGAAGCATTATTTTGTAAATTATCTTACAGTTAGAGGGACATCTCCTGGAGCAAAAATACTAGATTTGTTCGCATATGCTTTTTTCCAGTTTGTTTTGCTCTCTTTAAGACTTTACCCTGTTATTTAAATTGTCAGCATTATATAAGACTGTAACTCGATTTCCTCTGTTTGTCTTTAGATGGTTTCAGATTGAGCTTGCACGAGATATGGGTTACGCTACTGCTAGATATGGGCATGTTATGTTTCCTGAAAATGTTTACGAGCCGGCTTTGGAATGTGCTGAACTTTTGCTTGAAGGCGTGGGAAAAGGTTTGTCTGTTAAACCCTGTCCTCGCATGCCTTGTCATTTCTTAGGGAAATTAGCGAGCTGGAGTTATGAGGCTAATCAGTGTTCTTATCATTGAAGCTCTTTGTATTTCTCCATGAGAGAGCTTGTATTACATGAATTCACTCTTTATATTTAATTGAGTTTCTTGTAGTTCTTCTTGATTACAGCTTTTTGAGAGACCATATTTGCTAATTTTTCATGCAGCAATTTTTTCATGTGGTACTGTGTTGGCATCTTTATCAACCTGTAATTTGTTTTATTCCTATGTGTTCGGCAAGAAGTTTACCTTCAAAATAATCGTTTGGCAAGAATTCTAACAATCAAAACATAAGCAGTTAAACACTACCTATATAGGCAAGTAATGCCTTGATTTTAAATTTTATGCTTATATTTTTTCCATGTCTTGAAAATTCTGAGAAGTGGTTGAGCTTTTTTGGAATCATACATTCCTTTATGCTTGTTCCATAACCATGAAAACTATATCTACATGATGTGCAGATAGGAAAATATTGGAATTCCTTTTCATTTGTTTCTTTTCAAATGCCCTAATTTGTATTTTAGATATTTGTCTCCAAATTTTTTAGGTAAGACTGTATCTGAATCTTATGAAATGCTATTGTAACAATTCTTGTGTGCCATAGTGTTTTTCATGTTTGGTTGTATACCCAAATAATGTTAAATATTTCCAGACTGCACTAAGATTAGTTCTCTAACAACACTGTTTTTGTAGGGTGGGCTTCAAGAGTATACTTTTCAGATAACGGCTCTACTGCAATTGAAATTGCTCTTAAAATGGCACTACGGAAGTTCTTGTTTGATCACAAGATTGTCTCTGATGATTTGGTGACTGAGAATGCTGAAAGTCGTGTTGATTTAAAGGTTGGTAATACTCAATGTCTTCCAAGTAGCTGCACTTTGTTTTATCTGTTGAGTTGATAATGTTGATTGGCCAAACGTGTCCCAAAGTATCGGTTTTCACTGTTGAAAAGTGCCACTTCATTACTTAATGTACTTGGAGAACAAAGAATGATCAATGCACCACTCCAATTGGGTGCTTGTTAAGATCTGACATTTCAGTCAATGTCAAGTTTGAGCAAAAGCTAAGTAGCTTTTCAAATCACTTGTTTTATTTTCTTCACCATATTAAGCCATCTCGCTTTCGGCTGGCACTTGACATTAGTTGTAAGGTCAGATGCTGCTGGAAGATGCTAGACGACCTAGTACTCAAGTTTCTTCCCTTTCACAAACTTGACAGCAAAGCATGAGTAGTATCTCTATCATATGCATTGCAAAAGGCTAGTTTATGTATGGAGCTTTCTGTGTCATGAACCAGGTTTTAGCCCTCAGAGGATCTTACCACGGTGACACTTTGGGTGCAATGGAAGCACAGGCGCCATCACCTTATACTGGTTTTTACCAGCAACCATGGTATGACCTTATCTTCGTGAAAGATTTTTGTTTTTTCTTTTTGGCGGCAGCTTTTCATTGCTGCAAAAGAATTTTGTTATTTCTTTTGGGAGGTTGAATTATCATTGCCATTAGATATCAGTTACCCATAACTAAACAGGATAATTCAATTATTTTGTGCGTGACTAAATATTTCTGCATGATTACCAAGGCTCTAGAAGATGGAAACATTTTTATTATGGGTTTTTTTTTCACTATACAAATCATGCATTTCCAAATCAACAAATCTTACTGGTAATAAATATATAAAAGCATTGAAGCAGAACTGATGCATCTGCGTAAAATAGATTATGATGCCATTGTGGTGTCACACTGCATAATGTGAGAAAGATGAACATGGGTCAAATTGCCTTGCAGCATGCACATTATACAAAGTCAGTAGATAGAGCTGAGTAGTGAGCATTGTATTTCTGCTCAAGTTTTAGAAGTTACTTGGAACAGCTTTGGCAATTTGATTAAAAGTCAAATTATTTATTTGAGAAGATTGAAATACATTTGCCTGTCCATAATCCATATGGTGAAGTATGGGGTGAGAAGTAATCGGTGCATACACTTTCACTCGGTTCTTTTGGAACTCCAAAATAGAGGGGTGACAAACAAAAACTTTGTCGGAGTAGTTGACCTTTTCCTTGATCTGCTTGATAGGAAAATAATTCATCAGCCTGATCCAGCTTTACTTAAAATGCATGGCAGAATGGATCCTTTGGTAGGAGAGCTATGCCTGATTACTTGAGCTGCTATTTAAAGAAGCTATTCCACATGATCAAGTGCCCAAAAAGAAGTGCCAAAACTTACAGCTATTTAAGTAGTTAGGTGAAATTCATGATGATCATCCTGATTTGTGCGAGCAATTTGATACTGCTGTTTAATTAGTAGTATATGAAATTGCAAAGAAAACTTGTACCTGTCTTCCTGTGTTCATAATGGTTAAAGAAATATGCTCTGCCTAATGTTGTCAGACTGTGAATCTTCTTGGGTTCTGTTTTGATCTAGGAACTTCATTCTTTTATTCTTTTAACTCATACATTCCATGTCAGATTGTGTATATCTTGGCAGTTAGGGTGACCATGATATCTTTACAGTTTTGTCCTTAGGCAAAATCTGAAGTATTGAACATATTGTAAATTTGCAGGTATAAGGGAAGAGGTCATTTTTTAGATCCACCAACAGTTGCCATGCGTGATGGTGTTTGGAAACTTAGCCTTCCTCAGGAGATTGAAACTCTAAAACCCAGTCTTGAAGATTTGAGTAAGTGAAGCGTAACTTCTGGTGATATTCTTATATCAAACTTTTCAATACTCTAAGCATTGGTTTCTTTTCAGCTTTCAGTTTGCGCGAGAATATATTCAAGGAAAGCCGTGACACTTCAAATCTTGCTGATATATATCACTCATATATATGGAAAACACTTCAGCTAATTATTGACTCAAGCGGATCTACTTGGACTGGAGCTTTGATTATAGAACCAGGCAAGACTTTGACACATGCACAATTTTCTTTTTGGACTTTTCTGCCCTCCATCTTTTCCTTCTTGCTCATGACTCATGCTTTACATAATTCTAGATGCATTTACTTATTTGGATCTTTCTCATAATCTTTATCATATATGGTTTACTTTTCTTTTGAAATTTTTTGCAAACAACATGCGCAATGGCTTTCCATATAGGAGTTTTTGGCTATATGAGATAAAGATTTTTTTTCTAATTCATGGAACTATTATTATTAGTTACTAAACAATCAAGTAATATTGTGCAAAATATTCTTAGAGTTCGTTTGGTGGGGTGTATAAGAATAACGCTAAATAGAGTGTATTAGTAATGTTTGCATTAGTAATGTTTGTATTAGTTATGCAAAGATTATTTCTTATGCATTATTTGGTTTGGTGTATTAAAAATAGCATGCATTGCATAATTTATTTTAAAAGTACTTATTTACAAAGATACCCTCCACAAATATGACATAACAGATGTAAAAAGAGTTTGAGGGGCAATTGGGTCTTTAACCATGCTAATGCATGCACTAAAATCCCTTGCATTACTAATATCATGGATTTCCATGCATTAGTAATGCACACCTCAATACACAATAGAGTGTATAACTAATGCTTGCCAAACAAGGTACTACTAATACACAAAGCTAATGCATGCATTATTTCTTCTAATACACTCTACCAAATGACTCCTTAATGATTTTCTTTAATGTCTATGGTGACAATTAATTGAGAATATTTATGCCATTCGTAATGATTCTTGAAATTTCTGTAGCAATGCGGTTTACTTGCAATTATTTGCAGTGATACAAGGTGCTGGAGGAATGGAAATGGTTGATCCACTATTTCAGAGAGTACTTGTTAAAGAATGCCGAAATCAAAAAATTCCTGTTATTTTCGATGAGGTTTTTACAGGATTCTGGCGTCTGGGAGCAGAGGTTTGTTTGCTAGATTACTTGACATATGAGTTTTCTGGTTCTTAGCCAGATCGCTCGATGTATCAATTCTCTGGTTTTAGGAATTTCAATTTGTGTCTTTTTCTTTCAGTCTGCTACGGAGTTTATCCGCTGTAATCCAGATATTGCCTGCTTTGCCAAGTTGATGACTGGTGGCATTGTGCCCTTGGCAGTCACTTTAGCATCAGAAGCTGTATTTGAAGCATTTGTTGGAGATTCAAAGGTATACTCATCAGTGTTTACCATCTGCTTGTCAAGTATTTGCTTCTGTGTGCGAAAAACTTGTTTCTGCCAAAACTTTGTTGGATCTGCTAAAATTCCCTTTTTGCTTCTCATTCGTGGTTACGCCCAATTCAAGTACTCAAATATAACATCATATGATTGGTGGTGTAACCTCATTCCTTTGCTTCAGCTCCAGGCGCTCTTGCACGGTCACTCTTACACTGCACATGCAGTGGGTTGTACAGCTGCTGTAAAGTCAATCAAATGGTTTAAGGACTCTAAAACAAATCATAATCTGATATCTGAAGCCATGCTGCTCAGGGAGGTATGTGAAAATGCAGTTGGCTGATAAATGTTATTGTAGTTTAATCACCAGGAATTTGCACATTATAAACACAACGATTAGTAAAAGTTGCATTCCCTTTCTGTTCCCGAAAACAATGTCACCCCTCATTTTTATGGAAGTTCCCTAATAACAGTTTTGTGTTTTCTCTCTTGATAAAATAAACAGTTTTCTGATTTTTGTCTCCTAGATTGTATTGGTGGAAACATGTAAATGTCCTTGTTTCAGACTATTCAGCACAATATTCTTAGGAATAATTAAAAGGGGAAGTTACACATTTGGCCACTTGAACAAAAGTATTTACTTCTGCTAACCTATATACACAAATGTATATATAATACATCTTCCTGCTATTTTTTGTGGTGCGCAGCTATTTATACAATTTCCCTAATTAAAAATCTCTTTGCACAAACAATTGGAGCCCATAAATTTGCATGTCAAAGCTGGGCGAGCATGTTAGTGTCGTATACCAAAATATTTGGGGCACACTCTAGAGCACCAAGTGTGATGTTGATCAACTTTAAAATCACCATTTGGGTTTTGCTACATTACATGGATCCTTCATTTGCCTTGATTAGGTGCGGGTACTCTGTGCTGATTCAAGTATAAGCCACTAAAATGTAGCAAAAAACTTGTTTCTGTAACCATGCATATTCACACCCGTGCTACACACATACCCATAAATGAATCTACATAACATAGGTTCTCGGTACCATTGATTCAAATTATACTGAAGAAAGTATCCGGAGTCATTACATTGACCCAAATATCTACCTTTATCTACCGCTAATTTGAACAAAAAATTAGGAAAACACTGCAGCAACGCTAGGTCACCTTGTAAAAGAAATTGAAAAGGGGCCTGTTATAAAAGATGAATTCCCAACATCTTATTTTTAACATGTTTTTTTGTGTTTCCCACTTCATCATTTCTTGGATGTTTGCAGCTGTGGGATTCAGACACGGTGAGACAAATTTCCTTACTTCCAGCAGTGCATAGAGTGGTTGTGTTGGGGACTCTATGTGCATTGGAACTTCGAGCAGAAGGCTCTAATGCTGGGTATGCAGTTTATTCTACTTTCTTGTAAATTAGGAGTATTTTTTTTCGTTTTCATTGTCAATGCAGTGATTGTTTAAGCATGGAAATTCTTATGCTTACCTTAAATACCATATTAAAGTGGTGCACCATATATAAGCTGTGACATAGAGCTCCGATTAAGAATCACTTAGAAGCTTATTTAAGACATATCTGACTATCTAGAGACTGCTTTTTTGACATGCATAATTCATTGGTAATAGCATGCATAACTTACATGAGGGACTTATTTGCCTTCCCAAAGGCGAACACTGTTAGGCCAATTTCTGGTCGAAGATGAAAAAACTAGTGTATGACTCTGTCGACAAGTTAAAGTCTAATTGTATACTTTTGTTTTACTTAGCTGGAAAATCTAAATGAGGTTGAATTAGTGTTGCAGATGTTAGAATCCATCCTGGACTAGATAGGGAATACTTTTGCTACTTTTGTTGTAAAGATATGACACCTGGGCCTAACTCAATCCTAAAAGCTAGCTCATGAGGGGAAGTTTGTCTAAGTCCATATAAGGAGACCAACTTCCCATCCCTCTACCGATGTGGGACTTCTTAACACTCCCTTGCACGCCCAGACCTCAATTGGAGAGTGAACACTTCTAAATGGGGGCCCAACATCGGTGAACAACAAATTGGGATGGACCTGACTCTGATACCATGTAAAGATATGACACCTAGGCCTAACTCAACCCCAGAAGCTAGCTCATGAGGGGAGGTTTGTCCAAGTCCATATAAGGAGACCAAATTCCCATCCCTCTACGGATGTGGGACTTCTTAATAGTTGTTTTGCTTCGACAACATTGTACAGTTCCTATAACACATCCTTTGTACTAGTGTATCAATAAAATTACTTTACCTCCTCAAAAAAGAAAAGAACTAGTATTTGAAGTTTATCATAAAAGAATCAATGTTTATACATCTGATATGTAGTACAGGCATATGATTAGCTAGAACGCCATAAAAGTCCGTTTCTTTCTTAGAAATATCACAAAATTAGTCAGTTACCATATGCAGGACTATTGTTATCTTACTCATTATCTGATACTAATAAGTGTTTCTGAAACGATTTGTTGTAGTGCCGGCATCAGTTTCTATATAGATTTGTCACCAAAACTATGAAGTGGACAGTTCTGGTTTTATCTTGCTTGTACTGCATCTTTTTGTGATACTTGTGAAGCTGAATTTTGTCTCAAAACATGCAGGTATGCTTCTCTGTATGCTAGATCTTTCCTTCAGAAGCTCCGCGAAGACGGAATCTATATGAGGTCTCTTGGCAATGTCATTTATCTCATGTGTGGGCCTTGCACATCACCTCAAAGTTGCAGCAACTTGTTAAACAAGGTGTATTCAAGACTTGAGGAGCTCTAAACCAGTGAATCTATGTCAAGCTCAGGAGTTCACTAGGGGTGGGCATAACGGTCAACACAAAATCCAAACTTTTTGGATGTTTGGTTTAGATTTTTGGATTATAGATTAGACTTGGAATTTTATTTTTAAAATTTATGGATTGGATATCGGATTTAATAACTACCAATTTTTGGATATTCGAAAGTCTGAAATTTTATACATTATATTCAGTCCTACCCATAGAGCTAACACAATATAGACATAACGAGAATAGACAAATAAATACGTAATACAAGCCAAGACCCTCCTAAAACATGTGCTGATGGCACTCTCTTCAGAAATGCTGATAGGGCTGTGTCGTATCTTTCAAAAATAGTGTAGTTTTTGAAGTTGCAAAACTAAAGTATTGTGATTAACAAATCATGGTTCTACGACTTACAAAACATATTTATAAAAAGTGACTTATAAAACACATTATCAAATACGACTAACAATCGTGTCAATTCATAATAGTTAAACGTCACTTGCAAATCACAATTATGAAAATTATTTATAAAAATCACTCTTTATCAAATGTTACTTTCAAGTTACAAAATATATTGAAATCGGAGTTTTTGAAAGAATTATATATTGCCTATGCCAAATATGACTAATAAAATTATTCTTATTAAATGCGACTTAATAATCATGACGATACATCACAATTTTTAAATGTGATCTATAAATCACATTCATTAAAAAAAAAAGACTTATAAATCGCATTTGCGATTTACAGGCACTTGTCAATGACAAATTACAAACATATGTCATTTGCCTTATTTTATTGAATATGCTAATTTCTATTACAAATAAAAAATATAAAAAGAAATAATATATGCATTATAATTTTTGTGCTTACAATTCTTCAATTACAATTATATATATATATATAAAAGAGAACCCTAGGGCCGCCTACGTGGCGCGATCACAAACCAAAATTCCTTTTTAATTTATTTATTTACAAAACTAGCCGTCCCCTTTCATGAAAAATTGTGAAATTTATGAAAAGTTGTGACTTTTATGAAAAGTCATGACTTTAACGAAGAGTTGCGACTTTTATGCAAAGTTGTGACATTTATGAAATGCTGCGATTTTAATGAAGAGTTGCGACTTTTATGAAAAGTTGTGAATTTTATGAAAGATTTGTGACCTTTCTGAAGGGTTGCAACTTTCCCAAATAGTTGTAACCTTTCCGATAAGGCACAATAAACATTTGTTCACACTACCATTTGTTGTCTATGAATAGAGGGATTTCTTCTCATTTTAAAACAACAAAAATTCTGAACCTCTTCTTCTTCTTCTTCTTCTTCTTCACAATTAAATATTTGTATACTTTGTTCCTGTTGACTGGCTCACTGACACCTTTGCTTATATCCTGATATGTATTTTTATAGTCACTAATTTATGCTTATGTTATTAAGGATAAATGCTAAGATGTAATAATTTTCATTTTCTTTTACATTATTAATGTTTGTTACCACGTAATCTTGTATGTAAGATAATATAATGTTTTAGTTTTAATGATGAATAGATTTTAAGTATTATTTTATAAATTTCATGATATTAAATTCTCGCGCGAAGCGCGGATAATTTTATTAATTTATATATTATTAGTCGTTGTATAACTTGTCTTTAGACCAAACAACTTCATGTAAACTAAATTAAATAGTGCTTACAATTTATATTTTTATTTAGACAGAGTCTCATAGTATTTTTGTAGTTTCAAGTTTGTTTACTTAAGAAATTAACAAATGTCTAAACTTGATTATAATTTTACTTGTTAATACAGGTGATTAATATATTGTTAGTTACTTATATAAAAGAGTTTACACATGCCATATTTGAGAAAAAAAACAAAAAAGTCTAAATCAGATTACTATAAAATTAGATTTCAAATAGAGCTGTTAATATGTGCTGGCTATCCAATTTGAGCTTAGCCCATACAAGCTTTGGATTTGACGGGCTGGGCGGGGCTGACCTATTTTTTATGGGCCAGAAAACAGTCAAACCAACCTATCAGTACGTGGGTTGCGGGCCATGCCGGGTCAACTTACTTTTTTTAAAAGTATATTTTTTTATAATTTTTTAAATTCAATTATAATTTAAAACTATTAACATAAATATCGACAAGACATTATCATATTCATCTACGGTTTATATACAATATCAATTAGTTAAACATTAAAATAACTAAATTTAAAAAGTACGTATAGTATTTAAATATATACAAAATAAATCTATCAATTTGAGAAAAATCATGCCACCAATTTTGACTACCTACAAGTGTTTGAATATTTCCATGATGGATGCAACTTCCATACTTGGCGAGAACACGTACATCATGTTGAATGATGATTTGATATGGTAGTAATAGGAATATTAAGTACATCACGTTTGGTGATTCTAAAGTTTAATATTTCAAACTTTAAATAGACTTTGAGTTTGAACTTTTGTTATTTTAAATACTTTATTTTATTTTTATTTTATTTATTTATCCCACAGACCGGCCCAACGCATATTGCTCAAGCCCCACAGACCAACGGGCTTATTCGGACCGGACTAAAAGACTTTTTTTTTTTTAAAAAAATGGGCTCCAAAAATCTTAGCCCAGGTTCATATATACTATGACAAAAGTGGATCACTGTGGGATACAAGGCCCAAGCAAGCATGTTGGATAGTTCAAAAGATATTGAAGGCTCAAAAATACATTACGGAGGTAGGTATGACTAAATTGAGTTGCTACAGATACACATGCTCTCAATCAAAGTGATGTACCAGAAATTGATAGGTGTCCATCCTAGTGTGCCTTGGAGGAGACTGATGTGCAACAATCTAGGCTTACCAAAGTGGTTACTCATCTTATTCATGGTAGACTAAATCATAGAATTTTTCAAAATACACGTCCTTGCGAGGATATCATTGTGAGAAAGATTATTCAAGAGGTTTATGTTCGACCAAGTATGCATAGAAAGCTAGCTAGGTGTTTGAATCAGCTGAATTACTATCCAATTTAACAAATTGTGGTTTACTGATAGGGAGATTATGCATAGTGATTTACTAGGCCTGTCTGCGGAGTTGGAGTAAGGCATGTTGTTATTTTCCTTTCTCGAGTTGAACATTGTTACTTTGTGTGTTTAGTTACCAAAAAAAAAAAATCTAGCCCAAATTAACGGTTCTAATTTCAAATCAAAAAGATTTAAAAGATTTATTTCTTCGGATTTTAAAATTCTCATGTACAATTTAATTATTAAATTATTAAATTAAGAAGTATTTTTCTTTACCATAAATACCTAATCAATTGATACTTTATTAATATTTAATGTGACACTTACACAAAGAAAAAGTAAAAAAAAAAAAACATAAAATTTTTTAAAATAAAAATAAACTAAATTTTTTATTTTGACCCGTACATGAAACGGGTTAACCCAACAACCCATTTTGGCAAAACTCTGTTCGCCCGAAGTCCCGAACCAAAAATTTCCTTTAGAGCGAACAGAGATATGAAGAGAAGGGAAGGCAGTGAATCTGTATAAATAAATTGAATTACACGCAAAATCTCTTCTCAAATTCTTGCTAACAATACTCTCTCGATGTTGCTGTTATCTTGACAACTTTCTTTTGCTAATATTCGAAAAGAAAGAAGGAAAAAGAGGAGCTATTCAGCTTTCTACAAATTAAAGTATATGTTTTCTCTTCTTCTTGTACGTTTAATCATCTATTTGTGTCTAATTAAACAACCCCTTTTCGTTTTTGGTGAAATTAATCGTACCCTTTTCGTTTCTTGCAATGAATTGGACTATAACGATTTGAAACTATAGTTTGGTTTTTGTTTTTGGATGAGGGGAGGGAGTAAAGGAGGTTCTTTTCTGAATTAGAATCTTTGGGATTGTATTGGGTTTTTTTGGTTGGTTCTTTACTAGTGTAAGAATAATCAAGTGTTTTTGTTGCAGAGTTGCTGACCTAAAGATGGGTTATGAACCTGGTGGCTCATCCCGGGATGAGCGTGATGAAGGTAATAGTTTTTCTTCTTTTTTTGGCTTTACTTTTGATAGTTAGTTAGTGGTAAGGCTGGATACACACTACCGTTCCCGAAGCCCACTTGTGGGATTACATTGAGTTAGGTTATTGTTGAACTATCTGCTGGATGAAGAAACGTCAGTAATTTTGTGAAGAATAGTAAACTGTTGTTAAACAATTTGGTGAGGTGAAGCCTAGAGCGAAGCTCAAGCTTATTTGAAGTAAAACTCAGTATTTAGAAAATTAAAATTTACAAATTGCAATTAAAATTAGTAATTTCAGTATCCTGTGGACGATAATGCGATACTAATCCATCTCTTTCTAAGTTGAGATCAAAAGTTTTTCTTTTTTAGATTCGATAATGCCTATACTAATCTAGCTGTTTCAAAAGCTTTTTGTGAGGATGCAATTGTTTGAAGCACACTTTCCTAAAATACGTAGCTTGACCCGCTGCTTCATCGCTTCAAGTTTCTTTCTGATATCCAACTTGCACCTCAATTTTTCTGCCAAGTACTTGCATTCTCCCATCAAGGCTTTGGCTGAAAGAAATCACCTAGTTTTTTTTTCCAAATTCAAACCCTGGTCTTGCATAGTCTTAATTGTACCTACATCATTTAGATCACACCCTTAGGTGCTTTGGGAGGTGTGTTTGTTGTGACTTGTGTGTATCTAAAATGCTTATTTTTCTTAGTAAGGTATATTTTATAAATCTTATGTTCCTATGTCTAGTTAAATTGGGCAGAAACCTTGTATTTGGAACACGTCGGTTTTCTAGATTAATACTTGTTGATGAGTTTTCAAGTTAAACTATGTAGCATGGAGGTTTAGTGGTAGGTTTCCATGTTGCTTCGATTTTTGTAATATTTTCTTTGGAATTTTTCTATTACTTGGATCACCTGGTTGTATAATCTCAGTGACCTCATCTCAAGAAGAACTATGTCAAAGTATTGCATCTTTGAAACTATTACTAAGGTTGTTGGAGGAGCTTCTGTATGATTGATGTCTCATTTCAACCTGAATGCTGAATATATGTGGTCTCATACTTTGTTACAAATGTTTGCTCCTGGATTGCCTACCAGTAATTATAGTTGGTTTGGATATGAATTATGAGGACTTTTAGTTCTCCTTTATCCTGTAACTGGCAGGAAAGACATTCTAGTATTTGCAAAGAGCTTTTGATATTATTATTTATTTATCATTGTGATTATTATTATTATCATCAGCCTCATCAGCATCATCTTTTTGCTGTTGAGAGTTCCATATACTTCTTCTCTGCATATGACTCTGCTCTTCCCCCTTTTATTGAGTGATAAGGGAAGCTTGGAATCCTGCCAGGATGTCACCTTTTCTTTAATTATTTCTTTATTTTTTATTTCATGTAGCGTGGGTGGGTGGGGTGGGATTTGAAGAATCCAAGCTTGAAATGCTATTGAAATAAGTGTTGGTTGGTAATGTTCAAAAAACAAAGGGTTAGTTGGTTGGTCTGTCTAATTGATGTATTCCATTTCGTTTGAAGACTTGCTTTGCAATATTTTCTGTAAATAAATAATCTTATCATAAGAATATAAAAGAAGATTGGTTGCTCGGTTAGTGCAATATGGTCCAGGGTTGATTTTGGGAAGTCTCAAAATTGATGATATATTCAAAAGAGAATGACGAAAGGTGGGCCAGCGGAATCTTGCTCATCTAATGTTCTTCACTAGGTAAGGAAACTTACGTGGCTCATTCGACTGGTTTAGATATTAAATAGGAAATTGTCTGTGTGTTGGGGTGCCTGGGGGGGGGGGTAGTGTAAAACTTTGACCGTTTTATTGACAGAATAAGGGTGGTTTTAGTGCCTAAAAGTTGGAGAAAGAGAGCTGTGATCTGGCGGCTTAGAAGTTACTGCTTATCCTTCCAGAATAAATATAGTGTGTAAAATCATTTACCTAGTCAAAAAATAAATATGAAGTGTGGAAAGAAGTAAAGGAAATTGTCAGAGTCTTGTGCAGTTGTGCTTATATGTTAAGTTTTTATATCGTGAGTTTCTTGGCCTACGTATGGTTGCAATGGATCTCATAATTAACAAGGTAGATGGGAATTTCAGTCTTGTGTTTTGGTGCATCCATGATGTACCAATATGTATAGATGATTGGGTGTTTTTTGTATGGGAACATATTTTTGGTAGCTTATCTACTTTTAAGAAGTTTGGTCTTTGTGCTTCTATCCTTAGTCTTCCAGCTTAGTTCCTTTACACCGACATATGGTCTTTTTGAAGCCTTGTAGATCCACCAAATCAGCCTCATTACTCTTAATATTTTTTTGAAATGGGTAAGTATTATTGATGTCAAAAACCAGCAGTAACGTGCCTCAAACAAGAATCCAGAAGAGAGCACAGGTAACGAGAAAAAGGAGCAAAGGAAAAAACCCTGGCTATACTATACAAAAAACTCCGTTAACTGTAATTGGGTTCATTATCCTCTATCCATTCCTTTTTACACCGAAAGTCTATCAGCAAAGAACGATCTGATTTGGCCTACAGGGCTGAGTTCTTCTGTCCATCATAGCGTCTCATTATTTCTACTTGTTTCTGCAAAGTGAGGAAGCTGGCAATCTCAGTGTGAATTTAACTGACAACTATGTCTGGTTTTTGCAGATGATGAGGAAGAATATGAGGAAGCTGGCGGTGGTAACCGACTTTTGGGATTTATGTTTGGAAATGTTGACTACTCTGGTGATCTCGATGTTGACTACCTTGACGAGGTGATTTGCTCCTTTCTCCCTATGTAATTTGACTCTTATATAATATGCAATGAGACCCCAAATTAATATGTTAGTATAGGTACTAAAGTGTCTCCAAGTAGCAGTGGAACTTAACCGGATAATTATTTGCTGGGATTTCAGCATAAGCAACTCCATTATACCTTTACATGGGCCATGTTTTCTATTTTAATGTGGAAAGTGGTCAGCCTGAGGTTGGGCATTGATTGAGGGTGATGAAGTGTTCAAGCTCCCTTTCACTTATTTTAGTTGTTGCTAGGAGCAAAACCTAAGGAATACTTGCTTGAAATCCAGTACAAAATTTTGGGAGGACCATGAAGGTTAACAGTTTTTCCCAAGGGAAAACCTTTTTCTAATTAAAAGCACACACTCCTGGTTCCAAAATATTTTGTGCCTATGCTGCCTACCCCAAAATTAAGTTGCAAATTGTATAGGGTCAAATGTTTTTGTGAAGCAAAACAGAGTGTGAAATTAGTTGGAAATTGTATAGGGTCAAATGCCCCAATGGTGCAATGTGAGAGGTTGACTATGGTGAGACTGATGAGAGGTAGAGGTAGGCCGAGGAAGTATTGGGGATAGATGATTCGATTGGACATGACACACCTGCAGCTTACCGAGGATACTGACCCTAGTTAGGAGGTTATGAAGGTCGAGGATTAGGGTAGAATATTAGTATGTAGTTGGGTGTTGTTTTATGATTATTATTACTCTCCTACTGTATTATTCTTTTTTATTATTACATGTTATTTCATTTGCTTCAGTTATTGTAATACTAGTGTCGGTACTGTTCTTCTCTCCATTATTTCCTTTTAGAACCTGCTTTGATATGCTATGATGTGATTTACTTGAGCCGAGGGTCTATCGTAAACAACCTGTCTACCTTTACAAGGTAGGGGTAAGGTCTGTGTACACACCATCCTTTTCAGACCCCACTAGTGGGTTTACTCTGGGTATGTTGTAAAAGAATGCAACCAAACATGGTATTACTTATGCAGGAAGTTATACATGAATAACTTACCTCCTAACCAACTACCAAACGACCCCTATGTGTAGTAATTCTTTCGATAAGAATAGTTGCAACAAGAGCCAGATGTTTCCTGTAGCTAATATCTTAACAGTCTCATCCAAGGGAGGATGCTAGCAGGGTTTATCACCTATTTGTGGAAGTATCGTTCATTTCATTTTCATGCTCCACAATTTTCTCTTTCAGATCTCGCATGTTGTGTTGTTTGAGCTTCTTGTGGTGTCATCTTTGCTTATCCAAAGGTCAAAATCTTATGGAAATTATGTTTTTCAGGACGCCAAGGAGCATCTTGCTGCTTTAGCTGACAAGCTTGGTCCGTCTCTGACAGAGATAGATGTATGTAACAGAACTCTTTTGTCTCTATAATTTGGAATTATATCTTCTGAGAAGTGTAGTCCCAATCTTTTATCACTATGATTTTATTTGGTATTGTATTTCGGATGAGGTACTACAAATTTGAATGATTGTTATCCAATTTCTACCTGATTAGGTTTGATGCTAATAATTTCTCCATGTCTGTTTCCCTTGGATATTCAGTTGTCAGTGAAGGCCCCACAAGAATCTGCAGATGCTGCTGAACAAGGTACATGTTTTTCCATGAATGCCCTCTCATGCAGTTTCTTTGATACTTTCGTTGACAATTCTTTTGTCCTTTTCTTTCGTCCTATAAAAGGTCTCTTTTATCACAAGTGAAAGCATTCTTAATTAGACATTGTAAGCATAGGTTTGAACCTGTAATACATTACAGAAAAAGCCAGCAACAATTTACGTGTTTGACATTCTGATAATTCATATAACTGCAGTGAATTGGGAAATACTAGAAATTATTTAAGTTGATATTCATGGTTAGGCTAGACACTGATATTTGAAATAGTTCCACCAAATGGAGCTCCTTAGCAATACTAACCTGCAGCTGACATTCTTTTTTATAACACTCTTTTTATGTCTTTTGCGTGCCAGAAACTCTTATGTTTCTGCATTTCTTCTTTGTGTTATTATATCTGGACCTTGGCGTGTTAAAGCTCCAGTGGGCTTATAGTTCTTTATTCTGTTTTCTAAATTATTATTCTTACATCAAACACAACACATGGTTCAGTGTTTCATAAAGCTTACACTGGGTTTTCATCATTATTCTGAAGCCATTAGATTCAGTTTGACCCATCTTTTCTTGCAGAAGTCATTTCTCATTACTACTCTTCCCTCTGCTTCCTTGAACACACAGATTATGATGAGAAGGCTGAAGACGCTGTAGATTATGAGGACATTGATGAGCAATATGAAGGACCTGAGGTACAAGCTGTTACCGAAGAGGACCTATTATTGCCGAAGAGGGATTATTTTTCAGCAGAAATCTCTCTAACTACTTTGGAGAATCGTGATTCTGTTTTCGATGATGAAAACTATGATGAGGATGATAATGAAGAGAAGGAACAGGAGGTGGTAGAGAACACTGCTGAAGTTCAATCTACTCCTGTAAAAGGTTAGTTTAAAAGCATTGTTTTCTTGGGTACTGGTGTTTCGTAAATGCTTTTATATTGTTACTCAGAAGTTTTGATGACTGTCTACAATCTTTAGAGTGTAACTTTACCTTTTGATGTTTTAATCTCTTCACTGATTGCCACTACTAGATTTAAAGGGCTGTTCCTCGTGTTAGTTTGTTACAAACCTCAGTTCTATTACAGAAAGTGCTGCTCACCTAAAATGAACTTGAAAGCCGACATAACCCAGAGTCCCATCTGTAAGGGGGCAGCAGAAAATAAAACGAGACTTGTGAAAGCAAGATATTATCCTAGAACACAAGATAAAAAAAGGTTGATCCTTGAGATAAGTCTTTGTGGTAGGTATTTGTCAAACTCTTTTTCTGTTGCAGCTTTCTGTGCCAAATTTCAGTTTTCTGCTAGCAATTTTTGGTGAACTAAAATTGTTTGCAGCAGCTGTGAACAAGTCCATGAGACAAAATACTTTTTTTTTGGTGGTGGGGGGTCTTATGAGGGAAAGATCATGGGGGCGTTAGATGCCTTGACGCTATGGCAGGGCTCTGAATGAGCAGATGGATTTTGTAGCGGGAAGAGGCAGGGAGCTGCAGGTAGGATGGACCGAATGTGAATAACAGAAGACATGTTGCGTACTTTTATTCTGTTGTGCTTCAGCTTGTTTATTTAGGGAAAAGGGACAAACTGCTCTTCAAACTGGTATCATATGGAACTAGTCGAGGCGAGCACAAGCTGGTCTGGACACCATGTTTTTTTTTAACAATTGCTCTCTGTTTGAATTTGACCTTATTGTTGAAGTACTTGCTCAGGTTTTTGAGAAGGAATACTTGCTCAGATTTTTTGATGACAAGGGAAACCCACAGCCGCTACCCTTTGGTTGCGCACAGGGTAAAACTCCCGCTCCTATGCAATAGCTCGCAAACCACATAGGAGAGGTAATCCGCACTAGGCAAGCCTGGTGCGACGAGCTCGACCCAGTAGGCAAATCCTTGCTTTCGCTGGCAAGGGGTTTCAACCTTTAGACCTCCAACATGGAAGTCCCAAGCCCAAACCATTGGGCCACCCCGAAGGGTCTGAATACTTGCTCAGATTTGCCTCTTAGAACTAACAAAATTCACTTTTTCTTTTTCAACCATCTTTTTTAATTTTCGGGCCGAATGTGTATTTAACTTCTGTTTTCTAAAACTACCGGTGGAAAACAAACCGAAAAAAATAAAAGAAAAAAGGAGATGCAACTTTTTTTCTTCCGAAATATACATCAAAAGTAGAGCACTTTGTGTTTTGTAGTGGATTAGTATCTGTTAGCTTTGTATTCCATCTCAAAGATTTCTGGACAACACTATCAAAGAATTCTGCTCCTGACTGTATCCTTCCATTGAAGAAAGAAAGAGATGTTAAGATGTGAAAATTTGATTGCTTTCCAAGATCTGCTGAGATATGAGGAATTAATTAAGGATAGGGAGATTACTGTAGGAGGAAAAGGAATAAATCATGGAGTTGCATTATTTCAGTTAAATATATCTCTTTGCATCTTCACGTTAGACCTATTTGTCATGTTCTGTTTGTAGGAGAGTACAACAATGAAGCTGAAGTCATTTTTCATGGGAATAAGGTTCCAGAAGAAGTTATATCCACGGATGCTCTCGAATCTAGTGAAGATCTTCAAGAGGTTTGCCCTCTACAAATTAAAAAGGAAAACTAATTATCTTTTTGTGTTCTTTTTATTCTGACTTATAGCATGAAGTGCATGTCATCTCTTTCTTTCTCACTTCTTGTGAAATAGGTCATCAAACAATTGATATCTTGCGTCACTTTCTATTTACGAGCAATCTTTTCAATGGCTTCTTGAGATTTTTTTGAACTTGGTAAGGTTGTATTATACCACAAAACAGTACAACCCATGTACTGAAACCTTATATACAAAAGCCCCAAATTCTTACTGCTCTATGGCTAAATTGAGTCTAAAACATCAATTATAGAGACAGTATCATTTGAGTATAACTGATTACACCAAAAACATAATAGCAAAATGCAGTTGAGCTTCACTTTTTGCACACTGTTTTCTATGCTCTCAAAACACCTAGAGTTCCTCTCTTTCCATATTGCCCACCATATTGAAGCAGGGATAAGTCTCCATCTGCCTCTGTCTTTTGCAAGTACTCCTGCTTCCTCCCAGCTCTTTAAAGCCTCTGAAACTTTCCCCGGCATAGTCCAGGAGATGCCTTTGTGACTCAAAAAAATCCTCCATAATTGTTCGAGTGTATGCAGTGTAGAAACAGATGATTCACATTCTCTAAAGTCTCCCCACAGAGAAAGCATCAAGAGCATAAGGTTATCCCTCTCTTCATGACATTGTCTTAAGTAAGAGCTGCTTCCTTGGCCAACAACCAGACAAAGCAAGATACTTTGTAGGGTATTCTGCTTTTCCATATTTGTTTCCATGGCCAATTTTTAATTTGTTGGTTTGTCTGTTCCATTAGCTTATAAGCTCTATTAACTTTGTATACTCCTCTATTGTTTCCTGTCCACCATAGAACATCCTTCCCTGTTTGAAGTCCATTGAAAGGTTCCACTGTGTTAAGAAAATCAGCTACTCTCTGAACCTCCCAGTCATTTAGATGTCTTCTGAAGTTGAAGTTCCACCCCTGTAATGTCCATAAATCTGCTATAAACCCTTACTGAAATGTAACTAAGTTGTAAACATCAGGAAATAACTCTTCCAAGTTACCTTTCTCATGCCAATTATCCTTCCAAAACATGGTCTTTCTCCCATCAAAAACTTTCATCTTTGAGTTGTTCTTCACTTCATCCCATAGATTCCTAATGGACCTCCAAAGGCTGACTCCATAGGGAGTAGTCACCTCTTTGGTCATCCATTTGTCTTCTGGTATATATTTAGCCTCAATCACCCTTTCTCACAACAGTTGGTTACCATTTGCATACTTCCATAACCATTTCATTTGAAGAGCTTTACTTTGCAAGCTTAGGTGAGATTTTCCTGAAATAGCTATTTGAGTAGTTCATAATCTTCCATGACAATAATTTCTTCTAATGCTTGAAGATTGATGGTGCTAGTTAATGCATTTTATAAATACCTTTGATATATGATTTTTTATGTTAGTTAAAATCCTATAATTTCTGGTGGACCTCTCTAAGTAATATACAAAACTTTTAGTTTTACTTCTGTTTTTCTTTTCTTCACAGTTTATCACTATTGGGAAGTTGACAAATATTAAAGCACTCTCTTTTTTCTTTTCTTCCTGTCTATTCCGCTGTAGATCTGCGTTTATTTGAAAGGAGTTCTGTTAAGTGTTCGAAATATTGTTCTCCTCTATTATGTACTTCTACTCTATGCTTGGCATAAGCTAACAACTGCAGATAAGTTGTCTTTATGGAGACTATAATTGTCTTATTCTGTTGTCTGCTTTAGAATAACTCTTGTTTTCTAAACAGTGCTGCTTTTTATGCTGGTTGTCAGGAAGAACCTCTTGCTTTGGAAGAGCCAGTTGAAAGTCAAAGCTCTCTGCCTCTACCTGTTCTTTGTGTTGAAGATGGGGTGGCAATTCTGAAGTTCTCTGAAATTTTTGCCCTTCATAAACCTCGGAAGAAAGCAGAGAAGAGGGAGCGACGTTGCTCTGTTCCCAAAGGTACCTTTTGCTAATAACAAAAATCTCTTTCTTCAGTTCTCTTTGGTAGTATTAGTACAGTTGATGAGCCTTTCTGTAGCACATTCTTGTATCAACAGACAAATACAAGGCCATGGACACATTGGATATTGTTGAAGAAGATGAAGTTAAATTACTGAGAGGGTCCTATGAAGAGTTTCCTTGGTTGAGGATGACCCATGTACATCATGATAGTGCTTTAACGTTGCTGGATAATGAACCAGGAACAGTTCAAGGGACTGATGACTTAAAGCCAAAAATCGAGAAAAAGGATTCTTGTTGTAGTGCTGAACCAATGAAAGAAAATCTATCAATGGATCTTTCTGCTGATTGGAGCTCACCCATTTGTCCTGAGTTCTATCCTCTAGACCAGCAAGACTGGGAGGATAGAATTATTTGGGATAATTCTCCTCCATTGAGTGATAATACCGCTGAGAGTTGTGAGATTTCTGAACCTGATTATGAAGCATTGACTGATAAACAACAGGATGTGGAGGCCGAGTCTCAAAGTTTACAGTCAGAAAAAGAAATTGAACCCCATGAAAAAGGTCATAGCTCCTTTTTTTCTTGCAGTGTTTCTGTGGAGCCTTTTGGTTCAAAACAACCTTCAGGACACCTGGATATTTCATTATCAGAAGGAAGATATCACCCTCAGCTTTTGAGACTAGAGTCTCGCTTGAATGCAGATAGGCAAAGGAGCACAGATACTCCGAAGGATGAAGACACTGATGAAATCCTTAGCAGTGATGCCTTAAGGCGATTTAGCAAGCTTACACTACAAAATAGAGATATACTGGAGGAATCTTGGGTGGACAACATTATTTGGGAACCAGATCAACCCGTTCCGAAGCCAAAGCTCATATATGATCTTCAAGACAAACAAATGCTTTTTGAAGTTCTGGATAACAGGGACGGCCAACAGCTTATGCTTCATGCTGGAGCAATGATCACAACTGGTTTAGTGAAGCCCAGTAGTGGTGATTCTGCCGAGTTATATGGTCTCAGTGGTTTATCTGGACGTTTCAATATTGCCAATGACAAATATTATTTGAACAGAAAGTCAACTCAGCAACTAAAATCACATTCAAAGAAACGCACTGCACATGGTCTCAAAGTTCTGCACTCAATACCAGCTCTTAAGCTGCAGACAATGAAGGCTAAGCTAAGCAAGTAAGTCTTGTGTACTTCATTTGACACTCTCCTATACAAATGGTTAGTTCTTCTCTAATTTTTTTCTTTTTTGATGTAGTAATAACTTCATTGATGTGGCGGGAAAAATTCCCGGTATTCAAATAATAGAAAAATATAGTTCTCTACAAGTAACACCCTATCATCTATACCCCATGGTGCACTAAACGTTTATTCGGAACAAAAACATGAAAAACATGACCACATCTGAATGGCGGAAGTTCACACCCTTCGAAAGCTGTCTTGCTCTTTTCTTTTCGAATTATCTATAGGTGCCAAAAGAGCAATACACCACTCCATTTGCTTTGTCTGATGGCGCAACTGAAAATCACACATCTTAACTATCAGTGATATTGACCACTGTAATTTGCACAAATTCAGCAGTGTCCACCATAACTACCTTACGACTTGGCAATGCAACTATAGATATTCCATGTCCCTTCCAAATATTTACATATGTAAGCAACGGACTTGTGTGATCTTCTTTCTCTACAAGTTTTCTGCTGTGAGATTAGCCTCCTTTGCTGCAGACAAGTGAAACGAACATACTTTACTTGAAGCATTGGGTGTCTTACCGATGCATATGGGCATTCTACTTCCTCTCTCTTTAGTGAATGATGATTGACTGACCAAGAAGATTCCACTTGCCTTACTTTTTCATTTCCAAGAAGATTTCTGTGATGTCATACTTTACAGTAGGGGTGATAAATACCGCCCAAACTCATTTGACCCGCCCAACCCGTCCATAATCGGTTGGGCATGGGCTATGTTTGGGCAGGACCCATCTTAACCCATGACAAAAGCTAGCCCAAAGTTAACCCATTAAACAACCCAAACTCAACCCATCACTTTTCAGGCTTATTTGCGTGTTTTGTAGCCATAAGTGACTGCTTTTGCAGTTCAATGAACATCTTTGGACTGTATTTACTTATCAGTTGACTTAAGCAACCCAGGGAAAAAACAGTTTTTTATTGCATCAGTCTCTATGGACTTAGGGATTAGCATCATAAGTGCCACACTGCCATCAGTGTTTTGTTAGACTACCTAATGACCTCTATTAACAAGATTAGGAGGTGTGTTTTCTTGGATTTATCATATGTATTGGTTGATTGCTTCGTTTTTAATGTTTGTTGATGTGATTTATTCCTCTTTGCAGTAAAGACATTGCTAATTTTCATCGGCCAAGAGCTTTATGGCATCCCCATGACAATGAGGTAGTACTTAAGGAACAGAGAAAGTTGCCTACACAAGGGCCAATGAAAATCATATTGAAAAGCTTGGGTGGCAAAGGAAGTAAACTTCATGTGGCAGCAGAGGAGACCATTTCTTCCCTTAAGTCAAAGGCATCCAAGAAGCTTGGTTTGTAATTTTTCCTATCCTTTTAGTTCCTAAACTTCACTTATATTAAATCTATTTAGTACCTTCATATCCCAGCTATTACTAACTTTCACCATGTGATTTGTCTATAGATTTGAAACTGTCTGAGCCAGTGAAGATAATTTACTGTGGGAAGGAGCTTGAAGATGATAAATCTCTTTCTGCCCAAAATGTGCCACCAAACTCTGTGCTGCATCTTGTTCGTACCAGGATACATTTGTTGCCTAGGGCACAAAAGCTTCCTGGTGAGAACAAGTCCCTGCGTCCTCCTGGTGCATTTAAAAAAAAATCTGATCTTTCCGCAAAAGATGGCCATGTTTTCCTAATGGAGTAAGTAAACCCAAAGATTTATTGTGTATTTTCTATTGATATTTTGATGGCCTTTCTTCTTCGATTAGTTCACGCTCAATATGGATAGATACCCTATACCTGTCAAATTGCAAGTAGTTTTTCTCTTCTGGTGGATGCTCCATCTTTTTGTGGTTTTGTGTAGCCTTGTGGCATTCACTTGACCAGTGGCTTGTAGATACCTGGGGCACACTCATCTTGAAACATATTTGTGACAAGGATAGTGACACAATGACAGGTTGTTTACACAACCATCTGTATGTCAAAAATGTTGAAATTGCTACCCCTAGGGTAATCTGTTTGTGCTGATTGTTGGTTGTTAAGGGACTGGTCTAAATGATTCACACTTATAATTCTTTACCTGCTAATTTTATAGATGTATATATGGTTCTCCAGGTTATTCCCAGACTTAGGTTTGCTTTGGTGAAACCTGAATCTGAATGTGAGCATGAATGTGTAAGTTTATCATTGAAGACATAAGAAGTAGAGTTTCAAGAAAAGAGTGGTTTATAGACAGAAAGTTGAGGCTGTGAGACACGACCAGTTGCATGGCTTGTGAATGCTACAGATATCCTCTCCCATTTTCTTTCGATAAACTATAGTTTTTGCTTTATTTTCAGTTACAGACTTTAAGAGATGTGGTACCTCATTGTCCATCATTACTATGTTTCCTAAAATTGGATAGCTGTCTGTCATGTGAAAACATGCCATGAAATTTCAATAGCTATTACAGGGATGACCCGTTTATACAAAGAAACATTAAAACCACAGAGTAACAGTCCTATTTTGAAGCTTTCAAAGCAGATAAATGGGGAGAAAAAGGAGCCTCGATGACCTGTACAAACACTCACACATCTCGTATCGTTATAGATGGTCCAGGTATCTCGAAGAAGATGTTTTGAGCAGGTGCCTAGTTGGAAATTTCGATGATGCCAAAGAATTTACTATTCTCTCAGAATTCGTATCTGGACCATCAATAACTAGAACACGATACTAGGGATGCAAATGTATGAGATGCACGAATCAAAATTCCTCTTTGAATTTCATTCCAGGAAAATGGCAGAACACATTAAGATGGGAGAATGGAGGTAGACAAATAACTTGCTGAGTCTTCAATGGTAATCGCTGGAAGCTGGGTCTCTTCCTGCAACTGTGAAACTGGGTGGAGTTTGGGTAAGAATATTGGGAATAGCTTCAGTTATATGCTCTCAAAAAATTTCCAAATCTATTGAAGATAAATGTGGTGTCTGGTTTGAGACAGGTGAGGAGACAACCTTGAGAAATCATCTAAAATGGGCTCGGATCAAAGTGAAGGGACCTTCTGATCAAATTTCGAAACAGAAGTGGAGTAAATGGAGTAATTTCACCCTCCCCATACCACACTTGTGGGACCTCATTGGGTATGAACGTGTTGTAGTGTGGAAATCAATAAGATCTTAGTGGTCAATTTTTATCAACAATACTAGCATCAAGGTTGGTGATGGAGCAAAGAACTCTTTCTGGAGTTATGATTGGATTGGCAATGGATCCCTTAAAAGAAATGTTTCCAGATATTTATAATTTGGTGCAACAACCTCAAGCATCTGTTGCTGAGGTTTGCAGTCTACAAGGTTGAAATTTGAACTTCAGAAGATATCTTAATGATTGGGAGGTTGTTAAAATGATTGACTTCTACAGACTCTTGGATGGTTTTAAAGGAAATGTGAAGAAAGTGGGCAAATTGATTTGGAAAGAGGGCAGCAAAGGTATCTTCACTGTGAAATGACCATATGGTATACTGAAGAAGTCTGAACAACAACATTTTGGGACATGGAACTGGAAGCACATTTTGAAGGTGAACATACCACTCAAAGTGGCATGTTTCTGTTGGCCTGTAAGGAGGCTGTGCTAACACATGATATGCTGATTAAAGGAGGGATGCAATTGTGTTCTAGATGTTTTCTATGTGGGAAAGAAATGAAACAAATAGCCATCTATTTATCCATTGCAAAGTTACCAGTACTTTGTGACAGGTTTTCCTGGTGTGAAAGGACTTAGATGGATAATGCCTAGGAAAATTACTGAGTTGTTAGCATGCTCGAATGACCCAGGCAATTTTGAGAGGCAGAAGAGATGACGGAGAATTATTTCTGCAGGCATCTGGTGGACAATATGGAGAGAATAGAATGCAAGTTGTTTTGAAGATGTAGGCATGTAGCTAACACAAAACAGAAGATTAAAATGAATTTTATGTTTTAGTTTCATTTTGGTGTAAAAAGGCCCTAGTAGAAAATGTAGATTCTGTAGTTGACATTATTGGGTCATTGTAACTAGTTCAGGAATTGGCCTTTTGTTTTTTGGAGGTTCCTGTAACTATGTTTCTCTTAACACAGTCTGAGGGATACACTTTTGATAATATAAAATATGTTACCTTCATAAAAAGAAGAAGAGAATAACAGTGGGTAATAAGTTTGTTGTGAGAAATTAATATTATACAGGTGCTATTGCTATGGCAGGAGTTGTAATAGAGGCACTATCATTGTAGTTACACCGTGGACCAATGTAATAACAATTATGCTGGTATTTGATTAGAGAGGATGGTCATATTGTGGATATTGAATGCAAGGTTGATTGATTTTTCTGGGGCCGTAGTTTCATTCTTGTGGTAAAAGTGCAACACACGATGTGTTGAATAGGCGCATGTCACTAGTTCGAACCCTGTTGTAGAAAAGGCTTGGTATTTAAGTAAAGTGTTGAGGGACTGACCCATCATCCGCCAAGTCTAGAACTGAGCACTACCTGGTCCATGGGGATTTCTCGTTTATTAAATAGAAGTAACTGGTTGTCTGATTATCATCATCATCTAAATGTAGGAATTTTAATTTTTACCATGATAAGGATGATCTGATGAGACACTCATTTTTGTACTGATATACATCCAACACTCTCTAGGTGCTGTGATAGATGAAAAATATGCCTTTGCTTATAAAAAGAAAAGTGATCTATGTCAAAGTTGAGTAGGTCTGTTGCATTGATTAAGTGGAGATTCGTGTCGCACATAAGTAGTTTATTGGTATGAATTTTTTGAAGTGCTTTTTCTTGTTTCTTTTTGTAATGGAAATTCAAAATATTTGAGTAGGATACTAAAAAATTTTACTTTCTGAGATGTAACTGAAGCCAATTGTTTTCCCTGTGAATTGTGCAAATAGCATCTTAAATGCTATTTGTGATCAAAATTGCCCATGCACCATATGCTAAGCACTGGGCGTGAGGTGGGGTGTTAAAGAATGACAAAAGTTCCACATTGGTGGTTAATGAGATGATTGGACTCCTTATAAGGCTTGGGCAATCCTCCTCCCTTTGAGCTAGCTTTTGGGGTGTGAGTTAGGCCCAATACCTAATTTAACAGTATAGAGGTGGATATATGAAGCATTAAAAGATCCTTTTTCTTTCATCTATATTTTTGGTGCCAAGGTGTACGACCCCCTTTTGTATAGCAGTTGGATAGATTTAACAGATGAGCACTCCATAATAACATCCATACATATTGTTGTGACCACCTTGGTGTTATTGATGAATAAAATTCTTTTTTGTTTCAATCTAAATTTTAGGTGTGAGGAGTAGATCCCTTTTCGTATAGCAATTGGATAGATTTTATAACGTAGCACTCTATGCAATCACATGGTACATATTTTTGTCACCACCTTGTTGTGTTTCTAATGAAACCTTTTGATTTAAAATATTGAAAAAGAATTTCATCACTTCTTTTCATGTATATACAACTTTATGATGTTTTTCCTTAGTCTGCTTAACACTTTTGTCTGCTCTTCTACTTGCAGATACTGTGAGGAGAGACCTTTGCTCCTTGGAAATGTTGGAATGGGTGCAAGATTGTGTACTTACTACCAAAAATTATCTCCAAATGATCAGCAAGGCACCTTGATGCGCAATGGAAATACTGGATTGGGGAGTGTACTTACACTTGATCCTTCTGATAAATCCCCCTTCCTTGGGGATATAAAACCTGGTTGCAGCCAGTCATCTCTTGAAACAAATATGTATAGGGCACCGATTTTTAAGCAGAAGGCCTCATCAACTGACTATTTGTTGGTTCGCTCAACAAAGGGTAAGCTGTCCATAAGGCGGATAGACAGGATTGATGTTGTAGGGCAACAGGTTATCTACTATCCTTAACTTGTCTCATTGGAGTACTTTCTTGATCACACTAGGCAAATTTTACGTTATCATTTTCTGATGAACTTTTTGCTAAAATATTGATTGTTGTAGTAGACTTTATTGAACCATGGTATTATGAAAATTTCTGGGTTCATGTTATTATGTTTTTGCCAGTATGGAACCTAAAGCAATGAGCTGTTGCATAATCAGGTTGAGTTTTGAAATTCGGAGGGCATATGAATTGGTCCTCCTGTGATGGGGATGCCTTTGATTTTCTCATATTTTTGCATTGTCCACATGCATTCTTCTTGAAGCGTTCAACTTGTTTTGCTAGATCTGGTTAGAAGTTCTCTTGATGTTACGTTGCGTGAATTTTTTCATTAGTGCAATTGAAAACTACCTTTGATGATCAGTTGCATGTTCAAAATACACACCATTACTATATCTTTTAATGATGACGCGAGATGCGGGACCTGAGTGTCAGGTCATGCCAATGAGTTGATGCTGTTCCAGGCCTTTGATGGTGGAGTATCAGATTATAGTTTGACAGATCTGAAATAAATAAGCTAAAATTGGATGATCCGGAATTCGTGAAGGAAAAGGAATCTGAAGCTACATAATTTATTGAACTCATGTGCTTTTTTTCTTTTTTTATTCCTGGGGGAAAGTAGAGTTTGCTTTTCATTAGTTGTGGTAACTACCTTTATCTTTGGATTTTTCTACTTTTGGTCGTGGAGGTATTGGCGCGACATTCTCGCTATAAACTCAATTAACTTCCAACTAAAGCTGCCAAATTTGCAATAGTGTTTGAGGACAATTCACTTAGTCCTCTAGATTTTGTGATCCTATTCGATATTGGATTTTTCTTTGTGCAGTATGCTAATACATGCTTCTGTAACGTGCAAGCATGCTATAGCTATCTCAATGTTTATACCTGAAGAGGATAACCATGTTTCTTTAATGTGCAAGGATGCTATAGCTATGTCGAAATCTTATGCTTGAAGAGGATGATTACTCATGAATATTTTATGACTAATCTGTTCGTTATTGCTTCTGTATGAATATGTGGTGGATCTATTTCCTTGTTTAATCTGCCTTTCCCTGTTATGTTTGAAGGAGCCTCACATGGAGGTAATCTCTCCTGGATCAAAAGGTGTTCAGACCTACATAATGAACAGACTATTGGTGTATATGTATCGTGAATTTCGAGCTATTGAAAAGCGCGGTTCCCGTCCTTTCATCCGCGCAGATGAGCTGTCTGCACAGTTCCCTAGTTTGTCAGAGGCCTTTCTTAGGAAAAGACTCAAGCATTGTGCTGATTTGCAGGTACTTTTGTGAAACATCATTCAATTAATGGGTAAATTCTTTAGTACAGGCATTAGAGGGAAATAATTTATTAAAACTCGTCTTTGTCGCACTTTGTGTGCTCCTTCCCCTTATGTGTCTGGTAAGTAACTTGGGTGCTGACATGATGCAGAGAAGTTCAAATGGACAGTTCCAATGGGTTATGAGGTTCAATTTTCGGATACCATCCGAGGAGGAATTGAGGAGGCTGGTTTCACCGGAAAGTGTGAGTTCTTTCAAAAGATACTTGTTTTAAATTTTCCTCTCATCTCCTCCTCCACCCCCCTGAAAAGATCTCCCTCTCTCCAGTTTAAAAAACATTCTTTAATTGATGCATTAAGAGATGTCATGTACTTGTCAAAATAACTTGGGTACAAATAACACTTTCTTAAAGCTTCATCTTTCGATTATGATGGAGTTTTCCACTTTAGCACATTTGGTATTGGGAGGAGGCTTAATCTTCAGATGCGCATTCAAATTCAGACGTCTTCATCTATATTATATAGTTTCTTTTGATGAAGTAATGTTTCAAGGAGATGCAAAGTCACTGGAGGCTAGTTACCAAAGAACAAAAGAGTAGGAGAACATTGTTTGCCCCAAATACAATGTCTCAATCAAGAAATAAAGTGCTAATAAAATCCAAAAGCTGTACTGAATTAGTTACTGGGAACAAGATTGTCCAACAAAAGAGATCTAAACATTTAGCTTAAGAGAATGGCTTGGAGTTGAAATGCCATCAAAACACCTTCTGTTTTTCTCTTTCCAAAGGCTCCAAAAAATAGCAGCAGGCATCATCAAGCAGGTCTTCTTGATGGTCTTATCAACTCTCCAATGACTCCAACTCACATATGCCTCTCTCAGATTCTGAGGCATTACCCAATTTAATCCAAAAATGCTGAAAAACAAGCTCCAAAGGCCAAAAGCTTCTGGAAAATGCAGGAAAGTTGGTTGACTGTTTCCTTTCCTTTTGACAATTGCAAAGATGGCATCTGTTTACCAGTTGTGATTTCCTTCCCTGTTTAGGTTATCTATAGTACGGCTGGCGTTAATGAGGGCTAACCAACTGAAGCACATGATCTTAGTAGATAGTGTCCTCCAAATCAAATTCCAGATCCATGAGTCAATAACCTGATCTTGGTTTCCAAGCTGTCTATAGCATTCTTTAACAGATTATACTAAAAGCATGAAGGAACTTAGAAATGTTGATTGAACTTTTTTGCCCTTCATTAAAAGACTCTACAATAGATAAAATTGTCATTTACTATTTTCCTCAAATAATTGTCATTCAATTAAAATCCTAATATTACGACTTTGAAATTAATTAAATTTTTAGCTATTAAATCTTTACATATTTGTAACAGGTAAGAACTCCTAAATTGACTAAACTTTTGTTCTTAAATTTTCCTTTATTTGAACTATATTTAAAATTATTATTTTTAAATGTAACTTTAACAATAGCCGCTAAGCTAGATTTAATATAACATACATAAGGCCTAAATCATGCTGCTCCCTACTCAATTCACAGTCACAAGGGGCCGGAAGGACTTCTAGTCTATTAGAATCCTATATCCTTAGTTCATTTCATATATAACTAGGATGAGGCAATATCTGATATCACATATACGTTTCTTCCATAACATAAACCAAGCATTCATTAAAGACCTAGAACATAATTCATCAAGAATGGTATAAGTTGTTTTTCTTGTTGAGTAGTTCAAATTGTGGGACTCTGTTGCAATAAGAAATTTAAAATCCATTCCCTTTCATTTTCATAGCTAACAAAGTGGGTAGAGATTGTGACTTCTGAAAGTTTTTGACCTTGGTGCAAACTAGGATTTAAATGTTATTTTCCGAGAATGTAGTAATGTTTTTCTCTATACTGATATTGCCCCAATATGGTCTCTTCTTCTCTACCGTTTCACGTTGACTATGTTATTGGGTTTTCAACCATTTATCAGAAATTCTTTGTTTCGTGCTTGTCATTTGATTCAGGTATGTGCATATGAAAGCATGCTAGCTGGCCTGTATAGGCTTAAGCGCCTAGGTATTACGCGGCTTACTCATCCTACAGGTCTATCAGCTGCAATGAACCAGCTCCCAGATGAAGCGATTGCTTTAGCTGCTGCATCACATATTGAAAGGGAACTTCAAATCACACCTTGGAACTTGAGTAGCAACTTTGTTGCCTGTACAAACCAGGTAGATCATACTTGCATCATTTATCTTGTAGTCTAGTCTTCAACAAAATGTTCGTCTCTTTTTATATTGTGTATTCCAGGAAAGGGTGGTATGAGAAAACACAACCCAATAAAATTCCGAATTCTGTAATATTTCTCAGAAACTATGTTTGGTCATTCTTGTTCTTGTATGGTCACTTCTTTAATCTTCTTAACCTTTTATCTGGTCATCAGAGATGCATTGACATGGCAGCCTTGATGTCTTTAAATAGTTCAGAACTTTCTGTTGCCTTGATAGAGTATAAGGAACATTCCTTTTATCATAAAAAAAAGTATAATAAGTATTCCTATTGTAACATATACTGTTTCATCGAGTTAGTGCTGTTATATATGCATACACATTGTTTTCTGTAATTCATAGCATTCTAGCTAGTCCTGAAACTTGATCTTTCTTGATACTTCTCTGTAGGACAGAGAAAATATTGAGCGTCTGGAAATTACTGGTGTTGGTGATCCATCTGGTCGGGGATTAGGGTTCAGTTATGTACGCACCACTCCTAAGGCACCAATACCAAATGCAATCTCCAAGAAAAAAGCAGTTGTTGCCAAAGGGTCAACAGTAACAGGCACTGATGCAGACCTACGAAGACTGAGCATGGAAGCTGCACGCGAGGTGAGTAGATCGGGATAGTATTAGGATTGGATTTTAAAAACTTCCAGCTTCTTGACTTACTTGGCATCAAATGCGGTCAGTTAAAGCTAAATTGGCTTTTATATCATACATATGTTTCCATTGCCATATATGTGAACTAGTTGTTATCAATCTGGACCGACTGGTTCTTCTTTTGTTCTACTATTCTATGTGGTAACTTGCGAGGAAAATAAATTCCCCTGATTTGATTTTGTAACCTGAATGAATATACCCCTTGTGAAAGCTGATTCAGAACAAAATTAATTCTGTTGGAAATGTTTTTATTTAGTTTACAGCCTAGTTGATGGGTGTGTGAGTAGTTGATTGTTTGTCCTATGGCTCTGATGTGCTCATGTCCAGATTGAACCCCATTTCTTCTTCTCATTCTTTTATCTTGTGGCTAGTCGAATGTGGTTTATGGATGAGTAGCCCAATGGGTTTTATCCTATCAATTCACAAGTATGTGTTGCTCATTCACAAGTGTATTTCCCTACATTTTAGGTTCTTCTCAAGTTTAATGTTCCAGAGGTGCAGATTGCTAAACTAACAAGGTGGCACCGAATTGCTATGATTCGCAAGCTTTCTAGTGAGCAAGCTGCATCCGGTGTGAAAGTTGATCCAACAACTATAAGCAAATATGCTCGTGGCCAGCGCATGTCCTTTTTGCAGCTGCAGCAGCAAACAAGAGAAAAATGTCAGGAAATCTGGGACCGACAAGTCCAAAATCTTAGTGCAGTTGATGGTGAAGAAAATGAGAGTGAATCTGAAGTGAACAGTGACCTGGACTCATTTGCTGGTGACTTGGAAAATCTTCTTGACGCAGAGGACTTCGAGGATGGTGAGGAGGATAGTCATGAGCCCAAACATGATAATGTTGATGGAGTCAAAGGACTCAAGATGAGAAGACGCCCCTTTCAGGCTCAGGTGGAAGAGGAGATCGAGGATGAGGCAGCTGAAGCTGCAGAATTATGCCGCATGCTCATGGATGGTATAGAACATGTATATATATGAATATATATATTATATGTTGTTTCTAGTCCATCCTGTTATCTTGATGCTATAATTTACAAGATTGAGAAAATTTATGAATTTGGTGTACCTTCTCTGTTGGTGCCACTTCAATGTTACTTTCTATTTATCCTGGAAAATGGAGATTTAGTTGGATAATTTTGGAGAGAAAAATCATATTAGGTGGGTCCTTTTGCTGCTACTGGCTGGGTAGGGGTAAAGATGGTGGAGTATGCTGTATCTCTTCATGCCTATGAGATGGGAATTTGTATTGTCAAGAATTGGGTTCTTTGTTGATATGTATCAGCGTGGTCAATGTAAAGATATGGCACCTGGGCCTAACTCAACCCCAAAAGCTAGCTCATGAGGGGAGGTTTGTCCAAGTCCATATAAAGAGACCAAATTCTCATCCCTCTACCGATGTAAGACTTCTTAACACTCCATCGCACGCCCAGACCTCGGTTGGAGCGTGAACACTTATAAAAGGGGCCTAACATCGGTGAACAACAAATTGGGATGGGCTTGGCTCATGTACCATGTAAAGATATGGTACCTGGGTCTAACTCAACCCCAAAAGCTAGCTCATGAGGGGAGGTTTGTCCAAGTCCATATAAGGAGACCAAATTCCCATCCCTCTACCGATGTGGGACTTCTTAACAGTCAATGCTAAAATCCTTTTTCATGTGAAGTTCACAAATGAAGCATCAATGTTACTCCTGGCCTAGTGTTGAGTACTGTTTAAAATTTTATAGAAGTCTTGACAAGTTGTTAAGTTGCATCTTATCCTTGAAACTCTCACCAACTCGGAATTAGCTTTGGTTAAGAAGATTGTAGAAAATATGACCAAATAGAGGTTGATATATAAATTGATCCAAAATGCACATAAGAAAGCTGCCTACTCCCTTTTATAGGTATAAGACAACAATGTTTCCTTTAAGGTGGATTGTAACCCTCTTCTTCAATAGAATAATCTTACACATAACATTTTTCTTCATGGTAGAAACCATTTTATGTGTTGCCTGCCAGCAAGTGCAGCCTATTTTAAAATGTTTCTTATTTGGTATTGTTTGTATTTAACTACTATCTTGCAGATGATGAAGCTGATCGGAAGAAGAAAAAAAAGGACAAAGCCATGGGCGATCAAGTTGGTTTCATGCCAGATATAAGATACAGGTTTAGTACTGAAAGCACTGATCGGGGTAAAAAACCTCAGATATTTGCCAAGCCAAGCATAAAGTCTGATGGGCTAAATGTGTTGGATTTCATTGGAGATCAGAAGGAGGTTGTTTCCCTTTTTTCCTCAGTAATTCTACTGTGCTCCACTAATAAAAATAGGACATTGTAGGCATGTTATTAATATGCCAGCCAGGTGACACAATTCTCTGATTTTCTTTTTAGCTGCAGGCTGAAGGGTTTGCTACTAAAAGAACCCCATCTAGCAAGGTGAAACCCAAGAAAAAGTTTGATGTTCTGGACTCTGGATTGTTTAATAAGAAAGTTAAAATACTTGGGGAGGGAATAAAGGTAAATGTCCCTACATAGTTATCTACAGCATTTAGCTGCATATTTTGAATTAAAATATATCCTTTCCCAGTGTTTCTTCGTTCTTATAAGATGCGTGACTGATGCGATACTCCTCCTTGGACACAGCCCATGAAAGAGAAGAAGTCAGCAAGAGACAGTTTTGTCTGTGGAGCCTGTGGTCAGGTTTGTGGTTATATTTGAATAATCATCTTATTCTTTCCAAAAAAGTTATGAAGGCTAATCAATTGACTGGTCTTATCATACAGCTTGGTCACATGAGAACTAATAAGAATTGTCCCAAGTATGGGGAAGATGTGGAGGCACGAGCAGAAAGCACTGATCTGGAAAAGACTACAGGAAAATCTATGGGTTCTACTGATCTCTTGGATCAACCCCAGATCTTCTCAAAGAAAGTCATCCAAAAAAGTGGAACGAAGAATGTGATGGTCGAAGTTCATGAGGATGATAATTCCAGTTCAAAGGCCAAAGTTCTGAAGGTCAAATGTGGTTCAACAGACAAACTTCCTGATAAACCTACTCCTGCGACCTCACTTAATTCTGACATACCAGTGACTTCAGATGCTGAAATTGGAACTGTACCACCCCCCATAAAATTTAATAAAATTAAGTTTTCAAATAAGATGAGAGCTGAGGATGATTCCAATGAAGCTCACAAGCCTTCCATTCTGGTAAGGCCACCAACGGAGACTGCAGAGTCACATCGCAGCAAGAAAATTGTAATTAAGCAACTTAAGGACTCCACAAGTGTGGATGAAGGATTCCTGGATGGAAGCAGTGGCATGGAGTTCAGGAAGACAAAGAAAATCAACGAATTGTCGTACTTGGGGCAGCAAGAGAGGGAATACTTCTATGAAGAAACTTTAGGAAGGAAAAAAATGGATGATAAACGATTATGGGAAGAGGAGGAGAGGAGGAGAATTGCTGTGAGGCAGAGAGAAGAACGAGCCCATATATATGAGCGACAGAAGGCATTAGAAGAACAGGAGAAATTAGCGGCGATTGAAAGCTATCAAGACGCCATAAGAAGAGAGAGGGAGGAAGAAGAACGTCTAAAGGAAAAAAAGAAGAAAAAGAAGAAGACTGAAATAAGAGATGATTACTTGGATGATTTTCTTCCCAGAAGAAACGACAGAAGGATACCAGATCGAGACAGATCGGTGAAGCGGAGACAAACTTTCGAGTCCGGAAGGCATGCTAAAGAGCATGCACCGCCAACAAAGCGCCGAAGAGGGGGAGAGGTAACTAAACCTATTATGCTTGTTTCTGTCTCATCTTCTGCAGGTAATAATAGTGATAGTCCATTACTAATGCCACAGATCTAGATCATCTAATCCTTATTGCATTTTGTGTTGCGTCCAAGTGGTCTAACTGACCTTTCTCTCATGTTCTTGTTTGCTAATTTGGTTGCATGGTGGTGTTCATAGAATTTTCCAATAAGAAATTAATAGTACTGGGTAAGAGAATACTCGTCTAGCTACCATCATGGTGGGTGGAGGTTTCTGTTTTTTTTTTGTTTTTTTTTTTGAAAAACTGAGACTCATGCCTCCTTGTATGTGAAATAGAAAGGGAATAAGATAAAGGCCTACTTACTCTCACAGGATATAGATCGAATCTACTCTAGTAAGTGTTGTTTGACACAATCATTTAGTCAAACAATAACATACTGGTCTGGTTTTTCTGATACGGCTGATTGGCACATCTTAAGCAAGATACATTCTCTGTATGCATAATTCTGTCATTATTGGTGAATTAGCTGCAGTTAGAAATAGAACTGCAAGATTTTAGCAAGAAAACCTCTGATCTTATTTGATCTGTTCTTTCTAAGAGTTGCTTACTTCTTTTATAGTACCAAGGGGCAGTAGTGCAGTAGTCTTTTCATTTTACTGAGATGTGGTTGAATTTGTTTGAAGGTTGGTTTGTCAAATATTTTAGAAGAAATTGTTGATACACTGAAGAACAATGTGAACGTATCATACCTCTTCTTGAAGCCAGTGACCCGGAAGGAAGCTCCAGATTATCACAAGTATGTAAAGCGCCCTATGGACCTATCTACCATCAAAGAGAAAGCCAGGAAACTGGAATATAAAAACCGCGGGCAATTCAGGCATGATGTGGCACAGATCACTATCAATGCACATTTGTACAATGATGGGCGCAACCCAGGTATTCCTCCCCTTGCGGATCAGCTTCTAGAGATTTGTGACTACTTGCTGGAAGAGAATGAGTCCATCTTAGCTGAAGCTGAATCTGGTATTGAGTGATGATACTTCATATTTGAACCTTGTTTCTGTTCGATTTTAAGTTCCATTAAGCAAGCTTTCATTGGTTACTCACAATCTAGTGTCTATTGTTCAGCGATCTAAAGGATAGATCTTCTAGATGTGTCAGTTGCAGCCACCCCAACAAATGTATCAGATAAACAAGACGCGACTGAAGAGATTGTATCTTAACTGTATAATGAGATTTAGTAGCTGATGATTCTGTGTATCGACCATTTTGTTTTACTCCATGGTCAAGGCTACACGATGATGGGGTGTGGAGGAGAGTGATTAGTGTATCTTATTTGTTGAGTGGGAGCTCAATTATGTGAAATATATGTGCAGTTTGTGCAAAACATTCTAGTTGTGTAAATTATAGCAATTATTCGGTTATTCCTCAGTCCTCTGGGTTCTAGGTTCCCCTTTCAGCTATGTGAATAGAATGAAATTTCAGCTAATTAATTGGATTTTTTTTCTCATAGTACATCTTGCTCTTTCTTGTTGATGACTTTTCATCATGGTGGCATTTTCATTCTATACGCAAACCTTATCTCTACCTTTGTGGAGGTAGAGAGATTGTTTTAAAAGATCCCCGGCTCTTGTATTATGTATTACTAATCATGTATTAATTATATTTATCTAGATAAGATTTTGATTTTTTTTTAACGTATTTCTCAACATGGAGTCGAAGAAAAGCAATAGGTGAAAATGAAAGCCTTATTTTTTTAATGCATATGGTTCCCAAAAGTCATTTTATTTGAAGTTTTTAATTGTCGAGGTGATGGTTGTTAGGGAACTATTGAAATGGTTATTTGTAATTACTGGATACTTATTATATATCACTCTTATATTATTATTTTTAGTGTCAAATCTTTAATCCTTACCTGACATAAGTTTTACACTTTAGGCTGCAAAAATAAAGTACCTTTCATATAGAAGCACTTTTGTTATAATTTTAATTAATCTTTATACGGAAAAGGGCCAAAAATATCCTTGAACTATTTGAAAAGGTCTAAAAATACCCCTCATTCATTTATTGGGCTAAAAATATCCCTCCATCCATCTTTTTGGTCCATCTCTACCCTTAAAACTAACAACCACTTTTTAAAAAAATATTATTATTATTATTTGTTACATATCATTTTCTTATTGGATAAATTAAATTTCAACCCACTTAATTTTCTCCTACCCACCCATGGTAGTGAAAATGACCCAAACCCAATTAGAAGACCCACTAAAAAATAAATTGATTGAATCTTTCTCCCCTAACCCCAAGCTTCTTTCTTCTTCCCTCTTTTCTTATTCAAAATTTTCAAGATAATATTCAATCAATTGATTAAAAATGATTATTTGTGAATTTGGCTCCATTAGAACTTCAAAATATTAATTAAATATTACATGAGCATAAAATGGCGTCGAAAATTTTAAAGTAAAATCAGTTCAAAATTTTTAGAAGAAATAAGTGAAAAACATTCCACTAGAGATCAACTTTAGAGTTTAGGTACAAAGGCTGCTACCAAATTCACTAGCTTTTGAAGAATTTGATCAACTTTAGAGTTTATGTTTAACTTTACTGTATTAGGGATTGATGATAGGTGTAAAAATAGTTCCTTTTAGTTATTAGCTTCCTTACGATGGCTAATCAATCATCTATGAAATCTATCAGCTTTTGTTAATTCATGAGAATTTGGGTTTGCATAATTTGTAGAATTTGCTCTGTTACCATTTCTCAATTTGTTAGTTTTCTTTGATGCTGATGGTAGCCTCGAGTGTTCCCAAGTATATTTGTCTACGCCTGTTGTGGAAAATGGTAAGTTTTATTTAATGTTCTCTCTTCAGCAACTGATTTTGTTTCATATAATGTATTTTATTTTTTAATGGGTCTTCTAATTGGATCATGTTCACTACAAATGGGTGGGTAAGAGAAAATTAAATGGGTTGAGATTTAATTTATTCAATAAGAAAATGACATGTAACAAATAATAATAATAATAATAATTTTTTAAAAAGTGGCCGTTGGTTTTAAGGGTAGAGATGGACCAAAAAGGTGGATGGAGGGGTATTTTTAGCCCAATAGATGGATGAGGGGTATTTTTAGACATTTTCAAATAGTTCAAGGATATTTTTGGCCCCTTTCCGATCTTCATAAATGAATCTTACAATTTTATTTCAAAGAAATAAGTAATAAGGTTTGTTCTATCTATTTTATAACCTACTACTTCTAATGAATTTTATTTATTTTTTGGATCACTTTGTAAGTTCGACTAATTTATGGAAGTTGTTTAGTTGGAGGAGGACGTTCCAATGTAATGACGTAACTATATATGATGTATTGTTAGGTTAATTGTCTCAAATTTAATTAGATTTGATACCATATTTATTCCAAAAGCAATGAATAATTCTACTTAAATGTAAATCACGCTCTCTATTAAAGTGATATTATTTTCATAGTTCGAATACGAGAAACCTTATTAGGAAAAGTAGAACTTATTATCCCACTATAATCTTTCAATATAAATAATGTAAGGATAGAAAGTATTACGACACTCCTAAACTTGGTGAGGTTATTAATTTGTCTCCGAACATTAACAATCTTATAAACACTTCTCTACTTGACTAACTAAACTAAAATACACCCCTGATCAATAGTTTGAGATTAAACTAATAATTCACGCCTCAACTATTGACACTCGTAAAAATACTTTTTTACTTGATTAACTGAACTTAAATACATCATGATCAATAATTTATGATTAAACTAATAATTCACCCTGTGAAAAACTCTTGACTATAAACTTTCAAAAAAGGACAAAAGATGACACCACCTAAAATTATGGTGATGTGAGATCACCCAAAATGAATGGTCTAGATCTTGTGTATACTCATTCAAGCTAATTGGTTTGCTTACCATTCTATCCAAAGCTAAGGCAGCCACCCAACATCATCAAAGACATAAAGCAAATACCAAAAAGATATCAAACTCTCTTCTTTTTCTCTCTAAAATAGTCTTCTAAGTGGGACCCTTTTACTACACCCCCAGATATTCCACCCACCCACCCATAGTAACCTATCCCACCATCAGCAGCACCTCAAAAGAGGCAAAAAGACAAACTGTTAAACTAATAAATACAGTGTTCAGTTCTTGAGAGAGAAAGAGAAATCTCAGAGGTTCAACTAAAGTTTCAAGAATTACCAATCAGGTGACTTTTACTGAAAACCCCACTTGTAAAGTTGTGATCTTTATGGATATATGTGGATATTTTTGTGTAAATAAATTAGGGTTTTGATGTGGGGATCTTGAATTTTGTGTATTTGGGTGTTGTGGGAAATTTTCTTTGAATGAACTTGAAGATCTGTTGGATTATTTTGTTGATTGTTGTTTGTTTTGTTATTTGTGGTGAATTTGGGGGAAAAAAGGTATTTGTCTAAATGCAGACTAGGTATATGGAGAGGACAAAATCTATGAAGAGGAGCTTGGAGGGTGATGATGACCAGCCGCCTGAGCGTAAAAGACCTGCTTTAGCTAGGTAAAGCTTTGTAATTTTTTTTTTCTTGAATTTGAGTGATTTTTTTTTTTGTTAATTTTGGTACATGAAGTTGGTCACTTGTTGGATTTTACTGGATATGTTGTTGTTGGTACATGAAGGGTGAGTTTTGGGGCAGCTGAAAAGTTTATTTGCTAGTTATTTAACTTGACTCTGTGCTAAGTTTATCACTTTGGATTTTTTATGCAGAAAATGAAACTTATCATTGTAATTGCTGAAAGTTTAAAATCCTGTTAAAGTAAAAGTTAGTGTGTTTGATATTTGTGTTAGTTTTGAGTCATGTAATGTAATAAGTTTGTTAACAGTTTGCTCAATTTGTATCGGTTAGTATCTAGGAAACAATATACTAACAAGCAACATGTATTTTAACAATTGTCTTTCTGCTGAGTTTTCTTGTTATTTTGGGTTTCTTCTTCTTTTATTGGGGAAGGCTTTTTATGGGAGATGATCTGTGTTGGAGCAATGGGCTCTGTAAATAAGTACATACTTTGGTGGCATTACTTACTTGTGGTGTTCCCTCATATTGCTAAAATTGTCATTTACAGAAGTTACCTGCATGCTTTTTCTCTTCCTAAAAAAAATCTGAGATTATCAATGATATATTTTATGCAGTGTTATTGTGGAAGCTCTCAAGGTGGATAGTCTTCAAAAGCTCTGTTCGTCGTTGGAACCGATTCTTCGGAGAGTTGTAAGATATATAACATTAGGATTTTTTTTTCCCGTCATTCCTCTCTCTCTTCTGAAATATGTTTAATCTTGGAGTAGTAATTCCTTTCGTAATCTTCAATTGGTTGATCCTGCTAGGAAAGATGTCTTCACATTAAGTTTATCATCTATGTGAAAGCAAGTCTGTTTTGGAGGTCAGGTCTCCATGCATTTTTTGTTTTTATGTGGAATTTGAACTTGGGAATTTATCTTGACCAGTTGAAGATATTTTCTCTGATAAGAGTTATCTTTCTTCGACTGGGAAATCTAACTTTGTTCTTTCCTTTAGATTTGATATTGTACTTGTCGTATTATTTTGTTATATGTTATATTACACTTTCCCTATTATTTGCTGTGACTTGGTTGCTATGTCTTATTTAATGTTGTATTCTCCTTTTCAAATTGCTTTGTTATGCATTACTTGAGCTAAGGGTCTTTCAAAAACAACCTCTCTATCTCTAAGGTCTGTGTACACTCTACCCTCCTAGACCCCACTTGTGGTAATACATCGAATATGTTGTTGTTGCAGTATAGTTGATCATGCTAGTAGGGTGTGAAGATGAATGACCCTTCACATTTAACTACATATAGACATGTACATGTATTTGTACAAAATCCAATATTCTAACATGTGAGAATTATCTTTTGTGATTTCAGTTACTTGATGTTTAGGATTCTTATTGGATTTTCACCATTTGAACTGAACAGGTTAGTGAAGAGGTGGAACGAGCATTGGCTAAATTAGGCCCTGCCAGAATTGCTGGAAGGTTAGGCTATGAACTATGCTGTTTTGTATCTAAGTCTTGTTTTCCTTATGGACACTATTTGGAAAAGTTTTTGCATTTTTATGCTTCTAGGTGGAGAGAATTCTACCTTTTTTTATTTTAAAGAGACAGAATAGCCAAATAGACGCCCTCTAGTTGCACTAGATTGTATTCCCGGCTCCCAGCTTCACGGGGTTTCATTTATACGAAAATATGTGTTCAAAATTAGTGTTTTTAACCCTTTTGACTATCCTGTGTGGTCCTTGATCACTATCCACACGAGATAATATGCCAGACCATCATTTATATTTACAAAAGCTATTCTCCATAAAAAATTCAAATCCATCCCCATTCTCATTCCTCATCTTCCCCCTCTCTCTAAGCTATTCCCATTTCTCTCTCCCATCCACCATTACTCTTGAAATCAACATATTTTTAGATCCTTGAATCTCTGTTGATTCCAATGCATTGTGGGTCATAAAAAAGATAAGTTGATGGATAAGAAATCAACAAGGAATGGGGAAATTTTAGCTTAAAATCCTTCTCTAGGTGAGAGAGATGAAGTCGTGTAGATCATTTGGACCTTGTGGTTATATTGTACAGTATCTGTGGATTCATGTAGTTATTGATTCATCAAAAAGTTTAAAGACAGAAATAAAGAAGTATGCTTGTAGAATTTTTAAGGATCCTAAGTAAGTTAGTTCAATCTTTGGCCATAGCTTAGTACTTTTTTCTTAAAATACATAGTTCAGCTGCAGTGTGCATTATGTTGTGGTTCTTTTTCTGAACATGGAGTGATGCTTATTATCTAATTTAAAGAAGAGTATTCCAACTACGTGCTACAATAATCTATACAAAGTTGTGTGTTCTTTCCTAGTTGTGCATGTTGAATGGATTTTGGAGGATATTAAACATCTAATTTCATTGTAAAAAAGATTTTGGAGGACATGTGCTCCTTTCGTACTTTTTTTTCTTTTTAAATTACAGGGTGTACAAGACAACTTATGCCTACCTTGACTATTCCACTTGGTACTTGTATCCTCTTGGCAACTCCGTCCAATGTGTTTAAGCCAATTGGAAGAAATTACGTATTTATGCCTCTGCTGGTATACAGAGACATTGCGGTTCCAGTTTCATTGACCACCTGGCCATAAGTCATATGCTCGGTGCTTACATGTGTTGAAATACCTTATTCTGATAGCATACCACCATAATGGGTAGATGTGACTCAACCATGTCGCAAGAGTTGGACCTGTTTGTAAACACCGACTAAAGAAAATGTTAAAACTTGTATTTGGTTCTTTAGTATCTCATACCCTTTTTTAGTTTTACCCAGAGTAATGTTTATTTTGAGTGCTTTTCTGATGTTGGGTAAGGAACTGTTGGAGCCCCCCAAGGCAAAAAGAGGACACAAATCCCTACTTTCAAGCATGAACGCATCTACAAAGGGAAAAAGAAATGGAAAATAAAACATAGTCTGTAATTAGTTGTTTTATGTAATCTCTTTGAAGGTCTATTAAACCTTGTTTAAGTTATATCTGTAAATATTTTATAAGTAATGGATTCCACTCTAGTTGAAATATAGGTTGGTAGGGGTGCTCAAAACATAAAGCTGAAAAATAAACAATATTGGACAAGATGTATGCACTATGGGATTACACTGGGTATGTTGTTGGACAATATGTATACAGAATTTTCTACATTATTTGAGTATTGCATATCAGCTAGTTGAGGAGATCAGGGTTCAAGTCCTAACTGAGACTGAAAATATCAGGTGATTTCTTTCATCTACCTAAGCATTGGACAGAGTTACTCGGTACTTATGCTGGTGGAAGGTAGTGGGTACCTGGTGGAATAGTTGAGGTAGATGCAAGCTGGTTTGTACACTATGTTATATAAAAAGAGCATGTCTAATGAAACAATTTCAAATATGTGATTTCTGCATACACTTAAGTTTGCAGTGCATTGCCTTGTTTTTGTTTATTCTTCTTTTATGCGTACAAAAAAACAGATGAGGGAGTATGCTGAACTTCTCTCTGCATGCATATTCGCTTTCCAAGCATTTCCATGATATCAGAAACAAAATTAGTTTATGAGCCTCTGGGCTCTGGACATATTTTTGTGCTACTACTATCCGAACTTATTCCTGAACCCCCATGTACTATGTGTGAATTGTGATTAAGGTTTCTTGGTAAATCTTAAGCATATCAAGGTTGGTTTAAGAAATTGTAAGCATTTCTGGTCGTATACAATCAAAATAGGATGTATAGTATGATAACTTTAACCTTGTCAAAAAAGTACATATACAACTAATTTTATCTGTGTTTCACTGAATATGCAATGTAGTTTTTAGAAGATGCCATCCTAAAGTCTTCAGGTTTCAGGTCATCTCCTAAGAGAATTGAAGGGCCCGATGGAAGTAATCTGCAGCTTCAGTTTAGGTCTAGGCTATCTTTGCCTCTGTTCACTGGAGGCAAAGTAGAAGGAGAGCATGGTGCTGCTATCCATGTTGTCTTAATTGACACAAATACAGGCCATCTTGTGACTACTGGTCCTGAATCATGTATAAAACTGGATGTTGTTGTGCTAGAAGGTGATTTCAACAATGAAGATGATGAAGGATGGACACAAGAAGAATTTGATAGCCATGTTGTTAAAGAGCGTGAAGGAAAGAGACCTCTTTTAACTGGTGACTTGCAAATTACACTCAAGGAAGGCGTTGGAACTTTGGGGGATCTCACATTTACAGATAATTCAAGTTGGATAAGGAGCAGGAAGTTCAGACTTGGCATGAAAGTTGCTTCTGGATATTGTGAAGGAGTACGCATACGAGAAGCAAAGACTGAGGCTTTCACTGTTAAAGATCACCGTGGAGAATGTAGGCTGCTTAGTCTAAACTTTTTGTTGTTACTTTTCTCTATTCTAACAGTTAATGACTTTGTCTGAATTTCTTACTCCCTGCAGTGTACAAGAAACATTATCCACCAGCTCTAAATGATGATGTCTGGAGATTGGAGAAGATTGGCAAGGATGGTTCTTTCCACAAGAGGCTTAATAAGTCTGGGATATTTACTGTTGAAGACTTCCTTAGGCTTGTGGTTAGAGACCCACAGAAACTAAGAAGTGTGAGTATATAGTGAGATATAAAAAGGAAAATGAAAAAAAAATACTTTAACTTAAACATTTCATTGCACTTTGTCTTCAATCTGACTTGTATTTCGGCAGATCCTTGGAAGTGGTATGTCAAATAAGATGTGGGAGGCGCTAATAGAACATGCAAAGACCTGTGTCTTGAGTGGGAAGCTTTATGTCTATTATTCTGATGATTCGAGAAACGTTGGTGTTGTTTTCAACAATATTTATGAGCTGAATGGCCTTATAGCTGGGGAACAATACTATTCGGCAGATTCACTTTCAGACAGCCAGAAGGTGGTTTATTATCTTTTATATATATGAGAATGTTTCTTTGATTTTTGAGTTTTCTTTGGGGTTGATATTATTGGATTTCTAACATACTGTGTTAACTCTCTAAGCTATATCAGCCTGATCATTCAACTGACTTTTTCAAAATCTAGAATTGCAGTCGAATTTGAAGTGTATTTTTTTAAAATTGTGGTGCTTACCTTTTGATAAAGAATGTGCCAGCTCTAATGGACTTCAAATGTTCTTGTAGGTATACGTAGATTCTTTGGTCAAGAAGGCATATGATAATTGGAATCAAGTCGTTGAATATGATGGCAAGTCATTTCTGAGCATCAAGCAAAATCAAAATCCAAACTCTTCTAGGAACGAGCTTCCTGTTGGGCCAGTGGATTACCCCAACACCTTGGTTAATCAGCTTCCGCAGTCACGCCATCCTATTCCAGTTCAATCTGAGCAATCTTCTATGGATCCCAACTTGCTAGTTGGAGGTAAACTGTTAATTTCAGAATTTTATTCTTCTGTTGGTTGTACTCAGGGAGTGGTTATCTTTTTTCTTTCGAATAGTTCTGTTGGTTTAATTGATTAGGCTGGTCTATGAGTCTTTGATGGTATGCTTAGTTGTACTTTGGCTGCTACGCATACCATCAATGACTCTTGTACTTTGACCACTCCCCTCATTTTCATTTGTTTTTACTTGAAAAGCTACATTTGCCTATAGCATTTGAGGAAATGATTTTTTCTTAATCGAGAATGTGCAGTGATTTTGAAGGTTGCAGAGTTGTGATAATGGATTGTTAACATGTAATGAGGAAATATTGTTGTGAGGTCTCATCATAGATTAGACATTTATTTTTGAAAACTACATAGATGTATGCAGACCTTACCCATACCTTTGTGAGGTAGAGATGATTCTCAATAGACCCTCGGCTCAAAAGGCAAGTATGCGACACAAGACTAAAAAAAGACAGCAAAGTAGCAAGATACAGACAAATTCAACAACCGATAGTAATAGGCATCAAAGAATTTGGAACTATGCAATATCTCAATGAATAATACTACTAAGAGGACAAGGGAGACTAGCACATTCCCTCTTCCACATAGAAAACGACAACACTCGGCTACTTAATAACCTTCTACCTAATCCTTGACCTTCATACTTTCCTATCTAAGGTCATGTCCTGTGTCAAATGAAGTTGTGTCATGTCCTATCTAATCACCTCTCCCCAATTCTTCTTCAGCCTACCTCTACATTTCCTGCCTCCTGATACAGCGTACAACCAACCTCTTGCACCTCCATACTGGTGCATCCTCACACCTCTTCTTCACTTGCTTGAACCATCTTAGCCTAGTGGAATGCCACTCCTACCTTGCCTATGTAACTTTGTTCGTAATCATATCTTTCCGAGTATACCTACATATTCATTTGATCATCCTCATCTCCGCTACCTTCATTTTCTGAACGTTGACGGGCCAACACTCTACCCCATATAGTCGTGTTGGTCTAATCACCATTCTGTAAAACTTACCTTTAAGCTTTGACAACACGTTCTTATAACACGGTACACTGATTGTGAGCCTCCAGTTCACTAACCTTGCTCCAATATGATGTGCGGCATCACCATCAATCTGTCTCCTTGGATTATGGACCCAAGATACTTGAAGCTTCCTTGATCTTCACTTCCTCTCCACCTTAGGCATTATTTTAATGAACTTGTGAACTTGCATTCCTGGTAGTTTGTTTTAGTCCACACTTCCATCATATCATTAACTCCAACACCCGTCTTGTCAATCAGTATTATGTCATCTGTGAATATTACACCGCGACACCTACCAAAAGAATGGCGCTTCCCCGGACCTCATGCATAGCGGGAGCTTAGTGCACCAAGCTGCCCTTTTTTTTAATCCCCTCAAAAAGGAGGAAGTTATATTATTGCTTACTTCCTTTTGGCATATGTACGGTTGTCAACAGACTTGTGAAGAAATGTACAGAAGTAAAAATGGAGTTCCATATGTTGTGATACCAGTGTAATGAGAAGACTGTTAAAAAATGAACTGAAACATAAGGCAATATTTTGGAGGACAAAATGGATAGTGGGGGAGATATGATTTGTGGATTGTGGTCCTATATAATCATGTCTGTAGTTTGGTTTCTTTGACTCTTGGAGATCTTTTGTGGTTAAGCTCTCTTTCTTTCTTTCCAAACTTATCCTCTGCAGTATAAATTTCATAATACCATCGTCTTTTAATTTGGTGCAACAGGTTCAGGTTATAATGACAACATGAGGATGCCTACCCAAAGTCCTATGATGAATTCTAATTCCCGCTCACAGTTTGAGAGCACTCCATTTGCGCCTCAGCACCAAATAACCAGCAGTCATCAGCTCCAGAGTACGAGATATGACAACAATGTTGGCCTGGCTCTTGGTCCTCCACAATCATCTTCATTCCAGACAATTACCTCATCTCTCCCACAAACTAATCTTAATCCTTTTGATGATTGGTCGCACAACAGGGACAAGGGAGTTGATGAATTCTTGTCTGAGGAGGAAATTCGAATGAGAAGCAATGAAATTCTTGAGAATGATGATATGCAACATTTGCTGAGACTTTTCAGCATGGGAGGCCATGGTTCTGTAAATGTGCCTGAAGATGGATATGGTTTCCCATCTTTCATGCCTTCACCATCTCCTAGTTTCAGTTATGATGAGGACCGCACACGCCCAGGAAAAGCTGTTGTGGGTTGGCTGAAAATTAAGGCTGCAATGAGGTGGGGGTTCTTTGTGCGGAAGAAGGCAGCTGAGAGGCGTGCACAGCTCGTGGAACTGGATGATGAATAAAATCTTGTGTGGAAACATTAGGGCATTTAGACTTAACCATCGACCATTTGAATAACTATTCACAAGGCCATGGTCATGCAGGCCCGAGTAATTAGCTTTCGACTCTAGACAGTATATTTTCCGAGGGATTAGTCAATTTGATTGTTTTTTTTTTTTTCATGTACAGAAGCCTGTACAGTAAATTCTCTTTTAACGCTCTCATCGTTAATTCCGTCATGCTCACTCTATCTGTTTCAAGATGTAATGTAATGTATTAGTCTGCAGACCTAAGGGAAATATGCTTTCAAGAACACCTGTGTGTTGAATTCTATATAAACTTTTATGATAAAAAAGATGCTGATTGGCTTTGCATTTGAGTTTTTAGTCAACTTACATTATGGTTTTTGCTCTCTCCATTGCAATTATTAGTGCTAAAAATGATTGTAATTTGTAGGTAACAAGAACATGATTTTTGACTCAAAAGCCTGTTGATCATGCATAACAGGATAGTAATGGAGATAAATCCTCTCTTGACTGCATCACTCCACTAACATTATGCATAACTCCCATCCTTTAGAATGTTCGGTGTGTGTTAGTCCATTGATTCTTTGACCGACTTCTTTCTGATTCAACCTTGATAGGTCCATTCGAAATGACTTGAAGACCAATATTTATAGTTTTGCTATAGTTAGTGTTGCTTTTTGGCGCTATACACTCAAATAAAAAACGATGTTTGCCCTTGGGTAACAAAGAGTATCATTTATTAGGTTGTTATTGATGGATTCATAAAATTTGAGCTTAAACAGTCGTTTATAACATTTTGTAAAATTCATGGACTAATATAAACATAAAATTGAGAGAATCTTGAATTCCTTTTTCTTGACATATTAACCCTAAGAAAGCGTTGTACACATTTCGAAAATAATAAGTACCATTTAACAGGTTGTTACCATTGGACTCACAAAATTTGAGTTCAAATTGAGTTTACACATAAAAAATTGAAATAATCCTAAAATCATCTTTCCAAAGATTATTACGAATAGTCCATGAACTTTTGGAAATATTACTGACTGGTTCCTTTTGATCCACAAATTTTTCAATCTATCAATAATAATTTAGTGAACCATACCCACAACCTCTAGATAATCCACCTCTCTTTTTTTTTTTTTTTTTTTGTTTAGCATTTCGCGATCACGAAAGAGAAATTTAAGATTTTCTCAGTTTTTCGTGTATATTAGTTCATGAATTTTTAAACATATTATTGGTTGACTTTGTTTGGCCCAAATATTTTTTGAATCATCCGTAATGACTTAGTGAATCATACTTATCGCATCTACATGATCTATACCACTTTTTATAACATTTAGGGATCACAAAACAAAAATTCAGGATTTTCTCGATTTTTCAGTATGTGTTAGTCCATAAACTTTTGAAATACTGTCGACTGACTTTTTTGGTTCAAAATTTTGTAGAACCGTGAGTAATGACCTAACGAACCATACTCGTATTGAAAGGTTTGTTCCCTTGATCATATGATTTAATGCAGCACTTTAAGTTTCGAATACATTTAAATAAATAAAATTAGAAAAAAAAATAAAATATAAATTCATCTCCAAAATATTGTGTTAGGAAAACATATATAGAAAAATAAGGCAAAGACATTGCACCTGTAAATTTTTTTAGTCATAGTACTAACTATTAAGTAGATTATAATCAATATATTTTTTGTGTAATTAAAAAAATTAAATTATATATATATTACGTCAATTTGATTTGAACTCGGCTTGACTGTTCTTCTTATTAATGTCAAACAAAATAAAAATGATTGAGTTTTTTTTTCAACGTCAAAATCAAACCAAACCACAAATTGCATTTTTTTTTTAAGTTTAACTTGCATGATACATCATATGATAGATAACAATGTTTTTTTCCCAAATATTATTTTTGGTAAAGTCTCCAATCATTAAGTTAGAAATATCTTAAAAATTATACACAATATTTATCCGTAGAATTAATTTTGTAATATTAGATTAGTTGCTTTATTTGAGTAGAATGTGCATAATATAACGAGTTTTATTTAAATTATTAATCCGCAAATATATGGTTTTTAAAATTTTCAATTAAAAAAATATTTTGGATTAATTTTCAAATTATATTTCATCCAATCAAAGTAGTTAAAAATATCTTAGTAGGATTAGTAGTTATCTAAACTTAATACAACTCATATTAGTCAAATCCTTTTCCCATAGTAATTCCTAAACAATATTTTGATAATATAAAAACTCTTCGTCCTGTTAATTAGACTTTTGGTTACAATAAACATCAGGTTTAATTAGGGTTTTAAGTTACAGAGTCCATGGAAAACCATAACACATCTCCTACAAACAACGTGTCCAAAGATAATTTAATTAGTGCTAATCATATAAATGAGCTCCCAATTAGTGCTGTGTTTAGTAATAAGAACAGTAATGGTGATCAAATTATGTCTACTGAAGATGTTGAAGCTTTGATGAAAAAATTTCCTCCAGGTTTTCGATTTTATCCTACGGATTATGAGCTAATTAAGTATTATTTGGAGAGGAAGCTTGCTAATTTGCCTTTGCAACCTAATAAGATTTATGAGATGAATATTTATAAGTATGATCCCGACACGATTGCTGGTACGTATAAATTTTGAATCCATTGATTATATTCATTATTTTTGTTTAATAAGTTAACTAGGGTTTATGTGTTTTTTTTTTCTTCGTGTAATTTTTTGATACAATCTTGTTTAGGGTTTGTGTTAGGGTTTTAGTTTATTTATTCAAAAGATTTCAGGTTAATCTAATCATTGTTTAAGATAATAATTTAAACCAATATTTGTTTTCCTTTAATAAGTCTTGTTCAACGAATACTTACATGTCTTCGTGTTTTTCTGTGAATACGTTCAATTTTTTTAGATGATCTGTATATAAATTTACATTAAAGTTTATATTGATGATGTAATTGAGCTAGGTGTAAAGTTTATAATAATCTTATTGCAATTTTTTATTCAAAAGATTTCAGGTTAATATAATCATGTATAAGATAATAATTTAAACCAATATTTGTTTTCCTTTAATAAGTCTTTGTTCAACAAATACTATATGTTTTCGTGTATTATTTTTCATAAATACATTCAATCTTTTGGATGATCTGATTGTATAACATCTATAAATTTACATTAAAGTTTATATTAATGATATCATTGAGCTAGGTGTAATGTTTATAATAATATAACATGTAAAAATACATTGATAGTTATTTGCAATTTTTTATTTTTCACAGCATATCTTAAGCCAACGACAGCGGAGAACGTATGGTATGTATTTACTCCAAGAGATCGTAAATACCCAAATGGAGAAAGACCAGATAGATGTACTGGGAATGGGTATTGGAAAGCTACTGGAGCAGATATAAGTATAGATGATGATAAAAATAGTAAAATTGGATCAAGAAGAGCTTTAGTTTACCACATTGGAAAGCCTCCAAAAGGAAAAAAAACTGATTGGATTATGCATGAATATATGGTTCCTAAAATTCCAATTCCAAATAGTTCTACCCCCAGAAATCCCAAGGTACGTTCGATATATTTATTCAATCAAATCACTTAAATATTGTATTACACTGTTTAAAATATCTCACGCTATATAGTTTAGTATTAGTTCTTGAATGTACATGTGATTTTCTTATTTACTTTATTCCTATATTTAATTGTTCTTTTTTTTTTTTTCTTGCAGTTGGATGAATGGGTTTTGTGTAGGTTCTACAATAAAAATGATGTAATTACCACTAGGTCCACCAGAAGAAAGAGAAAGAGGGGAGATGATGATCCATTTATTGATGAAGTTCCTGAGTACTCTATCAGAAACGACTTCACAAACTTCAATAACAACGACAATCATGCAATTATATTGCCCGAGGGTACAGATCAGGATCCTATTAGAAACGACCCCACAAACTACCTCAATAACAACAACAATCATCCAATAATGTTTTCTGAGGGTACATATCAAGTCCCTACTGGAAACAACCCCACAAACTACTTCATTAACGACAACAATCAAGTAAGAATGTTTTTCCAGGGTACAGATCAGGACTCTATGAGAAACGATCTCACAAACTTTAATAACAACTACAATCATGCAATGACATTGCACCCTCAAGTTCACTCAGGGATTTCTACCTTACCTCAATACTCTTACATGCCAATCTTGTCTAACTACCAAAATTATGTATCTGATCAGTACAACAATTATACTGGTGGTGCCCCTTTACCTTTGATGATCGAACCTACAGCTACCAACAACTCAATCGAACATGATTACACCATGAACAACGAAGGTTTTGGAGGCGATTATGGTGAGTATCCTCAACATGACCAATATTATGCATTTGATCAATACATTGTGGATAATTACGAGTCACAATATAACACGAACAACTTTGTCAATGGTGAGACTACTACCTCGAACAACTCTATCAATTGTGAGACTACTACCTCGAACAACTTTGTCAATGGTGAGACTACTACCTCTGACAATTGTGAGACTAATACCTCGAACAACTTTGTCAATGGTGAGACTAGTACATCAAAGGAAGATTGCTAACATATGTGGTATTTTTATCACAATTGATTAGCTTTAAAGTATTAGTTAGATCTTAGTTTTCGCAATTATGGTTTGATTTTTTGATGTACTCTGAATTCTTAAAATGATGATTTTCCTGAGGTAGAAAATAGTCTACCTCAGGAAAATCTATCCTATTTAGAATTAGCGATACTTTTGTTATCTATGTAATATATTTATTGGGATAGTGTTACATTATTGATTCATTTGTTGACTATATAACACATATTGTGATAATATGCTGCATTGTTTTATGTTTATATGATGTTTTATATTCCGAACTAGTGATTCATTTGTTATATACATAACATATATTGGGATAATGTGTTACATTATTGATTCATTTGTTGACTATATAACACATATTGTGATAATATGCTGCATTGTTTTATGTTTATATGATTTTTTCATATTCAGAATTAGTGATTCATTTGTTATATATATAACATATATTGTGATAATGTGTTTACGTTTATATTATGTTTTTATATTCAGAATTAGTGCTGCATTTGTTATCGATATAACATATATATTATTAAACATGAGTGCATACCAAACATTTTGCGGTGATAAAAGGTAGAATGATAAATTAATTATGATTTTTAAGCTGTAATCTAGCGGGCTATAGTTTTATTTAATTCAAATTGACTTTTGATGAATTAACAGGTATATTAGGTAGAAATATAACCTTATGTTCTTTTTCACCAATATGTATAAAAAAAACACATTTGACATTTTTGGAACTTTTTTTTTCATGTGGGAACTAATATGTATCAAAGTCAAACACGATTAAAAGAATATTATTTATTTTATTAAAAAGTAAGAGGATGAGTCCCCACTAACCTACAACAACAAAAAATAAATAAATAAAAATCAAGGGAGAGTAGTACTTTTGAGTTTTGATTTCTCGATAATTGAGGTAGCAAGTACTACACATTAATAATTGATGATTAAATAAGCTTAGCCATGTCTTGTCTATTCTATTTTTCCGAAAGCACGTAAGGTTTTCACTAATTCTGAAATAATAGAATTTTTCATGAAATAGCAAGTACTATAAATACAGAAATAATTAATGATTAAAAAAGCTTAGTCAGATAGTACAAAGACGAAAATTAAAATTTTCAATAATGAAAAAAGCAAAATTTGTTATTATTAACTCAATAAATACATTAAAAAAAAAAAAAAAAATTCTTGTCGAAGAGATGCGGTGCAGTATTAAATATCACAAATAGCATATTCCATGTTGTAAAGAAAAGAATATTAAAACAATGATACTAAATTAATTATTATTAAAAGTACAAAAAAGATATTTATAATATTATATTTAAATATGAACATTTGACCACAAAAAAAATTAGGTGATGATGATTGAAGCCAGCAAGAAAGAAGGAATGGACATAGTTGTTTACCAATATGTTCCCACTACCAAAGATGAAAAAAAATAAATATAGTAATTAATCAATGAACAAAAAAAATCCAATATTTTTATAGATTATATTATGAGTAATAGAAAAACAAGAATGCAAGAGTTTTCAAAGATCAAATTAGTAAAATGGCATTATTTTCATCAAGAAGTACATCAAGGTCTAGGTCCTCTCTTCCATATTTGGTGTTCCTCTTAATTGCTGCCTTTTTTGTCTTCAAGGTACTCTTCTATTTCTTTAATTAATTATCATCTCAAAAATTGAATCTTGTTGATTAATGTTCAATATTGAAAAAACATCAAGTTCTAATGAATAACTTTTGATAGTACCAATTGAAAATTGACTTGTCGAAAATGTTTCTGCTAGCTATATTTGATGGTATTTCGATAAGAACTTTTGGAATACCTCTTAAATAGCTAGCTATATTTGATGGTATTTCGATAAGAACTTTTGCAATTCCCTTAAATAGTGGTTAAACATGCATTGGCATAAATTTGAATCTTGTTGTTCAATGTTTAATATTGAAAAAACATCAAGTTCCAATAAATAGCTTTCTATAGAACAAATTGATAATTGACTTGTCGGAAATATTTTTGCTAGATATTAGACGGCATTTTGATCAATTGGAACCTTAAGACCCCTTATAAATAGTGGTTAAATATGCATTGACATTAATTTGAATTTTGTTGTTCAATGTTCAATATTGAAGAAAACATCAAATTTCAATGAATAACTTTCGGTAAAACTAATAAAAATTGATTTGTTGGAAATGTTTATGCTAGCTAGCTATTTGATGGAATTTCGATCCTTCGGACCCCTTAAATAGTGGGTTAAGCATGCATTAATATGATTTTTTTTTTTGTTGTTCAGTCAATAATTGAAAAAAAAAACATCAAATTCAATGACTCAATGTTCAATATTGAAGAAAACATCAAATTTCAATGAATAACTTTCGGTAAAACTAATAAAAATTGATTTGTTGGAAATGTTTATGCTAGCTAGCTATTTGATGGAATTTCGATCCTTCGGACCCCTTAAATAGTGGTTAAGCATGCATTAACATGAATTTGAATTTTGTTGTTCAATGGTCAATATTGAAGAAAACATCAAGTTTCAATGAATAACTTTCGGTAAAACTAATAAAAATTGACTTGTCGGAAATGTTTCTGCTAGCTATTTGATGAAATTTCAATAAGAACCTTCGGAGACCTTAAATAGTGGTTAAGCATGCATTAACATGAATTTAAATTTTGTTGTTCAATGTTCAATATTGAAGAAAACATCAAGTTTCAATGAATAATAAAAATTGACTTATCGGTAATGTTTCTACTAGCTATTTGATGGAATTTCGATAAGAACCTTCGGACCCCTTAAATAGTGGTTACACATGCATTGACATGAATTTGGATCTTATTGTTCAATGTTCAATATTGAAAAACCATCAAGTTTTAATGAATAAGTTCCGATAGAACTAATTGAAAACTGACTTGTCGGAAATATTTCTGCTAGCTATATTTAATGGTATTTCGATACGAACCTTAATTCGAACCCCTTAAATAGTGGTTTCCTTAGATAAACTTGCAATGACATATTTTTTTTTTAATGGAATTCGTAGAAATTGACTTGTCAAAAATATTTTCAATGATTTTTTTCGTTCGAAATTCGTGTTCTTTTAATAGTGATTTTAACATCCATTGACATGAAATTATTTAATTACATGAGCAGGTAGATATACTCATATCTCAGTCTTTTAATTCAGCCCGTCGCAACCTGGAAAAAACTCCTAATCGTATTGTAGTGAACCCCAAAAAATCACCAGAAGAACGTGTTGTTGACAGGTACACAATCTTTTTTTGCTATTCTTATAAAACAAGCTAGTAATATTTGTATGATTATAAATCATCTTATTAAGAGTAAAATGGAAAATTTCAAGTTAGATTATTTCTACATATAGAAATAATGTCATTTTTGAGTACTTTTTAATAATATTGATTAACAAAAATATAACATGAGAGAACTACCCACTTATGTGGCATATATAATGAGCTTTAAAATAGGAAAGTATTGAAAACACATCTAAATTCGTTGTGAATTATTAATATCATTCTCGAACTATTGATAGCTTTAAAAATACCTCTTTACTTGATTAACTGAACTTAAATATACCCCCGATTTTGCAACAATATGAGTGGAATACACCCCTAAATTCTCGTCAAGTTTAGGGTTGCTTTCAATACTTCTCTTGGTTTTTCATTAAGAGTCTCATGCTCCTACAAGAGTTTGAGACTACTTGATATGTCATGTTGTATATCAGGAGTATTTCTAAGTTTAGTTAGTCAAGTAGGTAAGTATTTTTAAGACTATCAATAGTTCAAAACGAAACTAATAATTTGTACCAAGTTCAAAGGTGTTTTCAATACTTATCTCACTTTATTTATGGTAAAAAAATATATATATTATATTTTCTTGGTTTTTTAGTATGGCAAACAACTAATTTTTTTTTTTTTTTTTGCGAAAATTTGCTGCAGCCTCCCTGTAGTTTTAGTTAATGGTACATTTGACCAGCATATTATGATATCATGGGGAGATGACAGAGGAAAAATACTTGAAAATGGAGAGCTTTTAACACTCTCCTTAGACAAGTTGTCTGGATCAGGCTTTCAGTCTAAAAAAGAGTACCTCTTTGCTAAAATTGATATGCAAATTAAGCTCGTCCCCGGAAACTCTGCTGGCACTGTTACTACATTTTACGTAAGCCCTCTCTACTAATCTTTGCCTGAAAAAACTTGATTTTTTCTTATGTTATACTTATGGTCCTTCAATTATTGATATATTATGATTTTGGTCCTTGTGTTATCTGATTAAGCATATTTGACCTTTGCTCAATGAAAATGTGTCTTATCGGTCCATTTATGTGAAAAGCATGACCTATTGAGAAAAAAATTCGAATTATGTTATCATCAATTATAGAGTATCAGTACAAACTTAACATAACATAACCTTAATTACATAGTGGGACATTTAACAATTATGTTATACTTTTGGTCCTTCAGTTATTGATATATTATGATTTTGGTCTTTGTGTTAGCTGATTAAGTACATTTGACCTTCAATCAACGGAAATGTGTCTTATCGGTCAATTTATGTGAGAAGTATGACATATTTGGAACTATGGAGCAACAGTACAAACTTAACATTTTTTTTTTCGTCTTTGTTGCAGCTATCATCACAAGGGAACAAACATGATGAAATAGATTTTGAATTCTTGGGAAATTCAACAGGGAACCCTTATACTCTTCATACTAATGTTTTTAGTCTAGGCCAAGGCAATAGGGAACAACAATTCTTCTTGTGGTTTGATCCAACTGCAGATTATCACACTTATTCAATCCTATGGAATTCTAAATGTATTATGTAAGTACTTTTATTATACTTCCTCCGTCCATTTTTACTTATCCACTATACTAAAAATAGTTGTCCAACAATACTTGTTCAGTTTGGAAAATCAAGAGATAATTTATCATTTTTTGTCTATTTTACGCTTGTTGTTAAATGCTAGTCAATATCTAATACATTTCTCACAACATTAAATTTAGTATATTCATAAGATAATATAGTGATATTACCTCTGTTACTTATTGTTTCTTGAAGTGTGTCAAGTCAATAGTGGCAAATATTGTTGGACAGAAGGAGTATGTTTACTTTGCTTTAGAAAATTCTATTTCAAGCTTTTTTCCTTGAAGTTTGCTTAAGCTAGTTAATTACATAATCCCTTTTCATATCGATAGGTGGGATGACAATTTATCTCTTTATCAATACTTACCTCGTGAACTAGTTTTGGGGTTGAGTTACGCTTAATATCCATTATTTTTCATGATTTCATAATCAGACCAACAAAATTCTTATTTCACCTGATGTTGGACCTGCATATTTTCTTGTCCACATTTTAGTTGTCAAACCTCGGCGTGCTAAGAGAGGGGAAGGGTGTAAGTAGTCCTACATTGGTAGGTGGGATGCTAATTCATCTCCTTACATAGTCTTGAATCCTTACCACTTGAGCTAGCTATCGGAATATATATTCTATATTTATTACAATTTCCAAAATATTATACATTTTCTTATGAGATATTTCCTCATTTTTTGAATGTAGATTCTACGTTGATGGTATACCAATTAGAGAGTACAAGAATCCAGAGAGACTTGGTGTTTCATATTTAAAATTACAACCAATGAGACTATACTCAAGTCTATGGAACGCAGATGATTGGGCTACACAAGGTGGTCGTGTCAAAACCAATTGGAAATTAGCACCTTTTGTTGCGTCCTATAAAAATTTCACATATGAAGCTTGTATCTATTCAAGATTAACTAGCTCCTCTTCATGTGATATCGACTCTCCTCCTTCTACCAACAACGCTTGGTTAACATATGAGTTAGATCAAAGAAGTCGTGTTAGAATGAAAGCTCTGCAGAAAAAACATATGATTTATGATTATTGCAACGATAAACGGAGATTTCCTAAAGGTCCTGCTCCTGAATGCAAGCTTCTTCAATAACATAATAGTTTTTTTATTATTATGTATAAGGTTTTACATATCTTGTATTTTTGAATTTTAGGTTTAAATTCCTAGGAGAAAAGAAAAAAAAAGGAACATTTTGGTTCCATTTTAGAAATTAAAAGTTACTATTAGTTTGGGCCATTGGGCCTAGCTAGAACTTTGAGCATTTCAAAAAATAGACAAGTTAAGTCGTATATGTGAATGTGATTTATAAGTTGTATTCATTCAGATGCGTGATTTTAACAAAAATATGCGTTAACGCAATTTATATGTCGCATTTGAAAGTTATATATATCATTCATTTTGAGAAACAATTTGTTGTTTTTATCGACCAATAATATTTTGTAACATGAACATTGCATAAACATTTAAATATCAATTTATTAGTTATTGATTTTCTAGCTGTCTGCATTGACCCATTAAAAGATCTTTCCAGTTAAAATATAAAATATATAATATATGGTTTTTCAACTAGAAAAGTAACATGTGAAAAGAAAATAGAGAATGTACTAGAAAATAAGGAAATATTATTCATTGGTTCTTAGAATTTTTTACATGAGCCAATAGAATATCCTAGAGTTTTCCCCTTCTCACTTGCCTATGTATTCCCCATCGATTATTTTTTCCAGTCTTCTTTATCTGTATTGAAACTCGACTATTTTGAATTTTAAATTCTACATAAACATGTTTCTCCTAAAAAATTATATCAGCATTATGAATTCCTTTTTTGTTTCTTAGATGATCTGATTATGTAAATATTTGTCTATATTATTGGTGCATAGAATTTTTTTTATCTCGATATGGTTCCTAAATAGAAAAATGAAAGATATAGAATGTTCTGCTTGGAGTAGATTCAAGTTCAAAGCATTTCGTAGATGTTTATATAATAACAAATTGAAATTAAAGTCAAAATATAATATTTAAAAATTAAAGTTATATCTGAATATAAACTTTATTCCAAATATAATATTTAAAAATTAAAGTTATGTCTGAATATAAATATAAAGTTATAAATATATATAGTGCATAATATTAAAATTTTGCCACATCGAAAAGAAAAGTAGGTGAAGAGTTATATTAGCCATTAGATTAAGACCTTTTATCTTGTTAGATAAGTACTTAATTAGTTTTGCCAACCTATCTATTGACAGCGTCAAAAGTTAATATTTTTACAACTTGTAAATCTTGACTATACATTAATAAAAGGAGGAATAGTCGTGCTATTTTACTCCTACGATTTAAATTCAAGATTTCTAATTAAAAATCAATTATACAAATTTCATAACGATTCTTGTGAAAGCATACTTTTAAGTTATAAAGACTTGCAATAATAATAACATACCCAATGAAATCCTATCAAGTGAGATCTGAAGAGGACAAAATAATGTTATCAACTCATTTTCAAAATCTATGAACTACCTAAAGACAATATAAAAATGGTAAAGGTGTTTATCTTCTCCAAGAAAACTAAAAAGTCCAAAAACCATGTCAACTTTATGAATAAAAATTTGTAGCTTGTTTACATGATGATGTGTAATGATGACTAAACTATTTTATGAACTTTGCTAAACCATCAAATTAAGCCACATCAGATACATAGGGCCCACCCACTATTATAGTGGATGCCACCTGTCCTACTCCATTACCAAAATGGCCCCTCCAATTTCTAAGAACTTTCTTTAGGTCCTAACAATTTTCATCCCTATATATAGTGTATGGATACAAAGTTACATACATACAACTTTTGACTTGTGAAAAACAAATCAAGAAATATCACTAAAATTAAACCAATTATTTAATGGCTTCCTTAGTTCTTTGTTTGGTCATTTTTGCATTTTGCTCTTTACATTATAGTTTGGCTTCTAATAATTTCAATCAAGATTTTGATGTTACATGGGGAGATGGTAGGGCAAAAGTTTTAAACAATGGCAAACTTCTTACTCTTTCTCTTGACAAAGTTTCTGGCTCTGGTGTTAAATCCAAGAAAGAATATTTGTTTGGAAGGATTGATATGCAACTTAAGCTCGCGCGTGGAAATTCAGCTGGTACAGTTACTACATATTATGTAAGTATTACATACGTTTAAAGTTAATGTGACTTATGTTACTAGTGATGCATCATTTAAACTACACCAAGAGTTAAAAGTCATACGACAATTTATTATTTTGAATATCATATGAATTACTAAGAATTTGTTTTATATCAAATTTATATGTAGTTATCATCACAAGGGTCAACACATGATGAGATAGATTTTGAATTCTTGGGAAATCTTAGTGGAGATCCTTATATTGTTCATACAAATGTGTATACTCAAGGCAAAGGTGACAAAGAACAACAATTCTACTTATGGTTTGATCCCACTGCTGATTTTCATACATACTCCATTCTATGGAATCCTCAAACAATTATGTAAGTACATGAAAATCTTCGTTTATTTTTACTTATCCACTTTGAATTTTGTATGTCTCTTGAAAATTAATAATTAATATAAATATTTTATTATATTAATACTCATATTTATAGTTTTACATTTTGAGAAGTGATCCCTTCCCAGAGCTCTCATATTTTGCTTCCTTGGTGACTCGAACTTATAACATTTCCCGGAGCTCTCATCTTTGTTCCATTGGTGACTCGAACTTATAACATTCCCCCAAAGCTCTCATCTTTGCTCCCTTGGTGACTCGAACTTATAACCTTAAGGTTGGAAGTGATCAGAGTGCTTACCATCCGAGCAACTCCCTTTTGTTAGTAATTAATAGTGTTGAGGGTAAAACATGAAAAATAATTATATTTTCTTGATATGTTGAAAGTGACAAGTAAAAGTGAAAATTTTATTTTTTAAAATCGTAAACAAGAGAGATCTTAACATTGACTTTGTATATTTTGAGCTTTTGATTCTATTAAGTACTAAGGAGATACTCCCTTTCTCGGTTTATTTTTATTTTTGTAGATTTTATGTGGATGCCACACCAATAAGAGTGTTCAAAAACATAAAGTCAAGTGGAGTACCTTACCCAAATAACCAACCTATGAGAGTCTATGCAAGTCTATGGAATGCAGATGATTGGGCCACAAGGGGTGGCCTTGTTAAAACAAATTGGTCCAATGCTCCATTCATAGCTTCTTTTAGAAATTTCAAAGACAATAATGCTTGTATTTGGGAATTTGGAAAATCCTCATGCACAAATTCAACAAAGTCATGGTTCTCTCAAGAACTTGATTCTACAAGCCAAGCTAGGTTACAATGGGTGCAAAAGAACTATATGGTTTATAATTATTGTAATGATATCAATAGGTTCCCTCAAGGGCTTCCTCTAGAGTGCACTTTCAACTCTACGACTAATTAAATCTAAGTTTTCAGACTCTTTTAAAATGTTGTCATATGTGTATCAGATCTGACACGCATATGCAATCAGAATATTTTTTAGAGTATGAGAAATATCGTTGGAAGTCTTGGTAATTGATTTTTATATTCCCCTTGGAAATTCTTTTGTCTTTTTTATTTTGAGTTTTGTAATAAATGAAGCTTGATTCAGACTTTTATAAAGCTTATTATTTAATTTGACATATGTTTTGTTTATATTTAATAGTTAAATTATAATTATAGTCTGTTTTTCTATTTTGCATTGACTGTTAGAAATCCAAATAATTACCAAAAAGTTATTTTGCGCTTAATTTCTATTTTATCCATCTTAATTGTTGTCCAACTTTGGCCATACTTGAGTTGACACGTGGCTCTATAATAAAATAGTGTAAAGTGAATTAAAATCGATGCATGTTAAAGTTATAAAAGATAGCTACACTCTTTTATGTTAAAGTTATAAAAGATAGCTACACTCTTTTATGTATTAGTAGTATCTTATCTGTTGCACCTTTTTTTGCTATATAATAAACTATATATTTTATTATTATGTATTGAAGAGTATATTACTAATATCACATAGCAATAATACAAAGAGTTTGATATATACATTACCATGATTAAACATCAAATTACCCTCAATATCACTTTTATATACTCTATACCAATGTAAGGTCCAAACAAGAAAATCTTGATGTTAATATACATATATATAATACATTTAAAGTTAGGTCCAATGAAATAGGCAAACAAAAAGATGTTTGTCATTATTTTTTATAGTTTATAGAATTCACATGATGACCTAGGTAGGCAAGAAGGTCACAAGAGGATGACACGTAGCTAAATGTTGTTGACGAGTCATGAATTGGTGAAATATAAGTCAGAGTAACCAAGTGATCACTGGGCACTAGGCACCAAGCTATCATTTCTTCCCAATTTCCATTTTTCAGTATTTATATTAGAGTTTGATTAAATTTAAAGTTATAAAAAAAATCTCACACAAACAGTAAAATATTCTCTAACAAAGACAATTTCATATTCAAAAGGACTTAAATTCAAGACTTCTGATTCAATAGGAAGAAATACTTACCACTTCGCAATAATTTTGGTGAGTTATATTATATTATATTCTCTCTTTCTTACTTCATCAACAAGCTCAATATTACTCACTTTTGTTTTGCAAGTGTGTGTGAACTTTATTTCTATCTCATAAAATAAAAAGAATATGTTTAAAAACGTAAAAATGAATAAACAAAGCAAAATTGAAAGCAATACATATGGAAGATTGAAAAAAGTATTCAAAATGAAAAATAATACTTAAAATTTAAATTGTATTTGGTAATGAATATAAAAAAGTGGAGTTAGCACGTAATCTTATACATATGGAAGATTGAAAAAAGTATTCAAAATGAAAAATAATACTTAAAATTTAAATTGTATTTGGTAATGAATATAAAAAAGTGGAGTTAGCACGTAATCTTACTCAATATATATATATATATATATATATATAACTTTCAGAACCAAATTTTGTAACATGCCATTTTTTTATTAGATGTATTATCTTCCAAGTCCTTATTTATTTTCCAACATAAAATGGATTAATATTATTTTACCATAAAAAAATAAAAAATTAATTATAAATTTTATCAAAAAATTACTGGTACCTAATAATTGATTTATAATATATCACTAATCTATTATTAAATAAAATTAATAACTAATTTAATTATTTAGCTCCACAATTTGTTCATCGTTAATTTTTATTTTTATAACTAGTATTCATTCATTCAAAATATAAAAACCACTCTTATCATCATCCATTGGAGTAATATTGAACAAACTAAACTATATATAAAAAAATTTAACTATTTTTTTATTTCACAAGCTTACCTTATCTCCTCATCTACATTTTTACTAAATAAATACTAAATAGCAAGCTGTTGCCAACTCTTTATTTTTCAGATGGCATTCATTGAACCACCCTTTCTGGACACAATTTTGTCCCTTTTCATCTAAAATTCACTATAAAAAGGGAAATTATATTCATTCTACTTTCAATATATTCTCAAATTAAAAAAAAAAATCCACTAAAAATAACAATGTCTTCTCTATTTTCCTTTAATATTAGACTTATTTTAGTTCTAGTATTTATAAGTTGTATGGTTGTTGAATATTGTGCTAGTAATGATCTTAATCAAGATTTTGATATTACATGGGGAAATGAAAGGGGGAAAATATTAAATAATGGTGAAATACTTACTCTTACACTTGATAATATTTCAGGTTCTGGATTTGAATCAAAGAAGGAATATTTATTTGGAAAAATTGATATGCAAATCAAATTAGTTCAAGGAAATTCTGCTGGCACTGTCACTGCTTACTATGTAAACTTTTATTTTATTTTATTTTTACACAAAAAATAATTCAAGAAAATTGATTATTTGTGTTAATTGTTATGTTTTGTGATGTGGGTATTTTTTTGTTTTTTTGTTTTGATTTAGTTGTCATCAGAAGGATCAAATCATGATGAGATAGATTTTGAGTTTCTTGGTAATTTGAGTGGTGAGCCATATACACTTCATACAAATGTGTATACACAAGGCAAAGGCGAAAGAGAGCAACAATTTCACTTGTGGTTTGATCCTACTAATAATTTTCATACTTATTCTATCCTTTGGAATCCACAAACTATTGTGTAAGTACTCAAGAACAATATTTTATTTTATTTTATAACAAAGTAACATATTACTACTTACTCCCTCCGTTTTTTTTACTTGTCCATTATACTAAAATAGTTGTCCAGCAATATTTGTTCTGTTTGAAATGTTTGAAAAATCAAGAGATAATTTATTTGAAAAATCAAGAGATAATTTATCTTTTTGTGTATGTTCAGTCCTTTTTATTCGATACTACGTATTCAATATCTAATACATTTTTAAAATATTAAATTTAATGTATTTAAAAAGGTAATATAATAATATTATTTCAACTTTTTATCATTTTTTTCAAGGCATGTCAAGTCAATAGTAATAACTATGGTTGGACATATAAAAATCAATAGAGGATAACTATGGTTGGACATATAAAAATCAATAGAGGATAACTATGATTGGAGAGAAAAGTATTATTTTTTTTCCATCTTGAAATGTGTTTTGCTTACTATGAAAATAGTTCCTACGTCATTTGGCCATGAGTGTTTCACCCTCAACGAGAGATCTCAAGTTTGTAATTATGTTTCGTGAATCTTTAATTTCGAAACTATTGGACACCTTATAATGAAAAAAGTATATTTAAAAATTGAAGTTATATTTTAATATGTTATAGCAGATAATATATAGTATAAATAACTCTAATTATCTTTTAGATGATCTGATGGTGGTGAAAAAATATTGTAATATTTTTCAGATTCTCTGTGGACAATGTACCAATAAGGGAGTTCAAAGATATGGAAAACATAGGAGTTGCATTTCCAAAATCTCAATCAATGAAACTTTATTCAAGTTTATGGAATGCAGATGAATGGGCCACAATGGGTGGGCTTATCAAGACTGATTGGGCCCAAGCCCCATTTACAGCCTCTTATAGAAATTTCAATGCCAATATTTGCAATAATAATAATAATAATTCTTGCAAATTTTTGGTAGAAAATTTGGATCCTGTGAATGAAGAAAAATTGAGAAGGGTGCAAAAAAAATACATGATATATAATTATTGTACTGATAATAAGAGATTTCCTCAAGGTTTTCCTCCAGAGTGTAGTGCCACTTAAAATTAATTAATTAATGTAGGTAGAAAAGTTAGTATAATAATGTTACAAATAGCCTCCTCTAGTTTTGTTTCTTTTAAGTTTATATATTGTGGCCTAAGTGGTAAGGGAGGAGTGTTGTAATATTTCTATGTTAGGTTTTCAATATTGGAAGTTGAAAGTATTATGTACTTATAATTATTGTCATGTGTTGGTAGTAATCGAATTATACTGAACATATTGTTATTGTTTTGTTAGTTAATAATAGATATATACTGAATATATTGTTATTATTTTGTTAGTAATAATAGCTAGTGTAAATTGAAGTATTCGCTTTGTGTAGATGTTTTTATGTTGTTTGTGTCTTTGATTTTTTTTTATACCACTAGATATAGTGTCTAAGTGGTTTACTTAAAAAAAAATTAACAAGAATAAGTACAAGTAAGGAAGGTCAGATCTTATCTTATTGATTCTAATGAGGTAACAAAGTAATATATTAAATCTGTTAGTAAATTTTGTTTAGGTATTTTAACTATGACATGTTTACTTTTAATTTAAATTTTGAAAATTTGAATTGAAAATGTCTAATAAGAACATTCTATCATGTGTTGAGATGTTTGATTGATATTGTCATTACTTCAACTGTCTAAATGAAATTTAATGATAGTCTAAATGAAATTAATGTAGCACTGATAAATTTTAATGTTTGTTGACATATTGAGCCTTGTGTCATGGACTTAGAGTCTCACTAAAGCTCCGTGCGGCACTTGACAACTTACTCACCAATTTTTCAAGATCTTGTAAGCTCAAGTATACCCTTTAAAACTAAGATTGCTAAGAGAATGAAAGGAAAGACTTAGAAAGATTTGAAAAGTTTGAAAGAAGGCTTTGTATTAACTTGGAAGATTGATTTTCACTTGAGTGATGCCTTACAAATGAATGCCCCATCTATACTACAACCTAGGGCCTAAAGTGTAAATAATATTTACTTGATAAGTCCCTCTAATAATTATTCTTTGGTCCCTCTCTAGAACTCTCTACATGTTCTAGGATATTCCAAAGCTTTCCAAGAAAGCTTCTAAATTCTTCTAGAGTCTTCTTGAAAATTCTCTAGGGAATTCTAGAGTTCTCTGTAAACCTCTCTACAACTCTAGATTCTTCCGCCCCTATCCATATGCAAAATTTAACTGTGAAGTGGTGGGACATGACACTTGGCTTATATACTTTTGTAAGAGAGCAAAATTAATTCTTCAAGTACACATTACTTTTAGGGAAAATTATCAAATCAATAAGAAATAATTATCTTATCTCTTCTCTTGTCCTTTCAATACTTGATGTTGTTATAGCTAGGCAACTTGGTCTATATATATCTATTTACTAGTTGAGTCATGGATTTGCAATAAAAACAACTACTCCCTCCGTCCCATTTTATAAGGCAACATTTGACTGGGCAAGAAGTTTAAGAAATGAATGAAGACTTTGAAATGTTAATCAAATTGCCCCTTCAAAAAATAGTCATATTAAAAAGTAAACTCACTTTTCTCTCTCCTCATAAATGTATTGGAGTACTATCTTTAAGATTAAATAGAACCAACAAGGGTAAAGGAGGAATTGTACCTTTAAATACTTACCATATAAGAAAATGTGACATTCTTTTTTGGACTGACTAAAAAGGAAATGGTGCCATATAAAATGTTACGGAGGGAGTACTAAGATGAGTGTGAATGAATATATTGCACAACATTCTATGCATGCATTATGTTGACACCCAATTTTGACCCTCCACAATATAAATTAATCATCGAGCTTCTTCAATTTAGAACGATTTAAAATAATTAGTTTTATAAAATTTCAAATACTTTTCAAAATCATTGTAAGTGATTTTAGTCGATTTTATAAATAATAAATATATTTCATATAGTTTTATATATCCATAATTAGTATATTTTATAACCATTTCAAAGTCATACAAAAAGATTTTAACTTTGGTAAGTATTTTATTAAATTAGTTTAGTTTAAATTTTGGTTGTAATTTTGAATCGTTAGTTTACAATTAAGTTAATTATGTTATTTCGTTAAGATTAAGAAGCTCGTTTATTAATTAATATTAATTCATCTTGTTTAGGATTTAGCCGAATTTGTTAATTTAACTCAACCTGACTATTTCTTAAACTCTAAATATAACCCATTTTTTACCTCACCTTTTGGATCCTTAGAAGATTAATTTTGGGCCTATCTGGAAATTTTCCAGCAGCCCAAATCAATTCCTAGCCCACCATTCTAACCCAAAGCCGGCCCAATTGCACTCTTATTCCCAATTCCCATTCTCCAAATATACGTACAGCAACAGCACACAGCAAACGCAGCCACTCAATGAACACACAGTGAATTATTCTTTCGCCTTTTACTAAAGAATACCGTGTGTGCGTTGCAAATAGTGGCATACGCCAATTATTGGAAGGGGTATATGAATTACCCGGTGAGCATTAGTGATGCTTTTAATGTCTCATGTCAAGTTATAGACTGATTGCTCTTATTACATTCCTATATGCTCCCTTAATTTTTTTTATTTTTTATATATGTATGTGTCTAGGAAAGTCGTCATGCCTAGGTTTTTGATAATTCATATTAGGCTCATCTTTAATTTTCCATCCATGTTTTAGATTTCTCATTTGTCAAGTTCTCTTGGTATTGCTAAAAGTTTTAATTATTTGCTTGTTGAGATATAATTAGTTCATTTGCACATTCTTAAAATCTTGTCATATGGGCCTACAGTGGCTTTTGGTTACATTTTTTTTTTCTAATCTTAAATTACTTAAGTCACTTTTATTTGAATTCAATTACGTTCATTTGTTTCCTTATTTCAAATGCTAATATTTATTTCTTTCCATTCTCTTCGCATGAATGTGGATCTCCCCCGAGTTCTCATTCCTTGCATTTCGGAGTTGAGCCATAGAGGCTCGATCTTTGCTGTTCCTCCATCAAGTCAGCCCCCCTACATATTCTAAAGCTGTTACAGGCCTCGGAGATCCAACATGTTGCTGGAAATTAATTCAAAAGCCCAAAAAAAAAGGGTTGTATACGTGCTGTATACAGCATTATACATTGATATACAGGTCAAAAACATAAAAATACAGGGTTGAGGCGAAACACAGGTGTTTGGAAGCAGGAAATACATGAAAAGAGTTGATATGTGTGCCGATATACACTGATATACAGCCGAAATATACAAAAACGAAATTGGGTAAAAACCCAAAAAATTCCAGCAAAATTGGCCCAAAGAAGGCCCAAATTCAATTTCTCCCCTACTCTTTAATTATTTAATTGTTATTACTTATTGTTCATTGTTTAACTCTAACTTTAGAATGGTTATTAACTTAATTAAATTCCCCAAAAGACGAATTGTTTCTCTATGTTGTTTTGGTTTTTTTTGTTAAATCTCGTCAACTCTCGTAGTTTCATTTATAATCTTAGTCAAAACTCTTATTAGATTAAAATACATTTCATATTTTAAAAAAATGATTCAAATAAAAATCGATTATCTAGTTTTATTAAAATTCTAATCACTTGTATTTAATTCAAATGTTTCATTAAGGTCCCATTTTCTAAAAAATAAAAAATGAAATAAAATGTGTCATTTATTTATTTTCCTTAAAGTTAAATCAAATATTACAAATTATTATTTTTTATGTTAAACCATCCCTTTTTTTTTTAGAATTAGTCAAAAAATCATTTTAGTCAAGTCGCAGGTCAACCGTGTGTTAGCGGGCACTTCGAATGCCTAAACCCTTCTCGAAGTGTAAATTGAATCCCGAACCCTCTTTGGTATTTTCAAATGATTTTTTCTGTTTAAATCTTTGAAAATTATAAGTTTTCTTAATTTCTTTAAAAAAATTAAGTGGCAACTCTTTTCTAAGTATTTTTCTCAAATTGTTTTATACTTATAACATTTCAAAAAGTAATTTTTTTTACAGATAGGAAAATTACGACACAACACATTAATTGATTTGCCTTGTCTTTTAAAAATCTACATTTTTCTTTCCTTTTGATAATTATATATGTTCTAGATGCGCGTGCAAGCCTGATTATTTACATGAATTATGTATTTAAAACTTTGATTTATAAGTCACATATTTTACCATATTTTGATGCATCTCGATTAGCGATTCAAGATTGTCATTAAGGAGTGTCAATGGTTGTAGTAAAAAAATACTCCCTCTGTCCCATTTTATGTAACTTACTTTTCTTTGTAATCAGTCCCAAAAAGAATGACACATTTCTATATTAAGTAACAATTTAACTATAAAATGTCTGTTTTACCCTTAATGAAATGATTTACAGCCACACGAATTTCTATTATTCATTTTAGACCACTAGTTTTAAAAGTCTTCCTTTCTTTTCTAAACTCCGTGCAGAGTAAACTACCTTAGTAAAATGGTATGGATGGAGTATATTATGGAGCAAGTACGATTAGAGAACACACAACCTCAAGAAATGTTTGCAATGTCTTAACCACTAGACTAAACCTTTAACTTGTGTCAGGTGTCAATACTTATATATATATATATATATATATATGACCAAATTTAACATCTATATACAACGTAATTTTTTGACGAAATGGTGTCGCTTCACACCCCTTATCTAAGGGTGGGTCCGCTTCTGAATACATGGGGTCAAATTAAGAGTAATTTGTTCTAGATATATTGTATCCAAGTAGATTGTATGTATCTAGATACATAGACAAATATCATTCGTGTAACACCTCACTTTTTGAAAGAACTAGAAAGACTTAGAATTGGAAAGAAACCGTTTTTGGAAATAATCAAATTTGGAAAGTTTGGCAAAGTTAAGCTAAGTATGATGTTTGGGTCGACTTCAAACGACCATAACTCCCAGCTCAGGATGAGTTACGTGTGCTACAAGATACCATAGGAAATATCTTTGAATTATCTTTTCAACGCCACCGAGTTTGCTCAGTTTTGAGTTCGTATGAGGGAGATATGTCCATTCGAAGTTGGGTTGTCTAGATAAGAAAAGTCAAAACCGAATTTTAGAAGGGTATTATGATCTTTTCACTACCCAATTAATTAAATTTGTTTTTGGTAATTAAGTTGGGGAAAAACTGATTGGATTCAATTTACGCTTCATAAAAATAAGTTAGGATTTTGAGAGAAGAAAAGAAGAGGAGAAAAGATGAGAGGATCAAGGCATTCGTCGAGGTTCTTGAGTTTTGTCACGGATTTTTGCCATGGGTTTGATCTCTAAGAGGTATGTAAGCTTCCATAAGTGTTGTGTTCGTTCACCCACACGTCAATCATGTTAATTTCAGCGTTAAATTTGTTCTAGAAAGATGTAGGTTTGATGTTCTTGAAATTGGCTTTCGTTCTTGAGTTAAGATGAGATTGGTGAGTTCTTGAGAAAATCAAGTCGATTTTAGAACTGTGTTTGATTAGATTCTTGGGTATATGTATTGGTATCTGAATATAAAGAGAAATTGAGAAAAAGAATCGAATTTCGGTAAATTGGGCTAGAAAATAAGTAAGAAAAAGTCGGACAAGGAACAGGTACCAGGTCCGCAACACAGACCTGTTCCTTCAGTGTGAAAATTTTCTCTCCGCGTCGCGGACTCCAGTGTTTCAAAAATTATTTCGACCAAACATTTTAATTCATCTCCGCGTCGCAGACTTGCTTCCCCTATAGTGTTTTTCAATTGTTTCTCATGTTTAACTATCTAAAAATACTCCTAAACTCACGAGATCTTTCCTATCATAAATCACAACCTTGAATTCATAAATCAAATTCAAGGTAGAGTTGAGAGTCAAGTTTTGAGAGTTCTTTTAATCATTTTTGAGAAATTCCTTTTGAGTATTTTTGAGGAGTCTTCTACAATTTCTAATGACTTGTTTCAAGACTTGAGCAAATGAGTATAAGAATGAGTATAATGTATTCATGAGTCTACTTTGTCATTACGAGATCCTTTATATCATGAACATAACTCTTGAATTCATAATTCACATTCAAGAGAGAGTTAAGAGTAGAGTTCAAGAAAGTCTGAGATCAACTATCGATTTGAGCTAAGTTTTGAGGAACTAAGTATGAGAATGAGAAGAGTCGGATACATGAGTTCCATATTGTTGTGTAGACCCTCGAGTCGAGTCGTTCATGCCCATAAATTCCGCATGAACTTCATAAATTGAATATCTTTGAGATGAGTAGTATGTTTAAGTTCTAAGTCTTGAGTATTGAGTTTCTAACCCTTTTGAGATTATATTCCTAATCATGGAACTATTACATGTTACCCATGCAATCCTTAAGTTGATTAGTTCATGCCCATAATTCCACATGAACCATATGAGTCGAGAAATCTTGAGATGAGAAGTATCATTGATTCCTTGAGTTGAGTTGTTCATGCCCATAATTCCGCATGAACCTTGTGAGTTGAGCATTCTTGAAATGAGTAGTATCATTGAAGTTCTTGAGTTATGAGTTGTTGAGTTCTGAGTATCGAGTTCTTTGTATGGTTATTGAAAACCTTGAATTGAGTCGTTCACGTCCATATTTGGCATGAACCCTATTTTGAGAAGTCTTTTACAACTTTTTCTAAACTTGTTTTAAGACTTGAGCACTTGAGTTGAGAAAGAGTCGATTTGAGTTCATTTTTCTTAAAATGATATATAGGAACTAAGTATTCCCAAGAGTAAATATTATCACATTTAAAAGAGGAGGAAACTGAGATTTTCAAAAGAGTTTTGAGAAGTTGAGTAACATCTCTTTTTAGAGAAAGATTTTGAATAATAATGTCAAACCACATAAAGAGTTATATTTTTAAACATATGAGCTAAGTATATTTTGTGAGTAGTATTGAGCACCAATATGAGGGAGAGTTTATACAACTCACAACCCCCATAAACCATGTAGCCGACGTGGGTAGAAAGGGTTATACTTTTTAGATGATTCCTTAGTACTTTTTAGCACAGACTAGTAGATCCACTTAGTTGAGAGGTCTTATACCTTGGCAAGTATAGGACAGTTCTGGCAGTGTGGGCGAGACATTGAATCATCACATAACTCATAGTGATGGTTGTTAGTTAGAGAAACTCCCACAGAGTTATACTGTATTTTTATATACACACTGAGTATTATTGTATTTTTCAATACATTGAGTTGTTATCTACAGTTTTACAGCTTTCCATATATATTGTATCTTTTATTATTATTTTATCCTTGAGTATCGTGAGTTGAGTATTTCGAGTTGAGTATCTTGAGTTGATCTGTGCTCCATTGTGTCGAGTACCTTATTGTTGAGTTTCACTGAGTTGAGTATCTTATATTTGAGTACTTCTGAGTTGAGTAAGTTTGAGTAGTTTTGAGTATCCTTGAGTTGGGTAAGTTTGAAAAGAGATAAGTATGTTTCATTTTTATCAAGTTCAGGCTTATGTTATGCTTTAGAATTAACCTTACATGCTCGTACATTCCACGTACTGAGTCATTTGGCCTACATCGTTTCATGATGCAGATACAGGTATTCAGGGTCATCAACAAAAGCTTCGTTGATACCACATGGAGTTTGAGTTAGCTATGGTGAGTCTCCTTGCTTTCGGAGTGTTCCACTTTTACTTTCAGTTATATTAGTTGTTAGGAGGTCATGGGTCTTGTCCCGACTTCCATCTTTGTCATTTGGAAGCTTCATAGATAGACAGTAGAGTTTCAGAAGTCTGTTCATTTATTTTGTTAAATGATTTAAAGACTTAAGTTGCCTATTTTATGGCGAGTTGAATATTTTATTTTTATTTAGAGTTATTCATTTGAGTTAAAAATTTGTAACAGAGTTCAATAAATTTTATTCAGTTTTTAAGTTTTGTATGCTTAAGTTAGTTTTCCGCTTGTAGTCAGCCAGGATGAGGGTTCGCTTGGGGACCAATAATGGTTCTCGAGTGCCGGCCACGTCCAGGGTGTAGGCTCGGGTCGTGACAATTTGTCTCCCTCATATCTTGTTCTTCACTCTCCTGTATATTTGGTAACCCAAATACAAGCTAATTACACCAAATATATATATATATATATTTAGTGTATATCATATGTGTCTGTAGTGTGATTCGTATGTATATGAGATATATGACTATATCCCCCTATCTCGCTCGCCTCTCTCCCTATTTCAATATATCTGGTAGCAAATATATATGTATCTAAGTGTATATTTCTCATTATATTGAAGGAGACTCTTAATTAATGGTAGAATATGTAATTATTTAAAAATATAGTTAGAATTAGTATATATGATATAGATATATGTCTAATAAGATAGTTTTCCCTTAATTTATTGCTATGAAATTGTACAAGTTACTTATTTTAAATATGGAAAAGGCTCAAAACTACCCTTGAACTATCGGAAATAGCTCACATTTACCCTTAAACTATATTCAGGCTCAAAATTACCCTTCCGTCAAACTATTGGGTCATAAACACCCTTTTAATTAACAAAAATATGTTAAGTGTCACGTGAACGCCACATAAGCGCCAAACGCCACTTAAGCGCCAAACAACTCCCACCTCCACCTAGACTAATAAGATCCCTAATTACTAGTTTTTCCCTCATTTCTCTTAAAGATACAATTTCATCCATTTTTCATTACTAGTTTTCCCCTAATTTCTTTTAAGATACGATTTCCCCTCATTTTCGCTATAGGGTTTCACAGATTTCCCCTTTGTAAGAATCAAGCAAGACTCTTAAGATACAATTTGCAGCTTCCAGTTGGAGTCTTTTCACACCTCTCTTTTACTCCCTCCCAAGTAGCTTCTGAATTATGCTTTGTCTTCAAGGTTAGGCCCACATATATTGTTAGTAAATTTTTTTGATGCCCTGGGATAGTAGCTAGCTCCGGTAGATCATAGACAGAGTTGACTGGAGTTAAAGGCGGTTAATGCTATGTTGCTCGGACTTTCCAAAAATGATGTTGCACCGTTTTGTATACTTGGGTTCTCCAAAAATAAACTACTTTTGAAGGATCTAGTGCACACCCATCAACATTTTTGAAGAGTTCAAGCAACATAGTTTGGACATGAATTGAATGATATTTGGAAAAAAAGTAGTATTTGAAGTTAAATTGAAATGACTATTCGAAAGTTGAAGCTGAGTTTCGACATGTATTTTACTTGAAAAATGTTAAAAAGTATTTGAAATGAAAAATTGACACAATGTGTAACCAAACAGGTTCTTAACAAAAAAAAATTTGTCCAAACGTGCCCTAAGTTTACTCGCGGCCCAATTTTCATGAAGTCCTAGAGCGAAAATGAAGGGAAATGGGTGAAATCGTATCTTAAGAGAAATTAGGGGAGAACTAGTAATGGAAAATGAGTCAAATTGTATCTTTAAGAGAAATGAGGAAAACTAGTAATTAGGGATCTTATTAGTCGAGGTGGAGGTGGGAGTTGTTTGGCACTTATGTGGCGTCCACGTGACACTTAACATACTTCTGTTAATTAGAAGGGTATTTATGACCCAATAGTTTGACATAAGGGTAATTTTGAGCCGAAATATAGTTTAAGGGTAAATGTGAGCTATTTCTAATAGTTCAAGGGTAGTTTTGAGCCTTTTCCGTATATAATGAAAAAAGAATCTTGGATAACTTACTTCATTTACGTTAGATTGCTAATACTCTTTAAATGTCGACAGATGCATATTAAATTTATTATCAATATTACATTTTTAAAAGACCTGACACAATACGGTGCTACAAAAGGGTATAATTAAGTTCTAGAGGTGTTAATTGATATGTTAAATTTCAGCCACCTACCATGTGCAATATCTTGGTGGTTTCATCAAATCACATTATTAGCATTGAGATATAGGCTGGTCCAAACAATTGGGAAAATCCAATAATTCCAATTTTCCATTGTTTTGCTTCTTGTTGAGTCAACAAAAGGGAATAATTTTGGACCAAGTATGAGAAAAAAGGCAATACTTTTACTTCATTTTCCAATCACTTCAAATTACTTTAATTTATGGGTCCATAATTGTCATATAGAGAGAGAGTAGCATTAAAGTGTGTAGCTTAGTGATTAATGAAATGAATTTAATTTTTGGAGAATATGATTAAGCTTAAAAGGATAGCCCCATTCACTAAAGCTTTCGCTATGTGCAAAATTCGGGGAAGAGCCCAACTATAAGGCACTAAAGCTCCCGCTATGTGTAGGGTTCGGAGAAGGACCCGACTATAAGGATCTACTATATGCAACATTACCTTGCATTTTTGTCAGTGACTTTTTCCAAGGCTTGAATCTGTGACCTCCTAATCACATGACAATTTACCAACAACTTTGGTAAATAAATTTACATACTATTTGATATATATTTTGCACTAAAAGGACCGTTTGTATATGACTAAGTTTAAAAGGATAGCTCGGTGCATTATAAGCTCCCGTTATGTGCAGGGTTAGGAGAAGAGCCCGACTACAAAGGGTCTATTGTATACAGTCTATCTTTTATTTCTGTCAGAGACTATTTACAATGCTTGAACTAGTGACATTCTGATCACATGACAACAACTTTACCAACAATTTTTTATAAATGAATTTACGTACTATTTGATACATATATAACAATGGAAGATAATAAATGTTTAAATAAAATAATCGAGATGCATATAAATTGATCCGAACACGATGAAAAATATTGTAAGTGGTCATTTAGGAATGTGCATGGACCATTTAATTTTAAATGGCCTACTTGTCACATTAGATACCCTCTTGATCACGTGTACCATTTACAAACCAGAACTTTATCATCCTCACCTAGCTACAACTAACATAATTAATTGAAACATTAATGATTTCTAAAGATTATTATTATATATAAATGTATGATGCCTAACTAGATCTACATCATTTTTATTAAATAAAAAAACATAAAGATCTTATGGATATTGTGAGAATAGAGTTTTTGTTGAGGCTTTTTGCAACTTTGTTATTGGTTTTGACTGCTTGTCTTGTTGGATTTGATTCTCAAACTAAAGTTGTTTTCTTAACTGTCCATATAAAAGCCAACTTCAAATATTTGGATGCCTTGTGGTGAGTTATTCTATTACTACTAATTAATATATTCTTTTATATACACAATTATTTAATGTATGAAATTAATTGGAACAAATTGTTGTTTTATTTGATGTTGTTAGCTATATTGTCTGACTTGAGGGTAGGAACCGTCTTTATCTTAGGATAATATTAAGTATACAAAGTAGATTTCGAATCCATTGTATTATGGTAGAATCTGAACTCGTGTTATTCTATAAAATTTATTTGGATCTGCATCTAAGTACGTTCTCAATTTTTTTTCTTGTTTCTTTGTTCAAAAGGGCTCTTTGTAACATATCTTATAGTTATATTATAATCTCAACATGCTATGCATCAAATGTATATCAATATGTAATATGAAAGTCAATTGTTTAGTCAAACCATGAAAAAAAACAGTCTCTCTACCTTCATAAGACGGGATTAAGGGCGCTACACACATTTCACCTTTTCAATATCTCATATGCGGTACTATGTACACTGGATATGTTGTTGTAATTTATATTTAGAGGCATATTATTGCATAAATTCTTTTTCTTCTTAGATCTAATTGTTTGTTTTTATTTATTTGGCATATTAGTGTTTTGGTATGGATTGATGCTGCTGCTGCCAGTTATAATGTACTCCAACTGCTGAGATGTTTTTTCATTACTACTTCAAAGGGGGATATTAAACAATTTTCTCACAAGAATTATTGGTTCTTTTTCTTATTAGACCAGGTAATTAATTAATTAATTAATTAACTCTCTCCCTTTAATTTTTAATTGTCTATTTTTTCTATGATTTTTCCTTTATCTTACTATATTGTATATATTGTTGATCACAACATAAGGTGAGAAGTTTATATTCATACCTTTTATCATTCTTTTTTGTGTTTCTCGGTGATTGGTATCCACTTTTGGAGTCCGACTTTTGGGTGAAGTACACTAACGTTTAGATTCGCGTTGAGAAGTCATACTTTTGAGGTAAATTAAAGGCCCCCAACCAAAAACAACTTCATACGTAAGAGACCTCTGATCAAAGACGGAGGATTACTTGTCACTCCTACCTTCACTATGCATACTACACATTGTTGCTTTAATATACTAGCTGAAAAGATGAATTGTAGTTGAGATATTAATTAATGCTATTGAATGTGGTAATTAACCTAACGTATTACTCTATTCGTCCATATTTGATTGTCATGTGGTATTCCTCGAAAGTTAATTTGACCAATTTTTAAAGTTAAATTAGATAACATTTATTTAATATTTTAAACAAACAATTTAACTATTCAAAAATTATACGAAAAGTACTATAAATTGCAATTTTTTGCATATCAATATGATAAGAAAAAATATATCATAAAATGTTAGTTAAAGTTTTTATAGTTTGACTCTAAAAAAGGGAACAGTGACAATTAAAAATGGACAAATTGTATTAATTTCTTGGTTTCGTGTTTTTTTTGTCTTGTGCTTTAATTTGTTTTTATTTATTGACTTTCTATAGATTATGATTGTATTAATAACGAAAATGTAAGACTTCAATTATAGTACTCTTGTGATACTTACCTTTCTTTCATTTTAGGGGGGAAATCACATCTAACTACTTTAATTTGTTTTCACTGATATTCTCAATTAATAATGACATAATTATAATTTATACAGTTTTAAAAAGTAGGATCTCTACAGGATAAGTGTATGCAGACATTACCTTTATCCCTATTTCGAAAATAGAGATATTCCATATAGACCCCAACTCAAAAAAAAAAAAAAAATTCATAACAGTAATATAGAGAAAGAAATAACAGAAATAAAGACCATAGAATAATACCTCATCTATGTGACACGTTTTGAATTTTGAAATTCAAACAAGTCTATCTTTAAGTAAATTTTTTATATATCTTTTAATTTTTATATTTTTTTGGTAAGTAACCATTTTATCACCAAAGAGAAGTTTACAGCGCAAAAAAGAAAAAAAAAAACTACTCTGACTAGATCGAACCCAACTAATAACCTTTCATCTCCTAACCATCTATCAACTACTTTAGCTTGGATAGTAGTTCAACATCGTCAAGTATTTAGATAATTTCACTTTGAGACAGCCTCTGAAATCTTTTAAATATTTTTGAAGTATCAATTATTGTGACTTACAATACATTTTACGTAGTATAAATATATAAATTCCATTTTTAAAAAAAATTGAAGAATCCACGAAAAAATTCTTGATCAAATTAAACCGTTTTACTCTCGAAAAATGAAATGCATGTATCACATAAAATTGAGATAGAATGAGTACTATAGACAACCTGATAAATCATCGTAGTTTGCGACTCATATGACAAAATTATATTATTATTTTTTTGCAGGCAATTGTGTACATTGTATTTGCAGCAAATTCAGCAGCAATTGAAGCATCAGTAATTGCATTAATTGGAATTAAAAGTTTACAATGGATGAAAATATGCAATAGATTCACTAGATTTTGTATCCAAATAGGAGCTGCTTTAATATTGGGCTATCTTGCTGTTCTTATATTATTTCTAATTTCATCAATTTCTGCCTTTCAATTATTTAGGCATTACTCACCTAAACATTTTCTTAAACTTAAAACAAAATTAATTGATGATCCTTATATTGTTCATCAAAACGTGTTGCAGAACGATCTACAAAATAATTGATATCGATATAGTTTGCTTCCTTATAGTTCATAAGTTGTTATGTAAAAATAAATTTATCATGGATTAATTGGACTATGCTTTTATTCAGAAATGTTTTATTTTCTTGTATTATAACTTTGTTATTCTGTATAATTGATAGTTAATCGAGGTTAAATAATCTTATAAAAAAATTTGGGGTCCGCTATTCTAAATTCACGTCTAGAAAATCCCACTTTGAGGGTAGAGGCTCTCTATTAAAGGTGACTCCATATCCAGGTCTCGAACTTGAAACTTTTGATTAAAAATGAAGGAATACTTACTACTTCATCGAATTTTTTGGTGATATAACAAAACCATTTAATAACTTAATTAAGTTTTGAATTCTGATCCATCTCATTTAATTTTGGTGTTAATATAAATTGTGTCCTATCATTTTCTCAATATCTTATGATGTACGTAACAATTATGTTGATGTTTCCACTTGGTCATGAAAGCCCAATAACTAGTGGGCTTTGATGTATATATTTCTCTCTTGGAACTCAGTATCTTGTATATTTTCTAATAAATTTGAAAAAGGACCACAAAAAATTATAATGAAATGATAAGTATTTTTTATCGTTAGCAAATGATATCAGGTTCGAGCTCTATGAATGTAATCATCTTTGGGTATGAAACGATTTACCTCTAACGTGGGCTGACTTTCCAACTCGAATTCAGATTAGTGGGATGACTTTCCGGCTCAAAAGTGGGATGACTTTCCCAAAAGGATAGATATATAGAGTTATAACCCTTACTATGTAGTTCCCTTTTATTTTAGAAAAAATTATGCAAAATGATAAATATTTATAGTATATTACGCTCAATAATTATAGTTTCGATTAGATATTTATGATTTGTGGCTACAGTTTCTTAAATTTTGATATTAAGTCCCTAACTGTATACATCAAGAATTTGTATAATTAGATTTCTGATTGTATAAATTCAGATTTTGTATATGCTTACCCTAGCTATTTATATATGATTTGTTGATACATTTGGTTTGTATACATTATGAAAAAATTATAATAAATTACCTTGTTTGTATTTGGCAAGAGAAATATACAAACGGAGTTCAAAAAAATACTATGGCAAGTGAAATATACAAACGAAATTTTGAAAGATTCCTAAATGTATAAATACAGAATTTGTATATACTTACGTACCCTATTTGTACGTATATTGACAAGAGAAATATACAAATAGAAATACTCATAGCAAACGTAACTATAGCTATAAAGCGTAATTATGCAAACCGTAGCTATAGAGTGTAATTAAGTTTAATTTATTTACTATTTATGAAATTTCTCCAGCTCATCTCAATTCAAGTAATCTTATCATTAGCACGCTATAAATTATTACCTCAATTTATTTTGATCTGTCCAATTTTAGCTTAACTTGCTCATTTGACACTCTTAACTATATGCGATCTTACAAAACGTTTTAATCAAATACTCTTTTATATATATATATATATATATATATAAATTAAAATTAAAAATGACAATGTAGGTCCATTTAGGTGCGCACTAGCTACTAGTGTTTATGTTACCTTTCTAGATAGTGGAAAAATAAGTCATCTGATGGTAGAACAATTCCATATAATGGTTAATCTCGAAATTAAAAACTATATCAAATATGTAATGAAATTATCTCATAGTTTATCTCGAGATTATAATCTTATCCTGCTGACCAAATGATCGTAATAGTTCATAGAAGCGTGATGAATATGACCGACGGTTGATGCGTGATTGAAGTTTAATTGGAATTGAAATGCTAATTATGGGTGTCTTTTAGTTCAAGTTGTTGAATCTGTCTTTTAACTTAAACCAGTTACGTAACGCTAATAATTACAAAAGGTTTCATCTAAAATGGCATATTGATTGTGATGCAAACATTCCATTTTCCAAAAATAATAATACTAATACTAATAATTTACCCCATTATTCTTTAGAATTTAACACATTACCCTCCCAACTTTATGAAGGTGACATAATGACCTCAAATTTCACAACTTTTTTTTATCCCCTTAGTGGTCTATTCTTTAATTTTGTAGGCTATGAATTCAGCACGGTTGAGAATACAGTTAAATAATAAAAGTGTTTTTTCTTTAATAGCTTTAGTTTTTATATGAGATGGTTACGCGCTTCAATATGGTATCAGAGCGGACAGAGTTCTTGAGATAACATTTCAATATCACCCATATTAAAAAGAATTTTCATGTGCTGAATCAATGAAAAAGATTTAGGCCGTCATGTGAGGAGTGTATTGAGAATATAATTAAATAAGTTCATGAAAAAAAATCAAGTCCCAAACGTCAGATATGCACGTGAAGAGGGGCATTGAGAATATATAAGGTAATTTATAATTTACGGATGACCATAACTAGGTGCTGATATTATATTTTGACAAGTTACTCAAAATGAAGCTAATATTGGAGAGTCATCTCATGTGAGTTTAATTAGTACTTAGGCACAATTATATGACTAAATGACACTGACTTATTTTGTACAAATGAAAATAATTATGTGGATGCCAGTGTGTAAATATATACTTTTTCTGTCTCAATTTACGTGATATTTTTTAAATTTAAAATTTAAATAAATCAATTTTTAATCATAAATTTCTAATATATCTTTTAAATATTTCATATATTTCATATACAAATTTTTTTAATCAACTTATATTATTTGATTATCAAAAAATAAAAAAATATCACATAAATTGAAACAAAGTGATGAGTATCCAGAGAGACACGCAATCAACGAAAACTTTTATTTCGTATGAGGCGCAAGTATTGTCAGTTGTATGAGGGCCTCTTTGGCTGCCATTTGTATCATGGGACCACAAATTATTTATTGCACTTTCTTACTTTTTCTCTTTCTTTTTAATCTTTTCTTTTTCACTTGTATTTTTTTTCCTGTTTATCAACTCTCAGCATATTTTTTTTTTTTAAAATCATAAACAAACTATGGAAATTGCCTGTTGTATCTAATATATCTATTTTATCTCTATATCATTATTAGAGGAAAAATTAAAGTAATGTGTTAGAAAATTTTAAATTCAATTTTTTGGATTGATTTGAAGAAACTAAAGATAGTGAAATCAAAAAAATTATAATCGAACTCTCACAAACAAAGTAAAAAATCATATAATCAATCAATTGAGCTATTAAAATTCAGCTCACCTTATTTATTATACTTAAATACATAATTTAATTTTAATTAGTCATTAATTTATTTTTGGGAGTTTTAATCTTAATCACGCAATTCTTAATTGTTAAATATGTTTTTGTTTATTTTGTAACCACTTAATGTAACTGAATACTTAATATTTATAATAACATATTAATGATATTAAGCACTCAATTATCTTTTTTTTTTCTTTTCATATTTGTTAAATTCTCTACTTGCTTGGAATCTATCAAATAATTATTGCTAATATTAATTTTGTATTTCTTGTTAAAGATTTTCTTTTTGAATTTTTTTTTATGTTAAGTGTTCAAATGAAAATTTATAGATTCATTTTTTCGGAAGGGATTTAAAAATTAATAGGAAAAAAAAGTCAATCAAGTGAATTTGTGAAAGTACAAAATAATAGTAGTATCAATACATTTTTTGCACTGAGAGATCATAGTACTACAAAAAAAAATGCCATAGAAACGTTGGTTAAAAAAATTGCACAGATAAAATAAAAAAGAGGTTTTGCCAAGAAAAAATGCAAAAGAAGAAATTACTAAAATTTGAGAAAATGAAAGCCTGGAGAGAGAAAGTGTGATAATTAGGAAAGAGACCCGCAAATACACTTGTCAAAAAGAAATGGTGCCCTCATACAATTAGTGTTGGTTGTGCCTCAATCACCATAAAAAACTAATATTGTCAGAATTACATACTAATGTACAAAAATAAAATCATATAGTACAACAATTATATACAAAAAATAATAAATGTTAATTTGACAAGACGGATCAAAATTTCATTAACTAAGAAAGCCAAGGGAGGAAGCTGAAGCTTAGTTATCGAGTTCATTTTAACCTAATACTTTTTACGATATGAAATATAAAATTTATTAGAATGGATTTACTAAAAATGCAACAAATAATAGATATGAATTTATAAATATAAAGTTATAATAATTCAAAGATTAAATTCGTAAATTTTAAACTTTGGATTCGCCTCTGCATGAAACGACTATTAGCTATCGCTCAATATTATAAATAGAGAAACACCAACTTAATCAGATGATCAATTATTTTTTGGGTTTATTTCCATTAGTACTTCAATTATTTGACAAACAAAAAAAAAAGACTTTAATTATTTATCTACTATCTATGTACACCTTTTTTTAAAGGTTGTTTGAATTTATTTGAAGTTTAAATCGACATGAAATTTAAGAAAAATAAGATTTTTGATATATATAATATTAAATATATCATAAAATTTTGTGATTATAAAATACATTTTTAAACTTGTGTAATTTTTTTTTATTTTCCCCTTTTTCTATTTCTCATAAAATTTCTTTTTGCTTTTCCAATTTCTTGTCCCTTAATAGATGGTGCGATTAAAAGGTTGTACTTGTGAAGACATTTTTTTTATATGCATGCATGGATAATGACCAGCTGTTAGAATTTGGGTAGTGTTTAGGGTTTGGCCTCTCACTAATGCCTTTTTTTTTTTTGGTTCGGAGTCCGTATTGAAGTTTCGATTAAATTCGAATCACGCATAGCAGAGCCCAATTAGAGGTAACACTTCCAACAAGATTTTCTTCATATTCAGGGATCAAGTCCGGAATCTCTGGTTAAGGGTGAAGTAGTTCCACTACTACACCACAACCTATTTTGGTCACTGTTAATGCCTTATTATTGGAGAGAGTAGATATAGATGTTTTTTTTCTCGATAATCATCATATTGATATTCGATTAAATTCAAATTAACAAATATTCTTAATAATAATATAATTCCATTTTTAGAAGTTCGAATTCAAAATTTTTGAATAATACTGAAGAATATCATAACCATTTCAGCACTACTCATAATAGCGAAAGTTGATATAAATCTGATTAGGACATTTCGACCTTTCAAAAGTTGGGGTCCTATTCACGTACGTGTAACGTGTAGTTTTTTTTCAATTAAAGGAATGGCTTTCCAAGAGTAGCATAGGTCAATATAATATACATATGTTAAATTATTGTATGTATATATGTTTCTCTTCAAAATAATATTCTACCTATTTTTGAAATGAATATTTTTTATTTGATATATTATATAAAATCATAATAAAGGAAAATATATATATTTTTTTAAATAATCAAATATATTATAAGAAAATAACAAAGAATTGAATCAAAATTCATGACACGTACTTTAACCTTTAAATCTAACACAAATTTATCTATAGCACTTTGAATCGAAAATTAAAGCACACGTACTATGAAAAGTTATCATGCATGTTATGGTTTACAAAGCTTTTCCATTTCTTCTCTTATTTCAATACATAATTCGCTTAAAATATCATGTGCATCCCTTTGAAAAACTTGCAAGATCGAAAAGTCTGATCCACCATGACGAGCCGCATAAATTAACTGAAATATAGTTGAGGAGACCTATATATACTATTTTCATGACTCTTGATACAATAAAAAAGTGAGCATATCTATATATATACTTTTATTTGGAAGGCCCCATTTTCCAATGTGTTGTATGTAAGAAACACCACCTCCAATTCACTGTTCTACCTAAACCTCTCCATTTTGTCATGTGATTCTCTCTTTTTTCTTCAAAATTCATATATGTTGCTATATTTTGTTTTATTATATGGTGCACTTTGTGTTGGGTTATAAAGGTGATTAAGGCGTCATGCGGAGTGATAAATTAGATAACAAAAACTTATATTAAAAATAAAATATTATTATATGATTTGACCAATTGATCTAATATGAAAAACTAATATAAAAGAAAACTATTAAAATTGTAGAGAGAAAAATCTCTCCATAAACTCTTAAATATCTACATTGTGGATATTGTATTTTGTGTTAGAAGAAACAAACCTATATTTATAGATTCCTAAAACCTTTTCTTACTAGAAAAGGACTTGCTACTCCAAAACTTTTTCCTAAAAGGAAAGAATAAACTAAATATGAAAGAATATTATATTTTCCTTTCAGGAATAAAAACATTTATGGTAATGTTTTGTCTTTTCTTTAAGGAAAAAATAAATCTTAAATTATGGTAAGAAAATCAGGGCAAAACCCTAACAGTTTGGGCCAATAAATAATATTTTCTGTTTAAAATATAATTAACTAATAAAAGCGAGATTTAACAGGTTCATTTTTTAGATGAGATAGTCTGATACGTTAATATGATATCAAAAGGTTCTGGGATCGAATTTCACATCTACTCATATCAAAAAGAATACCACGTGTTTGTCTCATGAAAAAGAATCATGAGCGAGCATGTTAAGAATATAAATAACTAATAAAAGTGTGTGCTAACAACATAGATCCCTTAGCTTGGTGGTACGAAACATAAATACCATCACACATATTGACACACAAAAATCATGTTAGTTACAGATTATTTAGCGACTGATCAACTAGGAATATTATTATTCGTTAGTGTCAATCGATCGAGCTACATTATTATTTACATCTTTTATTATATTGTTTATAGAGTATAGTGTTGTGGAAAAAAAAATTGATGTGTTTAATTTGGCTTGGAATCTCAAGGGGTATATATTCCAAACAAGTTCTATACAAGTATTAATTAATTATGAGATTATGTTGTGTTTGTTGCAGACAAGACAAAATTAATATTATTATGATTATTAATTAGTTATAAGTCACAAACAATTACTAAGAAATAATACTCCAGGAGAGCCCATCCCTATCTTTTTTTTTCTTTTTTTTTTAAATGTTACATAGACCAAAATTAAAATAGTGGGATTTATTATTTCCCTGTTTTTCTACAGTTTAAGGCACATCCTCATGTGCTTTGTGCTCAGTTTTATCTTCATTCATGCCTAGCTAGTGGGTTCGATCAAATGCCAATTTTGACTCATCACTATTAATTTCATAATTTATGTGATTTCAATTTGATGTTTAATATTTATATTTAGAATTTAATAAAATTTGGATTCGTGCAAGAAAGTCTCAAATTAAGGGAGTAATAAAGGTGACTCGTATTCAAAAGGATTCGAACTCGAAACGGAAACGTCTAGTTAAGAATGCTTACTACTTTATCATAACCCTCGCTACTTATGTGATTCGAATTGACTTTCCACTATTTACCTAACTACTCCTTTCCTTTTATAAGTAAAAGTAAAACTATTGCGAAAGATTGTGAATTAACTAGCACAAAATTATAGATAATAAATAAAGACAAAAGTATTGAAAACACTCAGAACTTGGAGTAAATTATTAGTTTCGTTTTTGAACTATTGACAATCTTAAAAACATTTCCTTACTTGACTAACTAAACTTAAATACACTCCCGATTTACCACATGACATAACAAGTGGTCTTGAACTCTTGTAAGAGCATGGTTGGGCTCTTAATAAAAAGCTCAGAAAAATATTGAAAACACTCCTAAACTTGACGAGAATTTAAGAGTGTATTTCACTCATATTATAAGATTATGAGTGTATTGAAGTTCGGTTAATCAAATAAAAAAGTATTGTTAAAATTGTCAATTCAGAAGTGTTTTCGAGGTTGGGTCCGCACCGACGTTCCGAGAGTTTTCGGTATATATACTTTCTTGTATGGATTTTAATTCTCAAATATAATACTAGAATATTAGTTTTCTGATCTGACATTTTCTAATATTTAATGGATCCAGTTCATTCTTGTAAATCGTGAAGTAATAAATATTTTTCTGTATTATAAGTTAGTTAATCAAGTCAAATGTGTGATATTTAGAATTGTGATAAGATGAATATGATTTTTTTTAAAAATTATAAATTCAAGTTATAAATAAATATAAATTATTAAGAATTATTTTCTTCTTAAATAAGTCTTACACAATTTGGGTGGCGTACATGCAACATACATATTTTCTCCGTTTTTATTTACTTATCAAATATTTTCTATTTTATTTTACTTTTTACTTGTTATTTTTGACAAATCGAGGAAGAACGATATTTTTATTTTTATTATACGCTCAACTTATTAATATTGAGTTAATATCTTTGAAAATGCAGTAAGTAAATATACTTAAGAGTGAATCAATTAATAATAATAAAATGATAAACTCACTATATTAATCATTAATTTCTCTATGTGTCAAGTTAAAATTCAACAACTAAAAAGAGACGGAAAATATATAATAGAAGGGACCCATAATATAAACTATAGAGTAATGGAATTTATTAGTACTATATATAAGTCACATCTACATTTTTCAGAAATGAACTAAAGTTTGGAACTTACCCTTTTTTGGCTCTGAATTCTTGTTACTTCATAAATGGCATTAAAATGAATGATAAAATTATCCAAGAAAATTGATGATCCCTAAGCGATTATGTCACTGTTGGAGGTGTTGTTTAAATTAAGGAAAAATTATGCAAACTGACAAATATTATTAGTTTATTATGTAATATACTATTTTCGTTCTATTTTATGTAGCAACATTTGATCGGACACAAAGTTTAAGAAATAAATGAAGACTTTGAAATGTTTACCAAATTACCCCTTCAAAAAATAGTTAACTTTTCTCTCTCCTCATAAATGTATTAGAGTACTATTTTTAAGATTAAGTGGGACCAACAAGGGTAAAAGAGGAATTGTACCTTTAAGTAAATGTGACATTCTTTTTGGAACTGACCAAAAAGGAAATGGTGCCACATAAAATAGGACGGAGGGAGTAGCTATAGTTTCATATATTATGAATCACGGTTATAGTTTAATGAAATTTGCTATTAAGAATCGCATGTATATATTTGTATACATTAATATAATGTTTGGGGTTATATATATATATATATATATATATATATATATATATATATATATTTATTTATTTTGGTTGTATATTTTTTTCTGGTACCCACAATATTTTATACGAATCAATTGTATAATTTCGACATTTATATACAATTACTTATTATCTATGTTAATAGTTTGTATACAATATAAAACATCGTATATAATACATTAGTTGTATAAACACAATTTGTATAAAAAAAATTTAAAAAAACAACAATGAAATATCAAACAAATATTAGCATAGCAAATGAAACTATAGTTATGGAGCGTAATTAGGCATATTGTAGCTAAGAAGTGTTATTAAGTTTCATTTCTTAGTTATTTATGAAATTTCCCCTTAATTTAACCATATACTCCCTTTTGCGTTCACTTTTACTTGTTAATTATTAAAGAGATTGAGAATCAAAGCAAACTTCACAGATATTTTATTCAATAGTAACCTCAAGTTAAATACAATGAGATGTAACTAACTTGACTAATTCTAAGGAACTAACTTGACTAATTCTAAGGAACTACATTAACAACTTAATCTAATCTTATGGAAAAGACTAAGTCAAATGATATCTACTCCAACAATATGATAAGTATTGATAACCAATTAGTGAATATCTCAATAATTATTTTAAAAATAGATTTTTATTTTTACTTGTCACTTCTAACCTATCAAGAAAAGATAATTAATTTTTCTATGTTATACCCTTAACATTAATTATCTATTTTTAATTCATTTTTCAAGACCTAATACTAAATATTACGTAATAAATAGGAATAATGTAGTAAAATAATCATGTCAATTAAAAATGTGTTAACGAATTTATCAAACCTAAATATAACAAGTAAAAGTGAACGAAGATAATAGTAACTACAACTATTAATCAATACGTATAGTTGAGTATGAAACATCCTTCAAGAAAGTGCAAGCAACATGCATTCAAGGATATGACTTTGTGGTCAACGAAATGGTTGAGAACCCTGAGATCTGAGATAACTTTTCGAGCTCCCTACATTATTCCTAATTTCATATCATTCCAATATTTGTAAACTATTATTTTCTAATATCACATATTTATGTGCATTTTCAACTCAAAATTTAAATGATTCAATGTCTATATATATGTATCTTGGTTGTGAATTGTGATTTGTGATCTACAATTCTAAAGACTTTGTCCAATTGCTTACAATTAGCAGACAAAATCTTGATTTATAAAAGTTGTTAAGGTTAAGGTTTTTGTTGGGAATTATATCCAACATCCATTAACATAGTAAGACTCTAATCCATTGAACTAATGTGAACTAAATTATTTAACTTCAAAAAGTAGGAAAATGAACATGACTTGTTTAGTTAAAGTTAAAAGCACATGTTCCTAGTCAAATTATAACTAGCTAGACCCCATAAAAAAATTAAAGAAAAAAAAAAAGCAAATCATTAAAATGATATTATTACACATGACATATATTATGGTACTATAGATTAGGGGCAAGGTGCACATAGAAAATGAAACATGTTTAGGACTACATGGTGCAACATGAGTTCATTACACCTGTACACCATACATAAAATTATGTAATTAATTATTTTATTGCAGAATTTGTCTAGTCAAGGTAGTTTATCTTAATCACTAATTAGTTTCTTTAATGGGAAAATCAATTGCAAGATATTAGAAGCTTATTTGTCCTATATGTGATAATTACCTAATTAGCTATAACCAAAGTTTGATTGGACTAATGATTTGATGGCCTATTCAGATAGTTTCACAACTAAAAGGAAAAAAACAAAATCAATGATGCAGTAACTACACGTTCATCCTTAATTAAAGGCTTTAGATTCGATTCCTTCTAGGTATAAAGTCACATTTATTGGGAACACTTTACCTCGAATGAAAAAACAGAATAAATAGCCCAAATTTAGTCAGCCTCTAATGTTGTACCAAATATCGAATGATTTTTTTTTTTTAAAAAAAGGATAAAAAAACAAACGAGTTTTAGTTTGGTGAAGAAGGCAAAAAAACAAAAAGGAGCATGGTAGGGTGAAAAATATTTCTTCATTCTTACCGAGAGATTTTAGGTTTGAATTCTCTTGAATACAAATACATTTTTATAGTTGTTAGGAAGCGATTTATCACCAAATATAAAAATTTTGAGAACGAATTTAAATTTAATCGAGTTAAAATTGGATTTTTTTACCAACACTTAATCAGACCGACAAGAGAGTGGAATGCTGTCTTTAGTGGAGGTGACAACCCTTTGATTCCCTTACTGATTTTTGCAGCTATTTTGTCTCTCTATTATTTAAAATATTATGAAAAAAAATCCATCAATTTTCTTCACCTATTCGATATTTTTTAACTTTTAATTTTTTAATTAAAAAAGAAAGATTTACATTTATATATGCTCATAGTTAAATAGTTTATCCACTATCATTAATTAATACATCTCAATATATTGTTAAAGGTTATCTAATCTACTTAAAATTTTAGGTTTGGCCCAAGTTATTATGAAGTATTTTCCTATTAATTACAAATTGGTTGAATTAAAACCATTTAAGTTAAAAGCGATAGTGTCCATACTTATACTTACCTCTATATAGGCCAATTAAGCAAGCAGAGAGAAGTGTAACGAACGAAATTTATGAAAACAAGTATATTGTAAGATTAATGGTCTAAATTAATAATGAGAGTTTACAATATTATAAGTTTCTTCCTCTGAATCGAATACTTAATATTCTTTATTAGAAGATTCGTAATAATAATTTTATACTATGAGTATATACACGTAGTTAATTTTTAGCTCTTCTTACAATTCACGACATGCCCTTCTTCTTATTTTTTTTCTCTCTCTATTATACACACAAATACACTTAATACTCTCCCTATATATACATTTGGCCCCCCTTTACTTCCCACAAACCTAATTTCAACTCACCAATTTCACAACAACAACAACAAAAAAAACCTATCTTTTTCTTGTTCGTGTTCTTGTTCTTCTTGATAATCGTCGTCTTATCCTTCTTCGTGTTGAAATTTTTAGCCATGAGTTATGAACCAAACACGACCTTAAACCTAAGTCTATCAAGAAATGATCTTTTACTTGATCAATCATCGTCGTCATCATCATCATCCCCTTTAAGCCCGGTTGAACCACGTGTTTTCTCTTGCAACTATTGTAGAAGAAAGTTTTATAGTTCACAAGCGCTAGGAGGACACCAGAATGCTCATAAACTCGAAAGAACCCTAGCCAAGAAGAGTAGGGAGTTGAGTTCAACCCTCCGCGGGCCTCATTCTAGTTGGTCAAATCATAATAATAATAATAATAATAATAATAATCATCGCTCGTTGAGCCCTAGTGGTCCAAGCCATACTGGTCATGGTCATGGTCATGGAGCTAGGTTTGTCACAAATAATGATATAATAAGCTATGGAAGAAGAGAGATGATGATGAGTTGTGAATCTATGAAAAATGGTCATGAGAGTGTTCAAGAGGATTTTGGACACCTTGACTTGTCCTTAAGGCTTTGATCATCATCACTTCTTTTTTTAAATTTTATTTTTGGTTATTTGATTTTTACTTCAAGAAATTGTTGTAATTTCAACCTATTTTGAGGTGGTTAATTAATTAAAAATTCTACTCAAGGGCGGTTGAGTTCTTATTAAATTAAATATGCATCATCCTTAGTTTTTTTTATTTTTTATTTTTTATTTTTTTTATATATATATATATAAATATAAGAGAATTCTCATGAAATTGTGATCAAAATAAAAAAAAAAATCTAGTTTATATTGACATTGTTGGTATCTTGAAGAAAATTGCTTCCCCCCCCCCCCTAAAAATGTATATACAAGCAATATCTCGATAAGAAAATCCAATTTATGTCTCAAAGTCCTTGATTTTGTTCTTCATTTTATCTATTGACTTTGTTGGTATCTTGAAGAAAATTGTATTTTTCCCTCTAAAAATGTATATACATGCAATATCTCGATAAGAAAATTCAATTTTATGTCTTAAAGTCCTTGATTTTGTTCTTCATTCTATCTATTGACTTTGTTCGTATCTTGAAGAAAATTGCGTTTTTTTTCTCTAAAAATGTATACACACGCGATATCTCAATAAGAAAATCCATTTTTATGTCTCAAAGTCCTTGATTTTTTTTTCTAATCATTTTTCTATAATATGGTCGATATTCAATACTATATATGTAATCGTTGTATGATAGAATTTGTTGTTGTGCATTAATTGAGTGTAAGATTCAATTAATATGTAGTATTCTCTCCTTGCAATCCTATTTCTATAAACGTTTGTTAGTATACATTTTATCATTTCACTTGTGGAATTCTCCGACTAATTATCATAAAGTTATTTTAAAGGATAAAAATTGAAGATTTGTGATTTGAAGGAGCAAAATTATAGATCACCATAAAATAAGGGTATTTGTGCAATTATCTATTTTTTTTTTGTTTCCTACTCGGATGTTTGATACTTGTATTAAAAACCGAATAAATTTAGATTCACGATGAAAAATCTCATATTAAAGAATAAATCACTTTGTATAACAAATGCGGCTCGAACCTGAAACCTTATAGATAAAAGGTTAAGTAGTCCTCTTAATCACCCAATCAATAGTAACATAGGCAAAAAACATCACAAAAATTGTCAAATAAAAGAGCGAGTTATGCCAAAATATCATATATATCAAGTCATCCTAGACCACGAATCTAAAACACATTTTACTAAGATGTATACCAAGAGAAAATGAGCAGTTATATTCCATGAATAACTAATGGAAATATTATTATAGGATTTACTCCTTCTGTCTCAATTTATGTGACACTTATCATTTTTCGAGAGTCAAATAGTTTAAGTTTGATCGAAAATTTGTGCGTGAAATTTTCAATTTTTTTGAAAGAAATTTTCAATTTTTTTTAAAGAAATTTATATATTTGTAAAGTACATAAAAAGTACTATAAATCACAATAATTAAAAGATATATAAAAATTATACGGTCAAAGATAGACTTATTTGAATCTCGAAATCAAAAAGTGACACATAAATTGGGAGTACTTTTTTAAAAAAAATTCTCCGATTATATCAAATTGAGGAGTTAGTAACATGATCTTATTTTATATCTCTGGTTCTGTTTTGTCTACTTAGTGAGTAACAAAGATGTTATTTTTGTTTTCATGATTGTTATTAAGTAGGAATTACCATGATAAATAGAGTTATAATTGTTCTTGCTTTGTTATATCTTCTTAATTTACTTGCATAAGTATCCTTGGATTCCCAAAAAGAAATATATAGCATGTTATTCCATTAATTATAGTATATGGTTTGTTGGTTTTGCAATAGTTCTTTTTTTTTTTTTTTTGTGGTAACACATAATAATTAATATGGAAGTTGAAGACAATGCATATTAACAAATTGAAACAAGAAAGGGGAAGGAGAAAAATTTAGAGGAGTATTTTTTTATTGGTTAAACCAATAATCGAAATGTTAAGGACCAGTGGCAAATTTATAGCCTAAATTATGAGTTATTTGAACTTGTGATCACTTTGTAAAATTTGGTGTTTTATTTATTTATTTTCTAAAATTGACATGATATTATTTATTTAAATAATGCATTTGGTTAAAGGTAGAGTTTTTTTTTTACGTGAGAACTAGGTACCAATTCGACTTAATGAATTTCTTTCCTCTCTTTTTTAGTGGTGCACTCATATTTTAGAAATCTTGAATTCACCTCTGTTAAGGACCACAATTCACTTAACCAATAATGCATATTTTATTGGTTTGATTGTCAATTGAACACGTTTATAGATAAAAATCAACCGATAGCCAATAAACCAAATCAATAACTTAACCGATGTTTGATCCCTCACTATATTGGAACTTTTTGTCAAAAAAGAAGAAAAGGAAATTAATGGGCTGTCCATTTTTACATGGGCTATAGTTCATCAAAGGACGAGTTGTGTGGAACTTGGGTCTTGTTCATTAGAAATAATTAAGCCCATCTGTTTTTAGTGGCAATTGAGTATTCTCTTTTAAATGTTTGTGAAGTCCAAACCTTAGTTGAGTCGATGCGGTGGCGGAGTTAAAATTTTGTATGAAGTACAAAAACTCCAATAATTTGGGTGCTAATTACGTTTTATCCGAAAGTTTTCTAAATTACAAAAATTTCCAAATTTTAAGAAATCACGGATACATTGCTCCTTTGCCCGTTACATAATAAACAATACATAAGTTATGTATCAAATATATGAGTTATATATTAGATACATAACTATAAGCCAGATTCATACTGATTTAGGTTTGAAATAATCGAGGTTATGTATAAATGACATTTGTACCATATAATTATACACAAACAAAGTTGTAATGTATTTGATAGAGGTGGAGTGATGTATCCGGATGTTAAGAGAGAGAGAAGGAACAAGTAGATTTTTGTAATTAATTCAAATAGTAGAAATTTTTAGAGATTATGTTATCTTAAGTCGTGTAATCACCTAATTTTCCCTAAAGTTTGTATTCACTTAAAAGTATTCAAAATGTAAAATGATATATAAAGAAGCCAAGGATATGGTCTCACTCCCAAGATATTAAATTTATCCCAAAGATGGAGACAATTTTCTAGTTGTTTGTTTCATTTTTTTTAGCATAAATATAATCATGTGCTCAATTTTGAGAAAAAAAACAAATGTTTTGGGACAATCTAGATGAGAAATATGAAGTAATTGGTGACGTTTGTTAGTTCTTTGAATTATGATAAAGTTGTCTTTGACTTTTAAATGAGAATTGTAGGGACATAATTAATTAATAGACAATAGGTTGGGAAACTTCCTTTGTCACCACATGCAACTTTATCATATAATTAAAAATATATTGTTCATATTAAGAAAATGATAAATGAAGTAAATATAATTGTCCTCTAATATAATTTTTCCAAGTGGTTGGTCCACAAGTTCCAATCTTTGTCGTGTGAACAAAAGTTTAGAAAAACAACCACTCACTTGCTATCTAGTTTGTCGAGGTTGATTTAAAATTTGAACTTTATAAGTTTAAATTTCAGATTTTATCATCAACTTAGTGAATTTGTAACAAATATATAAAATTGGAGTCAAAAATATTGAATTAGAACTAACAATTAATGCACTATCCAGATAATTGATTCGAGTCTCCGTGAGTATGGAGTCATTTTGTTAATGAATGCTTTATTCCCTAATATAGGATTTCTCGGCGCGAATTCAAATTTAGTCAGGCTCCAACGTGTACCGAACAACGGATGGGAAACCAAAAAAAAAAAAAGAAAAAAAGGATATGAACATTACAACAAAAACAACTTTTAGCGGCAATAAATATATGCATTAATAAAGAGTGCTAAAAATTTTATCGACATTAGTTAGTTGTCATTAAATCTAATGTTACTATAGACTTTAGGATCCAGTTTGAATTACTTTTCTAGTTTGAAATTACTAAAGAATATCAAAGGAAAAATGTGTTGTTGGAATTAGTATAAGATGACAGCTTATTATTGAAAAGTATGTAATGGTTGAAATTTATTAATTTTAATAAAGAGAAGAATAAAACACTTGGACAACCAATTAGTTATTACAAATTAAATAATATAATTTTTTAAAATATTTTTTGGCAAATTAAGCTCCATTTGTATGGAGTAAGTAAATTCTGAATTTGGAATGGGTCAGACAAAGAAAAAAATGAAATAATATTTCTTGACGTGTTAGCAAACGTCACTTAGCTTTTGAAGCATTATTTTGAGACATAATGAGTAATCTTTTTCTTTTCATATAATAAAGTGAAGTGGTAGATGGATATGGCCTACATTAGGTTATTGTCTTCTTCTTATTTCATAAGATGTTTTATATTTGTATAAGTGTATTGATCAAATTAATTCAAATTGGATTAAAGGAGAAGTGTTGTCTATTTAGAAAAATATATATATATTTAAAATTTAAACTCAAATTTTTTGTTCATCCATAAGAGGTGCTAGTTAGTTCATGAATGTGTCCTCCTCTTAATATATACGACTAAAAAACACTGAAATTAGCTATGAATTTCGTCGCTGATCTATCGCTATTTTACTTATAACTAACGAAATCTATCACTAAGTAGGATTAGAGACGATTTTTGCTATTTAACTATAAAATTTATCTGTCGCTAAATCCATCTTTTTTTAGTAGTATCCTTAGAGCATGTTTGGTTGGAGAACAAGTTATACCGAAATTAATTATTTCGATTATTTCATGATTTTTTTCCAACCAAATATGGAAAAGCTCATCTTCAAATTAATCCTGAAATTAGTCATCTCTTATCCTTGTACTAAATGATACCCTTAGTGTATAATACATCATTTTGGATATTGAAAAAAATATTTTGTAAAAAAACATGAAAACTCATCCGATAAATAAGAATTTCCGACAATCAATAATTTGAATCGTTGTTATTACAAATGATTTGCTTTCACGAGAAAGAAACTCTTAAGTTTCTAATTTAGTATTTAGAACTCAATTACTAAACTTTTGATTAAGAATAGAACCGCTCCAACATCCCACGCACCGCAATCTTTAATGGTGGGCTAGAGCCATCAATATGGGCTAGGCCTGGCCTAACCCGTGATTTGATAGGGTTGGGCTACGATTTTTGGAGCTCATTTAAGAAAAAGGTTTTTTAGCCCGGCCTGAATAAGTTCACGATTTGTGGGCTGAGAAATATGACCAAGAGCGGGCCAAATAAAAATTAATTAAAAAATAAAAATAAAATAGAATATTAAAAATAACAAGAGTCTAAATTCAAAATATGTTTAACGTTTGAAATATTACACTTTAAATATAAATTATGTTTATAAAATATGTACTACATAAAATAAAAATTTCCTAAAATTTCTAGGAATCACTACATAGGCCGTAGCCTATGAAATATTGTCATAGTTTTTGTGTTTTATTATGATAATTGAAAAACACTTAGGTTAATATTTTTTTTTTAGCTATTTATGTTTTTATTTGAAATCAAACTTAATAAATATTATAAAGATAATTTTATTTGTGGATTTGACTAACAGGTAGTAACACTAACACCATGTCATATTATTTTGTCGATATTTATGATAATATTTTAAAATTATAATTTAATTTAAAAAATTCTAAAAAATATACTTTTAAGAAAAGAGGGCTGGCCCGGTAAATCCATAGCTCACGTACTTGTGGGCTGGATTGACCATTTTCCGACGCACACCAAAAATGGGCAAGCCCAGCCTGATCCGTTAAATTTCAAAACATGAATGGGTTAGCCTAGATGGAGTGGGCGGTGGGCTATGCCATATTTATCAATGCGTGTAAATGTATAGTATGATACACACGTGAACAAATGGTATAGAAACGTGTAGAACTCTCAATAATATGATAATGACATCAAAAAAAAGTTCTATAAATAGTCTAATTCATTCACATACTTGTTCAATATTTCATTAATCAAATTCATAAATCTTGAAAAAAAAATGACATTTATAGACTTGTTACTCTTTTGCCTTATTCCTTTTCTCATAATTTTCTTCATCAAATTCAAAAAAACAAGAAAAACCCCCATTTCATCAAATACTAAAATACCAAAATCATATCCTATTATTGGTTCTTATTTTTCCATATTAGCAAATCAAGAACAAAGAATTCAATGGATATCTGATATTATCCTTAGCACCCCTAAACTTACTTTTACTCTAATTCGACCCCTCAATTTCCACACAATTTTCACTGCTAATCCATCTAATGTTCAACACATTCTCAAAACAAACTTCTCTGTTTACCAAAAAGGCCATAATTCAAATAGTACTCTTGCTGATTTCCTTAGTAATGGTATTTTCAACGTCGATGGCGATATATGGAAGTATCAACGACAAGTTGCTAGCCACGAATTCAACACCAGATCATTACGAAAATTTGTTGAATCTGTAGTTGATATTGAGGTCTCGGAACGTTTAGTTCCCATACTCGCTAATGCTGCTGCTGAGAAAAAAGTTGTTGATATTCAAGACATTTTACAAAGATTTGCATTTGATAACATTTGTAAAATTGCATTTGGATATGATCCGGGGTATTTGTTACCAACCCTGCCTGAAGCAGAATTCGCGGTAGCATTTGAAGATTGTGTTAGATTAAGTAGTGAAAGATTCATTCTTCCTTTTCCGTTGATTTGGAAAATTAAACGTGTTTTCGGTATTGGTTCAGAGAAGAAATTACGAATTGCAGTTGAACAAGTACGTGAATTTGCGAAAAAAATAGTGAGGGAGAAACAGACAGAGTTGAATGAGAAGTCATCCTTGGATTCAGCTGATTTGTTGTCGAGATTTTTGAGTACTGGTCATTCTGATGAAGATTTCGTTGTTGATATAGTGATCAGTTTTATTTTGGCAGGACGTGACACGACTTCGGCTGCATTGACATGGTTTTTCTGGTTGATTTCGAAGAATGCAGAAGCGGAATCTGAAATATTGAAAGAAATTGGGGAAAAAGAAGAAGATGTTTTAATGCGATATGATGAAGTAAAGAACATGATATATACTCATGCTTCGCTTTGTGAAAGCATGAGGTTTTATCCTCCGGTACCAATGGATTCGAAAGAAGCAGTTAAAGATGATGTATTGCCTGATGGTACATTTGTGAAGAAGGGGATGAGGGTGACTTATCATCCTTACGCAATGGGAAGATCAGAGGAGATTTGGGGGGAAGATTGGGCGGAATTCAAGCCAGAGAGATGGTTGAATAAGGATGAAATGACGGGGAATTGGATGTTTGTAGGAAAAGACGCATTCAGTTATCCTGTTTTTCAAGCAGGACCTCGAGTTTGTTTAGGGAAAGAAATGGCGTTTTTGCAAATGAAGAGGGTGGTGGCTGGTGTTTTGCAGCGGTTTAAGGTGGTTCCGGTCGTGGAGAAAGGGGTGGAGCCGATGTTTATATCGTATTTGACGGCCAAGATGAAAGGAGGTTTCCCTGTTACTATTGAGGAAAGAATGTAGGAGTAGTAGTCCTATGAACAAAATGTGAAAAACAAGTTTATTGTATGTGTGTTTAAATTATTTGCTTTTTGATGATTCATTTGTATTAATGATTGTATTAATTATTGATGAGTATATTGTTTTTCTAATAATCATCGTTTTTTTTTGTGACATAGAGTTATATATGATTTCTCTTTGAAATATCTATAATTGTTTGATCAACAAGATTTCTTAGTAATCTTTGTTAGAGTTGTCTCTAATTTTTTAAAATTTTTATGTTTCCAAGTTGTATGTATTGACGTAGCAGGAAAAAAAGATATTAAATTAGGTAATTATTGTTGGACACATTTCCCAAAAGATATAAAAGTAGGTAATTATTGTTGAACACATTTCCCAATTGATTGATGCTTAAGTCCATATTTGATTATGTGAACAAAGTGAAGGAAACTACAAACTACTTGCTAGTGGACTTTGGATTGGACTCATTAATAAAGAAATATATAATATCATACTGTATGAGCTATGTTAATTATTGATATGAATCGATAAGGTATCCTTCTTTTGTCTCATTTGGGTATAAAATCGTTTGCCATCTTGAAATACTGGAGACATCTAGTGATGATTGTCTTGTTAAGATAATAGCAGAGTACATTATTAGCTTTAAAAATTTTTGGATAATTAAGACATTAAACAATCATATTAAAAATACTGAATTATGAAGCAATTAAGAGTCAAATGTGTGTGTATTATAAGTGTTTGTTGTGAAAACAATGAGTGCAATATTAGTATTTGTTTTGTATTAAAGCTATTGAACAATGCATATTTCTTAGACACATTAACATACTTCACTCAACTGAATTATTCCTAGACATAATGATTCGCAGTTGTTGTTTTGATCTAGATAGTTGTATATATTTGCTACAACATGTATATGTTCATTCAATATGATTGTGTCCATTGATACAATTGCAATTGCTATCACTTATATTCATTTGTTTTCATGACTCTAATCAACACATATACCATTGATGGATATAATCATAATACACTATATGTGTTCACTTAATTTCAATATATCAACGAATACAATATTGATGAATACATTACATTGGATCTTATTGTTACAAAAATTATTTACTAATTTAATGATTTGTGTAGTTCTATTCAAGCTCTAAAATATTTATTCTATTCTTAGAAAGAAAGACAATCTTTTTCTTTCCTTCTTTTTATAAATTGGGCCTCAAAATTTTGAGGGCCTAAGGACAAAGGCCCAACCTCCCCTTGTGCATGATACAACTATTTCAATTTTTCTTGATTTTGTGTTATGAAATTCAAAAGGTCAACATGTGACACCACACATGCTTTATTTTTTTCATCCAGTCAATGGACCACATATCAGATATTAAATTGATAAAAACAAATACACACCACACATGCTTATTGCATAAAAGTATTAAGAGACTCTAATGTAAAAAAAATCACTATAGCAATGTAAAATTGAAATAGATATTAATTTATACAGCAAAGTTAAACATATTACTTCCTCCGTCCATTATTAGGTGGCATATTGTGCTTTTCGAAAGTCAATTTAACTAATTTTTAAAGTTAAATTAAATTAGATTACATTAATTTGATATTTTAAACAAAAAATTTAGATATTCAAAAATTATATAAAAAGTACTATAAATTGCAATTTTTTGCATATCAGTATGATGAAAAAATAAATCGTAAAATGTTAGTCAACATAGTTTGACTCTAAAAAAGAAAAGTATGACAACTAAAAGTGAACGGGGGAGTAGTATCTTTTCAAGTTGAACAAAAGGAGGTCATGTGTTGTACTGATTGTGGCCCTCACGACAACAAAAACAGTTTTTAGCGGTAATATATATACATATTAACCAGGAGTGCTAAAGTATTTATAAATATTTGTTAATTGTCATTAGATCCAATGTCTCTATAAGTTTTAGGGACATTTACAAAGAGTGTTAATGCCTACTAAAAATATATAATTAACAACACTTTCAACTAATTAATTACCGCTAAAGATATGGACTTAATAATAACAGAGCTCACAAATTCCTCTACAGTGCTATTATAGTTACTAGAAAAATACAATGCATATTCATAACTACTTACTAGAAAAAGGTTAAGTATATATTTTTTTTATTTATATATTAATCAGAGGCGGACCCATCGTACCCCGTTAGGTGAAGTGCACATGCACCCATTAACTTCAGAAAAAACATGTATATTTATCTTGAGAAACTGACAGAAATTATGATATAATTAACAGCGCGTCTATGAAAAGCATAAAAATGTCATTGTGCTACTAGTACAAGCTAGAAAATCCACAAATAGATGCATATATGAAATATAGATAGAGATCAAGGAATGACATAAAATCAGTCCAATTAGATGCACAGCTAAATGAATAGGATACTAAACAAATAAAATTTGTGATTCGAAGAAGAAGATATGTCGATAATATCTCAAGAATAAGCATCGATTAATTTTATACCATCAATTGTGATAATATAGAGGATACAAACATTATCCAAAATGATTGTGCATAAATCACAGGTACTAAAAGCTAAATTTACTCTTTAAGGAAGAACTATATATATTTACTTTTTGCTGTTTTTATAAACTTTAATATTACTAATTTGCATAATATAACCACATATTTGTTATGTCCCACAAATCGTCTATTATACGTTACATCCTCAGACAAGAAACATTAGTATTAAATAGAGTATCATTAATGAAATTATATATTATATAGTTGCACCTTATATAATTATTTAATTAATTTTGATTTACAGCAATTGTCTCCTAATTAAAAAAATTAGATTTTGCATGTGCATGAACGTGTGCTGTGGCGACGAGTTAGGAATTGATCAATCAAGCCATTTGTTTAATTATATCTTAATACATAAAATTTTATAAATCCTAGATCTAAACAAATAAATTACAAACAAGATTCTTTATATTTATATAAATCAAGTGCTTTTATCCTCTGGCTTTTCATATGATCTTACACATAACTTACAGCTGAATTATAGGATATTGTCTCCTTTTCATTTTAGAAAAGTTGGTAAATTGTCTTTTAGGCCACAATATAAGATCATTTGAGTTAAAGCCTATTAAAAATAGCTGATAAGTATGCGCTGAAATCGATTTTATAAATAAACAAGAGAACTACATTTTCAAATAGAAGTGGTGAAATGGATAATGATTATTCTTTTCTGAGTGAACTAGTAAACATATTTAGTCATTAAAAAAGAGGATTTGATAATTAACCGTTACTTTTTTGAATAAAAATGCTTAAATTGATAATAAATCATTAATATATAGTGAGATAATTAAGAGTTATGTTTTAACAAGAGTATTTTGAAAATTACAAAAAGGTCAAAGATAAAATAGTATAAAAACTTAATAAAATTAAAAATCATATATATATATATAGAGAGAGAGAGAGGGGGGGTGGGGTGGGGAGGGTTTATCACTTAGTTTTGACTTGCTTGCAAACTTAAGCACTCTTTATATATATATATATATATATATATATATATATATATATATATATATATATATATATATATATATATAATATAATTTCATATAATTAATTAAATGCTTAGTTCTAATAACTTATTATAATTAAGTATTATAATATATTAATATATTGTGCATTGACTAATTATTGTTAAAAAGTACTCCCCGTTTCTTTTTATATGTTACCATTTTAGATTTTACGGCCTTTAAAAAACTAGGTAAATTTACCATTGTACTCTTATTTAGTGTTCTCTTGAAATTAAAGTTTCAATAAATGAACATAAATTAATTTATTTTGATTAATTAAATTGACCAATGAACATGAATTAATCATTTAGTTTTTCTATGTTGGTCAAATTCATAGTTTCAAGGATAAAATAGAAAAATAGTGTTATTTATGTATTTATTTTGTAAAATAACAAATACTCCCTCTGTCCCTAATTGCTAGTCTAATTTTTCTTTTTTTTAGTTGTTTATTTTTACTTGTCCATTTGACAAATCAGTAAAGGACACTTTTTTTTAAATCTATTATACCCTTAATTATTAATTTTGAAAAAGGGAGAACTTCTTGAAAATCTTAAATTTTTAATTCATCTACTTCATAATTAATAGGAATAAAATAATAAAGTCACTATGTCAATCATTATTTTCTTAATAGGTGTACCAATTCAAAAGTAAATAAATAATTAAAGACCAAAAAAATATTAAATATCTATTTTTAATAAGGAGTCATATAATAAATAGTGTCTGATAAGTCAAAACTTTTTCCCCCCTTTTACATGCAATCGCATGAAGAGGAAGATTAACCGAATAGCATTTAATTAATTTCTCCATTTAATTACCATACGTCCCCACCTCCTTTGACCAATAAACTACTTCCTCCTATCCATTTTTATTTATCCGTTATATTTATTAAAAATAAATTCCTTTTTTTTATTTATTTAATTTAAAAAATTAAGATATAATTTATCACTTAGTTTTTAAATTATTCTTATTATTAATTATAGTTATTTTTCAATAAATATTTAAGATATTTAATTTATTATATTTAAATAGTAATATAATAAAATTAATATTCTATTTATTGCTTTGAAGATGAGTATCAAGTCAAATATTAGACAAGTAAAAGTGAACAGAAGGAGTGGTCTCTTCATATAATTACTTCCTTAAGTCCATATTAAGTGAACGAAAAAAAAAATTATAGGCAATTTTCTTTATTATTATTTTTTTATTCTTAAAGTAATCTTTTAGAAAAAATGGTGTAGTTAAAAACCTCATTAAAAGAAAGGATAAATATGAAAAAAAATCAAAGGCTATTTTCCACTATTACTTTTTTTAGATTATTCCTAAGTAATCTTTTAGAAAATATGGTATAGTTAAGAACCTCATTAAAAGAAATGATAAATATGAAAAAAATGTCAACATTTTTTTTAACATTAAATTTATTTGTTTTTAACTATAAAAGAAAATTTCAATAAATCACTTTATATGAATTAAAGAAAGTAGTATATATGCCTTGAATTTAATATCATTTATTGGCATAAGCCACAAATGCCCTTTAACTTAGTTTCAACTCAGATATATGTTCTTCAACTTTGAATGTATATAAATAGATATTTAAATTTGTATAAAGTTGAATAAATAGACACACATTTTCTATGTAGCATCTTACCTGATAATTTATGTCCTACGTAGTGTCCTATGTGTATTGTGACACGTATGATGCATATGTATTTGTTCAATTTTATACAAATTAAAATGCTTACATATACATAGCCAAAATTGAAGAACACAAATTTGAAATTGTCAAAGGGCACATTTATGGTGAAAATTTTTCTACTTTAACTTTTATCCTTGTATTCAAATATATAATCTTTATTAAGATATTTTATAAGATTTTTGTTTAATTCTCGAAATTCAAACTTAATATAAAATGGAAAGAGGTAGTATACATTTCATCATCTTTGTTTGTTAGTTTACTTTCATACTTTTCTCTCTTTTCTTCCTCTTTTTTGCTCTGAAATTTATTTTTACTTACCAGCCATGATTAATGGCAAAGACATATATGATGTTCTTGCAGCAATTATACCTTTATATGTTGCTATGATATTAGCTTATGGTTCTGTTCGATGGTGGAAAATCTTCACCCCCGATCAATGCTCCGGAATCAACCGATTCGTAGCGGTTTTCGCTGTTCCTCTGCTCGGTTTTCATTTCATATCTACTAATGATCCTTACGCAATGAATTACCATTTCATTGCTGCTGATTCCCTTCAAAAAGTTGTTATCCTTTTCGCGCTTTTCATCTGGCATGTTTTTAGCAAAAGAGGAAGTTTAGAATGGGTGATTACTCTGTTTTCACTATCGACTTTGCCTAATACTTTAGTTATGGGTATTCCATTGCTTAAAGCAATGTACGGAGATTTCTCAGGGAATCTCATGGTTCAAATTGTTGTTATGCAAAGTGTGATTTGGTATACTCTCATGCTTTTTATGTTCGAATACAGAGGAGCAAAGTTACTAATTGGAGAGCAATTCCCTGAAACTGCAGCTTCGATTACTTCGTTTCGAGTTGAATCTGATGTAATTTCACTTAACGGACGTGAACCATTACAGGCTGATGCTGAAATTGGAGACGATGGGAAATTACATGTAATTGTAAGAAGATCCTCTGCTTCTTCGATTATTTCGTCTTATAATAAGGGGATATTGCAGTCCAATAACATGACTCCAAGAGCTTCGAATTTAACTGGTGTTGAGATATATTCAGTGCAATCGTCTCGAGAACCAACTCCAAGAGCGTCTAGTTTTAACCAGAGTGATTTTTACGCGATGTTTGCTAGTAAAACAGCTAGTCCGAAGCATGGGTATACGAATAGCTATGGTGGAGATGTGTTTTCTCTGCAGTCTTCTAAAGGGCCAACACCGCGAACTTCTAATTTTGAAGAGGAGATGTCCAAGATTGGAAGCAATAAGAAGAACAGAGGAGGTAATGTCGTAATATAATGTATATTGAACTGTATGATCATCTCACCGTCTTCTGATTATAATATGTCTGGACAGGTAGGAGCATGAGCGGGGAGCTATACAACACTAGTAGTACTGCTTCTACTAATGGATTGGTGTATCCGCCTCCAAATCCAATGTTTTCCGGACAAAGGAAAAAGGAAGTAGGAAGTGGAAGTGGAAGTGGAGTGCCAACGCCAGTGTCCGTGCCAGTGCCAGTGCCAGTAGTGCCAATGTCGAATAGTAATAACAATAGTAAAGAGCTTCATATGTTTGTTTGGAGTTCAAGTGCTTCTCCTACATCTGAAGGTAATCATAAACACGCGGTTAACAGAAGTGGTTCAAGTGAACTTGGAGTTCTTGATGCATCCAAAGCTGTTCTTCAACAAGAGATAGCTGCTGCAAGAGGTAATGAAACTTAAACAGTTTGACTCTCGAAAAATGAAAAATATCATATTGATTGAGACATAAGTAGTAAAGTCCTTTTTTCTTTTGTCATGTCTTTTGTCTCTAGCGCATGCAAAAGATAGAAATAAGGTGTCCTTTTCACCTTTTTTGGCTTCTTGTTATACGTTCTTGTCCTTGTTTACTTTACTTTAGTTAACCTTCTTCAATCCATCCAAGTGCTTTTAGATTGGTAAAGAATTCATTTTGCATACAAACAAATTTGAGTACTCTATTTAGGGTAATCTATCTTATTTTTCAAGCTATTGAAGCTACTACCAACTAAATTACATCGGAGAGTCTCATTTTGAAAGCAAAACACTCTCTGTTTGAATACGAGAGGTCTTGTTATACTCAGTTATTGTTATTGTTGTTAACTTGTGTTCGTTCGTGTGTTGACTTAATTGATATATAGAGAATGCAAGTTCGGTTAGTAAAGGAAACGTAGAAAAGGAAATCGAGATTGAGGATGGTTCGAAGAACATGGAAGATGGAGAGAAGAAATCACAAATGCCTCCGGCAAGTGTTATGACAAGGCTAATCCTTATAATGGTATGGAGGAAGTTGATAAGAAATCCAAACACCTATGCAAGTTTGATTGGACTCATTTGGTCTCTTGTCTCATTCAGGTATTTCAAAAACATATTTCAAACAGAGCGTTCACCTTGCTGGTGAGCGTTCACCTTGCTGGATTAATGATGTTGTCAATTTTTTTGCAGATGGAATATTCAAATGCCTTCGATTGTAAAAGGTTCGATCTCAATTCTATCAGATGCTGGTCTCGGAATGGCTATGTTCAGTCTAGGTATATACCTATATCATTCATAAAATGAAGAATTAAGTAACTAACATATGTATATAACACAATTATTATGTATATAGGTCTATTCATGGCTTTACAACCAAAGATCATAGCTTGTGGAAAATCTGTTGCTACATTTTCCATGGCAGTTAGGTTCTTAACAGGACCTGCTGTTATTGCTGCTACTTCTATCGCTATTGGTCTTCGCGGTGTACTACTACATGTTGCTATCGTTCAGGTATATATACATTAACGATAATAAAGTCATAAGTTTAACATATATATACTGACGTTAATTGACTTATGTATAACTTGTAGGCTGCTCTGCCCCAAGGCATTGTTCCGTTTGTGTTTGCAAAAGAATACAATCTCCATCCTGATATCCTTAGTACCGCGTAAGTACTTTTGTATACATTTAATTTGAGTTTAAATTCTGAATCTGCTTCTGCTTTGACGTGTTGATTATTTAAATTGTTTTTATTTGGCAGGGTTATATTTGGAATGCTAGTTGCGTTACCAATTACAATATTATATTATGTACTTCTTGGTGTGTAGACGTAGGCATGGGGAACAGAGACAGATAAGTTCAATGGATTCAACAATATGGAAACTATTATATGCTCCCCTAGCAATGACTACTTAATTATATTATTATACAAAAAAATGCATTAATTTATTTTCATTCTTTTTCTTTAATTTTGTAGTTTTTTAAAATTTTATAGTTAGTTAGCTAGGAAGCACTTGTCATCAATAGTACTAGAATTATTAATCCATGTTGAATTATTACTTTTATTTACTAAGTAATATTAAAGTTTTAGCTAGTTCAGATCTAAACATTTGACATATTGTTTCAGTCTAGCGGTGAATGCTAAGTAGTTTGCAGAATTCTACTGTAGGAATATACTTTTTATTTAGAATAAGACTCTTTGCTTGCTTCTTTCGATCAACTTAGCGGATGAATGGCCTTATTCGACATTTCTTTCTCTTAACGGATAATAATTCCTCTAAAGTCATTGCTATTACGCTTAACAGAGTTATTTCTTTACCTTAGACCTCAATTAGTAATCATAAGACCAACATATCTTTGTTCCGAAATAAGTAGATTTGGAATCTGTAACTTGAATTAGCAATTAGATTGTGAACTATTATCACTCGTTAGGCCTCTGAATATAATGAATTTGAAAGAGTGAAAGTCACTTGACTCTAACGAGGCCTCTAAATATAATGAACTTGAAAGAGTGAAAGTCACTTAACTCTAATGAGAAGGGTGACTTATTGACTCTTCTACTTTAATACTGTTTAAGTATGAAAATAGTTCATTATTTTATAGTAATAAAATAGAAGTCAAACGAGGTGGATTTGATCCTTTTTCATTTTTGCAGAAAGTTAATATTTATTTTATTTCGATGATGTTACGTTGGCTAAATTTGACTATTTGATGAGTTTTTTTCAAATATTTGTACATGCACATGAAAGATTAAATTCAATAAAATCATAGTGGGAAAAAGAGAAAATTTAGCTTCAGTGCATTGTTCCAAGATTTACTATTCTTCTCATTTTTTAATTTTGAATCACGTGATGACGTGAATAAGGCCTTTAGTAGGAAACTGGCAATTGAACACTTTCTTTACTCAATACTTCCTTCATTTTTATTTATATCTCGTGTTTATTAAAATTAGATAAGTTTTAATATTTGTCATCATTTTAGATTTCATCATTTGTATTCCCTTCGTTCCTATTTAATTGTCATCATTTTAGATTTCACGTTTCTTAAGAAACTATGTAAGTTTATTAGTTTATCCTTATTTAATGTTTTCTTAAAGTGAAGTTTTCAATCAATGAACATGAATTAATTAATTTGATCAATGAATATGAATTATTTACTTAATTTTTCTATGTTGGTCAAATGAATATTTTGAAAGCTAATAACTTTTAAGGGTAAAATAAAAAGAATATTGTCATTTATATATTGATTTTGTAAAATGACAAGTATTAAATAACATTTATTTTTAATAAAGACGACATGTAAATAAGAATGGAGGGAGTACTATTTACCTCAGTCAATCACCGAAGTTTGTACGTATCCATGGCACAAAATTTATTGCAGTAAAAAATAAACTTGTCTGAGTCTTAAAATTTTAAAAGTATCATATAAATTGAGGTGAAAAGAATGTTTTTTTAATTATGAGTTGTGTAGAAGCAATATAATGCATGTGATAATGTTCCTCTAAGTCTGAACATAATGGATCTTACCAGCTCTACAAGTTTACAACATCACATGACCCAATTTTGATTTGTAGATAAATTATTACTTATCATATCTAGTTAATTAAAGTACACATACTTTGGAGCCATTAGAAAGAAAAGGATGCATTCTCTAACTTATCATCCATCTAGATCTATTTAAAAATGTGTAGAATTAATTTATTTTTACTCTATTGTTTTAATTTAGCTGTTTCTAGCAAGTTAGTTTTACATTATCCAAATTATGATATATACCAGGCTTATATGAAAAATTAATTACAGGCTTTATATATATACATAAACTACCTTAAAAGCATGAACTTTCAAATTTTAATGTTGAATTACTATAATATCCCCAAATAAAAATACTCAAATTATTTTATATATTTATTTAATTAATTGTATTATATTAAAAGTAGATATCTTTTCATATTAAAGAGTTGTGACTTTTCCGATGAGTTGTGACTTTTTCGAAGGGTTGTGACTTTTTTGAGGGATTGTGACATTTCCAATGTGTTGCGACTTTTTCGAAGGGTTGTGGTTTTTCAAAGGATTGTGTATTCTCCAAGGGGTTGTGCCTTTTCCGATGAGTTGTGACTTTTTCAAAAGGTTGTGACTTTTCCGATGAGCAGTGATTTTTTCGAAAGATTGTGACTTTTTTGATAAGGTACTTATTCATACTACTATTTCTTAGCTATAAATAGAGGATGTTTCCTCTAACTTTTAATCTATAATTTTTAAATTTTTCTACTCTTCTTCTTCTTAAAAAATCTCAAATATTATTTGCAACAATTTATTAAGGTCAAAATTCAATGCAATTTGAGGTACCACATAAGAAAGAGTTGGTGAACAAATTGTAAAAAATTATTCATCAATTCACACTCGTAATTTTCTATTACGATTTTCGTCACATACATACTTCAATATTATTCATATCATTTTAGAACATTTATATCCTCTTAGTTAGTCTACAAATTTTATTTATCAAGAGAACACTGATTTACTACAAATAGTCACAACAATTTCAACTTCATGTTTCTTCGGTCATTAATCACAACCATTCACTTCTTATAAATTCTTGGGGATTTCTTTTATGCGACAATTTGAAATCATTAAAAATTTTCATAAATGATTAATTCCCCATCCGTTGATAAGGTTAGCCGAAGTTCATAGCATGAAAATTTAGGTATTTGCTTTCTATTAAATAAGAAAAATAATCGAAAAATGTGCAATTAAGAGTGTTTTGCTTCACACACAAAACTTCTACACATAGTGCACCGGAGTTTTCATTTCTTTTTTTTTTTTGTTTTGTTTCTTCAATTAATTTCTTTTGTGTTTTCATTGGAGAAAGAATTTTATAATTAGTATTCACATAACGAGTGAATAGTGACGAATACGACATTACGAATTATTTTTTCTAATAAAATTAATAGATCAAGTTGTGGTAGAGACAATATTAATAAATAAATACAAAAAAGGCACAAAATCTTCTTTATTTTTCCATCTTTTATTCTTTTACCCTCAAACGAAGGAGATTCTTCCTAATTTTTCTAAAATAACGGGCATCAATGTAGTCTATTGAATTATTACTTTTGATGTTAAGTCCACTATTTCAAAAATAGATTTTCACTTTTACTTATAATATGTTAATACAATCATGATAATAAATTATTTTTAATAGATATGTAAGTGAATATGAATGGAGAAAGTGAAGTATTGTTGGAAAAATATTTCAATCAAATGGAACACTAGAGTAATATAACATGAACATATATTTTCGTCTTCCTTCTTTATTGGTTATGAATTGTGTTCCATATATTATTTCTTTTTTATATGTATTTATATTGACTATAAAAATTTAAGTACGAATTTCCTGTTATTTTTGTTCATATACACTCCTTGCTAGATATATAAAAATAGATAAGAAAATAGTGATTGATCATAAAATGATCTTAAATAAAATTAAAGATTCTATAAATAATACTTTACATTTTATTCATCTATCAATTTTTTTTTATTGAAAAAGTTTAATGTTTTATATCAAGATACAACTTCTATAATATACCAGATACTTTCATTAGACAATAATTATATGATATGTATGCCGCAAAAAAAGGAGAAGACTACAATTCTGCAAACATAAGTTAGAAACTTAAAGAAATGAAATATTTTTAACAATAGCTTATGTTGTTCATATATTAACATTACTTTTATATATATATATATATATATATATATATATATGTTTTATATCAAGATACAACTTCTATAATATATCAGATATTTTCGTTAGACAACAACTATATAATATGTATGCAACAAAAAAAAGGAGAAGACTACAAATTTGCAAAGATAAGTTAGAAACTTAAAGAAATGAAATATTTTTAACAATAGCTTATGTTGTTCATATATTAACATTAAATTTTATATATATATATATATATATATATATATATATATATATATATATATATATATATATAAAGATTTGCAAAGATTTGTTCATATATTAACATTAAATTTTATATATATATATATATATATATATATAAAGATTTGGTCAAGCTAAAGAACATTTCACTGTAACAGCCTAATTTTTTAAACTAATTTTTTATGTTATATTTTTTTATATCTATAACATTCTACTGAAAACAATGTAGACATCCATTATAGAAGTGCACCTTTTTGTAAGATTACCTTTCTATGATAGTCTTATTCAAATATTAATTGAGTAAAAATATTTTTTATGTATTACGTATAAAGATAAAATATTAAATTAATTATGGTAATCGTTATTAGTGTCATGCAAATACTAAGTTTTAAGCGTTAATATTTATGGTCATAACCTTAAAATGAAAAGCTATGGTGACAATTTTTAAATTGATATATTTACTTTTGTTGGTTAAATTTGTTTAAAAAATTGAGTGAAGGAAAAATACTACTAAAGAAATGTCACTTTATCCTGATATTTAAACTTTGAATATATTTTGAAATGTTTTCATGATATCTAGTCATTTTGATCTCAAAAAGCAAGTAATTATATGACAATCTTTATTAATCATTTAAAAGTACTTTTTCTATGTACTTTCAATTATAATCATTTACTAAAATGTTTAATTTAGTAATATTAATTACATTTTACAACATCGTATACTATATGATATGATACACATGTGCAATGCACGTGCTGTAAAACTAATATATATATGTATATATATATAGCTAAGCTGGACAGCAAAGTGTCACGACCTTAAATTTCTACTCCCTCTATTTCAAATTAATTGAATTGTTGAGACATTTTTCATTTTTCAAATTAACTTAATTGTTCAATTTTCAAGACTACCTTTAGAATGTTCTTCCAATTTTACCCTTCATTAGTTAGTATTGGAATTAGTTATTGATTAATGTTTAGCTATTTTAATCATAAATTTGACAATAATTAATAAGGATAAAACTGAAAAGTTATGCCTAATTTATGTCTTAATCTTCTTTTCTTAAAGAGAGTGAAACATCTCTTGACAATTCGTTCACAAACTTCATAAAAAATTCATGAATAAATTGTCAAGTTTCGCACGGAGAATTTAGTTGAAATCTAAGTTCGTGACAAAAAGACTCAATCTGAAAGTCAGGTTGAAAGAAACGGATGAATAGCCGTTACGTTTGACTCTATATATATTTTCCATTTTTCGTACAACAGTTTCCAAAAGATTTAGCGTGGGAAATGGTATTATTGGCACATTAATTGTGCATGAGGCTGCTCTTCATTACTCATTATCTCCATTTCCCCAAGTTTCTACTTGAATGGAAGCCACGTGTCATAATTAAAAAATTAAAGATTGAAATTTAATTACCTAAATTATAGTCCTAACCATGATTAAAATAACAAATAATTTTTATTTTCTTTTAAAAAACATCAAATCCATATTTCTAGCTAAAAACTATCTCAAAAGTCGCTTCAAAAAATCACTATTTTCCATTTGATGAGAGTTCTTTTTTTTCTTTTCTTTAAAAGAGATATTTTTCTTGTCCTCTTTTTTGGTCATGTAGGAGTTCTTTAATTTTTTTTTTCCTGTTCTTCTTTACATTTCCATCAAACATTAGAGAAATAGCCATCTAATGCTTAGGCCTTACCAAAATCGTTAGAAAACTAATCAACATATAATGTTAAAATTTAAAAAGAATATTACAAATTTTAATTTTTTGTAAAAAAAAGAATGGATGATGTTAGTTTTTTTTTCTTTCAACAACTCAAAACTGCAAAAAAAAAAAAAAATTTAGAACAAAATAGAAAAAGATTTTTTCGTAACAAAAAAAGAAAAAAATGTTTTTAAAAAAGAGAGATATATTTATGAATTGAGATCTTTTAGCTAGAATTATGAGATTGACATTAATTAGGAAATATTATAAAGAAATTATTTGTTATTCTAATCATGGTTAGGACCTTAATTTAGGTAATTAAATCTCAACCTTTAATTTTTAATTATGACACATGACTTCCATCCGAGTAGGAACTTGGGGAAAGTAATGGAGAGGAGCGTCATCCTTAATTACCCCCTCACTTCATTTTTATTTTTCACTATCATTTCAAGAATAAGTTTTCACAAAAAAATAATTACTTATTGTTTCTTAATAGATGTGCAAAATTTAAAATAGACAAGTAAAAGTAGGGTTGTTTAAAATCGAACTAATATCGATAATCAAAATAAAAAAAGTTATTAATTTATCAGTAATGGGCCATTGGTTTAATAGTTGTTTTTATATTATCGGGTTATTGGTTCTTAACGGGTTGAGATATTTTCTGAACGGGTTAACCGATAATCCAATAGTAAATCAATAAATTATATTTATATACATTCGGTATATAAAGTCCTTAAGATTTAGTTTCATAAACTTTTGGTTATTCTACAATATGCTAGTGTTGCTTTTGAGTAAAACACGATCTAACAATCATGTGCATGGTTTATTTGGATTGTCACCATGTTTCTAAGTTATTTACAATCATTTATTTTTTGTGTCAAATCTTAACAGTTAAACCGATAACCAAACCCATAAACCGATAACCTATAAGCCAATATCTTAATGATTCTTAACAGTTTAATATCTCTTCAAGTCGATAACTAATAACTCAAATCAATAAACTTTAAGATCGAACCGCATTGACCAATACGCAGTCATAATAAAAATGAACAGAGAGAGTAATTAAGAAATTATATTCTACAACCTCACGTGGACAACGAAAGCAGGACTTAATTAAGATTGTACATAGTTTTTTTTTTTTGTGATAATCGAGAAATCCGTATGTGACCCTCCATCATTTAGACCAATCACAACCTTCTAAACTTGGTGGATAATGGGTCCACTCCCTCTACCCTTCTCCACTTTAATACCAGACTTCACTTTTGCATGGTATTGAGCTTGAACCTGCAATCTAAGTAACAAATCCTCCACCATATTTAAAGAAGACTTTTTACTGCTTAAAAATTTGACCCAACATTTTAACACTATGATCTGACCTATTTTTTTCTCTACTACTCCCTCCGTCCAACAATAGTTGTCCACTATACTAAAAATAGTTGTCCATTAATACTTGTCTAATTTAAAAAATCAAGAGATAATTTATCTTTTGTGTCTATTTTACCCTTGCTATTAAATACTATTTATCATCTAACACATTTTTCAAAACATTATATTTAATAAAGTCAAAGGACAATATAATAATATTACCCCTATTATTTATTGTTTCTTAAGGAATGCGCTAAATCAATAGTGGACAACTATTGTTGAACGGACTAGAGGGAGTACTAAACAGTTAAGTACAAAAATTTGACCGTTGGAGACAACATATGTATGTGCTTAATTGTGTTTTTGCCCTAATTAGCATGCATATGGATATTATTTTTTATTTTCACCCAGTATCTGAAATCCACAATAGAGCCCGACTAAATCCGAATTGCGCACCGCAAGCATATGGATATGATAGACAAAAGAAGTGAAATTTCACACTTTGACACAAACAACAAAAATATCTCAGAAAATAAGGATAGACATTTCATTGAGAGAGAACGGACTCCATAATCATACACATATAACATACATAGCAGTGAAGAATGCTTAATAGTGACTTGTACTCCATTCTTCTGTTTCTTTTTTGGTCTCCTCATTCTAGCTAGCTGTTCAAGAAGACGAATCCAATCGTCCCCTTGACAAACATTACGTATAGCAAAAGTCATTGTACTTGAATATACAACATAACTTTATAAAACGCTCATGTTAGCTATCATTCGTTACCAAATACAGGGGTCGATAAGCTTTGGACAAATAATGTCTTACGTGGTTAGTGAATTGCTCCTTCATTCATAAAACTTACTCTGTTGGTCCAGAGAGTTTCACTACACAGATTCATCAGCATGACTTCCATCTGCATTTTCTTTGCCTAGCTTTGATTTCGATAGAGATTGTGTAGAAGGCGAGGGCTGCAAGTTAAGGTAAGTGTAGAGAGACATACCAACAAGAGCCGTAATGGCTCCTAGTATGCTAATTGGACCCGGATTTGAACCAAAGCTAAGAAAACCTCCAAGTAGAATGACACACGTTTTAAATTGTCCAAGTACCACATGAGTTGTTGGAGATGTTGCCCTAAATAGACGAAAACATAATTAGAACCATAAATAATAACAAATTTTGCAATTTCCAAATGATGTACTAAGCAATGCATACCCAAGTGCGAGGGCACCTGACCACTGAAGCAAGAAACCAAGAACAGCCGAGGCACCAATGATTGTCGAGTTGTAAAAGTTCCACTTAAATGAAAGGACACGGGGAGGATCAAGATATGGCATCAACATCACCAGAAAGAATAATGTAATCGGTGTGGTTTTCCACATTAGCCTGTCACCAGAAATGCAAATTTGAGGTACGAAAATACAACGAACTGATTAAAATTTATAAGAATTCGTTTTGGAGCATACGCCAGGGCAGTCCAATTCTCCTGCTGCTGGAGATTGGACCATAGTATTTTATTAACTGCACTTGGTACTATCCATGCTACTGCAATGCAAGCACCGAAGAAATGAAACTGCAAATCTGTTACCGTAGCAACAGCAACACCTACTGATACAACACTGAGTGCAAGCACCTGAAACATAAGACTACAGATCAATATTCTTATCAAGGGAGATGCAGACGGACCAAACGGAAATCATTACGTTGAATAAACTGACCATAGTAATCGGTTATCATAAAAGGCATACTCACACATACTCAAAAAAAAAGGGTAGGAGAAAGGAAAAACAATGCATAAAGAAACTAAACCTAGCTCTCCACTAGGCTACAAGCATACACTGTATATTAGCAGTAAGAAGCAATTACCTTCAGGAAAGAAATTTTCTTCCGAAAGAGAACAAATTCAGCTAAAACGATAGCTGGTGTTACTGCAATCTTTGCCATCTGGTAAAATCCTACACTGTAAATATATCGTGCTTGTTAACTATCAAGAAAGAAGACCTGTTAAGATTTCAGAGGAGAAAAGATTTCCATAAGTCTCACCTATTATACTTCAAACTCACATTTGCAAGCCCAGTAGAAAGTGACATAACTATACCAAGAGACAACAACGATGAATATTTTGTCGATTTTGACGGCGTAGACAAGGAAAGGATGGAGAGAGCATTAAGAATTGCCATTATCAACCAGCTACAGACATAATGTAGGAAAGAGAGAAAAATTGGATAGTTAAATCCGACTGTAACAAGAACCTGGAAGAGAACATAGGAAAGCAAATGTTACGATAAACGATGTAATATCTATTTCCAGTTAGAGTAAGGTTAAGTAGACTGACCAATTTGTTCATCAAGATAATACTAACAGAAACAAAAAAATTGAATGTCAGAGCAACCGTAGGCCCCCATAAGGTAGTTTGTTGACGCTTCCCACCTCCAAATGCTCGTAATTTGCTAAACAAAGACGCCCGTACCTCCTCCAATGCTCTTCCTGCGTCAAGAAAAAGGAACATAGAGAATCTTTTCTTTTGTATTAATCAATTTGATCGTTGAACAATAGACTACTAGACCATGAATATCAAACATCTTGTAGAGAGCTTATGTATTTCATAAAGTTTAGCATTTCAAGTGCAGCGGAAACCCATTCATAAGTATTAGAACAGTAAGCTGAATTGAAGAATCTGAGAATACAATGACTTAACAGGAGCAAAGCTGAGATTATGGGATATAGTCATTGTTCCATTTAAGTGTAAAACCCAGGGCAAACTGGGAGAATATATATGTTTTCATTTTGGTCAATTGCAAACATATATCACAATTGGTTGCTAACATATGGAGTATTCTTTTTCTTTTGACCATGGTGTCCGGGCTAACTTTCGCGCACCTAGACTAATTCTACGAGATGCATGTCACCTCCCACCAGCAACAATTCAGGTAACTCTGTCCTAAACTAATTCCACGAGATATGTGCCACCTCCCAAGTAACTCTGTCCTAGACTAATTCCACGGGATACGTGCCACCTAACCTCCCACCAGACTAATTCCACGGGATACATGCCACCTCCCAACAGATACCAGATATATCTATTCTAGATTAATTTCACAAGATATGTGCCACCTCCCGAGTAACTCTATCCTAGACTAATTCCACAAAATACATGTCACCTCCCACCAACAACATACAAGATAACTCTATCCACCAAGTTAGGATAGATGAAAAAAAACACCTAGTGTTATTGTCTCTCCACTGAGTTTTGAACTGAGACCTCAGGATTCCAAACCACTTCATTGACTACTAGACCACACCATTCAGTGGCGAATTTATGTACTAATTTTGGGTCATCCGAACCCGTGGTCATCCGACTAAACTCGATATATTACTTCTATAATTATTAAAGAATATATTAAATTAAAACTTTTTGAACCCGTTCTCAAGATGACTTATCTTTAAAGCAATGGTGCACCCGTTTTCTTGAAATCCTGGATTCGCCTCTGACACCATTGGAGCACTAACATATGAAGTAATACAGATTTCCCCTCCCAATTCTTCAAATTTCTAGATTAGAAGTTGGTGATGAAACAGAAAGATTAACAGAAATGGCAAGACTATGAACAACAAGAATCCATAGAAACATCCAATTACCCTATAACAACCAAATCCCTCAACAACATAATGTACAAAGATTACACCTTTACACATTTTAGCAAAACCCCACAAGGAAAAAAGGGGAAAAAACTAAATCTTGAAGAAGTAAGTACCTTTTTCACCAGCATCACTGTCCTTTCTCTTGAGTAATTTCCTCACATCTTTTCTCATCAAAAAACTCATCATCTTTCTCTCAATCTAACTAATTTCTGTATCAGCTAGCTACCATTCACTCAAAATAAATGAAAGAAAATGACAATCTCAGAGATTAGTGAGTAATCAATCAGTATTGATTTTTTTTTAAGGAAAGAGGGTTTTGTCGGGTTAAGCGGAGTGATTTGAGTTATAAGGCTTAGGTACAAGTGACAAAGCTTATAGTATTGTCGGAGAAAATCACGGCATGCACCGACAGTTGAACATCATTAATTGGAATTTCGAAGTAATAATAAAAGATAGAGCCGTTTAAATTTGAAGTTAATCATTATTATTACCCTCTCCGTCTCATTTTATACCAGTTAGTTTGATTCGATATAAAGTTAAAAATTTTTGAAACTTATGAAATAGATATTTTAAAGTTAAATTATGTTTAAAATTGGAAATATGTCTTTTTTTCAAACGGACAAAAAAAAGAAAAATAAAGTCATATAAACTGGACAGATGGGAGTATCAGTTAATGGGTCCCCACTCCATTGTGATTAAGATTAGGTCAAGTAGATCCTTATTTGTTTGTAGGACCACATTTAAATAGTTCCAAATGAGGATTTAAGTTGAAATTAGTCAAATACTATACTATTTGATTTTATTTTTTTTGTTTGCTTTTTCCACCTTAAAAAAAAAAGATAGAGTTAAGTAAGATAACAATTTTGAATTTGACGTAAATTATTAGTTTCATTTTAAAGTATTGATAGCCTTAAAACACCCCTCTAATTGACTAACTCAACTTAAATAAACATACGATCTGCCACATGGCATAGCAAGTTGTCTCAAAATCTGGTAGGAATGAGGAACAAATATTGAAAACACCCTTAAACTTGACGAGAATTTAGGGTGCAAGATTAGAGGTGTATTTAGATTCGGTTAGTAAAGTAGATGAACGTTTTTAAGGCTGTCAATAGTTTGAGGATGACACTAATAATTCACGCCAAGTTTAGAAGTGTTTTCGAATACTTCCTAGAAAAAAAGAAGTAATACAACATTGCTAATTAATGAAGCAGCATAAGGTTTAACTATATTCAACTCATTTTACAATGTTACAAGACACTGTTACATTTGCTGTACAACAGCCTCAGGCCTCAGCTCATTGTTGCAACACCAAAGTGGCATATATGAGCTCATTCCATGCATCGGGGACTCCCGGTAGACACCAATGGCTACAATCTTGCTTACCCTTTTTACCAACCTTACCATACACAGACGGGTGGCCATCCTTGCGGAAATTTGTTGACTGTGTTACGTTTAAAAGGACTACTGGAAACTGCATTTCCTTAATCACCTCCTCCACAATCTTCATTTTCAAAGGATAGTTTCCAAGGATAGCTCCTTTCGAAACAGGTTCACTCTCTTTATTACAACTTCCACCTGAATCCCAATCTCCGCCTCTGTTTAGGTATAAGTAAACGTTACACAAATTTGTACATCATACATGATACAACCAAATGGAAATGCTATTTAAGGTCGATCTTGATGAGTTGATGAGACGAGCTTTTCATTGGACAAACCTTAGCATTTGGTTTCAAAATTTTCTATTGTGGAAGCAAAAGTAAGTACCTATAGTGAGCTGAAGAGTACCCACGATATATAATCAACTTTTCACGGCTCATGTTTTCGTCAATCCACTTAGCCCAGGTCTTCAATGCTCTCCTATAAGCTTCAACGGCATCAAATTTAGGGTATATTTGGTCACCTTCTTTATAATAATTTTTCCTGCACCAACAAAAACCTCATCTTAGATGCCCTGCAGCTCCATTTAGTCAAACTAGAAAAAACACAAGCACTGAGAATATACAGTAGAAAATAATAAAAGATATTGTGTCAAAGAGACTGGTTCGTTTATAAGGATTTCAGCCTTGAAGAGCTATAATGCTCTCAGATCACTATAGAACGATAAGTCAAATGATCCTCAAGCTCAGATAAGAGAACCTCAGATAGCTAGTAAGAAAAGATACTAACGGCAATGATAGCATAATATATGTTGCATCTCAGAAAAGAACCGCAAATGATATGTTGCATATATCGTAAGAAGAATAAAACACACCCCCTGGCAGTCTTTCCATGAGTCCACCAATGCCCCGTATTGAAGATAAGAATGTCAGCTCCCTTCCAACGATTAGATGTTTTGTCGATGCGATCTATTGATAGAGTTGGATTTGAGCTTCCTTGAGGATTGATACGTACTCCTTCTCTAACAAGGAAGTGCGAGCGCACAAATTCAACTGTGCAGTTATAATCCTGCAAAACCATAATATTTTAGTCCTCACTGCTCTCTTTTCTAAAAAGCTTTCGCAACATTTCATCATTGATATAAATGGTGTCAATTTAGCTAGAATGAAATCTTAATAAATGCATACGCAAAATCACCTCAAATTTGAAAACATAATAGCCTCTTCCTTTTGTTATCTTATACCCATGGATCTCATACATTTTACTCTTATTAGTGAGGCCTTCACGAAGAAGGCAAAGGAGAGATTCGAACTGGTTCCGGTTCATTGAGTCCCCAACCAGCATCAGCCTCTTTCCTTTCAATCTCTTCAAAAAATCTGATGGACTAAACCTACAAAAAATATTATAACTGGTTTAAGGATACAAGTTCTATAAGTAGTCCCCTGAATCAACAAATGCCCGGCTATTTATCAATGAGATGACTAGGTGCTATCATCATATGATAATACAGGAGATTGATGAGAATAGTTAATGGCAAGTCAAAACTTTAGATAATACAGGATATTTGATGAGACTGTCATACTTTCTCCGGTTGAAAAAAAATTAAATATCAACATTAGACAACTTTTTTTTTCTGAAGATGAACATTAAAACAACAGGAACATAGGAAAAAAAAATTGCTCAATGACTCTTAGTGCAAGTTGAGATCTAAAGCACACAATTTGACACACAAAACTTCTACTAAATCGAACTCCACCCTTAGTGTTTTTAACTTTAACTATTATTTAGTCTAACAAACACGAAGAGAAGAAGATTATTACACAAACAGGATTATAGCCTTGGCAACACAAAACAGAAAAAGGAGTACATCCTTGGAAAATAGTCAACCAAATCTTTAGTGTAGATACTAATTAATACTTGCCAATTTTCTCGAACAGTCGAAACCTATAACAATTACTAACTCCTTATCTCAACAGTTTATCTATTTATAGTAGCAGGTTTTTTCTGTACTAATTTTTTTAAAAAAAATCAATTTATAGTTGTAGCACATTTGCATTTATTATCTTCCAATTGAACAATTGCAGACACTACAAATTATTGTGGAATTTACCCTATTGATCTTTCGTTCCTGAGACCTCCTTCCATTTGCATTATCCTCTACATATCAGACACACTTCCAGTAGTCGGTTCCAATACGATTTCAACTAGAATGGTAAAAAGACAGGCTAACGGCACACGTAGAACTGGCAAACTTGGGTTACAAAACCATCTCTTTCTTAAAAAGTTGAAAATCTTCCTTTAACCACAGACCTTAACCATCTCTTTCTTTCAAGAATCGCAAATCGTTCATTGACAAACAACCTCATAATAAGACAAAATATAATCTTTATGGAAACCAGAAACTTCTGGTCCAGCTAAGGAAGAAGAGTTCATTCTGTTTAAAAGATTACATTGCACTTCACTCTCCATTAAAACTGTTTACCTTACTCGAACATAGAGCTACGATCGAAAACACCCAAATATATAATCACAATCACAATGTAGGAAATCAATATTGGTTACTAATTGTTGTTTGAATGTCCAACTCATGTAGTTGATAGAAGCTGACAGCTCAACAAAGGACATATAACTACAAAATAACTTCAAAGATGCATCATTTACAAAAGAAGAATGAGTAATTTAAGTTACCTTGGAAGATGACATCCATATGGCTTCCATGTCCATTTAAGATATTGTGAGTCTGGCCTACCATTAGTCTGACAATCAAAAGCCTCATCCACATAAGGGCAAGACCCTGGTTTATAAATTGGATGATTCTCATCTTTCACCCAACTTCCCTTAAAAAGATCACAACTTTCACCAATGGGTCTTGAGATTTTCTCAACTAAACTAGATTTGGGTGTTTCTGATGTTACATCAAGATCAGATTTTGACTTCTCACTAGAACCAGAACTAGTCTCAGGTGAAATAGATTTAACCAAATTATCATCAAAATCAGTTTTTGCCAAAATGGGTATCTCTGTATTAGCCTCTAGTCCTTTGAATCTTGATGTCTCACTAGAATTAGAGAAAGCCTCTGATTCAACCAAACCACCATCAAAATCAGATTTTGGCAAAATGGGTATCTCTGTATTAGCCTCTAGTCCTTTACATCTTGATGTCTCACTAGAACTAGAAATGGTCTCTGATTCAACCAAACTACCATCAAAATCAGATTTTGTCAAAATGGGTATCTCTGTAGAAGTGTTTAGTGAAATGGGTTTAACCAAACTATCATCAAGATCAGATTTTGGCAAAATGGGGGTCTGATTTTGCAAGAGTATTGGGTTTTGAGAAAGGGTATCTCTGTAAACAGAGAGTATTTGAGTAGGTTGAACAATTTTTCCGCTGAAAAAGAAGAGAGTTGAAATAAAGAAGAAAAGCACAAGGAAAATACAAGTATAACGTGCCATATGAAGAAGAAGAAGGCATTATGACTGATTTTGTAGCCATGTATAAGGCCGACAAACATGAATTCCTATAATCTCTCAACATAAACCATTTTTCTTTGGTAAATAGTAATAATAATGAGTCAACTTACTATATTTAAATTCAAAATTATAGTAATTCTTTATCTACCAATCTAATTTTTGCACAACCCTTTATATTCTCAAATCAAATTACTCAGGTAGGATATCTTCTAACTTTGTTCGGATGGTTGTTGTTGTGTACTATTTTATAATGTATTGAATTATATTATATTGTATATTGTATTGTGTTGTATTATGTCGTATTATATTGTTTTAATGAATATAATGTTTAAATAGATTGTATTGTTCTTCGTCGTAACATAATAATACCCATTCATAATTTGAATGATAAATCTACAAGAAAAATAGGATATGGGTAGAATTACTATAAAAATGTAGAATAAAAGATTAAAGAAAAAAATGACAAATATACCCCCGAATTATAATAAATGGTATGCAGATACCCTCTGTTATACTTTTGGGACATTGGTGCCCCTGCTGTCAAAAAACTAGAGCATATATACTTTTTATACTAACGGACATACATGTGTCATAATCTTATCTACCGACCCGACATTTATTAAATATCAGATCGACGGATAAGATTAAAATGTATAATATGCTCTAGTTTTTGGATAGCAGGGGCACCAATGTCCCAAAAGTATGACGGAGGGTATCTGCATACCATTTATGATAGTTCGGGATATATTTGTCCTTTTTCTCAAGATTAAATATGATTATTAAATAATAAATAAAGATAAAATGAGAGAAAAATATTAAGGTAACGATGCAATCACATCAAATTGGTCGTTACATAAAATGAGTATTTTTGTTGTTACCTAACAATAGATTTAAAAAATATGATACAATAAAATTTTTGTTTTTAAACTAACAATATAATATAATACAACGGGTAACATCTATCCGAACAAAGATATAAATTACCTAACTTAAGTAATTATCCCATGTGGAGTATTTGAAATGTCAAACAACATTAGATTAATACTACTATTTGTGTATAAGATAATTATTGACCATATTAAACAACATTTAATTCCCAACATGCAACAATTTTGTTTATCAAATTGTCGTAAAAGATAAACTATTGACCAGATTTTTCCTATTTGAGCATGACAATGATAATCTATTGGCATATTCTAAGGTGATGATATAGACTTGTCGTGATTAACTAACACTCCCTATAGATTAATAGTATTTCTTGCCTAATTAAACATGATCGGTTTGACTTATTGTTATTTGTTTGTAAAGATGTAAAACCGTTATAAAACCATTAAGATATTGGCTTATCGGTTATTGATCGTTATGGGTTTAACCGTTAAGATTTGACACAAATATAAATTAATAAAAAATCACTTAGAAACAAGGTGACAAATTGAATGAATCATGTACATGAGTTCACAAGTTTCATCTTGCTCAAAAGCAAACACTTTTACATTGTAGAATAACCAAGATTTTGAGATAACCAGAAATAAAAGTAGGAAACTAAACTCTAAGTCAGGGACTTTATATACAAAATGGTATAAATATAATTATTTTGATTTACTATCGGCTTATCGGTGAACCCATTAAGAAAAAATCTCAAACCGTTAAGAACCGATAACAAAAAAATCAAAACCGTTATCTGAACCGCAAAACCATTTACTGATAAACCAATAAATTTTTTTCGGTTTGGGTTATCAGTTTCGATTCGGTTTTGAACAGCCCTACCCACAACTCCAAATTCCAAAAATGTTATCGCACTCATGTTGGATCCTTTACTAATACACTATTTTTAAGGATCAGACACGCACCTGTCGATATTTTTAAAGAGTCCGAGCAACATAGAAGACTTGTTACCTGATACCAAAAACAAGGAAGCAAGCAAGAAACTCCCTGTGCCTCCACTAATTAATTTTAATAACTAGTCTCCAACATATAGTAATACTTTCCAAAACTCATAAACAAAACGTGATAGAATGAATATATACACTTCTATAAATGCATCATAGTACACATATGCATGCATGAACAATTTGCAAACAAATTAAAGAAGAAGAAACATGGCATTGGATCCAATTGTTCCCTCAAATTCAAGTGCAAGAAGATGGACAGAGCGCATCAGTAATGCCCTTAAGAAAGATGTTGTTATTGACATCAATCTTCTCCCTCCTGTCTGTGTCCTCCACATTCCGAAAACACTAACTCATCACAAACCAGAAGCCTATACTCCTCAGGTCATTGGTATGGGACCTTATCACCATTTAAGGCCAGACTTATATCAAATGGAAAGGTACAAACTTGCTGCCATCAAACACATTCTTCAACCTGTTCAAATCCTCAATTTTGAGCACCTCTTGATCGATAAACTTAGAGATAATGACCTTGTTATACGTGCTTGTTATAACCGGTTCATGGATATAGATGAGGAGACTTTAGCTTGGATTGTAGCCATAGATGGTCTATTCTTGCTTAACATCCTCCGTTCATAGTATGGGAATAATGTTCATGATGATAGTATTGATGACAACATTTTCACTCGAGACTTTATGATGCTTGAAAACCAAATCCCCTTTGTGGCTGTGAAGCAAATTAGAAAGTTTCTCTGTTTCTCTTCCCCTGAGGACAGAGAAGACACCGAGCTAGTTTCCATGTTTAGGCGCTTCTGTGAAATGCATTCCCCACTTCCTTTGCCTAGAAATAATGCCAAAGAAACTCGGCCTCTTCATTTGCTTGATCTTATGTATCATTTAATCCTCGATAATCATGTAGATTTTGTTTCAGTTCCTATTCAAATGTCATCTATCATTATCAAACATGATGATAAAGATGAAGAAAATGTTTATCAAGATACACATGAAGACACCAGTCACAACTTCGAAACAATCTTGGAGGTGTTGGAGCCTATAGGCCCAAGAAAGGTGCAAAAACTTCTAAAATCCATTAACCAGGTCGTAGAAAACGTCCCATGGTCAACGATTTCTGGGCTATTTAGGAAAGGTATGGAAATAACTGGAGACGAAGAAAGACAGAATACCAGTACTATCCCTTCAGCATCCCGATTATGGTGTTATGCCAGAGTCAAATGCAGCCCCATTCATGAGGGTATCAGTAGGATTGAATTTGAACAAGCTTCTTCGACGTTGTATCTTCCTGTGATCACCATGAATGCTGGCTCAGAAGTCATAATTAGAAACTTGATGGTCTATGAAGCTGCCATGTCGAAATCCAAGCTCGAATTTGCTAGATACATCAATCTAATGAGTGGGACTGCAAATACTACTAAGGATGTGAGGTTGCTTAGGCAAGCTGGTGTTATCAAAGGGGATTTGACTGATAATGAAATAGCCACTTTGTTCAGTACCATACAAAGGTCATTTGTGAGGTCTAGTGGAAGTTCTAATGTGGAGATTGCCATGGAGAAAGTCAACAAGCACTATGACCAGAGGCTTATCGTTAGGGCTCACAGAGGATTGAAGAAACACATCTATGTTTCTTTGAAGTTCTTGCCTGTTGCTATGTCAATATCCATTGTCTTGCTGCTAATTTTCCAAGCATTTTGCTCTGTGTATGGTTGCCACAATGTTTGGGTCAATAGAGACTAGAATGATGTCAATGAACTCCATATGCTGCAGAAATAATTAGTGTGGAAATTTCATGGTATTAATATTAAACAAAGATGATTGACATACAATTTCATACCACTGCAACAACATCAAAATCTTGTCAACTTTTTTACGGACATTGTTCTCTATCACAACCTTAGCTTCTCTTAGGCCGCCATCTCGACCCAGGACATCACAATTTGAATTGCATTTTCTTGAATAGTTCAACTTCTTCTCCGCCAAGCATACTTCCCATACCTGGTTATCATAATTGTCCATAAAATCACATATTTTCTGTGGCATAACATCAAAAATTGTTTTGTCCAAGACCATATTTCCATACTTGGTTATCATACTTCCGGTATCTGGTTATCATGACATAACACCTTATGTGTTTCGAACAAGTTTCCTGATTTCACATACAAATCAATAAGAGTACCTGCAATAACTTTCTGGCTGGAAATAAGGGATTCACTAGTAATAAGAAAACTATGAATTTGGCTTCTTGTTAGCCTTCAATGTGCTTGCAAACGTAAACTCGTCTGGCATTTCTCCTTGTTGCATTTATTTGAAACAGAAACAAAGATTTATCACCAAATCCTCACATTGCATACCCTGCTATCATTACATTCCAAGTTATGAGACTCTTTTCTAGCATTTCATGAAACTTCTTTTCAGCATCACACCATCTTGAGTACATATCAATAATTGAATTACCCACAAACGAATACTTTTCAAACCCACTTTTACCATACAACCCTATGAATCTGTTGTCCAACGAGAGGGTGTTGCTCGGATGGTAAGAGCCCCTCACTTCCAAACTGAAGGGGGGATAGAAGCAATAAGTATTCTTGAGCATTAGCATGTTGTAAATATACACACATTAAAGCGGTTCAGAAAACCACATTTCTTTCAGGCATTTTGTTAAACACTTAGCGAGCCAATTCCATTCTATATATCAATGAGATCATTGTTTATCATTGTTCAACTATAAAATCTGTTACACTGTACGAGTTATTTAGCTACAGTAAATTTCCCAATGTTAGTTAATTAGTTTAGTGTAGTTAATTGATGCTTTACTAGTTAGTTACCTCGATTAATGTGTCAAATAGAAAGTTAGTTTTCCAGGCTATATAAGCCAATGTAATGCCTCAATTGTACAGAACTCTTCTTCCAGATCAATGATATTCTCTTCTCCCCCTTCTCTCTAAATTCAATCTAGATACATCACTACAATAATGAGTTCATAAACTCACATTTTCTCGTGGTATCAGAGCACAAGGTGCTGGGTCTATAGAACAGGATTCCAGTGGAGTTTAGATCTCCTTTAGCTGGTTAATCTTGTGTTTGTTCTTCTAGGCAAGTTCAGATCTCTTCTAGCTAGTTGCTTCTGTATTGTTTTTTGTTTTGAAGCTCGATAATGGCTATCTTAAGAATCGATCAAAGTGATCCTCTATATATTGGTCAATCTGATTCATCAGGAGCTATGTTGATTTCTATCAAGTTGACTGGATCTGAAAACTATGGTGTTTGGAGCAGATCCATGAGGATTGCACTTTTAGGGAAGAGGAAATATGGTTTTGTAATTGGTGCTTGTACCAAGGCATTATACAAAGATAAGCTGCACGAACAGTGGAAGACATGTAATGCCATCGTCTTGTCATGTCTGATGAACACTGTCAGTGAGGAGCTTCTCAGTGGTATAGTTTATGCCACAACTGCATTCTCAGTTTGGGCAGACCTCAATGAGAGATTTGATAAAGTCAATCGCATGAGAATCTACTAGCTGCACAGGGAGATCACAACACTCACACAAGGTATAAATTTTGTGTCACATTACTTCACTAAGCTTAAGACTTTATGGAGTGAGTATGATGTTGTGACACCACATCCTAGTTGTACATGTCCTCAGTCTAAGGAATATATAGAGCACCTTCAACAATTGAGACTAATTCAGTTTTTAAGTGGCTTAAATGAATCATATGATCAACCTCGTAGACAAATATTGCTTAAATGAGTCACACCTTCCTTAAATCAAGCATATGCCATGATCATAGAGGATGAAATACAACATTCAGCATGCTTGGCCAATGTAGTTGATAAGTCAGACTCAATGGTGATGAATGTGAATAAGGCTCAAGGAAAAGAGTTTATTAAAGGAAGAAGGTGTGAGTATTGCCACTTCACTATTCACACCAAAGACAATTGCTATAAACTGATTGGTTATCCAAGTGATTGGAAGCTGAGGAAGAAAGCAGGTTATGGTAATTAATAAGAACACTACTGATGGTTCTGGTGGTTATGGAGGAATGTCACCAACAACTAATAACCAAAGGGCCTCATATCCCAGTGGATTTGTAGGACAGCATGTAGCCAACAATGTGTCTAGTGATTCCAACAACTCCTATGATCAATCTCAAGTAGCTTCAACCAGTCAAGGAGAAGGAGATAGTGCACACTTAGCAAAGGCACAAACATTTACTGAGAAGGAGTACAAATAAATATTGGATATGTTAAACAAAGAGGAGCCAAGGCGAGTCAGCATGGCAGGTATTATAACTTGTTTAATGTCAAAATTCTGGTGCAACTCATCACATCACAACACACAAACAGTCACTGATCAAGAGTCATAAACTGAGTAAGTCACAGAAGAATCAAGTACATTTACCTATAGGGGATAGAGTGAACATTAATCATACTGGTGAATTAGCTGTATTTGATAATGAAATTGTGAGAAATGTTCTTCATGTGCCAGACTTCAAGTTCAATCTGTTATCAGTGTCCAAGATCACAAGGGAATTGTCTTGCTTTGTATCATTTTATCCTGATTTCTGTGTTATTCAGGACCTCTTCAGTGGCAGGGTGAAGGGGATTAGTAAGGAAGAAGGATGATTATACATGTTCAAAGGTGGATCAACAGTAAAGCAAGAAAAGACAGAACAATGTAATCAGCAGGTAATGGCAGCAGGAGTAACAAGTCAAGATATCCAGCTTTGGCATCAAAGACTTGGACAGCCTTCCTAACATATCATGAAGCATTTAAGTCTAGTTCACAGCAATAAAAGTGAAGTACTTACTAGTTGTCCTGCTTGCCTATTGGCTAAGCAAATAAGACTTGTCTTTCCTAATAGTTATTCTAGAGCTTATGCTAGTTTTGATATGGTTCACATGGACTTATGGGGACCATACAAGACTCCTATCCTAGATAAGAAGCATTACTTTCTGACAATAGTAGATGACTATAGTAGATTTGTTTGGATTTACTTGTTGCAGTTAGAGTCTGAAACCATTGTGGCCACAAAAGTTTTCTTTTCTATGATCAAGACTCAGTTTGGTGCACATATTAAAGTTGTTAGATTTGATAATGGTATTGAATTTTTTAATTCTCAATGTATTCAACTGTTTCATGATCTGGGAATACTTCATCAAAGTAGTTGTCCACATACACCACAACAAAATGGTGTGGTGGAAAGAAAACATAGGCATATTCTTAACATAGCCAGGGCCATCAAGTTTCAATCACATTTACCTATTATATATTGGGGATATTGCATCAAGGCTGTTGTGTATTTGATGAGTAGATTGCCTTCCTCAACCATTGCAAACAAGAGTCCTTATGAGTTTCTTCATTCCAAAATTCCAACACTTTCCCATCTAAAGGTCATAGGTTGCCTATGTTATGCTTCAGTATTGCCTAAGGGTGATAAATTTGCAGAAAGAGCTGTTCCCACTATATTTCTAAGATATTCAAAATTACAGAAGGGTTATATATTGTTGGATATCAAGTTCAGGAAGTTTCTTGTGAGTAGAGATGTAGTGTTCCATGAGATTATCTTTCCATTTTCTGCAAAGGAGATGCACACAGATCCTTCAAACGATGTCTTTGGCTCTCCATTGGAAGTTGTTGATACTTTCATCCTAGATTATGAGACTGATGATGCTACAGACACAGAAGTTCATCATGATGAGGATGTTACTAATGCTTCTATTGATGATGAGGATGTTACTAATGCTCCTATTGCCACTGAAGTTGCAGAAATAACTACTACAATTGTCCCTTTCAGTAATCAACTTGCCAAAAGGACTTCAAGGAGCATCAAAGAGCCTATTTGGATGAAAGACTATGCAGGGAAGAAGCAAAGTAGCACTAGACATCCAATAGCAAATTCTCTTAGCTATGACAAAGTTACACCTTGTTACAAAGTTTTTTGAGCAAGTTCTCTGAGTGTATTGAACTAAAACACTTTCATCAGGCTGTCAAGGATGATAGATGGATTCAGGCTATGCAATAGGAGAACAAGGCTTTAGAAGAAAACAACGCCTGGACAGTGGTTGAATTACCTAAAGGGATGCATACTGTAGGTTCTAAGTGGATTTACAAGATAAAATACAGGGCAAATGGTGAAGTGGAAAGATTCAAAGCTAGGTTGGTAGCTATGGGATATAGTCAGCAGGAAGGCTTGGACTATCATGATATATTCTCACCAATTGCTAAGATGGTAACAGTCAGGTGTGTAATTGCCTTAGTTGTATCAAAAAGATGGATTATGTACCAAATGGATGTCTATAATGCCTTTCTTCAAGGTGATCTAGAAGAGGAGGTATACATGGAAATACTTGAGGGTTACAAAAGGCCAGGAGAGAACAAAGTATGCAGGTTGCTTAAATCCTTATATGGGCTTAAACAAGCATCTAGACAATGGAATTTGAAGTTAACTAATGTTTTGGTGACTGTTGGTTTCACTCACAGTGCCCATGATTATTCCTTATTCACTCTGAAGAAAGGTGCAGACATTGTGATTATTCTAGTTTATGTTGATGACCTGCTGATCACTGGGAGTAACACACAAATGATCACTGAAGCAAAGGAGAATTTACATAGGCAATTCAAGTTGAAAGATCTTGGTAAACTCAGATTCTTTCTTGGCATTGAGGTATTGAGATCAGCAGAAGGGGTAATTTTGAATCAAAGGAAATATATATTGGAACTTATATCTGAAGCAGGCCTGACAGGTGCCAAACCTGCTTCTACCCCCATTAAGTCTAATGTGAGATTAACATCAGTATAATATGATCTAGCAAATGATCATACTGGAGATGAAGTACTTCAAGATATTACGGCTTATCAAATAGTAGTTGGGAAGCTACTGTATGCCACCATCACTAGACCAGATATCAGCTATGCAGTGCAAACTTTAAGTCAGTTTATGCAATCCCCTAAGAAGTCACATTGGGAGGCAGTAATTAAAGTGATTAAATACCTAAAGGGTACAGTTGGTCAAGGAGTCTGGCTAGAATCTAAACCTGCTACCATTTTGTCATGTTGGTGTGATTCAGATTGGGTTGCTTGCCCAAATACTAGGAGGTCTATTACAGGGTATGTAGTTAAGTTTGGAGAATCCTTGGTGTCATGGAAATCAAAGAAACAACAGATTATTTTCAGAAGCTCAGCTGAAACTGAATATAGAAGCATGACTTCAGATGTGTCTGAAGTCACTTGGCTATTGGGGTTGTTTACTGAACTAGGTGTGCAGATTCACATGCCTATTACTATATTCAGTGATAGCAAGCCAGCCATACAGCTAGCAGGAAATCCAGTCTTCCATGAAAGAATGAAACATATTGAGATTGATTGCCACTTCATCAGAGACAAGATCAAAGCAGGAATCATTGACACTGTTTATGTTCATACTCAGCAGTAGCTTGCAGACCTACTAACGAAAGGGTTGAGCCAAGCTCAGCATTCATACCTTTTAGGCAAGCTTGGTGTGCTTAATATTTTGCACCCTTCAGTTTGAGGGGGTGTGTTCAACTATAAAATTTGTTACACTGTATGAGTTAGTTAGCTACAGTAAATTTCCCAATGTTAGTTAATTAGTTTAGTGTAGTTAATTGATGCTTTACTAGTTAGTTACCTCGATTAATGTGTCAAGTAGAAAGTTAGTTTTCCAGGCTATATAAGCCAGTGTAATGCCTCAATTGTACAAAACTCTTCTTCCAGATCAATGATATTCTCTTCTCCCCCTTCTCTCTAAATTCAGTCTAGATACATCACTACAATGGTGAGTTCATAAACTCACATTTTCTCAATCATCAACATGATATTAGAGCAGACAAAGGTTTTGGGATCGAATCTCTCCGCCACTCATATCAAAAGAACTTACACATGCTTGGCCCATGAAAAAGAATCAGACCCGCATGTGAGGGACATGTTCAGAATATAATTAACTAACAAAAGTGTGCTCTCTCTACCAACTGATCCAGTTTTTAGATAAAATAGTTGCACACGTCAACACTTAATAAAACTCCATTTGAACTTGCTTTCCCATATCTAAAGACAAATTCTTGGCTTATAATTGACTCTTGTAAATATTCCTATTCAGTCAATAACAATATTAACTAGTTATTCTATAATTTAATACGTCCATATCCACAGGTACATACAATCTCTTCGTGTAGATATATTTTTCTTTTAAATTTGAGTTTAAGTTAGATATAGTATATCATATAAGGATATGGACTTCACAAAATGTGGATTTTTTCTTATAAGTTAGTAGGTATGATTACAATATTATACAAGTAAAAGATGGTGTCTATTGAATGAACAATATTCTGCCGTCCTCCATAGTGAAAGACTAAAACAAAGTGTTTTGTCTTTAATTTATGCTGGCATTGCAACTCTGGATTTTACGAAGCCCTTTCGATTCTCCCTATATGTCTCTCATGTTAATTAATCTAGCTTGATTAACCTAATAAATTCTTATCTACTTTGTCGAGTGATATCGAAACGTGAGATGCAGCCTTTCTCCGGCTTGTTCTTTTTTCTTGGAACTTTAGTTGTTCTGTTTATGCTCTTACTTCTCATATTCATTCTATGCAAGTTTTTCAAACCAGGAAAACTGACAGCTTTGATTACTAGCACATTTAAGGCTACTTCAGGTTTTTTTGTTTTTTATTGATTCCTGTTCTTTTCAGTTTCTTATAGTTGTTCGTAATTAAAGATTATGTCTTTTTCAAATGATACAGGGACTAGTGATGCTCTTAGTGTACATCTTCGTACAATAAGTTACTTTAACTTTCATACATTGGAGAAGGCTACGAAGAATTTTCACTCAGATAACCTCCTTGGATGTGGTGGATTTGGTCCGGTTTTCCTGGTAAGGTTAATGTGTCTTTACGACTTGTAAAATTCATTTTTATAATTAGATGCAGAGGTTAAGAACTGGCCCTAGTGTTTTTCTTAGGGGAAGTTAGGAGATGGACAATTAATTGCTGTCAAGAAGCTATCTCTTGACAAATCGCAGCAAGGGGACAGGGAGTTTCTTGCTGAGGTGCTGATGATAACAAGTATACAACACAAGAACCTTGTCCGCCTTCTTGGTTGTTGCTCAGAAGGGGATCAGAGGCTACTCGTGTACGAATACATGAAGAATAGGAGCTTGGACCAGATACTATATGGTATTTATGTCTCTTTCCTTTCAAACTTGTTATAAGTTGTTTCCTTTTGAGTTCTCAATGGCTGAATATAAGAAATTTTGAATGTCATTGTTTATGCACTCTTTAGGCCTCTATGTTTGTTTTTTCACAGGAAAGAGTAATATATTCCTTGATTGGAAAACTCGGTACCAGATAATTTTAGGGGTTGCGCGGGGATTACAATATCTTCATGAGGATTCACACATTAGGATTGTCCATAGGGACATCAAAGCCAGCAATATTCTGTTGGATGACAAATTTCAACCAAGAATCGGAGATTTTGGCCTAGCTAGGTTTTTCCCTGAAGATCAAGCATATCTCAGCACCGCATTTGCTGGAACCTTGTAAGTAGTGTTGTTTTTCTCATTTTAGTTTATTATGACAATCTCACCATGAAACTGTTTGAAAATAACGTAGATGAACCAAACTTTTAACGGATGACATAGATCAACATATATCATCTTAGTTACTTTTGTTTTTTCTGGATTTTGGCAGAGGTTACACAGCTCCTGAATATGCACTTAGAGGAGAACTGTCTGAAAAGGCTGATATATACAGTTATGGTGTTGTTGTGCTAGAAATAATCAATTCTCGGAAGAATACAGATCTTTCTTTGCCTTCAGAAATGCAATATCTCCCCGAATATGTAAGCTGTCTTAAGTTCTCGTTAAGTTTATGACGATATATGTATAAACATTGATTGTTCAAGTACGTATGTACAGGCATGGAAGCTATATGAAAGATCAAGATTGATTGACCTAGTTGATCCAAAGATGTTGGAAGATGGGATGGCGGAAAAGGATGTAATGAAAACAATACATGTAGCTTTCTTATGCCTTCAGCCTCAAGCCAATTTAAGACCACCAATGTCTGAGATTGTTGCAATGTTGGTAACCAAAGCTGGAACAGTAACTACACCAACGCCTCCGCCTTTCTTAGATCCAGAGTTAAGGATCGGAAGGACGATAACAGTACATGGTTGACTCATTCACCACAAATGTACATATCTCAGGAAGCTAGAAAAGATTTTTTAGTGTGTTGTCTATAGCATTTGTGTCTATGTAATTCAGCCAAGGTTCATTTTTAGTTTCTATGAGTATGGGGAAAAGTTTAGTTTCCAGTGTATTATAAGTAGAGGAAATAAGTTAATATGAGTGCAAAGTGTTTCTGGTGATTGAAATTGCAATGTGTGTGAAGTAGAGAAATGGTCTATGGATGTATTTTTATTTTGGTATCCCACTGGGAAAACGTTGGTTAAGAATGAGGTAGTACTTATCAATCTATCACAACTCTTGTTTGTGGTTTGAGATTTTTTTTAATTAAAAAAAAAATCAAGAGGGCAAACGATTCTGTTTTTTGGTTTCCCACTCGGTGTCCGGAGTCCACATTGGAGCCTCGACTAAATCCAAATCGCGCACTTTAGGGCCCATTCGGGGGTGGCGCTCCCAATAAGATTTTTTCCATACCCAGAGCTCGAACCCGAGACCTTTGATTAATGGTGAAGTAGTCCCACTATTGCACCACAACTCATGTTGGTGTAGTGACATTTTTTATTTTTTTATTTTTTTAAATCAGTAAATGCTAATGAAAATGATAAATATGTATAACAAATCTGAATAATAAAGTTTTGAGGGTATATTTGTCATTTCCCCCCTTTATTTATGTATCCATGTGTGTATAATAAAACGAAATCCAAGTTATTTATGTATCCATGTGTGTTTAATAAAACAAAATCCAAATTAATCAAGTAGTGAATAAGAATAGAGTAAAATGAATTGGATTAGTGTTCAAAGCGGTAGGTGAATAAAGGTTAAATAGTAGTCCATAAATAAGGATTTAGGTTTTTTTTTCTCATTCAGTATCCAATATCCGCATTGAGATTCGATTATTCTTAATTCACATCATGTACATTCTATTCAGACTTATTCAAGAATTTTTTCATACGTAGAGATTAAATCCGATACCTCTAATTAAGAAAGAGAGGAATAACTTCATCTAGAGCACCGCATCCATATTTAGGTTAGCATAGTTATATTGACAATTAGTCTATATTGGAATATTATATAAATAAATAAAAACAATAGAAAGGTCGACCCACACACGCAAAGACGCCTTCTTCTTTAGCCTAACTCTGTTTCTGCTGAAAAAGGTATTTCCCACTAACCCTTCTTCTTCTTCTTCAAGCATTACAAAGAAATAGTGTTTGTTTCAATGGCGTATGTCGATCATGCTTTCTCAATTTCCGATGAGGATATGATGATGGATGGTTCTCATGCCGATAACAATCGTGGACCCATTAAAGAGATCGCTCTTGCTGTTTCCCTTCTTGTATTTGGTACCCTAGCTATTTTTCTAGGTATTTTCATGGCAATCAATAAGGTCGGTGGCGATACAGCTCATGGTAACTCCCCAATCCTCTTCAGCTCAGTTTTACTCATCTGATTTCGATTTTTTTTATTTTGATTTATCTCTAGGGTTTATATTTAGGTCTTTTTTTTTGGGCATCTATTCTTATTTGAAGAGAATGCTTGTAATGCAGGGCTTTTTTTTGCTATACTTGGTGGAGTTCTGTTTATACCAGGGTTCTACTATACAAGGATTGCATACTATGCTTACAAGGGTTATAAAGGTTTCTCTTTTTCCAATATACCTCCTGTCTAGAGTTGATTATCGATTATCGAAGCTCTCCTACATTGTACAGCTACCTCATTTATTCTACCTAGATAAGCTTGTGGGAAAAAAAAATTAGTGTTGCTTCTAATAGGTTACCTCGGGTATTGGATGTTGAATCATTACTTGCTAGACTATGTAATCCTTTAACTCGGACACGATGTAATAATACAAGTGCTTGCATGTTTGTTAATGTTTTTCAATTGAACCGTAGCTTTTTCTTCCAATCTTCGGGCAGAGAGGTTTGCTTGCAAGGTTTAGCAGAACAGTTTTGCTTGCATAGTTTAGTCAAATGCTGGTTTATATTATATGCATCGACGTGGATACACAAATGATTTTTTCTTTGTTGTGCAGGAGAGTGATGTTGTTCCTAATATTTAATATACCATTGTTGAAATGAGACCTTCAAAAAAACTATTGTATATGCCTATATGGGAAGATAATAGTGTCTTTAGTTTGTAAGTTTTTGGTATGCATCTCTTCTTGATGCTTTTTCAATGAAATTTTATTGCTTCATCCAAAAAAATTAGCCCCTCAACAAAAATTGCAAGGGATATCTGGAAATTTTTGGTGTTACATGGGTAGTGTAGAGTCTTTAAAGGGTGTGTGTTGTGGTGGGTCATCTATTTGCTCCATTCAGAAGCCTATCATACAGTCATGAGATTGATGAAAGATTGTCTCTACTGCTAGAGCAATATATATCAGGATCCTCATAGAAATGTCAACGTTTAAGCTATGAATGTGCTAGGCTGTATGTTTTGTGATTCGAGTTACTCAAGTGTAGCATTCAGTTGTTTCAGAGTTTCTTTATGAACTCCTAACTATGAGAACATGCTTCCGCATGTCTTGGAGTTTCTTGTTTGCTTTCTTAGTTGATAAAAATCATGTAAACCCACCGTAGTGGCAATAACCATCCCTCTTTGATTCCTAGGAATAAACAAACTCTGGGTTTGTAGCGATGATCGTTTGTGTAGGTTTTGTATTATGAAGGGTTTATATGACTTTTTTTGTAACCGTGTTTTACCCTCCTTCATGATGGCAAAATGTAGGGTATAGGTGAAGAGAGAAATGTAAGTAATTTCTTTCCATCTATCCAAGAAAATGTCTATGTTGGTGAGAGGTAGCAGGTACCCCATGTCGAGATTGTGTGCACCACAATTAGCAAAAATAAAAGAGTCTATTATAGTAAGTTGGCTATGCTACTCTTGAATGTGTTGCCTATCCGAGGGGCTATGCCTGTGAGATTACTTAAGAGGATCTGGAGTTTCTTCTATTAATTTGGTGTGATTTGGTATGATGCAAAATTACAGACTGAGTGGTTGTTTGGCCACAGGGTTATGAAGTCTATGTAATTTGCAGTGTGTGTGTGTGTTTGTCCATGAAACTATTTGGCTATGATACGGAATGTTGAGCTATAATTGATATCGAGTTTTTTCGACCTTTCTAGTCGGATTCGTGAAATTTGGCGTTACTATGTGCTCTACACACCACAACTTCATTATTTATATCGAGTTATTCGTCCTTTATCGTTAATTCTTTTCGTTTCAAGTGAATTTGATAATACCTCCTCAAAAGTACAAAACCACACTTATGGTGGAAGGTGTTGTATATGCTGTTGGAAACTTATTCCCCCCCTTTTCACCCACCCCAACCTTAGTCCTTCCCCACAACCCATTACTCTATTCCTCAGCCTCTCCATTAATGCTGTCATCGAGCACCAACACCACCGCTGTATCCATCAACTTCACAATACTATCTATGTAATTGCGGTCTTTGTTGGCCATTGTTCTGATCGTGCAAATGTCTTTTCTCTGTTCAATGTTGTCTTACCAAACAACACTGACTTATGTAATTCAATGGTTCCGATTTGACCGATGAAGAATGCTTGACTGAAGGTCTAGTACAGTAGGTAGCAGACGTGTTCATTTTGGCTCCTGAGTGAGAACAATAAATAGGTGATGCACCACCAATAGCAACATCATCGCAGTTAACTCTACAATGCCCATCACCAACAATACATGTGTATGATGAAAGATTTATGTAAATCAATGGAAGGAAAATACGTGCATATGATGAAAGATTTATTTGCTAGCCTAAGTTGATGACATTCAAGCAGTTGTGTGCAACGAGGATTTGCGCAAACTTGTAGAAGCAACAGTTGTGCAGAAAGCATTTGAACTGGTGATGGGATAAAATTTGTCCTCTTACATTACATATAACATCAATAGATGCATAACCGAGTTTATATATAGATTTTTTATTACTTGACTTTAATTAATCAATCCTGAAAGTTCATGATAAGTTTTTTATGATTTGACGTAAATAAGTATATTTTAGCAGAGGCCAAAGGTCACCTCATTAGCTTCTAATGACATTTCCAAACGAATTAGTGTAACATGACCAAATTAAACAAGCAGGTAATGAATAGACGTGCGTGTTACAAATTCATTCACTGTTGTGCACCTGGAAGGTGATTTTGATTATTCATTTATCAAAAGGAAAACATAACTGATTTGCGTTTAACAAATACTCCTATTGTACCGTTGAGTGCTTCCCTCCAAATTGCTCGCGCTAATATCAGCAAGTGGATAGGATACCAAAATGACAAGTAGAAACAGCAAAATCCCTTAACTGAAGGAAACTTTCTACCGGTAACAAAAGTACATAGATAACATCAATAACTTCACAAGCAGCATTGTTAGCTGCTGCACATTACAACGCGACATTGTTAGCTGCTGCACCATAGCAGCTAATCACACATATATAACAAGAGGAAACAAATAGCGCATCCTGACAAGATTTTAGACCTTCTCCATTGGCATATCATACATTCTCTAATTTGCTAGCTACGACTTTTGCCTTTTCTTCGGCCTGGTTCTGTGCACAAAACATTTAATAAGTAAGCAACAAAAAAAAGCCAAAAACAAACGTCTCACAGAGCAATTAAAAGTGATCTGACAATGAGTATGAGTTGCACATACACCAAAAAGTATAACCATTGCATTTCATGGACCTTAGATTTGCAGGTACGATTTAAATCAGTATCAATGTTTCCCTCAGCCTGATTTATTATTAACATTTCATTATTTACTTTTGTGATAGCCATTGTGGCACCCCACAAGACTCATACCATAAGTTGATCCAAAATTTTAGACCCTTCAAAATGAGAAATATTTTACTTGAGCCAAGGATCTATCAGAAACAATATCTCCACATTCACAGGATAGGAGTAAGGAGCGTACACACCACTCTCCCCTTGTGGAATTACACTAGGTATATGTTATTATCAAATGAAAATATAATTTTCTTTTTTTGGAAGAAAACATGTTTTGCCTAGTTAAGTTCTGAACATACTATTTGTGATTCTGTGTAGAGAAATCAATCAAAAAGGTAGAATTAGAAGGAAATGTAAGCAGACACCAAAATCGGAACTCTCCCTGTCATGCTCTCAATTTAGAGCATGTTGTATTCATCATTCAAACATTAGGAAGTTTTCAGATAACTAATGATTCATGTAGAAAATTCCTGACCAGTTAAACGTCAATTTCTAACTCTATGGAACGAGGCAATTCTTTATCCTTTATCAAACGAAACCCAAAAAATGCTAAAGAAAACAAAAACATGTCATATACACTTCCAATTACAATATTTGTTTGAGATAGGAAGTAGCTTCTTAGATCCTGTATTAAACAAAACCCAATAAATGCTAAAGAAAACAAAAACATGTCTCCGATGATGACATGTTTGTGACCACAAGTTCAAACATTACCTTTGATATGTGCCAAAAATCTTTTTTCTTATACTCTTTACACTGCCATATAAACTAAAATGGAGGTACTACAACATAAGAAGCATAACTTCATTTTATCTTACCAAAAAACCCATAAGAGCTCCCCCCCCCCCTCCCCCCCCCACCCCCACCGCTAAAATCTGCAAGAATCAGTATCATCTTCCCATAATCATGCCACTAAAAGAAAAGGATATGAAGATCAAAGTGGCATGGTATCTTAACCATTTGAATAAATTTCAGTGGCTGGAGTAAAACATAAAACAAACACTTCGAAGCAAAAACAAACCTTATGAGAGCTGAAGAAGAATATTCATGAAATGGAAGTGGAATGAGCTCCTAGCAAAGACAGTCACTGGTGTAAAACTTACACTAATTATGTTCTCGGTGAAAGTTATTAGCATCTGCAATCAATCTTTCCTCTCTACCCATCCCCAATTTTCCCTACCATGACAGTAGATACCAAATTCCACATTAATCTCTTAGCTGTGTTTCACGGAGTTGCTTACAAGTGTGTATGGGATAGTATCAGGTACAAAATCAAGCACCTCTTTGCTAAATTTTCCAATTTTGAAGAATCCATGCACATTGCACACCGGCTGACACAGATACCTCAAGACAAATGAAGTATACTATATAACTTTAGACTTTAAGAGTTCGGGAACAATACAGCGCCCAAAATCATATATGTCCCTTTAGTCTGTTTATTGGAAGCCCACCACATTTATGCACAGCACAAGTAATTCTTCACGGCCCTGTAATACCTCAAGCAAACATTTCATTATCTACCATTTTCTTCTTGAAAAGAGGTGTATAACAAAGTGATCAATGTTCGTGGTCTCCAGATGTTAGATGTCACTATAACATAGGTAGGCTAGCAACAGTCTGCACAACTACATGGGAAGCTCTCAACCATCTACTTAAACTTCTTACATAAAGCGTTACAGTTTCAGAAAAGAAACAAAGAATAGCATCTTTATCATATTACATTCTCAGTTTTCTTTAAGAACTACATTGGGTTGCATAGTATTTCAAATTTAAGGAGTAGAAACGCCAAGAAAGTTTTCTTGGTAAAGTCAAGGCATCGGGTGCTAGACTCCCAGTCATGGCTCGACCAGATATTGAGTCGTGACAACGTTCAAGAGATTTAAGTAGGGGATTGTAACTGGAAAGCAACAGCAAGGACTTCATCCTAAATAAAACCTTTTTAGTTGCAGCAAAAGACCGCACCACCATGTTGTATTAGTTAGGACTCTTTTAGCGTATATACAAGGCTAGCCCTTTCTCTCAAGCGTCTTGGTATTGGATCCCATCTTCTGTTAACATGAAGATGAATTAGATTCTATTCGAATTCTTTATTCTTAAGAGAATCCCCCACCCGAACCATTCTTAAGACCACCAAGCTCTCTCGAATGAATTCTACTCTTTCTGCTTTTGAGTTCCTCATTATGCCTAAGAACAAACTAAAACCTGAAGTCATAACCTGCAGGTACATGATCCTAGAAAGGAAATGACATGAAGGAGGCAAAACTACAGAGGAACTGTAGGAAAAAGGTCTAGTGAAGACTAAATTTGAAGTTTATATATCCTTGATCCACATCTGTAAACAATTGTTGTTGCAATGATTAACATAATCTGTACCACTGTAAGAGGTAAAGTTAAAAGTGCTAACTAGAAAAAAAGATGCATCCACAGTTAAGACCAAGTGGATGTTTTCTGTGACACAAACTATAGAAGACAATACTTAACCTTAAAGAGTACTTGATCAGAAAGTAGAAACCAGATAAATAACACTTCGAAATCACATGAACTTGTAACTATAGTATACATCCAAACAAGGGGCGGAGCTAGGTGGGGGTTCAAGAATTCGAACGAACCCAACAACTTTTCCGTAGATTTTGTATTTGTATTGGAAAATTAACTAACTATATATATGTATATTAACTTGTGAACTCCTAACAAAACTGACTGACGACTAAGTGGTAAGGAATAGACCATGAAAATGTTTCCACATTAGAACCTCCAAACTCCTAATCCTCACTCCACCTCTGTATTGGAAAATTAACTAACTATATATATGTATATTAACTTGTGAACTCCTAACAAAACTGGCTGACGACTAAGTGGTAAGGAATAGACCATGAAAATGTTTCCACATTAGAACCTCCAAACTCCTAATCCTCACTCCACCTCTGAATTCCAAACCTTACCCCAACAACACCAAACAAGAAATTCAACAAATTTGAGAAACAAACTTAAAACTTACAATATTTTTGCTCTCATAGTAATCATCTAATGCCCACTGATACTTCGACTGATTCAATCCAAACCAGTATGCCACTTGTTCATCCAAACTCGCATGAGCTATAAAAATCCATATACAAAAAATCACTAGCATAAACTGAAAAAAAAAAAAAGAACAATATTCATGAAATCAAGATCTGAAAATCTAGAATAGAATAAAGTTACAGTCTTTTTAAAAAGATAGGGCGAAAAAAGGTACCATTTTGAACTTTAGCAACAGCGTTCCAGAAAAACCTAAAAGAAGAGTGAGAGGGTTTATCATACTGCATTGGAGGAGACCAAACCGGACATGACTTATCGACCACCTGAACCGGTGGTGTTTGAACGGGTTGCGGCTGAACTGGTGGTGGTAGCTCGGTAGAACCGGATTTGGGTGTGGGTGGAGGGGTCATGAAAACCGTGTATGGCCCGATCTTACCGATCCTCGGAGGAGGAGGAGAAATACATTCAGTGTTAATGGTCATTTTCTTCAAGTAATTTTGCTAACAAATTTGGGAATGAAAGGCCTTGCTTTGGGGTTTTGAGGAGTGAAAAGAATCTACAAACACAGGTCAAATAAAGTCATTAAAAATTTTGACTTTGACAGAAAACTTAAGAAATAAAGATTTTTGAATTTTGTGCTTTAAAATAAGTGATGGATATTTATGTGATTATAAATTATTTTATTAAGAGTAAAATAGTTATTTTAAAGATAAATTATTTCTCTCTCCGTTTTAAAAAGAATGACCTTTTTTCCTTTTTTGGTAATATTTTAATTTCAGCTTTCCACGTGGCATGTTTAAAGCCACAAGATTGAAGGACAATTTAGTACATTTGACATAACTTTAATTTAGGACCACAAGATTTAAAAGTCTTCTTTATTTTCTAAAACTTCGTGTCAAATCAAATTAGGTCTCTCTTTGTGAAACAGAGGGAGTATTTAATATGTATAGAAATATATTAATTTTTTTTTTGAAGGACTAAAAAGAAAAATAAGTCATATAAACTGAGACAGAGAGAGTATTTTGTTTTCTTTTATTTTAAAATGATGTTTGTCCATAAGAAATAATGAGTATTATTTACTAGTTCTTCATAAATAAACCCACAAAAATTTGAAATCAAATAGAGTCTCTAAAACATATTTCAAATTTTTTATGGATTAATATATACGAAAAATTGAGAAAATTGTCTAATTCATGTTAAATAATTCCTAAATTCTAAAAAAAATGGTGTGGATCCTATAGAGGATATAAATATTGTTCCCCAAATCATTACGAAGGGTCCTGTAAAGATTTTGCAAAAAAAAAAAAAGGGAAACTCCTCAACATACTTATCACCAAAAAATTATGAACTACCTACCACACACGAAAAAGTGAGAAAATCGTCTAATTCCTGTTGGGTAGCTCCTAACATCCTAAAAAAGTGGTGTGGATCATGATTAGGCTATAAGTATTTTTCCCCTGAGTTATTACGGAGGGTCCTATGGTTTTTGCAAAAAAAAAAAAAAATCATCAAAATTCATATCACCAAAAAATTAATGTAATAGAACACATGAAAAATTAAGAAAATCGTCTAATTCATGTTGAGTGGCCCCTAAATGATTAAAAAAGGTGGGGGATCATGGTGATGACATATGTATTATTCCTCCCGGTCATTATGGAGGATCCTATAAAGTTTTTTCGCTAAAAAGTGCCCGAGATTTATATTATCAAAATTTCATGTACTACCTACCACACATGAAAAACTAGGAACATTGTTTAATTCTAGTTGAGTGACCCCTAAATGATTAAAAAAGGTGTGGATCATGGTGAGGCTATATGTACTATTTCCATAAGTCATTATGAAGGATCCTGTAAAGTTTTTTGCAAAACAATGCCTGAAATTCATATTACCAAAATATTCATGTACTAACACACATGGAAAACTAAGAAAATCATTTAATTCATGTTGAGTGGCCGCTAAATGCTAAAAAAGTAGAATGGATCATGGTGAGGAAATAGGTATTGTTCCATGAGGTCAATACGGAGGGTCCTGTAAATTTTTTGCAAAAAAGGCCCAAAATTCAAATCACCAAAAAATTTTTGTACTAACCCACACAAAAAACTAAGAAAATCACCTAATTCTTGTTAAGTGGCCCTTAAATGTCAAGAAAGTGGTGTAGATCATGATATGATGAGACTAAAAGTATTGTTCCCACATGTCATTACCAAGGGTTTTGAAAAGATTTTTGCAAAAAAAGTCTGATATCCATATCATCAAATCATTCAAGTACTCACATACGAAAAATTAAGAAAATTGCCTAATTCTTATTGAGTGTCTTCTAAATGCTAAAAAGTGATTGGATCAGGGTGAGACTATAGAAATTGTTCCTCCATGTTATTATGGATGGTGCTGTAAAGTTGTTTGAAAGAAAATGTCCAAAATTCCAACAAAATCATATACTAACACAAACACACAAAAAAATATGCACTGTTTATATATTTTTGTTGAGGAATATATTTGATTTGATTGTACACTTTGACGGTCTCATCATATAGGAAATATTTAACTAGTGATATATTCAGGTTCTAGTGAACGTTTTTAAGGATAGTTAGTTTCTAGGCGAAACCCAGGGCAAACCCCCAAAAAAGTAATAAAGAGTTTAGAATCTTGTAGTCATAAATTAAAGATCGAGGTGTATAACATATCAAAATATCATTTCAATCTTGTGGTCTTAAACATGCCAGACAACGAAATCTTGAAATTGAAGTATTGCTAAAATAGAAAGTGACATTCCTAAAAATTTAAGTTTACACTTTTACATATACATATAGAAGACCAGAATTCTACATGAACAAGATAGATTTCTCTATTCACCTTTCACATTGTTAAAAATGTACCTCAAGCATGATTGAGTCCATTGGTGTTTTTAGCTTGTTGATCCTCCGAGACGATTTTCTTCCAGAACCAATGCTTTTCCCAAAGACGCATCATCTCTTCAATCGGAACTCCCTTTGTTTCGGGCAAGAAGAGATAGATGAAGATCGTCATGACAGCAATCCAACCGGAGAAAAATAGGAAAATCCCAAACCTCATAACACATAAAAGTGAGAGGAAAGATTGTGCTATTGCAAATGTAAAGAACAAATTCACAGTAACTGTTATACTTTGGCCTGCTGATCTTGTCTCTAAGGGGAAAATTTCACTTGGCACTGTCCAGCCAAGAGGCCCCCATGAGTATCCAAATGCAGCAACAAAGAGGCAAATGAAAACAACTACTATAATCGAGTAACCTCTTGATAGCTCCTTGTCACTTCCAAATTTGAGTCCCAAGATTATCGCAACAATAACCTGTAATAAGGATAGCAAATTATCTTTCATATGATATAACCAATAAATTTAATTAACTTCTATATACTGACAATGACAAAACTTGGCCTCAGGTGATAGGTAAACGCTCAAACTTTGAGTATGTAGATCTATGACACCTCAACTCATCTCCATTGTGTCAGTTGAACATTCCAACTTACAAAATGATCATCTAGACACCTATAAAATTTATGTGTCACGTTAGCGTTGGGTGCCCATGAGACAAAGTGGGGACGAGTTGGAGTGTTTAGTTGACAGTTGAAACCAAGTTGAGGAGTCTAGATGTGCACTCACAAAGTTGAAGTGCTTACTTGTATGCTTAACTTCTATATAGTGACAGTGAAAAAACTTTTACTACTATAGATAACTATACAAGGCGGAAGAACAATGTACTTCAGAAATTCTAAAAAAGATCAAGCAATGTGAACCTTAGGTCCTGTCGTTCTTGATTGTGAATCAAGGCGAAAGGTAGGATGTACTTGTTCAGGTAATGTCATGAACAAAATGATGACATTCTTTTTTGTTATAGAAAGGAGAAGGGAAAAGGCCAATTTCCTTGCCGAAAGATTTGGTTACTTTGCATAGATTTCTACTTTCTTTAGGCGACTTTCTTGCTTGACGAAAAGAATTTCAGATAACAGTCCGTAAAAGTGGAAGAAGTAACCTGGAAAATAAGTAGAAAATCTTTACCTGGCAGATGATCATTTGGATTCCACCGGTAATAAGAAGAATTCTTCGACCCCATCTATCAACAGTGGCCATCGATACAAGTGTAGATGAAGCAAGAACTGCACCAGTCAAAGCGGAGGAATACAGAGAGGCTGCTCTTTTAAACCCCATACTCTGAAACAATACTGGGGCATAAAAAAGTATGATATTAATGCCTGTAAGTATCTGAAAAGTCGGCATCAAAATCGCCATAATTAACTGCGGCCTGTTTCTCCTTTTAAGAATGTTTCTAAACGGATGCTTAACCAAACGTGCTAATTCACTTGCATCCACCATGTCTTCGAATTCTGCATCTACATTCTCGGTTCCTCTTATCCTCTCTAAAACTCGTCTTCCTTTAGTTTTGTTTCCTTGTTCGATTAAGCTGTTCGGTGTCTCGGGAAGAAGCATGCCTCCCACTGTCATCACGAAAGCCGGTGCTGCTGCTAAGCCTAAAGAAAGTCTCCATCCCCATGGATGGAGTTTACTTGTTCCATAGTTTATCATGTTTGCTGTGAAGATTCCGAGTGTTGTTGCTAATTGAAACATCATGTTCAGACATCCTCTTAGGTGTGCTGGTGCCATCTCTGATAAATATAACGGAACTGCCTTCAAGAAGTGACACAGAGTTAAAATATTTATCTTTAAAAAGTTTCGAGTAACTTTTATGAGTTTAACTTGTATACATGACAGTATAAAAGAATTTACGTACTATCCAATCAGAGGCGTATCTAACGGGGGGTCACCGGGTTCACGTGAACCCATGGTACCCTCCCGAGATCATATATAGTAGTGTTATATTTTAAAAAAATAATTAAAATATAGATGTGTGAACCCACACTTGAAGTATGTGTATCACATAAGGTGATTATGACTGAGTGCACCTCTCTTCGCGGGGTTAGAAATTTGAATTTTATATTTATCGTGTTTTATTTTTCTTTCTAAAATTAGATAACACTTCTTTAAGTAGTAATTGGTGTTATAATTTTAAAATTTAACGGTTTTCAATAGTAAAAATCTAAATGTCAAACCGATCAAATTTATATCATAGATCAACCTTTTTATAACAGTGCACCTATCATCTCAAAATCCTGGATATGCCTCTGTATCCAATCACCTATATTACAAGTAATTGTTTATTAGTATGCTGAAAACAAGGCATGCTACCTTGCTGTAACATGCTAAGATACAGTGATAGTGTTAAAAATTGTCCCGAACATGAGGCAATGTGATTCGATTCTTTCTCCAGTATCATACTTATTCATTTCTCTCAGTTTTATGAGAAAACAAACGTGTGTGATTCAAGAAAGTTCTTTATAAAAATCTGTGCTTATTGAAAGTAATCCATCTTTTATTTTTTGTATAAATAACTTAATATAGCCGGCATGGTCGGTGAGAATTTATATAACTGGTCTGAACTTGCTTGGGATTGAGGCGTACTTATTGTTGTAAACAGATAACAGAACAGGAACACGTGACAACTAAATTTCAAGGTGAATTACCTGGTTGCCAAAGCCAATGCCAACACCTAGCATAATTCGTCCGAAAAGAAGCATGCCAAGGTTGATAGCAGCGGCATTAAGAACTGCTCCAAGAAAGAAACTAATGCCACCGCATATTATACTTGCACGACGTCCATGGTTCCTTGTGATAGGAGATGCTACCAGAGATGCAACTAAACCAGCCATGTATAAAGACGAGGTAAATGCAGCAAGAACTTGGTTATTATACTTGCAATAGTTGTCTTCGTGGACGTGCTGCTTCTTTAGGTATACTGAGTAGAAGAATCGACGAAGAAATTCATCCATCGACGTCACCCCCCCTGTTATCATGCATGCAGTGAAGATATATTTAAGAAAATAAAAGTGTCTGTCCTCTAACAATTTATATTTTCAGATTAGACGGTCACACATTAATTTCAACATAGTATCAAAGCAAACGGACCACAGATGTCCTTCGTTTGAATCTCTAAGCTTTAGATGAAATTAGTCGCATATTTCAACATTAATGACGCAGTTCGTTTACTCTTCAAATGGAAGTTCAAGAAGTTCCAGAGACTAACTGTAGAGTAGTCATAGCCATCCAGCCCGGTCTGCCGGAGGGGCAGGTGTAATTCATGCTAGAATTTTCCAAAAAATACAACTTCACTTGTGTCGAATCCATCAAAAGTATGTACTTTTAAAAGGATTTGACATGCTTAAAGTGGCATTTTTAAACTCTCAAGACAAAACAGTCACACAATAATTCAACATGGTATGAAAGCAGGCATACGTTCATCAATTGAATCTCTAAGATTTTAAATGAGATGGTCACTCAGTCCACGATAATGCTGAAAATGATCATACAATTAAACAAAACAATGAAGTAGTCTTTTCACTCTATAAGTTGAGAATCTACAAACATATAAAATCTCAGCTCGGTGCACTAAACTCCCACTATTCGTAGAGTCCGAGGAAAGGCCAGACCACAAGGCTCTATTGTACACAGCCTTACCGTGCATTTGTGCACATTTATAACAAGCTGAATTTTCCTTTTAAAATTTTCAAAAGGAAAATTTATTTCTGATCCATTTTCTGTTCTTATTAGTTACAATTTGCCACTTTTTAATCTTTGTTATTTCACCCTTTTTTCGAAAATAGTTGAAGTTCCAGAGGAGTAGGTATAATTCATTGCTCCAATTTACCAAAAATGTCACCTCATTCGTGTCGGATTCATAAAAATGCGTACTTTTTAGAGGATTTGACACTGGTGAGATAACATTCTTGAAAAATCCGAGCACAAGAGTGAGCCCCTTTTTCCAAACAAGGAGTGCAATTGAACACATTGTTCGGATCTTTCAAAAATACTGCCACCCCGTGCACAAATCCATTAGAAATTACAATTTTTAAAGGATTTGACACGAGCATGATGACATTTTTGAAAAATCCGAACAATATAACAATAATTCATCTTCTTCCAATTCTGGAAGCCTCCTCCAGCTAGTCTCCTACCACATAGCATAAAAAGAAAAGGAAAAGCTCTTCTTAGCTCTTTTTTAAAAGGGGTGGATTAAACTCATTACTCATATCACGTCGTTGCACCCGTGTCAGATCCATAAAACATGTAAAAACATAAAAATTTTAACACATGTATACTAACATTTTTGAAAAATCCGAACAAGTAATTCATCTTTCCTCCAATTCTATAAAAGGAAAAGGGAAACTTTCTATTATTTCATCATCAATTTATAAACTAAAATTACAATAATTTTTTCCAATAATTATCATAATTAATCACCTGAAATTCCAATATCATATCCAAAGAGTGAACCTCCAACAGCAGCAACAATACATGCTATGATGACATAAAGAGTGAGTTTTCCATTGTAATTTTCAGCTCTTTCTTTGTTTACACCAATTGAAGCAATTCCTCCTCCTGCCATCTTCAATTTCTTGAAAAAAAAATATGAATCAAAGAAGAGAAATTTTGTTAAAATTTTCTTAATAACATAAGTACATTTGTTCTTTCTGTTCTCTCTGTTTTTTTTCACTTTGATGGACTTGACTAGTAAGTACTTTTCAATGGGCAAATCATTTAATATAAAAGTGTCACTCGGTTTTAATTTGTTTGTCTTATTTATTTATTTTAGTCAGTTTTGAATAATAACTTATCTTTTTAATTTTTTTAATAATTGTTTAATTTTAATTTTTTATGTGACATGTTTAAACCAATAAAATTAAAGGACAGTTGGAGTTTGACATATTTTTAATTTAAGATCACAAGATTCAATTTTATTTTATTTTATTTCTTAAATTATGTGTGTAGTCACTATATGATAAATAAATCGAAACGGAGGAAGTATTATTTCATCTGTCTTAATTTATGTAATTTTTTTTTGCTTGTCAAAGAGTTAATTTGACTAATTTTTAAAGACGAAAAGTAACTATCAAAAACAAATTTTTTTCAAGTTAATATGAATAAAAAAAAATATGTGTAGACATTGAAATTTTGTGGGACTCTACAAGATGTGTTCAATTTGAGTTTGGACTCTACAAATTGTGTTCAACTCAAATTAGGATTCTTGGAAGCTACTCAACCCTAAACCCTAATTCACACCTATATAAAGGGTACAAAATTTCCTTAAAAGACATCTGAAAGATCCCATAAATTCTTGGGTATTTTTAAAGATCAAGATCTCGAATATTCCATAAAAGTCATGGAATATTCATATAGAGGTCAAATCCAAATCATCTTAGTTCGAGAAATATGCCACTAATGACCCTCGAATCATAGTTTAATCTTAGGAGAGTAGATTCCCTTTCATGGCTAAATCTTAGGAGAGTAGAATCAAGGGAGAAACAAAATTGTACCTGCAATCTTTATCAATAAAATTATGTTCTTCATTTTTTTTGTGATTGTAATTTATTTTCCGTCACTTTAAAATTCATTGCAAACAATATGTATTTTATAATATTACTCAAAATTCATAAAATTTGAATCATTTATAAGAGATATAAGTGAACCATAAATTCAGATAGGATGGAGGAATACTAGTTTAGTTTTTTTTAACTTGAATAAAGTAAAAAATACTACCTCTGTCTATATTTTTTATTCTGTAGAGTCTAATTTTAAATATTTTTATTTCTATCTTTTTTCGTTTTTTAGTATAATGATCATATAAATTATGACAGTCAACAAGTACGAAGAGAAATTATATTTTATTTTTTTAGTGTTAACTACTTGGAGTTAATAGTCTGTTGAATTTTTGTACAAATAGTTTTGGTTCTTTTCTTGTAAAGAAGTTATTTTTGTCAAAATCTTTTTTAGTACTTGTCAACTTTTCATTTATTTTTGTCTCATATATGTGGTTAAAATTTCACATCTACCTCATTTATTAAATTTTAGACTTAACAATGGCCAAGTTGAACAATTTGCCATTAATTGCATAGCCACTAGATAATAACAAAAAAATAAATGAAGTGATGTTTCAAGATAAGAATGTTGTTAGGTTGTTCGTCTTATTTTTGTTTGTTATGAAATTTAAGAAAATAATAAAAAGAAAATTTTAAATTTTATAATCTTAATTAAAGATATATCAATCTTATAATTTTAAACATAAGTAAATTGAATTAAAAAAAATGTCAAAAATGAAAAGAGATATTTTTTATACAGACTTAAAAAAAAAAAGGACAAACAAAAATATGATTTAATGGAAAAAAAATAATTTTTTAATTTAGATTTGAGTTTTATGTATGAATTTCTTTTGACAAGAAGTGTTTTTTTTTTTCGAATAACACTACGTGGTATAAATTTAAATTAATCAAACACTAATATAAAAAAAAATGGAATAAAGGAAAAGGACAAGTTCTACCTATCATGGAATACATAGATAGAAAGATATAGTTATACGCAAATTAAACGTGGTCCATATAGGATTGGAAAAAGTTTTTCACAAATGTAACTATTTTGTTTTAAAAAGTTTTCAATAATGTATGGTTTTTTGTAAAATAACAAAAGTAGTTAGATGGATCCACATAGATAATAGAGATTTTTTTTTTTTTTTGTTAATATAAATATTTTTCTTTTGAATTTTGGTTAATTTATTCTTTTGCATGACTTCTCAAGTTGTTTTTCATTTTCGGTGTCTGAAATCTATATTGAAGCTTCGACTAAATTCAAATCGTGCATTGTAGGATCCATTTAAAAATGACGCCCCTAACATAATTTTCTTCATATCTCAAAATTCAAACCTAAAAAATTTTACTAAGAATAAAGCAGTCCTAAACTGCGTTGTTTTTCACACAACCCATGTTGATGACTTGTCAAGTTGTTATAATGATGGTAGTAACATGGTGCATCGTGGCTTCATCTATCTTTTTACATATTTAAGAAATGAGATTATTTAAGGTGGATATTTAATTAAGGGTGTTTAGAAATTATTTTTATGAAATTGGATATAAAATATATTAATTATAATACTTATTTATTTATTAAACTAAACAGTAATGAATTTATAATTATACTTCATTAGTTACTTGGAAAATAATAAATATAGTTTTGACTTTTTGGTATTGTGTCCATGAATTAATTATTTCATGTAGTTGGTGGTATATTTAAAAATTAAAACAATACGCCAACTAATATATTAAATTATACCTGAAATAAATTACAACCGAACAATTAATAAAATTATATCAAATGTTTATATATCAAGATTATTTTTCTTATACTCTTACCAAACAACCCCTAGTTGGTCAGAGTTATAACGACTCCATTTTTAAAGTCATGAGACTATACTAGAATGGAAATTAGTGAAACTGATAATCGGATTAAAAAGATCTAATGTATGTAGTCTTTGTAAAAATATTATTTGTATAATTTGAACTTGTGATATCTTGTTTGACCCTATGTATAGACTATATAATATAGTTTTTTCTAATTATAATTTAAAATTTATGATTGAAAATTCATTTCTTTTTAACATATTAGATTCTAAACTACTTCTATCTTATACAAATTCGATGGATTTTTTTACAATAAATTAAAATTATTAAATTCGGTCAAATATACTTTAACTTCACGTAAGTAACACATAACACAGTATACAATATCCACTAGTTTGAAATATTGTAATTCAGATCTCAATTTAACATAAGAATATATACTATCCAAAGTCAACTATTTTGGTTGAGTCTAGCCTACTAGGATCAATAAAAATTCATTTCATAACTCTTGCACAACCAATAATTGATTGATTTGTTTATCTCCTTTCTCCAGGACGTTTTACCTTTGCTTTATCGGTAATTCGAAATCATTACTCACAATCTTAAAGTTGAAAGTGAAGAGTGCTTACCATCCGAGCAGCTCACTCTTATCTTGATTTATTTTTTGTTTGACATCATATTCAATATTTTTACTAATATAATAAAGCCAAAAACCATTTTAACTAATAATTTCTTACGATCTCTTTAATTATAATCTATATTTATCTTCCATTAACTAAAATAGTATATTTTTTTTTTTAAATGTTACTTCTATTATCTCAAATTATCTGTCGTAATTCTTAAAAATAGTTATCGTAAATTATTTGTTATTTTAGAAGTTCAAGATAAGTTCTTTTTCCATTTTATCCTTAATAGCAATTGTTCTTGAAAATTATAAACACCTCAGCTATTGAGTAATGAATAATATAAAATAGTCAAAACTCCTCCCAATAAATAGTTTCGGATGTATAGAAGAGAAACAGGAAGAGAAAATTCAAATTAGGAGAGAAACACTTTAATAAACCTTTAAAAAAAATGATTGCGTTCATAGATTGGGACGTGCATCATACTTATTAACTTAGTGAAGGACATGCAATTTATACATTTTTAAACTATGGTGAAATTAGTATAATCATGTAAAATAATACTCTCAAAATTTTTGGAATGGGAATAATTGAAGTGGGAAAATAGAACTCTTTCATTTTTGCTGTTTTTTCTCCTTATTTTGAGATGGATTTGGAGATTCATTATTCTTCATTGTGTCAAGTTTGGTAAGCTTTAAGTAATTAATGAAACTCACTCACTTTTTTTTTAGGTTGGTGAGTCATAAATGTTATGCTGTGTCATTATATTAAAAAAAGTATTTTATAGTCTTTGACATACATAATTTTTTTTTTAACTTTACGGTAAATATGTATTTTTAGCGGCAATTAACATTTTTTATATATGTTTCTAAAGTCTTTAGCGATACTTGATCTTATGCAGTGTCATTATATAAAAAAAAGTACTTTTATAGTCTTTGAAGGGTCATTTTAATTGGACGCAAATATAAATTCATAATTCGGAAATAACAGAAGTATCACTAAAAATAGGTACACATTAGTCGAAGCAATGTCACATGACACTACATTATTTTTAATTTTATATAAAAGATAGAAAGAAGATAAAATTCTGCGGAATGACGGTTTGGACACCACTTTGGCTACATTAGGTTGCAGGTTAAGAACTGTCACACCGCTACGAGAGACCGCTTCTAATTGATGGAATAAAAATAATAATCTCAACATAATAATTTTATGATAGAATAAAATAAATTTGTGAAATATTATGTACCAACCAGAAGACCCCTAAGAGCTATTTGGACATTAAAAGAAACATTTCAAAATACTCCATTGTTTAGTTATAGAATATATTAATTTTTTAAAAATAAATTTCAGGTTTGAAAAATTAATTTTACTTTTTCTTAAGTGGAAAATGTTTTTCTACTCGGGATACTTTTAACTTGTTATTCAAACGTGCAGTCCATAACCTGCCCTTAAATGCGAAATGCTTAGTATATCGAGCTGTCTAATAAATTTCAGGTATGAATGATTTCTTATTGGCGGATGGGTGGGGGTGGAATCCGACTTCCCAATGTTGTTAAAGCAATCAGGAAAAATGGTTGCCCGTAAGGTGTTTGTTTAAATGTCTGAATGAATTCTTTACCTTCGTGGAGGATGTTTCACTGTATTCAAAATGGTTGCCTGTAAGGTGTTTGTTTGAGTGTCTAAATGAATTCTTTAGCTTTGTGTAGGATATTTTACTGTCATGTTGAAGATGGTTAGATAGTTCACTCTGACTATGGCATTGCACTTTCTAATTGACATTGAGATGTTTCTGGTTAACTGAAACTTCAAGTGGTAATGATCACCAGGGCATGCGCTGGCGCCATTGACATGCACTGTCATTGTCTGAAATCTGAAATGGAACCTTGATCTATGGCTAAACCTCAACATGATCACCATGTGGAACAAGCATAATAGATTCTTGATCATTTAACACTCTCTCTCTCTCTCTCTCTATATATATATATATATGTTTAAGGATCGGGTAGTACATATATTTAATACACTGTTTTGGAGTTGGTAGGAGGGCTTATCATGTTGCACAATATCATACATGATTAACTCAATAAAGAAAATATTTTTCTGACTTTATAACATTTTGTAGTGAATCAATCAATTACACCTCAACCTGCATATTAATATGGAGCTTCCTCAATATTATCACCAAATAGTAGTTTCATAAATTGATTCACATGTTAATAGATGGAAGTATCAATAATATTCTGTAATATCTGTAGGTTTTGCTGTTCTGCTGATTCATGTGATGATAAAACTTTTTCATTTCATTGATAAATTGCTGGTTGTTTGTCGATTCAGGGGACTACTTAACAGATTTGTATATTTAAAGTAGTTCTACTTTTGTAGGTTTAGTGCATCAGATTTTTTGAAGAGATTGAAAGGAAAGAGGCTGATGCTGGTAGGAGACTCAGTGAACCGAAACCAGTTTGAATCTCTCCTGTTACATAATATAACCCAAACCACCCTTGGGGTGAAAAATTAGAACAGTCGTATATCTGAACCTGGATTCCCATTTAACTACAATTTTTTGGAGTTTCAAATGAGATGACGATTATTTGGACAACTTCTTTGAGTTCCACAAGAGATTTATAGCTATCTGATAAGAAGATGCAGCAAGGTACAACTTTTGTAATGAATGAGAGGCAAAGGTTGGCTGAACTACTGAGAAATTGTTCTAAGATTTTGTCTTTAGATGTGGGAAAGCAAGTTCATGGAGCTGTATTAAGGATGGGTTATGCGTTTGATTTGATGATAAGCAATGATCTCATTGATATGTACGGGAAGTGCGGTAGAATGGAGCTAGCTCGCTCAGTGTTTCACAAAATGCCTGAAAGGAATGTGGTTTCTTGGACGGCTTTAATGTGTGGATATTTACAACACACTAATGCTCAAGAATCCTTGTTGCTTCTCTCTCGGATGCTCTTCTCAAATGTAAGACCCAATGAATACACTTTTTCCACTAACTTAAAGGCATGTGGTATTCTTGGTGTTCTGGAAAATGGACAACAGATTCATGGGTTGTGTACTAAAAGTGGGTTTGAAAAGTACCCAGTTGCAGGAAATTCAGTTATTGATATGTACTCAAGATGTGGGCAACTCGGTGAGGCTGAAAAGAAGTTCCATGAAATGCCAGAAAAGAGTCTCATAACTTGGAATGTAATGATAGCAGGGTATGCAATGGGAGGATTTGGTGATAAATCTTTGTGTCTGTTCAAACAAATGCAACAAGAAGGAGAAATGCCAGACGAGTTTACGTTTGCAAGCACATTGAAGGCTTGCAGTGGTTTTAAGGCAGTCCGTGAAGGAAGCCAAATTCATGGTTTTCTTATTACTAGGGGATTCCTTATTTCCAGCCAGAAAGTTATTGCAGGCGCCCTTATTGATTTGTATGTCAAATCAGGAAACTTGTTTGAAGCTCATAAGGTGTTTAGTCAAGTTGAACAGAAAAGTGTGATATCATGGACGACACTGACCGTAGGGTATGCTCAAGAAGGCAAACTAACAGAGGCAATGAACTTGTTCAAGCAGCTGAGGGAAAGTAGCATCACATTGGATGGGTTTGTGCTGTCAAGCATGATGGGTATCTTTGCTGATTTTGCTCTAATTGAGCTTGGGAAACAATTGCATTGTTGTGCAGTAAAAATACCTTCTGGGTTAGACATATCTGTATTGAATTCAATCATGGATATGTATCTAAAATGTGGGTTAATAGAGGAAGCCGAAACACTTTTTGATGTTATGCCAGAAAAAAATGTGATTTCATGGACAGTTATGATCACCGGGTATGGGAAGTATGGTCTTGGTGGAGAAGCAGTTGAACTATTCAAGAAAATGCATATGGATAGGATTGAGCCTGATGAGGTTTGCTACTTAGCTCTGCTCACCGCTTGTAGTCATTCGGGGTTAGTTCAAGAAAGTGAAGAATACTTTTCAAAACTATGCAATTCAAATTGTTTAAAACCCTCAGTAGAGCATTATGCTTGCATGGTTGATATCCTAGGTCGAGCTGGACGCCTAAGAGAAGCTAAGGTTGTGATAGAGAACATGCCTGTAAAACCAAATGTCGGTATTTGGCAGACACTGCTTGGTGCATGTAGAGTACACAAGAATGTAGAAATAGGGAGAGAAGTTGGGGAGATTCTCTTAAAATTAGATGGCAATAATCCGGTGAATTATGTTATGATGTCAAACATTTTCGCTGATGCCTGCCTATGGGAAGAATGTGAGGGATTAAGAGGACTGGTGAAAACAAAAGGTTTAAGAAAACAAGCAGGACAAAGTTGGGTGGAGATCGACAAGAAAATGCACTTTTTCTACAACAGAGATGAGACACATCCACTTACTAAAGCTATCCATGAATTTTTGTATAAGATGGAGAAGAAAATGAAATATGAACTCGGTTACACACGGGAAGTAAGCTTTTCATTACATGATGTTGAAGATGAAACAAGGGATGAGAGCCTGAGATTTCACAGTGAGAAATTGGCAATTGGTTTGGCACTTCTTTCTGGTGCCGATGAGATTGAGGGGAAGACAATTCGTGTTTTCAAGAATTTGAGAGTTTGTGGAGATTGTCATGAGTACATCAAGGGTTTGTCAAAGATTTTGAAGAAAATATTTCTTGTTAGAGATGCCAATAGGTTCCATAAGTTTGAGAACGGAACATGTTCCTGCAGAGACTATTGGTGATGACATATTTTAAGTGACACAACTAAGGAGAGAGAGAATTTGTGAAGGGCTTTCCGAAGCCTATCTAAGCAGGAAATGCTGCCAGAGCTCGAAGAGGTAATCTCCGACTTATAAATGAAAACACTAACATGAGAGTTCTTATCTTATGAAAGTGCATGTTGTATCATTGAAGGAAACGAGCAACATTGATCATTTAGCCTTCCCCACATTCTATATTCATTCTAATAAGGAAAAATGGTATTCTACAAATCTGTCAAACGTGGTTTAAGTTGTATTTAAACAGAGGCAGAGATTGGGATTCAGGTGGAAGTTGTAGTAAAGAGAGTAAACCTGTTTTGAGAGGAGCTATCCTTTGAAAATGAAGATTGTGGAGGAGGTGATTAAGGAAAGGTAGCTGCCAGTAGTCCTTTTAAACGTAACACAGTCGATAAATTTCCGCAAGGATGACCACCCATCAGTGTATGAGAAGATCGGTAGAAGGGTGAAGCAAGATTGTGGCCATTGGTGTCTACCCTGAGGCCCCGATGAATGGAATGAGCTAATCTGTGCCACTTTTTTTTTTTAACTTCTCCACTCGAACTCACAACCTTATGATTTGAAGTGAGCTGTGACACAAAACTCAGTGATCAATACAACAGCTACATCAAATCCCAAGCTAGTTGGGAAACAGTGTTCAATATGTGCACTAAATGTAACAGTGTCCATTTCAGTTTCTGCACCAAAATAGGCAGTAATTTTCCAAGATTCATTGATTACATGATGCAATTGTTCATACTCCATATTGACTCAATTTGGACACCACATAGTTTGGAAACTCAATGTATTTTATCTTTTTGAACTAGGAATAAGATGCATCCATTCATGGCCAATAAAATTAAGGACAAACATTTATGATCAAACATTTCTATAACAATTTCATTTGTTTAGAGAAAGGGAAAATGCATCATTTTCAATTATGGGATGTTACTGAACAGAACAATCATAAAAATGATGAAAGGGCTTATGTTGTGAAGATAAAGCCATGTGAGGACTATGCAATTGTTTGTGCCGATTTGTTCGAGTATCGTGGATTGAGCTGTGGTGATGAGATTGAACTCTATTGGGATACTATTTCGAATAATTTTAAATTCAAGTTAATTAAAAGGGGTCTAGTTTTGTGAAATCTTAAGATGATTTTTGTGAGGAGATTGAATGATTTTTGAAAGTAATAATATATAAATTTAACTGTTTTCCTTTTCCTATTTCTTAGAATGTCATGTTATTCTGTCGTTTTATTTTATGTGTTTTAATATAACAAGACATGAAGTTTAAGAAAGTAATGAAAACTTTTGAATCGTGTAGTAAAATGCGTATAATATATCCAAATATAATTAATTTTTTTTGAAAATCAATAAAATGTTTTGTCCAACTATTTCTTTATGCTCTCTTTTATAAATGTAACTGAGCAGTACTAAAATGTCCTAACATTGCTCATGTTATATAAGCTACACATCAATCGCCATAAAAATGCTCCTTTCAAGTCAATGTATTTACAATTTCTTCAGTTGTTCTAATACTTGTGAATGTAAATTTATTGGTAGAATGGGAATAACTGGGGGAAGAAGGGCACATAGAAAATGAATGGGAATATCAAAAAGTTGGAATAAGAAATGAATTTTTGGTTAGATGCGTGAAATTGGATAAACATTTAATTTGGAAAAGTATAGAGCAAGAAATGATGATTTTGTGTTTATTACCGGTTCTTCCTCATGAATTGAGACTAATCAATCAGATGAATGATAGAAAAACTAATTAGCCCAGATATTAATGAACTCTATAAAAGAGTTACCTATCAAAACGATACCCTTACCGATCTATTAACACGTAGATCTATGCTAGGAAAAATTAGTACAAGAAGTCGTAGATATACTTCTTGATAATGATACCCGGGGACAACCAATGAGAGATGGTCATAATAAAGATTACAAGTCATTTTCTCATGTAATTGAAATGCTTAACTTTATGAAATACATAAGCTCTAATTTCTACAAGATATTTGACATTGATGTGGTCTTATAGTACATTGTTCTACACAATCTTTGGGAGGTATCAGGAAGGATTTGTAATAAAATATTGATTCATACAGAAGAAATGATTATCTATGTTGCCTAAGCAACCTCACATCCTCAGTAGCATTTGCAATCCCACTAATTAGATTGATGTATTTGACAAATTTATTATAACCGACTAATTTCATTTATTATAAGTTATGTAGAATTACATGTAATTACATTTTAAGTGACTTGCATGCCTTCTAGATACACCAAATATAGTACAAGCATGAGTAATTAAATTATTTAATACACCAAACCTAAAACCTATTGAAGTTATCCATTGGATTCACACACTTTCCTTTACCATAAATAAATTTTTTTTGATCGAAATAAGTCACTATTTAAATTAATTCATCAAAATAATATCTATGATGATGAGTTATCATCATATTGTGGCCATTGCAAGCATTAAAAATACGATGAGAGTAAGTGTGCTTGTTACTAGGAAACTCAAAAGTTCGTGACAAAGCGATACAACAAAATGGTGTACAATCGATAATGAATGAACATGAAATTGAGATTTTTCATAATATTAATGGACTAATAAGTTTTTGGATGATGAACATGAAGAAGATGCGAAACGAGCAAAAGAGATGAAAGTCACGTTGGATGTAAATTCTGGAAAAGTAGTAGACGATGTTTGGGGTTCATTAAAGCCATGGAGTTTAGCAAAGGTAAAGATAAAGTTGATGATAAGGATTGGTCCATGGAAACACACAAGAAAGACATGGACACGATAGTTGACACTTTGGTGGTTTATTCTAATAAGATGAGCGTTGTCATGAAGCAAGGTGTTCGATCATATTCTAGAGAGAATAATATTTGTTCTAACTCTTTTGATGCCCATTTGGTTAGAGAGTAGCGTCAATCTAGTTTGGACAGTTATAAGTTTTAAGTTGCACATCTGGAATTGACAAACATGCTCGTGGAACATGTTAGTTGTTTTGTTTGTCCTATCTCCATATTGAAACGCTTAATAGATATTTTGAACACTTCGATGTATGAGGTGTCAACACAAACTATACATGGATTTCTTTTTTTAGAAATAAGATGGTGTTGATTAATGCTTCAAAATAGTCCATTTGGTTCCTAGTTTTTAGCTAGTATAAAAAGTAATGTTGTTTAGTTATTTAGCATTAAGTTGTTTGTTGCTTTTTAGTTGATAGGGTAGAGTTAGTGGGCATGTTTATCCACTCTCTTTCTGGTTGCTTATTTTTTGGTAATGTTAGTTAGTTGTAGTGTAACACCCCGTATCCGAAAACTAGTAAACCTGACATTTGTGCCTAACTGTGCCATGGTAGTTCCACCACTAGCCGTAAAACATGTTATGACTGTAATGAGTGCTTCAAAAAATAATAATACGAATAGATATCTTATTGATTAACTTGTAACTAACAAAATTGGTAAGTTGAACACTTTCCAACTCTCTTACTCATATTAGCACTAGTAAGCAATTACAATTTGTTGGAAGTTGTTATTTTTCTCCACATATTCTACAAGATGTGAATTCTTTGTGAGGAGGATGAATTGTTGGATGGTTGTTTTTCTAATGCCGCTAGGGAGGACGACTGTAACACTCCAGAAAAATTTTCGAACTAAGACTCGAACCGTTCTTCGTAATGAGTGAGATTTTACCAAGGAATTAAAAATTTCTTAAATGTTAAGGTCACTAGATGTAGCACATTGAGTTCCAAAATAACTAAATTGGAAATAACAAAATCTGAAATTTTGCAAATTAAGCTAAGTATGAGTTATGGGTCGACTTCAAACAACCATAACTCCTAACTTAGGATGAGTTAGGTGTGCTACCTAATACCGTAGGAAAGCTATTTGAATTATATTTTCAACGCCACCGAGTTTGCTCAGTTTTGAGTTTGTATGAGGGAGATATGGCCATTCGAAGTTGGGCTGTCTAGATAAGGAAAGTCAAAACCGGAAATAGTAAGGGGTATTTTGGTCTTTTCCTTATCCAATCAGATTTAATTCATTTTTAGTAATGTTTCAAGGGTCTAATCCTTTCAGGTTCAGTTTTATAATCTTAATATACGCCTAGGGTTTTAGTTGAGAGTTCAAGAAGAGAAAAGAAGAGAAAAGAGGAAAGGATCCAGGCGTTCGTCGACGGTCTTGAGTTTGTTTGAGGATTTTCGCCATAGATTTGATCCCAAAGAGGTATGTAAGTTTTCATAGTGTTGGGTTTGTTCACCCACATGCCAAACATGTTATTTTCAGCGTAATTTCACTCTCAAAAGTTGAAGGATTTAAGTTCTTGATAACTGTTCTTGATAACTGTTCTTGAAGTTCATTCTAAATCTTGTTTTGTTGGAGTTTTGATGATTTCTTGAGATTAAAGTGATTGTTTTGAGTGTTTTTTTGAGTGTATTAGTGTGTACTTAGGTTTGGTAATTGAATCTAAGGAAAACTTGAGAAAAGAATTCGATTAAAAGCGATTTAGGATCAGAAAACGAGAGGTGAAATATGTCGAACTTGGCCTGGGAAGAGGCTGGGGCGGCGCCCCTGCAGTGCGCCCATATGCAGCCTCTGAAGTTAAGGGCTGGCGCCCCGTGCCCAGAACGCGCCAGGGTCGCCTGCCCCAACTCCTTTTCTGTCGGTTGTCCCGTTTGAGTGTACCTTCACTCCCTTTGATTCCAATCACTCTAAACTACTTCTAAACACCTAGAAATCATTAAGTCTTGAAAGTTCTTCCGATCATTTTGAGAGAGTCCCTTTGAGTCCTTTTGAAGAGTTTTCTACAATTTCTAATAACTTGTTTCAAGACTCGAGAAAGTGAGTATGAGAGTGAGGAGAATGTATTCATGAGTCCACTTTATTATCATGATATCCTTCATATCATGAACCATAACTCTTGAATTCATAATTCACATTCAAGAGAGAGTTAAGAGTAGAGTTCAAGGAAGCCTTGGAGTTCAATTGTGAATCCTTTGAGGTCCATCATCGATTTCAGTTAAGTTTTTGAGGAAGTAAGTAAGAGAATGAGAAGATTCGTATACATGAGTTCCATGTAGTTGTATAAACCTTCGAGTCGAGTCATTTATGCCCATAAATTCCGCATGGACTCCATAATTGAGTATCATTGAGAGGAGTAGTATCTTCAAGTTCTAAGTCTTGAGTTCATAATCCTTTTGAGATTATATTTCTAATCATAGGACTACTACAAGTTACCCATGAAGGTCCTTGAGTTGAGTAGTTCATGCCCATAATTCTGCATGAACCCTATGAGTCGAGTAGTCTTGAGATGAGAAGTATCATTGAGTCCTTGAGTTTAGTAGTTCATGCCCATAATTTCGCATGAACCCTCCGAGTTGAGCATTCTTTATATGAGTATTATCATTGACTCCTTGAGTTCTGGATTTGTTGAGTTCCAAGTATTGAGTTCTATGCATGGTTATTGAGAACCTTGAATTGAGTCGTTTGAATTCATAATTCGGCATGAACCCTATTGTAAGAAGTCTTTTTACAAATTGTTTTAAAACTTGTTGTGAAGACTTAAGCCTTGAGTATGAGGATGAGTAGAGTCAAGTTTCATTTTTTTCAAAATGAATATATGGGAAGTAAGTATTCCAAGAGTAAATGTTTTCACATTTAAAAGAGGAGGAAATTGAGATTTCCATAAGAGTTTTGAGCAGTTTGAGTACCATCTCTTTTAAGAGAAAGATTTTTGACTTATAATCTCAAAACATAGAAAAGAGTTATGTTTTTAAACATATGAGCTAGTTATATTTTGGGAGTAGCATTTAGCACCGATATTGGGGAGAGTTCAAACACCTCACAACCCATCATAAACCATGTAACTAATGTGGGTAGAAAGTGTCATACTCTTTAGATGATTCCTTATTGCTTTTTAGCATAGACTAGTAGATCCACTTAGTTAGTAGGTCTTATACCCTAGCAAGTATAGGACAATTCTAGCAGTGTGGCCTAGACGTTGTATCATCACACAGCTCATAGTGATGGTTGTCGGTTAGAGAATCTCCCACAGAGTTACTTTGCGTTTTTATATACAAACAGAGTTATTATTGTATTTTCATACAATTGAGTTATTATTGTATTTTTGCATGCAATTGAATTATTGTCTATTATTTTAAAAGCTTTCCATATATTGCATCTTTTATTGTTGCTGAGTATCTTGAGTATGAGTTGAGTATCTTGAGTCAGAATTGAGTACCTTATTGATGAGTTGAGACCTATTTCCCTAAGTTGAGTTGAACTATGTCTCACTGAGTTGAGTATCTTATTGCTAAGTTGAGTATCTTATTTCTGAGTTGAGCCCTATTTCTCTGAGTTGAGGGGAACTATGTTTCATTGAGTTGAGTGAGTTGAAATGAGGTAAGTATGTTTCTTTCCATCAGTTCAAGCTTATGTTTATGCTTTATAATTTCTCTTACATGCTCGTACATTTAATGTACTGATTTCATTTGACATGTATCGTTTTATGATGTAGATACAGGTATTCAGGGTCATCAACAGAAACTTCATTGATGCCACTTGCAGTTCCAGTCAACTTTGGTGAACCTTCTTATATTAGGGAGGATTTCACCTTTACCTTACAATTATTAGTTTTGAGATGTCGTGGGTTTTGTCCCGATATCTTTCTGTAATAGTAAAGGCTTCATAGATAGACAAAGTTGAGTAGTTTTCAGTATGTATCTTCTTTGAGTCGTTTTACAAACTCTAAATTCATCTATTGAGTATTGCTTAGATTATTTCAAAGTTGATTATTCAAGTTTATTGAATTTTTTTTAGTTTTAAGCTTTGTATGCTTGAGTTAGTCTTTCGTTTGTAGTCAGCCAGGATGAGGGTTCGCTTGGGGACCAACAATGGTTCTCGAGTGCTGTCCATGTCCAGGGTGTAGACTCGGATCGTGACAGTAATCTAATCTTAAATATATGAAACCAATATTTATTAGAAAAATAATTATAGTGTCACATACCTTCCAAATTAAATGCCAAAACGTTCCTATAAATACCTACCTTTTTTCCCTCAACATAGTAAATTTTCATCAAACACATTTCTCTATAATTACTATTATGGAGATGACCACCCACTCTGCTCCTGATCAAGGCCCCCGAAAGATTAAGAAGACCATCACTCAGTTTGAGAAACTCACCAAGTTGTTAACACTACCATTTGCAATCACTCTTGCACATGCTTTTCCTCATTGGATGAAGGAAATGGTCCAACTTGTAGAGAAAAGAACATGCATCGTTTTGAATTATGAGATGTTACTGAAGAGAACAACTATAAAAATGATGAAAGAGCGTATGTTGTGAAGATGAAGCCATGTAAGGACTATGCAATTGTTTGTGCGGATTTTTTTGAAAATCGTGTATTGAGATGTGGTGATGAGATTAAACTCTATTGGATACTATTTCAAACAGTTTTAAATTCAAGTTAATTAAAAGGGGTCATGTTTTGTGAAATCTTATGATGATTTTTGTGAGGAGATTGAATGATTTTTATAATTATATCTGAAAGAAAGTAATAATATTCAAATTTTATTATTTTCCTTTTTCCTATTTCTTAGAATGTCATTTACTCTTCCATTTTATTTTATGTGTTTTAATTTAACAAGACATTAATGAAAACTTTTCAATCGTGTAGGAAGATATATCCAAATATCATTAAATTTTTTTCAAGATCAAAAAAATATTTTGCCCAACTGTTCCTTTATGCTCTCTTTTACAAATACAATTAAGTAGTACCAAAATATCTTAACATTGCTCCTGTTATATAAGCTACGCATCAATTCCCCATAAAAATGCTCCTGTCAAGTCAATTTCTTCAACCGTTCTAATACTTCTGAATTGAAATTCGTTGGTAGAATGGGAATAATTGGGGGACGAAGGGCACACAAAAAATGAATGGGAATATTGAAAAGTTGGAATAAGAAATAATTTTTTGGTTAGATGCATGAAATTGTATAAACATTTAATTTGAAAAACTATAGAGCAAGAATGAATTATTTTGTGTTTATTACCGGTTCTTCCTCATGAGTTGAGACCGATCAACCAGATGGATGATAGAAAAACTTATTCACTCATATATTAATGAACTCTATAAAAGAGTTACCTATCAAAACAATACCCTTACCGATCTATTAACAACGGGTAGATCTACGTCAGGAAAAAATAGTACAAGAAGTCGTGGATATACTTCTTGATAATGATACCTGGGGACAACCAATGAGAGATGGTCATAATAAAGGTTACAATTCATTTTTGGAATTAATTGAAATGCTAAACTTCATGAAATATATAAACTATAATTTCTACAAGATATTTGACATTGATAATGTCTTATAGTCCATTGTTCTACACTATCTTTAGGAGGTATCAAGAAGGATTTGTAATGAAAATATTTTTCATATAGAAGAAATGATTTTCTATGTTGCCTAAGCAACCTCACATCCTCAGTAGCATTTTCAATCCTATTAATTAGATTGATGTATTTGGAAAATTCGAACTTGGTTTAATTTATCATAACCGATTAATTTTATTTATTATAAGTTATATCGAATCACATGTAATTTCATTTTAAGTGATTTGCATGTCTTATAGATATACCAAATATAGTACTATCATCATTAGTTAAATTATTTAATAGACCAACCCTAAAATATATTGAAGCTATCCATTGGATTCACACACTTTACTTTACTACAAATAAAAAATATTTGATTGAATATATTGCAGCCATTGCAAGCATCAAAAATACGATGAGAGTAAGTGTGCTTGTTAATAGGGAACTCAAAAAAGTTCCTGACAAAGCGAGATAACAAGATGGTGTACAATCGATAATCAATGAATAGGAAGTTGAGATTTTTCATAATATTAATGGGACTAATAAGGTTTGGATGATGAAAATGAAGAAGATGCGAAACAAACAAAATATATGAAAGTTGCTTTGGATGTGAATTCGGGAAACGTAGTGGATGATGTTGGGGTTTCCATGAAAGCCACGGAGTAGAAAATGTAATGATAAATCTGATGATGGGAATTGGTTCATGGCAACACATAAGAAAGACAAGGACACTGTAGTTAACACTTTGGTTCAAGCAAATAAGATAAAGGTTGTCACGAAGCAAGGTGTCTGATCAAATTCCTCAGAGGATAATATTTGTTCTAACTCTTTTGAATCCCTTTCGGTTAGAGAGGAACATCAACCTAGTTTGGACAGTTATAAGCTTTAAGTTGCACAGTCAGAATTAACAAACATGCTAATGGAACAACATGGTGTTTGTTTTGTTTGTCCTATCTCCATTTTGAAGCCTACTTTGGACACTTCGACATTTGAGGTGTCAACACAAACTCCATATGGAGTTTTTTTGTGAGAAATAAAATGGTGCTGAACAACAACTAATATCCCTGGGGAATGACCAAAATTTAGATACATTTTTGGCCTTAATTTCATTGTACTCAACGAATAATTTTGACGCAAAAAATGGCCAAAATGGTGGTACAAGAGCGAAGAGTGGGGAATACATGATGCAAGAGGAGTAGTAAATTATATCCCCTCCAAAACCTCCAATGGCCCTGACATTTGTGCTTAACCATGCCATGGTAGTTCCACCACTAGGCACAAAGCATGTTATGACTCAAACGAGTGCTTCAAATAATAATATTACGAATAGAGATCTTGTTGATGAAGTTTTAACTAAAAAAGTTTGTTAGTTGAACACTTTCCAATTCTATCACTCATAGTAGCACTAGTAAGAAATTACAAGTTGTTGAAAGTTGTTATTTTTCTCCTCATATACTACAAGATGTGATTTCTTTGTGAGGAGGATGAATTGTTGGATGGTTGTTTTTCTAATGTCGCTAAGGAGGATGGAATCTCTCCTAAACTACAAAGAAGTGAAAATGAAACAAATACAAAAAAACACGGTAGACATCATAGTTGGGATAATAAAGTGTTATGGCGTAAAATTTTCCCTCTCCTGCAATTACCTTATACCTGGTGAATTCCGTCCAGATTCTATGAGTTAGTTTCAATCCAAGTTGGGGAAAAGAATAGAGTGTGAGTAAGTTAATTTTTAAATGGGTCCAATTTTTTGGGGGACCTCTAACAAGAGGCCATATGACAAAACTGTTTATACAAAATCACTAATAAAACTAATAATATAAATGAACATGATTTATAACAGCGCATAAATGTGCCAAACTCTTAACGAAATAGATGAGTCATTTCTAATAGTTTGATGGCAAATTTGAAGATTTTCCCTATTATTATTAATAAAAAGTGCATAAAGAGAAGAATTTTTTTAATTGAATTACCAACTTGTATACGTGATAAAATATAATTAATAATTAATATAATTTGATTTATTATAACTGATTATTTATTGTTTATTATAAATTTATTAAATAAAATTACCCATAATTACATTTAAATAACTTGCTTGTATGAAAGATTCATCAAATCAAGTTGTAGAAGGAAAGTGACTAGAAAATAAAATAAAATTTGATTAATCACAGTAATCTAATCTTAAATATATGAAACCAATCTTTATTAGAAAAATAATTATAGTGTCATTTACCTTCCAAATTTAATGCCAAAGCATTCCTATAAATTTCTATCTTTTTTCCCCAACATTGTAAATTTTCATCAAATATATTTCTCTATAATTACTATTATGAATACGACCACCCACTCTACCCCTGTTCAAGGTCCCCAAAAGATTAGGAAGACTATCACCCAGTTTGAGCAACTGACTAGGTTGTTAGTGCTTCCATTTGCATTCGCTCTTGCACATGTTTTTCCACATTGGATGGAGGGAATGGTCCAACTTGTAGAGGAAGGGAACATGCATCGTTTTGAATTATTGGATGTTACTGAAGAGAACAACTCTAAAAATGATAAAGGTGCTTATGTTGTAAAGATGAAGCCATGCAAGGACTATGCAATAGTTTGTGCAGATTTGTTCGAAAATCGTGGATTGAGCTATGGTGATGAGATTGAACTCTGTTGGGACACTAATTCGCACAATTTTAAATTTAAGTTAATTAATTAGGATCTTATTTCTTTAAATCTTATTATGTTTTTTGAGAGGAGATCCAATGATTTTTATAGTTATATTCGAAATAAAATAAGAATATTTAAATTTTATTGTTTTTCTTTTCCTAATTCTTTGAATGTCATGTTACTCTATCATTTATTTTATGTGATTTAATTTAACAAGATATGAATTTTAAGAAAGTAATGAAAACTTTTGATTAGTGTACTCAAATGCGTATAATATATCAAAATATCATTAATTTTTTTTCAAGATCAACAAAATATTTTGCCCAACTGTTCCTATATGCCCTCTTTTATAAATGTAATTAAGTATTACTAAAATATCCTAACATTGCTCTTGTTATAGAAATTACATATCAATTCCCCATAACAATGTTCATGTCAAGTCTATGTATTCACAATTTCTTCAATTATTACTTGTGAATGGAAATACGTTGGTAGAATGGAAATAATTAGGGAAAGAAGCACACATAGAAAATGAATGAGAATATCAAAATGTCTGAATAAGAAATGACTTTTTGGTTAGATGCGTGAAATTGGGTAAACATTTTATTCAAACAAATATAGAGCCATAATGGATGATTTTGTGTTTATCACTTGTTCTTCCTCATGAGTTGAGATTGATCATTTAGATGGATGGGGGATAAACTAACGAGCTCATATATTGATGAATTCTATACCAGAGTTATCTATCACAACAATACCCTTATAGATCTATTAACAACATGTAGATCTATGACAAGTTCAATGAGTTAGCTTCAGTCCAAGTTGGATAAAATAATAGAGTATCGGTGAATTATTTTTTTATTAGGTCTAATTTTTTTGTGGACCTCTAACAAGAGGCCATGTGGCAAAACTGTTTCTACAAAATCACTATTAAAAATAATGATATAAATGAACATGTTTTATAACAGCGATGACATAAATGTGTCATACTCTAAATGGATGACATAGGTGAGTCATTTCCAATAGTTTGATGGCATATTTGAAAATTTTCCCAATTATTAATAAAAGGTACACTAAGAGAAGATTTTTTAAATAGAATTACCAACTTGTATACGTGATACGCTTCAAATATAATTAATAATTAATGTAATTTGATTTATTATATCTGATTATTTATTGTTTATTATAAATTTATTAAATAAAATTACTTGTAATTATATTTAAATAACTTGCTTGTATGTAAGATTCATCAAATCAAGTTGTAGAAGGAAAGTGACTAGAAAAAAAATTAAAATATGATTAATCACAGTAATCTAATCTTAAATATATGAAACCAATCTTTATTAGAAAAATAATTATAGTGTCATTTACCTTCCAAATTTAATGCCAAAAAATTCCTATCTTTTTTTGCTCAACATTGTAAATTTTCATCAAACACATTTCTCTATAATTACTATTATGAATACGACCACCCACTCTGACCCTGTTCAAGGTCCCCGAAAGATTAGGAAGACTATCACCCAGTTTGAGCAACTGACCAGGTTGTTAGTGCTTCCATTTGCATTCGCTCTTGCACATGTTTTTCCACATTGGATGAAGGAAATGGTCTAACTTGTAGAGAAAGGGAACATGCATCGTTTTGAATTATTGGATGTTATTGAAGAGAACAATCCTAAAAATGATGAAGGCGCTTATGTTGTGAAGATGAAGTCATGTAAGGACTATGCAATAGTTTGTGCAGATTTGTTCGAAAATCGTGGATTGAGCTGTGGTGATGAGATTGAACTCTGGTGGGATACTAATTCGCACAATTTTAAATTTATGTTAATTAATTAGCATCTTATTTCTTTAAATCTTATGTTGTTTTTTGAGAGGATATCCAATGATTTTTATAGTTATATTTGAAATAAAGTTAGAATATTTAAATTTTATTGTTTTTCTTTTCCTAATTCTTTGAATGTCATGTTACTCTATCATTTATTTTATGTGTTTTAATTTAACAAGATATGAATTTTAAGAAAGTAATGAAAGCTTTTGAATAATGTACTGAGATGCATATAATATATCAAAATATCATTAATTTTTTTTCAAGATCAACAAAATATTTTTCCCAACCGTTCCTATATGCCCTCTTTTATAAATGTAATTAAGTATTACTAAAATATCCTAACATTGCTCTTGTTATATACAGAAATTACATATCAATTCTCCATAACAATGTTCATGTCAAGTCAATGTATTCACAATTTCTTCAATTGTTACTTGTGAATGAAAATTCGTTGGTAGAATGGGAATAATTGAAGGAAGAAGGGCACACAGAAAAGAAATATCGAAATGTCTGAATAAGAAATGACGTTTTGGTTAGATGAATGAAATTGGGTAAGCATTTTATTCGAACAAATATAGAGCCAAAATGGATGTTTTTATTTATTTATTACCGGTTCTTTCTCATGAGTTGAGACTGATCATTTAGATAGATGGGGGATAAACTAATGCGCTCAGATATTGATGAACCCTATACAATAGTTATCTATCAAAACAATACCCTTATTGATCTATTAACAACGAGTAGATCTATGTCAGGTTCAATGAGTTAGTTTCATTCCAAGTTGGGGAAACTAATAGAGTGTGGGTGAGTTATTTTTTTAATGGGTCTAATTTTTTCGTGGACCTCTAACAAGAGGCCATGTGGCAAAAATGTTTTTACAAAATCACTATTAAAAATAATGATATAAATAAACATGTCTTATAAAAGCGATGACATAAATGTGCCAAACTCTTAATGGATGACATAGATGAGTCATTTCTAAACTTTAAAAAAGATTATAAGTCATTTTTTTATTTAATTGAAATGCTAAACTTTTAAAAAAAAATACATAAGCCCTAATTTCTACAAGATCTTTGACATTGATATGGTCAAATAGTTCATTGTTCTCCACTAGCTTTGGGAGGTATCAGGAAGGATTTGAAATAAAATATTAATTTCTATGTTGCCTAAGTAACCTCACGTCCTCCGCAACATTTGCAATCTCACTCATTAGATTGATGTATCTGACAAATTTGAGCTTGGTTTAATTCATTATAACCGATAAATTTTGTTTATTATATGTTATATAGAATTACATGTAATTACATTTTAAGTGACTTGCATGTCCACTGGATACACCAAATATAGTACATCACCGGTAATTAAACACCAAACCTAAAACCTACTGAAGTTATCCATTGGATTCACACACTTTACTTTACAACAAATGAAATTTTTGATCAAAATATATAAGTTATTGTTTAAATTAATTCATCAAAATAATATCTATAATGATTTACCATCATATTGCAGTCATTGCAAGCACAAAAAATATGATGAAAGTAAGTGTACTTGTTGCTGGGGAACTCAAAAGTTCGTGACAAAAGGAGACAACAAGATGGTGTACAATTGATAATGAATGAACATGAAGTTGGGATTTTTCATAATATTAATGGGACTAATAAGGTTTTGGATGATGAACATGAAGAAGATGGGAAACGAGCAAAAGAGATGAAAGTCAAGTTGGATGTGAATTCGGGAAAAGTAGTAGATGACGTTTGGGTTTCCATGAAAGCCATGGAGTTTAGCAAAGGTAAAGATAAAGTTGATGATGAAGTTGGTCCATGGTAACGCACAAGAAAGACATGAACACTGTAGTTAACACTTTGCTTCATGCAAATAAGTTGAACGGTACTGTCACAAAGCAAGGTGTCAGATCAAATTCCTCTGAGGATAATATTTGTTCAAACTCTTTTGGTGCCCTTTCTAATATTAGAGAGGAACATCAACCTAGTTTGGGCAGTTATAGCTTTATATATATTGCACATTTGGAATTGGAAAACATGCTAATGGAATAACATGTTGCTTGTTTTGTTTGTCCTATCCTCATTTTGAAACCCTTAATGGTTTTAACACTTCCATGTATAAGGTGTCAACACAAACTATATATATATATATGGATATCATTTAATTTGTGAGAAACAATATGGCTCTGGACAACTACTAATTTCTTTGGGGAATGACCGAAATTTAGATGCATGTTTGGCCTTTTACTCCAGTGCACTCAACCAACAACATTGACGCTATTATGACTCAAATGAGTGCTCCAAATAGTAATATTATGAATAAAGATCTTCTTAATGAATTTGCAACTAACAAAGTTGGAAAGTTTAACTCTCTTACCCATATTAGCACTAGTAAGAAATTACGAGTCATCAAATGTAGATGTGGATTCTTCTGAAGAATGTGAAGAGATTGAATTGCTAGATAATTGTTTTTCTAATGCCTGTAAGGATGAAGACATCTCTCCTGTACTACAAAGAAGTGAAAAATAATTTTTAAAAAATACAAAAGTTATGGTAGACATCATAATTGGAATGATAGCGTGTCTGAGGAATTTGTGGACAAAGTAGAAGGTGACAAAGTTTAACACATCTAAGAAGAATTATTGTATTTTCAAGAGCTCTTAAAAAGGTTGGAGGAATGAGAAAAGGAGAAGAATTAAATTTATACAAGGCTACATATTTTAGGTTTGTCAGAATTCCAACCAAAAAAAAAAAAAAAAGAGGCTCCCCTCTACTTTCTTTCTTGTTTAATTTTATCATTTTATTAGTACTCTCATTTAATTTGTCATAGCATGTGTAATCGATATTCTGATGATCATAGAGTACTTGATTTCTCCCCGCTCTTGCTTCTTACATGATAGTGTTTGACCTCATTAAGTTTTGTAAGGTAAGGCCAAACTTCCTTACACGTACTTATTCTTTTAGGTTCTTAAACTATTCGTAATATTAATTGGCTCAAAATATGTCACCGAGCTCCCTTACGTGTACTTATTTTTTTTATAATTTTTATTTGGTAATGTGGGAAGATTTTCACTCTCACACCACAATTACGTTAAGCCCAGATTGCTGGTGAATTTACTCCATTTTCAGTAGGTTAGATTCAATCTAAATTGATAAAACGGGTAGAATGTGAGTGAGTTATTTTTTTAAAAAGGGTCAGATGGGTTCGAGTTGGTGATGTGGATTTCTAACAAGAGTCAATGTGAAAAAACTAGTTTTACAAAATCATGATTAAAAAATAATGTCATAAATGAGAATGTTTTGAGTAAAAAAGCAGTGTATGTGAAAAACGTCAAATTTAATCAATCATTAATGTAATTTGATTTATTATAACTGATTACTTATTGTTTGTTATAAATTTATTAAATAGAATTATTTTTAATTATATTTAAATAACTTGCTTGTGTGCGAGATTCATCAAATCAAGTTGTAGTAGGAAAGTGGCGAGAAATTTTTTAAATATGATTAATCACAGTAATCTGATCTTAATTATATTATATGAAATCAAACTTTATTAAAAAAAAAATTATAGTGTAAAATTACCTTCCAAATTTAATATCAAAATATAAGTCTATCTTCTATATCTATCTTTATTTATCTATCTATCTATACTACCTTAAAAGTATGAACTCTCCAACTTGAATATTAAATTACTATAATATCCCCAAATTAAAACATCTAATTTAATATTTTATACTATATTAAATTATTTATTTATTCTTATAATCTTATATCACAAGCAAACACATTTTTACATTGAATAAATTTACTTTTTTGAATAGTTGTTTGATAGTTTAAAAATATGAGGGAACTCCTTTATTTATAACCAACAAAGAGTCCTAAGAACATGTGGTTATTGTGTCTTACCAGAAAGCCACAACCCTGCAGAGAAGTCACAATCCTTCGGAGAAGTTGTGACTTACTGGAAAAAGTCACAACCCTTCAATACAAAAAGCTATCTACTTTTAATATAATATAAATAAAAAATAAATGAATAAATATAATTTTAAATATAGAAAAAAGAAGAAGAAATTTGTAGTATAAAAATGTGAGGAAACACAAAATTGCCACATATGACGTATGTGGTTACTTAATCAACTCTATACAAGTTTAAGTATCTACTTGTGCAGTAGTTGCGCACATCCAAAGTTGAAGGGCATAGATGCAAAATGAGGTCAAGTTAAAAGACACGTTATACATTGTGGGACTTTTTATACAATTGGATCTTAACATTGCTCCTGCCAAGTCAATGTAGTCACAAATTCTTCAATATTGGTAAAACACCTTTGAATGGTTTTCCTCCCATTGCACTTAAAATTCTGAACTCTATTAAAACATAAACTCTAATATCTACAAGATATATATATTTGATGTTGCTTTTCTAGTAGTCCATTATATTGTTCAAAACTCTGGTATTGATAGTCACATAACAATACCAAGAAACAACAAGGTTGAATATTTTGATGTTGTTGTAGTAGTATGAAATTGTATGTCAATCAAACTAATCTTTGTTTAACAGTATTAATATCATGGAATTTCCAGTACTAAGTTGTTTGATCTACAATATATATACCATGGTTTGATTAATTTCCATCTTTATAGCCCCAAACATTGTGGCAGTCATACACAGAGCAAACTGTCTTGAAAATTAGCAGCAAGACAAAGAATATTGACAAAGCAACAGGCAACAACTTCAAAGAAACATAGATGCTTTTCTTAAATCCTCTACGAGCCCTAACGATTAGCCTTTGGTCGTAGTACTCGTTGATTTTCTTCATGACAATCTCCACATTAGAGATTTCACTAGACCTCACAAATGACCTTTGCATGGTACTGAACAAAGTGGCAATCTCATTATCAGTCAAATCCCCTTTGATAACACCAGCTTGCCTAAGCAGCCTCACATCGTCAGTAGCATTTGCAATCCCACTCATTAGATTTAAGTATCTGGCAAATTCAAGCTTAGACTTCGACATGGCAGCTTCATAGATCATCAAGTTTCTAAGTATGACTTCTGATCCAGCATTCATTGTGATCACAGGAAGGTATAAAGTTGAAGAAGCTTGTTCAAATTTAATCATACGGATACCCTCGCGGATGGGGATGCATCTGACACTGGCATAACACCATAATTGGGATGCTGAAGGGATAGTGATGATATTCTTACTTTCTTCGTCTCCATTTCTTTCCATACCTTCCCTAAATAGCCCTGAAATCTTTGACCATGGCACGTTTGCTAAAATCTGGTTAATGGGGTTTACAACTTTTTGCACTTTTCTTGGACCTATAGGCTCCAGCACCTTCAACATTGTTTCGAATTTATGAATGATGTCTTCATGTGTATCTTGATCATGTGCTTCATCTTTATCGTCATGTTTGATATCAATGATGTATGACATTTGAATAGGAACCGAAGCAAAATCTACATGATCATCGAGGATTAAACGATACATAAGATCTAGCAAATGAAGTGGCTGAATTTCTTTGGCGTTATTTCCATGATACTCATTGTTTGCAGGCAAAGGAAGTGGGGAATGCATTTCACAAAAACGCCTAAACATGGAAATTAACTCTGCATCTTCTCTGTCCTCAGGGGAAGAGAGACGGAGAAACTTTCTTATTTGCCTCAAAACCACAAAGGGGATTTGGTTCTCAAGCATCATAAAGTCTCGGGTGAAAATGGAGTCATCAATATTATTTTCATGATCATTATGCAGGTTATTGCCATACGCTGAACGGAAGATGTTAAGCAAGAATAGACCATCTATGGCTACTATCCAAGCTAAAGTCTCCTCATCTATGTCCATGAAGCAGTTATAACAGACGCGGACAACAAGGTCGTTCTCTCTGAGTTTGTCGATCAAGAGGTGCTTGAAATTGAGGACTTGAGCAGGCTCAAGAATGTCCTTGATGGCAGCAAGTTTGTACCTTTCCATTTGATATAGGTCTAGCCTTAAATGGTGATAGGGTCCCATTCCAATGAGCTGAGGAGTATAGGCTTCTGGTTTCTCATGAGTTAGTGTTTTGGGAACCTGAAGGACACAGACAGGAGGGAGAAGATTCAAGTCAATGCCAACTTCTTTTTGGAGGGCATTGCTTATGCGGTCTGTCCATCTCCTGGCACTTGAATTTGATGTCATGTTTCTTTAATTTGCTTGCAGTTACATATATTATATATTCATGCATGCATCTATGTATTTATAGATTAATTCCATCACATTTTGCTTATGAGTTTTGAATAGTACAATATACAATTAGGTTGCTGCTATGAAAGTAGTGGAGGCCGTCTTTCGTTGTTTAGATATTTTCCTTCGACGAACAAACTTCATCTCCCAGCCATCCAAAATCAACCATTCAATTAGGCTAGAAATAGTGATTAACGCGTCAAGTTTAGTTATGTTTGGCAACATAAATATAATTATTTAATCACGACAAGCTAAGTTATCCCGTATGCTTTCACATGTGAGATTAAAATCAACCATTTAATAAGGCTAGGCTAGAAATAATACACATGCTTATTTAAGAGGTGACATTTGAAGAATATGTATTGATATGTCATATATCTTTTGTTGGGCTGTCAACTTCTATGATCTTCATGAATAAGACACTCAAACAACAACCAAAATATCTCCTTTACTTTGCTCAACAACTCACCTTACTTCTCCTTGAAACAAGGAAATGGAACCAAAAACGAAAGAGGAAATTTCAGAAAACACGCTATTATGGGGTGCAATTACGTAAGGGATCGACAGTTTGGCACAAGGAAAAAGCTGGTATCCATAAAGAAAACCAAGCACTACTTTTTTCCTTCCCTCTCCCCCTCAGGACGGGGTTCTGTTTTGCGGAAAAAGGCCCAAATGAAAACTCTCTTGAGGCAGAAAAATATGGAGGGTGGTGTTTTTGTTACCATATAAGGTCATTCTAGTTAGGACAAAGTCTATTTTCTTCAATAGGCCTACTTAAGCTACGTAGAGTTGAGGTTGTGACCTATAAAAATGTCCTAATATGTAGAGAAAGATATTTTTATGAAGGCAAGAGATCAGTTGAGTGGCCTTTCTGTCTAATTTATATTTCTTTGACTTAAAATGTTGCAAAAGCTTCTTAGAAAAGAGAGCAGTACTGAGGCATTTGATTCCTATCAATCTCTTGTTATTGCTATCTCGTAACTATCTAAAAAAGGCAAATTAGGGCATACTCATAGAGTCTAATATCAAGTGAAAAGTCTTTTTCCACTCGCGAGACTTTACAATTATTATGTATAGTACTATATTATAATGTATTGTGTTGATGAATACAACATATGGATATACTATATTGTCATCTGTCTTTTACTATTTGAAGGACAAATCTAAATGAAAAGCAGGATACAAAATGACCTTTGAAGGACAAATCTAAAAGAAAAATAGGATACAAAATGAGATTTTTCTCCATTTCGTCATTATGAATTTAAAGATATCATACAATATAATTTAGACAATCAAAATAAATAGTACTATTGTATTCAAACTAATAAGTAGTTGGAATAGGTAACAACTATCCAAACAAAGTTGTTAACTTTTTATTCAAATAAAATGCAATGCCCAAAAGCAACTTCTACTGCCAAATTGAGATTTAGGATCTTGGTGTGCAGTCATTCCCAAGAACCTGGGTAAATGTGAGGATGTTTTGTGCATCAGACTGCCTTAGTAAATTCGAGGTATGAAATTTCTTCACACTTGTCTTTGTAATTTCATTCCAAGTCTGAATTTATGGGTTGACTCTGTCTGATTTGTTGTTGACGGGTGATGGTGGTAGTGGGTGGGGTGGGGTGGGGGTGGAATTTGACTTCATGAGGTTATTAAGGCAATCAGGGAAAATGGTTGCCTGTAAGGTGTTTGTTTAAGTGTCTGAATGAACTCTTTAGCTTTGTGAAGGATATTTCACTGCCATGTTGATTCAAAATGGTTGTCCGTAACGTGTTTGTTTAAGTGTCTGAATGAATTCCTTAGCTTTGTGAAGGATATTTCACTGTCATGTTGATTTAACATGGTTAGATAGTTCACTCTGACTAAGGCATTGCACTTTCTGATTGAGAATGCTTATCATTGAGATGTTGCTGGTTAACTGAAACTTCATGTATACACATGGTAATGATCATCCGGGGGCATGTGCTAGCGCCTTTTATAGGACTATCATTGTCTGAAATCTGAAATTGAACCCTTGATCTATGGCTAAACCTCAACATGATCACCATGTGGAACATAAACATGATAGATTCATAACCATTTAACACTATATATACAGATATTTAATACAATATTTTGGAGTTGGTTTTAGGGCTTATTAGGTTGCACAATATCATACATAATTAACTCAACAAAGTCCTCTTCAGGGCTTAAGCATGGTTACTAGGTACCGAGATACTTGAAACTGCCCCTCTTTTGGATGACCTGTGCATCAAGCCTCCATGTCAGCCTCATGCGTCATGACACTCTAAGTATTCATTCTTGGTTTTGCTCAACTTGAACCCTTTAGGCTCTAGGGGTCTGTCTCCAAGCCTCCAACTTAGCATTAGTTCCCTCGTGAGTCTCGTCAATCAAAACTACGTCGTCCACAATAACATACACCATGACACCTCACCTTGAATTTATCGCATCAATATGTCCATCACCGAGGCAAATAGAAACGGGCTAAGAGTTGATCCTCGGTGCAACCCTATTAACATGGGAAAGTGTTCTGAGTCTCCTCTCACTGCCCTAACTTGAGTCTTGGCACCATTGTACATGTCTTTAATCGACTTAATGTACACCACAGCCAACAGGTATACCTCTAGCCTCTAAACATCTCCATAGAACCTCCCTGGGGACTTAGTTGTAAGCCTTTTCTAGGTCGATGAATACCAATGCAAGTCATTCTTCCTCTCCCTATACTGCTCCACCAGTCTCCTTACGAGATGAATGGATTCTGTAGTCGAGCGTCCTGACATAAATCCAAATTGGTTCTCAAAAATTGTCACGATCCTCCTCACTCTCATCTCCACCACGCTCTCTCATACCTTCATAGTCTGGCTTAGCAATTTGATACCCCTATTATTGTTGCAATTTTGAGTGTCACTCTTATTCTTGTACAACGGAATAATCATACTCCATCTCCATGCATCGGGCATCTTTGTCATCTTGAAAACAACACTAAACAACTCATTAAGCCACTCCATACCTGCCCTGCCTATGCTCTTCCAAAAATCGACCTAAACTTCGTCTGCTGGTCACTCTACCGTTACGCAACTTATGAATATCAACCTTAACCTCCTCAACCTTTATACGCCTAGAATAAACATAATCACTAATCACGACGCCTCTCTAAGTGCTCCAAATCCCCTAGCACAATGCCTTAACTAATGAGTACCTCCTCTACCAGTACTTTGTCATCCTCATCCTTGATGCACTTCACTTGGTCAAGGTCACGGGCCCTCCTCTCTCTAGCCTTAGCTAACTTGTATAACTTCTTATCCTCATCTGTGTTCGCTAATTTTACGTACAAGCGCTCAAAGGCTGATGTTTTTGCTGTAGTAACCGCTAACTTTGTCTCCTTTTAAACCATCTTAGCTTATACTTCTCCCTATTCGTCCACTTCTCCTTCTTGTCTTACTCTCTACCAACTTCACATAAGCCAGCTTCTTTGGGTCCACTTTCCCTTGTACTTCTCCATTCCACCAGCAGTCCACTCTATGCCCACCAGAACGGCCTCTTGAGACACCCAACACCTCTCTAACCGTCACCCTATTAATAGTTTCATAAATTGATTGCACATGTTTCATGTTAATAGATACAACTTAAAATGTGTGGTCTACACTTTAGTTAAACTCAATAGATACAACTTAAAATGTGTGACTACACTTTAGTTAAACTCAATTGATAATCCTTGCGACTAACTTGATACCTTGATAAAGTATCACCTCAACATATTACTTTAATAAATAATAAGCATGAAGTTCGTTTGAATCATAAATTAGTGTTCTGCACAATTTGTCCACTGTTAGTTCTGAGACCTTTTCATGGTGCTTTGTGTTGACTATACTCTAACTCATATAGTCTAATTTCAAAAGTTACATTGGAAGGTTAAAATATTTCTCTGCTATCTTTTTATCTTAAAGCAAGCACCAACAATATAACAAAGTAAGGCTGTTCAAGAAAAACTGAAAAGCTGAGCAAAATTGAACTGAAAAATGAATCAGACCGACTAAAAAGGGAGACATGTATATGGTTTGGTATTAAACTGGAAAAAGATGAACCAAAACGACATTTATTTTGTAGAAGACTATAATAAAAATGAATGCCGTTTTGGAAGTGATTATAATAAAGGATTCATTATTGTTTAATTAAATGTGTGGGTATAATGTGTATGATCACTTTCTTAGCAAGTATTGTTTACGTACTTCAAATCTCTGTCTTTCATTTTCACAAGCCAAGATTTATTAAACTAATTGTTATTTGATATTGTTTTATCAATAGTTCTTAAAAAAGTCTTAATAGTTCAGGACCACCCTTACATTATCTTTATCAACAACAACAACAACCAAAAAAATTTGGGACCACTTTGAACTTGACACCATTTGTTCGGTGTACACCCAAACTATTGTTGGTCCTACTTATTCCCCCTAAACTTGGTATTTTTGATAGCCTTCAAAATTTTGCACTAAGAATCTAGAGAGGTTAGTAAATATCTTAAGTAATTTTAAATTACACTTTAGTCCTTAGGTGGTAGTATAAATAATCTTAGTTTAAGATTCGTGAGTTAGTGAGACTCTAAGTCCGTGACGCTTCACTTGCTAAACACTGTCATGGCAAAGAGCATGGATACACTCTCTTTTAGGCACGCAAGAGAAGAAAAAGCTGAAAAATCACTTCCAAGTGGGGTATCTTGCAACAGTTAATTGCCATAGTCATATCATATACAATAGTTAACTTGTTCAAAATTGTATATTTCTCCTTACATCTTCTTAATAAACCACACATATTATACCATATATTTATTTTTATCAATTCAAGTCTATAAAAGAGACTTCACTGAAGTTCTATTATTTTAGCCACTTGAAAGGTTTTAGTCAAAATAATGGAGTTCCAAGTGTAAACTTTCTTTAAACTTACAAAAAAATGTGTAAATTTTCTTTCTATTTCTTATTAAGAGACCAACAACTATTTATTTCATCTGTGTACTTTTTCTTTTTCGGGCAAAATCTATAAAAGGAATTGCTAGAGCTCCATTAATTTTAACCAAATAAAAATAGTTAGCCAAAATAATCAACTTTTCAATTATGTATTTCTTTTTAGATGCAATGATGATTTGTCAGCTGTGTATTTATTCTTTTTCTGTCTACAAGTGTAAACAAAAAATAAAATTTTAAAAAAACTCTAACCAAAAAACAGTTCAGCTGTAGGTATCAAATTCAGGGGGATCTTAAACTATTAAGCCTTAATAGAAGTAGAGAAACATATTATTGTTAAGGTTTCATTTTAAGTTTTACGTTTATATAGAAAAAAAGGGGATTCATTTGTTTATTTAGTTTAATTTTAAAAAATTGGCAGGCTTAAAAGTATATATTGATGTAACTTTGCTTAATGAAAGGGAATAATTATCATCTACTATGGAGAAAATTTCTCACATAAGAATATTTCATATATCATAAATTATTTCATATTAGGGCAAATCTTGCTAAACATTATAAGTAACATACATTATTGTATGGAAAAGTTTGTCCATAACTCTGATAGATTGAATGAACTGGATTTTTATTTTATTTGCCAAGAAAAAGCCAAACCAAAAAGCACACAAGGGTGTGGCCTAGTGGTCAATAAAGTGGTTGAAAACCATGAGGTTTCAGGTTCAAAACTCAGCGGAAACTAAAAACACTCGGTGATTCTTCCCATCTGTCCTAGCCTTGGTGGACAGAATTACCTAATCCCTATTGCTGGTGGAAGGTGGCAGGTATCCTATGGAATTAGTCGAGGTGCACAAGAGCTAGCCTAGACACCATGATCATCAAATAAATAAAAAAAACCAAACCAAAAAAGCTATATAGTTGGTCTAGTTTTGCTTTTGATGAAAATCGAATCAAACCCCATGAACAATCCTATTATAAAGGATATTAAAATAAAATCATAACAAAATATTTCATCATATATACGACTTAAATATTAATGCAAATCATGCTAATCTTCATTTGATTATGTGTCCATACATGCAATTACTTCGACATTACAATTACAAAAGATAAAAGTTGAAGTTATAGAACTTACAAACTTCCCTTTCTGTCATAATGCATTTCATTTTGAGACTCTGAGTTCTGATTATCTTCTTCGGAACAATCAGAAGTATGACTACTTTCACTTTTTGGTGAAATGTTATCTTGAAAACTCTCAGTATGAGGCATATCTTGCCTCATTTTTCCTTGTTGTTCAAGTTCAGCTGCCACCTCCTTCATGGATGGCCTTCTCCTTGCATTAAAATTTAAGCATCTCTTGGCAAGTTTGGCCACAGCAAGAATCACATGTTCATCCTCAACTTCTTTTACAATTTCAGGGTCTACAATCTCAATTATACAATTTTCTGTCAATGCTAATTTGAAACGGATAACCAAACCTGGATCTTCTGGTTGGTTTGAAGTGACAACTCTTTGACTTGTTAGCAGCTCTGCAAGAATTACACCAAAGGCATAGACATCACATTTGTCTGTAAGTTGACCTGAGCGGAAGTATTCTGGATCTATGTAACCAAATGTACCCCCTACCAGTGTTGTTAAATGAGTCTTGTCAACAGACAACAATCTCGATAGTCCAAAATCAGAAACCACTGCTCTAAAATTATCGTCTAGTAATATGTTGTTTGATTTTATGTCTCTGTGAAGAATGGGAGTAGAAGCACATGAGTGCATGTAAGATAGTGCCCCTGCTATTTCTGCAGCAATTCGCACCCGATGATCCCACGATAATATTATTGCTGGGTGCGGAAGAATCTGATCATCCAACTCAGACTTTGAGACAGTAGGGTTAGAACTGTGACTGAGGTTTCCATGAATATGGGATGACAAGGTTCCATTCGAGATGTACTCATAAACTAATAATGGGACTTGAGTTTCTAAGCAACAACCAAGTACCTGTTGTAAACAGTAAACTTAAATGTTAAAAGTGTGATAAAGTGCTAGGTTCAATTGTATTTTGAGTTATCTTTGGTTCACGAGTGACTAATGAGTTATCCTAAACTGTTCGTTAATTATGGTTGAAGTGAATAGGAGCTCGAGTTGATGAAGTAGCTCTGTGTGCGCGACTGCGCGTGTGTGTAAGTCTAGTGGGTTATTTTGTAAGACTATAGGAGTCTTAATAATATTTTTAGTTCGTTCTTCCATCCTCCTAAGGCATTAAAAATTTTCTCTATCATCGAATTGTGCTGCTCTCTTCTTCCATTCATGACAAAATGGTAGCAAGAGCCTAGTACAAAAAGCAACAATACCTTGACAATGTATCTGTGATTTATTTGGGAGAGTATGAGTATCTCATTTATAAACTGTTCAATTTGATCTTTATCAACTGCATTGGACTTCTTCACAGCTACAATGCTTCCATCTGATAACATTCCTTTGTAAACAGTCCCAGCCCCTCCTTTACCAAGAATTCGAATTTCATTGAAATTGTCTGTTGCTTTCTCCAACTCCTCCTTCAAAAAGAGCTTTGGCAAAGAGCTACCACTATTTTCTCCATTTAAGGAAATACGTTGTCGCAAAAGTAATCCACCATTCGTCTTGAAATACTTTTGCTTAGCTTTGTTTTCTTCCCTCTTCCGGAGCCATTTGGACAGCCAAAGACAAACTACTACCAGGATCACAAAAGTAATTGCTGCTCCAATACCTACTTGTGAGCAAACCAATTTCATCTAAAACAAGCATAAATTCATTTTGAGAATCTAAGAGAAAGAGCTTTAAATGCTTATCCAGGCCCCTTTGTAATTTTAAAGCGTATATTAAGTTGAGGTTCTAATTTTCTAAAGAGCAGTTAGCTAGAATAAACATGAATAGGATTATGAATCATTTGTTGGGACAGTTCAAAGGAGTAATTTGTCTCAAATAAAAATCTATAGAAAGCTTAAGTTAATCTAACAAAGAAACAAGAGGAGAAAAAAGAAGACAAAGAAGAGAGTTATACAATACCGATGGAGAGTTGTTTAGCTAGCATATGTCTCACATTATTTGAGTCACAACGGTAAGTGCCAAGAGTATTAACACAGCGAGTATTGTTGGGACAACGATTCCTTTTTGGACTTGCACACTCATCAATGTCTGTGGAAATTAACAAGAAATCATCATAAAAACTGAGATTAGTAACTTAGAAAATAAGACATGTTACATGCTAAAAAAAAGTTAAAATAAAGGGGTACAGTGGGATATTGTTATATTGTTACTCTCTTTGTTTCATTTTATATGTCTTAGTTTGATTTTGCACGAAATTTAAAAACATAAAAAATACATTTGGATATTGTGATATTAAACAAAAGGTGCCTACAACACACTAAGGTGTCGTTTGGTAGATTGTATTAGGAAAAATAGTTCATGTATTATGTGTAGTATTATATAGTACTATGTTTGGTGGGAATTTTGGGCTTATATAGAATTAATGCATGTATTAGTTATACATGTTATATGGTATTATAGGGTGTATAACTAATACTTTCTATTTGGTGGTATTAATAATACATACGATTTAATACCATGGATCAATATATGTAAAGACAAAAATACCCATCAAATCCTTTTAATCATTTTTGTTTACTTTCTTGATTTTATGTGTTATATTTGTACTAGTAAATTTATTTAAATAAATTTGCTTACAAATTTTATTATTTTTTGTTGCTAATAATCATTAAATCAATACAATATTTGAAATGTGAGTTGTTCAACATTTAGTAATTGAAAAGGCAAATATATGGTCACATGACATTTGTGATCTTAATTGAATGTATTATTTATTGATATATATGTGGTTTTATGATTATTTGTATTTTGAACAATTTATAAAATTGCATACATATTAAAACTATAACTTGCCATGTTATGTGTAAAAATAGATTGGTTTATTCGATATTTTAGTATTGTTTACCGTCTTTTCGGTTTTGAAAGTAGATGGTCTATCTTTTTTAAATTAAAAATTGACTATTTGTGAGTGATCAATTTATTAGAATGACAATTATTTACCCTCAAATAATTCAAGTGAGAAAATAGCAAACATGGTGGCAAAAAATTGTTCTTTTCCTACCTAGTTAGAAGGCCCTTGACCCAATTACATGAAATAGAAAATTCTATAATAATTCAAGGGTACAATTGGAAAGAAGCTTTTTGCAGAGGTTTACACAAAAGTAGGTGGGAAGCAATGAACCAAACACTTGATAAAAAATGATCTCTGCATTATTAATCTCTAGATTAGTAATCTCTGCGTTATTTATCTTTGTACTGAACAACTCCTAAAAGTACTTTAAATCCTGTGATTTTGGAGATTCCATGGCATGCTTATAAGGGAGTCTTATTAAGCATAACATATGAGAATATAGGAATTAAAAACTTACTAAATATAGAAAAACATGAAGTTCCTTGTTGAAACAGACTAAAAACGAAAATAAGATGCGTATGCTAAAACGGAGGTAGTAATATACACAAGTTAAATCGCAAGAAGAAAAAAGAGAAATGAACAGGGGAATTAGTACCTTGGCATCCATGAAGGAGGTAAGGGTTGCCTTCATAACCAGAAGAGCAATCGCATCGGTATCCCCCAGCAGGTCTAGTAGTATCATCGATGCACCTACTATTCTTTGTACATGCATATTTTGGCCTTCTCATGGCTTTTTCGCAACTAAGATTGCCAATTACCCAGTCCAGCGCCATCCTTCCTATATAATAATCATCTTCTCTGCACTTATTACGTAACTGAGTGAAGCCAACCTCAGAACTGCCCTTTTCCACAACTAAGTAATAGGTGCAATTGCTAGATGTCCAAGATGTTTCCGCCGTGTTAATTGTTTGTATGTACATATTGAAGTCTCTTGGTACTATTTTTGATAATTCAGACTGACAACAACCGTTATTCCCAGTACAATAAGATGATGAAGGTGAAGAGGATGAAACATTATAAGTGGAGTTGCCACAGAAAGAAGCACATTGACTTACAATGCCGTCTCCACTACCGGTGTCTAAATCTTTGGCATAAGCATAAATGTCACAACCTATGGCTACTAAGTTGTTCTTGTTGGAAATACTGAAATACTCGTCGCTGCTTGCTTGAAGATAATCATTGTAAATGTTCTTTCCAGATGATTTGTTGTAGCGGAAAGGAGTAAAAGTAACATAAAGAGTGATGGAGTCCATTGATATGTGTTGCACAGACATATCATTTATAAAAGCAGTGTTGTTATCGCAGCTCACTTCAAATGCTTCATTGAAGTAGCACTCTTTTCCTATTCCAAATGGAAAAGGAATGGTTACGTTGCCACATCTTTCTGGGCATCGCGGCCTTTGTGAAGATAATTTTGCTGATGATGACCATATTCTTATAGCTGAAACTTGTGTTGTTTTTATAGAAAGCAGCCCCGTCAGAAGAATGAAAAATGACCACATGGTTATCTGCATCTTCATGTATACTGGTATGTATTACTGCCTCATTCTCTGGTTGAATCATATCTTATGATGATACAAAATTCTGCAAACATCATTATACTTTTGAAATAGGACCTGGTAAGGCCTCCCCACTTCTTGACAAACGAAAAAAGTAATAACTTTACAAGTGGGATCCATATTGTGATTTTGAAATGTTTTGGTTCAGCATCTTTTTGACTGATGATTTGGTACATACACTAACTATGTAGTGGATGTGTGTGGATGGTTTCTCTTCACTTTTCTTTTTTTTTTTTTTTTTTTTTTGGTTTGGTTTTCATCCTATGTGAATGAGAAAAGTTATTTGGATCAAAGCTATCTTTTTATGGCTCATTACTCATGTTTAAAATCATTTAAAGATCCAATTTTAGGTTTGGTCTGTTTGTGATACTAGAAGGGAGACTAGAGGGAGAAGATCATATGAGAAAATTTCCTTTTTTCTGCAGATTTTTTGTACTGACAGTTAAATTTAATTTGCATTTTCGATTCATCATTGTTGAATCGAGCTGGTCTTTTTACGTGGAGTTTCTAACATCCTATTCTTAATTTGAATAGAGGAGATAGTGATTGTAATTTGTATCTACTGTTTCCCTTTCCATGCCTCATTTTGATATGTTTTACTTGAGCCGAGGTATCTATTGAAAACAATCCCTCTAACTTCACAAGGTAGGGGTGAGGTAGTGTACACCCCGCCCTTCCCAAACCCCACTTGTGAGATTATATGCTTATGTTGTTGTTGTTGAGATCATGATTGTAGCTGCAAAATTTTGTTTTAAGAAATAGACGGCTATGTCTTCAAGCCGTCAATAAAATTGAGCTATAATATGTGATTATGATTGTACACTGATGCTTTAGTCCTCTTTACTTATCAGCGAGCTAATACACGATTATGAATATTTAGTGCATTGATGCATAAGTCTTCATTTCTTTATAGTTTGCTAATATGTGATTATGATATATAGTACATTAATGCAAAAGTCTTCTTCACTTTATAGTGAGCAAATATGTGATTATATATATAGTGATTGATGCAGAAGTCTTCTTTTTTTTACGTCGAGCTAATATATGATTATGATATATAGTACATTATATTGATGCATAAGTTTTCTTTACTTTATGTCGAGCTAATATGTGATTATGATATATAGTGAGTCGTCTTTACTTTATGTAAAGTTAATATGTGATTATGATATACAGTGAGTCTTCTTTACTATTTAGGTAAAGCTAATGTGATTAAGATGTATAGTGACATTGATGTATAAATTTTCTTTTATTTTACAGCTTTTTGATTATTTTGTGTGGTGGGAAGATTAGTCCCTAGAAGTCTTACTATAGTTCATTCTATACAACGGCCGATTGCTCCCTCCATTATTGGCTCAATTCACAGGCGAATCTAGAATATAATATATGGGTTCATGGGAATTCAATTACTTCCCTAACTCGGTATTTATATCAATAATTCTTCTAAATGTCTACAAATATTTAACTATGAACTCAATTTTTATTATTATATTACTTGAAGTTGTTGTAGAAAATGATCAATTTTAAATTTTGGATTTGGCTATGACTCCATAAATGCTAAAAGTCAACAACGACCAGATTTAATTATTGGTATTAAAGGGTTTTTAGCACACAGTATTATTATTGTACTCAATAGCCTATTGGGTCCCTTTTTTTGTGCTTACAGACTTTTAGTGAGCACATTTTGTGGTTCTAAAGAGATTTAAAGGACAAAAAATATTTAGAAACAAGAGCATACACAGTTTAAAATCTGTTTATTAATCTGAAGTAATTTTTGGAAAAATATTTTTAGAGAGTAACAGTTTGTATTTGAGAACAATATTTTTGCCGATGTTACAGTGATGAGTTGTGGCCTGATTGTGAGTGAGTGAGTGGAAAAACGCAAGGAGTAAACACATAATTAAGCCGAAAGAAATTCAGCATCTATTATATATATATATAAAAAAAAAAAAAAATCCCTGCCCTTCTTGGCTCCGCCCCGTCCACGAAGAAACATGATGCTTATAATAAGACACCTTTTTTTCTCTTTTGAACTGTAGGATAAGTAATTTGAACTCAACTAAGATTTTGCTAGTTCAGTTTTTATCTTTTTAGATATCTACAATCTTTATGCTAGGAATCAAATATTGTAAATAGTAATCATATATTATCCGTTTAAAATTTCAAGAAGATAAAATAGTGTAATTATTTCCAACAATATTTGACTCATAACATGAATTATTTCCATCATAAACCATAGAATTTAAGTGCTCCTTCTCAATTTCAATTTGTTTGGTTGATTTTAACGGTCATACGGAGTTTAAGAGCGGATGTATATAAAAATTAGAAAATAATCTCATATTTTCCGATCATGTGATTAGTAGCACCTGAATCAAGTATCCAATAACTCAATGTGGATGATTGCTAACTAACTAGAAAGCCATACTCCAAAGGGGACTCCTAATTTTGTTCTATGACTTCTAATATTATTCAGAATCATGACAACAGCATATCCACTGTGATTAATCCCACAAGTGAGGCTTAAAAAAATAGAATGTACGCAAACCTTATTCATACACTGGAAGGTAGAGGGGTTGTAAACATATCAAAGCAGATCGAAAAAGAAATAATCAAAAAAAGTGATTCAAGAATCATGATGAGTTGAACTAATGCAATGTACAAACCAAATTTACCAACTAAAGCCATCACTATAAGCACATCCAAATATGATTATCCCAACCAATGAAGCTATCATGTAACACTTGACTATTAAAGAATTTAACAAAACTTGAGGAGTTTATTGGCTTTCTCTTCCAAATACCCTACAAAATGATAGTAATATGACAATAAAAAGTAAACAAGAATGACTTAAAGACACGTCTGCAGCTGTTTCTTCAATGGTTCTTTTGCTTCTTTCTGCCATAAGAGACTTCTTTAATCCAGCTTCACTGAAGAGAACAAGTAATGTACAAACCAGAAGGAGGAAAGGAACCCGACAGTGCCTGTCGCGAGCATGATGGCAAGGACCATGAAGAGGGAATATCCAAGGTAAAGGGTAGCAGAAACAGGCCCGCTCAAGCTCTTGAGATCGAAGATTAGATAGTTAACGGAGTAGAGGAAAATGTATATAGCAACAGATCCCGAGGCAAAGAAGGATTTCCACCACCATTTCCAGTCCTCCACACAAAGATGCATGTAAGTCAGAACAAGAGACACCTCAGCACAGACAACGACGAGAAGGATCATGACAATGAGGAGGAAGCCGAAGACATAGTAGACACGACCCATCCAGAGACTCGACATGATGAAGAAGAGCTCAATGAACAGAGTACCGAAGGGAAGGGTGCCTGCACCCAAAACTAAAAGCCAAGATGGATATTTTTGTGGTGGGATTTCACGGGGGATCTGGTTGGTTCGGACTGGGTATTCAATGTGAGGAGCCTTTGCCCCCAAATAACCACCGACTAGGGTTAGAGGAACAGAAATGCAGAACCAAAGTAAAATGAGGACGACAAACAGAGAAAATGGTATGGCCCCTGTGCTGTGACTACCCCATAGCAGGAAGTTCAATGTGGTTAGAATGAGAAAAGCAATTCCAGGGAAGAAACAAGCAGCTTTCCATGAGACTGAAATCCAGCCCTTGTGAGCGCCACAGAAGATTGTCCTCCAGAGACGAACAGCAACATAACCAGCTGCAACACCAAGAATCATATAGAAGAATAGCATGCCGGTAATCAATGTTCCACGAGAAGCTGGGGACATAAATCCGAGGGCAGCAAACATGATAGTCACAACACCCATGCCTAGAATTTGAACCCCATCTCCAACCATCGCACACAAAAGTCCTGGATTACTTGGAGCCCTGAAAACATCACTTACCACAAGTTTCCACCCGGATAACTCCTCATTCATCTGAGCTTGAGCCTCTTTGTCAAGCTCCTCATACCTTGTCAGATCCCGCCTGACAGTCCTCAAGAAGATTACAAGCACAATTCCAGCCAAGAAAGTGATCACCATAAGGGAGTTAAGGATAGAGAACCAATGCACCTTTGCACCTTCCATCTTCAAATAAGCATCCCATCTTGATGGCCACTTAATGTCACTTTCCACAAAGTTCACCTCATAAGTAAATGATACAGGCTCATTTTCTTTAATAGCCATGGCAACAGTTGTAGGGTCGCACTTAATTGGAGTCGGGTACTTATTGTACATTTTCAAGTTCTTTGCTGAATCAGGAACATGCTGAACACTACAAGGAACAACCTCAAACCCAACAACCATGTAACCAGGTTCCTCAGATCCATGCTTTCCAACTGTAGAGATCACCTCAGCTCCATCCCCAGTACCCATAACCCGAGCCACATTGGTCTCTTCATACTTATGAACAAGAACCGTAAACTTCAAGTGATTAAACACGTAATACGCATCTTGAACCTTGATCCCAACCGGATAACCAGTCCACCGCAAGAAATAACCTTCCTTCCTCGTATATCGAATAGCAGGCAAATTATCAAGAATCAAATTCACTTGATACATCTCATCAATCCTCTTCTTCAAAAGCTTAAACTCCTCACCAGACAAAGGTTTAGTTTGACACACGAAAATCTCAGTCTCATTAGTATACATCTTAAACCTATAAGGAGAATTCTCAATCCTATCACCCATAAGAAGCTCACCAAGATTCTCAGCACTATCCTTCACACCCTCTTGTGGTTGGCAAAAAGGTAAACTATAATAACTATAAGGCAACTCTGTGTCAATTGAAGTCAACGAATTCACCTTAACATTCAACAAATCACCAGCCCCATATTTATGAGGGTAACTTCCAGGCAGATAAAACCCATAACCCAATTCAAACACCAAGCAGATTAACAAAACCCAAATCTTGAATTTGTCAAAAGATCTCATTTTTAGTGGTTTCTTGGTCAGATCTGGATGACCCAGATCAGGAACTGTAAGTAAAATGTCAAAATCAGTGGAATTTCTCAACAGGGTTTAACACAACAACGAAAAAATCAATGGTTTTGGGATCAGATAATGCAGTTTTAATTACTAGTAAACAAGTAAGAATTGCAAAACAAGATATGCAGAGATCTAACTTACCTCCAAAAGGTGATTTTTGCGATCTGCAATGGAGAGATTGTTGAGTGACAGAGGAAGATCTGGACGCAAAGAATTTATATGTATTCCTATTTTTCCTCGTCGGTGGGAGATTTTGGCCAGACTTTTGGGACCCCTCTAGAAGAAATATGACTTATGTCCTAATCATCAAACCACGAGGTGTGGGGTACTTTCCTTTTATAATTTTCAATCTTTTACACACGTCTCGACTAATTTAACGAGACAGCAAAACATTATAATGCTTTCCGTTTTTTATAATTTCAATTTCTTATGTGTCTCTCGTCTTGACTAATTTAATGAGATAAAACATTATACTGTAATAGTTTGACATCTCTGATTCCAGAGGTTTTTTTTAATGTGAAAATCCCAAAATCAGAACTAGTAGAATTAATTCTCGTACTAATAAAATAAGTTCAGATTGTAAGGCATTTTCACTACCATAAGAAAAAACTGGAATTAGGTTTTGAAAATAATCGACTTTATACAAAAATAATGAAACATATTTACAGTTAATGTCTTTTGTAAAAATTTTGGGGAAAAAAGATTCAAATATGATCTCATATGGGAAGGGGAAGGAGGAGATGGCACTTTTTTTGTGATTATGGTATCAAGATCAATTTATATGTACCTCAACTAATTTTATCTGATAAATATTATAATATTTGTTAATAATGTAACATATTTACAATCAATGTGTATGGTATAATTTTAGAAAATAAAAGATAAATATGGTCTTGTATATTTGGGGATAAATTCAAAGTAATTGGGCAAATAACTTTTAAGCAATTTTGGTCTTATTAGCAAATCTAATTGTTTGATCATTAAGGTGTAGTGAGATAGCTATTGATACTCAAAAGGAAATAACACAAGCACCATGATGATTTAATTATTTAATCATTTTGTCTTGCATTTTATACGTATAAAGAAGATAAGAATTAGTAAATATGAAATATCTTAATATTCGACAATAGGGAATATAGTAATGTTTCTAATTCCATAGGGAATTGTGCAATAGTAAAGAGAAAGCAGTGGTAGAACGACATGGATTCAATGGTGCTCAGTTGAATAATTTTAGCCAAAAAATTATAAATATTTTTTGGTATATACGCGTATATATATCTGGAATAGTTTTAACAAATTTTTTTACTTCTCTGTTGGAATAATGAATTTGCTTTTGGAAAGTTGTAATTTTTATCTTATTTTTAATGTATAAGGTAAGTGATTTATTTTCGCCTATGTGATTTTAGTAATCTTATTATAATTTATGAATACATTGAATGTATATTCCTGATTTTATGGATACATTGAATGTATATTCCTATATATTCTTGTGCTTTGAACCATCTAAATCTCACAAGTATTTATTAAATATTCCCTACAAATGGAATATTTTTAAACAAGTAAAAAAGAAGAATTAAGTGAGGTTGCGTAATAACAACTCATACACTTCTCTTTTACATAGTTTTACATATTATTTGACTTTAGGATAAACTTTTTGGGGAGGCTTAAACAGGAAATAAAAGGAACATACACTTTTTTACTTAATAACTTAACTGCACTAGGAGAGAGATAGGATTTAGAATAAAGATATTCGGAATAAGGTGAGAGTGATCTTTGTGATAAATAAGATAAGAGAATTGATATTGAGATGATTTAGAAAGGTGAAGAAGAGATCGATATTCATAATGCCTTAGTGAAAAAGGTGTGAGAAGTTGCTCATGATAGATCTAGAAGAGAGCCTATTAAGACAGCGTACACGGACACCCGTTAACCTTGGAAAACTCTCATATATAAATATAATATAGAGTGTGCAATCCAAGTTCGAGGTCTAGGTTATAGCACCTCGTATTTTTTATATGGCATTTGATTGCGTCTAACTTTATCGTTAGTAATAGCCATATTAATGATAGTAGTACCCTGTTGCGCTCGAATCTTGGGTCAGCCTCTGAATGGGAGGAGATAGGTAAAAATAGGTTGAAGAAGTACCGGAGAGGGTGATTAGACAAGACATAATAACACCTGGAGCTTACCGATGACATGACCCTAAATAGGAGGATATGAAGATCAAGAATTAAGGTAAAAGGTTAGTAAATAGTCAAACATTGTCTAACTTTTCTACTATTGTTTTTTTATTATTTCTCTCATGTTATGTTATTCTTTCCATTTTTATCACCTAGTGTTCTCTATGCTTCTATTGTCATTCTATTTGTTGTTATTGTTCTTTTCATTATGACTTCTTCACCAATATATTCTCTTTTCATACTGCTTTAAAATGCTTACTTCAACCTTTACAAGATAAAAATAAGGTATGTGTCTAAAAACAAGTTAACGTGCACCATACGTAAGGTTTTAATATTATATTTTGCCCTCTAGTTTTAAAACATTTTTGGGAATTCTCTTTTAATATTTAGATTTTAGAGCTTGTTGCCATGTGCAATGTCCACATTTTCAATTTAAGACAATCTCCTATGACAAATTACAAGAAAATAACCGCAGAAAGATCTTCTACATTTCATTTATTGACTTCCAATGTATATATTACCAATCTCCTGTAAAAGGGGTAGTATAACTAGAACACTTACAAATAAACCATAAAAACAAAATCCACGCTTCAATGATTTATAATCTAGATAATTAGTCCACCACTGAAAAAGTAAGAATAAGATAGCGTACACACCACCCTCTCGAAATTCAAAAGGGAGGGGTGGTGAGGCTGTATACACGCCATCCTCGCCATCCTCTCCAAAAGGTAGCCTTCAAAAAGTAGGGATAAGGCTGCATACAAGCCATCCTCTCTAGAAGATAGCCTACAGAAGGTAGAGGTAATGTTGCATACACGTCACCCTCTTCGAACCCTAGTTACACAAGGTAGTGTTGTTGTAGTCTGCCACTGAAATAGGCTTCAGGGCAAATTACAAAGTTCAACTAATTAGTCAAATCATAGTAGAACATATAACATGACATTATCAACATCTAGATGGGAACTATGAACATTTCTTTCCACAGTTGAAAGATGATTAATGTGAATATTTTTTTAACTTTTGGCACCTAATCCTTGGGATTTAGGTCGTCTAACAGCAACTAAAGGATTGGTTATGCCTTGTGAACTTCTCCCAAGACCCATACCTTCAACAAAACCCATCTTTGCCATCATCTTTGATCCAAACCCCTTTGTGTGTCTCTCAAATCCTGCAAATCCAACAGATGACTCATTCCTGATGGATTTCCCACTTCCACCGACAGCTTCAGTACCACGAACAGATGATTTGGGTAGAGAATCCTTCTTTGCTGATGATCTACTACTTGTTTCTAGGATTTCAGCTCCCAATCCAAGAGCTTTTGGTCGTTGGCGAGCTTCGATGGGCTCGGAAATGCCCTGTCCATCTTTCCCTAAACCTCTACCTTCTTGATAACCCATTTTTGCCATGAGTTTCGAGCCAATACCTGTGGTGTGCATCTCGAATGCACCGTATTCAACTGAGTTGGTCACAACCTTTGTTTCGTGGATAATGGTGGTTGTCTGGGTTGTTTCAATTGATTTCTCCTCAACTTCTGTCTCGGAAGGCATGATACCACTTGAAACAAAGGAGACAGGAAGAGCGTAGGAGACTGTTTTCTGATCCCTTCTTTTCTTGCTGCTGTCTTTTTGCCCACGTGGATTTATCGGGTTTTTAAACAAATTGCTTGGGCCAGATTGTCCACCACTACCCTTTGAAGAGTTTTTGGCTGCATTTACATCCTTTCTATGATTTTGTATACCGGTGACTGTGAAATCAGAATCCTCGTCACCAGCTCCTATCAACTGAATGGTCAAAAAATGGAAATTTCAATGTCAGACAGAAACATGCATCTTTACATAATGTTTATTCAAGGTATATATTATGTAAACCAAAAAATTGAACTCTTCGACAGACTGGAGGTTTTAAGTAACATAACCTTCTCCAAACGAATTTTATCACTGGCGGATGGCATAGCCGTATGCTGTGTCTTGGTAACTGTCACAAACCTGGAAAAAAGGAACACGGATGACTTCAACGAGTACAGTTTTCTTCCTGTAGCAGTATTACATCTAATATACATGTCCAAAGCAATCCAAAGCAAATGGAGGTGCACAAGCCACATATAGCAGATGCAAAAGTCAGTTTACAATACAAATCTTCCCTAAAAAGCTTTTCCATTACTAATATTAACATCTTAAGGTAAAATGCCTTCTATCCGTAGAAAAAGCTATCAAAATAACCATAATTTTCACAACTAACTAAAGGCCAACAGAACACATATATTTAATGCCTCGAAAATAATGAAATGTCAGAATATCGCAATCCATTTCTTCTTAATTAAGAAAGTTTTGAAACATCAGGAAATACATATGTAATTACACACCTTCCCTTTTATACATTCTTTACATGTTAAATGAAAGTTACCCTCTTGATTATCTCTGAAATTCACATATGAAAGACTAAAAAGGGAAAAAGTTCCTACCTCTTCTTACCAGAACCTTGGCAACCGCTTCGCAGACGGTATATTGCAGCTAATCTCTGAACCTGTGCATGTTCAGCACTGAATGTCAAAACAAGTGATTTCTAGTCATTGAACTCATAGAAGGCACTCGACTAAATGACAAATAATTCCTTCCTATTGCAAGCTATAGTCATAAAGTTGGTTATCATGACTACAAATGGTGAACTTGAGCCTTAATTATTAAAACAATGTTCCCTTTTTTCATAATAAAGGGCAAAATAAGATCAAATGAGTAAAAGATCACTATGTAGAAATTTTTTACAGATTTCAAAACAAAGAAGCAGAACCAGAAGAATTGAGGTTATCATATTAAGAAGTTTTTCTTTGGAATACGCCTTTCTTCTAAATTATTTTCCACTATACATGAGATAAAACCTACTTGAGTAAAACAGTAGTAGAATCACATTGGCACTTAATGGAAGTTGTTTTCAAGGTATGTTGAAAAATAAAGATGAGAAGTTACTGGATTGCATGTAGATAAGTAAAAGGACTTTATTTCCTGAACATAGGTACGACAAAACACAATACCTGAGAACAATCACGTGAATGCATAGGTTGGAAAGATAACATATCAGCTCCATCCAAAACCATCTGGTGCAGTTTCTACATTTTAAGAGTGAAAGGAAATTTCAATAAAAAGGAAGAAATTTTTTTTATAGCTTTTGAATAGATCTACACAACAACAGTTTGGTTTCTTTGATTTTGATGCACTTTGATAAAGTATGCACTGTATTTTTAATAAGGACTATAGTACTCGGAAGATGATTTCAATAACAAGGCAATAAAGGGGTTCCCCACCCTGTACACACTGTCAAGATATACAGAGGTCTCCCATGGAAGGGAAAAAATCAGTTTCTACGAGCTAAAGAGAGCAGCTGTAATATTCAAAATCACCTACAAAACTAGCCAACTTAAAGGCAGCGACTGTGGCTTGTCTTTGTTCCAGAGAAACTAGCACAGTAACTCAAAAGGAAATAATATGAAAAGGGATATAAAGTAACTCAATGAACATCCAATTGCAACTTCACTTTACACCATTATCATCTGCTCACCGAACTATTAAACCAGCTGAGATGAACAAAACCAAAAATATAAAGAGGAAAAAGAAAAGACAACATCAATCAAAAGAAGTTACGTTTCATGTCAGTAGATAGGTGATGTTTAAAGACCAAGAACTTCACATTACTGATACTTCATTATTTAGGCAGGAGAACCATGTTTTGTATTTCATTTAAAAAAAAAAAATTCTGATCCTGAATCAAACAAGGGAAACTGTCTTAATTTGATTAGGAACCTCCTACAAATCTACAACCCCCTACCAACAAGTATATGCAGTAAAATTTGGTTAAACAACTATCTGCAGTACATCCGGATTCGCTTATGACCTGGTTCCAACTTACAGATTAACTTTACAAACAAGATCAACATACAGATGGGATGAATACAGAGACTTCAGGACAAATATGTTGCCTAAACATACAAGCGAGCTCAAAACTGAAATGCACAATTCTTATTTTAACAAAAAGGACATAGATGAGAGAATTTTTCATACAAGTATGTTTCTCTCTGACAAAGTTATTAAATAAATTTAGTGGAACAGAAAAATATCAAACAAGGAAAAGTTTGCATCTGATGTCTAAAAGACGGATCTACATAGAAACATAGGCAAGTTCAAACGATCAAGCTGGTGGGAAAGACAAAAGCAACAAAAGACTTAGACTCCGAACAAGGGAAACAATTTCAAGCTCTTACTAAATTTATCTTCTGAAGATCAACACCTCGGTGGACCATTCTCTCTCGACGCTTCAAAGCCATCATCTCCTTGCGATGTTTCTTCTTAGCACCTGAAAGCATAAGCTAGGAGTATATACAGTGGAGTTGAAGGCACATGGCAATACACAAACAAAAAGAAAAGGTCAACAGAGAAAACAATGAAAGCAAAAGCAGAGAGAGAGAATTCCAAGGGAACGTTATCCTCTTTCAATCCAAGAGAGTAATAAGTTATATGTACTTGAAATTTAATGGCTAAGCATAAGCAAATTTAAATAAAGACAAAGCATATTGTCGCAACTCACTATAGGGCAGATATCTTTACCTGGAAACCTCCCGAAATTTTTACTCTTTTGAGATTCAAACGGCCACGACTGAGGAAATTTAGCAGCATGTTTCTTTTTCCCTGAAACTGTTCTCGGGTCCTTTACAAACATAAGGCCATCCAAATCAGATCCCCGGGCTTGCTTGGCAGGAGTAGATTTCTGACCTCCTCGGGACTTCCTCTCTTTTTTAGGCTTCTTCATTCCATACTCCCTAGAGACTTCCTGAAGATGAATCCCACCCAACTTCTCTACGGTTTCATCTAAGCTATCATCAGAACAGCTACTAGGAACTTGTCCAACCAACTGTCTAACATCAATTACTTTGCACATTCCACCAGTTCCTTCGTAATAATCTGCAGCAACTTCTTCATCAACATCTGAATCACTATCAGATGAGCCATCACTTTCAGATGATCCATCAGATTCTTCTGATTCTGACGAACAAGAACTTCCATCATCAGATGAAATGTCTTCATCATCACCATCACTTTCCTCGTCTGATAAGTCATGAGTATGTAGTCTAAGCCCCCCTATAGACAAAAATCCCTCATTTTCCACAGAAGATGACATCTCAGCTGGCAGGTGATTGTCCATCTCGATGCTGGCACCACCAAGGAAGCCCCCATCAGCATCCATATCCTCATCAGAGAATGAATACTCAAAAGAAGGATTCTCCTTCTCATCCTTGGGTGACAATCCAACTCCTCCATGTGTTATTTCGGCTTCTTCATGGAATCCCAATCCTCTGTGTGAACTCTCATCCAGTGAGAAACCAGCACTATAGTCACCAGCATAGTCAACTTCATGAGAATCTTTATTTTGTCCAACAGCTAGAGATAAAGGGGTTGTGCAATCATAAATACATCCCTGATTTTGAGGTTCCTTATTTTGGCCTTCATCTACGAAAGCAACAATTTGAGTTTCCTTTGTATCAACCAAAAGAATAGGATGTTCCCAATCCAACTTGTCATCTTTTACTCCTCCACTACATACTGCATCTGAACGTACCTGGAAAAGACACACGGAAAATTTCATCAGCAATGCATATTATTGCATTCTTTTGAAGAAGGAAACAGATTTTTTAAGTAGCCCTTAGCACAGAGATTGTAGTGCAAGTTTTTTGTTTTATAGTCAGACTATTAAACTCATCCACGCTTTGCACAAACCTCATTAGATTTATGAAATAATCTTTTCATTTACATCTTGATTGGCAAACATTTTAGAAAATATTCTCAGCATCAAAACCAAATAAATTATATTTCAACTTATAATCCACTACCTACATTTTTAGTATTATAAATAGTTGGTTTTGTATAGTCTATTTAGTACATATTTCTTTAGAATGTGTAAAGAAAGAAAAAGAATTTCAAGAAAATTCTCTCTATTTGTGCATGTGTAATAAATTCTAAACTATATTCTTAGGATGAAATTAAATTTTATGGCATTCATAATTTTATCTTGATGGAGTTTTTTGATGACAAGGGAAACCTGCAGCCGCTACCCTGTGGGTACGCACAGGGTAAAACTCCCGCTCCTACGCAATAGCTCGCAAACCACATAGGAGAGATAACCCGCACTAGGCAAGCCTGGTGCGACGAACTCGATCCAGTAGGCAAACCCCTTGCTTTCGCTGGCAAGGGGTTTCGAACTTGAGACCTCCAACAAGCCCAAACCACTGGGCCACCCCGAAGGGTCTTGATGGAGTTTTCATTCCTCAATTTCGCGCTAGATTTTTCTTTCTTTTTGTTGTTTCTCTTTCAAGAGGAAACACAATAACAAAAAGAGCAAAAGGAGAAGGGGATGGGGCGGGGGGAAGAAGGACCAAAATCTTTGGCTCCAAATTCATGTATCAAAATGTATGATTATTCTATCTAATTGTTATCTTTTCCTTCTTCCGTTTCTTTTTTAACCTTTTTCTCTCTTTAGTTCATTATTTTTTCTTCTTGGGCTGATTTTTTAGATGATATGAACTAAAAAAGAAGTTAATGAATATATATATATATATATAAATACACAATAATTTAATAAAATCAGAATCCACTCTCTAACTTTTATAACACGTCATATACAACTGAAATCCCTAGAAATACATGTAACTGATTTCAAGTCAACAACAACATACCAAGTGAAATCCCACAAGTGGGGCCTGAGTTGGGTAGAATGTACGCAAACCTTACCACTACCTCCGAGGCTATTTCCAAAGATGCTAAACTTAACTACAAGACTAATTTTTAATCTAGGATGAATCTAATATGGAAATTCCAAACATTCAAGTTAAAAGGATAGTAATGCCATGATTACTACTACAGAACGAAAAAAAGAAGCAGCAAATTGCAATATACCAAAACTATTAGTACTCTCTTTCAAATATTTTTTAAAAAAAACAAATAATGCTAATAAAACAGAAAACTCGATAGGAAATCTCTCGAGTCTGAAATTGCTGCTTGTAGCAACTAAGCAAGATGAGAAGAATAACCAACAATAATTAATAAGCTTAGGAAAGAATATTTTTTGATAACAATAAATAATAAGCTTAGGAAAGAATTTCAATCAGTTTACGAAAGATCGTATTCATCAAAATAACTTAGCTTCTGAAATCCTTAAATGTACTCACCAAAATTGCCGTTGCATTAATTTTTATTATTGATTACGTGAACAGATTCCTTATTAAAGCAAAATATAACAGGAAGTGTGGAAAGCAATTTGTGAATGAAGTGTGCAAGTAGCAACCTGTTTATACTTTGAACACCATAGAGCTTCTTGACCATGGTATTGGTTACAGTTCAGTAACTTGGGATCTACTACATTTTTATTGAAGAGAAAGGAGAATCCAGCAAATCACATAAATATCTTAGCTTCGGGCTTATCCAAAGCTTCCCTCGTTCTACTTTGGAGCCTATGAAAATTTATAGGATAGGGGAGGTGAAACGTTTTGAAATTCATTTGAAGAATACCAATCCCAAAAAATTCAATTTTGTAACTGATACAAAAACCAAACGACACACTTCTTTAAGTTTTTTAGAATAAGCAAATGGACATGAGATTAGTAGATAGTTTGTGTTTAGTTTCTTTTTATAAGTTAGTGTTAGTTTTGTTATGCACGTGAAAGGTTTGGGAGTCATGGATATTATTAAGGTTATTAATTAGTAACTAAAAATAGAAGCTATGGAGATCAAGAAATGTGAGTTATGGAGTACGATTTTTTTAGTGATAATTAATACTATTGAGCAATTATTTTAAGAGGTTACTTTTGAATTATTTTTTAAAATAGCGCATTGATGAAGAAAAATAAAGAAAAAGTCAAAAAATTGAGAAAAAAGATAAATCCAATTGGAGGCCATAGAGAGGTATCACATCACCTTATCTATGTTTAGCTTTATATTATATATAGCTTTGTGGCGGGAATAATTTACTGGGGTGAAAGTGTGATTCGTTCTATCAACCCTTTAATAATTAAAGGGTTTAAATAGTGGATGCACGTGCAGTAGTACCAATTATGAGAAATCCACCAATTCACATGTGAGGTGTGTACAATGACAGTGGTGTACCATAGTCATAAGCTAGAAACGGATAAAGGGGGCATGAAAGTGGCAAGCTACAACAATGGTTGAGGAGACTTAACATTGCTAAGTTAAGAGATAACTGAGCATACCATGATGTTGTTAGGATCACATATATGGCCCTTGATAATAAAATTGAGAAACAATAAACGAATGTGAAGAGTAGAAATGCAGTCTATAAAATGTGGCAATCATGCCAGAAAATTGCCATAAAAGGAATAAATAGCCCAAAACTAAACTCCCTATTTGATCAATTTTAAGGAAATACTAATCCTTACACATTATGGGCAGATAATCTGTAACATCCCAAAACAAATACACTCATAGCATCCAAACCCATCAGAGGAAATACGCAGAAAATCCAAATGTCTAGTCCTTTTTTTTAATCACGGCTGAATTTCCAGTCTTAAGCCAATATCAAAAGAGATCAACCAGATATTTGATTAAGATCCAAATTATTAAGCCAAAATTCATGTACAGAACTAAACTATTAACTAAACAGAAAAGGGCCAAAACTACCCTCGAACCATTCGAAATAGATCCCATATACCTTCCGTTTGTTTTTGGTCTCAAAACTACCCCTCCCGTCTAATTATTGGATCACATATACCCTCCCTTTTAACGGACTGCCACTTCTCACTATGTGGCGTCTAACATGTAAAAAAAGTCACATGACTGTCACCCTAAGCAGACAAATGTGAATTAACCACCCACCCAGTAAATGCCCTGACTTCCCCTACCATTTAGAACCCCAATTTCATTTATTATCCCATTTCTTAAAAAAGCTTTCTTTCCCCATTTCTTCAAAAAGCTTTCTTCACCACTAAATTTTAAAGCAAATGTCAGAATGCTCAGATCCTGGTAAGGATTCATCATACTGATATTCGAAGACGGGTAAAAAATCTAGCCCAAGTTTTTAAATTCTGTATGGATGAAAAAGGGAACAGACTAAAGAAAACAACAGCATTAGGATTAATTTTTCTTGGACAAACTGGCCATACTAGACTATAGCCGACAAGTAATTACTGAGCTATTTGACGGACTAGATAAGAAGTACACACTTCTGAAATCAATTGGTGTTGACAGACACATATTGTTGTTTTTCTCTAATGTATTTCACAAGCAACTGTAATGGTTTCCTGATACTATATCTCGATAATGATTGAAGGCACAGAGAACACAGTGCCTTACTGAGAACCATGGAGCGGCCGACTTACATATCATCAAAAGTAGCACTATCAAGTCACTCCCAGTGTGGTGGGATTAGCAAAAACAATTATGAATTGATAGAACATTCTGACATTGCTTCAATATTTAGTGGGGAACAACGGCAGAAAGCTTTTTTAAGAAATGGGTAAGAAATGAAATTAGGGTTCTAAATGGTTGAGGAAGTCGGGGCATTTACTAGGTGTGTGGTTAATCCACATTTGTGTGCTTAGGTGGACAGTCATGTGGCACATTTTTTACACGTCAGACACTACATAGTGAGTAGCGGCAGTCCGTTAAAAGGAAGGGTATATGTTATCCAATAGTTAGACGGGACGGGACCGGTAGCTTTGAGATCAAAAACAAACCAAGGGTATATGTGCTCTATTTCGAATTGTTTGGGGGTAGTTTTCACCCTTTTCCGTTAACTAAATAATCCTTTGAAATACAGCACTTCACCTCCAAAAAGTATACCTCATTAGATGTGTATAGTTGTTTCTGCCTTTTGAACAAATCTAGAACCTCAATTAGCTTTACAAACAAAACACAACATATATCTACCCTAAGGATTCACCCTTTAAACCTCTAACAATAATATGATGCACAGATATAAAAGCACTCCTAGTCAATATTCCAACAACAACATTAACTCAGTGTAATCCCGCAACTGGGGTTTTAGGAGGTTAGAATGTATGCAAATCTTACCTCCTTTGTCTTTGTGTGGGTAGAGGATGTTGATCATCATAACCCAATGACCTTAAATTATACATTCTTCAATAAAAATTCAATCTTTGACGATAAAATAAACTAAAAATGTCTCTAATATACTCTTCACCTACTCATTTAGAAAATGCTGATCCTTGAGAAAAAAAAAATCAATCTTTTACATAAACATACCACTGAATCTGCAGAAGGGTATACATAACGGATCTCACTTCCTCTACTTTTCTTCAATTCACTTTTCGAACTCGAAGCATTCTTCGAGCTACTAACAGCTGCATTACGATTCCTTGAATTACCATTTCCACTTCCATTTTCACTCTTCAAATTTCTCCCTAAATTCCCAAAATCAAATAAATAAATAAACAAACAATCAGACTATAAATACACACAACATGTACATATATCTGATTCAGAGAAAACCTCTTGAGGGAGGAGAATTGAAATCGCCCCAATCAGACAAGACTCCGCCTTCAACAAACAAACCCCGACCCGAATAAGACGGGTTCCTGGGCTTCCGAGTTTTAGGTTTACTAGATCGTTTTCTGTTATTTCCTCCCATTTATTCAGCTTCTCGTACGTCGGAGGTCTACGGTGGCGAAACGCCGTGAACGGCGGAGACTGATGGCGGATATCGGAGGTGAGTTTTCGATTGTTTGTTGTAAAGTAAGGGAAAAAGGGTAAGGCGGTGAAGAGGTAAATTCAGTGTGATGAGGTGTATGCTCTCTTATGATGAGGTTTAGCTTAAAATATTGTACATTTTGAGGTACAAGCGGTGTAATGCGTGGGGTAAAAGTTGTATAAATGTTAGTTATGGGTGTAATGTGTAAATATAGGAAGAATATACTACGAGATATGCTAACATGCCTCGACTGTGAAGTACGTCTTGTCTTTTAAAGTAAGCATAAAATAACGAATATTTGAAACCATATTTGTACCTAAAATAATTTTTTTTTTTTTTAAATCATAATAATTTTATCTTAGAAATGATGTTCGGTACTTGCATTCGAATCCGATCCAATTTTATATTTGTTGTAAGGCCAATTTAAGACAAGAATGCTTTCTTAAGCTTAAATATGAGACCTTTAACTAAAAATAAAAAAAATCTTATTTATCCTATCATAATTTTTGTTGGTGGACAAGTGAGACTTGCTCTAATGATTAAGCATCTTCGTCATCAATCAGTGAAGAATTCGAGTCATCTTAATAAATAAGGTTCAAGAAGCTGATGAAGGCAAAAAGAAATTGAAGAATGTCATTTATTTTGACTCACTTATAAAATCTTTAGCTTATTTTTAACTCACTTTTTGAAAATTAAATGCACACTAAAAAAAAATTCATCCCAATATTGTAAGCAAATGTATTATTTATTTTATTTGGTTCTTATGATTAAAAGGATGCATCAAAATATTTTTCATTTTGGCTTTGATGAGTTCGTGAGTTGAAAATTAATATATTATTATATTCTGGTGAAGATTTATTAAATCTTGTAACTGTTTGATGGTATCAAAATGCGGAAGATTTTAGAGAATGTTCATGTAGTATATTCACGTTTTGATTTTTACATTGAATCGTAAAAAAAAATACTTAAAAAACGAAACTTAGTTTTACTTAGACATCGAATTTTTCGAAGATATTGATGAAGAGAGCCAATAGAAGACAATGATGGGTTCTTACACTTACAATAAATATCATTTTTTTAAGAAGCATTATGATGATATGAATATAACTAGGTTCTCAAATTTAGGATATTGAATTAAGGATGACAAGAAAGTTTTAAATTGGAAAAAAGTAACGCAAATTTTAATTATTAAGGTAAGGGTGACGATTTTAAATAGTGTTAATGACACTAGCTTTAAAAAAAAATCAAATTTTATTATATACACAAAGATTCTATCTCCCCCTCCTTCAACCCATGCTCCACCGCAATCGCCACCCATTTCAGTCCAACTCATTTTTGTCCATATAATATATCTCGCTCATTTATTAATGTAATACTTTAAACGCTTAAACACAATCCAACTCAGACGTTTGATATTTCTAATCAAATACTCATAACTCTCCAACATCATAAAGACAAATAGGCATGTCAAATAAGCAAAAATGCCAAGGCAACTATTAGCTTGTTTGGATTGACTTTTTTAAAGATTTTTTGGTAGAGTATATAAGAATAATGCTCAATATAGCGTATTAATAATACTTATATTAGTTATGTATGCATTAATTACACTAATGCATTGTTTGGTTTGTGCATTAAAAATAACATGCATTGCATAAAAAAATTATTTACAAAGATACCATTCTGTATTATATGAGTATTAATAATACACAATAGACTGTAATAAGTTGGAAAAGAGTTCCAAACAAGTTACTAGTAATACACGAAGATAATACATGTATTATTTTTCTTAATACATTCTACCAAATAATCATTTTAATGTTTTAAAGTCAAAATAGTTTTTAAGCACTTTTAAAAGTGTTTGGGCAAATTAAAAAAAATTCTACTTATAAACACTTGATTTTAAGCTAAAATTGATAAAAATACGCCAAAAATCAGAAGTTCCAATTTCTAATTTATAAATTTTGACTTACAAGTCAAAAGCCACCAGCGAATTCAAACACTTTTTTATCACCAAAACTATGATTAATTTTAGACTCAATAGATTATTTATTATTTTTCTTGAATATATAAATTATTTGACACCTAAAAAATAGTAACTTGAAGAGCTATGAGTCGTAAACTTTAGAAACACGTCTAAAATCTAAAATTTTCAAGAAACACAAAGAAAATGTTTTTTCTTTGTTCTTTTTCCTTCCATTAAAATATAATAATGATGGTTAGGTCTATTAGGTATAACGACAATAAAGGGAAATTTCCAAGATCTTTGGAATATTATTTGCTTGGATCTTTTCTCTTGATAGCATGTTAAGTCCTATACGTTTTTCTTTTTACAATCAAGAAATTGTAGATGCTCACAAGTCACAATATATGTTCTCTTCTATGGTTGGTGATAGTCAAATATAGGTTCATCATCTAATTTGTTTGTAGCTATTTTTGTTTTTATTATGTTATACTTTTTAGAAAAATATTTAAATGTCTATTAATAGTTAATATCATATATATTTTGTTGCTATAAAAATGGACATACAATTGTTTTTATTGATTAACGGGAAAAACATATAAGTCATTAATTAGAGTGTTTAACTATTAATGATATCACAAGTGGTAAAAATGGACATACAATTGTTTTTATTGATTAACGGAAAAAGCATATAAGTCATTAGTATATTTTTAAAGAAAAATTACAAAAGAAATCATATAAAATCATTTAAATTTGTCCTTAAACTTTAAAAAATTGGATCACTGTATATTCAATTTTATAATATCCTATATTTCTCACGATCATATTAACCTCCCTCTAGCCTCAAATAATTCAAAAGAAACTCAAATCATAATTATTTTAACCAAATCTCAATTTTGTTGGAATTGCATTGACACAATTCCATCATCAATTCTTCTGATAACTAATAGTGAAATCAAAACTACAAAACAGCCCCTAAATGGTATAACAAATCCAACTATAAATAATCCAAGCCCTAAATTATTTGCAAATTGCAACAATATATAAAAGTAAAGATAAAGTTATAACGATTGAAGAATATCGATGGTCGTATGAGACACATTGTCAACTATGATTTTTGTGTGGAACTGTTTATATTCTTTTCTACGAGTGTCATGGGATGAAGTGGTCATAATAAAGTAAGAATATCTTTTAGATAGTATTTTTAGAGCGTCGAAAATCAATTGTTACGTTTGTGATTAATTTAGATGGATGAGGATGGTGGCTATGAAAAATGATAATCAAACATGGATCATTTTAAAAAGTGTGAGGGCGAATTTAGAATATTTCACATAGTTTAAAATCAAATTTAACACTTATATAAAAAAAAAAATAAACAAAAAGGTTCATGTGCTGGTCACATAGTATTATCATTAAACACGTAATAGATTTGACTATAATTATTAAAGATTAAAACTATTTTGCCTAGTTTTAAACAAATTTGGATGTTTAGCCGACTTTTTAAGTGGTCTTTTAAATACCCAACTTTAATGCAGTACCCAACTTTATTGCATACACAATGTTTAGATCTTTTAAGTAATTCAATTACTAAACTAATGTTTTGATTATTTGTATATATAATTATACGATGATTAGTTTTCTTAAACGAAAAGTTAAATTTGCATACATTTTTTAATATATCCTTTTTTAAATCTAATTACAATAAAATTCCATTTTTTTGGTAAAGAAAATCTTACCAACCGAATGGACACCAAAATTGGAAACAAAAGGATATACTTATATGGGATGGAAATGTTATTTTACCTTTTAATTTATTTTTTATTTTTTAGTATGTCTTTTGTTAGAAATTATGTCGGTTTTTTCTTATGATAACCACTTCGATTAATCTTCAAAACTATTTTTGATTCGATCAATTTAATGTTATAAAATTAAAAATTAAATATTCAAAATTATAATAAAAAGATAGTACAAATTACTGTTCTTTCTGATATCAATTGGTCATTATTTAGATAATTAAAATCTAAAAAAACGAAAAACAATAGATAACTTGGGACGGAACTCGAAAGGGAATACGGAGTAACAAAGAAAGTGACTCTTTATTCTTTCTTTTGTCATTTTTGTTGAAAATTTTCTAATAATTAAACATTACAAAATGTGTGGCAAATGTTTTTTGGAAAATATTATCACCTTATACTACATATGGTCTCCAATAAATATCAATTCCAAAGGTGGTCCATTTTTGCACTTTTTGGGCAAACTATTATTAAGGGTACATAAGTCGGTTTGGTTTGGTTTTTTATTAAAAAAAATCTAAATCAATTATGTCGGTTTATTAAATCTAAAAATCAAATCAAACCATGCAAAGTTGGTTTTTTCGGTTTTGATTTTAGTCGGTTCTTTCGGTTTTTTACAACTATACGGTGTTTGAAAAAGAGATCAAATATATTTTCACTTACCTGTGTGATAAGCTAAACTTAAGAAATGTTAAATGAATAGAAATTTTCATAAAAACGATAAAATTCACATGAGTACAAAATATATTTTTTTAAATATCAACGTTCATTATGTTAAATTAATAAGATTAAAAATACAGTCAAACTGAATACAAAATGAAATATTTACAAAGTAAATTGTTAACTTCGAATTTGAAAACCTATAACAATATAATTGTAACTTCAAATCTTAATACAAAATAAAATATTTACAAATTTTACAAACCCAAATTTGAAATAAAATATATAAACATTGAACACTATAAACTAACTAAAAATATATTAACAAAGTAGATTATAAATAATATTTTTTATCTATAAATAAAATAAAATTATATATATAATATTTACAAAATTTTACAAGCCCAAATTTGAAATAAAATATATAAATATTGAAAACTATATAACTAAAAATATATTATTAACAAAGTAGATTATAAATAATATTTTTTATCTATAAATAAAATAAAATTATTTATTTATATATATATATATATATATATATAAAATATTATGTCGGTTCGGTTTGACTTTTTTTCTTTTAATACCAAATCAAACCAAGAGTGGTTGTTTTTTTTTTCAATTGTCAAACCAACCAAACCAAACCACAAATCATTTTTTTTGTCAATTTGATTTGGTTCGTCGGTTCGATTTGACTTTACGATTTGACTTGTATACCCCTAACTATGATGAGATATCTGACAAAGAAGATGCTATTATTTTGTGTGTGTATATATATAAATATATCTTAATTTTTGCATGTGACTTGTGATGTTTTATTTCTTGTTGTTTTATTACTTTTTTCGATTGATTGCTTTTATTAACTAATATAAACTCATTTATAGTTAACACGCATGAAAAAGATTCAAAATTTGAACAAAAACCAAATGTAGCCTAAATGGAAGGTGGAATTAGGGAATATTAAAGAACGTACTAATTCTAATATATAACTGCATTGTTGTATAATTTTCACCCCGATGTTTGTGTAGTTGCATGGGGATTCGATGATTGGTGATGGTAATGAATGGTATTAGTATCTAATAGTGATGGTAATGATAGTTATGATGATGAGGATAGTTGGTGTGATAGTGATTAGTGTAGTGATAGTGATGATGCTTATGATAGTAAAGTTGGTTAATGCTAATACATAGTTAGAGGTATACGTTGATGATGGTGGCAAAATAATGTGTGATGGCTGATGATATATTGATGATGGACTGATGGCAAATGACGACAATACTAGTTGTGATGATAGAGGCGGTTGACAATAGAGATTGGTAAGGTGACATCACTAGTACTGTTAGGCGTATATAATTATAATTATGGAGGTCGTAAGTGTGATAGTGACTGACAATAGTGGTGTTGATATCTGTGGTGATTGACAGTGATTATTGTGATGACGAATTAAGGTGGTTGGTGGTTGTCTACGGTAATGATGATGACAATGACGGTAATAGTTGTGATGACAAAGATGGTTAATTAGTGATAGTAATTGACGATTGTGAAATGAGTAGTGATAGAAATTATACACACAAAAATACCTCTTATTTATATTAAGACTTTGTTTAAAATATTAATAATCAAGAGATGTTTAACCAAAACAAGGCTTAAATTTTAATATAAACCAATTCACTTTATAACCTAAGGTCTAAACCATTTAGATCCTCCATAAACAAACAAACAAAGTTGCGCATGGTAAGAGTCGGATCAAAAGGATCTATTATACACAATTTTAACTCTTACCTCCATTTCTGCAAGGAGTTAGTTTCCACAGCTTGAACTATAACCTTCTGGGTACATGACAATAATTTTCCTAGTAACGTCATTACTTTCAACTAATATATGTATACGATATGAAAAAAATTATGCATTTTATAATATACAAGATACAGTAAAATTACTAATACATAAATAATTATACTCTGCATAACTAATCTCTATATAAAATAATACATAATTTTTTTATAACTAATCTTATGATTACTAATTACTAATATTTACTAGGTCTAAGTATAAGAGTATTGAAATCACTCCTGAATTTAGTGTGAATTATTAGTTTCATCCTTAAACTACCATCAATCTTAAAAATACTCTTATACTTAACTAAGTAATCTTATATACACCCTCGAGCAGTCGAACTATCACGTGACATAGCTAGTAGTCTCAAACTCTTGTGGGAGCATGTGACTTTTCACAAAAAGTCAAAAGAAATGTTGAGAATATCCCTAACTTTGCCGAAAATTTAGGAGTGTTTTATCCATATGATAACATCAATGGTGTATTTAAGTTCAGTTAGTCAAGTAGATGAGTGCTTTTAAGGCTGTCAATTGTTCGAGGACGAAACTAATAATTCATGTCAAGTTTAGAAGTGTTTTCAATACTTCTCTCTAAACTAATGCTTAAAAGAAAATCGTTAAGTGGTCGTATAAGAGTAATTAATTTTCTTTAATATCAATTTCTTATCTATTGCCGAATTTTCAACTACACACTTTTATTTTATAAGAGTCTCATTACCCCCCCAACCCCCCAAATTATTTTAAAATGAAATAACTAGGCCTTTAAATGCTGAGTTGGCACAAAGAGTGCATTCACTCTCTCAAAGAGAGTGAACTGACTATTTTTTCTTTTTCATCGTTGTTCTCTTTCTTTTTTTTATTGTTTTCTCTCTCTTTCTTACTATCTAACTATTTTTTTATCTACCAACAAAGGCTGTGGTGGAGTGGTAAGTACTCCTTCATCCTTAACTAAGAGGTCTCGGGTTCGAGCCCCCTTGGGTACGAAGTCGCCTTTGTTAGGGAGCGTTTTACTCCCCAATGTGAGACTTCCCGATGTGAATTCGGATTTAGTCGGGCTCCAATGTGGGTACCGGACATCGAATGAAAAACAAAAAAAAAAAACTATTTTCTTATCTAAATTTGCCATGATCAAAGTTTGAAGATTTCCGACAACCCTTTTTGGAGTTCATCTTCTAATTAATTCTTAATCTTGTAATCAAATTAGTTTATAAAATTCAAAATTCATCATCTGGTTTTGAAAAAAAAGTTCCTGGACTAAGAGATAATGTGGAAGTTAACCTAAAACGATTAGATCGTAGTTTATTCCTAGTTAAATATTTAGGGATCGTGAAGGTGGAGGGGGAAATGGTGGTGGTGATATAATTTTTTTTAGTGGTGGCGTTGAAGAAAAGAATAGAAGTGGCGGCAAGTCTAAATTTCTCTGCAACTACACTAGGTAATTAAATCTTCAACAAAAAAAATAAATTATCCCAAGCCTTCTATCACCCAAGTCAGATTCAAATCCCTCAATATTTTAAAAATCAAAACTTTCACAAAGAATTAGAGTTGAAAAATAATTGGGGAAGAAAGTATAAAGAAGAAGGAGAAAAAAATAATTAAAAAAATTAATTAGTGAAAAACACGTGTCAAATGTGTGTGTTTCACCACAAGACACATGAGTGATTATTGCGTTTTAAGGGGTTATTTATTTATTTTTAAATAATTCGGGAGTGATGGGACACCCATAAAATTGACGTATGTAGTTGAGATTTCGAATATAAATTAAAGGGGTTTTAGACCGTTTTCTCTTTCTTATTCATTCATTTCGTTATTAAATTACTCTCATCTTGAAGCTTCATTAGGAATCAAGGATAAAACAAAACTTATTTTCTTAAACAACTAATAATAGTAATAATAAATCAAAAATTTAACTTCATAATAGGTTTATTTAATTTGGATATTACATGACAAATTTGACCCTTTTTTCTTTTTTTTTCTTAAAACCAAAATAATTTACCCCCACTCCCCACTCCCCACTCCACGCCCACGCATTTCCCTATATCTTCCCTTCAACACTTCTTACACGTTTAGCCATTTTTCAATCTCTCTCTCTCTCTTCACGAGATTTATTTACACAAAAAAGTGTAATAAAATTATTGAAAAATGGCTACGGGAGCTGCCGGCGACGGAATTTTCCGGGGAGTATTTGACGGATGTATTTCCGGTCACGATATGGGGATTCAACAGAGGCCGTACCACCGGAACTGTAGCTGTAAACTTCATAAATCTCGTGGAAATTGCACTCATTCTTCTCGTTGTACCAACGTATCTTACCCGATTCGAAGATCGTGGAGCGAAAGCTGTCTATCGTTGGCGGCCGGAACTTCCTTCGGTGCCTCCGGTCATTCATCGACGTGCTCTTCTCCGGCTGCCAGCGTTGGCGGGTCGGATCTCACCGGAAAGAAGAATTTGGTTCGTTCTACTAGTGATGAATATGACGACGTCGTTTTGTTTAAGGTTTGATTGAGATTGTTTGACATTTTAGTTTTTTGAATTAATATGATTAATTCATAAAGTACAAATTATTGTAAACAACGATTCAAAAAAAATTGTTTATTTATTTATTTAATTTGGAGTTTTTATGTTCATATATTAGAATTATGAAGAAAAAAAAAAGATATTGGACTAATTTTTCTTTTCTTTTATGTTTTTTATTTTCCTTTTTCATGCAAAATTTCATATTTAGAAGTATTATTTTTTTCTATATGAACTATTGGTCTTAATTCATTGTACCTTTAAAATTAAAGGTTCCAAATAATATTTATCAAAATTATAATAAGGTCACCTGTATTTTTATTTCATATTGAAGATATCAGATGAATGCATAATTAAAAAGGCTAACATTTACCTCAGGGCCGGCCCTATGCTTTGGGAAATAAGGCTTTTGCCTGAGGCCCCAAATTTTGGGGCCTCAAATTTTTATCAAGAATAAATTATGTGTTAAAATTTTTATATAAAAAATTGATTATTTATGGTAAAAAGTATAATTTTTTTAAAAATATATTATTTTACCCACTTTAACATCTTTAGTGCTTTGTTAAAACTAAGAATTAATAGTGAAAAGTGTTGAACAAAGTGAATTACAAATTCTTTTTTATTTCGTTTTAAATTTTAGTTTCAAGCATTACTACAATCATATTAAAATGGGGTATACCAAGTCATCAACTTCTTGCGTCAAATTCTATGGTTCTAAATCTTATTTCTATTTAATATTTATCAACTTATTACTTGTATAATTATGTTAACAATTCATATAATAATTGTCTCACTAAAAGAATGTTTTTCAATGTTGAGTTGATAAAATCTTACCTAAAACTAATAACTAAAAAAACAATATTAAAATACTAATAATTTGCATCTAAATAGTGTAAGAAAAATAAATTTTGAATAAATATGTATATGAAATTTGATTATATTTTAGGCCTCGAATTGAAATTTTGCTTTAGGCCCCCAATCACATTGAGCCGCCCCTGATTTACCTACAAGAATATTAAATCTAGTTTGAACTTGTTATATTGTTAAAATTATGATGATTCAAATTTAGTATTTGTCCAAATTTTGTAGACTTCATTTCGCATTAATTCAAATGAACTTGTAGCTGAAAAGCTATATCCAATTTCAAAATTATTAAATCTAATTCAATAAGTAAGTTTGAATTTTATTGATTAAATCAAACATCAAACCGTAAAGGATCAAAAACTGATTAAAATAAAATGTTATTGGTTTGGTTACATTATTATCATGTTGAGCTAAATTGTTGTAAAAGTCATATATTTATGTTATAAGTATTTTTTTATTGGTTAAACTGAAATTCAAATTGTAAAGAACAAAAAATTGATTAAAAAAGTATATGTTATTGATTTGGTTATTGATTTAGCATATTTAAAAATAAAAAATTAATAAACTAAATCGATAATACATAAAATTAAATCAAACGAACCAATCGATGCACACCCCCGAGGGTTATCTGTGCACACTCTTAATATTAAATTGTGCTTATTTAGTTTAAATATTGTTGTTTAGAGATAATTTTAATTAATTTCACCTAATTTTAAAATCAAGATCTAATCTAATACAACTTAGAAGCTGTATTTTACACAAAAATAGAACATTTCCAGGTTGTATTGAAAGTAGCACAGCACATGTGAGCACTAACTTTGGAGTTGGTACTACAAAAAATGGTCGGTCCCTAATATTAATTGTTTTGACTAATTCAATTTATTTCAAATTCTTTAAAAAAAAAAAAAAAAAAAAAAACAAAGAAGAAACATTTGTACTTTTTTTAATTGATTGGTTTTAGTTATTGTCCCAATAGGTAGAACAGGGCTGGAGCTATGTGGTTGTCAAGGTATTCAATTGAACACCTTTTGTCGGAAAAAAATATTCTATATCTATATTATCTTAAAAACGTAAATTCCTAACTTGAATGTTAAATTATCATAATATTTCTAACTTAGGTTGTAACTTTTTCAATGAGTTGTGACTTTTTCGATAAGTTGTGACTTTTTTCGAAGGATTGTGATTTTTCGATGAGTTGTGACTTTTCTAAAGAGTTTTGATTTTTCGAAAGGATTGTGACTTTTTCAATAAGTTGTGACTTTTCGAAAAGGTCATGACTTTTTCATATAAGACACAAAAAACATTTGTTCATATTATCCTTTGTTGACAATAAATAAAGGGGTTTCCTCTCATTTTTTAACCACAATTTTTTTAATCTTCTACTCTTCTTCTTGCATTATAATTTTTTTTGTGTGATTTATTGTCGTTGAGTAAGTTCAGAGTTTAGCGGAATATGAGGTACCACTATTCTGTTGAAGTAAGTCGTTCTATCCTAAGAGGGTATATTCCATAACCTCGAGTACTTGAGGAAAATTATTTTGATGATATAATAATTGTTTTTTTGCTTAATATATACATTAGTATGTAATTTTTCAATATATGAAGTTAACATGATGTAGTGTGAAGTCATTTGTTTTTGTCAACAATTTCTCTTGAGATGTAGATATATGCTTCTGAATATCTTTTCCAAAATTTAGAGAATTGTCACAATTTGTTTTTTATGCTCAAGACAAAAAAATGACTTTATTTATCAATGTTACTTATGTGATTTAAACTCTCATGAAGTTTGCTTCAAAATAGTTATTAAGTACTATATAGACATTGCCCTTTTGTTTTTACTTATTTACTATTTCTTAATATTTCAGTATTTTAGACGAAGAAAAGTTTATATGACTTGTAATAACGTCAATTGAAGTTTGTATTAGTTTAATTTTATTATTTATTTTAGTTAATTTTATGAGATAAATATTTTCATTAATGCAAATATATATTTATATTTGGGTAGGTATTTGTATTTAAATTAAAGTATTATATATATCACAGATGTATTATCAAGTTAACAAGATCTTCTAACTTCAAAATATATTATTTTAAAATGTTCTGAGTTTTTTTTAAGAAAAAAACTCACAATAAATGTGAAAATATGTGAATATATAAAATATAGTTGTTCTCTTCACATGTTCATATGACATCTAAACAATTTAACATCGAATACATATGCGAAGCACATCTGGTTAGATGACAAGAAAAATACAAAGTGTATTGTCTATAAGGTAATATTAGTGAGATAAGAATAATTACATAATTGAACTTCAACAAATTGAAATAAATATATACATTATTGCATTTAACTAATAATTTTTTTTTCATTGACCATCTTCATAGGTTTGCGTAAATAAGAGATATATATGACGATCCATTTTGAACATTCACAAAAGAATCTGCAATATTATTTTTTGCTAAACTTATTATTCAAATCTTCGCTTAAATAAGCAATACAATTTTTGCTATAACATATATTTTTGAAATTGGTAATCACGTGCAACGCACGTGTCAAAAAACTAGTAGAAGTAAAATGATATATAGAATAACTTAATAACATATTTTGAAGACGTTAACATGTTCAAATCTTAGTAGCAGCAAAAAAAATTCACTTTTCAAAACAAGCTTTTATTGTGCAATTTTTAAACGTCATTCGTGAAATTCCTAACTTCGTTGTCTAAATAAAGAACCTAACAAAAGTTAGGATCGATCCCACGAGGATGATGTTCAAACTTAGCTTAATTGTTACTACTTGTGCTCTTAATCATATTATTTCCGTAAAGGCAATTTTATAGAACAAATATTAAGTGAAATGATTGCAAGTAACAATTATCAAAGTAACATGATTGTTTTTTTTTTTTTTTTTTTTTGTAAAATCAATCAAAGACCCCACGAGTCCTTAATAACTCAGTAAACCTTATAGTAGTAACCTTGTCTTGTGTCTACCATGGTCCTTAAGTTATGTATCACCTAGGTGGATGGGAACCTAAATAAGTGAATTTCACCACGCAACTTGGTTCGTCTATGGGTATATGCTTTACTAGCCCTTACCCTTGATCCCAAATTAGTTATCCCTTGGTCCGTTCAAGCTATTAGATGAGGGTTGATAACCTCAAGTCTTCGTTGTATAATCTCTTTTCCCATTCGTTACCCCCTTGATCCGGCGAGTAGGAATAAGGCATGTTCTAACGTAGGCCTCCGTTAAAAAGCAATCAAAGTGAACAGAAAAATAATACATGCATGAACACTATTCAAGAGTTACTAGTTATTAGGTCTATGTTGTTAATTCTTCATCTTTCTCATAACCCTAGTTGTGATTTAGCTACTCATAGTTGTTTGATCACAGTTCATAATAATTGAGTTAAAAGAAATCATAAACTTACAAGATAAACGTTTGAATTCCAAAATCTTGAATTAAATTGCAAAGTAATAATCAAAAATAAAAAATTATATTAAAAGTCAATGAATTCAAGAATTATAGCAAAAGTAGTTCGCTAATAATTCTCAAACTCCAAAAACGAATGAATAATAAAAAATAAAGCCTAAAAAAAGTATTTATGGACATCTAATCCTAAATAAAGCAAATCTAAAAAAAGTAGGTTCAACAGTATCTACGGCTCATGATATACGGATCGTAGCCCCTTATACAACTCATGGAGTTCTTTCGTGGAAAGCAGTGTTTGATCAATCTCGATGACCTCTTCTATTGACAGGATCTACGATTTGTAGACCAGTGTACAGTCCGTCCTGGTCAATCATGGTCTAAGTCCCAAACCTTCACTCTCTGATAATCATCTATGACCCTCATATACGACTCGTAGAAGTTTCTACGGCTCCTCAATTGCATTCGTAGTCACAGACTAGACTTCACTTTTCAGGGCTCTCATTCTACAAGTCCTTCTATGGCTCATGGTCCATACCATTGCTCGTAGAAAGCCAAAATACTACTGCCAACATTATCTTCTATATCCAAGTTGCCAAAACTATTTTCTTGCGAATCAAAGATAAAATTACAATCAACTCTACTAACAAATGCTTAAAAGACTCACAAAATTCAAGCATTACAAGTACTATAAATCCACAGTACATCAATAGAATTACGGAAAGAGTTGGGATTCGAAACTAACAAGCTTGTAGAAATTTACAATAATAGCCAAGCAACCATAGAAATCGGAACAAATCCTGTTTATCATGAAATGACACAACATGTCGAAATAGACTTTGTTCATTTGGTACTATTAATTTATAATTAATATTACTTTTTCTTCTTCTAGGGAAAATCTTTGATCATGTTCCTTGCAGTGACATGGAAGGTTACTTGTGTGTATTCATATTTGTAAAGATAAAAGTTATTTCCACTTTATGTAACGATATCTAAGAGAACTAGGGCAAAATACATGTGGCGAGTAAAGGATGATTTCACTTTCAAATGAAATAGTAGGAGTTTAAAAGTACAATAGCTATATAAACTCCAAGTAGAATTCAAATCTATGAACAATTGGTTAACAATTGACGTCTATCATTGAGCTATTGAGGAACAACAAACTTAATATTGGAAGCTTACTCTTCATCTCATACATTAACGTCAAAATGAAAAAAGACATGATATACTTAGATACCTCAACTTGATTTGTTGATTTCCTCTTTGGTTGATTGATTTTTTATCACAAGCATTCAGGCAATCACACATGTCTATTTGTTTTTTCATTTTCAGATAGTTTGGTTGCTTCAGGACTGTCAGCCTATTCGCTTTGAGCCGAAGCAAACGCTACCCATGAAAAGCCTTTTCCTTTGTAAACAGCATCTAAATGTATATGGTTAATACATATACCATTAACATGGATGAAACTTAGCATAATCATGAGGTTTGGAGAAAACATTAACACTGAGAAATAAGGACTTTCCATTTCAAACCATGGTGTTATGCTGTAATTAAGAGCCAAACAGAACATAAAAGAAATTCTAGAAACTGAGTGAAGTTCAACTGAACCTGAGGATATTGATTCATGGACAAAAGAGAGAAGTAAAGCAAGCCAACATGCTAAAAGACCATGATTTACTAAAACGAAACAGATACTGGAACCGCTTTGCCAGATGATGTTTTCTGTCTGAACTAATATCCAAAGAATAAAGAAGCCAATGACCAGTACAACAGCCAAACAAACTTTACCTCCACGCTATTCTCTTTCTATTTGAATGGTTACGTGGCTAATGTTATATTCCCTCCTAATATAATCGACAACCTTTTCCAGCACCATGTCAGCATCGGCATCAGGTGTAATCTTGACATGGCAAGCCAAGAGTACTTTCCCGACTGTAATCGCCCAAATGTGCAATTCATGGATTGCAACAACCTCCTCCATCTCACAAAGCCCCTTCTCAAGCCTTGTTGCATCAATTTCTCTCGGTGTGCTCTCCATTAATACTTCAAGAATACTCCGAATCATCCTAATGGTTGTGGCAAGAACAATGACAGAGAAAATGAGTGTGCAAATTAGATCAATGATTTTCCATTCTGGTTTATACCATATGATAGCTCCTCCAATCATGACCCCTATGCTCTGAATAGAATCTCCTAGTACATGAAGATAAGCCCCCTGAACATTTATATTCCGCTGCTTCTTTTTCTTTTCACCTTCTGAAACACCTTCACCCTCACAGGAATCCTTAAGTAGAGGCACAGTGTGATCAGCGTCATGTGCATGGATGTGTTGATCTCGGTTCGAAGGTCCCTCATTATGGTGATGGTGTCGGCTAACACTAATTCCATGTATATGTGTATGCTCACCGTGGCCGTGTTCATGATCACCGTGGCTATGAGCATGCTCTTCGTGACTATGACTGTGTTCATGACCGTGGCTGTGTCCATGGCCATGGCCATGGCCATGATCATGACCTAACAAGAGTGCCATGATGAGGTTCACTCCTAATCCAAACGCAGACACCACAAACATGAGGAAGCCTTTAACTTCACCTGTATCATTTATAAGTCGGGCAATGGCTTCATAAACAAGGATCCCAGCTAGAAGCCATATCATTTGGATAGAAACTAATGCCCCAAGTATCTCAATTCTAAAAAAACCATAGGACTGGCGTGGATTAGCTTCCCATCCTGATGCCCAGAGTGAAAACAAGGATATTGCAAAAGCTGCAACATCTGACAGTAGATGAGCCGCATCCGTCAAAATTGCAAGACTGTTGGCTTTAATACCTCCGACAACCTCGACAGCCATAAAAATGATGCAGAGAACAACTGCAATGCACAGTTTCCTCATGGATGCTGATCTCTCCTGTGCATCCTTAGACATGGTGTTAACATCTGAGAATCCACACGGTGCTGAACCACAGATTTTAGTCCCCTTCTCTTGACCTGTTATGTCAACACTTACCTCAATTACACGTCCATGTTCCGGGTTCTGCGTATCCATCTGAAAAACAGATTTATAAAATTGTCACTCAATAACAAGCCAAATGAGTCTAACTGTCCAATGTGTCCCATAAGAGCCATTGGCTTATTCTAAATCATGATAAGCCCAGATAGAATTAGTAGCACTCTGTCTTTATACATAAAACGACAAACAGAACAACAAATGCACAGCTCAAACAAATTTATCAGTGTCACTAGCTAGGAGGAGGCAACTATAAACATGTATCTAGGGATTTCAAATGCCAAGCGGTAGATTTGTTTCAGTAAATACAAGTGATAGACTGGAGGTACTGGAAAAGTCCTCTGCAGAGATCTATTAAAACTGAACATGTTACACCACGTAGACTATGTCAACAAGAAGAAAGCTAACAATAAAGGTGTTAGTATTATCAGTCCCTCAACTTATGGCATTCATCTAGTTGGAGCAATGTTCAGCAAAGAACATTTTCGCAAGTATAATGATGTGACCAAACTTTCATAGAAAATAGCACACTGCACGTAGATACTGGAATCAAAATTTAACACTTCGTTAAAGTTTCGGATATCATATAGATGGTTCATATTTAAAGTTTTTACTGCATTGATTCATTCGAACCTTGCAGCTCCAGAATCATTAATTAAAATAAACAGCAGTGGAACTAAATACTTTCCAAACTAAAACCAGACTCAAACTTAGTTCAGTCCCAATAAGTCTGAACTACAACAACTACTACTAATACAGATTTCAGTAGCAACAGTGCAAATTTTCATTCACTTCAACAGCATGAACCTTCTACTCCAGATTTGTAACAATTCCTAACTCCAATTCAGTTTAAAGCTAAAAGCAGCAATTTTATATTTCCTAACCATATCTGACCACAAATCAGCGACCAAAGGGAACTCTTCAATCACAGCTAGGAATTCCTTAATCAATGAAGTTTCCACTAAAAAAAAAGCAACACCTCGATGGCATTTACCTTTCCAAACTGAAGCCTAGCTCAAGTTGAATTCAATTCCAGAACAAGTTCCTCACAATCAAACTAATTGTCAAAAATTACAGTTCAAATCTCAAAGAAACCAAATTCTAATTCCCAACAACAAGAACCAATACAACTTTCAGTTCACAACTCAGTAAAAGACAACTCAAAACTTGATTACTAAGAGCTGATAACACAAAACAAGATGAAGCATTAACACAGATTTCGCTAGTGTTTGCTCATAGTATGTCCTAAACACTAGCTCAGACCAGGTTTTGGGTTTCTGGGACTTCCACTTGCAAAACTTCAAGTTTCAACTTCAAAATCTAACGAAGAAGTAATCAAAGGGGGAAATTGATGCACATACCTTGAACCCTATAAGTATGTCCTATACACCAGCAAGAAAAACCTATAGACTGAAAAAGACTTCAGAGATATAACTCAGCATATGTGCAGGTAAATACACTGAAAATCATGAGATTTTATCAACCCGACGTTTAAAGTACATTCAGGAATAAATACACATCATTAAAAACAAAGATAGGACCAAAAGTAAGGCAAAAAAAAAAGCTGACACAATGATAACAAAAAAACTTTAAACAGTTCTCCCAATGCAGTATAAACAAACACAAAAATCCAAAAGTCAGTAACCAATCCACCTAAAGAGTGCATCATACATATCTTAAATCAATCCAAGATTCAATTACAACAACTACAACATATCCAATGAAATCCCACAAAGTAGTAATGAAAAAAAAATGACGATAAACTGTAACAACAATGCAATTATCGAAACACAATAAACAACAGAACAATTACAACAACAACAATATATCCGATGAAATCTCATAAGTGGATACACAGACCTTACCCCTGCCTCGTGGATAGGCTGTTTCCGTCTCTTAACTCGAGTACAACAAATCAAAGTAGTTACGAAAAGTGAAAATGGCAATAAAGAAAACATAGCAACTCATAAGAAAACAGCAACAACAATGCAATAACTGCAACATCATAAACATAAACAACAGATGATAACAAGATTCAATTACAACAACAACAAGAAAGAGAAAACTAAAGAACCCTTCAAACAGAAAACAAAATTGAAGGGGTACCTTATAAATCTGAGCTGAGATTTCAAAAGGGTATTAGAAGATCGTATTTTTAACCGACCCAAATCATCAAATTCACCAAATTTAGCTATGGTGGCTAATGCTATATAGGCATAAAATGGGGTATATACCCTATATAAGAAGGAGAAAAAGGGGAAGAGATAAAAAGGGAATCAGAGAGATGCAAAAAACCCAACTGTATATATTGGGACGGCCACAATGGAAATTTTGGGGAAGATTTTTCTTGGGTTTTGTATAGGAACTTGATAATATTTTTTACCAAAATTGAAGTGTGGAGGATTGATGTGAAAAAAAAAAAAAGACAAAAATAGTTTGGTCCTATATCCGAAGTTCCGAACTAGTCTCTCTACCTTATAAAGTGTAGGTGTATATAATATTTTTTTAATAATATTTTTCAAATCACGTGAGACGCACTTGTTCTATATGACAAATTACATGAGATGCGTGCGTGTCTTATGTAGCGTGTGAGGTGCACGTGTCATGTAATTGCATAAGCTGCACGTGGCAAATTGTGTGAGATGCACGCATTTTATATGACAAATAGTGTGAGATGCATGTGACCTACTTGAGATTTGATATGTGTTTACTTATTTAATTTTATTATAATTTAAATACTTAATTGTGTGGACACAAAGTTGAAATATGTAGATGTGACCTGGAACCAAATTAAAAACATATTTTTGTATTATGCATTTTATAAAATGTGTAAAAAAAAAGGGTCCAAAAATATTTTTGAAACTCTCATAAAATGTTAGAAATTGCATTGCATCAGACACTAAAAATAGCAAACATTACATTAGATTCTAGTTTTAGAAATGAGCCAAAATTTTAAAAAATAGAAAATTTACACGTTCAAATGTAAAATTTATTCTAAAGCCTTTTTTCATAATTTAAGAGCTAAATTTATCAAAACAAGTTTCAACTTTAATAACTAAAAAATGAGAGTCTAAACATCTAACTCTGATTTTTCATTCGAGTATAAATTTTTAATAAAATATTATATATTTAGAAACTCTTCAAAAAAAAAAATTTAATATAATTAATGTTTCAAAATATGCTTGATAAAGGATTGAGAAAATTAAAATTATTAGGAGTATTAAATAAGAAATTATTTACCTCCCTAGATAGTGACACGTACACAAAAATGACAAAAGAGAATACTATATTCAAGTGATAATTTTGAACCTATCCAAATCATGATGAACCCTTTTTTGTTATTTCAGGACTAAAATTATATTTATTTGACAATTTTACCCTTGTCGAACATATTTCGAATTTTCACTATTATATTATGTCACTTGTCACATTCGTCCCTTCATTATTGAGTCCACTTTGATGGACAAACTTTTTTGTTCTGTCTTCTTATTGTTTCAACATTCGAATACGAGAGTTCAATTAATTTGATTTGTACCGCATAAGATTCTCATTTAGGAGAAGCATTTTTCTACTTAAATTTGAGACATCTATTTAAGAAAAGAGTAATTCGTTTGTGGTACAAACTCATTTGAGTATATATTTTTATCATTAATTTTAAGATCAAGTGAGTTTATTTATTTTTTTACCACTAATTTAAGATCAAGTGAGTTTATTATTCCTTTCAAAAGGTAAAAATAAATAATATTGAAAATTCAAAAAATTAAAGGACTTCAGTAAAATTTACTGTTTTCGAATATATAATTAAAAAAATAGTTTGAAATTAGTTTTCTAGTTCATATTTAAAGTGAAAGTTGAATTGTTATTTTTTGGTTTCCATCTGATATATGTGTTGTACCTACATTGGAGTCTGATTAAATCTGTATTCACACCAAAAAGTTCCACATCAAAGAGCAAAGTGCTCCCTAACAAAAACGACTTTGTATCCAAAGAGATTCAAAATCAAGACTTCTTGATTAAGGAGGAAAGAATATTTACCAGTACTCCACTATAACTCTGGTTGATAAAGTTAAACCTCTTTACCATACAACCATGTTACTCTTCTTGGGAAATATGGAGGCATTTATTAGCATATTTAAAAAGATTTGTTAACTTCTGCTTTTTTTTTTAGAAATTAAAAGACCTTATAAATGTACTTCGTCCATTTCAAATTATCTATTGTCATTTATCAAAATAGGGAGTATTTAAATTTCCATCCTTCACATTTTTCTAATAAAATAATTGAAGACAAAGATGTTAAGATAAATATATGACATATTAGAAGAGATATAATTAAAAATAAGATATTTGAGCTAAGATAAAAATGACATTCGTAATATATAAGATACAAGAGTCTAGATTGAGATATTCGAACATGTCTATATATGCATCACTGTGAGAGGTTAGCGTTTGAGAGTTTTAGGAGAAATATCAGGGAAAGTGTTCAAGCAAGACACGACAACCTTCTAACTTATAAATAACTTGTCTCTTGATAGTAGTTAGTTTTGTTTTTGGTTCTCTAATTAATAATAATTGTATCATTTTTTTATATTTTTATTACTTTATAAGTGTACTATTTTTGTTATTTATATATTACTTTATTTCGTATATCTTTCCTCGATTTTTTACTCCTGCTATTGTTTATATCTTCTTAAATATTATGTTTTTGCTTTCTTTGAACCATGTGTCTTTCGAGAACATACTCTCTTATTCCTTACAACAAAGAATATTCATTAATCATTTATAATCTAAACATGAGTGTCATTAATAATAGTAGTACAATTTTAACTCTCCAAAATATACTAAATGATAAGAACTTTTGGATTAATTTTTTTATTTCTTACTCAGTATTTAATATTTATATTAAAATTAAATTAAATTAAAATGCGCTTATTGCAAGATTCATTTCTCGAATAGAGAGGAGGGCTCCTAACAAAATCTTTTCAATAACAAAAGACTCAAAACCAAAAATTTTAACTAAATGAAAGAACAATCAATTATCTCACCATAATTTATATCGATCCGAATTTGATTTGGATTTTTGTACTTAAAAAGAGGTACACCTTCAAGGTTGCATTACTGTTTCAAGAATTGATGAATCAGTGTATGCCATCAATGTGAAAGAAGACAATAAGCAATAACTTTCCACCTATCATTGTCATAGAGTAATTAAGTCAAATCCAGTGAATTACACTATTTTAATTTTTTTTTAAGAAAATGGAAAAATTAATACGTCCTCCAATTCATATTATCTAAAAAAAATTGCTTTACACGACCCAAAAAAAAAAATTAATTAGAAAAGGCTTTTTTTTACTTTTTTTTTTATATATTTTTGAGTAAATAAATAAAAAAATATTATTTCAAAAACATTTATATATTATCTAGCAAAGTATTATAAAGATGAAATGAGATGAAAAATATTATCTAAAAAATATTTATATATTATCTAACAAAATATTTATCAATTATTTACCTATCCAAACGAACATCCTTTAGATAATTATAACGGAACTCCATGTGTTTTTTCTTTTGTGGCAGACAATCATAACGTGTACTCCAGTTGTAAATGTACCCAACATTATTTACAAAAATTGGAAAAATAAAATTGGTCAGTTATATGCTTAAATTATTACACCAATGAATCTTTGGTAAGATCATATATATTTTGGAAAAGGATCAAAATTGCTTCTAAACTATGCAAAATATATCATTTATATCCTTTGTTACATTATGGAATCAAAATTACCCTATCATATTTTCCAAGAGACTCTTATATACCTCCCAGAGTTGATTTTTTTTATTTTTACAAACCATGTGGAACTACTCCCTCCACCTAACCTGCCAACTAGGATTTCCTCTATCCCAATCTCAATCACCATTGGAGATAAAATTTCTGATATCTTGAAGAAAACCATGATTGGAAGGCCTCTCTTCTTTCCTCTCATATATCTTCCCTAATTCCATACTAAACTCCTCAATCCCTACCTCTTCACACCTCTTCCCCAAACCTCCTATGCGCGAAATACGTCTCCGACGACTGTCACCGGCGGCAGCCTCTCGTAGTGACCTATCTCGATCCCTTTTAGATCATTCAGCGAGCCTAATCCGTTGTTATTAACTTTGTAGAGCTCGCCGCGGACCCGGTGACCAGATCCACAACAGAGTATCAATACCTTCTTGGTCTATCAATTCCGACCGGGTAGAACCTTACTCATCTTGCCCATTGCTTGAAAACTAAACTAAAAAACCCATTGCTTGGAAACTATCTTCAAAACTAAAAACCTGATGAACAAATAAAATTTAATGGAAACCTATTGAAAACTAAACTAAAAAAACCATTGCTTGAAACTTTAATGGAAAAGATTTAATTTTTCTCTCAAAATTAGGATTTGATTTGGGAGGATGAATCGATGGGTTAGTGTGAATCCTAGTTGGCATGGGTGGAGGGAGTAGTCCCACGTGGCTCGCTATGTCATTAAAAATTTGAGATGTTAACTTTTGAGGATATTTGTGGTCTTTTGGAAAAATGATGGGGTATTTTTGATTTCAAAATATAACGAAAGATATAAGTGATCTATTTCGCATAGTTCAGGGACAATTTTGACCCTTTTCTGTATATATTTTAAAGTTTGAAATATTATTTATTTATAAAAGAAATATAAAAACATATGATTTATTAATGTGACGCTTTATGATATTTTAATACTTTTTTATGAACTATAATTTTCACATTTGATAAGATTATATAAGAATTGATTTTTTAAAAAAAATAATTTTCACAAATTATATGATCTTCGTGTTCACAAAATTTCAAATTTTACGAAAATCAATAATTACAATTTCAAGTGTCAAACGCCTATCAATATATTTATTATTATACATTAATAATGGATAATTATCTGGAAAAAAATAAGTTAAAATATATCACGTATATATACACATCTATACTAGAAAAATTTCATCTCATGAGTATTTATATATCATCTGATAAAATATTATGGAGGCGGAATAAGATGGAGAGTGGGGTTCGAAGGTGGTGGAGGGGGAATGGTCAAGGATGGGGGGTTGGGTGGATTGGGTAAGCAGAAATGAGACAATACACTTGAAATGTTATTTATACAACTTATTTTTGTGATTTTCATTGAAAGTCATTTTTCTTATTTTTAAAAACTTATTTCAGTGAAAAACTTCCTACCAAAGACATAGCACTGCCAAATGTTAGCCCTTTCTAGATTTTGTAACCTCCTGGGGTTTTAGTGACATTATCATTAAGCTTTCTACTTTGTTTTTAAGTTAATTATTTTATTTTATTTAAAATGATTAAATTACCTGTTCATGTCAAAAGCAGATATATTTTTCAGATAAGACACAAAAAATATTTGTTCATACTCCTTTTTCTTGACTATAAATAGAGGTTTCCTCTCATTTTTCAACCACAATTTTTTTAATCTTTTACTCTTCTTTTTCTTGCATTTTAAAATTTATTGTGTGATTTATTGTCGTTGAGTGAGTTCGAAGTTTAGCGGAATATGAAGTACCACTATTCTGATGAAGTAAGTCGTTCCATCCTAAGAGGGTATGTTCCATAACCTCAAGTACTTAAAGAAAATAATTTTGATGATATAATAATTATTGTTTTGCTTAATATATACATTAGTATGTAATGTTCCAATATATGAAATTAACATGATGTACTCTAAATTCATTTGTTTTTGTTAACAATTTCTCTTGTGATGTAGATATATGCTTCTGAATATCTTTTTCAAAATTTAGAGAATTGTCACAATTTGTTTTTGATGCTCAAGACAAAAGAATGACTTTATTTATCAATGCTACTTATGTGATTTAGACAGAAGTTTGTTTTAAAATAGTTGTTACCATATAAACATTGCCCTTTTGTTTTACTTATTTACTATTTCTTAATATTTCAATATTTTAGACAAAGAAAAATTACCATATAAACATTGCCCTTTTGTTTTACTTATTTACTATTTCTTAATATTTCAATATTTTAGACAAAGAAAAATTCATATGACTTGTAATAACGTCAGTTAAAGTCTGTATTAGTTTAATTTTTATTATTTATTTTATAGTTAATTTTATGAGATAAATATTTTCATTAATGCAAATATATATTTATATTTGGGTAGTTATTTGTATTTAAATCAAAGTAATATACATGTGACAAATGTATTATTAAGTTAACAAGATCTTCTAACTTCAAAATATATTATTTTAAAATGTTCCAAGTTTTTTTTTAAAAAAAAACTCAGAACAAATGTGAAGACTCCCTCCTTTTAAGTTTTAAATAATTAATATTCACCTAATAGATTTTGCAATTAGAATTATTGTTCATATAGTGTGAAGACCTTTTTAGTAGTGGAGATACATTTTGTTTGTAAGTTGTTGACTAGTATAACATATCATCAATTCTCTAAAGATTGAAACATTTTTTTTTTGTTGTGTGATAAGTATTCTTTTGTTATTATCTCAAAATTTTGGATTCCAATGTTATTAGGTACAAAGTAATTTTTATCAGAGAACTTTTATTCTTAATATGATTTTTTTATTACTGAATTTAATTAAACTCGATGAAAAGAAAATAAATTTTTGAGTGTTTCTCTTGATAGAGAATCATATGATCATATTCCTCCTATATTATATTGAACTAAAAAAATACATATTTAACGATAATTTAGTTATTACTGTTAATATTTTTGTTAATTAATTGTCGTTAAAAAATATTTTTAGTGTAATGTCTAGGTCCCACACAATTGCTTGCCTGTTAACACCTGGCCAGTTGAAAAGTTTGTGTAAAATTGAAATACTAGTAAACTTAAATCAATAATTGACATGTTCAATTATTGATGACTTCCATTTGACCAGTCTATTTAGTGGTAATATATTCCAAAATAAAGACAAATAATCAATCAAAAAAAAAAAAAGAAAATCTCAAACATGACATCCCAACTACTCTTTTAAGTCACAAAAATAATTCTACTATAGATTTTGCAATTAGAATATTGTTCATATAGTGTGAAGACATTTTTATTAGTGGTTACACATTTTGTTTGTAAGTTGTTGACTAGTATAGCATACCAATTATTTAAACATTGAAACTTTAATTTGAATATATATTTAGTCTGCCATTAAGTATTTATTTAATTAAATTATTATAAATTTCAATTTTGAATTTTTTAATTATGAATCCAATTATATATCGTCATATAAATTAGGACGAAGAAGTAATTACTTTTACAATGGATTTAATATATTTCTCCTAATACCACTAATAATACAGTAATTACCAATAATGATAATTTTATTGTGTGATAAGCATTTATTTTTTTTTAAATTTTGATCTCAAAATTTGGGTTCAAATCTTACTAGTAGAGAATTGGTTTTATTAGAGATCTTTCTTTGTAATGTAAATTTTTTAACGTAAATTTGAATTTAATTAAAATTCGCTAAAAAAGGAAAAAAAGATTATGGTATACAAATCAAACTAGTGCACTTAAATGCATATTGGGTCAAAGTATTAATAGAACACATAATACAAAATATGCTTACGGAAAACAACAACTGACACATTGGAAGTCCTTCGAAGCATTGGGGCCTTGGCATCATGCAATAATCACAAGAGAGCCAAATGTCAATTTACTTCATTGAAGTTAACATCACAAGAAAAAAGACGGACGGCGGATTTAGAATTTTTATTTAGAAAGTTTGAAAAATAAAAAATATAGTGTTTAGAATTTAAATTTAAAATTTAAAAGTAAATTTTGAACCCTCTAAATCACTGAGACTATGTCTTGTCTTGTGTCAGGGGACTAAAAAAAACATAATATATAAATATGTTCATTAACTTGTTGTGCGTGATATAATACACGTAGGACACAAATTGCCACATAGGACGCTAAATAGGATGCATGTGCCTACTGTTTAACTCTATACAAGTTTAAATAACTACTTGTGTACACATAAAGTTGGAGAACGTAGATGCCTTTAAAGGATACGTTTATATATTATGCCCAAAAAAACCTTTATATATACATTGTAATTTTTTATCAAGAGAAATATGTGAACACCTTTGATCCCCTAGATCTTCTCTTGTGTGACGTTCATGATAGAGGACGGATTGAAAACAATGCATATTTTTATGTATTTAACTAGCTAATGGAATTTGCAACTTCCCAATTATTTATGGAAGGAAAACAAACGTATCAACTTAATTATGGTATGGAGAATATTGAATGGGATGACACAATTTTAACAAACGTGGCCCAATTTTAACTTAACCCGGCCCTAACACAAATTCAGTACCTACCCTGGCCCAAACTAAAGAAAAATTGGGGGCCCAAAACTGTCATTAGTACATAATTTAGTACAAGTTTCCAAACTTGTCACTGATTTATATTTTCACGTTGTAAAAGTGTTTGGTCCGAACCGATTGATGTTGAAGAATTAATAGATAAGTTATTATTAGGGGCAAAATTTCATTCGAATAATCATTCATGCATGATTGCCTTCATTTAAGAGAATATTTTTGGTTAGAAAATCTCAGATTCAGAGTTGATCTTCCGTTCGGGCAATTGGACAGGGTACACACTGATACAAGATTGAATGTAGTGGAAAAAAGATAACTATTGTTGGACGTGTGAACACAATCTCATATTGATATAGCTAAAAAATATAAATATAAAATGTAGGATACTTTTGAAAATGTCAGGCCTTTCGGCAAAATTGTGTGGGCTTCGTCTGAACTATGAAGCAAACAATATATACATATCATACCATATTAAGAGTATTTTTGGATTGCTTTTAGCAAAATAACTGATATCAGAGCCAATATAATAGTTCAATAAGATGAGTATGAAGATGAAGGAGTAATGGTGTGGGGCACGACTTGCTGCCTTTGCGAATAGACCATTCTATAACTACCTTTGCTTGTATAGCTTGTAGACGCATTCACAAAAGAAGCTTGTGGGCTTTATAACTATAAATACTTAATTAATGTGAGTGTCACCCCGTAATTCTCTAGATTAGCTCATGAATTTTAGGCATATGAAATTTAGTTCAATAGAAAAACTAATTAACAATTAATATCACACCACGTTAAGAATATGATTAACATGCCACTCTTAAAAAAATAAAAATAAAATAAATAAATAAATAATGGCTCTCTAGGACATGGAATTGCTTGTGAAACATAGTTTAATTTATTAGAACTTGTTTCTTAGTTGTGGGGGGTGATAGTTGATTTTGTGATTTCAAATATATATTGCATTAAACATGATATCCACCAACAACAAAAAAATATTTTTAAAAAAAGGAAAAACCAAACACCAGAATCTGCCAGAAAATCCATGGTGGCACTAACTACACAAATATTGTTCTCTAGGTAGATATGATTTCTTTCCTTATTCTATGTACTTTAGTACTATATAATAAAACTTAATTAGGGAGAATAAATTATTGAAGCATATAAGATTGTGATCTTATTGACTATAATTGACAATTCAATTGTATGATCCTAACTCCCAAGTATATATACAACATTTTTCTTATTAGTAGGTAATTCGAGGTATAAAATTTCTCGCATTATGGAGGAAAACTACATTTCAACATCAGTAATGTATATAATTTATTTTAATATATTTAGTGTGTTTACAACTCGAACCCGCACATCTTATGATATTTCCAAATTGAGAAGTTACATCCTAGCAAATATTTTTTATAAATAAATACATATATATTTATATAATATGGCTTGTTGTCATCAAATATTGGTTACCCAACTAAAGGAGGTGGGTGAGGGGTTTGTAACATTCTCCCCTGGCTAGCCACATAAGCCAAGAAATAAATATCTTCTATTTTTATAATATGAATTTAAGTTTAAGTTATAGACATCCATAATAAAAGTATTTTTTATCTAATTTATCAATTAATAGCAAGTCAGTTATTTTTTTTTTAATAAAGTTAGCAATTATTGGTAATTATTTAATAATATGATTTGATCGTATAAATATATTTTGCATTGTTAATATATAATGTATACAAATTAATCCCTTTTTATAACAATTATTCTCCAATAGAACAACTACCTTTTAGTTTATTTATTTTTAAACAAAACTGCCAGCATTTTTGGACCAGTCGTATACAGATTTTTTGCTTTACAAAAAATCTACCTTTATATTATAAAGTTTAAAATAAAGAAAATCAACCATACAGATTCTTTTCTTCAAAATAACGTCCCCCACGTTAAGTATAAAATACTACCTATATTCTAATGGACGTGCCACTTTTTTTAAAAAAAAATTGTTCAAGAAAAAGAATATTGTCTTTTTATATCTTAAAAATAATTTAATTATAAATAAAATCTCAAATTATAGATATAAAAAATTGTCTAATATTGATTTTAGATTATAAATTTCAATTTCAATTTCTTTCCTTCTTATACTCTAAATGTACAATTAAACAATATCACATAATTAATAACGTGAGAGTAAAAATATTGAAAAACATCATAAAAAATTTCAATCGAGCTAAAACCTCAAAAACATTAGATAATCTCTTTTCATCTATCCGAGCTAGGAGTGGATTTAGAATACAACATTTGAAGCATAAATTGATGCGAGTAAAAATTTAATCAAAATCACAACAAAGGAGAAGCTTGAACCCATAATTTAAAAAATACAATATATCCAATGCTTAAAATTTGAATGACTAAATTCATAGAATTTAAATCTCTAATCCGTTTCTAATTCAAAACTTGATGAATAGAATTATTCCATACTTATGGTAGTGCAGAATAGCAACATAATTAGTCGAGGTAAGCACTAATTGATCCGATTATAAAAAAATAAAATAGTATCTTAATTACTTCCTTTAGTAACCAATGAGGGAGCCAATGTTAGGCAAACTTCCGAGTTCCACATAAAGTTGGCCAATTAGACCTCAAAGTTTGACCAAAATGAAAAGAATTCCACAAATTCGACAACTCATTAGTCTAGACTTTTCTTGAATTATTTTATGTTCTAGTAACTTATATTAAAAGAAAAATATACATTAACCAGATCATAATATTCCACTTTATATATATATATATATATATATATATATATATATATATATATATATGCCACAACTTATAATCAGACAACAAATACAACAACAAAAAGAGAAAGAAAAAAGATCAAATTCGCTCTTTAAGAATCTTTTTGTTTCATACTTTTTCTTTGTTTCATATTTGTGGAATTTGATCTTTTTCGGTTCTTATCTCTCCCCCGAATACATAGAGTTAACAAATTAAGGAGAGATCAATTAATATGGCAGCCCAAAAGATGGTGTTTGAGTGTTTATTTGATGCAAGTTTATCAACATTTGGTAATATGGAACAAAGACCATATCATCGTAATTGTAATTGTGCACTTCACAAATTGAAAGGAAAAAATTCAACGACTTGTTTTTCCAAGAATATTGTTTCATTTCCGAAGAAGCAACTTAAGACAACTATTTTTACGACTTCAACAACAAATGAGCCTGCACCGCTATCCGTAACTTTTCTAGCTGGTTATATATAGGTATACAATTTTGAGAGAAACATTCTTTTAGGTTATTACAATTCTCATTTCTCATTTTAAAACCTTTTAATAAGGTTGATTTGTCTGGTGGTCAATTAATTAATAGTTATTATTTCAGAAAGTCAACTTTAATTTCTTCAATAAAAGTGACTTATGAGATAATAACTATCGACTCCCTTTGAATATTGCTTCTGCAGGGGGAATATTGTCACCTACAAGAGCAATTATATTCTTTTACAATATCTCTTCTTCTATATATATAAACTAGTAATTTTTTTTTGTAACATTGGTGACTTCATGTATAAATATATATATATATATATATATATATATGATATAAGTGCATTCTAAAAGTTTAAAATTTAAATGTTACTACGTACTAAAAACCACCTAGATTTTAAACAATTTTTTTAAGAGATCTGTCAAAAATTGGCTCGTTAGAAGCTTTTCCGATGGATATTAATTCGATCGGAAATTATATATATTTGACGGACCTCTTTCATCATCACAAGAATATTGAAAGACAAGTATTTCTTTAAAATTTTTTCGTAATAACCAAATTCTAGAAGAAAAGATTAATTGATATATTATATTTAATACAAAAAAAGAGTTTTACATGATATAAATAAAAAGAAGAGCAACTTTCACATATAGCAAACATAAAAATCATATTTGTATGCTATAGCTATAGTTTGCATAATTGCGCTCCATAACAAACTTTATGTTTGTTATGGCTATTAATATGTATATTTCGCTATACATATACAAAAGAAGCAATTGTATAATTTGTTTCGGTATATATATACAAAAGAATCTATTGTATAATCTGTGTTTGTATAAAGCGAGAAAGAGAGAAAGACAAAAGAAAACTGGACAGGGAAAGATCTATATTTGTATAATCACAAGTGTATAGGACGAAAATATATGTATTTGTATTTTTATATACAATTTTCTCTCGCTTTATACAAACACAAGCGAAATTTATACATTTGTGTTTGTATAAAGTGAGCGAGGCGAGCGACATCTGGAAGAGGGGAGAGAGGGAAATGAAAAAATATGTATATATATATAATTTTCTCTCGCTTTATACAAACACAAACGTATTTTATACATTTGTGTTTGTATAAAGTGAGAGAGGCGAGGAGAGACTGCCCATCGAGAAACGAGAGTGGCGAGCGAGAAATTCAGGGAGAGAGGCAAAATGACAACAGTTTGCTACAGATTATAATTAAATCAAACTATGGTTATAACATTTAATTTGAATTAATAGTTTGCTATTTTATACAATTTTCCCTAAAAAGAACCCATTATTCTCTCTTCCTGCTTAAATGGAATTGATATTATAATAAAATTCCTAAATAAAAGCATATCAATTATGTAGTTATATCCTTATTACTTATTAGTTACAATAGAAATTGAGTTAGAAAATATATAAATTAAAAAGATTGATATTATAAAAAAGACGCCCAATTAGGTTATTACTACTACATACACAAGAACATATGAAAGGAAAATAAATATAAGTTTCAAACAAAAAGATTAATGTAACAATTTCTCTGGTATTTTCATTTTTCAGATGGTATACAACTAAGTTTCGGTCATAATAATATCTTACGAAAACTATTTCTCCTGTTTTTATCACGAAAAAGGGCATTGCAAATTCGTACCAAGAATTTTTTTTTGAATTCTTGATGTAAAATAAAGAGACTATTATTCCACTTCAATATAAAAGTGGAATTAAAAAAATTAAGAAAGAAAAAATAAAATAAAAGATCCCTAAAGAAAATCAATTAAAATTCCTATTCCCAAATAGGTTTTCCAAATTGTTTGTGCCACTTCTCACTCCAGTAGTATTCCTTCGGAGAGATCAAGCTTTCTATATAGTTAACGATGGGGCTGCAATAACATATAGTCTCCTTCTCGATATTGAGAATATCTCTCCTATTATCATTCTTAGGATTGTATACGATAACTTTATCGTGAAAACCAATCTACGTTTTCAAAGCTATTTCTCCCATTTTTGTCACGGAAAAGGGCACAACAAAATCATGAGAAGGATTTATTTCTAAATTCCTTATGAAATATAAGAACATCCATGATTCCTTCATGACAAATATCTCAAACACCGCTCTTATCATAATCTAATCGAGTCATACAAAGACATTCATTTAAAACTCCTAAACCAACTATAAAATAATCATCATCGTTCAATCGATCAAGCTCAAGCACTTTGATGCAAAATCGGGTGGCAGGATTCCACAAGTAAATATGCTCGTCTACATGTATTAGTATGAGACCATGACAAGACCCCAACAACCGAAAATATTTTTGGGTACGATGCCAACTCATCATGCAAGGGTAATCAAGTTCTTCAAACGTGAGTTGTTGATATATGAATTGGAATGAGCTATCCCTAGTTGAACGTGTTGTAAACATGATCATCACTCCGTCTCGTTGTTGATTTGAGAGCTGAAAATTTGGACTTGAAATCCAACAACCCCATGACTTAGAAACACACTTGAATCGTAACAGAGATTTCACGGGTAAATTTGAGAGAATAAGCATAGTGATTTCGTCAAGAAGATGTGCCATTTAATCGTGATACAATTGAAGTAAGACATCATCATATTTATGTATATTAGAACAAAAAACTCTTAAATTTAGGGATTTTATTATTGACTTGGGCAGGAATTAGTCGGATTTTACTGTAACTTTTGGGAAATTAGAGACAAATTAAACTTTTGGAAAATTAAATAATAGAGGTTTATCCCTTATTTAATGTGTTTACACAATACTCAGTTCAAAAAAAGGATTTATTACTCTCTTTATTTCAATTTCGACCTGACATTATTAAGACCACAAAATTATAGTACTCCCTCCATTCCATATTAACTTAAGCTTTGAGATGTTTCACACCCTTTAAGAAAAGTAGGTTAGGACATAAATTGAACATAATTTTCCATTTTTACCCTTATTAATTATTGTCAAAAATAACTAAACATTAATTATAATAACTAATTCCAATACTAACTTAAAGGGTAAAATTGGAAGAATATTTTAAAAATAGTCTTGAAGATTGAAAACTTAAGTTAATTTGAAAAATGAAAAAGGGCTCAAAGCTTAAGTTAATATGGAATGGAGGGAGTAACACTTTAATACATTCTACGTATCTTTAGTTTAAGTTTCCTTACTTTTCAAAATTTAACGGATTATTGCATACCTGAGTTCTTTCGTGAATCTCTTTCTCAGGCCAAGACTCTAATCGTTCTGTTACGAACAGAGGAAACATAGGCAGTGTCACCTCTCCTCAGTTTGCACTGCAAATGTGATCCTAATCCTTGTTAGAACCACTTATAAGTAGTCTAAGTGTAGATGTTATTAATCTTATCAATTCAATGTCAACAAGATAGTAGATTGTAAGATTTTAAAAACCACGATCACAACATCAGATTTAATCATTCAATAGTACAAACAGTCTTGAGAACCAAGAGTTGCTATGTAACTTTTTTCGTTTAACTATCAAATGACAGATGATTGTACAAACACTTTGTTTCTTATTTTTCACCTAGCATAAAAGAAAGAGATCACGAGGGAGAACGAACCTCAACTTCACCACGTACTACAGCTTCCTCCACCAATTGTTCCATCTTTTCCCCGACCTCCCTGTCATAACAAGAGAGATAGTTGTTATTAAAAAAGAGATTACCTCTGATAGATGAAGAAGTTTTGAACCCATGGATTAATAGTATATTACCTATATTTGGAAGAATGAGCTGCAAAGTGTATCCCATGAATACAAGAATGTGACCTAATTGGTCACGGAGTCATGGTGTTCACTACTGTCATATCTTCTCCTCCTTGTCCCAATCTATGTTTCTTGGACTCATCAAAAAAGTCGATGAGTGAGACAACAATTTTGAAGAGTCCGAGCAACATAGGTCCCAATGCTATGTTCTGTTGGTTGATCATCATTATTTTCCTCCTTGTCCCAATTCAAGGCCTCAAGTTCTAGGTCATCTTTATACAACAAACGAAATCCATACTGCCCTTTTCTTTTAAAACATAACCTAAATAGCCCATAGTCATTTGGTGTTTTTCCATTTGCCTTAGATGTATCCCATAAGCTAGCAAGAGGTACCAAGAATACATGAATAGAAGAACTAGTGTGTGTATTAATCTTTGGAAGGTAGAAAAAATTGAGTTTCCAGGTCATCCACGACATCCCATCATCACAAAAGGGAATCAAGTGGCCTGTGGTGTACTCAACTATGTTGCCAGAACATACAGCAAATCCCAAGAAGTTATCAGGTACGTACCAATTTTCAGGCAAATTGACTGATACATTTTTATCCGTTCCCCGATGGTGGAACCAACTTGGGATTTGCTGCGAGGAACATTTCTTCCTACAACGCACAATGCTAAACACTCTTTGTGAAACGGGAACGATTTCCTGAGACAAGGACTGTGGAACTTCCAGATCCCTCATCACACTGTCTAGCATGTGAATATCTGACTCCACTATCGTGCTTCTGAGGATTTTTGGAAAAATTTCTAAACTAGAGCAACCCTGTAGACACAAGTACCTAAGAGAATCAATGCACAGACCTGGAAACCTCTTGAGCTGTATACAACAAGTCAATATTAATGTATGGAGGTTTTTGAGAAATGTTACAGAATGATGAACCTCTTCAAGGTTTACACAATGTGACAGATTCAAAGTCTCCAAATTCCGCATCTCCATAAAATCTGGCAACTCTTTAAGCCTCTTGCAATATGATAAGTCCAAGGATTGAAGAGCACCAAGTTGGGCTATGTTTCGAGGCAAATGTTTAAAGTTATTTCCAATGAGATCCAACCTTTTCAAAGAGGATAAGCATCCAATGTCTTCCGGAAGTCCTCCATCAATTAGATTGCAGTAATCGAGACACAGATCATCCAATAAGCTTAATCCTTCATTCACCTGAGGGAACACCAAGAGAACTCTATCTTTGAGGCCTACTTCTGATTTTTGAAAAGTCAAGAATTTAAGCTTGTTCAAGCGGACAATGGAAGATGGAGGTCGTGAAATTTGAGTGAATGTGGCACGAAGCTCCTTCAGGTTTTCTAAATCACCTATTTCTTCTGGCAAGCTTTCAAGTTTTAAGCAGTACGACACATTTAGCTTCATCAAACCTTTCAACTTACAAATGCTGCTCGGAAGAGCTACAAGGTTTTCCAGAAAATTCAAATCTAGCTTGGTAATATGAGTTAGGTACTGAATAGATGATGGTAGTTCCCTTATCCCAGAACGTTCCACCTTAATTTCTAACCCCGGCTTCATTCTTCCGAGGATTTCTGGAAATTCCTCTAAACTAGAGCAACCATACAGGTACAGAGATTCAAGAGACTCCACATCAACATATGGAAACCTCTTAAGGCTTTTACAACCATCCAAATATAACTCAATGAGTTTACTGCAACATCCCAGGGAATGGTGAACCTCTTCAAGACTCGTACATTCCACCAGATTCAAATACTCCAAATTTGGCATCCCCGTGAAATCTGGTGTCCACCTCAGGCTTCCAGAAAAGCTGAGATTTAGCTTTCGTAGAAACGGCAAATGCTGTTATATGTTCAGAACACAGAAAGAATGAGAGAGGAAAACAGGAGCAGCCAGGCATCTATGGTCACTAGAATAGTTAAGATGTCTATCTGACAGTTGTAGTCAGTTTTGAGTGTCTATGTGTGCATTTGACCAAAAGAAAAATAAATTGAATTCAGCAATTGTACCTTTGTTCCAATCCATAAATGACGCAAAAAACTGTACTGGAGATCAAGATGAACAAGTCCTTTAGGTTCAAAATTTTCTGGCAATGATTCCCAAGGATATCCATGCCAATCAAACCAACACAAGCTGTTGGGCAGGTACTCAATGGAGTCATCATTTGCTAACGCGAACTGTTGGTCAGGTACAAAATGACCGATGTATAATATTCTAAGCTTTATCATTTTTTTCATGGCTTTTTTGCTAAAGCGTAGCTTTTGAATACGTTGTAGCCAGATTGCTTCCATAGATTTTGTCCCCTGATAAAAGGATCATTAGTCTACAAAGTAAAACTTCAAACGTCTGTATAAAATCTGCATACCAGTACAACTAATTTCTCACTCCTTGCAATGCCAAATATCATCATGTTTTATATTTTTTACTATTGCACTTGAGGTTCTTGAAGAGCTAGCAAAAAAATATATATCGCTTAAGGGAAATGCTTTATGCAATTCATTCTACATTTCTATTTTCTAATATAAACTTTTTGAGAAGTTCTTTAGAGTCAAGTCGGAAAAAAGTTCATGTTCTGATAGAATGAAATTGTAATTGAAACGGTACCAATAGGCAATAAATGTTACTTTTGCTTAATTGCTTCACCTATTAAAGTAAATAACTAAAATGGTGCACTTGCAAGAATATGAAGCAAGAGGAACAAATAATTGGACTTGAAGACCAGAAATTGAAGCCTACTTACTGTATTATTGACCATCACCTCTTCGAAATCTTCAGCATCCCAAAGTCTGCTCTGTTTTCCCAAATCCTTTTGCATTTTCACCACATATCTGCCCATATCTTGAATTAAGTCATGCATTTCAATCCTATCATTTTTGGAAATGAACACAAGAGATTTGTCAATCAGGACATCCAATCCGTATTCAGCTCCAAAATCACAACTTTCAAGGATTTCAATGACTACATTTTTTTCATCTCCTCGAAAGAAACATGCCATATCTAGAAATATCTTTTGCTCTTCGGGCTCCAACCCGTCATAACTTATCTTGAGCTTTTTAACAATTTCTGAACTAGAGTTTTTCTTTATTTGGTCTACAGTGCTTCTCCACTGAGTCAGGCTTTTCTTATGCAATAAAGAACCCCATACCTTAAGGGCTAAAGGAAGACCTTTAGCATGATTTACTACCTCTAACGAGAAGTTCTTAAAACTCTCATCCGGAACTTCTTTTTTGAAAGCATGCTGATTGAACAATTCCATAGATTCATGATCAGGTAGTGTAGGAACTTCATATATTGCATCATCCTTCTCTATCAAGTGTCTATTTCTAGTTGTTACAACAACTCGGCTGCCATTACCAAACCAACCAAGATCACCTGCTAAATACTCCAAATGATCACTATGATCTATGTCATCAAGAACGATTAGCACCTTCTTTGACGAAAGCCTGCACGAAATCTGTCTCTTTCCATCGTACTTATTATTGGCATAATCATATTTTTGTCTTAACAGCTCAGAAAGAAGGGTATTTTGTAAAGAATGCAGGTGACTCTTTGTTGCATTTTCTTTAACATCCTCAAGAAAACAAGCAGCTTCAAATTGATAAGATAGAGTATCAAAGATGGCTTTTGCTATTGTTGTTTTACCGACTCCGCCTATTCCCCATATCCCTACCATCCGAACATCATCTATTTCTATCTTAAGTAGGGACTTAACTTTCTCTAAATGAGCATTTATTCCCACAATATCTTGCAAAGAAGATGAAGAATAAGCAATCTTGCATAATTTGGAAGAGATGTAATTGACAATCTGCTGAATATTCTCTGATTCAATCCTACATAAATAAGAAATTGATTGTGGAATATGTGAGGAAGTCAAGTATTAGTAAGTATTTCATATTGTTAATGTCCATTAGGATATAAAATAGGAAAATTATTCCATTTTTTTTCCATTAAAGCAGTGATGTGTATTTAGCTCACCCGTCACGGATATCGTATCCTTTTAGATTTGCAGCAGCAGTTAGGACAGTCCTCCATCCTTGCACCTTCTCCATCCCCTCAACATCATCCTTATACTTTATTTCGTGTTCGGCAAATGCTTCTGCAAAGCTCTCGGTCTGGTTTCGAACATGTGATGGATCCACATCATAGAAGACCGGTATGACCATTTGTCCATTTTCGCACTTGCATTCCATGATCTTCACTAGTTCATTCAAGCACCACCTCGATGTAGCATAATTCTTTGAGAAAACAATGAGGGCAACTTGAGACTCTATGATAGCTTTCAAGAGTTCTTGTGGGATCGAATCACCATGCTCTAGCCTTTTATCATCTTGAAAGGTAAATATTCCCCTATTTCTCAAACCTTCGAACAAGTGACTCGTAAATGTTTTTCGAGTATCTTCACCTCTAAAACTTAGGAAGACATCGTACTTCCATGGAGGACAGTACTGTGAAGATGATGCCATGGATTTAGTTAATTTGTCTAAAAAGAAAAATAAATTGTATGGTTGTGGCAAGAGATCACTTGATGATAATTTGGATAAAGTTATATACAGAAAAGAGAAAATAAATAAGTACCACTTCAAATATCAAAAGTTCTATGTACATTGGATCTAGTCAACTTATAATATTAGGAAATTTCTCTTAACCTTCTACATTTCTACCCCAAAAGTAAGTACTAGGACATTTCTGTGAAGCTTCTTAATCTCTGAGTTTAATTGGATTATGCCCATCAAGACTTTGTGAATTAGGTGGAATTTGAAAGAGACCTTAGGTTCCCCACCCACTTGATTGACACTTCTGGCCTTTACAATTGCAACAGCTAATCCTCACCATTACCAGTAATGTCTATGGAAATATTCACCCTTCGTTTCGATTGGTTTGGCCTACTTTCTTTTTCTTCTTTAGCAATTCATTAATTTCAATTTTCTACCTAATTTGTTTAAGACCACAATATTAAAGTATTTTTTACTTCTTTTTTTTTAATGATCCTAGTCGCGCACCTCACAGAACAACAACAAGTATCATGTAACTTTTTTTACGTTTTTTTTTATCATAGAGTTCAAATCAGCTTTCGTGTATCTTGACTAATTCCACGGAATACTTACCACCAACAACAGATACTAGAAAACTCTGTCTACTAAAGCTAACATGGATGGGAAGAATCGCCTGGAGATTTTTTCGATCTCCTCCGAGTTTTTATATTGTTTGAATAAGATGAATTTAATAATTTATGATTTTTTATTTATAAGCTATAAGCCAATCTGGTTGTTAGAGCATATTTGTATTTTGGTTTTTTTTTTTTTTTTTTTTTTATACTTTTAAGTCAAAACAATTTTTAAACAGTCTAGTAATATTTGTGTAAAATAGAAAAGTAATTATAAGCACTTATTTTTAAGTAAGAAAAACAACCAACAACAAAAAAAGAAGAAGCACAAGTTAGAATTTCTAACTTTAACACTTTTGACTTATAAATTATAAGCGAAAAGTCAATCCAAACAATTAATTTTGAAGTGAGTTTTCATTATTTTGCAATGTATTTTGGATAAGTAGATTTTGCGGTTTAGAATAAATATACCTCTCGTTTAAAAAGTGGCGCTATCGTCGTCTAACAAATGGTTTGTTTATTCCAAAAATATCTTAAAATTGGTTTGTTAATTCCAAAAATACCACATGATTTTAAAAAATTACATCACTGTTTTATTTAATCCCTCCAAAAGTGTCAGATAATTTTTTAAAGCCACATGACATTTTTGAAATTAAAAATCAATTTCAAAATATATTTATAAATTCAGTAAATATAGGTATATTAACGAAAAGAGTAAATATACATTATTTATTAGACGATGAGCCATATATGCACCACCCTTTTAATAAGGGATATATCTACTCTAAATCACAAAATTTAGGGTTATAATTTTGGAAAAATTGTATAAAATAGTAAACTATTAATTCAAATTAAATGTTATAGTCATAGTTTATTTTATTTGTAATTCGCAGCAAACATCCCATTTTTTTGTCGTCTGGTTCGGTATACAATTAGCCATTTTCGGTATACTTACCCATTCGGTATACAAATGTATAAAATGCATAAAATGTGTTTGTGTTTGTATAAAGCGAGAGAAAAGTGTATAAATAAATACAAATACATATATTTTCGTCATATATACTTATAATTATACAAATACAGATCTTATTATACAAATTACAATGTATACATGAATTTATACAAAACTGAACAATTTGTATAAAATTGGATGTATCTAGTGAATTATATAAATCAAAAGCTCCATAGCAAACACAAAATTTGCTATGGAGCGCAATTATACAAACTATAGATATAACATATAAATATAATTTTTATATTTGTTATACGTGAAAGTTGCTCTATAGTTTTTCCGTTTTCCTATATTTTGGGATATAAGCGAAAACGTACAGCCCACAATACTACTTTGCACTTAGGTAGCCAGTCCTTAAGTTTTCAGTCGCGTAGCTCATTATTTTCTTACAACAATAGTTAAAATCTCTATATACGATATTATAATAAACTTTATTTTTTTTACAACAATATTTAAAAACTTGATATACAATATTATGCACTTTAATATACAAATATTAAACAAAATTATAAGAGGTGCTTATACACTCGTATGCACTAGAATCGTCCACGGATTACAGTATTTTCATATGAAATTAGGACAAAAGAATCTCCTATAAATTGATGTCAAACATCAATGGCCATACATATCCAAGTTTTAAGAACAAGAGCATATTAGAAAACATCACCTAGAAAAATAATAGCTAAGTCAAAGATACCACAATGTACAAAGTACAAACCTAGAATAACTAAATATGCCATTAAAATACATAAATGATTCAATAAAAACAGACAACTTTATAAACATTAGCAGGCCAGAAATGGAAACTAAAATAAGAGCCAAATAGAGAGTCTACTTAGTTCACTGATCAACACACTTCGTGCAACAATTCATCAGTCACGAGTGTACAGCATATGACGTTGAGCTTACCAAATAGTTACATGATAGATTTTGGTGATTTCCTAGTCAGATGCTTTTAGCAAAGGATTGAGTGTTGTGCTTTTCTTCTTGTACATTCTGATAAGTTTGTGTACCAAGAAGATCTCTGAGAGACAAAGACCTCGAACATCCTACAAGAAAGATAGATCACTCCCAATGCATCATTTTAGACCTAACTAAGTCCTTTTATGACACAAATGTTAAAATAATGCATCATTTTGGACCATTGAGATTATAAAACTAAACTCATTCACTAAAGAACAAAGGGAATAATGTCACAAATGGATTACTATTATGTCTGTTACTGTCACAAAATACAAGGAAATATGTACACACATACTTTGTAAGATTATTCTAAGCCATCTGTCACTTTCATCAGATCTGTTTACTTTTTCATTTCATCGGTTTCTCCGTTTTAAGAAAAATGCTTTAGTTGCTGATATCATCCCCTCAAGTTTTCTTGTTTTTGTCTCTTTTGTGTTCTTCATCCCTTCTTTTCCTTTAAGAAAGTGTATGATCTGTGTTTGAGTATAAAAGAAAATGTAAAATGAAGATATGCAGAACAAACTGGCACATTCTTACTAGTTTTAAACAAAGAATTCACAGTTACAGGGACAGTTTCAAGGAATCCAAATGGTTTTATAACATGTAATCTACTGCTCTTTAAAATATATGTTAGAACTAATACCACAAAACAGTCCATGTTTAGCAGAAGCATGAAAAATCTTATCATTCCGGGACAATCAAACTGAGAAAAGGAGCATAGTACTAGCATCAGTATTCAATGTAAAATAACTCTGATTAATAAAGAATTGTAAGGCTAAGTCATGCTGCCTTGTTCATTTCCGGACCTTAAAGTGACAATGATGGACTAGATTTCCAAGAAACTATAGGTCTTTCGAGACAACTCCCTACCATATTGTTTTAGGTCAACCTTGATATAGGACATGCATGACTCAAACAACTTCCTCTCATTTGCTCTATTTGCACCTTGTATCGAATGTGATCACTTACTATTGTCTAATCTTGTATAACCGCATATCCATCTTACTTAGCATACGCATCTAAGGCACACACTGAACTTTTCCTGCTTTTGATTTTGCATAATGTTCAACTAGCTCTACAAGTGCCACAATTACCAAAAAAATTTCATATTAAATTCTAGTCATATATATGCTGTGATCACTTTAGACCAAAGTAAGTCCTTGTATGACACAAATGTTAAAATGATGATCATTTTAGGCCATTGAGATTATAAAACTAAGCTCATTCAGTAAAGACAATGGGAATATACCATCACAAATGGCCTACTATTATGTTAATTTGTTTCTGTCACAACTCACAAAATACAACGAAATATTTAACAACATATATACTTTGTAACACTTTTCTAAATCAGCTGTCACTTTCATCAAATCTGTTTACTTTTCATTTCATCGGTTTCTCCGTTTTCCAAAAAATGCTTTAGTGGCTGATATTTCCAGTTGTTAATTATTGGAATTTATAGTATTTTTTATGTCATTTTCAACTAATACATGTTACTTTATTTGTCTCAATTTACACTGATAGAAATCTAAGAGTCAACCGAATTGTTTATGTGTCTTTTAAATTGTTACATAAGTTTTAATAATATAAAAGATTAAAATAAATAAAACAGACAAATCAAAACAAGTAACCACGAAAATAACCAAAATGCCCCTATATGCCAAAGTAGACATGTTGACCTACTGCTTGTTGGGTTTTAAAGGTGTGAACAGGAAATGAAGGGTTGTGACTCTCCTGAAGAGTTGTGACTATGCCGAAGGGTTGTGACCTTTATGAAAGGTTGTGTCCTTTCTAAAGGGTTGTGACCGTTTGAAAAGTTATGCATTTTCCAAAGTGTTGTGACCTTTCTGAAAGGTTGTCTCCTTTCTAAAGGGTTGTGACCGTTTGAAAAGTTATGCATTTTCCAAAGTGTTGTGACCTTTCTGAAAGGTTGTCCTCTTTCTAAAGGGTTGTGACCTTTACCCTTTATTGGCTATAAATAGAGAGGTTTTCTCTCATTTTTCTGCATCGAATTCTTCCCTTCTTTTGCATACATTTCTTACAAAACAAAATCTATCGATAGTGTCTGTGTGTGTGATTCGTTGCTGTCATTTTGAGTTCGTTGAAATTATCGAAATTTGAGGTACCGCTACTTCTTTAATGGTTAATCCATTTTATCTTGGGAGGAATTAATCTGCAACCTCGGGTACTTGAGGGGATTAAATTTCTTAAGGACACACAGTGGGTTCTGTGGACTCGAATAGTTCTTTGTGTTTTTCTTTTCATCTTTTATTATTTCTAGTTTGTTAATTTGAATACAGGAGATAATACTGCTTGCTTTGGCATGTAAACTCCCTCTTATAAGTGGCATGTAAAGTCCCTCTTATGAGATAGGTCTTATAAAAACCTCTCTCCGTTTAAAAAAGAATGACCTCCTTTCCTTTTTAGTCTGTTTAAAAAAGAATGACCTCTTTTTTTTTTTTGATAACATTTTAATTTCAGCTTTCTACGTGGCATGATTAAGGCCACAAGATTAAAGGACAATTTTGTACATTTGACATAACTTTAATTTAGGACCACAAGATTCAAAAGTCTTCTTTATTTTTTTTAAACTCCGTATCAAGTCAAACTAGACCATTCTTTGTGAGACGGAGGGAGTATAATATAAGTATACTCAATTGACTTTTTTTGGAAAAGTGGAATTTTGCATCTCCCTTTTTTTTTTCCTTCCTCCCCATAGGGTATATATATACCTCATTTTATTCCTATATATAGCATAACCCTCTTGAAATCTCAGCTCGGACAAAAGGAAGTTGTTTGGTTGGTAAGCACCTGTCGCTTCCAATCTTAAGATTGTGAGTTCAAATCACCAAGGAAGTAAAAAAGTGAAACCTCCTGGAAGGGCTAAAAAAAAGGTCTCAACTCGAATTTGCAAGGTATCCCTTTGAATCCATATCTCTTTGAATTTGTTTGCACTTGTTGTTGTGTTTGTCAATTTATGTAGGAAATAGTTTAGGAGTTAATTATTTACATACACTCTAGTTTGCAATATTACAAATTTTATCAGATTTTGGTGCGTCCAGATTCATACATAATAGATCTCTCGCCTACCTCCCATCTCTCTCGCCACTCTCCAATGTATCTGTTATCTTAAATACATGTGAATCATACTTCTCGCTCACCACTCTCCTATGTATTTGTTATCTTAGATACATGTTAAATTATACTAGATACACAATAGATACATGTATCTGAAATACATAACAAATCTCATTCGCTTCCCCTGCTCGCCTTTATCCCTATTTTAATGTATTTGGTAGAAAAAATACATGTATCTAGATATATGTTCCTCAATATATGGTAGGAAACTCTTAATTAATGGTAAAATACATAATATTTTGAAAGTACAATTAATACTATATATGGTAGTGGAGTATATCTAATTATATAGTTTCTCCTTTTATGTATAAAGACAGTACTATATACTAACTCTATCTGGGCTCATCATGATCAATTTAGAATATGCATGAGACAGTTAGACTCATTTGTCTTGTTATTGATTGACATTTTTAAAAATCTGTTTTTAGATGGATACGCAGAACGTGGAACAATATGGACATGTAATTGAGGTACATGGTAAAATCTGTGGTTCAGCACCGTGTGGATTCTCAGATGTTAATACCATGTCTAAGGATGCACAGGAGAGATCAGCATCGATGAAGAAACTGTGCATTGCAGTTGTCCTTTGCATCATTTTTATGGCTGTTGAGGTTGTCGGAGGTATTAAAGCCAACAGTCTTGCAATTTTGACTGATGCAGCTCATCTACTATCAGAAGTTGCAGCTTTTGCAATATCCTTGTTTTCACTTTGGGCATCAGGATGGGAAGCTAATCCACGCCAGTCGTATGGTTTTTTCAGAATTGAGATACTTGGTGCATTAGTTTCTATCCAAATGATATGGCTTCTAGCTGGTATCCTTGTTTATGAAGCCATTGCTCGACTTATACATGATACCGGTGAAGTTCAAGGCTTCCTCATGTTTGTCGTGTCTGCGTTTGGATTAGGAGTGAACCTCATCATGGCATTCTTGTTAGGTCATCATGACATCCACGGCCATAATCACAATGAGCATGCACATCTACATGGAATAAGTGTAAGCCGGCACCATCGCCATAATGAGGGACCTTAGAACCAAGCACATAACGCTGATCATCACACTGTGCCACTACTTAAAGATTCCTGTGAGAGTGAAGGTGAAAAGAAAAAGAAGCAGTGGAATATTAATGTGCAGGGGGCTTATCTTCATGTACTAGGAGATGGTATTCAGAGCATAGGGGTCATGATTGGAGGAGCTATTAGATGGTATGTGGAAAATCATTGATCTAATTTGCACACTCATTTTCTCCGTCATTATTCTTGCCACAACTATTAAGATGATTCGGAATATTCTTGAAGTATTAATGGAGAGCACACCGAGAGAAATTGATGCAACAAGGCTTGAGAAGGGGCTTTGTGAGATGGAGGAGGTTGTTGCAATCCATGAATTGCACATTTGGGCTATTACAGTCGGGAAAGTACTCTTGGCTTGTCATGTCAATATTAAACCTGATGCTGATGCTGACATGGTGCGGGATAAAGTGGTTGATTATATTAGGAGCATGTAACTATTCAAATAGGAAGAGAGTATTGAAAATGTAAAAATGACAATATGCAGAATAAACTGGAAAATACTGTATCATTCTTAAACAAGTTTCAAGAGATAAAACTATCAAACACCAGTATATATAAGACAGTAAAATAATATAAGTATCTTACATAAAACAAACTCGCATAAGTAAGTACATATAAAGAACAAAACAGCATGTGCAGACATGCAGACATAATAAGCAAAGACTGCAGCCAAGACAAAAATAGATCATAGGAAAAAACGCCAGTCTCATTGATAGTACGGTAATAACATAAAACACAAGAACTTGTTGATCCTTTATTTCACCCTTGATGCTATCAAATTCCCTAAGCTGGGCACACAACTCAGTACTTACTATCTCTATATAAATCCGCAAACACAAATACAGAATTTTAAGAACGATTACACTTACTTCATACAAAACCACATTGCATCACTAAAGAAAGAGGAGAGAGAAGAGAATGGCCACTGTAGCAGCTGCAATGATGCTTCAGTGTGTCTTTGACGGAAGCTTGTCGATGTCAGACATGAATATCGAGAGACGCCCTTACCATAAAAACTGCAGTTGTGCATTGCACAAGCAGAAAGGGGATAATCAAACCACTTGTGTCCACAGTAGGAATGTATCATTCCCCAAAAGGCAAAACCAGAAAGATATGACATTGTCAATAGCAGCTTCCCAATTCTCTTCTCCATCTTCTTCTTGCAATAATTCATTCGTCACGAGTGTACAGCATACAGCGCCGACTTTAGCAAGTAGTTGAATGTACTGCTTTTATTCTATCCCAATTTTTGTACATAATGGTAAGTTTGTGTCTACAGACTTATCACACAAATTTACCAGAACTTCTTGATCTTCACTTTTCCTTTTTTCTGTTTTATTTTCTATGTTTCTTTCCTTTTCTTTCATTTCCACTTAGGGTGATGAAATGTAACAGTCGAAAACACGTTATGAATCCATTTGGATATTTGAAACTATTCTTGGAAATGTGAATTCATTGTTAAGAACTTCTATTGAAACTTTTTTTAAGAATGAACAGCATGTTCCAGTTTGTTATACATATCTTCATTTTCTATAATCACACCACACTCAAAACAGAAATTGTACATTTACGTAAAGGCAAAGGAGAGAGATAAAGAAGAACACTTGAGGGGTCGATATCAGCAACTAAAACATTATTCTGAAAACGGAGAAACTGATGAAATGAAAAGTAAACAGATCTGATGAAAATGAAAGATGGTTTAGAAAAGTCTTACAAAGTATGTGTGTACGTATTTCGTTGTATTTTGTGACAAACAAGGTAAGTACAGAAACAAACATAATAGTAGGCCATTATGACATTATTCCCTTTGTTACTGGATGAGCTAAGTCTTATAATCTAAATGGTCTAAAATGATGCATTACTTTTACATTTGTGTTGTACAAGGACTTACTTTGGTCTAAAATGATGCATTATTTTTAACATTTATGTTGTGCGAGGACTTAGTTTAGGTTAAATAATGAATTTTTAAATCATGACCTGCAGAACACATAGCAGCAACTTTACCAGTTACGCTAAAAACCCCTTCCTAAGATGGTAAAGCTATGTCAATATTTAGCAGATGCACGGAAGTCTTATCATTCAGGGACAATCAAACGGAGAAAAGGAGCATAGTTTAGTACTAGCAGCAATGTTCACCTTAAAATAATTCCGTTCTTGGAAGAAAAAAATGCATCAAACATTTTTATTTAGAACCAGCGAGCAGTCAAATGAGACAATACAGTCATACAAGGGTATGGCAACACTCAATTTTCAAACTTTGCAATGTTAAGTTTATTTTAATTCTCCGATAAAACAAAAGTTCATATGTCAAATAAAACTTATAATACTAAGCCATGTTAACTCGTTCATTGCCCAGCCTTAAAAGTGGCACATAATGGACTAATAAAGAGCCTACAAGTGACATAATTACCACAAGATTCAAAAGTCTTCTTTACTTTACTAAACTTCGTGTCAAGTCAAAACCAGGCAAACAAATTGAAACGGAGGGAGCATTATATTAATTTGAATAGTGAATCTACTGAACATGAGCAGATGGGAATTCCAAGTCAACAGAAGCAATGTATTACATTTTGTTGGAGCATTATGTGGCACAAGCTGCTCATAAAATAACCATTTGCTGATGAAAATAGTACAAAAGAATCTACACTTGCTGAGTCTCCTATAAATTGGTACAAGTCTTCATTAGAATAATCAGTAACTTAAAAACAATACTTAATTCAATACACCTAAAAGTGCAAAGTACAAAGTAGAAACCAGTAATCAAGGAAGAGAACTCCTAGAAGAAAACACTTATTTTGAGGGAATCACAAGAGAACTACAATAGCAAGAACAGATAACAAATTTCTACCTAGATTATTCCCTCCATATCATAGTAAGGCTAGTGAATCCATGAGATTGTATTCTATATAAACCCTTTGCAAAAATATGAAAAAATGTTCAAAATAACCACGTCGACCTCACATGCACACACATAGACAGTGAAAAACTCACCTTACTATCCAAACACCTTTAGGAAGAATAGAATGGCCACTGGAGCAGCTGCAGTGATGCTTCAGTGTGTCTTTGATGGAAGCTTGTCAATGTCAAATATGGATATCAAGAGACGGCCTTACCATAAAAACTGCAGTTGTGCATTGCACAAACAGAAGGGGGATATATCACAGCCAAGCACTTGTGTCCATAGTAGGAATATATCATTCCCCAAAAGGCAAAACCGGAAAGATATGATTTTGTCAATAGAAACTTCCAAATTCACTTCTCCATCTTCATCGTCTCGAGATAATTAATCAGTTGGGAGTGTACATCATACAGCTCCAATGTTAGCTAGTAGTTGATAGATTTTCCTTTGTACATTCTGGTAAGTACATGTATATACTTCAGTATCCACTTCATAGGTGATGCAAATTTACAGAAGAAAGAGAAATGCAACTTGTTTTCTTTGTTTCCGGGATTCAAAAGATTTAACTTTTTTAACTTTAGCGAACGCTGAGAATGCAGCATTTGAATTCTGAAATTGATCACATTGTACACGTTCGTTAGTAGAATTAGTTTTTGTTCAACAGAGTTTGTACACTGATTCTAAACTTTCTAACTTACCATCACCTCATCTTTCACATTCTTTTCTTCTGTCCTGTTAGGCTCCCATAGTCCCCGAAATTAGTCCACTGGTTTGTTATTTACACTTCCCATCCTCATTGTCAAACAAATTCTGTTCCTCGTAGTCTATCAAATCTCGTTCTTTCACTAAGACAAATGGTTTGTTCATAGTTCATTCTGCTTCTTCAGTAAAGTCAAAGGGAATAATGTCGGAATGGCCTACGTCTATGTCTTTTCTGTACTTACATTGCCCTTCACAATATACAAGGAAATACTTTGTAAGCCTTTTCTAAACCATCTGTCACTTTCACCAGATCTGTTTACTACTCATTTCATCGGTTTCTCCGTCTTCAAAAAATGTTCTAGTTGCCATCCCCTCAAGTTTTCTTGTTTATCTGTCCTTTGTGTTCTTACTGATCCTTTTTTTCCTGTAACATACTGAATTATTCTTTAGAGTTAAGAACGGTTTCAAGAGAAGTTCTTTAACAATGAATTCACATTTCCAAGAATAGTTTCAAAAAATCCAAATGGATTTGTAACGTGTTTTCGACTGCTCTTCAAATATATGCAAGAGTTAATACCAAAAGCATCCAAATGGTAGGGTCACAGTCTTATCTTGCATTTCTGCAAAGAGGTTATCTCCACAGCTCGAACCCATGACCTCACATAGCAGTAACTTTACCAATTACGCCAAGCTCCCCTTCCCAAGATGGAAAGCTATGTCAATATTTGCACGAAAGTCTTATCATTCAGGGTCTACAGCCATCAATAATGCAATTGAACTTGTATGGAAACCCCACCACTTGAAGGGCCAGAGAAGGTTTGTAATTTTGGTATATTTTAGTAGAATTAGTAGAATTAGTTTTTGTTCAACTAAGGCTAGAAGAGACGAGGAAGAATCGCCTTGTGATTTTTTCCATCTCCTTCAAGTTTTGAACCTAAGACCCAAAGTTCTCAACCACTTCATTGACAACTATGTATTGGTGCAAAGTATCTTTTACTTTCTTAAACTATATCTCAAGTAAAAATAGGTTAAACAAATTAAAATGGAGTAAAGTACTATAGTAGATGTTAACAAAAATTACCTTGTAATTCTCTTCCCATAGAAAATTGTGTATCATTATCTCCCTACAAATGTTGGAGCAAATCTGTCGTGCTCTTTGGTCTTTGCTGCTGAGTCTGTTTACATATGTCCATTTTCCTCTATTGGGTTCAACTCAGCTCAGTATATGTCAATGCCTATTTAGATTGTTGACACGTGTTCTTTTTAATTTCAAAGGCTAAGATTTGTTTTCAATTTAATAATCGTTAGATGCATAGTCGATTTGAATTGACTTATATTAGGTGCTTTGAAATATTTTTATAGTGTTTGAATAAGATGAATTTAGTAACTTATGTTTTGTGATTTATAAGCTATAAGCGCATCCAATTTGATTGTTAGAGCGTGTTTGAATTTGTTTTTTATTTTTATTTTTAAGTCAAAATAATTTTTAAACAGTTTAGTAATGTTTGGGTAAAATAAAAAAATAATTAAAAGCAGTTATTTTTAAATAAAAAACAACAAAAACAATAACAAAAAAGAAATCAAAAGTCATAAGTAGAATTTGCAACTTTATCACTTTTGACTAATAAATCATAAGCTAAAAGTTAATCCAAACAGTTAGCTTTGAAGTGAGTTTTCATTATTGTGCAATATGTTGGATAAAAAGATTTTGCGGTTTAGAATAAATATACGTCTCGTCTAAAAAATGGTGCTATCATCGTCTAACAAATGATGCATATATAACTTTTTTGTTAATGAAACTAAAATATCTTAAAATTCCAAAAATATCACATGATTTTAAAAAATTACCTCATGTTTTATTTTATCCATCCTAAAGTGTGAGATAGTTTTTTAAAGCCACATGACATTTTTGAAATGAAAAATCAATTTTAAAAGTTATTTTAAATTTGGTAAATATAGGTATATTAACAAAAAGAGTAAATATCCATTATTTATTAGGTGATGAGGCATATATGCTCCACCTTTTATAGTTTGAGTATAGAAGACGATAAAAGAATATAAGTATCTTACATTTAAAGAACACGCATGAGTACATATATAGAAAAGATCAGCATCTGCAGACATAAGATTTAAAAATATTTTAAAGTTAAAATACAGTATAAATAAATAAAAAAATCACGAATTTAGTAACTTAGATTTTTTACTTATAAGCTATAAGCATATCCAATCTAGTTCTTAGAGCTTGTTTGAATTTGGTTTAGTATTTTTTATGCTTTTAAGTTAAAATGGTTTTTAAATAGTTTTGTAGTGTTTGGGTAAAATAAAATAGTGGTTATAAGCACTTGATTTTAGATCAAAATAACAACAACAAAAAAAGAAGTCAAAAGTCATAAGCTAGAATTTTTAAGTTGTCACTTTTATATATTTTTAATTTGGTAAATATAGGTATACTAATGAAAAGAGTAGCTATGCATCATTTATTAGACGATGACGCATATATGCACCATCCTTTTAATGAGAGTGTATCCACGGTAAATCACAAAGTCGAGGAATATATTTTTTCCCTTTTTTTAATATTTTGGGATTATAGTGAAAAAAATATAGCCCATAACAGTTCTTAAGTTTTTAAGTTACCAAGTTTCAAAAAAAAAACAGTTCTTAAGTTTTCAAGTCGCATAATTCACTATTTTCTTACAACAATGGTTAAAAAACTCTCTATATATGATAATATACATAACTCCATTTTTTTCTTTTACAACAATGTTTAAAAAAAAAAAGTCCTTTGGGATGGCTCAGTTGGTTTGGAGGGTGGTTATCCACACGGATGACCTGGGATCGATACCCCCTCAATGCCTTCTGCGTCAAGCCTGTCTCATAGGGCTTGCCTAGTGCGGTTTACATCTTCTGTGTGATTTGCAGGCTATTACACGGTGGGGGGTTTACCCAGTGCGCACAAAGTGCTCACCCGAAGGGCAGAGGCTGTGACAGAGGTTGTAGCGGTTGCGGGTTATCCTGGGTTTCCAAAAAAACAAAAAAAAAAAACAATGTTTAAAAACTAGATTTACAATATTACGCACTCATTATAAAAACATTATACAAAATTATAAAAGGTGTTTATACGCTTATATACACTATTATACAAAAATTGATTTCATTTTCTTCCCTAAATCCAAACTACACCAAAAAACCCTAAATTTCAAATTTAGACTCCTCAATGTATCGAATCTTTTTGCAACAATGCCTACTCAAAATAAAGCTTAATTGCGAAGATCTGATTTTCAAATTTTGAAACTTCGGGCTTCAATAATAGCCGCCTAAATCTATTTAAAATACGAGCCAAATAGAGAGTCCACTTAGTTCAGTGTTCAACACACTTATAACTAAATAAAACATATAGTTTGAGTATATGAGACAATAAAAGAATATAAGTATCTTACATTTAACGAACACGCATGAGTACATATACAGAAAAGAATAGCATCTGCAGACATAAGCCAAGACAAAAATAAATCATAGGAAAAAACGCGAGTTTCATTGATAGTACGGTAATAACATGCACAAGAACTTTTTGAATTCTAGAGAATCCTTTTCGCCCTTGTTTCTACCAAATTCCCTAAGTTGAGCACATAACTCAATGCTTACTATCTCTGTATAAAACCTTAAACAGATATATAGAATTTTAACGACTGCTTGAACATTCCGAATCACATTGCATCAGGGGAGAGAAGAGAATGGCCACTGTAGCAGCTGAAATGATGCTTCAGTGTGTCTTTGATGGAAGCTTGTCGATGTCAGACATGAATATCGAGAGACGACCTTACCATATATAAAAACTGCAGTTGCTTTTAGCAAAGGATTGAGTGTTCTGCATTTCTTCTTGTACATTCCCAATTTTTGTACATTCTGATAAGTTAATGTACCAAGAAGATCTCTGAGAGACAAAGACCTCGAACATCCTAGAAGAAAGATAGATCACTCCCAATGCATCATTTTAGACCTAACTAAGTCCCTTTTATGACACAAATGTTAAAATAATGCATCATTTTGGACCATTGAGATTATAAAACTAAACTCATTCACTAAAGAACAAAGGGAATAATGTCACAAATATAATGGACTACTATTATGTTTGTTACTGTCACAAAATACAAGGAAATATGTACACACATACTTTGTAAGATTATTCGAAGCCATCTGTCACTTTCATTTTACTTTTTCATTTCATCAGTTTCTCCGTTTTAAGAAAAATGCTTCAGTTGCTGATATCATCCCCTCAAGTTTTCTTGTTTTTGTCTCTTTTGTGTTCTTCATCCCGTCTTTGCCTTTAAGAAAGTGTATGATCTGTGCTTGAGTATAAAAGAAAATGTAAAATGAAGACTTGCAGAACAAACTGGCACATTCTTACTAGTTTTAAACAAAGAATTCACAGTTACAGGGACAGTTTCAAGGAATCCAAATGGTTTTATAACATGTAATCTGCTGCTCTTTAAAATATATGTTAGAACTAATACCAGAAAACAGTCGAGATGGAAAAGCCAAGTCCATATTTAGCAGAAGCACGAAAAATCTTATCATTCCGGGACAATCAAACTGAGAAAAGGAGCATAGTATTGGCATCAGTATTCAATGTAAAATAACTCTGATTAATTATGTCAAACAAAAGAATTGTAAAGCTAAGTCATGCTGCCTCGTTCATTTCCGGACCTTAAAGTGACGATGATGGACTAGATTTCCAAGAAACTATAGGTCTTTCGAGACAACTCCCTACCATATTGTTTTAGGTCAACCTTGATATAGGACATGCATGACTAAACCCCTTCTCAAACAACTTCCTCTCATTTGCTCTATTTGCACCTTGTATCGAATGTGATCACTTTTAAGTTTTACTATTGTCTAATCTTGTATAACCGCATATCCATCTTACTTAGCATACGCATCTAAGGCAGAAACTGAACTTTTCCTGCTTTTGATTTTGCATCAGAAGATAAAATGTTCAACTAGCTCTACAAGTGCCACAATTACCAAAAAAATTTCATATTAAATTCTAGTCATATATATGCTGTGATCACTTTAGACCAAAGCAAGTCCTTGTATGACACAAATGTTAAAATGATGATCATTTTAGGCCATTGAGATTATAAAACTAAGCTCATTCAGTAAAGACAATGGGAATATACTGTCACAAATGGCCTACTATTATGTTAATTTGTTTCTGTCACAACTCACAAAATACAAGGAAATATTTAACAACATATATACTTTGTAACACTTTTCTAAATCATCTGTCACCTTCATCAGATCTGTTTACTTTTCATTTCATCGGTTTCTCCGTTTTCAGAAAAATGCTTTAGTGGCTGATATTTCCAGTTGTTAATTATTGGGATTTATAGTATCTTTTATGTCATTTTCAACTAATACATGTTACTTTATTCGTCTCCATTTATGTGGCACCGATAGAAGTCTAAGAGTCAACCGAATTGTTTATATGTCTTTTAAATTGTTACATAAGTTTTAATAATATAAAAGATTAAAATAAATAAAACAGACAAATCAAAACAAGTAACCACGAAAAATAACCAAAATGCCCCTATATGCCAAAGTGGACATGTTGACCTACTGCTTGCTTTGGCATGTAAACTCCCTCTTATGAGTGGGCAAGTCCCTCTTATGAGATAGGTATTATAAAATACTCCCTTCGTTTCAAAAAGAATGACCTCCTTTCCTTTTTAGTTCGTCTAAAAAAGAATGACCTCTTTCTTTTTTTGGTAACATTTTAATTTCAGCTTTCCACATGACATAATTAAGGCCACAAGATTAAAGGACAATTTTGTACATTTGACATAACTTTAATTTAGGACCACAAGATTCAAAAGTCTTCTTTATTTTTTTAAACTCCGTATCAAGTTAAACTAGATCATTCTTTGTGAAACGGAGTGAGTATAATATAAGTATACTCAGTTGACTTTTTTTGGAAAAGTGGAATTTTGCATCTCCCTTTTTTTTTCCTTCCTTCCCATAGGGTATATATACACCTCATTTTATTCCTATATATAGCATAACCCTTTTGAAATCTCAGCTCGGACAAAAGGAAGTTGTTTGGTTGGCCGTAAGCACCAGTCGCTTCCAACCTTAAGATTGTGAGTTCGAATCACCAAGGAGTAAAAAAGTGAAACCTCTTGGAAGGGCTAAAAAAAAAGGCCTCAGCTCGGATTTGCAAGGTATCCCTTTGAATCCATATCTCTTTGAATTTGTTTGCACTTGTTGTTGTGTTTGTCAATTTATGTAGGGAATAGATTAGGAGTTAATTATTTACATACATTCTAGTTTGCAATATTACGAATTTTATCAGATTTTGGTGCGTCCAGATTCATACATAACAGATCTCTCGCCTACCTCCCATCTCGCTCGCCGCTCTCCTATATATCTGTTATCTTAGATACATGTGAATCATACTAAACACAGTAGATACATGTATCTGAGATACATAACAAATCTCACTCGCCTCCCCTGCTCGCCTCTATCCCTATTTTAATGTATTTGGTAGAAAAAATACATGTATCTAGGTATATGTTCCTCAATATATGGTAGGAAACTCTTAATTAGTGGTAAGATACGTAATATTTTGAAAGTACAAGTAATACTATATATGGTAGTGGAGTATATCTAATTATATAGTTTCTCCTTTTATGTATAAAGACAGTACTATATACTAACTCTATCTGGGCTCATCATGATCAATTTAGAATATGCATGAGACAGTTAGACTCATTTGTCTTGTTATTGCTTGACATTTTTAAAAATCTGTTTTTTAGATGGATACGCAGAATGCGGAACAATATGGACATGTAATTGAGGTAAATGGTAAAATCTGTGGTTCAGCACCGTGTGGATTCTCAGATGTTAATACCATGTCTAAGGATGCACAGGAGAGATCAGCATCGATGAAGAAACTGTGCATTGCAGTTGTCCTTTGCATCATTTTTATGGCTGTCGAGGTTGTCAGAGGTATTAAAGCCAACAGTCTTACAATTTTGACTGATGCAGCTCATCTACTATCAGATGTTGCAGCTTTTGCAATATCCTAGTTTTCACTTTGGGCATCAGGATGGGAAGCTAATCCACGCCAGTCGTATGGTTTTTTCAGAATTGAGATACTTGGTGCATTAGTTTCTATCCAAATGATATGGCTTCTAGCTGGTATCCTTGTTTATGAAGCCATTGCTCGACTTATACATGATACCGGTGAAGTTCAAGGCTTCCTCATGTTTGTCGTGTCTGCGTTTGGATTAGGAGTGAACCTCATCATGGCATTCTTGTTAGGTCATCATGACCATCCACGGCCATAATCACAAAGAGCATGCACATCTACATGGAATAAGTGTTAGCCGGCACCATCACCATAATGAGGGACCTTCGAACCAAGCACGTAACGCTGATCATCACACTGTGCCTCTACTTAAAGATTCCTGTGAGAGTGAAGGTGAAAAGAAAAAGAAGCAGTGGAATATTAATGTGCGGGGAGCTTATCTTCATGTACGAGGAGATTGTATTCAGAGCATAGGGGTCATGATTGGAGGAGCTATTATATGGTATAAACCAGAGTGGAAAATCATTGATCTAATTTGCACACTCATTTTCTCTGTCATTATTCTTGCCACAACAATTAAGATGATTTGGAATATTCTTGAAGTATTAATGGAGAGCAAACCGAGAGAAATTGATGCAACAAGGCTTGAGAAGGGGCTTTGTGAGATGGAGGAGGTTGTTGCAATCCATGAATTGCACATTTGGGCGATTACAGTCGGGAAAGTACTCTTGGCTTGTCATGTCAATATTAAACCTGATGCTGATGCTGACATGGTGCTGGATAAAGTGGTTGATTATATTAGGAGGGAATATAACATTAGCCATGTAACCATTCAAATAGGAAGAGAGTATTGAAAATGTAAAAATGACAATATGCAGAATAAACTGGAAAATTCTGTATCATTCTTAAACAAGTTTCAAGAGATAAAACTATCAAACACCACCATATATAAGACAGTAAAATAATATAAGTATCTTACATAAAACGAACTCGCATAAGTACATATAAAGAACAAAACAGCATGTGCAGACATAATAAGCAAAGACTGCAGCCAAGACAAAAATAGATCATAGGAAATAACGCCAGTTTCATAGTACGGTAATAACATAATACACAAGAACTTGTTGATCCTTTTTTTCACCCTTGATGCTATCAAATTCCCTAAGCTGGGCACATAACTCAGTACTTACTATCTCTATATAAATCCGCAAACACATAAACAGAATTTTAAGAACGATTACACTTAATTCATACAAAACCACATTGCATCACTAAAGAAAGAGGAGAGAGAAGAGAATGGCCACTGTAGCAGATGCAATGATGCTTCAGTGTGTCTTTGACGGAAGCTTGTCGATGTCAGACATGAATATCGAGAGACGACCTTACCATAAAAACTGCAGTTGTGCATTGCACAAGCAGAAAGGGGATAATCAAACCACTTGTGTCCACAGTAGGAATGTATCATTCCCCAAAAGGCAAAACCAGAAAGATATGACATTGTCAATAGCAGCTTCCCAATTCTCTTTTCCATCTTCTTCTTGCAATAATTCATTCGTCACAAGTGTACAGCATACAGCGCCAACTCTAGCAAGTAGTTGAATGTACTGCTTTTCTTCTATCTCAATTTTTGTACATAATGGTAAGTTTGTGTCTACAGACTTATCACACAAATTTACCAGAACTTCTTGATCTTCACTTTACCTTTTTTCTGTTTTATTTTCTATGTTTCCTTCTTTTTCTTTCATTTCCACTTAGGGTGATGAAATGTAACAGTCGAAAACACGTTACGAATCCATTTGGATATTTGAAACTATTCTTGGAAATGTGAATTCATTGTTAAGAACTTCTCTTAGAAACTTTTTTTAAGAATGAACAGTATGTTCCAGTTTGTTATGCATATCTTCATTTTCTATAATCACACCACACTCAAAACAGAAATCGTACATTTACGTAAAGGCAAAGGAGAGAGATAAAGAAGAACACTTGAGGGGTCGATATCAGCAACTAAAACATTATTCTGAAAACGGAGAAACTGATGAAATGAAAAGTAAACAGATCTGATGAAAATGAAAGATGGTTTAGAGAAGTCTTACAAAGTATGTGTGTACGTATTTCGTTGTATTTTGTGAAAAAAAAGAGGTAAGTATAGAAACAAACATAATAGTAGGCCATTATGACATTATTCCCTTTGTTACTGGATGAGCTAAGTCTTATAATCTAAATGGTCTAAAATGATGCATTACTTTAACATTTGTGTTGTACAAGGACTTAATTTGGTCTAAAATGATGCATTATTTTTAAGATGGTAAAGCTATATCAATATTTACCAGTTACGCTAAAAACCCCTTCCTAAGATGATAAAGCTATGTCAATATTTAGCAGATGCACGGAAGTCTTATCATTCAGGGACAATCAAACGGAGAAAAGGAGCATAGTTTAGTACTAGCAGCAATGTTCACCTTAAAATAATTCCGATCTTGGAAGAAAAAAATGCATCAAACATTTTTATTTAGAACCAGCGAGCAGTCGAATGAGACAATACAGTCATACAAGGGTATGGCAACACTCAATTTTCAAACTTTGCAATGTTAAGTTTATTTTAATTCTCCGATAAAACAAAAGTTCATATGTCAAATAAAACTTATAATACTAAGCCATGCTAACTCGTTCATTGCCCAGCCTTAAAAGTGGCACATAATGGACTAATAAAGAGCCTACAGGTGACATAATTACCGAGAAGCTTAACACTACAAGATTCAAAAGTCTTCTTTACTTTAGTTAAACTTCGTGTCAAGTCAAAACCAAGCAAACAAATTGAAACGGAGGGAACATTATATTAATTTGAATAGTGAATCTACTGAACATGAGCAGATGGGAATTCCAAGGTCAACAGAAGCAATGTATGACATTTTGTTGGAGCATTATGTGGCACAAGCTGCTCATAGAATAACCATTTGCTGGTGAAAATTAATAGCACAAAAGAATCTGCACTTGCTGAGTCTCCTATAAATTGGTACAAGTCTTCATTAGAATAATCAGTAACTTAAAAACAATACTTAATTCAATACACCTAAAAGTGCAAAGTACAAAGTAGAAACCAGTAATCAAGGAGGAGAACTCCTAGAAGAAAACACTTATTTTGAGGGAATCACAAGAGAACTACAATAACAAGAACAGATAACAAATTTCTACCTAGATTATTCCCTCCATATCATAGTAAGGCTAGTGAATCCATGAGATTGTATTCTATATAAACCCTTTGCAAAAATATGAAAAAATGTTCAAAATAACCACGTCGACATCACATGCACACACATAGACAGTGAAAAACTCACCTCACTATCCAAACACCTTTAGAAAGAATAGAATGGCCACTGGAGCACCTGCAATGATGCTTTAGTGTGTCTTTGATGGAAGCTTGTCAATGTCAAATATGGATATCGAGAGACGGCCTTACCATAAAAACTGCAGTTGTGCATTGCACAAACAGAAGGGGGATATATCACAGCCAAGCACTTGTGTCCATAGTAGGAATATATCATTCCCCAAAAGGCAAAACCGGAAAGATATGATTTTGTCAATAGAAACTCCCAAATTCACTTCTCCATCTTCATCGTCTCGAGATAATTAATCAGTTGGGAGTGTACATCATACAGCTCCACAGGGGAGGATCCAGGAATTCTATCAAGGGGGTTCAAAAAAAAATTAAACACGCTAATATTATCACTTAAGTTCACTTAAGCGAAATCTTGAACCCCCTCAACCGTTGGGCTACTCCTTTGATATATATTCAGGTGATTCAATTTTAAATATATACATGTATAGAAAAAAATCGATCTTATATATATAGTGTAATTTTTTTATCGAGGGGGGTCGGGTGACCCCCCTGCTAGAACTGTACATCCGCCACTGCAGCTCCAATGTTAGCTAGTAGTTGATAGATTTTTCCTTTGTACATTCTGGTAAGTACATGTATATACTTCAGTATCCACTTCATAGGTGATGCAAATTTACAAAAGAAAGAGAAATGCAACTTGTTTTCTTTCTTTCCGGGATTCAAAAGATTTAACTTTAGCGAACACTGAGAATGCAGCATTTGAATTCTGAAATTTTGATCACATTGTACACGTTCGTTAGTAGAATTAGTTTTTGTTCAACAGAGTTTGTACACTGATTCTAAACTTTCTAACTTACCATCACTTCATCTTTCACATTCTTTTCTTCTGTCCTGTTAAATTAGTCCACTGGTTTGTTATTTACACTTGCCATCCTCATTGTCAAACAAATTCTGTTCCTCGTAGTCTATCAAATCTCGTTCATTCTACTTCTTCAGTAAAGTCAAAGGGAATAATGTCGGAATGGCCTACGTCTATGTCTTTTCTGTACTTACATTGCCCTTCACAATATACAAGGAAATACTTTGTAAGCCTTTTCTAAACCATTTGTCACTTTCACCAGATCTGTTTACTACTCATTTCATCGGTTTCTCCGTCTTAAAAAAATGTTCTAGTTGCCAATATTCGTCCCCTCAAGTTTTCTTGTTCTTCTGTCCTTTGTGTTCTTACTGAGTTAAATCAAAAAAGCAACTCAGTGCACTGAGTAGGGTCCAGAGGCGGATCTAGGATTTGGAGGTCGCGGGTGCCACATTGTCCAAGTTAGATAAACGGGTCGGTTCCTCCATTTTTATATTATAATTCGGGTTATTTATCTTTTTTTATTTTTATAAACAAATTGATCAAACATGCATGTTAGTAATATTTTCTTTTTGATATTATTAGGTTAGAGATAACTAAACAATTCAATTTTTTATTTTAAGGAATTAGAGGCCTTATTCTCTAAAACTTTGCGGTAAAAAGGATTTTCCACATTAAAAATTCGAAATTTTATAAGTTGTTGAAATATAGTAGAGAAAGAATAAAATTTATAGTTTCAACCCAGTCATCTTACTTAGCAAGAAAGTCGATAAAGATGGAAAGAATCTTTAAATTAAAAGAACTCTAACATAATAATATTCATCATTTTTAAAACTTAAAAAAGATACTATTTAAATATATTCTTAGTAATATTTATGTGACGTTCATAATTCAGTTGTCATTAATTGATAAAGAATACACACATAATACTCACATCAAGAAATTAATAATTAGTGAAAGAGAAAGTACAAAAAATTAAGAATTAGTTAAAGCAAAAAGGAGTCGATTTGAATTATTAAAGAATAGCATGTACATAAGAACCAATGGAAGAAAAAAATAATGTTAAAACCCTTCCCACATTAATAGGAAAAAAAAGATCTGAGATTGTGAGAATGGCAATACCACATCTTCTACCAGCGGCACCTTTCACAACTTTGTTTAATGGGTGGCAAAGTTAATATATATTGATATCTTATACGTATATACATTATATATACAAAGTTTTAACCGAGATCACTGGGTGCCGTGGCACCCCCACCGTTACACATAGATTCGCCCCTGCTAGGGTCACAGTCTTATCTTGCATTTCTGCAAAGAGGTTATCTCCACAGCTCGAACCCATTACCTCACATAGCAGTAACTTTACTAATTACGCCAAGCTCCCCTTCCCAAGATGGAAAGCAATGTCAATGTTTGCAAGAAAGTCTTATCATTCAGGGTCTACAGCCATCAATAATGCAATTGAACTTGTATGGAATGTAAGAATTATTATTAATTATTATTAATTATTTCTTACTTATGGCCCAAGTTTACTTGTAATCCAAGTAATACCATAAATAATATTTAATAAGGAATAGATCTCGTCCTTACATTAGTTACTTGATGGACGTACCAGATTAAGTCATAACCTCTATAAATTGGTCCTCCCTCCACCCATTAGGATTATCACATATTCTCTACATTAATTTCATCGCTGACGGTTGTGGTAACATAAAGTTAGGGCAAGGTGGTAGAAACCAATTTACGACTAACGCTTCCACTTCTCTCTTTGATTATGTCTTCCGCATCAAGTATGTGCCCCTAACAATTTCTATATAAGATTATCATGTTCAAGATCCTTAAAGTATTTAATCTTACATGTGGCATCCGAGCCTGGATTGTTTGAACGGAAAATCTTCGTATATATTGCCTCTTTATGAATAATAATTATAGATATGTATATGTGAAATTATATTTATGATTCATAATTTGGGATTAAAAAGAAAGAAAAAATAAAAATAAAAAATCTTGCGATATGTGAAGATAGTTATGAACAATCGTCGTTTTCTTTTGAACAATTTAATTTGACTGTTTCATAGAAACTTTGATTTTTAATTATTTAAAGTAATAAAGTAAAATAATCGAAAAGAGGGCTATATGGATGCGACATTTTTTGGAGAATTGTTTTTTAACCTTTTCAGCATCAGTTATTGGCTTTATTATTAAAATAATAATAAATTAATGAACTTAATTTGAAGGCCTTTCATCATTTAATGTTGAGTGCATTAATGCTATCAATAACGACAATGAACAATTTTGTTTTATTGCATAAGTTATTGGCTTTATTATTAAAACAATATTATTATTCTTTTAATTTATGTGGTAATGAACCAATTGTGCAACAAATTAAAGTGGTCATTATACTAAGCAATAAATAATATGTGTATATTTTGTGCAAAATAGTTTGTTAGTCACCAAAGTGGCCAAACTAGAGAAATTAACGTCTACACATATAATATTTATGATCACTTGATGCATGTATTATGGTCCTATAGTTTGTTAGTTACCAAAGTGGCCAAACTAAAATGTATAAAATTATTCACATGCACAAAATTTTATGATATTATGTGTGCTTTGTATTTATATAGTTTGTTAGTCACCAAAGTGGCCAAACTAGAAAAATTAACGTCTACACATATCATGTTTATGATCACTTGATGCATGTATTATGTTTCTATAGTTTGTTAGTCACCAAAGTGGCCAAACTAAAATGTATAAAATTATTCACATGCACAAAATTTTATGATATTACGTGTGCATTTGTATTTATATAGTTTGTTAGTCACCAAAGTGGCCAAACTATTATGGTTAAGAAAAATGTGCATTCATAAAATTGTCATTTATCTATGAAGGTTAATTAAATGCCTATATATTGAAAAATGAATAGAAAAATTGACTTTCACTATTGCTAGAATTTAATAATTTACCCAAAGGTGAATCAATCATTCTACGAATAGTGAAAATTATGAGGTAAACTAATCTTTTTAGTCAAACCTATATTGTATATCCAAAGATGTCGTATATGTTTGATTAAAAAAATATTCAATTACCTATTAAAGATAAAAAAAAAAAAAATTGGCATTTAAATTATGATAATGTGTCGTAGTATCTACCCAAAGGAGAACTAAGATATATTTTTATCGCTTTACTGAATTCACATTATTTTCAAATTTGTGAGCATGTATATCTATTTTGCAGTTATTCCTCTTCATTCGCATGCTTCGTCTGTTACTGTGTTCAATGGATTGAACTTCTCTGAATGGCATGAACAAGTACAGTTCCACTTAGGTGTAATGGATCTTGACTTGGCTCTGTTGAATAACAAACCTACTGCCATTACTGATAAGAGCAATGAGGATGAGAAGTCTTTTCATAAATTATGGGAACGCTCTAACAGATTAAGCCTTATGTTCATGCGAATGACTGTTGCTAACAACATTAAGAGTACTATTCCACAAGCAGAAAGTGCCAGGGAATAACCTGAAGTTTGTGGAAGAACGTTTTCGTTCTGCTGATAAGTCTCTCGCTGGTACACTAATGGCTGAACTTACGACCATGAAGTTTGATAGGTCGCGTAGTAATCATATCATCGAGATGACTAACATTGCAGCAAGACTTAGGACCTTGGGGATGAAAGTGGATAACACTTTCTTGGTTCAGTTCATTCTCAATTCATTGCCTCTTGAGTGTGGACCATTCCAAATTAACTATAATACTATTAAGGATAAGTGGGATGTTAGTGAATTGTCCAGTATGCTTACTCAAGAAGAGTTAAGACTTAAGAAACAAAGAGGTCATTCCATTAACCTCATAGGTAAAGGAGCTGGTAAATGACTTAAAGTGAAGGCCAACAAGTTTAAGAAAAAGAAAGCCACTGCTAAAGTTCCACAGGATGCTCATAAGGAACTCAAGGCTGATGTGTGTCGTTTCCTAGGAAGGACTATTAGAAAGATTGCCTAAAACGTAAAGCTTGGTTTGAAAAGAAAGGTACATTTAGTGCTTTTGTATGTTTCGAATCAAATTTAGTAGAAGTTCCTAATAATATTTGATGGCTTGAGTCTGGTGCAACTACTCATGTATCCACTATGTTGCAGGGATTCACTACGATCCAAACTACAAATCCAAATAAGGATTTCGTGTTCATGGGAAATCACATGAAGGCTCAAATTGAAGGCATAGGGACTTATCGATTGATCTTGGAGACTGGACATCACCTTGATCTATTACAAACTCTTTATGTTCCTTCAGTTTCTAGGAATTTGATTTCCCTTTCAAGACTTAATGTTTCTGGATTTGATTTTAAGTTTGGGCATGGATGTTTCAATTTATATAAGAATACTATTTTTAATGGTTCTGGTGTTCTTATTGATGGTTTATACAGATTGAAACTCGATAATAATTTTTCTGAATCTCTATTTACTATTCATCAAAATATTGGAATTAAACGTAGTTCACTAAATGAAAGTTCAGCTTATTTGTGGCATAAACGTTTGGGTCATGTATCTAACAAACGATTAAAAAGATTAGTAAAGAATGAAATTCTTTCGAATTTGAATTTTTCTGATCTTGATATATGTTTGGATTGCATTAAAGGAAAGCAAACCAAACATACCAAGAAAGGTGCCACAAGGAGCACTCAGCTTCTTGAAATTATACACACTGATATTTGTGGACCTTTTGATGTTTCATCTTTTGGTGGAGAAATATATTTTATCACCTTTATCGATGATTTTTCACATTATGGATTTATCTATTTGTTGAAAGAAAAATCTCAAGCAGCGGACGCTCTCAAAGTGTATGTTAACGAGGTTGAAAGACAATTAGATAGAAAAGTGAAAATCATTAGATCAGATAGAGGTGGTGAATATTATGGAAAGTATAACGAATCAGGACAATGTCCAGGTCCATTTGCAAAATTCCTTGAAGAACATGGCATATGTGCACAGTATACTATGCCAGGAACACCTCAACAAAATGGTGTTGCAGAAAGGCGTAATCGAACACTTATGGATATGGTTTGGAGTATGATGAGTAATTCCTCATTACCCAAATCATTGTGGATGTATGCTCTTAAAACCATTGTATATTTATTAAACAGGATTCCTAGTAAGACAGTTCCAAAGACCCCTTTTGAACTGTGGACGGAAAGGAAGCCTAGTTTAAGACACTTGCATGTTTGGGGTTGTCAAGCAGAAGCTAGAGTTTATAATCCACATGGAAAGAAATTAGATTCTCGAACGGTAAGTGGTTACTTTATTGGTTATCTAGAGAAATCTAAAAGGTATAGGTTTTACGGTCCAAATCATAGTTCGAGAATTGTTGAAACCGGTAATGCAAAATTCACTGAGAATGGTGAAGTTAGTGGGAGTGTTGAACGACAAAGTCTGGAAATTAATGAGGTACGGGTAAATATTTCATTGCCCATAAATGTACCTACTTCCACACCAATAACAAATGTTGTTCCTCTTGTTGAAGAACACTTTAACAATGTTGAACAATATTTGGGTGAAACACTTCAAGAAGGAACTAATCACAAATATCTACGCAAATGAACCACAAACAGTGCCATTAAGAAAATCTCAAAAAGAAAGAAAATCGGCCATTTCCGATGATTATGTGATTTATTTGCAAGAGTCAGATTTTGACATTGGAATTAATAAAGATCCGATTTTATTTTCACAGGCCATAGAAAGCACTAAGTCTGATAAATGGATTAATGCCATGAATGAAGAGTTAAAATCCATGGAACACAACAAAGTCTGGAATCTTGTTCAATTACCAGAAAGTTCTAAAAGAATCGGATGTAGATGGGTCTTCAAGACCAAACGCGATTCTAATGGTAATATTGAACGATATAAAGCTAGACTTGTTGCCAAGGGATACACTCAAAAAGGAGGCATTGATTATAAAGAGACCTTTTCACTGGTCTCAAAGATAGACTCATTAAGAATTGTTTTGGCTTTGGTAGCTCATTATGATTTAGAGTTACATCAAATAGTTGTGAAAACTGCCTTTCTTAATAGAGACCTCGAGGAGGATGTTTATATGGACCAACCAGAGGATTTCGAAATTAAAGGAAAAGATCAGATGGTGTGTAAACTAAAGAAGTCAATATATGGACTCAAACGAGCCTCACGACAATGGTATATAAAGTTTAATGATACCATAACATCTTTTGGATTTAAGAAAATTACCGTTGATCGGTGCATATACCAAAAGATTAGTGGGAGTAAGTTTATATTTTTAGTCCTGTATGTTGATGACATTTTATTTGCTGCTAATGATTTAGGTATATTGCGTGAGACGAAAGACTTTCTCTCTATGAACGTTGAAATGAAAGTTATGGGTGAGACATCCTATGTGATAGGGATAGAAATATTCTGTGATAGATCACAAGGATTATTGGTACTGTCTCAAAAGGCTATACCGAAAGAGTTCTATAGAGATTTAACATGAACAATTGTTCAGCAGGAATAGTTCCTATTAAAAAAGGGGACAAATTTAATCTCATGCAATGCCCAAAGAATAATGTAGAACAAAAAGAAATGGAAACAATTCCTACTCTTCTATTGTTGGAAGTTTGATGTATGTTCAAACTTGTACAAGACTGGATATTAGTTTTTTGGTCGGAATGCTAGGAAGATATCAAAGTAATCCTAGAATTGATCACTGAAAAACTTTGTGGCACGTTATGAAGCCACAATTCATGCATTATGGTTGTAGAACTTTATTTCAGGACTTGGGATTGTCGACACCATTACCAAGCCGCTGAAAATTTATTGTGATAATACTGCAGTAGTATTCTTCTCCAAGAACGATAAGTACTCCAAATGTGTCAAACATATGGAATTAAAGTACTTTACTGTAAAGAAGTTCAGAAACAAAGAGTGTTACTTGAGAATATTAGAACTGATCTCATGATTGCAGATCTGTTAACAAAAGGCTTACAACCAAAGACATTTAAAGAACATGTTCAAAGAATGGGTCTTGGTTGTACTTATGATTGATACATTTATGATGTTCTTACACTCTGAGCTCAATTATGTGTTTCTGATATACATTAATGAATTTCTTGTTTCTCATAATGGTGTATACATTATTGTTTTGAGCTATTACAAGATAAGTCTCTATGAGACATTATTGTGGACCGTAATGCTATATGTTTTTATAGCTTATGAACCTAGTATGATAAGTTGCTAAGGTAGTAGTATATGGAAGGAAGTATGTAGCTTAAAATTTATGTACAACCGCCATAATTTGCATTAGTAGTTTGTTATATTGTGGTATGTATGATGGACATTATAGAAGAGATTTATTGTATGCGCAACTAATATTTATCAAATATTAATGTTATATATGGTCATTGGACCAAGTGGGAGAATGTAAGAATTATTATTAATTATTATTAATTATTTCTTACTTATGGCCCAAGTTTACTTGTAATCCAAGTAATACCATAAATAATATTTAATAAGGAATAGATCTCATCCTTACATTAGTTACTTGATGGACGTATCAGATTAAGTCATAACATCTATAAATTGGTCCTCCCTCCACCCATTAGTGTTATCACATATTCTCTACATTAATTCCATCGCTGATGGTTGTGGTAACATAAAGTTAGGGCAAGGAGGTAGAAACCAATTTACGACTAACGCTTCCGCTTCTCTCTTTGATTATGTCTTCCACAGCAGGTATGTGCCCCTAACGATTTCTATGTAAGATTATCGTATTCAAGATCCTTAAAGTATTTAATCTTACATGGAAACCCCACCACTTGAAGGGCCAGAGAAGGTTTGTAATTTTGGTATATTTTGTATATCTTTAGTTTAAGACCGTAAAATTCAAAAGTCTTCTTTAATTTCTTGAATTTCGTGCCAAATCAAAACCAAACAAACAAATTTAAACGGAGGGAGTATTACCTTAATTTGAAGCTTCCAAATTCACATCTTCATTGTCTCGAGATAATTAATCAGTCAGGACTCAGGAGTGTAGTACAGCATACAGCTCCAATGTTAGCAAGTAGTTGATACATACTGGTAAGTACATGTATACTTCATAGGTGTTGTAAATTTACAAAAGAAAAAGGAAATGCAACAATTCTTACTCTTCTCCTTATTTTCTTACTTTACGTAAACACTGTGAATACAGCATTTGAATTCTGAACTTGATCACATTGTACACATTCGTTAAGTAGAATTAGTTTTAGTTCACTAACAGAGTTTGTACACTGATTCGAGACTTTTATTTTCCCTTTGTATCTGTTAATAGGTATAACTTGCTATTTCCACTTCTCATCCTCATAGTCTATCGAATTCCGTTTCTTCACCAAGACAAATGGCTTGTTCATAGTTCATTCTGCTTCTTCTTTACGTCATTTTTTGTTACTAGTTTCTCTATACTTTAACCAATGTAAGAATAATTTACTACTCTTAAAACAATGTATCGTTTTACGTCTTTGAGATTATAAAACTAAGCTCATTCAATAAAGTCGAGGAGAATATCAGGATGGCCATTTTTTTTAATGTATACTCTGTACATCAAATACAAGGAAATACATAGTAATCCATTTTTTTACACCATCTGCCAGTTCCACTGGATCAGTCCAAAATTTCATTTCATCGGTTTCTCCTTCTCCAGAAAAGGCTTGAATACTAATATTATCTCCTCAGATTTTCTCGATTTGTGTTAGTGAGTGTGGTAATAATAGCCTAATTGGTAAAGTTGTTGTCATGTGACCAGAAGTCTGTTGAAAGAGCTTTTTTGCGCCTTTTGCTTTTGATAACACTGTCATTGATATGAAAGAGAGTAATTGCTCAACTATCTACTAACCTTCTACCTTAATCCTCGACCTCCATACTCTCCTATTTAGGATCATGTCCTCGATATATATAGATGAAGATGTACTAGTAATTTAAAAGATCTTGATACATCCAACTATTAGTCTATGATATATGTTTCTTGTTTCTTGTTTCTTATTGTAATTGACATATCCAGCTATTAAGAACAAAAGTAGATTAAAGTACTTCTTCCAAAGAAACTACTCAAGTCAAGACACGACTACGTATGCAAAGTACAAAGTAGAAACCCAGAAAAACTAAGCTAACCAGATCAAATATAGTATTAAAATGTTAAGATTCTCTCTCTTAGTCCCGGAGTCAAGGAAGAGAACTCCAAGGAGGAATCAAGTACTTCGAGGGAATCGTTAGAGAACTACAATAACAAGAACAATCACACCAATGCTAACCAGTTGCATAAGACAAATAAAGCATGTAAGATTTTCAGTCATTCAATTACAAGTAAGTACATCGAAAAATTATTCCAAGACTGCAGGATGGACAAAAGAATCATAGCCTTTTTTTTCACCTTGATTCTACCAAAATCCGCAAAGTTGGACATGTAAATTAATGTTTGTTAGCTCTTATATAAAGCCTGAAACAGACAAAGAATTTCAAGAACAATCAAACTTTACCTTTCATAGTAGGAAAAGGACGATCGAGAGAGAAGAACATGACTAGTGGAGCAGCTGAAATGGTGGTTCAGTGTGTCGTCTTTGATGGATTTTTGTCGATGTTAGACATGGACATCGAGAGGAGGCCTTATCATCGCAACTGCAACTGTGCATTGCATCAAAAGAAGGGGAAACAACTAAATACTTGCGTCCACGGTAGGAATATATCCCCTAAAAGGCAAAAACAGAAAGATATGACATTGTCAATAACAGGTTCCAAATTCTCTTCTCCATCTTATTCTTCTTCGAATAATTCACAAGTCCCAAATGTACAACATACAACTCCATCTTTAGCAAATAGTTGATAGATTTTCACTAAGTTGCTCGAACTCATACTACTTTTGAAAGATCCAACACGTATCTGATGATCACGTTTTTGAAGAGTCCGAGCAACATAGTATTTTCAAGTATAGTCAGCTTTCTGATGGATTGAGTAGACTGCTTTTGTCGATCCCATATTTTGTACTCTGGTAAGTTCATGTATACATCAGTGGCAACTTCATACTTACTAGAAACTTAAAAAACGAAAAATGTTTCTCCTCTTCATGATGTGTATATGAGCATTGTTCCATTCATTTTCTACTTCAGAAAAATAATGTATACTGCAGGGACAGAGCCAGGTTGGGCCGAGGGGGTTTATTTGAATCCCTTCAGCGGAAAATTTGTTCATAAATGGTTAAAATGACATCTTATGCATATATAGTAAATGTTGAAACCTTTGATTTCTTCGTGTGTTTACTTCTTCATATTTTGAATCCAATTAATAGATATTATAAGTTGTACTAAAATATCAAAAATGTAGTCCCCACCTAGTTTCTCTTTGTGTGGCCTGCACTCTCCACGTAATCAAATTTATCTAATCTTCTCAAACTCTCTATTACTCTTCTCCACCACCATGCACCGTCGTCATCATGGGCTGCTCCGCCACCCTCCTCCCTACTCCTCCTCATCTCAGCCGTCACTCCACCTCCCCCTTCCCTCCTTCTCCCCACCTCAACCGCCGCAACCTCCTCTTCCTCTCCACCACTCTCACATTTCCCTCAACCATCTCCACCTCCGTCGCCGCCCCACCACCGTCACCGGACACCACTATCACCGAACGAGTCTTCTTAGACTTCAGTATATGTCCTAATTACTTCACAAACAGGAATCTCGGAGATGATCTCTCTAATTGCGCTGATTCTGAACCAATTGGTCGACTTGTTCTAGGGCTTTACGGTAACCTAGTTCCGATTACTGTGTCGAATTTCAAAGCTATGTGTACTGGTTCATCTGGATCGACTTATAAGGGTACTTTGGTCCAGAAAATATTCCCGGGACAGTTTTTTATGGCGGGGAGACAGGGGAGAAGAGATAAAGGAGAAGTGAAACCGCCATTGAAGTTAATTAGGAATGCAGAGTCAATTGAATCTAAAGCTTTTCTTTTGGAACATTCTAGAGCTGGAGTTGTTTCATTGCCTTTATCTGAGAATGATGACGATGATGATCTTAAGCTGAATCCAAATTATCATAATGTGGAGTTTTTGATTACTACTGGACCTGGTCCTTGTCCTCAGCTTGATAGCAAGAATATTGTTTTTGGAACTGTTCTTGAAGGTGAGTTCTCAGAATCTACAAATTTATCTCCTTTAGTTTAGTTTAACTTATATACATTGACGGCGAAGTCTGTCGGGAACAACCTCTCTACCTCTGAGGTAGGGGTAAGGTCTGCGTACAGTTGAGGTAAGGGTAAGGTCTGCGTACAGTTGAGGTAGGAGTAAGGTCCGCGTATACTGTACATTCCACATTCCCAAGACACTACTTTGTGGGATTATACTGCGTATGTTGTTGTTGTTGTACACTGAAGATGTAAATGAATTTTATCTTAGTCTATTTGAATGTGTTGTAGAAGGTAGCATGCCTTATATTCGAGTTAATTATCTCGATTGTTATTGAAAATTACCATAGTTATCTTTTAGGTGATTGAGCTAGAAGTTAAACACTTTAGTTAATCCCATTACAGTCCTCCACCTTATATACACTGAAAATGTAATGAATGTTTACATATTGGTCTATTTTAACCTATTGTAGAAGGTAGCATGCCTTATATTTGAGTTAATAATTTCAATTTTTATGGAAAATTATTGTAGTCATCTTTTAGGCGACCATAGTGTAAAAGGTCTTTTATATTGTTAGTGTAATAGAAGTTGAACACTTTAGTTAATCGCACTATACTATACTTTACCAACTGAGCTAACATTGGGAGACATGTACTCTTTTAGTTGGCACTTGCATGTTTAGTGTAAAAGGGTGCTTCGTCGTAGTGTTTGTCAATGTTGTGACAAAGTAAATATTTGCTTAAGAAAATGTTAACTTGCTAGTCAAGAAGTGATCTTTACATTTAGATATTCTTAAGGTAAAATGACGTGGTTCTCCAATTGATAGTACGAGTCAATACCTCCATGTGCCTATCAGCCCTACTAAAGAAGATCGATTTAAAGGTTAAATAGAGGTATATTTGATGAGAAATATGGAGGAACAAGGAATACTTCCAGAGTTATCACTTTTATTGAGTAATGGGCCTAATAAAACTGGATGGATAGAGTATTCATATAGTTGACCCCAAGTAATCTAGAATTTAGGCATTGTTGATTGATCATATGGATCTGAAATAGTTCTAGACTAGAATCAGTCTATGACTTTGCTATTGTGTCGTTCACTTTGAAGTTTGAGGTCCTTTATTACTTTAATGATAGTAAAATTCAAAGCCGTTTTCTTTACTTAGTAAAAAATTTATTTTTAAGCAAAACCTCACCTATCATCCCGATGTATCAAATTTTGCACATTGTATCTTTTGGTTAAGTGATTAAAGACTTCACTTTTAACGGTTCAATCAAAAGAAGTACTCCCTTGGTTTCACTTTGTTTGTCTCGCTCGGTTTCAATTTGTTTGTACTTTCCTTTTAAGTACGTTTCAAAAAGATCAATGTCTTTTTACTTTTTTGGCATCTCTTTAGTTTGAACTTTCCACCTGGCATGTTTAAGACTACAAGATGAAACAATATTTCGGTACATTCTACATATCTTTAGTTTAAGACTGTAAGGTTCAAAAGTCTTCTTTACTTTCTCAAACTCCTTGTCAAGTCAAAACCAGACAAACAAAATAAAACGGATGGAGTATTATAATAGATGTCCAAGGCACTGAAATCCTTGGGCTATCTCAAACTTTGTTGTCTGTGTTTAATATGGATTTTTTCCATCTCCTATCCTTTTAATCGTCATTTCTGCTGCTCAAACCAATAACAGAGGCACCTCAGTCTTTTGGAAACAGCTGTAAGGTCTGGGAACACTATGTTGTTGGTGTTGTTGGACCAAACTTCTATTAACCACCTAAGACAATATGCCAGATACTTAAACTTGAAACTGATTCAAGCAGATAGGGACAAATGATGACCAAAAATTTCAGTGAATGGCATGTCAGTGAAATGTTTGCAAGTTCCGATTTTGCTGTTAGCTACTAAAAAAATTGACAAAAATCACAGAGGGATAACATGTCTCCACATTGACTCTACCAAACATGGCAACCTAGGTAATGAAAAATAGTAGGAAAATAAAAAAATTTAGACAACTACAGGTCGTTCCTAGCAGTTGTTAGATTGAAAGCAAAGGGTAGGTTCACTCATGACTAAGTAGGCAAAGTATATAGACATACCTAGGAGAATGAAAATGGAAGGGGAAATGTAATATCTATCTAATCTTAGCTCGAAGCGGTAAATAAATGAAGAATAACTAAAAGGAGAGAATTCTTTCTGGAACTTAAATTTAAACAGATGAAAGGAAAGGATTTAATGGGCTAATATGGGACTGGAAAGTTAAGAAATAAAGGTGTTTTAGGAACAAAGGGAGTAAATGAAGAAATGCAGAAAAAAGAGAGGAATGAGCTGAAAATTGAAGAAGCAGGGAATGGCAGTAGAGAATAATAGGAGCAAGAAGGGACGATTACAGGAGTTGAAGGTGGGGAAGGAAGAAAGAGAAATCTGGCAAAATTTCGCATTTTCTTTATTGATTCTAAATCGATATGTATACATCTCTAGCAAAGAGTATGCTTATAGCGTTTAACTTTTATACACCGATAGAAGAAGGAATTTCTAAATGTGCAGCTTTCTTAAAAATCAAATACAAGTAAAATTGTCCATAGTATGTTTTTAGATTCGATATCTGGATATATCTGGATAAAAGGGCAAGTAACCTTCTACAATCAATTTTTTATTTTTTTAATAAAGGACCTTCTATGATCAATTTTAAACTAAACTAATAGTAGTACTTTTTTGTCAGTGTAATATTAATATAATTCAATTCATGCTTATATGGGGTGGGACGTGTGCATAATGACTTTCTTTGGTCGCTGGTCACAGCAGTGGCGGATGTACAGTTCTAGCAGGGGGTCACCCGACCCCCCTCGATAAAAAAATTACACTATATATATAAGATCGATTTTTTTCTATACATGTATATATTTAAAATTGAACCACCTGAATATATATCAAAGGAGTAGCCCAACGGTTGAGGGGGTTCAAGATTTCGCTTAAGTGAACTTAAGTGATAATATTAGCGTGTTTAATTTTTTTTTTTTAACCCCCTTGATAGAATTCCTGGATCCGCCCCTGGGTCACAGCGTTGCATTAGATGCTGATTGACTTGAAGAAGATCAATACACTATATCATGTAGCGCCAATTAAATAGAAGGCGTTTAGTGAGTTGATCAACACTGTAAGAGAAGTTGAAGTTTACCTGGACTTTTCAAGTCTCCTGCACTATTTGGCTCACAGCAAGACACTTGTGGGTGCTTAGGCTTGTGTGATATGATCCAGAGTGAACTTGTTATGTGCAATTAGGACTTCTTAGATAAATGTTGTTTCAAGTTAAACATTAACCTGCTGCTTAATATGGGATGTGTTCTACCAGGTCAAAATAGGTAAAGAAATTGAAGGAACAAACATGATGCAAACAAATGCATAAATCGAGATGGTTCTTTCCCAATAGTTAAGGCAAACAGAACTTTTACTGAGTCGGTTTGAAAAGTAGATAGTATTAACACCGACTGAGAAGACTTCACCTACTGGCTACAGCATAGAACAAATATTGCTGAGTGATTTTGACGCCTGGTGATATTAGAAGTGGTTCACACACCATCTTGATTAGTCAATTCACCTATCTGTTTCTTTGTGTTGCTGTTGTTTTGCAGTAGATATTGCTGCGGCTGGTGTTTAATTGTCAGTTTTAGACAGGGATCAAGTCTTGCTCTCTATAATTTAGCCAACCGTGTTGTAGAGAAAAGTAGGACGAGAAACTATGCAAATTCTTGTTAAATAAAGACTAATGTAAAAGGTAGTGGTCTGAACATGCTGTGATGTGGGATTAATTCACATCTGTGAACAGTGGAAAGCTATGCTTTCAACTTAGTTTCCGCAAGGCTTCAATGAGCGAAACAAGAGTAGAGAGTCTGCCTGGTGGAAGGACCCTTCACAGCTTCACCTCCAACTAAGGCTTGGAGTTAAGAGTCTCCATGAGGGAAAAGATGGAAAAGCTACTGTTCACCCCCGGGAAGGGGAGTATGAGGATGGGGTTCCATATAAAAATAAAACTAACGAAGACCTTCTCGGATGGTATAAAACGACTCTATGCTCCAGAAGAAAGAAACCAAAGAAAACGAGAATGATTAGTTCCTTGCTGGGTATATGTGCAGCGAAAGCACTGCATTACTAGAAGTGGCATGCCACTACTTGTGTACACTATTACATTTTTCTGCATAGTTACTAACATGAAACTTGCATGCTGAAACAGTATCCGTCTGTTACGTCAAAAGCTCACTTTTTTTTGCCTTTTCTTGGAGTGTACTGCAGGTTTGGATATTGTGACAACCATAGCTGCCATTCCCACTTATAAACCATCCGAAAATATTCGACAATATAATGATTTTGCTGAGCTTATTGGAGATGGAAGAGCAAAAACTGCTCGCGCAATCTGGAATAAGCCACTCAAGACTGTTTATATCAGTGATTGTGGAGAACTCAAAGTAGCAAAGCCTACGCTTTCTCCTAGCCTACCTTGATATGTTCAGGTTCCTGATTTGATTTCCATAACCACATTGTTACCATGACTTGTAAAGGTTTCTCTTTTCTGTATGTTACATTGACAGAAGAGGATCTACATAATGCAGAGCTTTTAAGTTGAGAAGTCCATATTTGTTCAGGGTAATTTTGGCAGTCAATTTAGAAAGAGGGATAATGGGCTTTCTTTTAACACACACACACACGCGTAGTCGTTTTGCCACCTATATAGAAAATAGGTACCTACTGCTGCTGGGAGGTGGCAAGTATCCCATGGAATTAGTCAAGGTGCGCGGAAGCTAGCCTGGACGCCACAGTCATAAAAAAAAAAAGGTCCCAACAAATGTCACTGTCTCATCATCTCATACTATCTCATACTAGCTATCATGCAAGAACCAATAGAAAGGATTTCAACGCCCCACCCTAGAAAAGAAGTAGAACACACCATCACCGACAACCTTTCTTCAACAAGCGACATCGTCATCACCTACAACCTTCCTTCAACAAGTAAACATCATCGTATGCTCCACTTTTGTTGCCCTCATATATACATGGTGGGGAGAGGAGAGTAGTCAGAGTGAGTATGTGCCCTTAAAGTGAGTTTATCCTTCTCAATGTCCATTTGAGCTTATGGTAATGGACCAAACCATGGAGATAGTTCTACTGATCTAATGAATAGATGCAGGCCCAAGCCCTTGACAAGACATTACCAAAAACCTACAATTTTCACTTTCATAAACTCCCAAAAAATGAGAGATAGAGTTGGATTGTCTAAGATAGTAATAAATAAAAAAGGGTTTTAAGTATCGGTCACATAATCAGGCTTATACCATTACACTCACAAGCAAAATATTAGCTTGATCCTACCTTCATACACTTATAATAGCATATTAGCTAATGTCTATCATAGATACTTTTATTGCATGTACGATTTATATAACTTAAACTCGAAAAATTAATTAAGAAAACAATAGGAAAGAGGAAAAACAAAGCAAGCTCCCTACCCTACACTAATAGAAAAAAGTTAAATGAGGTAAGCCAATATAAAAAGCATCTAAATTTCAAGTTGACAAAGTCAACTACACTGCTCCTAAGATTCATAGATTTTTTATATTTTTCATTTTTTTGGCCGAAAGCAAATTCTTTTCTCACACGTGATTGACCAATGAACAAAAATAAAAGTCCAAATTCCATTTTTCTTCCACACAAAAACATTGTGGTTCAACACGTTACACCACATCTTATGTTCCAAAAATTTGACTTACTCTAACAACATATAGTAGTCATTTCATAAATTATCACTCTAACTTTAACTTTACAACACTAAAGCCTATTTCTATTACGAAAAATCACTCAACTTTATCTAGTCCATTACAAAAAAGTCACACGAGTTTATTTAAACAATACAAAAAGTCACTAGGAGAAACCAAATGTGATTTTCTTTTAGTAACTTTGATATAGTAAAAGTAAAAGTTAAGTGACCTACTCCTACATAATCCTTACAAAAAAAAAAAAAAAAAAGGTAGTAGTATAAGTAGTACATGACAATTTTTTTCTTCATTTTGCAAAATAAGCTAATTTGGAGAGAATGAATAATGTATCCAAGATTGTAAACAAACAAATGATCCATTCAAGAAAGTAGTAGTTAGAGTCATTTCAAAAGGAAATTTAATGAGGAAATTTCCTATTACACAAAATCATGCTTGATTGGGTGGTGGTGGTGGGGTGGTCCACAGAGGTAAAAAGATGTCTCATGATGATGATGATAAAGGGATAAGATTTCACAAGTACAACAAAAAGGGACCACTGACACTTGCCTATATCAAAGCCTAAATTGAAAAGAAGAAAAGAAAGAGAGGTCCCCCAAAAGGCAAATCCCTATTTGTGTACAAGCAATAAGAGAGAAGGACCACAACCCCAAGAATCAAGCAGCATGCCTTCAACATGGTCATCAATCATCTCAACCTGTCTCATCACTAAACTATTCCTTTTTTTTTTTTTTTTTTCCCTTCTAACAATCAATATTCGTTTTAGGGTCTCGATTAATATAAAATCATGTCGTGTAAGGTCAATTAGAAGAGGAAGTACTCTCTACGATCCTAATTTATTGGGTAACTTATGGAAATCTGATACATTTGGGGGCTAATTACATCTTATTTCGAAAGTTTCTTCAATTACAAATTTTTTGGATTTTCATTGCTCTTAGATACATTATTTTGTTGTCCAATACATTGCAAATGACACATTACTGATGTATTTGAAAAGGAAAGGATGTATTCGAGAGGAGATAGGGATGTATTCGAGAAAGGAGAGATGTATTTGAGAAGGGATAGGGGTGCATCTGAAAGGAAGGGATGTATCCAAAAGCGGATATGGATGTATTTGAGAGGAGATTTTTGTAATATTTTTAAATAATAGAAAATTTCTAGAGATTGTGATATCTTAAGTTGTGTATTTATGTAAATGTTCTTAATTGTTTTTCATTAATACGGCTCGAACTTGAAATCTTTAAGGCATCATGCATAAACATGACCCTTAACTTAGCTTCAGCGGAAACTATGCCCTCCAATTTTAAATGTGCACAAGTAGACACTTAAACCTGTATAAAATTGAACAAGTAGACACGTGTGTCCAACCTGCCATAATACACGTAGGAGGTCACGTAGGACATAAAATTGTCACGTAGGGGGCCATGTAGGACGAATGTGTCTGTTTGTTCATTTTTATACAAATTTAAATGTTTACTTGTGTACACTCAAAATTAAAGGTCATAGTTGCCTGCTGACGCCAAATTAAGAGTCATATTTATATATTATGACAAATTTTTAATTAAGGATGGATGGAAGATATCATATCCACCCAACCACAATCTTTAATGGCAAAACTTTTTTTTTTACGAGTGACAAATCCAACCATGTGTATGAAGGTTTGCTTAAACCTAATATTTCCAATTCGAAATCTAGATATACATGTGAAAAATAAATTAAATAAAATTAGATATGCATTTAATTCAATTCGAAATTTATAAAGTTTGACAGTTACAAATCATGCATAAGATATACAGGTTTATAGCTTATTAAAACTAAAGAATCACTCTTGGTTTCAACTTAGTCATGAATAATGCTTTAAAACGCGATGTATCATGTTAGCAACGTGTGTTTAATAGGCAAAATTTGACTCGTGTTTAGATCTTAATTGAACTACCTAAATAAAAAATTGTAACTTTAAATAATCGTGTATATAATCCAAATTTTATATGAAAAAAATAAGTATTCATAAAATTCAAAATTCATCTAGTCTAAATTATGAATTCCACTATATTTAACCCCACATATACACAAATTTTGATATTTTATTTTATTTTTTAAAAATCTTGGCACATTTGTACGTTGGTGACATGATGGATGTTTCAAATGGAACCAGGACCACTGACGTTTAGCCAATTTTGTGTCTGTTTTTTAAGGCTTCTATTGTATAGCTTTGGGATGCCAAAGTGACACATTTTGTGTTTTGAGCTTTGGATATATAATAATGGAAGCTATAATTAAAGGATTTGAATTTAGTGACGGAGATAAGATTTTAAATATAAATTAATGAAAGTTATAATTGAAGGGTTTGTGTTTAGTGGGAGAGATAAAGGTTTTGGATATAGTTAAATGGTTTGAGTTGTACTGGCGGAGATAAGATTTTGGGTGTAAAATAATTGAAGCTATAATTTAAGAGTTTGAGTTTAGTGATGGAGACAAGATTTTGGATATAAAATAATGAAAGTTATAATTGATCAGAAGCTCAAGTTCATTGTTAGAGATATATTTTCGATATAGAGTAATTGAAGGTTCGTATTTAGCGGCAGAGACAAAATTTTGAATATAAAATAATTGAAGGGTGAAGAGAAGATTTTGGATTATATAATAATTTAAGCTATTATTGAAGGGTTCGAGTTTAGTGATTGAGACAAAAAAATTTAAAGAAGTTTAATATGTATTATGTATATACATTTTTAAAAAATGATCTTATATATAGAATGCGTTTATTAGTATGAAGAAGGTTTGGATGTTCCCCTCTAGTTCCGCCTCCTATTCGAGTTTAGAATATCGATAAAATATTAGAAAAAAACATTTACCTTCTTGTAAATTTTATGTATTTAAATAGAGCCTGATAACAAATATGAAATGAAAATAAAAAATAAAAAAGTTGTGAACTATAAAATGATGGTAAAAAAATACACTTGAATAATCACTTTTTTGAAAGTTTGACAAATCAATTATCACTATTTCATTTTCCCTATCAGTAGTTGTTCCATTTTTTCTATTTGGACTGTTATCATTGTGTATTAAAACACATCTAGATATTGACAATTCACGTAAAAATAAAAAGAACAATAGATAATTGAAGTGTAAAACTTATGAAAATATGATCGATAATAATTCAAATGTATTTATTAACACAAATATATATTTTTCTTAAAAACTATTTATTTATGATACTGAGCAATGAACATCTATTGATTATTGAACAACTAGCACTAGGTAATAATATTAATATTACAAAGATCATCTCATTTTAGAATAATTAAGTGCAACTAATCACAATTAGAAACGTTAATCTTCAAAAGAACCAAAAAGGCATGCCACGTTACCTGTTTTGTAATTTAATATGTATGATTAGCTACTGGCTGTAGGCCCTAATCCTAATTAATTAACTAATTAATATTTTTCACTGTATTTACCTTTCTTCTTTCTTTAAATGACGATGACGTTATCCTAAAAAGGAAAATAAAATAAAATATCTCAACATAATCTATCAAGTTGCCAATTGTGGGATTGATAGAGACTGCAAATCTATTTTAGTTTAAATTAAATCCCAACTAATTGCACTTATAATGTTAATTAATTAATAGTAGGAAGAATATTATTTTTAGTCCCTTGATTAATAATATATTTTATTATGGTCCTTATTAATAGACTCAAAATATTTAACCTTTGATTAACTAATTAATATGTGTATCTTTCGTCCGTTTATATATATATTTTATTTAGTTTAAAATAAATACCAGTTGATTGCAATTATAATGTTAATTAATTAATAAGAAGAATATCACTTTTTGGTCCCTTGCTTTTCGGTAATTTAATTTTGGTCATTAATAATAGACTCAACATATTTAACATTTAATTTGATCAATTAGTATGTGTACCTTTCATTCAAGGTGGAGCCTATATACGGTTAGGGTAACTCTTTGGCGGAAAATGTTACTATATAATTTTATGTATATATAGTAGTCAGTAAATGTCGAATTCTCTTCGATTAGTTCATGTATTTACTTCTTCAGATTTTGAACCTCCTTATTAAAAATTCTAGTTCCGCTATTGCTTTCATCTGTTTATATATGAAATATGTTATTTGAAATAATCTAGAATTATATTAATATGAAGTAGTAGTACAAATTTAAAATAACACATATATAATTAAACGATGAAACTGTTAATTTTTTCTGAAAATTGGTGAATAATGGATCAAAAGTATACATTTCAAGTAGCTAAAGGTTAAATGTGCTTGCTTAAATAATATAGAAATTAAAATCAGACTTTATCAATAATCGAGGAATTAAAGTGTCGCTACAAAAAATTTAAAATTAGCTATGAAATTTTGTTGTTATTCTGTTTCTAAATTTGTGAAAATTCTTAAGCAAATGGATTAGAAAGGTACATTTTAAGTAGTTGAAGATTAAATATACTTGATCAACTTAACACACAACGATCAAAATTACACATTATCAACAATTGAGGGACTGGAGTATCACTATAAAAACGATTAAATTAGTTATGAAGTTCGTCTTTGTTCTGTTGCTAAATAATTCATAGCTAATATAATATTTAAATAATTTATCATTCATTCGTCATAAATTGTATTAGCGATGAATTTTACTGATTATAAAATTTATTTGTGGCTGATTTCTGTTTTTCTAGTAATAGGTTGCAATTATCTCTTTATAGTAGTAACAAAAGGGCTTAGTTGAAACTCGAAACTAATAAATGTGTTATTATCAGTCTTTTGTCATGTCGTTGAATTAATCCTTTTTTTATTATATACTTTTCATATTTTTATAATATGTTATTCTGATGAATATTTTTTGGTGTGAAACAATGATTAATCACACAGAATCCTTATGATTTTTTGTCATAAGAAACATAGGACAGAATGAGACAATGTTGTTAACTGATTCCACACACATCATGCTTACTTTTTATGAGTGGATAATGCATTGCTAATTAATTATTAGTACTAGTTAAACAAGATGATAATGCTTGATTATTATTTAAACATTTTCTTGGATCACCTTTACCTACACACAAATCCCAATTAATCAACTTTTTAATCCCTAATTAGGACCAATTACTATTAACACCTCCCCTCCTTTCTCATCCAACAGCAACTTAACTTCTTTCAACCTAACGAGCATGAAGGAATGAAATCGATCCATTTTTCTAGCGACCTAACTCTCTTGTGTGCGTGCAAACCTAATTTATTTTCGTGCTCTTGACTAGTTCACTAAAAATACAAAATTCTTAAAAAATAAAAAGAAATAACTTATTTTTTCTTAATCAATAAAGTACACTTCCTTTTAAAATACCAACTAATTTCTTCCAATATTGACTTCAACAAGTCTCACATCTATATCGCGCTCATGAAAAAGTAAGATCCACCCTTTTTACCTAGGGACCTAACTCTTTTGTGCGCGTCCAAGGCTAAGCCATTTCTTATATAATACAAGTACACCAAAAATACAAATTCCTTACAAAATAAAATAATAGTAGTACTTTTTTTTTTTTATTGAATCAATAAGAGACACACCCTTGAGATACAAACTTATTTCTTTCAATTTTGCCTACCACGTTTTGAATGTTTTATAATTATTAATATGGAAATGACAAGATAATAATAGTGGTTGTTAGGAGATATAAATCAATAAATCATTTAGAAGACAATGAGAGACTAATACGTGACATTGTCAATGCATCCAAAACTCTCCAATTCCATATAATTGTATTTAATTTGAGAAAAATTAATCATTTTACTCACTGAATTATTTATTTTTTATTTTCTATTTTTGATCCTTGTGCTCTTCAATTAATCATGTTTAACTCTCAACCAATATAATTGCATATGTAATGCCCATAGCCAAAATAGAGAACCCCACATTAGGTGGGGGTGGGGGATGGGGTTAAGAGTGGGTGATAATTAGGTGTGGGAGGGTGGAGAGGATACGGTCATCGTGGAACGTCATTTGTGAAACTTATTTTCTCTGTTTTCATTATAAAAGTCATTTTCTTAATTTGTAAGGAACTTTTTTTTTTTTTAGAGAAAATGTTTTCCGGAAAAGTTGATCAACCAAAATATGAGAAAGGTGAGTTGTGACATAATTAATAATTAATCGACACTACATACAAAATATCGTATGCATATTTTCAAATTATTAGTTGTAAGCATTCTGTAGACCTTGAAATTTTATGGAACTATACAAGGTGTGTTGGATTCCAATTAGGATTCTAGGAGGCTATTTAATTTTAAACTCTAGTTTATGTTTATATAAAGGGTACTATATCCCCTTGAAGATGTATCTCAAATATTCTGCAAATTCATTAAATATTTATAGAGAGATCAATCAAAATCATCTTAGCTCGGGAAATATACCACAAACGACTCTCAAATCATGGATAAATCTTATGAAAAAGAAATCATAGATAAATCTTATGAGAAAATAATGAAGGAATCAACAAATTTGTACTCACAAGATGAATAAAATTGTTTCTTCATATTTTATTTGTAATTGCAACTAATTTTTTGTCACACTAAAATTTATTGAAAATACATACAAATTCTCTTTCTAAATATTACCTTGAAATCTAAATTCACATCAACAGAAAATAATTATCTTTGCTCTCCTATTTGAATATCTCCACTCTTAAAAAACCCCCAAAAAGAGAGAGTCCATTTTAGTAGTAGCACTTTATTAATAATAATAATAATAAAAAAGAGTATATGGAGCTTTCAAAGTACAATAAATAAATAAAATAATTGGTGTCACTGTGTCAGTGAATATTGATTTTGTCTTACTTGTATCTCCAAAAATGAATTAGACATGAATGTATATATATACACACACTCCATATATATATATATATATATACACTCCATTTATATATAAATATATATATTTGTGGCCCCTAAAGTGGCAGTAGCTTGAGCTATACTAGTAATATTTTTAGATGAGGAATTCTTTTTTATTGTTATGTTTGATGGAAAACAATAGAAAAGAGAAATGAAAAAGAAAAGTAGTACTTTCTGTGTCCTAATTTATGTAACGGTATTTGATTAATATCATCCTATTAAAAATAATATGAACAAAGAAATTAAAGTTAAATCGTTATTTTTCTCATGAATGAACAAAGAAATTAAAGTTAAATCGTCATCTTTCTCATGAACCAATCTCATATTGATGAAAATATATCGAAGGGTAAAGCATGCTTTTGGTATCACACACTTCTCGTTCGAGGTTTCAACAATTGCTATGAAGCTTGCCAATGGATATATACGTCCTTTTGTCTCTGGTATATAGTATGTATCGAGATGATTACAGAATTCACTTAAAATATCACGTTACTCTTACTCTCCATACATAACAAATATTAATATATCTTTGATTTATTTATGTGAATTCAATTCTCTTGATTTGTCAAGTTGACCAATTAAACAAGGACCATATATGTAACGAAACACAAAGTGTTGGTCCACTTGTATGAAGTGTCAAATTCCTTTGCCCCTACAATTAAAGCACACAATGTACATTTAGACTAGTGAAATAAAGAGCGAACATTAAGACCATCTCCGGTCTATTTCTATTTTATTCTTTATTCTCTATATTTAGAAAATAAAATAGAAAATGAGTTCTTCAATCACTCTCTATTCGTCAATTATAGAGAGGTGAATAGTAGTACTCCAAATTTGGAGTACTACTATTCACCTCTCTATTTTACATTTTGATTATTATAATATTATTTGTATTATATTACTAATTGAATCTTTATCAATTTGTAATTATTTTCTAATGTATAACATTTAAAAATATATTATTAACAAGTTACTACTTCCGCCCAAATTAATAATTTTTCTATTTTATTTTTTAAAAGAAATGGTCACTTTAAATATGTAACTTAAAGTTATTTTAATATTATTTATATCATATAAGATTATTAATTAAGTCTCTAATATTTGTAATTGTTTTCAAAGTAAATATATAACATCTAAACACATATTATTGATAAGTATACTACTTCCATCCCGAATTAACAATTTTTTAAATTTTTTTTAAATTTTTTTTTTTGTCATTTCAAATATGTAATTTAGATTATAATTATTTTTCATTATGAAGTATGCACAAAATTTACATGATAATTCAAACAATCTACTAAAACATAAAAGTGATAAATTATTAAACTACACTTTTTAAAGAGCATGAAAATATTTGATGCAATAGTTCAAAATGGAATAGGGGAAGTAAATTAGTGCACGAAATAATTGGATTCAAGATGAAATTGTTAATTTAAATAATTTTAAGCTACACATAAAAAACAAGGACAAAAAATGCTCATTTTCAACTCCGCAATACATTAATAGAACATCTATGAGAGTAACGTAATAGTCTTGAAAGTTGAGTATTTATGTAAAATTTAAAATAAATTTTACTATAATACAATATTTATGATGCAATTATATTTCATCAATGATTTCATTTTCTTATTTGAATTGTTCGTTAATATGTATTATATACAACATTTATTGCAATTTATGTTATTTAGAATAAAATATAATTTTATATTAAATGAAGAATTTGAAAAATAAAATAAAATTTTGTATTACATTAAGATTATAGAGTGATTATTTGCAAAAAGAAGAAATGATTTATATTATGAAATAGGAAAATAAGAATGAAATAGAAATAATAATATAATATTGAGGAAAGAGAAAAAAAAAATTTTTAGAGAGTAAAATAGAGAATTTGGTTTGAATTAGTTGTCTGAAAAAAATAGAAAACTCTATATTTGGAGAGTAAAATAAAGGATAGGGTTGGAGATGCCAAGGATGTGTCTGCTATAAAGGAAAAATAATTTTTGAAAACAAATAGTCTTTTCTTTTAGTATTTAATAAGTTAAAAAAAGAAATTATATTATCCAGCAAAATATGAAAAATATTTTCTAAGCAAAAATAAATATGCAGTTTGGCTGACATAATTTTTCATAACATTTAGATCAATTAAATATGAAAATTGAAAAATATTTTTGAGTAAAATCCAATGTCCGTTTTTGTTAACGTATTATCAAAGCAGAATCAATCTCAATTAAATTTTCTTGAATAGTTGAATTTATAATTCTAGAGATATGAGTATATATACACTGAAACCAAACAAATTAGGCTTATCGATTTATCGTGCCACAAAATATCAAACAATACTAAATTAAATACTCTCTTCGTCCCATATTAGTTGATCACTTTTCATTTTGCACGGTACTTTAAAAATTATAAATAAGAAGATAAGTTTACTAATTCACCCCATAAAAAACTTCTTGAGAATTTTATAAATAAATGTGAAATCAAAAAGAATTTTTACAAGGGTAATATAGGAAATTTTTAATTAATGTTTTCTTGATTTAGTAAGATAGACAACTATTTTTAAGATAATGATCAACTAATATGAGATAGAAGAAGTAGTTTTTAATTTGGTATAGTAATGATATACTCCATCTATTTCAATCTGTTTATCTTACCTTTTACTTTTGGCTCTTTTTTTAAAACAAAAAAAAAGGAGTTTTTTTCCTTTTTGATAATTCGTTATTTCATTTTCTTTTGATGACATATTTAAGATCACAAAATTAAAAGCATCTTCATATATTTTATATATTTTTAATTTAATTAATTTTAACCATCTTACACACGTAAGGGTTGGCAATATAAAATGTGAACGAGGACAAGCGTGTAATTTGAATAGTGGACTTCATTAACAAATGGAAAAAAAACGTATGAAATGATGTAATTGAGCGGATGAAACTATTCTTTTATGAATCAGAAAATTTGATTTTAAGCCTCGTATAAAAAAAAATAATAGGTGAAAAAATGCGTCCCCCGAATGAATCTTACAAACTATAAATACTACTCAAATAATCCTCAATACGAATATCAAATATTGAGTGAAAAAAACCGCAAAATATCTAGAAATATATAAAAAAAATAGAAAAAGAAAAAGATTGATGTACAACAAAGATGAAGGCGTTGATTGATGAGTGATTGCCATAGCAGTGACGGCAACTACACCAATCCAAATAATTAAATTAATTTAATTTAATTAAAAATACTCTCTTTATCTCAAAAATGTGACACTTTTAGTTTTTTGACAATCAAACAATTTAAGTTTGATTGAAAATTTACGCACGAAATCTTTAATTTTTTTTTAAATGAAATTTTTATATTTGTAAATTATGTAAAAAATATTATAAGTCATAATAATTGATAATTTAAAATACTTAAAAAAATTATGATAAAAAAGAGATTTACTTGAATCTCAAAATTCAAAACGAACCACATAAAATGGGACGGAGGAGTCATAAAAAGTAGGTAGGGGACCAATCTACCGTAGCTACTGTAAGTGGACACGTGGTGAGACAGAAATGTGAGCCCCATAATCTTATGTAAGTGAAGTATTCATATTAGTTTTTCTTTCGTTTTTTCTTACTTTTCCGAGTCGAACGTTGAAATAATTTCTATATTTTAAAATAAAAATAAGATTTGCATGTATGCTATGAAATTCTATTGAGTATTATACCTAACTTGGATCCTCATCCTTTAATATGAACCAACCCTAACACGTTTGATATCTGTCTAGGACATCGGCTTGACTCTGATTATACTCTAGAACTCAACTCCTGACCCCAACCCTACAACTCTCGACCTAACCTGAAAATAGACTCCTAACTTTGATCTAGGATTTGACTTGTCTCCGATCCCGATCTAGATTCCAAGTTAGGGTTAGGAGTCTGATCTTTGAGTAGGGGTTAGTATTTGTGTTTGGGGTCAAGGTCATGAGTCTAGTTCAAAATGGGGGTTGGATTAGAATTTGAGACGAAATCTTGTGACAATTTTAAAAATTAAATCCCATATTAGAATTGGAAGTTGAGCTTTGAATTGAGATTGTTTGAGTTAAAATTTGAGCCTCGTATTATAATTGAGAGTGATTTCTCAGCTTTGAAATGAGAGTTAAATCTCCAATTGGGGTTGGGATTGGATAGTAAAATTGTAAGCGAGTTTTAGAAAATGTTATTCTTATTTGACATAGAAAAGCTACTTTTATTAAATTGAAGGAAGATGTTACAAAAATTTATTTTCAAAATATTTAAGCTTTTTATTTTAAAAAGCATGTCATATAATTAAGGTGGACCAAATAGCACACTATTTTGCTTCTTGTGTTTTTGGACTTAGTTAGGTGCATTACGGCGCGTGCTCCTGACAATGGTCCCAATCACACAAGCGAAGTCATGTAATGTAAGGTCGATAGTAAAATGTTATAAAACACTATTTATATATAATTAAAATTATTTTTTATTTATATATAATTGATATTTAATTCTCTTTATTTCGGTTTTTTTTTTTTTTTCATATTTTATATATCATTAGTAAAAATTTTGACTCTATCACAACGTTCTGTTTATATACTGGGAAACAGTACGGAATTTGAGACCACGCTAATAAGGCAAATACGCCTCTGCCTACCTTAAACATTTTCTTTTGGCTTTTCATTTTTACTGCTGTTTTGTGCGCGCTCTTTTTTACTCTTCTATACTCTTTTTACATTTCATAATTACGACAAACTAAAAAGAATAATGTATCTGTTTGTAACAAATTTTAAAGTGATAGAAAATAATTGAAATTACTAATAAATATGAAGAAATCACAAATAAAATATGATTAAAACATAATTTTATTGATAAATATTATGGGTACAAATTTCTTCCTCCCTTGATTCTTCTCTCTTATAGGATTTATTCATGATTCGAAGGTCGTTAGTGATGTATTTCCTGAACTTGAATGATTTGGACTTGATTTCTATAATTTGAGGGCCGTTAATAGCGTATTTCTTGAATTTAGATGATTTGAATTTAATCTCTTTACTAATATTTCATGAATTTGTGAAGAAATTTTCGAGATTTGATCTTGGAATCCCTTGATCTTAATGGATATTCCATGAATTTGGGGAATATTTTAGATCTTGATCTCTTTATGAATTTTTGAGATGTCTTTTCAAGGGAATATAATACCATTTGTACAGGCATGATGAATTAGGGTTTAGAGTTGATTAACCTCCAAAAATTTCAATTGGAATTGAACACACCTTATAGAGTCTCAACTTGAATTGAACACGTTTTGTAGAGTCCCTAAAATTTTAATGTCTACAGTATCAAAATAAATTGAAATAAAAAGATTATAGAAATATATAATCAAAAGATTTTTGTTTGTTTCAAATACGTCTCAACAATCTGAACCTTTTCGGATGGATCAACATGCGCATGCCAGAATGTCCCAGTGGTTCGAAATGAAGTCAAGCTAATACGTATAACAGACGAAGAAAAGATCGACCCCCATTGAATACCATTTGGAGAATAGAAGTTTGATCGGGTTGGAGATAGGTGGAAGAAAGGACTCAAGATGAATGAGTTGTATGCAGTGAAAGTTGCATGCACAATAATCAAAAGGATTCACATCTCTATGTGTAGTATGCATCTGCACTCACAAGTGAAGCGAATCCGAAAACTAATTTATGAAATGCTAAATAAGTCTTTGATTTGATTAATATTGATTGACTCGATAATTTATTGTAATATTTTTATACCTTGCTACATGTCTGATTAATAATTTATTTTGATATATTTTTTACCAATATAGTAAGGAGTAAGGACTGAGAAGTGACATTTCATCTGTGGCCGATTTATAATTAATGTTGATGAGACTTGGTATGCATGAATTTAATTTTTGGCCTATTTATGATTAATGTTGATGAGACTCATTCCAAAGGAAAATTGTGTATCTCTTTGTTTTATTACGTGGTGCACTGTTAAAATAATTTTAGGAATAATTGGTGAATGAATGGTCATATCTAACCTCAAATACTTTCATCTTTTACTTTCTCTTTTTATTTTGTTTAAAAAAAATTCGTTAATAATTTTTTAATTTTAATTTTTTACATGATATTTTAAGACACTAAAATTAAAAGATAATTTAATATATTGATATAATTTTAATATAAGACTTCAAAATTTAAAAGTTTTTGTTTACTTTCTTAGTATTATGTCAAATCAAAATAAAACAAACAAATTATAACGAAGAGAGTATTTATATATTTTTTATTTCATATTAATTATTGTATTGTTTTGTTATAATTTCGTTTTGTTATATCTGTTACTTTTATTACTACCATTTCTTGTACTTTAATTATTACTTCTTTTTTGAAATTGTTTTGAACTGTTTGTTTTGGTCGAGATTCTATTAGAAATAACTTCTTTTACCTCTAAAGTAGAGACAAGATCTACATATACTCCATCCACTTAATTTTATTTGCTTGTGTAACAACCGGGTTCCGTCGTTATAGAAAAGCCAGCGGGAAAAATTTTTGGGTTGGAAAACTTTTTCATAGTAATTTGGAATTTTTCAACCTAATCTAGATTTGGACGAAATCAGAGTCATTAAGGTGTAGGAAAATTTGGTAGCAATCGGGTGATTTATTTATAATTCTGGTTACATGCTTGGTTAGACAACTCGTTAAGGAATCTGTACGACTTTATGGAATTGAATTCAGGCGAGTAGACTCCCAAAATCGATTTTAGCGTGAAGGGTATTTTCTGAGCGTTGTGGGTTAGAGGTGTGTTGTGAAGTGGGGATTTGAAATTATTAAAATAGCTCACTGTTTCGTGCAAGCCGTTTTGGCGCTGGATTTTGTCGCTCTGGCGAGGTCGCTGTAGCAGGATGAGGGTCGCTGTGGCAGGCCAGACGCGACTTAAAGTTGTAAATAAACCCCTAAACAATTTTATTCTGCACTTTTTTGATTTTTAGAGCTAAGGAACGAACCTCGGGCAACTCCTAATAGTTTTCCACTATTCTTGAGGCTAAAGGTGAGTTTTTCATTCCCCGAATCCGTTTTTCGATCCATAGAATGTAATAGAATGGGTAATTATCGATGTGGCAGGGTTTTGATCTAGATTCTATGGTGGAAACAACCCTATTTTGATACTTGGGATCATGGGTATGATCTAGGGTTGTTAGAATTGTTAGTAATCGGGATAATTAGTGATTGTTTATTAATTCCCGTGTTATTATGATTGTTTGTAGACCAAGAACAAGTGGAACGAATCCGAAAAGGGAAGGATCAAGTTTCTTAGGGTTTTAAGCTTGTTTCGAGTTAGGTGATGGTTGTGATTCTATGATTGTGTGATGCATATTTGTTCTTGTTTCATTATGATACGTGTATGTATATGAATGTTGTATTATTGATCACACTTGTTGTAAATGAGATAGATGAATGATGGTTACCATGAAATCATGACTTAATTGTATGATCTTGAGGATATACTTGTGATTGCGATTGTGGTGTGTTGAATATATCTATTGTCACGTTTCGACATAACTAACTTAGATCAGTTGCCACGTTCCGACATAATTATGAGATCAGTTACCACGTTCCGGCATAATTATGGGATCAGTTGTCACGTTCCGACATAACTATTGGATCGGTACCATGTTTCGTATGCTAACTGTTTGGGTTTGGGTTCCATGAGAGGACCAATGATTTGATATAATTGTGTATCTTCAAAAATGTGAAGTTGTTCGTTGTTAGTAAATGTTGATAATATTGTATATGTTCGTTATATGCATGCGATTATATTATTGTGATGACTTATGTATCTTGCACTTAGTGGGATAGCCGCATGATCCTACCAGTACACTGTGGTTGTGTACTGATAATGCACTTTCTCTTATTTTTGTTGAGTACAAGGCATCTTCAAGCGGCTACTAACAGACCTCGCTTAGGAGATTAGTGATCGTCGTTCGAATTCAAGGGTGAGCCAATTCTTTCGAGCTGCCATGTGTTCTCCTTTCGTCTATGTCCACATTTCAGACTTACATAGTTCTATTAGTTATTAGTACATTAGTTGGGATTGTATCCCTTCTTGTTTAAACTTGGTTCATTGTTAGATGTTTTCGTACAATGACTTTCAGGTTCTAGGCATTACTTTCACATTGTTAGTTTATTATTGTTAGGCTTTTGTTAGAGTTTATGAGAACTCTATTTCTTTCCTTAGTATTTTCCTGCTTTTCTGTACTTAAATTCCTTAGTTTTGGTTTAATTGCTTGATTTGAGTTGTAGCAGTGGTTCTCCCACAGGAGGGTTAGTGTGAATGTCAATAACGACGGTCTGAATTGTGACAGCTTAATTTTAATTTATTACAAATATTTAACAGTAAAGAAGATCCAAGGAAATGAGATAATCCAAACAATCAATAACAACAATAATATACTCATAAATTCTACTACGAGAAATATGAAAATAATTAAATATATACGGACTTTTACTTTTACCCTAGAAATAAAGAATCTATTTTCGAATAAAGAAAAGTATAAATAGAAGATCTGTTACTTTTTAGTCTATCCTTTCTTTTCAAGTTCAATTTGGATTAGACCGTGTATAGTAGGCATATGCCAACAATGAACACATCTTCAATGAGTTGGAGCCATATTGGGTCATTATTGAAAGGATGATATTTTTTTACTTATTCGATATGTTGGATAAATATAGATAGGTATAAGATAAAATTTTAGGATTATTTTATTTTTTATTTAGTTATTAATATTGATATAAATTACATTATGCTATAGTATTTAATATAAGATGAATGTCTTTTGAAAATAATATTTTTAATTTTACGATGTAATAGTAAGATCGGTGTGTATTTTACCTTTTTCAGATTCACTTCTGAAATTTTACTAAATATATTATTATGATAATTATTATCGGATAAGTTATTTTTAATCAAAAAAATGAAATAACAATGTTTGAATCAGTTAGCTTGAAATTAAATAATGAAAATGACGAAATTATATCTTTGCGACCAAAATAAGTACTTCTTAAAATTAAGCAATGCATATTATTTTTAATACAACAAATTAAATAAATAGTAAAAAATATGTAATTTCAAATTGAAGTTGTGTTTCTGATCATTTTTGATGAATTTTTTTTATATAAATTAAATTATTAACGCAAACATATAAAAAAGACAAAAAGAAGAAAGAAAATAGTAATGCTTTTGTTAAAAAATCACATAACTCTTTTAATGCCAAACAAGAAAAAAGAAAGAAAAAAAGGAATTCTTGATTTTGCCCATATTATTTGTTTTTTTGTGCCCAAAAAAAGATTATAAGACGGCCGAATATACCTTTGCAATTTTAAATATCTTATAAACCATAACATTTATTTCATACATAAATAAAAGAATAGTATTCATCTAAAACATATTTCGTATAATTTCATAAATAAAATCTAATAATAATAATAATAATAATAATAATAATAATAATAATATGTATTCCCATTTTTTAAAGATAGAAAAAACTTGCCAATTTAAATAGAATATTTCAAAGACAACATAATAGTGAAAAGAGAAAAATAGTAATAATAATAATAATAAAGTTCTTTTTAATAAAAATTACTCCCTTTAGGAAATCAAATGCCACCAATAATATTCAACAGAAAAATTAAATAAGTAATTTTTAATAATCTACTAACTTTTTTTTAATTTCCAAAGTAACATAATATCTCCATACACTGTATTTTTATTTAAATAAATATTCATATGTTATCTAATATCATGTCTTCGATAAATTTCGAATCTAAAAGTATCAATCAATTGAGTATCGTGATTGTATGAACATAGTATATATATGTATACAAAAACATTTGTTATAGTAAACGCTGTTGTTTTTTTTCCTCTATTCTCTTTCTCTCTGTACTTCTCTTCTTTCTGTACCAAAAAAAAAATGAACAGAAACCATTGAACACTCTATAAAAAAAAAGAAAAAAAAAAAGGAAGCCATAGCCATGGAGTTTCAGGACCACTTTTCTCAAGAAATGGCTCTTCATCAACAACAACAGCAACAACAGCAGCAGCAGCAGCAACAAAACGCGGTATTGCGTTCCATGTTACCTGAATCTCCTCATCACGACGTTCGAAAATCACCTCCGACTTGGCTCAACACTTCTCTCCTTCGTCAACAACACAGCCAGTTCGCCAACGCATCCTCACCTTCCTCAGCCGCAGCTGCAGCTGCCGTCGCCGGAGGGAACAATTTCCTTCATCTCCAGACATCTAACTCCGACTCGTCAAACTCTAACCAGTGGCTCTCACCTACTGCGACGGCCGGCGGTGGAGGTACCGGCGGTGGAGGTGGGCATAATGATGAGTTATCGGAGTCGATGAATTTTGCGAAGAAGATGAGTCAACAGCATAGCGGAGGAGGAGAAGAAAACAACAATAATAATAATAATGAAGAGGAGAACTCGTGGGAGAGAGAGAAATGTAAAGCGGATATATTGAATCATCCTTTATACGATCAGCTACTGTCGGCACACGTTTCGTGCCTGAGAATTGCGACGCCGGTGGATCAATTGCCGAGGATTGACGCGCAGCTAGCTCAATCGCAAAACGTGGTAGCCAAATACTCTGTACTTGGACAAGGTCAACCGCCTCTGGATGATAAAGACCTCGATCAATTCATGGTAAACACAAAATATCCTTATTTTTCTTCATAATTCTAAGCTTTTTCTTTCCTGGTAACGAAGAAATTTCATTTTTCTTTCTTCTTCTTTGTTTGTGTGTTGAGTTTTAAAATTAGTTTTTGCTTGATATATTTAAAACTATTTTTTTTAAATCCTATTTTTATCTAATTTGAAAATATTGTAGTTTTACTTTGCGGGTGTTAATCTTTTCTAAACTCCGCTAATGAGATTACACGGGCTATGTTGTTGTAAGGAGCTAATGTCAGAATTTACAACAAAAATTGGATATGTTAATAGCTGTACTTCAGAAATCTGTAATACTTCTATGAGGATTGTGGATGGTGAAGTGTTCTTTTGGGCTTATGATATTCATAATATGCTTGAAAGGTGAGCTCGGCCGGCACAAAATTTCGGCTTTATTTGATGATTTATAGCATTGTGGTCATCAACAAATGTTAGTGTGGAGTGAAATGAACGGACTGTTGTTGATTTCATTGTAATGATTGGATTTTGCGGAAAATACCAGTTTAATTTCTGGAGTTTAGATATTTTTTGGGTGTTTAATTTTGATTGGCGTAGCTGATGTAGGAGAGTGAAGAGAGTTGAATAAAGGCTCAATCTTTGGCTTATCCTGCCATTTAAGTTATTGGAAGTCTTCACATAAATGTGTTTCAATCTGAAGATTTGTTTTAAAACTTACTAAACTAAGATTTTTCGATATGAATTACTCGGTTGATTGTGTTATTCCCTATCTGAATTGTGGCCATAGAGAGAAGCTTTTCCTTAAGATTGATGCTCTATCTATATGTGTGGTTTATCATGTAAATGTGGTGGGGGTATCGTAGGTGGTAGAGTGATCATTTCGCTATCATGATGCACTAAGTTTAGTCTAGTTTTTGGCATTTTTCTGAATTCATATAAACCTGTAGTGGAGGAGCCACTTTCAGTCAAGGAGTGTAGATTTGATGCCTCCTACACAGTATATATAGGTTATATTTTTATTATATATATATATCATATGTTGAATTCCTTTGGCTTCTTCTTGTATTTACTTCCTTATCGACAATCCTGGCTCTGCCAATGTAAACCTTTACAATGAGTATATAGTTAATCTGGTCAAGGTAAAAGATATGGCCGTGAGCAGCTTCCTTTGTTGTTAAACTACACTGTGCTTTGTGATTAACCAGAGAGGTTAGCATTTTGGTTTTTAGGCCTTGTGAACTAATCTTTTTTAGAAATTTGATTCCTAAATCATGTGCTCTGCATCGTTGGATTCTGTCCAACTAATAGAGAAAAGGTTTGGACTAGAGAATTTTGGAACTGGATAAGTTCTTTACAGCTGTGCTTCTATCTTGAGTATATTTCTACAGGAATATATTTGAGAGTTCTAACTATTAAGATCTTTATAGAAATATCTAGATGTCACATCAAAAGAGGAATCTTTTTATCCGATACACGAATAATTGACCCCTAATGTAGGGAAAGTGCTTTGGAGAATCTCCTTGAGGTATCATGTGGATATGTTTATCTTACTTTTATCCGTGGATATCTCAGTAGTAGTAATGGTGAAGTAGTTTAACTAACAATAGTTTCTTTCAATGGGAGTGAAGAATGGAAAGTGGATTATCTTCCTAACATTTTGAAAAAAATGAACAATTTACAAAGGTTATTATTTAAAATAATTCATGTGCTGCGCACGAATTTTGAAAAGCCAACGTTGAAAATGAAGAAGAAACAAGTTTTGTATTATTTCTGAAAGATGCTTTTGCTGTTTAATTTTGTTATGTTTATAAGAAATTACAAAAGGAAAAAAAACAAGTGTGTATATGATATTTGAAAGATACTCTTGCTATTTAGTTCCTTGAGTTGAGGGTCTATCGGAAACAGTCTCTCTTACCTGTACAAGGTAGGGGTCAAACTCCACCAGTGGAATTACACTGGATATGTTGTTTGCTTGCTCTTGCTATTTAGCTCTATCTTATGAGTATGTACGGAATCAAGAGCTCACCTCATCTTTTTGCTTCGAATTTTGCAGTATGCATTATCTATAGACACCAACAGCTACAGAATCCTTAAGCTTAAGTAATTTATCTTAGTTTCATAATGTTGCCAATTTAATAGTAACTATGAACCACAAGCGTCGGTATAACTGTTAGCATTATAGTAAGTTTGTCTTGCTCAAAAACACTAGCGTACTTCCTGTACATGTTACCTCATTATTTTGTATCTCTTCTTAAATGGTTTCTGATACGTAATAACATTTTCATGCACACATTTCTGCATTTTTTTTTTCTCCTTTTAATCTTAAGCAAATTATACAGTTTATATATACATCAAGAGATGTGATATGTTATCTCATAGAGTCTTTGTCTCTTCCTTTGTCTTGTTTCTTCTGTTGCAGACACATTATGTTCTGTTGCTCTCTTCCTTTAAAGAACAACTGCAACAACATGTCCGTGTCCATGCAATGGAAGCTGTCATGGCTTGCTGGGAGCTCGAACAATCTCTACAAAGCTTAACAGGTGACATCATTGTCTACTCCGTCTTTTTATTTTGTCAGTTCTGTTTTCTAATTGATTTTATTCCTCTTGTAGCCTCTCTATCTTTTATTTCTTCGTGTTAAACTCTTAAAGTTAAAAAGCTTAGATCATATGTCAATTTTATACTGTCTGTCAGATATTTCCTTTCATTCGTATTTTCATCTTCATCCCTTTAATGTTAATATTACATCCATTGCTATGTCAAGACACCATTTGTTTGTAATTATTACACTACAACCAACCATATGCGATACTCATGATTGCCTTATTATAAGCTATATTGTTAGGACTCTCCAATAATCTTGTTGCAACTGTATCGGATCCTCCAAAAAAGCACTATTTTTTGAGAATTTTCGACACGTACTTGTTGGCAATTTAAGATTCCAGTAAACACAGATTATAAGTCCTTCGATTTCTGTTACTATTTGTCAATTCCTTCTACCTCGATTATTGTTTTTTGGTTACTGTCGGTTGTTTTTGTTGTTATATGTTATTTCTTGTGCTTCCGTTACTTTTACTTTTCTTTTAGACTGCTTTGCACTGTTTTCCCTTGAGCCAACTGCCAAGGGTCTATCGGAAACCACCTCTCTACCTTTGAGGTAGGAGTAATGTCGGAGTACACTCACACTCTCCTGGTCCCATTTTGTGGGATTATACTCGATATGTTGTTGTACATTTGTCCGAATAAATAGGTCGATAGCCTCAATTCTTCTAATTTAACATTGTTTTCTCAGTAATGACACTTATGTAGTCATCCATCACATAGTCAGTAAACTGTTATCATTGCTGAAAAGAGAAAAAAAGAATGTCTGCTCCACCAGCTTTCCTACAGTTGCATATGCATGTAGGCCAAGTGTGTGTTGGAGACTTTTATAATTACTCAGATGATCTGTCAACAGGGGTAGCACCAGGTGAAGGTACAGGAGCAACCATGTCTGATGATGATGATGACCAGGCTGATAGTGACACAAACTTTTTGGATGGAGGTTTTGATGGACCAGATAGCATGGGATTTGGTCCTCTTGTACCTACTGAAAGTGAAAGGTCCTTGATGGAGCGTGTTAGGCAAGAACTCAAGCATGAGCTCAAACAGGTAAAAGAAACATAACTTTTGGATGTTCTGATACTGTTCAAAAACATAATAATAAAATTAATACAGTAGAAATAGTATTGTACCCTCTGTTAATGGTTTTAAGCGCTTAGACGCGACGGTCACACAATTCAACAGGTAAGCTAAACAACATAAGTCACGCATTCAAGTTTCACTATCACTCATTATCAGAAACAGTTCGTATGCTTAGAATCGGGAACATGTTGACATATACAATTAAGTAAAACACTCTCTCTGTTTCAATTTGTTTGTCTTACTTTTCTTTTTGGTTCGTTTGAAAAAGAATGTTTCATCCATTTATTGACAACTTCTTAGTTCTAACTTTTAACTTGACATCACAAGATTAATTAACATTTTTATATAGTCTACATGTCTTTTAATTTTTTACTTCAAGATTCAAAAGTCTTATTTACTTTCTTAAAACTCCGTGTCAAGTCAAAACTAGACAAACAAATTGAAACGGAGGAAGTAGTAGTGCACCCTCTCTAAGCTTTTAGATGAGATGGTCATACAATTCAACATGTAAGCAAAACCCAGAGAACTCATGCTTTCAAGGCTTATTAATCACTCGTTATCAGAAAGAACTACGCCTACACGTGATATGTTGTAAACATAATTAAGTAAATAACAATATATCCTTTCTAATGACTTAAAATTATACCGATAAAGCTCAAAAGAGAACCTTAGTTTTTTCTCTCCTTGGAGCTAATGAGTTTCTTGATTTTGTTTTAAATCATGAAGGGTTATAAGGAAAAGATTGTTGACATTAGAGAGGAAATTTTACGCAAACGAAGAGCAGGAAAGCTGCCTGGTGATACTACATCCGTCTTGAAAGCTTGGTGGCAATCACATTCTAAGTGGCCTTACCCAACTGTAAGTACCAAAGAAACGAAGTTTCTATCAAATTTTACTACTACATCTCTCAAATTTTGTTCAATGTTATAGGAGGAAGACAAAGCACGATTAGTGCAAGAAACAGGTCTACAACTGAAGCAGATAAACAATTGGTTTATTAACCAAAGGAAAAGGAACTGGCACAGCAATCCATCAACATCTTCTTCTCAGAAAAGCAAACGCAAGAGGTAGATTGATCAGCATTCTTTTCCCCCTATATTTGCTCGAACTCTTCAAAACTATTGTCAGGTATCTGTCAGATTCTTCAAAAGCAATTTTGAAGGATTCAACACGGTATGACAACACCTTTGGAGGGTCCAAGTAACATAGTTTTTCCCTTAATCACATGCTATGTTGCTCGAACTCTTCGAAATGCTGCTGCATCTGTGTTGGATTCGACACTCACGCGTGGCATGTTTGAAGAGTCCGAGCAACATAGATCACATGCTTTAATATTTAAGGACAGTGTAAGGAAGGTTACACTATCAATTTGCTTGTTTTACTTGTCTGTTCGCTTAAAAAGAATGCCTCTATTCTTTTTCGACAACTCTTTTATTTTAACTTTCCAAGTAACATGTTTAAGACCACAAGATTATAGGACATTTAATTTAAGATTGCAAAATTCAAAAGTCTTCACTTTCTTAAACTCCGTGCCAAATCAAAACTAGACAAACAATTTGGAACAAAGGGAGTAACATGTCCTAGCTGTTAGCATGTCCTATTTATAAGGTCACATTGTAGCTATCTTTTAAGCAACCTGATCGATGTCTTACCCATGTAACTATCTTTTAGGCGACTTAATAATATAAAGTAGCGTATAAAAATTAAACTCTTTAATGCTAATCTCGATATTCGATAAAAGTAGTGCAGGTGAAATCAAGCAGTAAAAAAGACATGATGAAGAAGAATATGAAGTTTTTGTGTTCTAGCAAGTATAAAGCTTCATCACAAAACCAAAACATGAATGGCTAGAATTTGGGAAATTGAATTAATGAGTTTTTGGCTGTGTGAAGTAATTGACCACAGAAAGTTCCCAAGCTGACCTGGTTGACTAAGCTATGCTTTAGAAAAAGAGAGAGTATAGATACTTGTGAAAGTAATACTAGCACTTTCTTATTTTTATGAGGTTAATTTTCTATGTTTTAAGCCAAATATTTTAGCACAACAGGTTCCAGTTTATATAATTTTGTTTTGTATCAAGTATTTTGGTGGCTATGTTGTAATTTTGAATGCTAGTGTTACTCATTTTTGTGAATAGAAGTTGTAGATTATAATTACTTGTTCCACTGAACTGTGTTGATCGAGTTATAGTTCTACTCATATTACCTATTCTCTAAATCATTATAAAAGACTTAAAATTAACGTCAACTAATATGGTATTGCGATAGCATACTCGTAAACATAATGTTATTTACACATCATTTTAATTATTAACATATTTCACCATCAAATTAGCTAAAACGTTAGTTGGTGGGTGGTTATTGACTTTAATAAGTTCATAGTAGCTTTCAATTGTTTATATTTAGTAGCTAGTAGAAGAGCACGACATAGATATTTATTAGTATGATGTAATGTTTAATGACATGGTTAGGTACTAATTTGGAACAATTTTCCCTGGTAGTTGAAAAAAGGTTACAAAAGAAATACAATTATTATCTACCTAACACTAATATAATCGAAAATACATAGGAAAAAAGGGACGAGGGTGAAGATAATTGCTTTTGAAAGTTATATAATTCTACTTGAAGAATATATTTAGTTTGAGGTGCGCGTTATTGAGGATATTTCACCTACACTATGAGTAATATTATCAAAGCATATTTCTAAAATTCAATAAGCTCTTATCGTAATTAATGAAAACATAAACAAGTTATGTTTCCAACTTGATAATTTGAGCTATATTCATTTTTTTTCCCTGAATATATTTAAATAATTTTGTCTCTTCATCTTATTTTCCGGCAACTTACATTTTAATAAAATGAGTTGCGTAATTTATGGACAAATTATGTATGATGACTAGACTTAATAGTGTTAGACAACAAGAGGGGTCTATGATAGAGAGGGACAGAAAAAATATCTAGATTTTTATTACAGTAGTTATTTTGTATTTTATCGATATAATTAATTTTTTCAAATTGTTTCTTAATTTGTACGTGTCATCATTAAGACCATGCTAAGCTAGCTCTTTGTATCGTCCATCTAATTGATGGTATTTGGTTCCATCACTTTCATCATGAATAACATCTAGAAGACTATAACAATTCAAAACTTTTTAATTATTTAATTAAAATGACAAGTTGAAAATGCATGAATATATTAAGAAAGTGTATTCTTAAAAGGTATTGGATGAATAGACATTTGAGTTTCAAAGTTAGGTTTGATTGTTTGAACTTTAGTAGACATATAAATTTGAAATATAAGACAGCTTAGTCAAAATTTAGATATAAGTCTAAATTGTGTGTACAAACATTATGTCAAACTTACATATCACTATAATAAAAATAATTTTAGCAGCAATAAATATGTACATTAACAAAGAGTGTTTGAAGCTTTTATCGTCATTAGTCAAATGTCATTAAATTCAATATCGCTCTAGATTTTAGGAACACTTACAAAGAATGTTAATTATCACTAAAAACATATTTAGCGACAATTAAGTTATTACCATTTATTGATTGTCATTAAAGTATGTATATTTGATAGGAGTTTGATATCTCACTTAACCATTATACTACAAAATATCAAGGTTAAAAGAACAATATCGTTAGTTTCATCAAATTTTGGATCATTTAATGTATGTAGTAGTTTCAATTGATTAGACATGTATTTTAAAAAATATTAATCTCATTGCATAGAGTGTAATTTTCTCTTTAGTTTAGTTGTATGATTGATCCTACAAAAGTACAAAACTAACATTTAAGCATAAGTTACTCATGTTAAGATTAGAGTTTCAGAGCTATCAATAGGAATCGATCTGATCCACAAGACTTTGAAATTTGACGGGTCTAATTTGACTAACCCAATCTTAAATGGGCCGCAAATTGGGCTAACCCACCTTTTAAAAAGAATTAAAATGTTAGGAAATTTATGTAAATTTCATTAGTTTAATAGCTAATTATTTAGATATACTCTAGTTTGCAATATTACGTATTTTTTCAGATTTTGGTACCTCCAGATACGTCTCGATACATTTATTTCGGATAAATGGGGTCAAATATAGCTGTAATTTGTTTTAGATACATTGTATCCAAATGGATTCATATGTATCTGATATACATAACAAATCTTGCTCGTTTCCTCACCTCTCTCCCATTTCGCTTGCCACTCTCCCAAGGTATACTAGATACATGTAAATCAGTCCAGATACATATTGATACATGTATCTAGTGTAATTTGCATGTATCTGGATACATACGAATCTCGCATGCCTCCCTCCCCAATCTCACTCGCCTCTCTCCCTATTTTTGTGTATCTGGTAGCAAAAATATATGTATTTAAGTGTAAAATACGTAGGAAACTCTTAATTAGTGGCAAGATACATAATATTTTGAAAGTATAGATAATAATAATACATATGGTAGTGAAGTATGTCTAATTATATAGTTTTTTCTTAAATGTTTTAAACCTAAATTCGAACCTAAAAATGGCAGCTTAAGTATTTACAAGACAATATACATAGTATTACAAGATAAGATATATAGTTTCTCAATAGTACTTATTAAGTACTACTACAAATTATTCAATAATTACAATTGTTAGTAACGTCCATTATGTAGGAAATTATTGTATGGATTTATTGGTTTCAATATAATTTTAGTAGTATATAGTATTTTCTTATTAGAGTACTATTATTAGTACAAGTTTGGTGGTCTGAACCATTGAAAGAAAGCAAAATCCACTCTCTTTGTTAGGTTAGAACTTAGAAACGATAGGAGCAGGAGGTTAAAATGTAGTTGAGAGTTGTTTCGTTATTTCTACTCACGAATAGTCATAGTATTACATTTGTAGTTTCTTGTTTTTAGTATCTGTCGTTTCTTATGTTTTGATAATCGTATTATTTTATTGTAGTTATCATTCCTTTTTCAAAGTATTTTGTCATGTCCTATAATATTCTATCATGACTTCTTCACTTTAGTTATATTTTTCTCCACGTTAGTTATATTCTTTTGGAAGTGTTTCTTTTTCTTCTTTTCTTTAATCGGAGGTCTATAAAAAACAACGGTACTTAGTTATTCATGTTACTCATTATTTTAGGACAAAGGAATCTTCCAAATATCTCTAAATACGTAGACAAGTTGGTCACAACAATTTTTTGGTCAATATTTAAAAAAAACGTTAGTACAGTATACATACAAAGAAATGAAATTTCTTCCATCGTTCACATCGTGGGATGCACATAGCTTGGTCTATAAAGGCGGCACCATCAATTGTGATAAAATAATAAATATTTTTATTTTTAATTAAAAATTTCGGTTCAATTTTGAGTATGAAATTATTATTTAGTAAAAATAGTTTTATTTTTAAAATAATTTTTTTAACATAAATGCTGACTAATTGGACTATAAAATGAATATTGAATAGAGGGTGGAAAAATAATAACTAAAGTTTCTGTGATGGTGGTGGCGCTTTTTATTCTGAGCCGCTTTAGGCCGGCTTTTGTTTTAACATAGAGTATCACGAAATTAAATAATATTTTGATAAATTTAACATATATTTTTAAAATTTTGTGTCAAATTAAAATAAAAGGAATATTAATTAATATAAATATATTTTATTTTATTCTGTATATTGGCAATAGAATGAAGTGCAATTTTCTTTTACTTTACTTTTACAATAAGTTATTACTAAATAGTTTTCTTACCTTAACATGAAATGTTTTATTCTATATTTCTAGATTCGTTCCCTTTGCTAAAGGGATAATGAAGTGAACTTAATTTTGATATAAAAATCAATAGTTTTCACCAATCACCATACAAGAATATTTATTGCACATTATGACTTGCTAGTGCACACTAATGATAGATAAAGAGGAATTCAATTAAAACAACATTCAATTACACATAATTCATGTATAATAATAGGAGTAATATATAATAAGAAACATAAAGAGTGAATTAGATCAATTATTTATTTATAAAAATCTCCAAAATAACAATAAAAGGATTTAGATATAATAAACATGCGTTCATCAGTATCAAATTAGTCAATTCATAACGAATTTGCAACATATCTATTCATGAGTTTAAAGAATAAAAAAAAAAACTAAGATGCCTCGAAAATGATCACTCTTGAAGATGAAAATAAAAAGTTTAAATACCTTATTTATAAGATTACGCTAGATATGTCATTATTATTATTGAGTTAGCTTATAATCTTAAGATCAAAAAATTCAAAACTATATACAAAGAATGGTTAACTAATCACAAGTTCACAACATAATTTAACTTTAAAAATGGTAAAAAGGGGAATTTTGCTTCTACAATAAATTAAAAAATTTTCATCACCATTTTCTCTCCTGAATATACAATAAATCATAAATCACAATTATTTTTTTCTCCAATAATTATCACAAACCAGCATTTTTATTTGGAGTATTACTATTATTCACAACAAAACCAGAAAAAGGAGCAGCAAATCGAGATGAGAAATTACGGAAAAGCCCATCATCATCTTCCCTAACATCACCACCGCCATTGTCGAAATTGAGAGCATAACTATCTGAATCATACTGAAACTGCGTCGTTTTGGCTGAAGATTTTTTAGGATTACAGTATTTTCCGATCTTCCTTACCAAATTCTTCCATTTGGGTCCAGCTACAAGTTCAGAATACTCTTTCAATTCCTTCATATTTTTCACCATCCATGAATCTCTGTTTTCTCTTTCTTGGAGCAGAGAATTTGCTTCTCCTTCTTTTTGGGCTGATGGAAAACAGGGGAATCTGAAACAGGCGCACCAAATTGAAGAGGGCTCTTCGTGAAAATAGGATTCTGTTCCTTCTTGGGCAGTTTCTCTTATGGGTGAATAAGTGTTGTTCATCATTTCACTTGAAAGTTCAGCCGAAAAATCGATCTGGGTGTGTGTATTTTGGGGTATATTAGCTGTTCTTCGTTGTGCTCTGTTTAATATTCTTGCAAATTCAGCTAAAAATTCGATCTTGGTGTGTCTTTTTTGGGGACGTGGTGAAGATGGAGAAAAATGGTGTATATATATATATATATATATATATATTGTGAGGAGACGGCTGAGAAAGATGAATGAAATGATTGAGAAATGAGGTGTTTCGATGATTTTTCTTTTGACCAAGTAAAGATTGGTTGATTATTTTCAGCAACATATGATTTATTATATCATCTAGTCAATTATGGACATATATTATTGTTACTTTTAATAGTGTAATATTTATTCCCTTTATGTCTAGGATGTAGTTGGTTATCGGTAGGGATGGCAATGGGGCGGGGCGGATGTGGGGTGGGTTTAAGGCTATGTGGGGCGGATTGAAGTGAGTTTTTTTAAAATTAATGCGGGGCGGAGCAGATTGCGGGTATATGTGATTTTATGTGGGTTCAAATTAAATTTTAACGTTTTACCTGTTATAAAAGTTATAGAACATTATTTATTAAGATAATTTCTATAAATCTACTAAAATATTCGAGATAGCATATGAAAATGGTTCAATAAAAAATAATACAATTTCTTACATTTCCAATTGACCCCTAAAAAATAAATTTTTAAGTCACTATCCTATTAAATTAATACAACTTAATGAAAAAAGAATTTATTGTTATAAATTTATTTTTAGTATCAAACTTAACTAGAAAAAGAAAATATTAAAAAGGTTATGCGGGGCAGATTAAAAAATTACAGGGTTAAGCTCAACCCGCTCCACCCCACCCCGCACCGCCTCATTGCCATCCCTAGTTATTGGTTTAGGCACGTAAAAGGAAGATCTGCAGATATTTAAATAAGAAGATGTGAGAGATTAGTTATGAGGTAGGTATGAGAAGTGAGATAAATGTAGGTCGAAAATTAGTAACATTGAGAAATAGGATAATATGACGCACATGTTTAATTTGATATTGATGTAGTTTATCGAGAACATAATTTTAGATTAGAAGGGTATGAATGTTGAAGATTAGGATAGAAGGTTAGCAAATAGTTGAGCGTTGTTTAGTTGTGTTTTTATCATTGTTGTTATTATTATTATTATTCTACTATCTTGTCTATATCTATTGATTTTAATATTATGTGTTGTTTTTGTTTTGATATACTCTCTTGATTAATATTAAAATGAGTGGGGATTGTTGGTTAACATTTTAATATTAATATTTTTTATATTAATTTGTTACAAGTTTGGAGTCAAATGGTGCCTTGATGTCAAGTTAACTATTGGTGGTAATTCATTTTCTCAAACGGCTGGAAATTTATTTGGAGCACTTACTCCAAATGTTACTGACTGTTTCTCTTCAGCAACGTTAGTGGCATCTTGGCCATTAGTTCTCCATATTATTTCTCCATTATCTCACTCTTTAATCCACCATTATACCTTGTAACCTATGTAACTCCTATGCCAATTATCTTCACTATTTACTATCCCATTATCTTCCTATTCATTGCTAGGAAGACATCCCCAACTATAAATAGTGGTAGTCTTCATTTGGTTTGGGATATATAACACACAAGAAAAGATAGAGTGCATAAAAGTTAGTCAAAAAAGAGAGTTTTTATTAGTTGAAGGGAGGTGTTCTTTTTTGTGGAGCTTTGGACTCAACTCCTGTCCAGAGTTATTGAGTCGTATATTGTGATAAGGCTGTTGTATCCTGGAGGAGACAAGTCAGAAGAATCATCACTGGACCATGAAAACATTTCACGCAGGCCAATCTCCTTAAAGAGAGCGAGATATCCGCGCCTCAGCCTGAAGAGATTTATTTCTTCAATTTTATTTCAATTGTAATCTTGTATTTTTTGTTATCTTGTAAGTTTTCACTAACACCTTGTGAGTTAGATCATCATATCTATGATTAGATAAGTAAAAAAGAATAAAGGGTATTTAAAAGACATTGGTAAGACATAAAACATCAATCCTTCAAAGTCAGTTCATGAAATAAAAAATAAAAAATGCATCAAAAGAAAAAATAAGACTTAACTAAAAATAAATCTACTATTATAATCATAATTATAAGACTATTCAAGAAAAATAAATGTTACACACATGTAGGGAAGTCTTGAAAGCTAAGAATAAAAAGGGAAATACAACTAAGTGTTCACAACGCGTTGAAGGATATGTATAGACTATAGTCATCATTTTGGATATGACTTTTTCGTTTTTTGGATACCAAACATTACTTATTATTTATATCTACAACCTACTTTATGACGTCAGTCAGGTATCATCTTTAAAGCTTCGATTAATTCAAATTCACGTTGGATAAAGTCTGTTAAATCCCTTAAAAGATGAGAGAGATCGAATTTATGAGTCTTATAAACTCGCAATATATATTAAAAATAGAAATTCATCGAAAGGAAAAAGAGACTATCTACTATATAAATATGTCTAATATAATAATCAAATCAAACTTAGTTCATTAAAGAATAATTAAGTTAATATACTAGTCCTAAAAGATAAGAGATCCGTTAGGTGTTGGGGACAGGGTGTAGGGATATTTTCCAAGTAAAAAGGAACAAAACAATAATTAATTACATGAATTATATTCATTATCGGATACAATGACGAAATCAAAATTTTCACTAATGGAGTTTAAAATACGATGAGTCGAATGAGATCCAACATTTGTTATCTATACACACACAAAAAAAATCACCACATATAACATTGTAATTTTTTGATGGAGGAATTTCATATTAGTCACTCTATCTGGCTCCACCCCTGATTGGATATGCTTCTTGTTTTTTCTTTTTGGATAGTACAGAGAATCAATAATATTAATTAATCAAGCACCAGCAATCTTTAATCACTCATTAACAATAATGTTGGTTAAAATTAATTCATGATTTACATAATGAAACTATAATTGTAGTTAGGTGCAAGGGTCCCATCCACAATTCACTTTTGCAAGCCAACACACGGAGTAAAATCAATATTAATATATGAAGATTAAAAGATTTGTCTAATCAATCTCAAAAGATACATATTTTTAATAAGTCAATACCAATATTTACTTTATGCACCTATTGATGTGATGATAATTTAGAAGTTTTTTGGTCAAAGAAAATGGCCATATTTCTATAGATTAACGTGTAAAAAATTCACTAAAAATGTTTAAAAAAATTTCAAGAGAAAGGTTTAAGACGCATTAATCACGCCATAATAAAAGGAAGTGGTTGAAAAGGGAAAGCAAAGAACAATATTCACATTGCCCACTTGCAAAACATGATATGCTTTCTAACACATGATAATCGATTTATCAACGCCTCAATCCCAACCAAGTTGATCAATTGCCTACATAACAAACCGAGAGAGAAGAAAATGTTGTGTTACTTTGACTTTGATTTTGATGTAAATTTGGTCAGTATTAGGACACCTAATTAAGTCAATAATAAAATGTAATGGAGATCTAAAAAACCAGAAAACAAAGACAAGAGACCACTATATTATGTGTTACTTTGAGCTAATTTATATACCTAAGTTTATCAAGGTAAGAAAAAAGCAACTACAGAGGACAGTGCAGAAAATTAAGTTTTAGCTTGGTTGGTGTTTGCTGAGGGGGATGATTGTTGGTTTTGTCCTTTGGGAGGGATCTTAGACTGCATCACTCGTAGCTCGTTGGCGATCTCAGTGAAGTTAGGCCTCTCAGACGGTTCAGCTGACCAACATCTCTCCATGAGTGACCTCCAATCAGGGTCGCAAGACTCGGGCACTGGAGGACGCAAGGTATTACTCACGATACCACCTGCATAGGGATTCAGTTGTTAATACTCGAACCGGTTTGTTGACTTAGAAGGCATTTGGACAATATTTGGTTAAAGTTGAAAAAGAATATTTGGAAGTCGTTACCAATTATAGCCCCATAGTGCAATTCGGCATATGGTTCTTCTCCAGTAAGAAGTTCCCACAGTACAATTCCAAAGGAGAATACGTCAACCTACAAACACACCCAGCAAAGTATGCGTCAACACACAGGGATAAGGAGATTAAAATATTACCCCCTAATTTGTTCGTCTTACTTTCCTTTTTAGTCCGTTTAAAAAAGAATTGACTCTTGGCTCTTACCTTTATTGGCAACTTTTTAATTCTAAATTTCACATGGCATGTTTAAGACCACAAGATTGAAGGACATTTTGGTACATTCTACATTTCATTAGTTTGAGATCACAAGAATCAAAAGTCTATTTTACTTTTTTTAAATCCGTGCCAAATCAAAACCAGACAAACAAATTGAAACAAATGAACTATTTTTTTTTTTATACCTTCTCAGAGACAAGACTGCTGCTTCCATTGAGAAGTTCTGGTGCCATCCAAGGGAGAGTTCCTCGTACACCGCCTGAGATCAGTGTTTGACATTTCACTTTGGAGAGGCCCAAATCACCAACCTAAACAAGGAGGATAGATTTACAGTCAGTACCAAAGTGAAACAGATGATAATTAATATGACACGGAGCTTTACAATTTGCAATGGACTGCTTTCACGTTTAAAGGTTATACGCACAAGATAAGAGATAACGTAAAAGCAACTATGAATATGGATTCTGAAGTAGGCAAGGAATGAAAGATAGTAGTCAGACTAATAACAACACTAAGGATGATAATAGTGATGCATTATTATTATATGATAATACTACAATGATGATGATATGACTAATGCCATAGATGGTACTGATGAATTCGGTGTTGTCAAAGGCGCGCTTAAGCTATGAAGCAAGGCTCAAAACATGTTGAGCGCTTCGCCTCACTTAATCTGTGCTTTAGTGTCGTCATAGAGTCTCTAGAGCATACTTTTCCTTGCCAATGAGCATTCCTAAACAGACTGCACTAAACAATTCAAAGTTCACTTTATCCATAATAATTTCAATTTCGTTGCCCATATATTTGTTATTCGTGCTTATAATTATTGTGCTTATAATTATTAGTCTTGGACTAAACATGTATCTTTGTAATTTTTATCCATTTACGCCTTTTTTCACTTGAGCCCACATTTTATTTTCATTAAAGCCCAAGCCCCCCAGAAAAATCCTTTCAGTTTTTTTTAGGCTTTTCACTTTTTAATAACACAGGCAGCGATACATGCCAGTGACATGAGCCATGGATCACTGTTGTCAAAGCCTCAAATGTGAAAAGCATAGAAAAGGACCACGCCTTTCCAGAGATGCAAGGAAAAACACAAACAACGTTAGCTTTAGTAAAGAAAAGGCGAAAATATGTGTATTGCAGGAGAAAAGTAGTACAAACAAAACATAGTTGAACAAAGAAATGAAAAACTGCAATCATATAAAAAAAGTAAAATCGTAGCAGTCAAATTTAAGAACTATCTTATACTTCAGATTTGGACAACAATGCAATTTTAGGTTTTTAATTTAGATTTATAACTTGCTATACGCTTCCAATTTCTTGTCACCAAACATATTTACTCACAACACCTTTTAATAATTTTATACGTTGTTTCCTTTGCTTCAATTAACGTATTATTGGTTGTTGCTACTGTTCCTCTTCCCCATTATTATCAGCATGACTTCTCCACCCTTGTATTTCCTTTCCGTACTTGTTTTTTATATGTGTTGCTTGAGACAAGGTTCTACCAGAAACCACAAGGTTGGGGGTAAGGTTGCATACACACCACTCTCCCCAAACCCCACTTGTGGGATTACACTGGCTATGTTGTTTTGTTGTATGATCTATTAATAATTTATATATCACTTTCCCGGCAATATCAATTGTTCAAGTCTTCCTCTTCAAAACAAATCACATGACAAAGAGGCACATGCCTTAGCCCTTTAATGCCTGCATCAAAGCAAATGGCTAAACAAGGCAAAACGCCTAGCTTGCACTTCAACTAGCTTCATGACTTGAGTGCATCTCCAATAGTGCCCTGACAATACCCCGCTCTGGATGGTGCCCTGGTTTTACAAGGTTTGAGGATGATGTACTAAGGTAAGAGCTCTATTGAGTCTTTAAAGGGGTGCTGTTAGGACACTAGCATTTTTCTTTGAAGTAATAATTGTATTGAGAATCCCTCCCTACAAGTGGTACCACAAAGGTATGATTCTTGCCCAATCATTCATGTTTTAACTTTTACCTGAAACTCATTTTCATTAAAAGGTTAGTTCCTCTAATTTTTACAAGAGAGTTCTGCCGACCCTCAAAATAGAGTTATATAGCAGCAGCAAGGAGAAGAAACTCATTGATGCATTACACCGTGTCTCAAAGTACTTATTTATTGGGAATGCTACAGCCAATCACTTTCAAAAGCGAAAATCACAAACCAAACAACTTGTGTGGGCCTTGCAGCAAAAACGAGAAGTGAAGTGCATTTTACTTGGGAGAGAAGTGTATTATTTAACATAAAATAAAGGAATACCGAACATCTATGAATTTAGCACAGTTAAAATATTTGTGTTGCTCAGACTCTCCCAAAATGCAAGAGTTAAAATAACTAATTCCAACATCAAATATTCAATAATGCTGATATTAATCCAACACTTGTCCTGGCCTAGGTAGACAGAGTTACCTAGTACCTAGTACCTGCTGTGGTGGGAGGTGACAGGTATCCCGTGGAATTAATCGAGGTGGGTGAAAGCTAGCCTGAACACCATGGTCATCACCAAAAAGAAAAGAACACTTCAAAGTTGAAATTCAAATAAGCCATCAATTCTCGTCTTTGTTTTTTTAAAAATTGGTAGGTTTTTATGCAACCATTGTTTAAAGTGCAAAACTTCATCCATTAAGCGATAATCCTGTGTCTCACATTATTTTGTCCATTCAGTAACAAAGTGATGACTCTAAGTAACTCTTCTCGTCTGGTGTAATGTTAAGAAATGCTTTACATTCCTATTCCTCTTAGCCCTGATTCAAATATTTGAACAGATTACCCATAGCAATAATTTCCTCGGTCAAAAATTAAGATAAAGCTGCAAGGCACTTTTGGAGGCTTTAAGAACTGATCTGTTTAACCCAAATTGAGGAGAACTCTCAAGTCATGTTTATCCAATTTCCATTTAAACCCCCTTTTTTTGGACAAGTAATCAATTTGTACCTGTAAGCCCAATTTGGACAGTTCATGATCAGGATTTTTTTGACAAGTATGATTTTCATCAGGATTTACTAAGATTGATTGTCAATGAGGCTTTACTCATTGCAAAGAGAGTGCATCTTTGACAAAAAATAAAGGAAAACAATTCAAAAGGGCTTGATAAGTAGTACAGAATAAGATTTACAAAAAGGCTCTGTGCAATATTTTGTCCGCTATTTTTTAATGATGGTGGTGTTGTCCAGACCACCTTGCGTGCACCTCAACTATTCCATCGGGTTTCTATTATCTCCCACAGTACAGATACCAGTAACTCTATCCAACCTGGCTTAGGAAGATGAGCGAAATCACGTAGTGTTTTTGCCTCAATTGAAATTTGAAGACATCATACTTCTCCTCTCATTTCATTGACCATTAGGCCACACTTGTAGGGCCCGCTCTATTTTATTGATTGTACAACAGTCTCTAAAACAATGAATTTCTAGAGAGTCCTCCCAGTCGACTAAGGATGCAATTGCATCTAGTTTTGCATTCAGCAAAGGTGTGAGCAAGGGTATCTTCAAAAGAAAAGAATTACACTACACACGCATTCTCATAGTGTAATCAGTAGTTCCTACTAACAAGGAACCATCAAAGTGATGTCAGCCTGATTTAATTCCATTCAAAATAGCAATAAATTTATCCAAAGACGGCATAACTTAAACACTAAAGGATCGTTTGGTTAGTGGCATAAGGATAATAATCTCGGCATATCTCATGTGATTATTTTATTCTGAATTGGATAATGGGTATTATTTAGTCCCTGGATTATTTTATCCACCATTTTAGTATAAATGGTGGGATAAGTTACCACGTATATGAGGTGGGATAAAATAATCTCATGGGATATCCTTGTCTATCCCATCCCACTACTAACAAAACAACCCCTAAGGACTTTCAAAAGCTAAAGTTGAAAGCATGGGAAAAGAATATATGAAAACCTGAATTCTCTTGGATAAAAGAAACTTGATTTCTCTCTCTTCTTTTTGCAAGTACGGTGTTCAGTCTAGCTTGCACACACCTCGATTAATTATGCGGGATACCTGCTACCTCCTACTAGCACAGGTACCCTTGTCCACCAAGGCTTGAAGAACAGGGAAGAAATCACCCTAGTGTTTTTGCCTCCTTTGGGATGTTTATTTAAACATGAGAACCTGGTTTCTCTCTTGATGTCCCAATACCTTAAAATGGATTAGTTACTCAGTACTCACTTAAGTAGCACAAACCTAGATGTTGTCACCATGACAGACATAAGTACAGGAATTAAACAAGTGTCTTACATCCATAGATATGAAAATTCTTCATATAACCACAATCCTCTAGGAAAACACTGAAAGAAAAAAGATGATGGATCCATCAAACAATTTAAGATTAAAGCAAGGTCCATTCACATTCAGCAAAGGTTAATCTTTATAATAGAATTTTTATGTCTTAACAATTTTAACTGAGCATAAATATGAATCATGTTCTTCTGGTGTCTAGAAGAGTAATACAATTGCCCTAAACGGCTCAAATAATAACAAAAGAAAATTAGGTGAGCTGGATTGTTTTGGTATTATTTCAACAAGGTAGTGACAATTGACATGCCTAAGCACAATTGATGTCACCTAAAACTTAAAGCCTCATTAGCTCGAGTACAGAGTAATTTTTCCATTTTGCTCAGGCATATATAGCCTAAACTATGGAGGTATTTTTGACACAGTGAAATAAAATTTCGTTCACAATCCAGGTTTTCTAAAATGAAAGAATTAGGGAAGGCGCCTACTGCACCTATTGTAGGTTTTCTAAAGAAGCAAAAAATCCCCAAGGACCAGTGGCACATGGTTCGAAACTCAATGGATAATGGACTAGTTCCTCTACCCTTCTCCACTTAAATACCTAACTTTGTCTGCAACAGGCTTCGAACCTACTGCACATACTGTAGTTCTTTGATGAAGTTTTACATATGATATTCTTATCATCTTTTAAATTACCTGCTCAAACTAGTTCCCGCAATGAGGTCTTTGAATTTAATCTCCACCTCACCACATCAGGTCATTACATTTGAACACACAGAAAATGCAGGTCCACCCACAGGCATATCTGATATTGGTTAATAAGCAGAAACCATAACCACTCTCATCCCCTAAACATTGACACCTGAAACACGCAGCTAATCTCGAACAAAAACCCAGTGTATATGGTATCCAGTGTCAATGCCGATGGAATGCAATAAGGTTTACGGAAGATCTTAAAAGTAATTCAACGTGATAGACCTTGTACACAACCTGGGGTGAAGTAGCCACAGAGACTCATGGGTCACCTTTCCCAGTAATAGTTTGGAGGGACATTTAATTTAGAAGGGAAGAAAACAGGTGCAGGAATGAACAGTGCCATTTTCTCAGGATGGGGTCCCTGATACTTTCTGAAAAAGGGTATAAAACTCAATTGTTTTCAATTATAGGGTAAGCCATAAAAGATTAGAAGGCTGGAAAAGCCAAAAAGTGAAGGATTTTTGCTTTCGGCACCGTCTCAAGGCTGGCTATTATATCAAGATGTTCTACTACACCCAATGTGAAATGATACACATCATCTGTTGTATCTCAAACCATAAAATACAATACCTGCTTCTTTTTTTCTTCTTTTTTAACTGGTAAAAAAAAAAAAAAAAGGTATTGTATTCTTTTTTTGAGGGAGATACAAAGTTAATCAGTTTTAAATTATGATGTAACTGCTTCATCTGGGAACTTCTTGAGATGTTTAGCAATAAACGCATCACCTCAAATGCAAAAGCAGCCTCCAAGATCTAATATGTTACTCAATGAGAGTGATGGATCTTTCAGGTTCAGGTGTGTCATACTTGGGTATCAGATTACAACGAATATTCAGTTATTAATGTCAATTTGTGATCTCTTTACATCTTTCATTGTAGTTTACCTGCCCCATTCTGGGCTTAGGAATTAAAAGACTTCTTACCTCATGCTCAATAGAAAATTATACTTCCATTGCAGATTTGCAAATACGGAACATAACATTCAATTACTTTCTTTAGTTCAACGAGAACTCAGAACAACTGTGCATAAAACTTGAATTAGTCTCTGGTGTCAACATGTAAAAACATTTGTAAGACAAATATTTAATACTTATTCCCCTTGTTGAGATAATTGGCTACTAAATCTTTTAACATTTATGCACATTTTTTATCAACTGACAAATAAAACTATATCCCGGTGATGACTAACCTTGCATATTGGACGGTGGGGATCACGCAGATTAACCAACAGATTGTCGCTTTTCAAGTCAAAGTGCACTATATTCTTCCCATGAAGATACTCCATTCCAAATGCAACATCCATGGCAATCACAAGGCGTTTCCGCTTATCCAGATTCCTGAAGACAGTACATGATGCATTTAGTCATCCCATTTTTTATGTGTAACACCACAAATAGCATACAATTTTATTGTATGCAGAAGAGTACTATAAGTGCTCAGACTGAAAATGATCAAATCAAACAGACGCTTCCTGATCCCACAAAATCAAGGAGAATATCATGAAAGAAACCTACTCATCCACTAAGTAACTACAGGAACCACCCTACCCTCATGGCACACTTGAAAAAAACCATCTGAAAATGAAGTGGCCTTTAACCTACCATTGCCCTAAAATTGCATGAAGACATGAATTTATACCACCAAGTTATTTAATCACTAAAACCATAGCAGAGGTCAACCCTAAAACAAGTTTAACCCAAAATTCAGTGGTATAAAACCACCAAATTAAGTAATTAATAATTAGGATTCCATTTCAAATATCTTCATATGGAAGTAAAGATTGAATTACCAATAAACAGATACTCCATTTAATCCATGCAAGCAAAAAGAAAGGTCACCTCTCATTCTTTTGTAAAGCATTTCTCAAGGACCCGTTAACCATATATTCTGTAACAGTCGCCACCGAGCCACCCGGACCATCTAGCACAACACCATAGAAGGCAACAACGTTTGGATGGTGCAAGTCTGCAAGTTTGATGGCCTCATTCCAGAAATCATCCCTCTAAATGAAAAAGATAAGCAGAGTCATATTATATACATGAATAAAACACGCAAAGATCTTGGATAAATTAGTTAAATTATCAGGTGTAGGGAAAAAGACGAGAGACGATAAGAATTTGAAAGAAAGGGGAAAAAGGGACCAACCATACGCTCTTGTTCTGAAGCTTTCCCAGCGAAACACCTGTCATTAATCCTTTTAATTGCAACATCAGTACCCCTCCACTTTCCATGATAAACAGTGCCAAATGTACCAGAACCCAATTCTCGAATCTCCTCGAGGTCATCATTCTTTATAATCTATTCACAAGAATGCACTTTCAAAACATGGGAAAATGAAAAAATTGCTATGTGGCAGTGGCAGTAAAAGATAAGTTCACTTCTCCATTTAGGTATAACAAATTATGGGAATTCTCAAAAAAAAAAACAAATTATGGGAATTGTACTGGACAAGAAATGTCGAACCTGCAAGCGTCCAATGCCACCTGATACAGGAAACCCAAAATTTGCTCTCTCGGGAAATTTAGTTTTCGTTTCCTGAACAGAAAATACTTCTGATTAGCAAGACTGGCAAAGAAGAGATACAAGAAACTGATTCTAAATATACAAGAAACTGATTCTAAACAACTTGCATAGCAGCAGCTGTTGTTTGTGTGAGAGAATTTAAGACCTCAAATTTATCATTGGAGTCCTTTCCGGCATTAGTGCTTTCAAATTCAACATTCCGTTGACTTGAAGATGGGGACTCACTCCTCCCATGTGTGGACAGGTCAGCATTAGATGGAGTTGATGACTGAAGAACAGAAGCAGCGACACCCTCAGCAACAGCCTGAAGTTCTTGCTTGATCATTTCCTCCTCTGAGCCTTCAATAGCAAATAGGAAAGGAAAACGTTAGGACAGCAAGTATATAAGATGACCTACCAATACTGAATTCCAGAAAAATCGAAGCTTCTCACCTTTCTTGGACCATGATTGATCTGAACTGTAATCTGTATTACCGGAGGGAAGGTAAGTTCCATCCTCCAACCGAATTTGTGTTTGTAATCCACCATTAGTAATAGTTGGCAACTCACTGCTATTGCCAAAACGATTCTCGCCAGAATAATCCTTGGTGCCAGCAGATTCCTTTTTTAGCTGAAGTTTACTAGGTTTAGGAGGAGGGAAATGGGAATCATGATGTAAATTCCAAGGATCCTGATTGCTATATAAAGAATTTGAATTCTCCTGTACACACGGTGAGGTACCATTGAGTATGGTCATTTCCGCAGTAGTAGGACTCAACATTGGCTGGAAATGTTGAACCCCATCTTTCCATTCAGCAATAGCTGGAGTTCTTTCTGTTGCATGGGCAGAGAGGGCAGTTAGATGGGGAGAGACTTCACTGGGTATCAAGTGATTAACCCCATAGTTTGGTTGGGCATGCACACCCGGATTAGTCATAACAGGATGCTGAGACACTTCATACCCTTCTGCAGCCTGAATGTTGGGCAAGAAAGGATTCCCATGTGGAGGAACAGGTGCTTCATTTGGATTCACGTTACTTGTAACCAAACCTGGATATCCCTCCCTCCCATCAAACTGTTGTACTCTGTTATTCAAGATGTCTTCCCTTCTAAAATTATCAACAGCTGGCTTACTCTGCTCATTATTTGCTAAAATTTCAGCGGGGTGCATCAGGAGATTTTCCATCCTTCCCTCAATTTGTCTCAAATGGTTGTAAGCTGTAACAGCTTCTATATCATCTTCTTTAGGAAGCATGATAGGTGCGACTCCACCATAATTCTTGGGAGATTCGCCACTTAAGTTATCCAGTGTTTGACCACGCACGCTGCCAACTTTAAGTAAATCACTACTGACTGGTTTATTCGCAGCAACTTCCTGTTTAACCTGATACTGTGATGGAACCAGAAGCTGCTCAGTGGCATTACCATGGCATGGTTGAGGAACAACTCCAACAAAAACTCCATAAGGTGGTTGCACCGTACCTGTTAACCCTATCATACCTTGGGGGGGAACTGACGCCTTTGGGTGCTCTGCAAACTCAGGCTGTTGGAGGCTTCTATCATATTCATACTGTTTATCAACAGTTTGTGAGACTCCAATTAGCTCACCTTGACCTTTTCCAACTCCAAGATCTATCTGACCCCCAGTTCTTTGCCCAACGGCAGCTCCCTGCTGTTCAACAGCTGGCTCACCCAGGGTTCCAGTTGTAACAGCTCGGTAAATAGGCCGCCCCATCTCATCCAACCGAAGGCTATGATACACCGGATTAAAGTCAGATGCTGTGCTTGCAGGACTCTCTCTTTGCTCTTGCACTACTGTATCTGAATGTGCATGAGGCAGTGATTTTTGACACATTAGACAGTCATCAAACCTAGGTAATGCCTCAGAACCAGTAACCAGTGGTTGAGGCACCTGGCCTTCAGAAAGTGGAATCTGTTGTGTTTGTGGAATCTGGTGCCATCCATAAGCTCCTCCAAGACCTGCAGGAGGGGCGTGATGCTGATAAGCACTGTACCCTTGGTCAACAGGAATCTGCACAACTCTCTGTCCCAATGTGCCTTCTGCAGGATAATGTTCTAACCTAAAATGTTGGGGCTGAATCTGTGAGGCAACCAGATTAGGATTCATACTGACATGACCGGAAGGAGCCATTGTCATGTGAAGAGCAGGGACAAACTGCTGAGTTGGACCGCCAGCAATTATATGTTGCTGATTCATTGCTGGCCCAACAGTTCCCAAAAGCTGTCTTGGGAATCCCATTTGAGAAGGGATCTGAACATACTCTGTACGGTTTAGTGTCTCCCTCTGAGGATCCACATAAGCTGGGACATATGGTGTAGTCCCTTGATAAGTCACTCCTGTTTGCTGCATATCATAACCCATTTGTTGCTGCTGTGCAGTGACAGGCACAGTTTTCTCTAACCCATGCTCCAGCTGAGCAGATAAGGTTGGCACAGACCCAGGAACGACTAATGGAATGGTCATTGGAGAGACAGAAGCATCAGCATGAGTTGCAGGATTTGCATCTGTAGACACCAATCTGTAAGCAGGTTCTTGAGAGGTTGCAGATGTCCCACTAGGTGATAGTGTGTCAAAAGAAGGTACAGCTCTAAGCTCCCCCTGACCATGACCTAAGATATCCACAGCTTCAGAGACACTAAATTCCGAATTCTGGGTGGAACCAGCACTAGCGTTACTCCCTTTCCTAGTAAGGCCAATACCACTAACTCCATTACTAATCCCATTCACTGCCTCGACATACCTCTGTCCACTATCTTGCAGATCTCCGAATTGCACCAAACCGGATGATTCCACCTCAGAAGCCGAAAACAGAAACATCCTCAATTTAGCTGACCCATCTGACGCTCTTTCAACCAACTTTTCATACTCATCCATCATATTTTCAAGATCTTCTGGACAAGAAACAGACACAAGTGCATCAAGATCCTCATCAGGCAACTGGTACTTAATCGTCACATCCTGCCCACAAGTATCTACCATTTTGCGTACCAGTTCAGCAAAACTCACATCCCTCCTAACACTAATAATCCTAGTCTGTCCACCCACATATCTTAATGCCCCATCACTCGGCCTCGGGATTATCCTCCCCCCAAAACTGCACAAAAACTTGACTTTCCTCCCTGACACCGAACCATCACCACCATCATCACTAGCACGCTCAGACGCATTACTACCAACCCGCGCCCCAGAATGTAAATTCTGTGACGACCCAGTACCTGAATTCATAACACCAACACTCACAACACCCGTTGGCTGTGAAGCCACAACCTGTGGGACCCACCCAGCCGCCGCTGGACCAGCATTGGTATAACCTAAACCTAAAAACCCGGCATCCGTTACAGTAGTAGGGTAATAAACCCCCTGTATAGTTCCAGGACTACCTCCAACATCCCGGGTCAGGTTACCATAAAACCCCTCAACTGTTCTACCAGATGTAGTCACAGGAGCAATACCCGATTCTTCGGGCACTGTCCTAACAATGTTCAACGGCCTCAAATCTTTGGATATTGAATTTTGATCAAAAGCCATAATCTGTACAAATCAAAATTGGATTTTTTTTTTCTAAACCTAAAATTGCTATTTTTGTTTTTTAGGTTTTATCCTTCTCTACATTTGAGCTAGTACAAAAACCAAGAAAACCCAATACTACGAAAACTCCAATAAAACCCTAATGGGGTTCGCCCAAATACAAGCAAATCAAAAGGGTTTCTCAAGAAACATGAGTTTTCAGTAACCAACAACATCAAACTGAAAATTACCTCAAAAAAAGGAACCAACCCAGCAAGAAAGTGATGGAAACATGAACAAAAACAGCACTTTCTTGCTAATCTCTGTATTTCTGCAGCTGATATGCCCAAAAGATACAATTTTTTTTATTTTTTTCTCATTTTTTTGAGAGATTTTGCAGGGAAAATATGTGCAGGGAAGAGGGTCGCTATCAAAATCTAGAGATGGAAGAGGAAGATGCCTTCATTTTTGATTTCTTGAAGAAACAAAATTTATTTTTTAATTTTCTTATTAAAGAAATTGAAATGATAAAGAGAAAGTGATATATGGGGGAAAGGCCACGTGGAAGAGTTCATGCAGAAGAGTTTGCAATTTGGAAAATTTAGTCAATTTGGTGAAAGGATCTAAATAGCAATTCTTTAAAGAAAAAAAGTTGAAAGGAACATTTTAAAAATCCAATTTTAGATAATCCTATAATGGAACTTTATTAGAAAAAGATGTGTATTTATATTTGGAGTGTGAATTAGGCGATGTGCTGTATGAGATAGACGTGAAAGTGAAGCTTGATATGGAGGTTGAGAGGTAGTTTTAAGTATTTTGGGGCTTTAATTTAGGGAAGCAGGAATATCGATGAAGATGCAACACAGCGTATTGGTGAGGTGTTGATGAAGTGGAGACTTGCATTCGGAGTCTCGTGTGACAAAAACATATCATCTAAACTTAAAGGTGAATTTTATAGAGTGATGGTTAGAACGACATTGTTGGATGTGGCAAAGTGTTGGTCAATTAAGAACTTTCGAGTTCAAAAGGTGTAAGTTGTGGATATGGGGTTGCTGAAGTAGATGTCGGCATATTAGAAGTGACAAGATTAGGCATGAGGATGTCCGAGCAAAGGTGAGAGTGGTCTCAGTGAGGAATAAACTGAAGGAAGCGAAGTTGAAATGGTTTGGTAATGTGAAGAGGAGATGCGCAGGTGTTTTAAAAATAATACTTTAGCTATTTATATGCAACATAGTAGAGTATTTGGGCCTATAGTATATCAATCGATAGAAGTACTTTATTTGAATATATTGTTACGTGAACCGACTGTAATCCTATTGTGATTTGCGAGATTCTATACAGACTAGCTGACGTATTTGACTCTTCTTTCTTTCAACATGATTTCAGGCTACAAATTCCTCTCTTTATTAATAAAAGCTACCATTGACACGACGTTATACCGAAAGTGATTGGTATCGGATAAGTAATGATTTTGATTGCTCTTGTCGGTGATTCTTCGAAGATGGTTTACCTTTAGAGACTCTATTCAACTCATTCTTGCGCAAGAACTTAGTATTTCGTTTGTATTTTTATTATTCTCCTTTATTTAATAGACTCAATAACAATGCCTTTTAGCACTATAGGTAGAAAATGATGTATATTTTTGTAGCAAAAAGAGTGAGAAAAAAGGACATCATATAATATTTTAAATTTTGGATTCTCTCTGTATTCTTTTTTGCTTTATAATATAGTAATATAATGACAAAGCGATGACTGCGTTAATCAATCATTTACTAATTTCAAAATGACAAGATTCACTTTGTAACAACATAATCTAATTAACAAAACAAATCTAAGTCACAAGATTAAACAACTAAGTAAATAATTTTTGGCACATACTAATTAATTAATTAGAGGTGGAGCTGATTATGGTATCGGGGAACATGGCCTAGCTTAATTTTTTAATCAAAATAATGATAGGTATAAGTACTAAGTATAAATTAAAATGGTTTGTATTTTGTAAAGAATTTTTTATGCTAAGAAAAAGATCATTTTATTGATATTGCGTATTTTTTATTTCTTCACTCATGAGTATTCAATAAAATTTTATATGTTTAGCTGTTTATGTATATAATAAAATATTTCAATTAATTAATGATCAAATATATTGAGATATATTGAGTCATATACCTAAAAAGAAAAAAAAAAAAAATTATTGATTGAAAAAAAAAAAAAAAAAAAATCTTTCTCTAAATAGAATAGAAGAAACACATTTTTTCACAAAAAAAAAAAAAAAACATGCTTAATTTATGAAATAAATTTTAATTGACACAAGAAATCCACGTAACATTTCCTCAAAATATGATGACAATTATTAATTGTCAAGTTTCATTAGGTACAAGTCTTTTTTCTTGTTTGAGTACAAGTCAAGACGTACTTAAATTGATAATCCCTTACGCTAATGATAATTTTTTTAAAAAAATTAATAAGATTTTCCTAATAAAAGAATTTAATCATGATTTACACTATCACACAAGTATACTCAAAAATATGGTTTCATAAGTAAGCATTTCAATTTTGAGAGTCTATATCTAGATATCTTAATTTGGTCTCAACTAACAAATAAACATTCCAAATCGTTCCTACTGTATCTGACGGACATCTAAATGTTGACATACCACATAATTTTTGAGGTATCTAGATGATCATTTTATAAGTTGAAGTGCTCAATTATCATAATGAAAACGAATTGAGATATCTAAATATGTAAATTTATTAACTAAAGCCAAATTTGATTTTTTTTTAAATATATTATATAACTTATTATAGTTAATTAATCCACTTGAATAAGTTGAGCAAACATATTGCTTTTGGGGTAGTATGAATTTTTAATGCTTCTTAGTTTGATGAGTTTTTGTCTTGTGTCAACTTCGCTCTCTCCGTTATTTATTTGGAAGTCTGATTAATTTAAATATACATTATATTAGGATAAATTAAAGAAGAAAACACTTTTTATTAAGATTATTAGTTTTATTTTTAAAGCTTAATTAACTCGATTTTCAAAATTTAAAATTGAAGAAATCATATTCATTACTCATTATTATTGTTGTTCAATGTTTTTTTGTTAGTTTTTTCATCTGTTAATTCGATCCCAACAAAAAAAAAAGCACTCCTTCCATCCACTTTTATTTCCACTATACTAAATGACCATTTAGTTCAATTTAAAAAATTAAAAAATAATGTATTATTTTATATCTATTTTATCATTATTTAAGTATTATTAACATCCAAATGATTTATAATTAGGTTTTGAATGATTACATTGTGGGTGCCACTTTATTATTATAATATGTGAAGAAAGATTTTTAATTTATAAACGTTCACGACTTTTTTTCCTAGTAAGAAAGTCAAATACGAAAGTAATTTATATTTTCTTTTATGAAAAGTAAAAACAATTATAATAATTTGATTTTTTCTTTATAAAAAACTCAATATAATAAATAAAAAAATCAAGGCAAAAAAATTTAACAGTTTTACCAATAATTTAAACTCTAAGTGTTGACATTTTAAAACAATTGTAATTGTTACTATACTGTTATTGTATATTTTTTGAAAACTTATATTAGCAGCGTTTTCTTTGAAACTAATTTTTATAAAATATAAATTTAATTTTAATCAAATCTTAATATAAATAGTGATCATCAAATAAAAAAGCCAATTCATATAGAAATCACATGTTGTGGCAAGAAGAAAAAAAACAGCTAAAATCATGAAATGATGGAATCTTATGGAGAAGGCACTTTCATATGTTTAGATAAGGTTTGGTGAAACATTTTAGTGTTGCACTTAGGATTTCTGAGTCGTGATAAGATGGATAATATAAATTAGTTTTAATCAGATTTTAGGTTCACATTCTAAATTATTGTTAGTTTTGATAGAAAACTATTTTTTAATGAAGTCTCAAAACGGACACCAATTATCGGATAATAAATCAAAAAAAGAAAAAAACATTAAATGCAGACTTGCAGGTAGGATTAATGTGATCTAACCGTTAATGAATGAAAATAAAATATAGAATTCAAATGTCAACAAAAACAATTTTTTTTTAAAAAGAGCAAAATTATTTGATACTTATATGTTGAATAGCAAAATGCAAGTAAATTGACTCAGAATCCAATGTTATTAGCAAAAATAGTGACACACATGAACAAACTCAACCTTAAAATTGTCTGTTCAATAAAATTCAACAACTTTGACTCATATTTTAAATATAAAAATAATTTATTCAAAACTCAATAAATAAAAATTATAGCTTGAAATTTATGAATTAAAAATTTTGAAGTTAGCCTCTAAACTAATACACTTATTCCAATCCAAAGAGAAATGTAAGTTGTCATGTTGGGTGAAAAGTATCATTTACTCCCTATGCAAGTTGGAGGCTTTATAAATGTAGTAATTTTATTCTCTTGAATTTAGTAAACAAACAATGAAAATTACTGTCAACAAATATTCCTTCCGTCTCAAAATAATTATAGTATTTTTTACAAATTGTATGCAAGTGGATATTTCGAAGATTATAAAACTATAAGGAATAAACCAATAATACTCTATTTTGGTTCTAGCTAATTTAGTAAGTCTGATTAACCTTTAATTCAGTACACTAAAAACCTAGTTTAATTAATCGATTTATTTTTTCCTTTTTACTATTTTTGTTTTTCTTCATTGTTTTGAATTAAAGGAGTAATCTAGAAAAGTGTTTTATACTTTTGTTGGTTAATTAATTTAATAAAAACTCAAAGAAAAAGAAAATCATTTGGATTTCCAAAAAGTTCCAATCTCTTAAAAGACAATGACGATCGCAAAGCCAAAAAGAAAGTTCCAAGAATGTCTTTTTGTTTTTTCTTTATTAATATAATTTGAATTTGTACGACATAAACTTATTAAATGAGAGAATTCAAAAAAAAACATATAATAGAGACCGAACTCAATATTTTATTAAAAATATAAAAATTCATATATCACAATTCTCGCTTGCTGGTGTTTCGAAGGATTCAAGAAGCTTCAAACATTCAAAAAGAAGGGCAAATGTTTATTTTTATTTTCTGTTGTAAAATCTTTTGGATATGGCACATATTTCTATAATTATTATTTTTGTTATATTTTTCACTTTAAAGTGAAAATTCATTTGTTATATGTGGTCATTTAGTGGAAATTGAGGAATTTTGCTTTCATTAGATATAAATAAGTTTGGTTAGTGATGTATTATCTTTCATTAATTTATAATTAAGGTTTGACAACCACACTAACCCTTCGGTGGAAGAATCATTACTATAACCCAACTTAGCAATTTAACTAAAACTAAGCATTTAAAGATACGAAAGCAAGTTTAAATGACTAAATAAAATACGGAGTTTCCATAAACTCCGAAGGTCTAACAAAACAACTATTGCGAAAATTCAACCCCTAGAACTGAATGTTATTGTACCAAAACTCTGTTTAACCAACAAGTCTAAGGAAAAAGGGGGTGCAACCCCGAAAACTAAACATAACAGCCTAAATAGATAGTCTGAGTCTGAAAAGAATGGACTAAACAAAAGAAGGATCCAAGGCAGCCTGAAAGAACTGACTCACCCTTGAATCCAATCGCGATTAATAATCTCCTAATTGAGGTCTGTTTGTAGCCGTCTAAAGATGCCCTGTACTCAACAAAAAAAGAGCAAGTGCAGTATCAACACACAAAACTACGGTGTACTGGTAGGATCACACGGCTACTCCCGTAAGCATAATATATACAAGCAATTACAACGCAGTAAGCACACATATACATAATACATAGTTCAGTTATCATTTTAGGAACAACATATAATTTCTCAATATCCATGACAGGTAAACATGAACATAATAATCACAAGTGATCCTCTCATGGAACCCACGCCCAAATTGTTAGTATGTCGGAATGTGACACCCAATCCAATATACATGTATTGGAACATGACACCCGATCCAATATATGTGTTGAAATGTGACACTCGATCCACTATATATGTCAGAACGTGACACCTGATCCAGTCAGCACAACCACAATGACAATCACAACCGTAATGAACAATACTCATAGTCATACAATCAAGTAATAGGTTCATGACATGTATTGTGCACACATAATCATTTCATTAGATTTGATTCACATTTTCATATTCACATACATGCACGCATACAATAAAACAGTTATTCGGCATATATCACACAACAGGAAATCAAACCATCACCTACCTCGAAACCAAGTTTGAATACTCCTAAGACACTTGAGTCTTTCCTTTATGAAGTCTTTCAGCTTGTTCTTGGTCTATAACAAGTAATTAACACAAGGATCAATAAATAAGGTCTAATTTACCCGGATTATAACAAACTTATCAACCCAAGACCAAACCCATGATCCTAATGTTCAACTAGGGCTTTTCCCACCATCAACTTCAGGCCAAAACCCTCCCCAACGATAATTACCCAAGATTTTAAGTTCTAGACATCGAAAAACAGATTAGGGGAGTAATTTCCTTACCTTTAGCACTAGAAGTCATGGAAATCTGTCAAGAAATCGCTCTAGGTCGTCCCTTAGTTCTTAAGAACGAAGTTTTGCAGAAAATAACGAAATTGGGGTTTTTCCCCAACTTAAGTCGCGACTGTCCCGCCTCAGCGGACCCCAACCTGCCACAGCGGGCCCACCCTGGTGGGATTAATTTCGTCCCGACAGCTTGCATGGAGACAGAAACTCAAATTTTGAGTTTCAAGCTCTCATTTCACAATACAACTTTCAAACATGGACGTTCTAAAACTACCATTTCACGCCACGATCATTTTCGGGAGTTCTACTCGCCCGAACTCGATTTCGTAAAGCCGTACATGCTCCTTAACGTCTTGGCTATCCATTCATGTGATCAAATTCATAGTTAAATACCCCATTCATTACCAGATTCTCTAGACTTCGCCTGACTCAGATTTCGTCAGAATCTGGCCTATACTAGAAATTTTTAAGTTACTACTCAGAAGTTTTCTGGACCAAATTTCTTCCTCATTGGCTTTTTCATTACGACGAGAACAGATCGTTACAACAACTTGAAAATGAGCATTGGATTATAAGTAATTTATAGAGTATCTACTTATATTTTGAAAAAATTAGGATGGTAGTCTTGAATTTTGTTCAATTAGATTACTTTATTTGAAGAATTAAAATAAATAGATTGATTAGAACACGAGAAAATATTTGGATACACGAATTCGATAAGAAATTAAATATCATTTCATTTTACACACCAATTTATTTTAGCTGATCAATTATAAGAAAAAATATATGACAATTGACGAATTTTTTAGATATTTCAAATTTCGGGATAAGCGATTCTATCATAATTAAAAAAAAATCTAGATTTTGTTAGGTTAATAGAGAACCTTACTATTATTTTTTTATTTAAATCATCTTTTGAGTAACACCAAGAAGATAAAGAAGAAGAAAAAGCTTAACAATTAGAAATTTGTTAAGAGTGACAAGTGGACTAGAAGATAGACCATAAATAATAATTTATTTAAATTTATTCCCTTTATTTGTCTAAAAATTTGGGTATTAAAATGGACCCTATCTTTTTATTTGTCTGGTTGTTGGCACTCTTAGTGATTAAGTGATAATTGTAAGGTGAAAGTCCCACATATACAATTTGTCATTTTCATGTTGATTTTTGAAAGAGATTGTTTATAAATTCATGTTTGAATTTGTTTCATAAGGGACCCATGATAACAACATATTCTTTAGTTGGAGAGAATAAATTATAGTAACATTAAATTCAGGCAAAAAATCGTGTTAGACCTGATTTTAAATCATTTTTATGTATTGAGAGTGTAATTTGTGATTAAAGTAAAATGAACTTTATTAGGTTTAATCACGGCTCCACCCTAACTACATTTCTTGTGAAAGTGTGAGATCCTCGAGTAAACTACTAAATTGGAGTTATTGGAGGCGACTTAATTAAAGTATTTTTATTAAATGATGCACGTGGGTTGAACACCTCTCCAGTTATATAATCAACAAGATTAGTCGGCTAGAGAGTTGAGTTATTCTTTTTCAGGGGGAGACAAAGGCGTCCCTTATATTAATTGGACCTCAATTTGTGGCCTTTCATCAATATGTTACGAAGTTTTAATCTTCGACAAGTCGCCATTACTATTTGACTTATAAAGACGAACATCTAGACAGGGAAAAGCGCAAGACAACTAATGTGACTCGATATAGTTACTCCTATAAATTAAAATTAATCGATCAGGTAACATACTTAAGTAAAAATGATCATTCAAATTTCTATTTGATATACATCTCATTAAAATTTGAAATGATTAAAGCTTAGATAAAGAAACTTAGAACAAAATCACAAAAAGGGCCTCTAGCAGCCCCAATTTTGTATGGGCTTGTGGCCCATGCTGAAATTTTCACAGTTCAACTATTTTTTGCACAATTATTTAATATTTTTTAAAAATAATTTATGAACCTTGGAGATTACGATATAAAGATCTCTTTTGGTCAAAATTTAAATTCATAAGAAAATATTAAACCAGATAATATTTGTCAAGCATTTAGTCGTAAAATAATGAGGTAAACATATTTTCAAGCGTCTAGTCGTAATAGTTTATAATGCATCAGTGTATATCTGAAATTTGATAAATATGTATAATTAATATACACATTAATTATTCACTGCATACTGACAATTCATGTGAGATTCTTCATTGTGTGTGTTTCAGACTGCACAAAGAAAATGGTGTCATAAATCTTTTTTCTATATAATTATTTGTTATTTGAAATTCAATGTCCCATTTAATTATGAGTTGGACCAAGCACAAGCATGTCTTTGCTTTAAATTTGATGAATTTAATATTTAAATTTTTATCATGTGATATATATTATACTTTTACTGGCCTTTAAAATCTAATATTTATAAGTATCTTAATATTTTTTCATATATATACAAATGTTGTATTTGATTGAACCTGTAGTTTTGCACCTTCAAATTTTATCTTAATGTATTATTTTCGATTCATTAAAATTATAAAAATCAAAAGATCTTTTTGTAGGTCAAACTCGAAATTTTTAATCAACGGTTTGTAGAAAAACTTCAAACTATCCTATCATAAGCCTGAGTTGTGGGGTAGGTCTAATGGGCTATGGGCCTATCGCATCTATTTACTGAATGCTTCTAGTTTCTACTTGCCCACTAGACTTGAATAGGCCCACTTATTCTAAAAGCAAATTCTATCGAGATCGTTGATATGCGGAATAAGTTGAGATATTTTAAGATACTGCATTTGATTATTTTACATTATCAATCAAATATGATATACTAAGTTTTATCATAATCTTATTCTAAATATCCTATCTTATTCATCAAACTTGAAATTATTTCATTTTGTTTTCTTAATGAGATAAATTAATCTTAAATTTATAATTTCAAAATAATTTAATCCGCCAACAAAAAGGAAAATCATGTTCCAGTTTTTGTTCAAGTGCTTAGGGAAGGTGGGGTCTTTCAACAATATTGTCCCTTTGCTTTAGGGGCGAAGTCAGGTAAGAGGTTGAGTACATCGTTAACATTATATTTTATGTATATAGAGCAAATATTGAATCCTTTTCAATTTCATTACTTTTTATATAAAAAAAATTCCCCTCCCACCCCCCAAAAAAAAAAAGTTCTCATCTTTTTGCTCTTTTGGTGACTCAAATTCACACCTTAGGATTAGAATTGAGGGGGCAACTCCCTCTTGTACTCTTCGATTTCTTCATACATTAAATATTTCTTTATATTTTACATTATCTTAGTGAAAATTTAAACTCCGCATTTTGTTCTCCTCCTTATATATACACAAGGTAAAGAGATTAAACGTGCTTACACTTAACTATTTATTATGGGTAGCTACATAAATTAAAAAGGTGATCTATATATATATATCATGATTTCGATATTATGTTATGTATTTGCTATGCATTTTTTCGGTATTCCATATTTATAAGAAAATGTCCGAATATCAAGTAGACAAGTACCATATTGAAGTACATAATTACAAATACAATTCATATATATTACTTATTACAGCACTAACATATTTATAAATTAGTATTAGCAAAACTAACTATTGAGACCTTGAAACTTTGATTACTTTATTTTTGATGAAAAATGTCTTTTTTTTGTAATTGATTAACGAAAGAAATTGCTTGTACTTCCTTTTGAATAATTTCACTTGTTTAAGGTGTTAATATGATATAAATGAGATGTTTCTTGAAAAAACAGAAGTCATAACTATATTCTCTGTTAAATGAAAATCAAAATTGAATAAATTGTGATTACTAATTTATTATACCGAAAAATATCAAAATCAAATTTTAAAATATCGAAGCATGCTGAATTTATATGATAAAATAATTAATGATATAATATTTTTAAAATTACTAAATTGAAAATTTTCAATATCATACCATGTGCACCATAAACAAAAGGACTAGATAATAAATAGTACAAGTGAAGTGAAACACTCGAACAATTGCTGAATTTGATGTTACTATTATTCTTAGGCCAAATAAGCAAATGCCATGAGCTATTGTCCATTCAATTTGCAATATTCTTCCTACTATTACAACCTCGATATCGTCTCTTGTTTTATTAGCGGTGATTGATTCATAATTTAAATATCATGAGTTTATTAATATTTATCTGTCTAATTTTTTAATGACGATACATATGATTGGAACTGGTTCATGAACTTATCGACAAAAATATAAATTTGTTAGTAGTAAATTTCATTTAGACATTCAAATTATGACATATTTTAATCGAGTATTAATCTAAATGTATAATGAAGTGTTTATATTCGATGCTTCTATCTAAAAAAATTATTATTCTTTGTGGGCATATTTTCACATAAGATATGTCACGTTCTTTTTATTATAAACATCTGAATTGTAAGGTGATGTAATGTTTTGTTGCTTTTTCTATAGTAGAATAATAAAACAAAAATTTAGAGCACAAAAGAGGAAAAATGCATGCAGCAAAATTGTTCTAGTTTGCCAACGTACGTTTAAGATGAAGTCATACTTATTTTGGTAGACATTTTTTAATCATATTTTGTTTGGTTGTGTGAACGAGCAGATGCACATGATCATAACATGCATATTCAGTATAATCTTGTAAATGGGCTATGAGAAGGGTGGGATATAAAAAGATTTTACTTCTATAGTCCTATATATTTTGTGAGACGTAGAGAGATTATTTTTGATAAATCACCAACTTAAAAAAAATAATTTTAAAGACAAATTCGACAAATACAAGAGTAAAAGATATGACCAAAAGCACCAAAGTTTAGCTTAACAACGTACGTTTAAATGAAGTCATGCTAGTCAATAGTCATACTGATTTTGATAGATAGTCTTTATCATATTTTGTTTGGTTGTGTGATCCGGCATATTCACACACATAACATATTCAGTATTATCTCACACATGAAGTATGAAAAGGGTGGGTTATTAGAAGAGTAGAGAAATTATTTTCGATAAATCTTTGACTTAAAAAAAACAATTTTTAAAACATATTTGATAAATACAAGAGTAAAAGACATGACAAATACTAATTTCATCGAATATACTAAAATGATGGATTAACTAATCTGACAAAATATTATAACGTTTATCCCATCCTACGTACCAAACGAGCATAATATAGTTGGGGATTATATTATTCTTTATAGATAATTTTGTGTGTAATGAAACTTTGAAGGGTAGTTGAGTCCTAATTGGCTCATCATAATGCTGACTCATGCCCCACATCATCACTAAAGTTATGTTCTTGTTGATGAACATCTTATTTCTTGTTATCTACTCTAGTGTTTTTTACCTAAAGATTCGAACTACCAAACAATTGTGAGCTCTAAATTTTATCTTTTTGAATTATGTTCGATATATAAAATTTATTGATTCGACTAATTCAGACATATATATATATCGTATAACATTCATTAATGAGCCAGGGCGAAGTGCAAGGATAGCTAGCCTTTCTTGGGTCCTCCTTAAAGTTTCAATCAAGATTTGTAAATTACATTAATTCAAACTTTAGAACACAATATTTTGAAATTTTAAGCTGAAAAATTGAATTTCAAGACATATCAGTGTGTTTGCAATAATATATTCAATGTAATATAGTAAGTTTTTTTTTTTTTTTTTTTTTGGGGGGGGGGGGGGGGATAGATGTACGTAACATTACTCCTACCATGTGATATTAGAAATATTATTTCAAATAGACCCTCTAATATCAAAAAACAAGTATATAGAATACAGTTGTTAAGAAACCACGCTTAAAAACAATTAAGAAGAGAATAAGTGACAACAACATATAATACAATAACTGAAGCAAAGGAAACAATATGTAATATTAAAATTACAAAACAAGATAGTAGAAAAGTAATACTAATAAGAAAACTAAACAACTCTCGACCCCCTAGCCTACAAACCTTCTATTGAAATCTTCGATATCTATATTTTCCTATTTAGGTCATGTTCTTGATAAAATGTAGCCTCCAAAAATCCTAACTGAAATAGAACTCATCTAGTAGAATCGTTTGATGTCTACAAAAGGATGAACCAAACTTGCATTAGAGAAAAAAAAAATTTGGCAGAATGGCAATATTTTCCACTTAAGAACCTTAGATATTTTTCACCCTAAAAGATATTGGGCATTGAGATATTGCAAAGGAATACATTTTGGCAAAGCATTATGCCATTAATATGCTTGTCTTGGGCAATGAAAAGACATTAGTGAAAGTGACACAGAATTTCATCTACATTCAAAAACCATATGATAATGTTACTCTATATATACTTTGGCAAGTTTTTATGAGTTTGTTCTTACTTTTATAATAGTAAAAAGGAGATGTAGTAAAATTGAAGAGGAAAACACATATACCCTTTGATGTTGACTAGAGACCAACTTGAACTAGCACTAAACCAAATTGTCAATTCAATTGTATACAAAAAAAAAAATAATAATAAAATAAAAATAAAAGGTCTCAATAATAGTAACAACAATAACAATGTGATTTTATTAGTGGAGTTTGAGAAAAGTAAAATATATATAAGCCTTATTCTTGTTTTTCTAAGGACTAAAAAATTGTTTATGACAGACCCTCGACTTAGATTAGCAGGATCAAAACTAAGGTCTCAAATCTCAATAGACTTGAAATTTACCGTGGACTTAATTGGTGACCTGCCAATTTTCATCTCTCCTCGTCAAAGATTTTGCAAAGTATAGCCTCTACAATAGTATTGTTTAATATTAAAAGCTCGATAAGTTGGTTTATCAAGTATCTGCTACCCCATCAAAACATGTATAGGGAAACTCTCCTCATCAAAGATTGGGCAAATCGAAAGAAATTACTTAATATTTTTATCTCTATTGAAATTCAAATTTAAAACCTTAATGTTCTCCATATTTTACTGATCATTATGTTATGTACATACTTACATCTCGTAGTCATACCTATAGTACAAGAGAAATTCCTAATTTAGAGCATTTTCTCTTCTATAATTCTTACGTAACACAAATAAATTAGTCAAATCAGTGATTACCAAATATATAATATGGTGATATGAAACTATTTTTTTGTAGTGTTTTTCATTAACCTGTTTTAAGAAATATATCAAAAAGATATTTTAGCATTATGGGGTTGGGAATATAAAAGTAGGAGTCCCTAGGCATCCATGTTTGTGAGATCTATGAAACTTTTTAGCTTTGGGACCAAGGTAGGAATGAAAGAATCTTGCTTAAAAAACAACAATAATTTCTGTCTATGTAAATTTTATTGTTTTTTTTACTTATCTTATTTTATTTTATCAAAATATAATTAATTTTTAAAATTAAATTAATTTAATATATTAAATTTAGATATCTATAAATTACTATAAGTTGCAGTCTTATTCATATTAATATAATGAAAAAATATATTTTAGAATATTGATCAAAATTTATACTATTTGACTTACAAAAATTAAAATGTAACCGTAAAAGTAATTAAAACTGAGGAAGTATTAACTAAAAGAGTAATTTAACTAAAAGTAACTATGGAAACAAATAGTAAGTAATTATATTTTCTTACTTTAATAATTGTAGTAGTTTGTTACTTTACAATTCATCATTCATCCTGTTTATTAGTAATCATTTTGATAAACAATTAAGATTCCCAATTACAGTTCAAAGTTAATTCATTTTTACCAATGTACCAACCAACAACTATTAAAAAAAAGAAAATCAAAAGTGAAAAACTCTTGAACATTCTAAGAACATATTTTATTACATAAAAAAAGCAAGCTCTCACTAAAAAAAAAGCTTTACCATTTCTTCATTTAATGAGCTACACACAAAGTGAAGTCTAATAAATCAAATTAGTAAATTTTGAATAATAAATAAGTTTTTTAAAAAATGAGAAAATTATCACTTAGTGATGATTAATAACAAACTAAATTTACTCAGATTCAATATTAACAAAAAAATTATATTAATTCGTGATTTAGCGTTAAATATCAATATTTTAAAAGACAACTTTCATGAGAATCGCTCTCGGGTTCGTCCCTAGACATGCACTGAGAAAATGTATTGAAGCTCATATGTGAGACATAGTTTTATAAAGCTTACGTTTTAAGCGTTCAATTGTACGCTCTAAATAAGTTCAACGTTCGGAGGTGCTCTCCTAACAATTTTACATAAATTATGTGTTAAATTTCTTAGTTTAACACCATTAATGATTCTCATCATTCTTTAGTAAGTGAATGATATTCAATAGTTTGTTTTTGTCTATAGAAATAAGAAGGTTGAGAATAACTGAAATAACAAGTTAATTATGATATTACATATTCAATATTTAGAAATATCATGAGGGTGAATTTCATTTTAACATTTCTTTTAAAAATACGTAGCAAAATTTTAATCTCTACTTATCAATGATTTTCATGTTATTTTTTTTCTTTCTATAGTCTTAAAATTATCATATTTTATTACTTCTCTATTTAAAAGTAATTTTGTTAATATTCATGAAAGAGTGATGTTTTATTTATAATACCAATAAACTTTATTTTCTTTTAGGGAGATAAATTACATAGCATGCGAGTTAAGGCTGATCAATCGATATTTGATTTGGTTTGGTTAGATTTAGTTTTAAATTTTAAAAATCGATATTATTTAGCTCGGTTTTGATTTTACTAAAAAAACCTGCATAACTAACTAAACCAAACTGAGAATTATATATATAAGAATTTAATAATTATTTATACATCATTCATAAATAAAATATAAATATTTTGTCATATTCCAATTAACTTAAGTTCTTAATTTTACCATTTTCTCAAGCTCAACACCTAAATTTTAGTGTATCATGACTTTAGTATTGTTTAACGAAATCACTTTGTTTGTGTAATAAAAACTCTAGTATTGCTTAATAGAATCCACAACATCTTTTTTGTGAATTATTTATGTATTAGGTGTTTGTATCTATCGAAATGCATATGCCTTCAACAAACTTATTACTTTCAAATCGAAAAAACCTAAAAATCCGATCAAGTTGAACCAAACCTACAGTAACCAAGCTGGCGTTATCTTTTGGTTTGGTTTAAGAAATTTAAAAACCAATTAAATTGATTTGATTTTGATTTTAACCAATAACTGATCCGAATCAAACAATAAACACCCCTAATATAAGTAAATATTTTAACAAAATGTAATTCTTTTATTATTTAAAAGCTAAGATGTTAGAGTTGCTCTTGCATCTCATAGTAACCTTTATATCATTACATTATTTACCCTTGTAAAATCATGTTAATTTAAAAAAAAAACTTTCTATGAAAGTATTTATTTATGTTTTATAATTTTTATGTTATTCCTCCGCTGAATAAATATTTCATCTTTTAAACATCAACGACATATCCCATATATCTCAAAAGATGTTGTGTACTAAATAAGAAGTTATATTAAATACAAAGTAATTTTTTTTATAGATTCAAAAGTTTCATTTATGTACAAAATTAAGCTCAGTTAAGTGTAAGCTTTTATCCCCTGTATTTTTACTATATACTACTACTAATATATTTGCAGAAAAATAAAAACGACAAAAAAATAAAAAAAACGAAAACAAACAAAACCCTCACCAGTAACCACCCCCATTACTCATAAACCAGCGGCAGCAATACCCAAATTCTTCACCGGCGGCGGCGAAGGCGATGGCGACTGAGGAAGTCTAGAAGAGAAATTTGCTAAAGGAGCTTCATCTTCGAAATTCAACGAGTAACTCAACGGGTCATAACGGAACTCAGCAGATGAGTGTCGTTTATGGCGGTTTCCATTCCCGTTACCGTTACTGATGAAATTGAAGATCGTACGGCACTTTTCTTTGATATCAGACTTGATCCAGATCAGCGACGGGTTTTCATAGGAGGACGACGGCGGCTGCGGCGGCGGAGGGTGGTAGTCGAGGGAGTGAAGTTGGGTTGCGGTGGTTGTGGTGGTGTTGCGATGGGTGAAACAGCAGGAGAAGCAGAGTGAGTTTTTGAGTTTTTGTTTGAGAGATGGTGGAGAAGTGGGTATGGTGAATTCGTCGTCCTCCATTGGAGAGAGAAGCTTGTGAGTGAGAGAAAATGTGAATGGAGTTTCTATTTTTTATCTATTTGTATGGGGATTTTTTTTAATATTACTTTCGAGGGTTTTATTTATCTACTATACTAAAAATATTATCTATTTTTATTTGTTCATTATATTAAGGAAAAACTACCTAATTACGCAAAATATGATATATTGTTCACTAATTAATAGTTTCATTCTATATTTCAAGTAAGTTATACCTAAATACGAGAGAAGAAGGGAGGCGAGCGAGATAATTTATGAATCAACTAGATACCTATGGTATATCCAATACATTTTGAAATAAATATATAGGGAGAGAGAATGAGCTAGTGATGTAGGAGAGAGAGAGAGTCAGATATATGCAAATCTACTTGAATATTGTTATGTAGAACAAATTACACTTATTTTTGATCTCATGTATTCGAGATACATGTATATGAACACGTCAAATATATGAATTCGAAGTCCAAATTCTGATAAGATTCGTAATATTGAGAACTAGCATAGGAAAATAATTTACTTCTAAACTAGTGAGATTTATGTTGTTTGCCCTTATATCAAAATTCGATGACAATTTTTACTTATTCAAAATTGGAAAATTAAGAGACTAACCTATTTTACTCTTATTCTAAAACTAGTTATCGATAGCTCATATTGTGTACGATTTCAATAGCATAATTTTATATCTATAATGAATTTAAGTCCTATTTATAGAGTGTATTAGTTCATAAATAATAGCAAAATATTAAGAAAAGTAATTATTAGTTCATAAATAATAGCAAAATATTAAGAAAAGTAATTAATCATTCTTCAATTTTCTTCATTTAAGACCTTAATTTATTTCAAATACTTTTCATTTTATTTGAATTAATAAAAGTAAAAATTATATTATTTTTAAAAAATATCCAAAATAATGTCCATATTCAAATATACTAAAATTTTAAAAACGAGCTAGAAAACAAGTTATAAATTGTTCATACTAAAATATGCAATAGGCCAAAATAATATGACGTGTCAATCTTTACGGTTACAAAATAAATTTGTCTACATTAACTTTTAACACGTTTCACCTCAATAAATACGAAAATACAAAAATAATATATATCAATTTAACTTATGTTTAGCGTGGCATATAAATTCTTTAGAAATTGAAATCATGTTCAAGTATAAATTATGAGATATTATGATATTAAAATATAAAATTTTACCCTGTAAATAATTATGTTACGGGGACATAAATTAAAAACAAGTACAAAATATGAACAAAAGTGCAAATGTTCACGTCTGTGTAGCCCAAATGTAGGCCATGTTATACAATATTCACGTGGCCCAAACAGAAGTTGGCTCTATATTTTGGCCCAATAATTATTTGTTACCAACTTGGCCCAATTTTATCTATACTTTTGATATTTGTGCACAATTGATAGTAAAAATGCATCTTCGAATTATGCAGGCAAGTGATGATAAATCGAAATGACTTTATGTTATATAAAATCTAGTTATCATATTAACAGTTGAATTACTTACAAATCATGTTAGATTATCATGATTTCAAAGCAGTAAAAAAATAATACCATTTCATAATAGTCACAATAGATCAATATGACTTCATGTTATATTTTAATTTAATTTAGCTATCATGTTGAACCGCTCATAGATCATGCCGAATTATCGTGACTTTAAAGCTACAAACAAGGAAGGAAAAGAATGCAAGCCATGACAAAGCAATATGACTTCATGCCTATCCACTGCATTACTCACAAATCATACTGAATTGTCACAACAGTATATGTAATCATGATTATGTCAGCGTATACTCTAAGGGCAAGATATACAAAAATGACGGAATTAGAGTAGCTCAGTTGGTTGACTATCTAAACTTTTATCTTGTTTGTGAAGGTTCGATTCTCCACCTTTAATCCTCCCTTCTCCTACCACCCCCCCACCCCCCCCTTTTTTTTTTTTTTAAAAAAAAGATACACGAAAACAAGAACAAATATTAAAGGAAAAATTGTATGAAATAGCAAACTATTAATTCAAATTAAATATTATAGCCATAATTTATTTTAATTGTAATTCGCAGCAAACATCCCCTGTTTTTGCCATCTGATTCGGTATACAATTAGTCATTTTCGGTATACAATTAGCCATTTTATACATTTCGGTATAAAATGCGTTTGTATTTGTATAAAGTGAGAGAAAAGTGTATATATAGATACAAATACATATATTTTCATCCTATAAACTTATAATTATACAAATACAGATCTTATTATACAAATTACAATGTATAAATGAATTTATACAAAACTGAACAATTAGTATAAAATTGGATGTTTGTAGTGAATTATACAAATCAAAAGCTCCATAGCAAACATAAAATGCAATTATACAAACTATAGATATAACATATAAATATGATTTTTATGTTTGCTATATGTGAAAGCTACTCAATATTAAAGGATAACAATCCACGAGACTTCCCGCGCAATTTCATGGCCCATTTTTCTCACCTTCTAAGAAGCCCATAAGTCCATTGGGCCTCATCTGGCCCAAATGCCTTTCTTTGTTCTCTTTTTAGAGAACTCATCTCAACCCTTTTTTCTTTAATTTATTTCTTGCCACCTACCAACATAAAAAAAAAGGATATTTCTTATGTTACATTGGAATTATCTCCCATATTCAACAAGACTAAAGAAGAAAAGTATATTATTTAAAAATTACGCAAAATGGACCGATCATAGCTCAAAGATTGAACTAATTGTACTATAGTCTAAAAAAAAAAAGCAATAAAGAAATTGAACTAAAAGTCTTGTGAAGTTTCCCACATCCTTCCTACCACCTTCCTTCATAAATTCTATTTATTAATCAACTCTATAGAAAAAATAAATATATAGTACTATAGAAGAAGAAGTTAGGCCTATTAATTTCTTTGAATTTTTTTTGAAATATTGGATATTTTGATATCAAAAGAGTTCCTTCATCTCGAAATCTGAATAATATTCATTTTGTTGTAGCATATTACTAGTAAAAATGGCAGGTATGCTTGCTGGTGTTGAATGTGCTAGAAGAAGAAAATTTCATAAAAATAGTGGCTTGTTAGATTCATCATATAATATATCTTCATCCACAAGAAGATCTTTTCTTTGTCTATACACAAGTAGCCATGAACATAATCTTACCTCAAGATTTCCCAAGGTACAAGTGTAGTCCGTCACTATTCTTCGTTGAAAAATTATATTATATATATATTTTTTGTTTGATCGGAGTAGATATACTTGTACAAATGAATCTAGAAAGAATTATGTAGTTGAATTCATTACTTTTAGCTTGAACTATATATACATTAGCTAAAAATATTTAAAATATATACATATAACAAGATTACATTCATTCTAAATCTATGCATCTCTAAATATTGAAGTCACTTCTATGGATCTATCCAAGATTAGATTCTTGTGTTTTTACTAGCATAATTCATACCTTTTGATGAGATGTAGTCCTTTGTCAAATTCTGCATAATTAATTTGAAATTACTTTTATTCCGAAATATCTTTTTATACATATAACACGATTACAATTATTGAATTCACCTATATTGATCTTTAAAAAAATAGTTTTTTTTTTGTGTGTTTGTAATGAATTATGATATTAAAACTCTTTTTTTTTTTTTTTAATGAATCAGGAAAGAAATGCAACAAGCCAAGAATATGAAGATGAGAAATTAGGTGAAGTTGCAAGAGAAGCCAAGCAAAGACTTGATGAGAGGCTCAGTTCCCAATGGAAATCACAAAATAAGAGGTCATAAATCTTGATTCAAATTACTCCTTTTTTCTTCTTGGCGCATGTTAGCAGGACCTCATTCTTCATGCTAACTTGTACCCCCCACCCATCTCGTAGAACCAAAAAAGCAGAATCGTATGATTCAGTTACCTAATTAAATAAACAAATAAAAGATCAAGATAGTCGGAATGGCCTATTTTATCCCCCAACCCCAACCCAACCAACATGGATATATTCCTAACCCAAAATAGAATCGTTTGATTTAGATACTTGATTAAATAAACAAATACTTTCTCTATTTCACAAAGAATAACCTAGTTTGACTTGACACGAAGTTTAAGAAAATAAAGAAGACTTTTGAATCTTGAGGTCCTAAATTAAAATTATGTCAAATGTACAAAATTGTCCTTTAATCATGTGACCTTAAACATGTCATGTGGAAAGTTGAAATTAAAATGTTACCAAAAAAGAAAAAAATCACTTTTTTTAACAGATTAAAAGGAAAATGAGGTCTTTTTTTTCTGAGACAGAGGGAGTAAGAGATAGAGATAATGGGATGACCTATTCCAACCTCCTTTATTTGACCCTTCATCCTCATGATGTTGATTTAACCTTGACCTCAATCTTCATTTTGTTGGCGCACATTAGCAGAACCTCATTCTTCTTGCTAACATGCGTACCCCACCCACCCACCCACCCACGCACACCTTGGATCCCTCATTTCTATTATTTCTTTGACCCTTTTATCCTCATGATGCTGATTGTGTTTTTCATTTTATTTTTTGGTGTAATTGAATTCAGGAGTGCCAAGGGATTCAAAAATCTAGGGCAATGGAGGGGCCTGATTTGCTGACAAATGGTTTGACCAATATTGAAGTTGTAGTTGTGAAGAAAAGACTATTTTTAATACTTCAATTAGCATTTACGATGCTAAACCAATAGAATGCGTGACAAGTATCTTTCATACACATATTTTAGCTAAACGATATGTGTTCTTAGTTTCTCACTTGAGACGATGTGAGATACATGTGACAACTTAAGGAATAAGGATAATTTTGATTGCTAGAGTGAGTTTTGCAACATCAAATGTAAATAGTATTTTTACCTTTTACGAGTGCTCTTAGGTGACTTGCAAATAGTGTATAAGATTTCTTATAATGAAGCTAATTGGCTTGCTAATATGTTTTTGAAAAAAAAAGACTTAATTAGAAGTTTCATAACTCTAATCTGCTACCAAACTATACTAATTAATTTCATAATAATACCAAAAAAAAGTTATTGAGATATAGTTTGAAATGTCTTTTAGCTTTTTCATTGTTTTGGGTGTACAAATAAATGTTAGTGAGATTAATTATTCATGAACCCTACATAGCATTTGGAAGAATATACAGCTCACAAGTCACAACTATTTTTATACATAAGAAACAATCATTGAGGTCCTTTAGAATCACTTATATAAATATCATTATAGGAAGATCAATCAATTATTAAAATAAAAAATAAAGAAACAAGAAATAATAAGATCAGAATCTCTATAATTTAACTACAGAACAATATCTCAAAATAATAGTAAATTTTGCTATATTAGAATTAATAAAGAAGATTCAGAATGAGAAAAAAAAAAGCAGAAACTAATATGCATGTGATTACATGTAAGAATAATTTACAATTATTTCTAGATTTTTTTATTGTAAGAAAAAATAAATTTATTAATAAATAAAGGTTATATTACGACCATCATAAATTAAAGGCTACCCAATGGACAACAAGTTATATGCATATTATATTTAAAAATTATGTACAATAACAAAAAATAATTTATATTAAAATCTTGTTAAGCGGATCAAAAAATCAAAGACCACCCTTAAAGTTATATTTATCAAACTAAATTACCTAATTCCTTTTGTTTGCTTTATTAAATAATAAAAAGATTCATTTTATTTAAATCTTCATAAAGTTTATAGAATATCATTTGATCTATTTTATACTTTATTGTTTGGCAGCCTTTTATATTTTATTAGATTTTGACAGGCTATCTCTTTTATATATTTTTAAAAAAATATGGTATCTTTGATTATGTAATCTCAACTTTGATTATAACACTAATAAAAATAATATAATAAGATAGTACCTTTCATTCTATGCTACAAACTAAAATTACTTTCATTAAAAGTAAAATTAGATTCATAATTAAAATTTTATAATTCGAGAAGCCATTGAATTCACGAATCATTTTAGTTACTTGTTCGAAATTTAATAGATATACAAATTTATTATTACCATTTTAATACGTTTACAAAATCTAAACCGAAAGCTATTTAATTTGGAATTTTTTTTTTTTTTTTGTATATTCCTTATTTAGAAAAGCAAACAGAAAATAAATATAAGACATTAAGTAACTTTTATAAGAAAATAACAAAAGAGAGAAATGAACTATTTTAATTTACTAATATAAATTGTAAAAGAAAAATATTTTAAATGAAGGATTCCTTTTTTCTTTTTCCAAAACATTTAATTTCATTAAAAATATAAAACTGAACGACAGAACATATGTCGAATCATGTGTACAGTTCGCCAATGATAATGTTTGGTTGAAAATTATATTAAATTAGTTTGATTTGATTTGATATTTTAAAATTTTATTTCGATAATTTGGGTAATCATAATTTGTTTGATTGCGACTTATATATACTTATGTAATAGAGAATTATGAGTTTAATAAGAAACATCTTAATTATATCATGCCTTCATACTAACATCTTACACATATAGAAAGATTACATTAATAATTATTCTTGAAATTTATGAAGTTAACAGTTATATATCTTATGAGAGAAGAATCAAGGGATCAACAGAATGTACCCGCAATGTTCATCAATAAAATTCACATTTTTTTATATTTTATTGTGATTATAATTTATTTTCTATCACTTTAAAATTTGTTGCAAAAAGAAGAAGAACTTAATTATAGAATGTAAGTGTTTGAAAATTTATGAAGTTGGAGATGAAATTATAATTATATTTAGTTATATTTTTTTGCAAATAAAAAGAGAGTTGAATTTGCCTCTTTATATTCACAAAATTGGAGCAAAGTAATATATACCGTCTTTTTTAAATCTCACTTATTATTATTGTTGTTGAAAAAAGAACACTTTATTTAAAATTTCTAAAAATGAAATAGTGAAACAGTTTAAAAACACTTTCCCAAATTCGAAATCTAACTTCATATTGAATTTGGATAGTTATAACCAAATATTGATTTTAAATTAAAGTAAAAATTATTTAAAAGATAAATAATTCTGATGGCTAAACGACTCCTTGTTATAGATTTTTCCATTGATATAATTCGATGGTAAATCTATTACTAGAGGTGAATTTAAAATTTAAAATAAATGTGTATAGAATAAATGTAAATCTAAAATTTAAAAGAACAAAAAAGCATTTATTTTTTTTAACAAAACGGAAAAAAGTTATGTCCTAATTCTACCACATCCATCTATTATTTAAGTGAAAGACGAAAATAAGTGCAGCTGAAAATGATAGCTTTATCATAAAATGAATGTAATGGTAGGACCTCTTTTGTCTACCAAAAAAACTTTAGTCCAAAAATTATTAATTTGCCCATCATTTCAAGATTCAATTTATTTTTGCCCCATTATTTCCAAGAAACTTCTGCATTCAAGAGAGGTCTTTTCTATCACTATATATTATAATTATAATAACTTAACAAAAACAATAAAATTGACATAGAGTTTTCAATCAAAATAAAAGACAATTATCCCGATCTCTTCTATCTCAATTTATATAAAAATGTTATTATTTAGTCAAACAATCTCTTTTACTACATATTTTTAAATATATTTTAAATTATTAACTATAATTTTCAGATATATTTTATTTTAGAAATTAAGTATTGATCTTTGTACTACGTCATCATATAAATTCGGCTAATAATACATAATGTATAGGAATTGAAAGATTTCCTCCGTCTCCTTCACTTTATATACTTAGAAAAAAAGTTGCAAGTGAGTTAGGCCTATATAGTGTATAACTTTTTTTTTTTTTTTACTATATTTTTCTTCTTCTCTCTTTCCTCAATTGAGATTTGTGTAAAAATGGCTGGTATGCTTCCTGGTGTTGAATGTGCTAGAAGAAGGAGATTTCATCAAAGTAGTGGATGTATAGATTCATCTAACACCTCTGGTTTTTCATCCACAAGAAGGTCTTCTTTTTGTCTATACACTAGTAACCATGAACACCCTCTCAATTCAAGTTCATCCAAGGTACTAATTGATTACCCCCACCCCCACCCTAATGTTTGTGGATGTAATGATGTGATATTAGTATTGAACTGAGATGAGCTTAAATGGAGCGATATGGACAATCAGGATTCATGTAGCCTACTCCTATTACTTACTTGGAATTAAGACATAGTTGTTGTTTGTTATTGTTATTATAATGACAAGATACTATTTCTTGGATGTAATGACATGATATTAGTATTGAACTGAGATGAGCTTAGATGGAGCGATATGGAAAGTCATGATTCATATAGTCGATCCTAAATTATTTGGATTTGAGGTTTACTTGTTGTTAGTTAGTATTGTGTTTTTGTACTAATTCATGTGTGTTTTCTTGCATAATTGAATTAATAGCACAGGGGTGCAACAAGTCAAGCATATCAAGATGAGAAACTAGGTGAAGCTGCAAGAGAAGCCAAGCAAAGGTTGGATGATAGGCTTAGTGCAAGATGGAAACCACAAAATAAGAGGTGAAAAACTCAATCTTTCCTTTCTTGATTTAGGTTCATGTTAGCAAAGAGTTTAAGTTCTATGTACTCACGGTTACTTTGTATAAAGTAATTAAAGATAAATGGAAAAAAGGACAAATATACCCCCGCATTATCATAAATGATATGTCAATACCCTTCATTATACTTTCGGGTTGTGTATACCCTTACCGTCAATATTTTGGAACGTATATACCCTTAAAATAAACGGAGGGACACGTTCATGATCTTAATGGTCTATCCAAATTTAATTAAAGATAAATGGAAAAAAGGACAAGCAGTTAATTCGGGGGTATATTTGTCCTTTTTCCCAAGATAAATTGACCAAGTACAAGCAGTTATACCTTCTTCTTTCTTTATATAGGCTCATATTAGTGACGAGTTTAAGTCTTATGCACTCATGAGTAAAAATATAATAATTACATAATCAGGTCACTTGTAAGGCAACTATAGACAAATAATTGTAGTATACTATAATTAGTAACTTAAAAAATAGGTACTAGCCCGCCATCACATGTAAAACTAACTATCCGAAGGTTGTTTAGTTTGCAGACTAAATTATTTTGGGATTATAATCCTCAAATTATAATTCTTGGACTAATTTATCCCATTTGGGAGGCAAGATAAAATAATCCAATGGGATAAGGTGGGATATCCAAAACTAAGCCTGAGATAAATTTATACAGTCAAACCAAAGACGATACAAATTTCTTATCGGGTTTATTCTTTGAATGTCTCACCTTATTCCACGTACCAAACAATACAGAAAACCTTTAAAAAACCTATTAGGAAAACCACATAGGAGTAGTTTCTAACTTGCTACTTCAACCATTAATTGTTTGACCCTTCAGCCTCATGTCAGTAAATTGTATTTTTCTTCTTGTGATATTGAATTTAGGAGTCTCAATAATAGACAACCACCAAACCGAAGCCAAGAGATGTTGGATAATAGACCAAATTTGCAAGGAGAAGTATTTTCAGGATTAAAGAAAAGTGGATCAAAGAAGTTCAATTGGGCAAAAATGATTTGGAAATCTCAAGAACAAGATGAATGTTCAATTTGCTTGGATCAATTCAAGATTAGTGATAACTTAATGCAATTGACATGTGCCCACAAGTTCCATTCCAAGTGTTTGGTGCCATGGCTAGAATCCAATGCACATTGTCCATGTTGTAGAATGACAATAATTTTGACTAGTACAAGTGCATAAATAGGAAAATGGAAGGAAGTTGCATATGTCTCTTTCTACAACTTGTAGGTGTCCAAGATTTTCTAAAATGTACAAAAAAATATATAGATAAAATAGGTGTCTTGTAATTGAACCTATTGACTATTTTTTTATCTTTTAAGAAAAAAACTTTATGTAGTGTGAGCTATGGTGGGTGAGTTTTAATTATTTTGGCTTTAAATATTGTGTGTTATGTCATTAAATTGTTAATGAAAATACACTTTGTGGCTAAGAGTATATTTGGTACCATGATAGAACAATAGTGAAGTGATTTTTCTATTATAAAATACTGTCATTTTTATAGTTGAGTGACTATATAAGCAGTCAACTCTTGTCAAAAGCTAGCTCAAAGGAAGGATAATTGCTCAATCCTTATAAGGAGTCTAGAGTTTTCGTTTCGATCCGATATGAAATCATTCTCAATGCACCTTCACCCTCTTTTTACAGCTGGATCTAGACATTCTTTATTTGAAGTTCCACTTCGTCTTATGTGTGTATAATCATGAATCGAGAGAATGTTGACAACCCCCGCATAGTCTAAGGCCCCCAACATCTGATCATTAAGTATGATTCTGATACTATGTCAAATTAGATTGGACCTATTCACGCTCTAAAATTAGCTCAAGAAAAAAAAGAGAGTATCATTCTCATCGATTTCTCTGTTACAGTAATTGATTTTTGTGAAATTTCCATTATTGATTATCATATGGCTATTGAGTATCAATTGGAACAAGTGATTTAAATCGAACCAAATATCACTATCTGACATTTTTTTTTTTTGGGATCCCACCATGAAAGAAAATTTTCAATAATTCAATTAGTTTTCACTATCTTGTCTGGTCCCATATAATTATAAAAATAATAATGTATCTTAGTATTATTTTGTTTGCAAGTGAATTATGAATTAGGATTGGACATAAATATTGAATAACTGAAAAATTAGACCAAATTGAATCAATTCGATTATTCAGTTTCAGTCCTTCGATTTTTCGATTGATACCAATAATATTTTTTAAAAACTTTGACATTCGAGAGTTTCGATTCTTCAGTTTTTTTTTTTTTTTGGTTAATCAAAAAATAATATTTATTAAAAAGAATTACTTTTGTCATTTTTTTGGTACACTAGTTGATTAATATGATTTGTTAATCGAAGTGACTTCCACCAAATCAAATCAAATCAAAATGACACTTGACATAAACCAAAAGAAGAGGAAAAAGATAATCTAATTTGCTACTCCGTCTGTTCCTAATTATTTTTCTATTTTTTTCCTTTTTAGTTGTCCCTAATTACTTGTCAATTTTGACAAATCAAGAAAGAATATTTTTTTTTTATCTATTATACCCTCAATTTATTACTTTGAAAAAGGTAGAACTTCTTGAAAATTTTAAATTTTTAATTCATTAACTTCATAATTAATATAGGTAAAATGGTATACTACTATGTCAATCATTATTTTCTTAATAGGTATGTCAATTCAAAAGTAGACAAATAATTAGAGACCGAGGGAATATTAATTAATTAGGCCATTAGTGACTTTACTTGTACGAATGGAAACTTATTAATTAGCTTGTGATTTTCGGTACTAATCACTATTTTGTTACTAATTCTTTAAATTTGGTCATAATAGCCGTGTGATGATTATTACTTAAAATATATGAGGTGAGTGTTGTTTAGTTAATTACAGATATGTTAATTAATTATTTGATTGAATCATGATGTGTTTTTAAGAAATTTATTCCTACATTGTATTTGAGGTGTTGAATTATTTTCTCTCAAAAATAGAACGAATATATTTATTATCGAAGTAGCGATACCTCAAATATTAATATAAATTTGTCGAACTTGAATACATACACTAACCATACAAAGACACAATTTATTTCTACGAAATTATATAGAAGAAGTGCAAAAAGTCGATACTATTGAATTTATAATCAATGAAGAATATAGTAAATAAGTGTTGTACCTAATTAGAAAATTCACAATATATTTAATGTGATAAATATATTGAAGAACATATTTGTTGTGAAAAACATTTATAGTCACAGAGGGAAACTTAATTGAAAAACATCATTTTAGTTCATTGTGAAATGTATTAAATTTTTTATATATATAAATTTATTTTTTTAAAAAAATTATGGTCTTAAGTATGCAAAAAGGATATTATAGTGGACATAATCCTAACATATATAAAGTAAAGAGGGTTATCCGGTATACTAAATTTTCACTATATGTAAGATTCAGAAAAAAAGGGACTACGAAAATCTATTATATATTATATTTTTATTAGAGATTATTTTATGCTCTAATTCGTAACCTTCTAATCATATAAAAATAATTTTACGGATTACACCAAAATTTTCCTTCCAACAACATACATATACTGGAAAGGAACAAAAGATATTTTGAGATAAAGCGAACTCAATTCAACAAAGTATAATTACATATTTTCACTCTCTTTTTTTGGTATATAAAGAATTTTTTTTAATAAATAAATAAATAAGAATCAATACTTTGCCCATTTTCTGTAAACCCCTTTTAAAATATACCTTATATATACCCCTAAATGATTTTAAAAAAAATTGAAGGTTAAATATATAAATTTAAAGCTAATTTTTTTTACTCCTGTTAAATAAAGGGTATATGTGAGCTCATTTTGTAACGGTAGGGATATATGTAAGCCGTTTGTATAACGGTAAGGGTATATATGAGCCATTTTCATAACGATGGACATATCAGCTCCAAATGACAAAGTTGATGGGTATATTAGACCCTTTTCCCTTTTAATTATATAACTTTAGAATTGAAAATGAAAAATTCTTACCACTTGAACGACCCTCCCTTATTGATACTTTACCTCTTATAAAATGAAGCAAAATCAATATTTTCTATGGAATTATCTTTCTCTCAAAAAATATATATATAAATATTTCCTCTATTAAACGAACATTATTGTCACAATATTGTTAATTAATATAACAAATATGTATTTCAAATTAACACTTAAACTTTGTGTTTAATCAAAGATATAATATATAGGTAGACATCTAAATGCAATCTGAACTGATTAATAAACACTTCAATTTTGAAAATGTACATCAAGACATTTTTACTTAGTTTAACTTGATCCCGTAAACATGCACGAAACGTAGAAATGAATCAAAAACTCAACTTAGTTTAAGTTGGTCCGTAAAGGATCTAAATTTTTTAGAATGCGAGTACATCACTAAAAAGGTAGAAAAAAATTATTTTAGTGGAAATCAATCAATATTTTTAATGTAAATAACTCAATATACAACTAAGTACACCATTAAACCTTTTTGAAGCATGAATAACAACATAGAATAATAGATCAGTTCTAAATATATCCACTTAAAATATCTAATTTTATAAAGCGACTATGAATTTACGTGCACCATAATTTAAGCCTATTGTGTAGGATATATTATTAAGATGAATGTTTTTTTTTTAGACACGTTAGCTTTTTAGTTACACAATCACTTTTTTTGTTCTTACTTTTAATGTTTCATCTTTGCTGGAAGACTTATCCTAAATTCTTTTCTCCAATCAACTTCCCAGAAGACAAATCTTGGACACGAAAACCAAAATACCATGTTCATAATTTTGTTTCAATTTCTCCAAAATTTGCTAAAATCACAATCACAAATGTAAAATGTCTGGTTTGTTTGTTGGAATTTTGTGTATTGCAAAAAGGGGTCATCAGTTCAGATCATTTGATTCACTTGCCGCTGCTGCTTCTTCCATGGTATGCTACTCAAAAAATTCGATCTAAACCTCCTTCGTCGAAAAATTATATTTTATATTAGTCAAAAATTACTCTTTAATATTTATATAGTTGATGTTGAATTTCCCGCCTTCTTTGTGTGTTTACTTTTTTATAGTTTGAATCTCGTTAATGAAAATTCTCGTTGTGTATACTATGAGCTTAGATACTGTATATTAAGGAATTCACGGAATATCTATAAATACATGACTGTGGATCTAGCTATTATGATATACATTAACTTATAGTCGTTGTAGAATCCATGAACTTCAAATGTTGGATCTTGTGCGTTTACTTTTTATATATATTGAATCCCCTTTGTGAAAATTTTGGATCCGCCACTATAAGTGAGTAAAGAAAAAACGAAAATAAGGATCGGGGTCTTTCTAATTATTTTTTTTGCAGTTGAAGCTGCGGTGGAGGCTTCGGCTTGGCTCCCAAACCCATGCCATTTTCTTTCTTCTTTTTCATTTTTTTAGTAACAAAATAAACCAAAAGTAGGACAAGATCATCAACATAGTAATAGGACGCATCTGCTGAAGCCAAGACTCATGTAACAACAAGCTGGACCGAAGCTCAGCCATAGTTGGTTTTGGTCATTGAAGCTTTGCCGTAGTGACAAAGCTTTCATAGTCTAGAGTACGAGTTATTGGTTCACGTGAACTAGTAGCTTTCTTTTTTTATATCTGAATGTGAACTCAGTCATTATGGTATATTAGTACTTATAGTCCTTGCGGAAACCTATGACTTCAAATGTTGGATTCGCCTCTCTCAGCACCCACCGCACCCCCAAACTTTCACCTCTACCCTTTTTGGAGAATTTTGATGTGAATTGAGTGAAAGAATGAATTTTTAAGTATATTCTTGTGTTTTGCATTTCAATGAGCAGATAGAGCAAAGAAGTATAGGAAGCCATGGATATAACAACGAGGATTTATGTGAAAAAGCTAGAGAAGCCAAGCAGAGATTGGATCACAAGCTAAGAAGGTAATTTTCAGCTTGTTCTATAAATAATTGTCCTCATTTGCTAGTTTACTTGCATAAACTTAGGTAAAATGTTCCTACATTAGTATCCGAATAGATTTTACCTCGTATGACTTCAAAATCTAACAAGGAGAGCATATTTTGCTTGTATTACCGAGATTCGTGTGTATTACCCTTTTTTCAGTGTTAGTATCCGGTACTCGTTGGATGAACTAATCCGAATTTGCACTGCATAGGGCCCATTGAAGGAAAGCGCTCTCTGTTCAATGCTCATACGTCTTATTAGGAGAGCATTTACTTGTACTCATTAATAAAGAATGATGTTTCTCACTTCCTCGGGATAAAATGAAACTGAGTTTTTTTAGCTTAGCAGATCCCTTGTGTCAACGATTTAGTTCGAGTAATGGAATGATACCAAAGAAAAGGTAAAACTAATGGACAAACGCAAGTGACTTGCGTGAGAGAAGAGAATAACAAGTTCTGTCCATTCTAACTGTTCATACGTATAGCTAGCTTCAATTTCAGGTAGTTATACATAACTGAGCTTGATAGTTCTCTCGAATTGAACTATACATAATTGAGCTTGACATGTCTCGATACTAACTAAGTTTTGTCCATTCTAACTGAGGAGCTTTTTTTTTTTTTTTTTACCTCTGTAGTGAGCAGAGATGGTGTGTATTTATATGATGTGTAGAATTACTTCACTCTTACTTGTCAACTTTCTGGTAACATGGCATGAGTTTCAGAACAATTCTACGGGGTTGTCATTCTCCATGTGAAATCACTGGTTTGGTCTTCTTGATATAAAGCCCGAAATTGTGTTTTCTTAGGGAAAGTTAGGCTCTTGATGCCTTAGAATTGTAACTTCTGGGGTTGGCATAGGTATCTTGTTTTGAACTTACCTTGGTGCAGTTGTCATATAACAAAGTGAAATCCAATCATTCCTATAAGCTTACTCACGACAATCGTTTCCACCTAGGTACGAACTTTGTGTTTTGCATTTTGGTAATTTGTTTCTCCTGCCCACAATCATGATATGATGTGAGCTTAAATGACGAAATGAGGATTTATCTAGCTGACCCCAACTTATTTGGCACTGAGGCGTAGTAGTTGTTGTAGTCACGAGTCAATTTTGATTTCACCACTCTCTTTTGAGGGGTGGAAGTGAAGATTTATCGTCTGCTCACTGTTTGCAGTGAGCTGCCATTACTTTGCCTTGTCTGTTAGTTTTCTTCCCTTAATTGGACTAAATCTGCTCAAATCTTTGCTAACTTAAAGGATAAATCAAAATCTTGGATGTTCAAGCATTTATAATATTTCGTTGATCAAGGCTTCCATCACTTATTAGATACTCACACAGGATGTTAACACCGAACTAATATGTGAGTTTAACCATCGTCAAGTGATAAATTGTATGTAAGAAGTACATATCATGTATCTATTGATTTGGTATAGATACCGGTGTGTGTAAGCTTTTCCATGCCAACAACCAAGTACTTGTAAAAACATTTTATGTTAATGTAATCTCTGCTTTGTTGCTCGGACTCTTCAAACTGTTTTGTGCTTGTCGGATCCTCCAAAAGCACTACTTTTCTTGACTACTTTTGGAGGATCCACTATCCAGCATGGGTACGACAGCATTTTGGAGAGTCCGAGCAACATATGGGATCTCAGTGAGCTTATACTTATCCATTGTGGTTACTGAAAACAGGACTAAAAGTACAGACGAAAGATTCAAGGATGTTGAAGACGGGCAAGTAGAATCAAATACTCTGCAGAAGAAAGAGATGGCTGGACTGAAGCAAAATGGGATAAAGACATTTAGCAGGGTAATAAAGCAATGGAACGATATCGAAAATGATGAATGCACCATTTGTTTGGGCCAATTCAAGGTTGGTGATAACCTAATGCATATGCAATGTGACCACAAATTCCATTCCTGTTGTTTGGTTCCATGGTTGGAGAATTATGCCTGTTGCCCTTGCTGCAGATTTGAGATTGTCACTTGAAAAAAAATGTATCGCGCATAGTTTGTATATATGGGATATAAAATGAGCTTAAATAAAGAAATCGGGATTCATATAGTTGACCCCAATTTGTTTGGGACTGAGGCATGAAGTGAGGATTCATATAGCCGACTCTAACTTGTTTGAAACTGAGGCGTAGTAATTGTCGTTGTTTGTGGAGTTTGTATAGATGAAGTTTGAAATAAGAAGATTGTATCATTGGAATTTGGATCAAGTACTTGGTTACTAGAGAAGTTTGAGAACTTAATTACTTATTATCTAATTCTTCCTGCAACATTTTAATTATTTAAATCTGCATTCAAATTCACACATTAATTCTAATGCACATTGCAAGATTCAGATATGAATTTATATTTAGATATCTTAATCTTAATAGAAACAAATAAAGCCATAGACTATTTTCAAATAAAATATTCTGAAATATTGTGTAACAAATCTTAACAGATTTAGATAATTAAATGTTAAAACGGTTATTACTTCAAATAATTTGTGATTAGTGGACGGTAAAAAATCGAAAGTGCACATATCAAATAACTAAAAATTAAATATATTTAGTCAAATATCACAAGGACTAAAACTAGAATTTACATATAAAAAAAGGAACTAGAAATGTTTTTTAATTTCGCATCTGGTGTCCAAATACACACATTGAAACCCACAAAATTTAAATTTGCGGGGCTTTAACCCGAGACAGCGAGACCTCTGATTAAGGATAAATGAGTACTTAGCACTCTAGCACGTGAACTTAGAAGTGTTGTTAATCCTAATTAATTAACACACTAATTTGGAACTAGAAAAATGAAACGTCATCGTTATGTTATATCCCAACGTTTTAAAACTCCCAACGGCTAGTTTTTTCACTGACCGTTTGAGAAAAAACTTCTTCAAACCTCAACAAAAAGCCTTCACCATCATCATCAAATCAAAAACACAAGAAAAAATTCACATTTAAATACAAAAAAACTATAGGTTAAATTCACATATCAAAAAAAAAATCTCATTGAAAAGAAAAATCTCATTTAAAGGCTTCTTTTTTGATTTTCAAGAATGGTTTATTCATACACACCAACATACTATAGCTCACTCCATGATTCAATTACTTCTCTTTGCAAAACTATTCTTCCATTTCCGTTCAAGAAAAGGCGAATACCCGCGATTGCAGCTGCTGAGCAGAGGTTATCGAAGCAGCAATCGGATAATATTAAATGGCAACAAGAATCTTTTCACCAGATTCTTAACTTGATGGGGCTTTTTAAAGAAGGGATCTTGGCTGAATCTGAAGTTTCTGCTTTCAGATCACATCTTCTCGATACGCTTATCGCGTCTCCTGCTGATTATGAACATTCTTCAATCTTAAGGGATAAGTTGATCTTCTTGCAGGTGAATTTCCCCCCTTTTTTTTTGTTTCATTTTGTCTCAGTTCTTGAAATTTGTGTCAGTTGGTGGAGTGATTGTTGATAGCTCAATTTATTTGTAATTTTCCAAATTGAACTGAATTTTCATCATTTGGGAATTGGGGTTTTTCTTTTGTTGTTTTTTCATGTAAAGCTTGACCTTTTTTAATGGTTGTTTTCGTGTAAGAGACGAGGTTCTATCGAAAATAACCTACATCTAAGTTAGGGGTAAGGTCGGCATATACTCTACCTTCCTCAGACCCCACTTTGTAGTTGTTGTTGTGTTATTTCATGTAAGGGCCGAGGGTCTATTGAAAACAACATTTATCTAAGGGGTATGGTCTGCATACACTCTAGACCCTACTTTGTTGGACTACACTGGGTATGTTGTTGTTGTGTTTTTCCTATAAAGCTTAAACTTTTATGGTTCTTCTTCTTGAAGGAGTTATTGGACAAGTACATTTTCCAAATTAAACTAAAATTTCAGCTTTTGGGAGTTGGGTTTTTTCCTTTGTTCTTTTGGTTGTTTTGTTTTTTTATAGATTATTGATTTTTCCTGTAAAGCTTAAATTTTTATATGGTGTTTTCTTCTTGAAGGAGTTGTTGTATGCAAAATGTATATCAGAGGAAGAGTATCATTCATCAAAGAGGCCATTATTGCAAAGGCTAGCAGTTCAAGGAGCTGAGATTGAGGCAAAACATGTTGTAGTTGGATCAAAGAAAGAAACTACAGATGATGAGTGGTCTGTTATAGATTTGAAGGATGAAAGATCCAATCTTGGCAAAGAGAATTCGATCTCGAGCTCGAAAGCTATGCAAAAGCAATCTTCTTCAGCTATTAAGCAGCAAATCAAAGGGGCTGCTTCAGTTTTTGGCTTTGCATCATCCAAAAAGGAAAGAGGTATACTTAATCCAGTTAGTGCAAATTGTTCCGAGAGAAATGAATTGGGAGTGTCGACAGAGAACCCTTTTTGGAATACTCATTTGAGGGAAAAAGATAGTGAAACTAAGTCTATTTTGATGGTGGAGAGCTTGCCTAATGACCCTGTGAAAGTGAAGAAGCAAAAGAAACCTTTTAAGGCACTGTTTGGTGTTGATGATCAACATCGTGGTGAGCCAGAATCTGAAGGAAAGTCGAAATCAGGAGGGAAGAAACAGTGGGGATTTGATGGATTCAAGAAGTGGAAGAAGAATGACTCTGAAGATGAAACAGCTCCACTGTCACTTGATGAGAAGTCGGACGGTGGAACTTACTTAGGCCAGCTTGTTGATGAACCTTTCGGAGAAGGTCCGGATACTAAACAGATCAAAATAAAGCTGCATCCTAATGGCGCCCCCTCAGATTTCTTTGTCGATAAGGTCTCATTCATACACATCCATTCGTTAAGAAAAGTAGATTCTAAAACTTATCGATGATCATAATCTGAAATTATTATTGTTTTATTGCACATTTCAGGTTTTAGGAGACAAAATCAAGAAAGAGCTATCAAGAATTCAAACAGAACTTGGTGCCAAAAATGCAAGCGTTGAGTTAACGTAAGCCAAGAACATTTTCTTTATGTTAGTACTCCATGCTAGTAGTCGTAGTAGTATTATTACTCTTGGAGTTTCATGTCCTTCGATTTCTGTTATTATCTGTTGTTTCTCGTACTTTGACTATCGTATTATTTTGTTGTAGTACTGTTCTATTACTATCTATTGTTGAATAGATTGGATTTACTAATGTGGTTTCATATATCAGAGATGATCAGATTGAAGCCATTTCAACTAGGCTACCAGTTGACAAGGCTGATCTGAAAAAGTTCTTCCCTAAGTAAGCACACTTCTTAAACGTTACCATTTCAAAAGTTGTGTTACATGTAGTACGTTGCTCGGACTCAGAGAAAACATTGTTACACCCGTGTTGGATCCTTAAAACAATGCACTAGTTTTGAAGAGTCCGAGCAACATAGACAAAATCAATTATCACATCAGATTAATTGTTCTGTTCTTTTTTCCTTGATGACTTTTTCAGAACATGGTGTGATCGATACGGAGACATCGTTTTGGATGTTGTAAGAAAGGAATTCAAGAACCATGTTGGAGAAATGGGAGGAGGAAACTCAAAAGGTGTAATTATCAGGGAAGAGAAGCAAAACTCAAAAAGATGGACCACATTTGATGAAGATGATTATGATGATGAGAATTGCCATCCAAATCTCTTTGCTCCTCAACAAGGTCATCATCATCATCATACATTTCATTCTGAACAAACCAAAAGCTTGAAGAATGGTGGTCAAGGTTATGTTAATAGTAGCATTGATAAGGGACTAAAATATAATCCTTTCTTTGATGTTTAAGAGAGAGTTGAAAGAAAGAAAGCTGAGAGCTAATCAGCTTCTTTTACTTATTTGTAGTTTATGTTAATAGTAGCCATCTATGTTCTTTTATTGGCTCTACAAGAGACATATATTATTCCATTTGTGAACCTTAAAGATGTGTTTAAACATTAATGTAAAAAAATCATCTTTGGATGGTTTTTTCTGTTTACTTTTATGCTGCAATATCTTTGTTTTCTTCTTCCATTATAATAATATAGTGACCATTTTATGAGTAAAATCATCTTTGTTCCAATTATTTCTAACAATTTTTAACCTTTTTAAAAATCATATTTCTAAATATTATGAGAAAATAACAAAATGGTGGTCCTTCACACGAAATTCCATCTTCGGGGATGCTCAAGCCTCTCAATTATTTTATTGAATTGAGATTACCTAGGAAATAAACCCTGATTCTCCTTGATTTTCACCATCATCGTTGAGCCCTTGTACTCGGATCTTATCATTCTTTTTAGAACGAAGGGAAAATGTAAAAAAAAATGATTGCTGACATGACCTTAGCATCTTAAATGTATTATCTCAAGATGAAAAAAAAAAAAAAAAAAAAAAAACAATGAATTTTAATTGCAGGCAAGACAGACAAGCCAGATCTTTGCTATGAAAGTTTCTACTATAAATATTATAGAAATAGATTTGGAACTTTCCCTATTTCATATATATCTCTATCTATTAATGAGAATCCATATGAAAATTCACCTATTTCCTAAGGCCACCACCAAGTTAAGTGGCATCTGCATTTGTAATTTTTCCCTCAATGAACATTAAAATGTGCCTTCTTAACATCAACAACACAACAAGGGTACATTGCGGAGCGAAAGCTGCCATATACATCTGTACAAGCTCTCCACAAAATTGTATGGGGGCAACGTCGAAAATGAAGAAAGGGAAGAGAGCCCCTTATTCTCTCACATTGTGCTGAGAATAAGGGAAAGGCAAAAGAACAAAACTTGGGAATTGATCCTTCCGTGTTCAACGTGCCCCGATAGGTGATATAACCCTTCCTAGCTCAAGATGCTTCGGGAAATAAACACCGTTAAGAGGAGCCTTCAGTATCCCTTCAGAAGTCATAGGATACTATACAAATAGCAAAATTTCTTGTTTCATAATAACAAATTATGGAGCCAGGTTTTAGCGAGGCGTTCCTTTTCTCTCTTCCTCTCTCTTTCTCCCCAGTATATACTAGATACCTCAAAGAGGAAGTGCTGCTGAGTTAGAAACTGAACCATCAACGAAACCATTTCGTACATCTCCCCTGCAAAGTGGACATACACTGCGAAAAACACCATGTTAGTAAAGGACAAAGGTGTTATCTCCTCCTTTAGTACCATTCTCTCTGCCGTGATGAGAGAACATAACTAATGTACAGGAATGTAAATTAAGAGATAGATGCAGTTTCAAGTTACCCATGTATCTCTTTGAGCCATTTATCCACACATAATAAATGAAACTCATGGTGACAAGGTAGAACTCGTATTTTATCTCCTTCCTCGTACTCGGACAAGCATATGTGACACCTACAAATGATGAAAGTTAAAACATCAAAGAGCAGTAACTTGTTTGTCATATAAAAGTACCACACAACTACATCACATCAGTTTCCAGAAAAAGAGAACAAAATCCCATATACTGCTTGAAGTCATAACTTATATGGCACAGACTGGTTTTAACTTGTTCTGATATAATGCATTCCTTCCAACTCATTTTCATTCACCTACTATTTTAATTAGTTCATAGAGAGAAGTGCATATTTCTTAATAGATGTTCGTCCGAAAAACATTGACCCCTTTCCTTAAAATAAAAAGGGAATCCGTCTTAACAATTCAGGTATATAAATTTATACTAAGCTATTATTAATGTATCTTCTAAACCAATTTCTCCAATTAGTTTTCTCATAGCAAATTATTATTTAAAACAATTTATACCAAACTCAATGCCTAACAAATCCAAAGATTCATCTCTAAAAAGCCAAAAGGGTCTATGACAATGAGATGGGGGCATAATATGCACAATTTTACAGGTACACAGAATGAAAAATGAACAAATAGTCCACCAGTAACAAAATGTTTTCTGTACAAAGCAACATTAATTCTCCTTCGTTCGTTTTTCATTTCTTTACATTACCTAACTCAAAAGCATCAAGGTGACACTGAAAAAACCATGATAAAGGAAGTGCCCATGAACAGAGAAATACTTCTAATACGCAAAGGACTATATGTTTTAGACATTGTATTATTTGATCCTTTGTTTGGTAGGATTTTCAGCTTATGTATAACTAATACATCGCAAAACATGGTATTAGTAATACAAGGGCTATTAATACATGGATAAGCATGGTTAAAAAAAAAGTGCCTTTAATACACCAAACCTAACAGTGGATGAGAAATAATACATATGCATAACTAATTCCGTCATTACTAAAACAAAACAGAGCAAACAGCGCCTTTCTCTTCATATGACAAAAGGGAAAACGCCCCAGGGCAAAGTAGGAGACAGCTTTCATCCTATCTCTTCATTTCTCCTACCAAAACACAAAGGGATGGAGAAACTTACTGTAAAACATTGCTGCTAGTATCTACTTCCTCTGGTTTTGAGTAACTCTTCACTGGGAATGAGTCCACAACTGACTCTGGAGCTGGAAGTGATAGCACAGATAAGGACAACGACATAGGTTGACGATGTATTTCATCCAGTACCTGCAATTTGTCGTTAGTGTCAAAAAAGACAACTTCCAATAATGAATGAGAACCACAGATAAAACATGAGATTCTTTCAAAGAAAGAAAACATAAATGAATCTCTAAAACATGCAAATTAAGGGTTTTAACAGGTCTACATAACAAGCACTGAGTATTATGTATAGCAGTGTTGTCAAAGGCATGCTTAAGCCCTGAAGCGAGGCTCAAAACGTGTTGAACGCTTCCCTCGCTTAGTGTGCGCTTCAGTGTCACCATCAAAGTTCTAACACATACTTTTCCTTACCAATGAGCCTCTTTTGAGGAGGCAACACTAAACAGTTGATATTTCACTTTATCATAATCTTTTTTCAATTTCTTTGTTCATGTAATTGTCATTCATGCTTATAATTATTAGTCTTGGACTAACCATATATATTTGTATTTTTTTCTCCCTTTGCGCCTTTTTGAATTAAAGCACCAACGGACCTTAGAGCTTTTTTGCGACTTTGCTTTTGATAACACTGATGTATAGCTACAGATTAAGCAGACTTAAGGCAGATATTCATCTAATATATACTAGCTTCCTCTATCCCACTTCAGTTCCCTTTACAGAGGAAGCTTTTAAAGACGCACAACATGGTACAATTTTATAGAGATACAACTTTCAGTCTTTTGGAGGGACCAATGGACCAAGACCTGAATGGAATGTATCATGCTATATATTTATCACTAAAGAGATGATTATTAGATAATTCAAATGGTGTTATTTAGTTCTTGCTCAAAATTAAAAAAAATGTCCACCTCTTGGGGCCAAATAAGAATCCTGACAGCCAATAACATTCTTTCTTTCAATGTAAGCAGTAGTGAGTAATATTAATATAAATAATAATAATAATAATAATATTTTTATGTTAATTGCTCTATATAAAGCTCATATAGCAATTTATTGCTTTCTTCAAACAGTTATTTGAGAAGGTCCAAGCAAGATATATATTCAAATAGTCAAACTCTACAAAACTCAATACTTATCAACAAAGAAAGAAAAGACAAAACTTTGTAGCGCTCAATAATATCAACAATGGTAAATTTATTTGTTAGAAATAGCTGATTGTTGGTACTTCTTACGATGCCAGCATTTACCAAAACCCAGCTTTTAAAAGTAAAAGAGACCAAAAAAGCAATAAGGTAAATGGGGCTTGAAGTGAGAAGCGAAAAGCGAGAAGCAAGCACATGCTTCTTTGAAGTGAAATGCACAATTATGGGAGATTAGAAAAGATCAAACATAGAATCATGAGGTGCACACCTTAGTATAATAAAAATTAAATTTTGCACCTGAGGGTGTGATCATCATGGTCAATGAAGTGGGAGGAAAATCATGAGGTGCACACCTTAGTGCCTAATCAAGATAAAACTTATGGGAAATGAGGTGCACGCCTTAGTGCCTTGCCTACACTAAAGTACCGCCTAAGTGAGGCAAAATCCCTCCCCTGAGCTTCTTTAAGTTTCAGGGCTTAAGCATGCCTCAAATGAGTTGTTGACAATACTGCTTAAAACAGTGTCTTCCCCGTTCAGAGTTACCTATCTCTAAGTCCCGGAGAAATTTTTCCCCGTGGTGGAACTATCAACTTTTGGACATCCAAAAAGATTTTGTATGCGGCAGTCATAAGATTTACAAAGCACTTGGAGCACACACTATGAGAAAACAATGGACTGCTTGAGCATTTAACGGACAAAACTGTTCCACATATCAAACATCAGAGGCGGATGTTTATGGGTTCCTACTGCAACATCAAGTTAATATACAATAGTAATTGGGTTCACAAATGCAAAAGCTAATGAGTCGCTGTGAACCCATAAACTATGCTCTACATCCGCCACTGTTAAACATTGTGGAGAAGCCATAAAGAAAATAAAAAAGTTGCATCATGAAAAGTTACCTCAAACAATGCCTCAGCAAGCATAACTATTCGGGATATACTTGCACGACTGCCAGATTCTCGACTCATTAAAATTGTCTCACATGAACATGGGCCATCTGTGTGAATCCCACTTGGACAAGTGGCACTTCGATGATCACTAGCAATAAGACCAGTAGGAAGTCTTTCCCACATCTGTGAAGAGATAAACCAGAATTTAGTCGAGCAGCAACCAAACTTCCCACTGCAGAAAAAATAAAATAAATCACATCACCTCAGATCTGGAATGCCGTCGCCGTTCATTCCGACTTCCATTTGATGGAAAATTTCCTCCAGACCCCTCATGAAGGGAATTATCACTAATGTCCAGCAGTAACCTGTCATGAGATGCAATATCGTCTGAGTTATCATTTGGAAAACGGAAGTTACGAGGATCAGCACGCCTCCTAGGACTTCTCCTTGAAAAAGAATCCCAAAAAAGTCTTCTACTATTCCGTCTTGCTTCACGACTACTAATTTCAGCAGGAATATTAGAGAAAAAAGTGGGAGAGGCATTCGCCATGTCAACATGAAGTGCACTTCCATCTCTTACACCCTCTTCCCTGTCTGACACCAGAAATTCGAAACCTGAAGGTGGTGTATCCTGACGCATATCATCTCCCACCAAATGTGGCGTAACTGAAGAATCCGAAAGAACTGATACAGAATCAGAATTATTGAAGATAAGAATTTCATTTGTGTGGTTTGCAACAAAATCTTCACTTGATGAAGACTCTCCATTTCCATGAGACAATGGACTGCTAGAATGAGAGTAACCGGCAAAAACTTGGGAGACATCTACATTCACTGTAGTGGCGACATTATTCACAACATCATCGTCTGCCCTTCTGTTCAAAGAATGTGGATAGCAAAATGATCGGTCATCCCGAGATGTACTAGCAGTTTCACCACGTTTACGTCCAGGATTATATTGAGTGACTAATTCCATGTCTTTGGTTGAGTTTTCTCTTCGATTACCTCCCTGAACATTGCTTGAAGCGTCCACAGATGTAGATTTTTCACTATTTACCAGATTGCTTGCAGAGGAAGCTCCACGTTCAGCTTGGGAGGGAATAAAATCAGGTGAAGGGTTCTTCTCGGAGTTTTGGAGCTTTCCAGTGTCAGCATGTTCTGCAGAATCCACCAGCATTTCAGCTGGATCTTCTTCCATCTACAGAGTAACAAATACAAAATATAAGTACATAGCTTAAGAGACTGCGTATGGGAATACAAGACCAAAAATATCAGCCCGTTACTTGATTAAACACTTCTTTCAAGATAGAAAAGAGCATGAAGTAAATACTTGAATGACACAGTTAGTAAATAACAAAAATCAACCTGAATTTGTAGGATATCTAACATAGTACAGACAATACATGTGAAAAATAAACCAAGAAATACCACTATTTTACATAGAATCAAGAATTTTCCTGACGGCCTTAGAGTAAGACATTGAAATTTAAGTGAATTCACCCAAACATACCTATAAGAAACAGAGCCTCCCACTCACATAAGATATTCAGCACCGAAGTCTCTACTCTCCCACAATCTAGATAACTGCAGCAGGAGATTCCTCGAAGGCTGTTAGATTGATTCTCATAGTTGCTGACTACTATTTGATATCCATACTAGTGGTAGCAATGAAAGACACCTTAATTGAAATGGTCACATCAGTGTCAATTTATTTACTAAACTCATTTCTTATTTGCTTTTAAAATGAGGTTAAGCACGGATGACAATGAGAAATACCAAGCAACGACGGAAGTGCACTATTGTATGGACTATAGCTAGGAATTCTACTTTAGCAACCTAAGATCTAAGAGTAGAGAAGATCACTTTGTGGAACCAATCTGATCGACTTAACAAAATCTCTCTATAGCATTACTCATGAGTTTAATCCTAGACCGCTGATGTAATAGAATCATGAAAACATAAAAGTAGCAATGTCAACAGCACAATGCTATGTCAACTTCAAACTCAGGTACACAATCTTTTGTTGTTCAGATAAATAAAACCCTTTAATATCCTTGTTTCCGATGACTGCATCTAAACTTCATCAAGGGAAACCTAATACACAATATAAGTTCCAGTTCTCTCCACCTTCTCGACTATCCTCCTTCCTAGCAAGCTAAAACAGACTATCAAGGTAACTTTCACAATACCAATTCTCTGATTATTATCTCATTAGCCAAAACATCTAGCAAGAACCCGAGGGCGCAACCTAGTGGTCAATAAAGTGGACTAAAAACTATGAGGTCTTAAGTTCAAATCCAGCTCCAGAGATCAAAACATTAGGTGATTTCTTCCCATCTGTCCCAGCGTTGGTTGACGAGCAACCCAATACCTGTATTTGTGGGAGGTACGCAGGTATCCCATGGACTTAGTCGAGATATGTGCAAGCTGGCCCAACACCACAATTATCAAAAAAGAAATTCTAGCAATTTCATAACCCATTTTCCATTTTGTGCATGTTATCCTAAGGCAACACTAAACTTCCCTGATTCAATTGAATAGAAATGCTAGAAAAATAAGCCCTATAAATCACAATATGAAATTAACCATCAAAGGGCTATCAAAAAAACAAAATTCAAATTCTGGGTATATCACCGAAATTCATAATAATCCCAATACACCAAAACCACACCATCAAAAACAAATCTTGAAATTGCAATTGAAAATTTTAAAACAAACAATCCATCATTACATTACATTTCCAAAGGATTCATTACATTACATTTCCAAACAAAACAACCATAAGGGGTTATTTTTTTTTTACCTCAACAGCTGAACGACGAGAAGATGGAGAAGCACCACATATAAAAATGGATGCAAATGTTCTTTTTGTTCGATTTGAACGACTTGAGCGTGACCCCAAACGACTACTCCCAGAACCCATTTTGATTTTTGAAATCAACAACTCCTTGTTCCTCTTGCTAGAGAGAGAAATGGAGGGGGAGGGAGAAAGTGTAATGGAGGTCTTTCTTCTATTTTGTAGGTTGGAAAGTCACTCTCCCATTTTCAAGTTCTTCAAAAGCAAGAATCCATTTTATTTTTTTTTACATGTTTTCCCCTCTTTTGTTTTTTTTGTGTGGCACAAGACAAAATGGTGTTTTTTTTTTTCTTGAGGGAAAATAATGTTTTTGTTTTTATGATAATGACTTGTGACTATCAAATTGATTTGTGGTTAGGACCTAATATTGAATGTGATGGTTGTAATTAATTCATTTGTATAAATCTTTGTGTATGAGAATCTAGAATGTTATGATAGGACTAAGTATGATGTTGACATTTTTTATTTTTCTTCCGTTTTTATTTATATGTTATCATTGTAGATTTTACGCCCCTTAATAAACTAGGTAAGCTTACCTTTGTATCTTTATTTAGTGTTCTCTTAAAGTCAAGTTTTGAATAAATGAACATGAATTAATTTACTTTAATTGACTAATTTGACCAATGAACATAAATTAATTACTTAGTTTTTCTATATTGGAAGATGTATATTTTCAAGGCTAATAATTTTCAAAGGGTAAAGTAGGAAGAATAATGTCATTTATGCATTGATTTTTTAAATGACAAATATTAAGGACAATCTATTTTTAGTAAAGATGACATATAAATAGAAACACAGAGGGTAGAATTTAAATTCATAAATTTTGTAAGAGTACCGATAAGTTTAGAAGATATTACCTCTTGTTTCTTCTTTTTTTTGTGTGTGTTGTTGTGTATTTATATACAGTAAAATCTCTCTAAATAAATATAGGCGGGATCATGAAATATTATTATTTTGTAGAGTTATTATTTAATCGACAAATTAATATTTATTAACTTAAAGAGTATTTCGGCACCGAAAAGATTGTTCAGGGATGAAATCTCAAAGAATTTGAAAGAACCCACTTGTGAAACATCATTCATGAACTTGAGTTCATGATTAATGATCTCGATTGCCGCAATAAAATGGACGTTAATAACCTATTGGATGGGTGAAATGATAAATGTTCAGAGATTCAGAGATAGATCAAATTGTGGATATCATTGGAAAAATAATGTTGATAATAAAGTTGAAGATGATACAATACCTTTGAAACCAGTTACACGTAAGAAAACACATGCATCGAGAACTCTACACAATTTTATGGTGCAATTAGAAAAGACAACACCGAAACTTTTGGATGCAATAAGAAAAGTTAGAGATGATCAGCTTTAACTAGATTTAAATTTTAACAAAAAATAGAACATAGTAGAATCATATTTCACTAATTTTTTTTTAGATATATTTGTACTTTTAAAGAATTATTAATTTATAATATTAATGGACCATATATTTATATAGGAATGTTCTGAAAATATATTATCTTATTATCTTATTGAAATGAGTAATTTTTCCTATTGGCCCATGTCGGAACCGGGGGAAATTATTATCTTAGTAAGATTATTAATTAATCGAGTATTAATTTAGTGAGGTTTTACTCTTTATACTAACCTACTCAACAAGTGACTAGATATGAAATATTTAAGGGAAAATTAGCTAACTAGTCAAAATCCCTAACATAATTATTAAAAACAACTACACTTTAAAATAATTATTAAAAATGTCAATATTTTAGCAAATAAAGTGTATCCTAATATAATTCATTTTATCTTCCTTTTATTTCTCAAGCCACTCTGACTTAATTTGGCTCCATTGCCCACTTTTTTCTCTCACGTTTTTACACTCCATTATCCACTTTCTCTCTCAATTTTTTTTTTACCCAAATTCTCTCTCTTCAAATCACCTAAAAATTTCCTTGTTTAATCGGATTCCATTTTGAAAATTTTCTGTAAATATTTCATCCTATTTCTATTTATGCAAACAAGAAATCACGCAACAAAGACAAATTTTATTGGTAAAAATTATACTTTGAACTTGAAACAAGCAAAGAGATTAATAATAAAAATTTAATTATTTTTTGAGTTGTTCAGCATTGTGTTGCTAGATGAATCAATCTAATTAGTATTCTTTTTCAAAAAAATTACCTATTTTTTTATACAACTCATAAGCCAACTATAGTTTATTTGTGTATTCATATTATCTATATCAACAAGTTTTATACTTTTTGTTTTCACTTTGTAATTCAATCTCAATTTGTATACCAACATGTTTGTATTTCTTTCTTAATTTGTTTTCATCCTAACTGTATGCTAACATTTTTGTATTTTATTGGGTATTCATTTTGTATTTCAATCTCAATTTATATGTCAACAAGTTTGTATTTGTCTTTTGTTTTGTATTCAACCTGATGATATACCAACACGTTTTGTATTTTATGTGCCATTTACCTTTCGAAGTCACTTTGCATTTCAAATAAAGAGAGTATTTCTTTTGTTTTCATAACTTTATATTCAATCTCACTTTGTATTTATAACTTTGTATTTCCATTTCACTTTTGTATTCATATATTATTGTATTCATCGTATAGTTCCTGATCGATTAGTTTCTATTCATCATAATTATTTTGTATTCTTCACAGGTAGTTTATTAATGCAGCCTCATATTTGTTGCGCCGTAATTTTCCTATTCATAGGAAAATCACTTTTTGAAACGTTCTAAGTATAAAACAATTTAAGAAAAATACCTAGAAAAGAGTCGTCACTTAATTTTTTAAAGAAATTAAGAAAACTTACAATTTCCAAAGATTTAAACAGAAAAAAAATCATTTGAAAATACCAAAGAGGGTTCGGAGTTCAATTTATACTTCGAGAAGGGTTTAGGCATTCGAAGTGTCCGCTAACACGCGGTTGACCTGTGACTTGACTAATATGATTTTTTGACTAATTGTAATTTATAAAAATAATAATAATAATAATAATAACTTACAATATAATTAACTTTTTGAAAATAATTAAATAACACATTCAATTTATTTATTTATTTATTATTATTTTTTTTTTTAAGGAAAAAGGGACCTAAATGAAACAATGGAATTAAACGACGAATGAGTAGAATATTAATAAGATTAGATTCATGTAATTCATTTTGGAATAATAAGTTAAACCAATTTAATAAGTTAAACATGAAAATCAATTTTTCATTAACTAGCTAACATTTTTGCGAAAACGACCCAGTAGATGCGTGTATATATATATATACACATACACATACACACCCCTGAAAGGTTTTGACTAACTTGACCGACAAATTTGATTGATAAAACAAGTGAATACTAAAATATGAAATATATTAAAATTTAAATTAACACAAAGGAAATAACTCGTCTTTTGGGGACTCTAATTAAGTTAATTAATAATTCTAAAATTAGAGTTAAGGAACAAACAATAAACAATCGCAAGTAAATAATTAAAGGGTAAGAAAAATTAAATTTTGGGCCTTTTGGGCCTATTTCGTCGGGATTTTTTGAACTTTTGCCCAATCCCCTTTTTGGTATACACTGGCTGTATATCAGCGTGTATAACAGCGTTTTTACGCATTTCTTGCTTCCGAACACCTGTATACTGCCCAGCCCTGTATTTTTCACGTTTTGGACCTGTATATCAATGTATAACGCTGTATACAGCACGTTCTGGACTTTTTCGGAGCCTGAATATTCAAGTTCCAGCCCTATGTGCTGCCTCCAACCTGTTCACTGCCTCAAATTTTGGCTGACTCGATAAAGAGGAAAAACAAAAATCGAGCTTTTATGGCTCAACTCAGAAATGCGGGGAAGATAAGTCCACCATGGATTCGAGAGGGGGTTCATACAAGAAACGAAAGAGGGGACAAAATTAGTATGTTGAAATAACAAAAAATAAATGAGACATGACTTTAATTGAAATGAGAATAACTTAAGAAGACAAAATGAACTAACTAGCTAACTATATATACATGTATATTAACAAACAAGCACCTAAAACTTAAACACTGACAAGCAGGCTAAACGATGATAAAATCAAACAAAAAAAAAAAAAGCTAAGAAAATAGAGAAAATTTAGCACTAAGCTATTAAAGTTCTAAACAGAGACACACATATATATAACAATGAAAGTTGCAAAGAAATGGGCATGGGCATTATAGGAGTAGATCCTCTTATTTTGAACAAGTAATTAGCATTCAATAACAATTTGAAGTTTAAAAAGGGCTTCTAAGGAAACAGTCTGCTTCTAATGAAGATTTTGTAAACTAAAAGAAAACATGGTAAGCTGATTTTTATTCTCATTTTATATTATATACTATAAAAAAAGAAACCATAAGCATGACAAATTCGAGCCGATGGAAGCTCAATGAGATCAAAGGATGCACGAAGAGATTATGCTAACAATGCGTTATTTAGCGCAAGCCAACGTGAAATTTTATTCACATGATACCATTAATAACAAACCACAGATTTAAGGAAGTGTATTAACATAAAAATGTTTATTTAAAGGAGGAACAACTATGATGTTGAATAAAGTCTCAGATTTTAACTAATGAATAACAAACTGAGGTACACCTATCTAGGACAGAAGAGAAAAAATAAAATATTTGCAGCCCATTTCGAGACCTAACAATAGTTTCTAGCAAATAAAGAAATAGACACTTAGAGGCGATTTAGCGATGAAATCATGATCCCAATTAAAACAAGACTAAGACGAGATTCTGACATAACATCATGGACAACACTTCAAGCTACGACCATACTCAAATATCGATATGATGTGGATGGAAGGTAGGGATGCAAAGTGAGAAGGGCGGAAGATAGTGATACACTACGTAAACAGGGAAAGTGTGAAATAGTTTAATCCGAAGCAACACTTGTTAAATAGATTCAATTAACCCTATTGTAATTAACAACAATGCAACCATCAAAGATACTGCTGAAACAAGTCTAAATTTTCTAGTTAAGTAACCATTACTTGAATCCAAAACTTGATTTAGAAGGAGTCTTTACCTTTCTTGAAGCAGCGAATTAGGACGGTTACGAGTTTGGAGCGACTGAGACTTCCAACGACTCTGAGAGATTCCGATGGACAAAACGAGAAGGAAGCCAGAGAGGTGAATCTCTTTTGAGCTGTATTTCTAAACTAAGCTTTTTCTTTAATTTTCAAAAATAATCTATGTTTTACTCATCCATTCCTTGCCCATCCCTTTTTTGGTGCCTAACTAGGAACTATTTATAGAAGGGGAATTCGGGTTCGGAATTGGGGACAAGGGTAGAATAGGAATTCAAATCCAAACCTCCAATTTTTGAAATTTTCCCCTAGGGATGGGAAAGGCTGTTCTTGGTACAAGATTTCAACAAAATCCCGTGAAATCCGAACGAAAAGACGAGGGTGGATGGTTGTTGCAGCCGCGAATTCCAGTGATTTTCGCTGAGTTTCGTGAAGAAGACGGGAACAGGTATGGGCAGTGGGGTCGTCTGGTTTGGTGCCGCTCTGTGCTGCTGTAAATTTCCGCGATTTTCGGGTCTGCCGAACTGAAGAACGCAGGGCAGGGATTTGATTTTTTTTTTTTTGCTGGAGGAAGAAGAAGGAACGTAAAGGGTCATATGGGTTTGCTGTATTGTATTGTTGGTGTGGGTATGGGCTGGAGTTGGTAGAAATGGGCCTGGGAAACGTTTAAAGGAATTTAGGAAAATGATGTGGGCCATTTGGAAAAATGGCCCAAAATAGGAAAGGGGTTAAAATTTTATTTTATTTTTTAAATATTGGATTTAATTTAGATAAATTAACATTAGTTAATTATCGAGCTTCTTAATCTTAACAAAACATAATAATTAATTATATTATAATTAATTTAATTACAAACTAATGAACCCGAACTTATAACTATAATTTAAACTAAGTTAAATTAATAAAATGTTTAACTAAAATGTAAAATCTTTTGATGATTTTCAAATATTTATAAAATAACGTGATTATAAAAATACATACATTTATTGTTAAAATTATTAAATTTATTAAAATGATAAAAATACGCTAAAATAATTTGAAAGTACCTTGAATTTCATAAAATTCATTAATTCAAAATTATGACCCTTACCTCTAATAAAGTATTTAAAATATAAAATCCTTCCGAGATGATTTTGAATACTCATAAAATTCATTGATTATAGACATAACTAAATAAAACATATATATTATGAAAAGTGTCAAAACTATTTAAAATAATTTGCAAACAATGTTTATTTTATTTTATTATATATATATATATATTTTTTTTTTTTTTTAATTATTTATTTATTTATTTATTTTTATTTTTTTTGGGAAATTTTGTAAAATAATTATTTTAAATCGTTTGAAATTGAAGAACCTCGATAATTAATTTATATTGTGGAGGGTCAAAATTGAGTGTCAACAATATTCTATAGCCATTTTTCAATCACTTCTAAACATATTAAAGAACCGAAAATTAAAAAAATACATGATCGTTATTTTGTGTTTCATAGACAACCTCTAACTTTAAAGAAATCAGTGAAATTCACTTTGCTATCCAAAACTATTATTTCAAAAATCAGTTGAATTCAGTTCGACAAAACTTGAATATTATCAATGGAGTGATTTATTCCAAAACGATTATTTCAAAAATTCGATATTGAAAATTTTAAGAACAATGGAGAAAGATGCTTGAAAAAACAATGGAGAGAGACGCACTTCGTATTTCTCCTTGAAAATGTAACTGATGAGATTTTTATCTTTTTTGAAATATTATGTCCCATAATTTTCTCCATTTTGTTGTTAAATATTTGTATTCTTTCAAATTAAACAAATTAAAAAAATACATAACTCAACCCTATAACAAACTAAAATATTGACATTTTAAATAAATATTAAAATATAGCTAAGGAGTCCTATTGGATACTAAAATATTGCTCTTTTGAAAATTTCCCCAAGAATTACGCGAATAAAGTATCTGATTTTAATGGGTCAAGTTCTCTAAAAATAATCAAAGCCCAATTATTTTGGGCTTTTGGATCCAATTTAGGCCCAAATTAGAAGAGTGGAAATTGAAAAACTTTTTTCCCTAACACTACAAAGCAGTAGCTCGAAGCTCCTTGAAAACTCACTTGAACCACCGGTGCGCCGCCGTCTTCCGTCCTATCTGCGGCAGTTCACCGAGTTAGCGGTACTCTTCTCTCCTTTTATCAAGTTAGTCATTGATCTTCCGTCCCATTTTGCGCAGTTCATCCCTTTAAACCCTATCTTTTTAGCAGCCTAAAAATATTTGCTAGTTGTGGTTTAACAATGAAATGTTTCGACTGATAAGTTTTACCTGTGCATAATGCTCCAGTTTTCGGCTTTGTTTCGTTTGTAAAATTGTGTTTTTCTGCAGCTGAGTTTTTTATTTGAATTAGTTGATAATTAATAAGGTAAGTGAATTATTTTGCTTAAGCAGGTAGTAAAGAGATATGGATGATAGTTTATATGATGAATTTGGGAACTATATTGGTCCTGAAATAGAGTCTGATCAGGAAAGTGATAGGGAAGAGGAAGATGATGAGCTTCCCGATAGGAGTGATGATGAGAGGGCTGCATCTGATGGTGAGCAGCCTGGTGCGTCAAATGGATGGCTTGCCACTCAAGATGATATTGACATGGATAACCAAGTTGTTCTTGCTGAAGACAAGAAATACTACCCAACAGCTGAAGAGGTTTATGGTGAAGAAGTTGAGACGTTGGTCATGGATGAAGATGAACAGCCACTTGAAATGCCAATAATTAAACCGGTGAAGAATCTCAAGTTTGAACTTGGGGTGAAGGATTCGTCCACTTATGTTTCGACTCAGTTTCTCTTAGGTCTGATGTCGAACCCAGCATTGGTTAGAAATGTTGCTCTAGTGGGACACATACATCACGGGAAGACCTTGTTTATGGATATGCTGGTGGAACAAACACACCATATATCTACGTTTGATCAGAACAGTGAGAAGCATATGAGGTATACAGACACAAGAATAGATGAGCAAGAGAGGAGGATATCAATTAAGTCTGTTCCTATGTCACTAGTCTTGGAAGACAGCAATTCAAAGTCTTACCTATGTAACATTATGGATGCTCCCGGCCATGTCAACTTCTCCGATGAAATGACTGCTGCTTTAAGACTTGCAGATGGGGCAGTTTTGATTGTTGATGCAGTTGAAGGAGTGATGGTAAGTTCTTTTTCATTTCTACAGTTAATTCACTTTCAAATGATAGCCTAGTAGCTTAGAGCATGTTTGGATTGTTAGGTGATTTTAATCAAAAATAGTTTTGAAGCACTTTTGTAGTATTTGAGTAAGATAAAATAGTACTTTTAAGCACTTACTTTTAAGCCAAAATAACAAAAATAATGCAGAAGCCATAAGTTAGGATTCTTAATTTATGACTTATGCATATATGCCCATCCAAACAGTCTCTTACTTGTTTCAGAGCATGAGGCAAAGTTTAGGATGCTAGAAGGTATAGCCATCAAAGCATATACTTCTAAAAACTGGTTTTGTTTTATACGGATGGTGACCTTGAGTTGCCAGCCTACTCTGTATGTGGTGGAGTTTGTGAGTTGCAACCAAATATATAGTTTTTAACTTGTACGTATAACCATGCAGACTGTAGACAGTATATCTAAGCAGATCTATCCTGGAAAGTCAAGTTATATCCTTGAGATGACTCTACTGTAATAGTAGCTAGTCTTTATACATTATAAGTTAGTAATTTTATTTCTGCCCTGCAGTATCCAGTACAGTGATTCTGAATTGCCAATCTTGCCATCTACTGGAATTCAGACATTGTTGTGGGAATCACATAGCTGCTAGATAAGATCTAACAGGTGTCTTCACAACTAATTAATCAAGGAATAGAGTACTAAGCCTCCACAAAAGAGAGTTACAGCATACATGTCTACACCTTAATTTTAAGCATACATGAAGCACAATTTACATTTGGAAAAAAATGTCAGAAGTATTGTCAATTAAATTTGGTACTATATATAAAACAATGTTTTGGAAAATATTTTTTCTTAATGCCAGGGAGTTAGGAGTGTAGAAGTTTAAAGCGATGTACAGAGATTTAAATAGCCTGATAAAACATTCAACAAATGGAGTGCCTTATATATTCATAATACTATATTGTCTTGTGCCCAATGGAGATTGGGACACTCTAAACTAGCTGGTATGTGGGGCCGAGTGTATAGATTAATGGAAGTCGTGATGTATGCAGGACATGGTGATTATCACTTGCTCTTGATGTAAGTTGCTTGTTATGTGTTTTCTGGGAGGCTTTGCAGTTTAAGGAAGTGTATTACCAAAATTTTGGGGATCATATGGGATATGGTGGGTTTTAGTTGGATTAAGTTAATCGGGTAGACGAGCTGGGTGGTAAAGTTACATCTTCTTTTTTGTTTTTATATATGGAAACCGTATTTGCTATAATTGAGTTCTATCTAGACTTTATCTGGTATATGTTCACTTGATAGTGGATAGATAGATCACTTACATTTTTTGCTTATGTCATTGGTGACAGGTAAATACAGAAAGGGCCATTAGGCATGCGATTCTAGAACGTATTCCGATTGTTCTTGTGATCAACAAGGTATATTTTCTATCACATAAACCCGGTGAAGATTCTAGTAATGTTGAGACTTTGTTACATCTAATACTTTATATTGTCCTTTTAGGTTGACAGATTGATAACTGAGCTTAAATTGCCGCCGAAGGACGCCTACTTCAAATTAAAGCACATAGTTGAAACTGTCAACAATCAAATTACAGCTGCCTCGTCCACAGCTGGAAATGCACAAGTAATTGATCCTGCATTAGGGAATGTCTGCTTTGCAAGTGCAACAGCAGGATGGTCATTCACTCTGCAGTCATTTGCCAAACTGTATGTTAAGCTTCACGGAATTGCATTTGATGCCAACAAGTTTGCTTCGCGGCTTTGGGGGGACTTCTACTTTGATCCTGATACAAGAAGTTTCAAGAAGAAACCGCCTGCAAGTGGGGTTGAAAGATCTTTTGTTCAGTTTGTTCTTGAACCTCTTTACAAAATCTATAGCCAAGTGATCGGAGAGCACAAGAAGAGTGTTGAAGCAACCCTAGCAGAACTTGGGGTGACACTAAGCAATGCAGCTTACCGTCTAAATGTAAGGCCTCTGCTGAGGCTGGCTTGCAGTGCTGTGTTTGGAACTGCCACTGGGTTTACTGACATGTTGGTTCATCACATCCCTTCTGCTAAAGCTGCTGCAGCTAGGAAAGTGGAACACATATACACGGGTCCAAAGGATTCAGCAATTTACAAAGCAATGGAGAATTGTGATTCCGCTGGCCCGTTGATGGTTAATGTGACTAAGCTGTATCCGAAACCAGATTGTAGTGTTTTTGATGCTTTTGGTAGGGTTTACAGCGGGGAAATAATGACAGGGCAGACAGTACGTGTTCTGGGTGAGGGCTATTCACCTGATGATGAAGAGGATATGACTGTAAAAGAAGTTACAAAGCTGTGGGTATATCAAGCTAGATACAGGATACCCATAAGTAAGGCTCCTCCAGGTGCATGGGTTCTGATTGAAGGAGTGGATGCCTCAATCATGAAAACTGCTACTCTTTGTAATTTGGAATTTGATGAGGATGTATACATATTTCGCCCCCTCCAGTTTAATACTCTTCCCGTGGTGAAAACAGCAACTGAACCTTTGAATCCTAGCGAATTGCCCAAAATGGTGGAGGGGCTTAGGAAAATCAGCAAGAGTTATCCTCTTGCAATCACAAAGGTTGAAGAGTCCGGTGAACACACAATATTAGGCACTGGTGAATTGTACCTAGATTCCATAATGAAGGACCTTAGGGAACTTTACTCCGAGGTGGAAGTGAAGGTGCTTTTATAACTTTCTCTTCTGTACTTGCCTTTGCCAGTTTTTACTTGTTACAGGACAAATACAAACTTTGTTGATATATAGGACTTTTTTGTCAAACTTAACTAATCTTGAGGTTCTTTTTCGTTGTGTGCGCAACATTCAGGTGGCTGATCCAGTTGTCTCGTTCTGTGAAACTGTGGTGGAGTCGTCTTCAATGAAATGTTTTGCTGAAACACCTAACAAGAAAAATAAAATCACCATGGTTCGTCTGTTAATATTTTGTTCTGTACAAGATGAGAAAATTGCTTTCCTCCTTGCTTACTTTTATTGCTTGTAGATTGCTGAACCACTGGAGAGAGGACTTGCTGAGGATATTGAGAACGGTGTTGTAAGCATAGATTGGCCTAGAAAGAAACTAGGTGAATTTTTCCAAACCAAATATGACTGGGATCTTCTTGCTGCACGGTCTATTTGGGCATTTGGACCTGATAAGCAGGTCTGATGTTGCATAGTTTAGATTACCACTTAGCTGTTTTGAACTTCCGCTAATGGTTGCTTCTATCCTTTAGTTGAACATAATCTGTTTTGACACTTCAAATATATTTGCAGGGGCCTAACATCTTATTGGATGATACACTCTCAAGTGAAGTCGACAAGAGTTTGTTGAATGCTGTTAAAGATTCCATCGTTCAGGGGTAAGTTGAATTTCTTAGTTTTGTGGTTTTCCCTGACCCAGATGCTGGACTAACAAAATCAACAAAATGTGAATAGGTTTCAATGGGGAGCTCGGGAAGGACCCCTCTGCGATGAGCCCATTAGAAATGTTAAATTCAAGATCGTTGATGCGAAGATTGCACCGGAGCCGTTGCATCGTGGAACGGGTCAGATTATTCCAACTGCACGACGTGTAGCCTACTCTGCTTTCCTTATGGCAACACCCAGACTTATGGAACCTGTGTATTATGTGGAGGTGTACTGTTTTCTTAAGTTTTTTTTATTTGGTAATGTTTTCATGATTAATTGTTTATTAAGTTCTTTGGATCACCAATATAAAATAAGGGGGGAGGGGGGAGAGGGGTTTAAAAATGTACATATGAGCTGTGTAAAACACATTGTTTTACGTGTTAGACTTAGAGTTGCTTCTCTAATCGATGCCCATATATATTAGGAAAAAGTGAACAGCGGAACTGTCACAACAGGATATTAGTGACACTCCTGCTGGGTTTATACTACGTTCAGATTGACAAGAAAAGTACAGATGTTGAGCCTGGTTAGGTTCTCAATTATTTACAGAAATAGGGATATAAAATTTCAACCAAATTTTGTTTAGAGATGTCTTCTTATGTGAAACTAGGGCTAACTTTCTGATGTCTTGCTTTCAGATCCAAACGCCCATGGATTGTCTCTCTGCTATATACACCGTGTTGTCTCGTAGGCGTGGACACGTTACTGCTGATGTTCCTCAACCTGGAACCCCTGCCTACATTGTCAAGGTTTGATTTCAAATATCTATAGCACCTTTGATTATTGATACAATGTTTTCATGTTCTAGCATCAGGATTCTCATGTGCACACCTCTTCTTTGTCAGGCATTTTTACCGGTTATTGAGTCCTTTGGTTTTGAAACGGACTTGAGGTATCACACCCAAGGGCAGGCATTTTGTCTTTCAGTATTTGATCATTGGGCTATTGTCCCTGGGGATCCTCTTGACAAGAGCATTGTTCTACGACCACTGGAGCCTGCCCCAATCCAACATCTGGCTCGTGAGTTCATGGTGAAGACAAGGCGTAGAAAGGTATATGTTCTTGCAGGGTTAAATTGAGTTATGGAAAAGTTATTTACCCTTGACGTTTTTGGAACAACGATTTGATAAATCTATCCCTTTCCTTTCCAGGGAATGAGTGAAGACGTGAGCATCAACAAGTTCTTTGACGAGGCTATGATGGTGGAGCTTGCACAGCAGGATGCAGATCTTCACCTGCAGATGATGTAGATAATTTAGTTGAGATGGTTCTGTATTAGTGCTTAAGGTGCATTCCTTTTGTATGTCATGTTGCGAACAACCTTTTGAAAGGTATAGATCATTGAGCTCCTTGAACCACATTATGTAATATTCCAATGCAGATTGGCAGTCCAAATCATGTATGGTTCTGACCTCCCTCACGTCCTTGAGCTGACCCATTTGTTGGGTGATTCCATGCTCTCATGTTCCGAGTGTTTGAGTCGGTTTCTTCTGTCACGGAGTAGGTTCTGGCATTGAGAATGAGGTTTCTGTATGCTCAATTGTAGTGAATGACTGGGTAACAGTTCAAATTCTTACTCTATCCTCTTTCGCATCTTCTTTGGATTCTATGTAAACTAAAGATTGAGTTCATTGTCCACGGTACCAGAACTTCCTTTTTCTTATATATCTATTTTAGTGGAACTGAAGGCAAGCGCCGATCATCAATGTTAAAGTCATCACCTATAGGTCACAATTTGAGCTGTTGAATCAGTTATTGATGCTTGCATTAAGTTAGACAACCTTTTTTTTAAGGTGAATTTTGTAACATTTGATCCCGGTTATGGATGAGAGTGTCATACCCTGATTTATTTTTGGTTTAAATCAACACTGAATTATGTATTCTATTGTGGATTCAACTCCAATAGAAAATTGAATGAATGAAAGATAAAATGAGTCATTACTTATTTTGCATCTTCAATAATAGTTGAAAGTACTTTGTGCACCATAATTGGAACACAAATTTCTATGCAACACATGGTTTCACCTATGAAGCGATAACCCCTCACTTTGCATTGCGATGAATTGAGCGTCTTAGTACTTAGAAGAAGTGAACCAAGTTTGAGGTAACTAGCATCAGAAGCGAATCCAGGATTTAAGCTCTCTACTAGCTCAATCTTTATTTATTACAATACAAGTAATTTTTCATACATAAATGTATGTTTTTCATTGAAAGTACTAGGTTTTTTCATTGAAAGAACTAGGTTCAGATGAACCTATAGCTAAATAACTACATCTGCCACTGGCAAGCACTCATACGACGGCGCGTGCATAAAGATTTGGAACTCTTTTATTAGACCATTCACAACAACTAAGAGATGTTGGCAATTACATAACCTTTGTTATGACATTGAAAAAGTTGGAACAAACCAACAATTCAATTTTTGTCTCACCAGAAGGTGAGGTTCAGTTTGAGTTTCCCTTTAGTCAGGGAATCATACAATGGAAGAATATTTGTTTAATATATGTACAAAAATTTGGCTCAACAGGTTGCTCCTATGTCCCTCAAGCTTTATTTCATCTTGGACTTGGGTTTAAATGGGAGAATTACAAAAAAGAAGAAGATAAACTTACCTCTGATGTATTTACTAAGTTGTCCAGAAGTAACCAAGTGATCATCGTTATCGCTGTTGTTTAGGTCGATATGTTTGTAAGCTGCCAAAATTGATATCGAACGTTGCAGCTCTAATCTTCAAGCAAAGATCTTAGATTTGCAAGTCCCTCTGCGGATATACTTTTCCTTATTCTTGATCTTTGAAAAACAACTGGAGGTGGAGGCTCGGAGTGAAAACAGACCATGACTACTGTTAAGTTGTCTATGGCACCACGTTTTTTGGCCTCGTCTACTATTTCCTTGCAGCATCTCTTTACATTGTTATGCTCCTGCAGTCTCCTCCGAGCAAAATCAACTGCATTTTGGCTTCGGAAAACGTCCCATATTCCATCACTACCGATAATCAGGAACTCGTCCTCCTTTGTCAACGTCAGCAATTTCAGTTCAGGTTCAGCGCTCAATGGTCCACCCTTCTCAACCTCCTTCAATCCTTTAATGTGCCAGTTACCTAATGCCCGGCTCACGCCTAGCTGTCCATTCAAATAGCCATCATCAACAAATCCACCTACTGACTCAATGCGAGTTCTTTCAGTAACACAACAAGGTCTGTGATCCTTTGACATTTCTATAGCTAGTCCATGTCGAGATACAACTGCTCGACAATCACCAGCATTTGCCACAAGTAGTGATCTGTTCATAAGACAACACATCACTATAAAGAATTTGATCAAAGTGGCTAATCACAGAGTAGACATGAGATGACTTAGGCACAGGAATAAATTACCTTCCAAATATCATTGCAGTGAGTGCAGTAGTGCCGGAGGACAAGGCTGAGTCAACAGAGCACGACTTGGCGAAGGCAGCATCCGTCTTTACAAAAGATCTTGTAACCACTTTCTCAAGTTCCAGGGGAAAATCAGCATCCTCGACAATGATCTTTGGTAAGTAATCACGAACAAACTGTGATGCTCCTTTCCCTCCATGTCCATCAAAGACCTGTCATTAGAACCATTCGCATTAGGCATCATCAGAGTAAGAATATTATAAAAAAAAAAAAAAAAAAAAAAACAGAAACAGAAAAATGACTTCTCTGTGCTCCTCCTCGTACCAAAAGAAAAAAAAAGGAACTCAATTTCATTCTAATCCATATAAATTTGACGGAACAACAACGGAAACAATGGGACATGGTCGTACGTAGGAACTAAGATATGCATTTGGAGACAGCAGAAGTTCAATTAATGGTGCTCCACCTACTGCTGTTCAATGGTTCATTCCAAGACTACCAGAAGAACAACACCTTTGCAATTCCACAGTATTTTTCGGTTAGATGATATACTCCTAGAATTTTTAAGAGTTGTATTATGCTTCAACTTGGGAGAAATATGGTCGCTTCAGTTAGTGTTTCACACTTTTCTTTGATAAGAAATACTAAGAACATTTCGCTCTACCTGAAAATACTTAAAAATATCTTCAGCATAGTATTTGCAACATCATGACGAAAGAAGCACCCGTATGGTGAAGACTTACGCCCCATCTCACAACTCTGATTAGTAGGGCACTCTAGTTGTGTGTCTACTATGTAGTGTTAATCTTTTTTACGCGTACTTCCTATGTTCATAAAGTAAGAGTTAAGCTGAACTTTATTGAGAGTTTAATTCAGCCTAAAAGTATACTGAGTAATAGTCAAAGAGTGACATATATGATGGTCAATGAGGTTAACGAACTTACTCCATAGAAAGAAATAGCATCCTCACCAAGTATATTAAGGCCAAAATTCTTAGCTAGGTCCGCAATACAGATGTGACTGTCTTCCATGTCAAGGCGACCTCCAATATCGGACCAATCTCCCGACCTAAGGACCGGGAGGAAGTTACTTAACAGTATTTGTTTCCGATCTGCAATAGTTGTGTCTTCTGAAATACTTTCCAGCTGCAGAAAAGGAAAGAAATTAATTGAAGCAAAGAAATAGTTTGAATTCAAGCAACAATCAGCTTCGATGATGTGACAAAAGAAGTGAACTTGTGCCAATACTCTGTTTAGGAAGCTAAGCAGCATGACTGTAGTCACATGAGTTTGTTAGAAACACCAAATGAGTGCTAATGCAAACTCTAAACCATTAGCTACAAATGGTGACAAGCGAAAAGATTCAAGTTGGATGATATAAGACACATCTTGAAATCGTTTATTCAGAAGACAACCGAACTCTATATTTACTTACTATAATTTCAAGAAAACAGAATTTGAAACCCATGATTTAGAAAGTGCAACGGATTTAATGGTAAGTACTCAAAGGTTGAACTCATCAAGTTTAAATCACAGATCGCCTTTGCAGACACACATAGAGACACAAAGATTGGGGAGAAAACAGTACACAAAAAGAGGTTAATAACCACATCTTTACAGTACTGTCCTTAAGGCATAAAAACACCATAAAAATCAAAACTTTAAATAGTATCAACCAATAGAACTCCAAATTGACCAACACTTACAACACAAGAAACTACTTACACCAATCAACATCCACATACAAACCAAAAAAGCCTTTCCCAATTAACTCAAAAAAGAATACAATCAATCAAGACTACATAAAAACTCAAAAGTGTTGAACCCATAAAGTTTAAATTATGGATCACCTCTACATACACACATAAGAGACACACAAAAAGTGTATCAGCATGATATCAAATCATCAAATGAAGAACAGACCAATAACCATAGCTTTAAGTACTGTCCTAAAGCATAAGTACACCATAAAAACCAAATCTTTACATAGTATCAACCAATAAAACTCCACATTGACCAACACTTGCAACACAAAAAACTACTTATACCAATCAACATCCATATACAAACCAAAAAAGTCTCCCCCAACTAACTCAAAAAAGAATACAATCTAAGTTCAGATAGCCAACCAACCAACCAACTGTGTTAAGGCATAAGTACACCATAAAAATCAAATCTTTAATCAGTATCAACAACCAAATTCCAAATTAACCAACATTTATGACAGCAAAAAAAAAAAAACTACTAAAACCAATCAACATCCATATACAAACCAACCAATTCTTCCCCAAAAGCAAATATTACAATTTTGAAAAAAGAATCCTTACTGGGAATGAGTTTCTCATGACAGAAGGACTAGAAGAAGTAATTTTTCCACAATTCTCATTTTGGGTATGTTGAAATTCAGCTTCAGAATGTAAAGATTGGTTCTTGAAATCGTCATCAGTGTTGGAAATGTCCAAATTTTCCATACCCTCATTCACTTTCTCTGAATCTTGAATGCACATGTTACTAGTTATTACACAATTTAATGGGCAACTTAAAGGGGCAAAAAAGGAGAAAAAAAACAAGAAAAAAAAGAGTAGAATATTTAGAGCAAGAAGAAGAATGGGTTGTTTGTATCAACTTTTAGGTTGAGCAAGTTGTTGGTATTGAAAGGAGCTAGTACATGTAGGGGAAGTGAGAATACATATGTGTGGAAATTATGATGAAAGAGAAGATTCTTTGGAATATGTGAATAATGGGGTCATAAAAACAAGGTTGTGCCTTACTACTCTCTTTCTTTGGTTCGTCCACTACTTTAAAAATAGATTTTTATATTTCGAACTTGACATAAACTATCAATTTCGTCTCTAAACTATTAAGAGTCGTAAAAACACTTATTTACTTTATTAACTAAATTTAGACACACCATCAATCTACAATATGACATAGCAAGTGGTCTAAGCTCTTATTATAGGAACATGTACTCTTGATAAAAAATCGAGAAAAGTATTGAAAACACCCCTAAACTTGACGAGAATTTAAGAATGCCAGATAGGGATGTTCGTGGTTCGATTTGGATTGGTTATTGGTTAAAACCATGACCAAACCAATTAAGTCGATTATTAAATTTCTAAAACCAAACCAAACCAAATGAATTACTCTCAGTTTGATTATTGTCGGTTTGGTTCAATTTTTTTTATTTATTCGATTTGAAAGTAATGAGGATATACGTATGTCGATAGACACATAGACTTAGTCTATAAACAATCCATATGAAAGCTAATGTGAATTCAGTTAACCAACTACGCAATACTAGAGTTTTATTATACGAATAAAGTAGTTTAATTAAGAGAAAGTGTGACTATCTTATGTGAGATAGGGTAGGAAAAGACTACAGTAGTAGATTTGATGGACTTGGACTTAGGATTGTAATAGTTAGGCTAAAGATTAAGTGTTGAACTTGAGAAAATGGTAAGTTATAGACATAAGTTAATTAAAATTAACAAAATATTTATATTTTATTTATGAATAATATATAAATAATTATAAAATTTATATATATATAATTTCTCGATCCAATTTAATTATTTTTGTGATTTTTTTAAAAATAAATCAAAACCAAACCAAATAGTATCGATTTTCAATTTTTTTTAAAAACTAAGTCAAACCAAATATATCGATTTTCTTAAACAATTTAGTTTGGATTGCGGTTCGTTTTAATTTTAACCATAACCATGAACAACCTTATCATCAAGAGTATATTTTAGTTCAGTTAGTCAAGTAAATGAGAGCTTTTAAGATTATCAATAATTTGGAGATAAAACCAATAATTCACTCCGAATTTAGAGATATTTTCAATATTTCTCTTATTATTTTTATTTATTGTTAACATTAATTACTTATTTTCAAAATTATTTTCTAAAATCTAAAATGATACATTATAATTAATATAAATTACAATAAAATATTTATATTAATTATTCTTTCCTGAGGAGACTAACAAAATCTAAAGTGAGCAATTTTAATCTAATTTTAAAACATATACAAACTTTAAGTTAAGATTATCGAATTCAAATGAACGTGAAGTTAAATTTGCACAATTTAATATACAATTACAAAATGAATTATTATCTTTATCGGGTTATTTTTAGATAGTATTAATTACGAAAAAATTATTATAACAGTTGTTGTTTGAAATATTACCTGCTACGCCAATTCAACTATTTGTATAATAGCACTAATATATATAATTTAATATATTTAACTAGTGAATATAATTATTTATAATGAACTGGCTTAATTTTTTTTAAGTGCTTCTTTTTCTTTTTGGAGATATTTAGGTTCGATATTTTTAATTTATTGTCGGTTCATACCAACTTACCAGAAACTTCAGGGCATTTAGTACCTTATTTCCACTTAATTAAAAAAAAAAAGACTTTTTTTGTCAACATCTGTAATCTGGAATTATCTTTTTATTCATTAAATAAATGAGAGAAAACTTCCAAAACATTGATCAATATGTCAGTTTTTTTTTTTATATAAAAAAAACAGCAAATTTGTCTCCAAAAGGAAAAAACAAGAATTTAAATAGATAAGTCACAATAATAATATATCTAATATAACCTCATAAACATAATTCGAAGAAAATCATAACTAATATATACACAAATTATATTCTATTTTATAAGGGTAGATAACAATTTTCAACATATCCTCAGATCAAGAAAAGCGTAACAAATGAATATGAACAGAAAATATAGTATTAAAAAAAGAAAATTTCAGAAATAGCAAATATAATAGACATAATAAGGCTCTATAGTTATAGTTTCGATAATTGCGTTTCGTAGCTACATTTTCATTTGCTATGGAGACATCAATTGCATATTTCTACTGGTTTATATATTTCGCTTCCGAATATACAAATAAAGTAAGTATATACAAATTTTATATTTATATATTTAGAAAATTTTCAGAATTCCTTTTTGCTTGCTAATATTTAAACAGGGTAGTTTATAAAATTATGAATTTATACAATCAAGAATATTCGAATTATACAAATTATTGATTAATACATATCAGACAAATTATACAAATCAGATGAATTATACAAATCAGACAATAGCAAGATTGAGCGAAACTATAGCTGTGAATTAGAATTTCCTTAAACAGTAACTATAATATTTAATATGATTTAAATGTTTGCAATTCTTCACAATTTTCCCTTAAAAGATCTTGACGAAGATAATAGAGAAAAAAATAATAACAACAAAAATACAACAACGTTCGAAATTAAAAAAATAGATAATAATAAAAAAAATTTAAAAAATTGTAGGAGAGTAATAATAATAATAACAATAATAATAATATTATTATTAATAAAATAATGTTGATGAACTTAAAAAAGCTAGACCGTGCTAAACTATATATTTACCTTCTTTCCTAATCTTCAACTTCTATCCTTCTATATAAGATCGCGTTCTCTGTTATTTCTATATCCTATCTAATTATTCACTCTAATACTTTTTCGACATACTTCTATCTTTCCAATTCTAAATCCACTATATATAGCCAACCCTCTCATATATCTCTTTATTGAAACGTTGATGCACCTCCTCTTCAATCTTTTTGGATCCCAAATTCCATATAGATAATATCATCATCATACATACAATAATAATAATAATTAAAAAAAAAAAACATAAATAGACAAAGGAGGAGTTAGAATAGTAGTCTATTTATATCAAACTTTCTTTCTTTTTTTTTTTTTTAAAAAAGAACTATAAAAAATTATAGAAGCATTAATAAAAAATAATGAACACAAATGGACAAGGAAGTAGTCAGAATCTTTTTTTTTTTTTTTCTAAAGAAGAATTTAAAATAATAAGTTAAATGTCCTCACTCAATTCTTTAATTTCTTATTTGCCGTAGATCTTTTTTAAGAAGTTTAATAAATTTAAAATAATAATAAAAAGCTTTATTCCTCCATTAAAAAATATATAAATTTTAAAAAAACAAAGAATGGAGAAAAAGAATTTAGGAGTGGAAGAGGAATGAGATACGTGTTCTTTTGCTGAGAAAAAACGTGGTAAATTGAATTGCAATATATAATTTTATTACATAAATTGAGAACCTACTCCGCCATCTTATATATATTAAATTGTTTTAACTTTAAAAATTATACGAAAAGTATTATAATAATAATAATATAATATATTATTATTATTATTAATAAAATAATGTTGATGAACTTAAAAAAACTAGACCGTGCTAAACTATATACTTACCTTCTTTCCTAATCTTCAACTTCTATCCTTCTATATAAGATCACGTTCTCTGTTATTTCTATATCCTATCTAATTATTCTCTCTAATACTTTTTCGACATACTTTTATCTTTCCAATTCTAAATCCACTATATATAGCCAACCCTCTCATGTATCTCTTTATTGAAACTTTGATGCACCTCCTCTTCAATCTTTTTGGATCCCAAATTCCATATAGATAATATCATCATCATCATACATATAATAATAATAATAATAATAACAATTAAAAAAAAACATAAATAGACAAAGGAGGAGTTAGAATACTAGTCTATTTATATCAAACTTTTTTTTTTTTTTTTTTTAAAAAAATGAACTATAAAAAATTGTAGAAGCATTAATAAAAAATAATGAACACAAATGGACAATGAAGTAGTCAGAATCCTTTTTTTTTTTCTAAAGAAGAATTTAAAATAATAAGTTAAATGTCCTCACTCAATTCTTTAATTTCTTATTTGCCGTGGATCTTTTTTTAAGAAGTTTAATAATTTTAAATAATAATAAAAAGCTTTATTCCTCCATTAAAAAATACATAAATTTTAAAAAAACAAAGAATGGAGAAAAAGAATTTAGGAGTGGAAGAGGAATGAGATACGTGCTCTTTTGCTGAGAAAAAACGTGGTAAATTGAATTGCAATATATAATTTTATTATATAAATTGAGAACCCACTCCGCCATCTTATATATATTAAATTGTTTTAACTTTAAAAATTATAAGAAAAGTATTATAATAATAATAATAATATTAATACGCTCAGTATATATAACTCCACAAGAAAGCTTGGATATATGAAAAGTTACTATAGATTATAGTTTTCTCATATTAATATAATAAAATTTATATAATTTAGCTTTAATAAAATAAAACATAACAAGTATTTTGAGACCGAACGAATATTTATTAAGAGTCAGAAAAATAATTGCCTCCGTAATTTTCCTTACACGCTAAACACGTTTACTGATTTATTAAAATATAATAAAAAGAGAAAAATAAGTGAAGAAAAGTTAGGTTGTAGTATTTTTTTGTTTTCTATTTCTTTTATATATAATAATATAATAGATATTATTTTGGTTTTTAAAAGTTTTCATATAGTAAGTAATAAGGTGTAAAGGGGGGACAAGATATTTAAATTTCTTGAAAATATTTCAATATGTACAAATATTTAACAACATAGAAAATTTTGTTGGATGAATAATTTAAATGAAATATTAGTGATTTGTACACATAAATTTTCAATCAATTGAGACAATGGAATATTTAAACTTTAAGGAAATAATTGTGTTGTCCCTTTTGAAAGATGTAAAGTTGTACAAGTTAGCTGAAAAGTCTCAACAATTTACAAAATACTTATTAAAAAAAGGACCTTAGATTACTTTTATATTTATTTTATTATTAAAAGAAAGACCTAAATCTAGAATGATTAATTAAAGTGAAGACTTAATTATGGAGAAGAAGTTAATCCAACAACTTTCTATATTAATATTAATAAGTATAGAAGCATGAATTAAAAAATGAAAGACATAATTTAGAGATAAATATTATCCAATTTATATTTGTCATTTTTGTAAAGCTATTTACGGACTCAAACAAAATCCAGTGTGTGATACAATGAACTCACAAATCATTTATTCGTGATGAAATTTATGAATTTTGAGTTTGACTATTCTTTCTTTATCCGTCATCATTATCGTGACACCATGTACCTACTGATATATGTAAATGATATTATTGTTACTGACAACGATACTTCAATTGTTATTCAAATTATTTCTTTTTTTATGCTGCTTGATTTTCTATAAAAGATCTTGGAAATTTCACCAATTTTTTAAGTTTGAAGTCATTAAAAATGCATATGGTATTATTATGTGTTACAAAATAACTATATCAATAATATATTGCATAAACAAGCTCAAATTGTCCAAACACATCGTGTACCAACTAGTAAATAATCTTACCAAGGCCCTTTCAAAACATGCCTTCAACAACCACATGCTCAAGCTAGGCGTAGTAGCTTGAGCATGTTCCTATCTTAAGATAGGGGTATCAATGCATAAGTTACATTCAATCTTTCTTGTTCCTTTATAGGGGAATACAAATATTCGCAAATCTTTTTTCTATCTCGTAGAGATAAAAGAACTATTTTCGATAGACACCTGGCTAAAACAAGACTTGCCAAATAATTTGAAAAATTCACAATAACAGTTTAAAAAACATTTTTTCTCCTACTAATTACTATATAGTTATTTACTTGGAATGATCCATCACTCTGACCCTAATAGAAGAACCTTTAAGCAAAATTGGCTTCATTTAGTGGAGAAATTGATTACTTCCATTTTCTGTGGAGAATTATTGGGCCACGAATAAGGAAAGTGATGTCTTTTAGGGCATTTTTCTTGGTGTGAAATGGAGAGAGACATTATCTTTATTCAATTTTCGTGACTTCACGTAGTTGAGGCGCGTGGGGAGATGTTTGGATGTCACATAAACCAAAAAAAAGTGTACAAGATAACAAAAAAAAAATGGGTTCGGAGGTATTAAGACCTTAGTTTAGTTAAGATGTGTCTCTGAGATTTTGATCATAGTTTAGAGATACTTGTGCCTTATCCCTTATTTAAAAGGCATAAAACCTTAAACTTTACATAATACTATTAGTATTATTTATATTGTACGAATTGATTCGAGTTAATAAGATTTTAACCATGTATTTGTAATAGATTACCTGATAACAAAATAAGTTCCCACAATGAAGATATAACTCCATCTGTGCCAAAAGCAAGAAAAGAAGCAATGTAAACAATTTTATACAAAAAAATTAAAATAAGCTTTTTCACCACCTACCATATTTAAGTGCAGTCCGTGCTTTGTTTATAACCAAATTATCTATTTAAAAAAAATATTAAAAGTAATCCTAAATATGAATGCTTTATAATTATTTTCTTTTAGATAAAATAAATTAACTAATTATGGTTCAAGGAAAAAGAAGAAAACTCAAACATGGTAAATTAAAAAAAGTATACTATTTCCTTCGTCAACTTAACAATTATTTGGTCCATTATGACACGTTCTCCTTTTGGGATGGGATTACATAGCATGGACGAATTCACTATAGTTTAAGGGTATTTTATGAAGATGACAATAGCAAAAAGATCACAAGTGGAATTATTTTTATTTTTGCGATGAAATAATGTATTTTGATCCCATTACTGAAAAGTTTGACATATTTTTTGTCCTTGAGCAAAACTCTGATCAACTTGAGGATATTATACTTGGTTTAGGAGTTTTAAATGAATGTCTATGTATGAATCGATATGATAAAGGGAATATTGAGTTATTAGCGATGAAGGAATATGGAGTAAAAGAATCATGGACATCCTTATTTATTATAAGGAATTTACACTTTGATTATGGACTTATACTGCCCCTTTTCATGACAAAGAATGGAGAATTAATTTTGATTATAAGGAATAATCTTGAAAAAAATGTTGTTTTTATATACAATCCAAGGAATGATAATATACAAGACATTCATGTTGATGGGAGGAAAGAATATATATCATTCAACTTTTGCTATGTGGAAAGCTTGATCGAAACTATTAGTTAGCTTTTAGTGTAGCTTGAATTATTGTATGAACGTTTTAATATATGAAATTTTATTTTAAAAATAATTACACTAATTATGTTATTATTGTTTGTATTTTGTAGTTGTAATGATTAATATTGTTTTGAGAGAATCAATTTCAATTTCAGTAGAAAAAAAATCTATGAATGGTCAGTACTTGTGAAGGAAAAAAATTGTTTTGAGAGAATCAAGGAGGTGACAGGAAAACAATTATTATATTTTCATAGATATTATAATTATTATATTTTATGTAACAAATAAGAGAGAATAGCATACAGTAAGTAGTTCAAAATAGCATAGATGACCTAACTTGAAAGAAGTAATGCAAATTTCAAGTTATACTTTCAGAAAATCAAGTAATTCGTAGGTGTGTTTTTGATCATTAAATCAAAATAATTAAGTCATGCTAATTGATGAGAGATAATGAAATAATAAATATGAAACAAAGGACTAAAATTTGTTTATGGTTAAAAGTATAATTAAATTATGTATATTTTATTTATGTAAAACATACTGTTGTAATTTGTGGTTCCAAAAAGGCTAAAAAGGGGTTGTGCCGACCATGCTGTTTGGGTGTGTATATTTAGGTGTCTGCCAAGTTGATCTCAAATATGTCACTAACAATATGATTATTACTTGTTACTATTACCTTTATTTTAGTTTGTTTGAACTGTTTTGACTTGACATGAAATTTAAGAAAGTAAAAATATTATTTGAATTTTGTGGTCTTAAATTAAATATATGTCAAATATTACCTGAATGCACGTTAATCTTGTGATCTTAAACATGTAATGTGAAAATTTGAAATTAAAGATTAACTGTAGAAAAAGAATTATTCTTTTTAAAACGGACTAAAAAAAAAAATAGGACAAACAAAAAAAGTTTTGACCAATTGAACATAAAAAATTGATCCAACATATACCAAACACACACTCGAAGAGAAAGAATAATAACGAGGAGCTTGATATCCGCTCCATCTATATATGTATATCACATAATCAAACGTCTATGATGATAATTGTTGGTTATATGCATTTTATTACTATTAAAATAAAATATTAAGTGCATATGTTAGTGGGTATAAATTATGACAGAAAATTTAGTTCTTGCAACTCTCATGATTATTAGTTTCTTGTAACTCATATAATCATTAGTTTCTTTAACTTATGTAACATCTTATCACATTCACGTACCTACATTACTACTCCTCATTCTACCCATTGACTACTTGGAAGACTTCTTCACTTATAAATAATGATGCATCTTCCTTTGTGTTGGGTAGACGATGAAATATGTTAAGTGTGAAAAAATATTGTAGTATGTAGTAGTGAAAGAGAGAGTTGAGACAAAACAAATATTTTAAGTCTTTAACTATATTCACTATATAAAAGAGAGTATTTATGTGTTGAAGAAAGATGTTCTTATGTGGAGCTTTGGACTCTTCAACTAATGCGGACTTGTTTGAGTTGTACGGCGTTGTTGGGTTGTTGTATCATGGAGGGGACATGTCAAGAGTATTACTGTTGGATCGGTGTAGATTATACCGCAGTGGGCTTGAATCTCCTTAAAGAGAGCGAGATATCCGCACCTCAGCCTGAAGATATTTTATTTTTTGTTCATTTTATTTTCAACTATAATCTATTGTATTTGTAGTAAATTACCAATAATAATTATTCAAGCGTTTCTACCTTGGGAGAAAAATAAATAGGTGAACGCTTTTACATCCCACAATTTTTCTAAATAAACATTCATAATTGATACAATTAAAATTCTGAAACAATTGTATTTGTGTATAATATGCATGGATGATACTTAAAATTAAAATTGTGAAACATATATACAAAGTGGGAGAAGGACAAGAGTGGAGCGAGCGAGGAGAGAGACGAGCGATATGAGCCTTGAGTAAGATAGTAGTATCCCGTAAATCGGCAACTAGAACATGTTAGGTAAATTATTGAAAGTCTTACTTCATATATTAATTCAAGAATATAACATTGTCCTTTATGAAATTTCCTCAAATCCACAAAAGTGTTGACATTATTGTGTGGAGATATATATTCTCCCATGATGGATGCAATGAGTTTTTTTTTGGTCTGGTAATATATGAAAAACTTGAATTTGTATAATGAATAATTGTCATGTCTAGCTAGATGATGAAAGTTATATGAAAATCCTTGAAGCATTCAAGGTGTCTAGCTAGAGAAAGATATTTACTTTATAGTGATTTTATTGACAAGATTCAGCTTCTCTCCAACAAAAAGATATTGAGATCATGTTCAATACATATTTAGATATTTTTAAAGAATCACGGACATGAGTTCATTTTATTTCAATGAATCTAAGTAAAAAATGATTGGTTAAGCAGATGTAGGGTATTCATTCAATTTGCATAAAGTTCAGTATCAAACAAGCTATTTGTTTACATGTGGAGACACAATAATATCTTGGCTATTAGTGAAACAAAGGTTAAAAGCCACTACTTCAAATCATACAGAAATAATAACCATGAACTACTTACATTCATGTATTTATATTTTTTCAAGGTGATATAAACCTTTTTTGATAACAATGTATCTACTAGTTTGGTCATTTAACATGATGACCTTTCGGGTAATATCTCAACCTATAAATAGAGATATCATTCACTATTGTAAGATACACTTTAATAGAAGAAAAAATCTCTCCTCCATCTGCTTATCTTGTCTTCTTCTCTTTATAGTTATATTGTTCTGATATTAATTTTATAACAATTTTAATATTATTTAAGAAAAATAATAAATAATAATTTAGTCTATGAAAGAGTGCATATACACATATATAAATATTAGGGTGGTGAGGGTGTGGGGTAGTGGAGATGGGGGATACGAGGTGTGGGATGAAGGTGTGTTGGAAGATCAATTAAGGAGAAGCCATTTTCCTAAATTTTAAGAAACTTATTTTCCTGAAAAAGTATATTTAAAAAAAAATAAAATTAACTAACCGAACATAAGAAAATCAAAAAATATGTTTAGAAGAAATATTTTCCTCCTTACAGAAGAAAAATCTATGGATATAATCAAATGTGTATGGTGATAATTAATTCAAATTTCAACGTATCCGACAAGGCGACAACTTAGGTAAATATTGAAAGTCTTGCTTCATCATATATCCCAGGCAGCTGCAATTTTCAAATTGGTCTATGCCGAGGTGATTTATCTATAGTGTTTGGAGAGAAAGTAACCTTAGAGTCTTTGAGAAACAAATCAAGCAAATTGAAGTTCTTGCCAAAAGTGGTGGCTTTTTTCTGTAATGTTAGGGCTAATTCCCCACTCTAGTAGATTTTTACTGCATAATCTTTCTTTCTAGTAGATTTATACTCTTTTGTAGTTTAGGAGTTATTTTTGGCTGATACTGCATGTTGCCTCTTCTCTAGACTATGAGTCGTGTGAGATTTACTCGAATCCTTGAGACAGTCAACTTTGGTAAGCTGACGGTGAGTTTGCACTTTTGTGGATGCATAATCTCTATTGTACTCGTTACTTTGTAAGTTGGTTTCATAATCTCCAGCAATTACAAATTTTCTTTTCTTTCAATATATTTCTCTCTGTTGTACTCGTTACTTTAGAACTTGACGACTTGAACATGGACCACTATTATACGAGAATATTATAGCCAAACAATATTAGTAAATGGAAAACTAATTTGTTGACCAACCCATATTTTAAGTCC